>CM073432.1:15459575-20259575 GCA_037114965.1 Monochamus alternatus
GAAGCTTCCGATAAGGACGGAGCATAATTTATTAAATCCTGCTCATCACTATTCTCTGAAACTAAAATATGAAAACTTAACAAGAACTGCACTAAAATAGTATATTTACCATCCATGCTCTTCAATCTGCAATATGATGTGTTTCTAGATATGGGAGAGCTACAAACATCACTATGCCAATTATCGTCATTCTCTAATAGTGAGTCACAGGTTCTTGTCTCATAAAGAGATTGAAGAAGCAACAGTTGATTAACATTTTTACAAAGATTTCTCACAGCTTCACATACATCACGTTGGGTTTCCAAATACACACTTACATGGCTAGTTGGTAATTCTAAAAATCTATTAAAAGAAGATATTACTAAATTAACTTCAAATAAATTGTAAAGTAAAAAATTTTAATGCCAGGCACAAATACAATGAACAAGATAATGTGAACATAAAAAACAAATTCAATATAAATTAGGTTTTATTTTTTCTTACATTATATTTACACTTACCTGCAATGAAAATAAACTGTTACAACTTCTTGCTCAATTTTCAAAATTAGCCAAAAATTGGGTAAATGCTTTCTTTTATTGTTTAAACTTATAAGCCAATCATAATCGTCATAATCTTCACTCACATCTTCATCGTAACCTGTAAATAAAGGATAAGTTCGTTCATTTACTTAAAACTTAAAACTTAACCTCCATTAGTTCCAGCCTCACTACCATTTACACTTGAAATATCACTCTGTTGTGAATTTACTTCATGTTTGTAGTCATGTTTATTTTCTACAACTTCTCGACAGTTGATCAATTCTTCAGTACTGGAATTCATTCCATTGCTAACATTTTTAGTATAGTTTAAATTTACATCATTTATAACAAAATCCTTATCTTGTACAATTTGTTGATTATTTTTTACTAAATAATGTAAATCAGCCTCTTTACACAGTACATAGTTAACACAAGGCAACTTTAACTTTGAGAACTCTTGTACAAATTTTTCATGGCTTTGTGCAGATGCATACACAAAATTTAAATCGATAATATCCAAAATACACGATGAACGCAAAGGCGTTGCTTCCATAACATGTTTCATGACAAAATTTAAAGTTTCAGTAGTAACAGGTTCCACATCTAACAATGATGTGCAGATTTCATCCTGTAACAACCATTTGATTTCCTCTCTAAGTGAAATAATGGATCTTTTCTGTGTGTCTGATAAATGCCTTAATGGCTCAGGAAAGCTGGAAAACAGATAGAATGAAGTAATATGTGATTCTAATTTTTTGTTAGAGCAACTATAAAAATTTACAAAAATAAATTTATATTATTTTTAATTTGCAAGCTTACTCTGATGTGATGCTGGTATCTGAAATAGAGCTTCGTATACTAGGTTGGAAACCATCAGAACAAAAAGATGTTGTTCTCATGCCTTGAGTCGAATAATCGTTAATAATGTTCTGAACATCTGGTGGTAAGGTAAGGCACAAAATATCTAAAGTTACTTGCATTTTTAATCTATCTAAATATTCGGTTGAGGAATCTAAACTTTGGATCAGTTCACCTAAAAAAAATATATTTCTATCTACACTTCACAAAATAAATTTATTAAAATATACCTAAACAAGTTGGCAATACCCTAAAGGAAGTGTTTGTTACCTCGCCAGCATTATACCGTAAAGTACAAATTAGGTGTAGAAAAAGTGGGTTTACATCACTATTACTAACTATATCACTAATACCACTTTCCATTCTTTGATAAAGATGTGGTCCCTCAGAAAATATGCTAAAATCTTTATCTGATTTAAATTCTATTTCAGATGGGATATTAGAAATTTCATCATCGCTATCACTCACGGCTTCTTCTACATAATGTAAGTTTTTTAAATTTTTGTAGAAGTAAAATTCACTGTTTGTAGGTACGGGATTGAAGAACACGCTAATTATTTTGAAAAACTTTTCTTTGATAAGCATATGAAGTGATTTTAGTTCACTGCAAGGAAATGCTTGATGTAATTCTTTTATAGGTATCTTATCGCCACATTTTTGTTTAACATGTCCACATACTGTTGTAATATATTCTGTTATATCGATTTCTGTAATAGATTCTTCACATTGATCCATAGCAGATTGTACGTCATGGCTATGAACATAGACTCCCATATGTAGGGCAAGAAAAAGTGATATTGTAAAGCACTTTGTATGAGTTAAAACTAGAGTTTTACAGTGATGTTTAACGCTACTTCGTTCTGGAGGTTCTAATTCATCTTTATCACCTGATATATCACAAGTATCATCACTTTTCAACCTGGAATAGATTAGTTAACAAATTAACATTAAAATATTATTCGTAACATACTTAACATAGTCTTCCTGTACAAAACCATTAAACTTAAATCTGTGGTCTTCGTAAACATCTTCTTTAACAGGTGGCGAATCCTCGGCACTATTTATGTATGCGTTCACTAACATAGACAAAGGACAATCAAATACGTAAATTGGCAAACATACTGAATTGGATGTATTGATAGGAACATCACTGTAATTACTTTCTCGGGAAGAAGTCCTTTCGGTACTATCAATACTTTCAGCTAAACTTGGAATGTTTGTGTGATCTAACAACGTAAGAGATTTAAGATCTTCTAATGTAGATGCTACAAATGTTAATATAACATGTGTAACAGATATTCCTTTGATAAAACACCGCCACTGTGAAGTGGTTCTCACTTCTGCCTCCTGGGGAAAACCTAAAATATTAAGTTTTATATGTATAAAAAAAAATTATTATTAAAATATTTTAGTAATTGAAATAGTTGATTGTGTACAGTCACAGATTTATAAAATACTTACGAGCAGTTGAGCTAAGATGAGTTTCTGCCAGGGGGCAAGTATGTGGGTGCTTATTTTTATGTCTGAGTAAAACCACCTGTGTAAATCTATCTGAATCATCTTTGGTAAGTTCTAGTTCTTGGTCATGTAGCAAACCTAAATGTTCTATGATATTGTTTAACAGCAAACTATTTGCCTTATCTACGTTACAGTCCGGCAAATATAATTTTTCTTTTCCTTCGATAAACATGGAAAAAAGTAACTCTGTTTGTTGACATAGTGGTAATATATTTATCGGGTCAAACTTAAATGGAATGTGTTCAATTCTTGGAGTTACAATGGGATACCACTGAGATCTAAATAAATTAAATATATAAGAATAAAAGTATTATTAAATATTCCAACTTACCCCTTTTCAAGCATAGCTGGTGAATCCAAAGCACCATTTCTGCTATTTTTTCTAGATTTTCGACTTGCACTTGCAGTATTAATTTCACATAATGAAGGAATATACTGATTATCAACATTTCTCTCTTGGCACATTAGACTTAAATGCTCCATCGTTAATAAAGCATTTATACACTGTAAGTCAACTTTACTTATCTAAAAATAATAACTTGTAATGTAGGTACAGTATTAAATCTACACCGATTTGCTTACAACATCTGCTATTTCATAATAATGTTTGTGATCGATGTAACTTATTCGTGGGTTAGTTGGCAAAACTTTTCCATATTGAGGTTCAATCCATACCTCAGTAACTATCTGCATTTCAGATTCAACATCTGAAGACAGTTCATTTTCTTCCTCAGATCCGCTATAGAAGTCATCACTTAGCCAAGCACGGTGTGGAGGAAACAGTACATACTGTACAACACAAGTCGCATTTGTCTCCATCAAAAGCTCTAGCACCATCGTTATTACTCCTGAAGATGAGTGAGCAAAACTGAAACCCTCACGTATTCTCATTCTAAAAAAATATATATAATTAACAAATAATATAAAGTTATTGTAATGCTGAAAAATACCTTGTCAATGTATTTAGTATCCTTGATATTGACTGATCAGGTAATTTGGGATTTGTAGAATAAGTAGCACTCCAAATCCAACGTTTATGATACAAATAACGCGATAATGTTGTAAATAACGATCCTGTTGTAGGTGAGGGCAAACTTAGTGTTGAATGAGGTGGTTGAGTGCCATCAGGGAATATTACAGTTGTGAAGTTGTTAGGAATGCGTTCGTATCGTATTAGAATCTTCTCAAGAGGTTTTTGTAGCAACACGCAACAAAAGTTTTCTTTTAACTTCATAGGACTAGACAAATATGATAACAAAGCTATGGCCGTTTTTAATTCTTCACATATCTGAAATAAGTATACTCTAAATAAATAACACACTAGACAGTTTCCATATTTATTACATCGTATCGCATGGCACCTGGTGTTCCTGTCGAAAATCCTATATTAAGAACAGCACATGGGAACTTTGAAGATACCCTAACTATACAAAACCACAGAGGAGGTTTGTCCTGTTCTCTATACAGTAATTTTAGGTAAGTATGATTATCAACCAAAACAAAAGATGCCCAATCTGCGAGCATACCATACAAAGCCGTCGCAGCTTGTCTACACTGAACAACCTAAAATATGTGAAACAGTAACTAAAATAATGCTGTTAATTTTAAAAATCTAGTATCCATTTTGTTCATACATAATATAAAATCAATAATATAATGTTTTCAAAATTAACTAAGGCGTACCTGAAATCTTTGGGCCGAATTAGGCATATGCAAATATTTTGGCAATGGATTGTCGTGCTTTAAAATAAGGGACACTTTATGAGTGTGAAACCATTTTCTCCAACTATTTGTTTCCAGTTGACAGATTGGTTGCCATGTAGTGATAAATTTCAAACAAGATACATCTCTAAAAAAAACACGCACAATATGGATCCATGGCAAATGAATATCATAAAAATTTACCTAGGTATTAGTCGAATAATATCTGAACAGCTGGAGCTACTTAAGGCGAATACAGGTATTCCATTACGAACACTTTCAGGAAGTGTATACCAGTCTTTATTATATTGGAAAGAGCTTAACTGCTGACCTAAACCTAAATCTCCAGAAGACATCTGAGTTAACCGCATCCAAAATCTTTCAATTATTGCAAGTCTATATGCTGATTTTGATTCCTTTTTCAGAAAACAAGTGAAATCATGAAGGAAATCATAAGGAGCTAGAATACAAATTGTTTTTAATTATTCTTAATGCAACAGTAGGATAAACAATTTATTTCCACAAAAAAAAAAATACGTAAACTTACCCGAGATATAAACCTCAAAATGTGTCGAATTTTTACCTGGCCAAGGAGAACTAACTTTATACTGGACATATACCAATGATTTCCACTGAAGAATTAACTTAATTTCTAAATTACCATTCATATAAAAAATATTCTAAAAATTATTAATGAATCTCAAGAAATAAAAATGAAATAACAATACTCACATCTACAGTAAAACCTTCTCTTAATCGTCTTGCCAATAAAAGTAAAATGGAAGCATTCGAACTTTCATCAGTCTGTCTTTTGGAAAGCAATGATGGCACCTTTTGGCTACTAAATGTTTCATTTCTTAAAAAATAAAAACATTCGATCATTATTTTTATTATTATTTATTATTTATTTTTAATTATAAGGACCTTAAAAAATACTGCATCTAGTCATATATTTTAATGTTTAAATAATAACTTACGACGAAGTCCATTTAGAATTATCACAAATCTTTGGATAAGCATATTTATTCGCACTATGAAAAGACCACAGCAAAAATAGTTCATGGTAAATATTTAACGGCAAGGACGGCTCATGCTTCTAAAAATGTTGAATTGAAAATATTGTCAGTTAAAATTTGACTACATTAATAATTATTAATACTTACAATGTGTACAAAATTTTCTAGACAGGTTCCCAGAGTAGAATGAGCAAAAAAATACAACAAGTCTGTATATGAAACATAACCAGCACTTGAATGTGGATGGAAAGTAGATCCTACTTTTAAAAAAGATACTGCTATACTATCAAAATGTAACTGATATAAAAGTGATTCCATTATATTTGAATCAGGCATTGCAACTATCCCATCAGTAATGACTAGAATATCTTTAAAAAATATTTATAAATGGATGAATGACAAAATCTACGGATAACTTACGACTTAAACTATTTTCAGGGAGAAGAGAAATGGCTAACATAGAATAGCGGAGCATATTAACAAAATTTACATCTGGTGTGACCATAGGAATTCTTGTACAAATTTGATCAGATTCTGGAGGTTCAAATAATCCACCTACCAGCCCTTCATTTTGTAACTAAAAATAATGTCAAAACCGCTATTTAAAAAGTAAAGGTAAATTACATTTTTATGTTATGTTAAATTATAAATTATTACATAATTATTTTTCTACAAAATATCGACCCTACAAGGTTAACTATTTATAAAAGTGTAAGTATATTAAATAATACAAAATAATTATTTAAGGCTATATTATTCTTATTCCAACATGCTAAATCATATGAGGAATTACTGCTATTTCATTTTTAACAAAGCAATAAAAAAATATAGAAAATTGTAAAATGTATTCTAAAATAAAATGTAGGTGGCTTTAATAACAGTAAACATTAATTTCTGTCACAATATCTTTTTATATTTTTAGTTTTATCACAGTAGGTGTGACATGTGGACTATTTTAATAAAACACATTCTACAGAATTATATTGTGGCAAGATTCCAAAATGAAACTATCTAAATTTTAGTTGATGCTTTTTCAAATATAAAAAAACAGCATTCCAAGACATTAAAAATTGGGTCAAGATATTAAAAAATGTGTATTGAAACATTATAATTGTTACATTTGAAGAAATAATTATATATTTTAAAACAAACACTTACATAGGTGTAACTAGAGAGGGGAGGGAGGTAGACTGTGTGGAGTGCTAAGCGCTATCAAAATGAAAATTATCACATCCAAAATTAAATAATTTACTACAAACAATCTACATCACACAAAGTGTGGATAAGGTATATGTTCTCCCTAAACAGTGGCATCAAATTGATCTGTTGAAAGATATGGATTGCTCAGCATAGAGTTAAGCTAGTAACGGACGGTGAGCTATAATATATATCTGATATATTACAGAAATATTTCTTGTGGTTAAAATGCATGGAACGATATGCATTTACGCTATAATATATATTTATATCTATGCGGTTTACTTGTCTATAAATAAATAAAACACTTTTGGCATATTTGAACTTGTACATGCTAGTTACGCCTATGCACATTTATCATATTATTAATTATTTTAACTTACTCTGTGAAATTCAATTTGATCCAAAGCCATTGCAGTAACATCTGCAATTTTTCCTTCCAACAAATGAAATTGTTTCGCTACATAGTCTATAATTTCATTCATATTATTTTGTGTTACTTGTACTCCTTTTATCAAAACTTGTTGAGCAGGACTCATAAAGAAAGGTGTATTTACTATAACAGTCAAATAAATACATGGTTGGAAAACTAAACAGTTTCCAGGTATCGTAAACTGAAAAATTAAAATATATAAAATAAAAATTTCAAATGGAATGGGCCAAATTCATTTTACTTTCTTACCCACGTGATCTTATACATATTATGAAATTTAAAAATAAGTTTTTTCATTAAAATAAATCAGAACATTAATATATTCTTAGAGAAAAACATCTATAAAATAAATGTATTAAAAATTAAAATAAAAAAATTAGATTAATCAAATCATCTTTACACAAAAAATGACAAGAAAAAACAATTTGACCCGCAGCATTTAATATATTATAATCATCTAAAGAACTCAAATTTACCTACCTGCCTACATATTCCCTCCATACTAGCTCTAAAACAGTTAAGTATCTCATCGAAAAGTATTTCACCTTTCTGTATATCAACATTTGCTTGAGATGGGCTCATATCTAAGCAATATACAAAACGATAACTGTGAGCAAAGAATTTTAATTCGGTACGATATGTTATTAAAAAACGATTGCATTTCGTTAAATTTTGTTCTCTTGGTACTGCTGATACAACTTCAAAGTTACTGTTATTAGTACATTCATTCTGTAATTTAAAAATAAATTGAAAATAATTATATGACATCATTTAGTGGCAGAATTATAACAAACTTCTTCATGTTTTTAATTTTTAGCTTGAAATAATATGAAAATCAAATTTAAAATACAGCTAAATTAGTTAGTGTGATGATATATTATTTGACAAGTAAGTAATGTGTGTAGTTTAAATCAACAATTCCCTCTTAATATATGACAATATATTTAAACACACATCTATTTTAATTATTACTTATATACAGGATGTGTCATTAATAATGGTACATAGTTTAAGGGCAGATTGCTATTGTCAAATCATAGCGATGCCTTATTCGATTGTTGCTCCTATTTGTTGTACAGGGTGTTAATGTTAAAAAAATATATTAGATGTTTTGCTATATTTTAAGTGTGCATGGATCGATTGCTTTGAAATTTGTAGTCCTACAAGTTTTGAGGTCACAATTACAAATATGGAAACAGTGCTGCGGTCACCTCTAGAAGGCGCTAGTTATACTACACCTTTTACAATTTAGAAAAGGGCAGATACAAACAATTTAAGTTTTTCAGATAACACTATAGCAATTATAAATTTTATTATGCATATCGATTATTAATCATAAAAGATTCTCAAACTGATCACAGTGATACCTGTGCACTTTCTTGAAATAAGTTCTATGTTGTCTGATATTTATTCTGAAAAAATGATTATGTTAAACTATGATTTACTTATACAAATATTAATTAAATCAATGTCTAGGAAAAAAAATTCAATTTGAAAAATATATCGGCGGCATACTTTTATTATAGTGACGATATTTAATTTTTCTTTCAATTAAAAACCAGTTCCACACAGAAAACAGGAGCTGCTAAAATTAGTATTTATAGAATTAGATTGGCCTTTCAAATGTGGAAAACAAGTGATGAATAAAATAACTGACTATAACGTAAATAAACATGCAAAGAAATGCAAATGTTTATACTCACCAATTTTTGACTAGGGGTAACGATCGTTGTGTTAAGATGATCCAAAAGCCATTGAAGTCTTGTAGCTCTTGATACTGGTACATTCTTTTGCATTAATAAATAAACAGTTTTAGCTTCCAAAGATGAAGGCTGATTTTCTTCGAAATAAGGGTAATCTCCCGGGTATACTTCTCCATTCTCTAAAATTGTAGGGTTAATTAAAAACATTTAAATGAATAATATGAATTAAGTTAATATTTAATTGAATTCTTGTTTATGACAATATTTTTAGTAGTTTATTATTATTCCAGATAGTAACAATAAGCCAATAAAACGGTACACAAATGTTATCAATTTATTTCAATATCAGTTTAATTATTAGATGTTAATTGTAGCCTGGTGCTTAATTAATGTTTCAGATAAAAGTAAATGTAAACAGACAAACAGTAAGCACTTTAGAAGCAAGAAATTGAAACATTTAAAAATATTTGAATTTAAAAACCTTACCTGATATTGATAATTCAACTCCTTCATCAGAACATTGACTTTGGGAATCAAATTCCATTATACAAAAATATTTTTTACATGACACAATCGCTCTACTAAAATCAAAAATTATATTTTAAGTAAACTATTGTAATTGCAATATGCTTATACACTCAACAATTAAATATTTATAACCAACCTAGCACTGATTTGACACTGACAGCTACTTTATTTTTAAACTCACTATCTATCTCAACAAGTTTCTATCTCACCACAAGATAAAACAATTTCTGTAAGAGCTGATGTAGGTATTGAAGATGTAGTCAAATATCAATAAATAAATATTTACGTTGTATTAACTCTAAAAGGATTACATCACGACACAGAAACATAACCTATTTTTATCTTGTTTATGTTGATTTATTGTGAATGAAGTTAGTTTTGTTTTAATATTCCCAACTTTACAAATTCATATAAAATATTCTACTGCACCTACTTTTAATTAGTATTATTATTATATATGTAGAAACCTTACTTTCAACTTAAAATTGTTAAAAAAATATAAACATATGGAGCTACTTGAAATTTCTTAAGTATATTTTATCTAGGTTGAAATTCAAGAACTAGGCATAGCATAGCTACTATCTGATATTTCCAGATTTCGACAATAAAATAAAAATTAGCATAATCTGAACATAACACTATAAGGTAGTACATGAATATTTAGTTATAATGTATAAGTAAGTAACAAAACCAGTTTCCAGAATTATCGTATTAAAAATAGTTCAACAAAATTACGAAAACCGTATAAACAAACTACTATACTGGCCTTTTGATGATTTCTATTTATCAAAGTACTTTAAAGAAATTTATTTCTAAGACACCCTGTAGGTGACACTTAATATCTAGTGAATGAAGATATAGTTAAGATTTGTTTTTTCAGGAAAAACCGCACTTCCGTTATTTAGATAAATTTTAAGTGGCTACTTAGTTTCAAAAAAAAATTATTTGTACCTACCTACACATATTCACCACACATTTCTCTTAAAAACCACTATTCAAAATATATTTCGAGAAAATATTTTTGCTTTAAAAAACAGTCCATTTAAAGCAAAATTGTGTATTTGCAGAAATAATATTTTTATTTATTTTTGACTAAATCTACTATATTAGGTATCTATACCTACCTGATAAATTCTAAAACTGATCGATCACATAATCTTACATTATAATATTTCCTCTCATTAACCCTTTATTATCATGTATGTACGAGGTTAATATTAATCTTCCATCATAATTTTGACACTAATGACAGGAAAATAATAAAGGAAATTAAATGATTATAATATTTATTTAAATTCAAACCCATATAATCTGTATTACGAATAGAAAACAATTAATAAAAACAACGAAGCCAGTTAACTGACTACATAAATACAAAAGTTAATATTTCAAATACATATCCTATTTATACGAAAATGTATATTCGTACAATGTGGCCACTCCAGTAATCTTAAGCACAATAAAAATGTACTTTTTTTCCTGCATCTAATTATTTATATTAATCTAAACCTAAAAGATATCAAAATGCTGGCTAAATACCTACTACCAATCAGTAGCTAACTCAAATACTATAATTTTATATGAAAGGCGTTTAACCAAATGACATGCAGATAAAACAGGCTGTAAAATTTGCAGAACAAATAAGTTACTACTTTTAATATTTTTCAATGTAATTAATTTGTTATGCTAGGCAGTTGCACGAGAAGTCTACAAGTAAAAAATGAGAGTAATAAAAAAGTTCATATTTTTAATTATTTAAACAAATTTGCGTAACATAATGCATGTGACGTATTGACTTTTTTTCAAATTACATTGGATACCTGCATGAAAAAAAATTACAATATAAGTTTTACTTAAAACTAGATTTTAAATATAAAATTAAGTATAATTAATGGATGGAATAAATTATAATTAATATTTTTAATTCTTTACTTCAGTGGATACGATATAAAAAAAATATTTTATTAAGTTAACAAGGGAAGAAAGTTAAAAATTGTATATTTAATTTTTTTTTAGGATACAAAAAAATATATTTTAATTTGTTCTGTTTTTAGAAAACATGGAATACATTAATAATAATCATGGTTTTGAAACATTTGAGTATTCCAAACAATAATATAAATATCTTCAATGGCATCGATTTTGTACAACAAAAATAAAATACATATTTTTTTTTACAAACTTCGTACATGTAAGTACTTAAAATTATGCGCAATTATATTTTTGTCAAGAAAAAAATGTCAAATGACAATGAAATTCTTACTGACTAAATAAAATAACAGTATATGACTTATGACCGCTGATTAAATTATCAAGATACTAGTGCTCGAATTTTGTGCATACTATGACACAAGATTATTCTTTAAAAAAATATACAAATATGTTGAACACAATATATAATAACGAATATAAAACTAAAGAATTATTGGTAGATATAGATAGGACTCAATATTATAATGACAAACAACATATCTAAGGAACATAGATTTAAAAAAATATTAAAAAATAAGTAGATATTAAAAACACTAGATAAATATTAAATATGACCTGCCTATTTCTATCAATGTTCATTAATTTTACATTTTCATTTATGTAACTCAAAACTGTGCAGTACTGACTAGTTTCATTCAGAAAGAATATATATCAATCATAAATTTTTCATTTTAAGCACCATCAGTTGGATTAGGTTGTCTTCCTTGAAACCATGCTGTTTCCTTATAAAGAAACCACAAATCTGCAGCCCACAAGAAAAAGTTCAAAAATCCAAAAATCTAAAAGTAAAAATGTTAATGTCAATAGATATGCCAAGAAATTTAAACTTCAAAATATCATAAAAATTTAATTTAATTTTCAATTAAGTACTTAAATTAGTACACTACCATGCCTATAAAAATGTCTTACCACAGATATGTTCAGGCTTGAAAAATTAGAAGTTGATACAGTACATTTGGTACAACTATCTGCAAGGGCTGGACTAGTAGCACTTTTTAAACCGGTCAAACCATTTGCCCAAGCAGCACTGCTTGACAACCATAAAACTCCAAACACTACAGTAAATAAGAAATCCTAGAAATAATTATTTAGCAATATTTCACACAATTTAAAATAACACGTCTTACATAAAGAGGAATTTTTTTGTTGGTTCTATACAGCTCATCAAATTTCATATATACAAAAATTATGGCAATAGAATAAAGCATTGCCAGTACACCTGTAGCAACAAAAAATTTAGCATCAGAGGAAAAATCTCCCGATACTATAATTCGGCAGCTGCTGTTCATGGACGCATTAACATTAAGAACATGGTTAAACACAAACTGAAATGGATAACTGTATTCGTCTGATGCAGTCTTCTCTGGGCATGTATATTTCATGTAACCTGTAAATCCAGTAATCGTGGCAAACGCACAAATTGAAAATACCTAAAATATAATAGTTTTTAAAGGCAAGAAAAACAATTAAGTCTTTAATAATGCTATTATTATGATCACTTTATCTAAAAATTTAAAATCCGTAAAACTTACGAAATGCAAAATTCTCATCACCCCACGGGGCTCTTGAAACGCCGAAAAGTTAAAATCCATTTTTCGTTTAGCAAAATATAAATAAAATTAATAAAAATGTCGAAAGTAAAAAACCACTCCTATTAATATCTTCAATTATAACACAAACGCTGTCATAATCATAGTTAAACCACTTCAGTTATTAAAATCAATTTGGCATTCTGTGGTGTAAGCAAGTCCAAGTACCAACATAATACACTTGTAACTTGTAAATAAATAAATATAGGTTAGGATAATGACAGATGAAATTGATCGTTGACGTTGAGGACAACCGGGAAATTTAAACAAATTTGTATTTACATTTTCTATTCGACAAAATATTCAGTTACGTACGTGAAACCAATATTTCATTCTGTTCTGCAGTATTTGGGCAGCCTTCCAATAATTGGAATAGGTAGGCATTTTTTGACAAGTTCACTCGTGGGATAAACAATATGAATTTCTAATAAGTTTTGTCTTTATTTGGTCATAGCTCATCTGAGTTTAATTTGTTATAGATACAATTTAATCCTGTGGGAGTATGAAAAACTGAGTATTTATAGGAGTTATTTTAAGTAAAATGTTAATTTTTTTCCAACTAAACTTTTTTAATTTTATGTGAAAAGGGCACAAAAAGATCCTTGCCTAGCAAATATATCCACTCTCGAAATATTTTATTAATTATTTACAGTATATACAGTCTTTGCATATGGTCTTGGCTATTTGTCAAATAAATACACACTTATTTTTTAACTGGAATTTGAATCCATTTATTTGACGTAAAACGTAAAACACTTCCTTTTATTATGGAGCCACTAAGGGCATCAATTGTATCTATTTAAATCGGTAAAACAAAACAAAATTTGTTTTTTAAGTACCTTCCTACTGGTGGTCTTAATAAAAAAATAAATATCATACTGGACCAACATTGCTTAAATATTTCTTACATAGAATAAAATTGTCGTTCTACCCACGCATTCTAGAAAGATATTTAAAATTGCCGCCGTGTCTGAAAATGTAGCTAGTAGGCAATAGTCCAGTGCAGTAGATTCTTGTTTTTGTTTAAAAATTTTATCTCTTTCGATATGACTTTCTATCAAAGCGTAATAACTTAGATAAATAGAAAAACTAGAAACGCACCAATGAAATGTAAGCTTCTGGAATATTTAAATTGTATAAATCCATTATCAATTGAGATAAAATAGGCCAACAATACGTTACGCCGTTGAGGTTCCAGTACATTCCAGAAAAGTCGTGAGTGTTCTCGACTATAACCTTTAAATATATAAGGCGAGACGATTCCTGCGCAACGAAGTGAGAATTTTGCTACGAAGTCGAACAGACGTGTTTAAGTGTTTTGCGTAATATTCCTTATTTGACTTTTATTGCAATTAACATCTGTGTTCATAACTGTTAATAAGTTGAGTGAGTGTGTGTAAAAACATGGGAAAAGATTACTACAGTATTTTGGGAATATCAAAAGGTGCCAGTGATGACGATATCAAAAAGGCTTATAGGAAGTTAGCTTTAAAATACCACCCAGATAAGAACAAATCTGCAGGAGCAGAGGAAAGATTCAAAGAAGTTGCAGAAGCTTATGAAGTGCTGTCAGACAAAAAGAAACGTGATATCTATGATGCTTATGGTGAGGAAGGTCTAAAAGGAGGTGTCCCTGGAGGAACAGGAAATGGAAACACTGGAAACTTCAGTTACACATACCATGGAGATCCGAGAGCCACATTTGCACAGTTCTTCGGAAACTCCAGTCCATTCTCGGCATTCTTTGATTTTGGCAATAACCGAATGTTTGGATTACACGATGATGATATGGACGTTGATGATCCTTTTGCTTCTCTTGGAGTCGGAGGACCACAAAGAACTACAGGACCTGGAGGCGCCTTCCGTAGCCATTCATTCAATTTCCATGGCAGTCCCAATAGAAACAAAGATAAAATACAAGATCCACCAATTGAACATGATCTCTACGTGTCTCTTGAAGACATAACCAAAGGATGCCAAAAGAAAATGAAAATTAGTAGAAAGGTTTTGCAACCTGATGGATCAACGAAAAAAGAAGACAAGGTTTTAACAATAAATGTAAAACCTGGATGGAAGGCTGGCACCAAAATTACATTCCAACGAGAAGGTGACCAAGGAAGGAATAAAATTCCTGCCGATATAGTTTTCATTATCAGAGACAAACCTCATCCCCTATTTAAACGAGAAGGCAGCGACATTCGATATACAGCTAAAATTTCATTAAAACAGGTAAGTTCATAAACATATAATCAAATTTTTTAAATCAAAATTTGTAATTTTGTCTCCATTTTAATTAAATATAGGTTTTCAGTAATATCTATAATTAGATACTATTACTTGACCTACTATGACGTCTGTAAACCTAAAATAAGTCGAGTTATTTATAGCAAAATAATTTTACAAAGTAGAAATTCACATTTTCGTAAGATTGCATATTTTTTTTACATGTTTGTTAATGTTATTTTTACTTGTTTCAGGCTCTATGTGGTTGCACTATTGAAGTACCTACAATGTCTGGAAAGAAGATACCTCTATACTACACGCAAGAAATTATAAAGCCAAATACTGTTAGACGCATACAAGGTTATGGTTTACCTCTTCCAAAGGAACCTTCTCGGCGTGGAGACCTTATAGTTAATTTTGACATTCAGTTCCCTGACAATTTGTCACAGTCGGCAAAAGATATTTTATATGACACCTTACCAAATTAACCCCTTTAAACAACAGAAGTATGTCTCTCAAGTGTGAATTGTACGTTTTAGTACAAACGTGTGACTGGTTATATTAATTTTGTATCTAAGATAATGCTACGTAACTTAATGTAAATAATAAAGTTAGCTTGTTATGGAACTCTGTGCAGAAGGAATCAGTAGTGTATTTATTTTAAGTTCTCTTGTTATCTTATCATTGTTCGTAATACTACAATATAGGCAAATTTGGCCAATTGTCCATATTGAAGAATTACAAATTGCGTGAATTTATAATTTTATTTGTAAATAAACAGTATGTTGTTTTACAGATTTGTAATGTTTTTGTAAATTTTTTTTAGTATTAAATGTAAAGAATGTTAATAAATTATTTTTTTAATTATTTATAAATTTTTAGAACCACCTTAATAATGTAGGTATATGTAAAAAGGGTTAGATTATCATTTTTAGTTCGCTAAAATAAGAAAATTAGACTTGACATATATTTTTGTTGATCTTCAATTAAAAAGCAACTGATAGACATAAATCATAAAAATTTGTACTCCAAATGAGAGAAATAGATATTTAATAAAATTGAAGTTTTATTAACTCCATTCCATTGCCGTCTGACGTGACCATATAAGTATGGTTTTGTCTGACAGTCCTATAAGGTCAAAATTATTGAGTTCTGGGCAATATATACATATTTAAATATCCTAATTTAGCATGATTTATTTGTTCGACTGTTTGCTTTTGAAATGTATGTGGCATACATTTGGGTCGTTTTAATTTGTACTTATTACGTACAAACATAATTATCAAATACCGAAAAGTGATTATTTGTTATACATTTGTACCCGTACACATACACGTAGGTATTTACATATGGTAATGTGTTGTTTAATATCGATTTGCGATGTGTATTACATCGGATAACCTAGATAAAGTGACGTCATCACTCATCAGGTGAACAGACATGACATGTCTGTCTCCATCAACGTCAAGGACAATTTGACAGTTAATACAATAAATTATCTTTATAATCATTGCAGGGACTTAAGCAAGCAGATAAATCTAATGACAAAAAAAAATAACCAATTTTACTTAGCCATAAATGACTAAAAATTAATTCTGTTGACCAGTAGCGTCTCTTTAAAGGTTAAAGTGAACGTGTGGTAAAAAAAATTAAGACATTTGTGTTATAGAAATATGCAATAAAAGTAAAAAATATATATATATATATATATAACACGTAAAATTATAGGTAAATGTTAAACACTTGCATTGGTAGAATTCAGCTGGACTATGTGAACTCCATATCACAAAAGCTATGAATTTTTGAATGAACAAAATTGATTCATAAATCTATTTTTCCATCAAGGAAACTTAAAAATTGAAAACTAGTTTTCCAAAGATATAATCATATATCAACCTGCAATTGCTAATAGGTACCTTGCAAGCACGTTATCTATTAACTAATATTTGTTTTTATCTAACAATAATAGTCTAATTTTTAATATAAACTGAACTTGAATAATGCTAAAATAATTTTTTATCGAGCATTAATTTTATTCTTAAAAATATTATTTACAACTTTTAAATTATGGCAATGTTTGAAAACTGAACTGAGGTCTGAAAAATTTCCACAACCGCTGAAATGTTGATAATCAATATACATAACTAATTTATAAACTGGGAGTATCAGTGATACTTAGATACATACATATATTGTGTCCCATCAACTTTAAAAGGCTATGAACTAGATTCAAAATTTTAATTTGTCAACACTGATATTATCCAAGGCCATACTGAAGTTAGGTTTCATCTAATGTTTTTTATTTCACATTTTTTTAACAATTAATTTATCAGTCATTAATTTTACCAGCTACATGTCTTTTTACATTATAAAACCAGGAATATAATAGAAAAGTGCTGAATACGGCCCTGACACTATCAGCTATCAAAATAGACTTCATTCATAATCAAAATATTCAGTATAAAGGGGAAATCAACTTCATGGGAAAAATAGCTTGTATGAATCTTCATTTCTGACACTAGCTTTACATGGGACAAAAATATAATGTATTACAAAAGTATTTATTGACAAAAAATTCAAAACAGAGACTATTCAACTATTCAAATAACACAAAAAAAAAATATATAAAAATAAACGGTATTTCTAAAATTACCTGTCAATTAAATGTTAACAGTTTTAAAATATTTCTCAGTAAATAATAATGACTCAAATATACTGTTCAATTTGCTTAAATAAAGTAGGAATTTGACGGCTATAAAGAATCTAACAGAACACTGATAATTAGATGTGTTACTACATGATAAATATTATTAATCTATACATTCTCACGAAAAATGAAAAAATATATTATGTATAAAATGGCCTTAATTTTTTCATAATTTTTATAACAAAGTATCCTTGCTACACAGTAAATTTTCCATTCTTATTCTTAGAGCGAAAACTATCCATTTAGTTGAAAATGTTTTACCCTAAATAATTTCCTAATAAGAACTTTTGAATTAAATTGGATTAAATAGAATAGAAGCATATTATCTAAAAAACAAAAAAACAAATTATACCACATTCTATATTAATTAAAAATAATTAAAAAAAGATACGGAAATCACATTCAGTATTTAACAAAATAATGACGATTAAAAAAGTAAAATGTTACAATGTAAAATTGAATAAGTGGCATGAAAATACATATCAATGAATAAAACATCATAACATGTATAAAGTATGATTTGTTGGGCCCTGTTTCATTCAAAGCATAAAACCAAAATGGTAATCAGTTAATAATAAAAAGAAATAAAGCCAATTTTCTTATAAATAAAATTTAATTCAATATAACATATTTCAGTCTTTCAGCTTTGAATCAACAGTGACTGACAAACCGTGTGACACTGATAATATGACCAAAAACTTTAGTTAGCGTTAGTTAGCTTTATTTGGAAGTATACTTTTTCACCTGTATATCCTGAACATAGTAACCTAATAAAAATACATCTAATGCATCTTAGAGCCACTGAACAGTTCATTTTCAAATTCCATTTCACTCCATATCTAATAATTTATAAAAAGCATAATATTTAATTGCACCTAATGTTGCTGTACTTTTCATTGGAATCTTACAATAAAATTTAGAGTTGATATCATGGTGTTATCTGCATAAGGAGTGTACTAATAAACATAAATTTTTGAAATATTGTGTAATAAATCTAGTAATCAAATTTAAGACAATAGTTATAAAAATATTAATGTGATATTTTTTCTTAATAGGAAAAGCATGTTTGTAATAATAATTTTAAAGCCAATTAACTTGTCTTAATAAAAGAATAACAGAATTATCAGAACTTCATTAAACCAAATTTTAGTTTGAGTATTTGTAAATATAAAAATGGTATATACAATTGTAAAATGCATGTCATATGACCCATTGTAAATATTTTATTTAACTTCATTTTAACAGCAATTTCTTGATCAGTAAGAGAAAAACAAATTGAGGTAGGGGATGCTAGGTCGGACAACAATAATCCTTAAATTCAAATTTGTTATTAAAAATTTATGTTTATAAGTTGCTCCTTTTTTTCTCTTACTTTGCGCTTTGTACCTAGTAGATTTCAAAATGATTTGGTAGTATATACAATGACATAATTTAAATGAAGATAAATAACTTTTAGACAAATAATATACATAGAGTGATACAATAAAAATATTTTACATTCCTTACTTTTAAATTATCACAACTGAACTGTGTACATCTCTATTTACTAAAATACTTCTTTTAAAGTGCCCATTGTATAAAATGCAATGAACATGTGACTAACGGTTTGCACTATGAGAAGTCTTTAGAAGTGGAAGGCTGAGTTGAATCGGGAGATCTTGGACTGCTTGATCGGCTGTCATTCAAATTTTCGTATGTAGTTGTTCTTGAACAAGTTATACAAATGTAATCTTCGTCTTCATTTATGTCCTCTGCTGACAATCCAACACAAGCCATGTGGAACCACTGTTCACAGCCTCCATCACACTGTACCCAATCCACATTTTGCCCAGTTGGTTTTTGACAGCCATTTGCAGCACATGCTTCATCATCGTCATCATCACTGTCTGATGGAGCAGATGTGGACTGGCAATGACGAATTCTTCGCTTGCCTCTTTTTTTGTTGGTAAGTTCTTTGTTATCTTTTACCTTACGTCCACGAATCTTTTTTTCTCCTTCCACTTTTACCGTTTTTCCTCCTTTTTTAGATGATTCTATTTCTTCAGAAAGACGTTTTCGTCCTCTTTTCTTAGGAGTACTTTTCAGATGTGCCTGTAAAATTATAAAAAAAATTCAGGAGACCTACATCTATTTAAAATTGAGATTTAATTAAGAATAGTTTAATCATAACATTCTAATCCTCAACTTATAAATAAAAAAACTGTTTCAATAAAAGTAATAAAATCAGAATAAAAAATATGTATAATGAAATGAGATAAGAAATGTGACAGGTGAGAAAAGTATATGCAGCTCTGTCGTTTACATATGCAAATTATCTAATTCAATGAATCATGCGATAAGGAATTCAATAACAATAAATACAGTAGACTCCAATATCCCAATCACAGCTATCTAAAATGGGCATTATAAGAAATGGAAATAAATTTTAAAATCTGCTAAGTTATACACATCTACTTATAACTGTTTATACTATTTTTATGATGGAGCCAAACAGATTTAAAAGACAAATGTAATTTCAATTACTGATAAATGGAATTAAACATTACATACAGCTGAATCTATGAAGTGTAGCTATTCATTATTAATGTATATCATACATTATATAGTTGGATTGTACATGTATTTGATTCTTACATATTTTATGTATTTTTCTGTTACTTATTACAATAATATGAGTCTATTGTATAATAAATATGTTATGTATTAATTTAGAGCCAGTATTTTTTGAGACCCGATTAAATACTTTATTTCAAGTTAGTCGGAATAAAAAATGTACAAGTCTAACGTAACCTGTATTCAAAACACTGGTGCTTCACTTCGCTATAATTTTCTGAAGGTAAACTTAAAACTATAAATTTGCATATCATAATTCCTATTTTTCTGTAGTAGATATTCTTAAAATATTATTTTTTAAATGCATAGTACTCGAGTGCTACGACTTGTAGCATGTATAATTATTTTCTACTTTAAACATGTTTCCTTAATTATAGTTTAACTGGTACAATAACTATTATAAATTAACTGAAATATACCACACTTTTGGAAAATCAAGATGGCTGCTGTAGGTGAACTAAGACAAAATCAGTGTATAGTAAAAAACATACTGTATAAATAATAAAATTAAGGCAAATATTTCTTTGAATAAAAAAAGGAATATGTCTTTAAAAAAGTATTAAGGTGTGTATATATATACACACAAACACAAACGAAATATTTATGTTGTATATTATCAAATTATGTAAAGAAAAAAATCCATTTTTGAATACTCGTTAATAAAGGTTTTCATAAATTAAAACCTCATATTTTCTAAAAGAACTTACCCGTGTGATGTCCATGGCTTGAACAGTAATAAATACACCTTAAAAATACTTTAAAAATGTCTGTATGATACAAATTTGTCTCTAACACAAACCAATAGGCAAATGTATGTGAATCTTCTTTATATAAACAATCTATACCTTATCTTCAACTATTCGTAACCATTGAAGCTTACTTTCAAGTCAAATGTATGACTGCTTTCAGTTTCCAAGTCAAGTTGACAATTACTTTCATTATACATGTCCAGTAAGTGGCCTTTATATATGGCTGATTTTAGTGTATAATGTGTAAAATAAGTGACGTTAATTGATATACGGTATTAATATGCAATTGATTAAGTCTTGCAAATAATGTGATAATGGAAATAAATAATTTATAAAAAAAATCAATAATTTTAATTATACATATTGGGTCTTCTTAATTCTGACAAATCATACATTGAGAGTAAATGGCATATATTAACATGTTTAACACTATTGAGATTTTTAGTGAAAACGATACTATTATAGATATTTGAATTCACATTAAATATGACAAGAAAATTACATACCTTATCGTCAACTATATGCAGTTAAAACATCAGGTTGACAAGTTTGCAAGCAGTAGGTAATTTGAATAATTTGTGAATGAATTGGGCTATTTTGATAAGAAGTTATAAGATTCTCCAAGTTCAAGATTTTTATACAGTGAGTATTTTACATTTAGCATAAGAGTCGTACAGAGAAAAAAAGATGCCTGGGTGGCTCCTGTTTTCGTGAAAACAATCCTACTGGCAAAAAGAAATGAGGCTTGAAAGATATAGCATATTTAAAATTTACGTTACAAGGAAGTAATTTATATATTATTCATAGATACATATAATTTAATAAAAAAATAAAATAACTATAGAGGTATGTAGTCTTTGAAACTTAAACTCATCTTTTTTTCCCCTGTATCCTTCATATATATTTTTAATTAGAACTCTAAACTTATAGTAAAAGCATGGTTGAAGAATTTCAATCGATAGCCATTTGGTTTATTGAACAAAATATGTATATAATTATTATTAAAAGCAGTTAACAATTCTAACCTTAGTTTCTTAAACAAAGTTAATATTCAAGTACAACAGTATGTACCATAATTATTTTATTCGCAATAACAAAATTTTCAAAACTGTGGTTATACTGACATAAGATAGATGAACGATCTAAATAGTTTATAAGTTTTAATTCCAAATTATATAGCGTCAGAAATATCTAGCATAAAATTTTAGTTTTTAGAAACTTTCAATTTACAATTAACTGCATGTTCTTTTCACATAGTTCTAACTTTGCAGCTCTGAATTGTTCGTTTCGTTACTTGTATTTTTGCTGTTCAAAAAATCATCTTACAAAAAATCAAAACTAATAAGAAAAATTGCCAAATATAAAAATTGATTATTGAAAAGCAATTACATATTTGTAAATTAATCTATAGCAAGTTATCAATGTTGTTTACAAATTAATATCAAATACAATGATTTAAAAAACTTACGTCAAAATCGATTAGCACAGCTTCTCTTTCAGGTTCCCTTGAGGCCTGCATAAGTTTCCATAAAGCAAAAGTTTCATCTAAGTAAACTTCTAACAAATCACCTTCCATAAGCAGTTCTTCTAACTGTTTTTTCACTTCCACATTAATATCTAATATGTAATCTTCTCCGTCACCAACTTTCGGAAGATGTAAAGAATAAGCGTGTTCTCCCATACGGTCATCAGAATCTTTGGATTCTCTGGAAGCATCATCCGAATCATTAATGCCACTGTCACAAGTTACACCTTCTTCTGTTACACCACTGTACGGAGTTATCTCTTGAACTCTCTGATGTAATTCTGGATTCTTTGATGCTCTCTTTAATTCTGTTGAGATAATCTTTTCAGTTCTTTGTCTAGCTGCAGCTTCATTATACTTTTGACTAAACATAGCTAATTTGTTCTTTGCCTTTTCAAGTTCCGGGTGTTGTAATAACTGCCTAGCCCTGTCTTGCCAATTCATAGCACGCTCAGTAAGACACTGCAGAGCTTCACCTTCTGGAACTCGTACATATAATTTTTGCAGTGACATTAGTAATCCTAATATAACATCTAAACGAGGGCGTTTCGTGCGTTGGCAATTTGGGCACAGGAATTTGCAGTCTTTAAAACCCAAATGCAGTGCTATATTTGTGAAATTTCCTTTGTACTTTGTTGTTGCAACTTTTGGAAGTTGTGTGCAGGTTGCGTGGAACCAGTCTTTACATAATTCACATTGCATCATGACTCCAAAGAGACCTCTTCCACACACGCAGAATGTATGCCCTTCACTGGGGTCTAAACTTTTTGCCATATTTGCAGTACGTAATTTTTTTATCATAGCCATTTCTGCATCTTCTGCATCTTTGAATACAGCTACCACAGCAGCTGGATCCATCGCATTTGTTAGAGATATTGGATTAGTTTCATCTTCTGTACTTTTGGTTTTCTTATTGTTTTTTACAGAATTAGGAAGTGTAGTTCTAGGTGACAATGCATCCATAAGAGAACAATTCGAATTTTTCCTCAGAAATGCTCGACTAGTCTTTTCTTTCCATCCAGTTGCTAAAGTAAGATAGTCATTCATTCTATCAACTTCCACAAGATGGAGGGCTAGAGACTTGCCTTTCTTGATCAGTTCTTCCATGGCACTAAAATATGGATAATATTCCGCAGAATTCATTTCTTCCAGCAATCTTAACCAATCTCTTGCCTTCTTCATCGAATCATACAAATGACCTTCACTGGGTAAAAAACAAGAAATTTTAGATGCTTCTTTTAGTAATTTATCTACTTGGATCAATACATTATTGTCTTCAGATTTCAGAACCTCATTAGCCTGTTCTTCCCATTCTTCACTTGTTTGAAGGATACCTTGGAGTTTTGATAATTCTTCTTCCATTTCAGCATGAGGTGGTATCATAGTTCCTTCACGTATGAGGTCTTTTATGGCATCAAGACCCATAACGTTTGTTTTATTCCTGTATGCTTCAACATCACGAAGCCATTGCACTTGCTTCAGTCGAGTTGCAATAAGACGCAAGTTGGGTAACTCTATACAGAGACCGTTTCCATGAACATTACAGGCTTCCAGTTCACTGATGGAACACTCAGATAAAGCCAGAGATAATAAATGTACACTTTTTTCTTCAAATCTCCTCGTCTGCTGAAGTAGTTCCCTAATACTTTTCGCTTCTTCCAAAATACAAGCTAAACTATCAATTTCCTCACAAAATAAAGTTAGTTCTTCCACAGTTAACTTATATTTGGTATCGTTAGAGTTTCTTGTACGAGTCCGCATTTTATTTAAGTCCAATTGATGTATAACACTTGCACATTTCTCTGCATCTTCAACAGCACTTGTTAATGTCTGAAGCAAATCACATTTAGGAAATTTTTTACCATCAGCTTCACTTAATAGTGCCTTCAAGTCAGAAAGATTAAGAGTCTTTGGCGTTTTTGGATCTAAAGCATCTTTTACCCGAGCAACCCAATGATCGAATGATTCGGCTTTCAATTTTAAAGCTTTTAGCATAACCGGCAATTCGTCTAAAGTATAACGGTACCTTAGTGTGCGATTCTGTGGTGGACATTCACATAAATTTTTATAGTGTCTAAGGCAAACTAGAACATCTGTTGAACATTTGCAAGTAATTGCTGATAGAAAACATGTCGTTTTACAGACCTCGCACTGCCTCTCATCATCAGGGAGTAATTCAAAAGCTTCTCTCTCTGCACTGGTCACTCCCTGTAATAAAATTGTAACACCTACACTGAAAATACCCATCTGGATAAAAAAAAATACTAAGTACTATTTTTTGTAAAGCATACTTAGACTGATTCATTATTATAACAAATTACAAAAAATTATATTAAACGAAGACTAAAGATAAAAGTTTATTAAGATAATAGTAAGTATTAACAAACTGAATGTACTTACCCAGTCCAATAAAGTTTTTCTCAATCGTTTCTCAGTATCTACCATAACAAGCATATCTTGATATGTGGCTGCAGCTATGGTTAGATCCAACTTCTCTGGATCAAGAGCCATTTTACAGACCAATTCGTCATGGGAAAATACGCAGAAACGTCTTAAATGTGAATAATGTAAAACACATTCACGTCCCATCCTAAGCCAATCAGCTGGAGCAAAATTTACTGCCTCTGCAAAGTTGTAACTGAAACAGATAAGATTTATATGTTAAAAAAAACTACAAAAATCAATAGGCTAAAATATTCCAAAAACAAAACTGCTCTGAAGAAAAGGGTATTTTTAAAAGTAGCACAAATGGTACTCAAAAATCTACTGCTAAAAAGAACAGGTTCTGCATAAAAATGACCTTAGAAAAATGTTCACCCCTTAGAAGAATCAGTTCAGTTTCCAAAAAAAAAAAATATGGAATAACATCTGTAATTTGAAAATCAAAAAAGGCAGTTAAATTTTGCACAAATTTTCTACTAATGCATGTGCAACTTCTCAACAATCTATCAAAAATTGCTGACCCTTGGAGGTGGTGTTCTATTTAGATATAGATTCACTGGTACTATTTGTGCTACTTCCTTTGAAACCATCCTGTATGTGCAATTTGAAAGAGCTTACAAAGTTAAAAAAAACTTACCCTTGATTGAAACCAGCATGATAAGCCCTCGGAAAAGTCACCACAAATTCTCCAGCATGTTGATCAGTTCTGTATACAGGAACACCAGCGTTCATTAAAATATTTGGGTTCATTATAGTTACTAATTGATGTAATAAATCAGGCTGTGAATGAAACAATTCTGGCGCTGCAGATTTCATTGTTTCCTCAAATGATTCCGCCTTACTTCCTGGTACACCATACCAAGTTTTTGCTTCACCCCAGTGCAAATAATTTATTGAATAACTCCAATGATCTTCATTGTGCCAGCAAAATGTTGCAAAACACATTCCAACATACATCCAAGGAACCTAAAGTTTCAGAATATATATATGATACCAAAAAAATGTGAAATCACTGAAATACCTTCATGCCTGATATATCAGCATTAATATAACCAAGTACAGATCCTTCTAGTACTGGCAAATTGTTTAAATTCCAACTTGATTCGGCATATTCTTTATCTCCAGGGAAAAGGTTACTCGATGACTTTGTTGGGAAACCTGATCCGTGGTCCATTGTATGTAGATCAGCTCCATATTCCACAGTAACATCTTCATCTATCGAAGAAACTATTCTCCAAAATTCCCTCTCCACTGTACTTGTTGGCACCATCTACAAGAAATATAATTAAAAATTACAATCCTAAAGGTGCCAAATAACTTACATGTACGGGCATGTTAAAGTATTCCGACTTGAATTGATCGGCCATTTCTCCAAATTGTTGCAAAGTGTATTCCCTTTGAGCTTGTTCAAAGCCAAATGCTTCCATAGGTTTAGATACCTCCTCCGCCACGCATTTAGGGCACCGCCAATCGCCTTTAGGTATTTCTGATAGAGGCGGCATGAGACAAAACGTGTGGTAACTGTCATCACATCCGTCACAAAGTAACATATATTCCTCAGCATCACCACGATTGCAGTTATGGCAAACATATTTCGCAAGCTATAAAATTAATATTTTAATAACAGATTATATTTTAGGGGTGATTTGTAAAATTAAATCATGATGAATTATTTTAATATCCATTTAAATGACAAATTAATGCTGCTTTGGTACAAATGATTTCCATTTTTGTTATTTTAGTTTTATAAAAATAACTAAACTTACATAGAACAGAAGAATTAACATTGTCCTGCCTAAGCAATTTCAGTACAATTTTTTATTGTTGCTATCAAAAATGTCAGTATACATGAGCAAAAATTAAAAAATATATATTAATTTTTACAAAAAATATGGTATGAATATATGCAGGTTAGGAAACTCAGGTAAAAACGTAAGAAAGCGTAGCAATGCAAAAAAACATATACATTATATGAAATTAACATTAACCCTCTTAATGCTGCAGCGTCACAAATTTCAAGATTTTTTTGATTATACAAAAAAAAAATGAATTTAGAATAATCAATAACATGAATTATGATGTAAATATTACATTTTTTAAATAGAACAAACATTTGCTGCTGTCATTTACTAAGTATACAAGGTGTGGCATCTACAATGTATAAAAATAAAAAAGTTCTCTCTCATGTTATTTTTTTTCTCATATAAATTAAATTTCAATTATGTATTGAAATCTTGTAACTAAGACAGTCTGGATGTGCCAATTTATTAATTAAGTGAATAAGTATTTACTGATTTAACTTAATAATGAAAAAATCAGCTGAATGCACAGTTTTTTTTATGATAATTATAAAAATTTTTCCAAGATATTCAATAAATAACAGAAGAAATAATTTTTTTTTTGTACAAGACTTCTATTACAAATATCATCAAGCTGTATTTTAATATTTCTACATTATACAGACTGCACCCTGTATAACACTAGTGGCAAAAAAGTACAAATAGTTTTATATTTCAGTAATTCAGTATTAAAAAATTCATCGGATTTTAAGTTTTACACAACAAAGTGCACCCCTTGTTAATATTACTTATACGTAATTGTTCTTACAGCATATCCGGCTATAAAATTATAGCAAAATAATAACACATGCAATCCATCACCAAACTACATGAACTAACAGACGAAAAGCTTAATATCAACCTGAAATTTAATTAAAAACATACAAACAATATAATTACATTTCCACTTACTGGATCGAAATCATATTTAATATTCTTGCTTCGAGGTTTAGCTTCTTTCTTGTCATCATATCCAGCCATTTTTGGTCCTGCACCATAAAACTGCAAACGTCGCAGTTCCTTGTTTCCCATTTCATCATCTTCAGTTTTTTCTTCTTTTATCTTAAGAGCTAAATTCTAAAAAAAAAAACGTATAACAATGATACTGAAAAATACGATAATTGTATAATTTTACTTCAGTCTTGCTTTCATCATTTTCAAATCGCTTTGACCGCCTTGCATTTTTCTCAGGAGGTGGTTTGATTTGCATCCGATTTACAATACCATGGGGTTTGTAATCTTTGTCAGCTTTCTCGGTGTCTTCTGAAGTCTGCTCAAATTTCTAAAACAGGATTTATCAAAATTAAATTTCAATCAGTAAATTATAAATTACTCACAATGTCGACAGTTTTTCCTTGTTTAAAAACATCAAATGGATAGAGCAACCTCTCATAATGTGTTTTTAATATAGTCCCAATACTTTTCCCAACTTGGTATCCCATTCTTTGAGATATTTTTGACCATTTTCTATCTTTGGTGACATTTTCAAAACCGCCTTAAGTAAAAAAAAATATATTACATAATATTGACACAGTTTATTAGAAGTGATAAAATACCTTCGAATTGAACAACTCTATGAAGTGTATACAAATCTAGAGCTCTTCGTTCTACCATAGGAATTTTAAGAGACGAACCTTGTAGTTCCCAAAATTTAGCAATTTGGTCTAAAAAGTTGAGTTTGACACGAGTTTTCGCCTACAAATCATTTGTTTTTATATTCAAATAAAATGTAATGGTTAACGTTACTTACCTCCAACTCATTTAATCTTTGTATTCTAGGTGTGAATCTTAGTTTGTCTACATCTACAGCAAAGGGTGGTTGCCAATGCTATAATAAATTTTTTAAAACTTATAAATACCTATTGAACTGCAACAATTTATTTGTGGTTTATACCATAATATGAATAATTTGAAACTGAAGTATATAGAAACCTAGATTAATATTGAAATATGAGTAGTTATATTATATCTAATAACAATAACATTAAAAAATTACATCTTTGATAAATATGGTCTTTCTATGGGCAAACTTTTAATAGCTTCAGGTGTGACTTTACTTATCTTGAATTTTGAGAAGCATATTCCACAATAATAAACAAGCATCATTTTATCAAAATGTCCAGTCAGCACAATATTCTACATATGTCTGACTGAAGTATCTGAATTGTCCTTTAGTAATAATACTGAATACATTTTTCTTTATGAACCTTTTTTCTTTTGTTGTTATTGCTAATTACTGTTATATAATACTTACATAGAATGATTGTACGATATTTGAGAATTTTTTTTGTAAGTTTAATTTTGTTTTTATTTTTTTAAACTTTGACCCGTATTGAAAAATAAAAACTTTCGATAAATATTTTTATGTGTATGGAATCTCTGTGTGTCAAAGTAAAATTCTATACAAAAAATAATTTTCTTCACACATTAATCATAAAAAAAAACATTAAGACTTGCTTAATACATGCAGAATTGTTTAAATAAGATGTGTAACAAAATACCATATTCATTTTAGATAATGGAGTCCAGTGATGTAAAATGTAATTAAAAGAACATGTCTCCTGCATTTTGTATGACAGTTATTGAAATAAAAAAATATAGGAAATTTTTAATATATTAAAACACTTACTGCTGGTGGTTTTATTTTACAAATGCCTGTGTTTTCAGCTATAGGTCTTATTTTTGCTATGTAGGCTAAGGGATCTTGAAATTCTTCTTCAGTGGGAAAAAAAACTGGGGCCTCAGGAGGTATTTCAAATTGAAATGTTTCTTCCTTGTATTGTGAATAATGATCACCACATTTTATTGGAGAAGTCTTTGAACTACCAGGATGGCATTTAAGGCCATTTGCACAATTTATCTGCTTTTCTACTTTTGTAGTCATTTTGACGTACTTTTACATCATAAAATCCTGAAATATAATTATTTCCTTTTAACGTGGCTCACGTTTTCACATGACTTAAATATTGCTGAAGTCCTCTTAGACATTTTTTAATGGCACAGGTTCTAAGAATGACAACATAAGTCGAGGATCGCGGAAAAGTTACTTTCGAGAATGAAGTTTACCTGATTGTTTGAATCACTTATTTTGTACAAAACGGGACTGCTTCTGGGCCGAAACGTTTAGATAAAATATAATTTTTATTTAAGTCACTGATAAATAAAACAAAACAGCACAAATGTATCTACATTTTGCCAGTAATTTTAACATTTCAGCAGCACTATTTTTTTATAATTCAAGATCTCGCAAAGTAAATCCATTGCAACTCAACTATACATGTATTCGTATTCCCCCACCAGCTATCGATTGTATGAATAGTAACACAACAAAGATGGTTAACAGTGGAAATTATAGGAAATTGTACTGGACGAATTTATACACAATTTTTTAAATACATATTTTTTAATTTTTATATCACTCTATGTAGAATTCATGCACGTTACACTGTCACTTCTACTTAAATGCCCCAATTTTTAGGTTAAGAACCCTACCAGCGCTCAAGCCCACAAACCTAAACTTCTCTCATACCCATTTTACAAAGGGAAAGAGGTACGTGATGTACAGCTGACCAAAGTGGTTTACATTTTTTGGTAACTGTACACCAGGCGGAAAACTTCACAGACTTACTATTCTGCCTCTGATATGATTGGTTTATGTTTTGGTGTAAAATGGGCCAATAAACTCCCTTTACGATAAAAGCTCCAAATTTGAATGTTCGCCTATATTTTAGTTGCAAAATTTAAGTATTTAAATATGATCACTAAACAAATTAAATAACTATTAAGAAAATCATTCGGTGTGATAAAATAAGTACTCTATTTCTTTTATTCAGTATGTCGTTGTTTACAGTTTTTTATCTAAATAATTCGAGTTATGAGCGTTGATGTTGATATTAACCATCGCGCAAGTATTTCATTAATTTGTTTATTTGTACAAATAATTTCAACACAGAACATATTAATAAAAAATAAACCCACTATACTTCAAGCAAGTAAAATAATTTTATATGTAAGATTAAATTCTATATTCGCGTATTTCTTAATCTAATAAAAGTGATAAATAAAACAATATGTGCACATAGGTACCTATAATCGTTACGATATGTTTTATTATTGAAACGATAAGCACTAAGTACTATGAAGAATCCAATGAACAAAATATAAACATAGATAGACCTATCAAAGGAATGAATGGGATTGAGTATTTAATTATTTTATACCAGCGTGTCCACATATATACCAGGTGTATATGTACCTGCTTATATCTTAATATTAACTGATCTCAATACCGTATAGAAAGTTGTAATTTTCAATATTGTAATGCCTATTTGAACAAATGTATTTTTTTGGAGGGGGTGTTGAAATTCCCCAATAAGTATTCCTTCAAGTATACCTCATAATGTATAGTTGGTTGCCTATAACTTTCAGAAAGTTACAATTTACATTAATTTTTGGTACAAAATTGAATAGAGTTGGTAGATATTATGTTCAAAATAAACAAAGGTTCAAATATAATTATTGTTTTTCCTACGAGTTAAAAAAAAAAACACACAAAAAATAACATACATTTATTACAATTATGTATATTAGTTATGTACAATAGAAAATAATATGAAACAAAAATACTTTTTATTTGTTATGGCAGTATCAATATCACGGCACCGACTTCAGCACCACTTCAATAAAAGATAAATATCATTTTAATTTGTTTGCGATTTGTCACTAAACGTAAACGCATACCTACAATATAATTCAATAGATCATCATATTCATCAATAGTAAACACTAAACTTGTGTAATTCATACAGTAATTATATAGATTACAATGTTGATCATTCTTGAGCAGGTTTATCTTCTAACCACGGTCTAAAAATAGGCAGTGTAGAAGGATAATGGGTTCCAGATTTATAAGCACTGCTATCATCGTCAGATCTTAATGGATATGTTGCCATCATTATGGGTAGTTGTAGCTTCACTTCTTTTTGAAGACTCTTAGGTTCAACTATAAACTGAAAAAAAAAACACTGAAATTGAAAAAAGAGAAAGCATTGTTTGATTAACTAACATTTCATAACAAATCAATTTTAGATTTTAAAAGGCAAAAACAGGTCAAGTGGTAGATACAGTCAATTTGATATAAAAACAACACTTACAAATACATCGTACTGAATTTTAATTAAGTGACATCCCCTAAGATTTGTTGGTGGTAACGGGGGAATGTAAAGTTGTTCGTTGTCCCATTCGTCTTTTTCTCCAGGTCTGATTTTTCCTCTAGAAAGTGAAGCCAATTCTCTCTTCTCTGACTGGACTACTTTTCCTTTAGCCATATATGTAATGCTTTCTGTTAAAGCAGCTCTAGTACTTTTTATTGTCACTCTGCTCCTATTGCTAACACTGGCTGAGACACCTAAATTGTATCCAAGTTAATAATTCAATATATTTTTTTATATATGAAGAAAATATTTTGCGTCGTATAACTTTTATATCAAAATAAATAAACAGCTATTTACAACAGATTCTTATAATACACTATACATATATAAAAAGTTTACCTATACTTTCTCCAGGTACGTATCCCCCTCTGTCTAAGGTGACTTTACATACAACTGCTCCAGATCCAACACAACTTACTCCAAATTTATGTTCAACTTCACACCTAAACGTTTCCTGTCCCGAAATGTTCTAAATTAGATAATATACAGAAAAAAGAAGAAATTAGCACAAGAGAAGACAGGAAAGAGAAGTCGAGTGTTCTTATACTCACTCCTAGTATTGCTGGTTCTAAATTTAAATCGATGGGATTCATTACTATAAAGACTTGCTGATTTTTATGTGTGAGCCCATTGGGTTCCCTGAGAGCTGTTTTGCAGTAATACTGAACCCAACCGTGCTTTCCTAGAAACGTTGATGGTAATCCTAAAGGTAAACCCAATTTAAATGGGAAGCTGTGAATTCCTGGAGATAGTACTGATGGTCCTTGACCTTAAAAATACGTGATCAATTTGAATTTAAATAAAATTAAATAAGTGGATAAGAAATATGGATTCAAAATTATATGACTTCCACTCTTCAATATATCTACTTAAGTATTAGACGGGTATTAGATATGTGTTTTACACATAGTTTGAAAAAATTATTTTAATTGAGAAATAAAGTATGTAAATACTTTTGGACACCAAAATTTTATATGCCTATATGTTTATTTATTAATATTTTTTTGTTTAATATATATTAGCTAAGGGTAATCAGACAACAGTAGTAAAAATGTTTACATATTTAGAGAAATAATTTAAAGAAAATTTGAAAAATTCTAAAGAAAAGATTACTGAATCAATATGGATTTGAATACAATACCTGGCTCCCCTAGCAGTCTCATTCGAAAATCAATGTAATTTTCCCTGTCGTATACCCTCTCTTGACGAGGGGTACGCACTCTAACTACCCCTTCTCCAACAACGTGAAAGTGGAGACCTGAAACAATTTAAGGAATCTGTAATACCATACTAAAGTGAATTTGATGGTTGATTCGGCAATTTAACACTAGAGGGAATACGAAGAGTAATATATTTTTATATGCAAATAGCATAATTTTATTATGATTCACATTGGAATAAATTAACAAAATTTTTAATGGATTTTGTTAGCTTTTGATTAAAGCCATAAGTTGTATTTAACAAACTGTACTCGAAACTTGAAATTTTTTATAGAACTTGCCTGCAATAAAATGACTAATTATGAAACCACAGTGTGACAAGTTTAATGATCAATAATTTTTTCTATTTTTTAAAAGTAGTCCACATCTCATAAACGTATTATTATGAGAGTTGTGGCATACCCGTAAGCATGAAGAGGAAAGTAAATAATGTTTGTTTCAGCGTGTTCATTAATATGCAGTTTGTAGGGTTTTATATTCCGTTTCATATATTTCTTTTAAAGTAATATCAAACGTAAATATGTAATACTCCAGCGGTATTAAAAATATATACATATGTGCAGTATACATGAAATGTATTCAATGGAGTTTTAGCTTTATAAAGGATTTCATTTTTGGAGTCCTCTGGAATTGCTCGTAAACGCATAAATTTACAAAACGCTGACATTTCACAATTTACAGACATCTATTGATTGCACAAAACAATTAGTAAATGTAGAGGTACCTATCTCACATAGTTTTACACTTTGTTATAATGTGCACCTTAAACATTAAACAGCTTTTTTTAATTTTTCTCCACAACAACGTTCATTTAGACATTTAATAAGTTGTGAATGAACTATTTGATTAAATAAAATAAATAAAATTTAACATTATTATAAAAAAAACACATAATTTACGTACATTATACATACAATTATTACATTTAATGTTTAATATATTATGTAATAGCAGGCATATTTTTTCAGAACTGAATCAAATTCAATTCTATATATATATATACAAAAACGTGAAGAAGGAGAATATATTATTATGTATATTGTATAGTCATTTTTATTTTAAAAATATGTTTTATTTCTTAAACTTACTCTGTTTAGAGTGATAGTGATTTTAAAATTAAGTACATATATTTTATTTTTTTGTTAATTTACACCCCTTATAAATTCGCGCCAATTCATTGGTATTCAGCAATGGGCTTCATCTGAATATCGTATAAGCAACCTTTAGCTGTTTATTTTGTCGTTGAAGTGCACGCTCTATTTTTAATGTTCAATTAAGTTACTTTGTATATAGGGGTCGGAATGTTAGAGGAACATCATAAATATTTTAAAATTGCGATAGTAATATCGCGATAGTAACGGCGAATATTTTCTTGGCAATTTTCATTTTGTTTTAAAAACAAATAAGGCTTTACAAACTTCCTCCACATGCCACAGCAGTCACTTCGAAATTGGAATTTCCTTCTTGCGACTTTATAGTCTCTAGATTATGTTTTTCTGCAAAACAAGTTTATTAATGAAATAGTTTTTATTGTCCCTTTCTAACAATGTTTATATTTGTTTTAAGAAATACTACGAGGTGATAGGATGTTTCATTTTCATTTTTATTTTTCGTAAATAAAGAAATTCTTATAAAAATTGAATACACTAAAATAATAATTAACATAATTTATAGAAGGTAAGTTAAACAGGCAGGATAAATATTTTTTTTATGCAGTGTAAAAACAATTTAAAAATCTTATATATAATATAATCACGCCAATCTTCTCAGCCGTTCTCCGATTATGATGCTGCAATAAGGGCATTATCTTAGATTATACTTAAGTTTTAACTATTTTACTACCATGATAGTCAACGGTTGTTCCTAGACAAATTTTTAAATAGCTTTTGATAACATTTAGTAGCAAGCAAGCACTCGCTCACTCATTCACAACTCACAACAATGCGAATTAAAAAAAAACTGTTATCATAAATTTATTTCAAAATTATCAATTTTTTATGGAATTCTTTCAATTAAAGGATTAAGCGGGAAACCCTGATTTGAATCATAAATTTCAGTGTGTGTAGCATGCCACTTAGTGCGTCGGCTTGTCTTCAAGAGACAATTACGGCGTTAAATAACGATCATTAAGTTTCAGTTTCACAATATTATGTAGGTAAGAGATATCCCATATGCACTAAATGGCAACGGTTTCAAGTGTGCAAGGCCGCTCCAGATATGGAGGCAAGCAAGGTAAAAAATGGATTACTGGCTATGATGAATCCGTAGGGTATATTTGTGCATATGCCATTCAAATTTAACACATATAGATCCTGATAATTATCATCGGAACATACCTAGTTGCGTCTGCGAATTACTAGAGGTATACAGTGCTTTTGAAAAGTAACGAATAAATTCATTATTTTTTAAATTGAGAAGTTTTCGAATAATTCCCCTGCCACGTCGATTTTGTTTTTAAAAAGGCACTTTTTGACATCGACCCACATTTGTGACGTCATTGTTGTTCGAGATATGACGTCAACACAATTTTTTTAAATAGCAACCCCTAATTTTGACTATGCCATTTGAAAGAGCGTATCATTCTACATACATACATCATGAAAAATTATGGTGTTACATAACAAACATTTCAAGAAAATAATGTTTGAATATTTTAAAATTTAATTTTCACAATTTCATTTTAACGCAAAATATAAACACAAAATGGCCCACAAATGCAGTCCATTGGACGTGCAGAGATTTAAATTCCAGAAGTATGTTTCCGCAAAAAAATATATAGGTATGATGTGTACAACCATTATCCCAGGATTTAAAAGTCTAAATCCCTATAAACAAAACATACCAAACACAAAACAAATCCGATGCTCGGTGATGTTTTGAAATTTACAATATTGTGGTTTCATGGTTATTTCATTTGGGTAATTCCATTATATTAAATTAAATGCGAGTCTCTGAAGGGGTAAACTTTAATATGCTGTTAAATGTATATTTAAGTTATTTAAAGAATTTTAGAACATTTTCGATTCATCACATTTAGAACACCAGTGTACAAATGAATGACTAGTCGATGTTATGTATTTATGTTATATAAAACTATACCTGCTCTAATAGTAAGTAATATTCTGAGTAGAATGACTGACGAAGAATAATTATGGTGTTTCTTGACATCGAACCATTCAATGGATTTTAAGCTAACACCCCGTATAAATATTTGCTTTACATTTTCAGTTCTCGCTGAAAATTGTTGCAGATGCAAACTCTAAAGTAATTTTGTTTAACCAACAAGAAAAAAAGTAGCGCAAATTGCATTTAGAAATAGTGTAAACAACAGTTCAAAATTTGTTTAGTTAAAACAACTTTAAAATGAGTTGTATAATTTACTTTCTTGAAATGTTAGTGTCTATTTAGATGCTTATACTGACATTCGCCTTTGAAAGTTTGGTCCTATTTATTATTTATTGGTGGCAAAGACGTAACAGCTAGGTTAATGTTTAATTTTATATGAGGTATAATTGCATTTAAATTTTAAACATGTAAATGTATATATTATTAGCTGTAAATACTTGTATTATTGTTGTTGGACATTTAATTATGAAACTGCAACATTTGATGTACTTCGATATTCACATAAGTGTTTAGTTTTCCACGTAGGTCTGGTTTGTTTTTCGACATTTTCAGTAATTAATTCAGCATGCTATTTTACACAATCTACGTAAGCGAAATGATGGTAGTTGTCCTTCATAGACTTATCTAGTCATACGTTTTTTATTTTACCTTCAAAGGAAGAGCTAAAACAATTTCCTGCATAAATAAGTTATCTTAAGTAAGTCTTAATAATGTTGTGCTACTGTTATTTTGGAAATAGATTAAGAGTTGAGAGAGAATACAGCCAATATTTATTTTTAACAATGTTGTAGGTAATAGGTATATACCTATACATTAAATTATTGTTAATGTTTGCCAACGATTTGAATGTTAGCATGTTTCTGTGAAAATATTAGTCATGAACGTAAATATTTAAATTTGAAAAGTATTTAAATAAGTGGGTGGTATTCCCATTTTAAAAAAGTCTATAGATATAGATAGTTACCTATATAACTGCGATTCTGATGTTTTTGATGTGGGTGTACTTATATAGAAACGTAAAGAATAAGATACAATAACAACATTAAAACCAGTTTTGCGTAAATTACTTTAAACTTATATAAGCAAAAAATTTTGCAACTGCCAAGAACTGGGTAGGTTGATATTTCAGGGGCACAACCCACAAAGAATTTCTAGTTACGCTACTGTTATATAACTAAATAGTACTTTTTCTAATATGTATATGTGGCTTTATAACAGCTATAATTGAATTGAAAATATTGGGTTGCTTGATGAATCATGGGTTGCTATGGATTATTTTTCAAATAGGTATAACAAATATTCTTTGTATGCCTGTTTATTTAGGTCGTTGGAGCTGTAGGAACTACACAGTTGTTTAATTTAAAAATACCTGGGGTAGACAAGTTATTATACGTTTACGTATTTTGAGAGACGTAAAATAAATTAATGCACAGATACGTAATTTTCCTAAAAGTGACAGTCTGAAGATTCGCTGATTTGTTGACAGCGCTCATCAGATATTCTTACCGAGTGCAGGTGTGTCATCTTGAAGTTCAATGAGAACTCTCCCAGATAAAAATTGCCCAGGGAAATAAAGCAACGACGTATTATCGAATAATATTAAAAATTTCAGTAATTTTCGAGGCATTTTCCGGTTTGTTTACAGAACATTTGAATTTGTAGAAGAACACCAATACGTTTTTAATCAATAACACTTTAGCTTCACTTCTTCACCATAACCAAACTGGTCGCGCGACGGTGCGGCTACTTTCATTAAACAAAAGGTGAGGGAAACTCAAGGCCTGTACCTTAGCCTCATGGCGTACACTTGGGCGATGCTTTTTTTAATGATGACGCATCCTAAAAAATAAACGAAATTAGGTTTTAATCTGTACCAGCCAAAATAAATGAAACTATGAAAATATGAAGAAAAAATTACATTACAAACTACTTAATATATTAAAAAAAACAAATAAACGAAGAAAGTAGGCAACCAACTATGAACTGGTGCATACGAAGTAGACATGTACCAATAATGATAATGTTTCCTCTTCAAATGCTTATATGGCGCCAGAGTTGGGTATTTTTCGTATAAATTTTTATCCAGATAATTACTCGATAATCAGATTATTCGTATATGATATTAAGGTACTCATGGATTTACGAAAAAATTCTTAACTATTCAATATACTATTTTAACTAATTCGAATTACACATAGCAGGCCATCTATAGGTTTTATTTAAGGAGCAATTATAAAATTTCAGTATTTAAATGTTTATCAATTTTTCTAGCTTTCCTCTATAGTTTCTATATGTTCATAAATATTTTTTTAAGAAATTACATTGAAACTTAAAACAAAACCATAAGAGTGATCCATATATTATTAATTGCATTGTCCAGATATTACAGATGACATCTTCGCATTGTGTCACTATGTATATATACAGGGCGTTCAGGCTTCTTCCGGAACATTAAATATACAGGGTGTTTCATGAGGAGATGTACATACTTCGTTATGTTATTCTATGTTCAATTTTAAGCAAAAAATTCCTATGAACTTAGGTCTGGAAACGCTTTGTTTAAAATATACAGGATGTCAAATTTAAAGAAATTAATTATATTTTCTTTAATAACTCTCGACTGTTTTAAGTTAAATTCATGATGTATGGGGAGGTTTCTTGGGAAGGGAAATTCAAATTTTATGCACAATTGGCTGTATCTCCAAAAGGGCGCCACAAGCGACCATTGGAATCCCTTTAAATTGCTTAAACATTTTTCTGCTATGGTGTATGACATCTTAGGATAGAAAAATATTTTCCCCTATCTTTTCTACTTAATATACACCTTACTGAAGACTCTAGGAGCAGCCGTTTCCGTTAAAAACTCATCTATAGATGGTGATGCATACAAATTATGTATTAGAGTGAATCGAAAGTTATTGTCAGGTTTTGTACATTCTATTTAGAGATTTATTTTTGTAATTTTCAAAAAATTTAGTAAGGTACATAGGTAAAAATAAGGTAGCACTCTAATACATAATTTGCATGCATTCACTAAGGTTTACATTTCTTAATTAGGAAAGGTAGGGGAAAATGTGTTTCTGTTCCGAAATGACATACATCGTGGCACAAAAAAGGTGAGCCGATTTAAAAGGATCCTAATGGCCGCTTGTGGCGCCCTCTTGGAGATACACCAATTGTGTATAAAATTTATATTTTCCGTCCCAAGAAACCTCCGCATACAAAATTTCATAAACTTAACTAAAAGTAGTCGAGAGTTATTAAAGAAAATGTGATTATTTTTTATAAATTTGACATTCTCTATATCCTAAATGAAGCGTTTCCAGACCTAAGTTCATAGGAAATTTTTTGCTTAAAATTGAACGTAGAATAGCATACTGAAATTTGTACATCTCTTCCTGAAACACCCTGTATATTATACATAGAATGTCTTAATGCAAGTACAGAGCCTATCAGTAAAAGATGATGAATTTTGCAAAATATGAAGGATTTTTTTAACGGAAAATTTGAGTACGTATCTTAATTCGGCGCCTTTTCTAAATAAAGAGTTAGAGAGTAGTAGCCAACAGCTTTATACAAGGGTATTAAATTTAGAGAAAATGGTAGTCTGAGAAATGTGAATAATTATTGTTTATATAAAACTTTTAAATAACCCTATATGGATCGCTATTTCCAAGCTTCACTGTGGAATTTGGAATTGGATCACCCTGTACATATCTTATAGAGAAGGAACTAAAAGCCATTTTGCCAGAGCATATTTACATAAAATATATAATGCCGTAATCGGATAATCCGTGTGTAAAGTAATATAGAATAACTCGAAAAAACATAAAAAACGGGGAGGGCTATACTTTTTGTTATTTTTCAAGCAAAAAAGGGTGTGTAGTATATAGAAAGACAAGAATGACAGGGTGCCTGGTTCGGCACTACTCGTGGACTGAATAGTAATGATATTCTGTGAACTGAAGCTTCGGTCGTTATTCCAGTTCGGGCTCTGGCCAGCGTTTAACGGGTAACGGGTTGAATAAGATAGGTTACTGGCACTAGCAACTGCTGAATTTCAACAATTTTCTGGATAGTTCAAATCAAGTATAAAGGAATTCATATTGATCTTAATCCCATACAATATTTATTTTCCCTACGCCGTGTCGAAATGATTTATCAACTGGGAAGAATATTCATAGCAGCATCTGGTTTCAGTTTGCTCCTTTACCCCTTTAACTTTATAGATATACAGGGAGTCAATATTTTATTTTCGATATTTGTAGATAACTTCTTAAAAAATCCAAATTGTAATGTTTTCAGGAAAGTGATGAGGTAGACACATAAATCAAACACTGGACTTCCAACAGTATATATATTTTAACAATATAAGTCCATTGATCGCTACTACTCGCTATCAATCTCCCTACCTGAATGTGCCAGCACCTTATTTCCTACAAAAACTACTTTCCTCCCAAACCAGGTAAACCAACATAGTAACCAAAATATCCTACGCAAACATTTACATAAAATTTGTGAATCAGGGATTTTTGCGAGCGAGAAATTCAAATTTGTTTCTAATTTTGACGTCACTAGTTGAGGGCATATTTCTTTTAAATGGCAGAACTTTTACGCTGCTTAGTGTATCCATCTGACCATCGAAACAATCGATTCTCTTACCTGGTAATATCTGAAAGAGATATTCCTTGTTGAAGTCGTTAAGAGTAACAGTTTTCGAAATAATCTTATTTGAAATATTCAGTGCACCGATTGAAAACTGTTTTGGTTTCAGGTAAAGTGTCTTTTCTACTGCAAATACAGCAAAATAGTACTGGAAAAAGTTGTTCAGATCGGCCTGCTTTGATAACATCTTGTGCTGCTTTGTTGAAAAATGGTTTCATCAAACTTCGCCCATCTTCTTGAAATTTTGTACGTCTCCTTAATTTACCATTCTGAACTCTTTTTCAAGTAACTGCTGTATTTTCAGCAGAAAAGGCACTTTACCTGAAACCAAAACAGTTTTTACTCGGTGCACTAAGCATTTCAGATTACTCAGGTTACTCCTACCGATTTCAGCAAGGTATATCTTTTTCAAATAAAACAGGTAGTAGAATCGATTGTTTCGATAGTCAGATGGATATATACTAAGCTGCAAAAAAGTTCTTCCATTTAAAAGAAACATGATATGCTACAAGTGGCGCCCTCTACAGTGAAGTCAAAATTTGAAACAAATTTGAATTTTTTGCCCGAAAAAATCACCGATTTACAAATTTTATGTAAATATTTAGATTTCTTAAGAAGTTATCTACAAATACCGAAAAAAAATTAACTTTGGCACCCTGTATTTTTTTTATTATGCAACATGGGATATAGGAATCTGTGGTCTCATTTTTGCTACTTCATTTAAAACACCCTTTATAAACAAACTTCTTATAAAATAACGAGCAAATAGTTTGAAAATCATTTAAACCCATACCCAACTTTAATGCCGTAGTGTGAAAATAATTAATTTTAAAATCGCTAGAGAAGCAATAGCAGGAATCTCACTGAAAAAGATTGCAAAATTGCACCACGCAAATATCGTAATAATTATTATCAGAACGGTTTTAAGAGTAAACAAGTTTACTTAGCGAGTTTTAATCTTTATTCGAAATTATATTCTGCTACATTTTCGCATTAAATAACCTGGATAAATAAGAAATGTGGTCGACGTTTTAAATATACACCGTAAAATGTAGAACCTGTAATACCTTTTAAATTATGGAAATGTCGTCGAAAATATTAATACATTAACAATTCCCTACAAAGGTTTATCTCTTTTATGTGACAGACGTCTAACTTTTTTTTGAGGTATATAAATGACTCCTCATACCAAAGCGGTAAAGACGGTACTTCAATGGCAGCGGCAACAAGGCGGTCTTAAAAACCATGGCGGTATATGAGAGCATTCACATCGAGGTGTACCGCGCGATGCGCGTTCTATTCTCGAAAAGAGATACGTATCACTGTTTAAAAACAATAGAAAACATGTTAAAGTATGGGACAAACTATAGGTCTACAAATAAATGGCAATGGTAAGTATAATAAATTATTATTTAAAATATCCCTAGGATAAACTTGTGTCCACCAAAAAAATCCATCCAATTGGATGATTGCTGCCGTTGCCGTGCGGCCTTTGCCGCGTTGGTCTGAGGATCTTTAATAGTCAAAGCTCTTTCTCGGATCTACTTTTCTATGACACAGACGGGTATTAATTATTCTCAATCCTCCGTGAACGCGTCTTTTGGTTCAGTGAAGTTTTTGCCGTAGATTGAAATTTACGTATGCATTTATAAAAATATTAAAAATTGAGCGGTTTTTAATATCTAACAATATATTTGTATTCAGTGAAATTAAAATATCGTGTGTGTTATGGTACCCAGATTTGATTTTTTGTTATTATCGATTGACGTAAGTAAATAACTAAAAGTACAAACGCATACCTACACATTTCCTACAAACACAGAAAAAAACCTAAAAGTAATATACATACATTTTATAGATATTTTTTATTTATCTATAAGAGTAACAGCATGCTTTTTAATTTGATGAAATAGTGCAAGCAATATATATATTCGTACTATTATTCTTATAACACAAATAATATACCTAACTATTTTTTTCTAAACTAAGATTTACTTTTCGTTCGCGTAGGAATACATTTTTTTAGTAGTAGTTGTTCAGTTCGATTCAAACTGTTTTTATGTATGCATGTGCATGGGCGTCCACAGAAAATTTCTCGGGGTGGGCAAGCTATAAAAATTAATAAGAAATATAAGTTTTTTAATTTAATAACAGAATAGTTAGGGATGACAAAAGTGATATAATTTTCTGATTTTGTGCATTGAATGTGTTCTTCAATCTAACATACACAAATATGACAGGTATATTGTTCATTCATTTTAAATATTTGAATACATATTCCATAAAAACAGTTATCGGTATTCTAGAAAATGAGTTTTTAGTATTAGTCACAATATTTTTAAAAGTTTATACTGGAAAACAGTTTATATATATAATAAATATACAGGGTGTTTTATAAGTAATTTGTCATGGACCACCTGGTAATAATTTAAGTCACAATATTAAGAATACACTTACATGTGTACATGTGAATGTTAAAATTAACAGAGATACAGGGTGTTGAAGTAAAATATTATTTTATGAAAACTTGTTATAACTTATAATTGTTGTCGTATCGATTTCAAATTTGGTGTCGATGAGTTTTTGGTGGTGCAAAATGTAAATATTATTATCACTTTTGCGCTGTATATGTACAGGGTGTTACATAAATGTATATATTTTAAAATTTTCTGAAAAGCAGTTGAATATAAATAAACGAATTATGGCAGGAACGTAATCCTTATGAAATAATATTTTACTGGCATATTTCACGTTTTCCTACTTTGTTATAAGGGGGTGAAATAAATCACCCCTTTCATGTTTATTTTTCAAATTTTCTTAGTTTTATAGTTCTTAATCTAAGTGAAATTCAAAGGTAATTTTGTTTATTCAGATAATTTTTTGTCTCTTATAACAACCTACTAAGAATAAATTAAACAAAAACTCGAAAGTCATATTTTGCATAGTTCTAAAAAGTATTTTTCTCTCTCAAAAACTAAGAGTAATATAAAATTCCTGTAAGACACAAAAAAGTTTCTAAATAAATAAAACTACCTTAGAAATTCATTTTGATTAAGAACGTATAACAAAATATGTAAAATGTATACACTTATGCATCAACCTATATATCAAGAATGTCGCCTTCCAACCTGTTTTTGCCAGTCGAAATGTTTACTTTCTTTAGATTATATACTCGTATATAAATACCTATTTTATTTATTGTATATTTCTATTTTCAGATTACAAAATATGATACCATGTGTTTCGTAATTCAGTTCGTGTTCATTTCTTTGACATTTTGCTGTTTCAATAAGATCTAATTGTAGCAGAGCGGGATGCAAAGGGTAAGTCAGATTTCTAAACTATCTATCATTTGAAAACAAGGGCAATTTTACGAATATGATGTAGACAAATAATTTGTGTGAAGTATAGAATATAGACTAAACAACTAAGTCAAACTGCATATTTGACATGGTTAATTTTCTTCACATTGAATGTTGGGTTGTGAAAATTAAGATAAAAGTAAAATTGTGCTTTTTATGTGGAGTATTACATACATATTTTGTTAGAAAGTCACGTTTATAACATTCTGTCTTTATTTAAATTATTTTCAATTCTTAAAAAGTTCTATATTTAAAACAAATGATATGTGAAGCTTTATTGAAAATGAGCTTTCAGAATCCAACTCTGCTTATTTGTATAAAATCTGCCATGATTTCAAATCGGTAAAATCAAGTAAGCCTTGGAAATTGAGAAATATCTTAAATTTGTGCAGTAGTTCCTTTTTTCAATGAGATACGATAAAATATTATTTAGTAGTTACCCAAAATGAAAAATTAATTAACAATACAAAATTTCAAAGCATACTTTAATTTTTAGCTTGATTTCGGAATATTCACGCCCTTCCTGTATGAGACACGATAAAATATCAAAAAAGTTTAAATTATTGGAAAATGCCATAAGTTTTTTTACTTAACTTTCATTTTTCTCAAAGTAGGCCCAAGACATATATTTTGTGTGAACATGTACTTAAATTTTTCATTCTGAATAATATTTCTTAATAACTCTGTCACATTTGATATAGATAAGGTGCAAGTAAGAAATCAAAGTAGACCTAGGACATTGAAATTTTGCTTACTCAATTTTTCATTCTGAGAAACTTTCTTAACAATATTTTGTTACATCTCAGAGAAAAAATTCACTTTGCTAGTGAAAAAAATAAGACTACTGAATTTCCAAGGTTTTCTTGTTTTTATAGATTATGGCAGATTTTGTTTCACAAACAAGCAGGATAGAATTTTCGAAGGGTCATATATCAACAACAAAATTTTTGGTCACTTACATATATATTCAGTAAACCAGTCTATAAAAATATAAATTAGCAAAAATATCTCAAGACTGATTTCCTTATTAGAATTGATTTTATGATGTAATCTACTACATAGTAAATTGTTTTAATTTAATTTTGGATAACAGTACAAACCCGTATGTTTCGTGCATCTATCAGACTTTGTTAAACAAAATTTTACTTGCCATTAATACTGTGAAGTCGCAAATTTTTATTTATTTAATCATTTTTATTTTAATTATAGCTGTTACGAACTGGTCGATTTTTGTATCCCTTAATATTATGCCGACTTTTCTTACACGCATTTCATTTTGATGGTTTTAAGAGCGAAGTTCGCGAATGTCTAGATATGCAAAGAGCTTTCAACTTACTAAAATTAATATTGGTCCTACTCTATACACATATAAAATTTGTTACGCTCGGCAATATAGAGAATCAATGTATGCATAGTGATTCACCCAAAGAGCTTATGTGATGTTTTTAGATTTATGGCGGCATATTTTTCTTACGTATAATTTTTGGTAAGACTTATTATCTCCCTTATTTAAACATTTTGTAGATATTAATACCAGTTTTAAATCGGTTTTTTAAATTGATGGAATAAATTTTGTTGCGCCTTCACTTTTAAATTGTAACATCTCGATAAATATAGTCACTGTCCGACATGATGACATTTAAATGTCATTGTTTCCGTGTCATTCCAGAAGAGCTAATTATCGACTAATTTCACTACGGCGTACATTATCTTTTTACAGGATAAGTCTTGTATGAGAACAATCAAGCTCTATTAGCATTTTACAAGTGCAACAAAAATTAAGTAGCTTTTTAGCATCTATCTACAATCTTTTGCAATAATAATGGCACCTCAAAAGACTTTTTTAACTACTGGAAGTTCTAAGTAGACATTTTATTAAATTTCTATTGGTGAGTGGAACAAAACTAAGAACTTACAAGTTGAAAGTAGATTTTGTAACGACGAATAAGTCACCAGATCAAAACAAGTCGCCAGATTCATTGTAAAGAATGTATTACCCATTATTATTGCCATAGAATGTACCGAGGAATTACGATCCATCCAAAACAAATAACTTTCCATGCTGTTCACAATCACGTATGGTTATAAATAATTACTTATTATTAGTTAGTGTACAGCTGTTTATATTCATAATCATAATAATTTCTCATTGCTGTTTTTACTTTTCCACAAATGGCACTACCAGTTTTTCAATTTGACTTTTTGATTCTTTGCGTCCACTATCAATTTTATCTTTTAAAATGCGGATCTGAATGTTTAAATTAGATCTCGTCTTTCTAAAATCAGACATACATGGTACTTGTTATGTTTTTTAATGATGACGAATCCTTAAAAATAAACGAGATTTTAATGTGTAACAGGTAAAATAAGTGAAACTATTAAAATATAAACGAAAAATTAATTACAAATTACTTAACCTATTTAAAAATAAATTAAATGACGAAAGTAGGCAACCAACTATGAACTTATGCATATTTAAGGTCGCCGTAAAATTATCAAATTTGTGGTGTTTTTAGGTACAGAAATCTCGAAAAATAAAACACGTAGAACAAAAGTAATATCAAAAATAAAATTAATGTTTTGTTTATACAGGGTGATTTACTAAGAATGGGCAATCTCTGAACTGGAGATACTATACACCAAAATATGGCGATTGAGCCAAATATGCCTTATCCGAATGTTGCTGATTTAAAAAATACAGGGTGTTCAATGCTAGAATTTTATTTTGAAATATCTCAATAACTTTGAAACCTGTCGGAGTATTAAAAAAATGACACAATTATGTTTTTTGGCACCCTGTATCCCTTTGGAATCACCCTATATACTTTTACTATTTAAATTCTCCTCAAATACTATATTTTAAACTTTTAAAATGCATTTGTATCACACACAATATTATAACCTACAATTTAACAATTATTTTTACATATTTATAAACAAAAGTTACAATATTTACATCTACAGTTAAATTTAAAGAATACGTATTTTGAAAGATTTCTGTACCTAAAAATTTGTTGGTTAGACCGCTTCCAATCGTTATATATTCATTTTGCTTTGGCACTTTTCAATTTTCGCAGGTGGAATAAGATAATATTCCTGTTATTTGCTAAAATTCAGTTTTTAAATGCCTAAAATTATTTGTATTTGTAGAAAACACTATTTCAATATCGTCAAGTGCCAACCACCAGAGTTGAGCATGTTCCGAATAAATTTTCATGTAGATAATTATACGAATAATCACGAATGAATCCTTTTTAACTATTCAATATTTTAACTAATTCGAATAAATCATAGCAAAGTAAGCAAATCTAAAGGTTTTATTAAATACCAATTATAAAAGTTCACTAGTTCATTGTAATATTTATACTATATAAATGTTTCTAGATTTTCGTTATACTTTCGAATACTTCATACACATTTTTTAAGAAACACATTAAGAGTTGAAACAAAACCATAAGACTGATCTATTTTGTCCATTGCATTTCATCCAGAACATTAAAATTTAAATTAAAATGCGTCGTACGATTTCGTGTATCAATTTGTATATTATACAGTGCTTTCGAAAAGTAACGAATAAATTCATTATTTTTGAAATTGAGAAGTTTTCGAAAAAAATCCCCTGGCCCGTCGATTTTGTTTTTAAAAAAGGCACTTTTTGACATACGACCCATATTTGTGACGTCATCGTTCTCCGAGATATGACGGCATCGACAATTTTTTTAAATAGCAACCCCCAATTTTGACCATGCCATTTGAAAGAGCGTGTCATTCTACATACATACGTTATGAAAAATTATGGTGTAACAAATATTTTAAGAAAATAATGTCTGAAGATTTTAAAATTAAATTTTCGCAATACTGTGCACCTCCCCATTATGCAACACCTGTCCGTGCTTATTTAGATGAGCTGTTCCCGAATCGTTGGAGAGGGAGAAAGGGGCCGATTAAGTGGTAAGCCAGATCGCCTGATTTGACACCCCTAGATTATTTCTTGTGGGGATACTTAAAAAGCAAAGTATACGTTACTAGACCGGTTAATTTAGAATATTTAAAAGCAAGAATTCGTCACGAGATACATCGTATATCTCCTGAAGTTATTGATAATATCCAAAAACAATTTATTAATCGTCTTAACTACTGTCAGACATCCAACGGTGCACAATTTGAACATTTAATTTAGCCGATTTTTTACATGATCATTATCATTTTCAGTATTGTGAAAATTAAATTTTAAAATTTTCAAACATTATTTTCTTAAATTTTTTATTATGTAACACCATAATTTTTCATGATGTATGTATGTAGAATGACACGCTCTTTTAAATGGCATGGTCAAAATTGGGATTTTCTCGAAAACTTCTCAATTTCAAAAATACAGAATTTATTCGTTACTTTTCGAAAGCACTGTATAATAGACAAATTGATACACGAAATCGTACGACGCATTTTAATTTAAATTTTAATGTTCTGGATGAAATGCAATGGACAAAATAGATCAGTCTTATGGTTTTGTTCGCCAGTCTTATGTATTTATTCGATACTTTTCGAAAGCACTGTATACAGTTTATCTTAAAGTACAGCACCAAATACCAGTGACAGGTATTAAATTTACAGGAAAGTGTATTCCGAAAGATGCTATTAATTATTATTGAAGTTATGGAATTTATTTTTTGATGGAAACTGAAAAGCAAAGAAACTCTAAATTTGGAAAGGTCCTCTATGTAAAGAAAAATGATAGCCACGGCATAAAAATAAGAATGTATCGCGTGGAACGACAAACGTCTGCGGCAAGTCACGATTTCCATTATATGTACTCCGACATCAAGTACAGAAACGGTGTATCGGTGTAAGGGGCACAATAGTACAAAGATTGTATTCCTGGCTCGTGTAGCAGCAGGGGTAACCGGAAGGGCCTGTCAGACTGTCAGCTGTCGCTGTAAGAGCGGCCATGATAAAATTAAAAGATTATTATAATTAGTGTACATAACGTTAATACATAGTATGATCCACTACAAACAGTAACAGCCTTGAAGCATTTTATTAATGATTTATTTCAGTGGCGTATGGAAACTTCAAAGGGTGGAGGGGGAAGGGACTTGAAAAATACATATTTTCAGGATTATTCGAATGAATCAGTAATAAACAAATTGTAGCTGCGTTCTTGTTCTTGTTAGACGATGCTGCATTGACATTATCATTGAAAAATTTATTATACAGGGCGTTCCAATGCAACAAGTCCTTCAATTTTATTATCATAGTTTGAAAAACAAATAAGGCTTTTACATGTTTTAAATTTATGAAATATCTCTATTTTCACCGTAATTGTAGATAGTTAATATATTTTAAGTATCTACAGGGTGTTTGAAATATGTGCACCAATATAAAAGCTACAAAAAAACTTATGAAAAAAACATATTTTAAGCATTATTCGAATGAATCATTAATAAACAAGTTGTAACTGCGTTTTTGTTTTTATTAGACGATGCTGCTTTGTTATTACCATCGAAAAAATAATATTCTATTTATTATACAAGGCGTTCCAATGCAACAAGTCGTTCAATTTTTTCATCATACTTTGAAAAAACAAATAAGGCTTTTACATTTTTAAAATTTGTGAAATATCTCTATTTCCACCGTAATTGTAAATAGTTAATGTATTTTAAGTATCTACATGGTATCTGAAATATGTGCACCAAAGAAGCTACCAAAAAATTTATGAAAAAAATGTCCAAGACCAATTTTTTCTACAAATATATCTCAAAAATGAAAATACAACTACTATAAAACATAATCAAAAAATGGCAAATTAAGGTACAATTGAGGCTAAGCAAAAACAGCAATTTATTTGAAACTTATTTTTTGTATTATTTAGTATTTATTAAGGAAACAATTATTATTTTTTGGGGGCAATTTACCATACTGCAAATTAAAGACACTCGTATTCTGAACACCCTGTATATTTGAGGCAGGAATTTAATGTTTCTGTGACAGAATTTTATCATGAATTATTTGAACTAGTAAAGTGACTATCGATTAACGTTGAGGTCATTGGATCCTTGATTAATTTGTTATCAAATTCTAGTCTTCTACATTGTAGCAACACCCCTAATAATTAATACGGGTTCTTCTGATGGGGTTTCTTAGTCAATATAACATGTATAAAAGATTTTTCAATATTACACTTTTATATTTGAGAAGACAAATGATTGAACGTTTATATAATCGAAATAAGTTATAATAAGCCGTTCCCTCCACCACACAATATCGCGACACAGTAAATACTTTTTTTAATTAAGCATAAGAGTTAAGAACCAATATAAGTTTACTATGTGTTTTTCATATTGGATGTTTTTCAGTTAGATATTTTTTCTTGGTGTGAAGGAACGATACTGGCAAGTCACGATTTTCATTATGTGTATCCCGTATTGGAGGCGGCTAGGGTAGATGCGATGCAACTGCATACTGTTCTGTGTTTGTGAAAGTCGTTCGATTTTTATGGGTGTAAAAGAGATTCAAATTGCCTCTATGGCAAAACCAATATTAGTATTATTTAAATTGCTCTGCGTTGTTTATAACATTAATATTACGCGATTATATGGTTTTCAAATATGTAACTTTTATATAATTTTGTTCTGTGTCAATCAGTACAGGCACGTATTACATGGAAGCGCTTATAACTGCTGCATCCAGAACCGTACAAGAGATATTTGTGCAAAAAGTGAAACTTAGTTACATAAAGATCAAACTCTTTCATGTGAGACATCTGTTGTGAGAAAACTGTCTTACAAGTTTTATATACGTTATAAACGCCGCCCTATATAGAGTGTTAGAGGTTTGACTGCGATAACACCAATATATCACCAAGATAGATAAAATATAAATGAACAAAAAAGGTAAGTAGTACAAGGGCATAACTCAAGCCATTCTTAAAATAAGTCGAGTTCTTATATCAAGGAATTTTATCACAACGTGGCAACAGTGCGGATACACGCTGTGCTAGGCGAGCGGTTTGTAGGTTGCCTACCATGTGCCAGCTTGTCTATTAGTGATGACAAAAAAGATAAACGGCTATTGTGAAAATTAATTAATTTAGTTTGGACAACTGTTTTGCAATTTTATTTTTGAACAGAGAATGGTAGAATTAATGATTTTTTTTCATATTAAATGCGTAATTTTAGTGATTTTTAAATGTTTAAAACAGTAACGTAACTTAAACCAAATAGAAAATTGAAAAATAAGTAATAAAAACTTCTAAGACTCACGTCACAGAAATAATCATAACTATTGTAAAAAAATATAAAATACTTGCCGAAAATTAAAATACAATGCCATTTTTAAATACATAACGTAACACATATTTACAACGTATGTCCTAAATGTCAACTGTTATTTTCCACACATGCACAACACTACCCAAAAATTGTATAATTATAAAGTTCTTGGACACTATCAATATCAAAGAGACGTTAAGATAACGATCTAAATAAATGTCACATTTCAATAAACAAAGAAAACTTAAGGAAAAAACGTTTTGCGACAAGCGATAGACACTTCGTAGTTCAGATACCAACTGATCGGTAGTCACTGTACTTCTCGCGCTGTTGCCACATTCCGCGATATTCGCGACTGTCGAATTTTATTGATTAATGAAAAAATTGGCTTTTTTATAAACCAAAAATGAACAAAGGGGTAAACACTGCATTTGATGGTCCTTTACTTCAGAAAATTATTATGAGAACTTTTATAATTAACCGAATTTTTACACATGAAATTGAGATTTGTTAATAATTACCTTTTTTTTTGTTTATTTCGGTGTAAACTGTTAAATTTATGACAGTGAAACCTCTAACGCCCTGTACATTTTATTTTGTATTTAGGTGTGCAGTTAAGCCCACAATTACTTCTCCTGAAGATGCATTTTATGAGAATACACGGAAAGGGAATAAAATAGCTTTATAGCGAGGAAATTGTTATTTTTACGGCGGGAAAAAATCGTTGGTAATTTATATGCATACAAGCTGCACCGTGCGTTCTGTCAATGTACGTATACTCGAGCGTACGTTCTCTTCTCATGCAGGCCGGTTGCCAATCTTGCTTCTGTGTAATAGGTTGAATACAACGTTTATGCGTCGACTGTCATAGGGTCCGCATATAGGTTTCTGCGATCGTAAAATATATCGTATTTCTTCTTTATATGATTACGCCCCATAAAAGAGTTGGTAACAAATTTATTTATAAGAATATACAGCAGAGTAGAGGGGCGAGACCTGTAAGGGATTAAATGTGGTCTGGCCGAATGCGATAGAGTAGCCACTGAGTTATAGTAGTAACCCTGTGACCCAACATTCTGAAAATTGTTCTTTGATTGTTATTTGAGTCACTCCAGCACTCCACCCTCCTTTTCTCGGGCTGCCGCTGGCGTTCGCACGTCGCTCAATAGCACCAAAGCTACTCTTTAATTCTCTCTAGTCACTCACCGCCTCCGCCATTATTTCATTTAGCCACTGTTGCTTTTGCCCAGCTGATACCGATACGGATACCTCCGGGCCGGTAATCTAACGTTACGTACCGCCATACCTAAAGGCGCGCACACACCGGATCAACTGTTCGCGAACGGTTCGCATATGCTCGTAATGGTTCGCGAGCTCTAATTTCGCTACATCGTTGCTTGTGCAGTCGGTGGTAAATTCTGAATCGATAAAATGATAATATCAAAAATAGTCTAATATTTTTGTTCTATTCTATTCGATGTTCAATTCTATGATTTTGATACCCAATAAGTATTTAGGAAGTTTGAAAACGAAAGCTTCTGGATTCGCAATTAAATTTGTAATAATAAGGATTGCGAAATCGTATGGGGACTTGAAGCTGCTGATGTAACTAGAAGTATTCCTGGAATCTGGAAAAATTTTCGTCAAAAAAATTGGGTGAGCTAATGTAATTCAATATTTTCTGTCAGAATGGTACGTTGTTATCTCATTTTGTATCGTCCCCACCACTCGACATTTATTTCAAAGTTAAATTCAGATACTGGAAAGCTGTTAGATGACTTTGGACTAAATTCAATCACCTTGAACAATATTCAAGGACATCGTAGGATTTTGAAAGTCGTTCAAGGTCATATAACGACCTCCGAACACTTAAATTCGATGTTGTAATAGGCTAGCATCAGTCAAATAACTATACTTCACTAAATACCGCTTTAAATTTTACTATAAACTGAGAATTTATAAAATACAACATTTCACTATACAAATTCTGGTTGATTCCATTGAAAAGTATAATACTTTATCTAGAAAAAGTTACCTACGTTTTGAAAACTGAAATAAACGTAATAAAATTAAGAGGCGGCATATTTGCTGATTCTCGTTTCGTCGAATTAACATTGACCGTTTGTTTTTTTGTCTGTTTATTGCCCTGTTTACTTAAAATGTTCGCTGGAAAAATTGGGTGCGCTAATTTCATTCAACATTTTCTTTCAGAATAGTAAGTTAAGTAAGTTATTTCATTTTATGTTTCATCCCCCGATCTCGACATTTGTTTCATAGTGCAGGCCGTTAGATGACCTTGAACTGAATTCAAGGTCGATTTATGACAAGGACTTTTAAAGACTTTGAAAATCGTCCAAGGTCATCTAATGATCTTCAAACGCCTAAATTTGACCTTGAAACAAATGTGGGGTTAGTCGACAACTCGCTGTTGCCTTCTACTAACAGGCTAGCATAAGTTAAATAATTATACTTGCCTAAATACCGCTTTAAATTTCACTATGAACTGAGAATTTGTAAAACACAACACTGCCCTATAGAAATTCTGGTTAATAGTATATGTAGAAAAAGTTACTTACCTTTTGAAAGCTGAAATAAAATATTAAAATTAATGCCGTAAAGTCATAGTGAAGCTTCATATAGTTGGTTTAGATTTATCCCTAAGCCGTTCGAGATGCAACAGGATGGATCGCGTCGTCGCGCTGCAATTGAATAAAAAATTCGAAACGTTCCCGCCATTTCCATTGTGAGTATTTGAGCAATGTTAGAGATCAGAATCAGCCAGTTTTAGTCTGGAGTTTAGTTAAGATCCCGGGGGTGATAGGTGGCGATTTGAATAGTGACAGGGATTTATTGAATATATTAATAATACTGTAGTTTTTTAATATACAGAGTGTTTAATAAAAGTTGTGAATAGATGCCATATCACTATTTTGATTATGTCGTTAATGTCTGGTGTATGGACGAACTGTTTTGATATAACATGGCGAAATGGAATTTTGAAAAATGTTCGCCAAAAATGGGTGCGCTAATTTCATTCAAAATTGTCTGTCAGAATGGTAAGTTGTTATCTCATTTTTTGTCTCGTCTCTATCACTCGATATTTGCTTCAATGTAAAATTCTGGTATAAGAAAGTCATTAGTTGACCTTGAACTAATTCAAGGTTGATATGTGACCTTGAACAATATTCGTTAAAGGACATTGAAAGACTGAAAGTGGTCCAAGGTCATCGAATGACCTGCAAACACCTAAATTCGACCTTGTAACACATGTGGTGGGGTTGTTCGAGAACTCACTGTTGCACAACTTCTGGATGATAGTTTATGTAGAAAAAGTTGCCTACCTTTTGAAAACTGATAATAAAATAATAAAATTAATGCCGTAAAGTCATAGTGAAGTAACTTGTTGTACTTATGCTCTGTGTTACAGTAGCTTCATACAGTTGGTTTAGATTTATGTCTAAGCCATTCGAGATGCAATAGGATGAATCGCGGCGTCGCGCTGGAATTGAATAAAAAATTAGAAACGTCCTTGCCGTTTTCATTTTGACTATCTGAGCAGTGTTAGAGAGCAGAGAGCAGAGACCAGTTTGGGTCCCGGGGGAGATAGAGTTTAGAGATTGTGGCGATTTGAATAGTAGCAGTGATTCATTGAATGTATTAATAATCCTATAGTTTGTCAATGTACAGGGTGGTTAATAAAAGTACTGAATAGAGGCCATAACATCATTTTGATTATGTCGATAACCTGTGGTGTATGGACGAACTGCTTTGATATAACATGGCGAAATGTGACCTTGCGCAGTACTCCTGCGTAGTTCGTAAGTTGTTCGCGAGGTACGTACGTATTTAACCGCTAAGCGAACGCGAGATCGCTTCCAATGTTCGCTAGGGATTTTATCCTTCCGTTAAACGTTTGCGTGAAGTCGAATTTTGTTTGTACGTGCCTTAAGACGCGGCGGTACTTGTCTGCCATATTACTTTTATGCTATACATCACGAGGTGTTAAGGACGTTTATCGCTGTTTCTGTTTCATCTTAGGTTCATTACGTCGGCCTCAGTATATTAAGCATCTCTAGCAACCGCATTGTTGCCTTGCCCCGCTGCCTTCTGTCGCTAGTCTTCCGCTTCGTATTCCGGCTTCTCATTCCCGACACCCACTATTCTCCGCCCGCAGAAACCGTCGCAGCTTACCGCTACCATATAACCAGCCACACTGGCCTGCTGCTGTGTGTTGTCTAGGCTGGTTAACGATTTATTCCAAGAATAGGCATATCCGATAAAATATTTCATAGATAATTTCGTTTAATCGTCGGGGGAGCCGGGGGAGGGGAAGGGGTCGCGTTAAACGTCAAATAACCCGAGTGAGCGTTTGCAAATTCAACCTGATGGGATGGATGGATTTATATCGTAATCTGTGTTCAGCTGGGATGTATGCGTCGTGTGGAATACGCGTGCCAGTTGAGACTGAGTGTAATGAAACCGTAACCGAGACTTATAACTTTGTTTTCCGTGTGGCCGAGCCTTGTGATCTGGACTGAGAATACAACAGCGTTGTATGCTTTGATGAAATTGCATTCCTGTGCAGATTTCCGTGAGGGAGCATCCCTCAGCCTCCGGGGTAGCTCTGCAAGAGCAACAGTTACTTCACTCCTCGTCGCATTTGTTTCAGTGTTTGGGGGCGTGGTGAAACGCCGCTCCCACAGGCTCGATGCCCGATTCGGTGCCGGTCGCGGGTCTTCGAACGGCGGCACGCGGCATGAGGTGGTCTTCCAGTGTATGACCAGTTCTCGCGGTATTCGCAGCGGAACATCGTTGTGACTTAGACATCGGGCCCGAAGGATACCAGGATACCGTGCTCTTTGCGCTCTTCTCTCGGCGCGGTTCTTCGAAACATTCGCAGGGATTCCTCATTCTATTTATAGGTACGATTATGTTACCAACGATATTTTACTATTTGTCTTTAAAGTTGTTTTCGTTAAGTAAGTTTTCAAGCAGTTTCCAAACTTTGTATGTAGTCTTGTAAACTGGCGAAATTATATTACCCTGGCCAGGAAATACCGGAGCATAAATATATCCTATTACAATTCAATTTGAACTTGATGGTACTTTAAAAGTTTTCCTTATTTTTCGCGCGCAAATGTAATATTAATATCTGAAACATTTTAAAAACTTTTCCGGCATTTTCGCCTCCGCAAGTGGATTGTTATTAACATGGTATCACTAAGCTGTATTTGGGAAAAAATCTGCTTAGACCATATACAGTGTATACATGTTATTCCAAATATCGGTTTTATATATACTTATTTTAATAAATGAAAAAATCTGTGCCGCTCGTTAGCAATTTTTAATGACCAAGAACTATTAAATATCAAACTCGTTGAATTCATCAGTAAATCGATTATTGGTATAGAGTTATATATACATTAATTATGATACAACCTTCATTAGTAATATAGAACTATGTAATTTTATACAACCTTAATTGGATTTCATACTATATATGTATTACATTTTAAGGTTTACCAATTATTAATCAAATACGCAAGTATTATATCTTACTTTTACTTTTCCTACTATATTTTCCGCGTTTTCAGTTTCTTATGTTTTGTCACTGGCGCCTTCACCATTTTTTTATATTGTGTAGAAATGAATTAAAATCTTTATTTTATTTTTCAAAAAAGTATTACATACTAAATCTTTACATTTTGTGACACTTGCTTAAATTTTACAACTAAAATAATGCAATTCTCTGCCTAATATTTCCAAAATATACGGAATATTCTATTTCCAAAATATGAAACATTGTTAAATTTTAACTAGAGTAAAATCCATCAATAAATCGATTATTAGTACAGGAACTTATTAATTATCTAATTCTCTTCTTTGGTAATTTGTGTAACGTTAATTGGTTCCATAATATATATATATATGACTTAATGAAACGGTGAAAATATTTTTTTAGCTACACTTTTCTTATTTCCAAAAATAAATATTAACGTTAAAAAACAATTATATAAAAATTGGGATGGAAATAAATGTGTTTTGCAATTGAATTTCATGTGGAACAAGTCAGTAATATTCTACATTTGAGTAGTAAAATTTTTCTCTAATTTTTCCATCAATGTTAAAAAAGTGCTAATGTTTCGAATTTTTATTTAAATTTTCTATTTTTTTTTGTAAAATAAATTATATTGATGCCATATACTATTTTAAAATATTGAGAAGATATAATTCCGAACATAACATTTTCGAGATGTTAATTTTAACAGTTTGTGATGCTAATTTTTCTAATTAAAAAACGTATTCGGACAACAGATAACATAAACTATCAAAATAATATGTGCCTATGTCTAATAAAAATTTGAGATTTAATATAACAATATGTGTCGCATAAATATAAAATTCAAGCTCATATAACTAATTATCTCAGCGAAATTAAAATTTCTTTTATGTCACTGTTGTAGGTGTCGATTACAGCCATGTTGATCGTACACATTATTTGAATAAAAATATTTATTTCTATTATAATTTTTATATTGAAAATGTTGTTGGACATATTTTTATAAAATTACGATTTTTTTCTCGGTTCTTGTTTTATCTAATATCGGTAGATCAAGTCCGTCGCATCTGGGTACTGGATAAGCATGAAGATCAAGTAATACCTTTAATATGCAAAACGGAAGCTTAAGTAATAATTAATTTGAAAAAAGTTTGAGAAACTCTTGGAATAAAACGATTATTATCAATTTTGGAACATTGAGGACAATTACTGTTTTCAAGTTTACATGTTAAGTACATGACGATTAAAACATTTTACATAAAAGATACTTTCTGAGTGAAACTAACTCGAACCAACAGTTAAATGAGAAATGTATTTTAAGAAGCAGTTTGTATTTTTCTTAATTTTAATTGCAAAATATTTAGGGTATCATCACATGCATATATATATATATATTTAGTGATTTGAAATTTTCTTTTACTTCTACTCTTTTATGTTCCTTGAGATATACTTAATGTAAAAAGCATTGTTTATTTAATAAACATAATATAAATAAACATAATAAAATAATTTAAAAACTTATCTTTCATTGACTTTTTGATGGATCTCTTTTCTTCAGTTCAGTTCAGTGTTTACTAATCACTTGATTAGTTATCAAAATCAAAATCCTGAAAAAAAATTGAGGGTTTTATGATTGTTTTCTATCAATATTTTTCGTGCTCGTTTTATTTAAAGGTAATGTTTCAGGAGTACTGTAGACATTTTTTTCAAATTTTTACTAATCTTTCGAATAGCTTGAAATTTTATATTACGTTGGACCCTCCTTTGGTCTGATTCTGTGGCTCTATGATTTTTTTCCACGAATTATCTCGGTATTTTGGTAAACGGAGATTACTTTCGAATGTTTTGCCTCTGCTTTACTTATAGTTTTATATTTTTTTTATATTATTTTAGTAAAGTTGTGGGAAGGTTCAAACAGGAAGTTGAAATTGTCAACAATGAGAGAATAAATGTTACATAATTTGAGGTGAACGGTAGAATGACTGAAAAGAGATTTTAATATCTTTAATTATGAAATGTGTAGTTTGAAATAATTCATACAAAGTAGGTAATGTTTCAGGCGAAGTTTAGATATTTTTTTTAAATTTTTACTAACCTTTCGAATAGTTTGAAAAATTCAAATTTTTATTAGACCCTTAAAAATTCTAAAAAACTTCTTCTGTATCAATTAGAAACCGTAAATATCAAAAATGTAACTGACTCTCTCATTTGGTCTGATTATGAGATCAACGTTTTTATTTGACCCCTGAAATCTTACTAATTATTATTTACTAATCTTTCGAATAGCTTTAAGCATCAACATTTTTATTTGACTCCTGAAATTTAAGAAAAAATTCTCCGAAACTAATTCAAAAGTGTAGATTCCGAAAATATAAACGGAAATAAAAACGAGTTTCTGATAATCTTAGGTCATTTTTGGAGAAAATGTGAAAGAAAGGCTTCTTATAAAAGATATATGCAAACAATATTTGAATTTCTGTAGTAAAAAGTTGTGAGAAGAAAAATACTCAAACAGTAAGATGAAATTGTTAACAACGAGAGAATAAATGTTACATGATTTTAAGTGAACGGTAGAATTACTGGAAAGAGATCTTAATTTCTTTAATTATAAAATGTGTAGTTTTAAATAATTCATACAAAGTAGGTAATGTTTCAGGCGAAGTTTTTTTAAAATTTTTACTAACCTTTCGAAGAGTTTGAAAAATTAAAATTTTTATTAGACCCTTAAAACTTCTAAAAAATTTCTTCTGTATCAATTAGAAACCGTAAATATCAAAAATGTAATCGATTCTCTCATTTGGTCTGATTATGTGGCTCTAAGATATTTTTCCACGAATTATCTCGGGAATTTGGTAGCTAATAGCTAAAGTTCGTACAAATTAACTACGAAAAAAACATTCGTTGATTTTTATGCGGTTTGATTTTTTTGCAAATTTTTACTAACCTCTCGAATGTCTTTAAGAATCAACATTTTTATTTGACCCCTGAAATCTTACTAATTATTATTTACTAATCTTTCGAATAGCTTCAAGCATCAACATTTTTATTTGACGCCTGAAATTTATGAAAAAATTCTCCGAAACTAATTCAAAAGTGTAGATTCCGAAAATATAACGGAAATAAAAACGAGTTTCTGATAATCTTAGGTCATTTTTGGAGAAAATGTGAAAGAAAGGCTCCTTATAAAAGATATATGCAAACAATATTTGAATTTCTATAGTAAAAAGTTGTGAGAAGGAAAATACTCAAACAGTATGATGAAATTGTCAACAATGAGAGAATAGTTTGAAAAATTAAAATTTTTATTAGACCCTTAAAATTTCTAAAAAATTTCTTCTGTATCAATTAGAAACCGTAAATATCAAAAATGTAATCGACTCTCTCATTTGGTCTGATTATATGGCTCTAAGATATTTTTCCACGAATTATCTCGGGAATTTGGTAGCTAATAGCTAAAGTTCGTACAAATTAACTACGAAAAAAACATTCGTTGATTTTTATGCGGTTTGATTTTTTTTACAAATTTTTACTAACCTCTCGAATGTCTTTAAGAATCAACATTTTTATTTGACCCCTGAAATCTTACTAATTATTATTTACTAATCTTTCGAATAGCTTTAAGCATCAACATTTTTATTTGACTCCTGAAATTTATGAAAAAATTCTCCGAAACTAATTCAAAAGTGTAGATTCCGAAAATATAAACGGAAATAAAAACGAGTTTCTGATAATCTTAGGTCATTTTTGGAGAAAATGTGAAAGAAAGGCTTCTTATAAAAGATATATGCAAACAATATTTGAATTTCTGTAGTAAAAAGTTGTGAGAAGGAAAATATTCAAACAGTAAGATGAAATTGTCAACAAAAGAGAGAATAAATGTTACATGATTTTAAGTGAACGGTAGAATGACTGGAAAGAGATCTTAATTTCTTTAATTATAAAATGTGTAGTTTTAAATAATTCATACAAAGTAGGTAATGTTTCAGGCGAAGTTTAGATATTTTTTTCAAATGTTTACTAACCTTTCGAATAGTTTGTAAAATTAAAATTTTTATTAGACCCTTAAAAATTCTTAAAAACTTCTTCTGTATCAATTAGAAACCGTAAATATCAAAAATGTAATCGACTCTCTCATTTGGTCTGATTATGTGGCTCTAAGATTTTTTTCCACGAATTATCTCGGGAATTTGGTAGCTAATAGCTAAAGTTCATACAAATTAACTACGAAAAAAACATTCGTTGATTTTTATGCGGTTTGATTTTTTTGCAAATTTTTACTAACCTCTCGAAGAATCAGCATTTTTATTTGACCCCTGAAATATTACTAATTATTATTTACTAATCTTTCGAATAGCTTCAAGCATCAACATTTTTATTTGACGCCTGAAATTTATGAAAAAATTCTCCGAAACTAATTCAAAAGTGTAGATTACGAAAATATAACGGAAATAAAAACGAGTTTCTGATAATCTTAGGTCATTTTTGGAGAAAATGTGAAAGAAAGGCTCCTTATAAAAGATATATGCAAACAATATTTGAATTTCTGTAGTAAAAAGTTGTGAGAAGGAAAATACTCAAACAGTATGATGAAATAGTCAACAATGAGAGAATAGTTTGAAAAATTAAAATTTTTATTAGACCCTTAAAATTTCTAAAAAATTTCTTCTGTATCAATTAGAAACCGTAAATATCAAAAATGTAATCGACTCTCTCATTTGGTCTGATTATGTGGCTCTCAGATTTTTTTCCACGAATTATCTCGGGAATTTTGTAGCTAATAGCTAAAGTTCGTACAAATTAACTACGAAAAAAACATTCGTTGATTTTTATGCGGTTTGATTTTGCAAATTTTTACTAACCTTTCGAATAGCTTTAAGAATCAACGTTTTGAAATTTCTGAAAAAATTCTCCCAAACTAATTTAAGAGTGTAGATTCCGAAAATATAAACGGAAAAAAACGAGTTTCTGATAATCTTAGCTCATTTTTGGAGAAAATGTGAAAGGAAGGCTTCTTATAAAAGATATGCAAAAAATATTTGAATTTCTGTAGTAAAAAGTTGTGAGAAGGAAAACACTCAAACAGTAAGATGTCAACAATGAGAGAATAAATGTTACATAATTTGAAGTGAACGGTAGAATGACTGGAAAGAGATCTTAATTTCTTTAATTATAAAATGTGTAGTTTTAAATAATTCATACAAAGTAGATTTTCGCGTGTACTGTACTGTAAAGTTTATGTATCCCAAAAAAATGGATACGTTTAGTTTTACAAAGCATCGTAATTAAATATTTAATCCTGGAAAAGTTTTTATTTTAATTACTGCGGTATTTTCTATATTTGCATGCATATGAATGAATAAATGCAGGGATATTCGGAGAGGAATAGTAAAACATGTGCAGTCATACATTTATGTATCTGCCAGTTCGCGTATGCAGTTGCTAAGAGATTTGAAAGTCTTAAGTAGTAATAGTAATATTCTAAAAGCGGATGCAATTTGGTATGTAGGTATATATTGTATATTTGGAGGATATAATATTCTCGTAACTGGGAAACTGGCTAGGCCGCCAAATGTGCACGGAAGAGGGTATTTTAATTTAGTACAAGCGATCCTCGGTTAAACGTCAAGTATGTCTGTGGAAAGATAAAGTGTGTGATTTCTAAACAATTACGGGCTCTCTAAAAAGCGCTAGCGTGACATCGAACAATTTGTTAGGCGGCAAGATAGTATTCTGATGGCACTTACCTATCTTTAGTGTTATAGAGGAATGGAATATAGGAGGGCTAATGATGAAAAATGTTTTAATTATGCATTCCCATAATATTACAAATTTAAGCAAAAATTTGTGAACAGTGATCGTCCAAACTAATAATAAATCAACATTTTTATAGTCGAGGCTTTTATTAAAAGCCATTAGTTTCGTGGCATGTACTCGGATGGTGTGCGGTGGTGTGAAGTGCGGGAGCACACGATCGCTCACTTTATAAAAGCGTTACGTTATCTGTTGTTTCTCGCAGGCGGACGAGGACGGGAGCAGCGGCATGCGGCAGGCAGCAGCCAGCGCGAGCCCCACAGTCGACTAAGTGTGCTTCCTATTCTCCCAACCAATATCCTGCTGGGAAGAAATTTCGACGTTTTAAAAACGTTTCAGGCAATACGTTCCAGTCACGATAACCGGCCTTTTTGTTTTATTTCATAAACTTTCACAAATGACAAATAACATCTAATACTCGCCGGACTCCTGCCTGCCTCGTCCCTTATATCGGGTATCAGCATCTTTGGAAATGCAAAGTGGAATGCAGACCATCCGGCACTGCTGGCCTGCTTCGGAAATACTAAAGCGTGGAGATGAGTATGGACGCGGGCGGGATATCGGGATATGGAGCCCTCAACCCAGTCAACACGCTCGTCTATCTTATCGCCAATAACGTATTCCTTTATTTGGATTTAGCTTAGGGCATCTCTTCGTTAAAATTGATTTCTTGTAAACGCTGTCGAGTAGCCGCGACGCGCCAGACGGGACCCTTCGACCCCGGCCTTCCAGGCTATTCCAGGTTTTCCCTTAACACTACCCAAACATTAATTATTCTCATGCCATGAATGTTTTCTCTTTTGCTGCCGTTCTCCTATAAACACATGAGCGCCGATTTACAATTTGCATGTATTCTGTTATTTAATCGCTCCTCCATCTACTGTCGATGAATCTTTAACGCGTATCTATAAGACAACCAATTACCACCGTCAGGTGACTGCTTTACCGATTCACTTTCGCATACCAGGGTGATTCAAAAAGTTACGACACACTAAGAAAACATTATTATAACGATTATAAGAATTATTTTAACTTTAATTATATTTTTGTATGCTATACAGGATGATACAGAACTTATCTAAAAGAGTTTGGGAATAGATGCGTCAAAAAAATTAAGTCAATATCGCAAAAAAAGTTTGTAGAATCCTTATAGTTTCCGAAAAAAAATTATTGAATCGTGGAAGAGATGGAGGTCCAAGGCGTCTACGGCGTATTGCAGCAGCGTGGCGTATCATACACGAGGCTCAATTATAATCGTACCATGTACATCGTCTCCAAGCATTAATACCGAGGAATTGGGTGAGGAGGACCAGTATCATCACCACCAGGATCTCCTGGCTTTGAATCATTTGGACTTATTTTTGTGGGGATAATTGAAGAATAAAGTATATTGCACCTAAGTGACGCTATTTAAAAAAAATTATAGGACCTTGTCATCTTATTTTTTCATGTTCTATCTGGTCAACTTCCTCTATGGTGGCAAACTTTTTAAAATAAACTATTAAAGTGCTAGGTCCACTCAACTTCAAACTTGTTTTGTGGCACATGATGTGCCACAAGTGGCGCCCTCTATTAGTGACGTCAAAATTAGAAACAAATTTGAATTTCTCGCCCGCAAAAACCCCCGAGTTACAAAGGAGGAGGACCTCTAAGGCCGGTTTTCGGCCCCTTTTGTTTTTTTTCGCCAGTAGGTATAGGTCATAAACAGTCGATTTGACCCTAAACGGAACCTCAAATACCCCCCCCCCCCATTCACTCCACAGTCCTATTCCCTCCACACTCCCTATGATAAAATAATAGGGTAGCATAAACGCCTTGTAAGTGACTAACTATTTGCCAGACTACTACCCTTGAGCTCTTTTACATATTAATTCACTATACTTACTTTGAAAACAAAAACAAAAGGGGGCGAAAACCGGCCTTAGAGGCCGTCCTCCTTTTATGTAAATATTTGGGTTTTTTAAGAAGTTTTCTACAAATATCAAAAATAAAATTATAACTTTGACACCCTGTATATTTTTTATTGTGCAACTTGGGATATGGCTATGTTAGGTTAAATCGATTTATTTTCACCTAGGGAATCTGTGGTCTCATTTTTGCTACTTCATTTAAAAATACCCCGTATGTGGTTGGCGTATTTGTATGAAAATTGTTAAAACAATTGACGTCATTCGGTTCACACGGTTTTGTCGGACACCCCATCCTAGTAAGACTGGAGACATCTGCGTGTGTGCTTAGCGAGGTGGCGGCGAGAAGTAAGCTATTACGGCGAACATGCGGGAGGGAGCAAGAACTTGCCACAGAAAAAAGTCGACGTACCAGTGCACCGGCTGTAACATCGTTCATATTACTTCTGTTGGGACATTTAATTTTTTCGATGATGATGTAATGTGTCACGGTTGGAATCGGTGAAAAAAACTGGTATTACAGTGACGAGCAGTACAGCGAGCTAAATATGTATAGCGCCACGGCCACGCGATAATCTATAACTGCAGTTAGTTCCTGATCGGTCAGCAGTCGTTTCATTAATCATCAGCGATATTAATTCCGGGCATTTATCAAGGTTTTCCGATGTCGGTAGTCCAGCGCGCGTTGTTGCGGACGGTCAAACTATGTGTCTAGGCAGAGGCAGTCGCGCTAACGATGAAATGATTGACCGAAAGAGTGGTGACTGCGGAGCTACGGCGGTGGCAGTTCGGCAGGCTGTCACTGACAGCGACGCGATCATTTTCCGAGTGTTAATGAAGGGTTTTTTGAATACAAACCCTCATAGCTCATCGGCGACGAGGCCTGGCCGACGTAGACTTTCTGATAGTACACATTATTGGCGATGACAGCTCCCGCGCGGTCATTTATAAGCACAAGGTCAATTAGATGTGCATAGCGCGTCCTGCGTCTGATAGCACGGTTTGGTTTAGTGTTGAGTCAAGTGTCGGTTGTTGCTAGATGATGGCCGCCCAACACCCCCACATGCAAATGTCGCCCGGCAGGGCCGCTAATTATTCTTCGGCGGTGCAAGTATTGACAGTGCAGCTGCTTGTTTTTATTAGCGTACCGATGGGATTGTAGCTGGGCCGCGCAGTCACACCTTCTCCATGTTCAGCAGTTTACATTCCCTGCACGCGGCTCCGAAATTACAAATGGATGCCATTTAATTACATTGTCTTGGCAAGTAGTTATAAAAGTAACGGGACGGGCTGGGGCTCGAGTACGACGAGTGAGCGCCTTCGCCTTTTGCAATCAGACTGATTTAAGGACGCGTCTAGGGCTAGGCGTACTGTGCCGCCTAGGCATGGAGGTACAAACCCTTTATGGAGCTGCGAGTTCACGGAATGCCGCCACCCTCGGTCCCTATTCTTGAAATACGAGCCTCGGAGATATGTCACACTTCTGTATTTCTTACTATTTCACTTTCATGTTTATGCGACTCAATTACTATCGGAATAAATGAAATATACCCACGAGTTTGGCAATCGTTATTAACGTAAGGGCGAAAAGAATTGAAATTTCGAGTATACAGGCTGATTCAGAACTTATCAAAAAAAAATTAATGTGCAGGGGATTCTTACGAATAAAATTTTGTAAAAATCAAAAAGAACAGTTCAAAAATGATTTAAAAATACACTTCCGCACGGCACTGGAAACTGGTTTACTGTAAAACCTGATAAGGCGTATAATCGGCGACAGCACAACAAATTGAAAGAAATTCCCAAGGAATTATACAGCAAATTCAACTGCTTTTGCCGCTATTGATGTTAATTATTAATATAATTAATTTGTGGTTTTAATTAGTAAAATAGTTTGACGTTATAACAACATTTTGGGCCCGTCTTATCCAGTTCCTACAAACTAATATAAATGTATCCACTTTGGTGCAATATACTTCATTTTTTAAATATCCCATTATCCTTGTTCAATCCCTTGGTATCTGTATATGGTACGGATATAATTGAGCCTCGTGTATGATACGCCACACTGCTGCAATACGCCGTGAAAATTATTTCAAACTAATCGCTGTACCCTATGCTATATTCTTTGACATCTGAAGCAGTCGCCATCTGTAGGCAACTACTGCAAGATGTACTCCAAGCTGATACATTTTTTAACGTCTTGTGTTGTTGGGGAATTAATTATTTTGATACTAATAATAGCAACAATATTAACAATAATCGACGATGTTTGCATAAAATAATTAGTATTATTTTAAGCTATAACATCCCAAGGTTTTGCAGTGTTCTGTAAAAATGTTTCTTGGACCCTTAGAATATTATATTATAATCTCAGCTTTGATCATGTTCTTTGATAAAGAGTATGCAAATAGCAACGTAATATTCTAGGTTATTTTAGAATAGTTAGTGACTAATTTTTAATTTTAACTGTTTTATACCTATATAGTAATTAAATAAAAGAATGTATATCGGGTATATTAGTGGATAATTATTAATGGTTATTTTTGAAACTAGGTTTGCCGAACCAATAAAACTAAAAAAAACTAAAATTACGCTTCAGACAATAAACTAACTGTTACTGTTATCTATACTTAGGTATTATTCATAAAAATGTTTATTTTCCTTGTTTCTACATTTGACAACGCTGTAAAAATCGACTGCATGGTAGTTGACATATCTAGCCATCTCGGACGACGATTAATTGCCATAGGCGTTGATTTTCCTAGGAAAAAGAGGATTTTGCCCCATTTTTTAAACATCGAGCTAGAATTCCGTAATATTTTTTTATTGCCTTAGGCCTCTCTGAGCACGTGATTAAAATGTGTGTACTTAGTCATAGCCCCTTAACCCTGTATATGGTACGAATTTCAATTTTTTTCGCCCCTACGTATTTTTAATGTCGGTTTCCAAACTCAGGGGTCCATTTCATTTATTTGGATAGTAGTTCGACAATACTCGCTTACTTTCATTTGACTTTAAAATACTTTTGTGTGGAATATTCGGCGCTTCATTTATCTCGGGCAGGGAACGTTTCGTATCGGATTAAATAGCGGTGGAAAATTGGGCGTTAATGGGGAGAAAGGCCAGTTATAGTCTCTCGGAATTAGCGACCATCTGCAGGCGTACTGCACTACGACTGCGGATTACAGTTGCCGCCGTTGTGTTCTATAATACCAACAAACGAATCGCGGATACGCGGATTGAAGTGATATATCAGTCTTATAAATCGTTACTCGCAGCTTCTGTCCGTTTTACACTTCTCATTCGTTCATTCGTTCCCCAGAATGCCCTTATCTATTAGCCGATTCTTTACGCTCTATACGAAATACTCGCCCCTATGATTTCTTTATACAACACAATAGAAGTATTCCACATACGATCATATAAGATCCCAAAATATTAAATCGGTCGAATAAAACATTTTTCAATGTCAAACGTACAGGGTGTTCACTTTTAAATATATTTTTAATTGAGTAGTTACAAACCGATTCAACTGAACTAACACCTTTGAATTATAGCCTCCTGTGTTACGTATTTTTTGTGCACTGAAAAAATTATTTATGTAAATTTACATGTCATGGTAATTTTACTTACGATTTGTAAAGTTACTAATGCTCTGTAAAACTTAAGTGTAATTAAACAGATACTACACGTATAGATTATATGTTCTAGAGCCTTTCATACAGTACTACTAAACTATTCACACTTGAATGTCTGGTACTACTTTAATTTCAACTACACTACAATATCTATAACGGACATGACTGTATAGACAAGCCGACCATTACTGAATCGACACGCTGCAGGCGCTTGTGTTGGAATGTGTTTACTCTAACTATCTTTGTAAAAATACATAATATTGTTTTTTTTAATTTACAAACTATAAGATTTAAACCAGTGCCACAACACAAGACAAATAAAATTTTTCTGAATTTCCCAGGCTTACTTGGTTTATAGATTTGTAAATAATATTTACTTTATATAGAGACATATTTTTTAAATTTCTTGTTAGTCTTGTGTGAAATTTTGCACCATATTGTATAAAATTTATTGTACAAACACATCCTAAATTAAAGCCCACGTATTTCATTCCATTAATTAATTAGGATTACTCCCCATTTCATTTTTCATTACTTGCTTTTATAAAACATATTTTGAATTTCAAAAGCATGTAGGGCAGTGTCTTATAACTTGTCAAGTGTGCATTCGTCATACTTAGTGTTGGCAACCATTTCTTGACAAATCAAGACAAGACTAGAAGAAGTTTTTAAATTTTCAGAAATACATACACGAACCTGAAGCTTTTTTATCGCGTGATAATTTCTACTGAAACCGATTTAAATTTTTCGCCCAGTGTAATAAGAGAAACTTTAATTATTCTATTCCCATGGAGAGCTTTCGTGTTTCAAGTAATTTGATGCTAAATATAATAGCTGAATAGAAAAAGTATCATTTACACCTTCATTACGTGTGAACTTGCATAGTTGTACTCCATTTAACAAATATTTCATACATTTTTCCTGGATTTTAGGTGAAATTAATTTATAAACCGGAAAGCATGGATATAAGCAATAGTAATTCTAATTTTAGTACTTACAATAAGCTTATAACCTGAGACTTACACTGTTAAGAACACTTTCTATTTCATAATTCTTTAGTTGTAAAATGTAATAACCCCTTATTATTTTTTTATGTAGCATATTCAATAATCAGACTACACAATTACAAAAAACTAGTTTAATTTGTTCAGTGTTGATATGCCTGAATAACTATTATATTTGCCACACTTAGAAGCTTGTATTAAATTACGATAATATGATCATTAATTCTCTTACATTGCGGTAATATTCCTTTCATATTACGAAGCGATCACTTTGGTCGATTTTCGTAGAATATTTTCAAAGCGTAACAGCAGTATTTATAAATTTTTGCGTAGGTATTAATGAAATTGTCCTCTACAGTACGTTTCTTAAACAGAAGTCAAAGATCTAGGGGCAGTTTTAATTTATAATTTCAAAATAGTTCAAGATAATTTAATCATATTCGGTGTAGATATTTACACTGCAAATAAATAATTACACATTTAACACAATACTGTGTTAATCGAGGTCCACACGGGATTGTATATATCTTAAAATATTTTTCTGTATGTAACAGTGTGTGTAATATTTACACATTTCATTGTTTGCATCATTAACATGTTAATTTTACTGTATAATGGGTTGTTAATTCAGAGTAATCTAAAACCTCATAGTGAATTCCTAATATTTTTAATAGTGATAGTCCTAGTTAGCTTTAGTTTTGACACAATTATCAGCAATATTTGTTATAGTTAGGTAAGTACTTACGATTTCCTCAATCAAATCTCAATTTAAATGCTCTCGATTTGAATACAGAAAACGAGAGGTAAAAGAACACAACAACGCTACACGCATAGCGACGTATCTTGGAACAGCTGATATACTGCAGCTGCGCAGTTGTGCCCAACCACTCAGGAGTAGGGATATAGAACACAGAGATGTGTTAAGTTTACACAAAATGGTGTATTTTTAACACATCACTGGTAAATATTACACAAATTCAGTACATTTTATTACAATACCAGTCATTTTAACACATTTTGTGTAAAACGTTTAAAAAACTAGTGTATACAATTATTAACACGGAAATTTTAAACATCCTAAATTACACACTGGAAAATCTCACTTTCACAGCAACTTTTTTGACAGTGTGTATATTTATATATTTTATATTTAATTCGATATTTTGGTGAATGCGCCAGTAATACGTAGTCTGTCAGAACTAAGTCGTTTATTGACCTAATCTGACACTGCAAATTAATATTAAATTAAATGATTGTAGAGTAAATCTCCATTAAATACTTCGTGGTTTTAAGGAGTTTGTTAAATGATGAACCGAAAACGAAATGATGCTATTTTTCAAATATATAAATAGCACAAGATATGTAGGCAACAAAAATGTTCCCATTATTGAAATTTTGTATTTTATAGTGTTTCCAAATGTTTTTTAAATACGTGTTCAGTGCGTACGGATAATATACCACCTACACAATATTATAATTCTTTTGGTGGTGGAATCGTCAAAGCTGTTGCTCTGTAATATTAACAATTGTAATTTTCAAATAAAAGATTTCAATCGTCGGATCCGTTACGTAGATAATTTTTTAATTCATTCGCCACCCATTTAGCCCATTGAAAAATACCTTTCCTGAATGAGTGAGCTTTATCTTGATTTGAAATACATTGCGAATTTCAGCCCAAAAGCCGGCGCTCTATACTCGGGCGTTAACATCGGCACCCAGTTCTCAGCATGCAGAACTTACCTAACAGTGGCGGGCTATGTATTTTATATTCGGTTAACGTGGCTATTATTAATGAGGTGTGATCGATGTCGATAATGCACTTCATTCTCTTTATTTCAACTTTAAGATAACCTCCACTCACACGCGCAAAAATCCAATCTGTACAATCCTTTACAATGACACTAAATTTAAGATTATTTATTTTTTATTGCTTTTTTTGTGGAGGTTCATCATGTGGCCACAAGATGTGGTTACGTGTTGTAACACGTCTACTCAGGTTCGCTTCTGCCTGAATCACTTTGTTTGCTATACATCTTTGTCTAAATAAGACGAAACAATTGTTTCTACAAGTCGAACTTCACTGCATATTAAGTATATTAGTTTTCTTGATTTCAAGTAATTTTAAATATGTTTTTGGTCCAGTTTTGTAATATCCATACTTTCTACTTTGCGGATTGTTCTGTGTCTATTGCCATTATAATCATATTTTACTTTAATCACAAAAATCACTGTAGGTTTCGAAAGTTAGTTGTTATCGAAGTGTTTTATGTTTAAACGTTTTATTCTATTAACTTTTCCAAATATTTTAAAAAATTTGAATTCAAAATTTTAACTTTGCCATCCTGTATCTTTTTGGCTTGAACTAAGATAAGGTTGACTACATAAAATTATTATGCTATCAGGAAACTACTTTGTCTCGTTAATTTTGGAACACCCTGTATATTAATAGTTGCGTATTTAATAGATTATCGGTAAAATAAAGGACATAAAACGATAATATTTGTTCATTTTCATTTCATCATGCCATTTTTTTCCCAAAATTACGATATTGTGTTTTCACTAATGTTTCGAAATGTGTCTTTTATTAGAAAATTCTTTCTAATGGTGGCGTAAAATTGTAAAAAAATATTTTTATATAATAAACACGATTCTGTGTTAATCAACACACGGGATTGCCCAGCCAGTCAGGAGTAGGGATATAGAACACAGAAGTGTGTTGAGTTAACACGAGATGGTGTACTCCTAACACATTCCTGATAAATATGACACAAATTCAGTGTATTTTATTATAACAGTAGCAATGTTAACACATTTAGTGTAAAACGTATAAAAACCATAGAGTGTTAACTATTAAAGCGAAAATGTTACACATCCTGAATTAGTCACTGGAAAATCTCATTTACCCAGCAATTTTTTTTGCAATGTAAATGAGACACAAAACACACGATTCTGTGCTAATCGAGATCCACACGGCATTACCCGGCCAATCAGGAGTAGGAATATAGAACACAGAAGTGTGTTGAGTTAACACAAGATGGTGTACTCCTAACACATTCCTGATAAATATGACACAGATTCAGTGTATTTTATTATAACACTAGAAATGTTAACACGTTTGTGTAAAATGTATAAAAACCATAGTGTGTTAACTATTAACACGTACATTTTACACATCTTGATTTACACATTGGAAAATCTCATTTACACAGCAACTCTTTTTGCAATATATAGCATTATCTTTAGTTAGTAATTACAAGGATGAGTCATAAAAGTCGAGGAGTTGTGTGGCAGAGGGGGTAACCGTGCGGGTGTGAAATGATCTCGTTGGTCGTGAACGGGTGTGTACTGTTGTTTCAATATATGTATCCTCGTTTATATGCGAATTTCTTCATTTCTCTTAGCTTTAACATACTTTTAAATCTCTAATAACAATGATTTGCACGGAAGTCAAAATCTTGTGTGGGAGAGCTTAGACGGCATATTATTATTCTGTATGCGTTGTAAAATGTGTTATGTTTTATTGCGTTATCTTCAAAGGAATTTATTAGATTATCAGTAAAATGAGATAAAAAGACGTACACTTGTGAAGCTAATAAAGCAGTTTTTTTCGAAATCAGGAGTTTTAAATTTAAACAACCTTTTCACTAACGCTTTGAAAAATTCCGTTGGTGCCGTAAAATTGTAAAAAAAAACGGAATTGCCCATCCAGTCAGGAGCAGAGATATAGAACATAGAAGTGTGTTATGTTAACACAATATGGTGTACTTCTAATACATTATTGATAAATATGACACAGATTCAGTGTATTTTACTATAATACTAGCAATGTTAACACATATTGTGTAAAGCGTATTAAAATTATAGTGTGTTAACTATGAACACAAAATGTTTACACATCTTGAATTACACACTGGAAAATCTCTTTACACGGCAACTTTTTTTGCAGTGTATAGCAATATATTTAGCTCTCAGTATAATATAACAGGATTAGCCTAAAAGTCGAAGACTTGTGTGGCAGAGGGGGCAGCAAATTAGTATTAGTAAGTCGATAGAGTTTTTTAATGTGTAATATAAATGAATTTTAAATAAATTATCTGTTGAAAATAGAGTGCGATCACGGGCCGTGCGCGTGTGAAACAATCTCGTAGGCCGTGAACGGGCCGGATCGTCGGTCCGCGCGCTGATCCGACGTCACCAGCAAGCGGCAACCGCCGTGGCGCGGTGGTAGTGTACGCGAGCAGCGAGTCAGCTAGCGAACAAAAGAGATAAAGAGCCAGCTCTCCCCCGAGATCGACTTGATGAGTACCTCCCGCACAGCTTTTAACTACTCGAGGCCCCATTGCGCGCGGTTACTTCTGGATAACAATACACTCCTGACTTATAAATGTCACTGAAGGGATTGTATAAATTGATGTCTGAGAACAGAGGAATTAATTTTAGTCGCCTGTTCGGAAATTTGCCAAATACCATTTTGGGATTGCGAGTCATCCCGTAACTGGGACCCGCCCTCTCATTACATAATCCACTGCTCCAGTCCGGCTATTACGGAGACAAAACATATCCTCCAAATATTAGCATCTACAAAATGGTTTCATAATGAAAAAGACCTTTTCACTAACAAATCTTATTTGATTTACTCGTCAACTTCTAATTATTCCATTCCTAACTAACATGCTTTTCGCCAACAGTTTTGTGTCGACTTAAAATACTCTTCTTAGGACGGCTCCGTATTAACAGAAATGTGCAACAACGTATTTATTATTAAATCACACATCAAAAGGGTTTGTCAATATACAGGGTGTCCCAAAATAGAAGATCATACCATTAACCACATATTCTTTGGACAAAAATAATGCGACTTTCCTTATGCCATTTTTTATTTGGGCGTCCCTGTTTCAATATACAGGGTGTTAAAGTTACATTTTAAAAAACTATTTTTGTTAATAGTCCCATTGTTTTGTAAGATACACACTTGAAATTTTGCACGTACTTTTATCTTATTCCGGCATATTTATCATGTAATTTTGGTGAAAAAAATCGAAGGGTGAATGGAGGTAACTGAGGGATGCAGTACGCCTATGCAGCTCTTTCTTGAAATATCAAACGTAGAATTTTCTTCTGATCATTTTATCTCTTTTGTAATTTTTTTGTTTAAATGCTCCGTTTTGAAGGAAAACGGCAATTTGTAGTGCCCATAAATCTATCGTTCACTATAATTTTCAACTGAAACTGAAATTTTGTGGATATACCTATTATTACAATACCTTGGCAACTTAGCAAATCGTAATACTTACTGAATGAATAATTGGCAATTAAAACAGAATGGATAATTTTAAATTTTATAAAATGAGTAATACTTATGAATTGAAAAAATAATATGGCATTAAAATCTGTAATACAGTTCTCTTATCAACCAAAAAATAATAATCTTGTTTAGTAATAGTAATAATGAACGATCAACATAATAACTTTTTACCTAAATAACATTAAATAAAATAATTTATTAATTACTACTAATTTAACAAACGTTCTACTTGCCCACCCTCCTCATTAACCCATGTACGTGCCCTTTTAAGTAGCGAATACCTTAAATTTTGAAAGATATTCTCTTTTTATTTTAATTAGCAAATATTCATTCAGTAAGTATTACGATTTGCTAAGTTGCCAAGGTATTGTAATAACAGGTATATCCACGAAATTTCAGTTTCACTTGAAAATGGTAGTGAATGATAGATTTATGGGCACTACAAATTGTCGTTTATCTCCAAAACGAGGCATTTAAACAGAAAATTACAAAGGTAAAATGATCAGAAGAAAATTCTACGTTTGATATTTCAAGAATAAGTTGCATAGGCGTACTTATAAATAATTGAAGGGGATAAAGGGCACTGCATCCCTCAGTTACCTCCATTCGCTCTTCAATTTTTTTCACCAAAATTACATGATAAGTATGCCGCAATAAGATAAAAGTACGTGCAAAATTTCAAGTGTGTATCTTAGAAAACAATGGGATTATTAACAAAAACAGTTTTTTTAAATGTAACTTTAACACTCTGTATATTGAAACAGAGACGTCCAAATAAAAAATGTCATAAGGAAAATCGCATTATTTTTGTCCAAAGAGTATGTGGTTAATGATATGACCTTCTATTTTGGGACACCCTGTATATTTAGGCAGACACGATATTTGAAATTGAAATAAAAATTCGAAACTGAAGTGAAAATTAAAAAATGTTTCACATATTAAAGGGACTATGTTACTATGGCATTAAAAATCCTAAAAAAATACTAAACTCAAGTAAAAAATTGAAAATATAGTTAGCTAATGCACTTTTCGATTTTTTACTTCAGTTTATTACTATCAAATAAAAAAATGGATACGAGATATTCAAATCTGAAATGAAAATTTGACACTGAAGTGAAACTTCAAAAAAGTTTGATATATTGAAGGACAATTTCATCCTTGCTGATAGATTTTGACAATTTTTGTAGTAAACATCTCTACGGCAGAAAAATTTGAAAAATAATTCGAAACTGCGGGCAATTTCAACATTACTAATCGGTATGGATTTTGTAAATTTTTGTAGCTTTACTATGCGTAGTTAAAAAAAAATTATAATAATTCAAAACTGAAGAGAAAAACTGGAAAATTGATTTTATAATCAGTTTTGATTCATATATCAAAAGGACAATGTCAAATTTACCAAAAAATATATATTTTTTGTAGCTAATATATCCATCCTGTTTAGAATAGCCCCATCGTGAATTAAATAAAATCATAATGTTTATAAAAAGGTATTGATTTTGACAAATTTACATATTTTTTAAATTTATGAAATATGTTTTTGAAACATCTAAAAGTTATAGACTTAAGTTTGAAATTAATAAATAATTTTTTTTTATTGATAAAAAATATTTGTTATACATATTTAATAATGAATTAATTAGTTTGATTACTTAAAAAGTATTTAATTAATCATTTTCAAATCTGTATGTAATTAGTGGGAAATGTCTACTATAAAAAGCTTAAAAATGTTCAAAATGCAATTTTAAAATATTTATTATCCTTCCTTCTCCACAGTGGCCTCTCAAGATATTGCATAGTATTTGATTCCCTTAAAACCGTTATTTAAAGGTCAAAGCGACCTCGCTTATCCCTTAAAAAAATGATGACCCTATTCTTAGTCAGAGCCGGTCTCAGGATAATAGACAGGGGCGTAATGCATAAAAATACACCTAGAATGTTTACTTGACTCTATCTGTATTCGGTTATTTATATTTATTTTATTTAGAACTTTATTAATTTATTTTCATCCCACTTCTGATTTTAATTATCAGTAATGAAAGACTGTATAAAGGGACCTTTAAGCAATTGTATATGGATAGGCATAGCTGAAACTACTTGCATATAAAAATATACGCAAAGCTGCTTTTTATTGCAAAGAAAAAACTAACAAATCTGATTTGATTTACTTTTCGCATCTTGTAATTGCATTGCCAGCTGCAGGCACAAATTCATTAACAAATTCTTTTAATTTTCTGGGGAAACACGTTTCTCTTAAGATTATTTATATTTTAAAACTACCGAAACCTCTACATAACGAGATATCCATCCTATCTTATGAATATTTTAAGTGAGGACATTTTGCTCTCTTCTGATATCTTTGAATTAAACCAGATATCGATTGCTCCAACAAGCAGAAGCGCGAAAAATTTTATGTTGTAAGGAAATAGATTAATGCACGCTTTACTTGTTTTTTTTTTACCACAATTTGGAGCTGCGCAACATGAAAAATAATGTCTCTTCAAAGTGGTTGCTTTGCAGTCGGGGTCGGAGGGCATGCGACAGTTGAAAAATGAAAAAAGTTAATTTAATTTGACTTAGTTCCCGGACTAGTGTCAACAAAGCAAATGAAAAAACGCATAGAAAAATAACTGCAGCTTTAACACGCTCTAGTAACTCCCCCAAGATGCCTTGTCTTCTTCTAGTCCTTGTGCTTAATAATTATTATTCACAATAATGTAGATATTTTTTATCATACATAAATATTTCTTGTTTTTAGCAAATACAGATGCATAGAGTGAAATAAATTAATTTAAGTGTAAAATACGACGTACTATTATTTATTTATTATACAGGATGCTCCGCAAGAAGATGAACCGCAAGTAAGTACTAAACGTTTGTCTCGAACTCAAATGTTTTTCAACATAATCGAGTAGGGACTCGTTGTAACAACCAGTTAATTTTAAGCGAAAATAGTTCACAGTGTATTTAATTTAAAAATGAATAGTGTTACAGTATATTACCAGCTTGTTTAATATCTGTCCATTTTATTCTCCATTTTCTCTACATAGATCTTGTACGTAGGTTTTTCCCACCTCATAATATATTGAACTTTTTTGTATTTCCCTCGTTGGCTTTAATTAAAAGCGTGCAATGAATGTTGCGCATCGACTGCCGTTTTGTCGGGGCCCGAATTTTTAAGCCACTTATAAGGAGCAGCCGCCCTTGATTGACAAGGCAAATTGTACAAATCGTTCAAATAAACCGTGCTTCTTGACCGGATACCCAACTATGATTAAAATAATCGTCCTGATAGGTTTGAATTGAGGCAGTTTAGTTTAGTTATTAATATGATTAGCTTAATGTTTAGTATATTATTCTTTTATATTTGATTTTAGACCACAAGGGTTTTCGATTTTTTTCTCATTATTTTGATAACAATTTCTCATTCTGAGGGACTTTTCTGAGCATTTTTTCGTATCTCATAAAGAACTGGCACTTTACTAGTGTAAGATTTCAGATGTTTCTGATTTTTCAAGGCTTACTTGATTTAATACGTCTGATTTGTCTGTAACTTTACATAACTTTACGTTGACAATTTGTGATCAGTGTAAAGTTATGTAAAATTACATAATCATTTTGTAAATGAAATTCTTACACAGTAATATTACAGAAATAAACATGGATAAAATTCCATATTATATTATGTGTTTTTACAACCATTTCGCGAAATTCCATTGCATATTTTCGATGCCATAATTTGCATTGATTTATACATTGTAATGTTTAGGTTGGAATTGTAAAATATATACTCTACTCTACTCTACTCTACTCTAATAAAAAAGCGGTTTAAGAAATGAATACAGCAGAGCGCCCATTCATCATTTTTACCAAATTTATGTAATACCATGTTACTAATTGTTGTGTCCAATTAAACTGCAAATTATCGCTGAATATAAATGTACTTTTATTTTTCAATTGGATTATTATTGATATATTTTTTTACACTAGCATTCAAGACGTTTATTAACGTATCTTCAGGCTGTTGTTTCGGACAAATCCCCATCGATTGTTGCTGTAAAATGTTATAAAAACCGTGTAGGTATTTCGCCGGGTCGACAAAGATGGAACCTAGCGGGTATGAATATTTAAAATCAGCTGTTGCGAAATTAATTTTTCCCCTTTCAGCAGCCCCAAATTATGTCAAATCCCAATCGCAGACAAGTTATTTCGGATACCACAGTTCCTTTGTCGGGCGTAAATACAGCGTTAAGGCCAAGCATAACTTTCATGTTATTTGTCACAAGGGTCTGAATTATTAATAAACGTTTTCCTGTGGAAGCAGATAGGGCTTATTAAATTTAGGAAGAAAAGAATTATTTCTGCAGAGCTTATCTGTTTTTCTTGTTAGTGTTGTGTATACACATCTTTTATTTTGTTTTCGTCGCGATCTTGCTAAGGATCCTTCAACATCTGACACCGAAACCTAAAAATTAAATTCGGTTTTGAATGAAAAGTATTCCAAATGTATTTCTGTTTGGTACCGTGAACACAGGATTGAACTACTTACATAAACATACTTTATAATACAGAGTGTCTGCAAATTTCACTGACAACGTACGAAAAACATGCTAAATCAAACATTCTTAGTTTTTAAGTTACATGCCTTTCTTCTTAAAACTTTTATTTTTGACAACTTTAAAGACCTATAACTTAAAAATCAAAATTTGCATTAAGCTTTTTTTCGTAGATTTATTGTCGTCGTGAATATACAGCTAAACTTTGTCGGTGAAATTTGCTCACACCCTGTATAATAAGTATAAAATAAAAAGTACGTATTTAAAAGTAAATGGAAGATAGCAGTATACGCTTGTCATATGTGAGAAGCTTTTAAGGAGATGTATGTATGTAGAATGATACGCTCTTTCCAATGGCATGGTTGCTATTTAAAAAAATTGTCGATGACGTCATATCTCGAACAACGATGACGTCACAAATGTGAGTCGTATGTCAAAAAGTGCCTTTTTTAAAAACAAAATCGACGTGCCACACGAAAACTTCTCAATTTCAAAAATAATGAATTTATTCGTTACTTTTCGAAAGCACTTCACCTTTGAATATTCGCAGGTGGAACAAGATAATATTTCTGTTGTTTGCTAAACACTATATTATTCAGTTCTTAAATGTCTAAAATTACTTTTATTTGTCAAAAACACTATTTCAAGAATACGACGCCCTTAACTAGTTTTAATTTGTTTTATTAGTTACAATTCATTAATTTTTATAATATATGTCAGATTTTTTAAATATAAAATCGAATAGTATATTCAGTATTTGCACTGTACATTGTATTTTCACATAAAAACAGTATCAATAACGGTTAACTGTTTTTGTGAATTTGATATTCAGTTATAGTGAGAAGTAACCATTTTCGAGGTGTCAGTTTTTAAAGCGAGTTCGGTGAATTATATTTAAGTAGAGAATAAAAGGAGCCGGGGACAAATTATCCACTTTCTCGATAATTTAAAAAATGTTAGACTTCCGTCAAATGTTTTGTTTAATGAAAAATGAGTCAGAACGCCCCTGTTCAAAATTATACCTTCTCTTAAGCGAGCGAGTGAGAATGAATGAGTAATTTTTCTCGAAACCGGCAACCCTAAACTAGTAAACACAAACGGGTGAATTGAAAAGAACAATTCATATCGGAGAAAGGTAGAAGAAACTGCCCCCTGTGCTGCCCTCCACCCTCTCCCACATCAGCGACCGTTTCAAAAGCTGAGAAGTCGATTAACGTCACGAGTAGAGAAGAGAAATAGAGCTTAAATTGCTGCACATCTAAGTTCCTTAGGAGAGAATCTTCTAAGGCTGAGTATTTTACACGACTGCCCGTATTCGTACTGTACGGGCTAGCGGGGGAGCCCATTTGTTTCACTCCTTCAAATAATTTCTTTTGAGGGGTGTATAATCCTAAAACACCCCTTTATTAAACTCACCTAACTGTTATTACGTTCCACCTAATTGATATATTGTTATCAAACCCCGTAAATCCCCAAATCGCGTTTTTCATCTGAAACGCTGTTACAATTCGAAACTGGAGAACATTTTTTCGAAAGTCAAGAGAATTACATTATTCGAAACTGGAGAACATATTTTTAGTCAAGCAAAATATTACACGATTCGAAACTATAATATTTTTTCCAATATGCATTTTTTCTCCTATTGATGTATATTGTTAGTTTCCATATACCGGGTGGCTGGTAATAAAAGAATAGCAGAGTAAGTAGAGCCTTAGTAAAATGATGCTGGTTCGTAATGTACAGGATGTTGAAGTTTGATTTTAAATTTCAGCTTTGTTCAAGTAATTTGATGATCAATTATTTAAAAAAAAAGAACTTTTAACGTCGGATGCCGGTACGTGCTTTCCGATGGCTTATATCATTTTTGCAGTAACTTAAGTAGGCTTTGTCTTGTAAATGCGACGCAGATGTAACATTCCACTAAATCCTATTAATTTGACGTAGGTACAACATAATTACTGTATGCTCCACTTATTACAGACACCACCCTGTATATGGAAATTAACAACATCATCAGGAGGAAGGAAATACAAAGTATATTGGGAAAAATGTTATAGTAAATGATCTCTAGTTTCGAATTATGAAATATTTCGCTTCACTTTCCAAAAAATGTTCTCCAGTTTCGAATTATTTCATCATCAAAGACACTGTATGCAATAAATTTTATATTAACTTTCAGTATTTGAAGTTATAAGATACTTTACTAGAAAACTTTCTTTAACCCTCAGATATTTAATAATGCCGCCATTTTATATAACTTTATTTCTTTTTATCGTGTATGAGTACAAACAACATATTTTTTATGAAAATTAAGGGGCCTACCATCCAGATTATTAAAAAATATGGGATAAGCCTCTATCTGACATTTTACGATAGCAAACCGTTATAAAACCATATAAAATATATCGAAATTTGAGTAGAAACTGAAGGAAATATATGTATCGCGTCATAAAGTAACACCTATTTTCGTTTTATTTCACACTGTGTTAGCGAAGGCCTGAATAAAAACAGAGTAGAAAGTTATTTTTGTAATATGATCAACAAAGGCCCCTGCGTAATGCAATAAATGCTTATACCTTTTTAATTCAATTTTGCTGTAAACTAATACTAAGACATCATATCGAACCTTTCAGAAATTACTTTCATCTCGTTTAATCATCTAAATAGATACACAAGCTTCAGAAAATATATAATCCATTTATATCCGACAAACGGTAAAAGCATTTTCCTCAATTAATAATATTAATACAATTATTCTTAAGACTACAAATGTGGTTATAGATACACATTTGTTTTTTTCCTTCGATGGCCTCTATCGGTAAAAAATAAAACAGTCACTTTGCCCATCAAACAGCATGGTTATCCCTCAAACCTATTCTAAAATATTTAAGGAAAGCCACTTTCTCCTCGGAAAAAGTTTTAGAAGTCCAAAGGTTTAAGAGAACATTTCCGGACACATGTTTATAAGAAGTTCTTTTTTAGAAAGGGTAGAATTAGTGCGATCGTCCTATAGAAATTAAAATTCATTACTTTCCCATTATTTGACTTAAAACTAACCTCGTTTCATATTTATTCATACTGTTTTATATAAATAATTCCATGGCACAGATTTGACTCGTTTAATACCTTTTAGTTTCAGTATTTTAATAAAAAATTGCTGTGTTGAATTTCAGAGTTTTTACGAATTTGTACACAAAAAATAGGCGCACTGTATGTATGTACAGAAATTTGTTTTTAAAATCTTTTCTGTGAGTCTGTATCATTCATTACCGAATACCATGACATGAATGTGGTAAGAATTATAAGGGAATCTTGTTAATTCACTCGGATACACTTAGAGATCTCAAATGGGCATGATTCTCAATATCAACTAAACAAGATTCATTAGACCCATAAAAGGCACTTCAACGAAAAGATGAATACATGCACTTAAGGACAGAGCTACGTCTAAAAATAAAGTGAAAACACCAATTTCATTAGCCTACCTTACGACCTAGTCAGTTTCCGATTTAGTGCAAAAATTGATTACACTCTACAAGGTCTCGCTAACGTTCCTGCCTGTGTAATTTTTTCAAAACGAAGTAGCATAGACTCGCTTTCTTTTTGAATTTGATACAGACAAACCTTAATTGTTTTCTTCGTCAGAATCCATATTGAACCTTTATGTCATAATTTGAGGTTATGTACACAAATAGGAATGTTCTTTTTGGTCCAGTTTAATTTTTTTTCTATAAAAATTATTATATCAATAAATTAAAATTATTTGAAATTAAATATCGACAATGTCAAAAGTGACTTTAATCTGCCAATGAAATTTAAATTAAACATGACAATTACCTACTTAATTAATAAAAAAAATTGTACCCTTTATGTAATCGTTTTTGTTATATATTTTGTATTGCCACCACTGTTAGGGTGGTATAGTTATTTAGAAAACAAATCATTGTTACACTTTGGATGACACTTTTGTTTCCCTGTGTATATCTTCATTTTGCTTTGCATCACTGAAAATACTGAAAATGAAACGAGGCTTAACGTTTGAAGCATGTATGCCTACTATTTGCAATACAGAGTGTAACCTGAGAACAAGGGCAGGTAAATGACTAGAGCATTGCACTCTAATTCTGTGAGTGGCATAGTAACCCAGAACCATAGTAGAAATATCTTTACGGGCCATGAAAGCCTCGAATATAGTGTACTATTACAATATATTAATTTATTTATTACGTAATATACGAAGAATCATATCTTTGTTCCGCTATACCGATATTCAACAAGTTCCTGAAGCATTCAGAACTTTTCCACATAAAGCTAATCTCCTGAATTTTCGCTCGCATCTATAATTATATACGTCTTGAAACTTAATTGTTCCCGGGAATTAGTTCAGCAATAGCTAAGCTAAACACGTTTTATTTTTATTTTAACCTTATTGAATCTTAAAATCTTGTTAGATTTCAGGATAATCCATTCGCGGAATATTAGATGAAACAGAGGACGCCAAGATCTTTTTACAACTGTTCAGCAACAATGAACACCAAAATATACCTTTCTTTAATTAAAATTGTGTTTAAAAAATATTTGTAAATAGATAAAGTGAACATTTTGTATATCTCGAACGAATCGAAAGTATTAAAATACATTTTCATTAGTGAGGATTTCTAAAATTGAAGTAGATAGATTTTCACCTATCTTTCGAAAAAAAATTAAATAGTGTTTTTTCTGATATATCATAATTGAGGCGCTTCATATAGCTGTTGAATGCAGTCAAACAAATAATATAGCAATGGATACATCATAGAAAAAAGTTTTAAAACAAAAAAAAAAACATACGTATATATTGAACAAACCAAGTAAGAGATGTCTTTCTTGAAACTGTCTAGAAAATTTAACCCAGGTATATTTGCACTCATCTTTCGGAAAAATGTATTGAAACTGGCAAATTTTATGGGAGTGGTGATGTAAGTTGACCTGACTATCTGTCTCAGTAGGTGATACATTATAAACATTTATAATGCTATCTAGCTGCTAAGTGCAGAGACTTAATATGATCTTTATGGCCTACACGAGATTTACGGAGTAAACTATAAGTCGCATATTACATTCCGGCTGATTCTGCTTGTGACTTCATCCTGACTGTCTCCCTTCACGACAGTCCCGTTCCCAGCAAATAGTACCTACACAATACGTGAACATGAAGCCGCGTTTCAAGCCGCTTAGCTCGTTGGTTTCGCCTAAAGGCATACCTGGGAAAATTGTTAAGAAATGATATTAACATTTATAAAAAATAAATTATCTCAAAGAAAATTTGTCCGCTTCCTCTCTTTATATACGACATTCTCCGCCCCATCTTGATGGGGCCTGATGAGAATAAGGTTCGCAATTATGGGTCCTTGGACGTATTAATAAATAAGTTGGATTCACTGCGAAGAACAATTCCAGCTTACGATTCGTCGGAGTGACATATTTGCGTTCGCTTTTCGTTGCTTTTAGGTCCAAGGTATTTTTGACTTACATATTTGATTAACCACTGCTACTATTGTCCGTTGTGGGCACTGACAACCTAACAGCATAATTATTCATGACAGACTTGCCAATATAAATGCAATGGATGTTCTTAATGTTGAAGTTTCCAATAAAGTCGTTATCATTCCTTGTATTTAACATTATTTCGAGGAATTTTATAATATACATGTTTATATAACATTTTATTTGGAATTTCATTTAAGGAGACATCTCTATTCAGTAAACTGTCCAATATTGCTTTTATTAACTTTGCTAAACATATCTTAATCTGTAAAATACTGTTTTAAAAGGTTCTGCCGTTGTTTTAGACCATGCTGAAGGCAGTGGCGCAACATTTTTTACTAAATAATTATTATATTTTTTTAAGAATTAAAATGTGTCGTCACACTTTTGTTTTCTGAAGTTTTATCAATTTTTATGTATATATAAAAATCACATATTAGCAATCTAAGCAAAATTAAAAAATTTAAGGAAAACATAGTTTTAGGTTGGCAATGCAGTTGTCAGATTTAAAATTTACTAGACTTTCATTTCAAGTTTGTCAATTCCAAAATTGTTTTCTGTCATTCCAAATAAATGATGGACGAAATAGGCCAAACAATCCAACCTGTTTCAATCAAGAGCAAGTAAATTTATAGTTGGTCCAGTTCAGCATAACTGGACCTAGTATTAATACACTTTGATTTTAATAATAATTTTATATGTTCGATGCCCTTTATACAGGGTGATTCATTAATAATGGGACAGAACTTAAGGGCATGTTGCTGACATCAAAATAGAGCGATTAAGCCAAATATGCCTTATCCGAATGTTGCTCCTTTTCGATCTACAGGGTGTCATAGTTGAAAAAATAAATCACATCTTCTTTATTATTTTTCGATCGCATCGACCGTATTTTATGAAATTTGGTATAGGGGGGTTTCTTGGTACTAAAAATTCGAATATGTCGACTATTTTGGTGTATCTACTAGAGGGCGCCACCAACGATGGTTTGAACCCTTTTAAATCGCTACGACTTTTTTGTGCTACACTGTATCTCATTTTGGACTGGAAAAATTTTCTTCCTTATCGTTTCTAGTTAAAAAAGGTACACCTTGTTGATGTCGCTAGAAGCAATGGTTTCTGAGAAAAGCGCATCTAAATCTCATGATGCATGCAATTTATCTAAAAGTAAAGTCAAATTTTGTAAGTAATGGGTCATCCTGTAGTGGATAATGCTGTGATCAAAATAAGCGAAATTTCGTGAAATTTGCTTCAAGCGATCGAAAGATAAGAAAGAAAATGTGATTTATTTCTTTAATTTTGACACCCTATATCTTTGTTATTATTGATATTGGTGGATGTTTGGATTTTTTTAGGATAAGCTAAAATAAATCGACTTACTTTGGTCGCAGCATTATGCTGTTACAGTGTCGTGTCCAAGCATTAATACCGAGGGATTGGACGATGAGAACCGACAGCATGACCGCCACGATATCCTGACTTTAAATCATTTAGACTTATTTTTGTGGGGATATTTAAAAAAGTGTATAGCACCGAAGTCGATTCCTACTATTTATGATTTACGCAAATATCATAGATGCTGCCAATAACTTTATCTCATGAGACTTTTTTTTAATTTTGTCTTGCAAGAAAAAATACATGACCAAGAAAACCCAAAATAAAATTTCCAACACTAATAATACGTAAATTTTAGATAATATAAAACTAATCAAGCTATTACGAGTTCAAAGTTTGTTTTCAAATCGAACATTTTGGTCGCGTGGTCGTCCTTTTTAGATTTCAGTCCACTTTCGATCTTTTTTTTAAGTTGTAACCCTTGTATCATAATTTCCTTTGTGAAGCCGAACAATTGCCGGCTGGCGAGTGATTGTTCGAAGGCAATTAAAATTGTTACGCATAGTAAGCGTCATTACGAAAGTGGTTAGTCAGACGAAGGCTTAGGAATTTCAATTAGAATTTGTCACTTCTTGAAACGCATTAAAACGATGAGGATCAGTTGGAAAGAACTCCACGCTGCAATAATCAGATATTAGCGGTTGCGTGAGGACTGCCGGATGGCGGACACAAGCACGCATCACAATGCTAGAAGAGAGTATCGTGGAAGGGGAGCCCCAGAACCCCAGCCAGCGTGATTTCATTAGCTATCGCGTGATTAATAAGAGATGCGTTGCAATCGGTCGTCGAGCATCTAATATTTAACCGTTGATTATTTATTTTTTATGTTCACACATTACCCAATACATTACCTGAATCTGTTGTTAAAGTTAAAGGAGTGCCCCCGATAAATTCCCAATGCAGCAACCCTTGTTGTAGGAATTCCGACTATAAGAGCCAGATAAAAAGCACTGAACAGATTGATTTTGGGTTGTGTGTGTCTTATACTTACTCTTTTCCGAATATCCCACAAAAAGTACCTACTTATTAATGAACCGTACCTGTTTGAATGTCACACCTTAACACAACTAAAACGTAACATAAATTACATGAACAATTTTGTAAAATTTCATAATAAATTGTGTCTTATAGAACTTCAAAATGGTTCTTGGGCCGCCATTTTGAAATCAAACTTTGCGTATGCTTATGAATTAAAAGATACAAATTGATCTGCTGAAAGTTTTTTTTGTCGTTTTTATAAGTAAAATTCTATATTCACATAAAAATTCTTAAACTTTAACTTTTTATGGTTAATACAAAGCCACTGTGTGTATAAAATTAATAAATTACTTGCTTATTCTGTTAGTGAGTTTTATTTGTGGAAATAATGCTAAAATATCTGTTTAATTTAAGTGGGGATCGTTATTTTTGCTAGTTAGTAAAAATAATTAATCATCATTAGGATAATGTACTAAAACAAGTTTTTCTGTTATCAAATTTATCTGAGCAAGCCATCCACACCCTAATTAAAGTATTATGACAACGTTTTATTAATTGTTACGCTGTCATAGACATCGCTATGCAGCATTTTTTCCTCCAAAAGTTGTAGCAAAACTCTGAAAACTTTTTTGTTTCTTAATTTATGCACAGGGAACGTTACGAGAGTGGAAGGCTTCTTAAAACAAGTACTGCCTAACTTAAAAACGATTTTTTTGGTTTACAATATGAGCTTAATTTATTTAAAATTACACAAGGGAAACAAAGAGTTAAGTTCCAGCCAAGAAGATATAAAGATCTCTGTAGCTGCAATTTTAATATATTTGTCTTGAATTTGCTCTACTATGTGATTAGTTTTGAAGCTTCCTTGTATTTGTAGGAAATATTTTTAGAAAGAATAGTTTTTGTAACACATTTGTTTCTTTCGTGAAACTGGGTTCTTCAAAGTATGGGGTACTTAGACACTCTTAAATTAAGTAATTTTTACTACTTAAAATAACTGTGATGTGTGTAGCAAATTGCTGTCGAGATATTTTCTTAATTTTAAGAATATTTAATTTAAGAAAAGTTGAACTAATTATTTTAAAGCGGCACTCTAAACTAAAATCTATTAGATAATTAATAAAGTTTTACTATTTTAAGCAGTGTCATTTCGCCGCCGTAAAAGAGAAAACGTGTCATTACTTTAACTTTTCTGAAATATTCAATTCAAACAACGCGCTAAAATGAAATATTTCTCCAATGGAATTTCTAATTCTGTCTGGTTTGAAATAACTTAGTAATGAGATAATGTTTTTCGTGTCTGAAGTGCATTTATTGTCACTGAAGCATCTTCGTTGAATTGACAGCCAATTACATACGCAATTTCTAGTTCTAAGGAACTGCCTTCTATGTAAAATAAACCGCGCTTTAATAAATTAATTAAAGTGAATCAAAATGTAATGAGAACTCTTAAATTATGTAGAATTCAGTCTTAAGAATCGATTAGAAATTCATCAAATAAGCAGTGTTTACAGACATTATACGAGTATATACAGTATCCAAAGACCAAATCAATTTAGGCTAGTTATTAGTAAAAACCTCGTACTATAACCTTACCGATATCTCGTAATTATGTTTATTGCTTCTTCAGAGTTATACTAGAATTAACAAAAATTAATTGCGAAAAGTTCGTAAGGTTTAAAACGAATAAAAAGTATATAGAAAACTTTAATATTAAGTACATCAGAAAATTCTTCACATTTTAGTGATTGAAAAAATTTGTTCTTCACAGGGGTCAAATTTTAGGTCAAAATTCTTCAATGTCAAGAAAATATCTGGCAATACTGATCTCGTATATTTATTAAATATCTTTAATATTCAAATCATATCTATATTATTTTACTTCATTTGCTGTCAGAAATCTAGTTTTTAATATTCTGCATTAAAAACACCACACCCTGTACCAATCAGGATTTTATTTACGCTTGCTAATATTCTGCATTAAAAACAGAATACCGTGTATCAATCTGGATTTTGCTTACACTTTAAAAAGGAGAAATTGAGAGGAACTTTACTTTCGAAAGTGTAGCGAAAATTTTTATTGCGAAAAGTATGCGCTAGCGGTGCAACATGAAAGCAAAATCAACAGTCAAGTGATCTCTGCATATATACGTACTACAAAGAACATACACGTAAAGATTATCTGGTATCTCTTCATTTGCTGTCAGGAATCTTGGTTTCTGATATTCTGTATTAAAAACACCACACCCTGTATCAATCAGGATTTTATTTACGCTTTAAAAAGATGAAATTAAGAGGATCTTTACTTTCGAAAGTGTATCGAAAATTTTCATTATGAAAAATGTGCGTTAGTCTAAGCATAATCAACAAAGTCAAGTGATCTTTGCATGTATACGTACTACAAAGAACATAAACGTCAAGATTATCTGGTATCCCTTTCCTATTACCTTCTTTTATAAATTTGCCAACAGAGCGTTGCTCACAAAAAACCTAAAATTGTTTAGCACGTTTCCTGAATAAAAAGCAGTGAGACTGAAAGAAAAGTTCTATGTATTAGTTTTAGTTAAGCAGCATTTATTATACGATTGAATCCTGCTTTTTTGTTACACCCTGTGTAAAAGAAAATACAGTTCCAAATCAATTAATATTACTAACTTGACATTTTTTTGTAATATTTTCTATTTTTATTAACCAAGGGCTATCTACAGTGTGTCGACCTAAATGACAAACCACCCTTTTAAAATTTTTAGTTTTTATATATCTATATATATATATATATATATATATATATACTAGGTGACACGGCAAACGTTGTTTTGCCATATGAATTATTTCTAGTGAATACTTTGGCAGTTAAATAAAAAATAACTAACTTATTGTAAGTGTGTGGAGATGTGGTATATGACTAAAAGAGGAATGGAGCACTGTGAACGATGACGGCCTATAAGAATAACAAAACACGAAACATTCATTTTTTGAATTATTTCGCGTGCCTGCAATTTTACTTGTTTGACGGCCCAAATTAGCTCCTTTACGTCTTGTTGGCATTGTTCACTGTACAAAAAAATAGCCATATAGTAAAATAATAGCCGTTGTTGGCGGGAGCTCGTGACACGTGTTGCGTACTTTTGAGGTTATGTAGATCACTTAATGAGAACTACACTTAAAATTAATAATTTTATTAATTATTGATAAAATAGGAAATACATAATTATGGCCCAGCAAATTAATAATAAATTTACTTGAGAATTACACTTAGAAGGTAAAATGATAATTATAAACGTCACTATTACGCTCGATTCATACACAATAATAATAGTCGAAAACTGTGTAGGGTGTGAGAGAAGGCTTATTGTGAGAGAGACAGGAGACCGGCTTCGTTCTCATCCCTACTCCCTGCTGTTTACTGGGTGAGAAGTGACACCGGTAGATGCCTGGCGGGGATAACTGATCTAGTGATAATCGATCAGTTATCGACCAGGGTTAAAAATGATTAAATTACTAAAATGGTTATTAAAAAATAGGAGCTTGTGATAGAAGGATGAAAATTAAGTGTTGTATATATTTTTTAATGCCACATCATAAAAAATAAAAATAAAAAATGTTGTCCAAAAAATAAAAAAAAATTGTTTGGGGTGGACCACCCCTATCACTTAGGGGTATGAAAAATAGATTACGACCGATTCTCAGATCTACCGAATATACATATAAAATTTCATAAAAATCGGTCAAGCCGTTTCCGAGGAGTATGACGTCTAAAACTGTGACACGAGAATTTTATATATTAGAAGTAAAAAACACGGGTTTTACTAAAGGCGACGAGAAAAAGAGTTTATAAAATTTGATTATCCTTATAATCGTGAAACGAAAGAATAACAATATTTCATATTAGCAAGTAATCCCTTTTAAAGAACGAGGCGTACCTACATCAGGATTTTCTCAAAAATTCCTTGGCTAATATTTTATTCGAAGGTTTCTCAACACTCCGTTCGCTCTGTACATTTTGGACGTTGCAAGGTCTAAGGTCCACAGTTGACTTCGCAAATTGATGGCATAAATTTTAAGGCGGGTGGAGTTGGAGTTTATTTATGTATGAAGAGAGAGAATATAAGGACACTGTGAATAAAAGCTGCGATAACAGTTTTAAAATTTAGAACGGTCTTTGAGAGGTAACGCTAAATGCATTGATGGAGATTTGAAGTAAGCAGCTCACGAGAATTCAACGCGTTTGAGTAATCATTGTCATAACTGAATATTCTGAAAAGATGCAATCTTAGAATTTGTAATATATTGTCATAGTTCTAGTTCGTTTTGTAATTAAAAAAAAATAAAAATTACCAATATTATGTATTTTTACAGATATAGTTATTGTAAACACATTCCAACGCATGCACCTACAGCGTTCCAATTCAGTAATGGTCGTCTTGTCTATATAATCATGTTCGTTATAGATTGTAGTTCAGTTGAAATTAAAGTGGTACGAGACATTTAAAAAATGCACATTCTGCACCTCAATATTATCATTGAAATTCTCAATAATCAATTTTTCAGACCGTGTAGCTGTAGCAATATCGCCAAGTGTGTGTGTGTTCAGAACATTAGTAAAAGGATCGCAATTTCCCCCCAAGCGGTAATCCAGAGAGTACGCCACTGATAATCTCCTCCCCATTCTTTTAATGTCGGTGGGTAAAACGGTGTTAAGAATCGCACACCGATCTCACGATGTTTGAACACTTCCGTTTCGTGTTAACAGAAGATTTTAGCTCTTGCCGGCAAATACATTTCCTGCCACACGTATCTAAAATACATTTCACTATTCACTAGACCTTTTCCGAAATGGAAAATTGACAATGTATACGGATGCCAACAATATACAAGGTTTTGTGGAACTCGACAACCGAGACGTATTTCAGCATCCATAATGTTGGGGGATTCAAAGCTGAAATTAATGTTCATTTATAAAGAAGTTTTGAGTAGGGTGGAGTACCTTCCAAATTTATTTCCGAACCCCTTGATTTCTTTTTTGCTCTGAACTAAATGTGTTTTTATTGCGCACACACACGAAGAAATATACCAAGTTAACGCAATTTTTTTATTAATCACTTCTTTTAACTATCATTCATGCAAAGAAATATATTTTTATGATCATAATTTTCATTTCAATTAGCAATGCTTTCTTAATATTTTTTAATTATGAGAAAATTAGTTTTGCTGATCTTTCGGAAATATGATTTAAAGGCAAAAGCTAATTAGGCCTTTTGCCTTGGATATACTAGTTATTTAATTTGAAAGACCACACATTTCTGGACTGTTATAGGAAATAAAGCGGTAGCAAAAAATAATCTACCAGTATCATTTATAAACCGCAAGAGTAGCTCCAATTTTAAATAGCAGCAGTACTTTGTAGTTGACAAATTATTTTGAAAGTTGATAATGCTTTTCCAAACAAACAGTTTCAATAAATCAAGCAGTATACAAAAAAAAATAAAACTAATACTTCAAGGACCTGAAATTTTGGATTATGAGCTTAGTTTTGCTTATCTCGAAAATATTATTTGACTGAAACTACCGTTATCTTTAATATATTAGTTATTTAATTTAAAACACCATACATATATGGATAGTAAATATAAAGTTATTAATTTCTGTATTTTGTTTTTGAATCACGATGGAGATTTTCATGCTGAAACAGTTGGTAATGCTTCAAAACATCAAAAAGTTTGGATAAATCAAACAGTATAAAAACCTTATAAATATTTCAAGGATCTAAAATTTTTAGTTATGAGAAGCTTACTTTTGCTCATCTTTCGAAAATATTTTTGACTGAAACTACCCTTTATCTTGACATATTATTTAATATCTTTGAATAGTTGTAACTATTAAATAAATAATTTGCCAGTATCGTTTAATAAACACAATTTTGAATAGCAGTAGTGGTTTGTAACTAACAAATTGGATCGAGCAAAATACATCACTAATAGTAGATATAGTTAATGATAAAACAAAAAGTTTGAATGAGTCAAGCAGTATAAAAAAATAAAACTAATATATCAAGGATCTGAAATTTAGAAGCGTAGATTTGCCCATCTTTCGAAAATATTATTTGACTGAAAATATCCTTTATCTTTGATATATTATTTATTTACTTTGAAATAATATAAATTTGCCAGTATCATTTAAAAATATGCAATTTTGGATGGCAACAGTGGTTTGTAACTAACAAATTGCGTCGAAAAAAATACGTCGCTAATGGTCGAGGTAGATTCGGAGTTAATAATGAAAGTAGTACCTATGGAAATATAAAGTAATTGTTTTCTGTATTTCACTATAGAATAGCGATATAGGGTAACATAAAAAACCGGGGAAACGTTCGAATTCACCCCTTAATAATTTCGGGGTACAAATTGAATAAATTTTGGTATTTTTTATTAACGGCTATGGCTCGTGTTTTCATTCCAACCTGTACTCGTTTAGGGTATTCGTGTATTAGAGATCAGTTAAGCCAAAAGCCAGGCCAAAATGCTATTGTCTGTTTGCCTGTGTAATATTCCAAGTCATCAATCAAATATTGTTAGTTTAAAGTCGATGCTGTTGCCATACTAAGCATCTCCAACATGTTATGGTTAAGGTTTCGTACTAGCGTTTAACGTCTGGAAGAAATTTTAGAACCGCTTAAACATTCCTTTATTTTTAATTGTGTACTGAGCTTCCAGTGCGGTACATCAAATTTCACAGTAAGGAGAGATAATGTTAATAATGCGTTTACAAACGATAACCATACTTCATTTGAAACAGAAATTTTAAATAATAAATATACAGGGTGTTAAAAAAGAGTGTAAAATATGTAAGGAGGTAATAGTATGAACCAAAATAAGCAGAAATGTCTCCATAAATTTGGGTCCGCAAAGTAACGGTTGCGGAGATATGGAATATTTTATGTTTTTAGCCCCTTTTTTTATTTTGCAAAAACGTGTATTTTCTTATAATAGTTGGTTGATGTTTAGTGAAATAAACAGTACGTATTTGACAGTTGTTCTCAGTGCACAAGTTTTCTTTCGCTATGGCTGGTTACTCTAACGCAGAATTAACAGACATGCATTTCATGTATGGTCGTGCTAATGGGAACGCCACCGAAGCGCTACGTCTTTATGTTGACGCTTATCCAAATCGCCAGATTCCTTCACAACGCATGTTTGGAAGAATTCATCAAAGATTGCGTGATACCGGTTCCTTGAGCAAACAGTGCTATTTATCCGGAAGAACAAGGTCGGTATGCACTCCTAGAGCAGAAGAAGAAATTCTAGTACTGGTAGAGCAGAATCCAGGTACGAGCGTGCGGAGAATATCAGCCGAGGTAGGAATTAGTGGTCCTCTTGTTTGGAGAATCCTTCACGAGCAACTGCTTTATCCATACCATGTGCAACGAGTACAGGTCATAAATCCAATAAATGATCATCAAGCCCGTTTAGTTTTTTGCCGCTGGTTTCTACGTCATGATGCTGAAGACCCTCGTTTTCTTTCAAACATTCTTTTTACTGATGAAGCCGGGTTCACAAGAAATGGAGTGTTTAATTTTCACAATATGCATATTTGGGCAGACGAAAATCTTCATGCTCTAAAAGAATCTGGACATCAGGCACGTTTTTCATTAAACATTTGGATGGATATTGTAGGTGACAGGTTTCTAGGTCCTGTTGTTTTACCAAACCGCACACTGTGTGAGCTTTTGGAAGGCATTCCTTTGAATCAGAGGTAACAAATGTGGTTCCAGCATGATGGTGCTCCAGCTCATTTTTCCATGGTCGTTAAAGAGCATTTACACCAAACTTTTCCACATAGATGGGTAGGAAGAACCGGACCTGTTTTATGGCCTCCAAGATCGCCTGATCAGAACCCTCTTGATTTCTTTCTTTGGGGATATTTGAAGACATTAGTGTATGGTACTTCTGTAAATAGCCTGGAAGAGCTGCAACTACGGATTAATCATCAAGTGTCAAGAAATCCAAACCAAAGAAGGTGTTTTCGAAAGAGTTCGAATATCGTTGAGATGAAGATGTCGTGCCTGTTTGGAAATGGACGGAGGGCACTTTGAACATTTTCTGTAACTTTGTTTTGTGTTTGTTAAAAGCTTCCTTTGTCAGTTTATTCTTAATAAAATAAAATGTTTGAAAAACGAATAGTGGTCCATATCTCCGCAACCGTTACTTTGCGGATCCATGTTTATTAAGACTTTTCTGCTTATTTTGGTTCATACTATTACCTCCTGAAATATTTTACACTCTTTTTTTAATACTCTGTATACAGTACATTAAATATAAATCGTTATTGAGTAATTACTTTTTATTTTGTTGTTCTATAAATTGTCGAACTGTACCAGATATAATGTTTATCGTTCACAAAGCACCAGTAAATAAAGTGTATGCAACCATGTGTTGTATCTTGAGTATGAAATAAATTTTATCATGTAGTTTTTATTGCTGCTATGAACTATCAAAATGGATCACAATATCGTAAAATTGATAGCAGCGGCGAAGTTTTCTGTGATAGGATTTACGTACTGCTTTTATACCTTGTAATCAGGTGTTTTCTTATTTCAACAATTTTAATAACCCTTGAAATCCAGGGTGTTCGGAATATTAGTGGCAATACTGAAATCTGACCAAAACAACAAAAAAACTTTTTTTTAAATGTCTAAAACGAATAGTTTTCCTACAAATAAATTTCAAAAATAGAAATACAAATACAAAATTGTGTTAAGAAATTGCAATCCAAGGAACAATTAAGACCAAACAAACGTAATTTGTGCTTGTATTAGCATTAAGAATAGTAATATATACTTACCTTTATAATTGACATGAAATATATGCATAGAGAACACTTTTTCAATAACTAATATTATTTCATATATATGACTGTATATCAATGTGCAAAAAATTGAACAATAGGCACATGTTAAATCAATCAGTTCAAATATTTACGTGTATTGACAGATGAAGTTAAAAAGATGGAAAAGTTTGTACTTTCAATGTGATGAAAGAAGTCTCTGCTTGTAAAAAAGTACATGTTTAGACTAGTCAATATAATATGCAGGATATCTCTTACTAATAAATATTAGGAATACAGTAGATTTTATTATTAGGTTTCAATAATAAATACACTATGGGGGTCACATTTTTATTTCTAAATAATTAAGAAGTTAGAACTAACTAACTTGTGTAGGAAGATTTTTTAGTGGAATTTGTACATCCAAATGTACTCTAAATGTGAATTATCCATTCTTATCTGTAAAAGTGTATTGTTCAGCCATCACCTAAAAATGTATTTAAATGTAGATATTTCATTCGCATTAGAAAGAATATGAATATTTTCGCTGAAAATACTACATAATGCTTGAAACATCATTATATATCCTTACTATTTGTAAAAATTTGTAGATATGCGTATATTTGTGTGAAAATAAATATGCTTAGCTCGAATTTTAGTTACAGTAAATTTATAATTAACGTAGCTACATTAGTTTCGATTTACTTTAGCTTATCTTAAAAGTCCAAAAATCTACCAGAATCAATAATAACACAGATACAGGGTGTCAAAATTGCAGAAATAAATCACATTTTCTTTCTTATCTTTCGATCGCTTGAAGCGAACTTCACAAAATTTCGCCTTATTATGCTGTTACAGTATGGCCCATTACTTACGCAACAATTTGATTTTACTTTTAGATAAATTGCATGCATCATGAGATTTAGATGCGTTTTTCTCAGAAAGCATTGCTTCTAGCGACATCAACAAGGTGTACCTTTTTTTAACTAGAAAAGATAGGGAAGAAAATTTGTCCAGTCGAAAATGAGATACAGTGCAGTACAAAAAAGTCGTAGCGATTTAAAGGGGTCTAAACCATCGTGGCGCCCTCTAGCAGATACACCAAAATCGTCGACATATTCGAATTTCTAGTCCCAAGAAGCCCTCCTATACCAAATTTCATAAAATACGATCTATGCGATCGAAAGATAATAAAGAACATGTGATTTATTTCTTCAACTTTGACACCCTGTAGCTCCGTTAGTATCAACTTTTGGATTAAGGTAAGTTGAGCTAATTCAGCTTATTTTTATCCAAACTATCTACATATGAAGTTTGGTCCATTCTTTACTGAACACCCTATATAATGTAAATTAAAATTTTCCAGTATTATGTAAAAAAAGAAATTTCCTGAAAATTTCCAGTGTACCCTTTGAATGTTGTATTCAGAATTCAAGTAATGACTACTTTTTTAACACAGTACTTAGAGTCCTAGTTGAGTCCCAGAGCCCCCAAAAATGTTGTTTGGGAGAATAAAACAAAACAGAAATTGCTTATATGCCAATTTTTTTCCTAGTATTTAATACTTATTAAGTAAATAAGTTTAATCGTGTAAAGTAACGTTCAGATAAACGTTAGTGCAATGGCACTGCAGTTGTACTGTTGTATTGTAATTGTATGGTGTTAAATATTATTTACTCTGTTTACATAAAATTACTGTAGACTTAAGAAGTTGGGGAATTTTTCCGCTGTAAGTTGGCGACATGCAAAAACTCAAGATTCTTGACCCTCAGAGAGGTTATGTTTATATTTTGCCAACTACGTCCCTATCTACGGAAATTGTTGGTTTTTATCATTTGCCGAATAGTAATTAAAAGCCTACCCTAGATAAAATATAAGCCCACAATCTGCAGGAATAGATGGTCTATTTGAATGTTTGGTTAAATCACAGTATACTAGTATACTGTGGGTTAAATGAGGCCCCACTAATTTCAGCAAGTCATCAAACACTGCCATTCAGGTGAAATGAAAAAATAATCGGCATTCTCATTTCGCATTTCTTTATATAAATTATAGAAATCACCTTGTATGTGCTATCTGCGGTTAATAGGTCGCACCCACCATCTCCGAGTTCTTTTCATTTTTTTTTGCATGTATAGTTTTTATACATATTGACGTCGCTGCGAATAAGAGCAGCAAAAGTAACTGTTTCTAAACCAAGCAGTCCTCTTCATCCATTTTTTAGAAACAAATCAATTCTAAACTAAATATCTAAATTAGAATCTAATTTAAAAACTTAACCTGTAAAAATGTGAATCTTCTGTTTACTGTCAAAAAAGCAGTTTTCTGATTGGTCCTTGTATGATTGTTGGAAAAGGATTGGTAAAAGCTAAAATGCTTTTAGCTTCTGCCATACAAAGGCGTTACTGTTAAGTTTATCTGAACGTTACAAAAGTCACCCGTATTTCTCGCCATTTTACTTCAGTATCTTTGAATATTTGCAGGTGGGATGAGTTAACATTCCTATTATTTAAATAAATGTCTAAAATTATTTGTATTTTGTAGAAAACACTATTTCAAGAATACGGCGCCCTTTTTAATAACTTTTCTGCAGTACCAATGCAACTGTACTAATCTTATGTGAATGAAGCTTTACACATTTTGTGTGATTTGCTAAATATCTTGTTAAAATGTAGGTTAACGTAATTATTTAAATTATAATCGACGCAAATTCGTTCTGAGGGTTTATCGCGCACCATCTTAAATATTTACTAATTGGTATTTTTGGGTCAAAAGGCACACAACTACGGGTCTCCCGCTCTATGGAAATTTCAGTGGGCTTATGTGTGTTCAAAATAGTGTGTACTATTTGAAATTAGCCTCAAGGGCGGTTCGGAAACGGAGTGATGGCTTTAATCATCTTATGTACGCGGGTCTGCCATTTATTAATTAGAGTGATGTATAAACTATATGAGCTCTGGTTAGGAACTTGTATATTTCAAACGAAACCAGCCGATTGATGTTAAGCGAGCACTCACTCTGCCTTCATTTCTACATACGGCCCGCTCGCATAGATTATAAACGTTGGCCACTGCCCGCGAGGATGGTTTTACAAGCTTATGGACAGTGCGGATCAAATTCGCCTCTCGACACCTACTTGAATAATAATTAATGGCGATTGTACACCCCAATTCGCCATGTCATATAAAAATACCGACATTTACATGTTCTTTCGATTTATGAAACTTTTTCATAAAGCCAGCCGATACTTCCAGGATTAGGAGCTGAAAATTCAACGCATCAATTCAATGTTTCATAAATTTTAAAACACCAAATGGATTTAGTCAATACGGCAGAGCTGGATATGAATACAGGAAATTTGTTTAATCTATGAATACTGATTGCTCTGTTAAAAAGGGATTCATGATTATGTATGGTTTGTCTCATCGATATAAGGGAATAAAAAAACGGCATGAGAAACTGCAATAAAAACGTCAAAGGTTTCCGCGTGCAGCCGGTGAGCCGTGCACAGGACCGTCATTATGTTAGAAACCACACCCTGTATATATATATATTTGAAAATGCCTAACAAAATGTTAATATGTAGGTATTTGGTCCATATATTTTTTGTAATGCAACCTCGATTTTGCAGTTTTTTACATTTACCAAATTTCTTCAAATTTTTTCATAATGTTCCGTGCTGTACAGAAAGCGGTTACCTTGTTTTGTGAGATGTCACAACGTTGCATTCAAATAGTGGCTTGTAGCCGCTGTTCCGATATAAGTTTTTATATTCGAGCAGTGGGTTGAATTGAGGTAAAATAATACTGATTTGACGACGAGATATAAAATATTTCCTCAATAATATCGAGTTAGACCATTAAAAGAAACATCGTTTATAAAATTATGATAATATATTACAAATATATCCACATATTCTATTGATTTCTATGTCACTTGCTTGAAATTATATTGCACCACTCTATCCCACGACTTAGTTTCGGCGTGTTTTGAAATTTTTTATAATAATAATAATAATATCTCTACCCCTCATTCTAATCACAGGGATTAGCCCAGAAGTCGGAGACTTGTGCCTATATTCCCTTATATTGATGTATGTGCAGTACTCGAACGTCTGCGAATAAATATACAGGGTGTTCGGAAATGATGAGCAAAAAATTCAGGAGATAATTCTAGACCGAAAATAAATGCTACCTCTTTCTAAAACATTTTTTCCAAAACTGATTATTAACGGAGTTACAGGGTGTTACAGTTCAAATTTTATTTTCGATATATGTAAATAACTTCTAAAGAAATCCAAATATTTACATAAAATTTCTAAATCGAGGGTTTTTGCGGACGAGAAATTTAAATATGTTTCTAATTTTGACGTCACTAGCAGAGGGCGCCACTTGTGGCACACCATGTTTCTTTTAAATGGCAGAACTTTTTTGTATCTTAATGTATCCATCTGACTGTTGAAACAATAGATTCTCCTACCTGTTTTATTTGAAAAACGTATACCTTGCTGAAGTCCGTAGGCGTAACCATTTTTGAAATAATCCTCTTTGAAATGCTCAGTGCACCGAGTAAAAACTGTTTTGATTTCAGGTAGAGTGCCTCTTCTGTTGAAAATACAGCAAAATATTACTTGAAAAAGTTGTTAACATTTTGCTGAATTTTCAGTAGAAAAGGCACTTTAACTGAAACGATAACAATTTTCAATCGGTGCACTGAATATTTCAAATAAGATTATTTCGAAAACTGTTACTCCTAACGACTTCAATAAGGTATACTTTTTTCAGATATAACAGGTAGGAGAATCGATTGTTTCAATAGTCAGATGTTTACACTAAGCAGCAAAAAAGTTCAGTCATTTAAAAGAAACATGATGTGCCATAAGTGGCGCCCTCTAGTAGTGACGTCAAAATTAGATACATATTTGAATTTCTCGTTCGCAAAGACCCCTGATTTACAAATTTTATGTAAATATTTGGATTCCTTAAGAAGTTATTTACAAATATCGAAAATAAAATTTTAACTTTAACACCCTGTAACTGCGTTAATAATCAGTTTTGGAAAAAATTTTATAGAAAGAGGTAGCATTTATTTTCATTATTTCCGGACACCCTGTATAATGAATTTTTAATTAGATTTTCAAATTGACGAAATTAGGTACAAAGGTTGGATGCCATTGTTGAGTGCTGTTAACACGGTGGCTAGTTTTGATACTAATTTGTCGATTCAATAGAAACGTCAGTCAGTGGTAAACATGATGTGATCTAAACATCAAGCCAGGTATTCCGAACTGAACAGACCAATTTTCCAAATTGCATCATTCAGAATTACAAAGCCAGGCTAGATCACATGAGAACATGGTCTATTAATTACTTTCAGAATTATAAATAACGTAAATCATCATTTTGATACCCCCTTAGACATCATATAAAGTCTAAAAACAATATGATCATTTTGCGCAAGCTTAAAAGAAAACCTCTTGTTTTTAGCTGATGCTTACGGAGAAGCCACTTGAAAAAGGAGTACGGTCACCCAAACAGAATTTAGAATTCCATTAAAAGTAACTTTATTTCCGCCGTTTTTTATCAAATAAAATATGCTGAAAAAGATATTTGTTTATATTAAAATGTTACCTCTCATCTGGGATGATATTAAATATCATGTTCCTTGAGCTTTGAATAAATTGCCTTGTAATACATCCTTTTCAGAAAAGCAGAATATGTATGACAGGATGATAAGATTGTAATTACTGTGAACCGCATTAAATCACCAATGGATATTCTAGTAAATACACAGGTTTAACATATATTTAATTAGATATAGGTAGCTAGTTACTCCCATATACATCAATAAATGAATGTAATATTAATTTTATAAAAATTAAAATGAATTACTTAAGGAGTTTTGTATGTAAAATTCAGTTTGATTTAATTTTTGTTTATAATGCTTAATATAATATATACAGGGTTGACTAAGTACAAATATTTTAAGAGGAGATAGAGAAAATTAAGAATTAACGGAATCACCCTTCAAAAAAATTCTAAACTTATTTATAAAGCGAAAAATTTTTTTTTTTCGAAATTATATTAAATAGTTATTTAACGCCGCCTATGCGACTTGTCCGCCACAGGTTTATAGAATCAGAGTAGGTAACGTAGGCAACTAGCAACACGACCATAAAATTTCCAGACTAGTCATAATTTAATTCGTGTGTTTACCATGTATTGACATTGTAGTTTTGTGTTCTTCTTCAGTTTTTAGTGCCTTTTTAAATTTTTAAACGTTTTATAGTTATTAAATAAAGAAATTTGTGTTGGGTACAGATACTTTCCCACAATATAGTTCGCCGGTTTCGTTTTCTAGGTTATGGCACAAGACTGCCGCGGGTACTTTTCTATTTTCTATTCCTTTCGTTCGATTTTGTTATAATAAATAGGTATTTTATCTAGTTGTACCTACAGGAAGTGTGTTTTATCGGTAGTGAGTGGTTACAATGATTGCAAATGTTTTGCCAGTTTGTCACGAAACAATGAAAAACGAATGCAAAATAGTGGAGCTAACTGGATTAACTGTTACCTACCTATCTATCAGGTATTATTGCTAATAAGAATGTTAATTATTGCCATTCCTGCATTTAGAAATGCTGTAAAAAAACGACCGCATGGTAGTAGATATTGTTGACAGATGTTTTATCTATGGAGCTAAGCCATCTCAGTCGATATGTATCATAGGCGCCGATTTTCCGTAGGAAAAAAGGGGAGCTAAAATTCTGGAATAATTTTTTTATTGTTTGTTAGGTCTTCCTGAACACGTGGTTAAAATTTTTGTACTTAGTCATAGTTAACCCTGTATACAGGGTGGTTACTGTTCCAGTGAAAACAAAAGTAGAACTATTTTCGGAATTATTTTTTTAAATTTTTTTCTGAAATTGCGAGGAAAATTCTATCGCGAGGAATCATACATAATTCTTAAATATACCTACAGGAGAAAAATGATTTATAGCTTATTCAGGAATTGTGTAAAGTTCCATATTTAGAGTTTATTTGTATTATCACAATCAATAAGAGAGTTAAAATGAAATACATAGATTGCCACATTTTTACTGTATGTAATTTTGTTTTCAGTGCAGTTTATGAGGATTTTCAATAATTACGGTTTGTGTGGAAGAGAATTCAAAGTAGCAATTAAATTCGGCCTTGTAATTTTTTTTATTATACAGTATATCTACACTGAGAAAAAACAAACTCTTGGAGTATCAGTTTTCTTGATGTCAACTTTTTGATTGTTGCCGCAAGAACATTTTTCTTGAAATAAAACAAAAACGGTTAAAATAAAATTACAACTATTTGAACTAACAAAAAAAAAAAAAACTGTTGACGACTTATTGCTTAATTCAATAATTTCTCATGTTTGATGTTAAATCAGCCTCATCAAAAACTGTAACTGCTGTTAAGACAAACAACATTTTACCTTTACGAACGTTAGATGTTTATATAGAACAGTTTTGTAATTGTTGCTTGAAATCTTTATTTCAGTTAATGGAACCAACATCGTGGATCGAATACATTTTTAGATCTCTCTAACGAATACTTTTACGCCGAACTAATAAAATACTGGAATATGGAATTAACAAATACTTGTTGACATTTTTAAAAGGTTAAGTGAAGTAGTTTTTCTAATAATGTAACAGTTTTTTAGTAAATTTTACAACTTTTATAACAAACACTTATAGCGTTACATTTAATATTAGCTGTGTGGAAAAGAAACAAAGAGACTGACTTCTGGGCTTGTTGAACGAGACAACAAGAAAGTAGCTTTTCATTTGAATATATTTCCGTTTAAGTTGAAAATGTTAATAATGTACAATATTGCTTAATATTGTTCTATGATGAGAGTAAATATTTGCCAGTTAAAAGGATGTAATAACTTTTTGGGTGAAAATGATTTAATTGTTATCTTCACGTCTGGGCTATCGAAATTTGAATCAGTGAATTGGTCGGCGCATGTATACCATCCAACATCCGCCCTCAAGGGTTTCTCGTAAACAGAGTGATAGCTTTAATCATCTTATGTACGCGGGTCTGCCATTTATTAATTAGAGTGATGTATAAACTGTATGGGCTTTGGCTAGGAATCTGTGTTTCAAACGAATTCAGTCGATTGATGTTAGGGGTGCTAGGCTTCGGCTCACGTCTACGTATGCGCTTCATGGATTAATAAACATTTAGCTACGATCCATTGACTCAGATGTCAACAGATTATTCATTTTGTTTTCCATTAAAAACGCGTTCCCCCTTTTTAAAATTACTACACGTTTGGCTAAAATTTATCTTACGCTAGCACTCGAATAATAACCAATCCACTCATGGGGGAAAATTCCAAAACGAAAATAAGAAACCGAAGCTGAAAATAATATCGAAACGTTGAAAAATATTCGGGAATCTTTTATTCTTCTGCTAGCTCCATATAACGACAGGGTGTTTCTAACTCCATGCCATAACTACTAGAGGTTATCTTTTGGGACTTTTTACGAACCAAAAACTACTACACCGAGAGAAATGTATGTAAATTAACACATTGATAAATTAATACATTACCTAAATTGAATTATGAAGAAAATAGTGTTATTGTATTGCACAGAAATATATATTTTGGCAGCTTATTTGCAAAAATTTTGAAAATGTAAAAATAGTTACAAAAATCTTTTTAAATGTAAAATCTAGAATTTTAATTATTTGACCAAAATTATATCAACACAAGAAATATACCGAGAGCTTATTCTCTTCCCAACTATAATCACCGTTTTCTGTCCAATGATGACGATGACGTGATGATGCGGTGATCTTAATGTCATTGATTTAATACTCCTTGTTATAAATAGCGTTATGAAAATGTACAGAATGTTATTCTATACAATATATATATATACAGGGCGGCCAAATGAAAACGAAAGAGAGCCATTTTCTGCGTCAAGATTGCAGAAAAACGCTCAGACCCGTCGATTTTAGATTAAAAGGAGACATTCTCTGCTGGTATTTTTGACTCCTCTGTTATTTACAATGAGTGACATTTTTACCGTTACTAATTGTTTGTACATAAGTTTCAACTTATCAAAATTATTTTATTATTATTATTTATTATTCTAAAATCAAAATTAAGTATTGGACGGAATTATAAAATTTAAAATCTGTTGTAAAGAGAATTGTAAGAGCTTTCAAAATAAATATTACTCAACCCCCCATGCCATTTAAATATTTTGGGGTGATGCTTATCTTTGCCTGGGGGTGAAAGTGGTGGAGTTAAAAATACCAGCAAAGAATATCCCCCTTTAATCTAAAATCGACGGGTTTGAGCGTTTTTTTGCAATCTTGACGCAGTTCCTGAAAATGGCTCTGTTTCGCTTTTATCTGGCCACCCTGTATATATATATATATATATATATATATATATATATATATATATATATATATATATATATAAATTCGTCGTCGATCAGTGATGAATATACTGGAAGGCCTAAGGATTCTAAAACTTCTACCAAGACCAGTATTTCAGCTCCTATTTTTGGTACTACGGCTGCTACGTCGGAACCGCTCTCCAGACAGCAGTGTTTCTCTGAGACGTTTCGTTGTTGTTCAAAATAAATCAGGTAAAAACGTTTATGCCAGTAAATTTATAGATTTTATAGCTGCAAACTTCTGGGTTAATAAATAATTTACACATTTTGTGAATATTTAACGCCAGATAGGCGTTGAACGGAACGGAATGCGCTACTGCAAATTTGTTATTTGCTGAATAATTTAAATTAGTTAATCGTGTTTTAAAGTTATTTCAAATGGGATATTAAATAATTGTAGTCACCATAACTAAATAAAACAGGAACATACAATGTTTCAAAGTAGTTGTTGTTTTTTTAATTATTTTTGAGCTTTATAAAGGAGATACAGTGTGTTGAAATTTTAAAAAAATGTATGGACTTTTTTGTATAATTGCCAAAATAGTCAGGATATTTAAACCATCTGTGGTACAGGATGTAACTAATATTACATGTCATAAAATATGTCAATATCAAACACTTTCAATAACTAGTGGTGGAGGTATAAACATTTTGAAAAAAAAATGTACCACCCTGAATAACATTAAAACTAAATTGGTTAATTTTGGGATTAAAATGTAGAAGTTATTTTACTTCACGAAGAAAAACTTTTTTTGGAATTTTATGTACCAAAATAGCATAAAAATAAAACATTTTATTAAGAATGACGCCAATGGGTGTTTTATGGGCCACATTAATGCATTTTATACACATATATTTACACATTTTATTTTTATATTTGTTTATATGTGATAAAAACGCATTATAAATATCTAATATCGTCCTAATAAAAACATAAGAAGGTACTTTATAAAAACCTGAAGCTTTGTTATATTACATCATAAATATGCAATAAACTCAAAGAATACAGAAAGCGATAAGGACCTATATTTTATGAAACTGCTACAGAATATATCATCACCTTTTCAGGGCATCATTTTCCTGCGGATATTTAAATTAGTTATGAATTACCTCTCGTATATTAACCAATAAAACGAATATAAAACGGATTCCTCGGAAAACCGGAAAATGTTTTTCATTTTATAAAGAAATCGTAAACAATTAGCAAAATATCCCTTAGATGGACCCTAGTATTATATACAGTATGCGCCAAAAGTATGGAATAAATTCAATAAAAACGAAACAATTATTTTTTGGGAAAAATCCTCGAACAGGTCGATTTTTAATTTTAAAAAATACATATTTTAGCGTAAAATGCAATTTTCAAATGTCATTTGTTTCCGAGTAATGACGTCATCGATTTTTTTTTAAATGGCAACACCATATTTTTTCCTTGATTCTGAAAAATCGTTTAATTCTCTATTAGAGAGTACTAAAATTTTGCCCTCTTACATAGGAAAGTTTTCGAGTAAATGACGATTGAATGTTAGAAAACGTAAATCAATTAAAATAAAGCAAAAACGTTATCAAGTTTAGTTTTTCGAATTCCATAGTTCTTTTATGGATCACGTAGGTGAGAATCTTTGCAAAGTGTCATTGTCACACCGATTTTCTAATAAGTATTGTAAGCGACATAGAAATTATTATTCAATTTAAAGTATTATGGCACATTTAACTGTTACTCAAAGAATTGAAATTTTAATTCTTATCGGATGCGGGAATATGACCAGAATTCAGCAGGAAGTTTGCGATTTATTTAATGAAAAATATCCAGATCGCCCTATCAGCCAATCAACAGTCAGTAAGGTAGAGTCTAAATTTAGAGAAACTGGCAATGTTGTAAATATTCCAAAACCTGGACGTCCAAGCATTAATGAAAATCAGAAACAGAACATTTTGATAAGTATGGTGGATAATCCTCATAATTCTTCACGATGGGTTGCATTAAACAATGACACTAGTCAGAGCACAGTGCTACGTATCTTGAGGAAGGAAAAATATCATCCCTACAAAATTCAATTTGTGCAGGAACTCAATGAAGATGATCCCGATCGCCGCTTACACTTTTGCGAAATTCTAATGGATTTATGTCAAGGAAATAGAAATTTACACCGGCAAATACTTTTTTTAGATGAGGCCACATTTTGTCTGAATGGTACAGTAAACCGTCAAACTTGCAGATATTGGTGTCGGGAAAATCCTCATTGGATGGCAGAGGCACATACCCAACACCCTCAGAAATTAAATGTGTGGGCTGGAATAGTTGACGACAGAATAGTAAGGCCTTTCTTCTTTGAAGGAACGCTTACAGGACAAAGATATTTAGAGTTTCTAGAAAATGACCTTGTTCCAGCCCTTGCAGTAATTTTTCCTAACGATAATGACCCTGACATTCTTGACGATACCATATGGTTTCAGCAAGACGGTGCACCTCCGCACAATGCGCGCCCTGTACGAGATTTTTTGGACAACTGTTTTCCTGGGAGGTGGATCGGCAGACGCGGACCGATAGAATGACCTGCAAGATCGCCAGATCTTACACCTCTTGACTATTAGTCAAAGTCAAAAGTGTACATTAATAAACCACGTAATTTAGAAGAACTTGAAAATCGCATTCGGGACGAAATACGCAGAGTTACCCCAGAAATCATTCATAATGTGCAAGAAAAATTTCTTCACAGACTTGCGCATTGTCAAGAAGTTGGTGGATGGCAATTCGAACATTTAAATTAACTATAAAATTTAATCAATTGTATTTTATTTTACATACCTCAGAATTGTTACTTTTTTTATGGATAAAATTTACGTTTTCTAACATTCAATTGTCATTTACTCGAAAACTTTCCTATGTAAGAGAGCAAAATTTTAGTACTGTCTGATAGAGAATTAAACGATCTTTCAGAATCAAGGAAAAAATATGGTGTTGCCATTTAAAAAAAATCGATGACGTCATTACTCGAAAAAAAGACAAATGACATTTGAAAATCGCGTTTTACGCTAAAATACGTATTTTTTAAATTAAAAATCGGCCTGTTCGAGGATTTTTCCCAAAAAATAATTGTTTCGTTTTTATTGAATTTATTCCATACTTTAGGCGCATACTGTATGTGAACAATGCGAAAAATTTAGCTTATTCAATATCTACGTTCAGTATACTTCTGTGTATTGAATAATTAGAATTCAACGGCTGCAAGAACAGCCACTTGCGTAGACATGGCGGGGCCGCGTTAATAATAACTTTATGTGCCGTTCACAGATGTATAAGCTTAAGAATAATTGTGTATATATGTACCATATTATTTCTCATCCAGCAATAGTAGTTTGTGTATCTTTGCGTATACTTACATTAATATCTGCTAACTTTTGGTTTGAATAAGGCATTTTGAAGTAATACGACGTAAATTAACCGATAGACATGCATCTTTTAAGCTACAGTGATAAAAATGACTAAATTTATACGTTTTTCACATGAGGTATTACTGTAAAAAATATTAAATACATATTGTAGGTAAAAAAAATTACATACAGGCTGTTAATTAAGTATATGCACAAACTTTAAGGGGTTAATATATGATAAGACAGAAAGTTCATATAAACATGGGTCCGCAACGGCTTTGTTTTCCAAGGTGTTAAAGTTTGAAAAAAAAATCAAATTTTTGAATTTATTTTCTGAGTAGTAAGAGCTGCTTAGTTGAAACTTGGCCTACCCTAATAGGTATTTAGAGACTATATTTTTCAGGTATTAAATTATTTTTAATTTAGCTATGAGCGCAGATATGGCTAACTTTCACAGTTTTTTAAGAAAAAAATATCTCTAAAATGATTTCTTAATTTAATTCTTATGCACGCAATTTAAGTTAGAGTAGTAAGAAGCTGTCTTACTTAGGACATTGTTGGTACTATATCCTTTTTTTTATAATAAAATTAATTTAACATTCAAAGTAACTGTTTATTCACGAATAAACGAAATAATAATAATAGAATTTATGTTAATTTCATTAGGTTTGGTATAAGAAAGTAGTAATTTTAATGAGTACACATACTCCACATATATTTTAATTTTATCTCACCCCTTCGTGGGGCACGATGACATAATTATGCATTGTCTATATTTTTCATCTCGTAAAAGACGTCATTACGAAAGTCGCCCTAATGTGTTTCATTTACTCTACGGGTAGATTACACAACCAGTTATTGTATTGTATTAATATTCTGCTCAGAACTGAGCACATCTAATCATTAGTGATAATTATCTGACTTTAGGTGCCGTGACTTATATTATTATTACCCAATCCAATGAAATCTGGAATTCCCTGCACAAAATATTAGCTCAGTAAATAATTTGGCACGAAACGTAGATTGATAAAGTTACATAGATAGCTAGTATTATTATTTAGAACTCGTTGTGTAGTATACAAAGTAGGCGTTAGAAAGTTTGGTTTCAATCGAAATCGAAAAAAAAAACTCTCACAATACAAATTTGATGGAAATATGAATACTTCAACGCACATCGTTAAGAAAAAAAACCGTACACATTAAATTTTTAGACATGGCGAACATCTTCTATTATGTCCGTTGAAAGAAGCCAAGTCTTGGCACTTGAACAGTGAAAAGAGTGCACGCTATTTGTGCATTAGCTGCCACGTCTTGTTCATTTCAGTCAAGGGTGTTATTAAAAATTAGAAGAAAACTTTTCGTATTTTTTTAATAATTCATATTACTTATACAGTGAGAACCTTAAGTACAAATATTTTAACCAGCAGTACAGTTCACTGTGTAGAACACATAATTAATAGATTTAGTCAGGAATAAAAGAGTTAAATTTTAAATAAATTTCGTAATTTTTCAATCGAAAACTTGTTGAGGACCGCTGATCCGACTACGGGACTAAGTCATGATGGATGAGAATTCCACAGCGTTGCCAGTGTTACATAAATGTCTTCAGATAGGCTTCATCAATGTTAACTACAATTTTTAGACATGTCAAAGAATCATTGAAATATGTTAATTTATTAAAATATTAACTGCCATCTCCTCCTCTTTACCATTCTTATACCTCACAAATAAATTGAAAGTATAAACCATATTCTCTACTCACAATCATAGTTCAATCTAGAATTTGGTTATTATCCATTTTTACTACACTCCTGATTATCACTACTTAACAAATGTGCTTTCAGCATGTCAACCTTTTCGCTGTTTGAAAAATGCGCCATATTTTATTTAATCACACTGTATTTCATGAAAAATATTAATTAAATACACAGGACACTTAAAACACTGCCCGTGAAAATAATAAGACGATTTATACGTTGTATACGTTAGTGCCGCAACTGTTAAAACAGATACACAGCGTCAAGCAGTGTATTACTTAAAGAAACCATTAGCTTAATTCGGTAATTCGGATGCCAAAGTATCTCATATTAACTTTCAATTTAAGTAATTTTTGCCACAGCTTATTCCTTGCATTGGTATCAACATAACCTCTATCAATCATAGAAGAGGGCGCTGGTACGGGACAGTTCGCCTACTGCTCTTGACACCTACCTGTTACCTGTGCCTACGACACCAGTTTCTATTTTGCATGCGATTGACTCTGCTTTTAAATATTTTACTTTGTCTTCTCTTGATATTGAACGCATACATCAAGCTGGTTATTTTGTTATTCCATGTTTTGTGTTTAGCACTGACACGCTGTTTGAGGTTATCTGGAGAAAATTATCTTTAAGATGTGTGAAAATCATAGTTTTTTGGCATTCTTCATAAAACAATTTAAGGGGATAATTTGTGATAATCTTTTAACAGTGTACAATTGTATTAACTTGTGAAATATGGATAACTGTTTAAATAGTTGGTTTTTCAGTAAGTAGGTGATCTTTTATGCATGTTTATTGATAATTTTTGAAATCATTGAGCAAAATATCTTCCTAAACACTAATTGATAGTATCGAACTTGCGGAAATTTATATTTTAGTCGTTTATGATAATTTAACTTTACTTATTGCTAAAAACAAGTATTTTTAAATTAGAGATATGGCAAAAATTGAATTTACGTTAAAAAATTATTTATCTTACAGATGATATGGCAACCTCGCTTTCGTAAATCATGTAGTTTATTTTATTAGGTTACGTCAGCGGTCTATCTGGTCAGCGGTCCTCAAAATGTGGATATTTAAAAAAAATAATATCTCCGCAAATATTTGCAATTTTTAAACATGACTCACCAGACTCATCTATATGACGAACTACACCTGCAGTTTAAATATTTGTATTGATTTTAGTATTGACGTTTTTGCGATAGTGTTTATATTAGTTTTCCAAAATGTTCGGAAATAGATTCATGAAGTTCAAGGGGTACCATGGCAGCCACGATCTCCTGACTTAAATGTAAAGGCTTTTGGGCTCCTATATATTTTATGATTTCTATAGTGCATTATTACATTCAGGAATCAAAACAAGGAAGCATGGAATGACGACAACCCAAAGCACCAGCTAGAAACGCCCTTCTACGGGGTAATTTTCAGTTTATATTTGATCAACCCTCAACTGTGGTATATATTAAATGGCTTCATTAACATATTTTGTAATTATCAATTATTTCAGTGGAGGCATACATAGACATACCGATATTCACAATTCACATATTAAAATTTTTGCTTAGTTGGAACTGATAAGTTTTCAATTTTCGTATTCATGTTGAGCATAATTAACATGAAATAGTAGAATTAATTACTATTCCACGTTAATGATGTACAGGGCATTACCAACTTTTCGAACGTTTAATTGATTTGAATGTCTATTTGAGAGGTATCGAATTAAAATACCCTACAATTTGCACTGGTGAACACATAATAAACCGTGAATATTTAAAAGGCGCGTTAAAAAATATATTTGTAGTTAAATAGTGTTGATTTAATGTTAAACTGAATATATTTTATCTCAGTTAGACAACGGGAAGATATGATACGTCAAATTTAAAAAAATTAAGGATGTTGGGTTTGAAATCGTTTGATCTATAAACCGGATTTCAGGTCAAAGTTGATTACAAATTCAGTTTAGTGGTATAATTTGGGATAAATTTACTTATCAAGTATTAATTACGTTAAAGAGTTTTATTACAAGTTTAATACCCCAAGCTCAGCTAATTTTACGCTTTTATACACGGGAAAAAATCTAATCTGTATTTAAGTATAATAATATATTGAAATTTTAAATTTAATTCAAGTGTATATGTATTAATTCTGTTATAAAATATATTTGATATAAATATTTACATATTCTTGACATCCAAGAATTCTTATACTTAATTCAACACTTTTCTTTCTTAAAATGACACTCAATTTAAGATTTACTTAATGAATAATACTTGTCGTCAGTTACCTCGCCTCCTACGGCATACTGAGGAGAGCTAACAAACTCAAAAGCGGTATATGTCTGGTGTGTCGCTAATGAATGACTTTGACAATTTGCTATAAACTTTCTTTCCTTACATTATTAATTAAATACTACGGAGTCACTTGAAACTTAAAGAAAACATAACTTTATTTAGAGAATAACAACAGTTGACGCAATAATTCATATTATCTAAATAAAACAAAACAATTCTTTAAACAGACATAACTTTATCTCATATTAAGTATAGCACTTTTATTGATTTCAAGTATTTTTTATTCTTAAATGAAAAATCTATAAGATTTCGAGGAATGAACTCTTAGACGATGTTTCTTTGTCAATGACCGAAGGTGTGCTACATGTTATAATTATCTTTTTTAATGATACTTTTTGTAGGTATATACGGTTAACCTTAAATAAGTACAAATATTTTAACCGGTAGTATACTTCTTTGTGTAGATCACATAATTAATAGTTTTTTACAAAAAAATCTGAAATGAAAGTCAAATTTCAAATAAATGTCTTCATTTTTTAATGAAAAACTTGTTGAGGACCGCTGACCAGACGATGTTTATGAGTCACAGATTGTTGCAGAGTGCTCTGTTCTATCTGATCAGCGACCCCCAAAATGTGGGTATTTTAAAAAAAAATATCTCTGTAAATATTAGAAATTTTTAAAAATAACTCACTAGACTCATCTATATGATGAACTACACCTGCAGTTAAAATATTTGTACCTATTTAAGGTTGACCCTGTATAGATTTTAAAAATAAAAATGTTTATTTTTTCGACTATTCGAAAGTCTAGCAAAAACGTTTATTTTTCCTATTATTCGAAAGTCTAGCAAAAATAAGGAACAATCCGTTAGAAAGTCCAATTGTAAATTATATTCTATATCTTGTGAAAATAAAATAATTTTTTTCCAATTATGAAATTGTAAAACGAGGGTATCCTCAAATTCTCAAAGTTTGGAAACATTTTTCACAATTTTCAGTCACATAATTTTTGTAAGTACTCAAAAGCTTAGTACAAAAATTAAAAAATGAAACCACATAAATTGAGTCTATAATTGAAACTATAATTTGATGTGCTGACCATGTAGCGAGTACTGATACGCTCCGCCGTATCACCCTGTGAATTGGTAGACCTTTTTGTAAAGCGGCCGCGTCATGTATTTATCGTTGAACATTTCTTATATGGTAGGATAAGGTTTTTGGAAGTAATCATTATTCAGTCTGCTTTCTCGCTATGTAGTGAATAGACGTGTACATTTTATAATTTGCTAATAAACCTAAAATTGCTATTACAAGTGCATTTTCTTCGTAAACTACAATAGTCTACTTCAGAAGTGGTGAAAAGAGTTTGTTATGTGCGGTGTTCTTGTGTTAATTTCTGTGACAATAAAGAAAATAGGTCGACACCGAAAGAAATCCAGAAAGCAATATTCTTCACTATCATCAGCAGCATTCAGCATCAAGTGATGAAGCTAGTACAATTCAAATTCGTAAAAAAAAATAAAGGTCGCAGATAAACTGTAAGTTACACACCCTCTCTAAAGTTTCGTAATGTGCAATAGTTTGCAGTAATCAAATCAAATCAAATCAAATATGTTTATTTGCCCAACAGAAAAAAAATATCCATTTACAGAACAAACATTAACACAAAAGTAATTGACAAATAATAAAAAAATATAAAGACAAAAAAAAGCAATTAATATTCACGCATTCTTACAATATGACTAATACATTCATGAAAATTACTTAATTATTAATAGTAAACGTTATATAAAAAGAAAAACAAAAAGGTAAATAAAAAGTATCATTTTGCCTAAGACGAAAATTAGGAACCTTAAAATTAAAATATTCTAATAATTACATGCAATCAACATTGTTGTTAAACAAATTGTACAAAAATAATACACTATTTCTAGCCCGTCTTAGTTTTATATCGAACCTAGAAAGCAATAGTTCATGGTTGCAGCCTCGAGTAGGATATACACCATCACACTTGAAGGAAAGAAACTTTAAAAATTTCCTTTGAACTGACTCAATATTCAAACAATGCGTTTGATAGGTAGGGTACCAAACTATAGCACCATATTCCAACTTAGACCGTACAAACGAAAAATAGAGCATCTTTAGCGCATTATATTAGAAAAAGATATACAATTTCTTATGATAAAACCTAACATCTTAAACGAGGATTTAACTACATTATAATATGTTCTGAAAAACTTATTTTACTGTCAAATACAATGCTCAAATCTCTTATTGTACACTCTCTCTGAAAAACAGGGTAATGATGACACTCTTTAAAATTAATGTTTCGATTTCTTTTGAACTCCTGACATATTTGTAACCAAAATCTACTTTCAAGTTTTATTATTAGTTTTTAGTTGTTTCATTCACCAATAAAGATTTAATGAAATTTCTACTCAGAACTTGCAGAAGGTCAAGGTTGTTTTGCGGAAGTGTCATTGTTGTTGCAGGGACATGTAAAGTACAATTTCCGAATTTGATCCAAAAATTATGAATGATAACGATTAGATCGAAATAATCGAGTATAACTTACTTACTTATTACTTATAAATGGCCAGATAACGTAATAATTTTTCAAACACTATATAAATTTAAAGGCACCGCAAAATTGTGTTACGATAGCTATATCGAAAGCGAGTTAGAGAGGGCACATTTTACTTGGAAAAAAAATGGAGGAATTTTTTGACATCTACATTCCAGTCTAAACGCGATGCTTTTAAATTATTAATGAATATTGTCAATCATAAACTAGTTGAAGGTTGTTCATTGTATATATATTTTTTTTCTTTCTTTCGAAAAATTATCAAAATTTAATAAACTTAGTAACTCGGAAACTATCGAATATATAATGAGTCTACTTATACACAAAACTATACTTAGACAATTTTGAAACGGCAAAAATTAAAAAAATGATCTATGGAATCCATTGTCTTTCAATTTTTACTAATGAATTTTTCTTAAAAATATTGGATTTTTCGCAAAGTAAAAATCTTATTCAGTAAGAGAAACTCACACAGTAATCTGCAGTTCTGTATGTTTCTTTATATAAATAGGTATGCTGAATTCATTTGAATTATCTTCAAAGAAAATATAAATACAAACTGTAAATTTTGGCATATTGCAGAAATTTCTTTTCTACAATCTTATTTTTCTGTTTATGAAATTAATTAACAGCTCATTTTCTTACTTCTCTGACACAATTTGGACGTCGATGAGTGGTACCCAAACGTTGTAGATGGCAGATTGTTAAAGCCAATCACGATGACGTCGGTGACCTATAGATCGATAAAACTCTTACAAAGATTAAACGATCGTATTGGTTTTCAAAATTATAAAAAAAATATATAATCCGTTAGAAAGTCCAATTGTAAATTATATTCTATATCTTGTGAAAATAAAATATTTTTTTTCCAATTATGAAATTGTAAAACGAGGGTATCCTCAAATTCTCAAAGTTTGGAAACATTTTTCACAATTTTCAGTCACATAATTTTTGTAAGTACTCAAAAGCTTAGTACAAAAATTAAAAAATGAAACCACATAAATTGAGTCTATAATTGAAACTATAATTTGATGTGCTGACCATGTAGCGAGTACTGATACGCTCCGCCGTATCACCCTGTGAATTGGTAGACCTTTTTGTAAAGCGGCCGCGTCATGTATTTATCGTTGAACATTTCTTATATGGTAGGATAAGGTTTTTGGAAGTAATCATTATTCATTCTGCTTTCTCGCTATGTAATGAATAGACGTGTACATTTTATAATTTGCTAATAAACCTAAAATTGGTATTACAAGTGCATTTTATTCGTAAGCTACAATAGTCTACAGATGATAAAATTAATTGTTTTGAAGATTTCATATTTCAAGTTATATTAAAATATATATACTTTGAAATATTATGTTCGTCGTTATGTTTTAAATACATGTATAGAAAATCCGAGTTATTCTTTAGAATTTCATTAAAACTTTGAAGAGTTGAAATTGTTAAAAAAGTTATTTTAAGACGTATCCGTAATATTGACTATTCTCCTAAAAATAGATCGGAATGATTTCTATAAACTTAAAGTTTCCTGTTCGTTCACAGTTTATTACGCTATACCGAAAGTTAATCGCTTGTATATGGCGGTATAATATCTTAGCTATTCTTTTAATTTGTAGAATGTTTTTAGTAGTCTAAACGCGTTGCTAAGAATTGCACAACCATCTCACGGCCTTGCTAGAGCACTTCCGGTTCGTGTTAAACACAAGATTATTTCAGCCCTGTCGGCAAACTGCTTTCCTTTCCAGTCGTTCCTAAAGATCGAGAATAACAAACTCCCAGAAAACACGTTATACCTGCTGTACTTAAAAATAGCATTAAAGCATCTCACCTACCGAATTTTAGCAATACTCCCAACTTTAGAAGTTTTCACTTAAAGTTTCCCAACCACGGCATGATATATATTTACTTAAAAATGTCGATATTCAAATAAATTCCAATTAATTACACAATTTTAATACCTTTAAATATCAACATTAAAAAAAAACGATGTTATGTTTAAAGAATGTCTATTTTCAACAAGTAAAATTTAATAAGAAGATTTAAGAACTGGTGTAAATTTTTAGATTCTTGTCCTTACAATTTTTTAATTTATATTTCTTTTGTTTAGACAAAAGGTATAACGTAGAAGTTTTAGATGGTCTTACATCCTGGGACATGGCTGTCGCTCGTAATGTACTTAAAGTTATCCTATTCAGCAAATATTTTTATGTTTTAATCAATACAGGCCTTAATAGTATGTACCTTGTATTGAAATAATTCGCCCTTCTTATTATATTCTGAGGTGTCCACAAATAGAATTTGATGATGTTTGGTATTCATAAACAATTTAGGCTACGCTAAATTATGATATTTCCGTAAATTTAGAAATATTATACCAAGCGTTTTATTCTTGCCGTTACATTTTGACAACTTTAAACAGCAACAACATTTTTTTTTTCAAATGGAACACCTTGTAGTTTTCGGTCTGCCTTGTGCGCATTGAAATTGTCTTTCAACCCAAATTTTTAAGGTTGAAATTATTATGGAGATATTTGCAAATTTCTACTATATTACCAATTTTGGTCATATCTGGAATGCTATTAAAGTCATAGATATAAAATATCGAGACCCGATAAAAACAATCCAATCCAATTTGTTGTTTTCGAAATGTTCATGTCCATGACAAATTTGATACATTCCATATATGACAAAAACTAACTCTTCGACTGTACAGGGGCCTCTCAAATACAATTTTGTAAAAAAAGAATCAAATTTTTTACAAAAAATGTTTTTACGATATTTACTCCATTTTTCATGACGCAGCTATTTCCAAATTTTGTTAGATATGACCTGAATCACTTTGTATATAGTTTGATTGTCTTATCAGTACTAAGCTGAGTATTTTTGTTAGAAAAGTTCAAGTTAGTGATCTTGATGAAGTGAAGTCCATCTGTTGACAACGTCCGTTGTGGTTGGAACCTGATTTTTTTAAATTTTATATTGCTTTGAATGTTTAAAACGATTAAAAAACTGGTAATTATATTTACTAATTACGAGTTAAGTGCATTAGAATGTCGTTCGTCAGAGTGAGCATGGTCCGACAATCAGGCTCTAAAGTCTAGCAAAAAGTTAACATCGCTAAACCTGTCGGCGATTCTATTTTGTGTTGAGGGAGTTGTGACTAATGGATTAAAACAATCTAAAGTCTTTTTTAAATGGATTGACTAATTATTATTTTGTAACAGACCCCAATCCAAAATAAGTCAAATTATACATTTTAAAATATGTGTAAAAATATTTTGTTAGTTTACATTCGACGTTAACGCTAAACAACAATACCAAAATCAAATGGTTCAGTAATGTAAATTAAGAATTTTATATGAATTCCAGAGCTGAGTAAGGATTCCTATAATAGCGTGGATACATAGAACCTTGGCCGACCAATCATTTTCAACTTATATAACGATAAAAAACCAAACTGCACCCTTTAGTAACTGCGAGAAGGATTTAGGGATGTAATTTGATACAGACCTACCATTTTTCTTTATTAATTTCGTGCGTGGAGGCCATTAGTTGGTAAACGCAACAAAACTGTTTATTTATTGTCTCTATTTGACTCGTAGATACCTAATATTTTTAATGTGAATAAATCCTGGACATCTTACGTGTCAGTTCTTATCGAAAACATCAGAGGGTATGCATACAAAATAAGTAGTATGCGACCAGTGGCGTGCCAAAGGGTCGTTTTCACCTTTTTATCAGTTCTGTATTCTACTGAAGTTGTTCGCACAATATCATTCAATATATTCTTGCGCGCATGTTCTTTATATGAAAAGTACGTATACAGGACGTTCCGGAAACGTGTGCAACGCTTTAGCGCATGCTCCTGGGTTTAAATTAGATCGATTGAAGCTAACTTAGGTTCGGTGATTTAAACAACTAGAACATTATTAGATAGCGTTAGACTATACACTAAAAATTATTAGAATCTATGAGAAAGTTTTCAACAAATTTAGGAAAAACAATTTCATTGTGCCCTCAAGCGACTTAACGAAACAATTTCGAATATAACTAAGTTGGCTACAATCAATATTTTACATATATTTTCGGAAAACCCTGTATATTCAAACATCAAAAGTACAGTGTACAACGAACAATTCGTAATAATTCTGTAAAATCTTAATTAATAATTGAATTTTCTGTTGTAAGTCACTACCAAGCTGCTGTATTACTTTTCAAAATTTCGGAAGTGTAGAGAAATTTTCTGACACTCACCAGGATTGATATAGTAATAAATATCCAACATATATTTTTATGAATATGAACGTTGTACATAACACATTACATAAGAAATATCTGTGTTAGAATTAATGTCAAAGCAAATCAATAGTTTTTGCTTGTTATTGGCGCATCCGCCAATTTATCGAATTTTCGTATTGTAACATAAGTGGTTTGTTAATGTTTGTATTTGATATCAGAAATGTTCCCAAATGATTAACTAAAGTTTAATATTTCATCAATTTTAATATTTATATGAAACCTTTTGTTAGGGTCCGAACTGCTAACAATTTCGAAAGTATAGTGAAATTTTCTGACGCCAGGACTAACATAATAATAAATATTCAAAAGATATTTGTATGGATATGTACATCACGTAGTAGATTAATAAAAATTTAATGCTGCGCCAATTTTAATATCTATATGAAATTTTTTGTTTTTTTTTGCTTGTATTTAAATGAATATTCCGACAAATCTTTGAAATAAATTATTTATGTACCTTTGACGCTTCCCAGGGCAGCTAACGAAGAATATGTACTGATATAAAGAATAAATCAGAGAATATTAAACTTCATACATCCAGTGCAGTGCATTAATTTTCGATATAGCTTTACTTTAAAATTAAAATATGATATTTTGATACCGACATTTCAAAAATGAATATTTGGGTGTTTTAATTTTACAAGCGACAAAAGATAAGCAGCTCTCTCAGTACCACATTCCTTTTGGAATGATATATGCGTCTAATTTAATTTGTAAAAAATGCTATGAAAGTAAATTAACGATTTCAGTGCTGCCAACGCGAGCTAACAGAAGCCGTTTAGAAGAAGTTAGGAGCGCACCAAAAGATGAGGTTTATTAAAGAGAGTTGCTTTGTTAATTTACTTTACTGTGACATCATGATGGAATGTCACATCACTCCCACGGAAATTGAGAAAGTATTGTAATAGAAGAGCCTGAGTGACAGTCGAGCTTCTTTATCAGTTGCAGTATATTTTGGTCGCCTGACACCTTCCAAGCGCATACTAAGTTTCTTTATATTTTGACCTCCGCGTTATACGATATGGTCTTGCCTCCCAAACCCATTAAATCGCCTGGCCAACGAGATATGCTTCGATATTTATGAACAACATTTTTATGAAAAGTATAATATTTTACATTTCTTACATCAAAATATGCAAATATATATATCGCATTATACTAAATTTATATTTATGTTTATATATATACAGGGTGGTCCACTTTCGAATGCGCATACTTTAGAGGCAGACAGATAAACTCAAAATAATATCAGTTTGTATTATAAACTATATTCGAAAAATGCTTCATTACAAAAATACAGGGTCTCAAAAATTTGTATCAAAAGTTCCAAATTTATTAATATTTTTAAAACTGCTTTAGATATTTAAATGAAATTTGGAACCTTTGAATAGGTAATCTAGATACATACTTTTACGTACAAAAATATTATTTTTCTTCCACCAGTGGCATGCGTACGGACAGATCTTCGGAAAATTTTTATGAAAAAAATGGTACGCCAATGTTTTTTTAACAACAAAAACTATTTCTGAAATCCTTGCTCAATTTGCAACAGAAAAAGGCTCCTTACTTTTTTCGTTCGACACACCTTTGCCAGTAAAAAATTAAAATTCTTTAAGCAACTGGAATTCAAACAAATTTTAATCTGTCGTAGTAGGTCATGAAAGAAAAAAGACTACTACTGTCAGTGTTTTTGCATTTTACAATGACAGTTAATTGAATTGTGTCAGGTAATTTAATTTCGAGTTATTGTTAACATACAAACTGATATTATTTTGTGGTTCTCTGTCTACCTCTAAAGTTTCCGCTTCCGAAAGTGGACCACCCTGTATAATATTTCAGCAGTTCTGGTATGAATAAAAGATAATTTTATCATTTGAAATTTAAAATGATAAAGAGATCGAAACTCATAAAGCTTTATTTGTACAAAATTAAATTGACTGACATTAAACGAAAAATGCTTATCCACCTCCTCATTATAACAAACCGTTTCATATTTACGGATTAAAATATCATTAACCTGGAGTTCAGCAGGGGCCAATGATTGCTTCGGTCAATTAGGTCTGTAGTAATCTGTTAAAAATTATTAATCCAAAGTCTGCAATCTTTGATTCGCATATTAAACATATTGCATAAGATCTTTCAAATATTATACGAAAAGTAATAGTGCAAGTTTCAGAACGCTTTTATAGATTTTACAGGCAAGTTCTAACGCATATCGTTAATATAAATATAAGTTCGGGAGTTGAACTAGAACTATAATTTTGTAATTTTATTTTGTTGGACGTTACATTATTAATATAATGAATACCCTGGAAAATTCACGAAATTAGAAAATATATGTGTTTTTAGATTAAGAAAACTTCTTGTATAACGTCACCTTTTCATAGTGTAATTTAATGAGAAAAGTGTAGTTATTTTTTAAAATTATATTAGATATTTTTTTTAGAAACACGAAAGTATTTTAGGATCAAACTAGGACGGTTATTATCGCACGTTTTTAAAGAAAGGTAATATCAAAAGAGATTCTATTTACGTCCTGTATAGCGGCGTCTCTTTATAAACATTTTAAGTTGTTTACTGAAGACATGAAATTTATACAACTATAAACTGTGTCTATAAAGTGTATGTAAAATACACCGAAATGAAATAAAGTTTTATTGCACACCCAAAAATACTGCTTCCATTATCGCGGAACTCGCTAATTCTATTTATCCTCATTATTGTTCTCTTTTTGGGTCACACTGTGAATTGCATTCGAACAGAAATGTATGTTGTTTGTTACATGCTTTCATTTCATCTCTTATCCAACCAGTAACGGTAGAGAAATGTTCTACGAATGGTAGAAATTGTTAAACATATTTTAAAAAGTTATTTAGAAGTTTGAAAACCAGTTACAGCTATACTCGTATTCCTCTACAAATTTCACATCTGTGATCTTTATTACACGTAACATACTGCGGCCTTAGATTGTTCGAAAGCTGGGCAAGCATCATAACTGCATTTAAAATTTATAACATTTGTAATTTGATTGCGGAACTACTGAATATGATCAAGCTATACGCGTATTTATAAAAATTCTTTTCCAAACACGTGAATGTGCCTGCTAACATAAACGTCTGCTTACACAATTATAACTTACTAAATTTTATATATTTGCTACTGTTTTTAAACACAACAAATGTAAATTACTTATAAGCACATAATATGTTGTGTTAAGTGTATTATTTATTATTTTTAAGTATAAATGCTTCTTACTTAGTTTAATTCTAATCTATCAAGTTAGATAGTTAGGTTAGTTACTTAGTTCAAGTTAGTTCCAATATTTCAAATATTTTTACTATTTGCTCTGATGTTTACTATTTACTTTTACACAGTTTATATTGGAATTTTACACAATTTTGGTTTATTTTACTTGAACTATTGCGCATGTACATCAATCTAACCTCAAACATAATGCGTTTTAGTTGTGTTAAGGTGTGGTAAACAAACGTATACGGTCTATTAATAAGGACTTTTTGTGGGATATTCGGAAAAGTAAGTATAAGATTGTATTTTGTAAAGTGTAAGAAATTAAATGTTACACAATTCATAAATATAAGAATATATTTAAACACATTTTCTAATGCGATTGAAATATATCGTAATACATTTTTAAATGGTGGATGTACAAAACACATTTTAGAGGACGGATGAACAAATTCCACTAAAAAAATTGAAAATCACCACAAATACATTGAAACTCAGAAACCGATAAAGTTAGGCGACCTAAACAAGAGTATATTTTTTTATGTCGAATTGATCATTCTTTTAGATTATTAGATAACTTTTTTTAAGCATAGCTCATCAGATAAACGGTGAAACTAGCGCCCTCTAGGAGCAACGTCAAAATAAGCTTCAAATTCGTAATTTTCACACCAAAAAACCCAACACTATCAATTTTCAGTCATGCCATCAAAACTCTCTCAATTATTGAGAAATTTAAGAATAAAATTTAAATCTTGAACACCCTGTATTTCTTAAACCAGCTACATTCATATAAAACATGATGAGCTCAAACATATTATTTTGGTGTTTAATATCTCCAGTTTATTGTTGACCCATACTTTCTGACTCACCCTGTATATGTGAAATAATGTTATTTATTAATATTTTTCTCTATGCATATTTTTCAATTGTAGTTATATAAAATATAGGAAAATTAAAATTATTCGGTAAAATTACATATCTTTTGTATAAATCAAAACAATAGTGTCGAATTTACTATGGAATTTAGCATTAATTGAAAATTACCACTAGTATATGTTTATTTGTGTGATATTAGTGTCCTTATTTCATTTACAAAATTATTATGTAATTTTACATAACTTTACGCTAGTCACAAATTTCCAGTTAAAAATTATGCAAAATTTTTATCAGTGTGTAGCAAATTTGACGCATTCGAGAAATTTTGTTGTTTAAATTCGAAAGAGAGTTGAAATAAGACGGTCAATATCCGAGTGGGAAAAAAGCGCGACGTACACCCTCGAAAATATTAATAGTTTTCCTTATACAGTGGGTGTTTATTTTGAAAATTGGAAATCGGTTATCTCGCATGTGAGCTTTTTGGGACCCCTTTCCGAGTCACATAAAGTGTCAAATTTCTCGGACAGCACCTGATCTACATACATATATAAAGGCAGTTTATCCACACATGCGATTGCTTCATGTGCGACATTCATTGATGGCTGGTTCCTTAAGATAGGCAAGAAACATGTGTCCGCATAATGCCAGCCGAGAGATATTCATTCAACACTGGGACATTCTGGCGAGCTCTTGTTCTTGGTCTCTTCGATCGTCCTACAGTTTTCTATTTTCCTTTCCCGTGTTACGTTTTTCCGTATACACTCTCAGAAACAATACATAAAGTATTACGCTATGACTGTGTGCATATTTATGTTCTGCTTAACTGCTTGTCTCGGTTTTCCATTTCTGTATTTTCAGTTTGTATGGATTTTTGCTGAAAGAAGTCGTCTCCCCGCATCTTTACATTGCCTTAATCACAATTATTGTTTCTATTTACTGAATTTGTTTCCGCCTTGTTTTTTCATCAAGAATAATGTCCCGTAATTGTTTTTTTTTCGCTTTTTAACGGATTCTTTAATTTTTCTTTAGTTCTGAAGAAATAAAGATTAATTAAATAAGCCCTTGCACCAAACGGATCAGTCAAGAAATTTTTTGAAATCAAGTTTACCTAACGAAAAAATGTCTGTGCAATTTTCGATTATTGCCCCTGCATGGGCTTCGGATCTACAGATCAACAGAGTAAATAAATGTAAGAACTTTATCAACGTAGATAAAAGTTGTAAAAGTTTCTAATGTACTTAATAAGCGATTATGCCTTGGAGAATTTGTGATGATTAACCGGTAAAATCCGTTTCCGAGGCCGCTAAAGCAACATAATTTTCAGTTTGATTATATTAACAGGATAATGTGTGTTCAGAAACCCTATAGGAATTATTTGCATGTGTAGAACCTAATAGGGTAATACGTTCTGTCAATAAAGAACCTATTAGACATAACAGCCTTTAACTGCAGATAAATCCTCGTTATATTGTTATGGTAAACTATATACTACGAATCTTGTAGAACCCATTTTCCTTATTAAGCCATTTGATGAATGACAAATGATTTATTGCAATAGCGCATGAATTTTTTAATATGTAACCGTAAATTTTGTTTTACAAAGCTACTTTTAGAGGGCGTTAAGTTTTTCCGACAATTTATGCCTGTAATTTATGATCTATTTGTACCTACCGCAATTTTAAATGCCGCTGAGATATAAGAGGATACAAAAATCTAAAGCCAGGGAAATATTGTCACGCTGTCCCATATTTTTTATACAAATGTAAATTATGTAAAACTAACACGAATTCAATTTTAATTAATTAAAATTATCGCTCCATGTTAAATTTTACGTAAATTATAGAACACTTTTCCGCTAGAAAGCCAGTTTTTAATTTTAATTTAAGGTACTAACAATTCGGTTGCGTTTTACTTTGCGGTCTAGAGAGCCATGCCAACAACGGCCAATAGTAGCGACATAAGTAAGCATCTATTGGAATTATAGAAATGACGTGTATATATAAAAAATATTTTAAAAGAAACAGAACTGAGTTAAATAATCAATATATTTCGTTGTTCTTTCCCAATATGTACTATTCAAATCAATAATGAATAATGTCTATCACAATTTCTATTTTATCCTACAATGATAAAAATGTGTAGAAAGTTCCATGTTTTGTTCTTTTTACATAATATTTGCTGTTAAAAAAATTATCAAATTATCACCTCATGTTAAATTTTACGTAAATTATAGAACACTCTTCTGCTAGAAAGCCAGTTTTTAATTTTAATTTAAGGTAGTAACAATTCGGTTGTATCTTACTTTGTGGTCTCGAGGGCCGTGCCATCAACGGCCAATAATAGCGACATAAGCATCTATTGGAATTATAGAAATGACGTGTATATATAAAAATATTTTAAAAGAAACAGAATTGAGTTAAATAATCAATATACTTCGTTGTTCTTTCCCAATATGTACTATTTAAATCAATAATGAATAATGTCTGTCACAATTTCTATTTTACCCTACTCTGATAAAAATGAGTGGAAATTCCCATGTTTTGACATGTTCTTTTTACAGAATATTTGCTGGTAATTTTAAATTTACATTATATATTAAGGGAAAATCAAGTATGAGTGTTTTTATGTAATAAAATTACTTTGGAACTATCTACTTTTACTCAATTTATTATGAAATTGTACAGATTTGTTCGTGTGATTTCTGTTGCACATGCGCAAAGGCACACCAATCTAACCTCTAACCTAATGCGTTTTAATTGTGTTAAGATGTGGTAGACAAACATAATAGAAACTGAAACGGTACGTTGTTTAGAAACTCATCAAAACTATGTCTAAACCATACAACAATATTCATTTCAAACAACATTTCAAACAGTAATAGTTTACAACATATACTAACAGTAATTGTAGTTATATTAATTGTAAATTTACTGTAACTAAAATTCGAACTAAGAATATTTGTTTTCACACAGATACCTACAAATATTTGTAAAAACAAAGGCATATATACTCGTGTTAATATTTCAAGAAGAAGATGCCATTCGCATCGAAAACATTTCAACACATTTTCTAATGCAAATGAAATTGCAATATATTTTTATATGATGAATGAACAATACACTTGAGAGAGGGATGAATATTCATATTTGGAGGATGAATAGACAAATTCCACTAAAAATGTTTATATTTATATGCTTTTATTATTTTTTTGTTTCAACTTGTACATGTTACAATATGTTTGACGAAGAGTGGGAGGATGAACCCAACCTTCAGGGCTCTAATTTAGAAATATTTCTGCTATTGTCTGCAAATTAATACCAACAACTTTGACACACATTGATGGGCCCTAGATATGTGTATGATTACTTTTGAAATCGTGTAGTTGTTTGCCATTTTCTAGCCCAAAATTTACACACTTGCATTAGCGTTGATTATGATTATTAACTTTCTATTGTACTTTATAATTTTATTTTACTTTTCCAAATGTAGTAATAATTTTTGAAGAAATATACGGAAAAGTTATGTCATCTTCTTTAACAAAATAAAAACCATTCTTGGATTTCATACTGTTGCGAACACAATTAGTACACTGTAGCATAAAGGTCTTATCTTAATGTGAAAACTAAGTTATTTAATCCCACCCTGTATAACTAGTTCTCCAATTCTCAAGCGCTAAATTCCTTCACATAAACACCCAAACAATTACTAGCAAACAAATATTTTAACAATTAGTAAGCGTGATACCAGCAAAGTTCTCTTGTCGAAGTTTTTGCTCAAAAGTGCCTAAACCAACCAGAAATTGCGTGTTCCATATTCTCTTTGTGCTTAGCACAACACTACAACTCTACGTAATAATATCATAAGTCAAATGAATATTCAGTTAAAAGTGAGAAAACTGTTTGGTCGAAATTTATTTTAAATTCGAACTTCTCTGAGGAACAAAGCTTTTCATTTGGAAATCTCCCTACAAAATAGAGTACAGTAAAATTACAGTTTGCAAAATTACAGTAAAATTACAACAGTTAAAATATGTTAGCTTTTGACAATTGCATTGTCGAATGCCTGTAATAGTATTTTGTAAAAACATGTTCGTTTTGTTAGTGTAGTTTTCCATTTAAGCGATTCAAAACTTTAGTTTTGCCACTTCTAAAAATTATATATTGTAAAACTAAATTGTGTACAGTTACAGTGAAGCTAAAAGAACTAATTCTCCACTAAATTGTATTTAATGTAATTTCAATTATATAATTATATTTATTTTTGTGGTACAAATAACGAATAGGAAGATCACAGAAGTCATCAGTGTAAAATTACAATTAAATTACATTGCTGCTACAGAAAATCGCATCCTCACTGTAAATTTTCAGTTTAATGTTTGAGTTATATAATTAGTTAATTTTTATTTGTCAAATATTAACAAAAGGCAGAATTATAAGAATTATACTTGTAAAATTACAATGAAATTACATTAACGTTGCAGAAATTGCATTCCCACTATGAATTTTCACTTTGTTTGAGCTATATAATTAATTAGTTCCTTTATATTTGTAAAAAATAGCAAAAAGCAGAATCATAAAAATTTCGCTTGTAAAATTACAAAGAAAATACATTAACGTTACAGAAATTTGCATGCTCACTATAAATTTTCAGTATAATATTTGAGTTATATAATTAATTAGTTAATTTATATTTGTAAAAAATAGAAAAACGCAAAATCATAAGAATTCCGCTTGTAAAATTACAAAGAAATTACATTAACGTTACAGAAATTTGCATGCTTACTATAAATTTTCAGTATAATATTTGAGTTATATAATTAATTAGTTAATTTATATTTGTAAAAAATAGAAAAACGCAAAATCATAAGAATTCCGCTTGTAAAATTACAAAGAAATTACATTAATGTAATCTCCATTATGAATATTTTTATACATTTACATGAATCACAGAAGTCATCTATTCTGTGGTTCATGTAAATGTAATTATACAAATATAATTCGAATTAAAATATTCATAATGGAGATTACATTAATGTAATTTCTTTGTGATTTTACAAGCGGAATTCTTATGATTTTGCGTTTTTCTATTTTTTACAAATATAAATTAACTAATTAATTATATAACTCAAATATTATACTGAAAATTTATAGTGAGCATGCAATTTTCTGTAACGTTAATGTATTTTTTTTGTAATTTTACAAGAGAAATTTTTATGATTCTGCTTTTTGCTATTTTTTACATATATAAAGTAACTAATTAATTATACAGCTCAAACAAAGTGAAAATTTATAGTGGGAATGCAATTTCTGCAACGTTAATGTAATTTCATTGTAATTTTACAAGTATAATTCTTATAATTCTACCTTTTGTTTATATTTGACAAATATAAATTAACTAATTATATAACTCAAACATTAAACTAAAAATTTACACAGAATAGACGACTTCTGTGATTCATGTAAATGTAATTATACAAATATAATTCTAATTAAAATATTCATAATGGAGATTACATTAAGGTAATTTCTTTGTGATTTTCCAAGCAGAATTCTTATGATTTTGCGTTTTTCTATAAAATTACATAGAGAAAACATAATGCAGAAAATTATATCTTCACTATGAATTCTCAATGTAATTAGAATTATATATGTACAATTACCTGCGTAATATATTATAAAATTACAAAACCAAAACAGATAAATGAATCGTTTCTAATTTCAGTGTTTTATAACTTACAACATAGCCTTCAATTTTCTTGTTATTAAAAAAGTTAGTAGAAATCGCATCTATTATTGAAACACTTTTTTGGATGCATAGTAATGTAGCTGACTTTCGAATGCAGACATCTGTCTATATTTAGTCCAGGAAATGTAGTTTTGTCCTTATATGTATGAGAAAGCCGTCTTCAATTTGAAATAATTATGGCAGTATTATTTTCCGATAAACAAGACCCCAATTTGCCTAAGGCATGGCACGTAGTGGAAAGCAAGCGAATGCGAGGTAGTAGCATGATGACCACGTGGCAGTGAAGTATTTACTTTTTCAATAAATACGGTATTGTTTACGAAAGAGGATATGATAACTGGACTTCACTGATCTAATGACAGTGTTGAATGTGTTACAACTACTGCGAACACTTATATACGAGGTAAACCACTATTTGTTTTTGTCTAGACTATATAAGTATCGATCCATATATCCTCCATAAAATTTAGAAGTCATGAATTTTATATCAAAGGACTATAACGACGGTTAAGAGTAATTGCCACTTTATTATCTTTGAGAACACTATTTAAGGCACAGCATTGTTCAGTTGAACATTTGGGAAAGTTCCGGAGGATTTTAGAAAACAAAACCTTTTCACCAAAATGGGTCAGCTGAAAGTTGGATTCCTCAAGTTTACTTTATATAAAAATTTCACTTGAAAATAGATCGATGTGAACAAAATAACGCTTCGCCTTTGTTTATGTTTCGAAAACTCTATTCCTTATAAAAATACATGTTCCAATTTAAAACCTACAAAATTGTACGTAACATGTGTTTTATATTTTTAATTTTACTACTCGATTTTCCTTATCTCTAGAACAGTTTTAATGGGGAGTATTAGTAATATTTCTACATTTTCTGTAATTTTAGTGCGATCTGAGAGAAATTATAATTTTCTGACGTCCCTAAAGCCGTTAAAATAATTTGAGAACGTTGTGTGACGTCACTACCTCCTATCTGCCGGGTTGCGCTCCCTGTCGTTTAATTGCATTTAGAATATGAAGCGTAGGAGGGCTGTCGACGTCATTAGGATTGCGGTTTTTATTTTAATTATTGAAAATTCAAATATTGAAGGTATTATTATAGGTATTCAAACAAAGCAATAAAATTTCAGATATTCAACATTCCATTTTATTATTAATTTTGTACCATAATAAATACGTATTTTATTGTTACTTAAGGATCTATATACATTGTTTGAAAAATCTAGCTGCTATTAACAATTTCGTTCTAGAACTTACTGTTGCATTTTTACACCAGTTATATTAGTGTCCCAATAACTTTATATTATTTTTATCAAAGTTCTTTTAGTAATTTATATAACATTTATACTATATATTTTATTATGCATGTTCAGCTAAAAATTATAATTATATAAACGCGCTTGCATTTGTTGTAACCAGTTCAGAGCAATAAACGATCAAGTAAACATCTCCAAGTGCTTCACTGTGTACGGTTCCAACCTCCCACATCACTCACCTCTCATTTCAGCACTTACAGATTGGTCATTTGGAGAAAAATTAATCATCATTAAATCTACCAACAGTAGATTAGGCGAATATGCTTTTAAATAGCATATTTTAAAAGTAGTTAGTTTTTGTTAATTTGTTATAATTTAACAAAGACCATTGCTCGAGTTCGAGGTGGATGAGTACTGAGAAGCTCTGTAGGAGCCCATTGACAGGTTAAAGTCACTTTTGACATTTTCGATATTTAATTTCAAATAATTTTAATTTATTGTTATAATAATTTTTATAGTTAGATATTTGACTCAACTTAAAGGAGGCCACATGAGGCAAATCCTAAAAATGTAGAAATAGGTCAGATCTCATCTATTGTGGTTGAATTTTCGAGTTCCCACAGTTTCAAAAGTGCACTTAGATGTTTATAGAATGTTTTCATTAACCAGGTTAGTAAATTTAGCTAGATTAATTTTAAATTTATTTAGCTTTGTCTGTGGAATTGTTCCATACCTAGATGTTTGGTATCAGAGAGCATACATATGACTTTATTGATAGGAATTGTAGGAGATTTGATTTATATTAGCTTAAAATATCTTTCCAATATGTAATTTATTTCTTTACTTGGGAATTTCTTTCAATTTTTTAACCGGTCGCCGATTATACACCTTAACAGGTTTTACAGTAGGCCAGTTTCCAGTGCCGTGCGGAAGTGTATTTTTAAATCATTTTTTTCACTGCTTTTTTGATTTTATTTTTACAAAACTCTATTTGTAAAAGTATTAATATAGGTATTTCTTATGTCATCTACAATGCCGTAGCCGTATTGGAGAGCCCAGTAATTACTGCTGTTTTGATAATTATGTGCGAGGCGACTGAAGCGTTTTTGCCAAAGTTTTTGCCGAAGTAAGTTCCTAAATCGGACAGCAATTGCAAGTATTGTATATTCCGTTTGCGGTTGATGATAAGAGTAACATCACTACACAACATCAGAGCCAGCCAGCAAGCTTCTCGCTGGGAATTGTAGCACGGGGAGTTCAGAGTCAGGGGGGGACCTACGGCCCCTAACATGGCGGGTAAGGGACCACACTCACTTTAATGTCTGTTGCAGGGCCATGGGAGTCAGCGGCCACATAGACGGGGTGGATTGAGATCGTGCAATCATGCATAACGCACAAACTCTTCGGACGACGTACCCACATCTGCTCTATATGCTGCTGATATTTCAGTTAAATGGTAAGTCGACAATTAGCTAGTCACTAAACAATGTACTCTAATATCCCAATCAAATCGTCTCGATGTTACTCGAAGATGCTCGAAATTGGTTAACATGTATCAAATTTTAACTGATAACCTGAGTCCTAAATTATATATTTAAAACTATGAGCCATGTATACAGGGTGCTCTGAAATAATGCGTTAATATTCTGCGGGATGATTGATGACACATTAAAGTTAATACCACAAAGCCCTATAACATTTTTTCGAAAACTGAAAATTAACGGGCATAAAGGGCGTCAAAAAATGGTTTATTTTATGAATTTCTTCTAATAACTTTTTTGTAAGAGAGTCATTTGATGATCTTTAATTACGTTCTATGCAGATTTATAAAAATGTTCAAAGTTCTAAGTCCTTATTTGAAGGCCAAATACAGTTTAGGCCCTTTGGCGTTGGAGGATATGCGTCAAATTAAGAACTTAGATACAAAGTAACACTAGGGATACGTGTACAAAATTAGAAAGAAATCGGTAGATTTACAAAAAAGTTATTACATGAAATTCATACAAAAAACTTGAGGTCCTGTAACCTTGCTAATTTTGAGTTTCCGAAAAATGTTATAGGGCTTTGTGGCAATAAATCTTCGGACTTTTAAATATTTTTTGACTATCTTTAATAATTATGTTCTGTGCAAATTTATAAAAATGTTCAAACAAAAAAGTTCTAAGTCCTTAGTTGAAGGCCAAACACAGTTTAGGCCCTTTGGCGTTGGGGAATTTGCGTCAAATTAAGAACGTAGATACAAAGGAGCACTAGTGATATGTGTACAAACTTAGAAAAAAAAATTGGTAGGCTCATAAAAAAGTTGTTAAATGAAATTCATAAAAAAATTGATGCCCTGTAACCCTTGTAAATTTGAGTTTCCAAGAAAATGTTATAGCGCTTTGTGGTATTAAATTTTTGGATATTTATATAGTTTTTGACGATATTTAAATACGTTGTATCAAAATTTATAAAAATGTTCTAACAAAATAGTTCTAAGTCATCATTTGTGGGCCAAAGACAGTTTAGACCCTTTGGCGTTGGACGATATACGTCAAATTAAGAACGTAGATACAAAGTAACACTAGTAGTACATGTGCAAAATTAGAAAGAAATCGGTAAATTCACAAAAAAGTTATTACATGAAATTCATACAAAAAAAATTGCCGTCCTGTAACCTTACTAATTTTGAGTTATTGAAAAAATGTTATAGAGCTTTGTGGCATTAAATCTTCGAATATTTAAATATTTTTTTAAAGTCACTACGCCTTTTGGCGTTGGAGGATATGCGTCAAATTAAGAACCTAGATACAAAGGGACACTAGTGATACGCGTACAAAATTAGAAAGAAATCGGTACTCACAAAAAAGTTATTAGATGAAATTCAACATTTGGTTTTCTAAAATTATCCTACGCCTGACTGTGTACAGACCCATTATTTACAAAAATATTGTTCGGTTGTAAACCGACATTAATAGCTTAGAAAATTGACATAGTACAAAGTGAAATTAAAAGTCGTTTATCGGTAGGACGATTATTTTCTCGTTACACTGATATACTTTTATCAATCAATAATATATTTTAACAATTTTACACATATTTAATTGTGAAAAAAGTAAGCCATATCATATAAGCACCACACAATTATGGGCCAGATAAAATATAAAAATGTTTGTTCTCCTTATCTAGGGTCACGTTGAATTAGTTGAAAAATTGTAAATTATTTTACAGTGTCATAATATACTGGGTGATTTATTAGCTCATTGACAAACTGCCATGTGAAAGATCATGTAATTTTAAGAGACAAACGTCATTTGGACATACTTATGTCCGATTTTGTTTATTTAATGAGTTACGAGACTTGTTGGACTTTTTATGGGGGCACATGAAACAAATTGGATATTAAGAAGAGTTCAATACGAAAGAACAGTTGACAAAGAATACACAAGGATTCTACTTAAATTGGAAATAACGGTAACATTTTTATTCGAGGAAAAACTCTTTAGCGCATCGACATTTACCTGATTTTGAGTTTTGAGCATTTTTTTAATTATAAAATCAAAGTTTTGAAGCCTCCTAATTTTTTAAGTAAGCAAATTGAGACAGATGCAAAAATTACGTTTTTCTCTTAATATTGCATGATCTTTCATATGACAAAGCTTGTCGGTGAGCTAATAAATCACCCTGTATAACATGACCTTTTGTTAAGACCGATCCTTAACATTTACTACTTCAAGCGTACCTTTTTAATTTATTTGTGATGAATAGGTAATGTACGTTAATATTCTCTCTCCAGAATAAAGCCATCCTCCATAATTAAGGAATGTAAAATGTATAACATAAGTTATTAAGTTTAGGACTGTGGTTGTATATAACACACACACACACACACAGACACACATATAATTTACAAATTGTTCTATTTTTGTTATTATTATATTATTTGCAATCCTTTACCGTCTTCAGCTTTAGTTGGCTTTTGTACATAATTATATGTATAGCCAAATGTTATTTAGAGTTGTCAGTTTGTAATTTTAAAATTCAAAATCACTTAACAGTTACTTTTGTAATCAAAATTTTGTTAAGTAGCAAAATCCGTTCTTCAATCCGCGTAAAATATTAGGCATCGCTGTCGCGTATCGCGTCTTATTTGTTTTAATTTCTTGCTTTGTGTAGGCTTTTGTTCCATCGGTCTGAATAATTAACTTACCTTAGAATCACAATTCCACTACGTGTGCGACATTTAAATGAGATTTCGCCAATTTACATTTCCGGTATACTTAATAAACACGCGGATATTATTGAATAAGATAATTATAATGCGGTTTAGGTGTCACATCTTTGTTAATCAGCAGTTTACTTTAAGAGATAGGGGATACGTTTTGTTGTAAGTCATCGAAAATCATTATTTTTAATTTTACTTGTAAAATAAGGAGCATATTGCTCATTTATTTAACACTAATTCCTCAAAAATCTTGTAGTTTTACAAATTTATTGTAAATCTGTCTTTGATATACTTACTAAATTTTTTAAAAATTTCCTATGTGATTTTGTATTAATTTGTAAATTTTGTGTGAATTACAATATCTTTTTTATTTTGCATTGTAAATTTCTGTATTTTTATAATACCTACTTAATTTAATTTACAGTATAAATTTACATTATTCTAACATTTGCATATTTCCATCTAAAATAAGGATAAATAGTATTATATGGACTTATTTCTGGATTATTTAAAGTTTTAAATAAGTTATGAAATAATACTTATAAATATTTATATTTGAAAATATCTATAAGATGTCATAGATATACAAAGTGAAAACCAATTTTTTTAAAACTGACATAATGTAAATCACTTATTACTTTGTCAGTAAATAGAAAACGAACGAAGCATGTTTAAATATAGTGTATAATTATTGGTTATAAATTTGTCTTAAATAAAAACTAGTACTGAGTACTAAATATATTAATATCGTTCATTACAAATTAAAGGGGCCATCGCCTTCACTTAATATTTCGTTGGTTATAGTTCAGTTTTCAAAAATGCGTTTTTACTTTTTTTAGTTATTTTTTATTTGTACAGCAATGTTATGGCGATAACACACCATTTTTTCCACATCTATATACAATTTTTTCGGTGCGGTGGCCTAAATGTTAATTTCGCTTCACTTTCGATTTTTTTGCTGAACTTAAAGCGTGCACAACAAGCCGTAGTGATATATTGGGTATAATATATTAATTTTATCGTGTAAGTTGCACCATCAAAAATATAAAAATAGCTGTAATCTTTCTCTGGGAAATTTTGTTAACATTAATATGGTAAGACATTGAATACGGGTGATTTATTAGCGACTGTTGACGTTATTAGTCTATTCATGAAACACCCTCGTCGATAAAAGTCTTGCAACCATTTTATAATAAATTACAAACATCTGTTGGTAAATAAGGTATCCGGCTCTTATTTAATGAAAGGACTAAGGCTAAGTGTATATATTCACAGAATTCCTTTGAACAAAATTGTAACAATAAATCTGAGTTCGGGGAGGTGAAAAGATAGCACGGAATACGTACTTGTTATTAGTAGGAATTATTTACTGCAACGTTTTCTTAAGGAAAAAATGTCTTAAAAACACTATGGAAAATCTATTTTCACGTTTGTCAACACCTTAGCAAATACCAAATTTAATGCTGTAACCATTACATAGTTGTATATATATTTAATAATATTCTTCATTTAGTTTCTTTGTTTATTGAACAGCATACAATAACATGTATAAACCTGCCTTTCTCACAAGCTTCGTTCTGGAGAGGTATATTTGACATTTGGGTACATTAGCGACGCTATAGGTTATTCACAGGTGACTTTTCTTAACCTTAGATGTTCGGTAGTGTGTTAATTAATATTTATTTAATCTTATATAGAAAAAGAATATTCGAAAGTACAGATATTACTATTTTTGCATGTAACGATTCTTTTTCCGTTTCTTTTTTTTACACCTAAGATAGATCAGATCTGAACAACCACATCATCTTTAATTTCAGTCTGATTTAAAATTTCTTTGTGTTGTTATGTTCCTCCCTCTTTCATAAATTTTATATAGGATCATATTTGAGGGTTGTGCTCAATATCGCTTCTTTATTCAGCGTGTGGATTTTATGAAATACTATACGATCGTATTATCATTTTCATTCATCGCAACGCGTATAATATATCAACGTTTTTTTTTTTTTGAGGCACTTATGATTTTCAAAATCAGAATTGAAGAAAAAAGGGTGTGAGAGGGGAAGGATTTGGATAGGAATTACTTGGTCCACTTGTATGCAATGTTAGTTTCGCTTTGACAAAGCCAGTTTCTTTTCATTTCCAACTTTGAACTTAGCAGGAAATAGTACAGTGAAAAACGCAGGATAAATTTATATTTTATTTGGTGATAAATTGTGAAAATATTTAAAAAAAATATCGAAATCTGTTTTTCAGAACCTTTTTCATAAGTCTGTATCTTAATAATTGCATGATTTATATGAAATTTGGTACGTGAGTTATTTTAATTAGAAATCGATCATAGTTTCGATGTACATTACAGAGGGCGCCACCAGCAGCACTTAGAATACATTTAAAGCTTCAAGATTATAAATTTAACATGAAGAAAAAAATAGAAAATTGTGGTATGAGCCTCAACGATTATGATTACTGATTTTTGTTAATTTGTATTAAATTATTTGTTGAACATCATTATTATTATTAATAGTTTGATGTTTATTTCATCTATATGAAAGTGGTATACATTAGAATATTGAAAAATATCATCTTTACTTAAATTTAGTACAGTTATCTAAAAGGTATACCTTTTTCAGATATAATAGGTAGAAGAATCGATTGTTCCAATAGTCAGATGGATACACTAAGCAGCAAAAAAGTTCTGCCATTTAAAAGAAATATGATGTGCCATAAGTGGCGCCCTCTACTAGTGACGTCAAAATTAGAAACAAATTTGAATTTCTCGCCCGCAAAACCCCTTGATTTACAAATTTTATGTAAATATTTGGATTTTTTAAGAAGCTATCTACAAATATTCAAAATAAAATTTTAACTTTAACACCCTATAGTCTCATTTTTACTACTTGATTTAAAAACACCCTATACAGGGTGTCCCAGTTTCACAGGACTAGCATTTTATAGAGAATTTTATTGCAGAAAGCACTAATGTTCTGAATTGAGCATTTTATAGTCTAGGGATGTAGGAAAAATAGCGGAGATTTTTAGGCACAGCAAATATCGAGATGCGGTTTTCTGTATTGTGTTCAGGAAGGTCCCAGAAAAAAGTCTATATCGTCTGGTTTAGCCATTTTTTGAAAAATGCCTTCTGGGCCGGAAAATGCAATTTTCAATTGCATCATTACGTGCACCATTATAGGAACGACTGGAAACTCGGAAAAATCGCTCGGAAATCATTACTCGGAGGTTTTCGGGGCTGCCGAACTCGATTCTGGCATCAGAATTACCCGGAGATGCATGGGGGTGGCTCTGTGGGGTTGTCTGGGGGTGAATTGGGGGAGAAATGGCAGCGTGCATGAAAATCACTTCAAACTCGTTTCTCGGGGGGGGTTCGGGGATGCCGAATTCAATTCTGGCATTGGAATTACCCGGAGGCGCTTGGGAGCGGCTCTGCGGGGGTATCCGGGGGGTCATTCTGGGGGGGGGGGAATTGCATAGTCCATGGGAAGCGCTCCAAACTCCGTTACTCTGGGGTTTTCGGGGATGCCGAATTCAATTCTGGCATTAGACTTCCCCGAGGGCGTTCGGAGGTGGTTCTGTGGGTAATGGGTATTAGTGGTAATACAAGTTTTTATTAATTTTGAATTATTTCCCCCCCCCCCCCAATTAACCCCAGACAACCTCACAGAGGGACCCCCAAGCGCCCCCGGGGAAATCTAATGCTAGAATTGAATTCGGCATCCCCGAAACCCTCCGAGTAATGAGTTTGGAGCGTTTCCCATGGACTATGCAATTTCCCTCCCAGAATGACCCCCGGATACCCCCGCAGAACCACCCCCGAGCGCCCCTGGTAATTCTAATGCCAGAATCGAATTCGGCAGCCCCGAAAACCCCTGAGTAACGATTTTTGAAAGATTTTTCCGAGTTTCCAGTCGTTCCTATAATGGTGCAAGTAATGATGCAATTGGAAAATGCATTTTCCGGCCCAGAAGGCATTTTTCAAAAAATGGCTAAACCAGACGATATAGACTTTTTTCCTGGGACCTTCCTGAACACAATGCAGGAAACCGCATCTCGATATCTGCTGTGCCTAAAAATTTCCGCTATTACTGTCGATTTTGATCTAAATGCCCTATTACTGGAAAGTAAGAATGTATTTTTGGAAAGTTTCACTATAACAAGTATAACAAGAATAATAATTTTAGTTCCACTTATTCACCTAAACAGGAAATCTTGTTCTTCATCTGATTTTGTTTGAGATGTTGGCAGTGCCGTTTTTTTTTAATGTTTAGCGAAGATTCGCCCTTCCTGATTTAAATCCGCGTCTTCTGCAAGAAGCGGGTTTTGTGAATTGTTTTAGGAACATTGAATTTTCCAACATAACGTTATGTCACAGAGATTTACGATAACACATACCGCGCGAATTCTTCATTGGGCGAATAGTCAGCAGGCCAGAGTTATCACCCAGTGAATTTTCTTCGCTTTCAGTTTTAAACGAGTGTGTTTCCGCCTTAATTTAATTTCTGTCTGGACCGTATTCCGCGCTTGGTGTGGATCTCAAGCAGCCTAGTTGGCTCGATCGTAAGGGGGCGACAACGATGCTCTTCAACGCGCATAAATGCATTTTGCTGTAATTAAATACCGTTGCATTTATAGTGCATGCGACCAAGCTGCACGCCGGCTACACCACATACAACTCTATATTAAATAACATTGCTTACACCTATGTTACAATTTCACGCGTTCATAATTTTATTACTCTATCTGCATAGCCACGAAGGTATTTTGAATTACCTGTAATATATCGCGTAGAAGAGGATCCAGTTACTGCCACAATTTAATAAGCAGTTTGGCGTACTAAATATATGCTACTGAGACCATTTTCACTACCGTCGGTTCACGTAAAAATAATTTTATAATTAAAATGTTCTCTGTAAACACAAACATAATTACGGAAGCTTTGCTGGCATTTAGCGCCACTTATTTAAATTTCTTTTTTATCGCAAAATTAATTAAACTGAAAATCATGCGTACAAAGCTCACGCACACGAGTAGTTTGTCTTACTTAAGATGTTGCTAGTGTTAGTTTTTTAATTACAATTTTTCATACAGTGTGTACACTTCGAAACCATGAACGAATACATAGTAATAAATTATTCGATTCACTTTCGAGTCTTTTTTGAATTTATGATTATTTTTGCGAAAACTTTACGGTTTATGAATTCCCTACTAATACTATACAAGAGGGAAATAAATTTAAACATACAGTAACATTCTAATGCTTTTGTTTTGCTTATAGTAATGGCAAATCACTGCTTATGATTACTACCTCTAAACATATTTTTCGACCGTCTTTCATCTTTTTTGTTTATGATCAAATAGTTACCAATTCATCATTATTATTCTTATTGTAATCCGCTTATACTATAATTTCATAGCTTTCTTTAATTTATTTGGATTATCTGATCCACTTTCGTATCTTTTTTGGTTTCTGATACAATTTCGTACAATGGTAAAACCAGGAATCTCTTCTAAAGCTTTTGTAAGAACAAAAGAATGGTTAATCACTGCTTCTCATACTAAAATTTTATGATTGCTCTCAAATTTTTTAATTCGTCTATTTAGACTATCCGATCCACTTTCGTATCTTCTTTAAGTTTTTGTAAGCCCAAAAGAATTGTTAATCATTGCTTGTTATTACTGTCTTCTCATACTAAAATTGTATGACTCCTGTCAGAGTTTTGCATTCATTTATTTAGACTATCCGATCTACTTTCGTATCTTCTTTAAGTTTTTGTAAGCCCAAAAGAATTATTAATCATTGCTTGATATTACTATCTTCTCATACTAAAATTTTATGACTCCTGTCAGAGTTTTGCATTCATTTATTTAGACTATCCGATCTACTTTCGTATCTTCTTTAAGTTTTTATAAGCCCAAAAGAATGGGTAATCACTGCTTGTCATTACTATCACCTTATATTAAAATTGTATGGTTTCTCTCAAGGATTTTCTTTCATTTACTTAAACTATCCGATCCATTTTCGTATCTTCTTTATGTTTTTGATCAATAGTTACTAATTCATCATTACAATCCCTGATACTAACACTTCCTAGCTTTCTTCAACGACTTTTATTCATTTATTTAGACTATCCGAACCTCTTTCATATATTTTTTGTGTTTCTGGTCATTCGTATAATGATAATCGGGATTTTGTTTGTGGTTCGTGAGCTTTTACTAATAATTTACTTTCAGTAAATGATTTAACCATACAGTAACAGTGTCAATTATTTGCACTCCCAAGTCAATCACTACTTATCATTACTATCTTCTCATGATAAAATAGTACGGCTTTTCCCAAAGTCCTGAAATTATTAAAACTATCCGATCCAATTTCGTATCTTCTTTGTGTTTATTATCAAAGAACAGCAACTAATTCACCATTAAAATGTTATAGCTTCTAGCAGGACTTTTCATTCATTTATTTAGTCTATCCGATTCACCAATAGTTCATCATTGCAACTCCTTATGCTAACATCTTCTAGCATTTTCAAGGGTTTTTATTCGTTTATTTAGACTATCCGATCCACTTTCATATCTTCTTTGTGTTTTTTACCATTCGTATAACGATAATCAGAAAGTTTCTTTATGGAACATAGGTTTATACTAATAATGTATTTTCAGTAAATAATTTGATCATAGAGTAACAATGTAAAGTATTTGCACGTCCAAAAGGATGATTAATCAGTACTTATCATTACTGTCTTAACTAACTAAAATTGTATGACTTTTCAAAAGTTCTTTCTGAAATTATTTAGACTATCCGATCCAATTTCGTATCTTCTTTATATTTACTATAACAGTTACTAATTCATCACAACTCTTATGCTTGCATAGCTTTTCAAAGGTTTTTGTTCATTTATTTAGACTATCCGATCCACTTTCCGTATCTGATTCATATAGTATTGTTATGTAGTTGAATGATTTCCCAACAAAGACACACACGTATTTTTTTATTATATAAAGCTATACAATTATGTAATGTAAGTTTATGCCGGAAATATCTTTTATATCGGTATCATTACAACGTCATATTAATAAGGCTTAAAGGTAGTAAAAGTGCTATAAAATTCTGTTGCTGGTGAATCGTAAGAAATAATATTATCATGTGGCCAGTTCTAGGTTATGTAAGAAGGGAAGAGCATTACCGCCTTCCTTTTTCCGTTGTTGGCGTCTAGTCCATCTCCACTACAGTCGCCAGTCGACTTTAAATGGATTAACCACATAAAAGTGTTGTAATTGTAATTAAAGGAACTGCCGCCGCACGTGGATATGAGTCGCTGTCATACTATAAGTCGGAGCAGAGTAAAAAGCAATTCCACTAAAACCTTAGGGCGCTTGCCGCGGCCTGCTGGCTCGCGACACCGTTCGCTCCTAATTGCTGATGGCTGCTGGCTGGTACAGAGTTTCGGTTTGGCTGGCTTCCTACATGTTGATGGAGATTGAAGCTATTCTAATTCCGTGCTCATTCACACTGCAACTCGCATCGCATGCTTAGTCTAAACGGTTTTCTTCAACTTCGGAATACTTCTCCATACCTTAAATAAACACTTTTCTGTTTTAATTTTCAGGTTTACATAATTTGATCGCACGAGCAGTAAATCATGTTTCTAAAGGATTTTGGTGCGCTGAATCCGAATTCCATCACAGAGTTGCTCCATCGCGTCAGTTTTTCGAGAAATTCTAACCTAAAAGTGCAAAAACATCGTTTTTTGCTTTATTAGAGGTTATTTTACGACAAAACGCAGAATTTCGTATGGAAAGTAAGGATTGCATCTTAAAGTACTAGTCTTCCTCAAAATCAAGTTGAGTTTGCTCGCATATCTTCTTTCCTCTTCGAGATATCTGAAAATAGGTAACGAAATTGGCTGTATGTATATTATTGTTGTTATCGATAGCACTGGTTTCGAATTCAAGATCGGTTACCAGGATAGTTGACATTCAGTGTTCGCAGAACTTAAGAATCGTTGTATTTGATGGGTTTGAACTCATAAATGTCAATGTACAGGGTGTCTCGAACTTGACAGTGTGGGCCTATTGTGAGGATACAAAAAAATTAAATAAAACCCGTTTAAAAGTTATAAGCAATATCGTCCTAAAGCGTCTCAAAATAAATACCACCTAAAAATCACATTAGCCGTGGAAGGATCAAGTAGTCGTTGGAAAATAATTGAATGTTCGTTGTAATAAGTGCCTTTAAGAATAAGCAGATGGGTTAAACTCGATAATTCTTTAGTACAGTTAAATTTAAAAAATGAGGCAAACGCTCTCATACTACAGACATTGCAATCTATTCTCTATATGACCTCTCATTTCAAGGCACATATAATAATCTTCCCCTGACTTCTTTGTGGGCTGCGTTTGTTAACATTTCACTGTTTAACTCATTACAAGCGTTTGTGATATTTTCTTTCAAATGATTGTCTCGCGAAGGTATTTTTTAAATCTTATTTTTTGAAACTCCCCATTAAAAAAATCGAGGGGTGTTAGATCTGGTGACTTTCCGGGTCAGTGAATAGGTCCGTTAACCCCAAACCGTTTTCTGGGAAAGTGTTATCTAAATATTGCTGCACAATCCTGGCCTTGTGGGGTGGAGCTCTGTTGTGCTGAAATCACAAGTTTCTCCTTAGCTGCAAAGGCACATTGTCCAGAAGAGCAGGAAGTTCTTCTTGTAGGAAATTTAGGTATTGGACTTGGATTTACAAGGTGGGGATTTTCAATGGACCAGTGGTGTTGGTTACACCTGTTTGGCAAACCATTACTAACAAAAACGTGCCGAAAAAGATTCTCATCAGCAGTTTCTACATTCACTACAATTGAGCTATAAAATTAAGTCTGTTTTCAATGTGATGCTCAGGCAAACACTCCAAATTGTGAATTTTGTAATCATGATACCCATTGGTCTTTAAAATTCATTGAACGGTTGATTAATCCAAATTAAATTCCCGGCTAGCCTGCCGTATAGAGTTTAGCTGTATTAACATTGTTTCTTGCCCTTCGGTCAATTATTTGATTCCTTCGAAAAGAAAATACATCTTCATTTCATCGCAAGATCGCCTCCAATCTTGTACATGTCCTATGACCAGGAATGAGGCTCTGGATACCTTTCTCCATATAACTCTACAGCTCTGCTTGAATTTTTTTTGGTGTCTCGCCGTAAATTAGCAACATATCAACTTTTTCTGAATGAAAAAACAAAAGTTATATGTTTGACGTAGGGAAGTAATACATAAATATCTTTAATAATAGTTTACTAGAAAAAGGGAGCTTTTTAACAGGAAAAACATTTGGTTATGTTTCTGGAAAAAATATAATAGATGACGTCATTAGTCGTTTCCGTCTATACTATCGAGTTTGAGCCACCCTGTATTATGTCTCGAAGAGCAAACAAGATATTCGAGCAAACTCAATTTATTGTTAGAAGGAAAAACTGGTAACATGGTATTTTTAAAATAAATTCAAATATAGCGGAACAAAACAGTTGCTCTTTTGGGTTAGAATATCTCGAACACCCTGTATACACAGTGGTTAAAAAGGTAAAAGGTATTATGCCATTGTTTGAAATATATATAACAATTTTATCATTTTATTTTACCTAATTTTCGTATTATCATTTAACCCAGATGATTCGGGTCAAGCTGCTCTAGTTCAGCTAAACATTTAAGGTGAAGGGGGTAGAGGTGTGTCCATTTAGCAGTTCCGTCTTAGACTTCCTTAATGAACGACACTACTTGCAAAGTGCAGATTTCCCAAAGTCTCTGTATACATTAACCCGATGCAAACCACCGTCCTACCAGGACTTGTTTTGACGTAGGGCTAGCTCTGTATCTGTCAGTTCGGCGCTATATATAACACATAATATGCAAATCTTCGCAAGTTAAGAGTAGCCAAATACCCTAGCCTCAGTGTGATGTGAATAATGTCTCCTCTGTCAAATACAACATTAACCGTTCGCCTATCTTTCGACGATGCAATGAATTCATTCTAAAAAATGGATAATTAATCTAGTCTTCATTTTTTGTCTCTCTGTCTGCTCCTATAAATTCAGTTTGGGGATATCTTGCATCGATTTTCCTGTGTGGAGTTTCAAAATTATGTTAAAGGGATTGAAAAGACAATAAAAAGGCAGGATGTAAAAAACATATTACGTTTTATGTAAGAAAAACACTTCGTTTGTATATTTCGCTTGTCGGGGGAAAATAAAAGGGTCGTTTCTTAAATAAATTGTTGCCTGAAAATAAAAGTGGCATTAAAAAATTAATGTTAAGTCCATTGTAGATGCGTGTAAAAGTACGTCTAATCAGTGCGAGAGCATAAACGAGGAATCAATTTTCAAATCCCTGTCTGAAATTTGTAAAGCTAGTCGTTTCCATTCCAAACTCGTTTGACTATGTGTATACTATAAGGCGTCTTAAACGAACAGTTCCCTTCAGCGCAATGTAATTGAATTAGAATTTTAAATTATATAAAAAAGGAGTTTTGTTACAAAATAGATTGAATAATAAGAGGCCTGATAAATAAGTAATAAAGCAAATCTATAAAATTTTATGTGAACTACCGGCAGCATCACGAGAAAATTAAATTTGAAAATTTAAATTTGCTGGCTCTATTAAATTTCGACACGGAATTTATTTTGTAATAGAACAAAACGAAAACCGTTTCGTGATGAAGCAGACAGTGTTTCAATAGATATTATAATCATTTCATAATGTTACTCAAACAAATCGAAAGCATGTAAATAATCAACAATTTTTTCCACATAATAATCTAATACTACAGCATAAAGTATTGAACTGGAATTTTAAAATAAATAGTTTATTTAGACCCTACCGGACACTGAGAAAACAATTTATTTCAATTTCCATATCCAATATATATTACCAATCATATCCCTATCCAATTTTAGCCTCGAAATGTTGGTGATAATAATAACTCATGGCAATAAAACTTTCTCTGTTTAAATTAGAATTTGGCTTGCTTCATTATACAGGTACGGTAGAAATTAAGTTTTTGAATTTATACAATGTTGACGGTGTTGTCAAATTTGACATTTAACACCTTAATTTTGTAAATACTATGTATTATACAATAAAATTAATACTTTAATGTGTATTCTCTACATCTTTAATGATATAAATACCACTTGAATGTTTAAAAGTTGCACATAACATTTGTCGTATTAACACAGTGGATTGTGTTAAACCTTTTACACGCTTTTCCACGGAAGAATATACACAATTTACTGCCGACCTCGATTTAACACTGAATTGTGTATTTTTATGTTAAAACATGTCATTTTTTACAATGTTCGCACATTGTTTTTATGTTGAAGCGGTTATTTGTTTCATATATTTGTTCGTTTCTGTTCATATTTTATTATTTATTTCTTTAAATTATTTAAATTTTTTAATTGGGTTACCATGTGAAATCAGATTTATTTCAGTTAGACTGGTATAAATTTGTTAATTGATTTGACTGAAATGAAATATTATTTGCTAAAACAACGATTACAATATTTATAGATCTGGTGTATCTTTTCTACTGATTTGACGTTTTCCTAATTAACACAGCGCCATCTTGAGATTGGTCGTGTTCACGCACAATCAGATATGTTTCTTAGTGTAGGAGAATAATGAATTACGGTAATCAATAACTATATTATTGCTGTGTGAAGTAAGGCAGTATTTCTTGGGCATCATTGACACTAATGTAAATATAAAAAAGTTGTCGATAAAACAAATCCTGCGACATGATTCATAAACGTTTACATTCATTTATTGAAAAATACTAAGTCCACTGCCATAAATAGCAATCAAACGAGCTGCTAAATTAAAAGTGACATTATCGCAAAAAAGAGAGATTCTCGAAGTATCGGATTTGACGATTTTCTAATGAAATCAGCGCCGTCTTGAGGTTGGTTGTGTTCACGAACAATTAAATATGTTTCTTGGTGTAGGATAATAATGTATTATTACGGTAATCAATAACTATATTAATGCTGTGTGAAGTAAGGCAGTATTTCTTGGGCATCATTGACACTAATGTAAAATTATAAAAGTTGTCGTTAAAACAAATCCCACGACATGATTCATAAACGTTTATAGAAATTTATTGAAAAACTACTAAGTCCGCTGCCATAAATAGCAATCAAGCGATCTACTAAATTACAACTGACATCGCAAAAAGTAAATATTCTCAAAGTGTTGGATTTGACGTTTTCTTAATGAAGGCAGCGCCATCTTGTGGTTGGTCGTGTTCACGTACAATCAAATATGTTTCTTGGTGTAGGATAATAATGGATTATTACGGTAATCAATAACTATATTATTGTTGTGTGAAGTAAGGCAATATTTCTTGGGCAACATTGACACTAATGTAAATATAAAAAAGTTGTCGATAAAACAAATCCTGCGACATGATTCATAAACGTTTACATTCATTTATTGAAAAATACTAAGTCCACTGCCATAAATAGCAATCAAACGAGCTGCTAAATTAAAAGTGACGTTATCGCAAAAAGGAGAGATTCTCGAAGTATCGGATTTGACGATTTTCTAATGAAAGCAGCGCCGTCTTGAGGTTGGTTGTGTTCCAAACAATTAAATATGTTTCTTGGTGTAGGATAATAATGGATTATTACGGTAGTCAATAACTATATTATTGCTGTGTGAAGTAAGGCAGTATTTCTTGGGCATCATTGACACTAATGTAAAATTATAAAAGTTGTCATTAAAACAAATCTCACGACATGATTCATAACCGTTTATAGGAATTTATTGAAAAACTACTAAGTCCGCTGCCGTAAATAGCAATCAAGCGATCTACTAAATTACAACTGACATCGCAAAAAGTAAATATTCTCAAAGTGTTGGATTTGACGTTTTCTTAATGAAAGCAGCGCCATCTTGTGGTTGGTCGTGTTCACGTACAATAAAATATGTTTCTTGGTGTAGGAAAATAATGGATTATTACGGTAATCAATAAATAGATTATTGCTGTGTGAAGTAAGACAATATTTCTTGGGCAACATTGACACTAATGTAAATATAAAAAAGTTGTCGATAAAACAAATCCTGCGACATGATTCATATACGTTTACATTCATTTATTGAAAAATACAAAGTCCACTACCATAAATAGCAATCAAACGAGCTGCTAAATTAAAAGTGACGTTATCGCAAAAAGGAGAGATTCTCGAAGTATCGGATTTGACGATTTTCTAATGAAAGCAGCGCCGTCTTGAGGTTGGTTGTGTTCCAAACAATTAAATATGTTTCTTGGTGTAGGATAATAATGGATTATTACGGTAGTCAATAACTATATTATTGCTGTGTGAAGTAAGGCAGTATTTCTTGGGCATCATTGACACTAATGTAAAATTATAAAAGTTGTCATTAAAACAAATCCCACGACATGATTCATAAACGTTTATAGGAATTTATTGAAAAACTACCGCTGCCATAAATAGCAATCAAGCGATCTACTAAATTACAACTGACATCGCAAAAAGTAAATATTCTCAAAGTGTTGGATTTGACGTTTTCTTAATGAAGGCAGCGCCATCTTGTGGTTGGTCGTGTTCACGTACAATCAAATATGTTTCTTGGTGTAGGAAAATAATGGATTATTACGGTAATCAATAAATAGATTATTGCTGTGTGAAGTAAGACAATATTTCTTGGGCAACATTGACACTAATGTAAATATAAAAAAGTTGTCGATAAAACAAATCCCACGACATGATTCATAAACGTTTACAGGAATTTATTGAAAAACTACTAAGTCCGCTGCCATAAATAGCAATCAAACGAGCTACTAAATTACAACTGACGTTATCGCAAAAAGTAGAGATTCTCGGAGTGTCGGACCCAAGTGGATTACGCGAGATGGCCACGTGACGACGGCTAGAGTTATTGGCCTTCGTCGATTCCAACGTCCCGTGTCATATCTCTACTCGTCGTCATCGCCATCGCCATTCCCATTGCCCATCATGCCTCACCCTCTGTCTCTAAAATTGGATATCTTTTTGACACCCGATAAATAGTTTTCACAACCAGCACATATAAATTTATACAGGTCAGACTCTCCGATGTGCTAACAATGTATAAATGCGACTCAGATTTTGTCCCTGTTTCTTTCCACTTCCGCAAGAAAATCCCTTAAAGATTCCTTAAATACAGGATCATTTCTCACAAACTCATCCAATTTCAAATAGCCATACTGTTTTAATTGTAACTCGAAACGTAGAAAACTCTTGGTATATATATACTGAAAACGTCAAAATAAACGTATTATAAAAATTATAATATCAAAAGTAAACAGGAATATAATTAACAAACTAAAAAGTAGCTGAACTTCCGTATCAATATGTAGAATTTTCAGAATTCTGGTGTTAATAGTAATAATAAAATAAAACAAAGATATTTTACTTTTTATGATTTTATTAAAAATGTATATAATTATACATTTTTAATAAAATCAATTATAATATTAAAATTATTAGTAATACACATTCTAAGGGAAGGGATTAACTGGCAGTGATCTGAACATATCATCAAAAACGTCAGAGTGAACTTATTTTAAGAGCTGTAGTTCTATTTAATTTAGGTTTATCACAATTATCAGCAATATTTGATATATTTAGAGAAGTACTAACCATTTTCTTTAATCAAACTTCAATTTAAATTTAAATGTTCTCAATTTGAACACAAGGAACGTGAGCTAACTGAACACAACAACGCTACACGACCAACATGGCGTAGTGACGTATTTTGGAACAGTCATGAGTAGGGATATAGAACACAGAGGTGTGTTAAGTTTACACAACATGGTGCACTTTTAAATTTCGCTTACACAGCTACTTTTTTTCCAGTGTATTAATTCTGATATTTAGTAATGTTTAAACATTAAAGACATTGAAATGTGCACATTTTGAGGTGTAAGCTTAAAATCTGCGATACGATCGATGTTTTAATTCACCCTATGCTGATATACTGGTACGGTTATGATCAACAACATATGGAATTATTTCCGTGATTAAAAGAAATTAAATTGTACATTTCTGGAGCGGTCTGAGAACGTTGCTCTTGGTTATAAAAAGCATTTTAGCAAAACATAAATTTGAAGTATATTTGCACAGATGTAACTAACGGTTTCGTGTTTTATTGCGAAGGATATCATACAACTATAGACCGTTCCAGATGGGTTCAATTTAAGAGTACCAAATTGTGTAATTGTTATTTAATCGAAGATCGCAGATGCCTTCGGACGTGAAGACGGAAATATGCGTTATCAATTTTGCTTAATGTTTCTTTTTTTAAACTCCTAATTTCTTTAAAAATTAATTTTCATGTTTTCTTTGCTAGGTATTTATACTATTTGCGATAAATTTATTTAAAATATTTTTGCAGAAATATGGAAAATAAAACTGTTTTTTTTAACAAAAATTGTTTTTTGCCATTTAAAAAAATTCCAAGGTCAAAACGAAATATAGATATGTAGGTGGACCAGACTAGCGCACAATTATGTTTTTAGGGTTTCTGAATTCGAGTCTAGGGTCCATTTAACCCCATCTCCCTAAGTTCAAGGTTATTCCAAGGTCAAAGAGAAAAGATATGGAAATCGGCAGAATCATCATTGTTACATTATATTTTAATTAGTTTATGAAATAATTTATGGAATCTGTAAAATTTCGAATAATATATAAAAAACTGTTTGTTTACTTTCTTATTAATATAGATAGTATAGACAGTATATATATTTTTGTATATTTAGTAAAGTAAGTGACACGCCCCTTTTGAATCGCAGTTTCATTCAACCAGCCTTAACTGTCTATTAATAACGACATCTCTTCCTCTGAATTCAAATGAAATAAAAAAACATGTAGTCACTGGCTACATAACAAAGAGAAGTTCAATTCTTTAACTGCTGTTTTGAATGAATAGGGCAATATCGAATAAAATAAAACTTTCCCTACAACTTCGGTATCAATTTTACCTCTACGGCAATCAGATACTTAAGTGCACTTTCAACTTTCTTGTGATTTTATGAGACAGCTATATATTACGGTTTATTCACTTAAATTCGTGCCTTTCCGTTTACATGCGAGATGGTACGACTATGTAAGTAAAAAAAAAATTGGACTAATGGAAGCTGACACTGACGTATGGATAATTGGTATTGAAACATTAACAGTCACGTCTATCAACTGACATACATTTTTGTGACAGGTAATGGCTGCAGTTTTATTTTTGAATGACGAATTGAAATTTTTACAAGACATTGTGCTTCAATTTTTTTGTAAATACACTTAATACATATAACTAATTATATTATTGCGACTTCAATAATTCTAGAATATTCAGTTACACTGAAAAACAGCTTAACTTTGCATTAATAAAGGGTGTAATATAACTCGAATTGTACCAAACTTGACATTGTCTCTTGTAGTATTTGATTATAATTATTGTTGATTATTTTCTAATCAACACTGTTAAAATCTTGTTTCAGTTTTTCTTGAAAAAGTTTTTTAAAATATAACAGTAGTAAAAAAAATTGTAAGTAAATTCTGCAACAAATAAAATAAACCTAAAAATATGTTGACTAACTGAAATTCATTTTCATAAGAAATATAATAATTAATTTTTGAAATATTTGAACATATTTAATTTGTATAATGGCGCAGTAGGCAGAATTTTGCAGGATAATAATGTTTTAATAGGAAAGCGATAGAGAAAGCAATTTCTGTAGGAGTGTGGTGTGTTATTAGTTATAATAATAGAATAGATTTATCTGGAACGAATTGAAGTGGTTGTTTTAGGAGAAAAAGTGTTGCGAATGGGAAAGTTAATCTATCGAGGATACAGGATATGATTCAGGGCATCGGAGGCGAGCCAGCGAACTGGCGAGGGCATAGAATGTAACAGAGCAATGCTTGACCTTAGAGTTATCGTGATAAACGCACGAGACGCATGGGCCAACGCTTCGCTTTATTGCCGACGTGACTCGCGCTTTTTCAATTTCGAACCGTGGGAATGATTGGCGCTTGGGGTGTGATTGCCATGATGACGTATCGACTGGACAACCCGCATTTGACCAACCGTTCTTGTTGACAAATGTTCGCCAATGTAGCAGGGTCAAATATATTTGAGTATGTGTGTGTGTGTGTATGTCTGGTATAGATGCGATAAATATGTATGGGGCCACTGTGTGCAACCATTGTCATTTCGTGCGATGTGTGAATGCGATTATATCAGGATCTACCTATAAATGATATTTCTATACATCGTTAAATTACTGCTGCGGATTCAAACAGCTGGTGCTTTTCTCAATAAATACGCTTTACAACGGCTACACAAATTGTTATTTCTCTAAAACTTTACCACCGAATAAATGATATTCGCACTATTTTCCATTTTCATTTACCCCTATCAAACTAAACTGCACCATAAATCACCTAATAAACGTTTAAATGTCTACCCCAAATAGATATTTAAATATTTGAAAGCACCGTGAGTTATGGTTAACACCAAAGCAAATTTATTATCAACCTACTTGCTCGGACTTCAAAAGATTGCTAATAACTATTGGAAACAAATCAATTCACTAATTTTTATCACTCACAAATATTAATTTAAACCCATAATTAAATATATGCAACGGAAACAAATTTCATAAAATATTTATCTTTTATAACTGATGACAGAAATATTGAAATACTAATCTCTAAATATCACTACAGTTTCGATTTTTTTTTATCTAATGCAAATTTCTAGAATCAATTTTTTCTTTTTTATATTAATGACTATAAATTTAAAATTAAAAAAAAATGTATATTTTAAGTAAATATTACTGTACTTACTCGATATTTTTAAATCGGTCAAAAAAAAATTATAATGCTTTTATTGGAATACCCGGAAAAAATATTTTGTAAAAATTTCCGTTTCAAATTCATATTACTTATTTTTCGTATAAATAGTGTTTCAATAAAAATTAAGAAAAAATGTTGGCATTATTAGTATTAGAATAAACATTTATTATAATTTCATTGTTTCTTAGTTAAAAATACAGATAATCATTTTGTTTTTTTTATATATAAATTACAACTATATAAAAATAAAACCATATTGACAATACTTGTATACAAATATTCAGAGGAAATATTCTGTAAAAATTGCGACACTTGATTTTGTTTTAGATCAATTATATATTCAGAGAATTGTTTGTTCCCTTTCATATCAGTGATATACCGAATTAAGAATATATTTATATAATATATTTTTTCCTCCTCATCCCACTCCTCTCCTTGCTCCTCCTCCTTCTCCTCCTCCTCCTTCTCCTCCTCCTCCTCTTCCTCCTCCTCCTCCTCCTCCTCCTCTTCCTCCTCCTCCTCCTCCTCCTTACCCTCCTCCTCCTTCTTATCCTCCTTCTCCTCCTCCTCCTTACCCTCCTCCCCTTCATCCTTCTCCTCTTCCTCCTCCACCTTCCACCTACTGTAAATCACATAAACACCACCCCCTGGGTTTGAAATTTTTAATTTAAAACTTTCATTTTTTTTATGTAATTTATAGATTTTTTAGTATATAAAGATTTCCTTTATTACCATATTTGATAAGTATAGTTAAAAATATGTCTATCCTATACTGAAATTATAAAGCAGCGGTTATAAGCAAGTTTTATTGCACATTAATATAACAAATTAATAACATTTAAATGCGCGTGACACAAAAATTGCAAGCAGTAGAAGTAAAGAAATGAAGGTATAATTTTGCTGTAAATTGAGAAGCAGAACCAAAATTGTTGTAAGGTGTTCAGATAGTAAGCAATAGACCTCACAAAGTAAATTTAGGACCTCTGAGACTTTACACATCCTCAATTAAGTATCGCAATCGTATACGGCGAAAGATGTGGATGAGAAAATCACCCAATTGGTTACTGCCGAGAGTCGTTTAAGTTTTTATGCCGGATGATCATATTCTAATCTGGAAGGAAAACTGGAAATATGACGACTACCTTCCTCCGGGGTCGGTTCGTAAAGGTTTGTTTATCGCGACGTAAAAAGAACAAAATAAAATCCAATAATAGCATTTTGTAGGAATTAAATGGAATTTTTATACACTAAATACAATTATTTGTAATTTTACTTGCAAAATAAGGGGAAAGAATCGTGTAGTTTTACAATTTTATTGTAAAGATGGCTTTGATAAATTTTTGTAAATTTTTTGTGATTTTATGGTAATTTGTAAATTTACGGTGTGATATTGTTACATTAACTTTTTTATTTTGCATTGTAAAATTTATATATTTTTAAAATATTTTCTTAAAAATACAATGTAACGTTTCTCTTGCAAATTTTCATATTTACAGACTTATTTCGGGATTAATTCAAGTTTTAAATAAAATATTTTCCTTCTCCTCCTCGTCCTCCTCCTCCTCTGCCTCCTCCTGCGACAATTTACAAATATGTATTCAATATTTCTGCATTTGTATTGTAAAAATACAATGGTTATTAAAAAAAGAATTAATTAATTTATAAAAAAGAAGATAAAACACAAACAACGCGTTTTTATAATTTTTAAAGAAGTTTGTTGTTGTACACTAATGTTATTGGGATAATACTTCATTTTTCGGCAATACAATAAGATATTCACATACAGTTTTTTCAGTATAGATGTAAGTCGCAGTTTATTATTTAAAGCTCCCCTTATCTTCCTCCTCCTCTTTCTCCTTCTCCTTTTCTTCCTCTTCTTCCTCCTTCTCTACCTCCTCTAGAGATAAAGAAAAAACACAAACAATACGTTTTTACTATTTTTAAGTTATGTTTTTGTTTGTACACTAAAGTTATTGGGATAATATATCATTTTTTGGCAAAGTAATAAGATATTCACATATAGTTTTTTCAGTATAGATATAACTCGCAGTATATTATTTAAAGCTATCGGATATACACGACGCTTATAGAACGACGTAACAAACTTGCTGTGCATTGAAGAAATGGGAAAGTAATGTTTATTCTATTTACGGAGTGTTTGAGAGAGCCGCCCGAAAAAGTTGCTGAGAAAATAAAAAACAACAGATGTAATTAACCGAACCAAAATTAAGCACAAACAAAAGTAACCCCAGATATATTTGTTTCTTCCATTCTCAGATGATCCTAAAAATCGCAAAGCGGAAAAGGAACAAACTGTAATGAATTAAATTTTCTGGTCATACGGAAACTTCTGAAAATTAATTGTCTTTTTAATAAAGAGAGGGAATTCTGCGTTAGATCGAAATTGCTGGATATCAAGTAGCGCTTCTATATAAAACTTCGGATCCATGTAACAACGCGAATGATTCAACGCGAAAGGAAACCTGAAATAAAAAGAAATTCCAAAGATATAATTTATTAAGCCGATACTAATTACTTGTAAAAATATTTTTTTATTTTTCACTTCAATTATAATTTGATTGAACTTTCTTTGCCCACAGGAAAAAGTACTGTAATAAAAATGCATATAATTGTAGCAAAAATACAGCCTATTCATTCTAGTAAGACCTAACACAGTTCGTATTTGCATCTATAATGTGCTACATTTTTGTGCATTTTTATGACAATGTTTTTCAGTGTAATTACTGTAAAAAAATAGTAATCGAATGTACAATTGTAGATCTATGTACTACAATATGTTGTGGTTGGAAACTGTTAAAAATATTAGAGCAGTTGAGAACGACAGTTTAAACCGTTTGCAACTGCTGCAAAAACAAAGACTATTAACGAACCAAAATCGTTCGTAACCAATATATGCAAAGGTATTATCATCACCAGACAGTTAAGTTATATTGCCTTTATGAAATATGCCAGCGATTTATGCTTTGATGCATCATTTCCTTTTGCTTTCCTTTTCAAAACTAAAAATAGAATAAGTCTATATTAACTGAATGTAATTAATTATCGAATTCAATGCGTAACAAATTTTGTTGTATATTACAAACAAGAAAGATGAATGTGTGGCCAAAATTAGATATAATCTGTACTGCTTTGAGTCATTGATACATTTAGGGGCAAATTGGAACACTAATGTGTGTACTTACTTAGGCAAATATGTATGGATATATTTAGATACCGCAGACATACTAATTTTTAAAGTGATCTGCAATACTATGCCTACCTGAGACTCAATTTGTTCTTCATCGATTTTGCGTTACAATATACAACAAGTCACTAATAAATTTTACTTGAAAGCATACAGTTTTAAATTAAAGATAAAGTAAGACATTTTGTATTATTTGAATTATAAATTCGATACTGTACTTTTTTCATTAAAAGGACGACAGTAAAAGCGATCGCTAGTAAGTAAAAATATCCGCCGAAACTAACTTTATTATTTGATACAAAGAATAGACACATGAAGAGTGTCGCAGCATACACACAGCTGACACCCCTCTAAAAAATATAGGGGTTGAAAATCTAAGAATAAAATTCTGAGCATCCATTCCCATTTCCTTTACATATAGATACTTGACTTGAAATTGAGATCGATTGAATAATGTCGTTTGTAAGGCAGTTATTTTTTTATTTATAAAAATGTATTCGCACAAATTCAATAGAGTGTACGCTTCCCTCGACAGCTGATAATAACTTTAACAATTTTTTTTTAGGAAATTGGTTTTCCTTGTTCTTTTTGTGCGGGTTACAAAAGCAAATTCGAGTTATTGGGGCATTGCTGATTGCCTATTTAAAAGTATAAGTAAATGAGCCCCTATCATATATCGTCCATGGTTTAAAAATTTTAAAATGCATTGATGAATTTTGTATGCTTCAGTTATTTTTCTTTGTATTATTCTGACACCGGCAATACATATTCTATACTTTGAATATTAGTCAACATGCTTAGCAGCTTTTGGCGTGCCACAGGGTGATAATCTGGAACCTGTAAATGAAAAACATTTCTTAGCAGATCGATTTTACTAAAATTTTCGCTAAACTTTTGAATAACTTGAAAAATAAAAAAATATATATTTAGCTCTTGACTGGAAAAAATGTATTTAAAGACATAAATTTCGAAACAGTAAGTTAAATATTGTGTGGCTCTGGACTACTACTTAATAATGAATTTTCAGGTATGTTTTTGTTAGTATTATTCTAAATAATAAGGTTGACAACGACAATACATGCTATATGCTTTGGATTATCAATTAATAGTTTTCAAGTTTTCTGACGTGTTGCAGGGTTCTAATATGGACCCTTTACTTTAAATATTAACTATTAATGGTATCATTAACATAATAAACTTTGAGAAATTATTATTTCTAAATGAAAAACAGTTATATGCCAGCTTGTAGCAGATTATTATTTGTAAATGAGAAACATTTCTACACCAGTTCTTAGCAGATCGATTTTACAAAAATTTTCGCTAAACTTTTGAACAGCTCTAACAATAAAAAAATATATATTTAGCTCTTGACTGTTGCAAAAAATATCCAAAATGCATTTAAGGACGTAAATTTCGAAAATGTAGATTAAATTTTGCGTGGGACTTCGATTTCTGTGGTTTGTGTGGTTCTGGATTATACAGTATGCGCCAAAAGTATGGAATAAATTCAATAAAAACGAAACAATTATTTTTTGGGAAAAATCCTCGAACAGGTCGATTTTTAATTTAAAAAATACATATTTTAGCGTAAAATGCGATTTTCAAATGTCATTTGTTTTCGAGTAATGACGTCATCGATTTTTTTTTAAATGGCAACACCATATCTTTTCCTTGATTCTGAAAGATCGTTTAATTCTGTACTAAAATTTTGCCCTCTTACATAGGAAATTTTTCGAGTAAATGACGATTGAATGTTAGAAAACGTAAATTTTATCCATAAAAAGTAACAATTCTGAGGTATGTAAAATAAAATACAATTGATTAAATTTTATACTTAAATTAAATGTTCGAATTGCCATCCACCAACTTCTTGACAATGCGCAAGTCTGTGAAGAAATTCTTCTTGCACATTATGAATGATTTCTGGGCTAACTCTGCGTATTTCGTCCCAAATGCGATTTTGAAGTTCTTCTAAATTACGTGGTTTATTAATGTACACTTTTGACTTCAAGTATCCCCATAAAAAATAGTCAAGAGATGTAAGGTGTCAGAATTGTTACTTTTTTATGGATAAAATTTACGTTTTCTAACATTCAATCGTCATTTACTCGAAAACTACATGTTATATACTTTGGATATCAATTAATAGTCTTTCTGCAGCTTCTGACGTACCACAGGGTTCCAATCTAAACCCTTTGCTTTAAATATTATTTATTAATGGTATCATTAACATTAATTAACTGCGAGAAATTATTATTTGTAAATGAGAAACATTTCTACACCAGTTCTTAGCAGATCGATTTTACTGAAATTTTCGCTAAACTTTTGAACATATCGAACAATTAAAAAATATATATTTAGCTCTTAACTGTTGGAAAAAGTCTCCAAAATGCATTTTTGAACGTAAATTTCGAAAATGTAGATTAAATTTTGAATGGAACTTCGATTTCTGCTGGACTATTACTTAAAAATTAATTTTCATGTATATATTTGTTAGTATTATTCCAAATAATGAAGTTGACAACGACAGTACATGTTATATACTTTGGATATCAATGAATAGTCTTTCAGCAGCTTCTGACGTACCACAGGGTTCAAATCTGAAGGCTTTGCTTTAAATATTAATTATTAATGGTATCATTAACATTAATAACCTGCGGGAAATTATTACTTGTAAATGAAAACATTTCTCCATCAGTTCTTAGCAGATCGATATTACTAAAATTTTCGCTAAACTTTTGTATAGCTCGAAAAATAATAATAATATATATTTAGCTCTTGACTGTTGGAAAAAATCTCTAAAATGCATTTAAGGACGTAAATTTCGAAAATTTAAATTCAATATTGTGTGAAACTTCGATTTTTACGGTTTGTGCGGCTCTGAACTATGTAGTATATAAAAACTGAATTGTCATATATATTTTGGAGTAAACAAACTTACTGTTTTCGATAGTTTGTAAATATTAATCCTTTTAACGTGATAACGATTTTTAGTTATAAAATTTCCAAAAAGTAATTTTGGATTTGAATATATTAATGAACGTATTGACCAACATTATAAAGTTTTGATTTCAAAATGTATAACGAATTATTTTATGTCTGTAAAGGTATTAAACTTATAAATATTTATTTAACATAGCGTATGAAAATGATACTAAATTATCTTCTATTTTATTTTTCTTACGATAGAAGTAGAGGAATTTTAAAATAAGACCGTGTCTCGGCGAAATTTCAGCGATGAAAAACAGTTAGGAACTTAGCTAATTAATTATATAGAGGAATAACTAATTAAACTTAATTTTCGAGCGATGACATAAAAATATAAAGAGTTACAGTTCGACGTAACTCTTATAATTAAATGGAATATTCGGATTATATAAGTGAAATTCTTGAAGTTAATAATCTAGGTGAGAATTTCCATTAGGATATATTTTGACGATAGATAAAAGTAATGAATTGAACTTTACCTTATCCCAACGTCAGAGCTGGTTAATAATAGGAAAGTATTAGAGGATGTTAACATAATGGATATGTAGGTACGTATTACAAAACCGACGGAAAATTGTTAATGTATTTTCATTTTAAACTTTATTCCTCTTTGGTAGGTAGTAGATTTTATAATACAGGGTATCCCGAATACAAGTGACGGTACTGAACGAATTTGTGTATTAACTTTTTTGTGATGCAATTATTTACATTAGTTTTTCAAATATCAAAAAGATGTGCCAAATGCAGATACTTTTACAACGGTCTGCAGTGAGCGCAAGTGTCGACAAACGCAGGCCTGACGCGGGAAATTTGAAACCGAATCGTGGATGGAGATGGAACTCCAGGGCGTCTACGGCATATTGCAGCAATGTGGCATATCATACACGAGGTTCAATTATTTCCGTACCATGTACAGCATGTCTAAGCATTAATACCAGGGAATTGGATGAAGAAGCATTAAAAAAGTGTTGAATTAAGTATAAGAATGCTTGGATGACAAGAATATGTAAATATTTATATACCTTCATAAAGTTTTCAGTGTGCCATGAAGAAAATTATAAGTTGTTGATAGATAACAGGAATGTAATTTTCAAGTTGTTTTTATTGAGATTGATAATGTTAGAACAGTGTATTATTTGTATGTAAAATAAACATCAAGTTTTCATATTTTTAATTTAGAAATTAGAAAATTCCACATATAAATAGATTAAAGTGAACTTTATTCTCCATCAAGCTATTTTGATATGCTCATTGTAGAAACACCTTGTAATTCGTTTTTGGTTGTCGAAGTTTTTTTATTAATACAAAACCGTGAAATAAATGTATAAATATAGTCGATGTAGAAACCTCTTCGGTAAGCTGAAGGGTTGTGAAAGTATGCGGGCGAAAAATCCGTAATAAAATCGAGACGGCTTATACAGATTAAAAAAGGGCATGGAAGTTAACAAGGGAGTTTAAATGAATAAATAGGTAGATGCATCACATGTCAAACAAGGGCTTTCGTCTCAGTGGGTGCCCAGCAAGTTCGGGAAGATATGCGAAACTATGTAATAACTTTAAAATAGGAGTAAAGCAAATATTGTTGGGAACAACGCGGCGCCAAACAACAGTCAGGATGAAAGTGACAGGAGGCAAGCTTAACGTCAAACCAAACAAAATTAAACTAAACTTTTCCTCTTAGGCAACGAGCTGGTAAAACTGGCTCTAGTCGAACCGGAAAACTTTTCGTGTCTAAGTTTTTCCTCCACTCGCCTAACTCTAAGGCCCGCCGTTCTCAAAACACCGGAAAATTATAATATTGATGCCTCTCCACCTGAATGCAGTGTATCTCGCGTCACAGTAATTAAGCTTTTCTTGTTACACTCAAAACAGCACGCAAATTCTCCCCGACGTCAAATCATTGCCGAGCAAAGCCCCTTTTGTACCCTTTAACCGACTGCCATTAAAATGATTAAAATTATGTACTTGCATTCGACAACATTTAACTTATCTGTAAGTAATACACCAAGAAAACAAACTATATTTTTTGGAGTATCACACTCGAAGAAATTTAAGCATTTTTGAAAAAACTGGAAATTTAAAAAAAAATTACACTGTAAAAAATAATTACACATTTACACAAAATAACATAATACTGTTAGTCGAGATCCACCGTGCGTTTATGTTTTTACACATTCCCCTGTACGTAGCAGTGTGTTAAAAGTCAATCACAATCCATTGTGTTAACATAACAAATATTATGTGTGACTTTTACAGATTCCAGTGTTATTTGTATCATTAACTACAGGTTTCTCCATAGCTGCAAAGGCATATTCTCCAGAAGTGCAGGAAGTTTAGGTAACTCACACTGTTCACAATTAGCCCAAAATGTCCTTTTGGACTGGATTTACAATGTGGGGATTTTCAACGGACCAGTAGTGTTTGTTGCGCCTGTTTGGCAAACCATTACAGACAAATCGGCTTTGGTCCGTCCAAAGGACGTGCCGAAAACGGTTCTGATCAACAGCTTCTATATTAACTATAATTTGAGCTGTAAAATTAATTCTGTTTTGAATGTGACGCTCAGGCAAATACTCCAAATTGTGAATTTTGTAGTCATGATCATTGATCTTTAAAATTAATATAATGGGGAATGCCACTATGTTGGAAAAGTTTTTGGAAACTCAGTAAATTACATTGTTTTGGAAATATATGAAGACCATATTCGTTATTTTTTAAATTAAATTAAATTTAAAAAATTTATTGTCAAATTAATGTACATGTGACGTCAGATGTACATTTTTTACATGCGGCAACAGAGCAATAGCATGCAACTTGTCTTAGAATAAAATAAATGCCGAGACAAAACTCAAGAGGTTTCAGAGTGTATAAATATAACTAAATTACAAAGAGGTTATGTTTGTTTAGGAATATCACGGGCCATAGACCAAGACAAGACAGAATTCATAGACTATGGCATGGCATAACCTCAATTTGAGTTTAGTGGTTTTATTGTCATGCATTGTTGCCAGCTGGTAAAAATATATGCGTGACGTCATGTGGTTTTAAATAATTAATATCTCTCATAAAACTGCATATTAGTCCAAATCCTTTTGACACATATATACCAAATTCAGTGGTATTCCCCATTGGAAACAATATTAAGTCTGATGTCGAATCTTTTTGGTCATAAGTAAATTCTCATAAAGCTGGAAATTCACTGCCTTCAGTCTTAACAAATAATGATGAAACACTCACTTCATTTCAAGATAGTGGATGGTTCTTCACATACATTCAGCAACTCCTTCAATATTCCATCTGACACTGTCATCAATTGTCCCACTGGAAATATTTACAAAAGCACATAGCCGTATTCGTGATTGGTGTATCATTAACAATCTTTCTCTAAATTCTAGCAAATGCACTATGATGACTTTCTTTAGGAAACGGTATCCCATATTATATAATTATAACAGGTTTGTTCGTACATAGCAATGACTGATAGTTTACAGCACTGTTTTAATGCGCAAGTGCAATTCATGTACAAGCAGTAACCGTTAGGGGTTTGTTTGAAGTAATTTTTATTTTTTGGTCACTCATGTATAAGTGATAAATCTCATCATCACTAGAATTTGAGGTACTGCTGTAATTGCTAACTTGCTCCTCTTCACTAGAGTCACTCATTTTGAAAAACTACAGAATTGCGTACTTAAAAATCTGCAAATTACTTGTGCAACTATAATAACTTTCTCAAATAGCATTATTACATAAAACTTTAGTTACGTTCATTACCTAGCCTACCAAAAGTTGACTTCCGTTAGCTGTTAGATTCTATCTGCGCATGCGTCTGGACTAGTGGTTTCCTAATAATCCTCAAACCGATTTGACTGTCAGCAAAAAGTTTCCAAACCATCCACTTTTGTGTTGGAACAAAAAATCTTACAACTAGTTCCCGGATTGATTGTGTTGGAACGGTTAAATTCGTACTGCGCAAACTCGTGCCAGTTTGCTGCTAGTTTGATGCTGTGTAGGAACAAACCTAACATGATTGGACATTATCCTAAGCCGTCCTGAAACTGTAAAGGATCTAGGTGTATATTTTGATAATGAATTAAGTCTCAATATTCATATTGACAAAATCATTCAGTCTGCTTATAAAACTCTAGGATTTCTAACAAGAATGTCATATGGATTTTCGGATATACAAGTATATATGACAGTTTTCCATGCTCTTGTTAGATCTAAACTCGAGTACGCTAGCATTGTGTGGGATCCTGGTTATAAGGTTCAATCAGAAATTGAAGATATTCATAGGCGATTTTTAAAGTTACTTTCATATCGCCAGGATGGAATCTATCCTCAGATAGGTATTCCCCATGACATCTTACTTGATAGATTTAAAGTGTGTAGTCTGGAACAACGTAGAAATATGCATTCGGTCATGTTTCTTAATAAAATTTTGCATAATGTTTGTGATTGGGCAGGGTTTTTGTCATTAATCCATTTTCAAATACCCAATCAGGCAACACGTAGCAGCCGTTTGTTTTACTTGTCGAGGGCCAGAACGAATTTATCAAAATTTTCTCCTTTCTTTAAAATGTGTTTAACTTGCGACGATGTGTTAAATAGAATTGATATATTTACCTGCAATTACGAATATTTTTCTTTCAAGTTTAAATCTCTCTCTTTTTATTCTTTTGTCTTTTTCTTTACCTTTGTATCTGATTTGTTTATTACTTGTCATTTTAGTTTAGTAATTAATTTTTCTCTTTTTTATATTGGTAACTTTTCTATTATTTGTTGTTTTATTCACCGTATAAGTGGATTTTCTGTTGGGTGGTATTAAATAAAATAAATAAAAAAATTAGTTGAACGGTTGATTTATCCAAATTGAATTCTCAGCTAGCCTGCCTTACAGAATTTTGTTTCCTTTCTCTAAAGTTACACGAAAGTCAGAGTAATCTATATCGTCAAAGTCAACATTTACTATTTTTAAGAGTTTTAGTCCCAATTAGTTAAAGCATTATCACAATTATCAGCAAGTTTGTTATAGGTTAGGTAAGTACTTACAATTTTCTTTGATCAAACCTCAGTTTAAATTTAAATGTTCTCCATTTGAACACAGCGGATCAGAGGTAGCTGAACACAACAACGCTACACGACCAACATGGTATAGTGATTTGTGTTGGTTCAGCTGATATACTGCAGCTGCGCAGTTCTACTCAACCAGTCAGGAGTGGGGATATAGAAAACAGAAGTGTGTTAAGTTTACACAAAATGGTGTACTGTTAACACATCACTGGTAAAAATATTACACAAATTCTGTATATTTTATTGTAATACTAGCAACTTTAACACATTTTATGTAAAATGTATAAAAAAGTAAAATTATTAAAACTTAAATTATACACATCCTAAATTACACACTGAAAAATCTCACTTACACAGCAACTTTTTTTACAGCGTATATTCTGCAATGAATAACTAACGATCGATCGTGTAATATCCTACACAAATTACTTATAGAGAATAATTGTGTATTTTGTGCACTTTATTTCAATATTTAAATAATTCAGTTTAGGTAATGTGTAAAGTTGTAAATATTCACACAATATAAAGTTACTAAAAGCACATGTTACTCCAAATATGTAATAATTTTTTACACAAATCGTTCCTGTCACGATTTTTTGACCAATTTGGAGTGCTGTTATATACAAATGGAGTAAGATTTTATATACATTTGTGGAATTATTAACAAATATATTTCACCCCATTTTTTATATTTAAAATAGACTTTTACTAAATGCCTAATAAATTACCCTCAACGCGGGACTGACAAAAACACAGCAGTTTTTTATAATTGTCGGTGAAACCGATTACACAAACGACGTTAGAAAATAATTACTTTTCTTCAATAGGACAATTTTCTAATTGGCAGTCATTTATTGTCCATTGACGTCATATTGCACCTGTTGGATTGCTTAAGAAATTAATATTTAAATATCAGCTACATATTTTCGTCTCAATATTTTGTTTTCAACTCGTAAAAATATTTTTATAAGAATTAATTCAATTTTTTTTATCACAGCTTTTAGATTTTAAATATTTTTGTATACAAGTAGTTGTTATAAATTTGTTAAAAGTAACAAACGTAAATTATTCTGCAAAGCACAGAAGTGATTAAAGCAGTGAGCTAGGTTAGTGCTTTATAAATAGTCTAACAAGGTCAGTACTAACAATTTTTCCAATATATAATTCGGAATTGGTAAATTTCCGTGTTAATAGTTTCACACACACACTAACGTTTTTATATATTTTGTACCAAATATGTTAGAATTACTATTAATATAATAAATATAATGAATCTGTAATGTTTATTAATAATGTGTTAAGAAGACTCAATTTCGTGTTAACTTAACACACCTTAATACACACACTTCATAAACCCACGGCTGTTGATTTCAAATTCCAACATCTATTCTCAGCAAGGCTATAATTACTATACGAAAACACAAATTTCAGTGTGTAATTCAACTGTTGTAGGTCAGCAGTGCCAGCACACTGAACCTGAACCTGAAACTGAAGTTTGATCAAAGAAAATTGTAAGTACTTACCTAACTATAATAAACAATTCCATATATTATAATAAACGTTATTTAATATTCTGCAAAATAACTATCTTCTCTCGAAATCTAGTTTCAAGTGCTCCCGGTAGAAAACAAAATTATGTGTCTTTCCATACGTTAGTTATGAGTTTGTATTCAGATTTTATGTGGATACACACCACTCGTGATAAAATTATTGGAATATTATTATGTAAATTTGGGCGTACTTTATTGCAGCTTGTTTTGATTTATAGATTTTAGAGAAAATGTTGATCCCTGTACGATGTTTAGCACTTTATTTGGGCGTCTAAATAATAACACAATTATCTTTCATTCTCAGCCATTTTTTATATTCAGAGCATATTTTGAAAACTGGTGAACTGATTTGAATTGAAACCTGAAGTTGAAAAGAATTTAAAACACAGTTAAAATATTAATTTTATTTTGTAATATACAGTAGTTGCAAAGCTAAGGTGTGCTAAGTAGTAGAGATATAAAACACCAAGGTGTGTTAAGTTAACACGAATACACACATTTATTGTATTTTGTTATATTAGTAGTAATTCTAATATGTTTTCTGTAAAATGTATAAAAAGTTTCTGTGTGTTAAAGTATTAACACGGAAATGTTGCTCATACAGAACTACTGGAAACTTTTTTACGGCGTGTTTTAGTATATTGATGGTTAGTAATTGTAGCCAAATCCACTCTACTGAGACTAGACTTTGTAGAATCTTATACATATGCTAGGGAGGGATATAGAACACAGAGGTGTGTTAAGTTAACACGAAAATGGATATTTTTAACACACTACTGGTAAATATTACACAAATTCATTGTATTTTATTGCATTAGTAGTAATTTTAACATATTGTGTATAAAATGTAAAAAAAAGTCAGTGTGTGTTAAACTATTAACACAGACATTTTACTTATCCTGAATTACATACTTCAAACTTTGTATTTGAAAAGACAATACTGCTGGAAGAAACTAAATTTATTAAACAACACAAATCCACTACTACTGAGATTAGACTTTGTAAAATCTGGTATATCTGACAAAATTGCGTACTGTTTGCTGATACTGCTAGGGATAGGAATATATAACACAGAGGTGTGTTATGTTAACACGAAATTAGGTACTCTTAATACATTATTAGTAAATATTACGCCGATTCATCGTATTTTATTATATTAGTAGTAAATCTAAGATATTTTGTGTAAAATATATAAGTGTGTCAAGCTATTAACACGGAAATTTTACTCATCCTGAATTACACACTGGAAACTTTTTTACAATGTATTTTCTTATATATAGGCAATAATTGTAGCCTTGCTGAGAATAGATATTGTCGGAATTTCAAGCCAATAGCCTCAGGTTTATTAACTTTGTATTTGAAAAAGCAATGCTGCTGGAAGAAACTAAAGTTGTTAAGCAACACAAATCCACTGCTAATAGGACTAGACTTCGTAGAATCTTGTATATCTAGTCGAAGTTGTAGTCAAAAGCAAGGCATCGCATAAAAGGTTTAGATTTTTAGATCTCGAAACTTCCGTTATTGGCTAAATACCCCAATAATAATGGAATTTATAATAATATGGCGTAATTGAACTAGGTTCGGTTTGGTTGTGCAAAGTTAGGGGTCTGGAAAGTTAAATCTTTAATAAAGTGGTGGTTCTTAATAAACTTGGCATTCCTTTGATTACCAGTTGCTCGGTGGGTGGGAGAGGGGAATGGGGCTCCAGCCGACGACATGTCTACTACTGACTACTGGCGATGACACCGCAAGCTACTGCGGCAAACCGCTTACGTCATTTTCACAAACACATCTCCATGTCTCCTTAAGCCTATAATCCAAACCGACACTGTGATCAATTAAAAACATTTTTTACTGCAAACAATGCTTAAAAGGCTTTACGATGAAGTTGACCCATCGCAACTGTTTTCGCCCTTGTTTTGAATTGTATCATAGCAATGTCACATCATACGCTGTAAAAATAGCTATGGATTAAATGAAATGTTCCAACTTTCATAATGTGTTAATAGTTTAACACATTCTGGCTTTTTTGTACGTTTTACACAAGATGTGTTAACATTACAGTATTTGAACAAAATTTAATGATGTGTAACATTTACCAATAATGTGTTAAGAGTACCCAATTGCGTGTTAATTTAACACATTTCTGTGTTCTGTAACCCTACTCCTGAATAGTTATGCACAACTGCACTCATAAAAATGTTAGAATTTTAGATTATACTTCTCTGTATGCAGCAGTGTGTTAAAGGTTTAACGCAACCAACTGTGTTAATGTAATAAATGCTTTGTTTAATGTTTACCCATTTAAGTGCTATTTTATCATTAAAGAGGTGTGTTTACATATTAAAATATTAATTTTATTGTGTAATACATGCTATTTAACGAATTCAAGTATTAAAGTGATAAAATAAATAAAAACTTTTAACTTATATATTAATTTCCAAATATTATTCATTGTTTTAGACATATTTAAGAAAATTATTAGGGAATCATGGATATTTAATGATTTATTATTACAAAATATTTTTTATTGCCTATGACTGGCGACTTCGCCATTTTATAGAAAAATTCCTGCTGTGTTAAATATTTCTGAAATAAATTTCTAAAATCACAATAAAATACAGAGATAATAATCTAAACACCCAGAGAGTTATAATCATGGACTGTAGTACATTATTGTTTACCGTCTAAATTGTAATTACATTTAAATATAAGTCCACAGTTACCTTAAAATATGTTTTGTTTGGTACAGGGAAATAAAGACATACTAAGTCCTTAATTAATAAATTTCTTATATGCCACAACTTCCTTTCTGTATTAATAGTACATTCATCAACTTTTTATTAAACACAGACATTTCTAGGGAATAATATAAATATTATGAAACACATTTTACCTTGTTCTACAAATGCTAGCGTGGGAGTAAGTAATATAGAGAAAATCCAGCACAGTTTGTGGAGTACCTGCCTTACGTAGTTGCAATTTTAGCTTCTATAGTTTCATATGAGAGAGATATCGCTTGTAAAATAAAATGGAATGTATGCATCATAATAAAAGTTGTACACATTCCTAAGGTAAGGTAAGAAAGTATCGACATTGTAACCATTCTATTTTCCTCAGTTGCGTTAATATTACAACTTTAGGTGTTCTTTTTACCATTTTATTTTTTTATGAATTGTCCGGAAAGTTATGGAAACTTAACTGCGAAATTCTACCTTAAAATTTAATGATTTGATTTTATTTATACTACTGTACGTATCAGATATTGTCAGAAATACTAACAAATAGGTATTGTCGGCGTAATCTCCAATTATATTATCCTTTGTAGACTTGAGTGCCTTAATGCATTGTCCTTATTACCGCTTTAGAACAATGTGAAAATCAACCTCAATAACTTGATTCGACAAATGTGAGAACAGATATTGTGATAGGGCGTTATTGGTACTGAATTGAATTACATGCATATTAAATTCCTTTTGATATCCGTGTATTAAATGTGCCTAAATATTAATTGGACTGTAGAAATAACACTTTTTTATTTTACGAATCGTTAAGCGTTTATATAGCTTTCATTAAATTTATAATGATGTCATTTTGGGATATTTTGCATTATTTGTTACCTCTGTATAAATGCACACATTGCACACTGTTAGAAAGAGACATAAATTATTACCTTAAGTTATTTTATGAAGAATAACGAAGAACTATGATTTTAACACAACACATTAATGTTAATTTTCTGCCACAATAATTTTTTAAAGTCGTCCGGTCACATAACCTCAAACAACGTAAGAAGTTGCACATTGTCACATACATTTTATATTTTTAACTAATAGTTTTTCTGTAAATCGAAAATAATTCTATCAGCACTAAAATGCAGTCGTAAATGAAGACAGCTTGGTCTTACTTCACCGGTGCAGGGGCTGCAACGCTAGGTACAAGTGAAAACAAAAACATGTAACTGTGATAAGATGCTTATATTCTCTACACCCTGTATATTCCATTTTGAATTTTATTTGATTAGTATGCATGTCATCATATTATATATTTTTAACATGTCAGTTAAATGTATATAAAGCTAAAAAATACATATCGACTTCTTTTGCGGTTTATTTGTGCAACTGTGAAAAAAATATAACTTATTCAATATTTATTGTGTGGAATTTGCTATTTCAATGTGTTAAAGTAAGATTGCGTTGTAATATTACCAACTTCTAGCGAAATTATGCGTGAAACTAGTTGCATCTGAAAATACTTAACGGAATATTTCTGAACTGCCGGTAACTTTCCTAATATAACCTGAGTTTTGGAATACAAAACGGTGGTACAACCAGCCAGAATTCAACAAGTCATTCAGTGAAATAATTTTCATTGTGTATACTGTACACGTTTCCTCTTTGTCCGCTATGCGTACTTCCTGTAAATCGATTTTTCTCTTCAAGACAAAGACTAACTCCACTTGGAAATGTTGCAATTAGCTACAGATTTTCATATATTACTGATTACAATTATTTGTAATATTACACGCTGGAATTGTTGGCTATTTATTGACTAAGGTAAATAGTGTCAAATAACACACTAGAATCTAATGAACAATTACTGTGAAGTGCAAAGTACTGTTACCGGTTCTACAGGGTGTTTCAGGAGGAGATGTACATAATTCAGTATGTTATTCTACGCTAAATTTTAAGCAAAACATTTCCTATGAACTTAGTTCTGGAAACGCTTCGTTTAGGATATACAGGATGTCAAATTTAAAAAAATGAATTACTTTTTCTTTAATAACTCTCGACTGCTATGCGGAGGTTTCTTGGGACGGGAAATTCAAATTCTATGGACGATTTGCTGTATCTCCAAGAGAATGCCACAAGCGACCATTTAGATCCTTTTAAATCGCTTCAACTTTATTGTGCCACGGTGTATGTCATTTTGGAATAGAAAAACATTTTCCCCTGCCTTTTCTACTTAAAAAAATGTACACATTATTGAAGTCTCTAGGAGCAGCCGTTTCCGTTAAAAACTCATCTAAATATGGTGATGCATGTAAATTATGCAATCATACAAATATTTTTGACAAGACAACAGAGAAACATCAAGCGAAAGATGTTTAGAGTAAGGAAAACTATTTTTATTTTTTTCCTCGCAAACTGATGGTTGCATGAAAAATTTACAAGAGGGAAAGAAGTAGTAAAATTAGGTGTTTATTGAAATCGGCCATTGCAGGAAAAAGTTCTGAAAGGAATAAATCTAGGGGTTGCTTATTTCCGCCCTCCAGAAACATGAGCTAAGGAATAGACACCACCACAAAATAGCTTTTGACTAGCTGATAATGTGTACCAAAATTGAAATTTCTAAGTGTAACCGTTTTTAACGAAAAAATAAAAAAAACTGTAAAATATTTAACCATCATTCTGAAACACCCTGTATATAAAATAATATATGTTATGTCAAAGAAGAAATTTACTATGATTTTTATCAGCGTAGTTTACTTTTTATCACTGAATAGACATTGAAAAAAATATGCAATGCAATGTTGAATAAATCAGCTAAAATTAAATGTACTCGATTTGTTTTTAAAATTGTTTACTCGATACAAACCAGAATTTATTTTATATCAACGCTCTCAGCGAATATCACATCAAAATGGTAAATAACTGGATATTTATCTGGTAATTAATTAATTACATATACAAATACATAACGGTATCGATTGTAAACATCAATAGCTGTTATTGTTATTATTTAATTTGCGATATCAAATTAGAAGATAGGGAAAAGGTTAAGGTGGGAAACATATCATTTCTTTTCGTTCTGCAATAACATTTTGAGAGCTGTGTGACTGTTTGCATTGCTAACACCGTTTACACACACCAGCAAAAATGTTTACTTATACTTTCAGTAATAGATAAATGGTATGTTGTTGTAAGGATGAAATGGACCGCGCAGCTAGACATGTAACCTCAAAAGGGATATAACGGCGTAAAGTGTGATGCTCGAGCATCTGAAAATTTTCTTTAAATTTTTAAATATGCTTCTCTTCAGTGGTCATTTCTCAGTGCTGCTTCTGGATGAAATATTACAGGACATTTGGTGAAATATGACCAAATGCACTCGCTTGTCATAAACCCAGATTAGCTCTTTGTATCCGTTGGAATTATTTGTTATTAATGTTAGGATATATACCATACCGGACGATCAGAACTTATTAATATTACTACCTATTTATAAGAATTATGACGTATACACTCTCCCAAACGTATTATATTTAAAATGAAGCAGAATAAATATATCGGTTTATATATTTTCAATCGAAGTTTCGATATAGAAGATTTTCAGTATAGGACGAAAATAAGGTGATTTAAATAGACTTACCTTAGTATCTTAAGATTATTAATGTCAACAATGCATAGATATTTTAAATGACAGTTTTAATGACGTAACAACTTTTTATCTAAATGATGTCTTTATAATTATAGCTCCTATTGTTCTCTAAGTTCTCTAAGTAGCAGCAAAATTATATTAAGGTAAGTCGATCACCTTATTCTCCTCAGAGGAAGCTGGTGCAAACACCATTCATTTCCAAAATTGCACATACTAATAAGATCGTAAAATTTGTAAAAAAATACTTTTTCAAGTCTATAACTTTTTAGAAAGCAAAATTGTATTAAGGTAAGTCGATCATCTTATTCGTCAGAGAAAGCTAGCATTAAAATATGGTAAATTCTTTACTGAACGCCCTGTACATATAGTGGGTGTTTTAGGTTTAATTTAACAAACTTTAGGAAACAATAGATTTTTGAAAAATAATGTGACTTCGTCTATTATGTCGGTTTACAAAAAACTTTGCTTTTAAACTGTACCTATGTACGATATTGCTAACTAACATTATTTCCCAGAAGCTGGATTTTCATAATATAATTAGTGAAATGTGGTATTTCATAGATTAATTGATAACCGTGATTGGAAGCAGATTAATTAACAATTAAATATCTCACCTATACAGGGCGTTTCTTTATTAATAATGCTTTACTTAATTGAGTTATTACCAATTACTGAAATAAAATAATGGGCAATTATTGACGAGTATTTTTTTAAATGAAACAAATAGTTATACCATTAGAACATCTTATAAAAACTTTATTTTAATTTTTTTTTCATTTCCCTAAACAATTTGTTCAAATCTGAATGTGTATTTCGAATCAAATAATGCGTTTAATTTTTTCAAAAATGCATATTCTTAATTGATGGATGTGGAAAAGGAAAATATGTAAATAAAGTTTTTATTAGGTTATATAATCTTTTGAAACCCCATAAATTAAAACAACTTAATTTCCTAATATAGTCGTATCGTCGAAAAAAGTATTCATTTGAAAGGAAAAATTCGAATTGTTTCCTGTAAAAAAAAATAATTGCCAATAGGTGCCCGCTAGATGTAGCTGTGCTATATTTTGCGTACTCAGGTATATCGGGTTTGAGAGACATGAACAGCCAAGGGTCAGTTAACTCACCATTCACCTGTGGCGTACTGATGAGAGCTAATAAGCTCGAAACCGGTATATGTTCACTATTTGCTATAGATTTTCCAGGTGTGATTCTATGCTGGTCGGGGCATCATTCCGCGTTGTTTCCTAAAATTCTTTAGCAAAAGTTATTGACCTAAACAAGCAGTTGTTTAATTGGGAAACAAATCTTTGAAATATACAATTATTGTTTTATCATAGATATAATTAAATCAACAAAGTGTATCATTGGGACGGAAATATTTTTTAATGGAAACAAATGCTTTCTTTACACAAACAAACTTTTTGCTTTTTCAAAAAAATGATTTGGTATCAGGAAATAAGTATTTGTTTGGCCCTATCCAAACAAATAAGTTATTTCCATGAAACAAAAAATTTGTTAAAGACATTTTTTCCACTGTAGGTATTAGGACTTTTATCTAGACTGTTGCTTTACTGCGCTGGCCGCTCTGCAAAGAATACACTTAATATTCCTTAAAAGTAATACATTTTCCGAGAAACTAGAGGAAATATGATTCTCTAATATCGCCAACTTAATTGTTATACATAATAAGCTAGGGGATTTGCGTCATGAATTTTTCGTAATAACATTTGTGTTTGTTTCAGATGTGGTCTGTGCTTTTGAACCTGACTTTCTATATCCTCTGGAAAATTTAACAGTAGCTCAGGGCCGTGACGCTACATTTACATGCGTTGTCAACAATCTAGGGGGATATAGGGTGAGTGGGGATCTCACCACTGCAAGGGTGTGTATTTTTTCTATTTATATTTATGCACCGATGGCGACTTCAAGTTGACTGCAACTGAAGGGTCCATTTTTAAAAAGTCACCGAAGAAGTTGCAAATAGATTGGCATCTTAATATGACACGGCATATTTTTACATAATCTCATATAATGACCGGATTCCTATGCCTCCTTTTTTTGTTGTGTATTTTTTTACACTACTATCTAGCCGAGTCACGTGAGGAAATGATGCAGTTAACTGGTCTTCGTGTGACAAGGGGCTACAGTTTAGCAAATATTATCACAAATTTTATTTATACATTATTCGAAACATGCGTGAAAAATGGAAATATACAAATAAACAAAAGTAATACCGTACTCTCAAGAAATATGTAGGAATTACAGGTGGCTTTTGAAGTTGGACTTTTCAGGGGTGTCAACTTGACCGTCGACCAATGCACCGTCACAGAGCACTGCACTCTGCACTGCACCAGCACAAGCACGTCATCTCCGGAGCACCTTTGCACCTATAACTTCAACTAAGTCAACCAAATAGTTCCCCCTAATATTCATACTACTTAGACCTCGAATTGTTGTTATCTGTAACAAATAATTTTTGAGTTATATTTATAGAATATTTTATGACAGTATCAACCACCGGTCACTATTCTTTAAACACCCTGAGTTGAAAGAGTATTCTACATTTTCCGTAAATATGTTAACTGCTGTCGTTTTCTAAAGTTCCTCTGAAAATGTGCAAATCGAAACAGTAGAGGAAAAAATAGATTATAACAAATTATAAGGTAAACTGTCTATCTAAATTTAGAACACGTTGCGGTTTTTCTTGTCCACGGTCTTCATAGGTGGGGTTTAAAACAAAATGTTGCTTTCTTATACAGAGTGATTTAGAAATACTAGAAAAAATTGACACGTACAGTTAGTGTTGGCATTCTTGTCTTGGATTTCCTTGGTCTGTCAAAACTGACAGCCCGAAGTACCAAGACAAAATTTAAACTCTTAGACAAAACAAGATATATTGCTACGGTAAGGTGTCTTGCCAATATAATAAGCGATTTTTAAGTAAGCATTAGGTGAAAAAATATACGGAGGTGATAGAACACGTGATTTTGAGTCGAAAGAAACATATCTATATACCAAGTGTTACAATTTTTAATTTTTTAATTTAACCGTGCTTTTCTACAATTATTGAAGCGTAGAAGAAAAACAAACCATTTTATAACAAATAGTTCTCTATATTTTTTTTTATTAGTAATAAATGAATTATTTAAATGATTTAACCAATAAAATCCAAAGTGGTTTCGTTACTTACCTAGATCTTCACAAACATTTCTACTTTGTAAAACCGAAGAGTCAAATTTAAACCTGGATTTTATTTAAACCTTTGTGTGTAGGTTTATTCAGATATTATTAAAAACTTACCTAAGCAATGCTCTTTAAGTTCTTAGCAATAGTTTCTTGATAAACATCCTTTATATTTTTATGCCAGTCCATTGCATTACTTTTTTCCTTCATAGTGAGATATGATTACTAATTTATATTTTGTCAAAAAACGTTAAATTGACACCCCATTTTGATCCTTTAAATTGTATGTAGGTAACTTAGATTTTTAATAGTTACGCATATTCAAATTTTGTTCGTTTCCCATCCCATTTTAATCAAAGTATTAATTTCGGATGGTACTAAATCATACCGAATTGTTTCTGTAAAAGTTGTTTGCATATTCCGGAGCATCATTCTTAGATTAGTGATGAAAAAACCGGAACTACAACGGGCCCCAAAACGCTAGACAATTTATACACTTTAGGTTATAAATTAAAGTTAAACTAATGTTCGTGAATGTTTCACTTGCTACATTCCGTTTCCTCAAGTAATAGCGGCCTTTGGACGCCATATTCTCCTTTTCAGGGGCGGAACGGTTTCAAGAGCAAAAGGTAAATAATATCTTATTTTCTTATATTCAAGACGAAGCAATTATTAATGGAAAACGTATATTTTAAATGAGATTGGCGATTACGGGTGCTGCAAGTGAAATTATTTGAACATTCGGAAACAAGTAAAAATGAAACATGAAAGAATAATTAATAAGAAACTTGAAAAATTTAAAATTATTTAATATTGAGGAAATATTTTGAAACTGTTTAAATATTCCTACGAGTGAAGATTTTTAAAAATAGGCAAAAAATTGAAATAAATAAATGTATTTTGGGTTTTCATTTTGAATTAATATTCCTAATACACAATCTAATATATAAATTTCTCGTGTCACAATTTTAGACGCCATACTCCTCGGGAACGGCTTGACCGATTTTTATGAAATTTTATATGCATATTCGGTAGGTCTGAGAATCGGTCGTAATCTATTTTTCATACCTCTAAGTGATAGGGGTGGTCCACCCCAAACAATTTTTTTTTATTTTTTGGACAAAATTTTTTATTTTTATTTTTTTATGATGTGGCATTAAAAAATACATATAACCCTTAATTTTCATCCTTCTATCACAAGCCCCTATTTTTTTAATAACCATTTTAGTAATTTAATCATTTTTAACCCTGGTCGATAACTGATCGATTGTCACTAGATCAGTTATCCTCGCCAGGCATCTACCGGTGTCACTTCTCACCCAGTAAACAACACGGAATAGGGATGAGAACGAAGCCGGTCTCCTGTCTCTCTCACAATAAGCCTTCTCTCACTCCTTACACAGTTTTCGACCATTATTATTGTGTATGAATCGAGCGTAATAGTGACGTTTACAATTATCATTTTACCTTCTAAGTGTAATTCTCAAGTAAATTTATTGTTAATTTGCTGGGCCATAATTATTTATTTCCTGTTTTATCAATAATTAATAAAATTATTAATTTTAAATGTAGTTCTCATTATTAGTTAATTAAGTGATCTACATAACCTCAAAAGTACGCAACACGTGTCACGAACTCCCGCCAACAACGGCTATTATTTTACTGTATGGCTCTCTTTTTGTACAGTGAACAATGCCAACAAGACGTAAAGGGGCTGATTTGGGCCGTCAAACAAGTAAAATTGCAGGCACTTGAAATAATTCAAAAAATGAATGTTTCGTGTTTTGTTATTCTTATAGGCCGTCATCGTTCACAGTGCTCCATTCCTCTTTTAGTCATATACCACATCTCCACACGCTTACAATAAGTTAGTTATTTTTTATTTAACTGCCAAACCTAGTTGAATTATATAAAAATATTCAAGATTCCTTTGTATTTTTCGATTATACAGCATGTTTCAGGAGGAGATGTACCATATAAATAAAAATCCTATGAACGTAGGTCTGGAAACGCTTCGTTTAGGATATACCGGATGTCAAATTTAAAAAAATTAATTACATTTTAATAACTCTCGACTACTGTGAGTTAAATTCATGAAATTTTGTATGTGGAGGTTTCTTGGGACGGGAAATTGAAATTACTCGAGAGTTATTAAAGAGAATGAAATTATTTTTTTTAAATTTAACATCCTGTATATCCTAAATGAAGCGTTTCCAGACCTAAGTTCAAAGGAAATGTTTTCCTTAAAATTGAACGTAGAATAACATACTGAAGTATGTACATCTCCTCCTGAAACATCCTGTATAGAAATCTTGTAAAAATATTTTTTCTGTATTAATCACTTTTGTACTTGTTTTAGACGTTTTTTTTTCATAAAAAATAGTGTGGTAGCAATAAACGAATATTTTATAGAATTGTAGCAATTTCAAAGAGTAAAGAAAGAATCAGCTATTATTTTTTTTCTTCCGTAATTGAGGAAAACCGGCAAATTATACATTTCCTTATAAACTATTTCACAAGCAGAAAACCTTCTATTCAATAAAGCTGTGATAAAAGCTGAACTATTTAAAGCAGCTTTTACAAAAGATTCTTTAATTTTATGCGTTCTGGAAACTTGCTAATTTTTGATATTACTCTGAGCAAATATTTTATAGAGGCACTAAGAATTGCATATATTTTTTGTTAAAAGTTGTTGAAGATTTTTTATGTCACTAGCCACAATTTTAAGAATTTTCTAAATCATTCGAGGAGAAAAATTAAAGTAGCTTAATCTGTTCATTGGATAGAAGGTACTTAATATACAAAGTAAAAGGGAAAGTGGTAGCAGAAGTAACGAAAAACAGTGCGTTCCACAGGTGACCTTAATGGCGTGACAGATCTGTTAAATAATTCATCTAAGCAACTCAAACCGTGTACCAAAATGTCCTGTGCATTTAGCGCACCATAGTCGTACGATTTAAAGCAGAATACTGATTATCAGGTTATAGGATATTCGGTAAAGAATGGCCATATTTATTGAACAATCAACAATATTGTTAGCATATTCCTCTCGTTTTCCTGAACATTGCCATTACATTAACCAGGTACTGAAACTTATCTAAAACGAATGAGAAACGACAATAGAATTTTAATTACAGTGAACTGAAATTTTAAACATAATATATAAATATTTTTTTAACTGAGCTTTGTGCAAGTAATTAACATTTATTGCATCAAGGAAGGCTTTTGCCAATATATTTTCATATGCCAAGTTCATTAAAATCGCTTTGTAACCGATTATTCAGTTCAGTTTTTCAAAAACTTTGGCGCCCTCTAACGCTACATTTTTTCATGCAGGTAAATTAACATAAATCGTCCAATTTTGAGCTTAAGAATCTAGAGTGGCTGGTTAGTACATGTATTTCAGGAACGCCATGTATTTTTTATAATTAATTTTCCAGTTGTTATGTAATATTGACTCGTACAAATAACATAATTATAATCAAATAAATTTTAACATTTAACTGTAATGCTATTAAACCTTATGTCGTTATTCGTTTGGATTTTATTGAACAAACACAATTGATTACACAAAATAACAGATTTGGTTTCACCAGAACAAATTTATTCAATAACAGCTTTGAAAATATTTATACAAATCCTCTTTTCAGGCGTACCAGTTTTAAAATCGATTCAAATGAATTTTTATAAATATGCATTTAAACAATTAAGAGAGATCGTTGGGAACGGTATTATTCTAGTTTGTTATTATTTATTCACCGTGCATGTACCGCCATGAAAACGTTTATTGGTCGTGAAAAGGCGTTTATAGATACTCAATAACTTGTTTCGATTATACAGAAATAGGTTTCCGTACGACTTTTTATTCGCTTAAACTCCTTAACAGGCGTCGCAGGCGTTAAAAGTTATTTTTTATTTTTTAATTATCGCCGAAGGACTGTATAACCTCAACGATAACTTTTATTGAGGTTAAGGTTATTTTCTGCCAGTTTACAAAGTTTTATTTTTAAATGTCGCCTTTCATTTTGTTTATATTTAGTCATTGCAGAATTAATAGCACGTTATAATTTTTGCATTGCTCATAATTATTTAAAAAATAAGTTTTGTTTCATGTTCTGTGTTTGCATTTTTAACCACGTGATATTTACATATGTTTTTTCAAAAAAACAATATTAGCTCGACTGATAACATAAAATGTGTGGGTGTTTTTTTTAAATGCTTTAAACTTTTTTAAGGAATACTAAACGCAATACGCCAGTTGTATATTAAAACTTTTAAAATTAATATCATGCACGTAACGAGTAATGTAATCAATTGTTAAGAATTATGTTGGCAATAATGGAAATTCTTTATATTTCCATTTAGAAAAGACTGTATTAAGCATTAGTGAAACTATGTTTGATGTATTTTGTGTAGACCACATCTGTAGTAGCAACAGGCGCTACTTCATAACGTTGTTTTCTTGAAGTATCGAACAGCTGAAGGGATTCAAGTGCAACGCAATTAAAATTCCAAAGATGTTTTGTGTTTATCATAACATAGTAAACCCCTTAAGATTAAAAATAGGAATTCCTTAAATTTCTTTTTAAAAAGCAGCAGAGAGCATGATGTACTGATTAAATTTTTTCTTGTTGAACCATCACTCATTCACAGTGTTCTTTCAAACCCTTTAAAAATATTATTGCTGTCACCGGTAAACAGCATTAATGATCAATTTTGCCCTTAAAAATGAATTGAGGTATTTTAAACGTTTCATCGAGACAGTGCATTGCACTATTTTGATTTTAATTAAGCTTGGATCCAACCTTTATAATTGTAAATGCCTACGAAAACGGAAACAAAGTGAGCTCTTTTATCTCTATGCTTATTTTAGATAATAGATGTTTAAATGGCCACACCCACACTCTCAATTTCAGACACGAGCCAAACAACAGCTTTGTATATCAAAGGACCTCACTTGCTTTGAACACAGCCATCTTTTACCAAAACTATAGATAATAGGTACATCTCTTCTGGAATATTTTACCCTGCAAAACTATCAGCAGAGCCTTTCTCTGCAGTCAGGAAATCTAGACGCTCCTACTTTTGAGGCATCCACACGACAAACAATGGGGATGTAGTAAAAATCCTTAGCAGTGTGAAATTTTCTATAAAAGTAATCTTTAAAAGTAACACACGAGAGATAGACGTCAGTTTTAACTAAAAAAAAAGTAAAACATCTTAAGTGTTGTTTATAATCCTGTTGTATTTATATTTGAAAATATCTGCAACATATAATATAATACATAATATTATACAGATGTAATTATTAGATATAAATTTGTTATCCAAAATAATTACCTAACTCACTACACAGATATGTCAACGGCTTTTGATAGGCTGGATCACTTTATTCTCCTTCGTAAGCTGTATAATTCCGGTTTGTCTATAAATTTCTTAAAATTATTTGAATCTTATCTTTCTAATAAATGTCTAAGTTAATATCGTGGTTTTACTTCAATTGAAATCATTGTTACATATGGGGTACCTCAGGGTTCAGTGCTTGGTCCTCTACTGTTCGATATGTTCATTAATGATATATGTGACACTCCTCGAGATAATGTTCTTTTATATGCGGATGATTTCAAACTGTATACGTCTGTTTCATCTACTGATGATTGTATTTTACTTCAAAATGATTTAACTGTAGTTAATGAATGGTGTTGTTTATAATCCTGTTGTATTTATATTTGAAAATATATGTAAAATATAATACACAATATAGATACAGATATAATTATTGGATATAAATTTGTTATCCAAAATAATTACCTAACCCACCATACAGATATGTCAAAGGATTTTAATAGGCTGAATCGCATCATTATCCTTTGTAAGCTGTCTAATTCCGGTTTGTTTATAATCTTCTTAAAATTTTTTTAATCTTACCTTTCTACTAGATCTCTAAGCGTACAATATTGTGGTTCTACTTCAATTGAAATCATTGCTACATCTGGGGTACCTCAGGGTTCAGTCATTAGCCCCCTACTGTTCAATATGTTCATTAATGGTATCTGTGATAGTCTTCGAGCCAATGTTCTTTTATTTGTGGATGATTTCAAACTGTATACGTCTGTTTCATCTACAGATGATTGTATTTTACTTCAAAATGATTTAACTGTAGTTAATGAATAGTGTTGTTTATAATCCTGTTGTATTTATATTTGAAAATATCTGTAAAATATAATATAATATACAATATATGTACAGATATAATTAATGGATATAAATTTGTCATCTAAAATACCAAAATAATTACCTAACTCACTACACAGATATAGCAAATGCTTTTGATGGGCTGGATCACTTTGTTCTCTTTCGTAAGCTATCTAATCCCGGTGTGTCTATAAAGTTCTTACAATTCTTTGAATCTCACCTTTCTAATAATATAATAATAATGTCTAAGTGTACAATATCGTGGTTTTACTTCAATTGAAATCATTGCTATATATAGTTCCATTTAAAAAAAAACCGGTGATGACGTCATTACTCGAAGGTAGGTCACCCTGTATATTAAATTATTATTTGAAGAAACAGTAAATTAAAAACAAAAATCGACTTGTTTCGGAATTTTTTTATAATATTGTTTATTTAGCTAATAATTAATTTATGCGTTACTTTATGAACGCACTGTATATGTTACTCATTTTCAACATCTGGAAACAGTTGAGAGGAGATTTCTTAAATATCTGTCTTTCATACTTGACAATGTTTACCCTGCTAGAAGCATTCCTCAATTTGACATTGTAAAAATACAACGGCTATTTACAAAAAGGCTATTAATTTACAGCAAATTTACAAAAAAAATAGTAAAAACAAAGCATTTTTACTATTATTTAAGTAATTTTTTTATTTGTAGAGTAATGTTATTGCAATATTACACAATTTTTTGGTAACATTAGAATGTATTCACATACAAGTGTATTTTTTAATACTTAATTATTATTAATTATTTTATTTAATTATTTATTTTGTAGTTAATAATTTTGTTTAAAGGTTTTAATTATTGTATTTTTAGAAAGGATTGGATGTTAAATTTTAGTCGAATTCACTGTATTAAAATACCTTAATATTTTGGTAAATCTTATTAAGACAATACACCGAAAGGAAATTTAATATAATTGGTTGACAGGCGGTGTACTACACGTGGCATCTTGGATTTCCGATGCATGCTACCCGGAGCTATAACCCAGATGGGACAATAGCTGTAAAATTGAAACTTAATGAGGTGTGAGCGTTTTAAATTGATATTTAAAAGAACGAAAATAACCTAGACTTGAACAGCAATCTGATTTAAGAAACAGTCTTCTCTATAATGAGTGTAGTCCCAACTTTTCGTTATTCAAATCAGTGATTCGTTAAATTATAATGTACCTCTTGCTTTATTCCACAGGGATATTTAGAACAAACCACAAAATGAATGCTTGCTTTATATATAAATTTGTATTTTTTTACGAAAGAGCGTTCCCATTTAAAACAAGACATATTATATTTTTACAATAATGTAAGCGCTCATATTATCTTATTATTTCTGTATTTAAAATTTGTTTCTATAAAATGTAAGAAAAAAACACTGATTGTGAATATTTGTTATAATTATGCTATGATTAAGAATATTTTCAAAAACTTGCATTTATTTTTTTCGTTTTATTATACAGGGTGTTCCGCATAAAAACCGACACAGATCAAGTAGGGGGTTCCAAAATATTGACTTTTAACCAAACATACAAAGTTGCACATAGGCGGAGTTACAGGCCTTCAAAGTGGGGGCAAATATCTCGAAAAAGAAATAATATTCATGAATTACATTAACTTGGAATAACCAAATTTGGTACATAATTTATGTTTTTATTGGTCTTCTTTCACTATAAGTTTAAGTAACTTGAAATAGTACAAGGTGTTTATTGAGGGTGTGGCCCTTAAAATTATACCAAATTAAATTTAAATTCGATCAATGGAAAAAAGTTTGTAGTGTTCCATTTTACTCGAATTCATAGTCAAAGAAGACCAATAATAAATCTAAATTATGCACCTAATTTGGTCATTCCAAGTTACAGTAATTCAGAGATATTATTTATTTTCCAAATATTTTACCCCACTTTGAAGACCTGTAACTCCGCCTGTGTAGAACTTTGTATATAGAGGGTTAACTATGACTAAGTACAAAAATTTTAACCACGTGCTCAGGGAGCCCTAAAAGACAATAGAAAAGTTATTTCAGAATTTTAGCTCGATATTTAAAAATGGGGCAAAACCCTTTTTTCGTAGGGAAAGTCGGCGCCTATGATGAGTATCGACTGAGATGGCTTATGGTTTAGATCCATAGTTGACATTACATCTGTCAACAACTACCATGCGGTCGTTTGCAGTGTTTCTAAATGCAGAAACGACAAAAATTACATTCTTATTAAGGTAAGGTAACAGTTAATCCAGTTAGCTCCAGTATTTTGCATTCGTTTTTCATTATTTGGTTACAGACTGGTAAAACTACATTTTCACTCACTACCGATAAACACACTTTCCGCAGGGACAGTTAGATACAATGCCTATGTATTATAACAAAATGGAAGAAATGGATGAGTAGGTAAGTTCAAATAGATAACAGAAAACGGTTAACACCCATAACCTAGAAAAACAAACCGGCGTTTAAAATTAAAATAAGGCACTAAAAACTGAAGAAGAACACAAAACTACAACGTAAACACAGGAATTAAATTATAACATGACAGCGAACCGACTCGACTGGACCGACTGCCGACAGTGGCCGACTGTTGCATGACGGTTGCTTGCTGGTTGCATACTCTGATTCTCGCATTGGCGGCGTTAAATAAGGATTTAATATAATATCGAAAAAAATTTTTTCGCTTTATAAATAAGTTTGGAAATTTTTTGAAAGGAAATTCTGTTAATTCTTATTTTTTTCTATCCCCTCTTAAAATATTTGTACTTACTCATAGTTAACCCTGTAGGTGTGTTTTGTTAAATTGCAATAATTTGGGACCCCCTACATGTATCTGCTGTGTGTCGGTTCATAATGTCATTAATTTTAAGGAAAGATAAGTGAAAATGAGTATTATACGAATACGCAATTAAAAAAAATTAAATGACATTGTAAGAACTTACAGATTTCGACAAAGTGGTAATTATTTTAGGTTGGAATCCTTGTACATCTATTTTTGGCGCCAGTAATGTTTTTATATTGTGTATTTTCATAATTTTGAAGAATATAATTTTTCCGTAAAAGTGTAGCTCCTTTTGAATAAAACGACAAACGTTGTGTTGATCGTGATGAAATAAAACTATCTGTTTAAGCATCGCAGTCCCATTATGGGAAGCGTTCGCGCTATATTTTTATCACTTTAATTCGGACGATATATCAAAAATTTCGTATATAAATATGTACATATTTCCACAGGGCAGCATTCTCTCTCTTTTAGATAAGTGTTCAGAGGATCTGATGCGACCGGTGTCGAAGGTGAATAATGGTAATCTTGTTTGCATATGAAAGCTGTGCTATGCCGTCCCGTAGTTCCGTAACTGGCCCAGGCCCGTGCTCGGGCTTCGCTACCATGTCACAAACAGGCTAGATAGCTTCACGCGGTCGCGATACCATCAAATCCTTCGCTTTCACCATAAATGGCACTGAAATATATTCTTCGGGGGTTATCTTCCCGGTTTCATACACAAATTGTGTTTTAACGTGAAACAAAGAATGCTCAGTACATTTTTCTATTTTTCATGGAAAAGTTCATGATCGCTTCCATGCAGAAGTCGTCGAAAATCTAATTGTCGCATACGCTGTTAAAAATGTTAAAAATCTTCATGCCAATGTACATTTAAATTTTATTTGTATGATATTGGGGAGACTAGATGGCTGACTATGTCGATTATTATTAATATTAAACAGGTAGAATTACTTTTATTATACGTTTAGATATGCCTAAGTATGTAGAACAGACTTTAAATTGCAGATTGTTATAGTTGTTTCCTTTCATTAATTATTTTCAAAATAATTCACATATTTTTAATTTTCTATTCGTTTTGAGCAGGAATATTAGATGTACAGGGTGTTTCTTAAGTGTTTAGGAATTAAAAATTAAAAACTGATTTTTTTTTTAATTTTTGACACCCTGTAGTTGAGCAAGTTTAAATTCTTATTTATATTATATATATATATATATATATATATATATATATATATATATATATATATATATATATATATATATATATATATATATATATATATATATATATATATATATATATATATATATATATATATATATATATATAATGATCTCGTGAATAAAATAAAAGTGCTTTCCTTCTTGAGTATAAAGAACACGATACCCTGATTTCGTTTTCCACTTCACTAAACTTTCGATTCTATCTGGCTAGTCCGAACGGACCAAACAGATGATATTTTTTTACCTCTTTTAACATTTGTAATTGCTATGTAATTAGTTCGGCGAGGAATTTCATCAGGCAGAGTTAAAAGTTGATATAAAATTCTTTATTTGTTACTTTACACTTATGCCATCCTTTTAGGTTCAAGTTAAATGATTTTAAAACCAATGTATGTAACATTTATCTTTGAAATACATCCTAAAATTAGAGGGCAAGATAATAATTGTAAAATGTATTTGAAATGGACAATTTAAAGTCTGTTTCTAAATATAATTGATATTCTCTTAAGGAATACTGAAAGTTTGAGTAGAAAGTTTTTAACGAATAATAAAAATTCTTGTTAAATGAAAATGGCCAATTAAAAGGACTGCTTGGTCAGCTGTTCTCAGTATTCTAGTAGTAGTATATCATGGTTAACACAACTAGTCATTAATCTTCACATTAGATCTCGAGAGACAGGCAACATTTAAACGTTAACTTTTTGCGCTTTTTCAGCCCCTCTTCTTGCAAAGAGCAACACAGGTTGTAACTAAATCATAACGGAGAGTTTGCAATGCAATTAGCACACATGGCACTTACCCCTTTTAGTTCGGCGAGAAGTACGCTATTGTCATCGAATTATGCTGCTTACTTTAAGTCAAATAGAAAGCGAAATCGTTTAATGGACCGCTTACTGAAGACTCCATTTTAACTACCGTATTTCGGAGTTTTAAAAATTCACGTTTCCTAAATTTAGACTGACAAAACTATGAGCCGTAGCACCTTTAGCATTAAAGTTTGAAGGAAAAACTTTTAATATAAAACTTGTTAAACTTAGCTCTAAACTTAAATTTATGTTATGCTATACGGCGTGTTTACTTTTAAAAAAAGTTAACAACAGGCATTGCTTCCTCTCCACCAACCCAATTTGATTTTAAACAGAACCTGCATCAATTGATTCAGAATTCAGATTTTGTTTGTCTCTCCTGATAAAGTTTAGGGACTGATTCCATTCACAAAATCTAATCGTACAAGTATCTGCGACACATTATAGAATTATGTATCTAAATTATACTACGTGACAAAGAAAGGTAAACAATTATACAGGGTGTCCGAAAAAATGTGAAAATCGGTTTTTCTTAAATAACTTTTAAAGTACTCAATATAATTTAATGAAAATTTAATGTGATGGACACTAGTAAGGACCTCTTAAAATAGTGCCCTTGAAACATATTTAACTTTTTAGTTTACCAGGGGCGGGCTAAGTTTTACGATTTAATTTTTAACATCTTGCATGATAAAGACTTTAAAATAATAAATCTGGGTAGCTTCAACCTTATACTTGAAAAAAAGTACTCTTTTTTAATATCGATAAAATGAACCGTTTACGAAAAAAATAATAATAATCGAATTCATGTTTTATTTTTAATGATTTCAGTTTTTTTTTTCTATGCAACAAAGTTCGATACGAGTCATTCAAACAACAGGAAAGTTTCATTTTAAAATATTTAATCCGAAAAAATCATGTCCTAGATATGTTCAATAGGAGACAGATCCGGCGATCTTTGTGGCCAGGGTAAACGGTTGGTTTGATGTTGATCCCTAAAAGCTATTGCTTGCCTGGCAACATGAGGTCTAGCATTGTCCTGCTGTGATCTGCTACCATACGCCATACCATACCATTCATCACTAATGGAATCATCTGATTCCATTCTTGGTCCCAATGTGGATGATAAAACAAGAGGCCAAAACATATTCGGCGATGTCCTGTACTCATACCGACCTTCTCCTCATGTTGTTCAAGTCTATGTATTTTGGTACGTAAGGATCTGTTACTCCTTCTAGAAATTTCTCTCACCGACAAATCTACGTACTCTAGGCATGATCAGCTGTAAAAAATGTCATTTACAACAAGCTTCACAACACTTACAACATAAAATTATCAAAATAAAGTAATATTAAATATGTGTTTACCTTTCTTTGTCAGGTAGTATATTTTATAGTTTTAAGGCTTTCACGACACAGGCTGCTATTCAATCTACTATGATGTTGTTTCGGGTTGTTATGGCATATCCCATTATATATATATACATACAGAGCTCTTTGACTTCTTTTTTATATATACAGAATGATTCATAAGTAATGGAGGCCATATACCACCAGTTAATAGTTTAATATTATCTAGCTACTACTAAACACTAAGTTATTACTAATAACTTATTAAACACCCTGTATATACAAGGAGTGTAAGCGAACGGAAAGATTAGGAAAAGCCAAAGTAACATTTTTTACATCCCACATCCTTTCCACGCGGGTTTTAGCTCCTATATAGTTGATTAATTTTCGGTATTGAAAACAATGCACGGAATAATGTGTGGCTTCGTTTTTGCCCGTGAATAGATCATAATAGATTGAAATTGTGACATATCAACAGCCGCAGGTGAAAATGATTAAAAATCCACTGCTGTATTTTATGTTAAAATAAAAGATAATCGAATAATAGCTTGTTTACCACAACTGTTCACATTTCATTTTGAATCAGGTCGCTTGGATAAAGGCCGACACCAAGGCAATATTAGCAATCCACGAGCACGTTATTACCAACAACGCACGATTATCTGTAACACACAACGATTTCAACACATGGACGCTAAATATACGAGGCGTTAAGCGAGAAGACCGGGGACAATATATGTGCCAAGTAAATACCGATCCCATGAAAATGCAGGTAAGTTGCTTAGTTAAGTAGTAAACTGCTTAGAGTACATAGAGCCACACCTACATATACAGTAGATTAATCATTATACAATTAAACACATAAACTGCCTCAATTCTCGAAATTGTTATGTAAACTAGATTTGTTATGAATTAAATCAAAAGCAATATGTTTTAGAAGAATCTATAATAATGAAGAAAAAGTAATGTCACATCTATCCCAATATACACTGCCATGTTTGCTTTGAATTTAAATTTTAAATTGATTTTTAATGTAAGTATATAGGTACATAAATATATTTAGGGGATAAATATTATTCCGTAATTTTAGATAGACGTGCATTTTGAACTTTATTTATTTAATAAAACACCAAATCAATGATTATATATATTTCGAAATTATCTCAATAGAAGTAGTAAAGGTATTTAAGAGAAAATTACCAGTTAAGGAACCACACATCATCTGAAACAACTATTCATATTTATATGACAATGACACATCACTTTGATAGTCATAGGCTCATATTTGTATATATATATATATATATCTTTAATAATTTTTGGTCTTGCAAGATATAACGTTAGTTTGATATGGATTCTACCTTAGCAGGAGTACTTGTCGCTTGTAGTGACATGACAGGTCTGATACTAGATCCTGCAAATGCATGAGTCTTTAAACTAAACAAACATATCTTAGTAATGCATTGTCATGTTACTAAAATGCTTCATAATTCATATATGAAGTTCAAAAAGCGTGCTACTTCCTAACAAAATGTTGTTCTGAACTAATATTCATATTATTGCTAGACTAGATATCATAATACTACCTACAAGGATCTGACACTGGATCCTGCTAATATATGCATCTTTAAACTATCAAACATAAAGATAATGCTTTGTCATATTACCGAAATGTTTCATAATTTATATATGAAATTCAATAAGCGTACTACTTGCTAACCACATGTTATTCTGAATTGATATTCATATTACTGTTAGATCAGACATCATATTACCTACAAGTGATCTGACACTGGATTCTGAAATTACATGCGTATTCAGTATTACAATCACAAATGAATATATCCTGGTAATGCACGAAACTGTTTCGAACTGAGATTCATATTACTGCTAGATCAGACATCATATTACTACCTACAAGTGATCTGACACTGGACCCTGAAAATACATGCGTATTCAGTATTACAATCACAAATTAATATATCCTGGTAATGCACAAAACTACTTCGAACTGAGATTCATATTACTGCTAGACCAGACATCAAATCACTACCTACCATTTTCAATAGCAATAGGTGATCTGACACTGGTTGCTGCCTATATGCGTTTTTAAAGGGAATAGAAATGAATATATCGTGGTAATGTTCCATAAAATGTCAACATTTCTGTTCTTTACGTTGACACTCAGTGTCACGTCAATGTATTTAATATGTTTATTGTCATATCTTATGTCATTTCTTGTGAGTAATGTAACGAATATCTTAAAATAGTTTCCTATATGTTTTCTAGTCAACATCCTGTACTATATCAACCCGGTGTTTTTTGTTTATTAATTATGTAGCATATTCTCTATATTCTATGTATACTAGAAGGTTAACTGCATAGTTAAGGCGGCTAACTGCTTTGTTAAACGAGTTGACTGGTGTCAGGTGTCTAAGTAAGTTCGTAATTCACCGTCTCTGTCACATTCGCTTTATTTTCATCTGGTAACCTTGCTTGAGTTGAGTTTTAAACAATTAAAAGCTATACAAAACGAGGCCTCCAAACTCCAAAATAACTTTCTTAGTTGCATAAATATGTATTCGTATGATTAATGTTTGGGAAATGTAAATAACTGGAATTTGTATAATAGTTAGATACTCGTTCGTATGACAACCAACCAAATTGTTGTGAAATATTACTTCGAAAACAAATATTTATATATAAACTACGCGAAATAGAACAGAAATATATTTAAAAAGTGCTCACAACAAACTTTGTGATAATATCCCTTTCATATAAGTTTCCAATTAGCTGTACAAGATGCAGAGGCATGCTACACTGCTACAAAGCAAGAAATTGACTCAATGGAATTGGTTTAAATGCTTTCTTTGAGAGTGACAGCTTTAACCCGTGGGAAACGAGAGCCCCTTTTAGGACGGGGTCCGCACAAAATGGGCTGCTCATACATAAAAAAGGTATTGGCTTGCACAAAGATTGTAAAAGTCCCAATCGCTGGACACTGGATACCAACATTGAATTGTACCTTTTTTACTTATATTGAAGTTTTATTCATTCAAATCTATCAGGTTTCTAAAAACGAATTTACCTACGCCCGTGTATCCCGAAAAATATTATTGCCTTAAAATGTTAACTTGGTTGCGTCACTTATCAGGGTTTTAAGGCGCCAGTTCTATCCTGACAAAAAGAATAGTCAACGCTAATACAATTGTAAATCTATGTGCAGTTTGTTGTGAGTATAGCTTCAAACACAATGTGTAGTATTATTTCGCTTAGTATAGTACACTCTTTTAAAAATGCTTTCACTGTTTTAACTTGCTAAGGATACTATTTTGATTTTTAAATTTTACTAGAATATGTGTTTAAATATATTTCTGAAGGGAAATTATTACCTAATTAATTATGCATAGGTAATATTATGTTTCTGTTTAATATTAAAAAAGCGTGACGTGCAGTCATTATATTCCTGCCACTACCCAAGCATTACTCAACATATTATGTAACGGTGTATTATTAACGGGTATTATCTAAGTACTTACAAGTTGAGAACGAGTTACTAGTAAATTCAATGCAAGAAGTAGTTGGACAGAAATTCCTGACAGTCTCCAACTGCTGCACAAATCAAAATCATTCATTTATCTACCTTTCATATATACAATTTTCAAGAGAATTTTGACGCCTACTATGTTAAAATATTGTATAATGAACTATACAACTAATTTTTAAATTTGCTATTTTCTTGAATATGACCAGTTTCTGAGGCTAATGACAAGTGTACCTTTTTTCCTCAAAAACAATGTAGTCCTCCATTTTTTTACGCTCTGTATATTTGAAAATGCCATATTTTGGTGTAAAACAATGATTAGCAAAGAAAAAACCCAATTTAAGAGCTTCTTAATTAGGTATTTATTTGGTAATAATTTTATGAAACTTAGATATCTTTTTACCTAGTTTAGTCTTGTTTCTAGAAAATAAATTATTAGTATATATGTTTAAAATAATCAATTTATACAGGATGTCTCAGATATGACTGGCATGCAGACAAAATAAATGAGATTTACCCAAATATACCTATATCTAAAAGCTCACGTGTCAAAGATTTCGAGATGATTATTATATTTTTTATTTACTAGGAAACTATTCGTGGTAAAACAGCAATAATTCTATATTGTAATGAGATATCTTTAGCGTAGAGACCCTGTGGCACTCTTCTTTTATTTAAAATAGAAATGGTACGCCACTATCTTAATTATTAAAAAATGTAAAATACATCGTATTTAGGTAATTGTTCTTTAAAAATATATCTGCATATCGTAGTTTGTGCCTGGTGAGACCTACTATGCTTCTGTAATACAGGGTGTCCTGAATATAATGCACCATAGGACAAGAGTAGATTGTACATACAGGGTGTCAAAATAAAAATGTTATTTTCGATACTTGTAATTTTTTTAAAAATTCAAATATTTGGTTACATTTTGAAGATCGGGGTTATTGGAGGCAAAAAATTCAAATTTGTTTATAATTTTAACGCTACTTGTAGAGGGAGCCACTTGATGCATCATGCTTCTTTTAAATGGCAGAACTTGTTTGCGGTTTAGTAACTATTAAAACAGTCAGTTCTACTTTTTTATATGAAATACTTTATTGAAGTCGTTAGGAGTAACCGTTTTCAAAATAATCCTATTTGAAATATTCAATGCACTGAAGAAAAATTGTTTTGGTTTCTGGTAAAGCGCCTTTTCCGCTAAAAATACAGCAAAATGTTACTTAAAAGAACTACTCAAAATGGTAAATTATGGCGATGTGCAAAATTTTAAAAGTGGATCTTTCAGTTTTCCTCAGCTTTTGATACAAATATGCACAAACTACGAAATGCAGATATTTTAAATGAACAATTACTTGAATACAATGAATTTTGAAGAAAATTGCAAATAATAATTATTTGTTGAAAATAATCAAAACAAAGTATCTTATGTTTTGTACAATTAAAATTATTTACATTACAATCTAGAATTATTGTTATTTTATTACAAAGGGTTTTCAAGATTTATTAATAAAAAACTTGATAACTAAAAATGTTACGCCCTCTAGGAAATACATCGAAAGAGAAAAAAGATTATGATTCCTCATATCCAAAAACATCTATTCCCAAGTTGATACATTCAAAGATTCTCTATAGTTTTAGTAATGACAAATACAATGTATCTGTATTGTATTAATACAAAAGTACAAATTTGTAGTATTTCTCTCAGTGTATGTTAGTGTATTTGGTTCGTGTAATAAACCACTGGCCTAAAGTCAATGTTTTTGAAAAATATATCTTTTTTTTTTAATTATTGTTGTTGAACCGATTTTTTTTCTTTGATTTTCAGACGGCATACCTAGAGGTAGTGATCCCCCCTGATATAATCTACGAAGAAACCTCGGGAGATATGATGGTGCCAGAAGGTGGCTCCGCAAAATTAGTCTGTAAAGCTAGAGGGTACCCCAAACCTCGAGTGGTGTGGAGAAGGGAAGACGGAGGGCCTATTATAACGCGTACAGGTCCGAATTCAAAATCAGAAAGACTCACATCCGTGGAGGGCGAAACTCTTTCCCTTACGAAAGTTACCAGGTCTGAAATGGGTGCTTATTTGTGCATAGCAGCCAATGGAGTGCCTCCATCTGTTAGCAAGAGAATGATGCTTCATGTGCATTGTAAGTAGGACATCTAAAATATCTGTATACAGTTAATACTGGTCTTAAGCTCTAAATTTATAATATACTAGTACGTTTTTTTAGCCACAATCGGTATATTTGATTGATATAAGATCGTGTGATAGTATGGGCGACATATAAGTACCTAGCGCCATCTAAGGGTGGTGTCGCGAATAAAATTGGGTGCATTGCTCGAGAGAGCTTATTTATTCTGCACTGAATAATAAATTCGTGTAGTCGGCACATAGTAAGGCGACCATCACGGGGAACTTGGTATGCCCGGTAGCAGTAGAATCAATCGAGAATACTACTTGGATTTCCTCTAGAGAAATATAGCTTTGAAAGATGCTAATTTGGAGGTTGATATACAGGGTGTCCTGGTGAATGTGGGAAATATCTCGCGTGCAGATAGACAGATTTATTATTTTAAAGTATTTATCATATAGGGTGTTTAAAATTTAGGAAATAAATTGTAAAGCTTAGCCCGTCCCTGGCAAACTAAAAAAACTAATATGTTACAAGGACACTATTTTAAGAGGCCCTTACTAGTGTCCATCACATTAAATTTTTATTAAATTATATTGAGTACTATAAAAGTTATTCAAGAAAAACCGATTTCCAGCGGCGTTTTTCAGGGACACATATCTCTGTAGGGAGGGTCTGTAGGAAAAATGTTTATAGGAACTTGTCATCTTATTTTTTCATGTTCTATCTGCACTCGAGAGGTTTCCCACATTTTTCGGGCACCCTGTATATGAAACATTTAAGACAATAGATAAAGTCATTAATATTTCTTAAATTTGCATTATCCCTACAAATTTTTAATCATCTTTTATTGCGAAAATAATTACCAACTAGCCTGATACTTCGTATAGTAAGTAGACGAGTATAGAAAACAAACTAATAAATATTTTATCCACGGAAAGTTTTGTCTCAGCCTCCAGAATTCATCTAACATAACGAGTTTCAATATTAGCTTTTAGCCGCTTTTAACAAAAACTAATTAAAAGCACGAATCCTTTAAAACAATTCATCAAGGTCTCGATGGCGAAATGCCCGTCGTACGTTTATTTATTAATTATGTGGGACGTTAAATAATTCTACATATTATGGAATGTACAAACAGAAACATTCTTTTATATCTCTATCTGCCCTAAATAAATTATATTAAAATTTTTGAGGCACCTGGTATACGTTATAATAATAATATACAGGGTGTTACAGAATGATGTTAAGAAAATCTAAGGGTAGGTTCTACGTTTAAAAATAAGAAAAAAAGTTTATATAAACATGCGTTCCAAAATGCTTCGTTTTTGAGATACAGATCTCTATCAGTTTTCAACAAATGAAGATGTATTGAAGACAGAAAGTTGTGAACAACCTGTATTTCGAAAACGAGTTATTTCCGGACCCATGTTTACATAAACTTTTTTCTTATTTTTGAACATAGAACAATATTTTTTTACTTAGTTTTAAAGTTGTCTGTTTTCAATACATTTTTTATCCGATTTGTAAATAGTCGAATATTACTTTCTTTGTTTTAATATAGTGAGTCATAATAAAATGTTATTAGAACTATTTGGTTTTAGTAGACGTTCGATTCGTGATCATTTGACATTATTTTCAACATTAGGCTATTATAAACTATAACATCTCAATTTATGAGCATTTATATCCAAGCTGCTTTTTAGTAAGAATTCCAATTGTTTTTGCTTTTCCATTGAAGTCAGGTGTTCTGTGAAAAAAATCGATGTATTACGTTATTGTATTTATGGATTTGCATTGTGTTGTGTTTGTTTTGCTGTTTTGAGTGTTTTTGTAAATTAATAATTGTGTTTTAATTTTTCTGCATTAAAGACGCCTTACCCTGTGTATATGTACGATGTAGCTAAGATGCTTTCATATAATTTAGAAATACGTTGAGTGTGCGTGTAATTAATTAGCGATACGTTTCCGACAGAAAGGGCGAGATAAAATATTGAACATTTAGAAGGTGCAACCTTTATCCGACATTCTAACAGCTGAATACTGCGAAATAGTCGAGCACGTAATAAATAAGTGTTTTATCTCCTCGCTGATAGAAAAGTAGTAGAGTCTGTTATATTTACGGATACGTGTTTTAGAATTGAACTTTTTAATAGTTCAGTCACACATACCCCATTTTAATTGAAACAGAAACTTTCATTGCAAACAGTACGTCGGGCGAGATACGAAATTTCACAGGAAAATGCTACAGATTTTATTATGATTCTTTTTAACGGGTTAATTTCCGATCATCATCGGATTCATCCGATCTTACAATAAAAGACGATAACCGTTCCATTCCAGACCGCAAAATCTCTAAAAGTAATTACTAAATGTGTTCGTCTAATATGAAAAATCGCATCCATAACCGTTACTACAAAATTTACTGAAGACGGAATTTATCACTAAAATACATTTAGTATTTACAAATTTCGGAGACGGAGTGTATATTTTATTAACCAGATCCTTTTCCTGTTAAATGTAATTTTCATTTAATGTACTGTGAAAAATCAGTGGTAATTGCGACATTATATAGTGAGTTGGGTCGATGTGACAAAAGCGGCATTCCAACCACCTGTATACGAATCTAATCTGACGCATCCTGTGTTTTTGTTTATTATAGCTGAAGTGTTAATTTGTCATTTCGGTATACAATGTCGTCGGTGTAGCGAAACCCTGACAATATCGCATGTGGCTACCGCAGTTTAAAATGAGAGCAAACACACTTCGACAATTTGCTCTTATCTATTACAGTGAAGATAAATGAAAAAACCGAATTAACCATTTTGGGAACTAATTGTTTCGTATTAGAGCCTAATTGGAGGGTTATTAAAGCAAAACGGAATGTTTCGAAAAAATGGCGAATACGCCAGTGACAGACAATTACCTGAATTAATTAAAAAATATATTGGTAACTGCAAACTTAAGATCTCTTCACAAGTAATGTTGTATGAATAGATAATATAATTGCCAGAATTAAAAACAACGTCAGTTTTTATTACGTGACATTAAAATAATTAAATATTTTATTTATTACAATCAATTGAATACGGATACTAAAAGTAACATGTCTTTATGTTAATATAGGTGTCTTAGACAGGGTGTTCAGTAAAGAATAGGCCATATTTTAATGCTAGCTTCCTCTGACGAAAATAAGGTGATTTAAATCAACTTACCTTACTGTAGATATTGAAGCAAACCCAAACGTTTAAAAAAATGGCAAATGTGCCAGTCACATAAAATTACCTAAGTTATTACCTGAATTAATTTAAAAAAATATTAGTAGCTGCAAACCTAAGCTTCTTTCACAAGTAAATTTGTACGAATAAATAAAATAATTACAGAATTAAAAACAAGTCAGTTTTTATTACGTGAAATTAAAATAATTTCATATTTTATTTATTACAATTAATTGAAGCTGCAAACCTAAGCTTCTTTCACAAGTAAATTTGTACGAATAAATAAAATAATTACAGAATTAAAAACAAGTCAGTTTTTATTACGTGAAATTAAAATAATTTAATATTTTATTTATTACAATTAATTGAATACGGATACTAAAAGTAACATGTCTTTATGTTAATATAGGTGTATTAGACAGGGTGTTCAGTAAAGAATAAACCATATTTTAATGTTGGCTTCCTCTGACGAAAATAAGGTGATTTAAATCAACTTACCTTACTGTAGATATTGAAGCAAATCCAAACGTTTAAAAAAAATGGCAAATGTGCCAGTCACATAAAATTACCTAAGTTATTACCTGAATGAATTTAAAAAAATATTGGTAGCTGCAAACCTAAGCTCCTTTCACAAGTACAGTTGTACGAATAAATAAAATAATTGCCAGAATTAAAAACAAGTCAGCTTTTATTACGTGACAATTTAATATTTTATTTATACTTCTTAGCTTCCTGAGGCGAAATTAAGGTGATTTAAATCAACTTACCTTACTCTGGATATTAAAGCAAACCCAAACGTTTCAAAAAAATGGCGAATGCGCCAGTCACATAGACTTACCGGAAATGGTATCCTGAAAAAGCTAAATATGTTTCAAGGACACTATTTTAAGAATTCCTTACTAGTGTCCATCACATTAGATTTTTATTAAATTATGTTAAGTACTTTAAAAGCTATTTAAGAACAACCGATTTCCAGCGGCGTCTTTCAGAGACACATATCTCCGTAGGGAGGGGCTGTAGGAAAAAATTTTATAGGAACTTGTCATCTTATTTTTTCATGTTCCTTCTGCACCCGCGATATTTCTCTCATTTTCCCGGACACCCTGTACAATGCTGCACACTAATTATTGAAATGATTAATTCATAAAGTATGAAAGATACTAACAATACGCCGGTGTAATTAAAGCAAACGCGATATAAAAATACATCTCTACAGCAAAGAACAAGGGCGGGATGCGTTTCGGATTAAAACCACTATTGTCAAAAACATGTTGCAATGAATTTAACCCGGACAGTCCTACACAGAAAAATAGTAAATTTATGCAAAACCCGGCGGTTGTACATAAATCTGCGAAAAAAAGTTAATGTGTATCTTTTGATGAAAATGCGGACGTAGTGAAATCCATTAATAGATGTTAAATATTCTAGAAAGTTTATTAACAAACCGACGACCATTTGGCCAACGTCCTACTCGTATAGAACGCTTCATACATTTATTTATTTAATGTAATGCATAAATTACATCGTTCCGTATTGCGTAAATGCACGGTGTGGCTAGTAAAGCTGTACGTACTGGCACCGAAATCGACCAATGTCAGTGTGTCAGTATTCTTACAGAGTGGCCGCTAAATGCATAATTATGTAAATTTTTCGTCCTAAATATACCAAACTTCCGAATTCACGTTTTTTTATTTGTTCAGGTCAATCAGAACCTCTTTTTTAAACCGAATTTCTACGCCTATGTTAAATACTAAGTGATATTTAAAATATTAAATTTAAATACTAAGTGATTTTCTTGCGAAAAATGATGCCTAAAAACATTTATACGAATGCAAAGGTAATATAATGAAATTCTTGTTGATATTGATTTCGCATCCACATTACAAGGCAGTTTGAAAAACATTAAGGGTTAATAATACTTTGAGATTGAGGAAGTAAATTAAATTTTGCATGAAATTATTAGTAAAGTTAGTAAAGCCCAGGGTAATAATGCAAAAGAAATGGAAAGTTACATATGAATTTTACATGGAACTAGTAACAGTAGGTACTTTACACTTATAATATTTTTGTTACTTTATATTCGTTGTTTACTTTATGTTCATAATATACAAAAGAAAATTGTGGAACGAGTTCGAAAAAAGTTTTTAAAATACTTGGTATTTAAGAATGATGGAGTTTATCCTGAGAGAGGTATTGATTATAATATTTTAACTAGTCGTTTTGATGTCACTAGTTTAGAGAGTCGAAGAATATGTATTTCCGTATCTTTTTTATATAAAATCATAAACAACCTCATTGACTGCTCCGAATTGCTTTCTGCTGTTAATTTTTATGTACCTAGGGTAAATTCAAGAACTACGTTAAGTTTTAAATGTGATACCGCTAAAACTAATATTTTATTAAGGTCTCCGATATGTATTATGTGTGATAACTTTAATCGGTTAGAACACCCTTGTGATATTTTTGCCTGTTCATTGAATACTCTTGTTAATCTAGTTAATGAGCAATACAGTTAACTTTCTTTTCATTTTTTTTTATGTACGCAACATTTTTGTATTTTAGGTATGCGAATATTTCATGATTTTTTTTTATTATTTAGTATTTCTTTTTATAGTTAACTTTCTTTTTATTTTATTTTATTTATAATTTTTTTTTTGGATGTACTCAAGATTTGTATATGGTATATGAAAGTTAAGAAGAATCGGTAATAAATTTAATATTCGAACAGTTTTTCAGACAACTAATACCTTACGATCATTTTTGTAAAAAACGCGTCCAAAAAATGATATAAAAAATTCAAAAAATTGCATCTACAGTATACCTTGTGAATGCAACAAACATTATGTAGGAGAAACGTCTCGGCCTATGAATGTTAGAGTTGAGGAACATAAAAATTATATCAAAAGACGAGAATTTGAAAAATCCAAAATTTGCGAACACGCTTGGGAAAACGGTCATGTGATTTAATGGGGTTCAGCAAAAATTTTAGAGAAGGAAGATAACACGACAAAAAGAAAATTAAAAGAGACCGCGATTATTTTGTTGAACAGAGATAAGTGTGTGTCAAACTGTTCAGTAAACATCGATCATTGTTGGCTACAGTTGCATCAAGAAGAAGTAAGTAAAAATAAAATAAAAATCATTTAACATCTCTATGGAAGCAGATAAACAAATTTTAAACTGTCAAACTTGACAAACGTTTAATATTTTACTACTATTTTGAAAACGAAAACAGAGAGTTTTTCGAAACGTCAATATTACGGAAGTGCGCGATAGTGATGTGATTTTTGTTATTTTTTATTTATCTGCTTTTTTCAGTGTGAGATTTTTTGGTTAGGCAAACTTAGTTTCAAAAATAACCCTTGACTGTTCCATTTGGCGCAAGGGCTTATTTAATTAATTTTTATTATTTTTCAGAAGTGTGGCAAAAACCCAATAAAACTAAAGAAAAACTAAAATTATGCCACAAATAAATAGCTTCAGACAATAAATTCCGAGATATTTAATTAAATATTGAAAACGTACAAATTTTTACTCATAGATTTATTTGACAAATAGGTTGAAGTACAAAATGTAGAGACCTACTTAATACATTTTTCACAAATTAAGTACTTTGTCAAGCTTCTTATATGTAAATCATATTATAAACATTACAGCCGTGAAAAACTGTCATTATAATGCATTCAAATGCAAAAACCCTATCTACCCCTGCATATGGAATATGACCCCACCGTTGTATACTGCGCTGTATGCATATATCAACTTTTTAGTTTACATTCGATCGTCCGATGTCAGTAAAAACAATTTCAACAAAAATCGCCTCTCCCTGTTCCATACAACTGTGGCAACAGGGAAAATCCTATATAATTTAATAATTCAAACAGTGCTAAATACCAGATCAGTTACAACTTCTCGCACACAAAAAGAGTACACTTGCTGTACATCGTATATCAAGTACGAGTGTTATAAGTAGACATTAGGATAGATACAGGGTATCCGGAATATGAGTGTCAATATTGAAAGAGCTGACAAAAAATTCTTAATGGAAGACACGTCTAAAAAGAATTGTTTTCCTACAAATACATTTTAAAAATAAAAGTACAACAAATATATTTATAAACGAGTTTCGAGCGAACTGATTGTGTACCCTGTATATAAATAACACTTTTTACTCGTCTGTTCCTTCTTTTATCAGCGACACATAAAATATTTCCACTATTCATTCTCACAGTCTTATTTATTTATTCCATATACCCAGCTTTGAAAGGATATCTATCAAGCAGAAAACAATATACACTTTTATGGCAACACTTAGAATTATATTTGTTCTGTTTTAAGCTTGCTGTTGAGGTAAATGTAAAAGTTAAAAAAATAACTATGCCGAGAGTTGTATTTTGAAAAATTAAGTGTTTTACTTATCAAATTACAATTACAATATTAGACTTGGCAATAGGGTACAGGCATGTAGAAGATTTAGTATTAAATACAATTTTTTTTTTAAAATAAATATATCACTGAATCTTCTACATGGTGTTTTTAGATGAAGTAGCAAAAATGAGTCCACAAATTCCTTAAATGAAAATAAATCGATTTAACCTGAGATGCCTATGTCTCAAGTCGCATAATAAAAAAGATACAGGGTGTCGAAGTTAAAATTTTATTTTCGATATTTGTAAATAACTTCTTACGAAATCCAAACATTTACATAAAATTTGTATATCGTTTTTTTTTTTGGTGAGAAATTCAAATTTGTTTCTAATTTTGACGTCACTAGTAGAGGGCGCCACTTGTGGCACACCATGTTTCTTTTAAACGGCAGAGCTTTTTTGCATCTTAGTGTATCCATCTGACTATTGAAACAATCGATTCTCACACCTGTTTTATTTGAAAAATGTATACTTTGCTGAAGTCGGTAGGAATAACCATATTTGAAAAGCTCACTGCACCGGGTAAAAACTGTTCTGGTTTCAGGTAAAGTGCCTTTTCTGCTGAAAATGCAGCAAAATATTACTTGAAAAAGTTGTTCAGAATGGCAAATTATGGAAATGTGCAAAATTTCAAGAAGATCCCCGAGGTCTGATCAAACCATTTTTCAACAAAGCACGAAGATTTTATCAAAGCAGGCCTATCTTTTTGCATGTCTCCATAATTTACCGTTCTGAACAACTCTTTCAAGTAACATTTTGCTGTACTTTCAGTAGAAAAGGCACTTTACCTGAAACGATAACAGTTTTCATATCGAAAGTAAAAGTTTAACTTTGACGCCCTGTATCTTTTTTATTATGCGACTTAGGATATAAGTAGGTTAGGTTAAATCGATTTATTTTCACCGAAGGAATCTGTGGTCTCATTTTTGCTACTTTATTTAAAAACACCCTGTATATCTACACAGATATGTATAATTTTAAACCTCGCTGAACTGCTATGGGAGTTCTCGAGCCCGTTATTATTTGTGGTACTACTTGTCACCTTGAAGGTTAACCTAGACTAACGCACGCATTTTCGTTTTCTCTCTGTTCTTATATAATATGTTTTAAGTGTTATTTATAAGTTATAAGATAATTTAATTAGTTATTAAGCACCGTTAATTATTAAATGTGGGAGAATGGGAGCAGTGTTGTAAAAGTATCCAGCGATAATTTGCCAAACGTAAACGCATTTATGCTCATGGAAGTTTAACGCTGAAAATCGAGGAATAAAGGCACAATCATTAAGTTTGTCACATTAGTATAGGTTAGGTTAAAAATTAAATAGTTTAGATACGTTAATAAGTATCCATATATATTTTTGATACTAATAGTATATTTGCTTCCTTACTTAAGTTAATTTCGAAAATAGCCAAATTTATGATATACGTTTTGTATTCGTAACACTCACCCTATAGGACATAATACCATAGCGAACACCGCTTAGCATATATACGTCGGGAAATGATTGAAGTTGCTAACGTTTGTATTTATGGTTATGTTTATAATCAGCCATTGTCTACTTAGCACGGAGCCATTACCCTGGGCTATTGTACCGAGTGCATTCCACCGCATCCATATTCATATGAGCTTTTAAAACAATTGTTCATTCTCGGCTTTGTGCAACTATAAAAATACTGCAGTGCCGGATAATCTGTCGTCTACGCCAGATCAGTACCTGTCAGGTATGAAACCGTCATATACTTTTTACTCAATCTGACACTTCTGAAAAGTTAGGTCTTAATTCTAAAATACGAGTGGTCTGAGGTAATTTATCTTCCAAATAGTTTCTTTTACAAACTACACAAAGAAAAGTTTCGTATATAGAATTTAGACTTTTAAACAATCATTTTCCGTCTGTTAGTCTCCATAAAATTTCACTGATGTTTCGAATCATGATATTCAATAAACGGATTCATTTTGTCCATACAAGTTACACATTCTTTTCTTATTTTGTTGACACACATCGCAATCGACGAAACATTAGAAAATTCCGTAAACGAAACTGATAAATGCTTCTAACAGATGTCAGTGCAATACCCTTTGAGATTATCTGCGTCAGTTTTATAAATCTCTTTCCAGTATACTTGAGTAAAACTATTCCTTGAAGTTTCCATTGTAAAATTGGCTTTTAAATTGTATTATGTGAAAACATATTATTCTTTAACTCGATTCCGTTCTTAACTTTTGCTCTCTTAAATCAGTTAAAAGGTGATAGTAGCTTTTCCGGAATAGTTCGATTTAACTAAATGTCCGGATTTGAAGTATCGATGATCTTGTTGCATATACAAAGTGAGCCAGTGAAAACTTGACATGTAAGTGATCTTCGTTTTGATGTAAATACTAAAAATAATACTCGGACATACAACGGAGATAAATCTGGTGGACGTGCGTGCCATTCAGTAAGTCCTCTTCACAGGGGCGCATGCAGCCATTCCGTCAAATGTCAACAATATACACAGTAATTCCGAATTATGAAGAATCCTAAATACAAATTTTATATAAATTCGCCCCCCCCCCCTCTTAAAATTCAGCAAAGAATACGAGGTTTCACTATTAGTCGCTTAGGTGGTTTTATACAGTTTTTCAATTTTTATGTTCTTAAATAATAATTATCCAGACAAAAATTCAAGGTAAATTGCTAACTACCACTGGAGCTGGAAGCACTGCTCACCATTGCGATTGTGACTTCTTGTTGTAGATAGATATCATCAGGTGGAAATTCATGATTATAATTGAACATCATCGGCATACATATGGAGAGCATGCAAACATAAATAACTTATTTGATTGGATTATTGTTGTTTACATAAAGGGTGAATCTGGAAATTGTGTTTATTCCGGATAATATGGATGCGCAGCATTAATTACCATGTTATACTTAATAACCTTAAAAGGTCCCTTAAAATATAAAAAAACATCACAGGATCTGGTATGATCAAAAAGCGCATTTAGAAATGTTGATGGAAGTTCTACAGGACTTAATATATTTCAGTTAGAAGCCATCAAATGAGAATTTTTTTAGTTTTTTTTCAACGTTTCTGTTACCTTGCTTCTAATTGAGTCTAAAAATTATAAAGTTAAGCTGTTAGTTATATCGAATTTATTTTGACGATGTTAAAAATAAGTTTATTCAAAAACCGTTCAAATAAGCAACGAGATTGTCTCAGTAGTTCAAATTACCTTTTTACGTATTTCTTTGTTTCCTAATGACTATTTTAAGAGGGGTACAAGGGAGATGCAGAAATGAGTTTATCATATTTTATTATTCTTTTTTTATATCAGTGCCAAACACATCAGGGGGTATGGAAATTTGAAATACGCCCGGAATAATAAACAGATTATAGCTATACTTACACAGAAAACTTGATATTTTTATACCTATGGGTTAAAACAAATCTTCTAATTCAATTTTAGGAATCCGTCACAATGGTTGCAAATATCTTTTACGACAAATGCAATATTTTGCGTTTCATCATCAGTTTTTTAATTATTTTTTACATATTTAAACAATTTATATCATACTAAAATATGAATATGAAAATCAAAAAGGTAAGATCTTTTTAATTTTCATCGCAAGGCAAAGAAAATGTTAAAATATGAAAAACAGTTGCATATTTAATAATGTAGTAATAGCTTTGTTACTTACTGAGATATTTTTTTTCTGGTAAAATATCTCAATTGAAACATTTAGTTAGAACATACTTGTACGCAGAAATCTTAAATCAAGAATGCATACAATTCTTTCTCTTTAATTTCTACTACACTTTCGGATAACGGACAAAAACATTTTTTATTTGACACCTGATAATTCAAAAAAATTCTCTAAGAGTATTTTGGCACTTTATTATTGTTCACGATGAATTTTAATCCAAATTTAAAAAAAATTAATCCGAATAAATCTGTATACAATTCGTTTCTTTAATTTCTACTACACTTTCGAATAATGGATAATATAAACAATTTTTATTTGACCCCCATACTTCCGAAATATTTACTAAGCGTCTTTTGGAAGTCTATTATTGTTCTTAATTTGAATCCGAATTTTAGAAAATAAACAACGGATAGCTTTTGACCATTTCCAAATTCTACCTGAGTAGTTTTAACAATCAGATTCAACAATAAATTTCGAACAAATTACATTTTTGCTGCTAAATGGAGGTATTTTTGAATCAAATAAACTCATAAATTAGCTAATTCAATTTTAAAAATTCAACACAAGGGTTGCAAATATTTTTTACGGCAAATATAACATTTTACGCTTCATTATCACAGTTTTCTAATTATGTATACATGTTTTTAGATGTTTAAACAATTCGACCGCTGTTTCTTATGTTTCAACTTTCAACGCAAGACAAACAAATGGAGATTTTTTTTAATTCAGTTAATTAGATAACAATTAATAGTAAATAAATGATAAATACTGTCACGGATTTCCTAATCTGAATTTCTCTACTTCCAGAAAAACAATCCGTTAATTAACTACTTCTTTATTAACTATACTCAGTACACTACTGAACACTAATTATAACTCAACTAAACACTTATTTAATTAATCGCTATCTAAATCACTTTGATATCTCCAACTAAACACTTGAATTCAACACTGTAATACAAGACTTATACAAGACTAACTTAATCGGCCGTTTATTTTTCTTTTATAGATCCAACGAATATTCCAGGTATATTCTAGTATCTCTAGATTCATCTTCCCGAACGAATCGAATGCTTCTCGTCGATTCCCCAATTTTCTAGTCCCGTCTCGATCCACGGCTTTTTGTTTGTTTAACAGAATCGTGTAGGGGCGATCGGGGCAGTCTTAGCAATTCGCGGTACCAAAGTCGTTGATTTGGGTGTGAGTGGGGCAAATTCCGTGACAATACTTAATTCGATATCAAATCATCAATTATAAAAGATATAATGTTTTCCTTCCATCAAAAATTGGCAGAATATTCGAAAGTTGGGATATTTTCTTTCTGGTAAATATCTCAATTGAAAAATTTTGTTAGACCATACTTGTACACAGAAACCTTAAATCAAGAATACGTACAGTTTATTTATCTTTAATTTCTACTACACTTTCGAATAGAGGAAAAAATAAACGATTTTTATTCGAAAAAATGGATAATTTTTTTATTTCAGTTAATTAGATAACAGTTAATAAGTAAATAAATGGTAAATATTTGGTTCAATATCAAATCATCAAATATGAAAGGTAATTGCATATTATTTAATAATAAACTCAGCCGTTTTTTTATTAAAAATTGGCAAGAAACTTAAACACTGGGTTATTTTCTTCCCTAATCGACCCTAATTTTTATGAAAAAACGGCGTAGTTTGGAACATATATATTTCCTAAGGGAAAAATTTTCCTTCATTGAATTCTTGAGATTCTTATTTTAGGTTGAATAGTTCCGCTCTGTTTAATTTCGTACATTTGCTAATTTATATGGATCCCCACAGTAACGGTGACAGAACCGGAAGATGTAAACCCCAAATCTGACACCCCCATCCCCCATCCGAGTTTTCCACTTAATTCTTGCAGGCATCGAGTGAAAAGAAAATTCCCGGAATCTTTTGCATCTAGAACGGTGAAGAATGAGATGAGCTGTTAGTCCAGGAGAGACCAGTGATTCATAACGGGGACGATAAGCTATAAGTGCTTGAGTTGAAGTTAAATTTCTCACGCTTTTTAACGGCGTAACGCACAGGGCATGGGTCTCCTTACACTACACTAACATTTCTTAAGAGATGACTTTCAATTTCAGACTTTACATAATATATTTACGGAGCCGTTGAACAGCGCAGTGTAGATGTGTAGCTGAAATTCATTCCCTCGGCGATAAAACTTTAGAGAGCAATCAAATTATTCACCATATTGTGGCACGGGTAGCGAAACTGAAAACTGATAACAAGAGCTTTAAATTGATTGACTGACTGACTTTTCTAAAATGGTAAAATTGAAATTGTTTCCGAACTTTAGAGAATGCGATAATCGGCTGTTTGTAACAAATCCCAGCGTTGTAATGTAGTGGTAATCGCTTAAAAGGAAAGTTAGTTAAAAGTACATATCGTGTGTTTACCGTATAAGATTCAAACCATTTTTGGCAACAACTTTTTTCTTACAACTTTTCTCATTGACTGCAAAACTCAAAAAAAAGATATTGCTTACGGGCGTCGTTTTCTTGAAATACTTTTTTTAAAAATTCAAATAATTTTAGATATATAAGTACTGAATAATATAGAATTTAGCAAATAGTAATGTTATCTCATGCCACCTGCTAATATTCAATGGTACCGAAATAAAACGAATATATAGCGACTGATAGCGGTTTAATTACAGAAATCTTTCAAAATACGTATTTTTAAAAATTCAACTGTAGATGTAAATATTGTTATAACATAAACTTACGTAGTTCTGCATATAAGATTGTTCACTTTTGTGTATAAGTATGTGAAAATAATTGTTAAAATGTGGGGTTAGAGTAGCAAAATAATGTCAATGCATTTTAAATGTTATTATATTACTTGAGGAGAATTTAAATAGTTAAGGTGGATACGCAACATCAATAATTTTATTTTTGATGTTACTTTTGCTCTACGTGTTTTATTTTTCAAGATTTCTATACCTAAAAAACACCACAAATTTGATCATTGCGGCGAGAAATACGGCGACCTTAAACATTTCTCTATGCTAAAATCATAATAATTAGTTAAGTAGTTAAAAAATCAGAAATCTTACATCAAATGTACAAACAATTCGTTCGTCCTTAATTTCTACTGCACTTTCAAATATTTGGAAAAGAAACAACTTTTATTTGATCCCTGATAATTCTGAAGTAAATCATTAGGTTGGTTTTGGATTGTTCTCGATGAATTTTAATCTAGATCCATTTCCAATGCCTACCTCATGTACTATCGTTCGAAACAAATAATTTTGCAACTGTGTCGAGATTTAAGTGCATTTGTTTGTTAATATGTACAACACATTTAGCTAAAAAGAGAAATGTTTACGCTATTCTTTAAAATTCTATCAGATTTAATGTACATTGAGTTTTTTGGACTTTCGTTTATATCTTGAAAAATAAACGCAATCTGGACAATCTTATCTTTTTTTAGAGTTTCTCATATCCGTCTGCATAATTTTTTGGAAAAAATAATTCAGCACATAAACTGTTCTGTCCACTTTTAGGCAGATTCGATTTTGATTAAATTTTGCTACACTTTCGAATAACTGGAAATATCAAAATTTAAATTTGATCAATTAAATAAATTACAAAGATCAGCAGTTACAATTCTATCAGATTGTATGAAAAAAAAAATTTATTTGATCCCTGACAATTCTGAAACAAATTTTTTGACGGATTTTGAAACTCCATGATTGTTCTCGGTGAATTTTAATCCAGATCCATTTCCAATTTTTCCTATCCGATTCGATATCGTTCAAAACAAATTTTTTTGCAATTGCGTCGACATTTAAGTGCATTTATTTGTTAATTTTTACTACACTTTAAAATTCCATCAGATTTAATGTGCATCGGGCTCTGAAGGATCTGTGACTTTCTCCAATGAATATTCGTCTGAAATTTGCCTTAATCTTGAAAAATATACGCAATCCAGGCAAACTTATCTTTTTTTTAGAGTTTCTCATAACTTGCTGCGCTTTATTTTGGCAAAAATAATTCTGGACATTCTTCACTTTTAGGCGAATTCGATTTTGTTTAAATTTTGCTACACTTTCGAATAACTGGAAATATCAGATTGTATGTAGGACGTTGAGTTTTGGAAGTTCTCTGAGTGTCCCTGTTAATATTTGGTATGTCGTGACAGATTAACGAAGTCCAAACAAAACTTATTTCGTTTTAGTTCATATCCTATTCATTATTGCATATTTTGGCAAAAATATGCAATAATGCGCATAAACAGTTCCGTAGATTTTTAGGCGGATTCGATTTGTTTAAGTTTTGCTACACTTTCGAATAACTGGAAATGTAAAAAATTATATATGACCCTTTTAGAAAGCTACGCAGACCAACAATTACAATTTTCTCAGTTTCTCTCTCAGTTTTCGAATTTTCTGACTGTTTCTGTTGAAATTTCGTTTGTATCTCGTAAAATAAACGAAATCTGGACCAATTTTATCTATTTTATAGCTTCTGATGTCCAATTTACTATTGCATGTTGTTTGGTAAAAAATAATTTTACGCATACAGTTCCGTTTTAAGCGAGTACGATTTTGTTTAAATTTTGCTACACTTTCGAACATAATGAAAATATAAAAATGTGCATTCATATCTATGTGAATTTTGGGATTTTGTAATTGTTCTCGATAAATTTTCTACCGTATTTTATTCAATTTGAATTAGCTTTTAAAGCAAAATAACGATTTATATAAATTTAGAATTTTTAAATTTTAAACTACCACATTAATTGTGACTGTGGATGTTTAGTAATACCGAAGGATGAATAACTTTAAAAAGATTGCCTCATAAATAAAGGTTATTTTAACGAATTTAGTGACAGTCAACAAAGTTTTTGAAAAGTTACCGTGAGTCAACCACAACAGAGTAACAGAGTTTAACAAAGGCATATGTATGTAGACAAAGTAAAACCCCTTTTTAATTCCTAATTGACCTTTTCCGACCCTTCCGTTTCTACCGTTTGCTTTTTTGCAAACGCAAAGTGTTCTTCAGATCATACCCTATACCCTAGAAATGTATATAAATTTATTTTCAAAGGATGACATTTTATTCTAATCGCATGCACTAAATTATTCATTTATGAGCGACAATGATATACCCAAGTTTAATTTCCTATTATGGTGGTATAGGATTTAGTAGATTTAGTTCCAGATCCGTTAAATTTCTTGCTAAGACTTAATAAGGACAGACAATGTCTTTGTATAGGTGTTTGAGGAGAGAAATCACTGACTCTATTCTCTTGCAAAGTTTGTGGAACACAATGTTCATAACCCTAATCTCAGAGATTTATTTTATAACTTAGAACAAACAAAAATTCCGATTTGTACCGAGAAAAACCCGACGATCCGGGCTCTACTGACTTATTATTGTTTGTAACGTAACAACAAGAATTTTATAGAAACGTTGTTTTGATTTAACTTTACAGTTTCTCATTGTCGTTGCTTTCTCAATATTTCAACTCAAATCCCACATTTCTCTAAACAAACAAACGACGGTAATAATAACAGTTTTTATTAATTACATAATTAGTTAATTTCTTAAGGAGACGTTATACAGGGTGGCCAGATGAAAACGAAACAGAGCTGTTCTAAAGAAAATTGTAAGAGCTCTCAAAATAAATATTAGTCAACCCCCAACACTATTTAAATATTTTGGGGTGATGCTTACTCTTGCTCGGGAGTGAAAGTCAAAAATACCAGCAAACCATGTCCCCCTTTAAACTGAAATCGACGGATCTACATCGAATCTACAATCTTGACGCAATTCCTGAAAATGGCTCTGTTTCGTTTTCATTTGGCCGCCCTGTATACAAGGTACTTCTATAATGATTATTCAGTGCATGTAGATCAAGTGTTGCAGAATATGATGAAAACCTTAGCATAACTTTATTCTCAAATACCTACCTACTTTTATGCTAATAAAATATGCAACACAAAACATAATTTATAACATGTGAAGAAAATAGCTTGATTGAGAGTAAAGTTTACTTTCCTTATGACTGCACATCTTTTCATTGCAAAAATTATAATTCAAGACTTTATCTTTACCGTATTTAGGCTACTCTTTATTATCGTTATTATTAGAGATACAAAATAGAGTTTCGAGTAAAAATTGTAGGGCTGTAACTGGACCCCTTTAATAACTTAATGGAAACGCAGTGGCGTGCAGAAGTTAGGATGTACAAGAGGCAATAATATATTTTTTTGTTGAATTTTTTAATTGTCTTTTTTTCTGATTTCAAAACTATGATATTCTTATCTTTAATCGTTTTCAAGTTATTGAACATTGAAAATCATCGTATTTACAATTATTACAGTAGTTTATGAAACTTAAAGGGGTTCAGTTACAGCCCTACAAGTTTTATTCAAAGCTTTATTTTGTATCTCTAATAATAAGGGTGGCCCAAATATAATGAATAACCTTGTACATTATAAACGCCACTGTACATTTAAGTACAGCGTATTCTAGTGCTACTTTTTGAGTCGTTCCTTGTAAGGTCACACAATCCATTAGCCCAGCTGCATCCGCCACCACTGATCTCCTAACTAATTAGTTTAACGATGCTTGTTCCAGTCCACCCGCTGATTCAAGTCCGAAACCAACTCGTGGGAGCCCCTGTAAACACGGATGTCACCCTCCAGTGCCACGTCGAGGCGTCTCCGAAAGCAATCAACTACTGGACTAGAGAGAGCGGTGAGTATCCTCAACAATGCGCTGACCACCACTTATAGTCAGTTTCCTTACTATTCCTTAACCTTAAGACATGCCATGCCGCTTCATTCACGGAAGCACAACAGCGGTTTTGTAATTATTGAAAAACGAGTAATAAATTGTTTCCATAAGTCACACAAGGCAATATTGCTGTAGATGATAAAACATTGCAAAATAAATTTGGTATGTTTAAAGAGCATATGTGCTAAAGCAGCCACCCATTTTTGAGATACAGAGCGTGTAAATTTTAGAGGCGTGCTGAATACGTTGGTGTATCAGTAAGTCCCGCACTTCGTTTGCAGATCTCAGGTCCGGACCTAGCGATGACCTTAATATTTATAATAAAACAAATTTAATCTTACTCATGCCAGTTAATGTACATACTTCAGTATGTTATTCTACGTTCAATTTTAAGCTAAAAATTTCCTATGAACTTAGGTCTGGAAACGCTTCGTTTAGGATATACAGGATGTCAAATTTAAAAAAATTAATTACATTTTCTTTAATAACTCTCGACTACTTTGAGTTAAATTTATGAAATTTTATGTGCGGAGGTTTCTTGGGACGGGAAATTAAAATTTTATGCACAATTGACTGTATCTCCAAGATGGCGCCACAGGCGGTCATTAGGATCCTTTTAAATCGCTTCAACTTTTTTGTGCCACGGTGTATGTCATTTCGGAATAGAAAAATATTTTTCCCTACCTTTTCTACTTAAGAAATGTACACGTTATTGAAGTCTCTAGGAGTAGTCGTTTCCGTTAAAAACTCATCTAAAGATGATGATGCATGCAAATTATGTATTAGAGTGAATCAAAAGTTACTTAGTACTGATGCTAACATTTTATTCTATAACTTTTCTAAGTAAAATTCTAGACCACGTAATATTATGTTAAAACTTCATTTCAAACAAACATTGTACAGACTTACTATAATGTAATAATTGGAAAACGTAATGTTACAATAGAACACTATTGTCGAATTTTGGTTTAATTTTTGCTACACTTTTGAATATCTGATAAAATACAAATCTTTATTCAACCCCTGGAAAGTCTAAAAATATGTTCAAAAACAAATTCGAGGACGCAGATTCCTAAAATGCTATCATATTTAATTTAAGAATGTCAATGTCTTTCAGTATTGACACATTATATATATTTTTTTAATCCTCTACACCGAATGTGTAATCATAAAAAAAATAGTTTTTCGATCCACTATTAACAGCTAGGCCTAACTTCAACGCTGACACGGTTGTTTTTGTTTTTAGGGGAGATGATCATATCAAACGACAAGTATCTGATGACAGAAATCCCCAATTCTTACTACAGCGTGCAGATGAAACTTATTATCCGTCGCTTTCATAAGTCTGATCTAGGTGGTTACAAGTGTATATCGAAGAACTCAATAGGAGACGCAGAAGGCACAATTCGCCTTTACGGTAAGCCAACAGATACCTCCCTCTTATTTTTTGATTTATTTCCTACAAACTACGAAATGTTGATGAGACTTTACGTGAATCTGTGACAATAAAATGAAATTGGTTTTTTTCTGTAAAAATTGATAAAATCCGATTCGGGAAAACCAATACACATATATCTATCAAACCTACTGCAGAGTTTTCTTGATTTTGCCACCGTTGTAAACTGACGTTGGTAATCACTTACGCATACTAACTTTGATTTCATCTGTGATAATTAAGAACAACATATATTAAACTTACAAAACACATAGTATATCAGATACACCGTGAAAACAAGTTAGTTGTAGGCTATGTCAATGTCAGTTTATTATAGTCAAATTTTGTTTAGCTCTAATGATATATGTATAATATCTGTTTATTTATAGTAATCAGATTTATAAAAATTTAACTACAGCTTTCTGACAATACTTGTAATAGAGTATTATACCAAAAACATCAAACTTTGCATTTTTATTTCATGTAAATTGAATTTCAATTATGCATCGAAAAATTGTCACTAAGACGGTCCTAGATGTAGCATTTTAATACTTAAGTGAATATTGATGTAATTTAATAATGAAATATAAAATCAGCTGATTGCACAGGTACTAGATTATACTGAATTAAATAAAGTTACATAAAAACCTTTCCGAGGTATTCACAGGGTTGGGCTTCATTTTCGTTGAATAAATTTACAAAAAAACGCAAATATAGAACTTTTTGGCATAAGGCTTTTCTATTACAACTATCGTCAGAATGCTGTATTTCAATTTTTATACATTATACACGCCGCATCTTGTACTGAAAATCAAATTATTTTTTCTCAGTGTAGAAATTAGATAATTACTAAAATTTTAAGTTAGTTTTGATTAAATAAAAAATCGCGAATTTCGCAGCATACACAAGACTGTTTCAGGACACATACGTGACTGTCACCTTTTTTTTTCTTTTTCGTAACAAATAAATTTTTTACTTCGTACTGAATTCAGCCAATATCATATAGACTAACGGATGAGGGGATATTATTTTACACTTATCGTTGTTTAAATTAGAACAACTAATTATCTTACATGATCAAAAGACGTTCATAATTTCATTATTTGTTATAAAAATAATGAAAGTTAAATAGTTAATAAGATACTCTCAACGAGAAGTTACTTAAACTGTAATAAATTCGAAAGAATCTTTCTTTTTTGTAACTATTCCAATCGTTTCAAAAGAAGCGATACTAATTTAAAAGGGAATATCTTAAAACTCTCAAGAACTACCTTAATACAAAAACAGTAAAACAATTTTATTCCTTCGACATTTATCTTTCATTGAAAATTGAGGGAGCCGTTGTTCTAAACTTTTAAAAGTGTAGATTTGTGTTTTGTTTTCCACTGCTAATGTTATTTTAATTCGAAAATGACTGCAATTTTACTCTATTGTTATTAATACTTTTTTATATAATTTACGTACTCCAATTCAAAGACGTGGAAAAATCGTTCTTTTTTCCTTATTTTTGTGACCATATAAATGTTTCAGCATCTCTGAAAAGTTCTTTGTACTAAATATCATTGCAATAAATTGCTTTTAAAAAACATACAAAGTGTTCCAAAATTAACCTGCTCTAACTTTTTCATGTCCCGAGGTTTTTGCCGTCAGAAAAATTAAAAATGTTGACCAATTTTACAAAAAAGGTACTCTTGTTTTATTTCGATAAATTATTCCGTTTACGAGTAATTTAAACATTTTGTGACATACGACAGAAATATTAGATGATATGCAAGCCGTCTTTAGTAGGCTTTGAAAAGTTATCTGTGAGTTTATTTGACACATATTACATGTTTTAAAAAAATTTTGAAGTATTAATAGGCTATATTAAAATTTAAAAATTTACAAATAATTACATTGCTGATACGCATTTTAAAAGTATTTTATTATGTTAAAATGTTTGAATAACATTTTTAATATGTATTAAATAAATCGACAGTATTTTCTCAGAGCCTACTAGGGTTATATTGCCTATTTATAGTTTCCATCTGAAACTTTTGTGGTATGTCACAAAATTTTTAAATTAAGATTACTCGAAAACAGAGCAGTTTGCAGGATTGAAATAGGAGTACCTTTTTATGTTAAATGGACCAAAATTTTAAATTTTTTAAAATGACGAAAATTTCGAGATACAAGAAAGTTAGAACAATATTTACCCACTGACCTCCCAGTTTGGCACGCCTATGACCAATTATGAGGAATTATTTTCAGGTTATTAGAATCGCAATCAAATTGTGATTTTCAATTTCAAATTTGATTACTTTATCTTGATCCCTTTTGGAAATATTTGGGAATAATTAAATTTTGAGGTTCCCATTTCAGGGGCCATGTCCGTTAGGGAGTGTCTACGGACTTATGATTATATAACTTTTTTTCTTATTTTTGATCGCAGAATCCACAGTTAAATTTTGGCAGGCTAATTTTGGAACACCCTGTATAGGTAAAATATCTGTCTGTATGATTTTGTTTCCATCAAAAAGTGATTTAAATTAATAGTAGGTGTTTGAGAAAATAACTATGTTTTCGACAATTTTGACTTGTTCTACGTGCAGTGAAATTATGAATACCCATTTTAGAAACACTTTGTATAATCTGAGACTGTGACCAGCTCATGTGTCACTTAATTTCTAGAGTTTGTTTGGCCTTCCGCATAACCTCGTAAGAGTGTTGGCTTAAAGAAAGTTGTTTAAACATTTGAGAGGGTGTTTCTTGAAAATGTTATTCTTTCATCCTAGTTTGTACTCAGCGCCTGCAGGAGAGCATGAAAGGTTACCGCTTCCGACTTGGCGAGTTTACAAAAGTTTTTTGTCTAATTCCAAACATCGGCTACCTTATGCGTCTGAGTACAATATTTACATTATTTAATTATTTATATTATTTATTATTAACATCACCAGTATTGTTCAACTCTAACCTTGCGTCTTCGGTAATGGGCAAAAATATTGGCAATATACAGGGTGTCCCACACTGAAGTGCGCCGATCCGGAAAACTGCTGAAAAATTTGAAAATTTGGCAGCGTAGGAAAGTTGCCATATTTTTCAGATCAGTATTTTTCCAGATAACGATCTGCGCAGTTGCACAATTTTTTTTATATAATTTGTATCGATTAAATATAATCTCCTTTCAGAGGTGGAAATTCAAGAACGTGTGGAGGTAGAAGAAGAAGAGACCGAGGAAGTTTCCGAAGAGAGCACGGAGAACAGCGAGAAACATTTATACAACGGTTTCCAAGGGCCTCTAACTGAAATTGAAGACAACAATTTATCACTAAACATCAGTTCAGCGGATTCGTTAATCAGAATCCAGAGACTGTATCCAATACTGCTGATATTGCTTCAAGTCATATGACGCTGAGGCAGGTCGCGAGGACACAGTGTATAACTATGTGATATGTGCCAAATCTACATGTGCTTCGCTACTACCTATAAAGCTGAATGTCTTAGTACAGTCACTCTGTATATTGTCATCCAGTTGTTCCAAATGAAATTGCAGCATGAAATCAGACATCACAAAAGTTGTACCGTATTTAAATCAGTTGATTTAACTATTTATTGCTTATGGGAATTCATTGAGCGAATGAAAGCTGTTTATACATTTGTTCCCGTCATATCCTTAAGGCAGTAAATTATTAGGTAATACTACCCAGTTAGTGTTTCTGCCAAAAATAAACTTTTGTGATACCTTTATAGCGCTGAACATGAAAATAGCCAAAGTGATTGTACTGTATGTATAAAAAAAACAAACTTAGTAGTAGCATTATAAATGTCAAAATATGTTGCTGATAGATGCCTGCCTATAAATAATTTGTGTTTAGTTCAACTAAAGATGAAATCAATTACTAGTTACCATTTTTGTTTATTATATTACTCTGTTGACATAATAAAATTATTTTCATGTGAAAAAATGTTTATATTTAAGCTAAATAAATTGTTTTAAAGTACGCTCGTTTTGTTTTCCATTCCATAATATAAATTCTAGGAAATTTTGAACATTTTTATGAACTAGCCTTTTTTCTCGGCCGCGCAAAAACAATAATTATAAAAAATTCTGTAAACATTTTTTGTTAAAAATCGACAAAAAATGGAGCAAAAAATCGGACAAAAAAAACGATAAAAAAAACAGTGAAATTTTATAAAAAATTCTGTAAAAATTTTTTGTTAAAAATCGACAAAAAATGGAGCAAAAAATCGGACAAAAAAAACGATAAAAAAACAGTAAAATTTTATAAAAAAATCTGTCAAAATTTTTTGTTAAAAATCGACAAAAAATGGAGCAAAAAATCGGACAAAAAAAAACGATCAAAAAACAGTAAAATTTTATAAAAAATTCTGTAAAAATTTTTTGTTAAAAATCGACAAAAAATGGAGCAAAAAATCGGACAAAAAAAACGACAAAAAAACAGTAAAATTTTATAAAAAAATCTGTCAAAATTTTTTGTTAAAAATCGACAAAAAATGGAGCAAAAAATCGGACAAAAAAAACGACAAAAAAACAGTGAAATTTTATAAAAAATTCTGTAAAAATTTTTTGTTAAAAATCGACAAAAAATGGAGCAAAAAATCGGACAAAAAAAACGACAAAAAAACAGTAAAATTTTATAAAAAATTCTGTCAAAATTTTTTGTTAAAAATCGACAAAAAATGGAGCAAAAAATCGGAAAAAAAAACGATAAAAAAACAGTAAAATTTTATAAAAAAATCTGTCAAAATTTTTTGTTAAAAATCGACAAAAAATGGAGCAAAAAATCGGACAAAAAAAACGACAAAAAAACAGTAAAATTTTATAAAAAATTCTGTCAAAATTTTTTGTTAAAAATCGACAAAAAATGGAGCAAAAAATCGGAAAAAAAAACGATAAAAAAACAGTAAAATTTTATAAAAAAATCTGTCAAAATTTTTTGTTAAAAATCGACAAAAAATGGAGCAAAAAATCGGACAAAAAAAACGATCAAAAAACAGTAAAATTTTATAAAAAATTCTGTAAAAATTTTTTGTTAAAAATCGACAAAAAATGTAGCAAAAAATCGGACATAAAAAACGATCAAAAAACAGTAAAATTTTACAAAAAATTCTGTAAAAATTTTTTGTTAAAAATCGACAAAAAATGGAGCAAAAAATCGGACAAAAAAAACGACAAAAAAACAGTAAAATTTTATAAAAAAATCTGTAAAAATTTTTTGTTAAAAATCGACAAAAAATGGAGCAAAAAATCGGACAAAAAAAACGATAAAAAAACAGTAAAATTTTATAAAAAATTCTGTAAAAATTTTTTGTTAAAAATCGACAAAAAATGGAGCAAAAAATCGGACAAAAAAAACGATCAAAAAACAGTGAAATTTTATAAAAAATTCTGTAAAAATTTTTTGTTAAAAATCGACAAAAAATGGAGCAAAAAATCGGACAAAAAAAACGACAAAAAAACAGTAAAATTTTATAAAAAATTCTGTCAAAATTTTTTGTTAAAAATCGACAAAAAATGGAGCAAAAAATCGGACAAAAAAAACGATAAAAAAACAGTAAAATTTTATAAAAAAATCTGTCAAAATTTTTTGTTAAAAATCGACAAAAAATGGAGCAAAAAATCGGACAAAAAAAACGATCAAAAAACAGTAAAATTTTATAAAAAATTCTGTAAAAATTTTTTGTTAAAAATCGACAAAAAATGTAGCAAAAAATCGGACAAAAAAAACGATCAAAAAACAGTAAAATTTTACAAAAAATTCTGTAAAAATTTTTTGTTAAAAATCGACAAAAAATGGAGCAAAAAATCGAACAAAAAAAACGACAAAAAAACAGTAAAATTTTATAAAAAATTCTGTAAAAATTTTTTGTTAAAAATCGACAAAAAATGGAGCAAAAAATCGGACAAAAAAAACGATAAAAAAACAGTAAAATTTTATAAAAAATTCTGTAAAAATTTTTTGTTAAAAATCGACAAAAAATGGAGCAAAAAATCGGACAAAAAAACGATAAAAAAAACAGTGAAATTTTATAAAAAATTCTGTAAAAATTTTTTGTTAAAAATCGACAAAAAATGGAGCAAAAAATCGGACAAAAAAAACGACAAAAAAACAGTAAAATTTTATAAAAAATTCTGTAAAAATTTTTTGTTAAAAATCGACAAAAAATGGAGCAAAAAATCGAACAAAAAAAACGATCAAAAAACAGTATAATTTTATAAAAAAATTCTGTAAAAATTTTTTGTTAAAAATCGACAAAAAATGGAGCAAAAAATCGGACAAAAAAAACGACAAAAAAACAGTAAAATTTTATAAAAAATTCTGTAAAATTTTTTTGTTGAAAATTGACAAAAAATGGAGCAAAAAATCTGCCAAAAAAAAAAGATAAAAAAACATTAAAATCTTATAAAAAATTCTGTAAAAATTTTTTGTTAAAAATCGACAAAAAATGGAGCAAAAAATCGGACAAAAAAAACGATCAAAATACACTAAAATTTTATTAAAATTTCTGTAAAAATTTTTTGTTGAAAATCAACAAAAAATGGAGCAAAAAATTCCCTTTGTTCTATGCCGACGACAAAAAAGAGGCAAAAAATGGAGCAAAAAATTGTGCAAAAAACCTATTTTCGTCTGTCGCACAAAAACAATTATAAAATTATACTTTATAATTCCTTTGTACAAATTTATGATCTGCCTTTTCCTGTAGCTACGTTGAAGTGAGCAACAACAAAAATATACTCCTTACCCCAGACGGTATAATATAACGCCTGGGTACTAGGAACATACATCTTCGAAAGTTGCTCCTTTGGTGCAGTTTCCTGTAGAAATCTATGTGAATAGATAGATTTGCGAGCTGAGTGGCTCATGAGCGTGAAGTGTGGATGTGATGTGAAAATTTATACAAAAATATCTGTTGATAACGATTGACCGTAACTCTCGAACGGTTGCAGATACGGAAAAACTAAAGGACAGGTCAAATTAGCATTTCAAAGAGCTTTCACCTGAAACAAACCGCGTTTCCTTGCGTCGAATAATAAGGAAGTTGATGATGTCCTGAAAATAGCCTATAATTTTTAAAAAAATCAAGTATCTCGAAAACCGTTCGTTTTAGAGCAAAACGGCTCCAAAGACCTCTTAGAAACACCGGGAGGAATGTATAAAGGGATTCATTCATTCCCGGCCAGCTGGCATCTATAGTTACCCGAAAAAATTTTCAGAAAATATTCGTTTTTAAAATTTCCCTTATAAAAATTTCGTCAAAAATTTTCACGCGATAATGTATCGACTGGGACTGGCTGAAATACCGTTATAGACGCTACAGACGCTATTTTGTAAAGGGTATCAGGGTATTCAAAACTTCGATCAGCCGTAACTCTCGAACGGTTGTAGATACGGAAAAACTAAAAGACAGGTCAAATTAGCATTTCCAGGGTGCTTTTACCTAAAACAAAAAACTAATCATGCCTGCAGGACGAAATACGTACGGTGCCGCCTTCAAATAAGATATTTAAAATTTGAAAATTTTCACGGATTATGTCCATCGATTTTTCACGAAATACTGGAGGGCTTAGAAGATTCTAAAATAATTCGCCTGTGCTATAGTGACCCTGAGCAACGCAGAGCTGGAGTAGTTTCTCCCTAGGTCTAAGGGTATTCGAGAAATTCATGTTATTCTGTAAACCAAGGCGCTCCCCAAAAAACTAACCATGCCTGCGTGTTCAGCAGGACGAAATGCATACGGTGCCGCCTTCAAATCACATATTTAAATTTTGAACATTTTCATGGACTATAGTCTTCGATTTTTCACGAAATACTGAAGGGCTCAGAAAATTCTGAAATAATTTCCCTGTGTTGTAGAGACCCTGAGCAAAGTAGGGGTGAAGTCAGTTCCGCCTTAAGTCTAAGGGTTTTCGAAAAATTTATATTATTTCCAGAACCAAGGCGCTCCCCAAAAAACTAACCATGCCGGCGTGTTCAGCAGGACGAAATACGTACGGTGCCGCCTTCAAATCACATATTTAAATTTTGAACATTTTCATGGACTATAGTCTTCGATTTTTCACGAAATACTGAAGGGCTCAGAAAATTCTGAAATAATTTCCCTGTGTTGTAGAGACCCTGAGCAAAGTAGGGGTGAAGTCAGTTCCGCCTTAAGTCTAAGGGTTTTCGAAAAATTTATATTATTTCCAGAACCAAGGCGCTCCCCAAAAAACTAACCATGCCGGCGTGTTCAGCAGGACGAAATACGTACGGTGCCGCCTTCAAATCACATATTTAAATTTTGAACATTTTCATGGACTATAGTCTTCGATTTTTCACGAAATACTGAAGGGCTCAGAAAATTCTGAAATAATTTCCCTGTGTTGTAGAGACCCTGAGCAAAGTAGGGGTGAAGTCAGTTCCGCCTTAAGTCTAAGGGTTTTCGAAAAATTTATATTATTTCCAGAACCAAGGCGCTCCCCAAAAAACTAACCATGCCGGCGTGTTCAGCAGGACGAAATACGTACGGTGCCGCCTTCAAATCACATATTTAAATTTTGAACATTTTCATGGACTATAGTCTTCGATTTTTCACGAAATACTGAAGGGCTCAGAAAATTCTGAAATAATTTCCCTGTGTTGTAGAGACCCTGAGCAAAGTAGGGGTGAAGTCAGCTCTGCCTTAGGTCTAAGGGTTTTCGAAAAATTTATATTATTTCCAGAACCAAGGCGCTCCCCAAAAAACTAACCATGCCGGCGTGTTCAGCAGGACGAAATACGTACGGTGCCGCCTTCAAATCAGATATTTAAATTTTGAACATTTTCATGGACTCAATCGATTTTTCACGAAATATTTAAGGGATCAGAAAATTCTGACAAAATTCCCCTGTGCTATAGAGACCCTGGACAACGCAGGGGTGAAGTCAGTTCCTTCTTAAGTCTAAGGGTTTTCGAAAAATTTCTGTTATTTCGTAAACCAAGGCGCTCCTCAAAAAAACTAACCATGCCTTAAACTAATACCAGGTGTTCAGAAACTAATAGACTAAGTATAATAAGATATAGATCGGGTTATTATAGTTCAAAAACTATTTTTAGTAAAATTGCCATTAATGAAACTACTACGATTTCAACGAAATATTTTTAAATTACATCGAAAACTTAAATCCTTACAAGAGCTGTAGTTATGACGATGTACCTACTTCTTTTATGGCCCAGGAAATATAAAATCACATAAAAGTAGCACCATACATTTAGTAACTTCATAAATAAGGTAAATACAAAGAAAACTAAGTTGTAAGAGAGTATCTAATACATAATATTAAAAAAGATATAATAAAACAGTAAAACTTACAATGAAAATGACAAATCAATTGTTGGTACAAAAATACATTATATCACATATTTTACAGTAACCAAATACAACAAAACACAAACTATATGCTTTATTTATAACTCAAATTTATGAATGTATACAGTCTAGACATTATTAAATAAGTGATGTATGCATTAGTTAAATATTAACATTAACATATATATAAATAATATACTAATGCGATTCATTGCCAATGTAAAAATGGTACAAAAAAATATATATAAATCAACAACCAGTAATGACATCCTTCATTACACAACAAATATGCTTGTGCATATTTATAGATAACGATTATCTTTGGTACTTATCAAGTCTACCCTAAAATTAAACATAGAAATTTAAATAATATAATTTTCTTATTTAATTTTATTAACAAAACATATCTTTTAGAAAGCGTTTTGGATGATGTTAATAAAAATTTCTATATTAAATTTCGAGACATACTATGTAGTAGACTTTTAGTAAGCTTTTTCCCTGTGTTTCTTCATGACGCGACGCCCGATATGTAGAAGCACCGACCCAGACCGGATTTGTTTGAACACGTTTATAGCTTCCTTATGAGAGGCTCCATGTAATGGTTTGCTGTTCACTGCTAATATCTCATCACCTGAAAGAAAAAACACTAATAAGAGACAGGCTACTCGTTAATTCGTATACTGATGTCACTTCCTCTGAGACCGAGACAATCTAGATTCGAATGAATGACGTCATAGCTAAGAGCTTCATTAGTTCACGGACGAATTAAAAATACATTTGCAAATAGTAACGTGAGAAAAATGCAAACCGAATCACCGACTACCACAGGTTTTCATAAAAAAAAATCCCGCGGTAGCTGAAATAATTACAACTTCCATCTGATTTGCATACACACAAAGCTATAAATATAAATCTCTATATGAATATACTGAATCGAAAATTGATAGTTATGTGCATTTGGATGTTTGATGAAGATCTTGGGCTTCCTTATACAGGGTGGAAAATGTTTTTCATGTAACTCTTCATGTTTCAAGGTCATTTTGAATTGACCTTGTAGTCACCCATTTAGGTACTTAAAAGATGGTAAGTTTTTTTTGTTTTAGCACCTATATGGTTCGAACATATTTTTTATCTAGAATATATTTGAAGCAATTCTACTAGATCAATTTGATCCTGTTCAGTTCATTTGTAAAATTAGTTTTTACCTAAGATCTGAAGCAAAAAATATGTGTCTTTTTCAAATTGTCTTATGTTCAAAAGACAATCCAATAAAATTAAGTTCCTGTAACTCAGGTAACATTTTCAAACTTTTACAGAACATATGTGAGAATAGTAGGCAAATTGTTACTATTTATTCAGAATATAAATACACACAATGTCAAAAGACTTGGACCTGTATTTAAAATGATTCGATTAAACCTAATGGTTTTTCTTAATGTGGTAAAAGAGTACATGTACTTAGTGTATTCAACCAAGTGTTCCTTTGAGTTTTTGTACATTATAATGCCAGGACGTGAAATTTCTGCGTCTACCCGAGCAAGAATGACTGCTTGACATGATGCAGGACATTCTAATCATCAGATATCGAACATATTGAGCATTCCTAGATCATCTGTTGTACGAATAGTACACAGATATGAAGAATTTGATACAGTGGAAAACAGACCACGCAGTGGACATCCTCGAGTATCTAATGAAAGGGAGGATCGGTATTTGGTGCAATATGTCCGTAGACAGCGCACATCTTCAGCTGCAGCTGCAGCTCTCAGGACCCACTTTCAAGGTACGTTTCGCCGTGTTATATCGACACGTACTATTCGAAGACGACCCACAACGCAAGTTTACGTGCTAGAAGACCATTACGGATTCCCACTCTACTTCCAAGGCATGGTGCGGCCCGTCTCCAGTGGGCGCGAGAGTATAGGAGTTGACTTTTACGCCAGTTGCAGTAGGTTTTATTTACAGACGAAACCATAATTGGGCTGGTTACTGATGACAATCGACAAAGAGTCTGGAGAGAACCAGGTCGTCAACAGCGACTTCATTTTCCCCGTGAAGTTGCTCAGTATGAAGGGAGTATCGTAATGTTTTGGGGTGGAATAATGTTCAACCGCCGCACCCCATTAATTCGCATACCACAGAATATGACCAGTCAAATTTACATCGAACAAGTTATTACGCCCATTATCTACCCCCTGCATAATGAATTAGATGAAAATTTTGTGTTTATGGACGACAACGCTCGACCACATCGCGCAAGAAAGGTTCAAGAGACACTCGAAGCAGAACATATCAGATATTAGATTGGCCAGCTAACTATCCTGACATGAATTCTATTGAAAATATGTGGGATTTCGTGGGAGATCATACCTACTATTAGTCAAGTAGAGAACTTGCTTTGTTACTTCTTTTTGATTTAATAAATTTTGTTAGAAATGTCACACATTTGTTGGATTTTAATTTCCTAAGTACTCAGTTTATCGAACATATTCTTTTCACAAAGAAAAGGTACAGAAAACAATATACTTTTATAAATGTATTTGGTTTTTGTTTTTAACAACAATGAGGGGAAGTCCAAGAGTTTTGACGTTGTATTTTAATATTAATGAAGGATGTATTGCAGTATTAATCGTATCTATGAAGGAAATCAGTAGAATCTACTGAAGTAGGTCAGTTCCTAACAAGCATTTAGTGTTTTTCATACAAACCAATCTAAGTCACGGCTTGGCATAATACGTATTCAACGTTTTTTATATACTAAATAAATTAACAGAAAGATATGGCTATTAACTTATTTGCTAAGTAAGATACGAATAGACGTTTCAATTGTGATTCTCATTTATTCATTTTTTTTTTCTTTATTTCCATATTGATAACTGCTGGCGGCCCACTACTGAAGATTACATCATTATCCCACTGTTTATAAAATAATAAGTCACAAAAAATTACTTAACATGCTTAGTGAAACATGTCTTCCTGTGGAGTAAAAAAAGTGATTACTTATTACAAATTTGGAAGTGGATTGTGCAATCTATTAATCACTGGATACGCTATTAACACGCTATTAGTCATTCTGATGGATGTAAATTAAACTTTAAAATCAGGCACTACGGTTTTTGGCTCACTTTGGCCAAAACCGTTCCTTAAAAAGAACGTCTTACCTAATATGTCTAGGAATGAGATTATAATGACGTCAATTGATAACTGGAAAATATTCTACTAGAAAAAATATTAGTAACTCACCTTCTTTAAGTGTTCCACTGTCAGCTGCCTGTCCATTTGGGAAAATTGTTTTGACGTATATTCCCATGCTGCCTTTTGGAGAATCCCTTCCACCGACTATACTGAAACCAAGGGGTTTAAAATCTGGACCTTTCTGGAACACCACCTGCCTGATAGTAAAAGTATTACCACCTCGAGGCAATGTACAAAATTTACTTTCTTCTTCTTCTATTTCTTCTAGCTCTTCTATCGACTCCTTTCCATAAAACAAAGTATAAATTAATAAATTATATTTAAAGTAGAAAATATGCAAAGTATTTAATGAATTATTTACACAATAATCTATTCGTAGTGCATCTTTTATCAACCTACTCATAACATGAAGCTTCATTTCCTTTATAATAGAATTTAAATACACATGATAAAGAGAAATTCCTCTTCTGATGATAAATATAATCTCCACAAAGAAATGTATGTATTTACAATTCCTAAAGCAGCGAATGTGCACAGGATGTTTCATTTACATTTTCAAGAAAGTTATAGCAAATAAAAAACGTAATAGTAAAAAAACAATGGTTAATGGAACTTTATGTAAACAGATTTATGTTATCAAACATTAATATTTATGTTGTATTGTAACATAAACTTTCCTCAATTGTCAGTGCTAGCAATATTTACAAGGAGTAGCTGTATCACTTTCACAGTTATACTATCTTATAATAATACTTATATGGCATAATATTCATATAATCGCCAGAGAACAATCAATTTCCAGCTAGGAAATTATCGTCATTATCTAGCTAAATATCATCCACGTTAGCTGTATTGTTACATTCTCATACCGTGAAAACCATTTAAGTACAAATATATGCTAATACGTGAATCATGGAACGAACATCCGCAGCCACATTCTTGGTTTAAAGGTTCTAGTTCATATGGGTACGTGTTAGAATACAATACCCAACAAATGTTATAGCAGTGATTGCGTTTAGGTACAAGAACGTGGAAGAATGTTACTTTTGTATCTGTGTGTAAAATTTGGAACTTACAGTGTCCAAGAGTCATTACGAATCATAGATCACTAAGAAATTTTAATTTTAGTCAGAACAGTTTCATTTAACTCGAAGGAAAATATGTCCGTACAGTAGACTAGCAGAAAAAGAAATAATGAGAATGCAAATTGGTATGCTAATAACTTTTTACTGCTGAAAATAATGATGGATGATTAAACAGATGATTAATGTAAAATATAGGTAGAATATAACCATTGTTGTATTTATAAATATACAATATTTTCCTTGTTTATGTATTAAAACGATTTTATTAAAAGTTGAATTTGATCTAATTCGAATGATACTAAGATCAAGATCATGATTATTAAAATATATTTTATTAATCTTCAAAAAGAATTAACAACATATTAACGATTTGTAAATCATCTGCAAAAACAAATTATAGGCAATAATTATAATGATAATTTATTCTATAAATATCTTGAAAAACATTGACTCTTGATATCAACAATATTTCATCCTCAACTATGCACACAAAAGACCTTCAGTTTTCTTGATAATGCCATATCTAACTTTCTGTATCTCCTCCTACTATTTTATCACAGAAATGGTACTATACTCGCGACAAGAATTCAGACGACTTACGTCATACGAACAAATGAATAATTCATTATATTTTCATCAAAATATTTAAGAAACTGCAACTGATAGTAATAAAACTATATACTACAGTAAAAGTTTGCTTTATATATTGCACTAAATTGCAAAAAATGATTGTTTTTATCGCGACCAAATGTCGAAAATTACGTTGATAATAAAAACAAATGTGTAACGTCAGCCGTGACGTAAGACGTCTGAATTCTTGACGCGAGTACTAAAAACAAAAAAAAAAAACTCATTTGAAAACGAATAATTTCTCTACAAATATATTTCAAAGATAAAGATGCAATAAAATGCAAAAATGTGTTACGAAATTACATGGTTAAGGTTAAGTTAAAAGCTCGTGTAACGTAATTTATGTTTTGTATCAGTATTAATGAAGTAAACAATAGAAGTTTCTCAGAATATCCTTAAAACTGGAATGTATTCTAACAATGCAATCTATCATCTGCTGCTGTTAACCTAAAAGTGTTATTCATCATAGTAGTATTGCAGATATTCGTTTTTTCTGTATCTAGCGCTTGCTTCATATTTGTGAGTACACATAAACAAAAAAGACAATTTATAGTAACCTTGACCAACGTTTGTACAATAAATGCTTTTCGCAAGAATCATAAGTCACTTTGAATAGTTGTAGTAACTATATTTCACATTTTATTCTGTGCTGTCTAAAGACCTCTGACCATTCACAGTAAGTATGTTTAGGTAGGTGTATTTGTAATTATTATGTACAAACACCTGATATGGTATGCGACCATTAGTCACAGAAAAAAAATTGTCAAATATGTTTTGTTAGGCATAATTTTCACCCAGCAAAATAAAGGCACTAATATTCCGTACACCCTGTGCAATTCAAGTAAAAGTACCATTTTATTTATGTATTTTGTACATAAAATGTTGTTTCATCTGCTAGTACAAACAGTTTTTTTTAATTGTGCTATTTCAAAAATGGTGTGGTTCCAAAACAATTTTTTTAAAGTTAAAATTCGACACTTTGTACAAGGATAAAAACAAGTTACACAATGTTCTAATTGCAAAATATTCTTTGAGACATTGACATTGTTTTAATATTTACAGTTAAAATAATAAACAACGTATTAATTAAATAAAAATAAAATAAAGGAACACTTCAACGTTGTCCATAGCACACTAGATAGAAAACTAACAGTAACTTCTAATATCCACGTTGTGTTTTACATCCTGTGGCACAGTAAATGCTAAATAGAATTAATAGTAGTTTTAATTAATTACATACCTGTTGGCCACGATCAACTTCCGGTTTTTGTCTAGAACCAATAAGTTCGTAGTGGCTTTTAGAGTTGGCTTTAGAAGCAAAATGTGGTTTGATCACTTGAGCTTCGCCTTTAATGGACTTGCCCTGTTCTTTGTTCCAGTTAGGGGACTGTGACCTGGCACGGTCAAAAGATTTGTTTAACTTAGTTTTGGGTATCTTGATGTGGAAATTTTCTATCTTCGCTGGAGTTCTATTTTTCTCGGCTTTGTTAAGAGCTATCACAGACCATCTTCTCGTTGGAGCTTTGTCTTCATCGTCATAATCAGGAGGTGGTTCGTAAGGTAGCGGGTCCCACTCACCACTATGACACTTGATGAATTCTTTGGACTGAGAGGGGGTGTATGTCAACGAATTGACAGATCGTTGTCTGGAACGCGGTCTCCTAGATTGCGAGGTACTACCCGAGGTGGGTGATACAGAACAAGGAGATGGGACGTAGAAGGTTGGCTGTTTCTCCTGGTTCGAGTTGTGGAAGAACTCTTGGACGGATAGAGCTCGCCGTTTTCTTAAACCTACGTGTATTTGGTTTAGTTTTGCTCTCAGTACATCTTGAACACTACTTTTCTTATTGCTACTCGGTATGCGCAGTGATGAAGTGGTATGAGGAGTACTGACTAGTATGTGTGGGGCGGATGGTTCCAGTAAAGTACTTTTAGGTGTTTCTGAACTGTGTACATTAATGCCTCTGAGCGATGCGCAACATTTTCGCAATCGTTTCCATTTTTGGGAAATGCTGCCATTTATATCTGGAAAGATAAACAAAATCTTATCACACCTACTACTTAAATAATATTACATATGTCTTCTAATTAACATTTAAATACTTAGATAAAAATAAAGCAGACCTACAGGTTGTCATAGATCTATGACACAACGTAAATCAGTAAAATTAACACAAATATTTGGTTCGTAAATAAAACATTTAGCGTTACTACTCAAACATTTTTCCAACCCACTACATTTTTCTGCCAATGAACAACTGATTAAATTATATGTTAAATATATATATAATTTATGAAATTCATAACGATACGAACCCACTTATAATATCACTTAATTTATTTTGTTTTTAAATGAAATAAATTACCATCAAACGCAGTTTGTAGGAACATTCGAAAGTATAGTAAATATTAATCGAAAGCCAAACACATACTAATAAACAATGCTGTGATTAGACCAGAATTTAAGGATAAAAATTTAGTAATTTCAAATATTGATCTTTGTATAAAAGGTCAATAACTTTGTTATCAGTGATGCGTTTTTTGTTGAATATATTACGAAGTATCCGTACGTATGCACATGTTAAAAGGTTCCAATGACTGCGTCCACCTTGTGATCGTACAAACAGATAAGAATAACTTTTGATTTTTTAACACTCTCCATTATATCGCACACATCAAGCAGCTAAAAATGTTCAAGAGGGAATGCTCACAATTATTTTTTAGTAAGTCAAGGTGTATCATTTTGAAATATGTTTAGGTTATTGCATAGAATAAATAATATATATCTACCCATCTGCATCGTAAATTTCTATTACTTTAAATCATCAATAGTAATCAAATCGTGAGAACTCAATGCCTATATAAGAGTTTTGGTATTATAATTCAATACAATTTGTAAGTGTTTTACTTGTATTTACAATAAAGGTAAAGATAAAATTATTTATTAAGTTATATATAAGAATTTAGTGTAAATCCTTAAAATGTTTTGTATTTTATAAATACTACAGTACAGTGTATCAATAATCGGTTATGGCTTGCTGGTACATTCATTTCAAGGACACCCTGTATAACACGAAAAAAGTAATAGAGATTATTCGAAACCTACTACCTACTTAATTAGATTATGCTGATGTTTGAAGCAGCATTGTGTTAAAATACAACAAAAAAAACACATCTACATTGAAAAGTAAACTATATAGTCTTATGTGTCGAGCCATTGCATTGTTGAAAGAACAATTGCTATATTCATTAGCACCGAAATCGCCTGTATAAAATTTTTCTCATGCCATTTCTACCTTTTTAGAGCGGATGCTAATCTAAATAGAAACACTCATTTTATATTCAGCCTTAAAGTGTTTTTATATGGAGAAAAAATGTTCACCAAAAGTTTTTTGTACCTTTAAATTGTGTTCGCAGCCAATAATTTCGTTACTATGGCAACCAATTTTGGTTTTTTAAATGGCACCACAGAATCTTCCCTTTTTTGCGTACAAACGTGTAAAATGTGTATAGGGTTGCATTACATTTTTTGAAAAATCATAACATTTCAGTAAAAATCCAAATTCGATAGCTTACCAAAGAGAGGTACCTGAAAATTTTGACAGTTATGCATGTAACTTATCAAAATGTTTTTTTAAAAAAATTGTGAGAATCAAATAGGTTCATGTTAAAAATTCAAATAAAGACAGAAAATAGAATAGCGCCATTTAAATAAACAAACAAAATTGATTGTTAAGTAACGAAATCACTGGTTTTGACACAATCTCAAAGTCATTTTTGGACATTTTGACATGTGTTTATATTAATAAATATACAAAACAGACATTTAAAAACACTGATTTGAGATAAAAAAGTGTCTACGCACGCTACAATTTTAACCAAATCGTCATTGTTTTCGTAATTTTTATTTGTTAAGTTCGCTATTTCCACAGTTTAACACGCTGTACGTAAATACTTGGACCAGACAAGAACTAATTAGATGAAGATTGCTTATGAAAATAACAGTGAACCATGGCCGTCAAGGACGTATAGGTACGTGTTATTCAAGAAAAGGTGTCATTTAGTGCAGGAAAAACCCACCAAGTATTATTTGCATTTTGCCTTTACAGGTGATAAAGCGTCAGATGCGCTACTTATCGAAAAAAATTATTGTTTACTAAACTACTCAATATTATTTTACAGATATAAACAGATTATTTCCCTTTGACAGTAATACTATGGATAAAAATAAAGTAGGGTTCTCTTCATAGCACTATTTGGGCAACTAATTAAATCAATTAACTGAAATAATTTTTTTAAAACTGTCATTAAAGTAACCTCACAAATTAAGGTTAATTTATTAATTAGATTTTATGTTTACGTTCATGTTCATATATCATCGAAGTACTATATAAATATATTTGGCCCTATGCCCTTTGTCCTGTTTAAGTTATTTTATACAGCTCATTATGCTTTGTAATTAAATATATTTATCTCTGTACATATTGAATGGTTTGTAATAGCTGTTTTATCTCAGATAATAAAAGCAATGCAGTTAACTGCCAGTAAATGAGAATATCTTTAAAATGTATAAGTTTATTACAGTTGCTCTTAATTTCTGTATGATAAATATAATTTAGAACAGTGTTAGTTTCACTATGTTTACTACCACACTCAAGTATTGCATAAAAACAGGAAATTAATTAATATTTTTATTATAGCAGCATATTTAACCTCCACAAACTAGTTATTTGGTGAGAATATACTGTTACAGACAAAGTTTATATTTCCAAACATTTCTTGTTGTATTTAAACAGCAGTTTAAAAAGTATTTAAGCCAAAGCTCTTATTTTTTCCACAACCAATATGTTCTGCACATCACTTTGTAAAAAAAGATATTCGTAAAACGATAATTAAAAATATAGTTTATGTGTTTTTTCGTAGTTCCCAACGCACAAATAAATAACACTACATACCTTCACTTTGAGAAACCATAAATAACAACTGTAATATTACTAAAGAATCAAAGTATCATCAACAGTATTATATCAACGAAAAACACATTATCGCAATAAAATCGTTTCCCAATATAAAGATTCAAGGTACTGACACCTTCGCACTTTAGAGTACACCTCTGCTCAAAGCATATTCTTAATTATTTATGAATGATGAGCATATAAAAAACGTTATTAACTACCTTATACGGATTGCTAACTGCATATGGATAAGTGCTGCATATTAATTTCCTCTTGTAAAACAGTCAATCTTTCAATAAATTTTACAAACCAGTCTCTTTTAGTTGTGGAGAGGAATATATTTAAATATTCCCCATCAATATAATTTGGCGGCAAACACAGTATATTTAACAATATTAACTTAACAGAAGTAACTTATGATTATTTATTGTTACCTCCGCAGGTAAAACAAACAAATAAATATTTGCTATATTACTCATATTTTCAATGCTAAAGGCGTTTTTATATCTGCGCAACTTATGAAAATGAATTAATTTAAATTAATAAAACTACATTACGTTTGTAGAAGATAATGGACAAGCTGTACTCACCAATATCTGAAAAATCATTAAAGAGAGCTTTGGAACACATAAATAATACCACTACAATAACATTCACAAGTTATTTGTCGAAATACACAGGAAAGACTCAACGATACGCCTGTTGAGCGTAAACAGTAAATCAGGACCGTATTGCAAAATTGTTGTTCTGTAACGGTATACAAACACATTGCCGGCTACTAGACAGAGACGCCATTTACTGATTTAATTTAAAACAAAAATATTTGATGATCTTATACTCTTATTTTTAATATAACGCTCATACTGCTTTATTTCTAATGTTTTTTATATCATATTAACAAAATATTGTGTCAACTACCGTATTTCTTGATATTCTTCTCAAATTACCCTTTGAAAAAACAATTTTCTGAAATATAAATGTATTATCTGTTATTACCTGATACTGTTTGCATCCGTTATCTTTATCAAAGCTATTTAAATCCACCCCTGATAGAGTATGTGTAAAAAGTAGGTTCGTTGCCTGGTCTGTTTTCAACGGAAACCAGCATATTATTTGCTAACAGTGATAAGTTAGGAAACACCTACATAGCTACCAAAGCAGTTAACTAAATAGATATTACCTGCATCAGTGCAAATAAAATATTCGTAGATTAGCAGTTCAGTACAAGGGATAATCAACGCACATGAAATAAATAATTAATTTTAAGGAAGGTGTCTTTTCATGATGGTAGAATTACTCACAAAATTAAATATTGATCGATTGTATCAAACAAAGATCACCACCATTTAGTGCCTACCTGGGACTACAAAGGTTACAACACTTAAAATCATTATGCACATCACATTTTTATAAACTTATACTTCCGACCGATGTGGAGGATTTAAAATATAAACGAAACAACTTCCTTTTAAAATAAATTCCTCAGCACGATCTAATATAATCTATGAAGCTTTAATTGTTTTTCTTTGAGATTTTTTAAGTTGCCGATATTTAACAGAGCTTTGTTCTAATTTACAATCTTTTTATCCAAAATACGTTTTATTAAATGATATTATTCATCAATATTCATTTAAATTGTTAATGTGACAAACATATATAAGCATTTTTTTATAAATTGTTCCTAGTTTTCAAAAATAAAAATATATTTATGATTTATTGAACTCTTTAGATAATAAACCAGTACTGAATATAAATTTAATAGTTTATGTGTGTTTAACCTTATAGGGCAAATTACCGATTTCTATAATTTAATTATTGGAAATTAATTTACTAAAAACTTAATTGACGAAATTTCTAAAACATTTAATTTACCTGAATAAATCCAATCTTTTCCTACAGTTAGGCAATTACATATTGCAGGACATGCACTGTGGGTTGCCTATCAGTATCACAGACACTGCATTTTGCAGTTCTTTAATTACACTGACATCTCTCGGTGTTGTTGCAAAACTTGCCCTGTAAAAAAAAAGTGATTGTTACAGATAAATGCACTCCACTATTGACTGAAATAGCCAAAATCGTTAAATGTGATCTAAAATTAACAATATAGTCAACGTAATTGCATATAGGCACTATCCTTGAGTATAGTGTATATAGTCAAGGGCACTATCTAGTTCAAATAAAATTTATTTATAACAAAAATAAATTCCTTAGGGATGTCCATAAAAAACTGTTAATAATTTAATAGAAGAAATTAAAAGAGTTTTTACCGATTATTTTATAAAATTGCTTTCATTGCGTTAAAAAAATTAAAAATAGACAGTTTCTGAAATTATTATTATTGAATAGTGCCTACAATGAAACATTTTATTTAATACAGATACAACTGGTACAAATGTTAATTAAATTAAATAAGACAAATATGTAGTTAGTACTGTTTATTATAAAAATATAAAAATAACATATAAACATAATGTTACAGACGATGATTACAACATTACAACACACAATACTTCCAACAGATTAACAAGAATCCCGACTTAATATAACTCACCTCATCTCATAAGTTAGAGGAGTGAATGAAAACTTTTAATAAAATTGTTAACTTCAAAACTACTTTTGAAACACGAGAATAATTTCTATAATATTCTTGCCCCACGCAATTCATGCTTTTAATTTAACTGTAAGTTAAACTGAAACAGTATTTAATGTTTTCCCTGTACTGCAGTATTTGTTGAATTTTTAGCAATTAATGCAGAAATTAAAATAAATTACTACAACAAATACAACAATATTTATATATCAATACAATGTAAATGGCAAAATAACAACAATTTAGTATTTATTTGGTTACTAAATATAATATTTCAATACATCCCTTCCCCGCCTTCACGAATTTATGTTCCAGAAAATCATTTAAAAAAATTATTAAATGACCATAATTTAGTTTACTTTTTTGAAAATCACGTTCATTAGTTTTACAAATACATGAACACTTGCACAACACTAACACTACCAACACTTATGTAACTTAATAAATCCAAACTTAATCTACTAAAGCTGCTGCAACTAAATTCACAAAAAATAACATTTATACATATCACTATAATTAATTCTATTCGATATCAACTAATATCTTAAATAAAGTTCTATTCCAAGTCAGTCAAATCAACGAATTATTCTGTTTGTAAAACTTAAATTAAAAATTAGATCCTTGTTGCAACAGTAAAAATAGACAGAAAAATTAAATTAGGGGAAAAATTAAGAACAGAGTTAAATGAATTACTACAGTTAATCACAAGGTTAGCTGCTAATGCAAACAATAACTACAGTACCAAACTATTTAAATATTGTCACAGTGTATATAATACATTGAATAATATACAATATTGAATCATTTAAATATTTTGTCTAAAATTATCCAAGAGGTTATTAAACTCCGCACTAGAAGATATCTAATAAGGCTAAGATCGGTAAATTTTTTATAAGTACTTACTTCGATATTTTTATTACCATTTACCTTAAACCAACAAATTAAAATTACTTACTTCTAGACAAAACAAAATAAAGACGTAATTCATTAACTGAAACAGTGGAATGAATTACTGAACACATTATTTTAGACGTACTTTTTTACCAATTTTGTTAATTTGCAAATTAACTTTATACCATTAATTTTATAAACTAGGGTTTATACAAAATAGCTTAATGTGACTTGTACTAGCTATTGTCTTAGCATGAATTAATACCCTTCAATAAAGAACTGGAATGTTAAATTATTTCATGATTTTAATGATTAATATAATAAAGTAGATTATTATCCCTATGTTAATATTTTTTAGCGCGCTATGCTACGCTACTGTTTGGTAGTAAACATTAACTTATTTAAATTGCATTGCATATTTTTCGTCGTTTTAATTAACATTATAAAATTATGGCACCAATATGAACTATAATAAATTTATACAAATTCAAACAGAACTTGAATACAATTTGGAGTGTGGACGAGTAGCAAGCTCCATGACAACTTCACCACATTTAATATGTTTGAAAAGCGACACGCCTTCGTGATGGGACAATCCTTTGAAAGGGGTACCATTTAGCGAAATTATTTCATCCCCTAAAAGTGGTACACTAATTATTTTCCCTAATCAACAAGAAATTAATAAAAAAATAACAGTTCTTATAAACCAATCAAAGCATATCTACATTATACTGATTATTCACTCAACATCTTAATTAAACATCAATACCTACTATAAATTCATCAGAAATTGACATAGATTTAGATTGATTTAGGTAAAGCAAGTAGCAAGTAGGTTTTTATTATCATTCCCTATAAGTTGTAATGAGACGCCAACCCAACCGCAACTATCTTATTCTTTACGTATTATGACTAAGCATACGATTACGGTCATCATTAAAGAACCGTTTGTTCCACTTGAAATTTTAAGAAATCAATTCAATTCGCAATAAATTGATTCTTGAGTACAGCTTCCGTCAGTTCTTCCAAGACTATTAATATTAAATTTTCTACGACTATAGGTCTGTTTTCACAGGGACTAGTTTGAAACTGTCAGACGTATTCGTCCATCTATTTCTTGAGTTACATGCACTGAAAGGACATTTACGATTTAAGTGGTGGAATATTTCTAACAGTTTAAAACCATTCCCAATGTACAGAGCATATGAACAGAAATGAAGGAATTTGTGACTAGAAATTATAGGAAAATACCTGGTGGACACTCGAACAAACAAACTTGGAAAAATGAAATTAGCGGCTTTGTATATTACATATTTTTTTACAAAACTTAAAAAATTAACGGTAGCACACAATATTATCTACAAATTATATTACGTACACAAAAATTATTTACTTTACGTTATCTGATACTAACACCACAAAACCACATTTTGCACCATTTAAAGGAAATGAATCAATCTAATAATGTTGTTCCATTATATATGCGATGATGCGATCATAATTTTTGGTATTGATCTATCTTCTTTCATATCATATCCTCCCTAGAGCTGGTCTTATACAATTATAATACGTTTGTTTAAACAAAAGCAGCTGATCGAGTATCAAATCAAAAAGCAAGTTATTTAAAAAATAATGAAAAATAAATTTCTTACCTTCTTTCATTATCCCCGATTCAGCAGCCTGTCCTTGTTGAAATATCGTTTTAACATAAATTCCCATAGGACCTCTTGGCGAATCTTTACCTCCAACTATTGAAAAGCCAAGAGATTTGCAACCTGGTCCTTTGTGGAAAATCACTTTCTTTTTTTGAACATCATTATCTTCATTTCGATTTCGCAAACCAGGTAGTCCACTAGTTGACTTCAAATAAATGTCAGATGAATACGAAAATTTTCTCATTCCGGTGATAACTTTAGGACTTGTAATGGTATTTTTTATAGCCCCTGGTTTCTTAAATAAATTTAAATCATCTTTATTTGAAATATGTTGATCTTCACTAAAGGTCACTTTACTTTCCAATTCATTTGGATTGTTTTTAATTGACAAAATGTCGGAGAGTCCAACATATCTGTTTCTGTCAATATTTGAAATACTGGATGCCAAACTATATTTGCGTATTTTGTGAGGTGCGTTTTCCTTTTTGGGGCTTGTAATATCTTTTTTGGGGCTAAATATTTCCTTTTTAGTGCTTATTAATTCTTTTTTAGGGTTGGCTATTTCATATTTAAGTGAATCCTTTTTAGGGCAAAGTAAATTCTTTTTCAAGCTAAATGTGTCCTTCTTAGGACTAAATGGGTCTTTTTTAAAATTTGATTCTTCTTTTTTAAGACAACATACTTCTTTTCTAGGACTAGATACTTGTTTCCTTGGGCTAAACAAAGGTAGTTTCAAAGTCGCGTTATCGTGCAAAAACGAATTTCGCCTTTTTGTGGGTTTATCAGGAGATTTTGATGGTAGCCGTGCTATCATAACCGCCAATACTCCATTTTGAGGTTCTAAGTAGCTTTTGGCTATAGTTAGTGGGCAACCGTTAATTCTAATTCCGTTTAGACTCACCACTTCATCGCCCTGTTTTAAATTACCATTTCTGAAACAAACAATTTTATTACATCTTTTTAATAATTTAAAAACTTCATTGCAGTATATTCATACTGGTGTATTTAGATAACTGATTGAAAAAATATATTTTACCTGTATGCAGCCGAATGCGGCATTATGTCGGTGATAATATAACTAATTGTCGAGTCTCGTCCATAATTTGGTCCAATTTTAATGCCGATGCATTCACCTTTTCCTATTTTCAGTTTTACGCATTTAATTTCTTTTTCTGAAACTGAGGTTTGGTTTTTATTTTTACTTTTTTCTTCTACTTTTTCTCCGCCTAATTTTAATCCGTCTAATTTACGGCAACAATTTTGACTTAAATCTTCAATGGACATTTTGAACTTTTCTTTCTTTGAAGGTGATCTTTTCAGCCTCAAAGTTTTCTTCTTCGAAAATGAGTCGTTATCCTCGCTTCGAGATCTTGCACGTTTTTTAGAAGTACCTCGACACCATTTTGCAAGGGTTCTATCATTATCCCCTTCTTCAGCAGTGTCTGTATCGTCATTATAAAAATCGCTAGTAGCTATGTTTTCTTTATGTTGAGCATTTGTTTCATCGTGGGATACGTTACTTATTTGTGATTTAATCGATCCAATTGGAGAATCAATACTAGCTGCTTTCGTAGAATCGCTTCCATATCCACTTTCGTCAGATTTGAATTTATTTGGCAAATTGGGTGAAATATTTGAAGTAGACCTTCTGGGCATTATGAAATTGATTAGGCTCGTTAAACTGTCTGTTGACGAATTTTTAGGATGTAATCTAAGGTCTGATTCATCATCTGATTTACTCGATCGAGAAAATAGTGATCTAAATTTAGATTTCGTTTTTTTCTCTTCTGTTAAAATACTCAATCTTGCAGAATTATTTTTTGAATCAGTTGATATTTCACTGAAAATTTTATCTAGCTCTTGAGAATTAGGTTTCATCATTATTAGATAATCTAACAATTGCTGCTGACTTAATTCCAAATTTTCTGATATACATTTAGCTTTTCTTCCAGTCTTCAGTGACTTTTCAGGCCTACTAGAACTATCGCTGATACTTCTATACATGTCATAAATTTTTCTTAAATCAGTTTGAGACAGCTTTAAATCTGATTTTTCCTCATCCTTTTGTCCAGTTTTCAGAGTACTATTTGCATCTTCATTTTCTTTCTTTAAAGATGTCCAACTTCTCTTTCTGTTTCTATCTATTCGTAACTGTTCTGAAGAATCTCCACGTTTGAGCTTTTCCCAAGTTTTTCCCCAACCGGAAAGATCTGAAAATAAGAGAAAATGTCATGGTGTTTTAAACACAAGTAAAAATCATAAAAAACAAAAAAAAAATGTAATATTCACATTACTTGATTTTTTAGCTTCTGTAAAGTTCTCAGAACTTGGAACTCTCGAGGTTGTTGTCAAATTACCATCAATTTCGGAAAGCGTAGATAGACTTTCTAACTGAGGGTTCGGATCGGAACATCGTCGTTTAAAAATTCTCATTTTCGTTTGCTGAAAAAGAAAAACATGTTAATATATATGCACAAGTAAACTAATTAAATGTTATAAATAACTGTATCTAAATATCGAATACAGGTATTCATGAAGATATTCAAATTAACAAACTACAAGAAAATGAATTAAAATTAAATTGAAAAAACATTTAATTTCTTTGAAATTGTAATGTGAGACACAGCAGTTTTTATTATCTTAGCATACAGTGAACAACTTTGTAATGCATTGATCTATAATTGCCTGCCCGTAAACCATTTATACAAGGTGCGTCAGTATTAAATGCGTTTTCAACTCATTCATATTTGTTTTTGTGCTCATTCGCATCCAGATTCAAACCTACGTTAATATTTTCGCATTTTAAAAACGTTGTTTAGAAGGTTGCTTTGCTTACTATACACAAAAATAGCCTGCTTCTTGCAACCCACTTCGACTACCTACGTAGAGATAGCAATATAATAATAATAAATAAACTTAAGGAAGAAGTATATGATGTTAAATGTATAGAACGTGGTTATTATTTTTCTAGTCTATATTTGCATATCAATTACCGCTCATGTTAAATAACATCTCGAAAGTGCAATTAAATTGCAATATAAACTTATGAATTTTAATTGTATACAGAGCATGATGATCAAAATGCAAGCTTTCAGTAAGTTCCAAACGAACATAAATTTTTATAAATAACCATCCAAAATATATTCCACCACCATAAATTGATATCCATTTTTTCTCTTTGTAATTCAAACACATTTCGTTTCTCTCACTGAGTTTTATTGTGTATTTAAGAATTTCCACCAAATAAGGACGTTTGTAGTAAAAGTAAGGACGGAAAGACAGGCTGTAGTAAGCACTATACTGGAAGGGTGGCAACCCTAATTACACCACGTTATATTTAGACAGTTAAGAAAACCAAAAATTTAATGCCAAATAAAACCACAATTCTGTTTCCTTTTGAACCTTATGGCGAATAACTGAAGGTCGCTTCAGTTGAATTTGTCTGGTAAGTATTTCCTCTCAAATTTCATAGCTATTTACCCGCACATGTGGCTTGCCTATGGCTATAAATTTTTATTTATAAATTTCTCTAGAATAATGAGTCAAATTGTTGCTTTCGGGGGCTCAATCATAAATTTCGTTACATATTTGAAATGTGTAATGGCAACGCGATCAAGGTTCTTTGAGAAAAATACTTTTAAACTGATTATAAATTAACTGAATTATTTTCACTGATATACATATTATCCACATTCGGAAAATTTCATGATTTATATATTTCTTTCACTTGATACGAGAAAGTAAAATCTAAAATAATTTATCTTAAAAATGTAAACCCTTATTCTGCCCCTATGCAAAATGTCTATTAAAAAATGGTAATTATATACAGGATATATAATTTTTCCCATGAAAGCCTTATCGGATTAGGAAATATAATAATAAACAACTTTCAGACAAGTTCATTTATCGGTTACACAATAAAAATATCGTAGCTACAATATGAATAATTTTAGCGAATAAGAAGTGATTAAATATGATATGTGATTTATATTTCTCTTGAAAACCACGAATTTACTATATCACTCCTTATGTTAAATTTTGTTTGTTGTTGTGTTTGTTTGTAAAATAAATTGAAATTTGAATTACTGTGAAAATTAATATTACTATAATTATTTTCAGATTGTACGTACTATAGTGGTGTGCAAGAATTTAATATTCATACGTTATCTTTACTTTGCAATTTTAATTCGGTAGAAACCAAACGATAGAGTTTTTAAAAATTATTCAAGAAAATCCGCAACAGTATAACAATATTCTGCACCTTAGATTTAAATAATCAAGACAAACAAATTCATTTTAAACAGTATTATTTTTATTGTAAGAGTAGAGGTACATGCTTTGCTATAATAATGACACTCTCTCAAAACAGTTCTTGAAGTTCTGAGTAGAAATGCCATTAAATCTCTATTGGTGAGTGAAACAACTAAGAACTAATGTTAAAAGTTGAAAGTAGATTTCATTACAAATACGTCAGCAGTTCGCAAAATTCATTTTAAAGAGTGTCATTATTATTGCAAACGCTTGTACATTCAAACAGCCTTTTTTAATATAAGAGAAAGAAATATAGTCGAGGATAAAGTACAATCTATTGCAATAATAATGACACTCTGTTTTGAAAGAGTGCCATTATTATTGCAATAGATTGTACATATCATCAAAGTTGACGAAAAGACGAATTCGAAATATAAAATTTGATTAGAAATATTGGCTTAAATTTACAGATTATTTGTGTATTTTGTTCGAAGTGTAGAAATACTATCTTCGACTAGACTCGTAATAATTATGAATCTATTATGATCAGTATCAATTTATTTCTAGTGACCTACACGCTTGACAGGTCTGTGAAACAGTTAAGCACAGAATTCAGGGTATCCAACACGAGTATGGTACCATCCCACGATGAGCCGTATTAATAACACAAGTACTATCAAAGCATGTATCTAACTGTTTTAATATGCTTGATATCTTCTTAACAACCTACGTTTGTTGGCAGTCGCCTAGACCTGTCACCTAATTTTTTTTATGTCATTTGAATATACAGGGCTCTATTGATCAAAATATCTATTTTGCTGTAAAATATTTTAATTGCATCCCTGTATATATATATATATATATATATATATATATATATATATATATATATATATATATATATATATATATATATATATATATATATATATATATATATATTTATTTATTTTATTGCGACATCTACCTTAGAAATAAGTTGCTAGGTAGGTACAGCAAGAATTTTGAAAAACCACACATTTCTAAGCCCTTATTCTTATTTAAAAAATACATCGGCGTGGTACTTTTATACATAAATAGTTCAAAACTTCAATGAACCTAAATAAGTCAAAATTTGAATAAAAAAATAAAAATCTGTAAAACCAAAGTTGCATTATGTTTAATAAAAAAACTACCTACTAAGGAATGTGGTCTTTATACAGTTTATACTTTAATACTTTGACACTTTGCAATATAATTTTTGAAAAAGCATGAGACTTTTTACCCAAAAATTTTAAAATGAGATATTTTATGAATTCACGACAATCTCTTCCTATCGGTCAGATAATAGCGAGTAATTACCAAGTGACAAACTTGAATGTACTTACATAGTAAATGTGAATGATACGAGATTACTTACTATACCTTTAAGACTACAATATATTAAATGAAATGCTTTACAAACAACAAAACAAATTCCACAAGGCCATACAATCCAATCCTAGTTTATAAACGCGTTAGTGTGAATATGCGTGGTTGCTCTATTTAAATTAATTAGTAATAAAATCCAATTAAGCAATTGCTTGAGTTCACATAATTTATCTATTCAAATAAATATGGAAACGTTATTAAAATATTAATAATTTGTCAACAACAGCTGACACCTACAACAAATTTTATCGACAACTTCTAGGCGATCTATGCTACCTACTAGTTTTGTTTATAGAAACTTATTGGCCTGATTTAATCGTAATACTTTTTATCTAAACACCTATATAATTTTCCAGTTAAATATTTTAAGCTATTTGGTTAATTTGTCAAATAAGTTTAATTGTTATTTGCATCAGTAAAGCACCAGACCACACATTAGGCAATGATTGTGGTGGCTTCCGTTCAATTCTTTATATTTCGTTAATGGATTTTAAATCAAGTGACAGATAATAAACCTGTGGGCAAGATGTAATAGATCATCAACCCACCTAGAAAGTCACCTCTTGACAACACCATTAAGATACATTATTATTGATATTACATATTACACGTCTGTTTACAAGTCATACAATTATATGAGAATAAAAACGAAAGTACACTAAGTTCTTAGCCTTATTATACCAAAAACGTGAAATATTTGTGTTTTTCTAAGAATGTAATATATTTTATGATATTTAAGAGACTAGGGATATAATTTTTCAACAATTAGATGTAAACTAATGATCCAAAGTTTTATAAAATGTAATTATTAGAAATGTTGTTTAAATTATCCTGTAATTTAATTTGTCTTCTCTTTTCAGACAAAAAGATAAACCTTTGCTTTTTACGAAATTATTTTTGCCTAAACAAAAATTTCACAAAACATGCATGCGTTTTATACGACTGTGATACCGATAAGCAACAGGGCCGTAGCAAGGTGATGCCACAGTAGATTGAGACTCCTGAAAAATGTTGAGCCTGTAATGACTCAAATGGATAGTTAAATTTAGAAATAACTTAATTTACCCACTTTAATTTTACTACTCTTAAGATATGAATATGAAGAATTGATTTAATTATTTATTTTATTTTTTCTAAAGTTAACCAGTCACCTGAATTTTCAAAGTATATATATTAAATTATTACACGAACCTTTCAGAATTTATATTATCCTGAAATTAAATAATTAAATAGTCTCAAATAAGTATATAATATATAGTACATAGCCAATAAATTATGAGCTGAAAAATTAATTTTTTGTTTATAATAATAATGCATTGAAATCTATTAAATTATGGTGTATTTAGTTGAACCCAAACCGAATTTATTTTACAGCATTTACGTACTTTTCAATATATGTACTTATTTAATTAAATAAATAAGTACATATTCTGTAGTAAAATAAAATTCTATATTTATTTTACACAATATGTAAAGACATAAATAGCACATCTCATATAGTCCTCAATATAGTGACATAGACATAAGAGTATGATAATATAAATTGACATATATTACCAAAACTTTTTGCTAACAACAGTAATAAATTTTTACCACAAATAAAAATATGAATATTTACAGAAAAAACTAAAAAATAAAATAACAGCAACAGATTAAATATGTAATACTAGTAAAGGTTTTTAGTTATTCGCACAATATTGTCTATTAAAAATATATGTATTCTACGTTTAAGGACACAATCTGATTCCGCAAAAAATTATATGTTTTTATATTTGTTTGTTTTTAAAATATGGACAGTGTATCCAAGGTATAAAAAATATTAACTAAAAAAACTAACATTTATTACTAATTAAAAAGATATGAATAAAATGCAACTAAAGATGTTTAAAAAAAACTAAGTAAGTTCTTATTTGTTTAGAGAGATTGTTTATATCGATAGATAGATACCTAAACAATAGTAATTCTAATAATATATAAAAAAGTATATTAGTTGCATTTAATTGAAAAGGCCCTGCTTACTGTGTAATATGAAATACCTTCAAACCTCTTGCAAATCCAGTAAGTAATCACATTGATTATTGCAAAACTATGAGACCGGTTCAAATCATATGTGCACCGCGATATCGCGAAAACACTGATACACTGCTCACTACTATTTGCTTTAAGAAAATGGTCATTGAGAAGGAAGACGTAAGAATCGACTGCCCCGCCGTTTTCATTATATTTTATTAGGATGCGGTGACTGATGGTGATAATTTTATTACTCATTAATAAGAAAAAATGTTTATATTTCTTTATCAACCAAAAAACATACTTAATACATTATATTTTATCAAATATTCTTCTTTGTGCACGGGCAGGTATATACAAAAATAGATAGCAGATATAGGTAGGTAAGTTTTATGTAAATATTAACAATTTTATTATGTTTAATATATATATATATATATATATATATATATATTTTATTTAATTTTAATCTTTATATAGCACTGACTATGTAAATTAAAACAATGTTCTCTTATTACATTTTCGCGTTTTCTAAATCAGAAACTTTTAAATATTTTTTAAATAAATTTACACCTATTTACATATTTATAACTTTTAAAAAGCTCGATAGTAAAATAATACTGTAATTATTTGTGTACTAAAATTAGAAAAACATTTTTGTTTTAATAAGTATGTATAAATAATTAGATATTTGCAATTACATATATTTCCATTAAATAATGTAATTTGATGACTCTGTACTTCTAAAGGAAGTAGGAATAAAATAAATGTTCCTAATAATTATCGAATCAGGTAAAATTCTGCGGTTACATGGTTATTTAAATACATATGGCATATTAAAACATCGCGGAAATATATCACTAAATATATATCCAATACAGCGTGTTAGAAGTTTTGACTCCCATAATTTTAATAGGCTATAGCAGAATACATCAAAATAAACGAAAAAGTACCATGTAACGAAATGTAACATGACAAATTGCAGACAGAATGACTCTGACTTTGAAGGGATGTAATTACCCCTATTATCCCCCCCTCCCTATTATGAAGTTGTAAGTATAGGTATTCTTCGTTATTGTTCAATATTATAAATTTGTTGTAATTCGTATAATTGGTACGAATTGGTACAGGCATTTAAAATTAATTTTGTGCGATCGAGTTTAATTTTCGAAAAATAATCCAAATTGTGACCTCTATGTACACAATACATTAGGTTGAAGTTGCAATATAACGCTTATTTATTTTGACAACAGTGTGACGTCATGAAATGAGGACGGCAAGAGGCGTTATGTAACGTCGACCTAATACAATGTATATATAGAGATAACAAAATTTTTTTCAAAGACTAGACACTAGGACCGCACAAAACTAATTTTATCTTCGTGTTCAGCACCCTCGAAAATAGGGTAGATTAAGATTAGAGGTTTCTGTTAATATGACCGTATAATTAAATAGGAATACATTATTAAATAATTTAACACATAGATTTAACTTATTAATTTATTACTAAATTGCTTATCAATATTTTGTATCCTAGTTCATATCATCACCATTATACAAAGACCCCTATCATGTTGAAACTGTTGAGAACCACTGATAAGTAAGCTATTGAGTGACAGATAACACCAGTGACAGTTTTAGGGTTTTGGGTTTTGGTAGTCGCCATATTAGTGATTCTGGAAGGTTTTTGCATTAAGATTTACGAAAAAATCTACCAAACTATAATTTTAACGAAGAAATATTGTGAAATACTTATAGTTCTATAAATTATTACATTATAATTTGTTATATTCGTTGTAGGGTAGCTCAAAAATGAGGAAGGTTAAAAGGACTTAACCAAAGAATTATTAATTAAAAACAATTACTTTTAACAAGAATACTTCATGTGTAGCCTAATTAGTGTTTCTTTGTGAATAATCTTATAATATAATGTATTCTATAACTTAATTCATATTGGGAGTGAAAATGTCGATCATGATCAATTTTTTTGCATAAGCAAAAACCAGTGTTCAATACTTAATAAAATATGATGGCTAGTTCTTTTGATCATGAAGATTGGAACATGTATGTTAGCTGTAAGCAATATGTTACATGTTATGTTAATTTGTTTATGTTTTAGTTGGTTTTTTGGGGCTATTAGCCGACAGGAAGCTACCGATTTACTTATGGCTGAACGAGAAGGTGGTGTTTTTCTAGTTAGAGAGAGTAAAACAAGTAGTGGAGATTATGTTTTATGTGTTAAGTATGTTTGGAACCATTTTTTCTTTTTTGGAACAAATCACAAATCCAATTTTGTAATTTCAGGGAAGATAGTAAAGTGAGTCACTATATAATTAAAACAATTCAACAAAATGATCAAAAACATTATAAAATTGGAGATCAAGTCTTTAAACGTGTAGAAGATGTCCTTTCGTTTTATAAGCTACATTATTTAGATACTACACCACTTATTAGGCCTGCTAGCAAGAAAATTGAAAAAGTTATTGCAAAATTTGATTTTGAAGGCAAAGTAAGTATTTTAATATACAAGTGTTTCTGAACTAAGTGTATATTAGAGGACACGAAAATGAACATTAATCAACCTGTTGAAAGAACGCACTTATACAGAAACACCGCCTGAAGAAAAATATTTAAGATTAAAAAATTGCATTTCATTATAGGAAAAAGATGATTTGTGCTTTAAAAAAGGTGATATTTTAACAATAATATTTAAAGATGAGGAGCAGTGGTGGACTGCAAAAAATAAAGATGGTAAAAAAGGTTCCATACCAGTACCCTATGTGCAGAAAGTAAGTTTAAAAATGTTTATTGTTTCTATTAGTTATTAATTTCTTAATTATTACAGTAGTTTAGTTTTTTTTTTTTGTACATTTTATTCATTTAGCGTATTCTTATCTAATGTCACTTGTAGTTATAGTTATCTATTGATAAAATTTTATCATATAAGATTTTTTGATTGTGTAAGGATTTCAATTGCATACCTATATTTAAATTTTGTAGATTGAAGAAGACCACTCTCCTATAGAACTTCCTCGTCCAGGTTCAGGTGGCCCTGTCAGTAATACAGTTTTACAAGCCGAAGCGGCTAAACGAAATCAAATGCAGGTTTGTAGTTCTAAATAAAAATTGATCTATTTATTCATAAGTTGTAGCAATATTTTCTACAACAGTTACTGTCATCCAATATTGCAGTGTCTGGATATATACAGGGTGATTCTTAACTTACATGCATAAACTTGGAAAATTATAACCGAAGACATATAATGACGAATAGTGAAAACATTTTTTAAACATTTCTAATTTATTGACAAAAATTGTGTTTTTTTTTTCATTTAAAAGCCAACTGTTTCAAGTTACATCAATTTTTAATGAGAATTAGGATGCGTCCAGATATTAAAATCTCGTTTTTTATGTAAAAATCTTGAGTATTCATTTTTACTATGAAATTATCAAAAAAGTATAATATTATAAGTATAAGTATAGTATTTTTGAAGCACTACCCCTCTTGTTTCACCTGCCCCTGGACAAACTGTATTGATTTCTGTTTTAGATTTTCAAATAGAGTTTTCAAAAAGTTATGGGATTGTGCCAAATTTCATTAATTTATCTTTACGCATGTGGGAAATTCTAATTAAAAACTGTCATCAAGAACTATGTCAAAAACGTAACGTTTTAGGATACATGTTTATATAGACTTTTTGTTTTACTTTGAGATCAAGAAAATGCAGTTAAATATATTCATATAGGTTAAGAATCACCCTGTATAATAATAATTTCTACGTATACATCATTTCAGATGTTTAGGAAACCCTATAAGCATTTTTTTCTTTTAGCGAAAATTGCCAGCTAAAGCTAGAGTAAAACAAGTTCGAGTTCCAAATGCTTATGATGATACAGCTTTAAAATTAGAAATTGGAGATATAATTATTGTAACAAAAACTAATATTAATGGACAATGGGAAGGTGAACTGAATGGTAAAGTGGGATATTTCCCATTTACCCATGTTGAATTTTTAGATGATGAAAATGGAAGTTAGTCATCCGGTTTTAAATTTTAAAATATTTTGCTAATGTTGTATAGAGCTCGAAATTATTGTATATTTATTATTAATTTTATTTGGCACTAACACTAGTATACTATATATTATAATCATTTATTTATGAACAATTATACAATTGCGCTGTTATTGTCAATTTGTATTTTTATTAATTACATATCAATATTTCGGTTATTTTGTTTTATTGTACCATAAGCAGCTTTCTTACAAATAAAGTATTTTAAGAGAACGTCCTTTTCGTCAAATATATCAATTTCTAATTATAAGAATATTCTATCCAAAGCCTTACCTTTTTGCACACTTGCAGCTCAACACAAGTGTGTACTCTGAGATTGTGTTTCAACCACATCATTTTTTTACCAAAATATAATCGGCAAGTGTGTTACCGGACTTAATCCTATTGAATTTTATAATCAGTTGCAGATTGAGATAACGTGTTGCAAATATTTGCAATATTGCACATAATGTTTAACATTTTTATGCATCGAATGCTTAAACTTGTTGCAAACATGTAGGTATGTATACGGCATGCTGTCTCTATAACTGACCTAATGTAATCAATATGAATATAGAAAATACTTAGAGTATTATAAAAGATGATACATTTTATTTACTATAAAAACAAACGATGTAAAATAGTGTAATAAAAAAATCTTAATATTTAGTCAAAAAGTACAAAATATAATTAATAAAATAACTCTTATATTACAAATAAATGACAAAATATAAAAAGTGGACGGACTATAAATAATTTAAAATTTCAGGTGATTTAAGGCCACAGTAATTCAATATTGGGCGATTGCATATCTTCAATAACTTTATACTGGGAATAAACAACCAACCATAGGTAAATCTGTAAACATATATATATTAATTTTTGTTAATTTGTCAAAATAAATTACTTACATTATATGCCATCCAACACCATATAACAAATGTGTACAAAACGGAATCAAGCTAAAAAAACATAAGACTTAGATAAATGTAAATATTTTATACGAACATGCAAATGTTGAAAAATATTACTAAAAATTATTTCTGCCTTGTTTTACTTTTGATAAATTAAGTATGCAAGGCCATGTCGATATTTTGGCAAACGTGCGACCAATTACTTGTTAGCGTTTCGATATTCAGTTAATTTAAATGCCTTTGAATTCAGTTGTTTCAATATTAAGGGTAAAAATTGCCGAACATATGCAGCAGGACAATAAATACATAGAATAGTAATTAAATAGGATATTCTCATAAAAGACTCGGATTTGCCTTTTTAAGAATGTTGTTTTGTTATTTTACTTGGACGTGACCTCACTCTTCATCGTACAAATTTACCAAACGTCAATATTGAAATACTTCCCATGATCGTCATTTAATTAATATAGCTTGTAATTCATAAAAAGCCGCATTACATTAGTATAAAATTTCAGAAAAATAAAGTTATGCAAAAAACTACATATGTGTTCTGCAAGTTAAAATCAATTACACTTTTTTTGTTTACTTACATAAATATAATAGCCGCCAAGAAGCCACAATCCGAAACATAACTGAAACATTATGGCTAATCCAAAGCCTACCATCCATGGGACCATAAAGCCTCTAACGAACTTATTGATACCCACAACCAAACATACTGCTGAACTAATTAATAGAATGAAGTACAGAATAAGTACCACTCCGACGTACTGCATTGCTATGGAAAATAATACATACATTACAACAAGACAACCAAGTATTATTACTTAATAAATAAATTGTAGCAAAATAACCTCTAAAGTAAACCTACAAATAATAATGTAGTATAACTTACAGGATCTTACATCTGCTTCAAATAAAGGATTGTATAGCTGTGTAGAATCACCTCCTAACATGTCAAATACGATAAAAGTCATCAAAACAATACTCATAGCTACTGTGTAATAAGCAATAGCTACACAGCCAGTTTTTAACTTATCAGTCCAAATACATGGAGACCAGCAAGAATTTAATAAAACCATGATTAGATTTGATAAAAATAAATGTCTGAAAATTAAACAGTAGTTAGTAAAAAAAAATTTATGTATAGCACACTTACTTTCCGTTAGCTGTCTAAAGCGGCACGCCCAACTTTAATTTGAATTAAAATGACAAATACCACTAAACATTAAATGAAAAGTAAACAACAACCAACCAACGTAAACACATCACTCACATCACATCACATCATAGACTCTAAAGGTCTTTGCATAATATACAACTCTTCGTCTTCATCTCACAGTCTTTCTTTATGTCTTTAGCTACTTATGTGATTTAACCCACGTCCTCTCTTCTTCTTCTTCTTTTATTGGTTTTCGTTCGTTAAATCAATGTCTTCTACTAAATCGCAGCGGCTTACGGTCGTGATTTGTGCCCTAGATAAAATGTTAGACACCATCATATACTTAAGTTAGACATTTCAATTTAGCTGAAACAAAATTACGTCCTCTTTCTCTTTGTCAAATTAAAGATACGTTTACGTTCCATTATTTTTTATTTTCGGAAAGCTTTGTTCAACACTTCAACCGTACATTATATATATGAACATGAATAAATGCAACTGCAAATATAAACCACTTTATGTAACCAAACGTTATTTTACAAATATTAAAGAAGAAATTGGACGTCTCGTTACGTTAAGCCAGTAAACTCTATAGGTTTCACTGAATTTTATACTACGTAAGTAGTGTAGAGTTTACTTATTTAACAAATGCAAATGGTCATAGAAAAGAGAATTCCATCTTACAAATTACTTATTAACCAATACTTAGAATCTAATAAATACTACATTCTGACAATCCCCTCAATGTTGTCAAAAATAATATTGTGTATTGGTGACTAAACAGTAAACACTCAAGTTCTAGCACATAAATAAAACACCAATTCTATTTACTATAAAAAGTTTTATTTCTACAATATTATGACACCACTTAATAGTATTATAGAAAAAATTTATTCTACAAAAATCATCCTCACCGTAAGCATCTTGATAATTCAATCTATATTAAAAAACCACAATTAATTAAATCTAAAATTACTAATGTAAAATAATTTATATTTTGACAATGCTTCATTACAATTAAATACCTACATGATAAACGGTATGACTAAAATTTATAGTAGCTTTCAATTGAAAATTAAATTTACAATGCATCGTAATCAATTAAGTAAGTATACACTTATAACTTCAACTGTTCACAGTACAACCAAATGTTTATAGATTCCCTGTACTATATGGAATATGTACAGTACAATTAATTGGAAAATGATTAAATATTTCACAAATAACAATATTTGTAAATAAAAAGTATACTTAATATAATTATACGAAATAATGAAGAAAAAAAAAATACAATAAAAAAATACAAAATTACATTATGTAGTTACTTTTTCAGTAATCATGATCATGAGACCTGTAAAAAATAGATCTATATAATTTAATCTACATAAAAATCTAGATTTCATAATTGCCTTCTGTATAAAATTAACAATATAAATATAGAAATTAATAACAGGTAAAAAAAATTATATTATAGTATATGTTACTGACAGAATTATGTTGCAGTTTATATTTCTTATTTTTCTTAATATTTTGATCACAATCAATAAGCAATATACTTCAATATCACTTCAATATTTCAACTAAATCTCACAATCGCAATTTATGAAAAGGTAAAATTAATATTTAAAGTGAGACCTGAAATCTTGTACCAAAAAAAAAACCCATACAGTTAATTACTTATATGTAAATTTTCTGCGAAAAATCGAAAAGAGGAAAAGATTATACTCTTTGATTCAATATAATTGAGTTAATTGTGGATGGATCATGTTCTGTATTTCTTTAAATATGATGATGTGGAGGTGCCTGAGGTGACGCTACTGCTGCAGCTTGTGGTGACGGAGGTGTTGGAGTAGTGCTGGGGCCGGTGTCAGTAGAAGGTGCAGAATGAGATATAGGTGCCTGCTGTGTGGACCACTGTCCCTGTTCAGCTTGTAATCGTTGATGTGCTTGTTGACGGGCTCTGAATTCTGCTGCTTTCAATTGCTCTAAATGAAACTGTTGTCTTTCGGTAATAAGTTGTTGACGTTGATATTCAAGACCTTCACGTTCTCTTTCCATTGTAGTTTCAAGTTCTTCAAAGTGACGTAATTTAATTTCCAGTTTCTTCATTTGTGTTTCTACTAAAAGTGCAACCAATGATTTAATTTTTCTTTCTTCAACTGCAGCTAAATGCTTGGCCTTTACAGCAGCAGCTGCTAGCGCTGCTGCTGCAGCACTTTGCATTTCACTGTCTTTGACTACTTTCTCGGTTTTTACTTCTGTAGTGTCCATTTTTTCTTCTTTTTCGCTATCGGAAGCTTCAGATTTTATTTTTTCGTTTAATTTTTCTTCTTGACCTTCTCCATTTTTCTTCTGTTCTTCTGGAGTTTTTTCATCTTCTTTAGCATCTTCCTTTTTTACTTTATCTTCTTCTTCCTTATCAGGTATGGTTCCTGCAATTCCTGTCAGTGCAAGATTTGCAGCTGGGTCATATTTACCTTCGGCTGAAGAAGCTTCCACATTCTTCAAATGAGCATCCATAACAGCTGCTGGAACTTCATCTTTAATACTGGCAAACTCATTCATGGCCGATTTTGCTGCTGCAGCTGCCACTCTTGGATCTACAATGGATGCTAAAAATGCTACAGTAGACATTATAGGATTTCCAGCTTTGCTAAATGGTATTGGTTGATACGCCAATGGTCCTAGAGCACCACCTGCCTCTGGATCTTCTAGATATGGATCTTCTATTGGCAACCTAAGGAAATGTAATATACACTCATCTTGAGTACGAGAACCAACATGTTCACATACTTTATTCCAATCATCTTTATACATTTCTAGTCCTTCAAGTAAAAGTAATGTTTCTTGTTCTGTCCAATCCCTAGTTAGAGAGGCTGCACTTTTATTTCTTAATACAGCTGGTTTTTTTGCATACTGGTCAAGCTTTAATCCAAAGCTAGATATTTCTGAAGAACCACCTTCGACTTTTTTAGTGTCTTGTGCTTTATCCAAGTCAAGCAAAGTCTTTGCTGCACTCGGTTGTGGTGTTTTTGGAGGATTTACTGGTTGTAAACCAGATGGGGTATCCGACAGGATATGGAAGTGTGACGTTGGAGGCGGGCCCATCGCTGTTGGCCTCGAATCTGTGTCAACTTGATAATTTATTAAACCCCACTGTTCCAAAAAAGCATGCACTCTCATGATAGCACATACATCACCAGCCAAATTGCGTCTACAAGCTGTACTTGTTATATATTCTGTGGGGTTTAACCTATATGTATCTACCATAAAATTTCTAAAAACAAAACAATTATTTTGAAAAAAAATTATTGTGCTAATTTACAAATTACTTTACCTATAGGCCAAATATATTTCTGGTGTCTTTGATTTGTTTCGACCATTGAAAAATTCTGGTAAGGCTCGTTTTTCTACCTCGTGAATAGAATTATAATCAAACCAAGCAGAATAAGACGGAATTATAATATGATGAGTTTGCTCTGTTACATTATCTTCCTGGCCATCGTCCTGTGTATTACTGTCACTGTTTTTACCTGTTTGAGAATCTTCTCCTCTTTCTTCAGTTTCTTCCAAATCTGTTATTGACCCACCCTTTAAAGGTTGTAACTCATGATCTTTTTTAGTCACTTGCTGGTTAGTACTAGCTGGATTTACTTCAACAACATTAGGTTCTGGAATTGGTTCCTCCATATCTTTTGTTAAGTCTTCAGATTCTGGATCGTCAGGTTTAGTTTTCTTCCCAACAGCAGGACTTCTCCCACTTTTTCTTTTTCCTACCTTAGAAGGAGGAGATGGCGATCTTTTTCTTTTACCACTCTTATTTTTTCTACAAGTATATATTTAGACAACCTAACAAAAAAAAGCTGTTAGTACTTACTTATTTCTATCCTCTGATGGATTCATTAAGTCCTCAACAGACATAAGTTTAGGGTGCACCTTCTTGTTCCCAGCTTCGTCAACTTCATAATCCTCCTCAGACATCCACTCATTGTATTGATCCGTATCGTATAACCACGTATACGTAACTCTCCAAGGCCCCGAATGTGGACTTGGATTACTGTCAATGGACAATCCGTCCAAACCGGCAGTTTCTAAATTAACCCAGGTGTCAAATGAATTAGGAAAATAATACCAATGCATCATCACCATTTTGTCTCTTTTAATAACAGGTCTTCCATATTCTTCCTTCAGTGGATCTACCGATCCGTAAATTATATGAGTTGCTGTTTCTTCTGTGTCAACTACTTGACCATTTCTCCTCCGTATTATATCTTTTAATTTCTGCACAACTGTTTTATCTATATCAGGTCTTATATAAACTATTGGAAGGGTGTACATTTTTACGCTGATGAGAGCTTTCTCCATGCTTTGATACATTTCAAACACTCTTTCCAGTTTTGATGATGCATTCTAAAAATATTTTATGTGTGGAAAGCATTTCAAATCATTAAAATTCATTACGATCATTATTACTTAAAGCTTTGGTTAACAGAAATTAATATAAAATATTTAATATTAAATAAATATTACTATTGTCCCCTAAACTGTCTGAATATGAATAATTAAGTAACAAATTTTTGCTTCAAGAAAATCAAACTATTTAAATTATTTTAACAATAATTTATACTATCTGTTACATTAAATTCTTTTATTTACCAAACACCGAAAAAACTTACTGATGCTTTCAATACACTACTATAACAAAAATATAATTTTCAAAGCTTTTGTTTTTACCTTGCCAGATGGTAATTCAAACCTTCTCCAACCATGTTCGCTTTTAAAACGAAATGCAGCTAATAAGATGTGGCATAATCCTCCTCCTGGTTTAAAATCCAAAAAATATTTAACCTACAATACGTTATGTGCATTTAATAGAATTTTACATTTATATAATTGCATTTCTGCTTACTTACGGGTATCCTTGTCATAGGAGGTTTTTGAGCATTTTTACCCAAAAAATCTTCTTGAAATTGCATTAACTGTATGGTGGTAGCAGATATTGTTTTATTTGTTAATGGTTCACTCTGTACGTACTGAAAAGAGGGAATCATAGTGCTAAAGCTCAACAATTAATCCTACCAAGAAATCATAAATATACATAAGTATATAATTTTCCTATTTAACTTGAATAATGAATTTCTTGTAAAAATGTGGAACTTTAGAAGCACGTAATATCCATTTTATAAGATAAAATAAAAATTAATGGTTATGGATACTTATTAAAATTGCTTTGATGTTCTCTTAACCGACATTCAACAAAATTTTTAAAAGCCGTTTTCTCCACCGTATGAAATTTTGGGACAACACAAACATTACTCAAATACTATGAAAATTGTCTTGCTCACCTTTTTTCCGTTTTTCTGAAGCCACTGCTTAACACCTTCTAGCGCTGTTAGTGTTTCGGGGGCCTCAAAGTATTTCACATTTGGGCCCCCGTCCATTTTAGGCCCTATAGAGAGCATTTTGCTTATTTAGAACAAACGTTGTTACCAAAAAATCACTCGTGTACCCATATTTTATATATTGCGACTGGTTGAGACACCAACAAAGTCATTTGCGGCTTGCGGCTTCCTTTTAGTTCACACCACAGAGTCAGAGCTAGGCACTATATTTTCTATGGCTAGGCCACAGAACAATCAGAACATAAATTTCACGTCAAATCTGTTCCATAGATAAACCGCCTTGACCATGGTCCTAAGAATACTGTAATAAATAGGACTGCTGACTACTGGATTTGCCGACTTTGTCTGATGTCATTGCAGACCACTGGTTATTTTATTCCTTGTCGATTTAATATAATGAATGTATTTTTAAAGTGATACAAATTTCTGTAAATTAAATTTCAGGCTTTTGTTTCAAAGACTAAGATTCACATCAAAAAGTGCATAAAAAAATTCACCCAGCAGATTGAGGTTCTAGTAAGCTAAACTGTAATATTGAAACTTAATCATTTTCATTAACTTTTCGTGAAAAAAGGCGCTAGAGAACATGAAAGATCAAAAATTGTACCCTTGTCACTGTGTTCAAGACAGCGTGAAAAATACTAATAATAAATAATAATAATTTACATCAATGTTAAAGTTTTTTAAAATAATTCTGCGAGGTTTGATAATATTTATAATGCCGTATATAAATTTCTCAATGTGTAGTTGATGTATAAATTTCAGGAGATTTTATGATAAAACATAATAGGTGGAAATATGTTTTTTTCTCTTATTCTAAAAGACATGTAAGATATATTCTAACTTACTCAGATTTTTTTATATCTTGGATCTTATGCAGGTTGATAAATAGTTTTATAGTTTTATATATATATATATATAGTTTTATATTTGTTAAATTTTGGAAGATAATAAACTATACATTAGATATATATATATATATATATATACCATTACATCGTTTTTTTTTCCTCCACAAGTTGTCAGCATTTAGAACAACTGTAAGTAGCAGTTTAGTACAATTCGAATTAAATTTCCTCAATCATTATTTTTGATTTTTAAAGTTTTATAAAATTTAAAATTAGATAATTTTTATGCGCAAAATATAAAATGGGGGATAAAATGGCTTTATCTGGATGAAAACACAGTAAGTTTAATTAGAATCGTTTATTTTTTCTTGCAAATAAATCTTCACATTGGGCACAAAATAACTATATATATATAGTGTTTCTAATTAGTTTGAAAACTTTTCACAATCCATAAGTTTCTGAGCTTCATTCTGAAAACAAAAAAAAAATATTTGTTGAAATTATAAAACAGAAAAATTAACCACATATTTAATTCTAAAACTAAAACAAATTTTGTATTACTACTAAGTACTTAGTAAATAACAAGAATATTCAATAAAAAAAATAAAATAACTGATACTGAACTGATAATTTGAAATTTGTATCTACCGAATCAAAATTACAAAATTGCAAAAGATAAAATAAAAATTCTTGTACAGCTAAGTAAAAGTATGTAACAATATTGTAGAAAACATTCAATTCAAAATAATAAAAGTATGTATAAATACCTGAATAATTTTATAAATCAGCATTAATGTATCCACATTTTCTCTGCAATTGTTTTCATTTTCTTCGGAGCCTGGATTAAGTGCCCTTTTCCCCCAATTGGGAGAAAAATTAACTTGAGCAGTGCAGAATCCAATGAATGAAATAAAAACTATGATTAAAATTACACGGTACATGATTCTGATAAAAATTTTGGTTAACTGTATCACTGGAAGTTGTTTGATCGAATGTACTCTTCAGAAATCTGGCGTAACTTTTATACTCTGGGGTGGTTGGGGATAATTGTACGAACTTCCAACCCCCGCCAATCAGTTTGATTGAAGAAACCCTTCGGTAAATATAGCAACAATGTTAAGTTCGTAGCATACAGCAAACTTTAAGATTGACCATTTCCGCTTAAGGAAACACTAAAAACTTCTTATTTCCTTAGTCAATCGTTTACCATAACAAGTGTCCATTAACGTGTTTGGTGAAGCCTTTTAATTCATGCTAGTTGCTTTAATTAAATCTTACTTACGTATTTTAGCATTATTGATCAATTCTAAATTAAGAAAAAATGTGCCCCGATTAATTATTGTTCTTAGAGTTTCTAAAAGTATTTAAAACGTCATTAAAGAAACTTTTCTGTTTTTATAGTCTGCGAAAAGACTACATTAAAACTTTTAGAGAATTCCGCAATACTTGAGAACTGTAAGGTTACAGAGGGTGGCAATAATCCTAAGAAAGTAGAAAGGAACAATAATAAACATCAAAATAAACAAGTATTTTTTTTCTTAGGTATTGAGCTACAGATAGTTGCCTGCCTTTGTGCCGGAACGATTTAAATCTCACAAAATATATAATTATGTTTAAAATAAAAGTTGCATATATTAAATTACTCAGTTAAGCTTATAATTATATTATATTATAATAATTATAATCCTATTGCCTAGTGCAATAGGATTATAATTATTATTTGCATAAAAATTTTAATCATTTCTTGAGCCAATTATTAAATCATTCTATGGATGTGTACCAGACAGATATGTGGCAGTATACTTTATACTTGTCACCACTTCTTCACTCAGAGCAAAAAAAGTTTAAAAATTATTTAAAAATTAATTAACTGGTTTTATTTCTATGCTGACAAAGATACCTGTATTCTTTTTTTTCTTGCAAGACTTTGTCGATGATTATATGCAATTAATAAAATTACAGAATGTACATAAATTAATTTGATCAATAATATGTATAATTATTTGGTTTCTCAGCGCTTGGTAATTTAATTTTTTCAATTTTTCATTGCATTGCAAGTTTTGCAAGAAAAAAATTGCATGGAGGTATTTTTAACAGATTAGAAATAAAATCACTTCATTAGTATTATTTAAATAGTTTTTAAACAATAAGAAGTAATGAAGAATACTCCCACATGTCTGTCTGATACACTTCATAAAGTTAAAAACTGATCACATTACTAAGAAATTACTATATATTTATTTTCCGATTTGGCCCTTGTTTGGCACGGTACAGTTACTCGACGTGTCACGTGTGAAGTCCGGCTCTGTCATGACTCCAAGTAAGCCGAGGTCTAGTCATTGTCATTAGTCATTACACCCTTCACTAAAATTATATACAGCAGCATTTGTTACCTATAGTTAATAATTTCTCTATGGCAGTATTATTTATTATTTAGTTATATCAATATTAAAACCAAAAATTCTAAATTTTATTAGTCAGTCTCACAAACAATAAAAAAATAGGTTAGTACTTATTTACCATATTATACCTACTTGTTAACCAACTGAAGTGAAATTCTAATAAAAAAGACGGATGATAGATTTTCCTCGGATTTTTCATTTAGGTAATATAATGTATCGAAATTTTTAATTAATATACTATTATTTCACATTATAATAACAATGTGAACAAATATACATTATACATATTTATATATTGCTTTATTATTAAAAATATCCATATTATTATTTGCTTTTTCTTCAGTTACAATGAAAATTAAATCAATTTTAATTCTATACTTACCTACAACATCTTTATATTTAAAAATAGTAATTTTACCAAAAAAATGTGGACTGATAAAACTAGCACGTAAATTCATTTATATATACAGGGTGGGCTAATAATGAAATGTTTTCATCTTATTTTTAAAAATTTTATTGGTACGGTCAAGTTGCTCGTCAAAAAAGTTCTTCATAGTATTCAATTGCACTAGTAGTCTAGGAGATATATTTATATGCATCTTTTTTCAAAGCGAATCCATTATAAAGAATTTAAAGACCTTTCTTTTGATGTGCTATGTGCTGCTCGACCATATAAGAGTACTTATATATACATATATTTACTATTTGATTTTTAAGGGGGTAGTTAACCTACCTAGGGTGATATGCAGATTGTGAAGAAAATTGGGGTGTTTTATTTGAAAAAAACTGCGCATTCTAACAAAAATGGAATGACAACATTTTATTGATCCACCTTATATTTTTTTATTTGCTTTACTATAAGTATAATAAAGTTACAAATTTCGGAAACAATAAAGTGACCGACAATAATTATCTATTTCATAAATTGAAATGTACTACAAGGCACTCTACAAAATATCACAACTTGTACATACAGTGACTAAGGGTGGAATTCATAGTGTGCACTTAGCTTTGCAATTTACAAGATAAAAATACGAGGTGACAATTTACTAATAGTTTCGTACTACACTTTAATAAGTTTCCATTAAGTTTAGATATGAAACAAAATATTAAAGGACATCTTATTTAAGTATACCTCAAATGAAAAGTCACAAGTGGTGACTATGAATTCCGCCTTATGTAGGTGAAGTTAACATATGTTATTTAAGTCGAGTTTGATTGGTAAGCTCTGCGAATTGTGAGATATTTATTTAATTGGCTATTGTTAATTGATTTAATTAGATCTGGGTTTAAATTTTCATAGATAAAGCAAGTAGCATCAAATAAACAATATTTAGGTACCTATATAATAATCTGTTTATTTTACATTAGTATGGATGAATGTAAATTACCAAATGCATATTCACATGTTGCTAAATCTGGATAAATATTCCACATTTCACTGATTATAATTTAGCAAAGTGAAGAGCTTAATGCTGATAAATACTTTACTTTTTAATAAAGCTACAGGTATTAAGTAAGCGTTGAGTTTAAACCAGCAAATTTACATACAGTTTAAATACAAAGTTTCTTTGTTAGAAAGTTTTGGGTTTACTACATAAATATAAAATGAGTTTATCGAGTTGGAAAGATATCTAAGTAATGAACAAATGTTGTAGGTAGAAGTAGAATTATTTGCCCCAATATAAATTGATTTTGTGTTTACAGAGGAAATCTAATGAAGAAATATTTGTAAAGAATACCAGAGTGAATCCGATTTTTATATTTAGAGAAGTAATATATTTATTATGAGTAGCATGGATACAGCAATATCAACAAAAGCGTTATTTGTAAAATGAAATTATTTTTTTATTTGGAATAGAACAATATTGCCGATATTATATATATAATGGGTTTCATTTAAGTCCCTACACACTTCACTATTTTAGATGCCGTAGGTAATTTTCAATTATTTTTTTTCAACATGGGGTGTACTCAATCTGATCTTCCTGCATATATCTAATTTTTATTTCAATTCCAATTTCAAAACTTGACTATAGCTTGACTTCATTTCCACAGTTCAAGCAACATTTACTTCAGTAAGTATACAATTTTTAAATTAGAAATTTGGAATATTACTCTATAAAATCTCATATTAACAAACGGTGATATTTGTACAGAGCGATTAAAATATATGGCAAATTATTAATATTCATTATTTAGCCTTGGAGGCAATGAAGTAACGCCTTGTTGATATAGTTATAAATACAGGAAGAGATACAAACATACACTAATATTACACTATACGGGGTATTCCTAAAGTTATGGTAAATACTGCAGGTGATAGAACACGTAAAAATAAGGCTAGTTTATTATATAAAGTTTTGTCAAATACTCGATAGTTTTTGAAATAAAGGTAAATTTTAAAAAAATGTAGCTTATTTCTGTCAGATCTGGAAACGCTAATTATATAATTTTTACCACAAGTTGTACGCCACTGCCTTTTTCTGGTATTTCGTAATCTACATTCAATTTGGAAGAAAAAGTGCTATTGTAAAATTTAAAATTAGTCTAAAACTATTTACCCTAAGAAAAAAATATAATAGCACTTTTTTCTTCCAAATCGATTGCAGATTCAATAAAAATATCAGAAGAGGCCAGTGGCGTACAGTTTATGTTAAAAATTATACAATAGCGTTGTTTAATAGATTGGGCAGTAAATAATGCAGACTATAAGTAGAACAACTGTACAAGTTATCAAAATATTTGAATTATCCTAGAATTTTTGGAGATGCGCGGCAGACGACAATGGTATAACAGCAGACCCATAAATTCATAGATTTAACTTCTAACCTCTTTAGGCAGACCGCAATATTTCGCAGTTCGCACTATTATTTTATATGGCACTATTTGCCATATGGTGTTATATAATGCAGTCACCATAGTGCCATATAAAATAATAGGGCATTACCGAGCTAAATCCGAAAGGATGCTTCTAAAAATAAGTTTTTTTTTAAGACGATTTTGCGTGAATTAGTTAAATATTTTACTAGATTATATATCGGTATTATGACGTAAATATCGCTCATCTCAAAGAAAATCAATATAACTCAAACAATTTAAAACCAAAATAAGTCTTATACAAGGTGCGGCGTATATAATATACAAAAAATGGACTACAGCAGCTTTCTGAGGGTATTTGTAACAGAAAAAACTTATACAAAAAAAGTTCTCTGCGTTTTCTGTTAATGTAGGTAAATTAAATTTCAATTATGCATCAAAAAATTATCACTAAAGAACGGTCCTGGACGCAGGGTTTTAATAAATTAAATGAATACTGATCTAACTTATAATGAAATACAAAATCAGCTGATTGCACAGATTTTTGTGAAACAGTAGAGATAACTTTATTTTAGTATTATACTGAATAGGTATTCACAGGGCCGGCTTTAATTTTCGTTGAATATATGAACTTATACACAACGCACCCTGTATATTAAATATATCACCATTTGGCTAGAGATGTATCATTCTCTCTTTAATAATCAATACAAATTATAAAATATGAGAAAGTTCCTAGATTGGTAAAGTACCCCAGTCAACCCCAAAAATCCTACATTAAACATCCTCGAGTCAACTCAAGGATTGATCCTTGCAATCAACCTTCATTATTGGGTGACATTCTTGCCCGAGTGCAAAAAAAAAAATAAAATGTATATATGACAGAAAATAATAAAATTATGGAAAACTGCTTAAATATTAATATAACTATGGTTTTTCTTTCAACGGTCAAATTTAAGAACTATTCTGATCCTGTACCACTTTGTTTTTTTATTATTGATTATAGACTTCAGTAAATTGGTCCTACTTTAGCAAGTTTTGCATTAGTAGCAAAAAATATAAACTAGATTACTACTTTCAAACATTTTTGATTAGTATGTAGGTACATATACATATGTGCTAATCATAATATATGACAAAGAACAAATTATAGTAAAAAATGAAATTCTGAATATAAGTATACTTACTAATTACATAATTCACCATTCGAGACCACCACTGTTCACAAATTACCCGTATTGAAATGTTTTATACACATTTATAGGTATGATCCACTGATAATTTGTAAGAAAAAAAACTATTTCTTTTTCTGGGTTACGTTGGGTAAAATATTCTCAGGAATTCTACATTTTTGGGGAAATCACTAATTAAACCAACTTTATTAGTTATTTAAGTGACTATTAATATTTTTTCTCTATTATTTTATACTCACTTTGACAATACGGAAACGTAATTAAAAAAGGATGCAAATTAATGATGTACTCGTACAAAATACAAATGTTTATTAATTATAATACAAGATATAAATTACTGTTTTTATTATTCTAAATTCAATTTAGTCCACATACAACTTTGCATTGAACTTGAAAATTTATCGTAGGTGGAAAAAACAGTATACGCATTATATATTTTATTATAAAATAGAGGTTATACATTTTTATAAATGGCAGTGAGCAAATTTCTAACTCTATAATACTAAGCTTGCTTAGTAAAGGCACATTTTAAAATAAACATTACTGCTATGGAAGTTTCATATGAAAATAAAAACATAATTCACTTGAACATCATTATAGTAATACTTTTATTAAAATATAATTATAAAAAAATGATTATTTACTGCATCAATCAAAGAATTTGAAAATCCTATAGTAATCAAATTTTCAAATTCTTTAGTGTACGATATTTTACTTAACAATGGAATGAAGATTATAAACAATATATGAAAATTTAACTACAATTTCTCCAAATGAGATCAAAATATATATAAAAAAAAATTATCAATGGCTGCCAAAAATCACAAAGTAATATAAAGGAATGTTAATAATCTAACATAATAGCATAGCATAAATGCTGTACTTTGTATAAAATTATAAACTAACCGTTTTTTAAAAATACATACATAATCTTTTATATAAAAATTGGCGTTTCAGCATTATCAATAATCTAACCTGACTTACCTAAGCTTGAAAAATCTATGTATTCATTTATTGAAAACTGGATTAATTGTTTCTAAAAACGCAAATAGAAAATAAATATACGTCTCATTGACTGCATTTTACGATCTTTTGATTTTGTTCATAAACTTTGTGCCAAGACTATATTGCATCATGTGTATTCAGTTCTAATAGCTGTGTGATACTGAGTGAAAAATCAAGACTTTCGAAATGCATTTTCAAGTTCAGTCATTTTGAGCACTATTGTCACAAAAATTAGTCACACTGAATATTGCCGTTATTTTCATTCTATATAATGAAATGTACCGTTGATTATAAAATATAATTTGTCATGGTATTACTTATGTTGAACAAGGTATATTTGTATATTCATTTGTACATAATTCTTACATGATTTTATTGTAGAAATAAAATGTTTTGGGGTGCCTCATTTCAGATTTGAATAAAAAATATTTTATATTATTGTTTTGTAACAATTTGAAATTTAATGCTATCGATACCGGGCTTTTAAATATTTATATTATAATTCAAATTATCTCAAAAAAATTACACTTTAAGCGACATATTCAACTGCTAACTAATTACACACATCTATTACACACATTTCCCTAGCATACTGCATAACTTCTTTAAATTTTGGTTTTCACCTACATTAAATTTTCACGCTTAAAGAAATTTTTGAGGACAACATAAATGAATTTGCATTTAATTTTTGTCATATGCGTCAGATAAAATTATCCAACATAAGCTTTAATACAAGTATTATATTTTATAATCAAACAAAATATATGTTTTACGCATTATGATGTTATAAATCCGATACAAACTTTTTACTTATTTTAAACTTAATTTAATTTTGATTATACATATTATTTTCACTGTATATGAAAACTGTAAAATATATTGATTACATATTAATACTTAACCTATTTTATTCAAAACAAAATTAACAAATAGTAGAAAATAAATTATAAAAAAGACACCTGTCACAGAATAATAGCAATAAAAAAATGATAAGTCAACATTTCAAATATTTATATAATATTGTAGATGTCAATAATTTACATTTACATCCTTTATAATAAAAAAATTAGGTGATATATTTATGTACGCCTTTATTTTTGATAAGGCTAATTCAAACACAGTATCAAGGCCATCTGAAACTTACTTGCATTTCATTTTTAGCTCAAATGTATGTCACTGTTAAGCAATTCATATTTTTGTATGAAAATCAGGGTCGGAAAAAATGTACACTTCCAGAAAATTAGTTCAAAATAAACTTTTGCATATATAATCACATTACACATGATTTTTACCTTTCTTTTTGAAAAAAAAAAAAAAAACTGCATCTCTATTACATAAAAAATAATTATAAATAACATGATACTTAGTCTAGCTTATATATTAAAATCACAGTGAAATTGCCATCTAGACACCAATTTGGAAGTGTTCATTTTTAAAATTGCTGGTGCCTGAAGGCCTGGTTTTCATTCAAATTATCAAAACAGTGTTTATCACGAGCTTACTAGGTGGAAATATCGCTTTCACCTTAATAATAAATACTATATATAGTGAAACCTACATTCTACGACTGTCTGTGGTCACAAAAAAAGCAAATAACATTTGCTACGTCTCAGTCTACATTAAATTGAATTCAAAAATATATATTTACAAGACTCGTCAGTTCTATCCAAAAATATTATTTATCTTTGGTCACACACAGTAATTTATTAAGTACAATAGAAAAAAATCGTTTTCTATGAAAATGCAACAATCTAGCACCAGGATTCCTCACCTCCATCATGAGAATCTTCGTCACTGGGATCTTCCCCATACATATCGGCCAATTTACGGAATCTTGGACCGAAATTAGACAAATAATTAAACTTCAAGTCTCCTTCATCGGTGCAAGATGCCAGGGAAGAAAGAGAACCAGTGCTGTTTCCATCGCCCTCGTATGCGTAATGGCGAACATCATCATATGGTAAATTGTCAGGATCCTTATCACAAACATCCTTCTTCGTATCCAGGAAGCTACTTATGTCTGCGGGCACATCCGGATTTTCTCTCATAATTGGTTTTTCATCAATCATATTATTCGCTCGGAACACCGATAAGTCGTAATTGGCATCACACTCTCCGCCACCTTCATCCTCATAATCTATTATATTTTCACGCGTGTCGTCTATATCTTTTTCATTTAAGTTATCTTGCTTGCGTCTGTGAACAACTACGGCCAACAGCAATACTGCAACAAAATGGAGAATCATATTATAACATTAATTCGTGCAATACAAAACGTTTATTTTAAGTTTTTATATTTCTGTAAATTTTAATGAACTGTCTACATTTGCTAAAATATATTACTTACTTATTAAAATGGCAACGCACACCAAAATTGCAACTAAGAAGTTTGAATCAATTCCGAAGGTAACAGCTTGCATTACCCCATAGTTACAACCTGGGTAAGATTTGTACTCATCAGAGGGTGCTCCAAGATTGTAGTAAAATCCGTTGTAAGTTAAATTTCTAATACATCCAGAAAATCCATTAGAAGTAGGTGGAAGGTGATTCCAAATTTGCATGGATTCATCTTCAGTAAATTTGAACTTTGTACCTCCTAACTGCAAGGGTCCGTTAATGTTTAATAATCCTTTCTCTTCCATTTGTTCCCAAACAGTACACTGACTTTTACAGTCGTCTATATCAATTTGTACATCCTACAATTTTATTTTATTTAATATATTTCAACATACCATTCAGTTTAGTCAACTTACATATGAGGTATATATAATCCTGAGTTTGTGAGTAGCACCATCATTTAATTTTTTAATATTTTTATTAGCATAAATTTCTTTAGTTTTATTACCAAAATTCAGTCTTAGCAAAGGAAATCCGTTCTTCAATTCCAAAGATATAAAATCTATAATTTTGTTTAGATAAATTGTTTTATATTATCTATTATTAATTCATTTATTAGGATTTTATATAATTTTACCTTTTGAAAGTGTTGCATGTCTTGTAGTCATTGGTCCGGCATAAAATATTAATCCAGTTTCAGTTTGAGGCATTATCGCTATTGTAATTTCAGTATTGTTCCAAGCATCAAATGTAGGATACATTGCCCAGCCATCACCAGCAAAACCAATAGCTAATAGTTCACAATGAGGCCCCTGAAACCCTTCCGGACAGTTACATGTACCATTTTCAGCAGAAAATCCACCATTTAAACAATTGGGCACCTCTCTTGGAATAATATCGCATACTGGTTCAACTACTGCACTAACTCCAACAAATGATGTTCTATTTGTGAAAACAACAGCTGGTTCCTCTGATATAGTCAGAACATTTGTACAAGAACAAAATTCTGGACAAACTGTTTCGTTTATACATTCACTTATACCAACCATAACAAACTGGACATCTAATTTATTTTCAAGCTAAAAGAAATTATATTTAGTTAAAATAATGGCTAAAATGGATATTACCTACGTTTTCTTGATGTTCGGTGACTTTGTTATTTAGTTTTTCTGCTGCATAATATGGTGAGCCATGTGCTGAGAAACGAACATCAACAAAATCGTCTTTGTTGGGAGATCGTATTACAGTAAACACGTCAACATTTTCAAGAGATGTATTTAAAATTTGAGAGACACGTTGCTGGAGAAGGTCCTTCTTGCTAAATCCATGCTAAAAAATAATAATTTCTACTGAAAAATCGATAAAGTTGCAATAATAAAATAATAAATTATTATTATTATTATTAATTTCATATTAAGCAATTTTAAAAATTTATTTTGATTGTATATCCATTATAACTTTATTTACCTCTCCCATAGGTTCTCCAACAAATTCTTCGATAGTTGATCCTTGCATACGAATAGATCCAGATTTTCGAACAGCTTCTTCAATAATTTCCTTTATAGTTATTGTGACAACAGCTTTAACTGTATGTGTTGGAATATCTGGTTCGTGACTTTCTGTCACTTCATAGTTGACAACATAAGTTCCAGCAGAAGTAGTAGGCTTCATCAGAATCATACCATTGTTAGTTCGACTTAAAGAAAATTCATCAAATAAATTTTGTTGAACAAAAACTTTATCAGGTAAATCCCAATCGTCAGGATCATCAACAAAAACCCTTCCAATTTCAATGTCTCTATCTGGTCCATTGACATATTTATAAACAAATATACTACTTTCTCCATCTTTGGCTGCGTTATCATTTACATCTCCAATTATAACCCTTAAAGTACTTATGCCAGTTTGTCGAGGCGTACCACTGTCTGTTATGGAGATCGATATGTCATAATATTTTTTTTCCTCTCTATCAAATGTTACACGGGCGTATAATTGATCACCACTAATAGAAAATTTGTCTGTAATTTCTCGAGTATTAGACTCTGCAAGTCTAAATGTAAATGGAGGACCATTTTCAGGACTATCAATATCATTAGCACTTAATGTTCCGATTAATCCTGGTGGTTGATTTTCATACCAAACAATTTCAGTGACATTCAAATATGGAGCATTGTCATTAATATCATCGAGCACAATTTCAATTTCTGCAAAACTTCTTAAAGAATTAGTACCTCCATCATTATCCAAAGCATAAATAAAAACTTGTCTGGTAGGGGTGCCATAAGGTGGATCTCTATCAAGAGGTTTTATTAATTTAACACAACCGTCATTGCTCACTGTTAAAAAATCTCTTTGTTGCCTGTCAACTTCATAAGCAATGTGTTGGTTAGCACTTCGATTTTTAATATCTGGATCATAAGCAGTCATAGTTTTAATACACCCCTCAATAAGTTTCTCCTCTTCAAATCTGACCTCTTTAGTATAATTTTCAAAAACTGGCCGTTCATCATTTTCATTTAGTATAGATATTATGACTCTGGCAGTGTCCTCAAATTTTCCATCAAATGCTTTTACTTTCAACTCGTACTGTTCGATCTGCTCAAAATCAAGCTTTCCATGCACCCTAATTCTTCCTGTTGTATTTTCCATAGAAAAGGCATCACCTATATTACCTGCCACAATACTGTACGTTATGAGAGAGGCTGTGTCATTATCAGTGGCTGTTACTTCTCCAACAGTACTAGCTCTATCAGCACTTTCAGATATATCATTAAACTGATAAAGAGGTCTTGTAAATTGTGGTTTGTTATCATTTTGATCCTCAATACTAATTTGAAATACTTGCATGACTATGTTGGGTTGACTTGAATTTTGTATTAATGCTGACGGCGAGTTGTCATAGGCTTTAACCATTACATGATAGAGTGGAATACGCTCACGATCAAAGACAACTTTAGATGTAATCACACCAGTTGTTTTATCTATTGAAAATATGTCTTTATTGTCCACAAGTTCATAACTTACTTGATTATGAGCTGGAGTTCCATCTTTATCGATAGCTCTCACCTGAAACAAATAGTTTTAAAAAACGCTGTTCTTTAGATACAACCCGACATAGTGTTACTTATCACTTAAAGTTTTACTATTATACTAAGGATTTATTATTAGTTATAACATCTATTGGACTAAACTACTCTACTTTAGCTATTTGCACAGAATTAAAAATATCTAAATTGTGGAATATAGTACCTGTATAGCTTGTGCTCCTGGGTTATCATTTTCAACAACACTACCTCTAAGAAATTCCAAAAAATTAGGTATTTCATCATTTACATCTTCTATTTCAATATGTATATTAATTGAAGTATCCATAAGATTTTTGTTTCTCATGCGTACAGTTAATGTATATTCGGTTACCATTTCATAATCTAGTGGTCGACCTAATTTAATATAAGCTACCTCATTTTCAGGAACTAGCAAGAACGTTTGATCTTTATTTGTTTGAGCGGTTTTACCCTTAACCAATTCAAATGCAATTTCTTTTTCTGACATGCTCGACCTAAGAAACAAGAATTATTATAAAAAGAAACTCGAATTAATATTATGTACTTACTCTGCTACAATTGTTACGAGTTTTTCAGAATAATTAATAAAACTCTCAGGTAGTCGAAGTGGATCTGAAGGCTCTATACTGACAATTTTTGGTGGCTGTTTATCAGAACCCACAACAATTATTGATACTTCTGCTTTTGAGAATTTGGGGCCTTCATTATTATCGTTACCATTATCACTTACAATAACCGTATTACTAAATTTTGTATCTTTTTTCTACAACAAATGAATAAGTTAAATTAAAAAATATAAACATACAGTCAACTTACTCCTTTTCCCAATAATTCGTTAAGATAAACCACCCCTGTATCGCTATCGATTCTAAAGTATTTCAAGAATAATTCATTTCTTTCAAAATTATAGGTTAGCTCTGAATTTTTTCCATCATCCAAATCATAAGCGAATACTCTCATAACTTCACTGTTTGGTTTTGTGTCTTCATTTACGTTTGCTTTATAGTCCTGAAATATATATCAATTAACAAATAAAGTTACAATTTTGAAAGGGAATGGCTCTTACAAATGAATCGAAGCTTGGTGCATTGTCATTAATATCTGTCACAGTAACTTTAAATGAACAAATGTCAGCAAGAGGAGGCCTACCATTGTCAGTTGCTTGTACTGTCACATAGAGTTCTTTTTGGCGAGTAGGCTCATCACGATCAAATGACATCGATGTAAAAATTTCACCTGTGACATTATTTATTTGAAAATAGGCCCTTTCACCTTCTCGTTTTATAATTTTATAAGTTACTGTGCCTCCGGCATCTTTTGGATCATTATCTTCGGCCGCTACCTGAAAAAATATATTACTGAATTGTAAATACTAGCATAAAAGTGATTTTTTTATTCAATAGCAATATCTTACTGTAATAACAGGTGTCCCACTTGGTTGTTCTTCCTTTACGGAGGGTGTATAAAGTTCGCAATCAACAAATATTGGTTTCCTATTGAATCCCGTAGTTAACTTAGCAATTTTCTCTTTTGTGGAAGTGGAATCTACAGAATTGTCGCTAACACCTAAGGAAAATAAATTTTATAAAGCTGTAATTTTATAACTCTATGCTTAATTTTATATTTAAGAAAGCAATTGGTTTTTATCATTCGAGGCTAATACATGAAGTTTTTCAGGTTTCCGTGCATGCACTGAATTGTGCAGAATTTGCCAACTTAAGCGAATGCGACTAATGAATTATAATAATCTGTCGCCCCTTCCAGGTAAGTCTCCGACTTTAATCATTGATATTTGAATGAAGAAATTATTATATAATAATCATATATTTGTCTTAACATTCATTAAACATATACCTACAAATTATATAATAAGTATATGTCATAAATCGTACTTGCCTTCCATAAATATTAAAAACTAGAAACAAAGACTTATGTAGGATCTATTCACGTAACCTTTTTCCTTCTTATCGAGAGACATCTTAATTATTTACTGTTACTTCCGGTATTAAAATGCATGTGCATCAAATAAATATACCACATTCCTATAAATTTATCAAATCTAATACAGTTTAAAGAACTTATTGAAACAGCGTACCAATAACCTCGGATGTCAGCCTATCAAAGCAATTAACTATTTATTAGCATTCCAGTGGATAAACAATATTATTTATACAACAGCGAGGAATAATGTAAGCTGAATGAAAAATATGGTGGATTTTAATATTCTAGTATATTTCAAGGCATTTATGGAACAGATATTTAATGAGGGTAGAATTAAAAATGTTCCCAAGTTATTTACAGTACCCATAAATTAAATATAAACATTGAAATACGTTTCATTAAAGAAAGCGCAGGCCAGAGTTAAAAATAAAATAAATATACCTATAATTCATTTTTTTATATATGCTCAAGCTCAAATAAGGCAAAAAGCTATACCTATACTTCATATATTAATGAGTTGAACTTGTCCAGATATATGTATGCAAAATGTTGGTCTTAAACACTCATTAGTAACTACTTATTGTTTAATATAATAATATTAAAAGAAAAATAACGTGTAAATAAATATTACAAGCAGTCTTTTCAAGACCTTTACATGCTGTATTTGAGCAGGGTTTTTTAAAAAATGCCAATGCACTGTATCCGCTGTCTTCTTGGAATGGTCGACATGCGAGCTGAATCATTAAAACACATACATAGCTATTTCCGTACGTAGCATATTTTACATTTATGAGTGAATCAGTTAAACCAGTTTTATACAGGTCGCCCATTTTCGAAGGCTGTTGTAGTCACTAATAATGTCCGTCACCCTAATAATTAATTATTTCAGTTCTTACCGTTATTTATTATTAATAACAGGTAAGTACGTACAAATAAACATTTTTCTGTAATAGTTACTTTACTACTTTAATATTTATATCATTCCACAAGGATATAATGGCGAAAATATCTAATATACGTCAGCAGCAGTTAGGAAATGTATAATAGAATAGCTAAATGTAATGTTAAAGGAACGAAAGCGAAACAGAATTTAGCAACACCTATTTGGATTTTATTATAAATTAATGTAATGTAATCTTATCTAAAGTACCTATACGTAAAATCAATAACACTAACCTTGATATTTATGTTGAGTTGAGACTGGTACCATTAGCAACCATCTAAGATTGACGTTACCTAATTGGCATTAAATATAGCAAGTTTTTGAAAATATATTTTTATTTTTTTTTTAATATTTTAGTTGTCCATTTTACCTACATACAAACGGCTAAAAATGCTCAATATAAAATAAAGTCCATTTGGGTTAAGTACATACTGAAGAATTTAGGGTCTTATACATACACAAATATTTAAGTTAGCCTCTCAGTTAACATCAACATTAAAATATAAAACATCAAATTCCCTAAAATAATTGCGTAAGAGCGAAGTAAATACATATATATCCCTGTTCAACTGGATTTGGTTCAAAATTTTAATTATGGTTGCAGTTAAAGAAGTATACTATAATAAATGTCTCCATTTGAGATAACATAAAAGTTATCTAACCGAAGCGACGTAGGTATTTAGTAAATATTAGAAATGATGTATCTATAAATTTGAAAGTAATAATATACCCAAAGATTAAATCTTAGTTAACTCTATTAACACTGGTGTCTCCCTTTAGATTTACTCACGGGTACATACAATATTAAGCTTTCGATAAAGATAATTGCAAGCCCTAAAATCTAATAATGATCATGAACTTTTTTATTTGATGGTAGAAGATTTGCTAGAGAGGATGTAGTAAGGATAAATAAAAAATTAAGAGGTAATTCAAAACAATAAACAAGATAATCACGTGATAAAAATTGTCTGATTTTGTGCATTCATGCAAACACCAGAAAGAGAAAAACTCCCTCTCCCCTTCACCCGATTCCAAACACCCATGCTTTACTTTGTCAAATATGTCATATAGAAAGTAAAAAAACTATAAGAAATGCATATACGAGAGTATTTTTTTTTAATTATAATCAATGACATAGTTGCCTACGTTTAAGTACAATATAATTGTTAACTTCCAGTTACATTGTATAATATGTATACCAGTTTCCGGTATAATATGCACAACTGAAAGTTACATATAAAAATTTATTAACATCATACTAAAACAGACGAATTCCCGACCCGACCATAAACACTACACGTAAGACGCTTTTTGGATCCTTATCATTTTGCTTTTAGTTAAAAAGACCCCACCCTTCTCTAATACTGTTTTCATCAAGAGAAAAAAATAAAAACAATGTTGCTAGATTTCATTCTTAATTTAGCCAATAAACTCCTTATCTACTTTCTGTAGATATTATTTCAGGAGTGTTATAATTAAATGTGATAAAATAATAATTTATTTGACGTTTCAAGATAACATGTCCTTTATTACAAAATTTCCCAGAATTGTGAGTTCAATTGGAAATATTTATTTTAACTGAACATTATCCACACCTATTGTTAGTAGATTAACTGAATAAAAATGTGTGAAAAGTTACAACAGAAAGGCAGTAATAATTAACAATGGCATTTGCGTAAAAACATCACATTTAATTAGAGGAACTATTAAGGACAATATTATTCATGATTAATTACAAATCTAATTAAAAAGTTAAATGCAATTAAAATAAATAATAACAGAACCTTTCTTTACAATCTGAAACAATAAAATTTATTGATCGACACAAAGAAATGGTTTATATTTAACTGAGTATGAACATTATTCACTGATCCAACAAAAAAAATATATCTAATGTTCATTTCTGAACTATAGACACTATGTGGGTAGTATAAAATAATAGGTATTCTAAAATGGCGTGAATATTTTCGTATTTTGTAAAATTTAATACATGTTGATTAATTTAATTTAAAACATTAAAATTGTTAAAACAGCTTTTTTAATTTCATCAAACCTAACAACAATAACTTCATAAATTAGTATTCAATAAATTTTTCAAAATGCATTACAAATTTTACTTAAACGATTTATATTTCATGTTAAAATTTAATTAGGTACATTGAAACATTCTCTTTCAAGTATAAAGTTTCACAAATAAGGTTCAGTAATTTAATATTACCTAAAATCGAGTAAGTAATCTGTGATTAATCAATATCACTTCAGCTTGTTACAGGATAAAAACGGGGCAGAAACTAAAGGAAAATGTGAAGTAACGCGTTGTTACACTGTTTTATCAAACCCCTTAAAGAAATCGCAAATAAACTACTGCTAATTTAAGCATTCTGCTAAGCATGTTCAGTGAACACAAATGAACAATTAGGTACTAACTATACCTACATGTATATAGGTAGGTACGATAGAAGTCAGAAAAATTATGGGTGCAAGTATACAAATATTTCAGTTCAAATTTTTTAAATATGTATAGGCTTCTTCGAGCTCGTCTTCGATTAGTGTGTAATTTACATGGGTTTCTAAACAGGTCTTAACTGTTTCTTGTTGGTTCTGTAACAAGATGTATATAAAATATTTTCAAAAAATATATAAAGCCAATATGCCTATATACGGATAGTTCGCTATTTAAAAACAATACTACATATTAATGGAAATTGTGAAAAATAATTTAAAAAAACATAATTTGTGGTCAGTTTTAGAACCTATTATAATCGCAGTATGCAAATCTTTTGCCTTCTAAAGCATTTAATTTTTTTTGTAAAACCTATATACATTAAGACCATGCCTTATCCTCAAAATATACAGTCATAATGTATAGAAAACCTTATACATATAATAAAATGTAGAATAGAGTACCTACCATTATCATAAATATAAATAGTTCTTAAACCTTATATTTTTAACAATGGATATATCGGTGAAGACCATAACACCTTTAATATGTGGTTGTCAACATGTTCAGAATATTTAAATAATTTAAAAACTATACGGACATCTTGCATAAAAATGTATGTCCAGGATGACGACAGAGTGATTCTTAACCTATACCCATAAACTTGGAAAATTATAGCTGAGAACAAATAATGACGAATAGTGAAAAAAATATATATAGTAAAATATTTTTAGTTTTAGATGTTTAGAAAAATATATCAGGAGAAATTTTTTCTTTATAAAAACTAAGAAGTAAACATTACCATATAAGTATTGATTGATGTCAAAATTGTGTATCTTCTTTCATTTAAATGCCAACTGTTTCAAATTCCATAATTTTTCGTGAGATATGAAAATGCGTTTTTCTCGGAAACTGTTACCAACATCGAATTTCAACAAGAATACCGTTTTTATATAAAAATTCTTAGGTTTTATTTTTGCTATGAAAATATTAAAAAAATATAGGTACACAAAAGAGTTTAGGTATTTTCGAGGGTATTTTGAAGCACTAACTCACCCTTGGGCAAAATGTATTGATTTATTTTTAGACTTTCAAAAAGAGCATAAAAAGTTATGGGATTGTGCCAAATTTCATTAATTTATCTCTAAGCGTTTGTGAAATACTAATTAAAAACCGTCATCAGGAACTAACCTTTCACACCCTGTATCTTGAAAATGAAACGTTTTGTGACAGACTATGCGTGAATTCGCGATTCATAATGCGCGATGCGTGGTTTGTGAGGAATTCGTGAATAGTGTGTAGGGTTTTGATCGTTAAAAATCCATTCATAAAACTGCACTATGCACGAATTCCATACATATCACGCATCGCGAATCACGAATAGCGAATTCACGCATAGTCTGTAGCAAGCATTACGATACATAAGATTTTTCGTCTTATTTTGAGGTCTAAAAAACGCTGTTAAATTTATGCTGCTACTTTTAGAATCACCTTGTATAACACTGACGATAAAGTTATAAAGAAATAGTTGACTACTGGATGTAACTTTTATGATCCCTTGATTAGTGAGATACTGATTATAGTACTAAAATGTGACTATTTGGTATGTAAATAATTGATTTAAATAGTTCATGAAAATTACATATTTTTACACGAAAAGTATGCGTGCTAATATTACATTTCAGTGATCGCCAAACTATTAACGAAATATTTTTGATATCATTAATGGAATATTAATTATGATGATTTATTCAAATAAAAGAATATGGAAAATCATATCTTCATTCTAAGAACAGCGACATTAAATATTGTTTTAAAACATTTATTTATGATATACTTTCTAATCACGATTGAATAAAATTCCTAAACAAAACTTACAATAGGTAATGTAAATGCGAGTACTTAAATAGAAAAATATCATAAATTTATGAAGAATAAATCTATATATTCTCACAAGAACAAGGAATATAATCTTGAAACCAACACATTTTTACAATATGTAGTCGATTTAATTGACATTAGAGGTCTTTGAAGGCAATGGCCTGGGGCCTGGGGGCCAAGTAGTCTCAGTCCGGTTCTGAATACTAAGGACTGAGGAAAGATTTCTACCGTGACCTAACCGTCGACATGGTCATAGCCCAAAAACCAGGGATTAATTGCTCACCACGGAGAAATGTTGAAGTCTACGTAACACAAACGACATTTAGAATAACGGTGTAATTATGATAAAAGGCTCTATTTAGTTGAAATATGCCTCATCTCCTGCCTTTGTTCCGATACCTTTAACGTAAATAAGTGAACCATATTTATAAATTTTGATATCCGATGACACAATAGGATGACGCATACTTACAATATAATTCTACGTGTCGATTACAGTACCTACATACTCGACATATATATTATCATCTACTGTTTCCTATCTCAAATTACACACAAGTAGATGTATATATGTATTTACCATTTATTGATTTTTGTCGCTTTTATAAGGATATTTCATTAAATCAATAATAAAAAATATATTTTTCAAATCAGAAACACCCCTATAACTACGGAAATGCAACAACAGATCACTAAAATCAGATCTTATAGGGGCATAATAAATTATACAAACATTTATACAAGGTTTAACTACCCCGTCAACAGGAAAATGCGTCTGAAGAGACGTGTTTAAGCTTAAGATTAAGTCTATTCTTTTAAAAAACAGTATTCTACATAACACTAGTAAAGAAAGAAGTAAAAATCTAAATTTCATATGTAGAAAAAATTATTTGTAGGCCGCTGTGTTGCCACTAGAAATTCCTAAAAATATTTTGGTTTGCAAAATAATTCTTATAAAAGCCGAGGTGACAATAATACATTTATTATAAATTAAATTTATTTAACTATTTATTAAACAATAAACTGGGAAAACTATTCAATGAGCGAGAAAACCTGAAAAACTTATTGTCTGTGGCTTCCAACACTGTTCACCATGGAAACGCGATTGCAGGCAATTATGTAAATAAATGAGTGAATGAAAATTCATAAAAAAATATATTAACAGCGTACTCGGTATCATATGCATATTCATGAACGGAAAAATGATTCAACTCCAAGAATAAATCACAAGTGATAAACAGGTTTTTCCAATATAACTTTCATTTTTAGCACGTTCATATTTGTCAATCACAAAGGGTTCACTGATAAAAACTTATTTACTTAATGATAAACTAGGAAACATACCGAGTACACCTCAAACAACGAAGATTTCGTTGAACGTTGAAACATTAAAAGTAAGTTCGGTCAGCTTGTTTCAGTAACAAGAACGAACATAGCACAAGCACAGCTTAAATAACAATATTTATTTTAACAATATTTATTAATTTTATAAATTGTTAATTAAGCTGTGGCATAAGCGTAGTAATTGAATTCTTTGTTTTGTATACAGAATAATAATTCTTTAGTTTTAAATATAAGAATAAACTTTATGTTGACGTTTATGTTCAAAATGCGTCTGCGTCTAATTTATACAAAAAAAATAAATTATTTCATATTTAGAATAGGGAACTACTCACCCAAAAGTTGAAAATGGACTCACGAGTCTAATTAATTTAACAAACAGCTACTACAGTTATGGGAAAAAGCAAAATGTTTTGTTATAAAATTTATTACTATTTTCCTGTATCCTTATGTTACAATTAAACATAAGCTTATGCTTACTGTTAAATTTATACTTATTACTAAAACTGAATACCTAAATCCATTTTAAATCAGATATTGTCATTCATAAAACTGTGAGCTAACTAACTACAATTTTAAGTACCTACTCTTTACTTTTTCTGGACGTATTTAATAAAATTTTGTATTAATATCTACATTTTTTATCCAAAGAAAACAATGCATGTGTGCATATACGTATATAAAAGCAATATGTATGAAAATGTGCTTACAACATAATCATGAGCTTCAAGATGCATGTATAAACTAGGATAATTTATAATTAATAATTATTATAAACAATGGTGCGTTTACAGAGCAATTGGTTTAATTATCAAACAACAATATTTTTTAAAACTAAATTAACACCATAAATGATAATAAATATGATAATTTCTCTCATTGAATGTGTCAAAAAATTAAAAGGTCAATTACCCATGCAAACATAAATTATGTAAAGGAACTACTATGTATATCCCACCCAAATTAGAAGACCAATACTAACATATTTTAGACGCATTAGTTAACACAGTTAATAATTCTTGAGCTGCTCACGTCTAGGAAAATTTTCAATAAAAAAATTGAAAAATATATAATGAGCAAACAAACAAAGAACAGCATAAAATATGTCGGTATAAAGCCCCAACTAACCTAATTACATAGGGCATGCACTAAAATATGCTTCTGATGAATCATCAAGTTACAAGTAAACTATATGAAGAATAGAGCCACTGGTTGGTATTCAAGTAAAACATTTATGAAATTTGTATCAGTTACTTTCATATAGGATACCTATGCTTACAACAATGTACTGAAAACACGTCTTGCAGTTTTAAAAATAGCAAAAGTCCTTGGAATTTAATGGTAATAATTTATGTATTAAGTTGGGCGTTAGTTAGCTCCCTAGTTTATTGAACAAAATATATAAGTACTGCTTAAAAGGGATGAGTAAGCTAGTTTCAGAAACATCATTCCGAGAATGTGAGTAATCAACATTACTTGACCGAAAAGAAATTATGTTCTTGTAAAAATGGTGAAACAAAAATATTACACAGGTATGCAACAAGTGGAAGCAACAGATTAGAAACAATACTTAAGGGCACAACAGGATAACACGTGATAGATACAAATACCAAGCATAAGTAGAGTAACTGTATTTTACCTGTAGAATTACTAGAAACTTACCTCGATTATATGTAGGAGTAACTTGAGTCTGTATTAATGCAAAACACATACATAAATACAATAAACAACTCCAAAGTTCCATTTTATTTATCACTCTTATATTACACCGTCCAATTTACAAAAAAATATTGTTTGAAATGCAGGCTGCAGCAACATTACAATAAATGTTTTCGTTGTATCAATGTTTACATCTTTAACCTGGATTTTAAAGATATTATTGTCGTTTTCGTTGATACAGGTAGTTGTGTAAATTTAACATATCACAGTTGATTTTGATTCAGTTAGTATTTGCATGTAAGACACTTTAATTTACATTAAATATAACTTAAACTACACCTAACAAACACCGAAGGCACAAAGAACTCACGCCATACACACAGTCCGACAGTATAATGACTCACAATTTTCCTCGATGATGCTTAGTACAGTTGCCAACTTTATTTTCGACCAACTAAACTTGTTATATATATTTCATACAATAATTATTCTTCCTGTGCACAAAAGATAAGTGTATTTTAATTCACAAAATTGTTAAAACTACTTTATAACGATTTATTTTTATATGAAATGTTTCATTCACAGTTTGAACTATTGTGAACCGTTAAAAATCGCCTAACCAACACGGCAAAGGAGTGGCAGTGCACAGTGTACAGCACAGGTAACTGTTTAGAGTGGCGGCAATACAAATTTATGAATCGATTGACTAATGACTCACTTTCATATTATCTCAGAATTTACAAACTGAACATTTTTGTCTGTCTTCTTTTTAATACAATCTTCATATTTTATCCATAAGTTTTGATTCATAGTAAACTATTAAGCACATATACCTACAAAAATGGTTGTACATAGATATACAAATATATATACATATATCTAACTTTTAATAACATTTATTTTTAAAATGGACTATTCGAAGTAAATTGCAAAATTACATATTCATACATATACATTATATTATATTAATGCTAAGAATAGTTAATAAATGTTGCAAAGAAGTATATATTTTCACAGTCTCTTAATATTATTATCTGCTATATAATAGAAAGCCATATACAGGAAAAGAAATGAAAATATTTCACAAAATCGATACCTATTAACGATGACTAATTCTACATGCATTCCTTCAAAGCAGTGGTGAAGCAATATATAGATATGTAGATACGTATTTTTTAAATTGTTTATAAGACACCACACTATAGTGGCAACAGTAAAATTACAATTAATTATAAGCAGAATAAATAGTAACTGCAGTCATAATCCTATTCCCCTCTATTCTTATTTTGCAAAACGTAAGAAAGTACCTTCTCTTCTAATGAGAATAAATTTTATTTTTGTTATTACCGATGAGTTTCTTAGAAATTTACTTATGTATACATAAAAAAACTGTTATATATGAAAACAAATTTTTATTAAAATAATTTCCTCCATAAAGGTTTTGTGACCAACACTGGTATCATATTATTAACAAAAGCCATATATTATATAAGTTATAATTGGTAGTAGGTATTAAACCTACTATATGATCTCTGTAACAAAGGTACACTAGATATAGCCCTTGTTATTATTATTTATTAATATATATCAAATTATTTCTAAAGCAATATCATGTGCAATAACTTTCTATCGTCAATTCAACAGAATCTTTTTCTCATTCTTACACCTATATTAAATAGTCAATTGTGTCCTAGTTTTGCTTGTTAACCTTTGAGTTATGACTAACCTGAGAAAAATAAAATACAATACACATTATGAATACGTAACAATTTTTTTATTTTACGATTAACCTACTTAATTTTAGTTTTTCATGATTTACAAGCTTTTAATACATATGGGATAAATAAAAAAAATGACTAGAGCGACCGTACACGTTAGACTGAACCGCTCTGAAATCTAGTGCATAATAATGGCCAGATGGCACTCCCTCAAATCAGTTTTTGAACTGCTGGAAGATCAGAGTAGAAATTTCATTGGTGGGTGGTAAAGCCCGCTTTACATTAACAATTTCTTTGTCAATTAATTGGTCAAGTGGCTTCGTCAAGTTAATTGACAAATGTAATACTAAAACTTGGACGTCAAATAAATTGATGAAGAACTTAAAACTTGTTCTAATTTTTCATCAATTTTTACTTCAATTCAAGAATACCATCCTAAAATAAATGTAAATATTTAACCAGTAACCGAGCAGTAGCAATAATAAATGCAATGGAAGCTTTTTTTAATTATTTTTCGCTTTTTTTGTCTTACAATATAATTATTAAAGTTACTTTTCATTTTTAACAGTTTTTGTTTCGTATACAAATGGAAATGATAGGTATAACATCAAAAGTTAAAATTACTTTTAGGTTGGTAAGGGTGACATCTGACGGCAAAATTGTTAAGAAACTTGACAAAGCCCTGAACACATGTAAAACCAAAGTGCGGCGTTGAAGAAATTGATGAATTAATTCATCAATTTCTTCGACAATAAATTGTTAGTGTAATGCCCGCTTAAAAACTAATGCTGAAACTAAGTTGATTTTATTACGAATACGTCAGCAGTTCGAAATAAATCATCAAATTCGTTTTAAAAGGTGCCATTATTATTGCAATAGATTGTACTGAACACAAAAATATTGAGGTGGAAAGGGCAGGAGAATAAGAATGAGTAATCAGTGTATACGCGAGCGAGACACGAACAAGCTGGCAAATACAACCAGCAAGGCAGTTATATTATACAATCTACATCGACCAAAGACCATCTCTTTCTATGGCCTTAGCTATGGCATAGGTACAATGCAAAACACGAACCATGAATCACCACAATTGTTATAGTATCGTTTCCAACTGAAGAATTTACAAATACGATTGGCGATATTTTAAAATTAACAGAAAAAAACAATCAATATAATGAAATTTATACTCAAAACTTCCAGTAGTTCCAAAACTGTTTTAACGGAGTGCCATTATTATTGCAATAGATTATATACCTATATACCTACTCGTATTTTAAGACGCAATCTCACGAGATAATATGTTTATATACGTTTTGACATTTTAACTCTATTAGGGAAACACTTGAAGTAAAATCACCTTTTAACTTTTTGACAAAAAATACCAATGATCCACTTAACTATATACCTGTGGTGAAAAACCCGTGTTCTTCTGGAAACTTTAACTGATATAGACGAATGTGCTAATCAATTTTATAAGATTTGCTGGCAATATTACAGGCTAGCTAAACTGCAAGAGTGGTCATCCGACACGAAAACGATGTTATGTAGCAGTACGAGCACTGTGACATAGTTATATTTATTTTATATGAAAATTGTTCTCTATTTGCGGTTAATTTAACAATTAGTTAAAATTATAAACAAGCCGTTTAAACTTACTGCCCGATTTAGTTTTGTGTGTTAATAAAAGAGATGGCTTGAAACTCGATTTGACAATGTCACGTGCAACTTCGTTCTATATTAAACTTTTCTCGGAAGACTTACCTTTGTATTATCAGACAATGTATTTAACAAATTATCTTCCCTTAAAAGGTGCACAGCATTAATTCATCAATTTAATTTAAATATAAATTGTCATTTATGAAATTTTGGTATCTCATATATTTCTTTTATAAAAGGAATTGCCATTATGATTGATTAAACTACTTCAATTTTAAACAGAATTTTTTCCTTTGAACTTATTAAACGCTGAACTAGTGGGAAAAAATTAAAACATTTTTGGTTTGTTGTTATAGACGACCTTACCTGAAAATGTGATTTTTAAATAAAAAAGTGGAAGTTACATAGTTTATTTGAATTAAGAATTATATAGTAGTGCATATTATATTTACATATTATTATTACAAGTCTATATAAATATCATTGCAACTGCTAGAAAATAAGGTACTTCAACACCTAATAAATATTAAGCAAGTTATTGATCACATTTTATACTGTTACATAAACTTTTAACAAGTCACTGAGAGAAAATAAAAAATATAAGTCAATAGTATATTTATTTTCTCTTACATACTACATGTACGGTTCTAATACATACAATTACCAAAAATATAAATAACTTTACTATGTTATAACTATGTAAGGATGGACATATGATTAGCAGTTTTAAAAGAAATATTAAAATATAAAAATGTAACACTAATACTACTGAAAAAAATAAATAAATATGAAAGGAACGAACAAACGAACAAAACACATTTTTGAAATGCTACAATAACGAAACAAAAATTAAAAGCTTAATAATAATTATATTACACTTTCTTTCCCGTAACCTCATCACAGAGAGCTGACAATGCAGCACATTCTTCAGTTTTTTGCTGCAAGGAAACTTCTAACGAACTGCATTTAATTTCTAAACGTTTAATAATAGCTTTAAGCTTATTAATATCCATTTCATACTTGTCTCTTAGCATAAGTATCTCCTTGTTAGATCTAGAAAGATAAAAATATTAGTTATGTTAAAAATCATTTAGGCATTTTCATTTTAGGATATTATAGTAAGACTAGTAATTTTTTTATCTTCTTTAAAAATTATGTTTGCTTATCTGATTGATTTTAATTATTACTTTTTAGATACAAAATACAGCACAAAGAAAAATAAATATTTCACACATTTTTTCCATTATAATTTTAACTTTTATTTTGACAACATAGCAACCATGTGCATGCTCATTTTCAGTAAATTTAAAGATATAAAATATAAATATTGAAAGTTAACTAATTAATAAATAAAATGAAAAATCACTAGCTGAAAAGGAGAAAAGTTTAAATATTATGATAAAGATGCTCTGATCCACCCTAACATTGGCATTCAACTTAAAATTAAAATTGAAAAAAAATATAACACTACAAATCAGTTTTCTATTTTTCTACTTACTTTTCTATTTGCCCTTTTGCATGTGCTTTCAAGGACTCATATCGCTCCTCATGTTGTTTGCATGTCTTTTCGGAAGCCTGAAGAGCAGCATTAAGAGCCTCTTCATTTGATTTAAAGCCTTCTAACAAAGCTTTAGTTCTTTCATATTTTCTAAACAAGAAAAATATATTTGTATACAAATTTTTTTTTTGGAAAATATGCGTGTTACTTACTGGTGTACATCAGAAAATGCCAATTCAATATTAGCTAAATGGCGTGTGGCTGTTTCATGCTCTTCTTTCAATTTCTGATAGTCTGCAAAGCGGGTTGCTATTGTATTCTCATATTCCTCCATAATTTTTCTGTAAATTAACAATAATTAAAATGGATTATTATTTATTATTAACACAATATACATACTGGTAATTAAGGTCATCTTTTGTTCTTTGGTTGAGTTCAGCAACAGCCTTAGCTTCTCTGGCTTTAGCTTCCTTCAACTGATCTTCCAACTCTTTACTTCCATCTTTCTCAATTAATTTAGAATTTTCTTTTAATTTTTCCCTAAGTTGTTTAATTTCTTGTTTATATGTTTGTTCATTTTTCAATGCTTCTGCTTGCGTCTTGATAATAACTTCTTCCTTTTGTCGAATTTCAAGTTCTAATGAAGCTTTAGCTTGCTGAATTGCATTAAGTTGCAACTTCAAATCGGAATTTTCTTGCTGTTGCTCGTTTAATTTTTCACTTAGGTCAGCCATTTTCTAAAAATAAATAGCATTTTTAATTTTACAAAATAAAAACAAAACTTAAGTCACATTACTAATGCACAAGCTAGCCATGACCAAATATTATTTAATAAATAGGAACAGAATATGTAGCATAAACTTACACTTTTAATAATAGGGTCAATGGCAGCTGATGATTTTATATCAGATTTCTGGTTATCAGTTAAATTTATAACTGTTCTGTCTGTGTCAGGTTCAGCAGGTTTATCTAACTTCTCTTCTATTTTAGAGTTATCTAGCAATTGCGGCTGCTCATCTTGAGCAGTGTCATCTACAGCAATTTTAGATTTTCTTTCATCTACAGATACTATTTTAATTTCATCATTATTTGGATGATTTAATTTTTCATCTGGTAAACAACTGTCTTCTCTATCTGGAGAAATTTCCTGATCCTCCCCTTCTCCTTTTTCACTATCCTCAGAATCTCCTACCTGACTTTTAGGACTCTTACTATAAGACTCTTCGATACTATCAAGTCCAGAATCTAAATGATGCTCTTCATCTTGACGACTATATGCATTATCATCAGATTTTGCACAAAGTCTTTCATATTTTTGAGTTTCAGATGTATTACTATCTGATTCTTCAGTCTTCTTCTCAGATATTTGTTCTCCTGGGGATGAGGCAGACTCCACTTCAGAAGTTGTTCCTTCGACTTCTTTGCAAGTTAAATCTAACTCAGTGGATTCCAACTTTCTTTTATCGATTCCCAATTTGTCTTCACAGATTAAATCTAAACACTTCTGAGGTTCTACTGGCTCTTCAATTAGCTCACATTCTTTTTCATCATCTGATTTTAAAGGTTTCTGAGACTGTTCCGAGATATGGCAGGGTTCAAATTCAACTTCACAGCTTGATCCTATATCTCTCTGAGAATTCTGCTCAGATGTAAAATCAATTCCACAATCTGATCCTAAACACTTTTCAGATTTCTCGAATGTTTTGTTGAAGGGTTTCTCTATAGATTCTTGATTTTCAGTTTGTTTATCTTCTAATTGGGATTCACATTCAGGTTGTGATTCTTTTTCTAATTCTTTCTCTTTGGGAAATTGCAGTTCAGATTCCTGCTTTTCGGGTATAAATTCAGATGAAGAGGCCTCACCTTTCTCAGATTGTACTTCTAAATTTTCTTCACAAATTCTTTCTTCTTTGATTTGTTTGGGTTCTGGTTGAAATTTAGTAGTTTCACCAGATGTTCCTTCTTCTGTATATTTATCTATGTCTTCTGTTGCATTTTCTTCTACAGAATGAGAATTCTTCAAAGTTTCTGTTTCTTTTGACGTAGATGATTGTGGTTCAGTTTCGGGGACGGTAAAATCAGTTTTTTCTTTAGGAGTATGGGAAAAACTATTTTCTTCTTTTTGTCCTAAATTAATTTCCACAGATCTTTTATCAATCACTGTAATTTCTGACTGTCCACTATCATCAGATGACGCTCCCTTTTCTGTACTTTCACTAACTTCTAAAATTCTATTTTCCGAATGTTGATGTTCTTCTGCTAAAGATGATTCATCATTTCTAATTTGATTTCCTAAAGCTGCAATATATCTCTCAGGAGAAATATTTCTTATTTCTCTAACAGAAGTTAAAGAATTAGCTTCAACAGTATCTGCAGCATTTTCTTGCCTGATACTTAAAACTGCTTCTATATTGTCATCAGAAAATTTCTCTCTAATGACATTATAATTTTCTAGTTCAGATTCACTTATGGTAAATCTGGATCGTGTTGGAATGATATCACAATCACTGGTTAATTTTTTATTAATTGCACTAACAATTTCACTTTCTGTTATATCTATAGGAAGCAAAGTTGAACATACTGCTTCCTTCTGAATATGGGGCTGGTCACTGCTTGAGGTAGATGTTTCAATATTTGTTAATACTGACTGACTTTCAGCTACATCAGAGGTAGATGCGGAATCACTATCACTGGTTTTTTGAAGAACATGTACCTTTTCTGGTGTATAAAATTTTAACAGAGATTCTTCTAATTGCAAATTTTTGTTGTGAGGTTGAAGCCCACTACTTTCATCAGTGGCAGTGCAAGCATCTACAAATGCAGTCTCATCGTCACTTACTTCAGCCAAATGAGAACTGTCTGCGCTTTCAGATTCTTCTGAGTATTCAATAACAACTTGCTGTCGAGATGGCTGGTTAGACTTACTACTAGATGGAGTTTGAAATTTTTCAGGGCTAAAAATATCAAATATTACTATTTAACTGTACTATACTACTGTTTATACTGATTTAGTTTGATAATAAAGACAGAATGAAAATACTAGGTATAGCATTATTATCTACTACTATATTTAAATCATTATAGAATGAATAATTTCTTACCTTTCTATGTATAGAGGATCAAATGTTTTTAAAACGGAACGTCTTGTTTCTTTCGGCTTATTACTGCCACATCCTACATCTAAATGGAATTATTATATTTAATAAATATATTGGATGGTATGTAACATTTTATTAAACTACAGTTTTAAAGGAATGTAATATGCAACTAGATAGTTTGATTATATTATTAATTACATTACTAATAACATGTGTACTGGGCGTTAAGACTGCACCAAAATGTGAAAACGTCATTGCACAACATGTCAGTGAGACCAAGGTTAGTAATACGAAGGCGTCATCACTATAAATATTGTCTACTCACGTGTGTTAACTTTAAAATACGTAATAAAAAATATATCAGTGAAGAGGACAATGTTATCTCTATTAAATCAATTATTTTCCAGTGTTAAAATGCATTAACATACCTATATCCAAAGATATATAAATTCAATATAAAATAACCTTATCATTACACAACTTGACCTGAAGCTTAAACATAATACAAATAAGGTTGAATTTTCTGTGCCTACCGTCTGCGTTCAAACCAAACTGTAGGCGGTAGACAACCCCACAAATAATGTCATTAATAAATTAGTCATCAAGAATTCCTTAAAAAGTATACATGATTAAGAACTTTGGCCACTAATAGGAAGGTAATGACAAAATTTTGACGTTTTTATAAAACAATAATAAATTGACACCACCGTTTCCTTTAAAAATATGTTTTTTGCAGAATTATTCCCTTTTTAATAGGAACATCTGTCTTTAGATTTTACCTGATTTGTCAGTATCAGATTTTTGTACTTTTCGGGCAAATCCATTTTCCTTGTTATCAGATGAACTATACCCTGCAGCCTGGTCCGGCTGTTTAGAAGCATCGTCCACCGCTTCTTGCGGTTCATTCTGCAAATAATTATATTATGCAAAGTGAAATCTGAACTACATTTACTATGAAACCAACTTCGAAAAATAATGTTTAATACAGTATATAAATATTACATCTATAGAAATGTGTGTACTGGCTGCTGCTCAGATAAAATATGTACCGAGACCCGTTATATTATACAAAAAGCATATACAATTTAATCTAATTTATAAAATTATAAATAAATTAGAATATAATGTCTTATTTATATGTAAATACATACCTAAGTATGTATTATTATCCAATTAATTCGATTTTACAAAAAAAATTCGAAAAAAACCATCTCGAGCTGTAGCTCATAAAAATTTCGAAAAATAAACTTGATGCATCATATCATCCTAGTTAAATTTAGACACAAAGAAAAACTATATTTAGCAACGTAAACATTTTGTTGTGATAACATATTTATTGTTATTTATAAAATATAATCATTAGTATGCTTATTAGCTTTAAATATGATTTATGTTAAGCTGTATCTATAGGCTTATAAATATACTCGTAAACTAATTAAAACAAAGATATAAGGTATTCCAATGCATACATTTTTTTAAAATTCAGTTACTTAAAAGTTATTTCTTCAAATGAAGATCTAATAATATAAGTTTTTATGACGTACCCAACGAATTCTAAACAGTATAAAAATGAAATTAATCAGCAATTGCAAAATGTTTTTTAGCTATAAATAATAATTATGTAGTTGTTTAGACGATGATAGAGCGATTTGTGTGATATATAAGATAAATCGAAAATCTAAATAATGACGCTCAAGTGCTTAAAGTAGGTATCAACATTATTTATTATTAATGCGGCCTATTATTAAGCGTCTCACCTGAATATACTTCTTTAACACACTAGTAACAAAATTCATTTTAGTCAGCAATAAAAATTGAAATCATATGAAATTTTCTTGGCGTACATATGGCAAAACAACAAACTAAATATATCTTAACATTGAATTGACATAACACGCGTAATTATAATAAATATAAAATATCGCGCATTCGATTAAATTAATTTGAAATTAGTTTTATGTACAAAAATCTTCACAGAATAATTAAATTGACACCAATTGCACCCATAACATGGTGAAACGAACTTATTGACTGTATTTTAAAACTACACTGATCTATTTATATACATAAAAACTTAAAGGCGTAAATTAATACCGAGGGACTCAATGAGAGTTTCAGTTACCCCGCCAATCTTTTTTTAAAAGCCGTTCGAGGCACATTTAACTAACCCATATAATTTTGTCTGCATTCTTGCAAGGGGTCATTTAACCCTTTTAGGAGCCACATCATAAACAATTTTTTGAAAAAATATCGTCATTCTCGGGATGGAAAGTCAAAAACTTGAAATACAAGAAGAAATTATTTTAATTACGTGAATAATTCAGATGAATGAAAGAAACACGTGTTTTTTAATTCAGTGAATTATAAAACAATCACTAATTATTGAGAAAGAGTACTGAAAATAATTTAAAAGTAAAAATCACAATTAAATAAAAAATATTATCTCTTTTTAATATGTTCATTGAAAAAGATTTTTTTCTTTTAAGTACTGCTAATCAAATTTCTATAGATTTGATCAATTTAGTTCAATGAGTTTTTACAAAATAATAATAATGTACCTAATTACTCTTATTTATAGTTATATCAGTGGTACTTGGTGAAAATTAAAGTGGTAATATATTAATAATGAAATGACGGACCTATACTGTTATTTAAGAAATAATTTATCTGCTTACAAAGAATATTTTATGAAAACATTTCCCTCTAGATCTGAAAAAGAGTTGCACATATACAGGGTGTTCCATAATAAATTGTACACAGAGTAACAGCTGATTTGTGACGTCAAAATAATGAGATCTAGCCAAACTTATCTTAGTCTAAAAGTTGATAAGTAGTAACTGAGTTACAGTGTTAAAATTTCACTTTCAATTTTTTAAAATAACCTAAGAAGCAATTGACGTATTTAAACGAATTTTTGCATCCCAAATTTTTTTGACATGAGAAGTTCAAATTTCCTCTTAATTTTGGTGTATATTGTACAAGGCGTCACTTACGTATCTTTTTTCCGATTGTAACATCTCTTTTCAATCACTTTTACATCAAAATGGTATACTTTCTTAATATTGCGTTTTTGAGATATTTGCATTTAAAAAAATCAGTGTATGACAAGAAGCCTATTTTTACCATCAACAACTGAACAGTACATTATAACTGTGGAATATTTTATTAAACTTTCAAATATACATTTTATATCGATTCCAGGATCTTAGGTAAACTAAAAGAACTAAAATTTCGTATTCTTCATCAACATTATAAACTTTGGGGCGCCTTATGTGGCTCTTCGGATGCTCCAGTTTATCCTAATCAATCATATATTTTTAAAAGTGTATGTATACTACAAAAATTTTCTCTGCATCTCAATATTAGAAAAAATATTATGATTAGGTATTTTGAATGGAAAATTCTAGAAACTTAACTAAAACGTGTTTTTCTGTTTTCATTTAACTTACTTTACTACCTACTGTGGTAAAGTGCATCTGCATTTTAAATCACATCGAATCTTTTAAATACAAATATCTTGAAAACGGCAATTCCTAGCAACATTAAGAAAGTATACTCTTTTGATGTAAAAGTGATGGAACAAGATGTTGCTACAAATAAGGTACAGTCTACTATAAAGAAGATTCATAGGTGACGCCTAAAATTGTGAGGAAATTTGAAATTTTCATGTCAAAAAATCGCGGAATATCCAAATTTGGTTTAAATACATCAAGATTATGTCAAAAAATTGAAAATTAAATTTTAATTTTGACACCCTGTAACTTGGTACTCTTGTACTACGGTAAGTTTAACTACAGATATAGATTACATTATTTTGAAGTCACAAATCACCTCTATGTATAATTCATTAGGACACCCTATATTTACAAAATGTTGTTTCCCATAATCAACTAATAAATACAAAGAGGTTTTATTTTTATTCTTCACAAAAAAATGTTTCTTAAAGTTGCAGCATTATGAAGTTTGGAAAATAGAATAGTACCAAATTAAAATTTGAAAGGGTGTACATAAGTATTGTGGAACTCCATTTGAGATCTTAGAAAAACTACCTCTATTTCACTTTTTGATTTTGCAAATTTTGTTTGAAATTACTACATTTTTCATTAACATAGGAATCATTCCCTAAATACTGGTAAGGGTCCCACGCTTTATTATCAAAAAATTACAACTTTAATTTTCATCGACTGCCATTGAATAATATTTATTTTAAATAGCACCAATTACGTATGTGCTTTATGCTAGATTTTTAACCCTTAAATGCACGCTCAATATCTTCCTGAATATATCTACTTTTTGCCAAAAGGTCCATATTTCAAATATAGACATCACAGAGTCTGTTAGATAAATCTCATCCAGATTTTGATGTGATTTATGTTAAGTAGTATCAGGAAACAAACAGCTATTTAAGCGATATTAAATTTAGAAAAGAACTTCCATATGTTAACCAAAATTCATTTAATGGACCCTCAATGTTCAATTGAATGTAACTAGATCAAAAAGGATTATTACATTTGTCTATCCAGTATACATAGAATAACATCTTACATATGTACCTATAAAATGCAAAAAATACAGTATTTGTTTGCAGTGTCCAATAAAATGCTGTATCAATTGTAGCTACTGTGATAATTCCAATGATTGGAGCAGTAGTGATTAGTTATTTAAAAACTTGTCACATTTAGTAAATTTAAGATAGTAAAAATTTAATTTTTCGATCTGCAACACTTTGAATTTACAAACGATAACATAACACATGACATGGATAAGTATTTCTATATATTATTCTCTTCCATGGCATATGCACATACCTATACCGATATTAATAATAATTAATTAATGTAGAAAAATGAATCATATTATAGTATCTGTAAATTGTATAGTGCAGTATAGGATAACAGGTAATTGTACTATTAATATATTATGTTACAAACTACTTACATTACTGCTTGTATTTGCAACTTCTCTAAGTGGATCTCGCTTCTCCATTTTTTACTTGAAATAGCGACAAGTACCTGTAAAGAAACTAAAATTGTAATACATATATGTAAATAATCATTACTGTACAGAAACCAAACTAGATACAAACAGTAACTTTAACTGTTTTTATCCTATACATTAATATCAACATATAGCTAATATTTACATAAAGAGTTTCTCTTCTGAATATAAAAAATACAAAAAAAAAAGCATAAAAAAATATTTTCAAACACATCTTTAACCTTTTTCGACCATGGCTTTTTGTAAAAATATACAAAATGTATAAAACAAAGACACAAGAAACTAATTATTAAGCATGCAATGGAAATAAAACATACCTTAAAGTAATTAGCATATGCTGAGGTTATAATATTCACACTTTTCAACTTTTAGATAACTTTTTTCTGATAAATATACGTTATATCAAACATTTGAAAACATAAACGGAAAACACTAACCGCTACTTTGCGACTGCGCCTAGAGACTGGGTTCTGTCAAAATCAAGTACAAGTAACGCCACCACGCGGTGTATGTGTAAATCGAGAGTTTGTAATGAACCCATGCAGTGGCGTTCACAATAATCTTTCTTTAGGGATCCATAATACTGAATAATGTTTATTTTGCATTATAATAATTATGTATATAAATAAGAAAAATGAAGAAACCATATTATGTACAACAAGGAACAGAAATAAAATGAAAACGATTCTAAACTGACAAGTTTCCACTCGATTTATTAAAATTAGATATGAAAATCTACATCATTTGTAAATGTAAATACAACACATAAACTACATAACAAAGTGGAATTGTTGAAACATGTCTTAAATACAGAAGAATATATTTGTTTGTACTTATACACTTATTATTTTTTGAAGGACTTAATATAAATGAGAAATAATTTTTTGATATTTATAAAATATGTGAAATTTATTGCAATAATCAAAAATATTAACACATTAAATAATTATAATTCCTATAACTTACCTATTTGACGATTTGATATTTTCCAATAATTTTTCTGTTAAATTATGCGCCTTTTTCTCAGGACTAACTGAGCTGCACTAACTAGGCTGCAGTAAATTTTCCTAAAGGGAAAAGTCTAGTAATAAGACAAATACAAATATGCATTTTTAATTTATGGTCTACAATGGCTATATAATATATATACGTTTTTTACAACACAACATAAATTTTCTGAGTTGCAAATTTATATGATCTTCAAATATTTACTTCCTAACAAAAATCACATGAAAAATGATACATGTCTCTATAATACAATATAAAATAGCTTATATAACAAAAAGCAACTTATTTAAATATTTGTATCAACATTTTCTCTATATTTTGTCTTTCGTAATGTCTTTCTGACAAAACTAATTTATAGAATTTTTAAAACTCGAATAACACATTAATTTTCTATTATGTGTATTAAAAGAAAATGGAAAAATTATACTAGCAAAATTAATTTAGCATTATTAATAAATAATTATATAAAAGAATCTCGATTTACTACAAGAAGCGTACGTACAAGTTTATGTTTAAAGTTTTCTAATTGTAAAATTGTAGCATTAACAACATTTTCAGATGGACAAATGGTATACAAGTTATCAGTACACTAAGGAAAGCTAAGAAAAATAAATAAAATTGGCTACTTTTATCACAAATGGCAAAAGTTGGCCGATAAATATCTCGAGGCTCTGTTCTTTTAAGACTAACTTCTTTTATTAGGTATTGCCTATGTCTTATACTGGTTCTTCGTGTGTACATCCTTCTCTTCACTTAGTCTTCTGCGAGCAGTCATGCTAAAAAGTGATTGTATGCATGTGAACATGAATGCGTGAATTTATTTCGACAATATGGGAAGGTATACAATATTTAATTTACTTTGCTGTATATGTAGTATTTACTGAAGTATAATTAATTGTTTAGCTACAGTAATGATAATATATATTTATCATAACACATTTTTATTTATTTAAGAATTAATGAGTTAAATAATAAAATAAATAATTTAAATTTTTAAATCAAATTACCTAGAATCAAATTTTATCATTGCATTTTAGTGGACTCTATGTAATGGCTAAATTTTGAATGACCAATGAGTGGTCAATACAGTCTTTTAAATTATGCATTTAACAATGGTACACAAATTAAATTTGTATTTATAATTTAATATTTAAAAATAATTCCAAGTAATATCAACTGTAATAAAATAAAAGTATTTGATTTTTAATATAGGTAACTTTCTTATTAATCCCTATTTATGACTGTGGACAAAACTAGAACAGATCGATCAATTTTTTTTAAACCATCGTATTACTTGGAAAACATGTAAAAGACTCGTGCGACGAAGTAAAATGTCTATTCACGCTTTAATAAGCGCATAAATGTGTATAATTTGTCTGTACATAACGGAAGAAACTTAAAATACGGTTCGTAAAAAAACAATTTAATGTACAACTTCAGTTTAGTTGCGTGATTTTATCAAATGCTATGTCTTACCTTAGTTAATGCATGTCTCATATAGTGTATTTTATTTAAATATTCTGCCAAACGGATTTACATCGTGGACATGATATTTAATATGTATGTATGTATTTTTAATTTTATCCCGGACCCGGCTGCATTTTTTTTATACAATATAGTTTTAGAAAAAGCATATTGTATATCCTTATAGATTAAATAAGAAAATTTTAACAAACTCTCTGAAGAATATATTTACTAAGTTTCAAAAAAAAATGCAGTAATTGGTAAAAATTTTGAAGATAAAGTTCCGCAACACCATTCAAGCACACTTAATATAAAAAAAACTATATTTACACTATTCTACAAATATATCTTGAAAGATCAAAGCTTTATTTAATTTTTGCCATTTAGAACGTTGTTGTTAGTCCTTGAGAATTCACAAGTTATAAGGCAAAAGTGGTCCAAATAAAAACGAAAAAAGGAACCTGCTATATCAAGTAATCCAAATCGCCATCGACAATTATACTGGAAAAAACCGTTAGCTTGTATCTCTTGCGATTTTAAGGTCATATAGTAAATGTCAGTGAGGAGATTAAATTATAAGATCATTTAAGCAAATATAAAATATTTCAATATTTATTGTAGGTACCTATATTTGTTTTTAGTTATTATATTTAATTTAATTAAGTTGATACTCGATTACTGAAAATTTTACTAAAAACGTTTTTTTTTTTTGAAATCTCAATCATTTTAGTTAAATTAGCTGTGTACGAGGAAAGTGGAAATTAAAATCAACCATTACACGTATTTTTACATTAATAATAATTTTATTTATATAAAAACCTATATGTGCCAACCAGATTTGTGAAAAAATAGTGAAGTTTTTCATAACAAACCGTAAAATATATTTATTAACACGCCATTATCTAAAATCACTGTGTCATAATAAAGCACATAGGTAAATTAAATTACTCTGGTTTTCCATAAAAATATTAATTACCTATAAAAATAATTTTAATAGGTGTAAATGATTATTAACTTCGATTTTATCGGGTTTTAGATAAAAAAAAATATCGATCCATCCAGGAACCATATTTTTTTATGTATGTCAGGTACATTATTGTTAATTACCAATAATTAACGTAATTACAAACATCGATTCTTTTTCTAAATAAAGTGATTCAAATGGGAGGGGCAATCGTGCCTATAATATAATGATAAGTTACACCTGAATATTGATTACCTGTAAGCATTATACTGAGTGAAATTTATTAATTGCATTATTTTTGTAATTAATAATTATAATATTATCTTTCCTTATTGTTGCTGTTTGACTTTAATAACTTAAGACTATAATTTTATTTAGTAATTGCTTTCTTATACCTTTTCATTTATGGTCTATATAAAAATAGTTATACACATAGGGTGAAACAAAATAAAACATATTTTTAGAAAAAATTCTATAATTATTTCAAATTAACATTCTAATTATTCTAAAACAGGATATTTAGTACGGAATTGTTTGTAAATTAAATCAACAAGCTCTATTCAATCCGGTAGTGTCTAATCATTTGGCAATTAAAGTACATAACTAGCATGCAAAATAGAGATATAAATTGAATAAGAAAAATTTATATACCTACCTTCTATATCCCATCTTTTATAAATAATTTTCAAACAGAAAGGGTATAAAGTTATAGGTATTTAATGATATTTAAAATATTATACTTCTGCGTTCTCTACAAATTTAAGATAATTTACCATACCTGCAACTCATGTTTTAGACAACAAATAACTACAGTTTAAAAATATAAGTAATTTCCAAAAATTAATGAACAGGTGGAAATTTTATAACAATTCATAGAATAGGTATATGTATATGTACATACATACCTAGATACATAACTATTGTGACAATGCAGTCGCATTGTCTCAGGTTAATAGAGCACGTACGATTAAATTACATTGTAATATTTAGTATTACAACTTTGAGATAACTCAAGTGCAGCTATCGATAAAAAATTTAAGGGAACCAATTTTATAAAACAAAAGCTAGTTTATTTGTAATCATTAAGAAAAAAGATAAGCATAAGATTTTGAATAGTATATATTTTGCATGATAATTTACTTTAGACAAATTACTCAGATTTAATAAATTTTTATGTTCGAATGATTTTCCATCTCAAAATAGATTAATAATTAATGATTAGGTAAATGAACTATTATAATAATTAATAGCAGTAGTCAAAATTATATATAAAGCAATTTCTAAACTGCTTTCTGGTTTTTCTAGTTTAAAAGAGGCTACTGGGGTAGTGTGTTATATCAGTATTCTGCATTCTTCAGGTAGATATACATATACATTTTACAATTTTTAAATATTCTTAACAAAAAAATAATATAAATGTATATATACTCGTATTATTTAACAAATCATATGTCACGGTAAAGGTCATACAAACGCAAACTTGAGTATAAGTATAGGTCAGGTTAAAATTGATGGTAGCAATGCCCTCATAAAAATTTGCAGTAGGCATTTCTTGATGTAGTACACATTTATCAATGATGGTCAATGATTTAAAAAACGGATTTAATCCATGGGCGCCCGCACGGGCGAAGGGAGGGCAAGGGAGCGTTTGCCACCGTTTATGGCTTTTTGCTCAAAATTAGAAAATTTCATTTCTTTTTTATTGTTTTGAATTATGTTTCATATTATCTGTGGACACCAATGATTAAGCCATATATTTTTAATTTATTACAACAGTAGATATGTTCCACAGAATTTCTCTTTGCAAAACAACTATATGACATATGTAATATTGCCTATAATATATATACTTAAAAGTACCTACAATGTTGATCTTGTTTGTTCCGTACTGATTTTTTTTTAAATTCGTGCATCAGAATTCGATGGAAGGAACTACACTTATGTTTAACAAATCATTATAGCATTTAATTTCTTAGCAAAGCAAAGGATATGTGGTAGCAATCTATCCGCGTCCGAAAGGTGTAACTGTAATAAAACTAACATAAATATTGTAAGTAGGTAAAACGTGCATTTAATTTAATTTAATGTTTGCGGTTTGGTCACAATAACTTTGTCAAAGAATTAAAAGAAATTAAATTATTTTGTTCATGTATTGGCAGAACTAAAATATATACCTAGGTGCATATAATTTTAGATTGGAAACAAAGAGTTAATCTAGCGTGTTCATCATTATAGACTGGTGAATAGAATATAAACTCAGAGTTCAAAGTAATAAAATGCAAACGTCTTTACATATTGTTATAAACAAGTGATGTAATTGCTTAGAAATCGTTAAATAAAAATTAATTTGAAATACATCTATTGCATCCTCTACATATAAAAAGTAGTATAATTTCTTCGTATTAGATACAAATTAATATCGTTTAAATTCATTAAAACAATAAAATATGAGACATCTAAAAATTACAATTCAGATATCAAATAAGACCAACAATATAGAGTGAACATATATGTAGTAAAACTTATTGGTAATCTTATCATATATATTTTTTTTAGAATGCATCTCTTTTTATTATTATTTCTACCGATAACTAGTACAAATTCTCTGGAAAGTTCTCAATATCTGCAAAATGCTGTACGAGATCTTAGGAAGTTAAATTACAGGCAAACATTGAGAAGAGCAGATACAGCTATGGTAACTGCATCTGCAACAGCAGTACCACAAGCAGACATTTCGGAACCAGCACCAATAGTGGAAAGAAGAGTGCAACATGGTGATGAGGTATATTATTTTATTTTTGGATTCATTAGTACTGTGGTTGAGAAATATTACTCTTTTTGAAGATAAATATCTAATTATGTAGGTACCACCAGTTAGCCTAACGAAAGGAGAACTGACAGCTCTGTACGAAGCAGCAGTTGCAAAGGGCGAAACTTTAAAGTTAGACACTGGAGATAATAGTTACATACATGCAGCTGTTCATGAATTAGACAGTTCGGAGAGTCACAAAACACCTAGTTATGAATCTCCAGAAAATCATGAAGAGTCATCTGGTAATGACGATCCTACAGGATATTACTATTATTATTACCCAATTAAGAGTTTTTTGGACGAGATGTCATCACAACCAAGTAGTAGTGTAAGCATTACGCAATAGAAAGAAAAATATTTATAGCACATTTAAAGATGTAATTATATTTCTACATCATAAATGTATCTTAAGAATATCAATATTTTTCAACATTTCAGACCAATGAGTACGCATATAAACCTCATAAGCCTAAAGAACCTTCTACGACCTACAGGCCACAATATCAATATCATTCACATCATCACCAGGTAATTTAAGTGCAAATTGTTGTATTAATTTTTAAGATATAGATAAAGCCACTATTATTTTTAATTATCTTTAACTATTCAAAAAAATTTAAATATATTTTCAGCATAATATAACCATTAACAAAGCCATGATGGAAGACAAGAAACCAAAAACTTTAGAACCTTTGTTCATGGCAATATCTGGATTTATTGGTATGGCAGTTATGTTTGTATTATCTGTTCTTGTTCTTCCCAAATTTGGAATAAAACCCAAAACTAAAGTGTTTGGCAAGAAGAATGAGAAAATTGAAGACTTTGCTAGATTAGCCCTGGATGCTATTGAGGGAGGTGATTGCGCGGAGCGATTTGCTTGCGAATTAAGCAAAACCGCTAGAGCCTTTCATTTACAAGACAATAGATTTGTCAAGTAAGTATAAATAATGTTAAGTTGTAGACTGTTACAAATAAGTTTATTTTTAGTGATAGAGATGGCAGAATAGCACTGCTATTAAGAAATGTTGTTCTATCGTTCTTGTAATTTATCAGTCTGTAAAGTAGACTATTAAAATATAAGAAAATATTTTAGAACTATGTTTTTCCTACAAACACAATAACTCACAAAGTTCAGTTCACTCATATAAGAAAAATAATAGTACTGTGACAAAAGATCCATTGTTACACTAATCAACAATAATTACAAAATTTTATTGAGTTTTCTTGTGTTTTTAAATATGGAACATAAAATTCAAGAGTAAATGTTATTCTTTCACATACACAGTAAACACGTTTTTCTCATTATATATATATATATATATATATATATATATATATATATATATATATATATATATATATATATATATATACACAGAGTGTCCCGAAATTAATGGGCCCTGTAACTTTTTATTAGCCACAAATGGACCAAGGTAATTTTGGCTTAATCACATTATTTTGATGAATCTACTCTTGCTCTGTGTCCCATTAATTTCGGGACACCCTGTATATATATTTTCAAAATGAATTACATGCATAGATATAGGTAATGAATAATATATGAATGAAATAAATATATTTCTAACGACATTAAATTTATATCAAATAATTTTACTATAAAAATTAATGATGTATTTTTGCAATTTTTCAAGAAATTATAAATCAGTCCATTCTCATAATTGTAGCACGTATTTACGTAATTTTTTTGAACACTGTAACACATAAATGTTAGCTTTAATTAAAGTAAGTAAAATATTTAAATGTAAGTTGATTTTAGATTGCTCAAACGGATAGCTCCAGGAACATTTGGTAAACATATTGATAGAGCGGGAAAATACACGAATAAACAACTGAAATGTACTGCCATTCCTTGTAAGAAAAAAAATAACAACAATGCTCAGAAGAAAAAAAATAATGCTCAGACTCAGAAGAAACATTAGTTGCCACCAAAGTCATTTAGTTTTAATTAATTTATTTATTTATTAAAATTGTAAATTATAAATATCAATAAATAAAGAATTATATATGCATAATCATAATTTATTACATATAAAAAAATGTTAGCATTATAAAATAAAGAAATAAAAATTCATATAATAATTAATATGTTCAGCTGCAATCACTTGCATATACAGTCTTAATTTTGTATCCTAAATATAAACAGCAAATTATTTAAATTATATACACATACTATAACATACAAATGACATTCACGATCATAAAATAATCATTTTTACACAGTACAATAAGCAAATTAAAGCACTACATCCTTAAGCATGTTCGACTTGAGTATTTATCTAATGTCTTACCACATTTAACTTCACTATTTTTATTTAAAAAAATATTACATTTAAAATTTTTCACAATAATAATAGAAAATACTTCACTGAGAGTGACGTACAATTTTCGTTATAAATATCTTAATTGATATGAAGTCAGAAAAACTTGCCAAATTTGTAGCTCTACTGCAGATAATAAAAAGTGTAAAGTTAAATGAGACAGTTCTCTAATAAAATATCTAAAACTTGATTACTGTCATATATAAATATAAAAAAGAGATTCAGTTCACTGTACCTGGAACAAGTTCATTAAAAATTATATTACAAATTGTGCAGATTCCAGTTTGCACATTATGACACTGACACCATGAGAAGTAATACAAATACATTCTCCCTGATAAACTGGCATAAATCCTTTAAAATGTGCATACATATTTCGAAATAAATAGAGAATATTTACTTGAATTCAAAATTGTTTTAAAAATTATTAAGTGTTAATTTTTTCGCCATCAAGAAATTATTTACGTGGCAACATTAAATTTGAGCAAAGCTTGAATTTCCTTAAACTACTCAAGAAAATTAGGTTTTCACTTGCGATAAACAAAACCTATATTCGAGTCCTTTGGCTTTAAAGAAAATATTTTGATGTTCAACTAGAAAACAAAATATTTCCACCTAATTTACATCACCCTTAAGATATACATTACTTATATAAAAATACCTAAATATCAGTGAGACCAGTCAATGGCTTTTTGGAATGAAATATAGAAGTTATATGGCACCAACTTTTAACATTCAAGTTTCACAAAGACCATGTAGTTCTGCATAATTTACAATAGCTCGATGAAGAAATTCATATTGAGCCTAAAAAATAAAAATCTTCTATAAAGAAAATTAAATTAAAGCTTCCATATCACTCGCCACACAATTTTAAAAAAAAATGACATACTTACATATGAATTTATTAAAGCTTGCCTTTGAGACCGTAATTTACGAGTTACAGTGAAAATGTCTACTCGTTTTTCCGTTCTTAACTGCTGTACAAGAATGCTAAGTCCAATAAACATGGAACTTCTGTCAGAACCTAAATTACAGTGGACAACCATGGAAGGCGAACAACCATTTTTAATCAGTGCAGATTGTGAATGATCAACAAGTTCTATTAATCCTCTAGTTACTTCAGGTACCTTTAAAATAAATTATTTTTCATATATAATTATTAATAATTGAAAATATGTTTATTACCTCTCCATCAACTGTTGGCCAACCATGGTACTGTAGATGTGTCACACGTTGATCTTCACCATCCCGACTTTTAATAAACATTTCACGTCTAGTATAATAAGGACAACTTTCGGCCTGAATATACCTAACATGGATATGATCGTAGTTAGCTTCATCTTCTGGCCAATATCTCGGACATTTTCCTTCACCTATTTCAGATAGCATAACAATGACGCTGATTCCTTGCTCTGAAATCATTCTCCAAAAGTCATTTATAGTGCATTCAACAGGATCTTGGGTGATAATGAATGATTCAGTATTATCGTAGCCTTCAATAAATGAAGCATTTATGTATGTGGAATGTTCTTTCCCCGATAATGGTGTTAGTATAACCCTATTCCTATCATATGGAATGACAGTGTCAGAACGATTCTTTTCCTTGTTTTCTTCTCCGCTTGCCACTGAACATGATTTTCTATCTTCAAAGGCATTAATTATATTCTCAAATTCTTCTTCTAACTTACATTTAGTTTTGCCATTATCACACTGTCTCAATTTTTCCAAAGTACCTTTTAATTCGTTAGAATTTATTTCAGTGTCGCCATACTGAGCAACTTCCATTAAAGCTCGATAAATAAAAATATATTGTTTCTGAAAATAAAAACATTAAACGATCACTTAAAAATCCATCTCTGTTAATTATTAATTTATACTAACCAATGATTGTACTAGAAAATTTCTTTGATGCCGCAAATCACAAATTGTGTTAAATATAGACACCTGTCCTTCTTCCTTTAACTGCTGTAAGAGGCAGTCTAAAGCAACCAATGTTCCAGTTCTGCCAACTCCAGCACTACAATGCACTAAAATGCTGCCTTTCTCGGCAGAGTACGCCTCATTGACCCTTTTAATAAATTTAATAATACCATTAGGATGTTCTGGTGCCATAAAATCTTTCCATACTAAGTAATGGTATTGCGTAATATGCCTTTCTTCGGGTTCTTTACCAGCAGTATGTTTACAGATTTTCAAATCCCTAACGATATAATCTGAATATCTCGTTTCCTGAAGATGAGTAACTGTGATGTCACCAAAACATTTATCCCCATCACTTTTATCAGGCCAATATTTAGCACATTTTGTTTTACTATATTCCTCAAGATTTGTTAACATCAGAATCAGTTCTAGATGCTGCTCCCAAATCATTCTCCAAAATTCATTCACTGTAGTATCCATCGGTCCTTGAGCACAAATAAATTTCTTCCGTTCTTTATATCCCATTACAAAATTAGCATTTATATAATCTGAACCAGCAATACTATCAACCTGAGACAGCTTAACTCTAGTCTGATCGTAGGCTTTAATATCAGGATATCTATTCTTATAAACATTTTCCCTAGTGTCAGAGGCTCGCGTTGTTCTATCTGAGAAACGGTCCGGCAAAAGTTCAAACTCTTGTTGAAAACCAAAATCTGAATCCTGATGATGTTCAATGTAAGCCGAAATTAGATCAGCTTTACTAATTGGGCTCATGTCAGGAGGATTTAAGGATACAAGTCTCTGACGACCCCTCAAACTCCTAAAAAAACATCTCAGTTCAGGTTGACTGAAAATAAAATCACCTTATTTTCTACACAAAAACAAATAATAAATAATGCATGAAACAATTTTGATATAAATTCATATTTTTCTTAAAAAAACTTAAGTCTTCTTCAATATTTTAAGCAAACAAACAATCCTCTTTGTTTAGTTTAACTTGATGCTACTAGGCAAAATTACGTAAATGAAAAAGGAAAGTGAACATGATTTTAATTTCAAATTCTTGAATACCAATACTCAAATTTATATGCAAGACATATAAGAAGCATATACTCTTGAAAATGATATAAATAATGAATCGACAAAATAGATTTTATATTAACATGAGTGTATAAATCATTCATGAAGAAAAATTTAGTCGACATGAAGGAAAAAATTATAAATACCGTAACGATGACCTGAACGTTATTTCCACAGCCTGAGCATGAGCCTGTTTGGTATAGCGATGCAAAATACATAATGCTCCCAAAAGAACAAGAATTATCACGACTAGTCCACACAAAACCTGTACAATTAAACTTAAAGCACCAGCAGCTGGTGCAGCAATAACTTCAGGGCCAGGATTCATCATATCTAAGTAATTACTGTATGCTGCCAAAAAAACCGGTTTTGCTTCACCATGAACTAAAAATCATAAAACGGTTATGACGAGATTTATTATATCTAAAAAATATTATCCACCTTATAATGTCACACTTACCAATAATTTCCACAAAACCAGTATAATTGCTGTTGATATCCAAATTTCCATCATACGGTTGTAAAGGGTCAAGTATTTCATTTCTTCTAACTCTATTGGCCAAATTACTAACATTTTTACTAACCTTTTCTTCTCTTGGAGTATTATAAGGTCTTAGTCCGATGCACTCATCACACTGTGTATTTGTAGAGTTAAAAACTTGTTCATCTCCCAGAAATACTTCTGGATGGAAAGTGGAACTAAAATGAATAGCTAGAATAGCTTAGAATAAAGCTATTTTAAAATATATTCAATATTTAATATTTTATCATATTGTGATACCTATGTAACCAAATGTTCTTTTAATATTATAATATATTAGTGCTTCTTACCATATCGCAATAACAGTGATTTATAGACATAATATAAATGATAATTTTACCTTGTAAACATTTCTGCTACATATGCACCACCTTTAGGAGTCCGATGTGCCTCTTGATAGGACACTATAGTCAACTCCTCAGGCACTGGCAAATCAGAAAGCTTTTGCTGAGATTCCATTCTTACAAGATAAATTCGGTAACAACAAATTGGGCCATTCCTCTCCGAAACTCTAGGCATAAACAGTTTAAACATCCATTTACCCTGTTCTTCCATTTTTTTCCAATGAAATCGTGCCAATTTTTGTTTATCAGGAGTTGTTGGAGGCATAGTACAATTTAAAGTTACGGACTGTCCGTTTTTTCTAAGACGGTTGACACCTGATATCCTCACTGTGTAATTTGTATTGGCAGAAACGTTATAAAATCGTGTACTTAATGTTATTTCACTGGTACTGGTTACTTTTGGACCCCATGTAACATACTCCAAAAGGCCTTGTTCGTTAATAAATGAGGCAGTACCTTCTAAATTTACCTGAATATAACAAAAATATATCGCTGATGGTATTATTTTATCAAGCAAAACACAATGATGATTATTATTATTATTAGTATTGCAAGACTGTAAAAAATTCTTTTCTAAGCTTTAACATCAGAAATTGACATTGTGAAATATATGACCTACCATTACATTAATAAACACTTTTAAATTCAAAACTATTACTGAACACTGTAAATATGATCCCATAAGAAAACCCAAAACACAGCAGCTATAAATGTTATTTTATTTTAAAAGCCAATAATACTAAAATTATACAATGAATTTAAGCAAAATCTTCAAATATGTAACTTACGTAAATTAAGATATTTAGGAGTCAACTAATTTTTGCCTTGTCATACTGGTTCAGCTACATAAAACAATGTTATTAATATGTATGTACCACACAAAAAATGATCTATGTTCACTATATTATATAATATTCTATGACCAATTTAACTAAGCAGAAAAATATAAACTTTTGTTATTATTGCTGTGTAATTATTTTTCTGGTTTGAAATGAAACGCATTCAAATATAAAAATCTTCTCGTATTTTTGATATCTAAAATATAGTCATACGGGGTGTTGCAAATTTATAAGAACCAGTTTAATATATATTTTATCTTGTTTTATGTCACATTTTGTAACACCCTGTACCACACAACTGAATTATTTTTTAATACATACATTATATGACACTATTGTGCCATGAGGATGTGACGGAGGCTGCCAGGAAACAAAAACAAAGTTGGTATGACTGATGTTATCAAATCTGCATTCCACAGAAGCATTTGATGGTGGATCGGCCATTCCGTCCATTGTAGTCCCATTTATTATTTTTGACCACGGCCCACATTCTCTGCTGTAATCACTACATGCAGCCACCTGAATATTATATGTTGTTGCAGGGTTTAAATCAGAAAACATATATAGGTAATCTTTGTTTGCTGGTTGAATAGCTTCAAATTTTTGGGAGCTATTGTAAGCCCTTAAAATTAAGTTGTAATAATGGATGTGATCTTTAAATTTATCAGGAGGAGAAGTCCATTTAATATTTATTGAATTTGTTGTTGCTCCGGGAGCTGTTACTTCTGGTACAAATATTGGTTCTTCATCTAACATTTTTACTAAGTTACTCGTGGCATACTGACTGGAACCTTGTGAGTTCTCAGCCATAATTCTAATTTTATAAGTGGTACTGTTTTTACCGGATACTAAAGTGTTGTTTTTAACATTTAATACTAATGAACGACTACTGCTATTTATTTTAGCTTGATAATAAACCCATTCTTTTTCATCACCTGATTTATATTGAATTATATATTTTAGATCATTTGGACTATTACCATCATTTACAGTCCAATTTAGAAATATCTTATTTACTCCTATTGGCTTAACAACATCTAACGTTATCTGAGGCTTATCAAGTACTAAAATTTCAGTAGATCCGTTGGCTCGAGATATTGATGTGTTTACTACACAAGTGTAAGTCCCATTATCCTTTTTAGTTACTTCGAGTTTCAAGCTTGTATTTTTATGAGTGGCACTTATGGTATGCTCCTCCAATCCTTCAAGGATAGGTTCATTATCTTTAAGCCATTTTATACTTTCAATAGGATAACCTTTGACAACACAAAATAATTCCACTTTTTCATGAATCTTCTTATATATTCGAGGAGATATTTGTACTATTTGAGCAGGTGATGTAACATTTAATAAAATTGAACGAGCATCCAAATCAGCGTACGTCTCATTAATTTGCATTACAGTAACACATTTATAGTAACCAACTTTATCAAAACTTATATTCAGTATGTGCAAAATTGACACTTCATATTTGCTTCCCGATTCTTTATTTATGTTTTCACTGTCCATCTCCAGTTTAAAACTAAAACAAATTTTAAATCACCTATGTTATTTCACACCATTGATTTATCTTTCAATTTAAGTGAAGTCCACAGTTCATCAATATATTATTATATTACTGAAACTAAGCCTCCACAGATGAATTTGCAACTATTCTGGTGGTGTCAATATGATCACATAGTGTCAGTTGCGTATCAAATAATAGGACTGGCAATAAATATGCAAAAAGTATATAAGTTTCAACTTTCTTATTAATATATAATAATAATAATATCTCTACCCCTCATTCTAATCACGAGGATTAGCCCAGATGTCGAAGACTTGTGCGCGAGAGAGGGCGGCATATTATTATTAAGCAGACCGCAATTGCGCCCAGGAACGACTTACGTTGGTAGGCCCTAACCACCATTCAGTACAAGAATGAGGGAAACCTGGAAAACCTCATTAATTAGGGGATTAGTCAAATGTCAACCGGTATCAATCTCTCACATTGACCCAAGCCAACATTATTCCACCCTACCATGTCCGCAGAGAAGGTGCCAATCCTCTGCACGAATATAGCTTATATACGGTCTCAATTCAAGTACTGACGCCTTAAACCGCGCAACCACTAACCGATATCTTTCTAGGCACTATATATGCAATCTATTTCATTAGGAAATGTGCATAGACAGCTCAAAAAAATATATCTAATTAGAGGATGTAACCATCGTCGTTACCAAAATACAGGGCGCTTTACTGATTTTCGTTATTCCTTTGACTTGTCATAAAAGGTGAACCACTGTCTACAAAAATTTTATTAGGATAGGGGTAGCAAAACAGAAATGCAGGTGTGGTCACAAAATTCTTTTTTGTGTAATTATGAGGCACTGTTAAATTTACCGTACCGTTAACGTATGTATATTTCCCAATGAAACACCCTGTATATTTTACTATTTTGACACGGTATTGGCACCGTATTAATAAAATAATATCTGGTGGATGAAACTATATTCTCGTATTAAAATAAAGACGGTATAAATATTAGGATTAATTTTGTTTTGATAATAAATGGACTGCTAAACGTTACATGAAAGAAATATCATTCCAAAAATTGTTAAAATGATAATACACTTGTATAAAGAACAATATCAAAATACATTTATTATTCAGTACTTATTAAACAGAATTTCCCTTTGGAAACATAATTTTTTTTTGATGTAACAACATGATGGCAATAGCAGAAAGCGGTTTGTGCCACCTCGGTAGCCGAATTGGCACAATTTATTTGAGTTGTAAGACAATCCTGGTAGATATCGCTAAACTTCTAAAAATTTAGGACCTGTTCCCGAAAATTCAGACATTCAATAATCCTACACATTGCTTCAATGATATTTGTTGTAACAACTTTAATTTTAAAAAATAAATATATTCTCAAATGTTGTTACATTGTAGTTGTTGTTAATAGTATAATTATATTTTAAAGTTTATAATTTAACTAAAGTGCTGAATTATGTAAGTGGTGTATTACAGTATGTACCTAATTTACAATAATTGTCAAATAAGTTTAAAATTGGTACCATTTACCTTTAAATGCCATAGTTTACAAAAAATGTGTCTCATAAAATTCATCTTTAAATAAAAGTTTTTTTGGTGTTATATAAAATATTATTTATCATTTGATTTAAGCATTAAATTGTTTCATAGTTATTAAAAATGATGTAAGCATTTTAACCACATCCTTATATAAAATTCTCTGATATCATAAGATAAACTTTTAGAATGAAAATATGAAAATCAGGTTTTTTTAAAAAAAACATTAATATTTCAATGAATTGAAGATGCCTATAGCATACTTCTTTGTATTGCACTCTACATGCACTACTATTTATACAATTCATCTATAAAATATATTTAAAGCATAGTATACACTGAATGAAATTTTTAAAAAACATTCTCAATTACAATTTCATTATCTTATAATTCTTAGGATATTAATAGTAATATTACCTATATGTAATACAAAACTTGCTATTTTAAATTGTATTGATGTGTATAGATAATTACAAAACTATGTAAAGATAATGTAAATAATTGCACTAATAAATAGTGGTGAAGTTTATGAATTAAAGACATGCTTAAATCTATTGTACCGTAATTACTTTCAAAAAGTTTTCTTGTATTGTTTTAAATATTAAAAACATACCCTTTATACTCCGATATATTTTTGTCCTTAAAGTCCCACATAATTTTGCTTGACATCCATTTAGTTTTGCAAATAATGGTAATATTCTCTCCCAGTGGTAAGTGATTTGGGTGTTCATGTTTAAGTACTTCGATGGTTATGTTGTCTTCCTCTAAAAGTGAATTTATAAATTATAAGTATAACTTAACAGTCTTATATGGTGTACAAAATAAAAAATAAAACTAACTGCAGTTACCTGTGGGGTTACTCCTAACTATTTGATATGTCAAAAATAAATAAAAAAATATTATTACATAGGGATAATGGGCTTGGCATATCATGGCGCCTTAATTTTGGTCACTCTCTAAGCCTCACAACAAGAGAATATCTTACAAAGCACTAGTATTTATGGCAAATAAATAATAAACAAATTCATTTCTTATGAACTATCATAAAAATCACAATACATATTTGCAAAACAAATCGCCGACTAGTTTGGTTTACAGTGTTGTTCCACAATATTTTTATTGTACCATTGATTTTGTTATCCCACCAGATAGGTTAACGTAATGTTGACTGCTGACATTTGACGGCACGTCTAGTTGGTACAAAATAAAACAGATGGCAGATGTAGACTTCACTTCTTTGACCGACTGAAACGTAATTTTATATTATGATGACTGGAATGCGCTAAAAGCTGCGCGAATGAGATTACTCATGATCAGCGCCATATTTGTTTTATTCCTCCTAGCAATGGTGGAGCAATAAAGGTTTAGCTGATTGTGAATTGAAACGAAATTGAATTCTGGATATGAAGAATTATTTGCTGCTATATGCTGGTTAATTTGTCAGTCCCTTATAAAACATGACATCTTACAACAATAACACCCACAAAAATACACAAAGAATAACACTAACGAGATACAAGATAAAATAATGTACTGGTTAACCACACTGTACGCCAATGACATGTTTACAAACAAAATAATGGGATATTAAGAACACTATTTATATCGTACGTGCAGATGATTATCTCTCTCGCACCCACATATATAACCAATGAAGTATTTCTTTGCTGAGTTTCATGTGCCTCCTTTTGTTTGCTCCTAGGTGTGGTACCTTTATTTGGATGCGCAATGGAACTAAGAGCATTTCACATCGTAGATTTCAGTGCTTTTACCAGATTCCTACAACCAAACACTACACATTTGCAGATAAAAGATAAATGATAAGGTTCCTTTTTTATGTGATAATACTACTAAGGACAGTCGGCAGTCATTGCTACAAGGAAAAACTTTACGTACAGAGCCGTCCTTATATCGCAAATTTATTTTTTAAATTTCTTGTGAAATACTCTTTCGATTTTTTCGAAAAGTTCAAGGGAACATAAAATTCTTAAATAATTCACCAGTACTATATCGACCCTGGGGATTCCAAAACTGCATTCGGTTTCTTTCTAACTCTTGTAGTTTTCGAAATATTTATTTTTTCTCGCCAACAGAGCTTCCTACATAAAAACCAGGGTGTTCAGCGCCCCAAAATATGTAAAATTAAATATAAGTATATTTGATATTTATTCCACTATAGATATAGAACATGTAACAAAACGAACGACTCTGATTTTAGATAAATATGACTGACACAGATTCTGGGCCTCTACCATAGAAAAATTTTTCTTTTTTTATGGCCTTTACCGAAATTCAGTGGTGCTGTCATGACATCGTTTGTAAATGTCAAAAGTCAAAACCATTCATTTCATCCAAATTTTTAAGGTTATTTCATGTTATTTGTTATCCAATTTTAAAACAAGCGAAATGTACATGGAGAAAGTAAATTCGTCATATGTAAAATAAGTTATTCCCTATTTATTTTCGGAAAGAGAAAACATGCTTCCAATTTTGTAAATTTTATAATGCAAATGTTTTTCAAATGCATAATTTACGAATAAATATCTTCATAATGAAACATTATTTATGACAATAGTTTAAGTAGGATTATGGTAAAATATTAAAATGGTTACGATACACTGGTCATTTCGAAGAATACCACAATCTACATAGTAAGTATTTCCTATTAAAAAAAACCTAAAGAAGTACAAGCAATTTTTTTACAGTTACTTCATTAAATTATTTTTTAAAAAATGTCGAATAACTTTTCGTTCTCTCACATACAATCACTTTATGGATCAAAGTTATGCTGCAGATGTATGTATGGAACCAATGTTTTGGTTTGTAGATAATTTTACATACGCAATTGGACCTGTGAGTAATTATATTTTTCAATATTATGTATTTGATGTTTGATTTTGTAAATATAATTATTATTACTTAACATTTTATCATTTAAGTATTTTTTTATTAACTGTTTTTTTTTGTTATTGTTTATTCCAGTTGTTTGTTATTGCTGTAGTTGCACTAACAGCATCTGTAGTACTAATTGCTTACTGGATTGGCCTGTCTTATTGGTGGAATAGAAATTGTTACATATGTGTGGTTCTAGTCTTAATTGGACATTGGTTGCTAATGAATATTTGCTTTCATTACTATATGGCAGTCGTTACTCCTCCTGGATTTCCACCCCAGGTAATAAATACTCTGGGATATTTTACAACTTCAGTCAATTAAGCTAACATATATGAGCTTTAACTGATTAATTTCTCTATACTGATCTGTCAACGTTTCAGGGTGAGTTAATAACAGAAGCAGTTAGCATATGCAAAAAATGTATTTCACCAAAACCACCCAGAACACATCATTGTTCTGTATGCAATCGTTGCATTCTCAAAATGGATCATCACTGCCGTATCCTTAATTATAGAATTTAAGTAAATTAAAAACATAATTAATAGGTAGACTAGACTACCAAATAAAAGTATTTTATTATAATTTTATATGTATTTTTCTTAACTATTTTGTAGCTTGGTTAAATAATTGTGTAGGTTATAGAAATCATCGATATTTTTTTCTTTATATGGTCTATATGGTACTCGGAGTATTTTTTGTTATAATATGCGGTTTTGATATAGCATATACTGCTATAATGTTGGCTCCATCTGATCTAGATGAACCTGAATTAGAAGGTCATTCTGTAAAGATAAATAAAACGGGTGCATTAATACCAGTAGTAAGTTGCTATTTATAACAAAAATATATGAACTGACAGTTATTGTTTTAGACAGATGCACAATATTTAGACAGTTCGTTATTAGACGATGATCAAAGTTTTGAATATATAAGTCCTTGGAGACGAAGAGCTATTATATATATGACTCTTATCAATACCGGTGAGTTCAACAGAAAATGATACTTATTCATTTATCACTGCTGTTGTATTTCTTAATTGCAAATAGTTTTTTTTTAGGAGTTTTTGTAGCATTAGGTGTATTGTCACTTTGGCATGGTCAGTTGATTGGAAAAGGAGAAACAAGCATCGAAGCTAATATAAATAAGGCAGAAACTAGTCGTTTAGCAGAAATAGGTAGAATATATATGAATCCGTATAATTTTGGTAGACGAAAGAATTGGAGAATATTTTTAGGTTTAGTACAGGGAAGGTAAGAATGAAATATGAATGTTGTGATTTACTTTATTATATATTTTTAGAACATTTTTAAAAAATGTGCTTTTTCCTTCCGCTCATGAACCTATTGGTGATGGACTTACATGGCATACAATTCATGATGAAAATATTGATGAATGGCCATAATTTCTAGTCATTTTTTAAATTAATTACTGTAAGCTTGTAAATGATGAGAGTGATCTACATTTATTTTTATTGATTATTGAAAAGCAACGCTGGCACAGTGCTGTCGACTGTTCAACTTTAACATCTGATGTCTTATTTTGAGAACTACTCAATGTTTCTATTTATTGGCACCTTATAGAAAAGAAATAATTAATTTCTTATTTGTTTATTGAGACTGAATCATTTCATTCACATTAAAAAATATGTATTCGTAACATATCACTAAATTCGTCTATATCTTTTCTGTATAATTCTCCTCCTTAGTACTTTTAAACTGTAAAAAATCGATTTATATTTATTAATGTGTAACTCTTAAATCATTAAAATAATATCCACTTCATTCCAGTGCTATGAGTGATATAAATACACCAATAAGATTACTATAGTTTTTTTGATAAAAGGCTAATAAAATATTTAGACATATATTCTGAACAATTATTGTTTACACTGTAAATATTTGCAAGGATTTGTCAGAAGTGGCGCTTAGATCAAATAATTGGAAAAAGCTTTTCTCTGGAAACAAAATTTAGTATAAAGAGTGTATCAATCATGTCCGATCCCACAATAATATTGGTGATATCAAGTTTACCAGTCTTTTTCCTGAAAATACTAATTTAATTCCGGTTGTTATGCCGTGACCTCGGCAACTGGTTGTTGCCAGTAACAGTATTAAAGTGTACATTCCTAGCCTTACCTAGGATTCTTTGACCTGCTCTTTTTGTTCTCGTGCTATGCTCTGTGGGGGACAGACCTGCTATGAGCCTGCCTCCTGTTGGTATTATGACTGCTATGGTTAGAACCATTGCTCATATATTCGTGGCGTTCCGAGACGTTGCATAGCCGCTTCTATAACTGGTCGCATCTCAATGCTTCCAAACGTTTTGCCGCTCTTCACTGTCGGCATCTTCCGCAAAAGTTTGGCTGCAACCGAGCCGCTTTTCGAAAGACCACCATTATCCGAAGAACGGTTTCGACCGTAGCTGTCACCAATAACAGGAGCCAAAATCAATATCGAGATATCGATAGCGAGTTTGCCATCATTTTGAACATTTAATTTAGGTAGATCTTATATTTATGGTTTAAATACAGATTTTTTTGTCATTTAACATATTTCCTGCAGTTTTTTTGAAATAAAAAATGAAACTACAAAGCCACTGGGCAGTTTAATAATAAAAAAAAAAAGAAAAATTTTACAATGCAAAATATATAAAACACAAATATCTGGTAATGTTGCCGATACTATTATTGGATCAGTACATTTGTACACCTTGTATATCAAATTTTGTTTTTGCAGTTCTAGCGGTTTTTCATTTATTTTACACATGGACTACTTCTGATTAACCCTATATGTATGTATGTACATTTAAATGTTATTATAAATCTACTGTTCAAAAGAAGTTATTTTTAATTTTCATAAAGTTTTAGTGAAACATAATTTAAATAATTAAATATTGCAATCCACATAAGTGTAACACCAATCTAGAAGTACATATAAAGTCAACCTGTTGAAGAATAAAGAAAAAAAGTTTAAAGCTTATTCAAATACTGTGAAAATGGCCTTGTTTTCAATTATTATAATATTTTAAAAGATTCTGGTTACATCTACAAATCATTTTTTGAGTACAATTCAAAATTTTTGTTAATATTTTTTATACCATAGAAAGTTCAACATTTTTCCCAATTTATATTTTGGCAGCTGTGACAAATATGGAAATAAATTATTGTTATAAGTAATTGTATTCTTATTTGTACTGCACAAGTTAACTCTATTACGAAAAAGAAAATGATGAAAATCAAATATGTATTTTTTAAAAGAATACAAAATGTTGAGTATAAAAAATAAAATTATATAATTCTATAGATCCCTCTACCATATAGTCTTCTCAATCCAATCGACATAACTTGAAACTTTGGTATAAACGGCTGTCGTATTAACTTGCCCACATGATTTTCCAAATGATGTAACTCCTATGACATAAAATTTACACTGATTCCCTGCTTTTGTGATCAGTAATGGTCCACCAGAGTCGCCCTAGAAAAAGGTAAAATAGTTGAAAATTTTTTGTTTAATCACATTTTATGATTGTACAGCAAATTATTTGTTAAATATAATTTATAGGTACTTATACTAAACTATGATTTTCTAGCAATCAAACTGGGCTACACTATTTGACTATAATTTACAAATTTAGTACCTGACAAGTATCTTTTCCTCCTCTTAGATCTCCAGCACATAGCATGTTAGAGACAATACCCCTTGGTAAATCTTTGACATTGTGATAAATCTTAGCACATTCACTGTTGTCATAAATATTAAGTGTGACTTTCATCAGCCTGTCACTAATTTCTGCAGCAAAGTCTGTTTTACCCCATCCTGTGGCAACTCCTGAAGACTGTTCAATCAATTTTTCAGTATATAAACATGCTGGTCTAATGAATTTCGTAAATTGTACAGTCTGCTTTGTTTTAATCAAAGCAATGTCATGATATTTTAATGGAAATCTATAATCTGGATGAAGTGTAATTTTTTCAATATCATAATCTTGATGCTGGGATCCATCGTGACCTGTAGACAGATCGAGGTCACCAAGACGGACTACAGTTGGTGCACCTCTACAAAATTATTAAAAAATTGTATTCCTACTCTAGGTATCGAAATGTTTGGCTAACAATGACTCCAAATATGAATTATTGTTAGTATTATTAAAAAATACTTAATAAGTTAATTTTTTGTAATTAAATCCTTACGCATCTCTGGTAGAAGTACAGTGGGCAGCGGTCAGTACAAATCTATCACTTATGAGAGTACCTCCACATCTCCATTTTTGATCATCAGTTTGGAAACCAATAGCAGCCTAAAATTATTTAAAAAATAATATACTTAGTTTTTATTTAGATATAGCAAAATATATTTTTACCATAAATGGAAATTCCCCAGCTAAGGCTGGTTCCCCACCAACAATTAAAGGAACACTATTATAATCACATTTTTCTATATTGAGACTTATAGGTTCTATATGAGTAACTAATGGAAGAGCTTGGACGACTTCACTAAACAGTTTACCATATTCTTCACATTCTGTAATAAAATATATTTGTATGTATGTGTAGTGTTACGTATATATTAATAGTAACAATACAGCACCTTCACGCCCATCTTTTAAAATGAAAATATTTACTTTAGTTGGTCAGTTTCAATAGTATTTATACACATTGACTGCATAGATTAGATTAGATGCAATCGTCACTGACTGATTCAACTGCATTATATGAATACATTTCATATACTTACTTTGTTCACTTATCCTTAAATTATCATTTGACTCCTCAGCTGGAAATATAAGAGGGTCCGGATCAGCTTGATTATATTGATCCCCTTCTTCTTCATAGTGAATAATTTCAGGTTTATTAACGCGATCGGTTTCTTGCTCATTAAAGTGGCCAACTGAAATTAAAAGATATCATCATAATGTATCAACTCTTTATTTTTTCCATTTAGCCTTACTAGGACAACAAACTATTGGGACCACTATGTGATGATATCCACATAATGTTGGATTAATTCCTGCTCTAGCTTGCTGTTCAACAACAGGGCAAGATATTACACATTTACCAGCTTGTCCATTAGATCTCATTTCGCAACGATCTCCAACTGGAAGAAATAACCTTTAAGTAACTAAATTATTAAATGATTTTATAAGTTATTTTACAATGAAAATTCAAAAGAGGTATAGTGAAAATTCGTTAGTCTTATAGAATTCTAAAAATAAATATTTGAGAGAAAATGAATTTCCTCATTCATATATTTGTATCTGTGTATGTGATATAATATAAAATTTAACTGCAGGCTGGAAGGATCTTCTCATTATCACCCATTATGTTTATTTGACTTGAATTCATCCGCTACTACTATACAGGGTGATTCAGTGATAATGTAATTAACTGTAAGGCAATAACATAGGGAAAATGAGTATAATAATATGAATACGCGTTTAAAAAAAGTTAAATGCATATTTTATGCTGAAAAAAATATTTTCAAATCATTATTTAAACCCCTTTTCAGACTGTTAACGCGCGTCGATTCATTCACAGCTCCAAAACGTCAAGGCAACGTTGGTCTTCTTCAACGCTCGAACGTACCATGAGCGCCGTATTACCAGAAGTTATGCGTCGATTTGCTTCTTTTTTAAAAGGTCGAGTAAAATATTTTTTTCCGATTTTCTGTCCATTAGGCCTTCCAAATGCGTGGTTAAAATTAATATGACTGAATCACCGCCCTAGTTTTTGATGCTGATGAACTGATCGTGACAGTAACGGATAAAAAGTGAACCTATAATATCAATTATTAATAAATAATAATGATTATAGGTTTAGTTTAGTAAATAAAATCTGGACTACTTAAGTAATTTAAAAAAATCCTTGCAGATGAAATTTAAAATGATCAGAAATACATCCTGCTAAAATTAGGTGGGGGCTTGATATAATTTCATACATTGATTTTATCTAAAATTATTCAACATTGTTGCTGACTGAATTTTATTTAAAACCTTGGGATCTATCAATACTCTGAGCTACTATATATAACCAATGTCAGGATTACAGAGTTGAATGATATGCCACTAAATAATATAATATTATTACATTTTCTAAATCAATAACATATTTTATAAAGTAAAAAAAAACATTTATAATGTTTATATTATATACCTATAATTTCGAATGTGTTTATAATTTTATTAAAAAGATAACATATCTTGATTTTTTACAATATACTGATAAGTTAACAGCTGCAATTGCTGTCCCTTTAATTTAAAGCCGGTCCTGACTAATGCATAATTAAGATGTAGATATTCCAATCGCAAATATATCTACTTTTAAAAAGACCTACCTACTTACACATACCATATCCGAGTTCTAAATCCCTGTAGAATGAATTCTTTTATTTTTTTTTAATCAAGAAACAATTACGTCTTAAAAAATGGAGATGATTATTGAAAGAATGTGGATACAATTTGCAGATATAAATCAATTTTTTTAAAGAAATAAATATGTTTCCTGTTGAATAAATTTATTGTAGCGTATTCAAAATTGAATTCTATTTATATTAAATGTAATATAGGTACCTGTAAGTCAGGTTTTAGTTAATAAAGTAATAAAACGAAATACCTATATATATATTTTTTAGGTAAATACCTATAAGACCAGTTTTAATTCTATTATTTATTTCAGTCGTTTATAAATAAGTAGCACACATACACTAGGTATTTTATAAGCAAAATTGAGAAAAACTTACTGTCTGCAATTGAACATACTGTAAAAACCGTAAATATATAAAATATTTGTTTTTTCATCATCGCGAACTATTTTAAAGCACTGTCATCGTTGGATTTATTCACTATTTTAATTTATCTCGAAACAAAAACTATCACTGGGTTTACCAAGTTCTTGGCGTCACTTTAACTTGTTTTTAAGTACCGATATTTTAATGGAACTGTTAACAAGACTACATATATGAATCCTTGGAGTAGAATCACTTAATTTTGTGATTGTCACCTATTGAGTATATGGTTAGTTTCAAACTAACAAAACAATCGGTATTTAATTGCCATTTCCATTCCACTTATACATGAAGCTGGTTTACCATGATGATGTGGGATTCTCATAAATTATACATTTGTTGTTTTGATGATTATATAAATACAAGGTGTCTCTATACAAATACATATATATATTATATATATTTTTATAATATTGACGACTTTTTTTATTGTTTTGTGTAAAATATTTGTTAATACTAGTGTAAGTTGTAATCAATAATTTAAAAAAAAAAATATATGTAGTATTATACAAAAAAATCCTGGTTTCCAAAATAATATAGATACTTTTTATACTTGTATTCATTGTAATAATTGCGCCTTGTACTCGACCCTTTCTTCTTATTATTTAAATTCAAAATTTATAGATAACTATTCATTTTTGTTCGCTGCTCTATTTTATTTAGTTGTATGTCAATTACGAGCAATTTCTCAATTTAACTTTTCGATTATTTCTAGCCTGGTAGTTCTTGGAAACAAGAAGCTATTAGGGAAATTTGTTGCTTATATATAGTAATAGTACATAGTATAATATATATATATATATATTTAAATTACTATAGTAAGGTGTAGGTACATTTATATATTTATTAATATGTACGTCATCTCTATAAACTGTTATAGCGCTCTAAATTTACCGATTTAGCATTTAAAGAAAACACAATGTTTCACCCATTGTTTCATTGTCCGTGTTCACGCAAGCAAAAAATCTGTCATGTTAAAAATTCATTCTTTTGTCTTATTTAGTGTTATTCCTTATTTATAAAGAAAGTTTTTATTCTGGGGAATTACATCTCTTGTAAAATACTTTGTTCTGAATTTAGGGAAACTCACGTTTGTATAATCTATTGCAATAACAATATGACTCTTTAAAATAAATATGGCAATTTATTCTCTCAACATGTACTCACCAATATAGAGATGTAATTAAATTTCTACTCAGAATTTCGTTTAGTATATGTATGTTGTCCAAAAACTTATTTGAGGGAGCGTCATTATTACTGCAATCTGCAATAGATTATACATAGGCAGCTAAGAATCAAGTTTTGTTAAGTTCTATATCATAGGTGCCGTATATTTATATAAATTTAAAGATTAACTACAGTTAGATAAAATAAAAAAAAAAATAAATGAAAAACGGATGTGCTAATAGTACTTCTATATATTATAAAAATATTCATATTACATAGATTAGGCCAGGAAAATAAAATTGTTTATTATTTTGATTAGGTATTTCATAATCGATTTTTTCAGTGCCTCGGTTTAATTTGCGCGTAGATATATATTTTATACTGTGGTTGGATGAGGAAAAATAAAACAGTAATAATAATGTCATTAATTGATACATTTATTGTGACTGTATGTGATCTTTATAATGTTTTTATTTTAAATAAAATAGAATATGACAGTACAAATAGTACTTATATAAGTAGCTATATACATCAAAATGTAAATATGTGCTTAGAGAACAGTGAAGTGCACAATTTTTTACACTATATGTGAACAATTTACTAACGAGATCATTGACTATAAAATGCTAAATCTTGTAACAAATACAACACCACGTTGAAGGCATTTAAAGTTTCAAATATTTCCTTGTCACTAAATTCAACATTAACCCAATACATTTCCAGAACAATCTATACTAAAGATTTAATTATGTATTGGAACCTTGTTATGAGCTACAAATTGTGCCGATTATTGCATAGTTGCAAGATCTCATTACCTTAAATCTTTCAAAGAAACAAATTCAGCAATGTAATTAACCAGTTTTCCATTTTGCTTTTATTTTTAAATGTTGTAGCTTGTCTTGGCAACATATTTTTTTATTTTAATATCAATATTGCTAAATTTGGTCCATTCTTAGGCATTCTATCTTATAAGTGAATGTCAAGAATCAGAGGTGCATATATACATACGCATATATATTTTTAATAATATATATACTTATATATGCCTTTTATATGACTATTGGGGCAATGTTATACAACTGTTATATATCTTGTCAAAAACAAGTATTGCCAGTTGAACAGCACTGATTTAAAATACTCTATTAGATATTTTCATATGGTAAGGCATTTACAAAAGTACAACTTAGAAAACGTAAATGTAAATTTTTTTTTACTCATTTGAAATATTGCAGTTAACGTTCTACTGAAGAGTACTGGGTTAAAACAGATGACATTAAGATACTTTCTCGTACACAATCAAAGATCTGTACATACTAGTCTGTTACATAATATTTTGTATCATTCATAAATGGGATCTTAACTGAAAATACCAGGGAAAGTTAATGATATACTATACTATCTGAATCTTAATGTCATGCTTTTGATGGAAGCAGGGTATTAAATTCAGAAGTGAATTCATAATTATCTAAAAAATATTTTAATTTCAGTTTATAAGGTATTTTTAAACAAATAAATTCTTATTTGCAAAAATATCAATTTTTTTGCAAATAACAATACATTTAATGTAATGATTATTTATTATAAATTAATAAAATAATAATTAATGTGAATGTCATATGAAAAAACATATTTCATAAATTGACAGCATTATGAATATAGCTTCACCTGGTGTTCTCCTCCCAACATTTCCTGAGTTTCCTGAATTTTGCCAGTCTATTTATAACAGCAAACAAGTAGATGACTGAAATTGTACATATCTTTGATTTAACCCAACAAAAAGACATCTCTTATAAGTTATTAACAAACACAACCTTCACGATATAAATAAAACTGTAAAAGTAAACAATCAAACATCTGGAAAGTTTGATATTAAGTAGATTTCTTTTAAATATATATATATATAACTTAAATTTGACTCATAATGGCAAATAATGTATAATTTAAGATAAATTTATTACTAATATAAGGTATAATGTACATCTTAAACCTATATGGAAAATAATTAGCTTTCTTAATGTAATTATCTTGGACAACTAAATGTAGAACAGTCAATCGCATATAATAAGAGATGCTTAAAGCTTCATTTTTAATAGTAAACAGCATGGCTCACATAATTTTAAACAATTAGTCTTAAATTAGGCCACAAAAACTTTTCTCCTGATATAATATACAATTAAATAATTTAATTGTATATTTTAGATCTGTTGAAAACAGTAATTATTTGTCATAAACTTAATATTCAAATAAAATTTCGTTTTTACAACAAAATTATACACAAAATTGTAAATGGAAAATAATCATTTCAGTGAGCCAACTTTTCAGTTAACTTATAAGAACCAAATTTATGTAAGTAATAAAAGTAGATATAGAATTTTGATAAATTATTGCACCAAATTAGTCTATAAAATAGAATGTAGTCCAATTCAAAAGTTACATCTCAAAAAATATTTGACTGTGCTATAAATAAAATTATAACATCCAGGATTTGAGTTGAATAAGCACCAAATTAAAATATATAATATATTAATAAGTAACCTAGGGCTCGCCCTTTGCAAAGTCTCTAAAATAAAAAAGCACCCATATGAATATTTACATAACAAATTTTTGGGTCTATTAACATATCCAACTATGTAATATTTCGTTTACTTGGCAATAACATACATTCAAATAAAACAAGTGAGTAATAAAATCTTGAATAAATTATTAAACAACAATAAAACTTATTTCAAACCTCGAAAGACCGTCTTGGGGCCACATATGTGATTGTACTCAACTTTTTGCCTCCTAACCTGCATATTATTTTCTTTATTGACATTTTATCTGTATAAAAATATGGAAATTATAAATATACACCCAAATTTAGAATTTTTTCCAGTATAACAACATCAATTTACAAGTCAGTTATAAAAATACCAAATATACAACCATTTATAAAACTGTTAAAACAAATACATCCAATATTTTATACAGATTTTCACTGTCCAACCCTATGTGATATCTACACTTAATGGAAAAGGTAATATTCACCAAGATACAACTATACATACTGATCACTTCAAAAAAATACTACTCCAAGAAAACCTGTATGATTCTTAAGTTTGTTATATTAATTATATAATTTTGACTTTTTAACTTCATAAACTTACTATATTTAAAGTATAATTATATTTATTATTAATGTAAAAAATAAAAATCACAATTTTCTTGATTTTCATAAAGTATGTAAAATGATAAAACAATTATAACAATTTAGTGTATAAGTTGTTATAGTTGTTTGAAAAAGTAAACTTACCTTTTACAGCATCAAATTGAATATTTATTACACCTTTGGCTTTAGTGTAGTATACCAGGTAATTTGAAGAATTTATGAAATAATTTATTCAGAGAAAATTGTGAAATTGAACAATAATTTATTCCTGTGAATATTTTATTGTTACTATTTATTGTTATTTTCTCCAAATAAAATTGTAAAATGGTAAATATTGATCCTTCGCAGTTAATAATATAATGCAGTCTTGATAGACCGAGCCTATTAAGTATGATAATTGCACTACTCAACGATTTACCTATAACGAATTGAATACAGACGTCTACGTACCGACTGGTGGGTATACGATAACTACACCACACTTTGTGTCATAGTGATAAATAAATTCATATAAACTCTACGTTATGACCTAACTGCTGTTCTCAGTCAACAATTTGACAATAACATATGAGAAGGAAGACAACACACTATTGCACATTTCTAGCTAACTATTTGAGGAGACCTTGACAGGTTCAGCCGGTGTCAAGGGGCTATTCGTACTAGAAGGAGTGAGAGAATTTTGTGCCATCATCTTTTGACGCACTTCGCGAATTTTCAGTTGTAAACTCGCTTTAGTAGGGAAAATGTCGGAGTGTTGGGCTTGGAACGTCGATGTGGCTTGGGCTGAGGGAAACAGTGATTGTTCTTGGAACAGTTGTATGACTAATTGACGGCGTTGCTCCAGAATCCTTCTATGACCTTTTTCAGCATCTCTAGAAGTACCTGGAGTCCTAGGGGTTCTCGGAGATGTACCCTCTTCCATATCATTTAATTCAGCTGCAACATAAAGCAGTATTACATTTATTTAGCGCAGTTCCACTAGGATAATATAAAACTACCTCTGACATTATCTATACTGAAATCAGGGCCAAAAAATTGATTGCCGATAACGATAGGCTTAGCAGAGGAAGCTGATTTGGGTACACTTTGTGGAGTTTCAGCTTCCGACTCTTCATCTACTGAAGTACGCTGTGATGCAGTAAGTGGAGGACGCTTTTTGTTATAATTAAAGAGACCAGGACTGGGAACCGAAATAGCACTTGGAGACTGGCCTTCTTCAGGCTTGAATTGAGGCAGCGAAGAGAATTTCTTTTCAAAATTCACCTGCTCCAGTACCCTAAATTAAAAAATATAGTAAATATAATATAAGTGCTTTTAAATAGTTTTTATTTACCGGTCCATCCCATCCACGATAGTTCTCTTAAAAAAACTTTTTTTGGTCAATGGAGAAATTAAAGATTCATTTGGATTATCATCAGGAAGTGTGGTAGGTGTTGGAAGGGGAGAATTTTCTTGGCTTAGTTGAGAATTGTTTGGCCCAAAAATAGCTAAAATTAAAAAGTTATGACTTGAGTTAAGACAAGTAGGAAAAAATCTTACCCATAGACTGTCTTCTTTGAAGAGGTGCTTTTCCTAATTGCGCAGGAGTTGGTGCTAATTTAAATTCGTGGTTTTGTAACTCTGTTTGCGACTCCATATGGCCTGAAGAAGGAGGTAGCATATCAGCTGCAATTGGCGATTTGATTTCTTTTTCATTTTTCATATCTTTTATTTCTGAGTGCAATGACATCCCTAAAAGAAAGCAGTAATATAGAGAAGGATGATAGGTAAGACAACAACTTCTCACCTGAATTATTTGCATAGCTTTTGGAAGTAGTGACAACTGTATTCTGTTGATGCTGATAATCTGCTTGAGAAGACAATATCTTATTCTGTGCTTGAGTGACTATAACAGACTGAGTGTGATTTTGTTTGGGTAACAACTGGAGGTTTTGTAACGACATACTCCTGCCATTGTTATCTGATACAGGTATATTAAAGGATGGTTGCATATAGAGGCACTGCACTGGTAGTTCAGAAGCTGTCGAGGCTACAACAACAAAAGGTTGTGAATGTTCGGTATCATTAGACAAACATATAGCTGACTGTCCACCAATAAGGACGGTTAGTGGTGGAGACTGATAGTTTTGACCTATGCCATCATTCATTTGAATAACATTTGGTTTAATCTGTGGCTTTAGAATAGCTAATGTAGGGTTAGTTTTTGTGGTGATAGTGCTTGTTTGTATGTTAGAAGAATTGACCCACTGGGAAACATCATTCGTTTTATTTATTATTGAAGTACCTGACCAGCTTTCATGATTATCGTTAATTTCATTCTTAACGACTTTTGGTGAAGCAGGCATTGTCTTGAACGCACCACCTGTAGGCTGAAAACCTGTTATTCCTGATGGGTTCACTGGAGAATAATGAAAGCTTAAAGTACTGGATGTAGCCACCGGGCTGTATTTAGGAGTTTCTGTTGATGGCAGTCTTGCTTTGATCGGTTTTGGTCTACAAGTCACTTCAACACAACTATTTGTAGTAACAGGACTGAACCGTTGATGCTGGAATACTCGATTTTCTATGGAAGAATCCAAATCACTTTGAGACTCTGAATCGGAGTCTGTAACTTTCTCCTTGCATTTAAGATCTATTTCTGTGCCTGGATCCTCACATATAACCATTTGATCATCATCAGAAACATCACCCGTTACATCTTGTTCTTGTACCATTTGTCGAGCAGGTTCTGAAGTGTGAGGAGGTGAATTTATCCTAGGACTTGCTGGTAGCTCATTTGTTTCACCACTATCACTTGTTGAACTAAGCTTACTACGTCCTGAACCTGTAGAAGACTTCCTCCTATCCTTGTTACACCTAAAAAATTTATATTTTTACAAACATTATTAAACATATTCAATTCTTACCATTTCCATTCTGGGTGTGCTTTGAAATGTGCTTCTTTTACTTCAGATGCAAGTTCGTGATACTTTTTCTTCTCAGCAGCACCTAAAGCATACCACCATTCACCTAAAATTTTAGACACTGTCCTATTATCTTGATTTGGGTGACGCTGGTGTACTAGAGTTCGATGCCTCTTTGAAAAAATCATAAATGCATTCATTGGTCGTCTTATACGCTCTTTATTCTGTAAAAAAAAGGATATTTCAAAAATATAAAATTAATAAAATTTCATAAATTCTTATAAATCATACCTTATTAGATTCTTTATTATTGCTTTGTAGAGAACTCAATGATTGACTCCTGCGTTTGCTATTACTATTGCTATCTAAATTAAGATCACTTGTTTCTGTTTCAAAAACGTCATCATCTTCCTCTGTAGGAACAGACATAGTTTCGCCATCAACTTCTTCATCCTGAAGATCAACAGAGGCACCAACCATTGTGCTGACAGGTGGTGCAGACAATGGTGGAGATAACTGGGAACGTGGAGGAGAATTTGGCCCCGAACTTGCAGTCAAAAGAGGCACTATCGAATGCCATGGAATGACAAAAGCGGACTGAGTTGAAGGGGGGTTAGTTTGCACTTTTAATTGCGAGATTAATTGTCTGCTTTGATTGTGGTTTGACTGAGATGATGTGATTTGCGGGGCTACCGATACTCGTTGATGTGATTGAAGCTGAATGGGATTATGTTGGATTATCGGTTCATTATTGTGAGTTGACACATTTGGAGATACTGCAAGAATATGTATTAATGGATTAAATTTTCTTTCACATTCTTTACTTTGTACCTTCAAATTTTGCAAATAATGCAAATATGTAACAGAATCTAAATTTTAAGATTTGAATAGTTCATTTTATAAAAAATAATATTACCTTGTTCAGATTTTACTATAACTGGTGGTGGGTTCTGTGACAAAGAGGCAGTCGGAACAATTCGCTTAACGACAGACTGGGAAGCAGCAGGTAATACTGGTACCAACTGTGTAGGATTAACTATGACAGGTAAGCCACTACTTATAGAATTTGACTGAATATATCCTGGGCCCGTGGAATGTGAATTACTTAAACCATTTATATTGTTATTTGGTGTGACACGAATGGTTTGAGTGGCATGCAAGTGATCACTCTGTATAACCTAAAATGGAAGACATTTATGTAAAAGAGATCTGAATACAAAGTATGGACACAATTTTTTTTTTTAGAAAACAATTAGCTATTCATGTATATTTTGTTACACATTTCCTATATTCTAAGCACATACCTGTCTTTGAAATGATTTTGGTTCCTTCTGATCATTTTCTATTTCATTTTTTACAATCATGACATTTTTCTCATGTGTTGGAGGCACAACACAATAAAGGGTTCCTAAAAAGATTTAAAATTAATTGTATTGTACTTTAAAAATTTATAATCAATAAAGCCATCTTTAACCACACCTACCTTGGGACAAGGAATTATTTTCTGGTTCTAGAGTTTGACTGGAAGGACTTGTTAAAGCATGTTGCAGAATAACACTTTGCTGTTCAGGGGCATTAGGCGCCCATTGCCTAGGATTAGGAGAAACTCTTATTACGCTTGTTACACCTTGAACTGGACGTGCTTCTGGTCTGTAATATGTAATAGTATCATAGGAAATTTGCTTATGATAAAATCCTAAAGGGAACTATTTCACTACACCATATTTTCTATAAATATAGGTGCTATTAACCTAAGTATTTTTCTGTTAAACACTGCCTTCAAATTATTAAAAACAGTAAATCTTAAATAATTTAATTCTTACCTTATAACCTGTTGATGATAAGGTGGGTTATATCCAGGAGGGACAGGCGAATTTCTTTTTTGCATACCATGGGAATGACTGCTAGGAATGGGCATGAAAACGTTTTGTCTTGGACCTACTGTAATTGGGGACTGCATTGCATGAGGGGAAGAACCTTGACCATTTGGAGAAAATGCAGGAGTAGCTGATCTTGAACTGCCTAACGAAACTAAAATAGAATATTGAAATACTTTCAAATACATGATAAAAGTTTTATATTATGTTAAAAGGTAATAATATGACTTCTTATAGATTTTTTTTAATAAATGTTTGGTAAATATGAATAAAAAAGACAAATTATACATACCTAGCATATTAGCAGCATCAGTTTCTTCTTGATCAAATCTCCCTGCAATCCTCCTGTCACTGCAGTTAGGAGAGGTCTCGGAATCCCTAGAAGTATCTTCCCCACCATCCCCTTTACTATTAGACCTAGGAAAATGTCCACTACGAAGACTATTACCTTTTAAACTGAGATGCCGTGAACAATATCCTCTACGTTGGCTCTCCTTTGTACATCCATCTTTAGAGCACAGTCTCCTCCACTGTTTCCCGTTAAACTTTTTACGAATACCATTAGGATTTGAAACGACATCTCCTTTTTTATACTTATGAGGTGTAGCCGCCTGGCTTCGAGGTGTTGCAGGTTGAGAGCGGGGTGTAATGCTGCTTGACGAACTACCCCTAGAGTGCATGCTGCTCCTCTTACTACTTCCAGACAGTTTTGCATCCACTTCAGTTCCAAAAGTTATATTGTCTTGTCTTAATTCATCTTCACTCTCACAGAACTCATCATAATGGCGGCCATTTGAAAGAGGAGTGCAAACCGAGACGGGCGTATGAAGCTGAGTTGGAGATGCCTGGTTAGCACAATAATAATCCATAGTAGGTTTTATCACATTCTCAGGAACAGTATCAAGATTTTCAAGCTCGTCCCACCAAGGAGGACGTAGTAGTCTTAAATCTGCTCGTTTCACTGTTACCTCTAATGATTTTTCACCTATTACTGCAACGACAAACCGTACGGGTTGACCTTCTAGTCTACTACAAACTACACCTTCAACGAACATACTTTGGTTGTGACGTACACAGACCCTAGTTGCTAAAGTTATTTGGTTTATCGAGGGACTTGCGTCTCCTATCACATTGTAACATTCGTTATCAAATACATTTGTGTATGTTATCAATTTCTCTTCTTTTCCATCCAAAGCAACTGTAATCTAAAGGATAAAATACTTTTGATATGTAGTAAATACCTTTGATATGTAGTAACAGTATTTCATGCTTTGAGTTTGCAATATTCAAAAGTCGATTACAAAATTAACGCTAAATATCAGCCTGATGTTTTATTAATTTCGCTATATGCATATAGCATGTAGCGTAATTTTCTTGTAGAAGGATATTACATTGTCACAAATATCTACAAAGAACTAATTCCTACCAGTTTTTAAATAAACTGAATACACATGTAAATGTTTTACTTTCTTATGGTCTTTCTTATGGACGCTGCAATTAATCCGTCAGCAATCCTTTAAGCAATTATGTACATACAGATATCACCTGCAGAAATTGAGGTTATGGCAATAAAATCTATTAATTTCTGAAGTCAAATATTCTGGCTTAACTCGGTGGCTTTAATTTATTTTGAAATTTAGAAAGAGCTGTAACACTTAAGTTTAATTTTATTTGCAAATTATACCAAATATGCCTCTTTTCAATTTAGAGAAGTGTATATTATATTTACAACATTATAGGCATTCAATAAATAAATTTAATGACTGATAATACAATAAAAATAAAAACTAATAATTGGTAAACATTACTGGACGACAATTACTTAGTTCTTAAAATCATGAATGGTTCTTACCTAAGCATTAGCAAGGTGTACAATATATCTTCTTGCAACAAATATTTAAGTACCTATCTTTTTAAAACTAAAATTATGTAAGTAGTACGAGTTTTGGTTAATTTCATAGTTTAGAGCATTGTTTAAAGAAATTGGAAATGATATTTGAAAATAATAAACAATTAAATACAACTTCAACATAAAATAAATATATAAAAAAGTCTGACTTGCAATGTGGTAAAAAATAAAATGTTAACTCACATTTGATCCGCTGGCTTCCCGAATTACTCCAGGATAGTACCAATCACCTTGCTTGGCTAGAACTCTATGGTCGCACCATTCACTGAGATCGATTATATTTTGTTTATTGTTACTTTGTTTAAATATTCCATCCTCTTGAGAAATAATGCGCTGAGGACACGAATAATCAACTGCTGTGGCTTGAGGTGCTGACATTACGCTCGTACACTGAACCACGGACACTGGTATACAGACAGCTTGCAAATTGTTTTCCTCTAATTCAGAGGGATCAAATTTACGTTTTTTAGGTAACTTTCGTACACCCATTTCCATGTTTAATAATATTAGAGGAGGGTTATATGTGGTTATTTTGTTCTTTTACGAGTAAGTTCTAAATGGTTTCCTTGATGCATTGTTATGTTGTGTTTTTACTAACATTTTATTAGTATTTCTTAAAGAGCAGATCTGTAAGGGTGCAGTATTTTATGGTATAGGATGTTCTGCATGTTTACCTACAATAGGAAGAAACTTTCATTATAATTCTTTCGAGAATCCAGCTTCCTACAATTACATCAGTTTGCTAGGATGAGTAATAATAAATACTACTTTATGAATGGAATGTTATAGTAGATGATAGTAAATAAACATTTTCCTTGTCATATGGATGATATTGTATAAACATGTTGTATTGCCAGTGTTACATAGTTTAAGTATAGGTGTATATGGGTTAGAATATACATATTTCATATTCGTATTACCTAACTTTTAATTCAATCGAACCACAACATTATTTTACGAACACCCACAAAACGCAACGAATACAGACATTATGTCCCTCCTCTCACTTCACCCCCCGAAGCTCCGTACATGCGTAGTAAGGTTGAAATACGGAGAAAAGCCTGACTCACAAGTTTATAATACGAAATAGGCGCATGTTGTGGTCCAAATTATCTTAAATCTCGATGCACAGGTCTCAGATTCGACTGTAGTCAAGATATGCAAAAATTGAAGAAAAGAAAGCTTGTCTTTGTTCCTCAGCACTATCGACAGCAACGACAAATTTTAATAACTTGAATCTACAACATCCTACATTATGTGTATGTCCATTTTACCTTACACCTGCGTAGGTATATACCTAGATACTCATTGTCTAATACACCTGTAGAACAGGTATCTATAGTTACAGGGTGGACAATAAGCAGTAAATAGGTATTCTACCTACCTGAGGATTTAACAGAGACGGACTTCATAGAAATTTGTGCTAATAAGGTACAATCTATTTCAACAATAATGCCACTCCCTCAAATGAGTTTTTGAACTACTAGAAATTTTGAATAGGAATTTCATTAGATCTATGTTAGTGATGGAAACAACTAAGTACTAAAATGTCTAAACTGAAAGATGAAAGTAGATTTCATTATGAATACGTCAGCAGTTCGAAATAAGTCGCCACATTCGTTTTAAACAGTGCCCCTATTATTGCAATAGATTGTACCTGCTCAGTTAAACATTTTTCAAAATTTACTAAAAAATTAATTTTAGAATTTTTTATTTACAAAACTCGAACAGTTGTATGAAATACTTTTTAGGTTTATGATGGTGTTTATTAAATACAAAGTAAACAATTTGTTTATGATAAAAAAAATTCTGAATATATTAAAATCAAAAGTTATACTAGGAACATTACATTTTAGTAGGTAGGTACTTTAATTATAGAAAATAATATTTTGTACTAAAAAAGAATTGCAACATTTTTCAACATCAACAGTATAGGTAGGCAGGTAGGTATCTATTTATCAAATTCTGTTTACCTTCAGTTGAGCATTGACCTTGTAATGTGCACTAGGTCTGCATATATAATAAAATGTAACATTATTTTTCACTTTTATGATTATATATCACACTTCCGAATTATGAATATATGCTTATTAACCAATACAAAGAAATAATAACACTAACTTATTATTATTTTCTTTGTTAAACTTTAATACACAATTGTTATGCAACCAGTAATACTCAGAATTGCTATAGTTGTTGCATATATTCAATTACCTATGTTAGTATTTATTAAATTTTTTTAGTTATTACAGATATTCCGACAAATTTCGTTCTCTAACTATATGAAGTACCTATATATAAATAGATATACAAAACTAAAATAAATATGAAATAAATTCATCATTCTCTGCACTATTTTTTTCTAATAGCTTTGTTGTAAAAATTTTTGTTCATAGAATTCAGTTAGCTATAGTTATGCATACATATTTATTTCTTCTCTTTTACTACATAGTACTTGCAATAAGCTATTAGTAAAATTATTACCAATTTATTACCGTAACAGTGACTACTGCAATAATATGTAGGAGTAATTGCTGATTTTATGGCAAAACAATTTAAACAACTAATGAAATAAGCACTGAATACTTTTATTTAAATGAGCGTTGACAAATACACACATAAAAAGCTAAAGGCTTCTTATTTCAAAATATTTTATTTTCCGTAACAAGTTTTAAACAATGTTTTAATTTTTTAGTATTTTTATGTAGGGAGCAGTGCCATTCTCGCTCTCTTATAATTAAAGTTCGGGTACATGCTTTTGCAATAATAATGACACTCTCAAAACAGTTTCTGCATTTCTGGAAGTTCTGAGTAGAAATTTCATTAAATCTCTAATGGTGAGTGAAACAACTAACAGCTAATGTTAAAATTTTAATGTAGATTTTATTACGAATAAGTCACCAGTTCAAAAGAAATCGCAAAATTGATATTAATGAGTGCCATTATTATTGGAAACTATTGTACCTGACCTAAATTTTAGAGGATCACTGAAAGTTGCAAAATAGTTACTATACCTACCTACTAAATCTGTTACAAATTTTACAGATTCTTTTACTTACTCTAACGGTTAGAAAGAAGTGAATAATTTCGGTCAGTATTGCAGTAAAAATGAATCAATTTTAGATATAAATTTAACAATTAAAAAAAAATCAGAAATTAGATTCAATAACAAACTATAATAAAAAATATATTTAGAAATGAAGCTCTTTTGCAAGAAAAAAAGGGTCACAGCAATAGATAGGTATTCGGATTAGAGGAATTAGAGAATTTTGAAAAATAGTAACATGAACATGGTAGGCGTGATCTCCAAAAAAACTTCGGTTGACCCCGCAAATCATAACTGTTGGCCCGTTAGATTTGAGGAATCCAGTGGAATCCAGTCCTGCCCAGTCAACAGGGTCCTGAACAGAACAGACATGTTCTGTTCCATAGATTTAATACGTCTGTTCTGCAATTCTCTTCCGTTTCCGCTATCTGCCATCGCGGCCCGGCGTCATCCGTTCTGTCCGTCACATTTCGTTGGGCCGGTCGTGTTTGTTGATGTGGGGGACTTGCTCATCGTCCACCCGTTAGTAATAAATTATTTTTCTACAAACACGAAGCGTTTAGCTATGGATTAATATCAGTTATTTTTAAATATACAGAAATACAGCCAGAACTTGTGTCAAGAACCATGTATTTCAAAATAACATTAATTACTTATTTTATGATAGGGATATCAATTACTGGTGAGTATTGAACCACCGTATATCGATGAGTATTTTTATCACCTGTTGTTTGTTTACAGCGATTAAAGTTGACGCGCTTAAATGCTACGTGTGTGGAGATGAGGAGCCAGATTGTAAAGATTTTGAATTGACAAAAGACAATTATGCCAAAGAATGTTTACCTCCTAACAACCAAGGCTGCTTACGAGAATCTAGAGGTATCTACATTTACATATTTAAATAGGACCTTGTTACATATGTTTTAAATAATGTTGTTAGGAAACACGGTGATACGAAAATGTTATAACACAAAAATTGATGATTGTCAGAGAGCAAATGGTGTTGAATACTGCTACTGCTTCACTGATTTATGTAATAGTAACATCAGATTGATGGGCCCCACTGATGATGAGGATTTGATTGAAGGTAGTGGTACAACAACTATCTCGACTGGTACAGAGAAGCCCTTTGTTTTAACTACAGATAAGTCTAGCGGTAGTAAAACGTCTTTGTATGGTTCACTGATTCTCATTCCATTTGTTGCATTGTTTTATAACAAATGATTGACTTTGAAGTATTATCCTCAGTATTATTAATTTAATCTGCTTAAAAGACAAGACAATAAGTACTGTGTCATTTAAATTTTAACCAAATTCTGTACTTATGCTAACTTTTACAGCATTTTTTACATTTTTTTAATGACTATATCAGTTTTGGTACCTATAGATTTACTAGTTAGAATTTTTATATTCTGCGTTAAATGCATAAGTTATGACAACTTGATTTTTGGTTTTGGTTTTTGGTGTAGGGGTATAATACAAAAGAGTAATTTGTCACCTTAATGCAGAACTATAGCCTATTTCCATCTTTATTAAAATTGGTTTTGTATTCTAACAGAATGAAATAGAACGCCGATTATTGATAAAAATGGACATACCTATGCTAGCTCTGCATTAAGGTGACAAATTGTTTTATATATTTAATCTAACAAATAATATAAATATTATTAATATTAAATTTTGGCATCAAATATTTTTTATGTTATAAAGGGCACATGTAATTGTATTACAGACAGTATACATATGTATAAATTTAAAAAAATATATATATTAAATTAGATTTGGATTGTGCCCAAATTACCCCATGCCAATAGAAATGAATGGCATTCAAGAAATCATTTTATTGAATTCTTACAGATTTAAGAAAACTTTTCGGTTTTTAATGGAACTATATATATTTTTAATAATATACATATTTTATTTACTAAAATATTTAGAATTTATCTTTTGGTCTTATTATTTTATGACATGAAATATTATGGTAAATTAAAAATTTTTGAAAAAGATAAAAACACCTAAATTATGAAAATGTGTATTTGTTGTAAAAATTAGCTGACAATCCAGTTCCTTTCTAGTTTGTGGTAAATATAAGGTAAAAGTTTTACAACCTTCATTTATTGTAGCAAATGGTATGTTTATAATTAAACTTTATAATTTAATGTGATTTTCTGATCTAAAAAAATGTGCCAAACCTGTCAATGTTCTACTTAGGGAAATAGCTTTTAAGACTCATAATTCAGTAATATCAAATACTCTTAATATTTAGAAAAATCTTGCCATAATATATTATTTTAAATAAAATTTGTATATAAAATCAAGTACACACACAATGCATTACTTTTATTAAGTATTTTTGTACCTTGCGAATATGTAGATTTTATTCTACTGCACAAATTAGTGTATAATCCATATATATTTTGTCTTTATTTTCACAAGACGTCTTTTGAGATATGATGGTAATTTCTCTAATTATAGTGCTACTATCTCAAATTTGGATGAATGATTTATCAGATGGTTGTTTTAGATATTGATACAGCAGTTATTTATATAGTTTTTGGCTGTTAGATGTGCAATATGCAACTTATCAGTATTTGTTATGTAGCTATAACCTGTTATATTTTATAAAAATTTATATACCCATACATGTATTTTTATAATTTGTTTTAGCTTCAATGCTTCCAAAGATTAGGTATAAGTGACTGTCAATTGAAATACTTAGTAGTTTTAAATATTCTAAATTATAAGGGATTTATCCCCTGTATAATATTTTTTATTCAACAAACTTTGACTGACTTTAAGTATAATACATTCCTCAGTTATTTTAAATATAACACAAATACAATTTTTCATTAAAAGCATTAAATATATAATTTTTTTGTGAAAATGTTTTGTGCCAGTTTTAAGTTTAATTGTAAGTTTATATTAATTTTTATTACAGTTGAATAAACAACTACAAATTTGTATATGTTAATTTAAAATAACTGAGATATATCAGTAAACATTTCTAGTCCTAAAAATATAAGTTTGTATTAATTTTTGTGTAATTTGGAATATGAGGTTTTACTCAAATTTACATTGTATTCTTATTTTATAGAATAAAGCAGTTTTAAATATAACGGAATGTTATTTCATGTTTACAAACATATCAGGTTTCTGTAATGACAAAAAAAATGCATGCTACATTTCACACACATATGTAGATATGTATACAGAGGTACAATCTCATACATTTGTTTAGCATCTATTCTAATATTTATAAACATGACATATGATATTTCCTGGAAACCAGTCTAATTAAGAATAATTGTTGGATAATGAGATTCGTATCTCGACGCAACGGGTATGACACTAAATTTAAAGACTATGGAAATAGAAGAGATAGCTTATTTTAAATTTAAAAACACCAATGTAAACAATTCTGAAACCGGATAAATTTATTTTCAAACTCGGAGAGTATAGGATAGATTTCATTTTTAACTTCATGTGGATTTCATTGGTAATTTTAGATTGGCAACAGTGGCAGTGGCAGTCAAACATGAACGCCACCTGTTCCGACATTTGTAATCAATTTGTCAATAATTTGTTAGTGAAAGGTTTTGTAAATAATTGTGTAAAAAATGTCAACGAATGAGCAGAAAGCCCAACAGCTCATTGCTGAGGCAGAAAAGAAGGTTTCCTCAAGAGGATTTTTCGGATCTTTATTTGGGTAAGTGTAACAAAATATTTGTTTTTAATTATTATTATTAACCCACCTAGTTTTCTCATTTTGCACACAATTCATTTGTTTGGTATAATTCACAGAGGTTCTAGTCGAATTGAAGATGCAGTGGAATGTTATCAAAGAGCAGCCAATTTATTTAAAATGGCCAAAAATTGGCCGTCTGCAGGAAGCGCTTTCTGCGAAGCTGCAAACTTGCATTTGAGGAGCGGAGCTAGGCATGATGCTGCTACAAATTATGTAGACGCAGCGAATTGTTACAAGAAATCTGATATTAATGGTAAGTTACATCCATCTACCTAAATGTCAAGTTAAACCTAATCAGTTCCATGGAAAACATAATATTCAGTTTTGTATTTTGACAGATGTTTTAAGTAGGTATTTAATCAGTAATTACAATAAGAAATGTAAATTTATAGTATTTTTATAAACTTCATTATGAAAGACAATTAAATTACATCTTGGTAAAGTAAAAATAGGTCAGACATGAGTCATTTCAAAATATGATAAAATATATAATACAAATTTAGTTCCCACAATGAAAAATTTTGAAGTCGAGCTTAATTTACTTGTTTTTGTGATTGAAAAAATTAAATTATTTTAGTAGCTCTAAAATGGTAACCATTTCCAGTATTTTAAACAAATGTAGCGACTGCCATCATGAAGCATTGTTTTTTTTTTATTGCAGAAGCTGTAAATTGTTTACTAAAAGCCATAGAAATTTATACAGATATGGGTAGGTTTACAATGGCTGCCAAGCATCATCAAACCATTGCTGAGATGTATGAAACGGATGCTGTTGATCTGGAACGGGCTGTTCAGCATTATGAACAGGCGGCTGATTACTTTCGTGGTGAAGAAAGCAACTCGTCTGCTAATAAATGCCTGTTAAAAGTTGCTCAGTATGCAGCGCAGCTGGAAAATTATGAAAAAGCAATACAAATATACCAAGAAGTGGCTTCCTCAGCTTTAGAGAGTTCACTGTTAAAATATAGCGCTAAGGAATATTTATTTCGTGCCGCACTGTGTCACTTATGTGTCGATGTTCTTAATGCACAACATGCCTTAGAGCGTTACATCCAAATGTATCCAGCTTTCCAAGATTCACGCGAGTATAAACTTGTTAAAACGCTTATAGAACACATTGAAGAGCAGAATGTTGATGGGTATACAGATGCTGTTAAGGATTATGACTCGATTTCTCGTTTAGATCAATGGTACACTACTATATTATTACGTATTAAGAAACAACTTAACGAAAGCCCAGATCTGCGCTGAAAAATGTGTTCCATCTTATTTACATTGTTTAAATTTGTTAATTGTTAATCTAAATGAACTTATAGATTATTTATTTTCATTTTATCTATGGTTAATATTATGTTATTAATTAGTGTTTTTATTTGGTCTATAGATAGCACAATTTCGTCATAAAATATTCATTTGGCTTTAATTAAAATTTCAGTTATAAACTATTCTTTACAATAAATTGACTAGGACTTAATGGGGGCTTTTTTATATAGTAAGTTTAGAAAACACTATTTATTAAATTTAATATATTTGTTGTTCAAATGCTTTATATATATCTTTATTTTCATATATTTAAAATAATTGCTTCAGGTACTTCTGTTTAACTGATTATTATATGAAAAGTATATAAAATGATCATGAAATTAGAATTAGGGCAAATCAATACTGTAATCGTGATATACAATTATTATTTACAAGTGAAATAATAGCTATTAAGATGTTCTTGATATTTTAGTCATATTTAATTTGTAATATTACTTGTTTTATGTTAACAGTTATTATGTATTAATTTTTATATATGTTAGAGATCTTCCTTAAATGTAATGTAAGAAGTGCTATTTCTGACCAAATATTTACTAATCACGACTAAAGTTAGGACTTTTTTAAGATTTTGGTAATTAAATCTATGTAATGTATTTATTTACATATTTTTTTTAGTGCAATAATGGTCCTTAATCATCACCTATAAATATTAAATAGCATTTTGTAGCTTATTATTACCAATGGTGGTAGTGGTTTTTTTTTTTGGATTGTTTATCAATATTAAATCTTGAGGCATTTAAGTTAGGTGAGATTGTTTTATTATTTCACTAGAGTTGAAATTGTTATGGCACACTTAATCCTATAAACTCGTCTATCATTTATGCGCATATAGTTGGTGTGATTCATAAACACAAAATTTTTGTAATTTTATGCTTTTTTTGACCATGCCATTAAGGATTTGCCTGTAAAGAAAACTACAAAATTATTTTTTGTTGAATTCCTTAATATTTTAATTGTTTAAATTGTATCATTTCGTCTCTTTTCATTGAAGTTTTTAATTAAAATTCATACTATTTTACTTGTTTTCTAGAGGTTGCAGAAGAATGATAGGTGACACTGTAGAATAGGACGTCTTATGTTTTTTGTAATTTAATTCCGAGGTTATATAGTAAAATAACATTATGATGAAATATTGATATTTATTGTAGCAGTATGTCCTATAGAGTGACAATTATATTGCTGCTCGATCCAGATATATTTAGAAATAAATTATACCATTTTATATTCACTGGATACTGCCGCAGTACTACAGTCCTTATTGTGTTAATAATAGACTAATAATAATTTAATATTGTAGAGTCATTGTTAGAAAAAAATATATGTTTTTGGTTTTTATTTGAAAATGAATTTATACTAATACTGAAAAATAATATTTTAAAAAGGAAGTTAACACGATCAGGATCGTTATACATAGTATGGTATCATGTTTAATATTCCATCAGTCAACGATATAGTCATTTCCATTGCTGTATATATTATAAGTGGCATGTAATAAATTACAATTTTGAATTTCACACGTTTTTTATTAATGTAATAAATAATAAAGCAAAGTATGTTAGCAAAATGTTCCATTAATGTCTATAAAATTGTAGGGTATATACAACCCACAATGCAATAAATTATATTAATAATTGCATACCAGAACCCTTTACAACAAATAATATTTTTAAAATAACTGAAATGAAGTTGTCAGTATATTTTAGACAAACTGGAAATTTATATTTATCAATTCTATTACTTTCAATGCATTTCTTAATGACTGCTGAAAATAATATTAGGTTATTTGCCAAACCGATAAAAAATATATTAGGAACAGGTACAAAAACATTTTATTTAAAATGATAACTGGTAACCTTCCTAATATTCATAAGTTATTGATAATTTACAGGACCCAAACTGGCTTCCTAGTTGTCTATCGAAAGAGAAATCGTTTAGTTAAGAAAGAATTATTTACTTTTTTTAAATTTACCAGATCCGTACTTAACTTTTTAATCTTAATTTAATAAGATACCTGTAATAGGCTTCATTTGGTTTCAATAGTAACCTGAGCTATTCCAGAATAGGTAATTCAAAATAACTGAGCAATTAATTAATAAGAACTACCACGTGATGACAAGCTGAAAATGCAGTAGTTGCATTTAAATTGTTCTAGAATTATTAAAAATCAAAACCAGATAAGAATAATAATTAAGAAGTTAATTAATAACTTGTACTTAGTTAAAAAGACGTTTTTCAAATAAAAATAATTAGGTAACTATATGTTGATTTTTAAAACTATTCTTCTGATTATATACATTTATAGTTAAGAAAATATATATATTGAAAAATTTGAATAGGTAAGTGAAGTCCTAATTAATCTATAAATTTAAACTTATATATAGTAGAGTAGTTTAGAAAAAATGATAAATAGCCTTAGCTTTTGTGAGAATGGGATATACTTTTGTTCTTTATTTAAAATATTCAAACTAGAATAGATTAATATGATTTAAAAAATAAGAATAATATGAGAATTTACTTATATGTTCAAAATATCATATTATTTAATAGAAGAAATGTACCATATAAAAGGAAATACTGTTGCTTATATATAAAATTTTAAACACGGTCCTGCGTTGTACATCGTTGCCAAAGGAGCACAAATTTCTTCGATTTTTATTCAATATGTTGTGAGATTGCAGTAAATAAACAGTAAACACACGTATAAGACTAATCTATCAAAACAAAGTACCTAAATTCGTGGTAAATAACATGGTGTTTAGAAAAGTTTATAATAGTAAATCTATGGTTTCATGACACCCCAAGGGACTTTGGAATCCAATATCCAACGTTGTTAAGTTGTCGATTCTCAGTAAGACAGTTGAATATCCGTGGCATCACTCATCAGGTTGTGTGGCAGAAGTGGCAGACGGCAGAGTTACAGAATCAGTGACAAAGTAGGCTGTTTTATCATTATCGTCAGTGATAAGTGATTTAGAATTATTTTATAAGTTATATGGTCAAAACCAACGTTTTCCATTAAATAGACTCGAATAACGGGCAGAAATAATTAGTAATGTTTTTCCCTGCATCAGGTGTTTAACATAAGTGCATTATATATGTTACGGGGCACTGGGATAAAGAAAAAGTAAGGAAAATGCCTTTATTTGGTAAAGAAAAGAAAACTAAAAAAGATGGGAAAGACATCGATAAACAGCCGTCTTTAGAAGACAAGTATTATCTAAAAGAATTGCTAGGAACGTAAGTCTTGCACTTTAATACATCATCTGTTTACAAATAATATAACCTCTCTTTTTGTTATTTTTCTAGTGGTGCTTTTTCTGTGGTGCGATTAGCAGAAAGCAAAGAACGATCTGGTATGATGTATGCTGTAAAAATTATTGATAAAAAAGCTTTAAAAGGAAAGGAAGACTCTTTAGAAAATGAAATTAAAGTTCTCCGAAGGTAAGCGTTCGATATGTATATATAATCAGAACTTACAAAATTTAAACTGTATTTATCATGTATTTTTTTCATTGACTAAATTAAAAAGTATTATGATGTGTCGATTGTGCATGAAGGCAAAACATTCTCAGTCGAGTAGCATACATAAATGTAATAAATTGATGTTTAACGAATTCACTGCAACTATACTGAGTATATTAAATAATTTTAAGGGAAAGTATAGCACTAATGTAGATTGATTGGAATGCATTTTTTTTTTTTTATCTAATTTTAGTTTGCATTTAAATTTTTTCTTAGTTCACTCTTTTTTATAGTGAGTATTGTTGGAATTAGGCAACCCTTGTGAAGTATTATGTATTATTCATTATATATGCCACAAAATATAAGAGCGGTGATTTATTTTATACGTATATAATAACAAAAATTTGATTCAAAATTGATCTATGTATTTATAATTAGTAAAACTTTTAGAGTTTATTTTGTTACCAATATCATTGAATTCTTTTACATTGCCTATGTTCTACAAACTAAGTATAATACTAACTATAAAATATATTTCTGCAAAACAGTAGGTAGGTATTAAATCATTAAAATTTTATCAAAAGATTAAAAAATATTTGCATTAAAATTATTGTGCTCATTTTTATATGTTTAAAAAATTTGAACATTAATTTAAAAAGTTTGACTAAGGCCTATACAAATTTAGGGTTACCAGACGTTCGCATTTTCCGGGACATGCACTGGTTTTTCAAGGGCCTCCAACAACAGTTTAAATAAAGTTACTAAATGTAAATGTGTATTTACTTTATTCAATCAATAGCTGCGGCGTTAGAATATATTACTTTTAAGCCAGTTGCTTTCATTGAAAATAAACGAATTTAGATTCAGTTAACTTAATATGATTTTGTGTCTCAAACACTCCCTTGCGTCATTTTGTAATTTTTAAAACAGTTTTTTATTTTGTTTCCTATAATTTTGGTTAGTAATTAAAAGATAGATTAAGAGAAAATGACATTTTATTTAAAAAAGAAGGATTTAAGTTTTCTATTGCTGTTGTCAGTTATTACGAACCTATTTTAAATTAAGAGTATTTCCCAACAAAGTTTCCTCAAAAGCTATAAAAAACATTATTGAAAGCCTCCTTTAATATAGCAAAAGATAGCTTGACCCAAGTTGAATGATTCGGTTTAATTATGGTTCATTTGTTTCTGGACACTCTGTTTAATAAATAGGTACTGAAGAGAAAATATATTTTCAATATAAATATTTCAATCTTTATAAGTTCATTTTTCAAAATGTCTGGGATTATCTGAGTTTTTCTGGTCGTATGTCTTGATTTACCAAATTTAAAAATGTTGACCCTTATAGCCAAATGTTTTTTTGAGTGTAATCGCAAAACTATTACTTTAAGTAAGTACAGTAAATAACAAAAAATTCTAAAAGTATATGAAATTTGCAAAATAATGTCGAAAAGTGTTACTTAAATAAAATTCATATAAATTTTGAGACAAAATGTCACAGGCTGGAAGAATTGCCTGTATTACTTATAAAATGTTTTAATGTTGATGCGACGTAAATAATTTGTATTTGAAACGGGACCATCTTTCACGTTAATTCGCTTGCGAAAAATAATTTATTTTTAGCTTTAATTCCGTTATATAATGAAAATGAACTACGAATTGTTTAAGAACATGCACTAACTTTAAATGTATTCCAAACATGATATAACTTGAATCGATCTTGTACACTAGCACAATAGCAAAAAATAAGATAATGCATCGGAGAAAAGTCCTTGGCAGAATAACTGAAATGGTTCGTGGACATTACTTTAAAAATAATAGCAGAGAAACATACTCTTTTAACTTTTAACTTCCGGTCGTAATACAGTCTGTTAAACAATATTTGTTTCAGTAGTAATATATATAAGCATGTTCCATATTGTATATTTTATCCACTTTTTGGAAATTCACTAGATTCGATTCAAATGAAGCGGGTACCTTTCATCTACATTTGTTCTATGTTTATTGTTTCTAATAATAATCGCGAGCATTGCGACTGCGTCACAAATAAATCGAGATTATCTATTAATCGCTGAGAAAGAACCGATTAATTTAAATCGGGGCACAGCCGTAGCAAGTAGTACTCATTTGCTCGATAAACCGAAATATAATTTCTAATCCAATTTTTTTAGTAGTGTCCAATTTCAAAACTCGATTACATTAATCTAAATCCATTAAATCTTGGAATTAATCTGAATTTGATAAATTAGTCCTTACTGTTCTCTGCATTGTAATCCTGTATACATATAAATCAATTCTATTGCGGAAAATCGCATAATATTAATTAAATAATATTAATCTTTATTGAATTATTCAGACCATCAATCATATTTAATCTACATTTCTGTTTGCATGGCTGCTGTGTGGAACAGAAATACGTATAACTTATATGTAGAACAATTTGGAGACAAGAATTTTTTATTACGCTTCTTAATTGAAATTGTAGCAACATACCATCAATTAATAGGCAATTTATTCACACTAAACATTACTTAAGAAGGTTTGTAATAAAATGAAACCATATTATTATGGTTATACAATGTCAATATTTTGCCTGTGTCAAGTTTGCTTTTTTAATAGATTATTCATATATTAATTATTATTTTTAATTAATTTTATTTTATGTGAGAAAATTTGTATATCTCAGTTTTTAATTAATTGGTCCTTTAAAAACTAGACGCCTATTGATTGTTTCAGAAAGTCGTCGGGAAAGAATTCAGAAAAATATCATAAAAGGGATGCCGTGTGGAATCTGCTTCATTATATTCTATTCCAACCTTTGAACCTTTAAAATATTTAGAAATTATAAACCGAACATTCCACAGGGTTTTGGTAATTTTATTTTACTCAAATAATATTAAACGTGAACGTTGCAAGCAAATGGTATCATCAGTTATCTCACATGCGTCGTCGACGTCTATATTGCTCTTGCAAACAATAACATGGCCTATGTACATAACAATTCCGCAGTCAAAGCCCTAAGAAAGTCATTGGAACAATAACACGTCAAATAAGATAGTTGGGGGTGCAAATTTTCGGTAACAATGAAATGTAAACTAAAAATATATTCAATTAATTCTTCTCTGAGCCATCCTCTTTTTGAGAAATTCTGAAAACAGAATTTTAGTCAGAACAGTGTTTTTAGACAAGATAATTTGAAATTATTGCTACTGCTTATACGTACATAGGTATACCATAGTGGGCATTTCCTAGATACGGAAGGAATGCTGTAATTATACCTACTTTTGGAATACCGAAGCGAAATAAAGATATTTGTCTCTCAGAAGAAAAATCTTTAAATAATTAGCCGCATATAAAAATAAGAAATAGTCAATGAATTTCAATTAAAGACATGACATTATCTATCTCACTTGTGCTATTTAATTTGTTGTGAATGTTTATATTTAGAATGTCGTACCAATTATACCATTGACCCGACGAACAATTTTAATGTTATAATATATTATGTTCCAGTTTTACCATTACATAAACATTTTATATATTTATACATACAAACATACGTTACTCTTGGTATATTTTTGTGGGAGAGCTCAACTTCTTTGCAACTGTAGAACGCTAAAAAATTCATTTATTTGGATGAGAATCGAAGTAAGACAGTACAATACAAATGTCGAAATCAATAGTCATATATAGTGTTGCAATCAATAAGTGAAAGCATTATTGTCTGGCTATAGAGCTTTTTCCTATTCTGTGCTTCTCCCTCAAATTAATGAAATTCTTTTTAGTTACATAAAAGCCTATACCTACCTACTAAATTATATCCAATTTTAAAATGACATAGATGTTTTAACGTGATTGGAGATTATATAAAACGTTATGTTATTATTATGTTTAATATTTAAAGAGCAGATATCAATATAACATATTCAATTAGTTTTATTAAAAACCGTGCGCTTGAAAAATGTAAGTAAAGATACTCTTAAAATGATTTTTTTCTAAAACCTTTACTTCCTATTCCTCTTATACAGGGTGTCTGGGAAATTTCGGAGCTGGAGATACTTGTGACCAAAATAAGTCGATTGAGCCAAATATGCCTTATTTGAATGTTGCTGGTTTCAAAAATACAGGGCGTTCAATGCTAGAATTTTATTTTGAAATATCTCAATAACTTTGAAACCTGTCGGAGTATTAAAATGTTATTTGGCACGACAAATTAGAATTTTTAACTTATAGCACAGCATGTTTCTTTTAAATGGCAGAACTTTTTTGCTGTTTAGTGTATCCATCTGTCTATTGAAACAATCGATTCTCCTACCTGTTATATCTGACAAAGGTATACCTTGTTAAAGTCGTTAGGAGTAACCATTTTTGAAATATTCACTGCAGCGATGGAAAACTGTTATCGTTTCAGGTAAAGTGCCTTTTCTATTGAAAATACAGCAAAATGTTACTTAAAAGTTGTTCAGAACGGTAAATTATAGAGACATGCAAAATTTCAAAAAGATTGGCCTGCTTGATAAAATCTTTGTGTTTTGTTGAAAAATGGTTTCAAAATCAAACATCGCCGATCTTCTTGAAATTTTGCGCGTCCCCATAATTTACTGTTCTGAACAAATTTTTCAAGTAACATTTTGCTGTATTTTCAGTAGAAAAGGAACTTTACCTGAAACGATTATTTCGAAAAATGTTACTCCTAACGACTTCAACAAGGTATACCTTTTTCAGATATAACAGGTAGGAGAATCAATTATTTCTATAGTCAGATGGATACACAAAGCTGCAAAAAAGTTCTGCCATTTAAAGTAAATGTGATGTGCCATAAGTGGCGTCCTCTACTAGTGACGTCAAAATTAGTTAAAAATTCTTATTTGCTGTGCCAAAAAGAATAATTGTGCCAATTTTTTTAAATATTCCGACAGGTTTCAAAGTTATTGAGATATTTCAAAATAAAATTCTAGCATTGAACGCCCTGTATTTTTAAAACCAGCAGCATTCGGCTCAATCGACTTATTTTGGTCACAAGAAATTTTTTCCGAATTAAATATTTTTAATTAAATATTGTTTTTATACTTGATGTACAGAAAAACAGCGATTTGCAATAGTTAATTATTCATTCATTGTTAATTACTAATACCTGTTATTATTAATTATTCATTGTCCGATGGGTCATATAAATATTTATAAATTTTAATACAATTTTAAATTCAAATAGAAGAGCAATGCATAATCTACAAGAAAATTGATGAATATTTTGTTTTTCGAATTACTTACATTTTTTATACATGTTCCTATATACATAATTATGTATGTATGTCGAAATACAATATCAGTTTTTCTGTATAATTGATACTTAGAATATGTTGCACATAATTATTGTTAATAGTATTATTATATCGATATGAAAATTAATAGTTCATGTGATTAATAAATTTGAAATGTACTTTTCATTGATACGTGGATACATAACAGTACGTCCATATTTCGAAGTGAGCGTGACTGTATTAATAGTAGTCATATTTACGTATCACATTCTACTTTAATTGACTGCGAAGTCGTTTTTTAAATGTTTATTTCATGTACGTTGAATATTGCTTTTAATTATATGGCAGTTTGGAGAGTTAATAATGACGACGTTGCCGTGTAAACAATTTTATTCAAAATGATATTAAAAGGAGTTTGTAAGAACGTCGTATTTGCCCTGGGCCTATATAAGAAGTCGTTGCTCCTGTTTATATTATTGTGTTGATATAAAGGCAGAAGTTCACGGAAGATGACTGGATGCATAATTATAATGCCCAACTAAAAATGTTTGAGAGTTGAATGACCGTCGAGGGGTAACATGCGTCTTATTTTTTTGGAAAAGATTATAAATGGTGTACGGATTTTTTGTTTTTATTAACAATAACTTAATAAGTCATATTTAACAGTTAACACTTCAATTCATATGAATAAATATTTATTTGAGCTAATTATTTCAATTAAAAACTAATTTTTCATACATAATGGAAACATATATTTTTTAAATACCTGCGTTAGCCGTGGCTTTAAGATAACTAACAGATGGATTGAGAAATTCTACGAAATTACTCATTGGAATCAATATAAAATAGGTCTATATTTAATTTGTACAACAAATTTAAACTCAAGTGAATTAATTGTGTTTAACAGCTTAGCATATTATGAAGTCATCTGTGTTTATTTTAGCAATCAGAGTTAATAAACATAACTCGCTTTTTACATCGTCGAATGTATGTTATAATTTATAATATGAGAGAAAATTGCCGTGACTAATTTATATTTAATCTCAAATTTGGCGTGCTGTTATGCCTGACTGCATTTCGCTTATTGACATTTTTTCTGCTGTTTTGTTTGTTGTGTTATTATATTCTTATATGTACACAACACAGTACCTTTAAAATCTGTATCATTATATTATTATTCGAACAAGAAGAGCAGCTCCAGGATGTATGTGCACCTATGTATTATTAAATATTTTAGAAAATTTCATTTATGAAATCGATAATAGCACAAAAGATAATGTACGTTCAATGACCAAAGTAGATGCCAAATTGTCCATTTTCGCTCATTTCTGCACCAGTTAATTAAAAATTATTGAAAAAATGGACATGGATATGCTTTTATTCTTGAACATTTAATATGAATACCAGAAATGGATATCCTTGAAAACTTAAATGTTTAACGTTTGGTCGTAAATTTAACGCCGAACGTCATGTTCCAGCGATTAACCAAGTCGTAATAAATAACTATGGAAAATGTTATCAGTTAAAAACTATACTAAACCAATATTTTGTCAGTGCTGTATTGTTTTAAGACAGCTGGTTTTCATTAATATCAAAAGAACAAACATTAAACGCCTAACTGGGTTTTAATTTATGTAGAAACTGATTATAGATAATATCAAATCCTTCATTATATAACGTGATAAATATATTTTTTGAGTATATATATCTTGATATGATTCTTTTCCAAATTGTGTCATTCCCTGTCAAAACAATTTTTCATTTGATCCCATTCAAAAAGAATGTTTTTTTTTCAAATCCGGGTTCTTTCTATTTTTACCATGAAGTTTTTGAGTGTAGAATATTATAATAATTTCTTCTTTAGGTCATAATGATAGTGCTGCGTAATAATAGGTTGAAACAGTATAATATATAAATTAAATAAATATTAATTTTAAAAAAATATTGTATGCTGTTGTAAACACAACAGTAGGAATTGGCAAATATAATGTTAATAATTATTGTTGTTTTTGAGCTGGGTCAATGTTATTCGTATGTGATTATTATTTATTTATAGTTTAATTATTATTTAGATAATAATTTTATTATCTTATGTCTGATTATGTCTTTATAGTTAGTAGTAAATTTAGTACAAATATATATATAGGTGTATATATAAATAAATAGAAAATTTAACATTCTTCGAATTTGTATATACTTTATATATATAGTAGTAAATAGGGCTTAAAATGAAATTAAAAAGAAATTTTATGCAAATTTATTTTTAGGTTAAAACATCCAAATATTGTTCAACTTTTAGAAACGTTCGAAGATAAATCCAAAGTTTATCTTATTATGGAATTGTAAGTATAAATCATACATAAATATTTATTCACTATCCCTAAACATATTTACAAGCATAACCTATTTCATATTTCATCTGTTTACTTTATCCTAAACAAATGTAAAGGGGCAAACTTTTAACACCGAAATAACCCAGACCTAGGAAAACATTAAGATTGTTTCCAAATTAAATTATAAGATAGGATATATTCTCAATTTTGCCAGGAACCGTTAACTTATATTTAATATTAACGATTTTGTTTTTTACTTACTACCCTAACTGATATTTTAAATTTGAAATCCTACACTAGATTTTAGAAATATTTTTTTATTTTAGGGTAACCGGTGGCGAATTATTTGATAGAATCGTAGAGAAAGGATCTTACACAGAAAAAGACGCATCAGATCTGATACGGCAAGTTTTAGAAGCCGTAGACTACATGCATGAGCAGGGAGTTGTTCATCGTGACTTAAAAGTAAGTGTAAAATTTGGCACCTAAATAGTTTTAATTGTTCATCAGCGTGATGTATAGAAAGTGTGCATCGTAATTGTTCAGTATCAACCCAAACCTGTGTACCTTTCTATCTGGTATATCATCTTAAGGTGACTACAGACTGCGTGTTTTTGCGATGCAGAATGCAAGATGCGTGTTTGTCGCGTTTTTATTAATTCGCAAAAACTTACCATTCCAGGCATACTATTCAAGCATTGTGTCGTGAGATGCTAATCGAAAGGTAAGGATTCACGAATTAGTAGGCATCAGCGTGAATTTCCACGAATCGAACGATTTGTGGTGTGCTGCCTTTAGTATAGTCAATTTACCGCCTTTGAGAGCAAATCACTGCGAACATGCGAACTACGTTGCTCTCGAATCGATTTTTGGCGAATGCACAATCAATTGCAATAATAACGGCACTTTAAAACGAATTTAACGAGTTATTTTGAATTGCTAACGTATTCGTAATGAAATTTTTACTCACAACTTGCAGTAGTTGAAAAACTGTTTTGAGGGAGTGCCATTATTATTGCAAAAGCTTGTACCTGTAGTCTGTAGACAACTTAAGATATACGTGTAAATTAAGATCTCCTAGATATATACCCACTATGTGTTCATGATAATAATATTAATGTTTATTGCAGTAAGATCATTATACAGAGTAAGAGCTTGTCCTGAAAAACACAAATTAATTACTACCTGTTAAGTAGCCTTACTGTGGATACCTAGTAAATGCAAACATAATCTATAAATGTCTTTACTGTGTAAATATATATTAAGAGAAAGATATTGAAACAAAATAATTGATCATGCATATTGCCACAGGTTGAATACGATGCGCATTGTATACACTACGGAAATAATAAAAAAACAAATTGTCTACTTTTATTATGATTTTATTATATTTATGTTATTAATTTCAAACACCAACATGCACTAAGAACATGTCCCCAGTTTATACTTACCTCAAATTGTTGTGCTGGTATGTATTGAGCACGTTGTTTTCTTTCGATTCTTCTTAAGATTAATTTGAAATTCTTTTACGTTGATAAGCGATTAAATGGAAAAACCGTTACCCGGTTCATCTTCTATACATTCCAACCCTCGCATATTTTAGACGCTGAGGCACGAGGAACTTCGCTAATTGAATTTATGTTAAAATTTTACACGATGGTGTAAGTGCAAGGTGTAATCTTTTCGAAATTTGCCGCATTTATTATGGATGTCAGTTTTTAATTTGATAGGTATTGCCATCAGTTTATTTAAATAAAAACTAAATACAGTATTGATTCGAGAAATATGTATATTGATAACTACTGAACCGCCTGATATTACATAGGTATCTATTAAAAGTTAATATAATAGTAAATATAATTATCATTATCATCAACGTTACTGCAAATATGCCTGTAGCCATGAAAGAAAAGCAATTGTTGATTTAAGTAATTAATATTAATTCTTTCAACAAGTCGGTAACCTTGCAAAAGTTTTTCAGAAAAGCATTTAATTTTCAGTTGATGGTGAATGAGAAAATGCAATCCAAGGCTGTTTAAATTTTAAAATAACAAGTACCTTATACAGGTAAAACAAAGAAGAGTGTACTAATATTTTTGAGTTTTTAATATTTAACTGCTGCATGGTTTGTTTTATTTGTTGCACTAATTTCTATTTCGCGATTATTTTCCGTTATTGGAAATCTGAAAATCGATGTAATAGATTTTATTAATTTTTTACTCGCAATGTTTATATTTAGGACAAAAATTATTTAATCTCATATGAGATTGGTGGATTGCTATTGGTAAGCTCTTTTACCTTTCAACATAAAAATAAAACGACCGTAATATAAGAAGAATAAGTTTATACAGTATGCGCCAAAAGCATGGAATAAATTCAATAAAAACGAAACAATTATTTTTTTGGGAAAAATCCTCGAACCGGTCGATTTTTAATTTAAAAAATACATATTTTAGCGTAAAATGCGATTTTCAAATGTCATTTGTTTTCGAGTAATGACGTCATCGATTTTTTTTTAAATGGCAACACCATATTTTTTTCCTCGATTCTGAAAGATCGTTTAATTCTATATATATCAGACAGTACTAAAATTTTGCCCTCTTACATAGGAAAGTTTTCGAGTAAATGACGATTGAATGTTAGAAAACGTAAATTTTATCCATAAAAAAGTAACAATTCTGAGGTATGTAAAATAAAATACAATTGATTAAATTTTATACTTAAATTAAATGTTCGAATTGCCATCCACCAACTTCTTGACAATGCGCAAGTCTGTGAAGAAATTCTTCTTGCACATTATGAATGATTTCTGGGGTCACTCTGCGTATTTCGTCCCGAATGCGATTTTGAAGTTCTTCTAAATTACGTGGTTTATTAATGTACACTTTTGACTTCAAATATCCCCATAAAAAATAGTCAAGAGGTGTAAGATCTGGCCATCTTGCAGGTCATTCTATCGGTCCGCGTCTGCCGATACACCTCCCAGGAAAACAGTTGTTCAAAAAATCTCGTACAGGGCGAACATAGTGCGGAGGTGCACCGTCTCGCTGAGACCTTATGGTATCGTCAGGAATGTCAGGGTCATTATCGTTAGGAAAAATTACTGCAAGGGCTGGAACAAGGTCATTTTCTAGAAACTCTAAATATCTTTGTCCTGTAAGGGTTCCTTCAAAGAAGAAAGGCCCTACTATTGTGTCGTCAACTATTCCAGCCCACACATTTAATTTCTGAGGGTGTTGGGTATGTGCCTCTGCCATCCAGTGAGGATTTTCCCGACTCCAATATCTGCAAGTTTGACGGTTTACTGTACCATTCAGACAAAATGTGGCCTCATCTGAAAAAAGTATTTGCCGGTGTAAATTTGTATTTCCTTGACATAAATCCATTAGAATTTCGCAAAAGTGTAAGCGGCGATCGGGATCATCTTCATTGAGTTCCTGCACAAGTTGAATTTTGTAGGGATGATATTTTTCCTTCCTCAAGATACGTAGCACTGTGCTCTGACTAGTGTCATTGTTTAATGCAACCAATCGTGAAGAATTATGAGGATTATCCACCATACTTATCAAAATGTTCTGTTTCTGATTTTCATTAATGCTTGGACGTCCAGGTTTTGGAATATTTACAACATTGCCAGTTTCTCTAAATTTAGACTCTACCTTACTGATTGTTGATTGGTTGATAGGGCGATCTGGATATTTTTCATTAAATAAATCGCAAACTTCCTGCTGAGTTCTAGTCATATTCCCGCATCCGATAAGAATTAAAATTTCAATTCTTTGAGTAACAGTTAAATGTGCCATAATACTTTAAATTGAATAATAATTTCTATGTCGCTTACAATACTTATTAGAAAGTCGGTGTGACAATGACACTTTGCAAAGATTTTCACCTACGTGATCCATAAAAGAACTATGGAATTCGAAAAACTAAATTTGATAACGTTTTTGCTTGATTTTAATTGATTTACGTTTTCTAACATTCAATCGTCATTTACTCGAAAACTTTCCTATGTAAGAGGGCAAAATTTTAGTACTGTCTGATAGAGAATTAAACGATCTTTCAAATATGGTGTTGCCATTTAAAAAAAAATCGATGACGTCATTACTCGAAAACAAATGACATTTGAAAATCGCATTTTACGCTAAAATATGTATTTTATAAATTAAAAATCGACCTGTTCGAGGATTTTTCCCAAAAAATAATTGTTTCGTTTTTATTGAATTTATTCCATACTTTTGGCGCATACTGTATATATGCCTATATTTTGAAAACTGATGATTTATCCGTCACTAGTATTGAAACATTTAATACTATTTTTTTTTAATTTAGGTATCGGTTTGCAATTAAATACAAAAATGAAATGAAGTTACTTCGAAGCTATCTAAAATTATTTAAAACAAAATAACTATTGTTACGTCTGTGTCGCTTCACTATTAATTATTTTACGCAGACAAAATTGTACTATTAATGAGTTCCTTTAATACTTGCTATTTGTCATCATAGCAGTAAGAATTTCCAGATAGTATGATTTCTGGAAAATCCAATTACTGTATCCGCATTGTCTGCGATAGTATGTTAGTTACAATTATTGTTATAATAGGCTAGATAAAATTTATTTAGCGGTATTTCTGGTAGGTTGGAAAAGCAGATAGGTAGATACAATCAAGTTTTCGCTCGCAGTAGGCATTTCGTTGGATTTATATGTATACTTTTTTCTGCAAAGAACAGTTACTAATATTAAGAATATTTTTCATTGCACCTACGCAATAAAATGCGATGGAGCTAATGGGGAAAATTAGATAATATCTAAATCTATTTCAACCAGTTTTTAAGAAAGTAATATTGATATAAATCAATATTATTGTTACTTTTTTTATCATTTGATTTAAATTCAGTTTCTTCTGATTTTTGCTACCATTTTCGTTTCCTTTGTACCGACGTCATAAAAGTAGCACGTTTATGAGTTTACTTGTAAAAGGTATGCAAAGTACATGATGACCCCCTGAGGTATAAAACAAAGTTTTTATATTCAGGTCATATTATACCGTAAATTTTCTGATCTTGGGGAAGGGAGTGTAATGTTCCCCCGATTGTTGATCCTTTGTTAACAAAATTAATAAGCTGTTACAACATTACAAAGCAATAAAACGGTCCAAAATGCTCGAGGTGATTTAATATAAGTAGCTTTATGTTGTTTTTTTAACAGGTTTATTTTTGATGTTTTCAAGGCATGCTTTAACCAGAAGCTGTTTGTGTTCAGTACATATTTATTTACACAAATATTTTCAAAGGAAAAACATAATTTTAAATTCATTAAGATTTGATCCTTATTTAATTGCAATATTTGACGTTTCTCATCGTTTTTGAATTTTTTATGTTAAGCAATGCATGCGTACGTTAAACTGATTGTTATTTTTCTTCGTGTAATATTTGGTGATAGTTTCAAAAGCGGAACAGAAATTTCATGTTTCTAAACAAGGTGCCGCTTATTTTATAACGTCATAAAGTTATGCATATAAAATTCGTGAAAATTCATCTATAATCTGAAACAATTTTACCTTCTGTTTATACTGTATATATTTGGATATAAATATTTGTTAAATAATAATAAGTATTAAAATATTTGTATGTACTTTTGGATGGCTATGACGGTACAAAGCAGGGTAGACGAGATTTGAATTATTCAAATAAAGTTTACAAGTGTAAATTTGTTAACTAGACTGATAGTGTCATACTCCAATACCAGTGGCGTAACTAGAAATTTCGGGCCCCTCAGAATTTTTTCGAGGTCATCTTTCGACTCCTATATTGAAAATAAATTTTCTTAATATTCTAGGGTCCCTTGTGCTTGCGGGTCCCCTTCGTTGCGGGAGCTGGCGGAAGTGTAGTTACGCCACTGTCCAATACTTACAATGTAGAGTATCCACATTTTTAAATTTAATTATTATTTTGCAGTTTTCCTTTAAAAACAGGTATTACTTAACTTAATAGATGTATGTAAAGATTTACAACTTGATCAGTACATATTAATGAGTCGTTGTAGTAATAAATCACTATACAATTATTGGAATTGAGACGGCATAGACTTAAATGTTACAAAGGTAACATAAGTTTAGTGTGGAAAACATAATGCATCTAGCATAACTTTATTGTCTGTGTTCTATACCAGTACATGTTACTATTAAATCAGTTTGATTATATGTATAGACGTTTTGTTATAGACATATTTCCATAGTTGAAAAACGTACCTCGATGAAAATATTATTTTAGAAAATATATTTATAATATTTTTGATGGAAAATATTCACAATGTAAAGAGGGTTCTAAAGGTTATATGGCAATAGATTGCCGGTTACGGATTTTGTTCAGATTAATGTTCGAGTAATGATTTTAAGACTCTAATCTTTAGAGATTAGCCGTTAATGACCTATAAAAGGATCAGGTTATGAAATATATCAATTTTCCAATAAAAATTTCATGTAAAAGCTTTTAAGAAAGCTTTTAATAATTCGTTTTCCATACATCCTTTCATCAGAATGAAAGTAGTCTCTCAGCTTATTATTTGACATTTAAAAAAATATATTTAGAAATTGAATGTACTCACAGTTCGAGCGGAGTTTTAGTATTTAATAATTAACAAAAAATTAATCTTGTTCTTATTAGGTTCTATAACATATATTTTATATTATATATATGTTAATATAGAAACACAATTTCATATTTTTTTATATTAAGTATCCTCAAGATGGATGTAAGCTCATTAATTACAAAGAATGCTTAAAATAATTATTTTCAATTATTTAAACATTTAAACTCTGTTTATTCAAATAGAATGAAAAGTTCGAAGCAAAAACTGACCAGAGTAATTGATCAAGAATTTGAAATTAAAACAAAATGTTAGAGAAACAAAAAATAACTTTTTTAATATTTAGACTCATAATAAATTTTAGAGAAAATTCGTAAACATTAATAAAATAGTTTGAAATATGTAGACTGTATAATTTTTTGCGAATTATTCATTTTTAGCCTGAAAACTTACTTTATTATAGTCCAGATGAAGATAGTAAAATAATGATTAGTGATTTTGGATTGTCAAAAATGGAAGACTCTGGAATAATGGCAACTGCCTGTGGAACTCCTGGATACGTGGGTAAGTACTTAAAACACATTGGAGATTGGTGAATTCTCGGGAAATAAGTAGTCAAATTACGGTGATCAGGTCAGTAGTAAATTTTTTTATTTAGAGTTTTTTTTTTGTTAGATTTGTTTTTGGATTGGATTAGATTTCTCTTAGTTGTCTTATTTTAGCACCGGAAGTTCTTGCACAGAAACCTTATGGGAAGGCAGTAGATGTATGGAGCATAGGAGTTATATCTTACATTTTACTGTGTGGTTATCCTCCTTTCTATGATGAGAATGATGCAAATTTATTTGCCCAAATTCTGAAAGGTATTTAGAGTAAAACTGTATGTCGCTTATTTAATTTATGAATATTTCACAGGTGAATTTGAATTTGACTCTCCATATTGGGATGAAATTAGTGACTCGGCAAAGGATTTTATAAGGAATTTGATGTGTGTCAATGTTGAAAAACGTTATACTTGTCGACAGGCTTTAGGACATCCATGGTATAGATTTTTGTTTAAAAATGTTGGTGTATTATTATCATTGCATTTTAGGATATCGGGCAATGCGGCTAGTAATAAAAATATTCATGGAACTGTATCAGAACAGCTTAAGAAGAATTTTGCTAAATCACGTTGGAAGGTAAAAAAAAGTTCAGAAATCATTTATTTAATTTATTTGCATTTATGTTATGTTTTTAATTTCAGCAAGCTTATCATGCTACAACTGTAATAAGACAAATGCAACGAATGGCATTGAGTAGTGGCAGTGGAGGTAAAAGTCCTACTCCACAACGTAGCATGTCCACTCAGTCAAGTGGAGACCCTTGCGGAAGTTTGAATGGTGCCCAGGATAAGTAAGAGCAACCGAATATTGTTAACATATATGCATTTTTTGCTACGCATTTTTAATTAAAATTAAATTCATGTTCTTAAAACTAGTAACGGAGTGTAATTTTTATATTTATAGTCTACAACAACCTTATTTACAGAAGTGTCATATTGATTAAATAATATTCAAAGTACATACTGTATAATACGGTAGGATAAAATTTAAATATAAATTTTACATACCGCTACAAATATATTGTTGCTTGAACAGTACGTAATTTAAGGGCATGATTTTAAAGCTGTGTCGGTCAAACAGACCTAAGCTCACTTGAAAGAAGACTTCCAAACAAAATAATCATGTGATGTTCATTTCATGCAAAACGTACAGTACATATAATAAAATCCAATATAACAATTGTAATATCATATTTATTTTAAGTTGCTTTACATGATTAAAAAAGAATATATTATAGTTATTATTATTAAATATTACTTGTTAATTAATATTTGAAATTTGTTTATTCAAAGAGCTCTCTTCTAGTTATCTTTTATGGTTAATTTTAAGTTAAAACGAAGCACAAAATTTTTGATTTCTGATTGCTATTCTAATAACATTTAAGATCTTCAATCACAAAGTGAATGTTAAGCGAATCTCAATACTAATGCTAATAGAAAGCTGAGAAATCTATAAAACTATATACATATAAATATATATCTAACGCTCTCTGACTCAGCTATGACATTTTTTTATGTTGATGTTGATTGAAAGGACCTAGATTACATTTTATTTATCCATTATCTCTAAGCAATATTAAATGTTAAAATGTAGTAGTATTAACAAATACTAAGTGACACATCTATACATAATGCTTGCTTTTAAAAAATATAAGATATTTCCGTAAAATTTAGTTGGACCTTTGTATATCATGTTCAAAATTATCACACAAAGGAAATTTTTCAGTATGTAAGTAATTGCCCATAATAAATAACACAATTTCCATTCAGTGAATACAATTAGCTATGGCTAACACATTGACAGCCTGAGGTACTTAGCTATACTTTTTTATCTGGAACTGTTACTATTTTTTATGAAAATCTACAGTTGAGATTCTTTGTGTTAATATATGAAATTTTAAGTTTTTATATTTTTATTTATATGTTAATGAAAAATTTTAAAATCATTTTTTTTACTCCTTGAAAACTCCTAGGGTGTTAATGTGTTAAACAATATTTTATTTTAACACTACAAGGAATTGTTTGGGATATTTTTCATACTGTTGATAGTGAAATGTTGTGTAAAACTGAGAATGTCCACATAGATTTCTTCAATCGTGTTTTTCTGTGATACTATAGATCTGAAAAGAATATGATATTTTACGAGTCTTTGTTTATGCAATCATTTGAATCATGCTTTTAATATGTCTTTAAAAGTGGTAACTGAAAATTTTTTAAATAATCTTTGTAAATACTCATCATTTTTTAGACAAGTTTAAAATAAAAAACATTGCTGCCTTTTTGAAATATTTGTAAATATTCATATTTATATTTTGAGGAGCTATTAAAAGTATGGTTTGTTCAACTTGTTCCTAAATGCATATGTGGGAATTCTTGGAAATCTTAGCAGACTAGTCATTTAACCAAGTATCCTTTGAGATTATTAAAACAGTAGGGCCTATTGTTGATTACGCCTAAAAACGGCAATTTTGAGCTAATATCCGTCCTTGTGGAATAAGTTTTAATGAATGATTTTTTAGTGAGATTTGGCCTTAAAAATTGAACATGATATATATAGATAGTTGGTTATTTCCAAACTCACACAATGTGATATGTAACATAATTCATATCTATTTTTATTTATATCCTTGCAAGTTGTAAAAAATCTGTTCAGTGTATTTTAGGGAAGTTGTTTTTTGCACTGCATATGTATGCCTGTGTAGCATTAATTAATTATATATTAATTTAAATATTGAAATGACATTAAACAACAGTAATGACTTATTTGTTAACGTGTAGTAAACTTATAAGATTTCTATTAAGTTAACCTTAACATGCAAGCTACTTAGACAGGTGTAAGTACATCATATTGTAATTTTTTTCTTGCATAATAAATACTGTGATTTTAACAGTAAGACATTATTTTGTATTATAAATTGCTTACTACTTAATTTTATATACTTACAGAATGTGATCTTGATCTGAAAAACCTATACATAACTTTTTTCTGAGAATCTCGACAACTTATTTTTAGTCATAACTTTATTTTATTAAAAATGGTATTTCAGTTTTATTTTCTTTTCGTATCATTTAACAAGTTGTGTACGAATCATTCGTGTTTAAATATATATTAGAATTTATTTTTTATACTCAGTGAAATGAATATGTAACTAAAAAGAGGGGAGAGGGGGGAGCAAATTCCACTTAGATACAGGTATAATGAAAAAAAAGGGATAGATGACAGCAATAATATATGTTGATGACCTCATTCTTATTTTTTGTTTAATTGGTATAACAGTGTAACTTTCTTTTAATGTACTTTTTTTAGATGTGTAGTCTTATTTGATTTCATATTTTTGTTGACCATTATATTTGTATGCTTTGCACTTGCATTTTAATTAAACATTCCAACAGTTTATTTTATGGCACATTTATTTCATAATACGCTGTAAGTATATAAAAAAAACTATACATCGATTTACAAATTATGATTTAAAGATGTTTTTATTAGAACGTAACTTTCCACAATATTTGTAACTATATTTTAAATAAATGTATATATAGCTAATTTAAGCAAGTTGTGTAAGATCACTGAAAAAACAAAAGTGTAGTATTTTGCAGTACATAGTTTTTTGTAATTTTATAATTGGTTTAAAAAACTTAGACATCTTCATTACCTACTTAGCAAAGCTTATTTTCATAGGAGTAAGACTTTTTTTTAACATGCAGTGTTCAAAAATTTAAAATTTTAATTATTGTTAATAGTTTTATTTGTTCATCGTAATATATTTTGTAATATTTTATTGTTAAATATATGATGGGTTTAAACAGAAAATATTGGGTTTTATTTAATCCTCAGGAACTATACAGAGTATTTATAACTCTTACTTAAAGAAGATTAGTCGCAAAAGCAGTCCCAGCAGTGGCGGCTGGTGAAATTTCAGGTGTCATCTTAATAACCAGATACGGGATCCAACCCAAACTTTAGTATATATATATACAGTGATTATATAGAGAACTTCCGTAGAAGTTTGAAATTTTTATAATATATCACAAATAAATATTAATTTTCGAACCGCTGTAACTTTAACAAAAATTAAATTTTTTTAATAAAATGTGAAACATATCGGTAGAATTATGTCTAGTTTATGAAAAAAAATGTTTCTCGAAATTTAAACAAGCCAATTTGGAAATCTTGGGTGAGGCCCACTTTTTTTTTAACTTTTTTCGCAAACTGCAAAATCGTTCTCCTTCTCCTGAAGTTCTCTATACAGCCACAGTATATATATACTAAAGTTTGGTTTGGGTCCCGCGTCTGGTTATGAAGATATGACATACCTGAAATTTCACCAACCGCCACTGAGTCCCAGGTAGGCATTTTATTTTTATTTCATATATTATTCAATAAAAACACTGAATCGGTGTATAAAGGGTATATTTAAAGAAAATATTGACAAAAAAGATTATATATATATACATTTCAATGAAGGAGTTACATAAATCATAAATATTACGTGTAATAGTTATAAAAGGTTACAAAATGCTGAAGAGACTTCATTATATATTAACTAGCTTGTATAAAAACTCTAATACATTAATCAACATAAATAAGAAATATTTCTAATTCTGACTTCCAAATTAATTTGTTAATTCAATACGATGTTTTAAATAAAATTCTTAACATTGGCGTACGTGTTCTGGCGCATGATAGTGTTGCTGTGGGTTTAACGATTGATGAATTGGAGGTGGAAAACATCTGACATGTTCAACAGATAATTCATCATTTTCTCCCGATTTTAGAAACTTATTTAGAATAGCAAAAATTTGTGAATTTAATACTTGGAAACGCCTGATGCGATCTACCATTCTCTTCAAATTCTAAAAAGGGGCAGTTAAATTTTAATACAGATAGTAAAAAAAAATATGAATGTATTTCAAAATTTATGTCTACTTACAATTCTCTTCACAACATCGTCTTTCATATCTACTCTTTGTACCCTTAAGATATGATAGCAGAAGTCGAGAGCTTCAAATCGCCTTTGTTGACCTAGCAGAACTATCATTGTACATCCAGCCCAGTGAAGACCTTCACCAAACATTTCCCTTAAAGTAAAAAAATGATAATGATGAGAGAGAACATTTTACTGGTACAGATCTGACTTACTCTACCGTATACTCATTTTCGCTAACAGGAATGCAATAAACAAACTGTAAAGCTGACCACAAACGATGAAACTCGGTACATTCATCAACATTCATAACTCCATTAGTTGGAGGAGGTCCAACCCAAACAGGGTCATCCAAAAAACTTCTTAACCTATTTAGAACAACTTCGAATATAGATAATCCACAACATAGTCTTTCTCTAGTCAACAGGTCGCCTTCACGAGATATCATTGCTTGTTTAGCAGTACCTAGTTTTTCAATATTAGGAACTATTTGCAAAGCTTGATATTTGGCTTCTAATCTTTTCTGCTTATTTTCCAATTTTTCCCCCTCTGAAAATTTTAACTTACAAATTTTAAAGGCGAAGAGAATTCACATACCTTTGCAATACGGCCTTGGAAGAATATTTTGAAATGGTGCTGCTTGTAATAGGTCACAAACCTCTTCCTGGGATAAAGCTTGCTCCATAAGCAAACAAAATAAAATTATATTTCCAAACTCCCTGAAGTTATGGAACAGCTCGGTACGTGCATCGGGATATTGCACAATATCATTGAGTTGCGCATGGTAATATCCTAATACACCAGGAGATCCATAATCATATCTTGGCAGTTTACATATTTTTGGCATAGCCTCCATTAGAGTTTTAGTAAATTGTAACAAACTTCCCTGAATCAAACTTTTGACAATTTTTAATAACTCCTCCATAACTACGGCAATCCCTTGATAACCCAATAGCTTGCACATGGTATGAAAATGTTGGGGGCCAACAAATCCTGTGGAAAAGAAAGATAAAACATTAAATTATCTATTTTACTCTGTTTTTTCATCAACATTGGCATGATGTATGAATAACAGTAACCTAAACGATGTTAAAGAGAAATTATATATAAAAACTTTATTTAATCCTCAACAATGCTGTCAGAGTTATTTTATTTCATTAGTAATGGATGCATTCTTTGCAAATCTCATGAATACCTACCGGAATATTGTCCATACTGTGTTGTGTAAGCTAAATTTAACTGTTTTGTCCCCCACAAGTAATGATGTGACATTTGTGGGGGCCGATCTCTAGATACTGCTGCACTAAATGCTATTCCTCTATATTTTGTAAATCTGTCAAAAATTAAAAGTTAACATAATAAAAAATGATTTAGCTAACATTTTTTACCGATTTGTGGCTGCATTGTAAACATAGTTAGGCAAGAAGTCATAATTTAACTCCCAGAAAACATGTAAAGTTATTCTTCCATATGGAGCAAGAACATTATGATTGGCTTCCCTAAACATAGAGTCAAAGTCGTCCAAAGCAAGCCATTTACTTAATAATTTATGACAAAGACGATTTACCTAAAAATTATTTTTTTTAAACACATCATATTTGTGAAGAATTTGAATTTGTTTACTTGTAACAATCCATCTAATTCGACAACACCAGTGATATCACCAGCTTCGAACTTGCTTATCGCTAAATCTAATGACTTTTGCATATCGGCGTTAATTCTTTGGGTTATAAGCTTATTTAGATCAATCGATCTGCCTAATAATTGCACATGCCTCTGTTTTAGTAATGTTTCATAACGATTTGCTCTAGGATATGGTAATAAGTAAGCACCAATAGCTGAGCATTCAACTCGGAAGCGTTTATCCAAAAAAATACTAAAAAAAGTTAATTTATTATTTCGTTTACACATTAAGGCGACTAGCACAGAAAATATTTTATAACTATATTTTGATAAAAAGTATTACCTTGCCGCTAACTGTTTATAATAAGCAAATATTTGCTCACTAAGTTTATAAACAAACTGGTCAAAACAGAGATTAACCTCAGCTTCTACCTCATCATATAGAAATTGCTTCCTGAAAATTGTTAGTGCATATAATGCACTGTCGTTGTATAAATCCAATGGATATAACACATATCTAGAACAAAACGTAATAAGTAAAACGTGATTTGATATTTAATTTACTTACTCCATCATAGATGGTTCTTTGGTTTTTAAAATATGGTCTGTTAAGATCCAGGGCATTGACATGTCGATAGGAAATTGTATGCGTTTTTCCATAGTTATTAAATCATTGCATTCTTCGTTGTGGTTGTGGCGTACTGTACATTTCTAAAATATTTGGAATTAGTGTTAATAATATAAAAATAGTAAATGTTTACATTTATCCGTCGACCCATTGTCATTTCGAGATAAAACTCTCTGTACCACAGTTGAGACAAATCGCAACATTTTTGGAGAAATTCTAAAACATATAAATTATTATAACACAATTGTTGTTTATTTATTAAGAAAACCTACCACTAAAACTTAATAGATAATTCCAATAAAATGATGTTTTATGAAACTGATCAATCTGCATTAAATACTGACCATCGATGTCTTTACGTAAGGTTCTTTTACCTCCAGATTTATCAGCTATTAAAGACTCTAGCATGGTTCGAACCATGTATAACTGGGTAGAAGAAGGACCTAATAACACCTTATAAAGTTTTTGTCAGAAATATACAACATCGTTAACTCACCAACGTTGCGTCTTGGAACTTTTATTACGAATCCAGTATCGGGGTCTTTTTTACCCTTCAAAACAGGGTCCTGATCAGGTTGAAACTGTCGAGGCCAATCAGCACAGGTTTCCCTTACGGACATGATAATGCTGAAAAGGAAATCGACCAATACCTACTATTTTTCTTTATGATTATTTAAATATAAAATACCTCCGAATAAGGTCCTTTTTATTTTTTATTGCCTTTCGGAGAGGTTCCCTTAAAATAACTTGTACAAATTCTTGCAACTCTGCATAAATATTCCGTCTTATTGCATCTGTGAATACGGTTTCCATTCTTGCCATTAAAACCTGTAAACCTTTTATCATTGCTATTACTTCTATTAAAGCAAATTTCTCTTCATCACTATAGTTGTAACGTGTAGCCTAAAAAATTACGTGAAAATTAAAATTGTTACCATAAATTCAATTATCATACCCTTTCATACTCTTCAGCCTCTTTAGGACATTCTTTATTTTGATGATGATCAGTTGGATGTAGTAATTTCCATGAATACAATTCAGTCACTACACTAGTCCATTCTGATAGTAATTGTAAACCTCTCAATGCTAATTCAGCAGTTTCTTTGTTTTCTGTATCGCTACCACATTCTTTGTAAGTTGTGGTGACTTCATTACTATATCGAGACAATTCACTGATATATTTCACATGATCTTCTCGAATTTGAGGTAAATGCACCATTAAATCAGCTTGAGGTGAAGGAGTGTTACTGCTAGATAAAGGCCATTTGTTCGCATCAAAATGCTTGCTTCGTTTTATATAGTTAAAAGGTGCTATTTGCATGTCACCAAATAGAGGAACTACTTCCAAATTCTAAAATAATTGATACATATAATGAATTATATAATTTCTAGAAGAGTTACCTTGAATATCCTATCGATTTTATCCAGTCTAAGCTTCTTTTTAGTGTCCAATTTATTAATATTACATAGTTCACTATCCATTAAAAATAACCCAAAACCCATCACTTTGACCAGCATATGTTTCTCACTAGGAGTCAGGTACATTTTTGTTTCAAACATGTGAACACATATATTAACCACATCGGCTAAAAGTTCTTCATAGCCTGTAATTTTTTCCAAGTTCTCTTTTACAGTGTCCCTAATTTTATTCTGTGTTGCCAAAAACATGGACAGATTTTGAGATTCCTGTAATGTCTGTGAATCTGACATCACTTTCAAAAATTGGGCAGCCCTGGAATAAGAAAATGATACATGTCCAACAAAAATATTTAACTATTATTTATATTTTACCTGCGGTAAGTTGAATAATCGTTTTTGACACTGGATTTCATGTTTTTTAATTCATCTAGGACTGCGAACATGTTAATAAATTTTCCCAACGTTAAGAGATATGCTTCTGAAACAAAATCCTTTCTTTTTTCGGTATGGCATAATCTCTTTACTTCTTGTGAGAATCTTTCAATTGCCTTTCTCTGTAAACGTTTTCATCGTTACGAAGCTCTATATTATATAATTTTATACTTACTTGGAAATACATAAAATTGAGTAACTTATTAACTTCTGGAGCCAACACTTCCACAGTTTTTTCGTATATTTCAACTCTATTAGGTTGTTCATTTGATTTTGGTTGTGGAATGGCTCTAGAACAGCACCTCCACGTGTAAAGCATTACAGCGTGTTCTTGTCCTTCATCTAATAACTCGTTCTACGAGAAAAATAGTCTATGATTCTGCATTACAATTTACATTATTTTATTTACCAAACTGGCATGAACTGTTGCTTCTTCAATGTACTTGGCAATTCCAGTAACAAATCCATTACGGTCTTCAAAATTTGTATCAAAATTTGCTTGGTAAACAACAGAACAAGGTTGTGCTTCTATACATGGTTGTTCATCTGGAAGAGGTAATTCATCCAACACCTCCACATTAGATAAGGCGTCGTTTAAAGACACTCTGTCGTTTCCAGACATCTTATGTGTTTTGGTATAATAATTAACCAAAGGAAAATAATTTAAAAGGCTAGAAATGTTTAAATAAGCGACTATTCGTCTATAATAAGTCAATACTTACATTTAGAAGCCATTACTTGAATATTTTTAGGTTCAATTACTTAATATCAGTAACAATAAATTGTCAAATTATATTTAAAACAGGAAAGGTGCGGCGCAAACCCATTCATCGAGTAAACACATCAAAATAGTAAAAGGGAAGGGGAAGTCATGATGACACTTAAATGTCAACTTTCTGCCAACATTTAAAAAAATAAATTTTGAAACTTCTGTCAAGGTCTATGCTAGTCTTGTTATACATAATATGATCGTTGCTTATTGTTTAATACTATGCTCAATTGCTCAAGAATTAATCGAACAATGATAAAATCATTCATCATCAATTTCAGGGATATCTAGTTACATTTTGCAACATTTTGTATTTGTGCTTAAATACCAACCTAAGTTTTAGTACGTGCGAAATATTTTGGATCATTGAGATTGGCAGCAATGAAATTGATCGATAAATTCAAATTGATATCGTAGGCGGCGTAGGCCTTTGAAATTTGTTTGTACTTTGTAGTGTGCTTTGTAGCGTCTTTAATAAATTTTTTCAACTTATTGATTAATAAATTAGTGTGCGTAATTAATTAAACATCTAAAAGTTGTTTATGGTTATGCAGTGTTGTGAGATGTTTTGTTTTCTGAGTTTTGAGGAATTCTACCGGTCTAGTGTACATTAAACAATTTTTGAGGTTAAGGAGCTAATTTTCCAGGTATATAATTTAATTTTAAAATTTAGTTTATGAAGTTTGAGATATATAGTGATTTTAAATGAAATAAACAGTTCGTTAAATATTATTCTTTATTACAACTTTATTTAAAAAACTGAATTACTTGCTACCTATGTAAGAAATAAATACACTACACTGCTACACCTTAAAAGACTTCAACTGTGTCTGAAAAATAAATGTATTTATTAAAACTATTTTTATGTTTCAGTAAACTGTGACAGTACCATCTGTTAGTCCTTGGTATTTTGCTAACCATCCACGTCCTCCGTTATGTACTGATGATCCATAAACAATTTCAATCTTAGAATTGGATCGTAGAATAGCTGGTCGATCCTGAAATTTTTTGAGGTAATTAGTATTATATGAAAAACTGTTGGTATATCTAACATACATCTTTACAGAATTTATGGCTTGTTTCGCCATCAGAGGAATAGGTGTTTACAATGACATAATTTTGTTCACAACTTCCCTGCAGGTCGAAATCTGAAAACAATTTTATAAGGTAAGCTTTAGTATACTTTTCAAAATGGCACAATCATTGAAATTCAAACTTATTTTTATAAAAATGTTACCTATATTAAGAAGGAAGGTAGGAACTTAGTTACAATTGTAATGGTAGGCATACACAATGTGGTTTACTGGATGTAGGCTTTCCGGTTAGCAAACCGGCCGGCAAGCCGTAACGATAGTGGTTTGCCGGCCGATTAATATGAAACTGAACAAAACCCAGTAATTAAAAAGATCTGTATGCTGTAGAGTACAGGTTTAACCTTTCGGCTTGTATATGGCTATCTTTACATTTGATTATCATTTAAGTACCCATTTTTTTACATAATTTATATCTTAACTGGCCAGTAACTAGGTTGCCATGCATAGTGCTACTATAACGGTATTTTCCATTTAATTTGGCTAACAAAATTGATAGAAGTATATACTTACTATTGATCTTGAGGACTGTGCTCAAACCTACTGGCACTCTGATTGTCCATTTACAAACTGTACTGTTCCTAAATTCATTTGGATATAAAGGACTTGATACCCATCCTCCATAATTATATATTTCTCCACCACATCCTCTGCCTGCATCTGTTGATGTATACCCTACGTCATACGAAAACATATAAGAAGAAACTTCTTCATTATAGATGTGAATGTATAATTTATTTGTGTAAGAAAACACGGGATCTGGAATTCTCACACCACATGATCGCATTAGCATTGTTCCATTGGGTCCATTATCTCTCACCTGAAAAAAATTATATGTAGCAATAAGCACTACATTTTGCTTAGTTAATGTTGTAGTAGTAGGGAAAAATAAATTGAATATTTATTTATGAAAAAACAGTTCTATGTGATTTATTACAAATTAAAAATATTACCTAATAATACTTATTTAGACTTTCTAAGATGCTAGTCACTTTATTACCTCAAAAGCTGCTTTTCTACAATTGAAGCTGTGAGATATCACCATCTTTTGGAAATATAAGGAAATAGTACGATTTTCAGGAACTGTAATTGTAATAACACAGTCTGATTTGTCATTAGTACTATAAAGTCGTCCTTGTAAACTAGTATAATTCCTGTTACAACCTAAAATATAAAACATGAAGCAAAATAAATGTATAACAAATAATAATTTACCAGCTGTTCTATATTCAATCTTAAAACCTTTGCTTGTTGTTGAAGTTATGAGACTTCTAAATGTTACAGTGAGAGACTTTCCTATTGAATAGTAATCAAATGGAGTTTCTTCAGCACCACAAAATGTATGTTGTCCTTGTACACTATTGTAGGTCTACAAACAAATTATGACTGTGAAACTAACACAAACAATGAATGTCTGGAAATAATGCCCAGCTGATCTAATTTCATTGACAAATTAATTTTAAATGGCTGTAAATATTTATTTATGAATATAATGTAAATTTGGGCAAGTAAAATTGTTTTTAATGAATGGATTGGCACATTTATATTTATAATAAATATAAATTTAGTACCAGGAAAATAGTTTTTCTTGGCGAATTGTACACGGCTTGAGGTCCAAATCCTTCTGTTATTATTTGTCTGTTCGGATCTTCTGATATTTCGAGTCTGTCATCATCACATTTGTTGTCAGTAATAAAATAGTCACTACTTCCAGTCAAATTAAAATCCCTAAAGTGTAATTCTATTTTGTCCAATGGATTCTGAGTAGAAATAAGCCAGGTGCATTTAATACCAGATGGATAGTTATTTGGGTAATTAGGAGAAGTTAAAGTTTTTATTTCTTTAGTTGCATTTAATACTGAAGTACCACATTGAGCTAAAAACAAAAATTGACTTAAAAATGAACACTCGTTAATTAAAAACGAATTTAAAGTGAACTCGGTATTGAATTAGTATAGTTGTTTTACATATTTCTACGACATTACAGTATGTTACTTACATATGACAGGTGTTAAAGTTGCTTTGAATGCATTGTTTTGGCGACCCGCAAGTGTAAATCGTATGTAACCATAATTTGAAGATGTACGGAATTTTCTAATTTCAGGGCTCTGGTTTAAATGACTACATAATTTTTCTATTAGTTCTGATAGAGGCCCCCCACCATCACGTACCTGCAATTAAAATTTCTAATCTAAAAAACTAATCTGATTTTATGTAATGTTTGCTTTACCTCAATGAATGAACAAGTACAAAATATTGGGAAAGTGGCATTACTGTTGCATGAACCTGGTATATTAAGTTCTGTAAATTGGATTTGTATTTGGTAGTCTCTAGGTGCTATAATTATCCATTTACAGTCTAAATTTTCCAAATCGGGTGCTTGTATGTACTTGGTATCAGTAAGATTTATAGTTCCTCCACAACCTTCGGCAGATCCTGAAACACAATTGAACCTTTCTTTATCAATGCTTTACACAGACACATAATACAGACCATGTGAAAAGTAGATTTGTGCTTTAAAACCTCCATAACGGAAAGCATTTGAAACCAGTCTTACTAACATTTTTCCAGAGTCGGCATGTATTAATTGTTCACTGTCAGTTATATTTCCACATAATGATGCTAATCTGTTTGATCGTTGATCAATTAAGCCATTGTATATCTCTAAACCTTGACCGAAGCATATAGATGGCAACGCCAAATATAATATTCTGTAAGTAAGTAACAGTTATTAATATTTCTATGTAGGATAAAATATTATATTAAAATGGTAATGTAAATATTATTTTATTAATTTAACTAGCCTTAAAATTGCAACTTGTTTAGGTGGTGCAGTAATTTTCCAGACACATTTGATCCTAGGATGGAAGTATCGGTAATTGTTTCTACCATAATCAATTGAAGGTGCTTCAATAACTGTTGTTTCATTAATATCTCCTCCACAACCTAAAAATTAAACAATTCTGTTAGATTTATATCTGCGATTTTCTGGACGTTATTTACTTTCATCACTGTATGTGAATTTGAATCCTTTTTTGTTAACCCATTTATCGGTTCTAAATGTAATTATAATATTTTCTCTAACTCTCAAAGGTGGTGGTTTTGTTGTACCACAATAAGTCGCTTTTAAAGATGCATATGTTGAATAATATTTTCCTGAAATTGTTATGTTGTCATATACACAACTGGTTGCATCTGAAAATTAGTTGTTAGTTGCCAGTCACGCAAAGATTATCGTGATGTTACCATTCTCCAACTCAAAATCATCGAAAACAATATCTAGAACTTCTGCCTTTGTTGTAATATTATAGACACAATTTAAATTTGAATTATAAATTAGCGGATACCCTGGACTTACTATAGATCGTGGGGTTTTTGTTGCTTCGAATGTACCTCCACAAAGCCACTCCCACCTAGCCTAGAACGTACATACAATTTAATGATTTTAAAAGGGTGTTGACTGAAGAGAACCACAATTATATGCATATATTGAATTAAATATTGAACTGACCTTAAATCCACTTCCAGTTGTTTTCTCATTACTTCTAAACAATATTTTTAATTTATCTCCTGTAGATTTTATATCAGTAGGAATATTCCTACCACATTTTTTACCAATTGATATCCATTTATCATCTTGCCAGTCCCATACCTAAAAACAAAAATATATGAACTATTTATTTAACAACTGAAATTAATGATATCTGAAAGCCCAGATTTTACCTCTAAGTAATCATTTGCACAATTATCACTGTCTTCAATTTGAAACCTTTCAGTAAATTGTATTGCAATGGAATACCCAGGATTAGCCCTAATTTCCCATAAACATTCTGCGTTATTTGGATAATCTTTGCCATAATTTGGTGTCTGAATAAATCTGTGTCTATCATGATAAATACCGCCACATCCTGAAAAAGAAAATTTATACATTCATGTTTTCTCGATGTGTCATGTATATGTTATCAAATTGCTATATAATTAAGGCGTTTTAAGTGTTAAGAATTATAAAAAATAAACCTTCAGATTTAGCTTCATATATCATTTTGAATCCTGTGCCTGAAGAGTCTGCTTCATATTTGTATTCCATCCACAAGGTATTACTTTGAGAAATTATAACACCTGGCTTATCAGTTTTGCAATATTTCCCAATTCTTGGATGTGAAGGACTCTCCCCGTTGTACACTGTAATAAAATTTTTCTCACAATCATTTCCCAAAGACATACTAAGCATAGTCAGATTTATAGTCTGCTCATTTTGAGCTTTGATCAACCAAGCACATTCTAATGATTGAGACGGTTTATTTGGGAAGTTTGGACTGAATATAAATCCTTGCTGTTCCTCTATGATTCCACCACAACCATATGTGTTATAGGATACTGTGAAGTTCATTTCACTTTTTGAAATAACCTTAAACAGATAGAATTGAGTAAAATATCAAACATTTTTATTAAACTACTTACAGTTACTTGCGTTATTGGAAATGGTGATCGAATTATGAAATCTTTAACAGTAGGTCTACAAAGGCTAGCTAGGATTAGTCTTTTGTCTTGATTTGTCACTGTGATAGACCATGGTGAATATATACACTTGAAATTCAAAAACCTCTTGGTTACATTAAAATTTAATTTTATTTTTAAAGCGAGTGTTTGGTTAAGGAAGTTATTCTTGTTTTTGTGGGTCCAATGGCACCAGTATGAACTATTTCTAATGGCTGGTTGTGTCAGAACACCTGAGTCATGGCTGAAGTCGCTAGAACAAACTGCAAACATTGCCAAATAAAAAGAGTAATTGAATTGAATGTTCACCTCTTATAGGTACTTACTGGTTGGTTTGTTTGAAGAAAATGTAGCTTTAAACCCACGATGGAGTGAAGGGCGATTTGACCAAAATATTATCATCATCTTATTTGAGCTCGTTTCAAAAGTTCTGTTGGTTGCACCAGGTCTGAGATAAGCTAAAGAAATTTTAAAAGGAATTGATCCGTCAAGCACTGCTACTGCTTGGTCGTACAGAATTGCTTCATCTAAATCAAAATCGACAAAATCAACAGTAATACGACGGCCTTCTGGTACTTCAATGGTCCATTGACAATATCGGTTTAAATGATTCATTACTGGGTAGCCTGGTGACGTTATTACTCCAGATTCGGCCTTTATAATACCACCACATTCTAAAAATAAAATACTAAATATTTTCAAACTTGCTTCTATTATTTATTCTATTACCAGATTGACTAGCATTAAATCTCAATAAAAATCTGTCTTCGTTAGTCCCTACATAGTTAACTGTTACTTGATTGCTTGATGTGATAAGTTGTGAAGGTATAGTTGTTCCAGTATATTCGCCAAGTTTTGTAACTAAAATTAGCAATTGTATTATGAATTCTCATATAACATTTATTAAGTCACATTGAAAATGCACCATCTAATAATATTACAAAGTAATACCGTACTCAGTCTTGAGCAAAAGGTGTTACTAGTTGCTGCATTTTCTATCATCATCATAGTTACCATTATTAAATAAACTATTCTTTTCAAAAATAGTGATTTTGTTTTTGTTCGTAAATGCAGGCGTGGAACGCATCTTCAGTTCTACAAATTGTATGTTCAGAAAATGATCTGTAGGCCCAGAAATATGCCAAGTGCAGTTTCTCTTTCCCTCTTTAGTTTGTAGAGATGGGTTCATTATTTCACCTTTCAAACCTCGTAGTGTACCACCACAATATGCCAGTGATATTTTAGCTTTAAATCCATTTCTAGGATCTTCAATGTTGGTAAAGAATTTCACAAACATCATGTTGCCGGTTGAAAATTGTGTATGTGGAATCTTACAATACTTTCCTATAAGCGGTGAGAATTCTGTACCTCCGTCTCTTACTTCTACGTACTCTACTTCACATCTGAAAAAATATATGTAGGTACAACTTTATAGTATAAACCATAACAAAATGTCATAAAGTTGAAAAATGCCTCATTTTAAAGTATCCGGATTTTTCTTACTGTGCTCGATAAGTCAAGTCAAATCGGTCTTCAAAATCTATCCTAAGTGATTCTTCTGGAGGTGCTCTGATCATCCAATAACATTCAGTATGAGGAAGTGGGATATTTGGAAAATTTGGTGAACTTATTTCCGTGGAATTATCCAGAGAAGATAACAATATTTCGCCTCCACATTTCACAGATATTTCCTGATATTTTAATTTGAAACCCTGAAATTTATAAGTACATTTCAGTAACGCCTTAAACTTAAATATTTAGAATTGGATGTGCAATAAATAATAAATTTAAGACTTCTGTATTTAGATTGCAACAAAAAAAAAACATAGTTTTTCTAATCCTCTTCAAAGCATACTATAAATTGGAGTTTTATTTTGATTAGATAGACAATTACAAAAACTTACCTTAATTTTTAGTGAACCATTATACTTTATATACAAGTAATTCCCAGTAGTATTCAAAGGTTCTGGAATGTCTGTGCCACAGTATTTTCCATTTCCTAATATAGGTGAATCTGGATACTTTCCATTTCTCAACTGAAAAAAATCGTATTAAAAGGGAATATAACTTCTACAGATAAATTACCATTATATAATTGTCACAGCCTTTTGTAGAATCATGTTCAATGTTCATTTCTTCAAAAGTGACTTTAATTGTTTTTCCAGAACGGACAGTTACATTCCATTCACACTGAAATTTAAAAAAAATTCTATTCAGTCCAATGTTAATAATAGTTAATGTTCAGAAATATGCAATGAAAGAAAAACTTACACTAGATTTGAAAATAGTACTTCTATTAAAATATATAAAACCGGTAGGTCCAACCATGTTTCCACCACAACCTAAAGAAAAAGCAAAAATCAGTTACTATTTCTAAATTCTAGATGAGGATATAATATTTACTTTGTTCAATATTAGCTTTAAAACCAGTTCCGTTGAGATATCTGTTTGTGATGAACTGAACTTTGAGTAAGTTAGTAAATTGGTAGTATGTTTGTTGTTCCTCTGTATTACAAATTTTTTTAACCAGTTCCCAATCATTATCTTCAGAACGTTTCTGATACAAGCTGACATAATCATCGTTGCATGAATATAATCTTCCATAAAAATTCTTAAGGTTCATATCTCTGATATACACCATCAAATGATTCATTGAAATTGTTGAAAATATCCATTCACAGTTTAGATTATGTTTGTAACCATTAGGATAACCAGGTGATATAAGAGCATAACTGCCAACTGTGTTAATATCTATTGCTCCTGTTGATCCACAGTCTTTATTTGGAGTGCCTGTACACAGATTTAAAAACATTCAATTAATATGTAGTGTAAATGAATTAACATGGACTTGTATATTGGTATTGTCATACTAAAATAATGTAAATTTCTCATTATTTGATAACTTTTTGAAAAGTAAAATCGAGATACCTGGACCTGAAGGTGGAATTGAATCACTGCTTATTTCAAGCCATTCTACCAAAAACTTAGATCCCATTCGAACATAACTATATTCAATAGTAATATACAGTATATTTGTGCTTGATTTGATGGGATCTGGCAGTTCCATGCCACAAATGGATTTTAGTACTGGCGCTGTATCGTCAACACCATCATAAACCTAAAAAAGGACACTTAAGGCTAAAACAAAATTTATATACATTCCTACCGTAAAAGTTGCTGAATAGCATTCGTCACTATAAGATTCCACATAAAATTCTTTAAATGTTAGTAGAATACGTTTTCTTGATCCAACTGTGATTTTATAAGCGAATGTTCCATAATCATAATAGCTTTGTGGATACATTGGTGAAGCTATAGTACCACGAGGCCCACTAAGTTCATTATAGTCATCTGATGCAAATTAAACAAAAATTAATGAAATGTTGCAACTGTAATTGTCCACAAAAAAAAATGTAGAACCTTTTTTTACTTACTTAATTGGTATTCTCCATAAAACCCTTTAGCTAATACAACAGTACCACTTTCTAATTTGCTACCTTTATACAGCAACCATAAGGTTCCTACATTAGTAATATTCGATGGTTTGTCTTTTCCGCAGTAAATTCCTAGTAATGGTCCGGATACATTGTGTGATCTAATTTCTAAGTAATCTGTGTTGCATTTTTCTGACTCCCGAATATCGAATTCAATGAATGATAAAGTGATTTTATTACCTACAAAAAATAAAATAGAATATATTTTACATGAATTCCTTGCACTATGTGAAGTCAAACTATGTTTTTGTTTTCTTTTTTTAGGTTTAAGTGATGTATAGACATTATGTACTTACCAGGAGCAACATTTATTATCCATTCACATTCCATATCAGATGGATATTTTTTAGGATATCCGGGAGTGGCAAAGAATCCCTCAGCATTATTAAATGTCCCTCCACAATCTATAAAAAACATGATGAAATGAGAAATAATGATATTGAAAAATCTGTATTACAAAAACAAACTGTATACACAGTTTTATGATGTTTTGAGGAAAATGGTATTGTGATACTTACGAGAATCGAAAACGGAATATGTAGCAAAGAAATTCATGGTCTGTTCTAATTGAATAGTAATAGCTGATCCATCGCTGACTATAGGTGGAGGTATTTTTTTACCACATAAACTTTTAAGAAGAGGAGATTCTGTTGTTTCGCCTCCATATATTTTAACAGGGTTCTCCCCATCACAATCGTACATATGCATTTGCATTGTTGTTATTATTAAACTTATATGATTTGCTGAAAACATAAAGATATTCATATACAGAGCAAAAATTCAATAGTTGTCCTTAATAAGAAACCAAACAGTATACATATATTTTATACTTACATGGATTTGAAGATACAATCGTCCATAAGCAAGAAGAGTAGGCAACTAATTCGTTGTGAGTTACCTGAATAGTACCACTTCCTTGAGTAGTTATTCTCGATCCACAAGCCTAAAGGAGAAGAATCTGGATGTTATATTACATTGAAACAACAGGTATTTATTTATTCAGAAATTAATTACATGCAATATCAAAACATTTTTTTACCTTCTTGTATTTGGCTAGAAATCCTTTTGTCGTGTATTGTAATGAGGTAGATGTCCTAAATTCTATATACATCTCATTGAAGGTTGATTTAATAGTGTCATTTGGTGCAGAAGCACAGACTTTTTTTAAAACCGGATAAGCTTCTGTTGGACCATCATACACCTAAAAAGTTAACATTTTGATACATGAAATACTTGTAAAAGATTTTTACTTTTATATAATTGTGATCACAGTTTGTTGGTAAGTCTGCATCATCAAACAGTAATTCAATTGCATGATTTTCATCAACTTCAATAAGCCAAAAGCAGGTATCATTTCTGTCAAAGTTGTTAGGGTAATTTGGAGAGAATATAGCTCCTTCTGGAGCAGTAAATCTTCCACCGCATTCTAAAATATATAAGTATTTTAATAAATTTTTCTCCTAAATATATATCATTTACTTGTAGGAACCGATGAATAATTTGCTATAAACCCTTTTCCTTCATAGCTGTAGTCAGAGTGGAACTCTATAAACATTTGATTTCCTGTACTAGATATTACTATCGGTTTCTGTTGATGGCAAAATGTTGCTATTTCATTAGAAGATGCATTTGGTCCATTATAAATCTGAAAATAATGTCTTATTAGGCGAATCAAATACAGTATACTTGATATTTACCTTAACCCAATCATAGTCACATAAATCTTTTTCAACATCTATTTCTGTGAACCGTATTTCAATACTATAACCAAAATCTACCTCTATCTGCCATTCACACTTGGTCGATGGAGGATATGGTTTCGGATAGTTAGGAGATTGAATAGTACCAGAATTGCGAGTTAAAAGTCCACCACAACCTATATGTGTACATATATTTATGTATATATAATATACTATTATTACTAATATTAAACTTACCAAACAGTTGCCATTCTAATCTAAATCCTGATCCTGTCACCCATTTGTCACTAACAAAGTGGATTTGAGCATGATCGGAATTTATAGTCATTTGTCCTGGATTGTCATTCCCACAGTATTTCCCTTGTCTGATATAATTTGGTTCATCTATATCATATTCATCTTTTTCTTCCAAATATTTTATCTAGAAATATGAAATTGCGATATTCACTTTTTCCATTTTCATTAATTTTTACCTCTAAATAGTCCGAAATGCAAGATTTGTTGTTAAATGTAAAAGAACTCTCCAAGTCAAAGTGAGAGAAGGTTATATTTATTTTATTTCTGTCAGTAACGATAATATCCCACCAACAATTGAGGTCTTGAGCATACTCATTAGGGAAGTTTGGACTCTCTATTACTCCTCTATATCCTACTAGAGTGTTATTGCAAACTGAAAAAGAATCAATCAACAGAATTACATACTTTCAAATACTCGATATTCTTACGTGTCGAGTAGTGTAACTGGAACCCTCGACCTTGAAAAGCAACATCGGCTCTGAACTTTACAAGCATTTGGTGATTAGATGATAGTATTGGCTTATTTTCTTTAACACAGAATTTTCCTAAAGATTTGGAATTTATTGACAAGCCATCAAATAACTGAAAAAATAGTTATGAAATTTTTTAAAAACGTTATGCCATACTGTTATTTACTTGGACATAATCAGGAACGTAATCTAGATTACATTGAACATTTTCTAAATCCATATCGGAAAATAAAACTTGTATTCTAGATCCAGCCCCTACTATTATTTTCCAAATACAATCTGTATTTCTACTGTATGCTTCTGGATAGTTAGGCGATATAATTGAACCAATAGGTGAAGTCAGGGTACCTCCACAACCTTAAATTAAATTGTTTTTGTCATTAGTATACATATGCATACAGGACGTTTCTTAAGTACATGCTGAAAATCCAGAAATGTGTTCTATGGTTAGAATTAATTAATTTGATTAAATAAATATAGAGACCAAAAATTCTAGTTTATTAAAAATATCTCAAATGGTTTAGAAATGAAAAATGTTGAACTGATTTGATTATACTTTGAAGACCATGAAGATCGAAAACCATGGCCTTAGGATCTTATGTTTATTTAACAGATTACCATCATTTTAACCATGAAATATGTAACTTGTATTTTCTTTGTGTACTTAAGGAACAACCTGTAGTATATTTAAAAAATAATGCTTTCTACCCACCTGTTGCTGTCGAGGACCAAGTTATCTTGAAACCACGACCTGCTTTGTTCGGATCTGATATAAATTGTAGGTATAGCTTATTGGTATGAGAAGGTATCTGTTTAGGAATTTTGGTGCCACAGTATTTGCCTAATAGTGGTGAATTAGATGTGCCTCCATTTCTACAATACAAATAGTGCTTTTAGTATGCTGATAACTAATTTAGAATTACAATCTTATACCTTATTTCCAACCAATCATATCTACAATTAATATAATATTCTATGTCGAAATCGGTTACATTTAGTAAAATTTGTTGTCCAGAAGGTACGGTAATTGTCCATTTGCAGTCTTTGTTGGGAGGATATTCATTTGGATAGCTAGGGGTTTTAATGACACCAGCAGATGTATAATAATTCCCTCCACAAACTAAAAAAAAAAAAAAATTATTTAGAGCCTATGCGGCAATTCAGTGTATTAGACTCACTATTAGATTCAGGCATAAATATGTACGTAGCTAAGAAACCATCCATATGAATAGTGATATCAGTGACGAAAACGATTGTCATGATATTGCCAGAGCTCATTAAAATGGGCGGTAAGTTGGGCCCACAATATTTGCCTATTAGTCCTCCCATTCCTAATTCGGTATTATTGTCAAAAACTTGAATATTATCATAAGAGCATTCGAAGCTTTGTTCTAAACTAAAAGTGACCCATGTCAGCTGAATAACAGACTTTGGCGGGGCAATTATCACCCAAGTGCATTTTAGGGAAGGAGGATAGTACCCATCATGTCCTCCTGGAGAAGCAATATTACCTACTTTGTCTCTTAATATTCCTCCGCATCCTAAAATATACACAGAACAATTTTTAGTTGTTTAAACTTGTACAAAACTACTTAATTAACGAAAGTTTATGAAAAATAATGTTACCTAAGTTTGTAGATGTGTAGGTTACTTCAAAGGATGTTAGATACATAAATTTTCGGTAATATCGAATCCAGAGATGATTACTTGTAGAGGTAATAGTCATTGTTTGTGACATACAGATTTTTTTTATTAAAGGTGCATCTTCAGTGTCGCCATCTCGAATCTAGTAAAGGTTAATTAACAATTAGTTAAATTATGTGAGCAATGCATTATTCTAATTTTAATTAAAGAAAACTATAAAATAAAGAATGTTAGTAATATATATATATATATATATATATATATATATATATATATAAATGACTAATTTAGAACAGAATCAGTAGATTAGAAACTTTTTTAACCTCTAGCAGATCCCTTTAGCAATTTTTTTTTTAAACAGCGTAATGTTTCAGAAACCTATTTGTTGCAGGTTAATCAGTTAAGTCAGTCAGTCAGTTAAGATTAATATCAGTTTCTACTTATAGCTAAAAAATGTTTCCTTCAGTGTTACTTTAAATGATGTTATACTTACTTCAACATAATTACTACAGTATGTACTGAAAGGTCGGTTCATTATTGACACTTTTATTGTTAGTTCTATGATATATCCTAGAGGTTGCTCTATCTGATAAATACAGTCAATTTTGTTGCGCATCGATCGTGGAGGCGATTCAAATGAACCAGTCGTATTGACAAATTTCACACCACAAACTAAAAAACCACAAAATTTAATACTGTGTAGAAAATAATATACGTTGTTACATACTTTTTTCATATTTTATTTTCCATTTACTAGTAGATCTAGATATCGAAGAAATTATAGTTATGTGAGTATTAGAAACGTAAGAAGCTGGCAAAATATTGCCACAGAACCGTCCCATCAATGGTGAATCTGTGTTCGGCCCTTCTCGAATCTAAAATAATTTATTAAATGCAGCACAGTATGTTAATCATATAAAATTGAACAACTAATTTTTACCTCAAGATATTCGTCAGTACAACCAGAAGTTTGACGGAGATCTAAATCTAAAAATGTGATTTTTGTTCTCGTGTTGTACCCTTGCTGGATTTTATATTCACATACACTTTCTGTTGGACTGTTAGGTGGTTTTATGGAATTTATTGTACCTTCTTCAGCTGAATAAATGCCCCCACAACCTGGTATTCCTGAAAAATTTTTATTGGTATTTTATTTGGACTTTGTGAATCCATTTATTTTGTCTACTTGTATATGTATTTATATACCTTCTACTACCGAGTATGTCATCTGGAAACCAGGATGAGAACTGTCTTTACCCGAATGAAAATGTATTTCTACACCATCAGTTATTGAGTAAAATGGAATTGGATTTGAACTATTGCAGAATTTAGCAAAAGTTCTGTCTTTCCCCATTTTAAATAGAGCACGAAACTAAAAATAAATGGTAACCCTTATAAATTAAATATGAACAAGATGATGCACTTACTTCTATGAAATCATGATCACAGTCTGCATTGTTACCAATATCTAACGAGTAGAAATGAAATAGTAATCTTTTGCCAATAGGCAATATAAGCCCCCAGTAGCAATCCCTGTAAAAATAAAACGCTTTAGCCTATTGTATTTATTGTTGATTTAAAAGCATTTACCGGTTTGGTGGATAATTTCCAGGAGAACCAGGGGATTCAATTGTTCCATGAGATGTTGTATTAAATATTCCGCCACAAACTAGAAATTATTTACATATTTTGTAATAATTAGTTATCACATAAACCAGTTATTCAACAGTTATAGTATATTAAATTGATAAATACAGTGACTTTACCTGGATTTGTAGCATTCCACGTGAGTTTAAATGTAGGTTTGGCATTTCCTGCATTAGATATGAACCAGAAGTAAATGATGTTATGGCTAGATAAAATTTTACCACCCAGTGGCAGATTAGTTCCACAAAATCTTCCCAAAGGATGTGATGCTGACGTTGGGCCATCATGTATCTAAAGCAAAAGGAACAGTGTGAACATAATAATTTTTCGATCATGAAGTTCTAAGCCATATAACATTAATAAAATAAATACCTGTAGCCAGCCAGATCGACAATCTGTAGACTCTCCGATATAAAATTTACTAAAAGTAATATTGAGAATTTTAGCAGAATTTGTTTCTATAGTCCAAGAACAACTTATGCGATTAGTATATGTTTCATAGTCATCAGGAGGATAGCTTAAAACACCAGATGTTCCAGACAGTTTTCCACCACAGCCTAAAAACAATTAGATCTTATTCAATAAAGCTTTTTATTACCACTGTATATATTGTTAATTATTTATACCTGGAGCTTCCGTTTCACATAGTGTTCCTCTGAATCCACCTTTACAGACGCAATGGAAAGTTCTTCCTCTTATATTTAGGCAAGTACCTCCATTTCGACAAGGGTTTGTAGTGCATGGATTATTCGTTGCAATATTACAATTGCGGCCTTGAAAGTTATCCTTGCAAGTGCAAATATATTCTCCTGTAAAATTATTGATTGAACAGTCGCCATTTACGCAGGGGTTTGGAGCACAAGGATTGAAAGGACTAGAAGAAAGTATGCAACCAGTCGGACCTATTCCATTGCCAACATATCCAGTTGGACAGATACATTCCACATATGTTGAACCGATTCCTGAAAATTATTGACGTTAACAACATAAAATCGGTTATAACACCATATTCACACAATATTTTATTTTAAATAATATCTATATTTTCTCCAAAACGTGTTTATTAAATATGATGTACTTACGGGGGTTGTCTCTGCAGTGAGCCAAGTGATGACATCCGCCGTTATTAACATTACATAAACCTCTAAATACGCAAGTAGTTCCATCTCCTTCATAAGCTGGTGGGCAAAGACCGCACATTCTAGATCCCTAGAGGTGTTCAAAATTATTTTACAAATATTACTTTACAAAATAAAAACAGTACCTGCGTATTTATACAAGTAACCATAGGATTAAGACTACAACCCCCATTATTTGTTTCACACTCATTTATATCAGAACAATAGTAGCCGTTACCAGTGTATCCTATAATTCTAGTTTTAAAAATATATCCTATATAGTAATATACATATTACCTGTAGGACAGCTACCACAATAGAAAGACCCAGGTACATTTACACACGGAACTTTTGGATTTGTTGAGCAGGATGGATGATTTAAATTACATTCGTTTACATCTACAAGACATGCTTGATTTGTTCCATCAGTTGTCCACCCCTAATGAGTTAATCGTTTGAGTCACATTTTCACAGAAACTAAATCTGTATGATTCAAAATACTGCGATTTTTGAAAATTTTACCTGATCACAAATGCATTTATAGCCAAGTGGAGTGTTTTGGTGGACGCAAGTCCCATGACCACATAACTCTTGACCCCCTGTATTGCAGTCCGCCTTCCGCCTGGTGCAGTGTATTCCCACATAGCCTGGCTGACATAAACACCTGAAGAGTAAAAAGTTATCAGAGTATCCTCTCCATGAATATTATTTTTAATTTTCAGTTTTGCTGTATATATCCATATAAAAATATGGAAATGTACGTTTCTTACTCGTAAGTCCCCGGTTTATTAACGCAAATGGCTCCATTTTGACAACCCAAGTCAGTACCTATAAATCTAGCACATTCATTTACATCTTCTAAACAATTTATACCCTGTAAATGCACAATTAGTTTTGTTTTCATTTTAAATTTTTTTAAATGGTGATTGTACCTGCCACCCATCTGGACAATGACATATGTAATTTTTGAACATGTCTTGACATATTCCTCCATTTCTACATGGGTTACCAACACAGTCATCTTGAAGTAATGAAGCTTCGAGATCATTAACTTTTCTCAATAATATGTTGAACAATCTCCTCAATCTTCTATTTGGTAGGTCACTCATACTTGAAACAGAACCATTGTCCCACCGAATTGGTATATCAGTCACTCTTTGTTCGAGAAAATCTATTCTGTCCCCATATGAACTAAAGGTCTTCTGATAGTTTTCAACTAGTTTTGTAGCATTGTGAGCCTAAGAAATGAAACTTTCATGGATGTTGAATATGGCAAATTTTTTTTATTTTGGAAGTAAAATATAATATATGTTTTCATACTTCCATTATAGAATAATGGTAGAAAATATAAGGTATCAATATTGTATTGGATAGAGTTTAAAGAAGACTACTTTTCAATATTCTGTCTGAAGAATTTATTTTACTGTTTGGATTATGTACTCACCTTGTCAAGTGTTGAAACTAAATCAATATTATTTATAGAGACTCCTGCTGAAGTGCTAGTTTTGAAAGTAATGTTTTTATCATGTGCTGCGATAAAAATTAAGTGTCCCTCTCGTACTAATAAACTGGGACTGAAAGAAAATAACATTTTAAAATGCAATAATTTATAACAATTGTGTGTAGAATAATTAACCAAAAATATTCTTTTATGATTTCTCTATATAAGTTATACATTTTTTGTTGTATACATCTAAATGTACAACTGAGGTACATTTGGTTGACCTATTTTTTATAATTGAAATAGAATTAATTTTAAATTGTAAAATAATGTAGATTAAATAAAAACATTAAGTATTAATATATCGGGTCAGATATTCTAAATAACTATATTATTTTTTTTACTTCAAAGAAGTAAGTAAAGTAGGAAATATTGAAATTATAACAGTATATACTTACATTTCATTGTACAAACTTATGGAATTAGACACATACAATAAAAAAATATATACCAGTAAAATTAATATATTCATATTTAATTATTCGGCATTGTTTTACGACTGTAACAAGGTAAATGGTGTTAAAATATTGTATTAGGCCTTATATAAAATTACATTAAAAAGGGGCGGTATAGTGTCTGATTACTTATAGAGGGTGGAGCAATCAGTATCAGGTACGGATGACTATTGTTTTTCTTGCACTTTAGTAAGATGAATTATTTCTAGAAAAAATAAAATTCTTATTTTTTTTTCAGTTATTTCATTTATAAAATTTGCTGTTAATTAAATAAAACACCTTTATATATACATATTCTTTATTTAAAACTAAAGAGATCTATTTAAAATTGTACAGTCACAAATCCAAAACAAAACTTTTGAACAACGCTTACATAAAACTACAAATAATACTGATTAGCACTACATAAATCTTCAATCACAGTTCTGTTAACTATGTATGAAAAACATACTGAAAGGACAAATTTTCCATTTAATTTGCTTAGATTAATATTTGTTAGTGTGAAGGTATACACTAGATATTTACAGATTTATATTTGTACTACTAATTTAGACAGCATCATATGCTGTGTACAATTTTTTACAGATCGTGTTTAAAAAATTAATTTAGAATGTTAGACAGTAAATAATGTGTTAATGGGAAAATTAGTAGTGTAATAATGATTGATTATAGTAATATTAAGACATTAAAGGGTTTGAAATAAATTAAAGTGAAAATTATAAGTAATATTAAAATTAAAATTGTCATTTTGTTAGAAGGTAGAATAAAACAAATATTTGAGTTTAAATATCTTAAGTTAAATTTGCGATATGTTATCAAAAAAACATTATTATTAAGCATTTAACTGAAGCTCTAGATTTAAATATTTTGGAAAACTATATGAAGTTATTAAAAATATTGGAAACTTAACTTTGTCATAATGCTACTTATATCATCGGGATAAAAATAATTATTTAACATAAATACCATCTTCTAAAATTGCGAAAACAGTATTATGCTGCGAATTAAAAACTTTATATATATTATATTTGTACGAAGACCAATTATTATGGCATGTGATATAGATAAAAAATTTATGTACAATCAAGAATGGTACCTTTTTAAGAACCAATACATAAAAATAAAAAAATAAAATAAAACTATATTTGAACATTTAGACAAAATAAAAAACTATCCTGTTCCTAATCTCACTAAAGTAGGACTAGTTACCAACAATAAATAAAAAAATATATTTCTACTACGAAAATTAAGTATCGATATTAACACACTTATGGTGTTAATGTTAGAGGAAATACTTGTGTGATTTCACCAATGCCTTTTGCTGCACCTTCTCTAAACAGTAGTCTTTGACCTACAGCTACATACTCTGGATGTAATTTGAATTTAAACAGTACCGAGTCCTGTTCATTTGTATGTATGCATTTTGATGAACAAATGCCTATAACAACGGCTGTTTGACGAATATTACCGATGTGAACCGTAGTTTGAAACCCTGGATATATAGCAGTAGCATGGAACAGCACTGATACACTCGCTTGGAAAAATAGACAGCCTTTCGCATTTTCTTCGTGGCTAAGCAGTACCATACCATTTCTAAGACCTGGGATATAAGTGTCTAAACAGACTGCTGCACTTTGACCAGCACGAACCATTCGACATGGAACTCGATTACGATGAATGGATTTAACTATTACATTCTGAAAAGAACCATTTTTCATTGGACCGATCTGCATCTTACTTCCTTCAGTGATAACTCCTTTTGTAAGTAAGCCTCCAAGAATTTGACCTAAATCTCCAGCTTTGAAATTCTCATCTATATGAAATTCTGGGGATTCCTAAAATTATAAAATTTTAAGCATCTTGTGTACATTAATATATTCAATCGACCTGTTACCTGTTCTAACCGCTCCTTTTCCTTTGAGCTTATACCAGGTGGCATAACATGTAGAAACCTTAACAGTAAGTCTAAACCTTCACCGCTAACACTGGACACGCAAAATATTGGAACAACATTTTCAGTAAGTTGGTTTGCTCCAGCTGTTATCACATCATCCAGATTTCTTATTACCAATGGTACTCTCCTGCTTCCTACTTGTTTTAAGAACGATTCCAGACTCTGTAGGGTACTTGTTGGTTGAACCAAATCAATTTTTGTAATGACGATAAAAAAGGGGACATTCAATGCTACTGCTATAGCAAGATGCTCGTGTGCCATACCCACTGCACCTGCTGTACTGGATATCTAAAAAAGCAATAATACACCTGTATATGAAAAAGGAATTATACAGGAAAACATATCATCATGAAAATTCATATAATCGTAGCAAAAATAGAGATAGCTATAAATTGTATCAAACTTTGTTTAAAAATATAAAAATGCAATATTTACATTCAAATTATTTTACAATTATAAAAGTGTTAACTACAATTTGTTGGTCGCCTTTAACGTAATATTGTAGCAAAATCTGATGCAATTTTATACTTCTGTGTATGAGCCACAACTGCAGGAATTTTTATGACCGTGTGTGTCATGTATATTTTACCACTAGCATAGCATGGTGTGGAGAGTAGCCCGAAAGACCTTGAATCGTGGTTCTGATATATTTTTTGTGCCCCGCAAGATCCAGGAAAGTAACCAATTTTGTAGATGTATCACAAATTTCTTCTGCCGTAATAAGTTCACTGTAACTGTAGTTGATTGGCTGACCCTAAAAAAAACATTTCAATTTTACTAATTGTCAACTGAAACAAGATTTATTATAATTATTTGAAACTGAATGTACCTGTGAATTAAATCCGAGGATTTCATGAGAAATAGAAGACGTTCGACCACTCTGGATTTCATGTAGATGCCTGAACATATTTAACCTTGCCCGACCTCTGCCGTTATCCAAACTGCCTTGTGTTAATACTCCAAGTAATGTAGATTTGCCAGCATCAGCATTACCTAAAACGGCCACCCTAATTTCAATATTATTCTGATCATCGGGAACTTTTCGTACAAGAACTTCTGCGATACTACGCCCATTTTCAAGTACTCTTTCTCTTAGAATGGTTGTGGTTGCGCCCAGTTTATTTGCCATTTGTTGAAGAGTGTGTAAACTAGCTGTCATATCCCGTTTCGACAGGCCTGCCAAAATACCACTGTCTTCCACACCAATTTCATATATTGCCTCGCCATTGCCTTCTCGAAGTCGCCACTTTAACTAAATGAACAACATAGAACATATCAGAAATAAAGCAAAAGTTTGAATAAATTAATATCAAACTTCATATTATTTATTTTTGATTGAGAACTTAATTATTTATATTCAAAAAGTCAAAATATATTGTTTATGGTCCAAATGTTCATAAGTACTTCAATAATCTTAGATAAAATTTTAATCTACTTAAATATTTTTATATTATTAACATATTATTAATTATAAACACTTACTCAATGAATTTAAAATATTTTAAGAATTCAGTAATTTACATGATGTTTCAATTTCTTGTTCACAATTATGAACATATTGCATCATTCCTCAATACCATAAGTTAGCTGTGGGAATCTCCTAATGTACATGCTTTTGCAATAATAACACTCCCTCGCAACAGTTTTTGAATTTCTGGCTGTTCTGAGTATACATTTCATTAAATATTTATTGGTGAGTGAAACAACTAAGAACTAACATTAAAAGTTGAAAATAGATTTCATTACAAATACTTACGTCAGCATTAAAAAAAAAATCACAAAATTCATTTAAAAGATTGTCATTATTATTGCAAACGATAGTACATTATTATAATATGATTAAAGTATTTACTGCAATGCAAAAGTATTTTTCTAAAAAATTGTATTCACCTGTGTTACTAAATGTTCGAATCGTTGCTTTGTTGGATTTACAATTTTCAATTTATACTCAACATTTCCAAGTTGTGGTTCTGGTGGTAAAGAATTTTGATTATTCATGTTATCAATGGCAAATTCTTCGTTGCTGCAGTCATTGCAGCTGCTGGGGTCAAAAAGACTGAAGAATGAATCCATTGTGAATCGCTTTTCCTAAAAAATTGTACTAGATAGTTAGAATAAGTGCAGTTGTAAAAATTAAAGTTACATCATAGTACTATTAAATGTAAACATATTGCACTACATTATGAAACTAAGTGAAAGTGTTAAACTACTGTTTGGAACCAGATATATCGTTTGATTTGAAGAAATTAAACACTTAAGCTCTTTAATTACATATTATATTATAATTAAACGTGCCTACAGTAAAAATAAAATGAACAAAATCCTGATTAATAAATTAGGTACTTTATTTATATTTATTATTTTGTTTACATAAAGAACCTTACCTCTGTTTATAAATTACTGGCCAATGAACTTAATTGAACAGATGTACATTTTTCAGGTATTATATAAACATAGTTTACTCCTACGACCTCTCTAGGCCTAACAAACTGCAATCATGTTGGATATCACTTCAAAAACTGTCACACCTGTCACAAATACTTTATTCTTTATTTATAACACTTCAACTACTAAAACTAAAATACCTTCCCCCCTTTCCAACTTCGTTCGGAGACGTCAAACAGTTGACAGTTCCGAATACTGAATATATTACTTCAGTATTCACAGTTCACAAAGGCTTGTTTGGTTCCGACAGCGAACTGTTTTAGAACGATTCAAAATAACTGAATAAGCGATGACAAACTGAGACTGCTGAGAATGCAACTAGATGACTATTTAAAACTGTTCTAGGATCATTCAAATTCGAAATCAAAACGGGCTTAGAGTTTTATTTTTGAATGATTCTAGAACAGTTGTATACTCTTGTCATCGCTTGGTAGTTCTTTTAAAGAATTGCTCAGTTATTTTGAATCGTTTTGGAACAGTTCGTTTTCGGAACTAAAAGAAAATAAAACAAACCTAAGATGTCACATAAACAATATTATCTTATAGACAAAGGTATTTAAAAAAATAAAATAATTTGTTAATGATTAATGCCCGTCTATATTTTATTTTTGATAATTATGATCCTATGGTTGGTTATGGTTTATGGTAATTCGATTCCTTATGTTCTGTGCTGTTTATTCTTGTATATTGTCTATGGTATTATTATTTTTTATATTTTTATTATTTATTTCTGGTTCGTATCATGTTAAGGGCACCATAAAAGTATAAAAATATAGTACTTATAAATAAAATATCAAGTTGTAATTATAGTTATAACTTCATTCACATCTACCAATTTTTAAAATGCATACAGACTTGTCACCACATTTACATAGTGAAAAATGTAATGAGTTAATTGAATTACTGCAAAAATGCCATAAGGAGGTAGGTAAAATTTGGAAAATACTATTTTTGCACTTACTGTAAAACTTGTAGCATTCATTTTTGCGATTTTTTGGAAAATGTAATTCAGAGGATCACCAAATGACAAAATGTTTAAAAGAAGAAAGGTTACTTCGAAGACAGAGGAACTATGAGAAATCATTAGAGACCAAGGCAAGGCTTAGGCAGATATTTCAAGAAGAAAGAGAAAGGAAGAAGGCTGAATCTAATAATAGTTAATTTATGTATAATTAGTTTCATTGCAGGCACTGTATATAAATGAAATAAAAGTTTTATCATATAAATTTATTTACAACAATTAAATATTGGAAGTGTTTAACATATGCTGACCTTTTTCTATGAGAAAGTAAAATGTTTATTTGAAAACTGGTTTCAATTTCATCGCGACATTCAAAAGCACCTAGGATTAACTAATCTTAGAAGATGATTTTGATGAGTATATCAGCATCAGCTGACCTTCGTAATATACCAAATTATATAAATCTATAGTAAATGTTCAAGGTTATTATATATTACTTTCCATTTGTGATTACAAACGCATCATTGTATTTTTAAAATTTTATTATTTCAGTATATGACATTTAGTTAAACATATAAATTTTAATTAATACTAACACAAAGACTGCTTTACGATATGCGAGGTTTTTGTATAATTTCCAATTTTCTTCTGTAAAACTGAAATTATAGATTTTTAAACACAGCTGCTTGAATAAAAGTTGTGTACACTACCAGAATGAAAATTGCAGTATACAAAAACTCCCTACTGATATTTCATTATATAATTCCACGTTTTAGATGAATAAGTTTAATCATTAACCTTTTAACAATAATGCTAAAAATAAGGCGAGACATAAAATAGAATATGATGGAATATTAATGTTAAAATATTCTCTAAAACAGGAATACTTGTATATATTTTTCTCTATTTTAACAACTGGAATGAAAATAATTATTTTTTACATTAAGATGATGAAATATTTTACATTTTTTTAAAACTATGATTAAAATCAGCAAGAAACCATACTGTAACAAGTGACTAAAATTCGTAAAGTGCTTGTACTGTAACATTCAACACTATCACAGTTGAAATTAAAATCGATGCCAATAACTTTCTTTTAAATTTGGTGTTTATTTAAACTAGTCACTAAATTTAATACATTATGGTTTTATAATAAAAAAAAATGAGCCAATGAACTCAGTAGTATACAAAAACAAAATATGAGTGAATATAAATTTACAAAATGAATATATATGTGTAAACCCTACAAGACATTATAGTTTATAAATAGTATTGTTTTTAAATTATTTTGTAAAAGCAGCAAAAACAGCCCATAAAACATCGGATGTATTTGGTTTATTGGCTTCTTCCTCAAAATTTAAATCGAGAAGTTTTCTTACTCGTTTTGTAGCAAGTTCATAATCATCATCATTTAATGGTGCAAAAGCATTCTCAAGTACATCACTAGCATGTGCCAGAAATATTAGGGCTAACATTCGTTTATCCATTTGTTGTGGGTTATTTACCCATTTAGCAAGTACAGCATCTTGAATTTTTTTTATTAAACGACTTTTAGTCACATTATCTGTTAACGGATGTGTAGTCATATCAAAAAATAAAAAATTCTGTTTCTCCGTTGTTAAAACACCTTTTTCAACTAAGTTTTTCGCCAACCTTTCTCGAACGTTTTTCAACTGATACCGTAGTTTTAGAGGATTCCACGTCTCACCACTTAAATATTCTATCCAACTTTGCACAGTTTCAGGTGGATCAGTTTCTTTAAGGTGTTTTAGAGCTTCATCTAAGAGAACATCTCCAATAGGTGTATCATTTTTGACAATTAATTTTCTTGCCAAGAGACCTCTCCTTCTCATACCAAGTCTTTCTAATTCCACTCGACCTCGTAATCCCAATTCTATCAGAATGCATCCTCGAAGTCCGCTAGAAATGCAGTCGTTCCAAAATGATGTGTACCCTTCTTTATCTTTGAGACCTAGTAGTAATACTTCTTCCATTAATGTCAATCTCGTTTCTTTAGAATCTCCATCGTCAACGTCTTCATCTCGATTTGATTTTTTCTCGTTATTTTGCTCTTCTTTGTTTAGACCCTCACTATTTTCTCTAGTTACATTTCTTCTTTTAACAAATCCCTCACTACGATTCATTTTCAGAGAACATATCTAAATGTTGACGTTTACTTTTTGCAGGATCTGGTATGGAAATGGAACCAAACTGTCAAATTATTTAAGCAATTTTATACGTACTACCTTGGCTCTTAAACAAGCTTAGTTACTTTCATGACGTCATGGTTCCAATTTTTTTAAATAATTGCTTTTTTAAGATTTTCAGAATGTTGTATTTTGTTTTATATGATACATTGTTTTATTTTAATTTGTTTTTTTAAAAACCAATTCTGTAATGTTTATATTATTCAATTTATTATTATGGTTATGCAACCAAATATACAACATGAGTGTAACGATACATGTATAATCTCAACACGTACTGAGACTACTGAAAGAGAAATTACGGTATTCTTCTATTGATATTGTACTTACGCTGACGGTGTAACCAGTGATGTTAGCATATAGGGAATTTCCTTACTTGTAGGGGAAAATGGTCTAAAAATAGGCCTGTAGGGAAATAGGGCCAGAAATTTCATAATGTCAAATTTGTAGGGGAAAAACATAAATGTTAAAGAATAGAACGATTTCCTTTTATAATATCAATATTATTTAATTATTAACAATGGTGGTTGTTCTGTTGTTTTTTTCTTTTGCAACGCTTTTATTTTATACGAATTCAGTTTTCTAAAACTTCGAAATAAAAATCTTCTATAAATTTGACAACAGTGGCCACCATTTAGTCATTTAGTTTTTTAAGCTATATAGTTATTAGTTAGTGTATATAAAGTCGGCCAGTGCGAAACATGATCCTATAATCCTATAGATCGTGATTGCCCAAACCGCGAGATGGCTAAGGAATTTTGTGCTTATGTAGGGAAACTAATTTTTAAATGTTACAGTACACGAATCATATAATGAAAATTGATATAACTTTACGGAAAATCGTGATCTGCCGTAAACGCTTAGTAGATTATTGAAAATGGTATATAAATACTGATGATAATACAGCTAATAAAAAAAATCTAGATTATTAATCTTACATTTTTTTATATTTGGAACTTTTGCTGTACCTACGTACCTTAAATTACACGTGGTATATATTTAGTGACAGTGATATAACATAGATAGGTACATACAAAATTAGGACGTATTTTGACTGTTAAGAAAATGTATTATAAAACATACTGAAATATGACCTTCTATGTAGTAGGCATAAAAAATAATGAGTTAAAAATACAAATGAAAATATATTTATTTTATTGAATAACTTAACCTAATTATGTCTTCTTACAATGTTATTAATAAATCATAAATTATTTAATAAAATGAAAAACAGGGAAAACAACGAAAATAAAAACTAAGTTACATAACTACGATGTATCAATTTTATCTGTACATTCAGTATACACGTAACAACAACAAACACTGTAAATTTAGTAAGGAATTGTACATCTGGTTTCAAAAATATATATAATAATAACGCACTCTCTTTGATTGTATCGATACTTGTTTGAACACTCCGTTTGCAAGAATTCTTTAAATGCTATCAACACACATGGCAGGATACTACGCAAGCATGGCTGATTACTGTCTGTAATGTGCACTTAACATCAGTCCAGGTAAGGATGACAGCGACAGCACTGATTAAATGAATGATTTAAATGATGTCGCGATGATATAGCGCTGTGAGCGCGTATAGAAATAAGTCTGTTACTGAGAAGTTTTATCCCAAGAATTTTGAACCGATCGAGATCTGGATATAATAACTATACCTAAACTGAATTAGATTAGATCTGGTTCAATTTTCCGAGATAAATCCGTTGATAATTCTGGTGCAGGATATGTCCTGCGAATTTAGGGTTAATACTTGGTCCTTTTTTATACTGGCTCAACTACCAGGTGCAGCTGTTGATTGGCTCTGTGCCTCAGCCAGTGCATTTTCCACTAATTTCTTATGTGTCCCAACCAATTCTGGGAGGTCATATGCAATCGCAATATCCAGCCTGTTAATGGGACAACCTCTGAAATAGGTGCAAGTCGCAGAGAGTTGCTGGAAGTCGTATAAAGGATTCAGCTTGAAGAAGTCTTTATAGACATCAGGATCCGGAAGATCATAACGTGAAATATTCGTTAATGTCGAAAGACCCTCGTATATGTGATAATCTTGAGGATGCTCAATGATTTCATCAGCTACTTGCTTCTTATTTCCAAATACAGATTTGTGATTATAGTAAGTAGTGAGGTAGCAATCTACCATCTTGGCGTGGTTTCGTACACGCACCTAAAAATAATATAAAGTCATCCTTATTCCTAAATCTATAAAATTTCACTTACCGCAAATCTTCGTGCACTTGCAATTTTGTTTTCGATGCGTTTGTCGATAGCACCTCTCAAATCTCTCAGAAAAGCTCTTTCTTGGGCCTGTAGTAGTCTGATAGGTGCCCAAGGTTCATATGGTCTGGACCATAATGAAGTCGTATACATTATTGGAGGCTGTGGGGATGACATTAGTGGCGAAATATTCCAAATTAAAGCTCCTTGAACTCTCATTAATTCTTCAGGTTTCACTTGATCTGCTTTATTTAGAATTATGCGTGTCTGCAAATAAACATACGGTTGTGTTTTAGGTTTATAAATAAACCGTTTTGTTATATAAAAAATAAAATTCACTACTTCATATAAAAAAATTAAACATTTAATATGAAATTTATTTTATTAAAAAAATTATTTTTAAATGGTGGTTAAAGCATATGCCATGAACATATCAACTCTTAAACTAATTGTAATGGTTAAATAAATAATAAAACTTGCGTACTTGATGCTCTCTTCCTTTAAGTTGGTCAAGAATAGCCTCAGTTTCTGGACCGACGTCAAGCTTCGATGGATCATAAACCAAAAATATAATGTCCGCTCTGTCAATGAACCATTGGCAAGCATCATTGAATGGGAATACTCTTGACACCTGTTTGCGCACTTCAAGAATGCCAGGGATTTCAACAATGTTCACCTATAAATAATGTTTATTTTACAATCAATTACTATTTCGTCTACCACTCACCTTTTCTAAAAGATTATTGGGAAGCTTCACTCCTCTAAGACGTTCCTCTAGACCTTGCCCAAATTTTTGCAAACCTGAGAAAGTAAAATCAGCTGCTAATTCTGTACCATCTACTATCTCAGATTCCTCCCCGTACATCATGATATTGAAATAAGCAGGTGACGGTTCTGCCCCTACATACACGTGTACATAAGTATTTGTTGCTTTATATTAAAATAATAGCTTACCAGTTTTCAACGATGTTTCGTTATATTCATTATTTACTAAATAATTAATTATGGATGATTTTCCTCCACTCCAGGGGCCCATAAAAAGAATTAAAGGCTTAGAAAAAATTTCTGCGTCACCAAAATGTCTGTTGCTAAGATCTCTATATTTGTATAATACTTCTAAAGGTTTAATCGCGTTCTCATAAAGTTTCTTTAATTCCTTTAGAGTAATTTCAGATACTCTGTTTATAATGTTTTCTATTTCTGACGACTCTTCGTCTAATTTAAGTAATTTCTCTACGTGATCCCTAGGTCTTAACTCTGTGGGAATATCAATGTCCAGGCTTAACTCTTCTTCTGGCGCCGATTCAGATTCCTCTCCACTTTTTTCATCATCGTCATCATTTTCACCGCTTTTCTCTTCATTGGTATCATCGTCCTTTTGATCCTCATTTGTGTTATCTTCTTGAGTGTCGTCTTTGATATCGTCTTCTTTGGAATTATCTTCTGTAACATCTTCTTTAGTGTCATCTTTAGAATCTTCTGTGGACTCACCGGCTTTTTCTTTACTGTCGTCATCATCATCTAAAATAAATATTTACTTTATAATTTATTTTTACTTACATATATGTATTTAATACCTTCCTGGCTTTTAGTTGCGCCACCTTCATCTTCAACACTTCGGTCATCTTCTACGGATTCAGCAGCTTCTCTACTGGGTTCATTCTCGTCATCTTTACTATCATCTTGTTCATCTTCTTTGCTGTCTGCATCTGTTGCCTGTATTGTTTCTACAGAGTTATCTTCAGCTTGGTTATCATCCTCTTTAGTATCAGGTTCACTTTCTTTACTTTCACCTTCTTTACTTTCGCCCTCTTCTTTGCTACCATCATCGCCTTCTTGATCTGCTACTTGTTCTTCTTGACTTTCTGTTTCAGCGTCGTCTTCTTTGCTTTCACCTTGATTATCATCCTGTGTTTGATTTTCGACGCTTTCACCTTGATCATCTTCTTTACTTTCTTCTTTACTCTCCACATTATCGTCTTCGCTAGCATTTTCTTCTTTACTGCCGGTCTCGTCACCTTGCGTTTCTTCTACACTTTCAGTTCCATCTTCATCTTCCTTAGAGTCACCTTCTGTTGATTCTTTGTTTGGTTCATTATCTGCTGCATCTTCACTGTCTGTATCGTCTCCATCAGGTGGTTGATCCCCTTGTTCTTCACTCGCATCTCCTTCCTAAAATAGAGCTAAATTGCTTAGTACTTTAGTTCAAATGTATGAACTATTGAAAACTAGAAAATAATAAGAATGTATTAATTTCTGTACCTTATCTTCAGCGCTTTCCGTTTCATCTGCTGCTTCTTCGCTCTCTTGTACTTTCTAAAATAAAAACTTTTTACAAAATAATTGAAGAAACCAAAAATAAATTACCTCTTGTTCGGAAACTATTTCGGCATCTTGTTGCTCCTCAACACTCTCCCCACTTTCTTTTCCATCTTCGTTAGTGTCGTTATCATCATCTTCGCCTTCTTGGCGATCGGCATCGTCGGTTATCTCTACAGTTGGGAGATCTTCTCTACTATCACCTATTTCTGAAGATCCCGTGTCAGCAGGTTCGCCAGTTTCCAACTCTTTAAGAGCTTTTTCGATATATGGTCTACATTCGGATTCGGATGGACCTTCTAACTCAGCCTCACCTTGCACACCTTTAAAAAAATCAGTGAATATTGCCTTTTGTCACCGCTCTGTCTTAAAAATATTTCCAGTAGATGATTCTCACAACACAATTTTCTGTTTGTAAGGCATGTAACATTGCAGACACCCAAGTTGAAACGTTTCAAAAAATTGGTTCCATAAACATTATTTTTATGTTTTATTTATGTACTTGACGACGTGTATTCATTTGTTACATTTCTGAGACTAAAAAGGGACGTTTCGAGTAATGATTCAAGTTGTCTTCAATTTTGGAATGTTTTGCTTTTGTTTTATTAACTAAGTTGAGTGCTACATTTCTGTACTTAAAATAGAAACGTTTCTAGTTATGTTTCAAATATTTAGTAAGGTAATACTGTTCATTTGCAACGTTTCATTTATGTTTCCTGTTTAATGGGATTAAAAATAAATATAACGTAAAGTTTTTTTTTTATAAATACTTCGCCAATCAAATATTTGTTTTTATTATTAAAGACAGTAATTCCAAAAGCAAGATATGTAAACAGTAATTTTTAAGAGTACTCTGTTAACCAGATGCCAAAATATAGAAAAAAATAATTTCCGAAAGAATCTGCAGCAAGGTTTTTCTATTACCTATTTTTTTTATTGGAGAGTATATGTATGAATTTGTAAAAAATATAAATTTGTTTTTGACCAAGTTAAGTTTCGACTAAAAATACCTGTAGTTTTGCAGTCAACATATCTAGTTTTCAAATGTTTTTTGCATGAATATAAAAAACGATACAGTTTTCAATATAATTGTACGAGAAATGTTTATGAAACCTAAAATTTGGCTCCGGTGCAAACTTTTGTTGTTCCAAAATATTTTTGTTTCAGAGAAGATGGGTATTGATATAAAGCTATATACATGAAAATATGGGGCATCAATTTAATGATGTAATCGTTTTTGACGTTTATAAATCAGTTTTATTTACGAAATCGATAAAACAGTGGTCGCTAATTTAAGATGCGACGTGCATAATTCTTTTTAAATAACCGATGCAGTCAATTCAATGTTTGGACAACGTAAGCTTGCTTGTATGGTACCGTGTAAATCTGCGTCAAGATTGAAAATCATATCCACCCACTTTTCGAATTCCTGTAAAACAAGTCAATATAAGCTTTCTCGTGTTTCATCAATTTTATTTTTTCATTATACGAAAACTTTGATACCTCAAGAAAAGTGGTTTGTTTGAATTTTAATATAAATAATGCATTTTTAAATTGTTGTGTTATTTAAATTGTTTGGTTTGAATTTAAGGTCGTTTTGTAAATTAATTTTCCATTTATATAAAACAAAACAAAATGTATACAAGAAATAGTTTTGAAATGCTATGAATATTCTTAGTTTTTGCTTCATAATCAACTGGAAATAATAAATTTAATTTAACAAATAATGTAATGGAAGTTTGCACTGGTAGATGGTACTGTTTAAATGTCAAGTTAAAAGGGTTATAAAATATGATCATAGGTACCTTAGATACTCAATGACTTTAAATAATATTATTATTTTGGCATGCTTCCAGAAGAACAGCTGTGGATTTTATATTTTATAATGGAATGATATATTACAAATAGTGTGTGTAGATCTATAATTGGACTATATCTCGTATTCTAAAATATTACCTGAACATACCTGACTCTCGTTACTAACATTTGATAGATTGCTACGTTGGATATGATTGACACTGAAAGTTCTGTTTTGATGTATTAATTTTTACGAAAAGATCTAATTAATGCTTCTATGTGGTCGAAAGTTGGGAACCTTGGTGGAAATATAAATAGGAACGTTGTCCTCTTTTCACATTTTCAGTGGTACATTATTTGAATTACTGTTTTATTTTTTCAATTACGTAATAATAAAAATTTATAAATATTTGTTATTCAACCATTATATAGCCGCATCCTATCTGTTTTGAAAATAATTTATTTTTGGTCGTATGCCTCCAAAACAATGTTTTACGCGAAATTTACAACTGATGTAGGTACCACCTTACTTGGTACTCATTGCATAGGTCAGGTTTAAGAAGCTATTAAATTGTTGGTAATTTAAAGAAACTTACAAAAATCAGCAACGAAGTGTGTACATGAAGTTTTGAAAGAAAGCAACTGGAGGAAATTGGATGCCAACTACGTGACTTCTAAGCAGATATCTGAGGATAACTGTTTTTGGGTGAAACTTATTTAAAGCCAGTAAAATTAGTTTGTTAGGCGTGCTGTTCTGGTCTTTGTCAGTGGATTAGAATGTGAGGTGCAAGGGCAGCTTAAGAGGTTTGAATTTGTTTTTAAACGGACACACAGCGTTCTAAATCGGTAACAGTCTAAAGTATCCTCCGTTGGCGAAATGCCTATAAGTTATAATGCAGTGCACATAGTAGATACTGCTACTTTTAGCCTATGGAGTTTGAAAATTTTAATTTTAATTGAGTGTAACAGGCTTCTTGCTAGGATAGTAAGGGAGGTTGGCAGAAGGGGCGGGAAGATTAATATTCAGTTTTAATTTTTAGTTGAATTTAAAGGGAAAATTTTGTTTTTATAAAAAAAATATGTATGCAAAAGTGCAGTGTTTGCGAATATTTAAAAAAAATTAAAAATGAACATGACTTTATGGTTATTTTTAGAGTAAGTTTATTTGTGGTAAATTTTTATTATTAGAAACTTGCTTCATCCAAAAATAACATATCATATTATACATCACGAAAATCATGGCTGCCGGAAAATTATATAATTCCAATTTAACACACCACTTGCAAGAACTGTTAGCACATTTTAGCAACCCTTATGGGTCTGTACATAACCTTAGGCCCACGCACAGATGCCAGGGGCGGTTTTTCGGAATTTTCCCAGAAGCACTTCGATGGAGATATTTTGAAAACGTACCCTGCAAGGTAGTGGCGAGAAGAGACAATCCAAGAAGCAGCAACAGCCCAGAGGACTTACGACAGACCTCCATGGCTTCTCTCACTACACCGGTCACATAAAAGTCCCGCACTGAGCGGCCAGGTTACATTGGAGCTCGGCATATCACCGCGGTGCTAGATCAGCGGCGCCGATGTCAGCAAGCCAAAAATATTTCGCTGGATTCAGTCGATTAGGATCAATCTTTCGATTTTTATCTCAAAAAATGCAAGGCAGAACTGTTTTACCTCTACATCTTATTTGTATTAACAACATACACTGTATTTGATTCCATTCTTCGAAATGCAGGACCATATTCTGTGGGAAGCTTAAATGAAGGATCTAGGAAGTCCTATATAAATATATTTTTTATATTAAACTTCATAAATCTCACACATTCATAATGTTGTTTTCTGTACCTATTTATAGTGTTTAGATTGAATTTCCTTTACTTTATTATGTGTAGTGTAGAAAAACGTAAAACTTTTTCTTAAGATAGATTAATTCAATATGAATTAAGTAAAATTTTTATAAACATGTTAAATTTGTTTTTGCTGTTTTATAATACTGATTTTAAGAAGATTTGAACGCCACTGTTTTGAGATATCTCAAAACGACGCTTGGCGACGTTCACCGAATTCAGAACGTTCTCTAAATGACTAAAGTTAAAATATGTAAGAGGTCTCATTCACTACTAGATTTTTCGTTGCAATGTTCAATACTACATCTTTAATTATTTCAAATGCGTCAGAAAAGGTATATATATACTCTCTTGTACACATCTTCACTGCAATCGGTAACATATTAATCAATTTTGATTCAGTTTAAAATGATTATTGCTAACTTTGTTAGCTATACTCATCTATTATACCTACGCTAAAGACTACAACCACATTTTTTCAATATCTAGAAGGCATGGTATTACTACTCCCCATTCAGATTCTATTTTTGATAAACCACTAGGTATTTTTACTGATACCAATATATTCTGGCTCTACTATTCTTGGATGCATATTTATAGAGAGTATTTCATGAAAAAGAGTATCCAGTAGGATTGAGTTATTCTAAATTGAAAATTTTCAATTGAGTTTACCTCTTTTGAAAAATTGTTCGTTAAAAAATTAAAATACAACCAAATGGTATATTGTGTATTACTGGTTATTTTTAGTACATACTTTTAACATTGTGGTGTCTATGACGCACTCGTGGCATCAGATTTATAATCTTAATAGTGTCAGTGGGAGAAATTTGACTCACTAAAGTAGGTATACTTCATCACTAAATGTAAAGGATGGACAAATACCTACTACATAGAATCCGTTGATTGGTCGCTCGACAGACGTTTCAAATTTTGGAGAGAAAAACGTAACTTGTTACATATTCGTTTGAGAGTTGTGTCATGTTTAATTACTTAAACGTTCAGTTTCATGTAGTAAATGCAAATACTGTCAATGTACTAATCTAGTATCAAATAAATAGGTTGTATGTAATTGCTTATAGTTCCAATTAAAACTTTAATAATTACGACAACTTTTTACCAAAATTCTTCAGCAAATATAAATTACATAAATATTGTTTTTAATAAAATTCAGATACGTTTATTAATAGTTTTATTAAAGAAATACAAAAACAAGTCATTTCTTATTCATGCACTGCAGTTAATTGATTATTTACAAACAAATACCTACATCTAAAGTTGACTAGGAGAATGTCTCTTGTCTGCAAGTTTTTAATTTCAAGTTAAAATCGCGTTAGTAATATTTATTACATAGTAAATAAAAATGCTTAACTAAAATATAATATTCAACAAATACTTTATAGCACAACCAAAGTAAATTACTTTAAAATACTCTAGAATAAGAAATTAAATAAAGCACAACACAAATATAATTAAAATAATGGAAATATAACTTGTAAACAGCTACCACACCCCTAGCTATAAGTTCCTTATGACTATTTGAACACATTGGAAAATTGTCTTATCTTTTTGTAGATACATCTGTATCAAATTTAAATTTTTCCTTAATCCATAAAACTGGATATATTTTAACTGTTTTCTTTTTAAATCCATGCAGGTACACGTTATTTGTAAGCAGTTTTTATCACACATGTCTAATGAAATTATTAACTTCTAGTACCTATTTCTAAAACAAGTATATATTCCTTCAAAGGGGTTATGCAGTATATCAAAATAAACAATTTTCATTAAACAACTTGTGGTACGTGTGAAAATTTAGGTAGCTGATGAAATTAGACAGGTGTCTGAACTAACCACATGCAAGTAGTTTGTTTATATTATTTGTAAATTAATTTAAGTCCCAGCAGTGTATCTAATTTAAAATAATGTTTGAAAGTAAACATTTTGACTGGTAAAAAATGTACTATTCACACAAAATTTTCTGTTTTTTTTCATTTAATAGTTTTTATATTGTGAAAACATGACGTTTTAAACCACAAAATTATTTATTTTTATATCTTCTATTACCTCTTTGAAAGAACAGGGTGTTCTTTCAACAGATCTGTTCAAAATCAAAAATGTTTGATTATAGACCCGAGATTACTATTTAAATAATATTAATTTTTTTCTGGATTTAAGCTACTTATGTTTACTGAAGAAAATAAGTGAAAATTTATATCATTCTCAAGCACGTGATAAGCTATCGACCTATCTTCATCAGCATGTGCCTCACTGTGAGTGAACCAAACTGCAATAGCGCACCTCGACCCTTTTTGGACCGCTTTTACTCCGTGTAAATTTTCACTTCCGGAAGAAAATGCTACCATTCTACCACATTTTGGTTTAATGATACTCTAAAACCACACAACAAATATTAAAAATACAAAAGAGCCTAAAACTGAACTGAATAATTTATGCTTCCGTACTAGTAAATATTTACCTGAATGTCTGCACCTTGCTGATCAGATGAAAATATAAATTCACCCCCTTCAAAGTCATTGTTAAGATATAAAATAGCACTATAGTCCCTCCAAGTATAAGCTGGTGGTAACTTTTCGCATTTTCCATTTTCCGAAAGATTACAATTGTCAGCATGTATCTCGTGGCTAAAGTCAGTTCGGTTTTTGGGAGAATCTACAACGAATAAAGTCTATTTAATAATCATATAAGGATTGCAATGTCCCATATATTTGTTAATTATTGTTTTTTTTTAAATGGATAAAGGAATGCGAAGAGAAAATAATTATTTATGTACATTTAGATTTACCTGGAAGTGCAGATCTGCAAACGATTTGCGTATAGGAAAAATGCAACTTTTCTTTTATTTTAAAATAGTCTGTAACCATTTTTTTTACTTTTTCTGTTACTCTCAGATACAAATCGAGATGGGCTGGTTTAAGTAGTCCAAAATATACGAGGAATAGAGCTCTGCTTAAAGTAATTCCTTCAAACTTCTCCATGATCGTGTGTGGCGATTTTTGACCGTCATATCCATCTCCAAGTTTAGCAAACATTTTGGCTAGATTCAGTAAAGTTCTGCATTCTTTTTCGGTTGCTAAACCATCAGAGACAAATCTTTTTTGTCCGCCGAGTTGTTTTCCCGTCAGCGTTACTTGAAACTTTGGTTTAAAGACCTGTAGAATGAAAATTGTGAGTGGTAAATGCAATATTGTTTGTCCAGATATTGATTAAACTTAAATATATTTGAAATTTATACTTAGGTAACCAATTTATAGTTTTAGCAATTTATTGTATACATATATGTAGAATACATTATATACATATACACTGAGATACCCTCTCCATTATATATAATACATTTACTTGAATTATCATAAAGCAATACAAATATTCTCATGATTTGAAAGCGATAACGGCGAAGCACAATAAAAATACCCCCACCATAACATCCAATAAACTTTTAATTTATTTGATAAATCAAGTGGAAATCAGTATATTTTCTAAATATATCACTGTTAGCCAAAAACAATATTTTCGGTCAACGTAGAAAAATACAAAGTAAATTTAATATTTTATCATTTATTTATTTAGTTACATTAAATTTATAAAAAAAATGTAAATATATAAAAACCCGAACACAGTGTGGTTACTATTTTTGAAATAGGAACAATACAAACTTTTATTTATATGTACAGCGAAAAGTCCCAAAAAAGCGTGAGCATTTGAAGATCAGGCAGTGCTGTCAGTTTCTATTGCAGAAGACTGGCCCTGTAAGTCAAAGGTTTTTGTTAATTAATAAAACAACCACATGCCACCATTTAGTTCAATAAAAAAATTTAAATGTAATACTCAAAATCAAAACATGCAACAGTTGTATTTTACAAAATTGTGGTTATGCATGCATGCAACATGGGAAATTTTTATAGATAACAGGGTATCATATAGTAAAAAATAAATATGGTATCGCAGTTATATAAAGCTACATGTATTTTTTAAATAGATGTAACATCCTATATATAATAAACCTTCACCAGGAATGTATAATACTGTAAAATTATTTGACTACATAAAATTTCAACGCCGATGCGATACGTGTAGTTACACCTAACACAAATTATTTATTGAAATTCAATACAAAAATATCGCCCAATTACCGAGTGTTTGCCCAAACCCAAATGATGTTAAAAACTACTAATACTGTGCACTTTGATTTGATTTTTTTTAAAGAAAAGCAATTTCTTCCTCTGAATGTACAAATGATAGTTAGCGATAGAGATAGTCTACATAAGCAAATTTGTCGACAGCGATAACGGCCAAATATAAACAATAATTTAACTGCAAAAGATTATTTAAGTATTTTTGGTATATTTTAGTTAATTTGATGCCAACGTTATCTTAAATATAACAAGAAAGTTGAAATTTTATTTAAAAAACCAAACAATCTCGAAGAGATAAGATTTAGTACGGCAACAGTTTGAATAGAATTTAAATGTTATAAATAGTATGGATTAGTGAAGGAAAGCATTAAATACTTCTTGGTTCTTATAAGTACCTAGCATAATATATGTAAAATACCTCGTGCATCTCAGCCAGTTTGCTCCTGAATTCATTGTTTATGAATTTCAAAATTCTGGTTTCGTATATTTGGCGTTGCATGTAACGAATAGCTTCCTAAAACAACAAACCATAAGTCTTTAACAACCGCCATACCTGTCTCAAAGTCGTACCTCCTTTGGTTGGAAAAAATTTTCTTGCACTTTCGGTAATCCAGAATAAAATTTCATATTACTTAACATTGTTTCATCGTCTGGGAAAAAAAGTAGATAACTAGCCACAGCTTCACAAGCTTTCCTCAAATTTCCCACTACAAAATTAAAAAAATAATAATAATGAAACATACTAAGTGTAAATAAAATAATTTGACAATTAACAGAGTATCTACTTACGTTTAAAATATGCATATTGAAGGTAGTGATAGTGGCTAGGAAGTAAATCTTCATGTTTTTCTCCATTTAGGGATCCCAAACGAGTTTTACACTTTTGTTTACATTTTAAACAATAAGCGAAGTGATCTAGAATAAAGTATAAGTACGCAAAATGTAGTTTATAGTAAAAATACTCACTAGATATAGAGGGTATGAAGTCTGGGTACCATCCTTGGTCAAAAGGTCCTTCACACTGTGCTCTACATTCTTCTTCTGCTTGAAGATACGCAACTAAACTTTCTTCCATATTTTCTTCTACAGATTTCCAATCTTTTCTTTGATAAGCGTCCGCTCCGTGTACGTATAAATATACATAAGTCTAAACAAAATAAAAACTTAAAACATAATTTAACACTTTAAAAAGTGTTAAAACATTATCTAATAAAACCTGGAAAATTCCGTCGGCTTATTAAATCCTTATTTTTTTTCCCTCCGTATTTATGAAACGAAGCATAAACATTCATAATACACCATTCTCATTAGAGTAAGACCGTATTTTGCTGTTACTGTGTAATGCAATAATACTTCCTGTTGAAAATGTGTTTATTATCAACTTACTTCGGCTTCAAAATTCTCAATTTCCTTCATATTAACGTCTTCCATGGAGGAATAGTGTTTCAGATTGCTTTGCATGATTTTATCGTCAGGATGTGACACCAAATATGTAAACGCTGATGATGCTGCCTTCATCGGGTTATCAGTCTGAAAAATATTATGCAAAAATAATAGATAGGTACCTATAAGGATGAACTGTTTTATTTTAATAATTTTAATGTTTAGTAATACATTATGTAAATTAAAGTTTATAGATCACTGTTTTTGTTTATAATATTCAAATAGGTGGTAAAACACTGATAATTTTATACTGAAATAGTACAAGAATTTGTTTCAGACTCCGGCGTCAGATCGTTAACATAATATGTGTAATTTTGTTTTATTCCGACAAATCTGGTGTGAAAACAGCATGCAAAACTAGTAGATTTTAGTTTCTACTTATTTTTAGTAAAATCTGGAAAAGGCCGTTACATTAAATTTAGAAATAAATTAGTCTTCTTTTTACAGTTTCTTTTAAAAAGTCATGTTCCCAGTATAATGCAATATCGGTAAAATGTTACAGGAATCATTATTCTTGTTTTGTTTTAGTGTTTTCGAAAGTTTGAAATCGAACAGAAACTTAGGTAATAAAATTTTTATAACCATAATGTCTTATTTTTATGTGATTCATAAAATTATACGTCTGTTTATTCAGTAGCATAAACAAAATGCTTTAGTTCAAGATCATATTTATTTTCATCTTTTAATATAAGAAAATATAACTCCTTATTATTGATTTCTGAGTAATAAATAAATAGCTACTTTCAAAGATCCTAAATCTATGCTACTTATTAAAGCCGTGTACACACTTGTATACAGAACCTCGACGTGTAACATCAACACAATTGTGTGGATGAGACCCCGTAACCAAGTCGCATAATATCACAGCAAATATGGGTGTTCGCATAGAGGTTCTGTTACAAGTACATACGTGGCTTAAGGTTGCAAATACTGAACAAAGTAGTGATTTTTTATGCAAAGCTTTCGAATTGCATAATAATTGTTATTTTTTTTTTCTATATTTCCACCACATGAAGTAACAATTGTTTCGGCATACGCATAGTATGAAACGTAGTAAAAATAAAAAGTCGTAAAACTTTATAGCTCTTAAGTATAGGCGTGACTAGCTTTGCGAATTATAATATCCTTTACGAATGTTGGTCATGGATGTGAACAATTACAGTTGCTACAAAATTGCTTGGTCCAAAATAGATATGATGCATGATGCAGTAGATCAATTATTGAGTAGCAGTAACGTTTCCGGATGATATAGAATACAATACAATTATACAATTCATAAAGTACAGAGTAAATTAAATGAAAGTATTTTTTTTTAATTTCCAATAGTAGTAGATGAAAATTCACTGCAAGTACTTAATACAGTTTTAAGCTCTCCAATTTGCTAATATAAATATTTTTCATCAAAAATTAAATAAGTTAAAATATAAAAAAAACTACAAATTTGCGTATCAAAATTTTGATTTTATTTAGTTTATATTTTAGTTTGATATTTCATGAAAGATTTTAGACACAGATTTAAACAGATTGCTTTCGCATATCCCAAATAAGTGTGTATATATATAACAAATACATAAAATAAATGTACAACTTATTTAATATGCGTTTTTGTGGGTTGAAGTCAGCCAAGGTAAACCAATCCCACTGTTGAAGAATCGAACGGTATTATTTCATAAACGGTTTTATTTTCGTCCACACTACTTTGGTTACATAACGCCTTATGTCAACACATGAAAGAAGATGCTCACGAAGGAGCTTGATCATTAATAGAAATTGCGTAGAAGTTTTAAATATAACTAACTGAATAGCTATTGAAGTCAAGACATAATAAAATATCCTGCTCCAGATGATGTGCATATTAATAATAAATAATATTATCGAACATGCTTTTTGCAATAATAATGACACTCCCCCCTTTTTGAACTTCTGGAAGTTCTGAGTAGAAATTTCATTAATTAAATGTCTATTGGTGAGTGAAACAACTAAGAAGTAATGTTAAAAGTTGAAAGTAGATTTTATTACAAATTCATTCATACTGTCATGCAAACTCCATTAGATTATAAATAGAGACCTAGATTCGACATCTGCAAAAAGATGTTATATACTTGCTAAATTCTAAATCTAAAAAGATAAATAATCTATGTGCCCTAATTTCTTTGAACTTAATAGCGGAAATAAAATAAAATTATCAAGTTATTAGAACACTAAAATGTATAAGTAACATTTGGTTTGAATCAACAGTGTGCGGTGTAATATGAAATGATTCATGTAATTTTAACTAGGGCGATTAACTGAAGTTTGATTGATCTATTTTTTTATTAAATTAAATAATATAATATTAATATATATATATAAATATTGATGGGACGGGATGTATTAATTTTATTTAAGATAAAAATAATGAGATGCGACAAATGTAGATATATGAGTTGATCAATCAATGATTTAATCAGTTCAATACAACCGAAACGTATTGCATTGGCGTTCAGAAGTCAAGTTTAATTTACAAGAAGTAAGTAATATTTTTACAAGTACACACATGCTGATTTGATAATAAATATTTGAAACATACTGAAATAATCACATAAATATCAATATCAATAATGAAGAAATAAAAGATTTTAATATTTTTTTCAGGGAGTAGTAGATACTTTTTATCATCAGATAGATACATATGTATCTATACATATAAATATTTGATACTTAAAATTCTACAAAGTGTCGGATACTACGATATCTGTTAGATATTTTGGCATCTCATACCTTTCAATTGTAAATAATTTTCAAGCCAGGTACCTAAATTCAGTTGTTTTGAAAAATTGATAATATAATGAAAAAAAAAAACAGATATGCTTAACTAGCATATCGTCTGATTAACTGATCACATTTACGAACGTTAAAGTGTGGATTTTGTGAAGCATATCGCTTACTAAAAGTACTTTAACAGTAGCGCAACATAAACATTTCCAAATTTAGAATTAAAAATTCAAAACATTTTCGAAATGAAACCAAATATTAATAAATATCCTATATAGTTGTTTCTAAAAATTCTTACGATGATTAAATATAATCTGTGGAGTGTTGCGTCACTGCTGTGTTTGTTTATATTCGGTGTTATACCATCTACCACATTATTATTTATCTTTAAAATAGGAATTATTAAATGTGGATGTGCAATTCGTCATATCTAATCAACTTCAAGTGAAAGTAATTAAATGTTTCACATATCCTGCAAATAAAGAATCCTGACATATATTTCTACTAAAGGAGTATTTGTTATTAAATCTATGGAACAACACTCTACAGTTATATAATAAATATTATATTACCTTAAAGTAACAGAGGTGTAAATACTCATAAGGTTTTTGGTCTTCAAATAACTTCTCTGTTTCTGGATTAATGTTGAAAATTCCATTAAGCTCAGGGTTGTCTTTTTTGCACTGCATGATGCACAGAGTCTGCTTTACTGCTTTCTCGTAGAATAAAAGATTTTCGACGTCCACAGGATATAGTGGTTCGGATAATTCAGCATCATATTTGCACTTCAACCTGCAGTTTTGTAGTTTCTTCTTGTATGATCGGTACTTATGAAGCGCTTTTTCGAAATTCTCTACACAGTCAGCGTACCTATTTTCTAAGTAAGCTTCGACGCCTTCTTCGTATAGATGAACGCAAGATTCGGTATTATTCACCAATTCGGAATAAACATGTGTTAATAAAATAAATGAAGTTGCGACGAAAACATAGTAGAGAGACGTTGTTACAAACATGGCTTGCTAGACTACACTGCCAGACGGAGCATCTGGTTAAGTGTGTTGTATGATCGAGGTTGGCTGTTGACTAATCGCATTAACATTGGTCCAGCTTCTGCTTCCAATATTTAACTGGCTCTCGCCATCGCTAAGTAGTTATGCCTTTAAAATCTATCATATAATTTTGCCTTTGTGAGCATAAAGATGCATTTTCTATGAAAGTAGAAAGTGGGAGCTTTATTCATTCCATTCTTTACAGAATTTACAAGACGGATATGCGGGGAGGTAATTATTTCTTTTTAAAAAATAGATACTTATAAGAATATACGAAATATGAAGCTTTGGTAAACATCTAATCTGAAATATTTTTTTTGTCCAGTGTGCATTTGTAGGCGTTGAAAGAAAATATATCAGGCGGGCAAGCCGACGATAAATAGATAGACGAAAATATAAAAAATAATTCAAATTTCTGATTTTATTACAACTGTTGAGTTCTTGCATTAGACACATACTTGGCGCCCATGATTTCATCTAATATAAATTCAAATAATTTCTAGGTATACAGTGTGACCCATTTAATATTTTACAAAAATAGTCTTTTTCTTCAAATCTAACTAGGGCACTGGATTCAGCGTGCCCTAAAACCAAATTTTTTAAATAAATATTCATTATTTATTTATAATAATTGTAATAAAGGTTTTATTTCACTAAATACATTTATAATAATTTTGTAAAAAAATCTAGGCTATGAAAAGCCTGTAAAAATTTTTAATTAACGGTTAAAAATAATTAGGTAATTAAATAAATAATGATTAATATTTATTTACCAAATTTGATACCGTTTTAGGGCATGCTGAATAATCCAGTGCCGTAGTTAGATTTGAAGAAAATAATCGTTAAACAGTTTTTGTAAAATTTGGCAGTGAAAAAAATTCGAAGTAGTTTTTGAAAACGGAAAACAAAATTAAATATTCTGCACCAGAATATGGTTTTCACCGCTCCATCTCCATCTCCATAAAAAAAACGATATAAACTATTTTTACTTGTTTCCATTTGAAATGGGTCACACTGTAGATGAGGCAAGGCGAGATGCAAAATACCTGCAAATCTTTTATTATCCCTAATTCAGGCCCTGCTATTTTTTTTCAATTGAACTTGCTGTTATGTTGCATTTTACTTCGTCAATATTTTTAACACGTTTTTATAACCCTTTTATTTACCTACGTATAAAAATAAATACAGACCAACAGAAGCAGAGATTTAATTAAAACTCCTGTTCATATTCTGATAAAAATATATAGATTAAATGCTTTGCGAGTAATAAAAGTTATCTAATTATCTTTAGTGTAACCTGGACTTAATTTATGAAAATTATCTATTGCAGTCTGCTATTGTTCAGGTGTGTGTAGGTAGGTAGGTAGGTACTTTGTCGTATATTGATAAAAATAGTTGTATTTTCTTACATATTAAAAACGAAAATTATATTTTTTTGTCACACTAAACTATATTGTTTATTTTATTTTGATTTACCTCTACTTATATAGTTTTATAATTTTGTTTTCTTATTAATGTCCTGCTAGACTGATACCTACTGTGTTATAGTTTATCAAAAAGTCTTTATAGATTTCATACACCGAAATATAAAAAAATATATATGAAGTAAAAGTATTCATTATAATGAATAAAAAAACAATGACAATAAAGGATATATCATTTATTGTATACTACACCACTTTTTTTCAATCCACTAAAATTGTACTATGGTACTACCTACCATTTAGGTAGATTTATTCGTTCAAAATTTATATATATTTAATTAATAGTTATAGCATTATAGTTTGCGGCACACATTTGTTATTTTCTTTGTCATCATTACAGAGTGAAAGAAACAAAAAATGAGAACGTACTCTAATCTAATAGACAAAGAAAATGGGTTTGAAGTTCCGAACTTAATCGTTTTTTGATGGCAAGTTCTGTGCTGTGTTGTGTTCTGTGCATGTTTCTGTTGAAGAGAAAGTGACGTGCAATTTGTAGTTGTAAAGAGGTTATAATTATTAAAATATATTTTTTAATTATTTTACTAATTAAAATAACTAAAATATGTAAAGTAAAAGCTACTAGAACAAATATATTTATAATAAATAGTTTATTCTTTAATATTTACCGCTACTTTAATTTGCAAAATTTTAAAACAATTCATTCTGTAGCAAATACCTTTATTTTTTAGTTATTCGTTAAATTATGAGTGATCTACCAACAAACACTGAATTTCCTGTTTGGGGTTTATTGCCAAAAAAAGAAACAGGTGTTGTTTCTTTTTTATCGAAGTATCCTTTATATGATGGAAGAGGTACCGTCATAGCTATATTAGATTCAGGAATAGATCCAGGAGCACCTGGATTAAAGGTAATATGTTTTTTTACTATTATAGATCATTTTAACAAAATTTAAATTGATTATAGACTACTTCCGATGGGAAAGTAAAAGTTATCGAACGGTTTGACTGTAGTGGTTGTGGAGACGTTGACACTAGCACAGTCGTTACTTCTAAGGACGACTTTATCATTACCTTGACAGGAAAGAAATTAAAGGTAAGGCAAAATAAAATAAATAATTATTTGTCATACGAGTTTTTGTTTTAGATTCCTCCTTCATGGAAAAACCCTGAAGGCACATTTAGACTAGGTGTTAAACATGCTTTTGACCTTTACCCTGATAGATTAAAAGATCGCATGAAATCTGAATATAAAAAAAAATACTGGGATGAAAGTCACAGGAAAAGCGTTAGCAATGTTTGCCGAGAACTTGCTGAATTTGATTCAAAACATAATAGTAATTATTTTTTTAGTATATTTAATCAGTGTGTAATTTTTTCGCACATTTATGATAGTGATTTGGGTTTATGGTAAAAATGTAATTTGCAGGTACTAATTTAAATGACGTCGATAAGCTAGAAAAGGAAAATTTAGATGCAAAAGCAGACATTTTAAATAACCTGGAAAAGAAGTTCAATGATGTGGGGCCGGTATATGATTGTATTTTGTTTCATGATGGAGAAAAATGGGTTTGCTGTGTAGACACCACCACTGATGGTGATTTAACAAAGTGTCCACTTTTGGGTGAATATAGCATAACACATGATTATGCTCCTTTGACGGAACAAGATAAACTAAATTTCAGCATAAATGTACATGATAATGGCAGTGTACTAGAATTAGTTGCTGTTTGTTGTAAGTTAACATTAATATTTATTATATGTGAAAAAAAAGGCTACATATCTTTTCAGCAAGCCACGGGACACATGTTGCTTGCATAGCTGCAGGATACTTTCCAGACTCTCCACAGGAAAATGGTGTTGCACCTGGTGCTCAAATCGTTTCTTTAACAATAGGAGATGGCAGATTAGGGTCAATGGAAACAGGAACAGCACTGATAAGAGCAATGATAAAGATAACAGAATTGAAAAAAACCATGAATGTACATGTCATAAATATGAGTTATGGCGAACATGCCCATTGGGTGGATGCTGGGTAAGCAATTTAATAATAATAATAAAAAAATTTAAATGTTATATGTTTGCAGACGTGTTGGTGATTTAGCTAATGAAATTGTTAATAAGTATGGAGTGGTTTGGGTGTGTTCGGCAGGTAACAATGGTCCAGCGTTAGGAACTATAAGTACACCGTCAGATATAAATAATGAACCAATCATTAGCATTGGTGCTTATGTTTCACCAGAAATGATGGTAGCTGAGTATGCAATGCGACAAAAATTACCGGGTAACAAGATAATTTCATTATAGTAACAATGAACTCATAGATATTTTATTTTGATTTTAGGAGCTCCTTATACTTGGTCATCAAGAGGTCCGACAATAGATGGAGGAATCGGTGTTCATATATGTGCTCCAGGTGGTGCTATTACTTCCGTGCCGAATTTTACACTTCGTTATTCTCAGTTAATGAACGGTACATCCATGGCATCACCTCATGCTGCTGGTGTTGTTTGTGTTCTTTTATCAGGGTTGCTCCAACAGAACATACCATATTCACCATATATTGTTCGAAGGGCTTTAGAAAATACTGCAAATTTCATACAGGATGTTGAAATACCTGCCCAAGGCAGTGGTTTAATCCAAGTGGAGAAAGCATTTGATTACCTGATTAATTACAGTGAAGTTCAAGAGAGAGACATTCGATTCCAAATACAATGTGGATCAGCAAATTCAAAAGGAATTTACTTGCGTTCTAAATTGAATACAAATCTACACACATTTAAAGTTTCTGTCGAACCACACTTCTTAGATTCAGACAATGTTGATGCAGAGAAGAAAATTAGATTTAACATGAAATTAGTGTTGACTTGTAATGCGGATTATGTGAATTATCCTAGTCATTTAGATTTATCCAATGTTTCAAGGATGTTCGCTATAAAAATTGATACATCATACCTTAATGAAGGGCTACATACTACATTTATTAATGCTTATGATGTTAGTTGTGTTGAGAAAGGGCCAGTTTTTAAAGTTCCAATTACAGTTATACAACCCAAAGAAGTAATTGAAGCTAAATATCAAATAAGTTACAGTAAAATTAATTTTAAGCCAAACACAATTAAGAGACATTATTATGTTGTGCCTAACATGGCGACTTGGGCAGTGTTAAAATTAGCTTCAGACGAAGATAGCGGTAGATTTGTGGTACATACGCTTCAAGCAATACCTCGTCAACATTGTAAAGCACTAGAAACGAACAAGACGGTAGCTGTTACCTCCAAATCTGACTCGTTCCTCTGTTTTCCGGTTAAAGGAGATTTGGTTTTGGAAGTGGTTATAGCTAAATATTGGGCCAACCTCGGAGAAGCAAACTTGGACTACTCTATATCGTTCCATGGAGTGAAACCCAATCAACCTGCTGTAATAATGCATGCTGCTAAAGGTATACATACCGTTGAGGTTAAGACGCTGCAAGGAGAAGAAATAGCTCCCTCTATTAATTTGAAGAATTCCGTCCAAATATTAAAGTAAGTAGAAAAATCATTAAATATGAGAATCTTAATACATACATATAACATATTTTTAGACCCTCGGAAGGGAAAATAGCACCATTGTCATCGAGAGATATAATTCCTCCTTGTAGACAGATTTACAAGTTAGTTCTAGTTTACAGTTTCACTTTATCGAAACAATGTGAAGTTTCACCAAATTTAGCACTTTTAAGTGATATGTTGTACGAGTCTGAGTATGAATCTCAGTTTTGGCAGCTTTATGATTCTAATAAGCAGCTAATGGGATGTGGGGATGCTTATCCATCAAAAGTACGTAAAATAAAACCATATTAATATGTTAAATAATACAATATACTTTCTTCTAGTATTCTGTGAAACTTGAGAAGGGAGATTATTCTATTCGGCTACAAGTGAGACACGATAGGAAAGATTATTTAGAGAAAATAAATGAAGCACCAATATTATTGTATCAAAAATTGGCAAATAATATACCCATGGATATGTACCTGAGTTATTCCCAAGCATTAGTTGGAGGCAAAAAGGCTGGAATTACGCATAATTCTAATCCTTATGTTGTTATTCCTTTGTATATAGCACCTCTTTCATCGGATAAGTAAGTAAAAGGGCTTAGGTTCTTTTTTCTTATACTACTTAAATTTGCTTTTAGGTTTCCAGTTAAATCTAATAATCCTGCACAATATTTGACTGGTACAATCACTTATGCTAAGGATGACTTTGGTAAAAAAGCTGATACATATCCAATCAAGTATTTTCTTACAGATATAAATGTGAAAAAATCTCAAAATAATGGTAATAATAACAATTCTGAGAAAACTAAACAGGATGAGTACAATGAGGCGTTGAGAGACATCAAAACCCAGTGGCTCTCAAAATTAGGTATGTACTTCAATAAAATTTTTTATCATTTCAAATTATAGTTTTATACCATTTTCCTGTTAAAAGTTGACTCCCATTTCTTACTATTGAAACACTTTTTTCATATTATTTATAGATAGTGCAACAGCTGAAACTTTATATGAAGAACTAACAAAAGAGTATCCTGATCATCTGCTTGTTCATTCAGCGTACTTACAGGTGTTGGATCCTCTAGATAAACGTGTACTACCCAGTTTTAAGAAACAAACGTGTTCAGCAGAAGATCTCAATAAAGTGATTTCCATTTGCAATAAAGTGACTGAAAGTCTAAGTGAGGAATCAATTTTAGCCTTTATTGCCACCAAGACTGATTTACGTCCAGATGCAGCTAAAATAAAAAAGTAAAACATGTCACGAAACACACGAGTAGTTTTATTTATTTTAATTGTTTTAGTACAATGGAACAGCAGAAGAATATCTACCTGGAATGTCTTTCGAGGAAAGGGATTGCCCTCTGTCGCCTTTCCGAGTTGGAGGGAAATAAATTGGACGAAATTTCTAATGTATGGAAATCTTTAGTGAAATTTATAGATCCAAGTGATGCTAAGGTAAGTTGAAACCATCAAGTAATATTAATATAGTTATTGTAATAAAATTTATATTTTGTTACTTATAAATATGTATTCGTGTCAATACAAAGGTAGCCAAATAAATTTAACTATTTCAGGTATTTACGACCCACGTTTTGTATTTTACCATTTGGCATTCATTTGTAAATAAGCAGTATGGTAGATTAATGAAATTTATTTTGAAAATGCAAGAAGACAAACCTAGTGAGGAAATAGAAAAGCGCATTATCGAGTATTGTGAGAAGCTCAACTGGGACCACATTGCTCAACATATGCAAAGAAGTCTACCGTCGAAGTTCCCTTCCACTTTTAAACCATTTTAGTAAATCTTCGTTAGTCATTTTGTTTTATACACCCTACGGGTATGTCATGTACCTACCACTTGTTTTTAGTTCATGTTTGTTTACGACTTAAATTATTCTTTTACGTTTACGGGTATGTGAGTACCTATTACTTTTTTAAGTTCTCCATATTTATTAGTTTTTGTTTAATTTTAAAGTAATCGACAAAGTTTTTGAAATGGTTTCTTTAATAAATGACGCACTAATAGAGAGTTATTTATTTCATTTATACAAAAAATATATTACATTTAGGTGCAAAATTAGCTATTATTTGTATGGTTAACTTGACTACAAAGTTACTCAAGTAGTTACAGCTTGCTTAACAGTCTAAAAGTTAGTCAATAAAGTCCACTTTTCTACAAAAAAAAAAAAAAATAATAATTTTATACCTATAGGTAAGTAACAAAAAATATGATAACATCAAATTTTTAGAATGCAAATTAATAAGTGATGTTTGTAAAGGCAAATTAGAATTTAGAAAATAATATGTATCTTATTCCTGTGACTAAGGCAAAATAAAAATATTGAGTACGGCTATAATAAAATTGTAAAAAAGATGATACAAAATTTGGAAAAACAATTTTCCAAATATGTCCAATTTGCAAGAAAATATTTTTTGCAGAATATAACGGATATCATTATTGACTAGACTAATTATTTTATCTAAACGTAACAATTATTTTTTTTTAATTTTCACAGCCGAAGCTACAGATTAATTATTTTTAAACGGTTAATCAAATGTAGTATGAATCTCAAATTTTTACCTTTTAAACTTACTTTTCAAAAATAAAAAAAATGTCCATTGCATCTGAAATATTTTTGTTACATTCAAATTTAGCACTTTAGACCAAAATGAGAAGTTTGCTACTGCATTTGATCAACATCTTGAACTATATACTTAATATAATACATAATTAATAAATATACAAATAAAACTAACTTAGAGGTAATGAAAATCAAGATTCACTAACTTTGAAATATTATGTAAAAAAATATATATGTACACAAAATTAATACGAACATAAATTCAGGGACGGACTGAAAATGGGGTTATTCCTTCTACATTAAAAAACACATGTTTTTGTCCCATTTTGATTTTTTTTTGCTATCAGTCCAACCCATCTTAGTTTTAAACTATCAACTGATAAGGCAGAAGTTTGTTTTGACTGAAATAAGGCGTACAATGCTATTAAAGATTTTTAATGTTATGGAAAAAAATACATTTAAAAATCTTCAATAGCATCATTAGATTTTAAGCCATAAATAACACCGAGTTAGAATCTAAAGGTCATACAACAGTTATTTCTGTATCTTCATCTTCATTAAAGTCAATGGGTAATAAATCCGTTGTTAAAGGCATTGCATTGTATCCTCCATTGACAACTGCAAGACAATATTAATATTAACAAAAGTGCTCTTTTTTTCTACACACTAGTTCTTGGCTTAATGCATACAAATACTTACGTTTGTACGTTTTAAAATGTTGATTCATGTTCATTGAATCGAATGCAGTAAATTGCGTTTCTAAATCGATTCCTTCAATTTTCAAGTTTTGAACATCTTGACTTAAAACAGGTGGTGGGGCTGATTGTACCAACTGAATCTGTTGCAGTTCTGGTATATGAGGCATTACCTAATAAATAATAAAATTAGGTCATTTCAATTATATATTAAAGTAGTGAAATGAAAATATTTAGGGAACAGTGAGGACTTAATATTTTACCTTACTTACTTTCTGTCCATCCATTCTGTGTGGATTTCGGCACCCTCTACACTTACATTCTAAGCAAGGTTTACTATCAACATAACATGGACATCTTTGACCACAACACGTTAGTTTTCCAGGAGTAGCAGTTGCATTTCCACAACGACAACCTTTTTTGGGTTTCACTGTACAAGGTTTCTTAAATACTGCCTACAAATAAGTAGAAAATATTAAAAATCAAATATTAATTATTATATCCTTTAAGTGGGAACAGTTTTTTTTTTAGGGAAATAGTGTGTGTTCTCCAGAACACTACTCTGAAATTATTTTTTATTAATTAAATAAAAATTCCAAGTATTAATTAATTTAACACTATCAGTGTTGACGTACTAAATCAACTGTATGGTGCAGAGTGTAATTATAAACACAATTTGCTTTTCTGACTTTACGACATGTTGTTTTAAAATCTATCAATAATCTCTGACATTGACCAAGTTTAAGGCAACCAGTGTTGTGACATTTGGTAAGCGATGACGAGGGACGGGCCAGAATCGAAAAAAGAAATTACTAATGGCAAAACGAGAATGGAAAAGTAAAATGAAGCAGTGACAAGCTTCATTTTATTACATTTAGGTACCTATTTTGGCTCTCAGTTTCCTGGTTTATGAGACATATGTACAGAGTGCTTCACTTTTTATGGCAAGTTAAACAAAAATCTGATAAAAAACTTGTCTCTGACAACAGTGATCCTTAAAGACCAACAGGCTTTGTGGAATTACCTAGTTGCCCCGCATTCATGGTTAATATATGTGTACATTTCAAAATGAAACATTCTGTATATATAATAGGATACATTTTCATCTGTAAAAATAATACATATTGTGGGAGCTACAATAATAGTAATAAATTTACGTTATTAGTGAATGACATTAATATTCCTTAGTTATTTATACAGACAGATTCATAAATAACAAATGTTTTCAAAAATTGGTTAAAAATAAACAAATATACCACTCTTACCAACTGTTTCCATTAAAAAGTTTTGTTTTGATTATGATAAATGTTCATATTTATACATAACCTATAACATTCAGATTTTTGCTTTTAGACCTCTAAATAAGTGTTTCAAATATTTATGAACTTACCTTTTCTGCATACTCTTTATGCCTGTTTGCTCCAGATTTTGGATTTCCCAAACTATCTTTTTGTTTCCTTTTCAAAGTAATTTTGCTCCCATTACCTGGATATAGCACTGAATAAAATGAAGTTCTATTCTGCATATTTGAATTTAACACTAAGTTTTTACTGTCTTTTCCTACTTGTGATTGAACACCCTGTGTGTTGGCAGAATTAGTATAAATGCAAGGCAAAATAGAATATGCAGATTTCGGAAGACCACCGTTGCTTTTGTAATCGTCTTGGAAAGCAGCACCTTCTTTTATTAACATAATTAAGTTACTAGCACCACGTTCAAAACCTGTACCAGGCTGTGATGCCTGCATTGTAATACTTTTAAATAGAGGAGAATGTATTAACCAAACACACATTTTTTTATAGCACTGTAATAAGATACGTAATCGCTTATTTTCGGTATAGTCTTTGCATTCTTTACATCCCTCACATGCTGGCTTTATTTTTTTGCGCCCTCCTTTGCAAGGTCTACACAGGTGATGCTGACACTGTGCTATTGTTGGAGTTAGAGGGTCCACCAAGAGATTTGAGCATACTACACAGCACAGAGAATTTCTTAAATAGGGTACAAGTCTGTAAAGATCTTGCCATGAATTTGGATTTTTTGGATCAGATTTCATCACGATTTGAGTGGTTGTAGCGTAGAGATTAGTCGCATTCATTTTCGGCACAGGTATAGGTTTTTCTTTCGAATTCATGTTACTTTATATATTTGCTTTTGTTTTTGATAGTTGTCAAACACATGCATACGCTAATTCACAACACAGCTTGTGCGCATGCTTTGCCATGAAGTTTTGCCGCCGATATTAGTTATTTTTCTAGTGAATTTAATTATCAGGTAGAGCTACCATTTGCGCACGACCACGAATCGTGATATTTACGAGGATTTTCAGCGAGATTTATGACGTCATTATACATGATGGCCTGCTTGATGGCATTATCATATTTTAAAATTATAAATTCCAGTCTTCAACTAAAAGTACTACTTATATAGGCTTTGACTAATTTCGTAGTAAAATTGATTAATTATTAATGAGGTGCAATACATCAATATGTTATATTTTGTGGGTGATCTATTGTTTAAGAGCTACATCACCCTCCATACGAAAGTCGGTAACTATTATGACCAATAACTGTAGTTGTGAACTAACTATGTTTTCAACTTACAGATGGCGCAACTAGTAGCATTTATCAATGTCATAAATTAATTTACATCACGCACGGTAGCAGTTTACGGACCATACCATCGCATCAAGCTACGTACAATCTATTGCAATAATAATGGCATTCTGAACAGTGTTTAAAGTACTAGAAGTTCCGAGTAAAAAATTTACTAGATCTCTATTAGGAACTTGAAAGTATATTTTACTATGAATACGTTAGCAGTTCGAAATAAATCGCTAAATTGATTTTAAAGAGTACCATTGTTATTACAATAAATTGTACAACAAGCAGTATGTTTAATTATTCATCAATCAATTTGACAAGAACAGTATGTTTTTAACAGAGAGCAGCTTTTTTAATATTTAATTTTTAAAGCAAACTATACAAATGATATAGACTATGTAATCTATCTATACAAAAATAATATGAGAACACACACAGCTTCTAGTCTCTTCTACTGAAAAGAAAAGAAAATAGCCATCTCAGTGTTGTTTTCGTTGCTTCTTTGACTTGTCTGTTAGTCTGTCAGTTCTACAATGGCATTTTGGCACATCATCGCATTCACAGGAAATCATTATGAAGAATAATAATTTATACAAATTAAACAATAGCTCTGTAATAATTTGGTTACCTACTAATGATGGCTGATACAAATATATAATTGAATGTTCATTGAATTTTCGATAAAAATTGAAAGAGTACTTGCGAGTATCTTTGGGTTTGCTTTTGGGTAATTACTTACACTATTTTGCTGTTAGATCTATTGGGTGACTTAAGGATGTTTTTTCTGTTAGGAAACAAAACAAATAATAGTGACCTCTTTATCATCTGCCTACAAATATTTACCTAGCATTTAACCAGTTACTTTAATAAGTCCAATACGTTTGAAGTCAAAAAAATGAAGGAAACAGTAACAATTAGAAAAGATATTAAATTTTTAAAGCTATTATTATATACCTACACAACCATTTTAACAATTTGACAGGAACGCTTGAGCCAGTAAGTAGCTAATAACGATTTACAAAGAATAGGGGCTATAAAGACCTTGTGTGTGAGACCAGTTAACAAATAGGATAAAGCATTTTAAAGTTATCACCATTGTTAAACAATGATGCTTAGTGACCACAACGTACGTGTTTTTTAAACCGTTAAGTTCAATATGTGCTAAAACCTGTGAATTTTCGAAACAGTGTTTTGAGTTTTTTTTTTCAAAAAGGATTATTATCCTAATGTCGCAGCTCATATACCAGCCAAAACATTTTAAACCATTGTTACTTTAAATATGACTGGGTGAGTACCTTCTTACTGCTGATGTTTGCTTTTTCTAGCAAAAAAATTAGGAATTATGTTTGACCTCAAACGGTTGAGCACTTATTTGTTTATCAATGAAGGGGAACATTTTCACTGAAGCTCTAAAATTATCCTTGAATGAAATACTTTTACGATTCAGAATAATATTAAAATAATGATCAATTTTTTACCTTTAATCACAATGTGGGATAAATAAACTCTGATTTTGTTTCTAACGATTTGACCACTTGAAATTAACTCTTCATATTATATTAAAAAAAAACGATGCTTGTCTCGTATACAGTGCGATTTTAGCATTCCGGCCTTAGCATATTTTTATTTCGCTTTCTGCTTTAGTCTTTAGTGCACACAAAATAGAAACAAAGCGACTAGCACAATATTAAGAAAAATGGAAAGTAATTAATTAACATACACTGCTGCTTTTACTTAATTTTCCCTATTTCTAAATATTCATTATACTTACGATCGACGAAGACACTAGAAAATAGTTCTATTAATTCGTTAAGAATATTATAGAATTTATTTTTATTGTCGACTTAAAATTGTTGTAGTCATAGTCTCTTGTTTTCTCTCTATGAATAGATACCTGATTTTATCATGTACTGCTTGTCATATGCTCTAACATGTTATATTATGAGGCAAAGTAAATTTTACGTATTTAGGCATTATAGCATATTTATAGCATCTACTTTCTCATGTCAGAAGTAAATATATTGCTCAAATATTTACTAAGACAAAAGAATCACCTTGTTTTATTAATATTAATGTAATGTTCCATCAGAGAAAACATTACATTTATATCTATTATCTATTTTAATATTTATATATACTTAATAGTTACAAGAATACACTTGACAATTGAACTACACGATAGAAAGTATCTTATTCAAAATATGCAATCTACATTTTAACTATTTAATATTTGCGCAGGAAAAACTGACGAATAAAGCGAAAAAAAGGAGTCACTATTTTTCTATGTATGGGAGAGAGGTGCTGAAATCAATCCTAATCTTTTATAACGTTCCTAAACCTAAATCTTTCCGTGAAAATCGCTTTTTCCAAATTCAAATCCTCCGCAATGCAGCCGATTTACAAGATCCATAACTATAATAGCTGTGGTGCCTAAAGTGTGGCCGCTATCTTCTGATTATATTTACATTTTGCAAAATTTAGCTTTGTAGCTTATAAGTGACTACTAATAATAGTAAAAATTCAGTTATTTATTGGTTCACTCCTGTTACTAAATATATATAGTGTTTTCTTCGAATTTTCCTTATTAAAAAGTAATTTATTCTTAGTTAAAATTTAACCAACAACTGAAATCGATACAAGTATATCTCTAGTTTGTTTCGGTATGTAAATTAATATATTTTTTGCGTAATTTATCAGGTAACCTAATCAAAGGTTATTAAATATAATAATTAGTAAACTGCGACCAATTTAATGCGTGCTTAAGATCGTACTTGGGGATTTTGCTTTTTGTGGACCATCACTACCAAAATTTCTTTTCGTTTGATAAATTCATCCAAGGATTTCTTTTAAATCTATAAATGACGGGACAGAGCTTCTATTGAATGGATACTTTTGTGAACTTCAGTAGCTTCAGTGTTTAATTAAAATTTCCATTGCAGAAAAGTGCATTTGGTTACACAGCCACACAACAATTGTTAACAGTGCATTTTTCTTGTTAATTAAGTGTAAGTTCAATATACCCTCTTAACTAATGTGTGGGTTTAACTGAATTAACGTTAGTAATTTTTTAGTTTTGGATGAAAGCGATATTTTACGAAAGAATATTTCCCATATTGCTCCACATATTCACTAAAATCTGAAAAATTGTACTTTTTAAGAATTAACTGCATGCAGCAAATATTTGCATCACAAACCAGTATGTATTTTTATTAAAAATGTGTCGTTTAGCACAAAACAATTTTCGGGTTAGGATATCTTTAAATATGTTTTAAATATATTCAGGCACAATAGATATATGTTTATTTCGAAATATAGTCATAGTACTTATTACTAGTCGTTAAGTTTAATTCTGTTACATTTGGTCATACGTCTACTTAATCTTCACTTCGAGGAATAAAATAGTTTGATATCGGGAATGTTGTTCATTGTTAATATTAAGTGATAATTCGAATTTCATTGCGATTGACGATAAAGCTGTCTGTAATATGGTGAAAACAATCCCGGAAACTGACGTCAAAGTATAAAACAGAAGTAGGTATAACTTTTACCCCTTGAGTAAATCAAATGAACAATTCAAATTTACCTGTGTAAATAATGGGCGCAAGAGGTGAAAAAAATGAAACGCGTCTTTAAATTAATTTGAAACAGTACACGTTCACTTATTTTAATAAGGATTAATAACAATTAAGATCGCAACGCATGTCTGTTTACATTTTGATCATCACACATTGTTTCGAGCGGTATATATACTTCGCGATGTTTTTAAAATCTAGTTTACTGCGGAGGCTGTCCCAGAGCCCTGCAGTGGTGTTCGAACTTCTAATTCATCTCTGAATACTTCTGGTAAGTTGTGTTACATTGTAACATATCAGCAACTATTTCAAGCATGGCTTTGAAAATATACAAAAATAACTATTAGTTATAAAATAACGATGTTGTTTACATATTTTTAATTTTCCTGCATCCGAATTTAACAAACAGTGCTGATATCACGAAAATGAATTATGACAGAACTGGTAATTTAATGTAGATGTAGCTGATGTTAGAACACCCAAATTGAAATTTTTCATTTTGATATGAATGTTTGGCACGCCGTTTCAAACTTACTCCTGATATTTTAGTGAACAGCGTATATACTGGCTTGTATTTGTAACTTCCTTGATATTTATTCATGTATGATAATAATAAAAAATTAGTTTTGTGATCATAGATCTAAAGGTAAATTAATTTCTTGGGGAATATTTTGCAATTTTTATCTCAAAACACTGAATGAAACCTTAGATCGGATTAGTCGGCAGTACATCATAAAAAAGAGATAATAATTAAATAGCACAATTTCATAGAACACAAATATTAAATGTTGATGTTAATACTACATTACCGTGTAATTTAAGTAAAAGATCATGAAAATCAAAAGCAAACATTTGTTGGTCACATTTTTAAAAATAACTTAAAAATGATTAGGAAAATGGCAGGAAACTATAAATAAGTATACAATTCAAGAAAAACACAAATTAAGCGGATTTTGACTTATTCACACTGCGTAAACTTGATTTTGTCTGATTACTACTAAATTTTCCTTCCATAAGTACCACTACCTCAATTTGGTTTGGAACAGATGTCTAACGTATCTAAAATACATCTACACCATAAGCTACAGATGTATTGCGGAGAATGGCAATATAATAATAATTTTCAAATCTGTTAGCATCAATTTGATGTTTTAATTTTAAATTTAGTTTACATAATCGAAATTATTGCAATTTTTTAAAAATTTTTGGCATGTTTATAATAAAAATAAATTGAATTGGTATTGTTCAAGTGACTAGTGCGCACTTACCTAGATGCGTAATTTTTGATAACAGAAGTCAATACACATTCTATTGTTCTCACATAAATTGCAGGTGAATTTTCGAGAGTTATTTTTGACAAACGCAAATATATAGAGCATTAGTATAAAAGCGTATAATGAAAAAAATACGCAAGATAAATAGAGTTACCACACACTACCAAGTCTCATCTGTTTTAATTTTTTTATATCAGATTAGTTTTTTCTGTATCTATAACAGTTTTTTTCGACTATATATATTTATAATATCTACACAGATCGTTGAACTTCTAAGTCAGAGGGTTCCAAATTTTTGACAATCAAAATACGTCCTAGAAGTTTCTGACGCATATAAATTGTGGGAATTTTGTTTCTACTTCATTTTAAATCAATTAGCATTAAGTTAATAAATTATGCATATACATATCAACATATTCTATATACATTTAAATGCAGCATGCGCATGTATCTATAAGTAGTATATGTAGTCATTTCACGCTGTTTCCTATTTTTTCATATAAGACATATTTTTTCCTAATTCCTTTCGGCATTTGTTAAAAAAAATCCAAGTAATAATAAAAAAATAAGTAATTGTTAAATAAATCAAGGACGCAAAAAAATAATAGTAATTTGGGAAGTTTGACTCTCAATTTTATTTATTTTGTAAATATGTGATGGTCTTCTAAACTGGAATGCCTTGACAAATAACATGTGACTGAATTTTGTAGATAAATTTATAAAAAAGTAATAAATATATTTTGATAAAAAGTGATTGCAATTAAAATAAAATAAGCCAATGCAATAACAATAATGACTATTAAATTTAAAGAGAATAAAATGTGAAGAAAATAAAATTCACATAATTTTTAAAATATGCTCCATGTATGATTCATGATATTTATTATTAATTAGTAAATATTTACTTACTAGGTGATTTCGTTGAATTCATTACTAAAGGATTAAGTGAAGTTAATTTTTAACTGAACGAATATACAAGGAGACAAACTATTTAAATTTTTATTGCCGACGAATGAGTAGTATAATATACAGAGTGTTTATTAAAAAATGGGCCATAGTTTAGGCTAGCTTCCTTGGACGAAAATAAGGTGATTTAAATCCATTTACCTTAGTAAAATCTTGCCTCTTAAGAAATTTAGGCCCGAAATTGAATGCTGTTTTAAAATAACTAATCTCTCCCTCCCTAAATAAAAATCTAAAAGACAACATACAGCGGCATAGACACTCGGAACATCCTGTATATTTAACACACAAATCAATCAGATGTTGACGTGTATCATTCAAAAAAACTTCTTATACAAAATTTGAATACGATTATCTAAGAAATAAATAAATTAGCGTAAAAAATGAAATAAAAAAACTATCTTCTCAGATAACTTCATAAGGAAGCAAGATGGTACTAAGGTAAGTTGATTTAAATCATCTTATTTTAATTCAAGGAAGCTAGGTTTAAAGTATGGTCTATATTCTTTAACAAACACCCTGTATAAATATGTTTGAATAAAAAAAAATATTCTAGAAAAAATATTATTGAAATCTCTGACTCAAAGTATTTTTTCCAGTTGTTGAAATGTAGTGCATTAGATATGCATAGGAGATTTCAATGCAATAGCATTGTTGACATCATACAATGAAATGTAAGAGGGGGTGAATACACTTTATTTTAATAATTTAATGAGTGGTATCTAATATCTTTTTAAATATATGACCGGAAGGTTCACTTTGAATAATTACATAAGTGACAAACACATGTCAAAAAGTGCATATACCGATGTACAAGTTATTTATTATCAAAATATCTAAAATAAGTGTGCACTTTAATCAGTTTGTGTTGATGATTTTTGATCATAATATTTTTAAACGATTAGTACTTATTGTACTTACTTTCGTGAAGAGTATATCAAATAATTTTCTTTTATTATACCATAATGTACTAATGTAAGTAGTAGTCAAAGCATTTACAACGATGTTATAGTGTGAAGCATGGTATTAATAGAATTTTAAGATGGATTCAAGTTTAATCCAGATATAATAAAACATATATAAATTACAATGAATCCAATGAAAATGTGGTATAATTTATAGACTTTACTAATAAGTTTTCTATGAAAATGTGTCCTTATTATTAAATTATGTAATTAATTTGAATTAAAATTTACATTGAATATTTTTATATGAATTTTCAATAAACTCATCTTTAAGATAATGAACGTTAAGGTTGGTTAACAAAATGTTAAATTACATAGTTTAATTAAGAAAATTTAGATTGCTTTCCGGATTTTTTAAATTGAATATTTACGATATTCTGATGTTAGTTAATTTCCTGTAATGTTACAGTAAAAAAGCCAACAATTTATAATTTTTGTGAAAAAAAGTAAGTACTGTAATGCATATTTTGTTCTTACTATATGTAGTAAATACAGAGTTTACCATTTTGATAAAAAAAACAATAAACGTATTTATTTACATTTCTTCGTGTCTACTTAAATATTCTTTTTTACGAAGAAATTTTATTTAAAAATCATTGACCGTACATATTATTTCAATCGTTATTGCGATTCATTACGTTGTACAATCAACAACCATCATTGTCTAATTAATTTTTTCAATGTACTATCTGTCAGCTAACAATAAAACAGCATTGAAGCATTGGTGCACGATATATGATCCGGTATTGCGCAAAAATTATCATATTTCTAATAATTCTATCAACCAGATTTCGTCCCTATGGATTAAAAAATATTTTTCAATTTGTGTTATTGAAGTAACATTATTTTTTTGTTATTTACACAGGATGGTCACTTTTACAACGCCGAGTATATTGTTCTCGGAAACGGTAATTGCATTTATAGCGTGGGTTAAATTAAGAAAAAAATGTGCATTTTTAAGCCTTTCAATGTTCTGAAAAGTAATATATTTCGTAAACTTCTGAAATAGCGGCAGGAAACTGAATAAGTACATTTTCACTCTGTATACATTACCGTTTATGTGCGTCGTAAAAGTAATCACCCTGTATATAAAATATGTTATGTGCAAAATTCTTGCAACGTAGTGGTTCCTATGGGAAGCAATGATTGTTTATTGGTTTATATGAAAAGCGTTTTATAAATTTCACGCATGAAAACACGTACCTCTTCAGAAATATTACCAAATTTGCAAATGCTGCAATAAGTAACTTCTACATGAAGTTCTCACGCCAATTGGAAGGGTATAAATACAGCATACATACAAAATACAAACTAATATGTCAATCGTTTTATTTTTTTTTAAATGTATGTATTACTAAAATTAAATTAATTTTCAAAAATTATATTAAATAATTCGTTTGACTTGATATTAGCAATAAACTTTTACTGTCAATGTCCTTCTCAGTATTTGATAAAGAGGCTTGTTTTGATATTAGGTCAAACAACGATAAAATTAATATTAAAATAAATTTACATTTTTCTGTCGCATAACATAATATCACATCTCCTGTAAAATTAAAAAATATTGGCATAGGAGATTTCGCCTTACTTTTAGATGCCAGTCTGAACGCAAAAACAACGCTAAAATAAAATTACTCAAAATACTGAATTACTTCTCAAAGTACTTCAGTATTTGAAAATTTAGAAGAGAATATGGTATATCTGGATATTTTATGTAACAGACTAAACTATACTTGAATTTATTCAAAAAAAGTGTTGTGAAAATATATTTCCTCTACATTTAATATTATTGAGAGATGGGTGTCATTTAGCAGACAAAAAATGCAAAAATAACAATTATATTAAAAAAGTATACGCTGATGATTTTTTTCAGCAGAAGTTTCTCTGATATGTAACTACGACATTTCACAGGACATGTTCTATAGTATTATGTGTAAGAAATAACTTGGTATACTGTTGATAGCCCACTTTTAATAAGGGTTGTTGTAGAAAGCAAACAGAACAAAGTATTATCTTAGTTAAATGTCTTCTTTGTGAGAATGTAAATAATGTTAAATTATAAATAAATGTTGTAAACAAAGTTATCGAACATGTAGATAGCCGCTATAGTTAATTGTTTTGTCCGTCAGTGAAGAAAAAATAAATTTGTCAAGTAAAACTTAGGTAGGGACAGTAACTGTGAAAATTCGAATATCGGTCCATTAATAACAATAGTTTAAACAAGTAGTTGTTCGAGCCGAGCGTTCATCCCTATTCGGCAAACCGAGTGATATATAAACAAATTGTCGAAGAGCTATATAGATTATCCATACACAAATCCTACCAGTTGCAACCTCTACTTAGCGAAAGGTATTTGCGTTCAAAAGTCTACAGGTGTACATCACTCGTTTTCCACTTTTGTTATTACCAATCGAGTGACCAGCGCGGTTAAAATAAATTTTCCAGTTTTCCTTAAGATTTTCCGATCCGCATGAAATGTGCTTTGACCAATGTGCTTTCAGCAAGAACATTTTCGCGACTATTGAAACATTTTTGTGAGAGTTGGTTAGCTCTCCACCGCTTGTTGTAAAATGTAAGTGCTTTATTTATTATATATATTTTTTAATTTTGTTTAATGACATCAACGACTGAAGGTTGTATTTAATCTTAAGCTCTGATAGTGCGTTTGTTTTGATTGAATTAAGGAAGCCCAATATTAGGTAATGAATGGCAAAATATATTTTGTCAACAGCTGATTTAGATTTCTAAAAATAAAGTTAAGCCATATAGGTTCAAATCTTTGGATTATTTTTTGTTATAGTTTATTTTTTAGTGGATAATTTCATTAAAACCAGAAGCATGATATTTTTTAACAGATTCAGCTGACTTTATCTCCTTTATTAATAGTTAAACAAGAAAGGTGTAATGTTTGCACTAGCATAGGATTTCGCAATTCTAAAATTTTAAGTAAGGTTCTAATCAACTGTAAATAACTTTAATTTATAATAATATGTCCTCGCGGAACAATAATGCAAAATCACCACTCACAATTCATTTTTTAATTTAATTTAAGTGGCGACTCCAAAAACCACTCTTTGGTATTAATGTGGAAAATTTTTGTCAATTTCGAAAAATAGTGTGACTTAATTTTAGCATGTGCCAAGGATTATCCAAAATGAAAATAATTGATGTCAATGCCAATTTGTTTTTATTTGTTCATATAAACAGTACCGAGTGTAAGTGCAACTTTTGAAATAGTTGAAATAATTTTTTTAATAAAATTCTTTTTACATTTATATACCATTAAATTAAAAATTCAAATGTTGCGATCAGCATCTCTATTATTATGCTTAAAAACAAATATCAGCTGACGCACTTAGCTGAAAATATAAGCGTTTCCAGTGCTAAAATTTTGGAAACCTGAATAAAAATACTTTTTAGTTTGTTACGTATTATTTATAACATGAAATAACGCACATAACTAAAATAGATTTTACTATACGGAAACTAAACTATTTTTTATTTGAGCAAATAAAAGCTCTGTTGACTTGTTACAATTTTTTTTTTAAATATTTACTGTTCTCACACTATCAATTCAAAGAATAATGATAGGAAGATCGTAAATATAATTGAGAGATAATAAAAATCAAATAAAAAACAAACAAATTTGACTAGGGCATGCATTTTCAGTTTATATCTTATTAAAAGACTTTAATAATCTATCTTATCTGGATTCTATGAAAGAAACTAGGGAGTATGAAGGTTTAATAACCTGAGATGGTAATTTGACAAAATGCATATACTGGGTGCATCATTATTACCTTTATTTAAAATATCATTTTTTTATTGATTTTCTGTGTTAGATTCAAAAAGCATGTTCTGTGGTAAAATTTAAGTTAAGTTTGTTATACACGTGTTTAAAATTTAGAAAAAAAAAAATATTTTTTTTATTTTATGACCAAATTTGATTATGAATATTCCAGTGGCGGAGCAATAAGTGCAGCCATGTGTTTTTTTACAAAAAATTTGTTACCCTGCATAATACTTAAAACAAAATAATCGATCGCTTTTACCAATCTCTATATATTTTCGATCTCTTAAAAAATTTTTATGTTTAACAGTTAACCTTAATCTTCTCTTTTTAAATATATATTTTTTAATTATTATTATTATTATTATTATTATTATTATTATTATTATTATTATTATTATTATTATTATTGTTATTATTATTATTATTATTATTATTATTATTATATTTTATTAATTATTATACCTCTATCACATTCATTACTAATTGATATAGAAGTGCCTTTTTAATCCAGTGGTGTACATGAAGCAAACTATTAAAAATAGTAGATATACACAATTTCATTTATTTATTGTTTGTCAGTTTGACAAGTTCTAAATTTTGGACATCTTGATATCAGAAAACGACGCACTCTAGGATTCATTGTTTATATAACAAATTTACCTTAATTTTTATCATAGAATATGCTCCTGTCTCTATATAGGAACCACTGTAAAGTATTAACGGTTCATATATTTTTAAAAATATTTTAGTGTAATCGTTTAACTGATGATTATATAGAAGTTAAGAGTTTTAAAAACGTATCGCATAAGGTAAATGAATATGTAGGTATAAAATTGTATTTGTATTCCTGACAAATTATTTTGTTGTTTGTTATAACTGAGAAGGAGTTAACAGTTTTTCATGTTTTTTTAACAAATCATCAGTGAAAACTGTTTTACGCTCGGTAGTTAACCAACCTTCTAATGTTTATCCTTTCATCAGATGCAGTTTACGCAGTAAATGTAACAACTATTTTTTATCAGTCCTTCATTAGTTTCCTGATTCTTACTCAACAATGAATTTTTCAAAGCGACAAGACGATATCTCATTAAAAAAAAAACTAAAAACAACAATCACGTCATTTATTTAATTTTAATGCATTAAATATGTCAAACATTTTATTTTACAACGTTGTATTGGATCTTTTAAAAATTTTCCAAAAATACGTTGTGTACTGTTGTCAAATTTCGTCGAGTATGTGCGGTAGTTAGTAAATTATAAAACTTGCTGAAAATGATCTTCCTCTCATAAATAGGAGCTCTATTGGAGTGTGACCCTAAAAAAGGGCAATACCCTTGAGCGTAAAGTTGGTACTAAAGATTCTTCTTTACCACTGTTTCAGATTTTAATTGTATTATTTTTACATTTAACTAGACTCATCCTTTGATTGAGTTGTTTTTTACGTTTTAAATTAACTCAATTGGTAATTTTCCTGTGACTGGCTAGATTATAGTACAAGGGGAGAATTTACGTCTCAAGATGATTCGTGAAGTTATGACTCAACTTGGTAAAATAAGAGGTGTTACTAACTCCATTAAACAAATGAACGGATTTCAAAATTACTTAAATATAAATTCCAAACATTCCTAACACCTCTGCTCTTTGTGCTATCTAGATTTTCCACAAATCATACACTTAAAGGCTACATACATTTCTTATTCTGCACATAATGCCCTAAATGCAATACATTTAATCAATATTTAATATTAAGTAACATCTAGGTAATTGCTATTTAACACAATAATTATTTAAATATAATTATTAAAATTAAGTTATTATTTAAGCATATACTACATACTAGATGCCCGAAATGTATAAAACTTTACCTATTAAAGTTTATGTTTTTATTTAACAATATTTTAAAATATATTTAAATCTGTTTTCGTTCTCAAAATAGTAGTAAAGGTATTAAACGTATGTCAAGTTTGACTACTACTTTGAGAACGAAAACAGAGAGTTTTTCGAAACGTCAAAATACGGAAGTGCACGATAGTGATGTGATTTTTGTTATTTGTTACTTATCTGCTTTTTTCAGTGTGAGATTTTTTAGTTAGGTAAACTTAGTTTCAAAAATAACTCTTGACTGATCTGTCTGGCGCAAGGGCTTATTTAATTAATCTTTATTTTTTCAGTGTGGCAAAAACCCAATAAAACTAAAGACTAAAATTATGCCACAAATAAATAGCTTCAGACAATATATTTAGGAAGTCACACTATTTTTTAACCGATAAACGTATTTTACATTGATATTAATTAATGGTAGTAAGAAAGATTACACTACGTAGATAGGTACTTATAATTGTGAATATTTCCGTCTCCGAATAGCTTTATCTTCATTATTCGATAATATATATGCTCCATTGGACTAACGATTGTTTTTGGATTTGAAATTTCCATTTTTGTCTTTGGGGGTATCTTCACTGTATTCAAAATAAATCTAAGGACACAGACACAATTCAACTCAAATTTTCATTCAATTCATTAAGATATATATATTTTTTTATTTATATCACCTCGAGTGTAGGAAGAACCTACAAATGAATTAGTACAATTTTGTAGTTTCCTTGAGAAAAAAAAACATTAAGAAGGTCATGGACCAAATTATTGCACACATCGATTAGTGTAACATTAACCTCAACATTAACGAGTGACCTTTGTCCATATAATCTTGGCACCTAGACGTATGCCAATTTTATTTGTTTCATGTTTCCAAAAAAATCAAACAAATAGAATAGAACACTAACCTTGAAGTGAAAAATATCTCAACCAACGAGTTTGCTAGTTTTGATTATTCTTTTATTTTTGATCATATGATATGGTTTCTTCATTGTCACGTCATAATGTCACTTCTGAGATAATACCAATTTTTCTGTTTAAAGCTACTGCTAATTACCTCAATTGGTCGGTGTACTTTTGCAAATTACTTTTAAATTGGTGTGAATAATCAATTTGTGCCGTGAAACATCTGGACAATTTGTCAGCTTTCCGTTTGAACCTTTTACTACTTTTTATGCTCTCGTTTTATTTTTATAAATTTCAAGAAAAATAACTGTTTGAAGTAGAAAGCAAGGCTGCTATCAGATGCAACAATAACAATGTATATATAATGACTGTTTTTTTATTCATTATCGATTAAATTATCATTTAAAAGTATCACTTTTTCGTTTTATTCGAGTGCTTAGGTACTATTGTACATATTTAAATCCATTAACTTTGATCATCCCTCTTTTGACACACATTTAGTTAACTATAAAACAGATTTCAATTTACATGAAGATATTGTTAAATAAAAGTAATGATTTATCCTCAACGGAAAAAGGAAATTAAATTACTAATCCATCCAAGTACAATTAGATTGAAACATTTAGAGGCTCACCTCTAGAAATCCCTATATGTATGTCTCGCAAGAGTTACTATTATCTTCAAGACCGTTTCATTGATGGTAAAGGGGACATTGCAAATAAATATCTTGTAATGTGTTTTTTATTATCAAACAATTTTTTTAAGAGTTGAAGTGTTGCCGTGTAGAATACAATAAGACGTAGTTACTCCATTTTGAATAAGCCCATTATTTTGATATGAGTCATTCCTATTAATTAAACAAAGACGGTATCATCTAATTAATTTGTAATTGGAAACAATTTAGCTCATATATTGCACATTAGTTACTGCTGTATTTTTCACAGTTATTTATCTGCTTGTATATGTATATTAATACGTGGGATACTTTTCATAATAGTTTGTCAACACTGTAATAGTAATGACAATGAAATTTATGACTGGATTGGATTGAGGAGGATGATTATAGTGATGGCTTCTGAATCAGGAAAAAACGATATACAGAATACATCAAAATTATGCAACGCAAAATAAATTTTAATTATTTATTTATTTTTGTTTTAATAAATTATATATAAGTATAAAATTTTTACAAATTTGTAATTTTGTGGGTATGTAATGTAATATAATACAGAAGTTGGCTAGATTAGTATGGAAGGTAACTGCTTAAATAGTTATTTGTCATGTCAAATAATATGAGTATCTCATCATATTTACTTAATATGTTAACAAGATTCAGGATTCAATAAAAGTAAATTTAGCAAATTAATGATGTATGTTGTGTGCTAGGTACAACAAGTATTAAATAATATTTATACAAAGCAAATAATGAACATGAAGGATGAGTAACTTTGATGATAATTGAATGTTTTCAGAAATTTTGACAATAATTGTATTTTCCCTGCTACATAATTTAGACAGCACGAGTGTTTGTCTTTTTATTAGCGATTGAATTTATGTTGAAATTTAGATAAAATTAAATAATGTAAATAAATTTATACGTCATAGCACCTAAACGTACCTTTTATAAATAATTATAAACCGAGTATACACACATAAGCGCCGACACTTGAAAATTGCTGAGGGGGCAAACATTGGTGACGTAAGAAGTCCCTATATTACTTGTATTGCCGTATTTGATTTTTCGTTATATAAGATATTATTTGAATGAACGTGTTTATATAATAAATTAATTTACAATTGATTAAATTATCACAAAAATTACAAGATATTTTAGAAATGTGCAAGTGACAATTAAAGACATTTAGATTACCTTAACGAATTTATTATTATTAGCAATTTAGATTAAAAAAATATGTAATAAGATTATATAAATCGTAAAATTGCAGCAGCAATTAAGATTATACCTACTATGACACATACCAAATCTGAAAATGACTTGATAACTTGTCAAATTGGTGATTGTCGTATATTTTATTTAAATGATTTCCTACTCAAAATGAATAATGCTTCTAATCGAAAATTCTTTTAACTATCAATAGAACATAAATGGTTTCCTGGTTTAATTAATCGCATACATCATTTATCTTAATTTTGTATCGTTATATCCGTTGCAGTTCTTTCTATAAAATATTTGAAAAGTGACTATATCTTCCAGTCACATGGGGCTGGTAACAACATATAATTGAATAAATTCTTGAGTGCAGGCTGCATTAAACCTCAAGGGCCTTGGTTCATCAAAAGCTATTGAGAATAATGTGTAACGCGACTCAGAATTTTAATGGCATTGGCCAAATGATGACCTCAATTACACCAATTTTATTGTTATTTTAAAGTTATTTCCAAAAAAATATAAGCACGGATTTCTACGTTTTAGTTTTAAAAGATAATAAAAAATAAACATGTATATTTATCACAATTTGATCTTCAGTTTAAAGAAACAAATATTACATGTACAAGTCGCAGTCTGAGATGCATGTTTTAAGATTTCAAAGGGTCATACAACCTCCTATAGTAAAAAATAAACAAGTTATTGCTGTGGTCAATTTTGGTTGACATACAATTTAACAACATAGAAATACGTCTCAATGTGGAGAATTAACAGCTGTTGGATAGTAGCTATTGTTTCAAGATAAGATGGGAAATAAGTCTTTGAGTTATATTAATTTATCAGTATATATTTATCATAATAAGGACACTAGATAATGGAAGCGTATTCCAGTCTTGACCTAAGAAGACAAAAAGCCTGTAAATCAATCAATCATTAATCTTTAATACTAAGAGTTTCAACTAATGAAGACACCTTAAGCAAAGTAAAAGTAGGGGTAACAAAACACTGATATTTGTGTGTGTGTGTATGTACATCAGTCTAATTACAATTAAGATGATTATAACTGAAAAAGTTGGAAGTGATCTCTAATGTTTCTACTTGTTGCAGAGCTTCAGTTAAAACCCTCGCCCACTGCCCCCACTAGCCGCCGCCCCCCCAGTCGCCGGAACTTCCAATTTCAGTCGCCGAAAAACAACAACAACTCCGTCTACAGCGTAGAATGGTAGAAGGTGAACCACCTGTAAAGCACAAGCAAGACTGTGATGTAAAGGACGAGCGCGTACTGAACGGCCGTGGATCTAAAGATCTCGAGCTTGGCAACTTAGGCACCAAAGAACTAACCAAAGCCGCATCGGATGTTGGAAAGAGCAGCGACAAAGCGGACTTCGAACAAGCCATAGAACTAACTAGGTAATTCATAATTTTTCATTACCCATTTTTTGTCTATAACTTATTTATTTTTTATTCATTCTAACGCATTCTTTTCAGATATGGAAAGTTTCACTATATTCTGTTAGCAATATGTGGCTTCGTGAGCACCTCGGAGGAGATGGACGTCATCTCGATGTCCTTCATCCTTCCCGCGGCCCAATGCGACTTAAATCTCAACACGCAGACCAAGGGGTGGCTAAACTCCATCATCTTCATCGGAATGATGGCTGGAGCTTACACCTGGGGTTCTGTGGCAGATTCTCTTGGGCGTAAAAAGGTGCTCATCGTGAGTTCCTTCATGAATGCCATATGCATTGTAGCCTCGAGCTTCAGTCAGTCATATGAGTTGTTCATGTTATTCCGATTTCTAAATGGGGCGGCGTAAGTATTATTTTGTGTTGTAGGTATGCAGCACCAACTAATATCTTTCTGTTATAGATTAGGGGGCAGTGGGCCAGTAATCTGGTCCTATTTCGCAGAATTTCAACCCAAATCCAAGAGGGGCTCTATGTTGTCGTTCATGGCAGCCTTTTGGACTTTGGGTAACCTTTTCGTAGCCGGTCTGGCTCAGGCAATCATACCGACTAATATAGGTTTCGAAACCAACGGCTTCGTTTATAATTCCTGGAGAATTTTCTTGCTTGTCTGTGCTATACCGTCGTTCATCGTAGCAGGACTACTTTGTTTTTTGCCAGAAAGTCCGAAGTTCTTATTATCTCAGGGAAGGAGCGAAGAAGCTATTGCAATTTTCAGGTACATTTATCGCGTCAACACCGGTAATGACTGCGATAATTATCCTGTCAAACACCTTATCTATGAAGAAGAAATATTGACCGTGGAAGAGAAGGAAAAGATAGCTAAAAGAGGCAAGTACAAAAATATGATAATAGACATCTTGGATAACAGCAAGCAACTGTTCGTCTCGCCTATTTTGAAGTATACCATTATCTCTATAACCATCAACTTCACATTCCATATTGGCTACTACGGTTTGATGATGTGGTTTCCGGAGCTTTTCAACAGGTTCGACAAATACGGGACGGATCATCCTGGTGTAAGCGCAGGGGTATGTCAAGTCACAGACTACGTTGTCAATAAAGGACTAGAGGATGGAGGAAAATGTGAGAGGAGTATTTCCTTAGCCGTGTTTATGGAGTCCCTGATTACAGTGGCTGCAGCACTTCCAAGCAACATCGTCGCAGTTCTGTTAATGGACAGACTTGGCAGAAAGTTCTTTTTAGGTAATTATTATGATAGATGTTACTATATTATAATCAACTTGTACTTAAGTTTTCTTGAGTTTAGACTAATTCAGAGTATCAGCAATTAATATATAATTCTATTTTCAGTATTCAGTACAGTATCAGCTGGGTTATGTTCAGCATCTATGTATTTTGTATACAACAAGACACACAACTTGATAGTATCGGCCTCTTTCAGTGGTGTAATTTCGTGTGGTAACGCAGCATTGGACTGTCTTATTACTGAAATATTCCCAACTAATCTCAGGTAAGCAGCATTTAAGAAAATTCTATGCATTATGTTTTCATATGTCAAAGTTAGGACAGTCTTTCCAAAATCAATCAAAATCAATTGAGAGCCGAATTTGTTCGGATCCTGTATATTTATTATTATTTTTTTCTTTCATAATGATATATAACAGTTGCTATTTTATGTTTTGGAAATTGTCAAAAAACGTTAAATTGATAAAACTGACGTTGCGTGGTGCATTATTGACCATCCTTTTTTATAATAGTAAATGAAATATTAACACGATTAAAATTTGTGCTGGTAACATTTTATTTTCTTTACAGGGCTACAGGTATAGCTATTTCTATGGTGGCTGCTCGTTTGGGTGGCATCATTGGTAATATAGTTATCGCAACCCTCCTCGATATGTACTGTCCAGCGCCTACATTTATAGTAGCAGCGCTACTCATAGGCGGAGGTCTGCTTTGCCTGTTTTTACCAAATACTACTCGCGAACCATTATCTTAATTTTTACACATATTAATATATACATATAAGCATTATATAATCATTAAGAACTGTTCACGTTACTGTTTTTTTATTACTTTATAATTTTTATCAATTTAATTCATATGCTACTGCGCTATATTTTATTTTTTAACCAAATACCCCTTTGAGCAATGTTCCAAATTTTACTGATACATATCAATATAAAGTAAAATATTGCGCATTTGGCAGCCATTTGTAGATATTGAATGTATGTTCATGAAATAGTATTAGTAATGTAGGAAAATAATAGAATTTAGATACCACATTTCCATCACTTATGTAATATATTAATTATTAATATAAATAAAACATTGATTTCTGCATTATCCGCTTAATTTAATATTATAATCTCTTCTCATTCCTTCTATATTATGTAAAAAATATCTATTGTGCAAATCATTAGATGTTTAGATACATATATGTTATACATATAACAAAATATTCGATTAAAAATATTCACAATAAAAAATGTCATACCTGGGTAAGTATTATTAATAATACATGTTATAAGATCATGAAAGTAATCTGTAGAAAATGTTCATTTTAAAGACTGGGTCTTCTCTTATATCCGAGAAGTTTTGCAACATTTTTTCTGTGAATATATTAATATTAAATCCGGTTCTGTTAAAAGCCGCAGATTCCCGGTTATATAGAAGAGCATAAAATTCATCAATTTAATCTAAATTTTGTTCTATATCTGCTTGTGTTTTATAGTCGTATCAAACTTTTTTAGAGCAAAATAAAATAACAAATCTGATTTGTACAGATATACCTATTCCTATTAGAAATAGGTATACCAGTAAAACAGACATTTACACCATAATATGCTATAATAAGTACATCCTATATCCTTATAGTTTATAATTTTCATTAAAATATATTTAGAACATTAATGTTCAGATAACCAGTGGCGTAGCCAATAATTTGTTATGGGGGACAGGGTCAGTGAACAAAAAAGACTAGATTTTTTTTTAATAAAAAAATAAATATTTTTTAATAATTAAAAATAAAAAAAAATAAAGTTTACCAATTATATTTACTTTTGCTGTTAGATCTAGTTCACTCATCGCGTTGCCAAATCAGTGTTGCAGTGTAAATTTGTGTGGGTCATTGGTTTGGGTGATCCAGTCATAATGTCATTAATTTTAAGAGACGATAGGGAAAAATGAGTACAATACTAATACGCGATTTAAAAAATTTTTAAATACATATTTAAAAAAAATATTTTTAAATCTATTTAAACCCCCTTTTAAGACTATCACTGACCGCTGGCGACAGTTCAACTCGGTGTTGGCCTGACGCGATGGTGCCAAATTTAATTATTTTAATATAGTACCTACTTACTTACTGTAATATATAATTAATGCTATAAATTATTTTTTCAAAGTATGCAATTTACATATTAAGTTTCAACATGAAAAATATTTAACATTGAAATTACAAAGCTCCAACGGATCAAAATAAACCATTCACATTTCATTACATAAATAGTGAAATAAAATTCAATACTCACTATGTTAAATTATTAAGAGATGCTGAAACGTTTTTTGTATTAAATACAGATAGTAATAGAAAAAACTGCTGTCAACAAAAAACAATCTGAGACATATCTATTCAGTGATAAACAATCCTGCAATACGAGTCTTGACCTACTGTATTTAGGTCAATAACCTTGTTTTTAATGTTTTGAAACAAACAATAATTAAATTTGTATTTTTATAAACACTCGGTGTAATCAATATGAAATCATGAGAATTTTAAAATAAATGCTCAATCGCAACAATTATCAGCGCCGATCTCGTTGTAATCGGCACACTAGGCAGTTCAAATTCCAGTTTAATACGTTACTTGGCGGAATGAGTCGAACATCGTTCGAGTCCGTTATCCTATGCAGGCAAGCCACCACCGAACTGCATCTGTAACAGACGCAAACGGCCCGACTTCTTTCTGTTCTTCATGGCGTGGTGGAGGTTGACGAATTTCGTTTGTTTATGTCCCCAGTGTAATTTATAATTATTATTAAGAAAATTTCCTATTTGCCTAAATAAAAATGCAATTCAAGTTGGGTAAAGTGAAGTGGTGAAAGACCGTGGTTGTCCTCTGCTGAACAGAGCCGTGAATAAATAAATAAGAGACATTTTAATAGACATGTGCGTCTTTGTTTTCCGTGTGGTCTGATCATGAGTAACGTATTTGATTCTAATTCATATTCATAATCAAACGTGATTTGCATTATTTCTGAATATCAACGTACCAGTTCAACTTGATTCTGCTTTCAAGAACATAAGAAAAGGAGACAAAAACTAGGTATGTTTTTAATGTTTTATGAAAATTATTTACTATATACAAAGTGCATACATTTTAAACTTCAAGCAAGAAGTTTGTCAGTAGAATAGACATCTATCACTTCAGTACCGAACATGCTATTGTTATATGTATGAAGCTATATAGCTTCAATACTCGAACGCGTTATCAGAAAATTTGTAGCGTACCACGAGCGCCGTGTTACAGATTGTTATGGAGTGATTTATTATCTTTTGAAAGATCGAGTAAACATTTTTATTATTTGTTTTCTGTGTTTATTCTTCTGAATACGTGGTTAAAATTTAACTGAATCACCCTGTATATATACCTATATTTATATGACCCAACCAAACCCAACCCATGGAGAGAGGGGTTGATGCTACGCCACTGCAGAAAACACATAAGTATTTCATGATTATTATTAATAATCTATTTGAACCGATTTGTCGTTTTTCTATACCTATAAACTAAAAAAATATGTACGGATATTTTATATTTGTAACTCCAGGGACCAAAGGTCACAAAAAATAAATACGAAGGTAGGTACTTCGACCTTTGATTCCACGCCTTGAATATTCAGTTACAACTTGTAATACCGCATTAGGTATGGCAATCAAATAATACTATTCATTCATATGTATTGGTGTGGTGTGGCGACTGGTGCAGTGGTGCAGTTCTGCAGTTGCAGTGTAATGTGTCAAAGTTTAAGGTGGTGGGAGGAAGTTGTTTAAGTAGTATGTTATAATAATACACTCTTTAAATTAGTTTTTAGTTGAATGTAAAGTTAGTATTAATAATTTAGATGATTATTTGTAGTATAGTGTTATAATATATTTGGAGAACGAAAAACTATAAGTAAGTGTTAAAAAAATTGCAAATAAATATAACCTCAATTTTCAAGAAACATGACTATTCTAAGACAAAAGGTGGATGTGCTCACACAGCAGTACTCTCCTCAAGTAATGTACAAGCTCTTGAAGAAGAATCTCGTATCGAAAGAATATGCTGACTACCAGTTTATACAGAAAAGTAAAATACCAACCATGCATTTTCAGCAGTCTTTACCTCGATTGCCAATTCCGAAGCTAGACCTAACTTGTGAAAGATACTTAGCTGCTCAGCGTCCTTTATTGATTGATGAGGCTTATCGTAAAACAGAATACAATGTTAACCAATTCAGAACTGGTGCCGGAAAACAGCTACATGATTTATTGAAAAATTATGACAGGCAAAACAAACACACTAGCTACATATCAGAGTTTTGGTTCGATACTTACTTAAGAGATCGTAAACCTATTCCAATAAATTATAATCCTATGCTAGTCGTCCATAAAGATGAGAGACCTGAGTATAATGACCAATTGATTCGCACAACAAATCTGGTGATAAGTTCGCTTCGTTTTTACAAATCTTTAAAAGCTGGCTTGTTGGAACCAGAAGTTTTCCATTTAAATCCAAAAAAGAGCAATACAGAGAGTTTCAGAACTTTATGTAGCACCTTGCCACCTTCCCTGTCCTGGTATGGTGCTTATTTATTTAAAGCTTACCCTTTGGACATGAGTCAATATCCATGCTTGTTCAATTCTACAAGAATTCCTGAGACTGATAAAGATAGACTGTTTAGTAATTTCCAAGGTAAGCACATAACAGTGCAATATAAAGGACATATTTATGCCTTTCGTGTTATTTCTGATGAGAATGATATAATACCTGCTGGACAGATCTTGGCACGATTGAAGTATATTCTTGAAGATGATAGTCCTAAAAATGAATTCCCTGTTGGTCTTCTAACTACTATGGAAAGAAATAAATGGGCTACGTTACGACATGAACTAGGTGAAAATGGGAATAATCAGACTTTGAAATTAATCGATTCTGCACTATTTAATGTCTGTTTAGATACCGAAATTTTAGGAGAGGACCCCTATGCTATTACAAGAAATTTTTTGCATGGTGATGGAGAGAACAGGTATGTTATGCTTGTAATATAACATTTATGTCTACTTTTATAAATAAAAATATATATATTGAAACATTTTAGATGGTTTGACAAGTCGTTTTCCTTGCAAGTATCAAAAGATGGTCATGCAGCTGTAAATTTTGAACACGCTTGGGGTGATGGTGTAGCAGTACTACGTTATGTTCAAGATATTTATAAAGATTCTAGAGAAAATCCTTTTATTCATCCCAATTCAGAACCTTATGATGATTCTATCGATAATGTTATTCGTTTAGGTATGCATTTTTTTATTGGGTATAAATGTGTTTTCAATTATATTATTTTCAGACATGTATTTAAATGACAAGTTGAAGAACGGTATAATGCAAGCTAAAGAAGAATACAAAAAGATGTGTAAAAGTCTAGAAATCGATTATTTGATTTTTGATAGAATTGGCAAAAATGTTTGCAAAAAACAAGCTGTAAGTCCTGATTCCGTCATGCAACTTGGATTCCAAGTTGGTTACTACAAGATGACAGGGAAATTTGTTCCAACATATGAATCTTGCAGTACAGCTGCATTCAAACATGGTAGAACGGAAACTGTTCGTCCTTGTACTACAGCAACTAAGGTAATATATGAATAAATTTATTTTTACTCTAATTTGTTATAGTTTAACAGACAAAAATAATCATCCTTATTAATTTTTTGCAGTTAAGTTTTGTAGTATAATACTTTTTTATTACAGGCTTTTACTCTTGCCATAACTTCCAAAAATAAACCTTCTGACGGGGAACTGAAAAATATGATATCGGATTGTTCAAGAATGCATAATCAGCTTACTAGAGAAGCTGCAATGGGGCAAGGTTTCGATAGACACCTTTTTGCATTGAAAAAGTTTGCAGATAAAACAAATATGGTGTGCAACATTTTTGATGACCCAGATTATGCTCTTTTGAATCACATCATCTTATCTACAAGTACTTTGAGCTCCCCTGCGATTTTTGCAGGAGGATTTGGACCTGTTGTCAAGGATGGACTTGGAGTTGGGTAAGTGAACTAATCATAATGCAATTTTTATTAAATATAACTCATTACTGCATATTTTTAATTTGATAATAATAATGTAGTTATCGATACTCTGCACTTTTAGGTATATAATAAAAGACGACCAACTGGGTGTTCTGGTAACTTATTATCCTCCATATCAAAATGGATCTGATTTTATTGAGTCATTACGAAGTACATTTGATGAATTGGTAAATCTTCTCCAAAAAGATTAATACTGTTAATAACAAAAGTATTAAATGATTTATTGAATGCCAATTAGGTAATTAAAATAATTTAGTTTAAGGTTTGTGTTTTATATTAGTACCTATTTTACATTTGACATTCAGGTATTTTAAGTATTTCCAGTGGGTATTGTTGCCTGAGCTTTTGTCTTCCAGATGTTTGGTGCCTTGTAAATGCCTTATAACTAGTTGTAAGAGATATAATTGTTGTGTTTGTTTTTTCATATTTTAATATTGATACATATAGCAACAATGTATTTTTATTTTGTATTTTTTTTTTACTTGTTCATGAATAAATATTTTTTAGAATTATAAGCATGTTTTACATGAATAAATAAAATATTATCTTAAAACTGATAAAACCAATAAATGTTAAGTACTTTTTGACTTATAAAGGAGGTACACTGTGTCAATAGAAATTATTGTACACTTTGCTGATTTTAATATAATCATTTTTATAGGTAAAATGATTTCTCTGTGATATTTATTAATATTAAAGTCTATACCACATACATTATGTTTTACATTTAGTATAAATGTGCATTTAAATTATGAAAAGGATTAAAAAGAACTAACTACAATATGCTATTTTTAGATTTTATTCATCTATAATAGCTGTAATAAACTATCATTTTTAAACTGAATTATTTACAAATTAGCTATTAACTCACAAAATACCAAAAAACCAATATTACAAATTTACAATATATTATGTACTACACTTTGCAAATATAAGAAGCATTTTTTTAAATACATTAAAAATTTTCTTCTAATTATAATTCTTCAGATATATGTCACAGGGATTGTGAATAAAGAAATGAATAATCATTTTCCATTTTCAATGGAAAATAAGGTTATTATACATTTTTTCTCATATAAAACATACATACATAGGGTGTTTCGTTAATGTGAAAATTTGTTTATTAAAAACATCTTTCGTATTTTCTAAACTTACTTTAATCACATCCTTCATTTGTTATTCTACAAAAAAATAAAATATTAATTTACATCAATGAAGGACATACTATTTTTGAATTAACACGACTATACTTTCAATGCATCTGAAAATTATGTGTAGTACTGTTTTCAAGATCAACCAATTACCCAAGCAAAAGTAGAGAGAAATTTTTAACTTCCATGCTCTACATACTAATACTTTAAACCAATCAATAATACACATAAGAACTCTGCAAACAGTCACACCCTGTATGCATGTGGACTTACCACCTTATGTTTAAATGAAATTTCTGACCATTATGTTAAAATTATTTTAAAATTTGTAACAAAACAGTCAGTATCAATTATTAACAAGTTTTATAAAATACATATTAATAAAACAATTAAAATTTTAGTGTATTGTGAAAAAATTGTGTATTTGGCTATTGCCTAAAAGTTTTTTAATGTTACTGAAGTTCTAACTTCGTTTCTTTTCAAATGGAGCACTGCATATATTTTTTAACAATTTGATAATCTTAATTTCAAACACAATATCTAACGTATTTTGGGTGTTTGGAATGCAAAGTTCATATATGCAATGTTCCTGAGATCCTTCTAGAATTGGGATAATATCTGTAAACATTCAATGCAGATTTATTCAAGATGTACAAAGAAGCAGGATTGTTACAATAATGTTTTACAACCTTGAATATTGTGTGGATAAAAAAACAGAACTTTATATAAATTCCTTATTTAACTTTTAGACATTACAAAATAAAAAGAATCCCACCTCTGATTGGAACAATGTATTGCCGTAGTTATTATGAATATTTTTAGATTAATGAAACTAAATAATATTTTTGAAACAAAAAATTGGTACGATGTTAAAATTCCTAACCCAATTCTTAAATGTTTTTTCCCTGCAAAGCATATTATTCTCTACCTATTATTAAAATATACAATTTCTCTTGTAGTAATTCTTTTCTCATCCAAGGCGATATATAATTTTTGAATTCAGATCCTATTTCCATTTTTAACAATTTTCAATTTATTCATTGTAGTAATATACAAATCAATAATCTACAGCATGCTAAGTTTATATTTTCATTTACTTCTGTGCTATACCATATTTTCAAAATCTGTACAAATAATCAATAAAAAAATATTGAAAACTTTAAAATGTAATAAAAATAAATTAAAGGTAATCAAAATATGATCCCAATTAATTCGGTTCGAGAAAATAACTCGGGAATATAAAAAAATTAAATCTTATAAAATTGCAGTAACTAAGTACGCACTTGTATTATTATAGCTCCGTTATTTTTTTCTTAAACGAGGTAACTAGGTATTTTTACGATCTATAAATACTAAAATACTAGTTACAGAACGGATGCCTTGGACAAATTTATTCATTGTAGTCCCACCATTCTTTCTCATATCCTTCATGAACATGTTCTAGAAGAACTTTTCTTCTACTATCGCAATACCTGAAAAGATTATGGAAAATATGTAGACGTAACAAAATTTACAAGAACTAAAAATTATATCCAAGCTTCAAATAATTAATGGAATTATCAATCAGTCAATTAAAAGTTTATTAAGGAAGTTAATGTTTGTATTTTAGTGAAATAAGATGCTTTCTAACTTGGTTATTTTTTTACCAGTCTTTAGGAATAATAATTGTACCTGTATTTATCCTGAACTTTTTGCTTAATATCAGCAAGATTCTCAGACGTAATATCCCTCTCCAAATACTCTGATAGAGTTTCTGTGGCACTCTCCAGGTCCTTTTGGTTATCTTCAAAGATCACAGACTGGTTATTTTTTTGCAAGTAATATGCAAATACGTAAGTATACATTAAGGTTTGCCTACACTGACAAAGTATATCCACTGCTCTCTTCAAAAACTGCACTTCTATCCAGCTCATATTGTGTTGTTGCATTTCTTCCATCTTTTCTTTAACAGAAGCATAAAGTTTATGTTCAAATTTTAATGAAGCCATATGGTTCATGTATCTATTGCAGTAAAATAGGTAACGCTGGAGAGCAGATCTCGATTTTTCTTGTGCATCTCGAGCTGCCTTTGCTTCATCTTCATCATATCTATTGCAGTTGTACCAAGAACTACCATGGGGCTCCCATGGACCCAAACATACCCAACAGAAATCAGTTTTGCAGTTTTGATTTTTGCAAACCATATGATTACAACCACCATCTTTTTCTATTGTAACATTGCATCTAGGACATTCTTTGGTGTTTGCAGCTATCCAGTTGCTGGTTTCTGAATCATCATCACATTTTTTAATCCATTTTTTTAATAAATGGCATTTGACAGGATCATGCCAGTTTTCACCACAAGCAAAGCAAAATGTGTGATTGCACTTGCACGTTACTTTGTGAGACTCGACATACTGTACTTTAATTGCATTGCTGCAATCTGGTGAAGGACACCATCTCAGAAGACGGTTGCACTAAAATAATAATAATTTTGTAGTTTAATTTTCCTTTACATTGTCAATTAATAAATTAATATCCAAGTAAAATAATTTACAATTCAACTAAACCTGGCTGCGATGGCGTTACATATCTATATATGTAGGTATGTCATAATTTCAAAGTTGTAATAAAACACTTACTTCAACAAAACTATTTGTTATAAGATGCTGATACTTTAGTCTAACTTTTGAATCTCGAACCAGTCTCATAACACTAGCATCATCAACTAAAATGTCACAACCATGAGCAGCACAAGCGATTGTTTGTCCAACACCTTCTTCCATTATCTTTGTTGTTAAATATTCACACCAACAGTGAGTACAAAATCGATGTCCACATTCCAAACCCGTCATATGCTACAATATGTTTCAATTTACTTTACAATAAACTATACAAAAATGACAAGTTATAAAAAAAGCAAACACATTTTTTGCATAATTTGGTTTTCAACAGACTTTCAGTTACATATTTTTGAAAAAAATATTTTAATGGCAAGTAAATTAAAATAAATAAATGAATAAAATAAAATTTGAACTTACTGATGAAGGCAGAACCATGAAGCATATTTCACATTCTTCTGTCCCATTTGAAGTTTTCTTCTGAGGCTAAAATTAGAATAGCAGTTAAAGTATGAGTACATTTGAGCCTCAAAATACTTACTTTTGCTCGGAAGCTGATATTTAGATCTTTAAATGGATTTATCACCCTAGCTTCAGAAAATAACTGGTCCTGATCGCCATCATAAAATCGTTCCATAAGTTTTTCCTTGTCCCATCGAAAATGATTGAGGAGTATTCTGGTAGTTGTAGCTGGTATCTGAAAAATCAAAAACAGAATTAAATTTCCTTTGTTGAGGTTATATATAAGAGGTTGGAACGGTTGGAAATTGACACAAAAGAACTTGTCTCACCTCTACTACAGAATTAACATCCTTTATAGAATCTACCATGTGCTGGACGATTTCTTCAGTACTGAGAACTTCATAGGGATAATCATCTGAATCTGTCTGCTTTTCTCTGTGTCCAGTGACTTCAACTTCCATAGCAAAATCGACGTCGTCCCCACTGGATTCATTGCCTGAATCGACATCATCGTAGGTTTCTTCTTCTGAGTCCATTTTTTCTGAATACTTTGAGAATAAGTAAATTATTTACACCTTTCTATACAATTTTTAATAAGGAACAAAACAAGACAAGAGATAAATACAAAGTTATACACAGCTCCGATACATTTTTTATTACCGACATACCGACTGAGGAGAAACCATGATGACATTTGTGAATAATGAATACTTTAATCAACCACAGATGGCATAGTGTAAATCAAATTGGAAATAATTACAGGATATAAACATTTTGTATTAGATTTTAATGTTGTATTTTATGTGATCTATAAAATTACTGAAATTAATAAATCAATACATTGAAATTGAAAGTAACTGCATTGGCTCAACGTTAAATATAAAAAAACGACCCACTTAGGGTACGTCTATACAGGAGGTATACTAAAATGTGTGCCAGGTGCTTTATAATTAACACACAGACGTTTGTATAATCTGTCATCAAGTAGGGTTGTATGTATGTACTATGTAGGTATCTACCTACTGTTAATTTTCATATTGAAGTAGCGCCCACATACAATAACCTATATAAATTAATGAAAAAATAAAATAAACTAATAATTATTAGTTGACATATATATATATATATATATATATATATGTTATAGGTGCCTGCTGTAGGTACTTTAAATTACAGAATTTTATACAAACAAGTTTTAAATGTATAATAATTCTCGTTCATGTTTCTAAAATATACAGAGTGTTCTATTATTATTGAATAGGTACGATTTCTTCCGAAAATTTCCGATCATATGTTAGGTTAGGTTCAAAAGTGTTACGTACCCACCTATAAGTCATTCATTTCATCTCACAATAAATTATTTTACAAATAATACATTTACTTATTGAAATGAAACATAACCTCAATAATGTTGAGCATTTGTATTTGTTAAAATTACTATATTACAGTAAACAATGTGGTTAATGTCCAATTGGGATAATTGTTCTCTTAATTGCTCTGAAATTTGCAAAAAATATATATCTCAATGTTTTATTAGATAGGTAGGTAGGTATCTGGTTTAGGAGAAAGAAAGAACATATCAAGACATGGTAAAAAATATGTTCGGAATGTTGTTCGGATGTTCGGTGTTATTGAGGTTAGATATTAGGAGAGAAAGAGAGAAGCATAGAAACTCATTGATATGTAAATTAATGGAAAAACACAGCGCAGGCGTCATTTCGACGTCCGCCATCTTGTCGTAAAACGGATTAGACATGAACCCAATTACTGTTATGGATTTTCGAAAACTATACTTTTGTTGTATCTAGGAATGATGTATCAATTTCTACATTGGTATCATTCATAATTGTTTTTGAGAATAAATTAATTTTCTTTTAAAACATCTGATTTCATAAGAAAGCGCTATAACCTTGAAACACATTAAGCTCAAAATGAAACGGCCCATTCTAATTGGCTACTGTATATACAGGTTTCATAAGGATCATTTTAACTCAACGAATTAAAAAAAGTATACTCTATGGGTTTTTGGAATTTTTGCGACGTTTCGTAAATGACATATAGAGCGACTGATATAAATTTGCATTGATATATATGGGCAGAGAATATTGACGAACAAGTACGACAGAATTATTTCACATTGGTTATTTTATTAAGAATAAGTACTTAAGAGGTATATCCTTGAAATACAGTTAAGTTAGAAGACCTTGGAAACACTGTACATAGTCTCTGACAGGGTGTTGTTACGTCATAAATAGTGTGTCGTCACGTCAGAGTTACACTGTTTCAAGCGATATTATTGGCGGAGAAACGGTTTCGGCGGCCATCTTCTAAATGGGAGATAAATGAAAATCCTTACAGTGGTGTTGGCACCCAGGGTCGAGGCTAGGAGACCTCGCGCCACCGACCATGTAACACTGCTTTTCAACGAAACGACTGTAACGAATACGTCGAGTTGTGTCGACGACTGTGTATGAAGAACAGAACGCGCTGTCTTTCCAAATAACGCTTGTAATATTTATGTTCGGTGTTTTACCGTGTAAATAATATAAAAACTATGTTAGTGTTAGTGTAAACCAAAGATATTTTCCTTGATTTTGTACTTTAGATGAGAACTAACAACAGTATAGTTCAACACCGAGTGTTTCCTTTTGATGGCGCTATGGCCGCTAAAACAGGGGAATAATAATCCGCCTTAACCTCATTCGTACATTTGTAAACAACAATATAGATCAGCAACTATATTTTGCCAATCGAGAGTCCGTGTCAACCAATAAACAAAACAAATGACTAACCCAACTTAAGAAGTTGATGCAAGCCATGGAAAACAGTGGTCGTTTGACAGCCGTAAAAGTTTTAGTTTTTTCCTATTAATTAGAAACTATTTTTCGCGATGAATGTGAAACAGGAAAGACACGATGAAGCGGAGATTCAAGAGTTGGCGGCTAAATTTGTGGAGGCAAACAAGGCGAAGATGGCTTTGCCCCAAAGACCACCTCAACAGGCTGGCCAAAGTATGAACATTTTAAGTTTCTTAACCACTGATAAAACTAAGGCAAAAACCAATAGCGTACCTGTTCAACCAACAAGTGATAGTGAAACTAGAAATATAGATGAAGAATCAATTAAAGGAAGGTTTGGTTGGACCCTTATGGGAAAAATGCATATCCCATACATTCTTCGTTCCGGAGAGAGCTACTGTGCCGTTCGTATGGTAGAAATGAAGGTGCTGAACAAGTTGCTGAACTATTTACATCAAGATCTTTATAACTGCACGAATATAAGGAGCTATTATATCACCGAAGCGGAAGCAAGACTGTTAAATGAAATTAATTTTAAACATTGTGACTATCAATTTGGTAGGGAACAATTTACTTCAAGGGACCTAATAGTTAGGTTGACTGATGCTAATGAGTTTTATCAGTTCCTTGGACACTGTTATGCAAAACTCGTTAATACCACAGACGCAGACAACCTAGATAGATGTGGATTTATTAGAATAAACAGGGAGTCAGTGGTTCCGTATACTGTTTATAATGAACAGAAATATGTACCGCTGTTTTATTTTGAAGGAGAAACTGATAACTTAAAACAGCGAGCTGACAAGTTAGAAGGATGGGATTTGTCATATTTAAAATTTTGCTGTAAAGTACAGGGAATTCGGAACGAGTTGTTTGCTCATGACTCCTGTTCCGTTATTAGCTTAAATGATATAAAAAATTACTTTCCTCCGGGAACATTATTTGAAGATTACTGGCCGAAGAAGAATCTTGATTCACAACTTCTGATTAATAATCGGAATCCTAATCAGCAACAGATTGTTCAGTGGACACGACAACCCACTGCTCCTCCAATATCGGCACATCCACCACCTTCACCCAAGCCAGCTACACAGGCTAAGGCAGCAAATAATAGTCACATGCACAATGTTCACGTTTACTCTAATTATGGTATTGCTGGTGGACAACCGCCTTACCATGCAGCACAGCCAAGAACTGCAAGCAGCGCTGTGAGGGCTACATATCCATCCGCTGCTTCTCGACATATGAGACCATATTTTTCCAGTATTGGGCAAGCACCACCACCATTAGTCCGGGCAAACTCCTCCACGTAAGTTCTTCAGTACTTTGTTATATTATAATTTTGTTACATGTATTATCAAAACCTGCAAATATTTGAATTTTATAATTACCTTGAATGATTTGGAAAAAAATTTCTATCGAATATTATCTAGCTTTAAATTGCCCTGCTTATTTGTAAGCAGGTAAGACGGAAAAGTTGTTTTGGGGCGTTATTAAAAAAAGGATAAAATAAAAATCAAATCGGAAGACATTTTCATTAAATTATTAATCGAATCAAATAATATGTAACTCTTAGACATTGTACAATTAATTAGGGATACCCAATTTAATATGATGATTTGAATGTGTAAATAGATAGACAGTACTACCCCCAACTACAATTATTATAATTTTATTTGGTCTCTGCCTTCTGAGTTACGTTTTGTCTTACATTTTGTAGCAATAGATGGGTTAAGTTTATTTAAATATTCTGTTTATGTTTTAATTAAAAAATGTCGAAGTTATTTTAACAATTTTTTAGGTTATATAATAAAAACATAAATTATATAACGCTATGATTGTGATAATTGATACAGAAACAGTTTTGTTGCATATTCTTGATACAAATGCTTAATTTAAATTTAATAATCTAATTAGGTAACTAATCAGTATCAAATATTGTCATAATTATCTGTTAAATCTTCCAAGAAACTGTTTGTTTTGATAACCTAATAGAACAGCAAAAACTATTGATTTATAAGTAATTTAAAATATATATATTGCAGATTATATTTTGTTTCTGCACAAAGTAAATTATTTTTCTATATAAAAAAAATACACTTGAAAAATATATGTTTCCATTTATAAACAATTTTGTATCCTACATTATTCTGTAGGTATACACTCATATAAGCGATTTTTAAGAAATTGCAATGAAATGTTTAAATACCCAAGATATGAAAACTTTTTTTAATAAAATTAATTGGTACAGAAGTAACTGGGCATTCAACTTGACACAAAAAATTATTGGTTAAATTGTTTATTTCATAAATATATTTTTATCACATTTGTATTTGACTCGGTATTTGACACTTACTATTTCATATTTAATTATGAAATACTAATAGATATATTAATACCTGTGTAGTTATTGCATATGTTATAAATTTATTACTGAAATATTTTTTTATATTGAAATTACCCTTCAGCCATAAATAATTTTAGTGTGATTGGCCTGTTATATTTTCAAGATGATGTTATTTGTCTATAAAAAATGTTCATAATGAGATTTTTGGCTAGTCCTGAAAATAGAGTTTTAGTATTATTTCATTTATGGAAATTATCAGAAATGAAATATAAGGTGTGAAAAACCTTGGGAAATTGAAGTGTCTCAGAAAGAAAATTATAGGATATAATTTTTCATTTTTGAGAAATAAACTATTTAGTATACTAAAGGGTATCTGGATATGAGTGCTTTTATTTTATTGTATATTAAATTATACTAACCAGAACATATTTAGCTTAACATTTTTTTTCTCTGACCAATGGTAACAGAAATATGACGGCAAACAGGTGTTCAATATGTGACAGCGTCGCTTACATACCATGTCACGTGTTTGTACATAGTAATTACACTTAAACATACTTACTGTGATTGGTTTTCTTAGAGCTTTCCACAATACAGAATAAAATGTGAAATAGTTACAAGTATTAAAAATGACTTACGTTGCTTGCGAAAAGTGTTTACCGTACAAATGTCTCGTAGCCAGAGAGTTTTACCCAGATTCACCATAAATTAGCGTGTCATGCAGCTATCCATGGTTCCTATAAATTGTTCCATTTTTGTTTATGTACACTCACAAAATATCAAGCAAGCACTATGTACAGAAAACGAAACACACTATCCACAATATTACTATGACTAATAATACTTTTAGGTTAATAACAGCAGGTAATATATTGCAATGTTGTTGTACGTTACTGTATTAAGAATTGTTTACTTTATTAATACTGACACAAAAAACAAATTACGTTACAGGAGTTTTTACGCAATCTTAGTTGTACCTTAGTTTGTAATTTCATAACACAGTTTTGCATTTAATTATAGTTGTATTTTTTGAAATGTGTTCCTAGAAAAGCCATTTGTATTGGACATTTTTTTTTGTAAAAGTTTTTTGTTGTATTTGGTCAGATAGGTATACAATCTTCTTTAATAACGGCACTTATATTCAGGACACCTTTTAGGTATATGTAATAAAGGAGAATTTGTATAAGAATCCTATCTTTTTAGACCAGTTCTTCAGAGTAAAATTTTGTATAACTTATTCTTTTGTGTGATTGGGCCAGAATATTTTAAGTGAACCATAGTGTTACAAATTTTGGGAAAATGAATAAATTAATTTTAATACTAAACTCTTAATTTTTTTTATACCACTGGCTAATTTGATAATCTAATCATTCATCATCAAGTACGGATCTTTCTGCTTCTCTTAATTTCTCTTATTAACAACTATTTTTACTTTTATTAAAAGTAAGGATGTCATAAATAACATGTAGGCAACATTTAATACACTGCTGTGTTTATAATACGTCTGATTAAACTTTGTAATTACATAGGTACCTAAAAGGTTAATATTAATTGAGAATTATAAATAACTTAAAATGTCAACATTTTTTTTTACTATTTATATTATATTTTCCTCTAAATATTGTTTTTTAGAAATTATGATATACATTTATAATTTAATGAATACAAAGTTTTGTCCAGTCCTTTCCAGTCACCTAAGATAAGATAGATCATTATGAGTTGTATGAATATAAAATTTTATATAATATTGTGTTGATGTCATAGAGAACTAGCAAAGTTTTCTAGTCATGATGATTCTAACCTGTGGAAATCAACTTCAGATGATATTCCTGAAGAAACCTATGAATGCTTGAATTTAAATACACAATTTTCCGATGAAATAAAAAAAATATTTTAGTTATGGAAATCCGAAGAATGTTGGTATAAACTTTTTGTGAACCTTACATTACAGAGATCATGAATGGATTGAGTGTCACATGAATAAAGAAATTGAAATTTGTTTTTCTTGATCTAGGTCTGACTCTAGCTCTGAATCTAACTCTGACTTTGAATATAATGAGAGTAGCGTAAATGGTAGTCCCATGGCACAGGGCAGTGAAAGTTCTTTCGTTCCTAATCCTGATCCTGATACATTCTCTTCAGAAGATTATTTGGAAGAAAATAAGTTACCCGAGCAACCATTTGAAGCACCTTCTCCCATCCCAAGTGTTTCCTATACTTTGGTAGAATATGAATCATTAGAAGATGAGAATTATTATCAAAAAATGGAAGCACTTGAATTTGAAAACTTATTATCTCCTGTTTCTTCTATTTCTGAAGATATTCCTGAAATAATAAACTTGATAAAGGTTGAATATCCTGGTGAATATGAATTTTCAGATGATGAATTTATAGAATAATTGCATAATTTTTTTTAAATTTCTTTTCTTCATAGGTTAAACTTAAAATAACATTATAAATACTTTGTTCTTAGTTTCCCGTTCTTTAAATTTGAAAATATGATTAAAATTTTAAGATTTGTTAGTGTTTTTGAGATGCATGTTGTGTTGTATTACTGAAATGTTTTCATTAGTTTGTACTGAGTTTTTAAAATTATATGTTTTCCTTCTTTTCCGGTTTTTTTTTTTGTTTTATTTAATTTGTACTTTTTGCCTTTACTTTATTATTTATTTGATATTGCATTTATTTATCATGTTTTATGATTTCATACTTTTTACAGGAATGCATGTACAGTATGTATCATTTTATTATTTTGTTTTGGTAGATAAATAATTTAAATTATATCTATGCTATTCTCTATCAATTATTAGTCAACTACTTACTGCACCAATCATCTTAAATTGTGTTTTTTTTTTGTTCAAAGTATAATAATATATTTTTAGACCAAATAAGTAGACGAATATAGGATTATTTTTCGAATATACCTACCAACACTGAATAAACTTATTTATGAAATACTTTATTTCACATTAAACGTCTCTACTTACTTATTCTTTGACTAGGTATTTTATCATTTTTACATGAGGTCCTCTCAACTGACAAAATGGTGTGTTTCATCATAATTTTTTTTTTAATCGCCAAAAATATGAAAATAGTTATAAGTACATATTTTAACATATAAAATTTTCTCCACAAAGAAAAATAAAGTATAAACATTTATTTATTAATTACAAAGTTACTTGAATTTTAATTATAATTAAAGGAGGTATAGTGTACTTTCAATTTAGAATAGGGCGTGCAAAAATATCTAAGACATTAGAATACTGCACGAAATGACATTACTTATAGTATTGCCGTTATCCATGTATGCAGTTTTTCTAAAATTATTTGTTATAGTTTTCGTTCCTATCCTGCGTATGGAAAGGATGATCACTGGTGAGTTCTCAGAATTTGTTTACGTTCTTGTTTCTGTCTTTGGTTTAGTTGTGGCATTATATTCTTGTAGCTGTATTGACATTGCAGGATTCACAAAAGAGTCGAGCATGCTCTGGTTCGAGTTTTTCGTAAATGCCATTTTTATCGAAATTTTTGTCTTAAAATTCCCTAACTCCTTTTTGAATCCGGCCGCCATAGCGTTTAAAGCCGCAATGTATCGCAATAGATCGTCTTCACCGTTTTTTTTATTAGTAAATCTCTATTGGATTGATTTTCGTTTATTTAATCCAATGATACAATAGTGTCATTTTATATTTTCGTTTTATTTAATAAGAAATTATAGAACTATAATGTCTTGATTACAACTAAGCATCTAGTGAAGTTACTAGAAACAAAAAAAGGTCTGATAGTTCTGCGTCGATCAGTATAGCAACCTTGGTCCTGGTTGCAAGATTAGTGTGTGCACGAATGTGCCGAATGTGCTTGTGTATTAAAAAAAATATATATTTTCCAAACAAATTTATATGTAATCATTTTTAAATATTTGTTTTTGTGAAACTTCGACCGAGCAGACTTGCTGTACTGACCGAGTGACGTCTTTAAATATATTTAATTTTAAAAAGTTACCATATTATCAGTTCAAATTACCCTACCCTACTTAATTATTCTTATTAAAAAAAAACAGTGTTCCAATGCGGGGATAACGATAAAAAATAATGGGTTAACGTTAGCTGATTTTGATTTGTCTGGAAATTTCGATTCTTTTCCTCAGTATCCAGGTTTCTCAGTTGTTAACTTTCGATTTGACAACAATAAATATAGCTGAGGAATTTACGGATTTTCTTAGTTCATTTATTTTTCTAATAGTTGACGGGCAAATCTAAAGCAGCTAATATTACTAGAGTTTGACATTTGTGATTAAACTCAGTAGAGTCGTTCACAAAATTTGAAATAATTTTACTATGTTACAAACACACAACTTTAAAATATATTAGTGACATTTGTGATAAAAAAGCGCGTGAATTACTCTAAAGCAGGGGTGGACTTTTACATCAGCGGGCCAAATACAATTTTCGTATCATGACACAGGCCGGAATAGATTAATTTCACAAAAATAAATCAGAACCAAAAAAATGTTATATTAAATTACAATACAATATTTCATGAGCTAAATATATAGGAAACAATTATAGATAGGTGAGTATAGTCAGGTATGGATTTTCTATATTTATAGTTTCACGGAGAGGGCTTTGATCTAAAGAAACGCAACGAAACGAAGCACACTAGAATGGCACCGAGTCGGGACTTGAGGTCGGAATCAACTTTCGCACACACTGAAATGACAAACTCGTAGACTTACTGTTACTACTTATTATTATAGCTCTATTCGTTTAATGAAGAACATATTATTTATTAAAAAATTGTGTGTTGTGGTTAGGACAAAATTTTTGCGGTAAAGTAAATAATTAAAATTAATTTAAATACTAACTTTACTTCTATTGTTTTGTAGACTTATATTTTTTATTTGGTTTTGTGAGACTGGACTAGTTTCAAAATACATTTCGGCTTTTAAAATTGGTATAAGCAATTCGGATAAATGGAGGATTTTTTTAATTATATTTTTTGCCTGTCAGTTTCTTACAGGTTTTGTGTGTAATTTATTTTCTAAACTTGTCAAATGTATCTGGATGTTCTACGGTGCATGTATGTATGTTACTGCCAAAATTATAATTGGACATTTAGCATTTACGAGGGATCTAGAAAATTATCTCTTCAATCGAGAAACTAAAGACATTCAGTTTTCACCTTGCAAATAAGTATATGTTTCGTATAAACTATATTGATTTGGCAAGCTTTCTTTGTTAATCGTGTGACTGTATTTTCGAAGTTAAAAGGTTCTATGTGGTCAGATCGAAAACATAAGTTGGAATTTTAATTGGTCTTCAATCTTCAATTACGCTGCTTTCTTCTACAGTCAGTATTTTTTCATTCGTTATCATTTTCTTCGAAGAATTTCTTTTATTAGTAGATTCTTACACATAGTTTTTATTCAATCATCCAAACCTTGTCATAAATTGATTTTTACATCTTTGAGAAGTGATAGGAACTCATCTTCGCTAATGTTCTCTCATACATATGAAAAAATTAATGACTAAACATTGATGTATCTTTCCTGTACTTTTAGAAACCAAGATTTAATAATGCTTTAATTGGGCTTATGTCAGTGTGTACACTAATTTCTCCAAATTAAGTTATTTTTAGCGACTTGATGGCGTTATTGAAAGTTATTTCTATTATGGAGATGATTTTTCTAGTGTCCCTCGTATCTTGATGACAGAATAATTAGAATTTCTATTATATGAAAATATCGAGGAAAACGTATTTGTCAAGTACTTGACAATGAATCGGCGTTTCTTTACGCATTCTTTTAATTTACTTATTCTTCTAATCGAAATTGTCCGACAGGGAAATACATATGTACAAATCTATCGGTATTACTTCGTCAAATTATAGATACTTATTAATTTTTAATATTCATTTTTAGTGTAAATTTAGTTATTCAATTGTGTAGGAACCGACGCTTGCTGAAATTGTGTATTCATATTCATATTTTTATATAATCCAGGCCGGGTAGCTTTAGCCCGAGTATTGATTTTTGACTACAATTTTATATTTCACGAGTTTCCAGAGGTACATTAGATATAATATTCTGTTTTATATACATAAACATATTTGTGCTTCTAAATCTAAAAATCTCATTTTATTGTGCCGAAATTTCTATATTCAAATATAAAAATAACTGATGAATGAAAATTACCAATAACAGTAATCTTATAAACCTTTCGATGAAATTAATGAAATGTTGAAAATATACATATTATATGAGAAAAAGCAGTAGGTACGCAATTATGGCTCAAGACGAGAAGATACCGGATTTTTAAGTGAAGCATGAGATTTGTCGTAAAAGAAAGCTGTGCATAAATGTGAAAACTACAAGTTTCTATGTACGTTATCCGCTAAAAATGTTTTTTTCACATGACTTATTTTTACATGAAAGGCACAACTACATTTGAAAAAAAATGAGTATATTAAGTATATTCTTAGATCTTGTAGAAATTACAAAATCATGGTTTAAGGAAGTCGAAAGTGCCATAGCAAATAAAAATAGAAGTGTTGTTGAAACTAAATTAACATCGATTTATTTTTGTTATAAAATTTCAATTAGTTTAAAATACCAAATAATCTAAATATTACAAACACCTAAGTTCATAATGGAGTTAAGGAAATTACCATCTTCAAGCAAGGCTAACTGTTTAAAAGATTTTCAGATTAATAGAAATTCTGGCGAAAGACCGACATTGTATAACATTGACAGTGAAGAACAAATAGGAATTGCAAAATTATTAGTGATCTTCGAAGGTAGGAGAAAATTAAATAAAAAAAATTAAAGGTGGCCTTTTGAGGAGAATATATGTGGACCTTACTGCGGCTGCGGTCTCGAAGTATTATGTTAAATTTAGATGCTTGCGGAATATATATTCAATATAAAAAATTGGTTTTTGGTTTTCAGGCTGGCTCAGTATAACGCTCAGACTAAGGCGGCAGGCAATTATATGATTATCGAACCAAACATGAATCAGAACAGCTACCACCAGGCATCACAGTCGAGTTATCCGCCGCCACTTCTTCATATGAACGGAGGGATATCGAGATACGAGGGACCTCAGACTACAAGGTATGGAGCAGATAACATTGACCTGGCTGCTCAGACCAGGTCAGTATTTTTTTGTGTACTGTAAATTTCGTAGAGATTGCTGATGTTTTGCTGAATTTGGCTACTCTAAGGTTTGGTTTGGTTTGGCTCATGAATTCCTTATATGTGTGCATCCTGAATGAAATTAAAGTAATGTGTCTTCTTTATTTTTGAATAAGTAAAAAATTAACGATTTTATAAAAACAGAGCAGTCAAAATAAGTTCTTCTTTGACAAATAAGAAATAAGTCTGAAACGCCAATTTTCCGAGCAATCATTTAAGTGTTTTATCTGCACTACTTCACCCTCCAAGCATGGCATTTTGTATGTCAGTGGTAATGAAACAGTGATGGGCAGTGTCTGAAATTATAGGGTTGAAGTGGCACAGATGAAAATACTGCTTAAATATTTAGTTAACCAGAGAAAAAGTTTTCTTCCGAACATAGGTGAGTCGGTATGTTTACTGTATTGCTTGAATTATTATTTTTACATAGTATTCCTGTATAATGGAAAGTATTTTTACTTTTTCATTGCTAACCAGGAATAGTTTGGAAGCGAGCGATCATTTTAGCACGCCTAGCACTTCTGCGGGAGTCGGTGAGAATGGCCCTCACCAAAGGTGTTCTCCAAATTACCAAGAGGCCAATCCTGAAGCATCCAACGGTGAATATTTTAAGTATGTGTTTTTAAACTTCTCAGTTTGAAAATTATTTTTTTGTTGATTTTTAGCGATGCAGTAGATCAGCCACTCACATAAGTTGTTTGTATCTTTTAAAGTGTAGCAAAAATGCATGTTAACAAAAATTAGTTAAGGGAGAAGGGGTAATATTCTTCCATTGCTCAACGACTGAAACTAACAAACGTGATACTGCAGTGTAGTGATTTTTTACCATACCTCATAATTTTTCCTGATTGAATGTACCAAATTGTAGTAGTTGTTCTGAAAACGTATATATTTTAGTACAGTTTCCTTAGATATTTCTCCTATAATGTAATATGTATTTGGGGAGTGTATAATGTATAAAATACATTTAATTTCCTGACGATGTTTATAATGGAAAAATCTTATACGAAAAACTTCTGTCCACGTTTTTTTGTCAATTAATCATTTATTCAGCGAAAATAAAGGCCGATCCTGTTTATTTATTGAATACCTCGGAAATATTTTTATGCAACCTTATTTAGCTCAGCATAATATAATAAGAGAAGGTTATCTACTTTGTCAAAAAAAAAATATATATGCGTAATCAGCTGATCAGCTTTCATTATTAAGTTAGATCAGTATTCACCGATGTGTCCAGGACCGTCCTACAGACAATGTTTTGATGTATAATTGTATTTTACTTTACATGAAAAAAATGCAAACAGAACTTTTTCGTATTATAAATATCGTCAGAACGTTGCAGTTTAATTTTTATATGTTATACACCCTGTATATTTATAATGATATGATGTATATATTTATTATGAATATGATTAAAATTCCATCATTTCTACTTACATTTCGTATTTCATCTAAGTAGATATTTTAAACCCGATATAAATATATCTTCTTTTGTATTATTTATATTTCATGACAAACTGATAGCAGTCGGAAAATAACCTATTAAAGAAGGTGATTTCAAAACACGATTAAATTTAAACTAGATTCGCTAATCTTGCAGTTAATTTAAATTTGATAAACTTGTTCACAAAAAGAAATATGCTCTCTCTTTCTAGAAATATTTTTGTATCGTGATATTGAACAATTTTGTATTATTTTGTAGATGTCAATACCGTTGAAGTTTAAAACTGGAATACTGGGATTAAGAGAATATTTATAAAACTGCCTGAAACTGTTCTTGAAGAATTGAGCAATTTTCAGTCCTTGAGCATTATAAAACCGCATACCCCCTTATAACATAACCTCGTTGCGCAACTTGGTCTCGAACAATATCAAAGTAGGTCGTGATATGCGTAACATGTTGGAAAAATATTTCTCTCCGAATAGAACATGTTTGCAATTCAGTCTATTGTGTTAGGAAAATAGTTTCGCACCCACACTCTGCATAACATACCGTATCATTCTTTGATATGACGCGAACATACCGATAAGCCTTGGAAGCGCTGTGAATCTCGATGCGAACATCTACATCGGCTGTAATGTGATGCGACGAGGTTACAGGATCTCGTCAACACGGTCGTGTTGAAGTTACGTGTCGAGGTTCGTGACGAGTTATGTTACAAGTGTATACGCGGCTTAAGACGACGAAGCGATAAGGAAACTTTTTTGTTGCACATTTTTGTATATACAAAGCATTTTTAAGTCACCAAATATACTTAATAGTGAGCACACACGATGCGATTTACCGGAAAGCAGGTAACGTTAGCGGTTGTATTGTCTAAAGCCTAACCTGAACTCTCGGTCTTCTCGCATGCAAGTCGAACCGTGTACGTGTGAGGAGTGGGTACAAGCCGAGAGTTAGAACAACGGGAAGCAGCCATATATGAATTTTCGTCCATAAGCAAATAATTTCTGTACTAATGAAACTCCAGTAGTAATTCGTTTATTAGGTTCATATGAGAATATATCTTTTAACCAATGTTTTACCTATTACCCATAGAATTTTTGCGTTTTATCTTTAGTTCTTTATACATCAGAGCAGCTGTCACTCCTACTAAAGCAATTAAAAAATGAAGTGTATGCCGCAGTCGAGAGAACCGGTGTAGCCTTCCAGCAGTTTAGGCAATAGTAACATCAGAAATTTTGTTCGATTCACAGAAAAATAATAAAAATTGTATTCGTATAAAACATATTTTGTTTTGTCGTTTGAAACTGTTGAATTTATTCTGAAATAATTAGAATACCACTTCCTGTCGATGTTGCGATGCATTTTGTAAATATTTTGATCTGCTTACCGCAAGTAAACCTTTTATAAGTAAAGGTGAAATAATATGTGCGATGCAAAATATACTTCTCCCTCTCTTGTATGTTTACGGTTATTTTGAAACATCCCGTATAAGGCGTTTATGAATAGAATATTTACTTTTCCGACAGTTCATACTGCGTTCAAGGTCATGAGACACCCAGTATCAACGTTGTTTTTCAAGTTTTCAAATGGGCTGAAGGGATTAGATGTACTCGCGATAGTCAGTACAAAAGGATGCCTACAAATAATATATTCACAAAGCTATCCCAGCGAAAACGCTCAGCTAGAACCGGTTTTTAAGACTGGCCATTACATTTCCGGTTTAAACTGTACTTTACAAAAATATGTCTATCTAAGAAAAAATATTAAAACCTACAAAGTGTAAAAATAACATGCTTATTGCTTCTTCATTTATAACAGTTCTATATTTGAAGAAGGCATTCAGTTGGTTTTTTAAATAACTTTGCAAACGAAATATAGGTACTAAAAACTAATGTACATTTCCATTACAAGACATTTTCAAGGTACAGACATTTATATGTATGTAGGAGGATGTTTTAAAAGTATTTTGAATATGACTCGATTAAAAAAAAAAACGTTTTTTTATATTTTGGTTTGTTCAAATTTCTGGTATTTTTAAGTACCGAAATCTAGAAAAATAGAACATGTAAAACAAATGTAACCAAAAAAATCTAATTCTTGTGTTTTGTTTATTCATTGTTACCATTAAAATGCTATCATATAAATTATGAACAAGTTCTAAATTTTTATGGGAATCTGCGCGAGAAATTGCGCAGTGTGTATATTTGATTACCATCGTTATTCTCTGTACTGTGCTGCATAAACATAAATAGCAATTATTATAGATCTCCTTCCTTCAATATTTCAGAAAATATAACTACCCTCAACACATGAAACTACATAAAACCAGTTAATACGCACGCGCATCAAAATAATTTAACTGAATTTTATTCATAATGGCATTCATAAATTAATTAAAATGCACATTTTTCTAACGAAAATTACCAACAAAATTTTATAAAAATTTTTGCTGAAAATGTGATGTGTTTTTCGGCAAGTTTGGGAATCTAAAATTCTGTTGGTATTGGTGGACAGGTTTCTGTTGCTATTTGTTCCTGTTTGCTGAAGAGAGTCAGGTGGCATGAGATAACATTTCCTTTATTTGCTAAACCTTATGTAGTTCGGTTATTAAATGTGTAAAATGATTTGTTTTTGTAACACTATTTCAAGAATATGAAGGTTTTTTCGTAAAAATATATTTGACTCGTATTTAAATACAGAATATCACCATACAGTAGCCAAATCATTTTTATATTATATGTATGATTGATTGATGTGTTATTATACAGGATGTTTTTAAAATACGTAAGACCTTGAATCTAAATAAATCAATATTGACCAGCTTACCTAGCAAACATATTATTTTGATTCAAAGTATCTGGTCTTATATTCCAAATACAAACTGTGTATATGCAGTTTCAAGTTTTCAATATAAAGATTACTAATATAATGTAGTTCAATTTTTATTTTTGTACTAAGTATCACATTTGAGTCACTTATTTGGAATTATTTGTTCACTTGATCACGTTATTTTTTAATATTTTGCATTGAAATCCTGATAATTTCTATTCAGAACCTGTATAAATACTCTTAATTGTCATTGAAGATCAAGTTTAACTAATATATTTAATATTAGATAATTGCTGCGGTTTTAATCTTTAATTTCACTTTAAAAAGAATTTTGAAGTTTCGTAATATTTTAAGTTAATTTTTAATCTTCATTATTTTCGAAACAGTTGTTGAATAACAACCCTTTAGTAATTAATTATCGAATTTATTTACTTATTCATTTTATTCGTGTCAATAAGGTCCAGACTTAACAGCAGACTAAACGCTGCACGAATTCCATACAAATCACGAATTCACGCATAGTCTGTAGCAAGTATAAAGATTTAAAGTAATGGGCAGTTTAATTATTCTGTCTAGAAACGTTACGGTGTAAATATTCAATTCATACTGCCGTACTTAAGTTTAATTTTCTTCAGAAAATGTGGACTATGAGGTTTTTCAAATGACTATTTCATTATAAATAGTCTTAGTCTGCTCTTAATTGTTTCCTTTCGAAAAGCACCTGAATGTCCACAAAATTAACAACAACTCGAAACATACGCAGTCACAGCGAATTATTCACACCAAAGCGCTACCTATGGAATTCACTGCGAATATTTGGCGTTGATTTGGGAGATTCTTAAGGCTTGCTACAGACTGTGTGTATTCGCGATTCGTTATGCGCGATTCGTGATATGTGAAGAATTCGCGAATAATGTGTAGGGTCTTGTTCGACTACACTATGCACGAATTTCTTACTAATCATGCATCACGAATCACGGATTCACGCATTCTGTAGTAAGAATTTTATTATTAATGCTTGTCGCACGTTTTTCTCCGTCTGCTGTTCAATCTGATCAAGACCTAACACGAGAAGTCACTGAAGACACTTTTCCAACTTGTTTTTTTTATGACGTTACAGTGTTCCAAATGATGTGTCACTTGTAATTACTAAAACAATTCTCATTTAATCCATCGTCATATAAGCTAGGGTCAATTACTTTTAACATATGTCGACCAAAATACATGGTGATGTAGCAGCAATTTTAAAAAAATTAGCATCAATTTTTGAACTAAGGCAACACTGTTTTCTTTTCAACTTTAGTTTTAATTGCAGAGAGTTGCAAAACAACTACGGCGTGAACAGCACATCAGCGCAGCTGGTCAACCAGCAGCCAGCACACCAATCGACCAGAACTCAGTCCAGTAGCGTGTCCGAGGAACGCTCCAGTATGACTAATGGGCGGTCGTTGTTAAATAATGTAAATCGAAGTAAATTAAGCACCCTTCCCGATGCCCCACCGACTAGTAGCAATAGCATTCCATATAAAATACAAAAAGCGCTAGTCGAAGGCAAGATGATACCCTGCATCAACATGAAGCCTAACGTTTCGACGGAGATGCTCGTTTCCCTGCCTGATTTAGTGACGAATTTCTTCAACAACGTTCCAGTGCAATCTTGTCAGCAGGTCATGCAGGTCTTGGGGATCGAAATATTCAAAGCTAACCCGTGAGTAGATTCTTTTATTACATCAAATTAACATCCGATTCTGATTGATCTATAATCTACCTTTGTCTTGTACACCATAACTGCATTTTATATTACATTTGTTCCATAAAATTTGCTTACAATTTGATGTTGTTAACGCGCGTACATAACTGTCTATCTAAAGCGAGCATGTACGAGGTCTAATCAAAACTGAACTATTGTCATCGACTAATAACGGCCTTCCTTGAACCTTTCAAACCGTTCTTGACACCTTGACCGGCTTTAAACTTCATGTCCGTAAGTAGTTTGCATCAGTTGAAAAGTGTATGTAAAAGATTTTGCCAGCTTCACACAAATATGACTAAACAAGCTGTTTCTTCACAATGAGAGGTCTGTTTACAAGCAGTTTGTTGCCTGTGACGTTATATTCAAAATAGTGCATAGGTTCAAACTTGAATTTCCTTTGATCAGATCTCGTATATGGAGTTATACTCGTCCGAAACGGAAAATCATTTTGATTTTTCAGAATCTATTTAAAAAGTTGCTTCTAATTTCTTAGTTCAGTCGTAAAAAATATGTGGATTAACAATTTAATTGTTATTAATCAGTAATTTAAATACATATAAATAAAGTGATTACACAGGGTGATTCTGAACCTATACGCATAAATTTAGGAACTTGTAGCTGAGGACAAAAATAAAGCTTTTCAATTACGGAGATACTAATTTACTTCAAATAAAAATAAAAACACGTGAATTTCATAAAATTGAAAATACATTTAATTTATCATAGTAACTGTTATTTCCGTGATATTCAATACAGCCCAAACAAGACTGTAGTCGAATTGCTTCAGCAGTGCATGTATGCGTTTGTTCAGTGTTAACATCGATAACATACGCCATAGTTTTTATGTGACCCAAAAAATAAAAGTCAAGGGGATTTAGGTCTGCGATCAAGAGGGCCCAATTGGACCATCTGGGCCGATCCGTAGTACGGAAACACATGATCCAAATGTTGTCACACGTTTTTCGCGGATTTTTCAATGCTCAATAATTAACTTATATTTATCGGAAGTAAAAAATGTTACTACATTTTTTTTATCATTGTTTGTCCTCGGCGTTTATGCGTCTAGGTTAAGAACCACCCTGTATTAACTGTCTTGAACCGTACCATGGAATGAATAATGCTAATACTTCGATTTTGGATGTCTGAGGAGTAACGTCAAGTTCGAAACATTGTGAATTATTAGCAATTTGTAAAGTATGTGAATTACATATAAATATGTGACAGGATACGATCGTAGCAACGTGTATTTCAAGATTGTTTTTTTCTACGAGTTTTTCAGTGAAGATTCCGTTCTAGTGGAAATTTCCTTGTAGGTATTAAACATTTATAATCGACCTTACAAATGTTGTTATTGTATCCAAATTCATCTCTCCATATTCTTTTCTAGGAAGTGTAAAATACTTGCAGAATGTATTCAGAAGAGAGTTGTCTTCAAACATTTTATCATGAATTTGATTCAAATTGGTTTCCAGTCATAATTCAATTTAAATAATTCCATACCCTTTATTTAGTCCAAATAATAGAATGTAAGTTCTTTACGGAATCAGAAATGCTGTTTTTACAAGAGGTAAGTGTTCTAAAAGTTACTCAGACTGTAGTTTACGTTCAGCTGCAGATTGAGGCTATTGACAACGTAAAGGGCGGTTACAGCATATTGTCTGTATTAACACAGCCATGGTCAAACTAAGCAGGTACTGTGTGGTGCCTTCTCTCCAAAAATAATTGAATACCGGCACAGTAGCACAATGTACAGTACCGGTCTTAATAGACGTATCAGTTGTGGGTCTTCGTTTTATCGTTCTACATACTCACTTTTGACCTTAATTCTTTAAAAAAAACTCCAGATAGTTGGCGACTGTGCATAGCAAATGTCAAGCCGCATCATCTGTTAGCAGCTCATAATCTACACTGCGAGAAAGGGTAATGTTAAAAACATAATATTTAAATTTTTCTCAATTTATTTCATATATTTTCCTGAAAGTATTACTACAGTACGTGAAAATTCCGAAGGAAACAAATAGTGTTAATTGTACTCTGAGATTTCAGTTTTCGTACTAAATAATATGTAACAACTGTAGTCTGTATAATAACACCATCATCTGCATTTTAATAACTTTATAATAATTGTAATTAATTATCAGTACTTGTGGTGCTTTTGCTTTCGAATATGGGATCACTCTGTAAAGTTTTTAACGCTTTATGTGTTCAAGTCTCATAGATATATATTTGTTCAAATATTTACGATTTCAATGCACGTCACGATATTGATATTTAAAAATGTAAAATCAATTAAAGTAGGGAGAAAGTGTTTTTCTATGTTTGTTGACAATTTTTAGTTGTTTTTGCCACATCGTGAAATGAGTTTGGGTGAAGTGAGGCAAATTATTTTACAGGCCTTGAAAAAACCGAGACAGTATGACTCATCGCCTAGCTACCATGATGTCGAACAATTCAGGCTCGATATACCTACAAATGTTTCATATTCAGCACTTTCTTAAGCGTTTTGAACGTTATCAACGTTTCGTATTCCTATTTCAGTCCCGTCTATGCACAAGACAAGAAAAGATGTATAAGTTGGTTCACTTTTATAAGAGGCGGATCTCTGTGTTTGATCATGCGCGTACGTAACTATACAATTCACTGTGGAACAGAGGTATTTCACATCTGCGACGTCACAGGCTTTTTACTTCGTTTCGTCATAGACGTCTGTAACAATTGGCCAAAGGGGGGCTTAAGGAATGTAAACATGTAAATAATTAGATTATGTAACATTTGATTTTTTTTAATATCTCGTATTTTCAGTAATTATTCGATACATTCGTAATTTTTTTTTCTTCAATAAAAGAAAATTAACAAATCTGTAATGAATTTTAGAACTGTTTTTATTTTTCATTTTCCGTAATTATTTTATTACATTACAATAAAAATCAGGACCGTCTCTGATGCATATACAGGGTCTAGTCAAAAAGTTCCGAAACTTATATAAACGTATTGAGAAACATTGCAATTTATCTTCCATTGCTACAGCATCCGAAGTATGCGTCTTCCGAATTTATTTTGTAGTTCCTTCGGTGGTTTTATTCAAATGTACCAAAGGTGTTTTTTTATTTGACGCATTAAAAAAAAAATAGAATATATGACTTTCATGGTTGTTTTGCTAGGTTGATTAATTTGAAATTATTTGTTTGTCGGTACTAATTTTTTCCCTCTTAGTTGCGCCTGTGTCCAAACTCGTTTCCTAATTCTACGTCGTTGCCGTGACGACATATCTTGGTAGAATTCGGTTCTCCCTTGTATAAAAGTATAAAATCTCTTGATAAAAATTACATCATAACCTGCTTTTGTAGTACTTACTGAAATTAGCAAATCTTTGGAATTTTTAGTTTTTAGTCTATAAAGATTTTGTAAGTTTTGCAATAAACTATGCGCAACTCAACAACTTGATCAATATAAGGGAGTCTGCATATTATGAAAATCATTTCGTTATTTTGCATGAATTTAATTTTAATTGAGACTACATTTCAGCTTTATATTTCAATCAAGTGATGAATGAACTGCTAGGAAAAGTTCAATTTGGAAAAGTTAGACATAATTATGTAATTTAGCGATCGGATCTACAACAGAGAATCGATTTTTTGTTAATAGGTTGTGTTTTTTTGTTGCTGAAAATTTAATTTGATTACATTGGTAATAATTTTAGAGATAAAAATCAATCAATTCAAATCATCTAATATTGTGATGTAGGTAATTTAAATTATATGCAATAGGTTTTTCAAAAAAGAAAGTTTTATTTTCTTAATGTGTAAAATGACTTTGTGTAGGACAATAATATGTTTTGTGAAATGCATATACAGGGTGTTAAAAAAAAGAGTGTCAAATATTTAAGGAGGTAATTGTATGAATCAAAATTAGCAGAAAAGTCTCGATAAACATGGGTCCGCAAAGTAACGGTTGTGGAGATATGAAATGTTTTATGTTTTTTAGCCTCTTTTTTATTTTGCAAAAACGTGTATTTTGTTATAATAGTTGGTTGATGTTTAGTGAAATAAACAGTACGTATTTGACAGTTGTTCTCAGTGCACAAGTTTTCTTTCGCTATGGCTGGTTACTCTAACGCAGAATTAACAGACATGCATTTCATGTATGGTCGTGCTAATGGGAACGCCACCGAAGCGCGACGTTTTTATGTTGACGCTTATCCAAATCGCCAGATTCCTTCACAACGCGTGTTTGGAAGAATTCACCAAATATTGCGTGATACCGGTTCCTTTAGCAAACAGTGCCATTTATCCGGAAGGCCAAGGTCGGCAACCACTCCTTGAGCACAAGAAGAAATCTAGCACTGGTAGAGCAGAATCCAGGTACGAGTGTGTGGAGAATATCAGCCGAGGTAGGAATTAGTGGTCCTCTTGTTTGGAGAATCCTTCACAAGCAACTGCTTTATCCATACCATGTGCAACGAGTACAGGCCTTAAATCCATTAAATGATCATCAAGCATGTTTGGTTTTTTGCCGATGGTTTCTACGTCATGATGCTGAAGACCCTCGTTTTCTTACAAACATTCTTTTTACTGATGAGGCCGGGTTCACAAGAAATGGAGTGTTTAATTTTCACAATACGCATATTTGGGCCGACGAAAATCCTCATGCTCTAATAGAATTTGGACATCAGGCACGTTTTTCATTAAACATTTGGATGGGTATTGTAGGTGACAGGTTTCTAGGTCCTGTTGTTTTACCAAACCGATTAACAGGCGCTTCTTCCTGCAGAACACACTCTATGAGATTTTGGAAGACATTCCTTTGAATCAGAGGCAACAAATGTGGTTCCAGCATGATGGTGCTCCAGCTTATTTTTCCATGGCCGTTAGAGAGCATTTACACCAAACTTTTCCACATAGATGGGTAGGAAGGGTCGGACCTGTTTTATGGCTTCCAAGACAGCCGGATCTAAACCCTCTAGATTTCTTTGTTTGGGGATATTTGAAGACATTAGTGTATGGTACTCCTCTAAATAGCCTGGAAGAACTGCAGCTACGGATTAATCAAAAGTGTCAAGAAATCCAAACCAAGGAGGCTGTTTTCCAAAGAGTTCGAATATTGTTGAGACGAAGATGTCATGCCTGCTTGGAAATGGACGGAGGGCACTTTGAACATCTTCTGTAACTTTGTTTTTTGTTTGTTAAAAGTTTCCTTTGTCGGTTTATTCCTAATAAAATAAAATGTTTGAAAAACGAATAGTGGTTCATATCTCCGCAACCGTTACTTTGCAGACCCATGTTTATTAAGACTTTTCTGCTTATTTGGTTCATACTATTACCTCCTGAAATATGATTTTTTTTAACGCCCTGTATACATTTTAGAAGAAATAACGAGTAGGAAGTAAAAGATTTGTTGGATTATTTTATAACTGTTGTAGCTGGCAGGCCTAACATGATAACATAAGTTATCGTGATAATTTTTTGAAGAATTTTGAATTGTGTTGAATGTTTAATTATTTTTTGCAGTTCTCAAATAAGGCTATTACTGGAGAATGGCAGGTGTCAAAATGCCAATGAAACAATTCCATTAGTGCAAGTGAGAAACGTGATTGACTTCATGCCTCAATTGAAGTATATGTTGAGTGGTATGACTGGTATGTTAACTTCTGATGTTGCGGCGAAAAGACAGCGAAATAGCTAGGAGTGGGTTCATTGGGGGGGCACCTATAACTATAATATTGACTTTTACAACTATTAGTGAAGTGCAACGGTCCTCATTGAAAAACTTAAACGTGTTGTTTTATAAAAGTTGTTCCTACTGTGTAAAAATGAACTATTTAAAAGTGAAACATTACATGAATGATGTAATTTTTGGTAATGTTTTATTTTTTTACGTTTTTGACTTGTACATTTATCTTTAACATGTTGTGTGACTTATTTCTTCTGACATTTCCACAGATATTTTAAATTATTATCACTTAATGATAACAGCTGCCACCAAACGATATTTATATTATTTGTCACTCAAAGCTTGAATGTTTTTGTACACGACCTGTACAGTTTCAATTATACACTTTGTATACTGTTAAAATTTTGAGTGCCCCGATCCCAATTTGAATTTGCTTGAGGCAACCGTGAACCAAGAGGATACCTACTCCTTTCACACAAATTATGGTAAGTTAATTTTGGTGATATTAGAATAAGATTTACTTACTTATTCTCACTGCCAATTTTACGCATTTGCCTAGATACAGATGTAATCGACATAATAAAAATTGTTCATTTGGTTTTTGCTTTAAATTTTGGTGTTTTATTTATCGTTTAACACATTCTGAAACTGGGCATTTAACAATAAGTTAATTTAAGAGGCTACCCCTGTCATCAGACAATGGAGTATTATCTTAATATAGGTATATTTTTTATATTTTCGCATTACTGATTTGTTTTCTAACTTAAATTTGTTAAACTAAATTAGCTGCCTAATCTTAATCTGATACAAATAATATTTTGCTTATTTGGTGGAAATTTCCTTGACATTGTTTGATGATTTGTGTATGCCTCTTATAAAAACTTTGAAATTGCGATACAAATTATTGTATCACTTTTGTTTTTGCTGTAATAGTACCTAAATAAAAAGGGTTTGAAACTTGTTAGATGAAGAAATTGAATTGGAATTTTATATTACATTTACAGATCTACATTGGTTTAATACAGAAAGGATGCATCCACAACTTATAAAATGGTATGTTCTACGTGATTTAAATTTGATAGCCAGTTTTATTTTAAATCCCAGTATTTTAGCCACTTAAGTTAAAACATGCAGCTGTAACTAACATATTTAGTATTGCCATTGCTACTTTTGTTAACAGAGTATTTGGAAGTGGTACACACAGTACCTAGATGCAGGTTATGTTAAAACTGTCAGTCTTATGTACCAATTATCAGTGAACTGCCATTAGTACTGTCATGGTGGGTTTTTGGCCTTTCTAGTCACCTGTTAAAGTAAAAGTGGCATAAAGTTTTCTTTTAAGGAAAGTGTTAATTTAAATTTAAAATGTCTGTACATATCCCTTTTGTTACAATATTTTAATTTATTTTTAGATAAAATGTAAGGATATAGATAGTTTCTCTTGAATGTGAAATGTCCAGGGTAGGGGAGTAATCTAGATACATAACATATTCAGATTAGATAAATATTAGAAACCATCATAATTTATTTTTCGTTTAGTGTCTTTTGTACATTTTTTGAGATTTTTCCTTGTAAGATCTGAACGTGGTCCTAGGGATTACCGAATCAATCGTTTTTGAAATATTATAACCTTTTTATATTTGCCAATAACATTACAGCATTTTTTTTTAAATTAACTTTTATTGTCTCCTGCCTGTGATATAAGCGCAGAATTTACAAATCAGTATTTAAATTACCATTGAACATAAACCAATTTTAAGTCCAAGGAATGACACATTTTATGATCAGAGATGATAACCGCTTTATTTTTGTTTAGAAGTTTATTGTAAGTTATATGTTGTGATAGTACTTTTATAAAGAACGTATACGTTTCTTGCTAATTCCAACATTTATGAAAACTCTTTTCAGGTTTTTACATGAACTTTATTGTAAAACTTTTTTCATGACGATGTCATAAACCAAGTTACTATGTGCAACATACACAGTAATTCTCACTGTCTTTGTAGCCAGTTATAAGTATGTTTAAAAATTCACTTCTGTTTCACGAAGGTTTCATTACCAAAAATAACAGTGCATATTTTGATTATGACTATTTCACCTTTGAAAAATTAAATTTTAAGTTTTAAGAAAGTAGGAAATCATTTTACTTTTGACAAATAAATGTTCAAAAATTTTGGAAGAGTACATTTTTAATTTCAGCGGATGTTATAGACAATTGGAAAACATGAGTAGTAACAAGATAGGTAGACTTTTACTAGTGTTCTCACTGAAACTGGTATATTTTTTTGAAAAGTACATTTCAGCAGTATTTAAAAAACCTGAAAAGTAGTCTCATTCACAATACCTCTTGAATAAATTAATGTCTTGTAATAAACTTTTCCATTTTTCTATGATTAGAGAAATGTAATCGTTATTCAGAAAAACATAAACCATGTTCATTTATTTTATTAGGTAAACTAAAGACGTAAATGACGACTTCAATAATATTTTCGATTTTTGGGTTAACTCACTAGGCTTTTTTACTTTTTGTGTACAAATTAATAGACTTCTACTTTTTTATTCTAATTTGTTTTCTTTGTCAATATATTTGCTTAAGTGTAGATATTATTTATTGTGTGTTGGCGATTTTCAAAATGTATCTATCAAAAACTGAAGAAATATCTTTTCCATGTTTAGTAACACCCTGTATAGACTAAGAGGCAGAATTTTGTCAAGGTATCTCATTTTTTCATCCATTTAGATAAAAATAAACACTTGGTGTATGTTAAGATTCTCCACCATTTTCAAAATATATTTTAAATCTTAAATGTTCTTTTATGCATATAAATGTTTTATGTTTAAGTTTTTAACTTGCCTTTTCTCTGTTCATCTCGTGTTCAGGATATATATATTTTATACAGTCAGAATATCAAAATTGAATATATGAAAAATCTCAAAAAATGGATTATTTATGTTTCATTGTTTGTGTTTAGTGAAGCATATAATCATATATCTAATATGATTTCTTACATGTACAGACTAAATTTCAAAATGAGTTGTATAGAAAAAAGGCGCAGTCACTAAATCTTAAGTATTTATTTTTGTTATTTTTATGATTTTTGTAATAATAAATCAAAATGCAGTTGATCGCTTGAATTCTTACAATAATTGATCCTGTCTTACAGTCCTATATGATGATGTTGTAGCGTTTAAATTCAAGAAACCAACTTGATCATTTGTTGGTGATAAACCGATCAGATTTGCAATGGTGCAATATTTATTCATATTATTAGTATTTGTCATATGTCATATATTAAATAAAAGATAAATTTTTGTTGGACATACGATGATGATTTATGGAATATAATAAAATACAATTAAAATGGTGTTCAGGTAGAGTGGCAGATGAAGATTCAGCAATAATTTACCTGTACATTGCGTTTGTCCTGTTCAACTCGGGTCCAGTGAGCTAACCAAAATGATTTAGTATCTTCGTAAAATGGACTGATCAGTTTTTAAGTAAAAAGAATTTATAGGATGGATCATTCTTCATTTGGGTTAAAATGTGGTCCAAACTAAAAGCATATTTTAAATCTTTCAATGTATTTGTATATAAATCCTTGTAAATAATAAATTTAGATTTAAAACTTTTATCTACGAAACATCTCTGATCATAGGATGTCACAATTTCGGTGACTTTATTTAATGGATGTTAAAAAACAATAAATGTATTGTTAATAATTTGTGCTAGTGCTACTTAAATAAAGATCTTTTTAAAAACCGCTAGTGTAATTTTTCTTTAGCTCTCTCCGGAATTAGTTTTGTATCCAAATGTGTTTCTATAAATATAGCATAAAGAAGTGTATTTAATAAAAGGTTTTTTTTTCTATTTTTGTTTCTATTTTACCATTTTCTAAATAGTGTTACTATATTTTGGCAACATTTTATTTCATACTATTAGACTTAATGTTACTATATATGTAAATATTCATCCATTACTCAAATAAATCTTCTAAGTTCTATTATTCACCACTGTGTTTCGAATTTTTCAAATTCCTATATCCTTTTTATTAAATATATTTCAATCCATTTTAAAAGTTAATTTAATTTATATTATTTTTTCCAAACATATTTTTTTTTGTTACAATAAATAAATAATTTTATCAAATATATATTCAAATACTTGATCTTAAATCAAAGGAAATTTTATTTCGCTAATTGTCAGAAAAGTTACGGTAGCTCCTCCCTTGCGGGTTTAAATTTAGACCATGTTTAATGGTTTCTGTTTAAAACTGCGCCACTTAAAAAGTTTATTGATAGATGTCGCTTCGAAAGTGTGTCTAAATTTTAAGATTCAAAGTATTTTTTTTAATACAAGATGAAAACAAAAATTAGGTGCTTCAAGCAGTCTTATTTAAGACAAACTGCAGTTTTGTTATAAACTTGATAACATGTTTTTGCAGAACTTGAATTCTTAGTACTTCAGTCTCTCAAAAGATGGCAAGAGTTGTTGAAAATTCATTAACAATTAGTTCATTTTCGTATAATTCAAGCAAACACATGTTAATGCTATCTTTGCGCTTGGACGCAGAAACAGTTATATTAATATTTTTGAACTTTGTTTTATTAAAAAATTAATAATTGAGTACTAAATTTATTTGTATAGGTAATTTATACGTATTTACATACATTATTAATTGTTTATAATAATCTTTTACAGCTGTTGGATGCCTATGAAATCGACCTTATCTTAAATTATTCATTATGAAAAGCTCAGTTCTTCACTCGAATCAGCAGAATAATGAAAACGTAGCGGCCTTAACTGATTTAGTTAATGAAATTTTCCCTGATTCTATATTTTGAACGGTTGAAAGGTAATTTTTTTAATTTTTAATTCTGTTATTGTTTATTTTTATTAACGGGAAAAACCAAATTTAAAACAATATTTATATGTACTTCGCCGGTTATATATCATATCGAATGAAAATGCGGTTTACAATTATTCCCCTTCTTATTCATTTGATGTATGAACCGAAAAATGTCAAAAGGGCTGCAAAATAATTTCTTAACTTGGCTCAGTTATTTCTCTGCTTGTACAATGCCTGGAAAAAGTGATCATTCATTCAAATCTTCAATGCTATTCAGATATTTCATAAATATTGTTTTATTTTTTATTAAAATATCAATAATGAGACACTACTAAAACATTTACTAACATAATGTTTTACAATAAATTGCATTGATAAAAATATACATTAAAACTAGTTCAAAATAAATTATTTTTTAACCCTATAGTAATTAACATGTTACGAATGAAAATATTTAATACTAAAAACTCTCATTTTTTTGATCTTTTACTAGAAAGTTAAAAATGGAATTTTGTTCATGAGTTAGATTTGGCACGAATTAAACAATTTCTTACAGAGCATTATTACTTTTTCTAATAGAAAGAAGTTTTCGATATTCGAAAAAAGATGCGGAGTGCAAGTCTTGAAAAAGTCGCTTTTCCAATTCTATTGTTCCTGCTAGCCTACAGAAGAGCGCAAAGATTGCTGTCAACCGCACGTGGATGTTGGGGTAGCGTTGCGTCTACCCCAAATCGAAACCAGCTGACTGCGCGCGTGGGATGCGCATCAAAACCCGTAGTATAGCAGTAACAATTACACCGTGGAAATGGAAAGAGTGCTCAAACGTGTTGGCCTCTCCAAAAGAACACAATCAGATGTTGAGGCTCACATGACCAACGTCGATGAAAACGTTAAAGTAAGAAGACGACGTCGCAGCAAATCAAGACGGCGTCCGAGTCAGGAAAACAAAAAAACGCGCGGTTTATTTAATATTGATTGGGATTCTGTAAAAGATTGCAAATCCTGCAAATCTCGAGCCATCACTAGGAGGTTCTGCAGCAAAAGAGCCGACAACGAACTGTACAGGTCCAACAGCTTCAAGTTCGAGAGATTCATTAGAGGCAACGAAGAATTATCGACTCTAGGCAAAAAGGTAAGTCTTCGAACTAGAAACTTCCACACACCTTCACACTTATTGATATCATACAATCTACCCCGTGGAAATGGTTCCTAACTTCCTAAACCTACAGGTGGATGATAATGAGCTACTTCACGCACAATATATTTAAAGAAGGATAGGTTATGATTCAATAGATAATGACCCCTTTATTTACATTTTCCAACATTTCATTAACGTACAATTTTTACTTCCTCCTGTGGCATGCTTGTGTTGTCCTAAATTTAGTGTTAGATATTGATCCTTTAACCCTAAGTATTCATTGTTCTGTATGCCACACCGTAAATATTTGGGGAATACTCTTAGTCATCTTCCAAACCCCATCTATAAATACAGCTTTGCCACTGTACAAAGGAATATATTTTTAGTTAAACATCTTGGATAGAAAGATTTTACAAATAAACAATGTCATATGTTATTGACTGTTGTTTATGACTTATCGACTCATAAATTTTCTTTGATATTTAACGCAGCGATGTTAATATCTGTAACATTCTAATTAACAGCGACGATAACCTTTTGTAATTTAAAAAGGGTGAAATTAAAAAATCAACAATGTTCTTTGCTACTGACAATCTATAAAGGCATATACGTCATTGATTCGTCTTGTAATGTATAGATATATTTTTAACTAAGAACGTGCAGTATGATATTACGGAAAATATTTTATAATTGCTTACTAAGTGAACAGGTTTTTAATTTATGTCTTCTGTTCTAACTGCATATAGAAACTTTGCGGCCTAATTTTATGTTCCACAACGGAATATTGTCCGATTTATAAATTTTTATAAAAATACTTCAGTAAGCAGGGTTTACTTTGTAGTTTTGGTCAATGCACATTGGTCGTTTTTAAATTATACCTATAAAATCTCGATTGAGTGTAAAATATGGGTCATTAAGTTTACTTAATTCACATAACATGTGAATAAACACAGTAAACCCTCTTCTGTATTTTCCGAACTACTTCCAATCAAAGTTTCCCCAAGCTACGCCTGGCAGTTTAATGAAGCAGTAATTAAGTTCTGTCCAACGTGCTGACATGTCATCAGCCTTAATCTCAAATGTTTATCTTCAACGACAGTGCTTTAAACACTAAACGTTAGGTGATCTAAAATGTAATATGTCAATGTTGTGCCTGAGTCCTATTTGTTTGTCCTCACACTGGAAAACAGTGACTATCAAAGGCTTAAGTTGTTTACGAGGGAAGCTAAAAATTTAACGGTCCGACAGAAAACGAAGGAAAGGCGAATATTTATCTTTGGCATTATTCAGTAAAACGATATGAAACGATTTTCTCGGTAGCTTTATAACTGAAGATATTAATTAAATAATTAAAACGTTTTTATTGCGTTGGTGCTCTGTTCATTGTACAATCTATTGCAATAGTAATGTCACTTTTAAAACGAATTTACCGATTTGTTTTCAACTGCTGACGTATTGGTAATGAAATCTACTTTCAACTTTTAACATTAATTTTTATTTATTTTTTTTGCACTCACCATTAGAAATTTCTAATCAGAATTTTCAGTAGTTCAAAAACTGTTTTGAGGGTGTGTTATTATTAATATGTAGACAAAGATTTAAATAAAATTTGGGGCACATGGTGTTAAATGAGATGAGAATTATCTTAGGGATTTGACGACTAATTACGTTATCAATTATATTTTTTCAACTCCCACTGTTCCAAATTCAATTCTAGGATGCCTTCTGTATAGAATTTCGTGGATTTTGTTCGAAATACTGTACCAGTATAGCTGTATTAACATTGTTTCTTACCCTCATTTGATTCTTCCGAACAGAAAATGCTTCTTCATTTCGCCACAAGGTCGCCTCTAATCTTGTAAAGGTTCTATGATCATGAATGAGGCGCTGAAGATATGTTTCTTGATATAACTCGACAGCTCTTCTTCAATATTTTTTGTGAGTCGCCGTAAATTAGCAATATATCAACTTTTTCTGAATGACAAAACATTATGTTCTTATAGTTCATACCGATCATTTGTCTATCGTTGCTTGAGTTGCTGCTTATATATAGAACAAGAATATACTACGTGTAGATAAATGATCCTTTGTTTATGTAACGGGTAAATGAGCGAAAACATTTGTGTTCGAATTATATAAATCAGAATTGAATTATTTAGGAGAAAAATGAGCTGTCTATTACACACGTTACATAAACAGGAAGAAGTAAAGAAATACCATGAAATATACGTGGTGCCTTTAAAAGACCTCTACGAAATTGTATCAGAACAAGATAAGTCGATTTAAATAAACTTGGTACAAATGCTTTTTCAGCTTTGGTATCATAATTTTCGGACAACCTGTATATCATTTTTTTTTGTGCATTGAGAGGGGCAACGCGATAATTTCGTAGAGGGAAATAGCGTGTCTGAAATCCGCAATCGAATAAGCGAATGCAATATTGCGATTTCACAGGACATCAGTCAAGTTGTCGATTTAAACGAAGGGAATTGCACCACTCGTCTAATCGGAAATATTTGGAAGTAATCATATCCAGTTCTACCCTTTCGCATTTCCATTTCCCACGCATCGGACAATTCCATGTCCGTTTCATTTATTTTCAATATTAGCAGAGCTGCGGACACTATTTTCCCAGATCCGAGATCCAATATGTGCAATCAATTATCCCAATACGGGTTGAGTTGAGCTCAACCCCACTGATTGATTTTTACTTTGTTCGCCGCGCCAGAGAAAAATTACAGCTTCATGAAGTAACTGTAAATCGTCGCCAAGAGACATCTGTTAAATTGGTTCGTATCGGAAAGTGTAGCGACGGACAAATTTCTTCCAGCAAATACGTCAATCATCCTGCTTTAAGAATATAATTAATTAAATCTATTGCGTTATGTAGACCTGAAGAGAATTATATATTTTCTCTTATATTTTTGAAAAATTACGTTTTTCGAGATGGTAACAATTCTCTTCCTCATGTTAAAGCGGGATTAATTTGTTTTCCAACGGATAAAATATATTTCTCCGGTTAAATAAATGCATCAGCAATGCGATCTTCTAATCTCACGAAATATTATGGCGGTTAACTTTCTCATGCAGAAAAAGACCACGCGGCAGAAACACAAATAAAAGGAAATTTTGGATTGCCAATGATTCGTACTGATGATCTTCAATTAATTGACCAGTTCTTCAGTTAAAATTTACTTTTACATTTCAGTAGTCATTTTTAAGTTTGGTTCGTCCACGTAGATTATAATTTACAGTTTGATCGAAGTATAAGGGGTCCATCGATGGCTCTGAAGCGCATAAATTTAGTCCAACGAATTAGCGATTTGATGGGTAACTCTAGATAGACAAATAATGACATTTTTCACGGGTGAATTGAGACGGTCCACTCCCCATATTAATGAAGTTATTATCAAATTACAAGGCACCCTTATTGGAGACAAGGGTTAAACCATCACTGTACTGACCATAAATAATGCTTTATTAGTAAGTGTCAGATTTGGTGCTCATCTTTTAGTTGGCACTGGCGCATTCGCCATTTTTTTAATGCAGGAATTGCTCGAGTATATAAATATATTTTTTGTAGGTACTTCTACTTCTGTGTTCTGTATTAGATGAAATGCTTTATTAGTTAAGTAAAAACAATAGTTTTATAGGTCGTAAAATGGCTTTATGATGGTTTCGGAAAATTGGAAATGACGGAACATAAACCGATATTAAGTCTATTACTACCAGTTTTATACATTTTGAGGGGAAACTCCATAATACAGCAATCCAATACTCAACAGACCGAGTTGATTTCTAATATTTAGAAATATGGTTAATTTTTTTTGGAAACATTTTTTACTTTTCCAAAAATTATACCAACAAGATTTTAATAATGTTTATTAGAAGACATCAAAAAGTCAGTAGTCCGCTTTGTCTTTGACAGTTAGTAATAAAACTATAAAATGAAAATAAAAGAATTAAATTAAAACTAAGGAAATTGTTCAAAATGGACACCATTTTCTCTGAAACATAAATTTACTGTTCTCCGAAATTTACTCTGATGTCTAATAAATGATGATCGTTTCTTATAACGTTACGTTTAATAATCACATTTGTTAAGGTCTGGCGATCGTGGTGGCCAATCTTAAATTCGCGTTGAAAATGTCTAGGAGTTATTGCATAGGGGTTTACATCGGAATATTCATGAAAGTTGTGGACATTTATAATTCCTGTACAGTAAAAAAAAATTTTGTGTGAAAATTAATATTCTGACGCATAGCTCGTGCACTTTTTGAAGGTGATATCGATGAAGTAGATTACGTTTAAGAATTCGGTGTACAGAAGTTCTTAATCATCCATTTTCTCGAGATAGACGTTTAGTACTTATTTGTGACTCATCTTCAACTGTTTGCAAAATATTTCCTTCATCTTGTACCCTTATTGCAGTAGGACATTCTCGGATATTATTACCTGTCTCTCGAGCTCGTATTTAAACATTAGAAAATGTTTCTCTATGGGAAATCACTCGATTTGGAAATCTCCTACGATATTCTTCCACACAGTTACCCTCACAGAAACCTAGCACAAATAACATGTCAACTTGTTCGCCGAATGTAACTTTTCCAGTTATTTTCAACAACAAACAATAGCAGAAATAAAATAGTTTTATTACTAACTGCCAAATTTGGCAAAACCTACTACTCACTTTTTGAATATTTGATATTTTTGTATTGAAACAATGGTTAACTACATAAAAAAATTTAAATTTAGCAGTCAACTGCGTTTCATATAAAGGAATGTAAGTGGTGGATTGCTTACTACCATCAGTTCGACACGGCAATATATTTCGGTAAACCCCTTCTAATTAAATAAAGTTTTCCGTTTTCCAGAGCTTAAAATCTCGTATAATAAATTACGCTAGGTGTCATAAAACATATAAAAGTTGTTAGGTAATTTCTCAATTATCTGTCTGAGATAGAAAAAGTGTGAGATACCTGCAATAAAAAACACCTGTACATACTAAATCTGCTAACTTGAAAGGTTTATGGTTCAGACATGGCTTTATATTTTTACTTTTTATAAACGCCATTCAGGATTCGAGGTCTAAGATGGATATCCTGCTTATGCCCATGAATTTCAATACATCACGCCGTCTCAAAACTCCCAGCAACTACATGCAATCGAACATGATAGATCTTTCATAATTCTCTACTAGCAGTCTTAAAAATGGTCGGCCAATAGTGGTGAATTCAAATTTTGGTAATTCGCTTATTTTAAATGGAACACATCTTGAAAAGAAATATAATATGGAAAAGTATGATAAAATACAGTGTGTTCCGTTTAAAATAAGTTACTTATAATTTTTTCTTTAAAGTACATTGTAAAGTGGCCTCAGCATCCGAATTGTTGATTTTATTACTATGCAAAATAAAACAAATTTAATTGGGAGTCGAATGTAGTCGGAAAACAATGGGTTTCATTAAGAAAGAACGCAATCAAAAGATTTCAAAGCGTCGGTATTTTTTGCCAAGAGCAGATGTAAAATTTACATAAGTCTACCCTTTTATGGCGGCTTGAGTGATATTAAAACACAATTTTGCATTCGAAGTAAAGAAACCGGAGGGGGGAAACTTTATTAAATTGTGTTTTGTACGTTTTTAAACTTACAACATAGACTTTTTACATTTATTAGCTCGTAGGATTCCCTTTAGTCGTATTAACCACACAACTACAAAATCGAAACTTTAGTGCCTATAAAATTTTGTTCCATGAAAATAAATTGTTTATACAGGGTGATTCATTAATAATGGGACAGAGCTTAAGGGCATGTTGCTGACCTCAAAATAGAGCGATTTAGCTAAATATGCCTTATCCGAATGTTGCTTCTTTTCGATCTACAGGGTGTCAAAGTTGAAAAAATAAATCACATTTTCTTTATTATTTTTGGATCGCATGGACCGTATTTTATGAAATTTGGTATAGAGGGGTTTCTTGGTACTAGAAATTCGAATATGTCGACGATTTTGGTGTATCTGCTAGAGGGCGCCACCAACGATGGTTTGGACCCCTTTAAATCGCTACGACTTTTTTGTGCTACACTGTATCTCATTTTGGACTGGAAAAATTTTCTTCCCTATCTTTTCTAGTTAAAAAAGGTACACCTTGCTGATGTCGCTAGAAGCAATTGTTTCTGAGAAAAACGCATATAAATCTCATGATGCATGCAATTTATCTAAAAGTAAAGTCAAATTGTTGCGTAAGTAATGGGCTATACTGTAACAGCATATTACTGTGATCAAAATAAGTCGATTTACTTTAGCTTATCCTAAAAAAATCCAAAAGTCCACCAAAATCAATAATAACAAAGATATAGGGTGTCAAAATTGAAAAAATAAATCACATTTTCTTTCTTATCTTTCGATCGCTTGAAGCATATTTCACGAAATTTCGCTTATTTTGTCTATCGAAAAGGAGCAACATTCGGATAAAGCATATTTGGCTTGATCGCTTTATTTTGAGGTCAGCAACATACCCTAAAGCTCTGTACCATTATTAATGAATCACCTTGTATAGGGCCAAACAAATATTTATTTCCTGATACCAAATCATTTTATTGAAAAAGCAAAAATACAGTTATTTTGTGTAAAGAAAACATTTAAATTAAATTAACAAAACATTGTTTCCTTTTCAATGATGTAGTTCTGGTGTTGATTTAATTATACTCTATAATAAAATAAAACAATAATTGCGGGCTAATGCCCCGACCAGAATTGAATTACATCTGAAAAATGTCAACAGCAAATAGTCAACGGACACCGGTTTCGAGCTTATTAGCCCTCGTCAGTACGCCACAGGTGAGTGGTGAGTTAACTGACGACTAGCCTTGGTTGTTCATGTCTCAAATCCGACATACTTGAGTACACGAAATATAGCACAGCTACATCTAGCGGCGACCAATTGACAATTACTTTTTAAGTATAGGAAACAATTCGAATCTTTCCTTTCAAACAAATACTTTTTTCGACGGTACGACTATATTAGGAAATTGGGTTTTTGCAATTTACGATTTTTCAAAAGATTTAACCTAATAAATCTTTAAAAACTTTAGAAAAAGGATTAAAAGATTACATATTTTTCTTTTCCACATTCCTCAATTAAAAATATGCATTTTTGAATTAAATAAGCGCATTATTTGACTCGAAATGCACATTCATTTCAATCAAAACTAATTTTTTTTATTTGAAAACGTTATTTTTATTAAGATTTGGACAAATTGTTTAGGAAAATGAAAATAATATATTTCATGTAATGTAAAAATGTAATTTTCTTACCAAATGAATCAATTTGTTTTTGACAGAAACTAGTATTACACCAAAAAAAGTTTTTTTTCCGATAATAAATTCCCAAACATTGAAAGTTAAAATTACGTTAATTTGACCTCTAAATTATCTTAAAAAAATGTATTATATATTCCGCGTAGGAAAAGTTTACCCATATTTGTTGACCTTTTTCCTTATGTGGGTAAAAAAACTAAAGTAATATGGAGGTTAATAATTGGTCGGCAAGAATTTCTCTATAGATATTTAGATTTTAATATAATATAAAGTCTCTCGTTTCCATTCAACAAATTTTACAACCCAATTTTTTTTTTTCATATAATGTGAAAAAATAACGTCATAACTTCATAAAAATAACATCATTCATCATTCATTAATGTATTAACTAATATTATCTATATTAACGTAATTTTAATGAGTAATCAATTAGAAGTAACAAGTAAAACATCTAGTGTTTGTTACATCATGGACGCTCAAATAAAATCAACACTACTGCATTCATCTAAGACGATAACAGTGTTATAGTATCTCTCGATTGATTTAGGTTTGTTTTTCTTGTGTAGTAGTCTATTACGCTTAAATGTTAATTGGGTTTTGTTTAAATAAATTAAATTGTTTGCGGTCATATTAAAATATGAAACAAATGAAAGGGATTGGTATGAGAATATATTAATTAATTATCTATTTCATCCCGGATTTAGTATGATAACGATCCTGTCCTGGCAACATCTGTATCTATCAGGCTCGGCCTGAGCGTGATAGTTGTTTTTCTGATAAACAATGGCCATCACTTGTGCATTTCTCATACTTTTTGTACATTTTTATCCTGTTTGATCGGTGTTTGCGGCCGTCCATTGTGAGGGGCTCGATAACAGTATAAAACATGTGATAATGAGTTTTTGATGGTCGGCGAACTGATATAATCCAACTTTATTAATGGGAAAACAAAATGTTTAGAGGCGAACTTCTGCTAGCCACCTCGCAAAAAATTCACCCGTGGTGTGGATTCAATTTCGCGCGAAATGATTTGAAAACTTCTGATATTCAATTATCAGTCCTTATTGAACTCACACTCCAGTTTTTTTTTTAGTATAATCGGGACACCCTGTATATTAACTAAATTCTGGTGTAGTGAGGGGTTATCTCTTCATACTGAACTAAAAATAACCTAAGTTACGTCTACAGGCTACCCTCTGATTCATTTATAAAAATTACAGACGATTCAACCAACACGTGAATAAATACAAATTGTTGGAAAATTAATAGCCGCATATATCTGTCCTATGTTGATGCCAGACCATGTTTAAGCGCTCTAGGGCTATAATTCAATTCGAGTACTGTTGTGCCGCATGGATAAAACTCATTTTTGCTAAATTATTTTATTTGCACGGCAAAAAACAAACCAACGTTTTCGTAGGATCATCACTCCTGAAACAAAGCGGTGAGCCAGAATAATTAATTAAAATCAAGATAATCATATTCATCTATTTGGATATAGATTCATCATTTGATATGGCATAAAAAAGAGATAATGCAACATTTGAAAAAGTCTTGTCTTGTTTTACAACTATTATGCTAAATCCCACTCACTCACTATAATTTGTATTGATTTATACATTGTAATTTTTAAGTTGGAATTGTAAAATATAGATATGTAATTTTACTGAGGAGATAATTTAAATTTTCTTATAACAGTGCTTTCCTAAAGTAACGAATAAATTTATTATTTTTTAAATTGAGTTTTCGAAAAAATCCCCTGGCACGTCGATTTTGTTTTTCAAAAAGGCACTTTTTGACATAGAACCCATATTTGTGACGTCATCGTTATTCGAGATATGACGTCATCGACCATTTTTTTAAATAGCAATTCCCAATTTTGGCCATGCTATTTGAAAGAGCGTATCATTCTACATACGCATCGTCAAAAATCATGGTTGCCTGATAGTAGTCTTAGCGACTGAAAATGATTTTTATTGCTGTCAGATAAAAACTTGAAATAGTACTTAATTAAATAGTTTTTTTTTGTTTTTTGAGTTATTTCTTTAGTTCTTATCTTTTGTTTGGCAAATGCAGTGCGTTGGAAGTGTTTATTGAGTAGTAACTTTGTCATTTTATAAAAAAAAAAATGGTTAAATTAACTGAACTAGAACGAATTGAAATTCGTTGCATGATCGGATTTGGGGAAAGAACGCGCGCCCAAAAAGAAGTAGTCGAATTGTTCAATGAAACATCCTGATCGACATCCCATTAGCCAAAGCATGATAAGCAATATTGAGTCTAAATATCGTAACTTTGGACATATTTGTGATCTTCCTAAATCTGGTCGACCGTCAAAACCAGTAGTTGAGCTTAATGTTTTGTTGGCAATACAAGAAAATCATCACTCAACACTTAACCAATTGGCTTCTTTATTCAATATGGTAGCGTCCATGGTTCACAAAATTATGAAAAAAGCAAAGTATCACCCTTATAAATTATGCCTTGTTCATGAGCTATCTGAAGACGACTTTGATCGGCGAAATCAATTCTGCGAGCAAATGCAAGAGCTAAGCAATAATGATAATAATTTCGTAAGAAACGTAATTTGTTCTGACGAGGTTACGTTTGTTTTGAACGGCCATGTCAATAGGCAACTGCCGTTATTGGGCTACCTAGAATCCCCGATGGATGATGGAGTATCACAGTCAAAGTCCCCAGAAAGTAAATGCGTGGTGCGGCATAGTCGACGGAAGAATTCTGAGTCCCTATTTCTTTGACGTCAACCTAACTGGTGCAAGATATTTGGATTTTCTTCGAGACGACCTGATTCCTGAACTTAATATCCAAATATAGAGGGACATGATCTTCCAAGAAATGACATTTTATTTCAACAAGATGGTGCACCTTCCCATAATAAACACCTGTCCGTGCTTATTTAGATGAGGTGTTCCCGAATCGTTGGATAGGGAGAAGGGGGTCGATTGAGTAGCCAGCCAGATCGCCTGATTTGGTATACGTTACTAGACAGTAGCAGAAATAACTTCTGTGTAGGAAGACTTTTTTAGTGAAATTTGTTCATCCATCCTCTAAATGTGAATTATCTGTCTCTGTAAAAGTGTATTGTTCACCCATCATCTAAAAATGTATTGCAATGTAGGTATTTCATTCGCATTAGAAAATATGTTGAATATTGTCACTGAAAATACTACATAATTATTCTTGAAACATCAGTATATATTCCTTGGTTTTTGCAAATATTTGTTGATAAAGTTGTTTATCTGTGTGAAAATAGATATTTTTAGCTCGAATTTTGGTTACAGTAAATCCATAATTAACCTAACTACAACTAATGTTACTATATGTTGTGAGCAATTACTGTTTTTACTGTCATAAATATAAATATGTTGTTTGAAATGAATGTTGTATGGTGAGACACATAGACAGACACATTCAGTTTCTATGATATTTATGAGTTGTATAGTATTTAAATTGGCACAAGCTGCAAGTGCACACGTAACAAAATATAATCTTATATCTTACTGTTTTACGAATATCCCACAAAAATCCTTATTAATGAACTGTGCAAGTTTATCTACTACACATTAACAACTAAATCGTATTAGGTTAGAGGTTAGGTTGATGTGCCTCTGCGCATGTGCAACAGAAATCACATGAAAACTTCTGTAAAATTTAATAATAAGTTAAAGAAAAGTACATAGTTCCATTGTAGTACATTGTATTACAACGCTATTTCTGAAATTTCCTAATTTTATTACGTAAAAACGCATACACATGATTCTTAATATGTAATGTAAAATAAATGTTCCAATCAATATTATGTAAAAAATATAACAGAACTGGAAATATCCGCCCATTTTTATCTAGTATCTGATGAAGTATCTGATAAAAAATTAAGTTAGAGATATATAGAAGTCCGAAAGTGACGTGTATTCTTTAAGTCTCTTGAGCTTTGCGTGCTAGTAGCTTCGAAACTGGAAACGTTGAAGAATGTCTCAAGCAATTTAGAATAATTTGTTTATTAATTCAGTAAGGTGAAAGGATACGAAGGTTACTCTAAATTAAAACTGAAAAATGTTCTTGTGGTCGCACAGGGCATTTCGATTAAATAAAATATTTACTGTAGCTGACAAATCATCGCAAAGAAAATTGAAAAAAAAAATACATTTAAAACTGTTTCGTACAAATTACAATTACTAGAGTGTGGAAAACCTGTAATTGACGGAAATTAAATTGTATTCTATTATCTTGTAAACGAAAAAAGGTTTGTAGTCAAATCCGATTAAATTATTTGCCTGGGGTCATTGTGGCGTATCTGATTAATCAATTATTATCAAGTAATTAAATGAAACATAATCTAAATTGTTCCTCTTGTACTGTGCACAGCATTTTATTATAAGCCGCGGCTCCAATTTCAACTGCATATTTATTCAAAGAGAATATAAAATTATCTAAATCTAGATTGCGGGTATCCTAATTCCGTTTGTAGTTGTCGCTTTATAAATTTTATTTGCCACTGTGAATTCTACGTAAATTTATTCAAAATCTGATTGTGAAAAGCCACGTTTTACCGATTTAGTTACATTGATTTCAGTAATATTATGTGATCCAAATTTTATTTTTGACAATATTTTGCATCATTTTTTTTTAAATCAGAACTAATCACATGACAACGCTTCATACTAATTGCAAATTGTTGTTAATTAATTTCAAGCAGTTGTTTTGTTTAGCAGTGTATATATACAGGGTGTAATTGTGTGTAATTTCGTTGTAATTGCAATTACGTTTGCGTAAATCATCAATAGTGCCCACATCGGTGCCATATACCTCAATTTTTAAATATCCCCATAGAAATAAGTTCAAATGATTTAAAGTCAGGAAATCGTGGCGGCTATGGTACCGCTCCTAATCGTCTAATCTGGTATTAATGCTTGAACACGCTAAACTTGACTAAACATCCATCTTTTTCACGATTTCCCCCGTCACTCCTGCGTTTGCACTACACTTGCACTCACTGCACACCGTTGTAAAAGTACCTACATTTGGCACATGCTTACCAGGAAATCGTTCTGCTAAAGCATTTTCATATTACCATAAATTAAAACTACATATACCCATCAACTGCGAATTGATTTATATTTGAAAAACTAATGTAAATACTTGCATCACAAAAATGTTAATCCGATAAGTAATCGGATGTTTGAAATCGCCTGGCTAGAGATTACAGTAGCCCAGCGATGTACAGGTTGAAATTATTAGAACATTTTATTCTCGGAAACTATAAAGATGTTACAAGACGCATATATTGCCAAATTCTTTTAGATAAATTTTGAATCACCCTGTATATAAATACGTCACTGAACACTAAAAAAGTCTGTCGGAAGCAATTTTCACCCTTCTGATATTCCAGCTATTCTCTGAAATATGAAAAATTCCTTACACTTTTTTTTTAAATTTTGTCCAGCATGTTAAAAATAAAGAATTCTATGAAAAACCTAGTGTTGTGGAAACCATGTCCTTCTATCTCTTGTAATTTCCGAGATAAGCAACAATTACAACGAAATTAGGACACTCTGTACATACTTCACATACCCCAACATTTTTTTGAACTTGTATTTGGACAAAATCGTCTTAATATCGTCTCATCTTCGGGTATGACCGACAAACAGGAATAACTGTTCGTTTTTATGACAATGAAAAATGTAGGGGATAGGTCGTGACACTTATTTTCCAGCAGGACAATTTAAGTGTCCTGTGTTTGTCCTGCGACGCAAAAGTTCTCTTGGTTGGGATAAAGGGGCAACAGTAAAAACGATTTGAAGTGGTCTGCTTGGAAGCTTCATGGTCATAAACCTTAAAAGCCGCCAAAACCAAGCTTAGTTTATTCTACGGACACAATAGAGAGTTTGATATTCAGTTCCGGGAAAAAGATATTTATATTTGACAATTTATTGTTTGAATAAAATAAATATAGTATAAAATATTGAATAGATGGCAGGTAAAAATGTTTGTGCTTTTTACACGTTTCAAGAAGTGCTAGACTTTCAATTTTTTTCCACTATTTTTTATAGTTAACTTTACGAGTGTAGACAATGAATTATTTACTTTAACAAATTGCTGATTTATTCTCAATTTATAACAAATAGCACATTTTTCCACAAAAAGACGTCGAGAATGGATGTGATTGCTATATTTCAAAAAATTGTGGTAGTTTCGGTAACTATGATCAGTTTCATTTATAAAAAATTCTGCAGTGCGGATAGGCTAGCCCCGTCCTGTGTAGCACATGGTTTTCCATCGATTTCAGTGAGCTTTCGTCCTGCTGAAGCGCAAGCTCCTGCTTTATCCTGCCATTGGAGGTCTCTGATGTCACTCTTGGATTCTATATATAGCCGATGAGTCATACTCTCTACAGTGTATCCCCGATTTCCACAGAGAAAACACGCTGTCTTACTTTGTTTGTATTTGTGTCGTATTAGGTTAAGGTTGCGTTGAGGTTATTTTCACATTCCTGGTGAGTTCTTATCACAAGTTTTCAGTTTTTTTTCGTCTAGTAACCTGTTTCTTTACCTGTGAAGTTTTTGTGAAATATTCCTCACAGTTTTGTTTTCTTACAATTCAGAAATTTGACTATAAATGCCTATGAACAATAACTTTTGTTTCAAATTGAGATTATTTATTACACAACTGTTTTAGAAGAAATTTGTTGAGAGGTTATTTTTTTAATTAATAAAAATTTAAAGATCTGTAGATAAGTTAAGTGGTACAGAGATTTTTTTTGTATTAAAACAATACGTACCTATGAAAAGTATTCTGTTTCTTAGAAAACATTTCCAAAAATAAGCATATATCCTGAGAAAAATAATATTTGGTTTAGTTAAAATTATTCAACATTTTTTTTATTTTCTTCTGTTGTTATATTTTTTTATTCGAACATTTTTTTTGCAAATAAACGGAACTTTAAACGTGATTGCAAAATTTCAAACAAAGAGAAACAAACATAGAGGATGGTTCTCTATTTTTTTCATGAAGAATTGAGAAAAAATTGTGCATTGTGATTGGCCCTTAGTTTTATAAATAGTGTATGAATGGACCTCAAGTTTTTGTATAGAAACTAAAAGTTTTTTTCGGAAAATGTATAGGTAAAGTACATTCTCGAGAACCATAAAAAATGTACCAAAATAATTGCAATTTTAACTAAACAAGTCAGTAGCGTTTTCTTCTAAATCTTTTTTCAGTGCAACTGACAGAATAAACAAGCAATACACTTTATTCAGTATCACTAATACGCGCCCATTAATAAACTATCATGAGAATAATCGTCCATTTGCTCATTTTCAACACGTTATACCCAGTCATACAGATCATAAATACCGCAGCAAATCCCTTTGTACTTGTTTATTGATTTTACATAAGCATAATCCGTAATTGCATTATTTTAAAGCTACCAACGTGACGTCCGGCTAAAATTGAAAATTTCAAATAATTACCCCTAACGCCACCACGATTTCTGCGATTTAACTGCTGCTGAAATTTTGTTTGCCCAAAATTGGAAAGCGAGATCAGGTGTTCGTTATAGCATAGATACGGAAATCGTAAAAAAATGCAAAGTTTAAATTGTTTGTACACTCCCAAATTCGGAGGTATTGGAAATTATAAGAGATACAAAAAACGCTTAAATTAGGGCACATAAGATACAGGGTTGTCTATTTCTTCATTTAAAAAAAAAAATAACATACGAAAGTTAAGCTATTTTTTTGATTTTCTCAAAGATGTTTTCAAACCACAATTGAACATCACGTGAAATGTTTTTATGTCGCTAAACTCATACGGAGTGGTTCGTTTTTCATGGCCTACCATTGACATCTCGATAACCGTAAAATATACAGGGTGGCTTAGAAAAAGTTGAGTCTCTGATCCAGATCCAAGATATCTGCTGCTATTGCTGAAATATTGTGAAAAAACAAAAAATATTGATTATAAAAAATGTCATCTAGCATTTCAAATGTCTAAAAATATACAGAGTTTTCAATTAAAATATCACAAGTTTGGTTCATATTTTTTCCAGGCAATATTCAAAATTGTCGTATATACAATCCGGTATCTGCCACTTCTTTCTTAAAGGGGCAATAGCAATATGTAATAGATGACCGTGTATAGTAGAAAAAAGAAAATTCAAAAGTACAGTGAAAGCAGAAAATTCGGAAGGGTAGTAAATTTTTCCCGTATGCGATTTTTCGAAAGTATGTGATATCACTATACTAACGGATACATTTAAAAACAGATTGGTTGTCAAACATAAACGAATTATTTCTCTTAACTATCATTGGAGACGAACCCTTTCCCAATTTAAATTTTCCTCGAGGAAAAACAGGACGAAACAAATTTAATGCGCATAAAATTAACATGACACTTAGAACGTGTTGAATTCCTTTATTAAAATTGATCGATCTCTCACTCTCTTGACTTCATCAAGATTAATAAACTTGTTGCCCGAAAATTCTATAAAACATCGTTTTAACAACTTATTTTGCAAGGTTGTGAAATTTATCGATACAAATTTTCATTACCTTCTAAGCAGCACAAAGCATTTTATATTGATTGATTATAGTATATATAGATCGAGGAAATCTTTTTCTTGGGATTTCAAATTCGCATCACGTTTGTATTAGTCTTCAACCAACTTAGAAGGGCCATCTGGTGGTAATGTAAAAAATATCAATCTCAGCTCTCAAATTTTTATCCCTCCGGTGTCATTGTCGTTTCTTGCGACTCTTTCTTAATTACAGCCTCAAGTGGTGTATTATTGGGGCTTACTTCTTTCTCGAGCTTTTCAACAATGTACTTTCAATTTGAGCCATCAATCAAGGCGACGCTATACATCAATCAAAGTTTTTATTAGGGCCTTATACATTTTAATAGAATTACTTTATCGGGCAGGGTAGACGGCCACTCGACATAAAAACGAAACACATCGACAAGCTAAAGGTCTGTCTGGACACAGAGCAGGTGCATGTAAGGGGTCCCAAATTATTGCAATTTAACCAAACATACTTATATACACACATAACCTAACATACTTATATTGCACACAGGCGGAGTTACAGGTCTTCAAAGTAAGGTCAAATATACGTCTTTTTTTACTATGGGTTCAAGTAAATTGAAACACTACAAGGTGTTCTTTGAGATTGAGTCGCCCCAAAAATTATATCAAACTTTTTTCCATTCATTTAAAAATAATGATAATATCCCGCGCAGAATTTAATTTAAAACACTTTTGTGCTATAAGAAAAAATGCATTAATTAAAACAAGATTTTAATATGTGTTTATTAGAATAAATCAAAAAGTTAATAGTGGTATAATTTTAGGGGTGTAGTGTATCAATTTACTTGAATTCATAGCCAAAGAAGACCAATAATAAACCTAAATTATGTGTCAAATTTGGTTATTCCAAGCAAAAGTAATCATAATATCATTTTTTTTCGAAATATTTGGCTCCATTTGGCTTTTATATACAGGGTAGTCGCGATGTAATGGGCCAAAATTCATGACTAGATTCCTGACGTAAAAATATTGCGATTTAGACAAACTCACCTTAGTCCAAAAGTTGATACTTACAGAGATACAGGGTGTTTAATACAAAATATTATTTTAGTTTTTTCTTATTTATTTCATAATAAATGCTCATATCGAGATGAAATTTTGGTGTTTACACAAAAAAGCTATACTTTTTGATAGTCGCTATCTTGCACCGTTCTCAAGATATTTAGCTTTGGTAATTCGAGTAATCAAAATAAGGTACGAATGTCAAAAAGAACAAGAGTTTATTTCAAATATTGATGAACAATTGAATATCGAATATTACAATAAATGTTCAACATGTCCGCCTCCAACTTCAATACATTTATTAACGCGTTTGTTCAAAGACTGCCGGATTTTAAAATAGAGATTCTTGTTACGAAATGATTCGGCGGCATTTACAATTTTCTGCCATAACTCTTCTCGGGTGTTTATAGTTTCTCTATAGACAACTGATTTCATGTAGCCCCAGAAACAAAAATCCATAGGATTAAAGTCAGGACTACAAGGAGGCCATAATATTCTACTCCCACGACCGATCCAACGATCCGGAAAAATTTGGTCAAGATAGTTCCGTACTCTGACAGAATAATGAGGGGGAGCTCCATCTTGCATGAAAAATAGATTTTGCCGTGTATTCAGTGGTAAATCGTCGAGGTAGTCAACTAAATGGTGCTGCATTAAACCTAAATACAAGTCACCATTTTGATTTGGAGGAAACTCATGTTGACCCAAAAGGTGATTTCCTATGATTCCGCACCAAACATTTAGCTTAAATTCATGTTGGAAGTGGCGCTCACTGACTACGTGAGGATTTTCATTATCCCATATGTGCTTGTTTCTAAAATTGAAAATTCCTCGACGAGTAAAGGTCGCTTCATCAGTGAATAGTACATTATCCAAAAATTCCTGGTCAAGGTTTTGCTAATTGTGCATAAAATGAGCAAATTGTAACCTAGCTGGTAAGTCTGCTGCTAAAAGATTTTGCACGGGTGTAAAATGGTAGGGATATAAATTTTCCTTGTGAAAGATTTTGACAACTGTTGTTTTACTAACACCGGTTTCTCTAGCTCTCTGCCTGCTGCTAACTTCTGGATTTCCTGCCACTCTTACTAAAATGTCTTCTTCTTGGTGAACTGTAACAGTACGCCCTGCGTTGTCTCTTTTAGGACGAAAACTACCAGTTTCTCCAAGTCTATTAAAAAGTTCTTGAAATAGTTTCCGATTTGGTTGTCTTCTATTCGGATACAAATCTGAATACCGACGAAGCGCTCGACGTCCAACATAATCTGATTGCGCATAAGCGCAAACCATATCGCGCATTTCTCCATTTGAAAATAAATGATGGCATGGCATGTTATCTCGCACTACGATTTAGATCATAAAGTAAAGAGTACTTTTAATAAGGCACGAATAATACTGTAATATTACTGACAACACTAAGATAAGTGGAAAATGTCAAAATTGGATTTTAACATAAGCCTACTTGAAAATTTTTGCGGATTTGTAATTGAATGCAAATACATTGGAATTTTCAATGGCAAATTTTACGAGAACGGTGCAAGATAGCGACTATCAAAAAGTATAGTTTTTTTGTGTAAAAGAAGTTGTAAAATCAGAATTTGCTACGTGAGAATTAGATTTTTGAAAGATAAAAATGTTCTGTCGTTTTCAACGCATTGGACCTAGCGCAGGTGGCGCTCTCTATGAACTACAAGCAAACCATGGATATATTTCAATCTCTCGCCCCAGAAAACCCCTAACACCAAAATGTCATCTCGATATGAGCATTTATTATGAAATAAATAAGAAAAAACTAAAATAATATTTTGCATTAAACACCCTGTATCTCTGTAAGTATCAACTTTTGGACTAAGGTGAGTTTGTCTAAATCGCAATATTTTCACGTAAGGAATCTAGCCCATTACATTGCGACCACCCTGTATAGGTATGTTTGATTAAATTGCAATATTTTGGGACCCTCTACACGCACCTGCTCTATGTTGGTTCTTATGCGGGATACTTTTTATATAGAATAGTTTATAATTTTTTTAAATTACCCTGTATAAAAAATTGTTTAGACGAAAAGGTTTTTGTACCTTTGGACCATACATATTGGTCACAATGTATTTTAGTATAGTACTTTTTCTTCGCCATTTTTTGTAATCTTCGGGTTACGTAGATGGCAACCCTGATTGAAGTACTCCATAAACACCTACAAAGCGCCTATTATTTTTGCCTGTTCTGTACCGTGTCCCCTCGATTGCCAAGTAAAATTCGCAACCACCCCAATGGTGAAGTCAAGAGAACAAATTACCCGTCATTGAAGAACACCCATTTTCATCACGAGGCGTTAGACACAATATAAATAGTTACATCAAATATTCAAAGTTTATTGCCGTAGGATTCCTAAGAGATTTAGCTGAGAACTGGCGTGAATTATGCTTCTTGGCACTTTATTGTTTATAAACTTTTGTTGCTCCACTTTGGCTGAAAGCCTAATGACTAGAAAGCACTTAAGGAAATTGTAGGTTCCATGTTGTTACCTATTCACAATGCGGTTACCCAAAATGTGAAACAGGGTTTGTTGGGTCGTTAATTTCACACGGCCGCCGGTCTAAAACGCTTTCCGGTGATTTTTACAAGTTTCGCTTGAAAATAGGAGAATTTTAAACTGAAATTCTACACGAAGAAAAATATTTAAATGTAATAAATAGACCTCTCTACTTTAAATACGTAATAATTTTCCATTGATTTGTAGTATTGCATTATATTGAATTATTTTATACTAATAATTAAAACACTTATTCAACAGTTAGTTTCTGAAGTACAGTAACATTTTATTGAAAGATTGACGTATTTTTGTATAATAAGAACATATATCCTAAAATAATAACATTGCATTGCATTAAGAAACAATAAAACTGGAGTACATAATTAGTATTCTTGATTTAATTATATTAGTATTCCTTTCTAGAGTAGTATTTAATTATATATACAAGGCGTTTCAGGAGGAGATGTACATACCTCAGTACGTTATTCTACGTTCAATTTTAAACAAAAAATTTCATATGGACTTAGGTCTGGAAACGCTTCGTGTACAGGACGTCAAATTTGAAAAAAATAATTACATTTTCTTTAATAACTCTCCACTACTTTGAGTTAAAGTCATGAAATTTTATATGCGGTAGTTTCTTGGGACAGGAAATTCAAATTTTATGATCGATTGGCTGTTTCTCCCAGAGGGCGCCACAAGCGACCATTAGGATCCTTTTAAATCGCTTCAACTTTTTTGTGCCACGGAGTATGTCATCTTGGAATCAAAAAACATTTTCCCACACCTTTTCTACTTATAAAATGTACACCTTATTGAAGTGTCTAGGAGCTGCCGTTTCCGTTAAAAATTCGTCTAAAGATGGTGATGAATGAATCGAAAGTTATTGTCAGGTTTTGTAGAGGAAAATGTTTTTCTGTTCTAAAATGACATACACCGTGGCACAAAAAAGTTGAAGCGATTTAAAAGGATCCTAATGGCCGCTTGTGATACCCTCTTGAAGATACAGCCAATTGTGCATTAAATTTGAATTTCCCATCAAGAAACCTCCGTATACAAAATTTTATGAATGTAACTCAAAGTAGTCGGAAGTTATTAAAGAAAATTTAATGATTTTTTTTTTAATTTGACATCCTGTATATCCTAAACGAAGCGTTTCCAGACCTAAGTTCATAGATGTCTATAAAAAAATGTGCAAACACCTGAAAGAGTTACAGCAAACTGCCAAGGTCATTCATTAGCTGCACACCACACATATACCTCTTTCGAGCTTGTTAGCTGTGCTCAGTATGCCATAGTTTTTTATTTTTGCACACTACAATCTGCACATACTACCTTAACACAATTTTTAGTAATGATCATAACAAGTGTTGTATTAATACCACATATAAATATTATTATTTATTATTATTTTGCACTACAGCCGTATTTTAAATTTTACAGTATGACATTTATTACAAAATATGAATTCGTACAAATCTATAAACCTATAATTTGAGATATTTTAATGTATTATTATTTAAGTAAATTTTAAATTTGGTGTCATTGTAAATAAAGTGTTGAATTAAGTATAAGAATGCTTATATGTCCAAAATATGTAAATATTTATATCAAATATACTTTATTACTGAATTAATACATATATACTTGAGTATTGAAGTTTAACATTTTAAGTATATTAATATACTTAAATACAGATTAGATTTCTTTCCGTGTCATTATTTTGACGTCATCTCATTATTACTTTAGTGCGTTCACTTTTACACTGCATTTGTTTTCTAAATGCATAATGTTAATTTGTACATAAAATATACATTCATTTTCCATAGCACCTCATCATTTTCCCATTTTCCATAATACTAGTATAACTATGTTAACGGGTGTGAAAATTCTCACAAAATCATCTCTTATAGACATTTTATACAAAGAGCTTCTAAGATTTCAGATCCCTGAATGAATGAATAAATATATGAAAAGTTAGGGAAGAGATACTAAAAGTAAAATACCTATTTTATGTTCTTCCAGGCAAAAATGTAGGTAGGTATATCTGTTTTTGAAAGCTTAGTGCCTTGGTTGATATTTAAAATATGCTTAAGCGTTTAAATTTAATATTTTGATATAAATTTAAATACGGCGCGAGAAGGAGAAATATGACATAATTAATTATCCCTTCTAAGGGTCGTGAAAGTTAGATAAGTGAGATAACGCAGCACGGCGCCTTATCTTTCCGCTTGTGAAAGTATAGATTTAACAGTAACATAAAACGTTTACTCCTATTTATGTCTCTTTTTCGAATCCGTCGTGCTCTCAGTATTAGATAATTTGGAGGGAGGCCAACTGCCTGGGGATGCGTCATCGTGAGGTGAAGGATAAGGATTAAACTTGGCCTGTGAATCAAGAGGGCTGAATGATTTTCCCTGTGAGTTGTGACGGGGAGGATGCCATTGAATGCTTTTATTTGACGTATAATCCAATACTGGAATACTGAGATTTGCCAGCGCCCTCAGAATGCAGTTGGATATACCAGAATTTTCATTAGCAGTGATGAAACAAAACTTAACCTCAAATGTATTGCATGAACCAACTCATTGGATTGGAAATACAAATTTCTAATTTGCAGCAATTTTATAAAAATTACTTTACAAGATAGCATATTCGGAATCTACGTCCTCGAAATACTTTGGAAACATTTTTTTGGAACTTTTAATATCCAAATAAAAATGTATTGTTTCAGCATTTTCGGAAGTGTAGTAAAAACTAAACCAAATGTATTCGTGTAAAACTCGCGAAGCTGTCGCTTTTACCCGAAACTATTCGTTTCTATAATAGTAAATAGACTGTGAAAATTTAAAAATTATGTAGCTCTCGTTTACTTTTAGAGATACCGGCGTAAGTTCATCAATAAAACCCCCAATATTCGACCTGTGTATGTTATGCTCTTTTTAATGACTGCAATTTTGGAAACTCTTGAATACTGCAGAGAATCGGAATCGGAATCTACGTCCTGGAATAAGTCTAGGAGAGTTTATTTAGAATTTTTAATATCCAAATAAGAATTTATTGTTTCAGCATTTCCGGAAGTGTAGTGAAAACTAAACCAACTGTATTCGTGTAAAACTCGCGAAGCTGTCCCTTTTAACCGAAACTATTCATTTATATAATGGTAAATAGACTGTGAAAATATAAAAATTATGTAGATCTCGTTTAGTTTTAGAGATACCCACGTAAGTTCGTCAATAAAACCCCCAATATTCAACCTGTGTATGTTATGCTCTTTTTAATGACTGCAATTTTGGAAACTCTTGAATACTGCAAAGAATCGGAATCGGAATCTACGTCCTGGAATAAGTCTAGGAGAGTTTATTTAGAATTTTTAATATCCAAATAAGAATTTATTGTTTCAGCATTTTCGGAAGTGTAGTGAAAACTAAACCAACTGTATTCGTGTAAAACTCGCGAAGCTGTCGCTTTTACCCGAAACTATTCGTTTCTATAATAGTAAATAGACTGTGAAAATTTAAAAATTATGTAGATCTCGTTTACTTTTAGAGATACCGGCGTAAGTTCGTCAATAAAACCCCCAATATTCAACCTGTGTATGTTATGCTCTTTTTAATTACTGCAATTTTGAAACTCTTGAATACTGCAAAGAATCGGAATCGGAATCTACGTCCTGGAATAAGTCTAGGAGAGTTTATTTAGAATTTTTAATATCCAAATAAGAATTTATTGTTTCAGCATTTTCGGAAGTGTAGTGAAAACTAAACCAACTGTATTCGTGTAAAACTCGCGAAGCTGTCGCTTTTACCCGAAACTATTCGTTTCTATAATAGTAAATAGACTGTGAAAATTTAAAAATTATGTAGATCTCGTTTACTTTTAGAGATACCGGCGTAAGTTCGTCAATAAAACCCCCAATATTCAACCTGTGTATGTTATGCTCTTTTTAATGACTGCAATTTTGGAAACTCTTGAATACTGTAAAGAATCGGAATCGGAATCTACGTCCTGGAAGAGTAGTAAAAACTAAACCAAATGTTTTCGTGTAAAACTCGCGAAGCTGTCGCTTTTACCCGAAACTATTCGTTTCTATAACAGTAAATAGACTGTGAAAATTTAAAAATTATGTCGTTTACTTTTAGAGATACCGGCGTAAGTTCGTCAATAAAACCCCCAATATTAAACCTGTGTATGTTATGCTCTTTTTAATTACTGCAGTTTTGGAAACTCTTGAATACTGCAAAGAATCGGAATTGGAATCTACGTCCTTGAATTAGTCTAGGAGAGTTATTTTAGAATTTTTAATATCCAAATAAAAATGTATTGTTTCAGCATTTTCGGAAGTGTAGTAAAAACTAAACCAAATGTATTCGTGTAAAACTCGCGAAGTTGTCGCTTTTACCCGAAACTATTCGTTTCTATAATAGTAAATAGACTGTGAAAATTTAAAAATCATGTAGATCTCGTTTAGTTTTAGAGATACCGGCGTAAGTTCGTCAATAAAACCTCCAATATTCAACCTGTGTATGTTATGCTCTTTTTAATAACTGCAATTTTGAAAACTCTTGAAAACTGCAAGGAATCGGAATTGGAATCTACGTCCTTGAATTAGTCTAGGAGAGTTTTTTTAGAATTTTTAATATCCAAATAAAAATGTATTGTTTCAGCATTTTCGGAAGTGTAGTAAAAACTAAACCAAATGTATTCGTGTAAAACTCGCGAAGCTGTCGCTTTTACCCGAAACTATTCGTTTCTATAATAGTAAATAGACTGTGAAAATTTAAAAATTATGTAGATCTCGTTTACTTTTTAGAGATACCGGCGTAAGTTCGTCAATAAAACTCCCAATATTCAGTCTGTGTATGTTATGCTCGTTTTAATAACTGCAATTTTGAAAACTCTTGAAAACTGCAAGGAATCGGAATTGGAATCTACGTCCTTGAATTAGTCTAGGAGAGTTTTTTTAGAATTTTTAATATCCAAATAAAAATGTATTGTTTCAGCATTTTCGAAAGTGTAGTAAAAACTAAACCAAATGTATTCGTGTAAAACTCGCGAAGCTGTCGCTTTTACCCGAAACTATTCGTTTCTATAATAGTAAATAGACTGTGAAAATTTAAAAATTATGTAGATCTCGTTTACTTTTAGAGATACCGGCGTAAGTTCGTCAATAAAACCCCCAATATTAAACCTGTGTATGTTATGCTCTTTTTAATTACTGCAGTTTTGGAAACTCTTTAATACTGCAAGGAATCGGAATTGGAATCTACGTCCTTGAATTAGTCTAGGAGAGTTTTTTTAGAATTTTTAATATCCAAATAAAAATGTATTGTTTCAGCATTTTCGGAAGTGTAGTAAAAACTAAACCAAATGTATTCGTGTAAAACTCGCGAAGTTGTCGCTTTTACCCGAAACTATTCGTTTCTATAATAGTAAATAGACTGTGAAAATTTAAATATTATGTAGATCTCGTTTAGTTTTAGAGATACCGGCGTAAGTTCGTCAATAAAACCTCCAATATTCAACCTGTGTATGTTATGCTCTTTTTAATTACTGCAATTTTGGAAAGTCTTGAGAACTGCAAGGAATCGGAATCTACGTCCTAGAATAAGTATAGGAGAGTTTATTTAGAATTTAATATCCAAATAAAAATGTATTGTTTCAGCATTTTCGAAAGTGTAGTAAAAACTAAACCAAATGTATTCGTGCAAAACTCGCGAAGTTGTCGATTTTACCTGAAACTATTCGTTTCTATAATAGTAAATAGACGGTTAAAATTTAAAAATTATGTAGATTTATATGAATCTCGTTTACTTTTAAAGATACTGGTCAAGGTTCATCATCAAAACCCCCGATGTGAACATGTGCATATTCCAGAAATATAAAAATCTGCATCTTAGGATGTTTTGCATTCTAAGATTAAAGACATAAAATTATGAACTATACCAAGCCAAGTCTTCTCTAAAAAGTATAGCGAAGTCATTTCAGCTTATGGTTTACTTTAATTTCTAACACTCAGAAATAAAATCTCTTTAAAATATGTTCATGTACAAATTAATTCGTTTTGAATAGTAGCGTACGTTTATTAAAACACTCTTAATCAAAAGGTGCTCCATACCCCTATTTCGAGCGAAGGTAGAGAGTTTAATTCCTTCGAATTAATGCTTATAAATGCGATATAAATTTATTACGAGCTGTTTAAGCTTTCCAGAACCCGACGTATTCTAACTGAGCGGGCAATAGATTTCCTTATAGAACAAGGAAGATGTGAATAGGTTTTTTGAATTTTTGAATATATCTACTAACTGCAATCTATTTCCAGATGGTTTGAAAATAAATTGTCTTGTTTGAGTCTTGCTTGATAAAATCCTTGTTAAATGCTGGGAATGCAAAATATTGTTTGACATTTTGGTCTATCTCTTAAAGTAAGGTGTAAATCGAATATGACATAATACTTATAGTTCTAATATAAATGCACATTTAGGAATCCAAGAATAATATATATATTTTCATATTTATTATACTTATATAATACTTACCCATCTTCCGCTTCCTGAAATTTTATTCATCTATTCCATTCCTTGGTGTATCACTTTAAGCTGCAAAAATCGATACACCGCAATTCTATATCTACACAGAAAGCTGCTAATTGCCAATATAATTCTATTAAGTGGGAATGTTTGGCACTGCGATATAGGAAATGGAGATAACATCGGAGATGGGAATAATGGATAAAACGCGTAGATATATTTCGAAGATGTAACATGAGTATGCATAATTTACATTTAAAACAGAATCCACCACGGAGTTTGAGGCAATTTGTATCCCCGTTACCTTAAATTCAATCTTGTTACAACCTTTTACACTACTCCGTATTAATTTAAGTGAAACGCCTCCAGGGACTGTCGACTGCGCTATGAAATGCCACCGACAAATTTGTAGGTGCATTATAACGAACAGTCCTTTTTCGATCACGAAATTATCACTTTGTTTTTTGTAGTAAGTGTCGTTTACGTTAAAATGTCGTAATGTAAAATGTACAGCGCAGTAATGTAGGAGGAGATAATCCTCCTTGGCCCCGCTCATCTGACATCATTTGTCCCGCCGAGAATATTGGCGCGCACTATAACATCTAAAAACTGTTAAGACAAATACAAAATTTAACCATTTCAAATGTTGGATTAACAATCTGATGTTTATACAGAACAGTTTCGTTTGTCGTTTGAAATATTTATTTCAGTTAATAGAATCAACATCGTGAATGGAGTAAATACATTTTTAGGTGTCTCTAACTAATACTTTTACGTCGAACTAAAATAATAATGGAATATTGAATTAACAAATGTTTGTTGAGTGTTTTAAAAGATTAGGTGAATTAGTTTTTGGGTTTGGCATATACACGGTTTTTTTAAATGAAGTAGCAAAAATGATACCACAGATTTCTTAGGTGAAAATAAATCGATTTAACTTAACAACTTCTTAAAGAAGATGTAACTTATGTGTTTAAAAAATGTTTTATCATTCAGAAAAAGTTGATAGTTTACGGCAAGTCATAAAAAATTTCAAAAAGGTCGGCCTGCTTTGATGAAATTTTGTGCTTGTTGAAAAATGATTTCATGAAACCTCCCCGATCTTCTTGAAATTTTGCATCTCCATAATTTACCATTCTGAACAATTTTTTCAAGTAACATTTTGCTGTATTTTCAGCAGAAAAGGCACTTTACCTGAAACCAAAACAGTTTTTACTCGGTGCACTGAGCATTTCAAATAGGATTATTTCAAAAATAGTTACTCCTACCGACTTCAACAAGGTATACCTTTTTCAGATATATCAGTTAGGAGAATCGATTGTTTCAATAGTCAGATGGATACACTAAGCAGCAAAAAGTTCTGCTATTTTAAAGAAACATGATGTGACGTCAAAATTAGAAACAAATTTAAATTTCTCGCCCGCAAAAACCCCCGATTTACAAATTTTATGTAAATATTTGGATTTCTTAAGAAATTTACAAATATCGAAAATAAAATTTTAACTTTGACACCCTGTATATTTTTTATTATGCGACTTGAGATATAGCTATGTTAGGTTAAATCGATTTATTTTCACCTAAGGAATCTGTGGTCTCATTTTTGCTACTTCATTTAAAAACACCCTGTTATAACTGTGAAAAACTGTTAAACAGTTTTTGAGTAAATTTAACAGTATTTTTCTCCGTGTACGTTCGGTCACTAAAGCTACTTTGATTTTTTACTTGATTTTATTTATTTTTTCTATATTATCAAACGATGCAAAAAAAACTTACCTAAAGCTCCTTTGTCTCGACAATTTTTTTTATACAGGGTTATTTCAAAAGTTATTATTCCATATATATTGGCACCCTGTAGCTTTATAATCATTTAGTTGGTTCTAAAAGCAGTGCAGTCTTTATTGTATAAAATACGATACAAATTTTAAGTGGCACGCAAATGTCAATTTATATTATCCACTCTTTACCATAAATCGGCGCTTTTAAGCTTCGATCTACTGACACTTCGAAAATTTATTCCTAACCATCCTCGCCCATATTATCGCTTAAGGATAGATTGGCGTAATATTTTCTGGTGGGTACAAAAGAATTCTAATAAAGGGTGTTCGTGGGGGCCGGTGTTTTATTTTGTATCGATTAGGTTTTTGTGACCAGCCCCGAATCTTTTCAAGCTAGGCCGTTTGCGGGCTCTCATATTTACTGCTGCGAAATGAATCTCCTCTTCCCTTTATTGCATCGCCTCCGCGACTTCTGCCACACTGTGGATGACACCCTTCCATCGTCGATATCTTTACGACTCTCTTGAATAAGGGCATTGCCCAAATGGAACTATCATTGTTGTTAGATAACTTGCCAGCAGGAATTAGTGTTGTGGCAGCTCCATACAGTTAAATTAACTGCATACATTGACAGTAATATACACACAGCTCGAACTATGTCTTGAATATGTGACGTCACGATATAAATATCAAAACTAGATTAAAATAAGATACAATTTACATAAAGTCGCAGGTATTTTCAACTTATTGTAAGAAATTTATTGGACTTTATTTGAATTAAAGTTGAATTAAAACAAAATTATGAGCTGTTGCGTGTTTTGGTGTGTTTAAAAATAAAGATAGCGTTTATAATACGGAAAATGATACAATTTGCATTTCTGCTAATATAAATTTTGTTTAATTCTCGCTATTTAGCAGTTCTGCATTTCCAATGGACATTTTAATGTCGTTCAAATAAAGTAACTTGTAGGTATGCAGATAAGGCAAGTAATCGATTCGCTTAACATGACTCATCGTGCTACATCGTTTCTAGTTTTACTGCTTGAAATTCGTGATGTCGTTTGTGTTTTATAGATAATTTCCAATTAATTTAGGCTAGATCAAATACATATCGGAAATTGTTTTTGTTAAATTTATTGTCAATTGGAAAGGTAATTTTAATACATCTTATTTTTCTAAATAATTTCCACTTTTATTAATATGTTTTTCTCAGTTTATCGAAGTGTATTACAGGGCTCCTATTTAAGGCCAGTATGTGTCTCATTACTTATCAACGATTTTCTTATATATTAAAATGGTGATTACTCAGTACATTTTAATTATTTCTTAAATAATTGTTCTCGTTAAATTAGTAACAGGTTTATAAATACTATATACGATAAAACAAACAAATAGTGGTATATCGTTTCGCTTTGTTTAATGTTTATGAATAGAAAAGCATTTGATTTTCATTTATTTAATAATTACTTCGTCTATTTTGCGTAAAATTACGTTGCACAAGTTGTCGGGCGTGCTATTTATCTTTTCATTTTTTTTTTGTGTTCGGTATAGACACGCAACGAGCGTCCTGGGGTCCAAAATTACACTCTGTAATGTGATCCCAGCGCCGGCTGTGAAACATCGGTTATTCTACGTGATGCGCCTATAAATACTTCATATATTATCTATATATGACCACTGTCACGTCGCGTAACACGCTAAACGGCATCAGGGGCGCAAAGCTCATCCACATCAAGTTTTAAACAACCCTTGCGTAGGTAATTAGTCAAATTATGCAGATATGAGCTCTGTTTGTATGTTGTGTTACACATAAAATACGTCACTGGGTAATTATTAATGTACTTACGTGATTTTATCAAATTTATTATTTCGCTGCAGTTTCCGAAATCCCTGTTTGTTATTTACAATCGCAGGGAAATGAATACAACACTCGCCTTAGCCTCTAATTTTGACTTTTTTTATTCTTACGGACTTTTTACATAAAATAATTTTTTTTCATATGAACTGTCATTCACCTGTCTTCCATTTCGGCTAATATCATTTGAAAATATTAATGTTTATAAACAGTTTTTAAGCTGATAAAATATTGTTTTAATATTTGTAAATTATTTTTTAGGGAAATTTGTTCATCCCTCTAAATGTAAATTATCCATCCTTTTCTATAAAAGTGTATTGTTCACCCATCATCTAAAAATGCGCAATTTTTAGCGCAGTAGTTTAGTTACAGTAAATTTGTTTGCAATTACTATTTTTACTGTCGTAAAGATAAATATGTTGTTTGAAATGAATGTTGTATGGCGTAATATTAATAGAAGCATCTAAACAACATACCATTTCAGTTATGATGTTTATGAATTGTACATTTAAATTGGCACAAGCTGTAATAAATTTAGTAATAGTAAATAGTAAATAGTAATAGTAAATAGTTCCATTGTATATATATTAAATATGTAAAGTGCGGTTAATTTAACTTTCGCGTGAAAAACGACGAATCACGGTTACTGTCGAGCATCAGCCAAAGGCGTAGTGGGGTAACGCATATTTACTACGTTGTTTGGGCTCTGTTTAGTCCGCCCGTGTCCCTAATCAAAGATAATATGTGTGTATATAAAATTAATCCCATTTTCTTTCCTTATTCAACGTATTTGTTTACTTGTGGTGTATGAGTATGAGAATTGTGTAAACTACGTATTGTTTCTTGTGTATTCTAAGATTGTAAACATTTGAATTAGATAACTATGAAATGGAGTGAAATTAAAAAACAGTGGCCATGAATCCTCAGTATTTATGATGTATTTTTGCTATAATACTGAGTATCAAATAAAAGTAATTCAATTGGATACATAATTGCACAAATATTGTATTGAATATCACTCATCAATACAATGTATTCGAGTGATACATAGCTCTTCTTATAACAGACCAATTTCATTAATTTATCGTTTTCCATATCATATAGGCTTTCGGTTATGTAAATGGCAATTTTTGAAGATTTTCGTTACTAGCAAGTTGAAGGGGTGCATTCAAAGAATGTTTGCTTTTAATATAGTTCTGTACGCTTTGCATCAGCTTCTCAGCAGCATACGCAGAACGAGCCTGTGTACATATTTACAGACATTAACTATAGTGTAAAACAGGAATAGAGCTCCGTCTACATGTTTACGAAACAAAAGGAGGGAATTGTGAATGTAATTGTTTGTTAGCGACATCTGTTCTCTTGATTTCGTCAAAGAATATTTGCCCTACAATGGTGAAGGTTGTGGAAATTTACTTTGTGAATTTTAGATATTTGTAACATGCCGAATTCACTTTACGTTAGAATATAATTTTCACTTTCCTTGATGCCTGGAGTCAATCATTATCCTGATGAAGCGGATGATAAAGCGTCTAAGTATAATAAGGGGCAGTCAAAGGGTCAGTTACAAAGACGGTCTAAGAGTAATGACATGATTTATCCTAGTCAGATCCCCTTTGACTAAAGAAGAAGCGGACTTCTCAAACGGCATGTTCTTGTTTGTGCTTGTCGAGAGCTTTCTACCTGATTAACTAACTTATGAATAAATAAGTACCTTCAGGACCTCCTCAGGCAGAAGTTTTCAATAAAGAATACGTGCTAAAACGCGTTCACACTTCTTTTATTTGCTCCTTAACTTTAACACGTTACAACTAGTTAATGACAACATAAAAATTATCAGTTTACTTTACATAAAGCACAACCATTTTTTAATTTTAATACACACTATATATACAATGTATTCTTACCTTAAAATGGAAAATCAAAATGTCATAGCCTGGCAAATCAGACGTAATATATTTTTTATATTGTGCTATCTGTATTCTGCGTTTTTCCCATATTTTGCTGTTTCTTATTGAATTTTCACACAAGTGGTTATATTGGGTGATATTTCATATATCAAACTTGTCGGAGAGATTTGTAAATATTATTTAGAAGATGTGGCGTTCAGGCTACGTACATATCAATTTCTGCACTTCTTTCTCTACAGATTTTAAAATGAAAGGAACATAAATCACAATAGACTGCGATACATCAAAATGACAAAGAAGATATAAATTGAAAGTGAAATTTATTTAGAGAGAGCGATTTTTCGACGTTTTGACATGCCCAGAGATAAATGGAGGTGATGGAAAGTTGACATACTGCCATCATATTTATAATATGTCAAGTATAATCTTGTTTATTTCAAAGTTAGGAGCACTACGCAGCAAAATAAAAACGTATTGTTCCTTCTATAAAAACTTCTCACATTTCTAACTCACTTTGCCGGAAAGTTTCAGACAGCGACGCTCCTAATGCGATCTAACTTTTACAGATAATCTTAATATACTACTGTAACTAACTTTGACAATATGAAACAAATTACGTTTCGAGAAATAACGCAGACATGTGATCAGACCGTACTATTACATATAAAACTCGCGTTTACAATCCAATTTGCCAAATGGAAACAATAAAGCATATGTCGCTTCCACTGGTTTTATGAAAACATGACATACATTATTAACATATTGTTTGATGATCGTCAAACCAAATAGCCACATTGGCATATCATATATTGCCCTGCAAAGCACAACACAAATAATCCTTTATACAGGGTGTTTGGAAAAGTTGGTACACAACTTAAGGTGGTAAAAGTAGAGCCAAAAAGAGTTCCTATAAACATTGGTCCTGAAGATCAACGGTACTCAGATATGGCCCTCCAAAGGGGTCGTATCATTTGGATATTTTTTAAAATAACTTTCTTTTTGATTAAGATAATGAAATGAAAATTGTAGGTAATAAGTTTTAACTACCCTTAAAAGAAATTTTTAGAATTTGTTTTATTCCTTTGAATTAGCTTTGTTTTCGAATTTGCGTAATTTAGTCAGAAAAATTATTTTTTAAGTAATGTATGGCTCTGAACTTTTTTTTTAATATTTTCACATTGTAGGCATCTGTCATGGTGACAGTGTCATTGTAATGATTGTCATTTTCTGTAATGGAAATAGTCTGTAGGTTGAAAGCCACATACGGACGTACTTACAAAGTTACTAATTAACATAAGGAGTAAAGAATATAAATTTTTATTTTGCATACCATGGATTCTTTGAAAATGGACAGAGTATACTCCATTTTCCTTAAGCAACTGCCATACATAACTATTATTTGTTCTAAAGCGAGCAGATACTTGTGACGGATTTTAAAAATTGTTGTACTACAAAATTCAGAAATAAATCTTTTATTAAAAAATCAATAGGTCCCACCCTCTTTACATTTGAAAAAAATGAGTTTTTAAGGAAATACAATAAATCGAAATTGTTAGTATTAATAACTACAAAAATGTACAAAAATATTAAAATTTAGAATTTTTCCCATAATTGGAAACAAAAAAGAAAATTTCTGCCAGTCGCGGCCTTTTAGTTTTATTTTTAAAAATCAGGAAAAATTACTTACATCCAGAAAAAAATGTGTCAGAAAATGGGTCCCACCATACGTAAAATGATCCGCTGATTCCAAAAATGTCAAGAAATACAGGGTGTCCCATTTAAAAATATAAATTTCCGGTCATTTCCGGTCAAACCGGAAATGTCATGAAATCCGAAATGACCTCAAAGAATTCATGGCACCATCTAGTATAAACCCACCCAATTTAAAATTTTTATCAGCAGTCATAAAAAAGTTACCGCGTGTTCTCTATTTCCGTTGTCACCCTGTATAGGTATGTTTCTTTCAATCAACTCAAAATCACGCCCTAAACGACTTGCAAGACACCCTGTAGAAAAAATCTTTTTATGTAATGCAATGTTTTTTGTGGAGTAATCGAGACAGCCTGTATATGTTTAAATTTCCTATTGATTCATTAGAATTTAGTAAATATTGATTTAATCATGTACTGCACCGGTATTGACCCTAAAATGTTGAAATACCTAACGATATACAATGAAAACGACCGTAAGGGTTTATCTTTATATAAATCAAAACAGCTACAAATCGGACGATTTTAAAGAGCCTATAGGAAATGGGCGGGATAAAACAAAAAATCGAAACGCAACAAGAATGTAAATATGAAGGTCGTATATTATTTTGTGGTGACAGAATACAGCAGTTACCGATAATGAAAATAGCCTATTGGTATCCCTAGCCCTTAGCCAGAGTTTATTTGCTGGGGTTCCACCCAAGGGAACGTTACTTTTTTATTTCCTCCGATTGTGATTTGTGGTACTGCCTGCGTTTTGCTCAGTTTTCTCACTGTCGATTGACTTTTAAACTTCCGCTATATATCTTCGACGAATAAATGGTCACATTTTAAAGGAAGCATCGCAATCCACGCTAGTCTTAAATTTTTTTAAGGAATAATAAAAATTGTCAAATTATTTTAATTCAATGCTACAAATGAAACCGAAGTAATTCAATAAATAAACAATCCATTATACTTGGGTATTAGAACTTGATGTGAAGCTTAGAGGGGTGGTCGAGGCTGATAATATATTTGGCAACCGCGCATAATTTATAGGCTGTTTTAAAGTGTGGATTACCCGGTTGCATCTGCAATCGACCTAGAATTAAACTTTCATGGCTGCGTGTGGAACCACCTGAGGTTTTTCACGAGAGAAATCCAACAAGCAGCTGAGTGCCCGAATGATTTTACTTTATAGTCTTGGGAAGGAGTCGTTTATACTGTTTTAGTTTCCACCGCCCTATACAACTAAAAATGTTCAGGGAGCCGTATTCTTGAAATAGTGTTTTGTACAAATACAAGTAATTTGAGACATTTTAGAACTGAATAATTCGAAGCCGTATGGGAGGGGAGGACCACGTCTACAATTTTTTTTAGATTCAGACTTTAAACTCTGAATTCAGACTTTAATGTCTGAATGGAGTGGTTTGCTTTCTGCTTGTGACTATATTTAAGCCAATGACTACTAGATGTGTACACACGTGCTATGTGTTGGGTACTCATATTCTGTTAACTATTATGACAGTTTGTGGACAGTTAAGGTTGAGTTATTGGCCTCATTTCCAATATACTGATAAGAACTAACCTGTTCGAAACCAGTACATGACTAGTGGCACCGCTGACGATTAACTGCGGCTGTTTGATATAGGCATTTCAGGTGTAATTTAAAGGCGCAACATTATTTAGACACCTAGTACTTAAATAGTACTGTTCATGACAATAGTACAATCAAATTTAATCAGGGAATTGGTGTTATCACATCACGGCAATCTAGATCCTAAAAATAGGTCTAAGGAAATTAAGTGGTCTAAATCATTTCCCAAACAAGTACAGTCACTCCTTAAATCGTCTCTAGAATGAAAAACAGTAAAATTTTACAGGGTGTTGTAAAATTGCATAGTTGCAATTATGTCCTCTAAATCTCAATTCTCTATACAGTATGCGCCAAAAGTATGAAATAAATTCAATAAAAACGAAACAATTATTTTTTGGGAAAAATCCTCGAACAGGTCGATTTTTAATTTAAAAAATACATATTTTAGCGTAAAATGCGATTTTCAAATGTCATTTGTTTTCGAGTAATGACGTCATCGATTTTTTTTTAAATGGCAACACCATATTTTTTTTCCTTGATTCTGAAAGATCGTTTAATTCTCTATCAGCCAGTACTAAAATTTTGCCGTCTTACATAGGAAAGTTTTCGAGTAAATGACGATTGAATGTTAGAAAACGTAAATTTTATCCATAAAAAAGTAACAATTCTGAGGTATGTAAAATAAAATACAATTGATTAAATTTTATACTTAAATTAAATGTTCGAATTGCCATCCACCAACTTCTTGACAATGCGCAAGTCTGTGAAGAAATTCTTCTTGCACATTATGAATGATTTCTGGGGTAACTCTGCGTATTTCGTCCCGAATGCGATTTTGAAGTTCTTCTAAATTACGTGGTTTATTAATGTACACTTTTGACTTCAAGTATCTCCATAAAAAATAGTCAAGAGGTGTAAGATCTGGCGATCTTGCAGGCCATTCTATCGGTCCGCGTCTGCCGATCCACCTCCCAGGAAAACAGTTGTCCAAATGTCGTACAGGGCGCGCATAGTGCGGAGGTGCACCGTCTTGCTGAAACCATATGGTATCGTCAGGAATGTCAGGGACATTATCGTTAGGAAAAATTACTGCAAGGGCTGGAACAAGGTCATTTTCTAGAAACTCTAAATATCTTTGTCCTGTAAGGGTTCCTTCAAAGAAGACAGGCCCTACTATTCTGTCGTCAACTATTCCAGCCCACACATTTAATTTCTGAGGGTGTTGAGTATGTGCCTCTGCCATCCAATGAGGATTTTCCCGACTCCAATATCTGCAAGTTTGACGGTTTACTGTACCATTCAGACAAAATGTGGCCTCATCTGAAAAAAGTATTTGCCGGTGTAAATTTCTATTTCCTTGACATAAATCCATTAGAATTTCGCAAAAGTGTAAGCGGCGATCGGGATCATCTTCATTGAGTTCCTGCACAAGTTGAATTTTGTAGGGATGATATTTTTCCTTCCTCAAGATACGTAGCACTGTGCTCTGACTAGTGTCATTGTTAAATGCAACTAATCGTGAAGAATTATGAGGATTATCCACCATCCTTATCAAAATGTTCTATTTCTGATTTTCATTAATGCTTGGATGTCCAGGTTTTGGAATATTTACAACATTGCCAGTTTCTCTAAATTTAGACTCTATCTTACTCACTGTTGATTGGCTGATAGGGCGATCTGGATATTTTTCATTAAATAAATCGCAATCTTCCTGCTGAGTTCTAGTCATATTCCCGCATCCTATAAGAATTAAAATTTCAATTCTTTGAGTAACAGTTAAATGTGCCATAATACTTTAAATTGAATAATAATTTCTATGTCGCTTACAATACTTATTAGAAAGTCGGTGTGACAATGACACTTTGCAAAGATTTTCACCTACGTGATCTAATAAAAGAACTATGGAATTCGAAAAACTAAACTTGATAACGTTTTTGCTTTATTTTAATTGATTTACGTTTTCTAACATTCAATCGTCATTTACTCGAAAACTTTCCTATGTAAGAGGGCAAAATTTTAGTACTGTCTGATAGAGAATTAAACGATCTTTCAGAATCAAGGAAAAAAATATGGTGTTGCCATTTAAAAAAAAATCGATGACGTCATTACTCGAAAACAAATGACATTTGAAAATCGCATTTTACGCTAAAATATGTATTTTTTAAATTAAAAATCGACCTGTTCGAGGATTTTTCCCAAAAAATAATTGTTTCGTTTTTATTGAATTTATTCCATACTTTTGGCGCATACTGTATAGAAATCTCTAAGTGCTACGACTATTACTATGACTATTCTTCGTGTTTTATGTTACGAAATTGCCATACTTAAAAACACCACAATTTTTTTTTCCATGTAAAAACGTTTGCTTACCTTCAACTTACAGTTTTGAATATCAGATTTGATATTGCTATATAGGGTGCATCAAAAATAACATTTTGAATTACTTCGATTTCGATTTTAGTTATTACAAGAATTGTGGGAAAATGTCTAACAATTACTTCAATAAGAACAAATTTATGTAAAAACAAACAGTATAAACAAATAAACATTATATTTTGTGGTTTCTACTACTACTTGTTATTTTACTTTCAATAAATCATAAATTATGAAATCTTAAAACAAATAAAAAAGTAGTAAAAATACAAGAAAATGCGTTTTTGCTATTTAAGTAATTTTTATTTTACAGTAATGTTATTGCGATAATACAACATTTTTTGGCAAAATTACAATATATTCACATACATGTTTTTCAGTGTAATTTTGGAAAATCAAATTTTGGATAACTTTTTTAAAACATAACATATTTTATTCAAATTTGGCGCAGGTACATTTTTCGTGATTTTAAACACGCTGATGTTGTAAGTTGTTCTATACAGAGGACGCAAGAAAACTAGTAAACTCAATCGGACCCGATCTCTGTAATAGGACTTACGTATTCCTAAAATTACATTTTAACAGGAGCAGTGAAATAAAAGAAAAATTTATCGTTTAAACATTTCATCGATTTTAATATTATACAAGGCGGTTGTTAAATTTTATGAACAAGTCTAGACCTCCTAGGAATACTCTGTATAGAATTCTGTGTGAATATTGTAATGTCAAACCACCGAAAAACTTATTCAAGCGAAAATATGTTCAGGAATAGCTGAATTGTACGTGGAGTACAGTTTACACCCTATGCCTTGAGCTTCGCGATATCCGAGAAATATCTTTCAATTTCTCAAATGTTCAACGCTGACGTGGAAGGGCTCTAATGTTTGCGACTTCTCTGTCTTGTATTCATATTTATCATACCTGCTTTCATCGCGAAAATAAGTTTTATGTTCAGATCCATGTTCTCTTTGTTTTGTGTTTATGTATTAAGCATCGTTGTCTCGGATCTACCCCTTTTACTCTCTCTTTTACGATTATTTGAATCACGTGAATTATTCGATTTGAAAATGTACTATTTAAGTAATTTAAATTGTGAGACAATTCATATAATAATTTATGATTTTAATAATACAGAGTGTTTCTCAGAGAACCGACACAGAGCAGGTACATGTAGGCCCAGTAAACACATATACGTTAGAAAAACGTTTATAATGCCCATACAACGTTTGAAAAAGGCGTGGCTTTTTTACGTACAATCAACTTAAAAATGTCGCGGTTTTACACGTTTCTGGTAACCAAAGTATAAACGTTTACTATTAGTAAATGTGGAACGATCATTTTTAGTATTAATAAGCTTTAAGTTTTACGTTTAATAATGACATTTTATTAAGGTTTTTAACTAACGTAAATTAAACCTTGTTATTTTAATGTCTAAAAAGATGTTTTAGAGACGTGTTTTTTAACGTGTTTTACAACGTTGTTTTTGGATCCTTCTGGCGGCATTGTACAGGGAGATCCAGAATTATGTACCATAAATGCTAGATTAGATAGTACGTATAGTACTAGTACTTTTTTTTTAGGTTTTAGTACAATTAATTTTATGTTACCACTTATTCCATCCCTTTGAGATTAAAGCGTTGTTTTGAGTGATAAGTATTTTTTTTAAATACATAATTTCAAATTTAAAAAATACTATCCAAAACTACCCCACAAACATAAGTGATTGAATAAGCGGTAACAGAAAATTAATTATCCTAATATCATATACTCACCCCATGAACCCATTATTCAAAAGTATCTGAAAGACATTAAAAAAAAGATTTTTATTTCATCCCTCAGAGGGTTATATCTCTCTTATTATTGAGTTTTGAACAAAAAATTATGTAAAATAGTACCCTCATTTTTTAATGTGCCATATGCTCTAGTATTTACGGTACATTCTGGACCACCCTGTACTAAATAAATAATTATCAGGGAATTAATATAATATGAATAAAATAGTTAGAAAATCTTCTCTCATTTAATGTTGTTCCTATTAATAATTATTATCGATATTCCAATAGTGTGGTTCGAATGTTGAACTCACTATACGCCTATAAATAAGAGTATTAGAAAATATCAATACCTATTGTTTAATTTCAAATTTAGGTAGGTAGCGATAAATAATTGGTTTTAATATCAGTAATAGTTTATTAAATAAATAATAATACGTACATAATACAAACAAAATATAAAAATACCAAAATAATATATCTCATTTATGCTACTGATTGGAACCTATAAACAATGAAATTAGGTCTGAACAAGTTTCATATCAATAACTTCACTTGCATTGGATAATATAGATTATTTAAAGAAAGTCTAAACTTTAAACATGTCTAAGTTTAATCTATTATAGTTATAAATATAATAATAATGCTAATAATAATAACAATAATAATAACCTAATATACATTTAATATGACCACGAAGTAGATAGTCAAGAAAGGAAATAAAAAAGTTTAAATCATTCCCAATCATGATTAGAAATATGTCACTGTATCTTAAATTTTAGTATAAAGTAAAAAAATTACCAAATCATAATAATTGTTACCCATTTTACAAAGTAAGTAGGCATGTACGAGTACAAAATTTACACGCCTACTTTTACTAATTTTGTCATCGCCTTTGTAAGTATTTTGAAACATAAGTAGGAAAAGTTATAGTGGAATAAATTTAGATTCCATTATATAATTATTTGTAACATGTAATGTAAAAAAAACCTAATATTCTTATATTAATAAAATTAAATTAAATACTTATAGAAGTAGGTATACTTACCAAAATAAAATAGGGAAATATTTCACGGATCATAGTAGGTACGTACAGTGATGAATATGCAACTGACAAGCTTTTACAAAAAAGAACTCGAAATGGTATGTGTGTAACACGTGATCTTTATCTACCAATAAGATCATTAAATTCATATAGAACGTTTAACGGCATTATAATTGACACGTGTAATAAACGGCAATTCGCTTCCTTATTTCAATAAATGATTATAACGTATAATACACGTTAAATTGTACTGTTTGTTAACACTTGTGAGGTTTATTAAAAAATAATTACTATCTAGTTATTTGTATATATAAGTACCTATATATTCTTAATGCAATATCTTTTTATTAAATTATATTTTATAAAATTTACTTTGGATTGGTATCGTTCCGAAATATTTATTAATTGCAAAACGTTTATGATACGTTTTGTAAGCATTACTTATGCCTGTTACTCTAAAACGTTACAAACACGTTTTTGTTCAATGTCATTATATTAATCAGTTGACACAGACGTTTTATAAAGGTTTAAATAAATAAGTTTTATTTAAATATTTTAAATAACGTTCATTTAACGTTACAAAAGATTTGCCAACATTTTTTGTTAAAAAAGTACGTATTTTAAACGTTATGTTAGACCGTTACTTTTCTAACCATAAAATAATGGTTGATTTTGTAACGTAATACGAATTATCAACCAATGGTACGTTGACAATACGTTTAAATAACGTATGTGTGTTTACTGGGGGGGTTTGTAAAATATTGCAATTTAACCAAACATATCTATGTACAAAATCGCGCACAGGGGGAGTTACAGGCCTTCAAAATGGGGCCAAATATTTTGAAAAAAAATATCTCTGAATTACTTGAAATAACAAAATTTGATACATGCACTGTAAAAAAATAACTACACATTTTAACACAAAAGAACACAATACAGTGTTAATCGAGGTCCACACGGAATTCTGTATATTTTTACACATTTCTCTCTATGTAGCAGTGTGTTAAAGGTTTAACACAATTCACTGTGTTAATTTAACAAATTTCATTTGTAACTTTTACACATTTCTATGTTATTTGTATCATTGAAGGTGTAGGCTTTAGACATTAACATGTTAATTTTATTGTATAATAGGTATTGATATGGAAGACTCACCTTTTTAATTTGTTAATTATGTTCCTGTTTACTTTCGAAATAATTTTTATATATAAATAAAGCTGTTTACAGGCCTTTTAGGCCCAGAGAAATAATTTTTAATAAATATAATTTTTGAAATACTTTTATTTTGACATTTTCTAGAAGTTCTACCTATCGTCGAGAATGCATTGAATATAGCCTGGAATGTTCTATTAAACGGGAGAATATATGTATTAAAAATTATAATTTCAAAAGCAAACAGGAACATAATTAACAAGGTAGGTGAGCTTCCGTATCAATATAAAGAAATTTCTGAATTATGGTGTAATTATAAAATAAAAGGTATTTTACTTTTTATGATTTTATTAAAAAAATAAAATTCTGTTCAAATGAACAACAACCAAGACTGCTAACAAAATATGTACGTATTAAAATTAACAGTAATAGTACATATTCTAATAAGGGACTAATAATGTTCTAATAAATCATAAACAATGAAACAACAAAGATGTATTTAGGCACTACATAACAGGAGTTTACGAAAATTAACTGGTAGCGATCTGAACATATAATTTTCATTCTCTAAAGTTACAAAAAAGTTAAATTACTAGTTATATTCTAATTAATTTTAGCTTTATTACAATTAACAGTAATATTTGTTATAAGTACTTATCATTTTCCTTGATTAAACCTCAATTTAAATTTAAATATTCTCCATTTGAACACAGTGAACGAGAGGTAACTGTATACAACACCCACCGCTACATGACCAATATGGCGTAGTGACGTGTGTTGGATCAGCTGATATACTGCAGCTGCGCTGTTGTGCTCGACCAGTGAAGAGTAGGGATATAGAACACAATTAAGTTGTGTGCGTGTTAAGTTTACACAAAATAGTGTACTTTTAACACACAACTGGTCAATATTACACAAATTCAGTATATTTTATTATAATACTAGTAATTTTAACACATTTTGTGTAAAATGTACAAAAAAGCCATAGTGTGTAAAACTATTAACACAGAATTTTTACATATCCTAAATTACACACTGGAAAATCTAGCTTACACAGCAACTTTTTTACAGTGTGATTTAAGTTTATTTTATTTAAGTGGTTTCAATAAATGCTCGAAAATGTCTCGGAAGTCGGAACTAAATGTTTTTAAAATTTGTACCAGGCGCATTCGCCATTTTATAGAAAATTACTTTCACTTGGAATTTAAAATGGATTCGGTTACCGAACTTTACGGCTAGTCAGGATTACATCATGGCAGAACTCGTAAACATTTTATATTTTATGTCTTTCTTGCCACTTAGTCGATAATGGGTGCTGTCTTAGACGGTACACTTTACACAAAATACATTTTGTGATGGAAACGTGGAAGTCGATTTAGCCTGAAATATTCTTCACGGGTGCTTAAAAAATCCATTGTAATATCTCTAAAAAACTTGCTCGCAGAATCCAAAGTAGGGATTATACAAAGTCCTTCGCTGAAACTCGAGACGTTTTGCTTCCACCTTTGTCGATTTGCATAAAATTTCAGGCAATTTCAGCACATGCGAAAAAACCGGCATGCATTTAGCTTAGTGCTTTGTTTCTGTTTACCTACTTTGCTAATTTACTTATATTCTTAAGTTAGATGCTTGTGCACCTATAAACTTTCTATTTCTGGAGGATATTATTGAATCAAAGTGAAATAATATTCAGTAACATTGACGGCATCTTTCAAAATTAAATTGAAAACGGTGAGCGTTATAAAACTACGAACTTCAAGTTCATGTTTCATTAAAGTTTGAGAGAACTTGAAATGATTGACATAAAAAATATTACTCGACGTCGAGTGCCGCATTAAAACTTTATACTTTAATCGACGGAGCATAACTTCACAGGGGTTCCAGTTTTTTCCGTCAACAAGGCTGTGCTTTATTACGTAAACTCTTATGAGATTTGATTCAAAGTTAATATTTCTGCATAGGACAAGCCGAATGAAAAATTCATTTCGCTTCTAGGACGGCATGAGATTCCAGGTAGCTAGAGAAGGGTGGAATTCAGGGTATATACGATATCTTGGATATTTCACCGCTCTTTCGATTTTTTCGCCACCCTTTCGGATTTTCACCGCTCTTTCGAATTTTTCACCGCTTTTCGATTTTTTCAGCGCTCCTTCGAGTTTTTCACCACTCTTTCGAATTTTTCACCTCTAAAAAATTGCAATGCATTTTGTATTAAAAAATAATAACTGTATTTGGGCGCGTTTGCTGATGGCGTACGGAAACAGAACGTTCTAGTGACAAGATGAAAAACGTTTTAACACAAAACTGCTTCTATTTGCCCCTGCTTAGGGGAAAGTAAAAAACAAATGACTGCGTAGGTAGGGGTCCTGAAAATAATCAGCTATAATAAAACTGTACTTCGGTATCGGTGACATATCGTATAGCATCCAATCCACGTTATCGCGGAACTTTAGTGAAATATACTTGCTGAATATTTTATATACGACTCAATCGAAATGCAAATTTTATCGAGAAAACCCAGACCCTTTATAGACCGCCTTTTATGGAGAATATGGGAAACCAGATATTTTTGTATATATATATTCTCGTATTGCTGTAAAGAAAAGAAAACATGACTTGAGGAATATATATATGGTACACTGTAAAAAATGTATCATAAATTTTTTAAAGATCATACATTGCACCAGTTTTCTTGATGTCAGGAACATTGGCGCGCACTATAACATTTAAAAACTGCTAAAGCAAATACAAAATTTAACCATTTCGGACGTTAGATTAACAATATGATGTTTATATAGAACATTTTCGTAATTATTGTTTGAAATCTTTATTTCAGTTAATAGAATCAAGTTTGCGGCTTGAATAAAAAATTTTTAGGTTTCTCTAATCAATGTTTTTACGTGGAAGTAAACTAGTAATAATATTGAATTAACAAGTATTTGACATTTTTAAAAGGTTAACAGTAAATTTAACGGTTTTTTTTGTAGGTGTAGGGTAAATCATTAACGACATACCGTGAAGTGAAATTTTTGTATTACATAAGTTGCAATGGTTGAGTGTGATGGCCTTTTTATTTCACTGATAGAGTAGAATGCAGAGGAGAAATGTAGTGTAGATCATCCCAAACGAAATAAACCAAATAGAAACAAAACCGATAGCAGAAGATAAATGATACCTGTCCAATTTCCCTTATTTATATTGTCGCAGTAACTGGGCCGAAATCACAACTGAAATTAATCGTCCCAAGTTCATCATTTCTTATTATGCTTTCATCAATAACCATTTATTCTAGATTGAGTCGTCTTTTATTATTGTTGGCCATTACCGTGGAGTAGGCTGGGGTGCCTTGTTTGATTTCGATTCTAGAAGCAGTATCCAGGAATGAAATGAGCTATTGCGTCGCCAATAATTATCTGCGCTTCCACCCCTTGTGTAATCTTCCTGGTTTCACCCCGTGAAAAGTTATACCTACATCGGGTAGTGAATATTAACTAGGAACATTTTTATTCAAGTCTAATCCTCGGGGTTGAGAAAGAACGCTATGTAAAGCATTATTAATGGACCAAATCGGATTACACAAAAAACACGGTATTCCTAAAATATCTACTGACAAAACAAAAGGGTGGGAAAATCGTTAATCCATGCTATATCCTATATTATACTAGTACTGTCCCTAGTTTTATTAGGCTACCAACACTATTTGCTTAATGTTATGAAGCATTTACGACGATAAGTAGGTTTCGAAATATACGAGGTCGAATTGGTCGTGAAGCGTGACGTTACTGCCTCCTACAGCTTTTCAATACTCTTCTGCCTCGAACTCGAGCAAGAGCCTGTCTGTGTTTAATTAAAACATATTAGCAAAAGCTAACTACTTTTGAAATTCACAACATGCTATTTAGAAGCATATTCGTCTAATCTACTGGTGGTAGATTTAATTATGATGATGGGCGTCAGAAAATTTTATATATATATAAATCAAATTCATTCAGAAAATGCATCGTAAATAATGACCTACAGATACACAAACCCGATATATGACCAGCATCACTAGATTTGAGTCCTTCATGAATTTTTGTGATTTTGAGCATTTAGCTTCGGCGAATAATAGAAATAAATTTGAGGTAATAAGACTTTACGTTGCGGTACATCCAGTGTAATTTAAAAGGTCCTATTTGGTTAAGTACGCTATTAGGGAGTTTTATTGAAATATGCTGAAGGAAACCAGCGAAGGTTCTTTCTCCTAATAGGCAAGGTGTACAAATAGCCGTCATTAGACGCGTGAGAAGGCAATCTGTCGACCAGATACTGGAAAAAGTGGCAGAATCGAATCCTATTGCTTTCGGGCAAATTGTAACTGAGAAAATAAAGGATTTTCATTAGGGAACTCCGAGTAACGCAACCTTTGTCAGAGTGAAACACGAAGGACTCGGGATGGGGGCAAATGTACAGCATGGTCCAAAAAGCATAGTCCGTCGAGACTTTTTCTTACAGGGAGGGAAAGATTTTAATGTGATGTGTGTAATCTCGATCTCATGACATTTCAATAAATTTTTAGTTTTATTCAATATTTAAAGTTTTAAATTATTAATATACAGTAAAAAATTCATTATTAGCTAAATAAACAATATTATTAAAAATTCACGAAACAGGTCGATTCAGCTCAGCAAGTGAAATCCGGAAATGGGGAAAAAATGGGGTGTTCAAATGGGGTTTAGAGATGACGAGAACCGGTCATTACTCGAAGGCAGGTCACCCTGTATATTAAATTATTATTTGAAAATACAGTAAATTAAAATCAAAAATCGACCTGTTTTGGAAATTTTGAATAATATTGTTTATTTAGCTAATGAATTTATGCTTTTAACCATAAAAATCATTTGTATTACTTTTTTTAGATTAAATGGAATTAAATTGAAATTAAATATAAACATTAAACAACGAAGTGCTTGTTTAATTATTTAAGTTTGCTTATTCTTTAGACACTGGTGTAATAAAATCTAAATGTTTCGATGGCAACGGTTTTAACCAACGAATTCTAACCCCTAGTAGGAGGCTTTTGAGGTTGCGTTTGCGAATCTACATAAACAAAGCACCTGTCCACAACGGACACAAATTCTCGATATGATCGGGCATCATCGACGAGAGTTCGAGTTAAGATAGTACGTAGTTGGATGCGGCGGTCATTAGCGCGCGCCTTTTCTAACAATACAATATTGGTAATTTTAAAGTTCACATTGAAAAGGAATACTATAATCGTAATTACATACATATAGAAAAAGGTAAGGCTTTCAACATTAAATACTGAGGAAAGTATAATTAAGGTATCACTTTTACTTAGACAAAGTAAAATATGTCATTTTTATGCATGTCAAAATACACACATTTATTTGCGTGTTAACTAATGTATAACATACTGAATAGTTATTTTTGACGTTTCGAAATATTGATTTGATCGTAAAGCTGGCGCCATAGCCTTCTTTGATTCGCTATGTCGATAATAACAGATCTATGACACTTTTTTCAATTTTATCTGAAAATCGTGTAAGTTAGCAACATTATATCTAATGTTTTTTGACCACCTTATATGACAGCCTCGACGAATAACAATCAGCATCGAGCGTCAGTATCACCGCTGTGGTATCGACTGCGTCGACAGCGACAAAATTTAATACAACTTCAATTAGTGAGAACATGCTGAAAGTATACCCTGCCGTCTAGATTGGATTAGTAAATGAATACGGACGTGAAGGGGTGGTTTTAACCGCTTAATCTTTGCGTGCGTACCCATTGCGTTGCTAAAAACTTCTCAGCAACTTTAACCTTATTAGCAGAGCTTTTCGAAACGTCTTGCTTCATATACCGTGGGTCTTATTTTGAAAGAAGCAACTTAATGCGTTAAAAATGTTTTAAAAAAGGTCATAGAGGAATGAAATATTGTTATATTATTTCTACGCAAACACTTTCAGCATTCTGGATTATTTTGAATCAGAACTCAATGATTGAAATAACGTACAGTTTTTGCTTATTTACTTTATTATTGGACACGGTGCCACGGAGCAAGCTTACTTAAAAAAGTACCATAAAAAGTGTCAAAAATGGCGAAAATTTAATAAAAATTGTGGCAATGTATTGCATTAATCTTTAATATCTCAGTTTTTGTTCTGTTTTATTACGCCTAATATATTTGGTGCTATTTCCTAGGGAGCTGAAGTTTGTTCAGAATGAATAAATGAACAGACTTTATGAATGGTAAATGGTGCAGGCTAGACACCTGGCACCATTCTTATTAACGATACGCTTCCTTTATCGAGTGTATGCAAACCCAAATATAATACAAACTGAAACAACTTTTCTTTATTCGGAAAACCTAGGAGTTAATATTGGATGTAGGATAATAACAGTGTCAACGAAATACGATTACTTTCGTAGTTTGTGTGTCCAAGAAATTACTACAAACAACTTGCATATAGTAAACACATTATTGTTTGGTCTATTTAATAAATTACAAAGTTTGCTAACATAAGAGCTTAACGAATGACTTTTGACCGGCTATACAGGGTGATTCAGTCATAATGTCATTGACGTATTCGAAAGGCTATAGGAAGTTATTTAAATTTGGCAACGTCACGTCAGACCGACACCGAGTTGAATTGCCGCCAACTGTCAGTGACAGTCTGAATGGGGGATTTGAAAATATTTTTTTTATTTTTCCCTATCTTGCCGCCAACTGTCAGTGACAGTCTGAATGGGGGGTTTGAAAATATTTTTTTTTATTTTTCCCTATCTTCTTTTAAAATTAATGACATTATGACTGAATCACCCTGTATATTTAAATATCAAATTTAGATTCGTAAATAAGTAAAATCACAACGTGCAAAGCCGTGTCTCCCTTTTCATTAATGAACATGTCACTGCCAGAATGAGTAGTGGTCTTCATTTCCTAAACACAAAATACCCTCGCTTTCTCTCGTCCGCCAGCTGTCACTGATATTGTTTATTAAAATAACTCATGTTTTCAAGGGATGAGATTTTGGAATGCGTTTCAGCCTTTGAAAATTTATAGTAACTTTATAAATCCATATATTTTACGGAGGTTAAGCCGTTTAAAATAAAGACTAAATTTATGACATTAAAATCATTAATTTGAGGCCTGGTCTTTGTTCAAAGATCCATGCAGCATAAGAACTGATAATCTTATCTCTTTTTCCAGTAAATCTCTTTAAAAGGCATCCGGAAACGACATTCTCTTGTTATACGCCCGACCATTTTTTATCATTTTTTGCTTGCGCTTTAAAATGAATTCTATTCAAAAACAGGTAGTTTAATAATTTCCGAGCAATTTAATTCAATCCCCTGCTTCTGAGGTACTTAGGAATTTTGCCCTACCATTGTGTAGTCTGCAGTGCTTCGTAGTTATTCAACAAATCAATACAAAGTAAAATTTCTTTTTTTTAAATCAGTTTAAGGGCAGACAGCAGTTTAAACAGTATTTAAAAGTATTTTTTATTAAGATAGATTTATACATTAACAAAACTATTCGTCTTTACTGTTGAAAATCACACTGTGTATCAGATATACAGGGTGATCGGTATACCAAACAAAACATACTTGCCTTAACAATTTCTACTATGTCAGGTATTTCTACATAAAAAGGACAATGTTAAAAATAGCCGATTTTTGGCTTATCCGGGGGAACGCATAAATCATAAAAAAATCAATTGATTATTGACAATTAACATTAGAAATGGCCCAGAAATACGTCAGATAGCTGGGGAAATGTCGCTACTACCCCCAAACCTATATAAACTACCCTTAAATAGCTTTAAATGGATAATCATTAATTATTGTTATAAAATTCGTGTAAAATGAAAAAAATGCTTGAAAATGATTTGAACAGACAGTATGTCAATATAAAAAGTGATAAATAACTGTAAAAATGTCCATTCCACCCCTAAAAATGAAAAAAACGACTTTCAAAAGCTAATGGTGAGCTTACTTCGACATCAAAAATAACCCAGGTATCTGACATATTTCTGGCCCATTTCTAATGTTAATTAACAATAATCAATTGATTTTTTTATGATTTATGCGTTCCCCCGGATAACCCAAAAATCGGCTATTTTTAACATTGTCCTTACAAGTACCTCTTTAACATACTCATCGTGAATGATTTTCTTAGAGCTTTGTATTGCTTTTTGTTCCATATAGCAGTGTTTTCAATATTCAAGGAAACCAGACTTATTTGACTTCATAATAAATGTAATAAACTCTATTAAATTTAATCAAGATTCATTAAATCTTGCAATTAGTCTAAAATTGAAAAACCGGCCCTAAATATTTCCGATTGCCGTGGGGCAAAATACTAATGAGGTTGTATTCCATACTTCTAACTTGAAATATCTTTGAGTTATTGCACATTAAACAATATTTAACGACCGTTTTGTATTAACGGTCTTTCTAATATCGTCGTGTAAAAGCCAGGATGGTTTTTATGTCAGAGAGGGAAAGTTGCCCCCAGCTGAACCAGCGGCGTCCCTTCCTCTAGGGTTCTAATTAATCCATATAAAAAAAATAATTCATATAAAATTAATTACATTAATGTCTTAATATCTGAAGAAGTTATTGCAGTACAATCTACAAATATTGTATTTTGAATTATACCGTCAAATGATTCAGTCATAATGTTATTAATAGATAGTCAAAAATGAGTATAATACGAATACGCGATTAAAAAAAAAATTAAATGCATATTTACGCAAAAAAAAAAATAAAATTCAAATCATTATTTAAACCCCCTTTTCAGACTGTCACTGACCGCTGGCGGCAATTCAACTCGGTGTCGACCTGATGCGACGTTGTCAAATTTTAATATTTTCCTATAGTACTTACTTATTGTAATGTGTAATTAATTATATACACTATTTTTTAAAAGTATGCAATTAACATATTAAGTTTCAACATAAAAAATATTTAGTATTGAAATTACAAAACTCCATCGGATCAAAATAAACCATTCACATTTCATTACATAAATAGTGAAATCAAATCCAATACTCACTAGGTTAAATTATTAAGAGAAGCTGGAACGTATTTTATATTTATATACAGACAGTAATAAAAGGAACCTTCGTGTCTTAACCTATCGTATTTAGGTCAGTAACCTTGTTTTTAATGTCTACTCAATGACAAGCGCTGCAGAGCTGTAGAACCGCTAAATAATAACAGAAACGAACAATAATTAAATTTGCATTTTTATAAACACCCAGTGTAGTCAGTATGAAATCATGAAAATTTTATAATAAATACCAACCGCAGTAATCAGCGCCGACATCAGATAAGCTGTAATCGGCACAACTAAGGAGTTGGCAGCGAAATAAATCGAACATTAGTTTGGTCCCGTTTCCTATGCAGGCGAACTCGCCGTCTACTGCATCTGGAGCAGATGGACTCGGTCCGACTTCTTCAACCATCAGTCATTATTTTCGCGTAGTAGAGGTTGGTGAATCTCGTGTGTTTATGTCGCCAATGTACTTTATAATTATTAATAAAATTTGCTATTTGTCTTAATAAAAATGCAATTCAAGTTGAATGAAGTGAAGTTGTGAAAGACTGCGGTTGTCATCTACTAAACAGAGTTTTCCGTGTGTATCTGTGTTATTCGGTACCTACTGATCATGTGTAATGGATTTGATTCTGATTCATATTCATAATCAAATACGATTTGCATTATTTGGGAATATCAACGTACCAGCTCAACTTCATTCTGTTTTCAGGAACATAACGGAAAGGTGATAAAAAATAGGTATGTTTATAGTACTTTATCCAAAATTATTTACTGGTTGATTTGTTTATCTTTTGAAAGGTCGAGTAAAAAATTTGTTTAAGATTTTTAGTCTGATGACATTATGACCCTTTATAGTAATGTTAGTGTTGCATAAGAAATAATATTCTAAATTTATTAAATTTTGTTAAAATGTTACCTTTTCTGTTTCAAGTAGTGTAGGTTCATAACTCTGCTTTTATATATCCGTGGTTTTAAGAAGTTCCGTCGGTTTGAATTTTGGGACGCTTATGCGAGGGCCGAAGCTGTAAGTGGACGAGATCGCAGTAAGCATGGCTTTCCAGTGTTGTGGCTTAGGCCTTCCTTTGTACTCGAAATGATCTATGGCATTCATTTTGGTCGCCGTGCGCCATAACGCCGGCATTTCGCTAGGCAATCGCTTACGTTTTAGCCTTTATATCCTATTCATGGGATCTATTATCAGAGCCCGATCGTATTGTATTTGACTTGTCGTTTAATTATTTCTTCTTCAGCTTTGACAATTCAGACGTCGGTTCTTTTGTGGAGTGGCTCGAGTGATCAAGCGTTAATGTTCCGGTCATTATCCTGAGCATGAAAAATGTGAAGAGCAAGATGGAACTCATTCCGCTTTTACCTTGCAGACAGAAACTCCCTGAAGTTTCCATAATTACGAAGGCTTTTATAATTTTCCAGGACTGGAAATATTTTTTTCTCCATGTACGAAATTAATATAATCGTTTCAATATCAACTCCCTCCCAACCAGTGCAGGAGATATGGGTTGCGGTTTAAATTAATTTAAAATAAATATGTAGTGCACTTCCTGTACCATGTACAATTAATTCACAAATCAATCACATGGTCACATTTATATATACACGGGGTTAAAAAAAGAGTGTAAAATATTTAAGGAGGTAATAGTATGAACCAAAATAAGCAGAAAAGTCTCAATAAACATGGGACCGCAAGGTAACGGTTGCGGAGATATGGAATGTTTTATGTTTTTAGCCTCTTTTTTTATTTTGCAAAAACGTTCTGTATTTTCTTATGGTTGATGGCTGTGAAATAAACAGTACGTATTTGACAGTTGTCGTGCTAATGGGAACGCCACCGAAGCGCGACGTCTTTATGTTGACGCTTATCCAAATCGCCAGATTCCTTCACAACCCATGTTTGGAAGAATTCACCAAAGATTGCGTGATACCGGTTCCTTGAGTAAACAGTGCCATTTATCCAGAAGACCAAGGTCGGTATCCATTCCTAGAGCAGAAGAAGAAATTCTAGCACTGGTAGAGCAGAATCCAGGTACGAGTGTGCGGAGAATATCAGCCGAGGTAGGAATTAGTGGTCCTCTTGTTTGGAGAATCCTTCACAAGCAACTGCTTTATCCATACCATGTGCAACGAGTACAGGCCTTAAATCCAATAAATGATCATCAAGCGCGTTTGGTTTTTTGCCGCTGGTTTCTACATCATGATGCTGAAGACCCTCGTTTTCTTGCAAACATTCTTTTTACTGATGAGGCCGGGTTCACAAGAAATGGAGTGTTTAATTTTCACAATACGAATATTTGGGCCGGCGAAAATTCTCATGCTCTAATAGAATCTGGACATCAGACACGTTTTTCATTAAACATTTGGATGGGTATTGTAGGTGACAGGTTTCTAGGTCCTGTTGTTTTACCAAACCGATTAACAGGCGCTGCTTATCTCAACTTTCTGCAGAACACACTGTATGAGTTTTTGGAAGACATTTCTTTGAATCAGAGTTCCAGCATGATGGTGCTCCAGCTCATTTTTCCATGACCGTTAGAGAGCTTTTACACCAAACTTTTCCACATAGATGCGTAGGAAGGGTCGGACCTGTTTTATGGCCTCCAAGATCGTCTGATCTGAACCATCTAGATTTCTTTGTTTGGGGATATTTGAAGACATTAGTGTATGGTACTCCTGTAAATAGCCTGGAAGAGCTGCAACTACGGATTAATCAAAAGTGTCAAGAAATTCAAACCAAGGAGGGTGTTTTCGAAAGAGTTCGAATATCGTTGAGACGAAGATGTCGTGCCTGCTTGGAAATGGACGGAGGGCACTTTAAACATCTTCTGTAACTTTTTTTTTGTTTGTTAAAAGCTTCTTTTGTCGGTTTATTGCTAATAAAATAAAATGTTTGAAAAACGAATAGTGATCCATATCTCCGCAACCGTTACATTGCAGACCCATGTTTATTAAGACTTTTCTGCTTATTTTAATTCATACTATTACCTCCTGAAATATTTTACACTCTTTTTTTAACACCCTGTATATATAAAAATGCCGAAGGTGAGCAGTTGTTGTCCATGTGCTGTTAAAATTGCCAGGACCTTAAATCTATAATCGTTGTCATGTCAACTAAAAAAAATATAACTGAAGACGTTATTACTAATTTTTGTTAAATCCCAAACATAAAATTTTCGATTGAAAATGACACTTATCTCATTTAACACCACGTGTCCCAAATATCATTTAACCCTGTACATCTTTTTCCCTTAAAACAATCATTTAGCAAATAATTGGAAGAATCTATTTTAGTTATAGATTCACTTACATTATATTATTCTATTTAGGAAGACGTGCTAGAGAAACTAAATTGCCTGGGAAGGAAAGCATAACTCATTCTTAGGTTTAAGTGCTAGACAGTTTGGTAGATAATTACATAGGGGTTTGGAATATGGCGAGAGAGGACTTAAACGTATTAGTGTGATTACCATATTTTGCATACGCTAATATTTGGTTTTACTTTACAGATTTCCGTCTGCGACGACTATAGTTTACCTGTTGACCATTTAGCCAAAAGGAGACCAAATAGTATAGCCGTACCAAATCCTAATTGCAATAATTTTTCAGAATGGAATCTATCCAGCCCCAATGACGAAAAGGTAAGTGAAATAACCCAATCCTCCGACCTTTCCAACATAGATATTCACTTGGACCTAATGGAAAAATATTAAAAGCGGAAATTGAATTAAAATCCAATAATGAATATCCTGAACCACATGCAGCGGGTTAAAGCTTCTAATGGACAGTGAGTTAAACACAATGGCGATTTTAATTAAGTAACAGATCAAAGAAACAGGGAGTAATTTAATTTTGGTCCGCACTGAACACCGGGCCTATTATGAGCTATATTACGATGTGCAGCTTTGTGGTCTGTATTTAAATTTGTCACAATTTGTTAGCTAGATTTAGGGAAGTACAAAGTTCCATGACCAATTGCTTGTACCTTATACAGAAACAGTTACTTTATTTTATATTTAATGAATTTTGGATGGTTTTTGCAATCAGATAAAGTAGTGATATTTATCCGATTCTGGAAAGAAACACATTTAACAGAATTTCAATTAGGGTTCCTTAACAGCAAAGTATTTCCCAAGAATTTCGATCACGTGATTTTAGTTGAATTCGGCTAGAACTTTAACAATTTACATTTGATTTAAGTGTAGGGGCTTTAAGCAGGATTCCTTGCTTATGCTGGTCAAGTTTAGGCAATAAATATAATGTAGTTCTAAGGGGTGTTTCTCCACAGTAAAGGATGGTCTCGTAAGGGTGGAACTGCAAGGTATAAATTTTTAAGCAAGTGCTAATTACAGTTTTACTAGGAAGTTGAAGGATCAATGAAAAGGACTAACTTTTGAACGGCTGTAAAAAAAGTTTCTTCAAGATTTTATTAAAGCCTTTGAATAACTGATAAAACAATTAATTTCCGTCGGAACGCAAACAATTGTAATTCATCCGGCTAATTGAGTTCCAAATCAAACTAAGAACACAAAACTTCACGTCATGAACAGGACACTCCGAAAACTACATTATTAAACCCCTTTGTCCTTCCCAAATGTCGTTCCGCATTAAATTTCTTTGTGTCCTCTTGAAAGGATGGCCTGAACTTGCTGAGTTTGAGTTTGGCTGTCTTTTAAATGGTGATTATTTGACGCGAACTATTTCGAACTTTTAAAAGGGTGATAGAACGAGTCTCGTCGAGCACATTTAAGAGACAACATTAGGAGGCGAAACCCGGATGCTATAGATCCCTCGGGAAATTACTCAAACAATTAATGCTCGAACATTATTTTAAAATATTCAGAACATACGTGGAAATGTTCATTCTGGAGGTTTTAAATTCATACTTTGTTAGCTTTTATTTGTTAATTAAGTATATTCCTTCAAACGGATCCGTATTTAAGACACGTTGCGGTATTTCTTGTCCAATACCTTCATACTCTCATTTAAATTATATTAGCGCTTTCTCTCTATTTACACTTACTCTATTACACTTTAAATCACATGTTGCTTTATCAATTTTTTTTTACTTTCATCTTTGAAGAAACGCATTTATTTCAGCACTCAGTATTGCTTTAAAATGTGTCTGCACCCAAGATATACGAAAACTGTTTGCCCGCAAAGTAATGTAGTTTTCCCAAAAGGGGTACTTGACACGTTGACGTTAAGCTGGCAAAAAATAAAATTCCTAAATGCTGCAGTTGCCAGATATATTAGATTTACTGTTACTCGGTTTTCCAAATACTAGGCGAGGTAATTACATTTTCACAGCGCTTTAAACATCCATTCCATAGTCCGGTACATTTATTTTCCTTTTACGCCGTAAACGCTACGTTTTTTTGCAACAAAAGGGATATTTTCGTTGCAGGTCGAAGTCCTAGACACGTATTCAACCCCGAGGGACTCGAGGCAGCACCTAAGCCAAGACGAGAACGAACCAAAATGCTTCACTAGTCCAGATAGGGAATATTCCCAACCCTACACTACAGGTAAGTCGTAGAAATATACAGGATGTGATGTAAGCACAACGGCAGCCGATCGAAGCTTATTGCCCACTTTGTTCCCCCTTAATACGCCACTGTTCTATATTTAGTACATTTGGAAATATGAATTAAGTTAGATTATAAACTTGAAGAACACGAAATACAGCTATCCTTGAATTAGAGTATTTAATCGCAATTTTTAATAGAATAGAAAGTAAAATCAAGCGGTTTATGAAACAAAGGCTATTAAACAATGTCCTCGCCTCGTTCCGTTCCATTGCGTGCCGCATTTCACCCCATAAACTATAAATAGTCGGGGTTGGTCGAGCATTTTCATGGACTGATCATTTTCTCTAAATATGCCATTATACTAAGCGTATTTACCTTCGTTGTTTTGCTTCACCACGTTCCACGTTTTGTACATATTTGTACTCGGCGCAAACAGACGCATTTCGGTTAATGAATTTCGCACGAACATGGGATTTTTCGGGTGGAGTGCTTGAATAGGGGTAATTTACTCTAAGAAGGAAGGTATTATATTTCTTCTACTAAAGTATAAAAGCCTTTCGACTTTGCTTTGATAAAGTCTAGCTGGAAGATGAAATGAAAAGATAATTGCATTTGGACTGGGACGTAAAGGGATTGAAATTGAGATTATTTCCATCAAGCATTAAATCAAAAAATAGCATACTTGCAGGTGTAAAACTATAAGATTTTCCAAGTTTTTAATTGCATGGATTTGCATTAATCTTTAAATCTACGTAAGGACTTTGGCCGACCTTTGTTTTAACATGAGGACTACTGTCAGGCTCAAATTCAATAACGACTGTCAAATCACAGATCAGAGACGTAATGGATTATTTAAATCTGTTCCGTGCATAATCTTATTGACATTAATGTCATATCCTCTCTCATCATGCGACTATATACCTTCCATCCCTTTTCCTCATCTCGTCTTCCCCTTACAATTATGATGCCCTTACATCAAGTATTGGAACTTCTCGAAAAATTCAGAATATTACTCTATAATTAGTTAGACGCCGTAAAACGCCATCCCCTCTCTAAACTTATTACTTCTTAAAGTGCTTCTCCATAAGAATCCCAGACTGGTTTAAATTGAGTGAGCAACTATCTCCGAGGAAAAGCTAAATGTAAATGAAGAGATTACAAGGCACTCAAAAGTTTCTAGAAACATTATTGGTTGTCACGATATTACAAAAAAATTATTGCAGTTCCGAATTTTTTTTTGCCACACCTTCGAATAATTTTTTACTACACTTTTGGATATTTTTTTACTACAGTTTCGAATATATTTTTCACTACACTTCTGGATTCTGCAAATGAATAATAAGTCTTTATTTCATAGCCTTTCTCTCATAATAATTCAAGTGCGATGGTGGTGTAATGGTCAGCATAGTTGCCTTCCAAGCAGTTGATCCGGGTTCGATTCCCGGCCATCGCAACTTTTTAGATTTTGCAATTAAAAAACTAAATACATTTAGTATACAATTTGTGGAAATGTTTTTACATCAAATTGCAAATTGAAATTTTACATGTATTAAAAATATAAAACACGCTTATATTTAATTTTAATTATTAAATTTATTGCGAAATTTTGCTGGAACAGACCTTTAAAGATTTCACAGTCCATTGGTCTTTGTTTCTGACTGACGGAGATAAGTGGACACACACAATAAAACCAAAAGGCTTGCGCAGACAAGTAAGAGATTACGGAAGAGAATAAATCAAACGTGTAAAATATTCTCTGGATTTTCATACACCATATCCCAGAGCCTAGGATAATGGACTGATTACGTCACTGCCAGTGGGCATAAGACTATGCGAACGGGAGAAACAATATGGCCCAGGGACGTAGCGAAAGGGTTTAAACGTAGAAAATTATATTCTAGACTTTACTCAAATATTTTATTGTATCTATATGGTATATGGTTTAATTTTTACACAATCTTCAGTAAATATTTATTCCTTTTATATGTGCAAGCAATATTATTTTTTCTAATGTTATCCGTATTGAATTCTGTACTATAAAGTATAGAGTGCTCATTTTTATTTTTACAGGTATTTTATTAAAAAAAATATGTTTTAGCGTTCTTCGCATAATATCTTTCTAAATAAAAAGCCAAATAATATTTACTCGTGCTCGTTAATTTTTAAGAGTTCAAGAGGTATCTGGGAAGAACCTTAAAACTTTTATATAAATATTTACCTGGTTCTTTATGATTTTTACAACGCAACACAAATAATCAAACACCCTGTCTTTATTCGATTAATGAGTTTTTTTTTTGTCCCGTGATAAAACCCGTTTCGTACGATTGGGGCGACACTGTATCGAATGTAGCATAGCTCAAGGCGTCATTTACACGAGCCATCCATCAGCCCAGGGATAAAACTGCCGTATTTTTCATCTGTTTTTCTGCAAACTCATTTTTGCGAGCACCTATCCTGTTTCTGACTGCTATTCATTATGTAGATTGGTACAAAACCATGTACTTAAAATTGGAATGGGTAACAGTTACTTTAATTATCATTGCCTTTTTGTTCCAATCTCTCTTCTGATTAAAAAAAACAGGATAGATAAGACAGGAATTACAAAATATTTGTATGTACTGAGATTGATAAAATATAGAATTATTCTAGACAAATGAGTGTGATTTGTGTTTATTTAAAATGGGTTTAATTAGGTTTGTTTTCCCTAAAAATGTTCAAGAATTAATTTGTTTTATTTTTCGTGTTTTACGAAAGAAGGCAAAGAGAAATAAATTTAATTAAGCAAACATTTCTTTAATTACAGTAGAAATAACAAATAAACAGTTGTTTGTTTTCCACAAAATTCAAACTTCCTCTCATAATAAAATGGTGTTTTGAAAACACTGTTAATGTTTTCCTGCTAATGAGAAAAATTTTATTTTTTTTAAAAAAAAAACATTGTGTGAAAAATTATGTGCACGTATTTATTTTCCAATATATCGCTATGTTTCGAATGCGGTGGTGCGAGTGCCATAATTCCAGAGATTTTAGTCTTCGCAATCAGCCAAAGTTTTGATTAAACGGTCGTTTGTCAGCGCTTAACATTTTGGCAAATTCATAAAAAGGTAAGAACTCCTTAATGAGACTGTCATCGAGGATTTCTCAGAGAAACATCGGGATTACACCCTGAATATTTCCAGTCGCGTCCCGTAATTCCGTTAGGGTAACAAACCCCTAATAAAAATTCGTAAGGGAATGTTTTTGTACAGATAACGGATTAAAAGTATCCTCGTACTTTATTCATTTTCGTCAGTGCTCCTTTCCAGCTCGCGTATCCGTCTTTCAGCTATATTCAGGGGTATAATCTGAATTTCATATTATCATGTGAACCGTGTATCTGGAATCGTATTTTGGCTACGTGAACATTTTTCTATTACTCTCCGTATACGAAAGGTATCTCATTCAATCCTTGAGAGAATTCCTAACCTACTTTAGCTTTGAAATTGGATATACATTTTTTTTTAAATCCACAAGAAAATAGAAACGTTAAATATTAATTTTTATTTTGGAATTAGAGGCTGCTGTATCACGAGATTTACATTCATAATAAAAAAACTTTTTTTTGTACATAATCAAAACTGCAAATGAAAACAATTCAGGATGGAGTTGGATGGCAGCTAATATAAAAGTTTGTTGGCAACAAACGATTGTTCTGTTAAAACTTAACATTTCCACCGCTCCATCTTTTCGGTTGGATAATTTTAATAATAAAACATAAGTTGGAGGGGGCGGATGATTCAGATCCTGACCACAACGTTAAATTGTTATTTTCGCCCCTTACTTTTAATTACGTTTAAAACCCTTCAATTTCACCCCCAGCATTGCTACGGGAGCAGAATATTGCTTGCGGAACTAGAAAACTTTTTTGCTTTGTGCCGATTATGCCTCTAATATTTTTTTGTTTGTATACATTAGAAGAAATATGCTTTTTAATTTAAACCAAACTCCAGCTAATCGGATAATTTTCTTTTTTCAGTGGGTTACGTTATTTTAGGGTTTAGAGATTTTAGAGATTTTAATAGTGTTTATTAGAAGAAATCAAAAAGTCAGTAGTAGGTTTTGCATCCCAGCTAGCAAAGTAGTTCTATAAATTTAAAGTAATAGGAGTTTTATATTCTGTTAATATTTTATAGTTGTATTTAGAATACTAAATTGTTGCATTAATGTGGCACATGAGACTATTTTGCCTACAGAAATTGAATTGTTTTTTAAATTTGTTGCAAGAACGTTCTTAGAGCACAATTTATAGAGCATTTATAACATAACTGCTAATGTAGCCTTATAGCTGTGTACAATAACACAATTTTACAGCAACGGTGCTTATAGAATCAAATTATTGTAAAACCAATGCAAAATACTGCTTTATAGAATTATACTATCTCCAATGACACTCTTATAACATTATTCCGTAATGTCGCTTATAGTTTAATTATAGAACTATTGTATAAGGCGTTGTTAAGTTACAATTCTTCTGCGGAAAACAAATTACAAATATGGAAGCTGCTATCGAACTTAAGAGAAAAAGCTCTTTAAAGTAGTTATAGAGAATAATAATACAGTTGTTATAAAATCATTATAGAGTAAATAAGTAACAAAAGCCTTTTTGTTCCATAAAGAAACGCTATATAACTATTATTTTTTATATATGTAGGTTTCCCATACCCCCATCTGACGAGACCTGCCTGTAAAAGTACGAAATATTTTGATCAAAGTATAATGGGGAAATTTGTATAACATAGTCGTGACTTCCAAACCTTATCCATTTGCACTTCCAGATGTTTAAGTTAAACAATTTTATTAGATTTATTAAATAAGATTGAAATGCCACAATCAAATATGACAACACTGTGGAAGTGGCATAGATCTGTTATAGTAGTTGCTTACCAAGCATATTTGCTCCATGATCATTGCAATCGACACAAAAATGTTGTATTAGTGATAATCCATTGGAAGTACAAGTAAATTTCCAGCAGCATAGGAAATATAAGGTTAACTGAAGGCGCATCAAAAAATTACCATTATGTACTACATATTACACGATAAAACTTTTTCCGCATTAAAATGTAGGTACTGCTCCCTGATGGACAAACCAACTAAGCAATTCGTAATGTGAGTACTCTTATGCAGACTGATTAGGTCCATCTTATTGGTTCTTATTGACCCATCCATATTATTTCTAACATGTGCGTTACAGAAACATTTTGTTTTTAGAAGATACAATTAAACGATTTTAAAGTTCTCTAAGTAGAACACCATGCAGCACAAAAATTTTATAACGAAGTGCTATAGAATGTTTGTGAGATTGCTTTGTAACTGTGTTATAAAAATTCTTTAAGACCTGTGAAAACGTTTATTCAACAATTCTATAAGTATTTCCTGCAAACCTTACAGAACCGCTTAAAGAACTAAAAGGTTCTATAGAACGGTGCCCATTTTTATGGTATAAGTGTTGTAAGAACGTTTTGAAAATGTTCTTAGATCAAACATTGCTCTATAAAGTTTGCTCTGGAAACGTTCTTACGATTTTTATAGAACAGGAAATTGTTAGCTGGGATGTGTTTAAAATTTGTCAACTTTTTGCAAGATATTTTCTCCATCTTGAACTCTTTTTACACCAGGACTTTCTTGAAACTTTCCTGTCTCTCAAATCCGTCTTTCAGCAATAGAAAATGTTTCTCTATGGAGAATCACTCGATTTGGAAATCTTCTACGATACTCTTCCACACTTCTTCTACAGTTTCCTTCATAGAAACCTAGCACAAGTAACATGTCAACTTTTTCGCTGAATATGAATTTTCCAGTCACGTCAACAACAAATAGTTGCAGAAACAAAATAGTTTTATTGCCAACTGTCAAATTTTAAAGACAAAGCCTACTACTGACTTTTTGATTTCTTCCAACAAACGCTATTAAAATCTTGTTTTAATTAATGCATTTTTTCTTGAAAGCCTTAAGATTCTCTAAAATTTAACAAGAGTGAAGAAGTGTTTTAAATAATTTTGCGCGGAATATTTTCATTCGTTTTAAATTTGATCAATGGAAAAAAAGTTTGATATAATTTTAGGGGCGATTCACCCTCAATGAACACCTTGTAGTATTTCAATTTACTTCAACTTATAGTCAAAGAAAACCGTTAATAAATCTAAATCATGTACCAAATTTAGTTATTCCAAGTTAAAGTAATTCAGGAGATATTTCCAATATTTTGAGACCTACATATACCTACTCTATGTCGGTGTTTATGCGGAACACCCTGTATATCATTCGAGTCTATATGTTTAGTCTAAGTTTGTTGTGAATGACCTTTAACTTAAAATGCGTGCCCTGAACTGGAATTTTGCGAATGTGATAAGGCGCCATACGGCCAATGGGCGGTGTATGACCCTGTACATACAACACCCCCGCATGGCGATGCATTTCGAAGTGAAATTTAATTAGCCCTTAATGATGATGAGGGGAGTGCAATGTGCGCAATATTACACACATGGCGCGTGTAAGCGTGGTCAGCCAAATAAATTATTACATTCAGACAGAGCCGATATGATGATATAATGCACGAATGAACGGCTTCTAATTATGAGTGATGCGAGGGAAATTTCACGACATTTTTAGCTGACATAAATTGCGGGGGAACTATTTTTCTACTAACGTTGCATATAAAATAACGAGTGATGTATGTAAACGTTTCATTAGAAGTTTTGACAATTTTAAGAGAGTTAAGATTTATCGCCTATTTCGGAGTGGGTAGCAAGTGGCTTTTTCCCCTCGATAACGACAAATGTGTAGTGTTGCTTATGGGGAACCGCCCCTAGTTGAATTATAACTTCAATCAAAACACGTTAAATATTCGCAGACTTAGGTGTTATCTTTAAAGCGTGTTTTTCAATTAAAATATAAAAAACTAAAAAGGTTTTCCTCATTACTATGCTGTGATTCATCTTCTCATTAATTTAAAACTTTGGAAAAAAACGGTGAACGTCTCCCTGAAAATTAGGATCATTTGGCGTTCTTCACTTTACACTTAATAAGGAACTTATACTAATTGCGTGATTACTTCCATGATTTCATTTGCATAATGCGCCCTGTCTCCACGTTTTGCTCCAAGGGTTTTCATACTTTCACTCTCTCCACTATATTAAAGTCTCTGGAGTAATGGCCCAATTATATTTAGGCGTCTTCTGTCCCTGTTTCTAAGTGATTCCCATCTTATTTCTCTCCTCGCCCTTAAGAATCAACGCAGAGAAAGACAGCTTGACAGGAAAACACTTGTTTACACAATTATGAAGAAATATCTACTTAATATATTGATATCGAGCATCTACAGTAGTTTTCAATGATTCACGTTTTCCTATTTCAGAAGAATCGTCAGGTCCTACGTCAGACGAGGAGTTCGGCTCTACGGGTAATGGCAATGCCAACATCCTTGATCTCAACTCGCCTGATAGCATAAACGAAGGTCTTCTACCTTCTACTCTAAACGTCCTTTCTCCAAACAAAACTGACGTCGGCGCTAAACGACATCCCTCTCCTTATTACTACGGCGACCTGTTCAAATATAAAACAGAAAACTCCCCTCCTAAAACGACTGTAAAGAACAAAAGAAATCAAAGTTTGAAACAAGAGCGGGAAAGACCAGAACCAAAATATCAAAATACTAATAGACGATCTAGGACCAATAGGAGATTTCGGAAAAGTTCCAGTTTAGATAATCCAAATGAACAGAGGGAGAAGACTATCAGAAATAGGCCACAGTTAAAATACAAGAAAAGTTCCAGTGTGGAAACACAGAGCACTGATTCTAGGTAATTTCTGAATACTTCAGGAGAAACGATCAATGTCAATCAATGTTTTTTTTTCCTTTGTAGAGACGCTCCAAATGGCACTCAAATGCCGCCAAATCCAGTAACCGTCGCTGCCTATGATGAATATGGACTAGACGATATGACACGCCAACGTCATGTATATGAGACTGCCTTCGACTGTCGTATTAGCAAGTCGGACGATGACTTAGACCAGATCGACAAAGTATCGAACCATCCTGTTCTCGTCCACATTAATAACACCTGGGAGACTAAGCCTGGGTCTGAACCCTCCATAGACAGTAGCACGCTCAATAGACGTAATAGAGCCAGAGAAAATTGCCAGAAACCGAGCCAGGAGGACAATAATACCGTTCTCGCATTGTCGCAGGATATACAGGTACTCCATCCTTAATTTGCATTTTACCTCAAATATAGGTCGAATCGGATCTACCAAAGTTAAATGATTGTTCACATAAACACGATAGATAATAGTTATAATATTTCTTAGTAATTAAAAACGTCTTAGAATATTATTTGTATCAATTCATTTCTAGGAATATAGAATAGTCTCTTGCTCATACTAATGCGAACACAAAAGGCGCTCCATTATAGGAAGTCGCATTACCTCACGTCGTAGTCAATTTGATTATATTTCCCTTTAAGTAGAGTAATACATAATTCATTTATTTTAATAAGAACAGAGCAAAGTCCCACATTTTTGACATACCGGAATAGCATATTATCAATATTTGTTTTTGCGTCAAACAATTGTCTTATCTCTATTCCAGAACATGCATTTGACTGCCACTGAAGAAAATAACTCAGCTTCCTCAGGCGGCCTACCCCTACGCGGGTACACACCCTCACCACCGTCCACAGCCCCCTTGCCCACAAAGTTTCACGGGAAGGAACACATGATGAACAGCATTCGTAGCGCGCCTAACCTCCCTTCCCACCCCAAATCCAGACTGAAAGACCTCCACCTCCCAGTGAAATCGTTGAGGGGTCGATCGCCTACTACCAGCAGTGACAGTCTGCAAATTCAGATTCATCGCGGCAGCGCTTTCGAGATTGAATTCGGTAACTCCAATAAGCTCATATCAGAATTTAAAGGACGACCAGGACACTCTAAAGACCATGTAGGTCCTGAGAAAGATAGGATTTTTGAAATTAAGAGTAGGCCAAGGAAGGATATGTTGTTGAATAAGAGGTCTAAAGATAGCCTTCTGGAGTTTAAAGGTAGAAGGGTGAGGCATAAATATTCTAGTACGGAGAGTATGACAACTAGTAGTAGTGGGGGAAGTATGGAGAGTATCAAGAGTAGTACCAGTGAAGGAAATAGAAGCACTTCCAGTTCCGAGAGTAGGCATTCACCGTCGCTAAGTTCTCATAGTTCCGATTCCGGAGGTAAGTAAAACTCTATATATTTCACTGAAATTATGTATTTCGAAAGTCTCTACGAATCTCGCCGCAATGTATTAAAATCGTTTAAAATTCTAAACGTTTAACAAGCTCAGTAATCTTTGCCTTTGTAACTATCTTACACATATAAAATATGATCGAATAAAACTGTCGTGTTCGAAACTCAATAAAATGAACGGAATTCGAGATTTCCTATTTAAAATATTCCCTGATTCACCTTCGGTGAGCTTTTCATATAAACTATTCACTATTATTTACTCTCTGTTTTATCGACTATATTTACCGCGCCGTAAATTTAAATCACCTTTGAATAATACTGTACAACAAAAACAGCGCGGGAGCACTAATACCCAATTGCTAGAGATTAAGGTTATTTTAGACTTCGTAGCTACTCAATTTAAATTCTTATTTAATGTTTCATTTTCTTAGTTCCAACTATACTCATTCTTCGAGAGCTACAGACCATAAAGGCTGAATCAAACTGAAATCCGATGTATTCTCTAATTTCTGTCTATTCCAAAGCTTTAAATTTGAAAAAGCTATCGTTTTTGCTAATTTAATGCCCCGATATTGTCAAAAACTGTTATACAGGGTGTAACTAAATAAGTGTAAACACAATTAACAATTTTATTCACAAGCACTAAACAAGTTACAATATTGAAATTAACCTGACATTTTCTACTACCAAAATGACACTTAGCCAGTAATTTATTTGGTTTACCCCATGGTTGTAAGTGGTGGAAAACGCAACCCCTAAAATTTATTTCCAACGTAACTTTTTGTCTTATTATATATTTACCATTTAAAAATTTATTTCCGATAGCCTGTTTCATTCTAAAAAAAATGTCTCTTGCATTTTTTGCTCAAAATAAACCAGTTCACAGCAAAAAATTATTTTAGGAACAAGATACATATCGCCATAAAACGAAAATACGAAACTAATTTATCTAGTAGGCCGCTATTAGCGATACTGACAATTAAATTAGAATCAAGCTGTCAGTTTGTAAATTTTTGAAATTGAAGTAATACTAATTGTGTATTGTTCTGTTCTTAATTTGTTACTTTAATAATTCACTTGTTATTAAAATGGCATACACAAATGAGGAAATGGCTGATATGCATTACGTTTACGGTCTGTCGCAGGGGAATGGGTTAGAAGCTTCTAGAAGATATGCTGAAATGTATCGTCAACGGCAGCATCCTTCAAATAGAATATTTGCCCGAAGCAGTACTTAATTTGATAGAAGAACAACCTACTACCAGTACTAGAAAGATTGCTTTCCAGCTAAATGTTGATCATATGACGGTATTTCGAATTTTAAAGGAACATCTCTTATACCCTTACCATCTGTAACGAGTACAGGCACTGTTACCGCTAGACTTTCCGAACCGTTTTGAATTTTGCAATTGGATGCTGGAAGTGATTAGAAGAAATCGTGACTTTCTGAAGACGATGGAATTCACAGACGAATGTAGTTTTTCTCGGGACAAGATTATTAATTTTCATAATTACCACATATGGGCTGATGAAAACCCTCACGCTATTGTCGAAACTAACCATCAAGAACAGTTTTCTCTTAACGTGTGGGTCGGAGTTATTGGAGATTATTTAATTGGGCCTCATTTGCATCCCGTACGGCTGGAGGAAGTTCCTTTGGGCGTCAGAAGGGATATGGTTTTTATGCATGATGGGGCTCCCGCCCATTTTAGTCAAGTAGCACGTCAGCATTTAACTGAAACATATGCAAATCAGTGGATAGGTTGAGGAGGACCACAGAATTGGCCCGCTCGATCCCCGGATCTCAATCCTCTCGATTTCTCTACTTTGGGTCATTTACAGCATTTGGTTTATCGTACTCCTGTTCGCAATGTAGAGGACTTAAGAAACCGCATTATCGATGCGTGCAGGGTAATTAGAGAGACTCCAGGAATATTTGAGCGAATACGTGGCTCAATGCGCCGGCTTCTAGACGCATGCGTAATGTCTGAAAGTAGACATATTGAACATTTACTATGATTTCTACATGTTGTATGTTTTGTTATTAATAAATTAGTTTTGATTATTCCCCTTTAATCATTTAATGCAGGTAGTAACTATAAAATATTTTTTTGCTGCGAACTGGTTTATTTTGGGCAAAAAATTCAAGAGACATTTTTTTTAGAATGAAACAGGCTATCGGAAATAAATTTTTAAATGGTAAACAAATAATAAGACAAAAAGTTACGTTGGAAATAAATTTTAGGGGTTGCGTTTTCCACCCCTTACAACCACGGGGTAAACCAAAAAAATTACTGGCTAAGTGTCTTTTTGGTATTAGAAAATGTCTGGTTAATTTCAATATTGTAACTTATTTAGTACTTGTGAAAAAAATTGTTAAACAAATTTTATGTACCCCCTTTAAGGGGCTGTATCTTAACAAGGGATGCTCCAATAAAGTTTCTTTATATGAAAGATCTTTTTTTCGATGAGGAATCACCCCCTTAAATGTTTTACACTTATTTAGTTACACCCTGTATAATTGTACCTACTGAAAATAATAAGTGTTGTGTAATACAATTATATTTCGATATCCTCGTCCAATTAGATAACACATGTAGTAAACACAGTCGTGTTCTTTGTCGAGCACATTTAAAAGATGAATCATCACAACCAAAAAATGATTCCGTAACTTCTCTTTTAACCGCTAGCCGGACATTCATTACACTGTTGTGCTTTGTCGAGATAACACGGTTTGAGTTCATGTGTGTGAAAAGTGAAAGTGAAGCTGTGAAGTTAGTCGGAAAGAAGTGAAGTTACTAGTGAAAATATTAGTGAAGTTCACATAAACTTCAGAATTATTCTTAGGTAAAACTTTCAACCTAGATACGATTTTTCCCTCGTCAGGTGTGGTCGGTTCTGGATCAGTTTCAGGTAAAATGTTGAAAAGAAATACGTAGTTAATAGTGAAAACAATAACGGAAAATGTTATTTATAATTAATGAAGTTATACTTATCAGAATTATTCATAGATAAAATGATAAATCTATATGAATAACAACCAGCAATAATCATTGAAACTGTGAAGTTAATGGCCATATTACTCTTTTCGCTATATTTATTGTTAATAAATAGATATAGATACTAATTATTCCCAAGATGAAGTTGATTCTAGAACAGTTTATAGGAAAAAATGACATTAGTAAAAACAATAATGAACTATTGAAAAAGGAAAGCAAAAAATTATCAATGAAATCCATACAAACTTATATGAATTATTAATAAGTGTAACAATAAACTCATACGAGTAAAAATCAGCTAAATCAGTTATAGATGTTAAATTAATCGGCCAAATCTATGAATTGAGTACTTACTTTATATTTTGAAAGGCAGATGTTTTCCCCTAAATGAGACAAAGAGAAAGGCTATGTCAGATATATGAGATGAGGTTAAATTTATGTTTCATAGAAAATGACATAAATATAAACTTATTAAACAGAATTATTCATAGGTATAACAGTAAACCTATCTGGTAGTTAAAGCCGTTAAGCTGTTAAAGTAACCAGTCAAATGACAATATTTATTTTTCTTTAATGTATATCAAGGAGGATTTTGCTTCCCTAAGTGATAAAATTATTAATGACGTTAATATGAATTTAGAATTAATAGTAATAATAGGTTTATTTATTTATTTTCTCAAAAATGTTACAAAAATGTGGTGTACAAAAATACTATATACATGTATATCCACATATATACACAATTATTCATAAGTATAACTTTAAACCTATATGAATAACAATTAGTTAAAACCGTTTAACTATTAAAATTAGTCAAATGAAGGTTTATTTATATTCTCAAAATTTTACAAAAATGTGGTATGCAAAAATACTATATAATTATACATGTGTATACACATATACACACAATTATTCATATGTGTAACTTTAAACCTATATGAATAACAGTTAAAACCGTTTAACTATTAAAATTAGTCAAATGACCGTATTTAGTTTGTTTTATACTATACGGTAATGTGGATTTTTAGTTGTTTTGGTAAAATAGTAAAGAGTTTATGATAGATATAATCCTTAGTGCATATATTTAAGTTCTTCAATATATTGCAAAGATATATTGTATGAACATTTTTGTTTTTCTTCCTTAGATAAAGATGATTCTAGATCTGTGTGGTTAGAATTCTGCAATTGTGTGGTTAGAATTCTAACATTACATACCTATTACTGGCATACAATTATGAAAATATTCCTCTATAGTCTAATCCCACTATAAAACGACCTTCACCGAGCTGGTTAATGGATGAAAAGTATTTTATATCCAATTAAATATGTCAATAAATATATTGCAAATGGGTTGTCTAAAAAAAATCAGTCCAGAATATGATTAATTAACAATAAAAAATTATTATTTTTTTAACATTTCACTGGTTTGGTTAATAGACAAATTCCATACCAATCGAAAGTATGAAGCCCATAGAATATGCAAACGTTAGGTTGACTATTTTTTTCCCGTCACAACTCTTGGGTAGGCAGGTATAAACAGGTAAATCGATACTAGTAACTTGCACCGGTGTGGTTAATAAATTAAAGTTAAATTAAAATAAAAATTATTTCATTACCAACACGGTGGTATAGGGTTGCCTGCAAAAAATCAGTCCTGAATTCCGGTTGTCGAGTTTTAAAAAGTGAAATATTCCCCAGTGAACCATTCCATGCGATAGAAGAGTACACAGCATTGCAGCTGTGTGTAGTTCGTCCATACCGAAAATGAAGACGATCCGTTTATCCATTTCTCCAAAAAATCGAATAAAGTCAGGGGGCGGCGGTATTATTATTAATCTGCCCCTAGGAACCCCTAACTCGAAGACATAAAATTTGAGGTCGATCGGATTCGATTTGTGGCCGTGACATGTGCGGAATTTTTTTTTTATTGTAAACGGCGGCAGCTGTGGGACGGAATCGGAGATTTCCCGAATTCATAACTGAGGGGTGGAGTCTCGAAGTCACGAATTCGAGAAATCGACCTTTTCTGTTTCATTTCGAATACATATTCATGTGTTTTATGAAAATATGAAAAAATGCTTCTATAGAATTTTTTGTACAAACAACGGTTTACGAGTTGGGCGGCAAAATACCACCGCCTCCGGACTTTATTAGATTTTTTGGAGAAACGGTTAAACTAATTGTCTTCATTTTCGGTATAGACTATTATTTCCTGGTAGTGACTTGAAATGGTATTATGACGTTCCTGCCGCCCCTCCGGGGGCGGCCCTTGATAACACGAAATTTTTATATATTTTTAGGTATTAATAATATTGTGTGAAACTAACTACTCAGTGGACAAAAGCCCCAACCTGCGTTGAATTACACCCACAATATCTACCCATATATTCTTTATTATTAGCTTTTGTAACCTTTTTTTACTGTGGAATTGTTCATTAGCATACCTAGATGTTTGGTATCAGAGAACATACATATGACTTAATTGATAGGAACTGTATGAGATTTGATTTATATTAGCTTAAAATACCTTTCTAAAACAGTAAAAAAAAAACACGAAATTTGTCTAAAATCATTGAAATTGTTTTGTGGTTTCTTCTCCACCTTACCTATCGAAAAGTCTGATAAAATTTTATGATTATATGTATCGTTTCCTTAAAAAAAATTGAACGTAATTCGGGGCGGCAAATGGATTATTAGAAAATTTTATTTTTTTACGGGTTTTCGAGGGATAGATTAATAATAATAGGTACCGCCGCCCCCGGACTTTATTCGATTTTTTGGAGAAACGGATAAATGAATCGTCTTCGTTTTCGGTATGGACGAACTACACACAGCTGAAATGCTGTGTACTCTTCTATCGCATGGAATGGTTCGCTGGGGAATATTTCACTTTTTAAAACTCGACAACCGGAATTCAGGACTGTTTTTTCGCAGACAACCCTATACCACCGTGTTGGTAATGAAATAATCTTTATTTTAATTTAACTTTAATTTATTAACAACACCGGTGTGAGTTACTAGTATCGATTTAACTGTTTATACCTGCCTACCCAAGAGTTGTGACGGGAAAAAAATAGTCAACCTAACGTTTGCATATTCTATGGGCTTCATACTTTCGATTGGTATGGAATTTGTCTATTAACCAAACCAGTGAAATGTTTAAAGAAAACATAATTTTTAATTGTTAATTAATCATATTGAAATTTTTTAGACAACCCATTTGCAATGTATTTATTGACATATTTAATTGGATATAAAATACTTTTCATCCATTAACCAGCTCGGTGAAGGTCGTTTTATAGTGGGATCCTATACTACTAGATACAAGTTTGTATTGATATATGTAAACTCAATTACATGGGCCTAGGTCCAAAACTTCAAGTGATTAAAGACAAACAATGTTCTGTAGTTAATCGATTGTATTCAACAATTTTATAATTTTGGCAAATCAGTACCCAACACGTTTCTTGTTTATCTCGAAATTACTGCTGCCGACTGTCTTTAATAAGTTATCGTAATAAAAATAATGTTTGTGGGATTTCAAAAATTTTGTCTGATTTTACAAAAATTAAATTTTGTGCTCACTATTAATTTGTACCCCTATAGTGCAGTTTCTACAAGATGGCATGCACGAAGTAAACATCTTATATGTAGCAAATTACTTGCAACATTTTCTGAGTTGATCTGCCATACACGCAGGTCCATAATTATTCACAAAACGCACTCTATTAATTTTTACGCCCATAGCTGCATCATCGGTAAAATGCAACTGTAAAAAGTAAGATGTACGCTTCATATTTTAATTTTGAAAAAATTTTAACGTGACAAAACTGGCATCGCACTTATCTAGTTGGTAGTGACAACACGGAAATATATATTTTCAAAATTTTCGAAATGGTTCTTTATCCAGTGTACTGAAAAATTTTACAAATGCTTAACATACAAATATTGACGTACTTTTCAATGTCTGCAATTGTATGAATTTCATCCAATTAAAATATTCTTGCAAATACAACAAGATACCACTGCACTGCCGTACATTATTTCTGGAAAATACATTTGTTCTAAGTCAGTCGGCGGGGAAGATTTAATATCGTATAGGTATGTACGTTCTTTAGCTGCGCTGGTGATTCCTCAGAACAAGCCAGCCCTATTAATCAGCATGGTTTTCTTTTTAAGATTATCATTGCAAAGCCAAAAGTGCAGCCTAATAGTCCTTTTGCCGCCTTTTAACACTAGATACGTGTTATAGAAGTTTTCTCTGGTGGTTTAGAAACTGTCAACAATTCCCATCATATCAAAGTCACTTAAAATGAAACTATCTTGCATCTGTAAAAGATGTATATACTTCCTGCATCTATATTATACATTTAGAAATAGTGGTTACTTTGCCAAAAGAAAAAATATTTACTTTACACTGCAAATGTCAATCCCACTGTCCCGTTTTAAGAGATTCATTTAATTATAATATTTCTTGTTCTTGTTCTATATACTTAAGTCAACTATATCTCAATCTTTAATTTTGAATATATTGAATGCCGAATACCGACAAGTTATTAACAAATCGGTTCTAAAGGTTGCATTCTGAATGAAAATTTAGTTTTACTAAGAATAATGTAACTTGGGATTCCTGCGAAGTTTTAAATGATATTTAACATTCCTTAGAAAATTTAGCGATGGAAAAGAGAGCTAAGAAATTAGTAATGTTTGTTTTATTGTGTTAGCTTCATTGGTTCCCTATTTAGAATACATGCAATCTAAAGTCAATATAAATAATATTATTATAGAGAAAATATAGTATAGAAATTTATATTACAGATATATTGAAATAGTAAACCAGTATTTAACTTCAATTGATTTGTTGAACATCCTGAACTGTGTTTCGCTAATTAAAATAATTAAGAAAGTTGTCGTTTTTAGAAATAACAAATAAGTATTACTTAATTTCAACGAACTTAAGCAATTTTGTATCACATCTGAATCTGTATAACGCTGAATAAAAATATTATGGAAGCTAGTGGAATAAACACTCAAAAAATTGTCAATTACTATCATACTACTATAATTAGTGCTGCGCAGCCCAGCAATTTCACTCCATTGTGAGTAGTCTAATCTTTTTTAGCCTGCTGTGGAGTTCTTGAATTGCGAAACAGCGAATATGAATGTGGCTGTAGTAAAGAATGTTCTATTAAAATAGTAATATTCGTTATAATTACGAGTGTATACAATACAGTGAATATAACAATAAAATAAATAAATAAAATAAAATTATGCATTGAAGGGACAAATTATATATGTTATTAATAATATAATATAATTTGTGACCGTTTTTTATAATTATATTTGGTAGTTTGCTTTGCCCTTGATGGCATTATTGAAAATATGGTGTTGAAAATCCCTATTTGCTCAAATTTTGACAGAAAATATAATACTTTTAAATATTCTCAAATCTTAGTTATAAGGAACGACTTTGGATCAAATGATTTAAGTGGTTTAAGCTGTGGTACTAGACAAGCAAGTACGTCAGCAGCTTATAAAGCATAGAGATTAATGTCGAAGCTATTAAAAACTGGATAGCCAAAAAAGTCGGAAATATTTGCTAAAATTTTCATATACGGCATACATTTAATTTTATAGAAATAATTGCTAATGATATGTAAAACAATTGTCAGTCAACTTGTACCTAATTAATTAAACATTATTATAATATCTATACAGATGATATTTATTAAATCGGGAAAGGTTTGCATGAAAATATTTGGTAAGCTAATAGTTTGACTTCACATAAATGGCATAACTAAGCAAAATGCTATATTAAAATAACAAAACGAAAATTAATTATCTTTAAACATCTACATGTGTTATCTAATTGGACGAGGATATCGAAATATAATTACAAGAACAAGCGACTTACCTGTAGTAAGTTCGTTCTGAATTATATGAGATATACTCGTCCAATTAGATAGGTCCCACCCTGTGAGCCCTCCCAATTATAAATTTTGCGTTTTAACTTCAACAATGTAATGAATGTCCGGCTAGCGGTTAAAAGAGAAGTTATGGAATCATTTTTTGGCTGTAATGATTCATCTTTTAAACGTGCTCGACAAAGAACGCAACTGTGTTACTACATGTGTTATCTAATTGGACGAGTATATCTCATATAATTCAGAACGAACTTCCTACAGGTAAGTCGTTTGTTCTTGTAATTATTTTTATTGCACTTTTGTATAGTTTTTATACCTGGGCGCCTTCTAAACTGGTACGTCTATGGACTGTTGTTCTCTGAAGATTAGGTATAGATATTTGGTATCAATTTCAATATTGATAACTATAAAATTACGAAGTAATTATAAATGCATTTTACAAGTGTGAGATTATTAAATTTCCGTGGTATGAGAATTTTTAAACATAGGCCTAAAATTTTCAGGTAATCCAAACAATTACCCCGTCCCTCAAACCTCTGCTGGTTTTTTAGCTCAACATGCTAACAAGCTTCATATATTGAGCCCCATTTCCGACAAATCCTCTCAGGAGCCGATATCTGAAACGTCGGATAACAACAGAAACAACAACTCGCAGAAATGTTCCCCTGAAGAAGTCGTTGTCACTCCCGAAACCATTAAAACCAAACGCCGCCTGCCTCAAAATAAAAATTTACTTAATCTAGGGTTTCACACAACTAACCCTGAGATTCAAGGTTCTGATAGCGGCATTTCAATTCAAAGTAGGGAAGGTATCAAGTCCAGATTCGGTTTTACAACAGCGGAACTCTCTGCACCTCCTAGCCAACAAGATTTTTCTGATTTACCGTTCGATATGCCCAAGTTGAGACGTAGAAGAATGTTACCTGAAGTTGCCTGTACTTCAGGTAGTGCCACTTCGGTGGATCTTAGAGATCTGCCATTTGATATGCCTAAGTTGAGAAGGAGAATGAGGCTACAGCCATCTAACTTGGAGGCCAGCGTGTCCCAGGCGTCATCCAGTCAAAGCGTTCTGGAGACTGACAGACAGGGTAAGTTGATTTATGTAGTTTTGGCCTTGTATGACCCTAAGGGATTCTCCGAGGTTCCTATTCTTTAGTGGATATCATTTATTTTACAAGCCGAACAAACATGCATTTTCCGACAAAAAATATAGCTTGAATTTATCATATAATTCAGACAGAAATGCTATTGAACAGTATATTTAATATTTTAAATAATTCTATTTCTTTTCATGTTCCATCATTACGCCTTCATTGCGTAAATATTTTTAGACACTTGTTGAGCAGTTTGTGTTGAAGAAATCAGTGCTATTTAAACCCGCTATCAATCAATTTATTTAGACCACGTCCTCGTACATAGATTGCTCTGTCCCTTACATAAGATTTTTTTATATAAAAAGTAATCTATCACCTATTCCAGCAGTCTGGCTATGTCGAGATAAACGTTACAAAGTTATCAGCTCGTTCAGCTGGAAATGTCAAATAAGATTGAACACGTTTAGCAGTTCTGGCGTGTATTATAATTTCCAATCGATTTTCTCTTTGGAAGATCTAGATTAATTAGGAATTCAACTCAACATACTTTGCTCGGAATCGGTAAAGCGAAAGCAAGTTGAAAGAGAACAGGATAAAATTTGTCGTTAATAGGTTATTCCACATTGCCAGAGTCACTAAATAAAATTTTATATTTCTAGTTTAGAAAGGAAAAAATATAATGCACGTCCCCAGAAACGGATTGGTCATGTCCTTAGAGATTATTTAATCGATTGTCTTGCTGTAGCCTGTAAGTTTCAACCTCAGCAAGAAATAGCAATTCTCTTTGTTCCAGCATTGTGTAGACCAAAACTAACATTGAACCTGGGCGAAATAAGCATGAGACAACAACATCCAACTTTGGGATTAGCACTAACGCTAGGCTTAAATCTAAATCCAACAATTGGAGAAATTACGGCTAGTACCGACGCAATAGATGTAAATTTACCATTGGAAAAACAAGGGTAAGGCGGAGGTTGACCGACGTATTGACACTGACTGAAATTTTAATTTCCTCTCAGGTGGTTTCATGGATCGATTAGTAGAATGGAAGCAGAAAATGTTTTAAGGGTGCTAAGAGAGGGAAGTTTTTTAGTAAGGAACAGTGAATCTATTAAACATGATTACTCCCTCTCCTTGAAGTAAGTATTTATTTCTGACGTAAGATGGAGTAACTCAGGGATCCTTTCACGGTCCGATAACCTGTTTTAAAGTTTGTGAGGTGAGTACTTTTTTATATTTTAGGAGCGCAAGGGGTTTCATGCATATGCGGATACAAAAAAATTCGGGGGATGGTTGTTTCATCCTGGGCCAGTTCAGCAAACCGTTCAATTCGATACCAGAGATGATAAAACATTTCTCTATCAACCGTCTGCCAATCCGGGGGGCGGAACACATGTGCTTACTGCAACCCGTTATTGCACAACTTTTGTGATAAGGTTTTACTGTTATCTGACTTGAGAAATATTTCAGGTTTTAACATATTATAAAATGATCAATTGTTAACCAAGTTTTTCAATCTCTTACACAAAAACATCAACGAAAACCATTCTCGACGCTTTCTAAAATGCATGCGTTTCATAAAAATTCTCCACTACCTTAATGAGTAGCTGGTGATATTGTTATCCCGTTATACATATAATAGTTATTTCTTCATACTTTAGAGCTTCCCTTTTTTCCAAAATTAACAATTACCCAAGTTTAATTAATTTATCATTTTCCAATTTAGATGATATATAAAATGGTGGTTGTAAATAGATCTTCTGCTGTCAGGCGGATGGTTAAAGAGGTAGTAGATGATGGACTTGAATAATTGGAAATGCTATTTTTTATAATACCAATAAAACTGTATATAGGGGTTTTAAAATATAAAACTACCTCACTTGGCGACATTAAACAATAACAAATATCCATTTTATAAGTAAAATAACACCGAAAAATGTGCCCTAATGTATCAGACTGAAATAGATAATGCCATAATCATAGCAAGAGAATAACGCCAATACGCCAATACGCCAATCTTTTATTCTATACATCCAAATTTTTACTGGTTGACTACCAGATGAATATCTCGATTGCATTTTTGTTACCTGTATAAACTGTAGAAGGTTTGAAAGGGACACATTTTTTTGGAAATTGATATATAAAAATCATGTATCATGTATCACTGTATATATTTTTGTGTAAGAGTTACCACTGGCTTCCATAAGTAGAAATTAAAAAAAATGTATTATGTTAATTTTTCTACGTATGTTAATTATTTTTTTAGCGCCTCATATATGATATGATGTATAGTTATTACTTCCACATACAGAATGTTTTTGTTACGTTAAAAAAGTACATAGGCCACGTTTATAAAACGCATTTTTAAATAAATACTCGTAACATTACTTAATAACTAAGGCCCGCTAGAGACAATGCGGGAATTCGCGATTTGCGAGGAATTCGCGAATTCATCAAACCCTGCACACGATGCACGAATTTTACAAACCACGCATCGCGAATCGCGAATTTACGCATAGTCTGTAGCGGGCCTAAAATATAAGTACCTGAATAAAAATAAAAAATAAAATTTTGCGCGAAAATGGAAATTATTTCAAAATCGATCAATGACAATTAGATGCATTCAAAATATATTATTTTCTTTGCTAAAACGACAGACTGACAAAATCGAAAACAGGGTTCCGCTTACGTATTTTAAAATGTTCCCCTATACATTTCATATTGAATATTTTGGTTCACGTAAGCCCGTCACTTACAAATACGCAAGAAATTTATTTTATAATAAAATCTGAATGAAACACTGATATTTAATTTATAAAAAGGGACCTGAGAATAGTAAAAATTTGCAAAAACGGAACGATTGATTATATTTTTGCATTAACAAATTTGAAATTTTAAATTGAAACAATTTATTTTCTATGTCGACTGAAGTAGATAAGCAAAGTTTTAATGATGATGGAGTGATGATCCGTATCAAATACTAACATTATATCGATAATAATTTTCTCATTTAAATTGTTTCAATTTTTTTATAAACATGGCCCTGAGCTTAAAATTTATCATATAATAAAGTGCAATATTTTCTAGCCTACATTTTGTGAACCTAAACGTACTTAACAGTATTATTTTATTGTTATATCTACTATTAAGTTTATGTTTGTTTATATTGTTGACTAAAACTGGTTTATCTGAAACCAAAAAAAAATCCCTTAGATTAGTTTACCTTTTGGGATGCATTGTTTAAAATAAAAGTTAGATTATCATCATCATTTGTAGGGCTTTATGAACATATTGCCAAAGAAAATGACTGTGAATATTTATACATACTTATATATTATATACCTTTGAAAGTTATATTAGCTAGAATTTAAGTAGATCTTAGATCAATGTAATGTTCTAGTAATAGAGGAAACAAAACTTTCGAAAAAGTACTTTATTAATATTATTACAAACTTCACTCACCTTTTATGGCTCATTGTAATATATTTATATTTTCTGTTCTATTCAAATTATAAAAAATTACTATGATATTTACAAATTTATCTTTATTGTAGCATACTATTATTTAATATAGTATTAGTTTAGGAAATTTGTGATGAATGTGTTAATATGGGACTGAATAAAAGTACATAACTCCGATATCTCGCCGTCCCGTATGAACCTTACCTGCATCCCAGTCCTGTTAGCTTTAAGTTACAATATTATAGACAAATATCATCAATGATTAAAACTTATTTGACACAGTAGAAACGGAACACAATTTATATAAGGTAAGTAATAAAATGACATACATTGCTATAAGTTTTATATATTTATTTTATAAATATATACACGTTTCATATGTAATTCTAATAAAAACACTTTTCTAAAACTTATATCTATTTAAGTAAAGTCTTTATATTACTAAAATATGTTTTATGTGTGTAAAAATTATCTTTAGAATGTTTCAGATCATATTAAATTAAAATATTTCGTTTCATATTCAGTCAGGTTGCAAGAAATACTATTACACATATGCATAGCAGTGGCACAGCAAGTAATTTTCTTAAAGGTAGAATTCAGTAATTATATTTTATAAAAATAAAAATTTAATATGTGGCATTCATTTCAATATATCCAACATATAATTTAAAATGGAATATACCCTTACAAATTATATTAATAAAACAATTTAGTATGTTTTTGGAATAGAGGATGTTAAAATTTTTGGTTCAAAATCAGTCATATTGTGAACACTATCAACAGTAACGCGGCAATATATTTTTAAAGAGGATATAAAACAAATAACCTTAACTTTTGATTTCGTTTTAAATGAGCTACGCTATGTATTGTAGTCATATTTATGTCCATGCAAGCATTTTAAAAACTATTTATCACAATTTGAGAACACGTAATACATTGAGCAGAAGCCAGGCAGTTTTCAAACATGAACGATAGAGTCCATCTTGGTATATTTCTTTTCCGTTCTTTCGAAAAAGTGCATTTTGCAAACGTAGAAGCAACTAGTACCGTAAATTATGGCACCAACAAAAAGCACGCTGAGGACGATTATTAGAATCGTTTTCCAGTTGCTTGGTTCCTGTCGTTGAGGTAAATCTGTAAAAAAAACCTATTTGCACCATAGTTCAGTTGAGTAAAGAACTTAAAAATTATAGAAATAGTTTTTAAAGGTTATTTTATGTGAAATGATAAAACAAAGAGACTGAAAAATTAATATTTCTGTAATTTTGAATTCTATCAATTGTTATTATATATTTTTAGGTATTAATAAAATTGTGTGAAACTAACTACTCAGTGGACAAAAGCCCCAACCTGCGTTGAATTACACCCACAATATCTACCCATATATTCCTTATTATTAGCTTTTGTAACATTTTTTTACTGTTTTAGAAAGGTATTTTAAGCTAATATAAATCAAATCTCCTACAATTCCTATCAATGAAGTCATATGTATGTTCTCTGATATGACTTCATTGATAGGAATTGTAGGAGATTTGATTTATATTAGCTTAAAATACCTTTCTAAAACAGTAAAAAAATGTTACAAAAGCTAATAATAAGGAATATATGGGTTGATATTGTGGGTGTAATTCAACGCAGGTTGGGGCTTTTGTCCACTGAGTAGTTAATTTCACACAATATTATTAATACCTAAAAATATATAAAAACTTTTACATAAAAGGTGAACATTTTTCAAGTAGGTATGGTCATTTTTAATTCATTGACAGGATGTCACTTTTTGTCATTGTCGATATTTAACTTCAAATAATTTTAATTTTTATAATAATTTTTATAGTTAGATATTTGATTCAACTTAAAGGAGACCACCTGAAGAAGCAATCTTAAAAAAAATGCAGAAATAGGTCAGATCTCATCTATTGTGGTTGAATTTGTCGTGTTCCCACTACCAAAAAGTGAAGTTAGATATTTATAGAGTGAGTAAATTAGATTATTTTCTTTAGATAATTATTGAATAGAGCTTTGTCTGTGGAATTGTTCATTAGCATACCTAGATGTTTGGTATCAGAAAGCATACATATGACTTCATTGATAGGAATTGTAGGAGATTTGATTTATATTAACTTAAAATACCTTTCTAAAACAGTAAAAAAATCAATTGTTATGTTGAAAAAACTACAAAATAAGTACTAATAGGGTCGTATCTAGGGACGCCAGGTGGGGCAGTTTTGTAATTTAGTGCAGTAAGTATATAGTTTTATTATTCCCAGCTCCAGTTTCTTAAATATTTTGATGCAAATATAATGATTTATTTATTTTCTTCGTATGACGTAAGTCATCTGAATTCTTGCCGCAACTATACCAATGGAAGGCTCGAAAATTCTTGAAATAGAAAAAGTGGCCGTGACAATAATAACTTAATTTTAAAAAAATCACTTAGATAAAATTGAAATGAAGAGTACACTTGTTCGTGCATTTTGAAAAATATTTATGTTGCCCTCATCAATTGGGCGCCATATTTTGTTTACGAATTTTTCAATAATTGCATTGGCAGTGGCAATGATAGCAACTTTCTCTAGAAAATTAAGCAATGTAAGTACATTTTTTGTGCAGAATGCACACTGGAAAAAGTATTTGGACAAAAATAGAAAAGAATTAAAAAACTAAATAGCATTACATATAGGTAGTGCCCTCTGTATCACTTAATAAAATTGCCATGTAATTATTTACAAAAAACAAAATTTTAAGCTCAATTCCACGGGGTTATTTCTAGAGACTCTAGAGCCTTTAACAATTAGAATTCGTTAAAACGAAAAAACGGTCTGAAGTTGACTGCATGCGTCAATTTTTTTAAGTATTTCTAAGTCACTGTATAAGAAGGAAACATTTTGTTTCATTAAGTTCCCTCTGTAAAAGCTACGGCTCGGATTATTTTTTAGTTTAAAACGTTCGCAATCGCCAGCTGATCCGCCACTGCGTTATTTTACAAGACCATTTAAAATCGATGAACGTTTCATTTATTTTTTATAGGGAGCTTATTTTGAATGGCAAATGTAAATTTACAGTTAATTAAAATAATTTTATACCTACATACTGGTTTCTTTGAAAAACAAAGTTCAACTTTATAACTAATTATTGCAATTTTAATTTGATTTATACGAAAAATATGTATGTATTCACCCCACTGTTATTTAGAAATAAGAACTATTCAAAGTATTAAGGTCAAACTTATTTTCAAACAAGTAATCATCTTATAAATTTTAAAGTGGTTAAAATTGTTGGAAGTCTGATAAAAATAAACATAAAGATCACTTGGCAGAACACATTTATTTTCTCAGGTAAGGTGAAGCGATTGATAGCAATTAGAAAAATATTCATTACTGCCTTCAGTTCGATGGTCATAACTTAATCAATTTCCGGTGTAGAGTTGCCTATAGCTTGATATTTTTATTGATAAGGAATACTTCTACTGATACATTATAATGAACTGTAAATATGACTATGACTACTCATTATTTATCTGCATTCTTCAACTCGGGTGGGTCTTTATTTTATGTTTAATGTGTAAGTAATCAGACCATATTCTTAGCCATATCTCTTAAAATATTCATCTTGAATTCAGATGCAATAGGAATTAGATAAGAATATCAAGTAGGTAGTGTGTAATTAATTTACTGTGATTTACTAATTCTAAAGGTTTATGAATAAGAAAATAAAATTATTAACACTTTTTAACACTCATATCTATTTTTAACAACTGTCGGTATAGATACGAGTATAATAATGTGTATTTTATTACTACAAGTGACTAATTGTTTTAACTTGTTAAATCTTAGAACAAAGTTATAAAATAAAAACCGCATATCTATAGATAGTTCTAAAATAGTGTTTTACATTGATAAAGCAGGTATTTCCTATAAAATTTACTGATAACTACCAATATTAGTCTCCAAACCAACTTCCTCTTTAATAGATAACTTATTAGCATTTTTAGAAAAATCTCTTTCAAATATGAAATCACTACACCATCCTTAATAATTTTTAAATGCTTTTTATTTTGAAAAAATTCAGTGGTTGCCTTATTGGCGTTATAGAGTAGAATTTTTTAACGAGAAAGTCTCGTTTATATATAAAATTACACGCTGCTGCATTTGTATATACTACTTGGAATACGAATTAAGCATGAGAATAAATTATTTTTAATTACGGTTTTTATACTACTTATAGGTATATCTTTTGTGCTTGTTTTATTCAACTGTAAAACTTAAATAAGCTAATTATCATATATAATTATTACACTCACCTGCAGTAGATTTATTATATCTTCCAGCCCTATACTGCTGAAAACTGCATTCAGGCAAAGAAAGGCCTTAAATAAAAAGCAACGTAAAGATATTGTAGATATTGAACTTGCATTTGCCATTATAAAATAGATCAAAATTTAAAAAAATACACACCTATTACCAGAATGAACAACACCTTAAAATACATTTTGTTTATTAAACCTTTTGTATAGTTAATTTACTTAAATGTACACTTCTCACGTTACCATTGAGAAGATACTCAGACACTACTTGTTGCTTCTTCGACACACCAGCCAGCACCAGCTTCCAGCTTAAAGCAAAGCTCGTTGGTTCAACTTGCGGGCAATGGAATGGGTATTAAAAATATTTTGAACCCCACCGGACGCGGTGTGAAATGTTTTACAGGTCCGGCTTTATGAAACTGAGAAATGAGAATAATATTTATTTTAACGTTTGTAGCATTATTTGGTAATTATTTACATTAGCGGAAACCTCTTCAATCTTTAAAAAAATCCTACCTCTCTATTCTCGAGGGTGCTAAACACGAATTGAAAATTAATTTTGTGCGGTCGACTCTTGTCGTCGAAAAAAAATCAATATTGTAACCTTTATGTGTACATTACATTAGGTTGAAGTTGCAATATACACTACCTATTTATTATATATTTCTTTTAAACACGACTTAACGACTTATAAAAGTATGTAGAATGGGATAGGTCGACCCTGACCAACATTCTAAGTTATGAGAAGGCCAGTGGTGGTGGCAAACGGAAACAAATACAGTTATAAGGGTTAAGGAACGTTTGAAATTTAATTTATTGAATACTTGAAATAAAATCGAAACTAGAAAGTAATTTTTTGTTTAAATTAGAAATATTGTGTTTATTATAAAAGTGATATAACTTCCTACATAGGTATTAGTAAAAACCTATATACCTAGTTTTTTTTAACGTCGAATAAAACCTTCATGCTTTACAGAAGCAGAAATGTGAAATGTTCCCTTATGTTGAGAAAGTAAAGATGCTAAATATAAAAGCAATAATATGCTAGGACATTACTTAATAATGTATACAAATATGTGAATTAAAAAAGAATCATATCAAAACTTATTTAAAAATTTTGAATGTAATTTTCGGACTTTTCGTTTTCCGTGGTATGTCACTTCTCTTCCTTGTCTTTGCCAGCCACATTGACAGGAGTAGGACAGTTGTTCAAAGTAGAGCGGAGTGGACGATATTTTTTGAGGTTAACTGGGTTGTTCATTTGCATTTATTTAGTTGCGTGTAATATTATCAAGAGGTGAGTGAAGGTCACTGTTAAGTATTTATTCATATATTGTATAACATACAACAGCTATCCGGCTTATCTTCAAACTAGTGTTTTATTTAGTATTGAAAAATGGCTCCTCTAGCTGCCCAAAAAGTTGCCCCCGTCCCAGAGGGTGCAGATCAACCTCAAGGCATTAAAGCCGTCCTTTTGGGGCCGCCTGGATCAGGCAAAGGCACTATGGTAAATGCTGTAAATTTAATTAATTTGACCTATGGACTGCATCATTTTTTTACCGTAGGCTCCTAAGCTCAAAGAAAAGTATTGTGTTTGTCACCTTTCAACTGGTGACATGCTTCGTGGTGAAATTCAGTCAGGATCAGTCCTAGGCAGCAGATTAAAAAAAGTTATGGATGAAGGAAAACTTGTAAGTGATGATTTAGTTGTTAATATGATCGATAAGAACTTGGATAAGCCGGAATGTAAAAATGGATTTCTTCTTGACGGTTTCCCAAGAACAGTCGTACAAGCAGAAAAGGTAGTTATGTTTATTTATTAATAATATCGTAAGAGCATTGTTTAACACCTATGCTGTTCACGTAGCTTTTTGTTTGATTGTCATTCATTTTTAGTTAGATGATCTATTGGAAAAGCGTAATACTCAACTAGACGCAGTGGTAGAATTTGGTATAGATGACAATTTGCTTGTTAGACGTATAACCGGCCGCTTAATTCATCCAGCTAGTGGTAGATCCTATCATGAGGAATTTGCTCCACCAAAAATACCAATGACAGATGATATAACCGGGGAACCTTTGGTCAAACGGTCTGACGATAATGTGGAAGCTTTGAAAAAACGTTTAAATACATATCATACTCAAACTAAGCCCTTAGTTGACTATTATCAAATAAGAGGTATTCATTACCGCATCGATGCGGCAAAGCCTATCGCCGACGTGTTTAAGAGTATTGATTCTATTTTCTTAAGAGACAAAAGAGCATCTGCATCGTTCAGACTGTGAATTGAAAGTCTGACAACTGTCCTTTGTTCATTACATTTATTTTAATAGAATTTTCCTTCCATAATAGTTATGTGTAAAGTTGTATGGTGTTTGTTTAACTTGAATGTGCAGTACATTATAAATTAATTTTCAAAATGTTAACATGGCACAGTTGTATTGTTTTAGTAAATAAAGATTTATAAAATTGTTTAAATCATCTGTCTCTAAACATGGATCCAACAGTGGTTTATCTAACACTTGAAATGATAAGGTGCTATTGGCATTTTATATATCTAATGTGTTTACATAATAGTATGTAACTGATAAATCCTGCACTTTAGTATGTGACATATTCTTACCATTAGGTGTTCTCACTTTATCTGTATATGTATAAATAAAATAAAATAATTTAATTTGAGTTAAAATTAGATTTTCTTCGTTCAATGCAATATCTGTAATTTTTTTTAATTTGTTTCTATTTTACAATAAAATATAAATTTTGTCATAGGAAATTTATTTTTTTAGATTCGGCTGCGATAGAACTGTATGATTATTAATATACAAGGTGCTTCGCATAAGAACTGATACAAAGCAGGTGTATGTAGGGGGTCCCAAAATATCGCAATTTAACCAAAGTTACTATATACAAAGTTGTACACGGGGAGTTACAGGCCTTCAAAGTGGGGCCAAATATTTTGAAAAAAATTAATATCTCTTTAAAAATTTAACAAGAGTAACAAAGTTTTTTAAATTCAATTCTGCACGGGATATTATCACACTTTTTAAATTCAATCAATGGAAAACAGTTTGGTATAATTTTAGTGGCGACTCACCCTCAATAAACACCTTGTAGTGTTTCAATTTACTTAAACTCATAGTCAAAGAAGACCAATAATAAACCTAAATCATGTACCAAATTTGGTTATTCCAAGTTAAAGTAATTTAACTATATTAATTTTTTTCAAAATATTTTACCCCATTTTGAAGGCCTGTAACTCCGCCTGTGTGCAACTTTGTATATAGGTATGTTTGGTTAATTTGCAATATTTTGGGACCCCCTACATGCACCTGCTTTGTGTCGGTTCATAATGAGGAACACCCTGTACTTTTAATATAACTAATTTTTCTAATTAATATTTTTTTACCATTTCAGCAATAAAATCAAACTGCATGCTTAATAAAATTTATTTTAAATACCTAACAGAAACTCATAACTAACAAATAATTATTTTGAGAACAGAAATATATAACGTATGTAATTGTTTACTGACGTTCATTTTTTGCATGACACAGTGGGCATGCGTTTTGGAAAGACATTTTCCTTTCGATAGCTGGGTGTCGACATGACTGGCAGAACCAAATTGGTGCTCCTATGATAGACTGGCCTGATGCAACACAAGTTGGGAAATGTACTTTACAATGTACACAAATGGTACACCTAAAAGAATATCATTGGTAATATTGGAATTGCTACTAAAATATTTAAATATTAGCCTTACAAGTTTTTTTTTTATAAATGTTTTTATACAAACCCTTTTTTTGCCCAGTGTCAAAGAACTAGCCTCATTCCATGCTATATTCTTTTTTTGCTTAAATGCATAAAATGATGCTGTTTTTTGTACATGGTTTTTGTCTGTATAAGTAGAGTTATATTATTTTATGGCATAGCACATCAGTGTTGTTTGTGATCTTGATGAATTTGCAGTGTCCTTTTAAGAGTGAAAGATAATAATTCAGTGGTTGTGAAAAGAGTTGTTTGTTATAATGAACTTGAATTATGTTAAGTGAATTAACTTCTGCCTAGTTTTCTACAAGTAAGTGTTAGCGTGAGGTGTAAATTTTGTAAAAAAATTATATTTGAGAATCAATATTGGTTTTTCGAAACAATCCAATCAATAGTTGTGTCCGAAACACTCTCACTTTTTTTTGTAAGAAACATGACTTAATTTCTGATTAAATGTTTAAAATATTTTAATAGATGGTTAAACTGCATTTCAAACGATACTTACCAATCTTGTATAACATTTTCACAATTGTCACACTTTATAAGCTTTTTCTTGACATTAACTGGCTCATTCTGTCTAAATATATCCCAAGCCAATTTATTATAATGATTGTATTCTGTGGCTGACAACTAAAAAAGATTGTTTATGTATCATTGTAATAAGATTGATTATAACAGGTACTGCGAATGAAAAAATGTTACATACATTTTTCAGACTTTTCAGTTTCATTAAAGCTTTGGAACATATTCCAAATGATCTATCGAGGCAAGCTGTAAGTGTCAGCAATGCATAAACATCTGTATCGGGAATATAATCAGTATAATCTTGAAGCTTGTAAGCAATACACAATGCATCATGTAATTTTCCACTGTAAAGTTGTCGTTGCGCCAACATATAATAATGATAAGCTTCTGCTCCTTTCCAAGCTGTTTCATAGATTAGGGGATCTGAAGATTGCCAATCATCTAGAATTAATGTATTATATTAATTAACAATTATATATTTACATTTTTTTTTTGGATATATTTTTCTATACTTACTAGAATTAGGTGACTTTTTATGCAGTTCTACCAGTCTAGCTGAATAAACATAATATTTTTTTACCTTCAGAAGGTTTTTATCACTTTTTCGAGCTTCATATTCAGCAAGCTGAAACGAGTTAGGCTATAAAAACTTTTTAACTAAAAATATTCTAAGCTCACCTTATATGCATGTTCAGCTGCATATAAATAATACTTAGCTTGGACATTCATTTGTATAGCATTCATAATTTGTCCTTGTTCGACTAAATGATTGGTATATTTCATAAGTAAATCTGATATCTTTGAAATATTAAATTTTTTTGCCAAGTCTATTGCAACATCCCATCGATTATGCATTATACATAGATTAATAGCTGACTTTACTTTGCCCAGTTTAACATAAGCTTTAACTGCTTCATTATGAACGGCATTTGCCGCAAACATATCTCCAATTTTCTCTAAAAGCGGATCACCTTCAGGTAAAACATCAATCATAGCTTCCAAATTTTTCCAGTCCTCCGAATGGTAGAAACATTCAATCATTTTTGCTGTATTTTTGCCTAATTCGTAGTACTCTGTAGCCGATGACCTAAGTACAAAATCAAATCGAATTTATTATCACGTAATTTTAAAAACTATATATTACCAATTGTTAAAGTGTGCAAAATAATCTGCTGTGGAATTATATGCCGTTTTCAAAAGATAATCTGGCGCAGTGGCACCATTTTTTAAAATTTGTATAACTCTGAACCAATCTCCTAACGTTTGCCGTAGATTTAATGCCAAATCACTAAAACCAAAAATATTTACTAATTTTTACTAATTTAACTTTGTTAAAAATGGTTTTACCTTCTATCTGCTTCCATATAGATTTTCTCAGCCTCATCAAAGTTTTTAAAATATGTAGCAATTCTAGCTCTTCTTATGGCTTCATTATTAATATCTCCAAGTTTTTTCACAAATAAAACCTTTGAATAATCCTTTGATCTAACAAAACAAGCATCAGCCATTGTCAAGTTCATTTCTTTTAAAGCAGCTTCTGCCACTAGTCTCCTACAAAATAAATTTAGAAAATCGCTTTATCAAAATAAAAGGTTTCTTCCAACACCATAAATCCTATATCATATCATCATTCGCTGCGCAATAGATAAAAATTATTCCAACCGAGAGATAGTGATTTATGGTAATGTTCCAACCAAACTTGCAATCGTTTGGGAATCGGTTTCTGTACCATCACAAATCAAACATCATACCGTTCCAACTATTTCGATTATAAGATAATGCACAATCAACGCCTGGGCATAAAACCGATTAACACAGGTTGTACCATATCCGGACGGTACATAATTTGGGTGTTGGAACAAACCTAGGTTTAACACTCACCATAACCGTGGATGACGATTGTCTTCAACAAACTGACAGGCTTCATTAATACCAACTTTTTCAAGTAATTGTCTTGTGTCCCGCAAGCTTTTTACTTCTAGTTTTATAATGTGATCGTTACTTGGTTTTTCTGGAGTGTCCATTACTTCGTCTAATAATACTGCTTGTATTTCCAAATCCTTATAACAGTTTTTAGAAGATTAAATTAATATAGTTTCAAAACATTATCTATTTTAAATTAATGAATTAATCTTACATTAAAACTACAAATATATCCCGAACAAGCAACAGGTTCCTCTGGATAAATTCCTTTAAAAATATACATCCTTGTTTTCTCCATTATTGCTAATAATTGTGGATTATCCGCAGCCCAACACATGGCCCAAACATCTTTACGTTCTAATTTGTTTCCTTCCGTACTTGTCGTAGGTCTACCAACTCCTTCAGATATATCGATCACTGACATAACTCCAGACACGTCAATTACAGAAAGTCGTCTAAAAATTTTACCTGGATATTTTATTTAGCTTTTTAAAATACTATTACATACGTAGAGTTGCAGTTAATAGCCATTTTGTGCGGTCGTGTGCTAATTTTATACCGATTTGTTAAAACAATATGTGGTAGAGCATAGTACTGTATTAGTCCAGATTCTCTTCCAATAATTAAACATTTATCTGTTGCGGCAATACAACAAACTGCATCTATCGTGTCATGCATGCTGACTTGTATTTTGCTAACATTATCTAACTCTTGTATAATTTCAACAGCTCCTGATGGATTGTCATCTATATGAAACATTTTGCATCTAGCTGCGCCCGCTATAAATAATATGAGTAGTTGGCTTAAAAGCGTTAAGAGATTATAGTGTAAAACTTTATAGTCCAACATCCCACTGCAAAATACCTTCACCCAAATGTTAATAGATCAAATTGCATTTAAACATGTGTTTCATGCACATCCTAATACGAATTGGCTAGGTTGGCTAGTCAAAGCCGGGTCCTAAAGGCATTAATTATGTATTACAAATATTAATTATGGAGGTGAACTACAAATTAGTTTTAATGAAATAAACAATGTACCATTTGGAAACTGACATACTGATAAGTAAAAATGTATAGGGTTGTCACTCCTTACGAGGTTCTCAACATAGGTTAGTTAAACATTAATGTTTATATTGTTGGCGTACAACTTCACCGGCTGTTTAATGAAACAAAATATATACCAATCGAAAGCTCCTAGTCTGCGTTTTAAGAATATATAGGGTTGTCTGTATATTTTCGGGTCTAAAATGATACAACCCTCCGCGAAAAGTTTAAATTTTGGGCGCACAAATAATACGAAATGCTGCTATGCGCTGAAGGACAAATTCAGTTCCAGACTGTCCGTTGTTTTTTATAATTATTATGTAATGTGTTTCTTTGAATGAAAAAGTTATTTTATTCCCAATATACATATTTCAAGATTAATATATTAATTGTAACAGAATATTATAGTATACAATTCATAGTTTGAAGTAAAAATCATGATTTAAATGTTAAACATATTTAAAAAATGACAAATCAAATCACAGCAAATAATGTTGACAAAAAATAAACAAATGGTGAACTATTTTTAAAAATAAAAAAACAGGAAACACACATTTTTAATCTAATACTGCAATGAAAGATAAAAATATTTAACTGGAAAATTGTACAAACATGTATAGTATACATTGAAACAGTTAATGTTAATATTTGTTATAATACTTGAATCAAAATGCTATTTTCTCTGCTCTTTCAACCTCACTCTTTCTTAATCTTAATCTTAAAAACCGTGCGCCAAGGAATAAATAATTTTTTATTTAAATCACCGATGTTTTGTTAGTAACACAGTAGATGTCCCCTGTGGTCAAGCAAAGAACCGAATTATCTAGCTTGCGAAAAATTGCACCCAATTATCTACTGTCTTAGGATGCTAGAAAAATGGGTGCATATGACAAGATAATTTTTATTTTGACGATTGGGTGGGTGATTTTGCATAAAATAGATGCTCAAAATTCCTCCGATTTCTCTGGCTTTTTCTGAATTTCTACATTTTACCCTTAAAATTCACTAATAGTTATTTAGAATAATAATAAATTCCTATTTTTTTTTACCAAAAAATGGGTTTGTTATGAGGCCAAATGTTTATCTGTAAATATATTTTTTTTAATTGATTTTTTTTTTATAGTGTTGATATATTGCAAAATTAAATACTTTATTAGAACATAGAACTAGGTAAAACAAAATACATACCAATCGAAAGTTTATTATTTGTGTTTTTAGAAAATATACAGTTATCGGCATATTTTCGGATCTAAAGTGGAACAATCCTAAGCGATAGGTTTAAATTTTGGACAAAAACGAAACGTCCCGCTATGCGCCTGTGCGGTTAAAGACATACCTATCTAGTTTCCGAGACTGGAGTATTTTTTTGAGAAACTTAAGATGCCGTACTATAATCAGAATATTCATAGACCTTTTTAAGAAAACATTACTTATAAGGGATTGTTCGTATCTCAGGGAACAGCTCAGATATCAGAATGGTGAAAATTGTTTCTAATAGAGTTTTTCATGTAGGGTTCAGTAGCGTACTAATTTATCTACAGGATGCCTCTTAAAATATCACCAACGTACATATTTCTAAATAGAACACCCTGTATATTTTTACTCCATTCAACTGCATTATTTTTTTTTTCATAATTATATTTAATAACTACTTTATATTTTAGAAATTGATAAAACTGATGTTGCGTGGTGCATAGTTGGCCATGCATTTTTAAATAATTATACAAAACTGATTCATGAACTGCGCCTTAGTTACTTAACGAAAAGTGTATGCATAACAAACAGTTGTTTAAATAATATGGTTGTATAATAAATAGTCCTTAATGCTATAACTATATCTAGCACTATAATTAATAATATCTACTATACAGTGCTTTCAAAAAGTAACGAATAAATTCATTATTTTTGAAATTGAGGTTGAAGTTTTCGAAAAAAATCCCCTAGCACGTCGATTTTGTTTTAAAAAAAGCAGTTTTTAGACATATGACCCACATTTGTGATATCATCGTTGTTCGAGATATGACGTCATCGACAATTTTTTTAAATGGCAACCCCCAATTTTGACCATGCCATTTGAAAGAGCGTGTCTTTCTACATACACATCATGAAAATTTATGGTGTTACATAACAAAAATTTCAAGAAAATAATGTTTAGATTTTAAAATTTTCCAGTCCAAAGGTACTGAAAACTATTTTAACTGAGAAGCAGTTATATAAAGAAAAGAGTGCTAATAATTCACTAGTACGAAATACACCAAATTATAATATTTTAGAAAAGTAAACATCAACATTAAAAATTTATACCTAATGTGCACCAAGAAAAGAATAAAAATTTCGATTTGTTCAACTCTGGTAACAACATTATATATTTTTGAATAGTATTTCATGAGTGCACTCATATACAATGTCTCCTGGCGGTAATCCAAAAACAGAACTATCTAGCAAACAAAGAAAATATTTTGACGGTCGGGTTATTCTTTTACATGGAACAGATGTGCGGGTTCTCTCGCCTTCTCTTGTCTTTCTGTCTCTCTGCGCACTTTACCTGTACTCTATGCCTATATTTGACCCCTAAAATACCCTAATGGTTATTTAGAGTAATAAAAAATTGCTGTTTTTTTTTTCAATGAAAAATATGGCTGTTTTGAGGATGAATGTTAATTTGTAAATAATTGTTTTCAATTTTTTCTGATAGAAATGTGATCTGTAAAAGTGTAATTTTTAATTAACACATTAATAGGTACACATCGATTAAGCATTTTCAATCATATCATGAAATTTTATTTTCATTTTCATTATACGGATCACATAATATATACTCTGACAATATAAAACCAAATATAAAAACAAACATAAAACGCGGCAAACGTGAGCGCATAGCGGCATTTCTTTTTATTTGTGCGCCCAAAATTTAAACTTTTCGCGGAGGATTGTATCACTTTAGACCCGAAAATATACAGGCTTCATTAAACAGCTGGTGAAGTTGTACGCCAACAGTATAAACATTAATGTTTAAACAACCTATGTTGAGAACCTCCTAAGGAGTGACAACCCTATACATTTTTACTTATCAGTTTCAGTTTCCAAATGGTACATTGTTTATATCATTAAAACTAATTTGTAGTTCACCTCCATAATTAATATTTTTAATACATAATTAATACCTTTAGGACCCGGCTTTGATTAGCCAACCTAGCCAATTCGTATTAGCATGTACATGAAACACATGTTTAAATGCAATTTGATTTATTAACATTTGGGTGAAGGTATTTTGCAGTGGGATCTTGGACTATTAGTCACTACCTGTTATAGACTTCGGTGTTTTATAGTGCCAAACCAAAAAATTATTTTTAGATGCTGCAAAAACTTGATAGGAATTCATAGCAACAACTAATGGTTCGATGTTGATGTATTTTCCTACAAGAAATATTTCATAAAAAAAAAACAGCAAAATTTTTAAGCTTAAACAGAATGTTTTTTTACCATCTACTGGTGTGCCTAACGTATTATAAAGGAGGAGTCCATATTTTCCTAAACTTTCATCTGATTCTGATCTAGTAGCGACAATGCAATGATCGCCGTATCCAGCTAAAGCCAGTAACACTGATACCCACCTAGTGTGACACTAAAAACCATCATTGTATATGAAATAAAAAGATCAAGTTTACTTACTTGATTATTTGATGTATCCCAAAATGATAAACATATTCCAGGTTTGTGTGGTCTACACGAAGTAAACACGACTGTTTTCTTAAAGTAACACCACTTATAGTCGGGACGAATATTTGCAAAGTAAACAAATGAGTCAACAGCCAATGCAACTCTTAACGATCCTCCTTCCCAAACACAACATGAAATCGAATTCCCAGGCACTTTCAAAGTACGTAAATGCTATAACATACGTTAGCTTGAATTGAGTAAAAATATTATTAAAAGTTACCTCTCCAAATGGGTTATAAAACTGAACTAAATTAATTTCTTTTTCATCAGCAAATTGTTTGCCCGAGATTGCCAAAAGTGATCCATTATGGTTCCAACTGCAATGCACAGCAAGCATTCTGGTGTCTATAATAATAGGGTCTAAAAAAAGTTACATATTTATAAGATTAAAATTAATTTTATATTAGAAAATATACTTGTGTCACTTTCATTTCTCATAACTTGGCTTCTTCCGTTTTCAAAAGTTATGGCTAGGTTTGGGCAAAGAGCATGCATGTAGCCATTGATACCGTTGTACCAATCAAGGCCTACAATTGGTATTTGTTCGTAATTGGTATCATGACATACAACGTTTACACGCATCTAAAAAATGATTAGTAATTATTTATTTTTTGGGTGATATGATGCAGAGATATAATCAGAGACAGCATAAGCAGCCAAATCAAAATATAATTTGTACCATTCGTAATTAAAAGTATTTATGCAAAACTTTTCTACAGAGTGTGTTATGAAATACTATATATAGATCTATGTTATTCCGATATTGATGTGTACGATTGTATGTTGTATTGTACTTTGAATACTGTTGTAGCTCTGAAAATTTTGAATTGATCACTATTTTAAATAGTTTATATTTTTAAAATAAAAGTAGTATTTATACATTTTGTACAGTTTTTTTAATCATAGAGTCAAAGGTAATTTTAATAATGAAAATTTGAGGAGCGGCATTTCGAAAACTTTATACTTATAATAATAATTTGAAGTATCTATTTTTTATTATACGAAATAAATTTTAATAAGTAATAGTAGTTTTTAAAATAATTAAATATACCTCTAAGAAGAAACGTATGACTTACCACAAAATTTCCCTGATTATCGTATAAATGGACTTGTCCATTTTTTAAACTAAACAAAAGAAGTTTGCCGTCCGGAGACCATTGAACTCCAGATAATTGCACATGTTTTAGTTCTTTGCCCCAGATTCTGTTTCCACCAACACAACCTACGATCACTGCCCCATCTTCATAAATAATACATATTTTCTGCCCATCGGCACTCCAAGCCATGCCCACGACTGTTGACTTTTTACGATTATTTATCATTTCCTCATACCACGCTCCCTTAAAATTAATTAATTATTTAAAAAACATAGTAGAGACCACGATTGTACAGTACCTTGTACAGCATCCAAACAATTATTACACCATTTTGATCACTAGTTGTCAGTTTTTTATGGGACTCATTCCAAACTAAAACTTGTATACTTTCGGTGTGTCCCTCTAGAGTTTGGTTCATTGATAAATTACTCGTTGCTGCTAAACCACGGTTTTTATTACTTCCTTCATTGTCGCTGACTAAAATTTGTACTATGTTAATATTTGACATAATAAGGTATACTTTTTAACCTGAATCTAATTTTAAGACCTTTAATAATCCATTTTCTCCACCAACAGCTATATAACCATCCTGTTTATTCCAAGCAATCGCATTTATTTTTGTATTGTTGGGAATTGCAATCTACAAAATATTTTATAAATTTTAATTGTCTAAAGAACCTTTAAATCTTGTGATTTTCCAGTTACCTTTTTACTTAAATAAATAAACATTTTGATATTGGACGGAATTACTAATTTCAAAATCTTATCTTAAATATTTGTTGATGTTGACATGTTGCTATGACAATAGTAACCTAAAGCCATAGACCTTATAAACCAGAAACACGGTTTAAAACGGTGCCAGAAATCTTGTTATAATCTTGTAATCTGTGGTCTATGCTACAAGAGAGTAAAAATAGTGTGTTCAGAAATATTATGTTAAGGAATGGACGGGTCCAGACAAAAACGATTAGCGATCAAAAATATCTCATTAGTCAGTATAATCGGTGATTGGAAATATTGAACATATTATGATTAATGTAAAATTATATTTTAATTATTTCAACGGGATAAAAGCCTTTCAATTTCTGAACGTACTTTAGAACGCAGGTAGATCAAATTTCATAAATCATTACAGAATAGGTAAGATAGGTAAATATAGAAAAATACTAGAATACTAAAAATGATAAATTTTATGCCTAGATAAAATATATTTATCCAGATAAATTAGATTAGATTTCTCTATCATTCTTGGAAGAATTACCCTAAGTGGGATGAAGTTATAGCACAGCTTTATAGTATTAATATATAATACACTTCAAGCAAATATATTTTTAGGTATAATTATACAATTTTTTCCTTTAGATTTTTTTCACATTATGTTTAATGAGGATTTATAAGGAGAATAATTATAACCACCATCAAATAATAATTTATTATCGTATTTTTTAACTGCTGGTTCTTTAATAACAATTTTATAGCCACATATTTTTCATAATATTTTTAAATATTCATAAATGAACACTGTGGATTCTGTATTTTATTATTATATAATTGTGATATCCAATATGTTGGGAAAAAAACGTCGTTCACTAAATATTTTGAGGTGTTCTATGTAGGGAAACGAGAAACGATTGTAATTAATTAACTTTACATTTTGGTAAAATTATAACTAATTTATTAAAAAATCTAATTGATCAATATAAAAGACAAATTAGGATACATACATATAGGTATAACTTTAAGGCAGGATTTGAAGATTTTTGTTGAGGGACATCTATAAGCATGAGGCATCAGAAAGATTTTATTTTCTAAATACCCTAAATTTTGAAGGGCTAATTGCCTTTATTTCTCAAATCCTACCTAAGATTTGAGGAAATGTTGGGCGAATCTAATAACTATAAGAATCACCATATCGTTTGATTAATTCAAAATCATGCACATCGAATTATGTGGATAAACATGTATTTTATCGGTAACATGCAACATGCCAGATTTTTAGGTTGCATTTACAAAAGGTTATATCACGATGCATTAGATATATTTCCAGTTACATAGTTGAAATAAAAGACAAAAATTTGTTTTAAATTCATCTCAATTTTCCTTTTAATGAAACATTTTTATTTAAAAATCATTATAGAAAGTCTATTATAGTAGAATAGGATCTATTAATTTAGATCAAAGTGCCTGTATTTAGTATTATTTTTAATTCTTAATTTATTTTAGAATCATTTCAGTTAAGTTTTAGAAATGGTGTACAATTTTAAAGAAACGAAGTGATGTTCATAAGAAAACAATTTATTTTATAATTTAAATCACAATTTGTAATGTAAAGGTAATAATAAAAACGAACTCACAAAGAAATATCTATGATTTGTAATAAAAAATGTTACAATAAATGTATGTTTGTATAAATATGTTATATACATTCGAAAGTTGAGGTCAGATCATGTCTCGAACACATTCAGTATCTAATTCTTGTATGAGGCATCGCATAAAGGCCATCTCCTTACGTGCATTATCAAACATAGTACGAGGATCACTAGCCATGCAACGTAAGCAGTTAGGCGCAAAAACCATAGCTAAATTGGAAGCGTCCATTTTAGTATGTTGTATAACTTCCGGTTTGTTAAAGGTCTGTAAAAATCGGATTAAATAGCATAACACGAGTCTATGTAGAGTGGGTAAACGTAGTACTAAATCACATGCACGTCTTGGAGTCATGGGTTCTGCCACACATTCAGGATAAAGCGAGTCGGGGATAAGAGGTTCATAGAGTTCCCGCAACCAAAGTTTAAGTAGATTTGCAGGTACATGAGCATCACTAGGTTCACTAATTTCCCATCGGTCCATTTGCGCCTTCAATCGATTCACTTCGTCCACATCTGCTGAGACACGGAAAATACCCTCAGTCGTTAAGCCTTGCAGTTTCAATACCTGCTGCGACAACTCTACTTGTGGCCAGGGCAGCCTTCTATTAGACCAACGACTAGCTTGAAGTTGCATAACTTCACGTAGAGTGTTACCAAAAAGACTAGCTTGGAATATTTGTTTTCTTGCGGATTCTATGTCATCCATTTGTGGACGACGGGCGGTACGTTTACCACCTGCGCCTATTCGTTCTAGACGTTGGCAAGCTACTGTCGCATAGTGGTTTACCTGGAAATTTGGTTTTGTAAATTTAAAATATGCATTCACAAATTAAATTAAATACATGAGAAAATACTTTAAAACTGTTTTTATTCTATTTTGATTTAGCCTAGAGATTTAAAGGAGTGTTATCAAGTCAGGAGTTTAGACATGCATTTTAAAATGTCAACATGCTTCAATTATAGACAGTAAATATACCTAAGCAAACACTTCTTATACCTAATATATATTTAAATCAAAGTTCATTGTATTCTGGAAATATGAATATTTCTTCATATTGTACTCATACTTTTTTTCTTTGTGTATATAAGACTAATGTAATTTAGAAAACATCATATATACAATACATAATATGCTTGAACTTTTCCACAATACCTTTCCTATAAAGAAATTAGGCAAAATCTCATAAAATAATCTGAGAAATGACAAATTTCTAATTTTTTTTCTGTTATTCATTTCACTTTCAAATAAATATACAATTTCTTTAAATCCGATTTCATAACTATCATGGCAAAAAATTATGAAACAACTGAAAATAAATGAAAGGAAATGAAGCAATATTGCATTATATAATTCTAAAATCCTGGCGGGAACACAAAAAATGTATGATGCAGAACAATTTGAAACAATTTTAATACTATAAATTTATTATTTTGTGTTTGTAGACTTTCTTTATATACAAAAAAAATCGGTACAGGCAGAGGCACGCATTTTTAAATAATGACGATTAAATTAAAATATAAAGAATTATATATAAATATTTCTAGTATTGATTATACAATGCCTTTATGATAATGAACATTTTATATAGTACATATTAATTAATTATTTAACTTCACATGTTACCTAAGTACACTTACTTGAACATGGATTGGCCATCGGTTAACGTCTGGAAAAACTCTTGAAAAAGTAGGATCTCTGTGACGATTAAGATATCCTAATAGCGCAGGTTGAAATACTGGACTAGGAGGAACAAACGCTAAAGCAATTGTGAGTAATTCCCACCCTCTAAGCAGAGATTCACGCCTAGGGTTCTCAGTTGTCTGTCTACACAACTGTACATAAAGTTCATCTCTAAGCAGAGCCTGTACATGAGCCGTGCCTAAAATTTCCATTAATAAAGAATTCAGTGACACACCTGGTCTGGCTTTCCTGTCACCCATATACATTTGTACTTGTCTAAACATTTCTAAAGCTTGTCTTGCCACTGGTTTGCTAGATGCTAGCAAAGGTCTTTGCAGACTACGAGAAGACCAACTAAGTAAATCACGAACACTAGCTTTACGTCTAAACAGCCCTCTGCCACCTAGATTGAGATTGTCTGCAGCAAATTTTTCCATGTCAGCTTCCCGTTCAGGTTGCAACGGGGGTTCCGCCAATGGTTTCAATAGAGGTACCGGAGGACGCTCCCTGGTTTCCCTTTCTCTGTCTCTAGGTTCTGTACTAGCTGCAGTAGGGAGATTTAAATATTCTACAGGTCTATGTGAAAGGCGATGCGGTAAATAGCTGCCTTCAGACTGATCGGAATCTTCATTGTCGGGTTCATGTCCAGTAAGAGATTCACTGCCACTGTCCGAGTGGTCACTATCAGAATCTCGACTGTTGTTAAGCAAGAAATGTTCCAGAGGCAGCAAATGGGAGTCATGCCAATTTGAATATAAAGGGGCTTCGGCACCTCGTTGGCTAAAACTGCTGCTTCTACACAAATCACTAGGTTTACGGCGTAGCTGCGGAGTACTCGCTGATAGACTAAGCACCTGGCTTCGCTCTGTGTGATGTCCAGTTTGCGTTGCCTGATGACTTGTAGCAGCAGGACTGCAGTCCGTATTATGCTTTAAAGTTTGGAGTTTAGCTAAAGGGATGATGTCGCAGTTTGTTGGTTTATGCCAAACCGTTCTTTGTGATGTAGCATTGTAGTAGTAGAACCGTGCTGTATTTTGATCAAAGAGTTCCCACCACTGGTTAGAATCTGTACGTTTGACAGGTACACCTTCTGGAGGATCCCATACACATTCTCCTGTAGCCAAATTGGCATACATATGCTCCTGAGTCTTGGGCTCTATTATTTCCACCCATTCCACCCTGAAACAATATTTTATTTAGTATGGGGTGTGTCGATTAAATATTGATTGAATACCTGTATGAATTAGAAGCCATTTTTTTACATTCTTCAGAGAACTTTATATACACTAATTTGTTGATATGTAAAACGTCATTTTGATACAAATTTATTGTCTGCGTTGTTCCCCATCGTGCCTGGAATGAATGAGGAAGTCCAGAAAACCATAACAAAAATAAAATTTGCTCGCAGAACCATTACTATACTGTAAACGCCATTGTTTATTTTATTGCCAACCTCTCAACCCAATTTTCATTTCCCCTAAAAAAACATAAACAAACGACCTACATGTTCATGAGGTCTTTGCGCTTTATAATTAAAATTACAATTTCGGTCATTGATACCGAGTGACGTAATTTGTTTAAATGTTCACTGATCTCATAAAATTCTTAAAATAAGCGTGGCGAACGTTCTATTTTCCAGCTTAATGCAACGCAGTGACAAACTTTTATTTTTACTCGGTTACCGCTTGATATTTCGCAAACCCTTATCCTCGTACTTACACCTATATACTTATTATCGAAAACGGTGGATTACTGGCTGATTTGCGTTTTATCACGAATATAAAAGCAGTCACGATACAAATATTAATGAAAGAGAATACCTATGTAATATAAATACCTTAATCCACCCTTCTCCATTTTCGGTTTAGCTCGGTAATAATCGATTCCATATTTTCTTTTAGAAATTTCAGCTACAGTACAAAAATTCTATTTTATTATATGACATAAAATTATTCAGTAACTAATAAAAACAAAATTATACCAATATTTTAATACCATTAAATATGTTTGTAGTGTGTAAGTTGATTTTCATCATTTTATTAAAGCATAAGTAGATATTTATTCTAAAAATCAAAAATTTGTTATAAAAAATATATTGTTTGTCCATATATTAAATTTGTTTAAGATAATTTTTTTGAAATATATTATTGCTGTTTTATTGAAGAATTAAATTTTACTCTTATTTATTAGATTTTTTTCAGTATATAATAGTACTATTGCCTTCAATTGATCACTAATCAGTATCACACTTTTTTTTTCTATTTATAAAGGAAACAAATTAATCAACAATTATTTTATTTATCACAATCCTTTTTGTACATTATAAAGTCTACTAATTATGCAAATTAATAATGTAAAAATATTGACAAGACTTCTTCAAAAAAATGTAAGTTATATAAAAAAAATTACGATATTAAACACAATAAATTCGACTAATTTCCAGGACATAATATTTCTTAATTCAAAATATCGTCTACTCACAACATTGATACCAACATATCTTCAATAATTTGAAAAGAAATGAATGTACATAATTTAAAAAATCATAATTATTCCTAAATAATAAATAATGAATAAATATGTCCAATTAATATAAGTCAAATAGGCACTCATACTGTGCGTACATTATAATAAGTCAAATTAAATGTCTTTTTAACACAGCCTTAAAATTAGGCACTTGCTTGAGCAAAATATCTGATTATCTAAATAATAGTTTTTGCTATTTGAATACAATTAAATCGAATAAAAATAAAATTATATAAATAAATGTGCATGTTACATTGGCTGTGACTTGATAGCTGGCCATATACGAGAGGGATTTTTGGAAGGTCTGATCTGTCGCAGACCAAATCGTTCTGTTTTTCTGTGTGTTAATGGCCTAGGACGGTTAAGATCGGTGACAGATCTGATCTGTGACATTCCTATCCCGTCAGACATTTCTCTTTAGACATTTATGTTAGCGACTCAATGATGTGCCTTTTCAGACCAGATCTGTAGATATAGAATGACATATCTGAGCGGAGGGACAGATTGGTCAAAAATCCCTCTCGTGTATGTTCCAGCTAATAAATTATGACTACATAGCTAAAGCCTTATCTAATAATTTGTTTCTTATTCAAAAATATGACAATAAATTGTATAAGACATTATTAACAAAATTCTATGAAAATTATATTATAGCTTATATCAGACTTAAAAATCTCAGCAGTGATGTATAAACCTTAAACAAAAAATATTTAAGGACAAAAATAAGATTGTTTCAGACCTAATAAATGTAATCACTCACATCAGTTGCAAGAAAATTTAGTTGAGCAGGTATGTTTACTAAAAATATATTTTTTTACATCTGATGGACGCAAACCTCAAGATCAATTTTCACAATGCAAATTAGTAACTCAATACCACATCAAAATTACATAACACTACAATTTCTTACTTTCTATACTTAATACATTATACTGATTCATTAGATTAGTTGCATCGTAAGAATTGGATTTTACCCTATAAAACATTCATTTACATTAACCTACAAGGGATTTCTTGTTAAACAAAATATGATATATATTCATGTGGCATTACACCCCTTCTCGGATAAAATGTATGGTTAACGGAATAATTCAATAAATTTGCAATGTTAGATGTATAGATGTCGGCAAATCTAAACAAACGTCTGGAAAAATATGTAGGGTTGTGATACGTCCGAAATACACTTCCAAACTGCTTGTTGAAAACATATTTAATGTCATTTCTAAAACAAAGTTAAAATTTAAAATAGTTTCTTCTAGTGAATCAATAACTTTTATATAATTTAATTACCTTAGTCTGTCACGTTCTGCCATCCATTTAGCTAAAATTTTCTGTTCATCCGGATCTTCACAGTCTTGATGATCTTCTATTAACTGTGTCAGCATTTGCAGCCAATTAGCATTCTTTTTAAATTCTGGATTATTCAGTGTTGCAATTTCATGCTGAAATAAATTCATTACTTATAACAATAATGGTAAAAAAATTTTAGTACCGTTAGTTCAGTGATTATCGCTCCAGTTCTCCACCCATGTTCTAAAGTAACATCAGCTAAATCACTGTAAGGGTGATCTCCGAAATATAATACTTGGTGACCACGCCATCCAGTCAATTCTTGCAACTGCTTCACTGTCCCCTAAAAATGGTGTTAAAATTATTCTCTTACGTATATACAGTTGCATGAACTTACTTCGTAGTAAATAACACCTTTTTCTAATTTTGTGACTCTATCCCATATATGAGTTCCGCTTTGTTCATCAAATACACGAATTGGTCGGGAAACATCGGTGAAAAATCGTGGCTTACGTGCTTGTACGATTAACACATCAAAATAGTCTTTCCAGTCAGGCCCTACCATAAATTCCATACCCTTGTTTCTAAAAGCAAGTGAAATAAATAAGCCGATGAATTATTAGACAAATACTTACACAAAGCCATAAGGACTATTTGTAACCAAAAATAACTTTTTGTTTGCCTTTACTAATCTGTCGAAGAATGGACGAAGTTTATCATTGCTCTCTATATACTCAGAAAGGTTTTGTGCCACAATTTTGTGCATAACGGGATGTGAATTTCGAATTGAGCTCTAAAAACCATATATTTAGTACGAACAATTTGAGTAACTTCTTAAAACATACTTTTATGTCTCTAAATAAAATTTCTGGATGGTAGTCAATATGATTTCTCTCAAAATAATCAGCGACATTACAAATAAGTCCCATTTCAGGTACGGAGAATAAGTCAGCCAGTTGAACCATCTTTGAGTGTGATTCCTGTAATATTAACTATAACGTGAGAATGGAAAAAATTAAGAGAAGTCGTGACAAGAAGATATTAGTAACAAACCCATTTCAAAAATGTTAGGAAGGAGAAGTTACTAAGAATGAAATAAGGTAAATATTTTTAGTATCTTTGTTAAAGTTTTGATAAAGGAAATTTAAGTACCCCTTAAAAACTTATATACATAATATCATATATTTGCCAAAACTCGCATCTCGTAAAAGAGAGTAACACGATTTGTACGGTATTTATTTATTTATTTAGTTTAGATATGATATAATCAATATTGTTGAAGCATTACAACCATGTCCCCTCACTCGACAGATTCATTGCTGCGGTAAAAAATTACAGTTTATGAATAAAATAAATCGTATGTTGTTCATTCTACACTTGTGTGTAAAACAATATTAAAATAATTACTGCATATCGTTATTAATGTATCATACAAATCGTAACCTCTCACACGTAGTCCATCTAAAATGTGGCAGAATTTAAAAATGTGTGAATAACTGAATTTTTTTTAGTGGGTACATTAATTTCTTAAAATTTTTAACTTATTACATAACATGCATATAAGTATGAAATCACATGTTCCTTGAAATTCTAGGTTAGGCTGTGAATTACATAAACTAAGAATAATAAGATTATAAAAATTAACATTACCGATGCATTCTTTGTATGGCTTTCTACATATGCTATAGGAATAATCCTATTTTTGTACAATTTAAGAACTTCATCGTTTGAGAGCGGACTTAATCCTTTATAAACTGATCCAAACTGAATTTGCAGAAAAGAGTCTAATTTCAGTAGAACACCTTTCTCAATATCATAGTGAAGCCCTCTAACCGCAAATCCTGGTTGGTACTCTAACTTAGTAATTTCTTCGGGATACTAAAATTACAGAATGTAGTAGACGTAATTATATAAACAAATTCCTTACTTTATATTGTTCTATAAGAGTTTGTCTACCTAAGTTATAAAGTAAGTAATCCAGAGATGGTTTATAACATGCCAAAGTGTAGTCATAATCAAAACCATAAACTTTAACCTCTTTCAAATCCAATTCATTACAGGCGAAGACAGCTTTTGGATTAACGTCTTTGGGTAGTTTTTTTGCTAAAAAAAAAGACGTATAAAATATAATCGTGGTTAATCAATCATAAACACTCTTACACTGACACTTAGTCTTGATTAACTTATACGCTTCTTCTAGACGTCTTTGTGAATGAAACCTCAGTTGTGTTTTCGTTTTCCCACATGTTAGCTTTTCTAATAATGCGTTTAAAATGCGTTTATTATTGTTGATAAATCTGCATAGCAACATAACGATATTGAAAGTGGATTGGCTGATCAATCATAGACACGCGTTCACAGGCAAGTGCATACGGAAGTACGTTAAACGTTAAATTAAAATTAAACTAGCTATAGAGGAGGGTTAAATTGAATTGGTGTTATTTTGAGATCCCTAGAATCATTATTTCTAGCAAACTATAGTAATTTAATTGAATCTCTGGCATATTTCTATACACACAAATGTTATACATTACATTTCCCAATAGTCTTAAAGATGTCATTGGGGTTACGGTTACAGTGCAGCTATTGCAGCTGCTTATTTTTGTCGATTTGCGTCTGTATACCAACTATAACATTTTTTCTATGGTTAAAGCTACTGTTATTTAATTTTTTTAATATTTATTATATAAGTATTGAAATTATACGTATGTAGGCAATTGCTTATACTACTGCTTGTAGTACTGGTTGCAGCTCTTCTCATAAATTATTTCTCTAAAATAAATGTAGCATTTTAGATTTTTTTCATGTCACAACATTTATCATTTTAGATAAATTTTATAACTTAGGAGACATTTAAAAGTCTGTCATTTAGTGGAAATATATAGTACTTTTATGTGTAAATTGTCCGTTATCTTAAATCATGAATTTATAGGCAACCACTTATACACGTCACTGTAATGTTGGTTGACATTATGAATTTTTTCAGTAATTTTTTTAAGAGTTGAAGTCTTTCGACTTTAATTATTAAACATTTTTTTAGTTATATACTTTTTCTTAAAGCAAAATTTTGTACCAGTTGTTCTAATAATACCTGTCCATATTTACACAAATTTTATACACTACATTTGCCAATAGTCTTAAAGATGTCATTGGGGTTACGGTTACAATGCAGCTATTGCAGCTCTTCTCATAAATTATTTCTTTAAAATAAATGTAGAAGTTTAGATTTTTTCATGTCACAACATTTATCATTTTAGATAAATTCTATAACTTAGGAGACATTTCAAAATCTGTCATTTAGTGGAAATATATAGTATTTTTATGTGTAAATTATCTGTTATCTTAAATCATGAATTTATAGGCAACCGTCACTGTAATGTTGGTTGATATTATGAATTTTTGAGTATTTTTTTTTAAGAGTTGAAGTCTTTCGACTTTAATTATTAAACATTTTTTTAGTTATATACTTTTTTTAAAGCAAAATTTTGTACCAGTTGTTCTAATAATATCTACTCGTATTTACACAAATTTTATACACTACATTTCCCAATAGTCTTAAAGATGTCATTGGGGTTATGGTTACAATGCAGCTATTGCAGCTGCTTATTTTTGTCGATTTTCGTCTGTATTATCCTATCGATATAATTTATACGAACTATAACATTTTTTCTATGGTTATAGCTACTGTTATTTAATTTTTTTAATATTTATTATATAAGTATTGAAATTATACGTATGTAGGCAATTGCTTATACTACTGCTTGTAATACTGTTGCAGCTCTTCTCATAAATTATTTCTCTAAAATAAATGTAGAATTCTAGATTTTTTCATGTCGGAACATTTATCATTTTAGATAAATTTTATAACTTTTAAAAATCTGCCATTTATTGGAAATATATAGTATTATTATGTGTAAATTATCCGTTATCTTAAATCATGAATTTATAGGCAACCACTTATACACGTCACTGTAATGTTGGTTGACACTATGAATTTTTGAGTAATTTTTTTTAAGAGTTGAAGTCTTTCGACTTTAATTATTAAACATTTTTTTTAGTTATACACTTTTTTTTAAAGCAAAATTTTGTACCAGTTGTTCTAATAATACCTGTTCGTATTTACACAAATTTTATACACTACATTTGCCAATAGTCTTAAAGATGTCATTGGGGTTACGGTTACAATGCAGCTATTGCAGCTCTTCTCATAAATTATATCTTTAAAATAAATGTAGAATTTTAGATTTTTTCATGTCACAACATTTATCATTTTAGATAAATTTTATAACTTAGGAGACATTTCAAAATCTGTCATTTAGTGGAAATATATAGTATTTTTATGTGTAAATTATCAGTTATCTTAAATCATGAATTTATAGGCAACCACTTATACACGTCACTGTAATGTTGGTTGACATTATGAATTTTTGAGTAATTTTTTTTAAGAGTTAAAGTCTTTCGACTTTAATTATTAAACATTTTTTTTAGTTATATACTTTTTTTTAAAGCAAAATTTTGTACCAGTTGTTCTAATAATACCTGCTCGTATTTACACAAATTTTATACACTACATTTCCCAATAGTCTTAAAGATGTCATTGGGGTTACGGTTACAATGCAGCTATTGCAGCTGCTTATTTTTGTCGATTTTCGTCTGTATTATTCTATCGATATAATTTATACCAACTATAACATTTTTTCTATGGTTATAGCTACTGTTATTTAATTTTTTTAATATTTATTATATAAGTATTGAAATTATACGTATGTAGGCAATTGCTTATACTACTGCTTGTAATACTGGTTGCAGCTCTTCTCATAAATTATTTCTCTAAAATAAATGTAGAATTCTAGATTTTTTCATGTCAGAACATTTATCATTTTAGATAAATTTTATAACTTAGGAGACATTTAAAAGTCTGTCATTTAGTGGAAATATATAGTACTTTTATGTGTAAATTGTCCGTTATCTTAAATCATGAATTTATAGGCAACCACTTATACACGTCACTGTAATGTTGGTTGACATTATGAATTTTTTCAGTAATTTTTTTTAAGAGTTGAAGTCTTTCGACTTTAATTATTAAACATTTTTTTAGTTATATAATTTTTCTTAAAGCAAAATTTTGTACCAGTTGTTCTAATAATACCTGTCCATATTTACACAAATTTTATACACTACATTTGCCAATAGTCTTAAAGATGTCATTGGGGTTACGGTTACAATGCAGCTATTGCAGCTCTTCTCATAAATTATTTCTTTAAAATAAATGTAGAATTTTAGATTTTTTCATGTCACAATATTCATCATTTTAGATAAATTTTATAACTTAGGAGACATTTCAAAATCTGTCATTTAGTGGAAATATATAGTATTTTTATGTGTAAATTATCCGTTATCATAAATCATGAATTTATAGGCAACCACTTATACAGGTCACTGTAATGTTGGTTGATATTATGAATTTTTGAGTAATTTTTTTTAAGAGTTGAAGTCTTTCGACTTTAATTATTAAACATTTTTTTTAGTTATATACTTTTTTTTAAAGCAAAATTTTGTACCAGTTGTTCTAATAATACCTGTTCGTATTTACACAATTTTATACACTACATTTCCCAATAGTCTTAAAGATGTCATTGGGGTTACGGTTACAATGCAGCTATTGCAGCTGCTTATTTTTGTCGATTTTCGTCTATATTATCCTATCGATATAATTTATACCAACTATAACATTTTTTCTATGGTTAAAGCTACTGTTATTTAATTTTTTTAATATTTATTATATGAGTATTGAAATTATACGTATGTAGGCAATTGCTTATACTACTGCGTGTAATACTGGTTGCAGCTCTTCTCATAAATTATTTCTCTAAAATAAATGTAGAATTCTAGATTTTTTCATGTCACAACATTTATCATTTTAGATCAATTTTATAACTTTTAAAAATCTGTCATTTAGTGGAAATATATAGTATTTTTATGTGTAAATTATCCGTTATCATAAATCATGAATTTATAGGCAACCACTTATACACGTCACTGTAATGTTGGTTGATATTATGAATTTTTGAGTATTTTTTTTTAAGAGTTGAAGACTTTCGACATTAATTATTAAACATTTTTTTTAGTTATATACTTTTTCTTAAAGCAAAATTTTGTACCAGTTGTTCTAATAATACCTGTTCGTATTTCATCCCTAAAAAAAACTTTTTTTTATTAGCGAATTCTGGATATTTATTTTGATTTTAAAAATTAGAAAAAGGTGTTTGAATGAATATTGAAATAAAAATGTCTGTTATTTTTTATCTACGCATGGTAGATTATAGTAATAAATAAAAAGTAGCTATAAATAACGACCCTAGCCATCAGTAATACAATACTACCTGTTCGTATTTTTACTACTCAGAATTCGTAATTCATTATATGAAATGGCTTTTATACTGAGTAAATGAATAAAACAATACCCTTGTAACCTCTGTCACTGACAGGTCACATAGAAACCTCGTATAAAATGAGCTGATACGTATTTGCTGTTAAGGCAAAATATTAACATTTTTCCCAATTCAGTTTTAGACGAATTTAAAAATTGATTTATTATAAAATCATTAAACTCAAAATATATCTATTCATTTAAGTAATTACTTGATTTTCATTTTTGTATTTGTAAATTAATAAAATATATTTTTGGGAAATTAAATGTGCTTAGAGCATTATTGAGTATTTTGATTTTTAAAAAAAATCTAATTAAAATTCATAATGTACCTATCAAATAATATTTGTCAAAAAAAATATAATTTGGATGTAGATACCTATTCTGATTAAAACAAAAAAGAACTGCAATGATTGTCCAAGTCATATAACTTGTACGTATGTACATACATATGTATATACACATCTGTTGCATACTAGTAGGTTAACGGAACACTTCATGTAGCAATGATCACTAAATTAATCACTTAGACAAACAAATAATGTTTAGAAATATATGGATTCGACCCTTTTCCTTAATCGTTAGTACCTACCTACTTATATACCTATGTAATAGTATGTAATATTATCCATAATTATTCATACAAAGTATTAATTTTTTTTAGTTTTAAGCGGCAATTTTGCTTCTACTGAATTAAAAAAACCGTTTGAAAATAACATTATAAAAATACTATACACATATTAATCTAAATTCTTGTAATAGATTTGTTTGTTGTAAACGGTCTATTTATGAAAATAATTGTTTTATTGCTACTGCCAGCCAACTACTTTTAGCAGGAGCAAAAGTAGATACATTTTTGTCTACAGGGTGTCTACATAACGCAGAAATATTTTTAAAGAACTTTGATAATAATCATCGATAACAAATACATTAAAATGTTTTCAAAAATTATCTTAAAGAATTGATACTGAAATATTAAATCTTCTAAATTTAAACATAAATACCAGACGGCAACTTTGTTTCAATTCCAATTATGTGCATTTGCAATTAAAGGAACATCGTTTTGTGAGACGAGCTAATAAAAACGGTTTCAATTGTCATGACGTTTTACTACACATAGATTACAATCCATGTAAATGCATTCTACAAGATAAGAAATCTTACAATGTTGGACGTTAAATATATTTCTTCATTTTGCTCCTATAATAATTACATTATTTCAAAGATTCTTGTTTTCTTTTGTTTAATGCCTTTTGTTTTTAAGTTGTGATCTAATTTTACTTGTAGCCAATTGTAATAAATCCTAGGACATTAAGTATACATTAGATACGTTTATTAAATACTAGATACTGGATTTGCAACATTTTATTTACTGAAACTGTAAAAGACTCAGCACTCATATAAATCATAACCATGTAATTAGTGCCATGTATATTAATATTTATTGAGCAGAAATGTATAATTAACAGAGCGGAGCGGAACAATCTTCAAATTAGTGGAAAATGTACTTCCAAAGTTTAAAGAAAGTGTCAAACTCAAGTTAATTTCATATTTTTTTTTTAAATAAAACAAAATATTTTTAAAAATCTTTGTATTTCTAGAGTATTAAAACAAATAATGTGAATTGACAAGATTATGGTTGACTATATGAAGAGGGTTAAAAAATAAGTAGGTCAATACTTTATATCATTGCATGCAAATTAAAATGAAAGGAAAAAGAATGCCTACAGCTGTATGTAACGGTACTTCGTACAAGTGCTAACGGTACCACAACCCCACCGGAAGCATCGCAATATCCTCAGCCACCTGTCTCACCGTGTTTAAAAAAATTACAATTATAAGAAATCAGCGGTTTTGTTCATAAAAGACTGGTAAAAGCAACGAATTACACATATCTGGACCATAACGGAGCTTCCTTTCAATGTTAACACATGAGAGTCTCCCAAAGACAAATAATATATTCTTGATGTAATTATAGATACTACTTGACTTGAACAAAACTCAGTCCCAACCGAAAGTTAAGACTCGTGTTACCTACTTTTTATATATTTATTTTTTAGACAAGATACGTGTTCTCCCTCTCTCCTCTGCGGTACAATTATATACAGTATATACCATTTGCTGCTCCAGTTAATAATTAGGCACTAATTAAAGTAAAATAATATCAAATGCAGCAATTATTGAACGAAGCATACTACATAGCATGATCATAATATGTACGTAGACGACCGTAAAGAATAACGGAGCTACTGAGAACTCATTTTTGGTTCACTTCTGAAGAATAATCAATTCAAATATTAAGATAAGTGAATAGATGATGATTTTTGTATCAAATGCATATGCTTTTAGGAAAAGTTTAAAGACATAAATTCGACTAGAGACATATACCATTCACTGTGCCAAAACTTTCCTTTATGATTTTGTTAGCTCTGATTATAATACAGCTCACGAAATCCTAATCATGTCGTTACGTACTCTGAACGATACAGAACACCTTGTTACTTGTAAATATTCGACGTTGCTATAATGCTAATTGTATTAGTTTCGAAGCACCAGAACTATTTGGACTATTTTCGAGAATGCAAGGGAATTTAACTTTCAACTAAACCTGTCCTTTGAAAAGGGCCTCATTATTCATTCACACAACAGATGTGTGGCGTTAGTATTATTACTAGTAAAACTTTTACAAGATGGAGTCTAATACTTTTTAAATATATATTTTTAAGTTCAAGGTACGTGATATTTTTTTATCATGGCGTTGCCAAACATACTTTGTTTGGACTGACTGGGATTTGAAATTAAACCTTTAATTCAACAGTTTACACGAATAATGTATTTCCCATGATAAAACAATCGCCCTGTACACCACAGAATATCATTAAAAATTGTTCTTAAAGGAATATCTATTTATTTGGTATAAGAAAATAATTGACCATGGCCCATCCATGAAATTCTTTCTATATGAAATAATTTACATAACACCGACAAAAAAAAACAATTTATTTAAAACCACCGCCCACCCTACTATGTGACCTTGCCTTTAAATTTGTAAACATCCAATCTTCATTGCGCTATCTATGGACAGTAGAAAGTTGATAAAAATCCATCAAAAATCGATCTAGTATGATGTCAAGGTCGGTGGATAGTGCAGAGAATCCGGATACGGAGGTGGCCTAGATTTCTCTATAGTGTGGTTCTGTATTAGTTGTTCCTTAGCCGTGACAACATAGAGAGGCAGACGGAAGATCTCTTATACGAGAGCCATGATTCGAAACATAGGCGTAGACACAAACGCAAAAAAAATATATACATACAATAAAAAAAAATCTCAATGCCTTGTATAATTTATAGCAATATATGAAACTTACATATGAATTAGTTTGTAATTTACTATATATTAGGGCTTTAAACAAAAAAAAAAAACTTATTTCATATTTTTCAACTATAATCAGTAGTATCTTTACCCATATTATCCTTATTTATATTAAATAATCAAGGATATTATGTATCTAGTCCTAAAGAATATTTTATTTCTTGTTGTCATAACGAACGAATATATTCTTTTGCAGGTGCGCCACTGCTGCGATTAATTTGTTCAACACACGCTAGTAACCAAGAATAATTGAATGGCAATGCGAATAGCGTACGTCTTTTTGAAAGGTAAACCTGCTAAATATTTAAGAGCAATGTTAATCATCTGTTATTAATTTCCTATTGTTAAAGCCGGTTTTATTTTTGATTACCCTAAAAACTGACGAACCACAAATTCAACTGAGGCTTGTTTTAATAGTTTCACTTTAACAAGCAATGTAATAAAAAAATCTTTTCTTTATTCATTTAAAACTATCCAAGCGATGGAGAAATTTTAAATAATGCCTTGATTAAACGTATAAACGGATCTATTTTTTTAGTAAATTTAACTTGTTAGTTTCACAAAACAAGATTTTACTGAAAAGCAGCATTTATCGAGTTTTCATTTTTTGGGTCTTCGATTCACAATGTTTACCAATCTATTAAATTTATAGAACATGCTCTCAATTTGTGTCTTGAAGTCGACTGTTAAAGTGAAACCTTTAAATAAAACCAGTTCAAAGCACAGGTTGCATGCAGTGGTATTGATTGAGTGCGACTAGATAATATTGTTTAGATGTCGCTTTCGCGACGTTTCATAATTGGAGATAGGGGTATGGATGGCTTCTCGAGATATTGACCGCATATGTTATGATTTCTGCCCCGTAGGCCCGTAGTGCTTTTGAACGTGTTTTCAGATATTTTTCATGCATCATTGGGGATTTAGAAAATTATCGCGAACGAGTCGAAGTGAAAGAAGACCGGGAAACTATCAGGATCTCACGGAAGATGGCTATTAAAGCATCAGAGTAGTTACTTCCTTAAGGAAAGTGGGGCACTGGGTAAAGTTGATATTTTCTTTTTTTTTAATAGCTATTGGCACTAACGTATAAGTCGTCAAGGTTTGTTCATAGTTAAATATTAGTAGCAACTTCAACCCAATGTAATGTATACATAGAGGTTACTATTTTGAAAACTGAAGCCGACCGCACAAAACTAATTTTAGATTCATGTTCAGCACCCTCGAAAATAAGGGGTAGGAATTTTTTAATTAAGATTGGACAGGTTTCCGCTAATGTAAATAATTACCAAATAGAACCGTCACTAACTGCACACTTTAAATATGTCGTATCCCTTAATTTTGATATTTTTTATGTCTTACAGTTTTTTAAATTAAAGTTTGTGATTTATAGTTTAGTCTAGCGTAACGTAATTTTGTTATTATACCTTTCCAAGTGAGAGGCCAAAATTCTTAAACCCAACAGCAGTCGGAACCCATTTCTTCGTAATACTTCAGTAATTACAAAAATCGTATGCGACGTTTAACAACTTCTGGGAACCACTATGCCAGTACAATAAAATTAAGTCCGCTTTTTTACATGAACCTCATTGTTAACGCCGACAAAAAATGATTAACTTTCCCTTTATATATAGTAATTTTGAGCGTCTGTAGTTTGTGGGCTACTTCGTTAATCGTATACGCATCTCCAAGAGTAATTTCATGGTTTAATGTTCGGCGGCCTGCGACCAGAGGCGTACTATTGAACCGTAAATGGAGAAAATGATTTCATCCAACATGATATTTTCAGAATTCAATATTTGCATCCATTAAACATCAGTCAATAAATATTAATAAAATATGACGATGCTAAAGGTGTTTTATGAAAAAAATATTCGCCTCGCATCTTGAAGGGATTCAAAAATGGAAGTTTCTGTTGTTCTCACCAGTAGCACAATTTAAAATGAGTAAGTTTAATCTATTTAGTATAAATTCCTGATAATGGTATAAATCTTTGTTAGTTTTTTACCCACCTGAATTTCTCACAGGCGTTAATGTCTGTGACAGTCAGACTTTAGTACATTATAAAGAGAAAGTTTTTAAGACCCTTCAATGTCACAGAGATAGAAAGAGATACGCTTAGCTTGTTGTACTTACTTACGAACTTTGCTGCGTCTATCAAGCGTTTGTTTTAATCACTGTTAAATACACCAGCAAATAAATTTGAAAGTTCAGACAATAAAGGTGAAATTCTTTCAGATGTCACACCAAAATTGCATATTGTTAGTTAAAATTAATTAATGTATACATTCGAGATTTTATTTTATTTATTTTTATAATTATTGATATCAGATTTCATAATTATTAGCAGAAGATGTGACACTAACCAAACAGCTGAAAGTATGGCACCGTTTTCTTGTGCGAAATTAAGGTCAAGTTAGACGTTCATAATTTTAGATATAAATTTTGCGTTTCGTTCTATAAATAGACTTAATTAAAATAATTTTACTAATGTTTCGAATATAAATCTATATATGTTTTCGTAAATGTTTAAATTTTAACGACCTAGGTGACTAATGGGGTTTAACTAATGCGTGCTGGTATGTAGCAAGTTGCATGCGTATGGAAAATGATCGTTATTTGTTGTATTATCGAAATGGCCGTATACTACTTTATGTATATATCGACAGGTAACTGGCATGCCAAATATTTTTTATAAAAAAGGTAAAACACGCGGAAAACATCGGAAAGCAAAGGTATTTTTGCATACATTGTGTTTAAAACTATTACATACACGAGAATTTGTAGGTACTTTCTAGATTTTAAAACATTACAAAAACATGACTTTTGATGTTCCGTAACGTAATGCATTTTTTGCATCAAAGGACTTTTTTTAATCGAATATGAAATTACATTGGCTATTATAGAAAGTATTTTAATATCTGTGTTAATTTCATTCAAATTGAGGTTAATATTAATACAATTGGTCTATCTGTAGCATAGATAAAATAATGATGTTACCTATGCTTAAAATGTTATAATTTACAAGGCGTGGCAAGTTTAAAACCCATTTGTGAATTGCAAAGGTATACTAAAAACATACATTTAAAAGATATTCATAATTGATATTGCAAATACGTATTTTTTGTATGAAACATTTCAAATGGTATACTTCGAACATCCTGTATGTATTACCTACTGAATGGTATCCTACATATTGAAGTGAAATACGGGTGAGGCAGATAATAGGCTTACCACGCAAATAATAATCAGCTTGATTGATAGTGTATGCATAATAACATTGTTCGTCATACGAAAATTTCTTTGTGAAAGTATGATCTTAAAGGAATTACATGACTCATAAGAATAACGAATTTGCGTAGGAAAATCCGTATTTTTTTCGATTTCATTGTACTTGTTGACGTCCCTTGGTCTTGGTCATCGTTATAATTTTCTGTGCCATAAAATAAATAGAAAGTGTTTTTAAATTAGGAATTTAAAAAGTGGTGTAACATCCACGCATTTCCGTTATAAGAAGATGAATTTACATTATATTTGATAGATTTTCAATTCATTTCCGAAATTTGATAACACTTATTGAGCTTTGCCCATAAAATTACAGTAACTGATTGAACAAATGCAGGCGGCATTACGAAACGGTTCAAATTAACAAATAATGCGGGCTAGAAAAGTCACTTTCTCGACATTTTATTGAGGATACGTAAAAATCGTACACATCGACATTTAATTATGTGTATTGTCAATATGAGACACGTACATGTATCATCATAGGTAGGTTGAAGCGAATATAAATTTTACAAGATGTTGTGACCTACTATTTTATTATTCTGTTGTCACTTTCTCCGCGTATTGTGCTTGTGGTGGGCTAACTGAGGATATGCAGGTAAAGCATGACCCACACTTGAATATGCAATTGAACGTTGTTTTTAATAGGCCTATTTTTCGCTACCACGCGGATATATATTTTCAATTTTTCCACGATAGTCGAAATATAAAATTTTCAAAACGCATAATTGTTTATTATTAGATTCTCTAAGCCAATTATTATTTTAAATACATATTTCGATTAATTCTCTCATTTTTACTTATTAATTCTTTGGCTATCTACCGTTTTTTTAGTATTAAAATAGAGTATTAAAATATACTGTGAACGTTATTAAGGCCATAATGTTTTTTTCAAAAATATTCTATAAGTTGTTTAAATTTAATGTAGATAGAATTAATATTAATATATTTTGAAATGTAAATTATTTGTTACCGATGTTGTTGTTTCTGTTATAGTAGTAGGTATGCGTATACGTATGAGTAATCCAGCCATATAACCGCAGTAAAGTGTATTTAATAAACAAAAACATAATCGAATTTGTAGTATGAATAAAAGGGAAAAAGAATGTTCCATTATACTTAAACGACTGGTAAAACTTTCTCTTTAGGAGGAAGCTTAAGTGGGTCATCCGCCTGACACTGAATACGTTGTTTAAGAGCGAGCGAACCTATAACACCGTCTAGAGTTCTTCTAATAATATTTAAATCACTCCATGCCTCGCGCCTAAAATTTCCCTCCTTTGACGCACTTCCGTTTCACACGCAACCACAGAATAATATAACAAAACCATAGGAATATGTACCTATAACGCAAACCAACGTCGATCCCTGGTTTAGCTTTCTCATAATAGATATTTAAAAAAAATCTTAATGAAAAAAAAAAAACAAAATAAATAAATCCGCTAAATGTAACATTACAAACTTTCCAAAATTTGTTTATTAACAGAAGGAAATAGAGCAGTTTGTGTAGATGAATATTTGTGTCACATTCATGTCTCTTTAAAAAAAACTGTAATTCAAAGCAATTTAAAGGTCCTTTGATGGCAATATTAACATTCTGTTACGAGCGTATTTGAATTAAAAAATCTGGGCTTATATTGGATAAAATACATGTTTTGTTTTGATTGAAAATGTTTATATTTGGGGAAATGTTTTTAATTCGTGTAATGATATAAAATCGGTCGTTATAAATCCAAATTTTAATATATAATACGTAAACCAATTCTATGATTTGTCAGGAATATTTATCCGCAAATAAGTGTATAATTAAAATTATTATTGAAATCACAGTTCAAATTAATAAATATCCCCGTTGAGTTATTACATTTGGGTGACCAACTGATTTGTCTGTGTAATATTTTAATGGAATAATTATAAAATGCTTTTACGACAACAGTCAGTGTCGATTTGGGATTGTATACAAAGTGTTTAGATTACAGGTAATTCAAGAGGATAGAAATAACACATTTGTTATTAAAACAAGTTTATGTTAAAATATATGTTATCAGTTTTGATGTTTCTTTTCACTATTTTATTTTTTGTTTGTATTGTCTTGGCATTTGTTTTGAAAACAACTAGTCCTTAATAGTATGTAAATTTCAGTGTGCATATCTCGCATATAGGTATCTTAAATCACTAGTAATTACAGTTTTACGGAACATCAATGTCATATAATCAGAAAGGCCACTAAAACAATGTAAAACAATAGAATGGATGTATGTATTACAGTCCTACATAAGACAATACAAGCTGCTGATACGGAGATATATGATTACTTTTTAGCATAATTATTAAGCTGCGTGTACATACAGGGTGTCCCAAAATTAGCCTGCCAAAAATTAACTGTTTAACGATCAAGAATAAGAAAAAAAGTTAAATAAATATAAATCCGTAAACGCCCTCTAACAGAGCTGTTACTCTTTAAAGGGAGACCCCAAATTTGATTTTCTCCAAATACTTTCAAAACGAATAGATCTAATTTTCTCAAAACAATACCATAATTAGTGATAGGCGTGCCAAATTGGGGAGGTTATTGAATATATATTGCTCTAACTTTTTCATGTCTCAAGGTTTTTGCGTGCAGATCAAAAAATTAAAAATGTTGAACAATTTACAAAAAACGGTACTCTTGTTTTACTTCGATAAATTATTCCGTTTACGAGTAATACTAATTTAAAAATTTTCTGACATACCACAAAAATATTAGATATGATATGCAAGCGGTCAAATTGTCTCTAGTAGGCTTTGAAAAGTTATTTGTCAGTTTATTTGCCACGTATTACATGTGTTTTTCAAAATTTTTGTAGTATTAATAGGCTATATTAAAATTCTAAAATTTACAAATAATTACATTACTGATATGCATTTTAAAAGTATTTGAATTTGTTAAAACGCTTGAATAACCCTTTTAATGTGTTAAATAAGTCGACAGCATTTTCTCAGCCTACTAGGCTCTCTAGCTCTATTTTGCCTATTTATAATTTCCATTTTAAATATTTGTGGTATTTCACAAAATTTTTAAATTAAGATTACTCGAAAACGGAGCAGTTTGAGCCGACGACGAAAATCTCAAGACAGAAGAAAGTTAGAACAATATTTAAGGGACCATATCGCCGTTAAGAGGCGTCTCCGGACTTATGATTGCATATTGTTTGGACACCTTGTATGAAGTTACTCTGCACCTTGCTCTGTATATAAAAGAAACTTATCAAAAATGGCGCGGCATAAAATGAACACTCTTTCTGAATTTATGAAAGTATTGTTTTAAAATAGTGTTATTTCAGGCCTATTTTTGATTAGTTTGTTTGATTTTATTTCCAAGAAGCACTTTTACCTACAAATCAACAGGAAATAGTATGTTGTTTTCATCGTAAAACTGTAATTTCTTTAAACGTTTTAATTTACAACCTGATTGACCTCGATCAAGATTTTAGTTTTGATTTATTTTCGATCCTATTTTCTTTAGTACAACTTGCGAAAGCTAATGGTTCCTTTACAATGTAAATCTTGTTAAACAGTTATTTAAAAAGTGTGATCTGATAAAATGTGTTAATCAGATACTTACCTACTGTATAATAATTTAATAAAGTAAAACTTATTGTAGGAGTGCGTTTTAAGGTACGTGCTTTATTTCATTTCATATTTGATACATCCACTTTCTCGTATCCGGGTGCAATGATATGGGCGCACGATTTCAACTAGTGAAAGCTATGAACAAACCTATGACGTAAATTTTTTACATATATGTGACAATACCTAATGTATCTCATACGTAATATCTTTGCGATTTATCATCATCGAGACCGTTGGTGGTTGTTTCTCAAATTTAAATTAAGCCGATAACAGTCCCGGGAGGGGGGTGCGGCACCCCCCTTCCATGAATGAAAATACACAGATTAAGATTAAGAAATAAAATTAAAGTTACTGTTTGAATAAAAACTTAGGAAACCTAGGTTGTACAAATTTTATATACCTACCTATAATTATACAGGGTGTCCGGGAAAACGTGGAAAATTCTTCGGGTGCGAATAGAACATGGAAAAATAAGATGACAAGTAAAGCGTAACCCGCTTCTGATAAAGTAAAAAAGCTAAAAATGTTTCAAGGAACCTATTTCAAGAAGTCCTTACTAGTGTCCATCTCATTAAATTTTTATTAAATTGTATTGAGTACTTTAAAAGATATTCAAGAAAAACCGATTTCCAGTGGCGTCCGTCAGGGCCACATATCTCCGTCGGAGGATCTGTTGGAAGAAAAATTATAGGAACTTGTCATCTTAATTTTTCATGTTCTATCTACGTCTGAGAGATTTCCCACATTTTCCGGACACCCTGTATAAAGATACGCTGTTATAAATTGTTTTATTAGTAACCTGAAAGTAATCCTACCGGCGCCCATGTGCACTTACACGTCCGAATTGTTAGTTCCATTACCAATATTGTACTTATTGTTACGTTCATATTTTTTAAATATTTTAATAAAAAAATTTGAACTCTTGTAAAACCCGAACTCTAATTATGTTGCCTTTGAAGCCAGAAACGTTGATTATTTTCCTGGAAGTATACGGGTTCACGCGAAAACAAACGAAAAACAACTGAACATCGCTTTTTCAAGATGTAGGCCTAAAGGTTGTCTTTTTGAATAGAGCACCCTGTATATTTTTACGCCATTGGAAAGACATACTTTCAAAAATATGTACAGAATACTTAGCATTTATTTTTTTGAGATATTACATGTTTATTGTTAATATGCAACATAATTATCACATCATATAAACCATTTCATTTTTTTTTGCATTGAAAAATCATATTTCAACAATAAACATGTAACATCTCGAAAACCGTATAAGATCCTGTGTAATATATTTTTGAAAAGCTCTTCTGACGGTTTTTCCAATTGTGGAAAAATATGCCGAGTGTTTCATTAAAAAAAAAAAAACTAAAGTTAGACCTAAATCTCGGAATAGCGATATTGAATTGTTGTAGTGATATCTGCTTTAATAAATATTTAAAAGTGCAAGAGTGAAAATTGTAGTAGAAATAGTGACAACTTTTATGCTTACACTTTTTTTCCTACCTCGGTTAATAACGGAGACAAGGAAGGAGGGCAATTTTCGCGTGATCACCCTGTATAATCACCTTGCAAAAAAATATTAATATCAAAGCTTTGTTATAATAACATTGTTTGTTACAGAATTCTGAAAGACTGCAGAGATGGCCACCAACTGCAGATACGGAAAGGAATGTCAGGAGAAGGGCTTCGTATTTTTCAAATGCAAACTTTTTTTTTTAATTTATTTTGCAATGTAACAATTTTTTATGAAAATGGATTTCCTCAAATAACATAATTTTTGTTTTATATTTGTTTTATTTATACAACCTTGCTTATTTCGATTTTGTATCTCTAACGAAAACAGATTTTTTGTCGAATTTTTTGTTAAAAGTCGACAAAAAATGGAGCAAAAAATTCCCTTTGTTCTCCGCCGACGACAAAAAAGGGGCAAAAAATGGAGCAAAAAATTGGACAAAAAAAATGATCAAAAAACACTAAAATTTTATAAAAATTTTTTTAAAATTTTTTTGTTAAAAATCGACAAAAAATGGAGCAAAAAATTCGACAAAAAAAATGATCAAAAAACACTAAAATTTTATAAAATTTTTTTTAAAAATTTTTTGTTACAAATCGACAAAAAATGGAGCAAAAAATTGGACAAAAAAAATGATCAAAAAACACTAAAATTTTATGAAATTTTTTTTAAAAATTTTTTGTTAAAAATCGACAAAAAATGGAGCAAAAAATTCGACAAAAAAAATGATGAAAAAACACTAAAATTTTATAAAATTTTTTTTAAAAATTTTTTGTTAAAAATCGACAAAAAATGGAGCAAAAAATTCGACAAAAAAAATGATGAAAAAACACTAAAATTTTATAAAATTTTTTTAAAAAATTTTTTGTTACAAATCGACAAAAAATGGAGCAAAAAATTGGACAAAAAAAATGATCAAAAAACACTAAAATTTTATTAAATTTTTTTTAAAAATTTTTTGTTAAAAATCGACAAAAAATGGAGCAAAAAATTCGACAAAAAAAATGATGAAAAAACACTAAAATTTTATAAAATTTTTTTTAAAAATTTTTTGTTAAAAATCGACAAAAAATGGAGCAAAAAATTGGACAAAAAAAATGATCAAAAAACACTAAAATTTTATGAAATTTTTTTTAAAATTTTTTTGTTAAAAATCGACAAAAAATGGAGCAAAAAATTCGACAAAAAAAATGATGAAAAAACACTAAAATTTTATAAATTTTTTTTTTTAAATTTTTTGTTGAAAATCGACAAAAAATGGAGCAAAAAATTCGACAAAAAAAATGATAAAAAAACACTAAAATTTTATAAAATTTTTTTTAAAAATTTTTTGTTACAAATCGACAAAAAATGGAGCAAAAAATTGGACAAAAAAAATGATCAAAAAACACTAAAATTTTATGAAATTTTTTTTAAAAATTTTTTGTTAAAAATCGACAAAAAATGGAGCAAAAAATTCGACAAAAAAAATGATGAAAAAACACTAAAATTTTATAAAATTTTTTTTAAAAATTTTTTGTTACAAATCGACAAAAAATGGAGCAAAAAATTGGACAAAAAAAATGATCAAAAAACACTAAAATTTTATGAAATTTTTTTTAAAAATTTTTTGTTAAAAATCGACAAAAAATGGAGCAAAAAATTCGACAAAAAAAATGATGAAAAAACACTAAAATTTTATAAAATTTTTTTTAAAATTTTTTTGTTAAAAATCGACAAAAAATGGAGCAAAAAATTGGACAAAAAAAATGATCAAAAAACACTAAAATTTTATGAATTTTTTTTTAAAAATTTTTTGTTAAAAATCGACAAAAAATGGAGCAAAAAATTCCCTTTGTTCTATGCCGACGACAAAAAAGGGGCAAAAAATGGAGCAAAAAATTGTGCAAAAAACCTATTTTCGTCTGTCGCACAAAAACAATTATAAAATTATACTTTATAATTCCTTTGTATGAATTTATGAACTGCCTTTTCCTGTAGCCATGTTGATGTGAGCAACAACAAAAATATACTCCTAGCCCCAGACGGTATAATATAACGTCTGGGAACTAGGAACGTACATTTTCGAAAGTTGCTCCTTTGGTGCAGTTTCCTATACAAATCCTCCTGAAAAAAAAAAGAAATCAACAATTATTATCAATTACATTTTAGATACGATGCAGATTACAAAGTTGGAAATAAATATATATTATATTACTACGATGTGCACAGATTTGCGAACTGAGCGGTTCAGGAGTGTGAAATGTGGACGTGCTGTGAAAATTTATATAAAAAAGACAAAGATCGATCGTAACTCTCGAACGGTTGCAGATACGGAAACCGTTCGAGTGTTACGGTCGATCGAAGTTTTAGAATTTTCCCACCAACTGCAGCCTCCGAGAAGAAAACCGACACTGATATCCTTTACAAAATAGCATCTGGAGCGTCCATAACTGTATTTTAGCCGATCGCAATCGATACATTATCGCGTAAAAATTTTTGACGAGATTTTTATAACGAAAATTTTTAAAAACGAATTTTTTCTGGAAAATTTTTCGGGCAACTATAGGTGCCAGCAGGTCGGGAATGAATCCCCCTATACAATCCTCCCGGTGTTTCTAAGAGGTACCCGGGGCCGTTTTGCTCTAAAACGAACAGTTTTCGAGATATTTGAGTTTTTTTTAAATTATAGCCCATTTTCGGGACGTCATAACTTCCTTATTAATAGACGCAGGGGGACGCGGTTTGTTTCAGGTGAAAGCTCCCTCGAAATGCTAATTTGACCTGTCTTTTAGTTTTCCCGTATCTGCAACCGTTCGAGTGTTACGGTCGATCGAAATTTTAAAATTTTCCCACCAACTGCAGTTTCGAGAGAAAATCGACGCTGATATCCTTTACAAAATAGCATCTGGAGCGTCCATAACTGCATTTTAGCCGGTCGCAATCGATACATTGTAGCCTGAAAATTTTTGACGAGATTTTTATAACGGAAATTTTTAAAAACGAATTTTTTCTGGAAAATTTTTCGGGCAACTATAGGTGCCAGCAGGTCCCCCTATACATTCCTCCCGTTGTTTCAAAGAGGTAACCGGGGCCGTTTTGCTCTAAAACGAACGGTTTTCGAGATATTTGAGTTTTTTTTAAATTATAGCCCATTTTCGGGACGTCATAACTTCCTTATTATTAGACGCAGGGGGACGCGGTTTGTTTCAGGTGCAAGCTCCCTCGAAATGCTAATTTGACCTGTCTTTTAGTTTTCCCGTATCTGCAACCGTTCGAGTGTTACGGTCGATCCAAGTTTTAGAATTTTCCCACCAACTGCAGCCTTCGAGAAGAAAACCGACACTGATATCCTTTACAAAATAGCATCTGGAGCGTCCATAACTGTATTTTAGCCGGTCGCAATCGATACATTATCGCGTGAAATTTTTTGACGAAATTTTTATAAGGGAAATTTTTAAAAACGAATTTTTTCTGGAAAATTTTTCGGGCCACTATAGGTGCCAGCAGGTCGGGAATGAATCCTCCTATACATTCCTCCCGGTATTTCTAAGTGGTATCCGGGGCCATTTTGCTCTAAAACGAACGGTTTTCGAGATATTTGAGTTTTTTTAAAATTATAGCCCATTTTCAGGACGTCATAACTTCCTTATTACTAGACGCAAGGGGACGCGGTTTGTTTCAGGTGAAAGTTCCCTCGAAATGCTAATTTGACCTGTCTTTTAGTTTTCCCGTATCTGCAACCGTTCGAGTGTTACGGTCGATCGAAGTTTTAGAATTTTCCCACTAACTATAGCCTTCGAGAAGAAAACCGACGCTGATATACTTTACAAAATAGCATCTGGAGCGTCCATAACTGTATTTTAGCCGGTCGCAATCGATACATTATAGCGTCTAAATTTTTATAACGGAAATTTTTAAAAACAAATTTTTTCTAAAAAATTTTTCGGGCAAGGCAGGTCAAATTAGCATTTCGAGGGAGCTTTCACCTGAAACAAACCGCGTCCCCCTGCGTTGAATAATAAGGAAATTATGACGTCCCGAAAATAGGCTATAATTTAAAAAAAATCATATATCTCGAAAACCGTTGGTTTTAGAGCAAAATGGCCCCGGGTACCTCTTAGAAAAACCGGGAGGAATGTATAGGGAGATTCATTCCCGACCTGCTGGCACCTATAGTTGTCCGAAAATTATTTCGGAAAAAAATAGTTTAGCTATAGACGCTCCAGATGCTATTTTGTAAACGGTATCACCGTATCAGCGTCGGTTTTCTTCTCGAAGACTGCAGTTGGTGGGAAAATGGTAAAACTTCGATCGACTGTAAGTCTCGAATGGTTGTAGATACTGAAAAACTAAACTACATAATACGAAAAGTTAATTTTAATAAATTGATTACACCTGACCCTACCGGTACTTATTATCTGTATCAGTGTCGGTTTTCCTTCGGCGACCAAGAAACACTAATTCTTCTGAATGACTTCTGATGACATCGACGCCAAAGATATTTAAATTTTACCCCGGACTTCCTTTAGAACAAACGGTTTAATGCCAAAAGGAAAACCAATGAAAAAGCCACAAACTTCATTCAAAGAAAAACTGTAAAAGTTAACTCATCGCGGCAAGAAGAAAACATATGATTAAAATGATTAATTAAACAACGTGAATCGGTGATTTTAGGTTACTTTCTATTTGTAAGTCCCGTGCTTTGCAAATGTTATCGAATTGTTAAATACTCATATAAAATAATGAGCGTAAATAACTAGACGTACGCACAAATTAGGCCAACGATTTCATCGAAGAACAAGAAAATATACGAAAATGTTATTCACAGCACTAATATTTTTCGAGTTTTATAGAGAAATTTTATTTTGTTGCTGAACAAAAATTAGTTCTACCATCTATCTGTGAAAACTGATACCGTCAGCTTATTTTTTAAATATTTAGACAAGAAATCTTTGAAAAAGACGTATTTTCTCTTGCATAACAAGAGTTTCGTTCATCGTTCTAAATACACACAACGTCAAAAGTCTTGGACCCCCCTCGGTATGACCTCCACAACGTTCCAATAGCATATTGACACGTCTGTGTATTGAGACAAACAAGCGGTTAACGATCTCTTGCGGAATATTGTTCCGCTCCTCTTCTGGCGCCACGACTAACTCATCTGCAGTCCGAGGTGGAGGAATATGATTATGAATGGCTCTAGCAACAAAATATCGCATGTTTTCAATAGAATTCATGTCAGGAAACTTGCCTGCTTCGAGTGTCTCTTGAACCCTTCTTGCGCGAACACAAAATTTTCACCTAATTCATTACGTAGGAGGTAGATAATGGGCGTAATAACTTGTTCGATGTAAATTTTACTGGTCATATTCTGTGGTTTGCGATGTGCGGCTATTGAACATTATTCCACCCCAAAATATTACGGTATCCCCTTCAAGGGGAAAATGAAGTCGCTGTTCACGACCTGGTTTTATCCAGACTCTTTGTCGCTTGTCATCAGTACCCAACCCAATTCTGGTTTCGTCTGTAAATAAGACCCACTGCCACTGACGTAAAAACCCTATGCTCTCGCGCCCACTGGACACGGGCAGCACGATGCCTTGGATGGGTGGGGACCCGTAATGGTCTTCTAGCACGTAAATTTGCGCTGTGGAATCGTCTTCGAATAGTAGGCGTTGTTATAACACGGCGAAACGTACCTTGAAAGTGGGCCCAGAGAGCTGAAGCTGAAGATATGCGGTGTCTACGGGCATATTGCACCAAATACCGATCCTCGCTTTCATTAGATACTCGAGGACGTCCATTACGTGGTCTGTTTTCCACTGTATCAAATTCTTCTTATCTGTGTACTATTCGTACAACAGATGATCTAGGAATGCCCAACATGTTCGATATCCGATGATTAGAATGTTCTGCGTCATTTAAAGCAGTCATGATGTACAAAAATTCTTGACTGAATACACTGCCAAACTGACCAGATTTGTAAAAACATTGGTAGTGAAGTTGTTCACGGTCTGCATTTTTTTTATGGTCTTTTTTGTTCCCTAAGTACGAAGTATCAATATTTCTCTTGCGAAATACTTTTGTTTTTTAAATCTTATCTTGCCCTGCAATTAAAGCTGTCATGTCTTGTCTTGGTCTTGTATTATTTTGTCCTGAGAAACAATACGAAGAAAAAGCAAGACAGATTGCCGACACTAGTTACGTGTACGTGTATTCGAACAAAGTACTAAAAAAACCAACTTTCTTTTAAGCACCGTGATTAATGTACAATACGCGCTGCTAAAAATAAAGCCTACATATATTTGCATAAAATTTCACAGAGGTGTGAATCTCTCAAATAATATGAGAGGTCACCTAATTCTTCTCAAAAATATATAATTAATATGCTATTAATGCAGGTCAGATAAAGTGTTTTACTTTTACCCTAACCTATAAATTTGTTTGATAATTTTTACTAAAATTATGAATTTTAAATCACTGACTTTATTTCAGAAAGTATTTAGTATTAAATGCCTACTTCATTTCTAAAAAGTTGTCACTGCTCGTTCCAAATACGTCTTCAAACCTTCTAAAGGAATTACATATGTTTTACACGTTTAGAATGGATTATTTTGTATGGTACATAAATTTTGCCCTACTATACGTTAATTGGTGTCATATAATCAAATATAATGGTTGTAAGGTATGTAAGTATTGTGTTGCTGTAAACAACATTAATATCATTGGTATTCACGGTGTAAAATACCGATTCATTTATTGTAATCAATTTAATTTGTTCACAGGAATCAACTAGGTAACTAAATATTTCCTATTTGCCTTATTTTGTTTCTAGTCATATTGCATTTTTGATGTTTTTTTCAAACATATTTTATTAAGAGTAAAAAATCCATAATTTAATTTCAGTGGGCAGAAAAACAAATTTTAGAAAATTTTAAATATAATGCTAAGTACTAAAATATCAAAGTCGAATTCGAAAAATATATGGAGAAAATAAGTTACAGACATATACAGGGTATTCGGAAGTTAAGTGAAACTATTTTGCTGCATGATAAATTGTATCAAAGCATTTATTTATTTATAGGTGTTTCTCATAATAATCACAAGTATGCCTAAACACTCTTATCGTGGACGGTTTTCTTACTACAGAGAAATAGTTATAAGTGTTCAAAATGACTGCCGCTGCTTGCAAAAAACGTTCGCTGTACAATCAACTATTTCACTATTTCCAGTTTGTATTATTTTGTTCGAAATATTTCCAGTCTTACTAGATTTTCAAATTTTGATAACATAGCATTCGATTTTTATGGAAATCGTATTGGATTTTTTATGTTTTTTCCAGACAACATATTTTATTAAGGGTAAAAAATAACATAAAATTCATAATTTAATTTTAGTGTTCAAAAAAATATATATAATACGAAAAAAAAATCAAATTCAAAAAATATATAAAAACTGTATAAACTGTACCAGCATAATTGACTTAACAAGTTTTGAATATGTAACAATCTTGCACAGCTACCGCATCACAAGTACTCCTAAATATACTACTCGTGGATAGTGTTCTTAGAGTTTTTCTCACAACACAGAATAAAGTTCGAAATAGTTATAATAAGTGTTCAAAATGACCGCCGTTGCTTGTGAAAACCGTTCACCGTACAAATGTTAAAGCCTTTTCGGTATTGACATATATATTCCCGACACCCTGTATATGACAATTTCGTGTTTCTCTTTAAAATGCTTAAAAAATCAGAATTAAAATAAAAATTGTACGGTTTTATTGGTCTAATCCTAAAAAAAACATGCAAACACCTCCTACTCGACTATGTTTTTTCATGACAAACCAAATATAAGGCACACACTGAAATTATTTTTTTTTATCGAGGTGTAATTTATATAGCTACACGGTAATTTGGTGTTGCCAACATTATTTTTAATGATGCCAAAAGATGGTTATCTCACGCTCTATTTGATATAATAATGAAATACATTATTTTATAAATACATTCATTCATTCGGCTCCTTTTAATTTCAAATTATCAAGATTATAATTAAATTCATATAAATGTTTATTTATGATTTGTAACAGTTTTATTTCCCAGATCTGTACACCAACGAAGATGCATGTTTTTCTGTTTAGTATACTTATTTAAAATAGGAATAGTGTCATATATTTTACACACGAGAATATATTGCAAATATTAAAAATGGCTATATTTTTTTTCCTTTGCTACTACAAACGATTCTCTATAAGAAACAACCCTCATTTAGTGCTGTAAAAGTCGAGGGATGAATTTTTTCAAGGTCATATAACTTTTTTCGAAATTAATACAAATGAAAAATTTTTTTATTACAAACGATAATTTATAAGAGTCACAACGAAAAAATTGAATTTTCAAAAGTCAGGTGCCTTTAGATTTTAAAGTGAAGTAAAGTGAAGTCCATGAAGACCGTGGACAAGAAAGACCGCAAAGTGTTCTAAGCAGAGAGGAAGAAATAATGAGCAATATTTTTTAGAATTACCTAATATCAATTCATGGTAAATAGCGAAAAAAGGGGAAGGTATGATTATTCTATTTAAAAAACTGAAGGCGAAGAGATGTATTTTACTTGTTGCAATTTGGTAAAACCAAATAAATCTCATCAATTATTTAAAGTGCCCTTTAATTGTTACTTTTAATTTTAGAATTATGAATTTCCTTTTTGCCTCGGACCATTGTTGTGAGCAATCTTAAGTCTGTATTTCTCGCCTTAAAATGATCAAATTTGTGGTGTTTTTAAGTACAGAAATCTTGAAAAATAAGACACGTAGAACAAAAGTAATATCAATAATAACATTATTGATGTTTTGTTTAACCACTGGTACTTTTGTATGATACACATTATTTTGATATTCTAACCCTACATTTTAACAATTATTTTCACATACTTGTAAACAAAAGCGAACAATCTTATATGCAGAACTATGCAAGTTTATGTTGTAACAATATTTACATCTACAGTTGAATTTAAAAAATACGTATTTTGAAAGGTACCTAAAAATTTGTTGGTTAGACAGAGTGGGTCAACACTAAGCTGGAGATACTAGACACCAAAATATTATGTTTGAGCTTATCATGCTTTATACAAATGTCGCTGGTTTAAGAAACAGAGTGTTCAAGGTTTAAATTTTATTCTGAAATTTCTCAATAATTGCACGAACACACACGCAAAATACGCTAATATTTATTGACATGAAAATTTGACACAAGCTTAATAAGAAAAGAAATAACCAACGTCTGAAAAAAATCACCACAAATGCATTGACACTTTTAAATACAAATAACTCAGAAACCGATAAAGTTACTTACTTAGACAAAAGCAGGTACATTTTTTATGTATAATTGAATGTTCTTTTAGATTTTGAACTTCTTTAACGCATAACTCGACAAATAAAAAATTTTTGAGCAACGTCAAAATACGCTTCAAATTCGAAATACTGACACCAAAAAAAACCCAGCATTATAGTCGCGGCAAGAATTCACACGACTTACGTCACACGCAATTGTTTTTACTGTCAACGTACTTTTAGATATTTGGTCGTGTTAAAAACAAAAACTTTTTGTGATTTACTGCAATATGAAATGAAATATAACGATTTCTTCATTTGTTCGCATGACGTAAGTCGTTTGAATTCTTGTCACGACTATACCAATTTTCAGTCATGCTATCAGAACTTTATCAGTTATTGAGAAATTTCAGAATAACATTTAAACCTTGAACGTCCTGTACTTCTTAAATTAGCGACATTCGTATAAGGCAAGATGAGCTCAAACATAATATTTTGGTGTCTAGTATCTCCAGCTTAGTGTTGACCCATTCTTTCCGACTCATTCTGTATATTCGTTTTACTTCGGTACCTTTAAATATTCGCAGGTAACATAACATTCTTGTAATTTGCTAAAATCTATCGTATTCAGTTCTTAAATGTCTAAAATTCCTTGTATTTGTAAAAACACTATTTGAAGAATACGGCGCCCTTAACGGCGTGATGTGAAAACGTTTCTTGCAAAAGAAAGCTTTGAAACAGTTGCAATTATCCTTACTCCTCCGTCCCCAACAGGCTATGCAAATCGTAAAATTCCAAACGCCTCGGCAAACCCAATAATCGAAAGTTAATATTGGGGTGACTAGCCAGATATCGTCCATCTATTGTGCAACAGAAAACAACAATGCGTCAACCGAAAGAAAGTGAATCAAATGCGTCCGAAATCCGGATTTCGTGCACATTACCCAAGTTATAGGATCCGGCTGTCGAGTCTACGGAAAGCTTAAAACATTGTTCCACTAGTAACTCTTCTTACAGAGTGGGGGTTAACTTTCACGTCAATATAAAACCAACGGAACATTTAAAGTGTATTACTTTTGGTCCAAGCTTACACGCTAGCGTGTTTTACACTTACAAACAGGATTATTTTCGGGTACCTCTGGATACCGATGTGTCAGTGTTGAGTGACAGTGCATTGAAGGATTATTTACGATTCTATCCTGTGCAAATCTCAGTGGACTCTTTTTGGATTATTATCTAGTAAGTAAGTTTAGGTTTGCGACAAAAAAACATTCCGAAAGCACAGTGTTAGTGTCAAAAAAACATCACTCGCGTTTGGCGGGAACTTTACCGCTAACTGGTGCTGTTAAACCACTATTTAGTAGTAATTACCGAAACACAGTTGTGACCGGTCGTGAATTAGTGCAGTTAGTTAAAAAACAACGGCTTACTAGCTCAGCACGTTTAACAAACATCGAAATCGGGAAAGAAGGATACCTACCGGCTATATCATCTCTGTGTATAAGATATAATATTGAGCACACAGTAGAATTGAAAGCAAGGCAGTGTGTCAATGGGCTTTCTTGCGCACGCGCACACAAGTACGGCATAAATACTACAGGTGCTAATTGGCTGATACACACCTTACTTAGTAGTAGCCTTAAGCGGTTCGTCTAATTCGCTCGGCTTATTATGTAAATAGAATTATTTTTAACTCGGCAAGACAGAAATAAATGTAACGGGATTTTTATAAATAATAACACCCTAAATTGTTGCGATAACAAACAAAGATATTTCGAACTCATTCATTATTTAAATCGATTTCAAATTTATTAGAAATAAAATTACATATACACTTATTTTTATTTTTCAACAATTTTGAATGTTTTTTTCTTCACTTTTGGAAACGTAATCAGCAACAAGTTACAAAACAAGGACATAACAGGTTAAACGCGACGGTACCCAAACATGTGGAACAAAAAATGAACATGCATTACATGTGATACTTTAGTGAGTGGTTGTATAGTACCATAGTCAGTGACCAAAAAAATTGCTTCATTTACCAGCTGATCTGTTTCACGTGAGCTAATTTTTACTAAATACATTTTAATAATATTTTGTTCAACGTAAAACATTTCATGTAATTAATTACTTCAAAAAGATCTCTGGAAGGTTCCTCAATTGAAAAAATCATCATCATCAAATCATTGCATGAAATAAAATTATTAACATCTCGTAATTCTTCACTTTCTGTCCCTAAATATCAAATGTTGCACATGTCATTGTGTTTAAGAAAGTTACATTATTATTAGTCAGGCTTTGTTGGCTTGTTCAACTCTCTGCCAAAAAACAATAGGGAAAGAGAAAACCCACCGCTTCAATTAAATCAACAATAGAATTAAGATCCACACAAAAAATCGTAACCAGGCATGCAACTGATTCAAGACACAGCACTCAAGAACGATATTTTAATTCATAAAAAGAGATACATATTTTTTCTAACACAATAAATAAGAATGCGTTACATTTGTTGAGGTCCAAAAATTTAAGTAGGTACTGTTTATTAAAACCAATAAAATTTTCAACAAAATTCAAAACTTCAGTGAAATTTACAATCGAGTCAGTATTATAGCTAAATTTTAACTTAATTCAAAACTGTCAAAATTTTCAACTAAACTCAAAAATGTTAGTAAGATTTTCCAATGAATTCAGAACTATAGCAAAATTTTCTACTTGATTCGAAACTGTACCAACATTTTCAATGAAAATAACTAGCAAAATTATCAACTAAAATCAGTAAAATTTTTAAGTGAATTCCGAACTGTACCAAAATTTTCAACGCAACACTGAACTGAAAATTTTCGACTAAATTAAAAAGTTTTAGTATCAACTTCCAATGCTATGTTACAACAGAATTTTCTAAAACTTCTGAAGATAAATTTGTATTGAATAACTACGAAAATTAAAAAAAAAATAATTTTATTGAATCTTAAAACTTAAGTACATACATGTCACTTTAAACTATAGTAATATTTTTAACTAAATTCAGAACTTCAGTAAAATTTGCTACTGAATTCAAAAGTACAGAAAAATAGTAATGTTTAATAAATAACAAGAAAATAAAAAAGTATAACTTTTATGATCTAAAAGTTTTATCCATTTTAAACTATAACAAAATTTTTAATTAAATTCAGAACTCCAGTAAAATCGCAATAGCAAATTTGCTAGCATTTTTAAAAAGTAAGAATTTAGTAATAAGTAATTAAGAATGATAAAAAAGCATAACATTAATGAGATCTTAAAAGTTAAACACACGTCATTTTAAACTGTAGCGAAAATTTCGGCTAAATTCAGAACTCCAGTAAAATTTGCTGCTGAATTCAGAATTACAGAAAAGTAGCAATAGTAAATTTTCTGGCACTTCTAAAAAGTAATAATTAAGTAATAAGTAATTAAGAATAATAAAAAAGCATAACATTAATGAGATCTGAAAAGTTAAATACATGCCATTTTACAGTATAGCGAAAATTTCGGCTAAATTCGGAACTCCAGTAAAATTTTCTGCTAAATTTCCAACTACAGAAAAAGTTTCAACTGAATTTATAATTGTAACAAAATTTTCATATATTCAGAACTATAACAAAAGTTGAGCATTTTTTGTGTGTTGAATTCAAAACTGTAGCGAAACTATTTTAGAGTATTTCTTGGCAACTTGGCAACCTACACGTTGAGTCCCAAGTATGTACGCGCGAATAATAATTATATCCCCAGAGCTTTAGCGCCTAACCAAAAACCATAAAAGGATGTTCCGATAAATTTTATTAAAGTAGACAGTAATAGTGTTAGATCACAAAGTCAGAGAACTTGTTCCACTTTCTAAGACTATAGGAATGTCGGTCGTTGATGAAAAATAGATAACGCTCTGCTCCAGTACTTAGGCATTTACATTTCTCTTATTATCGGTCCAATTGATAACGCAGAGCCAGAGGCTAAGTAGGCCTCTTGCTGAAGACATCAAAATCGTACCTGCTATTCTCACGAAAACTTCTTCGAGTTGTTTATTTCTCCGAGATATGAAAGTTTTTTTTTACGGCTTAATACGGTCAACCTGACTTCTTAATGATGTCAGCATAAATAATTGTCCATTATCGTTAGAAATCGGGTAACAGATGTATCTGCTACAGTCAGCTGACCACTACGAAGAAAATTATAGCAAAATGCTATAAAATCTGTTATTAAGGAGGAAAGCTGTATTCCGATTACAAAATTTTTTATTAAATTATCAGCTTTAACTTATAATTACATATCCTTAGTACGTTAAACAACTGCATTATACACGGTGGACTAGAAAATGTGCAGCCTATTTTACAAAATAATGAAATATGTGTCAGACATTTCATTTAAATAAATATAAAAAAACAAGTGTTAAGTTCAGAAGAAACTACTGGCTCACTTTACTATTTAAATTGTATCTCATCATTAAAAATTAAACCTTGTTTTACAATTGCATGCATTTTTTTGTCCACTCTGTAAGCCGGTACACATTTACTAGATAGATGAATTGGAGATGCACTGGCAATGCAGGACGCTGAACTGTGCTTGCGGAGTGTGTTAGTAGGTCAGACTCTGTCAGGTGCAGAGAGGCGCGGTTTACTCACTACATCTGCCTTACCTTAACTCAATGTCAAGGTGCTTTCATTATTTTCGTTACAGAAACGATAGGACGGCCGAACACTGGCACAACAAACATCATGACAAGGTCACTCAAGCTCAGCATTGTCGGCATTTTGGCGGTTTTGCTATTAGGGGTAAGCCAATCAATTATCTTTTGTCAACAGTATCAGTATTAGTAAATAAATTATCTTCTTTAAATGTCTTCAAATCCAGTTTATGTTAATAATCACTTAACTTAAATTGACATTTGACTCTAATCGACTAAAAGTGACTGTTTTTCTTCAGGAAATAAACTGCGATGCCCCTCTGTCGGACTCTGCGTCTCTACCCCTAGAACATAGGGCTGTGTACGGTCCTCCCCTCTCCGGACCTGGATACGCGCCAGCGGGTCTTCTTCAAGGAGGCGGTGGAGGTTCCTCAGATGACCCGTGGCCTTTGGCCACCCCTGACATGCCTCAAATAAAGCACTTGCAAGTGCAATGCGAAAAGACTCACATGCGGGTCAACATAGAATTCGATCGGCCGTTCTACGGGATGATATTCTCCAAAGGATTCTACAGTGATCCGCACTGTGTGCATTTGAAGCCTGGAACAGGTCATTTGAGTGCTACTTTCGAAATTTTCCTTAACAGTTGTGGTATGTCCTCGTCTGCCAATCACAATGCTGCAGGGTATGGCGCTCCTACACCTAGTGGTAGCTACGTGGAGAATACTATCATCATCCAGTATGATCCTTACGTGCAAGAAGTTTGGGATCAAGCAAGAAAACTTCGGTGCACTTGGTATGACTTCTACGAAAAAGCTGTTACATTTAGGCCGTTCCAAGTTGACATGCTACATGCAGTTACCGCTAACTTCTTGGGAGACAACTTGCAATGTTGGATGCAAATTCAAGTTGGTAAAGGACCTTGGGCTTCAGAGGTATCTGGAATTGTTAAGATTGGACAAACTATGACCATGGTCTTGGCTATCAAGGACGACGAGAATAAATTTGATATGTTAGTACGTAACTGCGTAGCACATGATGGAAAGAGAGCTCCAATCCAACTTGTAGATCAGTACGGATGTGTGGTGCGACCTAAGATTATGAGTAAGTTCCAGAAGATCAAGAACTTCGGGCCTTCAGCTTCGGTGGTATCGTTTGCGTATTTCCAAGCGTTCAAGTTCCCCGATTCCATGAATGTCCACTTCCAATGCGTTATCCAAGTATGCAGATATAACTGTCCCGAACCCAAATGTGGTGGTCACCTCGGTTTGACGAGCGAATACGGAGCTCCTCCACTAGGAAACTCTCTTGGCAGTGGGGACTTCGGTCACGGTAACTTAAATGCTGAATATGGACCACCACCTTCCAGTGAATACGGTTTACCACCAGCATTCCCCGATCCTAGACATCCTTCTGGCCCCACAGGAGCTTATTCCGAGAATAATGCTGATGTAGTACCTGCTCCACAAGCCCAAACCTCTTCGTCTTCCACATCTAATCCTCCTAACCTTTCATCGCCTGCACCGCAGGTACCTGCACAAACTAGCAACGATATCCACTTACCACCACCTCCTCCTCCTGGACATCATGGAATCTACAACACTGTAAAGAGGAAGAGTAATATAGCTGATGAGTTCGAAGGAAATTTGGCTACATTAGGTGGTAGACCTAGATCTGTTGAGAATTTACCAGCTGAACTACAAGGAGCCAGGAAAAAGCGTAGTCCTGAAGTTATGAACATTGTAGTAAGCCACGTGTACAAACGTGAAGCTCAAGAAATGACTGATGTAAATACTAGTCGAACCATTCAAGTAGTTGCTCCAGGTGATGTAAACTTTGCTTTAAACTCTGCGCAAAACAACGAAACAGTAGTGATCCAGTCTGCATCCTCGCAGGATCCCGAGACTATCTGCATGTCAGTTCCTAGCTTTGTAGCTGGGCTAGTGATGCTCCTCTTGGTACTGATCGTGGCAAGTTTAGTAGCAGCATTCTTATTCGTCCGAGTGCGTGCTATTGACAGGAAAGGGATAGGCCAAACATTCGTTGGCGCCCGAGGTTACGACAACTCGGAATTTGTGAAAGTGGCAAATTGACAGTGGAAACACTCATGGTAGGTGCATTCCGAAGGTTCCAAAGATGTTCAGGTTAAGCAAGTGATTTGCGCGAGTGATGTCTCGTCCCGGAGGCCGGTTCTTCTCTCATCCTTTCGATTCGAGTTCTATTCCTAGTCCTTTTTAAGATCCTCCACTTCACCAGCCACTCATTTCTATTATTGATTCGTGCTCGCAATCGGTACTAACTGTACCGTTGCCAGCATGACTCCCTAACCTTATTTATTATTAAGTTATTTTTTATTATTTAGTTTTTTTTAATATTTATATATATAAAAGAGATAAAAGTGTAACTCGCACTGTCCATGTACTACTTGAGAGTATACTTGTAAGGTACTTGTTTGAAAAACATTGGTTATTTATTTATTTTTTTTTTGTAAGTCATTTCGCTCTGGTGCAGAGCTATAGAAACCACTGCCCCGTAATATGTCATCGAGGAGCAACTCCTAGTCTCGTAGTTAAGGGTGTAGTTCACATGTGTAAATAAGCGTGTATGAGAATACTCATAATAAAATCATAGGACATCTGTTAATCGTTACTTAAAACCGATCTCCTGATATCTGTTTCTCAAATTAATTTACAGTATTACGTACTTATTTATTTGTCTATATGTAACATAGATAATTGCTCTGTTAGCTTTCTGAAATCGAACATTGTAATCTAAATTAATCTTCACGAACTGGAAAATTAACAATATTTTATAATAAAAAAATTTATAAATTAATTTTTGTAAGTTTTAATGTACCGAATAAGGCGACAGTTCTGAACACGAACAATAGCAACTGCTACAAGCTACCGCCTATTGTAAACTAATGAGGACAAACTCTTCACATTAAAACTTTAAATGGTCTACCCTTACGTTCTTTTTCAGCTCGTTATCATCATACAAAATGAAAATTAATGAAGTTTTGTGTTTCTCATTACATCACTAGTTTTCGGAATGTTTTCTACTATCATAAAATTAGTTTCAGGTTCATAGATTAAGAATAGACAGGATGCGGCGTGTATAGCTAATGTATAAAAATTAAAATACAAGTTCCACACGATATCTTTATAATAGAAAAGTCTTATACGAAAAAGTTGTTTTTTTAAATCAAAGTATTATTGAATATCTCGGAAACGTTTTTATATAACCTTATTAAAGCCAGTATAATCTGATATTAACTGAAAATTATCTACATTGCCACAAAAAAAACCTGTGCAATCAGCTGACCTTGTATGTCATTACTAAGTCCAATCAGTATTTACTTAATTATTAAATTGTTTTTAATGCATAATTGAAATCTAATTTACATATACCTATATAATATTTTGTCTTCGGGGTTACTATTCTTTCTACTTTGTTTGCGAATGGTACTTAAATAACAGATAAAATTTCGAAATGTTGTCCATAAGGATAAAACCAGCTTTCATTTAAAAATTATTTGAAATATTTAACAACCACTGTCGGTATTTTACATCTCTAATTCGTTATCACGTAAAACACCATTTCCAAATACATCCAGTTTAATATAAAATCAAGGGTGCAGCAATTTAAATCAGTGAGAGCTGGATACAATCCGGTGGAATATTTTCAATTACAACCCCTCTATTGTCTATTACGATCAAACCCCGTGCATCGACACCCTCTGTGTAAACCTGAAATATCGATATCTGTCTTTAAAATTGGGGGATGTGGTAATTTTTTTGTTGACTGTTCCCGATATTGAATTAGACGCTGAAACATGGATGAGTAAATCGATTATTAAGCAGAATGAGGTGTATTTTAACAGCATTTCTACGTAACCTTTCAAAAAACGTTATGAAAATCTTTAAATAAAGTTAAAAATATAACAACAATAAGCACTAAAAAAAATAAAAATATGAATGTAAAATAAAATTTATATAAGTGTAGTTTTCCAAATCGCGAATCGAAAGATCAGCGAAAACTAGGACCTCAACAGATCAAAGCAAGGAAATGGGTAAACAACAGGATACAACATAAATTCATCCGTTTAATTGCTTTGAGAAAAGAAAGTTTCTGCCACTGCTTGATGCCGGATAAGACCGTTAATATAAAGCGTTCGTAGATAATCCAAAGTAAAAGTATAAAACGTTCTGTTCTACATTCTTTTACTTTCTCTTGTCCCTAAGCCGTTTACCTTCCAAAAACAATTTAATTTTTAGTCATGCTAAATACCGACAGTCTTTAGGAAAATAATGGATTGCACTTGATTTAAAGTTAACAATAAGAGAAAATGTAACAGATTTTAGAAATACATTATAGGTTTTATATACAGTGTGGCCCATTTAAGATGTAAACAGTTCTGTAAAAATTGCATTTATTATCCGATTTGGTTCGGGTTTTGTTTTAAAAGACAGAGAATTTAAAACTCTACTTTGGCTCACAATATGAAATTCCGTCGTCTATAATCAAGGCCTACTTTGTTTTTTTGATCGATGTCAAATTTGGAAAAACGTGTTTAGCAATTTTTTTATCTAAAATCTGACCACACAACTAAATTCAGCTCCCTCTAAAATAGAATTTCACCGAATTTCATAAATTTATTTTTTTATTAACGGTAAAATTGATATTTAAGTTTTTATCATATTAACTTGAAACAGTCCTGTAAAAATTGCGTTTATTATCCGATTTGGTTCGGTTCATTGTCTATACTCAAGGCCTACTTTGTTTTTTTTTTGTATATTAAAATCAGCAAAAACTGTTATTTTTTTATCTAAAATCTGACCACACCACTGAATTCAGCACCTCCTAAAATGGGTATTGATGTTTTTATCATTTTACCTTGAAACACCTCTGTAAAAATTGTATTTATTATCCGACTTGGTTCGGTTTTTTCTTTAAATGATTGAGAATTTAAGTTTACTGCTCACAATATGGATATTTCATTGTCTATAATAAGGCCTACTTTGGTTTTTTCGATTGCTTCGATAGTCAGATGGATGCAAAAAAGTTCTGCCATTTAAAAGAAACATGATATGCCACAAGCGGCGCCCTCTACTGGTGACGTCAAAATTAGAAACAAATTTAAATTTATCGCCCGCAAAAACTCCCGATTTACAAATTTTATGTAAATATTTGGATTTCTTGAGTTATTTACAAATACGAAAATAAAATTTTAACTTTGACACCATGTATGTTTGGTTAAATCGCTTTATTTTGACCGAAGGAATCTATGGTCTCATTTTTGCTACTTCATTTAAAAACGCCCTGTATACGGTTGGATAAAAAACGCTCTATTTAAAACTCCTGCGTCGCTTTAGAATAGGAGTTAATTTTATATGAGAAACATTCAGCAATAAAAATCTCTTGTCAGTGTCAATTAAAAGGCTTTGTACGAGCTTGCAAGGTACAGGCGCTGGCTAATATTCATTAAAAGGACAAAAGAGGACGATAACTGCGAAATCTGAAATATTATTTGCGGTGCTACACTCTCAGGTTCAGGGCTTGTATTTGTGGGTTTACAGTACAAAAAGCAATGGGTTTGCGCCTCGTTGTCTGTGTGGAAATCGTCGCTATGGTGACAAAACCATCACTAACACCGCAGTAGCCGATCCATGTCATTAGAATATGATATTGTTGTCACCGCCGTTGTAATGAGCTCTACGGCAGGATGTGTGGCACCAGTGGCGGGCGCCGAAGGATTCACGGAGGGCCAACTTCGTCTTTTAGTGGTATATAAAATATGACATGTAATTAATTACATTAAAACTCTTTATACAGTGTGCTTTTAAATTAAGTAGCAAAAATGAAACCACTTATGTCTAAGTTTGACGTCACTAGTAGAGGGCGCCACTTGTGGCACACCACGTTTTGTTTTAAATGGCAGAACTTTTTTGCTGCTTAGTGTATCAATATGACTATTGAAAAAATCGATTATCCTACCTGTTCTATCTGAAAAAGGTATACCTTGTTGAAGTCGTTAGGAGAACAGTTTTCGGAATAATCCTATTTGAAATGCTCAGTGCACCAAGTAAAAACTGTTTTGGTTTCAGGTAAAGTGTCTTTCTTGCTGAAAATACAACAAAACATTGTTCAGAATTGTATATTATGGAGACATGCAAAATTTCAAAAAGATCGACCTGCTTTGATAGAATATTTGTGCTTTGGAAGAGCGAAATTTGTTTAAAATCATCAAAATGCGAAATTCAAAAACTAACACAATTTATATTTTGTTACATTCGCAAATTATGAATTTTATATGCTTCAAAATATTCCTTAATATAAGACTTAAAAAATACGACTTTTAGAACTTTCCTCAAATAATCCCGTACTGAAAAATGTCGATACGACTCTGTAACGTTCCTCTGGCACGGACAATTTCTCACCTAGAAGAATATTAGTAGAGATTTACGGCTGTCTTGTTTATACGCATTGCTACACACTACAGAAACATTTGAGTTTTAATATATTCTCCTAGGATATGTTTATTTATATCTCAAATTTTTGCATATTTACAAATGACACAGTTAAAATTGTCTGTTACAATCAACAGATATCCAGTATAAAAAAGTCGATAAATTGGCGAAGGTGCCACGAACAGTCGATAATTTTTTATTTCGCATTTTTTTTTTTTAAATACCTTCAGAAACAAAGCTATAGTTATTACAAATAAACAGTATGGTAAACATAGCATACATAAAGGTTGTTATGGAACTAATTATTAACTTTCAGGTCGATTTATGTGCACAAATAAAAAAAAAAATAAGTAAAAAATAAATATAGTAGGAAAAGGATTATTTTATTTAAACAGTTAATTAAATAATATGAAAATTTATCTAAAAACACAACGTTATTATTCAAAATTATGTAATATTATTATACATATTTACAGTAATTCTTTCAAATTTCTTAAAAGTTCAAATAAAGAGACTTTGAGAGTAACAATTGTTGTCTCAAATAATTCTTATTATTTAAATAAAACAATACAATTCTATATACAAAACAAACTTATCTCATATTCTCCGAGGACGTTTATTTATACCACAAATTTGTGCATATTTATATAAAATAAAATCAATGTTTACATATATATGAGCTTGCGGTCACTGAAATTATAACTGCAGTAGCAATTACATTTATTTTACAGTTAAAATTTTCTGTTAGTATCAAAGAAAGAAACCGCCAAACATTCTATAAAATGGCGAAGGCGCCGCGAACAGCAACAATTTCATATTTCGCAATTTTTATTTCAAACACTATGCTATAATTACAAATAAACATCAAAATAAACATAATCTATGTACAGGGTGTTTTGAAACTTATAGTTGACCTTTAAATACTATTTACTTGTACAGATAATACATTGTGAACGATTTTATAAACAATTCAACAACTGCCTATGAATTAGTTGTTCTGTATCTGTACCGAAATTTTTAACTCATTTTAAAAACACCTTGTATATTAGGATAATTAAGTAAAATCAATGGCACTTGACTTCAGGCGCTTCTTAAGGATCCCAATTCATTCAGATATTAATCTAAACTCGGGCAACATGTCACAATAGCTTTTAGAATACTCTAAAGACAAAATTACAATAACGGGAAAGACGGGGATTTATAAGATTAGGTACGAGGAAGTGGGACAGAAAAGATCGATATTAACTAGATTCAAATAGTCTGTGGTTCACTTATGTCGAAGAAAATACATTTCGGATCAATTTGACTTTGGCACCCATCCTTCGAATATTCCCCCCTCAGAATTATTTCAACAACAAATAATAAATCACGTAGCTGTCTCCACAAGTAATTTTTCTTTGGGTGAATATCGTACTAATATTTACACAGTACCCAATTTATTTTTTGCCGCATTCTCTACTGAAGCTGATTGGTATTCAAGACCTTTAATTTAATCAACGTCTTAATTAAAAGTAAATATTCTTTAAATTGAATGTGTGAATCCACCCTGATAAGAATTAAGAAGTTGGGCTTAGCGGTTGCCCATTTCACTCGACAAAAAGTTCTATTAAACTAAATGGCGCAATAAAGCCAAAATAACGACTCGTGCGGAGCCTAAGCATGTGTGTGCAGCATAGCACACCTTTACAGGTAAATCCTAGCGGGACTAAGGGATATACAGGATTAACTTCGGGCAAAAATAACCGAAGAACATTGTTATACAAGCTATATGTAGCGTCACCCAAAGAAAAAAAAGTTGCAGTTACAGGATGTTACGGTAATGGAAATTAAAACTGCCCATATACAAATATTAGCCAAAAATATAGTGTTCTATAGGAGACAAAATAGTTATAGATGTTTGAAGCTGTTAAAATGTAACGACAAGAATAGAGCGCTATGTGCAATATTTTTAAATGTACGGATATACACAGAACGTCAAAAGTCCCCACTCTCATTCTTGTTAAAGAAACCAGCAAATATGTGACATTGACAAAATTTATTAAATCAAAAATAAGTAACAAAGCAAGTTATCTACTTGACCAATAATCGGTATGACCTCCACTACGTTCCAATAGCATATTGACACATCTATACATTGAGATAATCAAGCGGTTAACAATCTTTTGCGGAATATTGTTCCATTCATTCCACTCATCTGCAGTCTGAGGTGGAGGAATATTATTATGAATGGCCCTAGTAACAAAATCCCACATGTCTTCAATAGGATTCACGTCAGGAGAGTTGGCTGGCGAATCTAATCAATTGATATGTCCTGCTTCGAGTGGCTCTTGAACCCTTCTTGCGCGAACACAAAATTTTCACCTAATTGCCCCAACCTGCGTTGAATTACACCCACAATATCTACCCATATATTCCTTATTATTAGCTTTTGTAACATTTTTTGTCCACTGAGTAGTTAGTTTCACACAATATTATTAATACCTAAAAATATATAAAAACTTTTAGATAAAAGGTGAACATTTTTCAAGTAGGTATTGTCATATTTAATTCATTGACAGGATGTCACTTTTTTGTCATTGTCGATATTTAACTTCTAATAATTTTAATTTTTATAATAATTTTTATAGTTAGATATTTGATTCAACTTAAAGGAGACCACCTGAAGAAGCAATCCTAAAAATGCAGAAATAGGTCAGATCTCATCTATTCTGGTTGAATTTGTCGTGTTCCCACTGCCAAAAAAGTGAAGTTAGATTTTTATAGAGTGAGTAAATTAGATTATTTTCTTTAGATAATTATTGAATAGAGCTTTGTCTGTGGAATTGTTCATTAGCATACCTAGATGTTTGGTATCAGAGAACATACATATGACTTCATTGATAGGAATTGTAGATTTGATTTATATTAGCTTAAAATACCTTTCTAAAACAGTAAAAAAATGTTACAAAAGCTAATAATAAGGAATATATGGGTAGATATTGTGGGTGTAATTCAACGCAGGTTGGGGCTTTTGTCCACTGAGTAGTTAGTTTCACACAATATTATTAATACCTAAAAATATATAAAAACTTTTAGATAAAAGGTGAACATTTTTCAAGTAGGTATTGTCATATTTAATTCATTGACAGGATGTCACTTTTTTGTCATTGTCGATATTTAACATCTAATAATTTTAATTTTTATAATAATTTTTATAGTTAGATATTTGATTCAACTTAAAGGAGACCACCTGAAGAAGCAATCCTAAAAATGCAGAAATAGGTCAGATCTCATCTATTGTGGTTGAATTTGTCGTGTTCCCACTGCCAAAAAAGTGAAGTTAGATTTTTATAGAGTGAGTAAATTAGATTATTTTCTTTAGATAATTATTGAATAGAGCTTTGTCTGTGGAATTGTTCATTAGCATACCTAGATGTTTGGTATCAGAGAACATACATATGACTTCATTGATAGGAATTGTAGATTTGATTTATATTAGCTTAAAATACCTTTCTAAAACAGTAAAAAAAAACAGTTAGTGTTTATTACAACATGGCCGCTCAAATAAAATCAACTTTGAAGTCAATTTGTCTGTAAGCTTTAAACTATAGGGCATCAGATTGCCTATGTCATTGTTGACGTCACAGAAAAATATTAACTTTGTGGTTGAGATTTCCTCCAAATGAAGATATTTTATGGTAATTCATTACCAATTAAATTATTACTAGGTACCTACATATAAAATTCTACTCTTGGATTTATTTGTGATTGAAAATTCAAATTAAAGCCAATAATATTATGTATGCGTAATAACAAAAACAAAATTAATATTTTCGAATGGAATTCAATTCGAATTTCAATTCACGTGCCCTACTGAATTCATCTGACATGATAACTGTCATAAGAACACTTATATATGAAGTGTTTATCGATATATTATCATTAGATTGATTTACATAATATGCAGTGTTGGCTTAAATTCGTTTTTTACAACTCTGTAATATTGTGTAGGGCTTGGTTTTCACTGCAGATCGCCCAAACACAAAACAATTTCTACGAGTTATTACATGAAGATCTGTCGGAATACATATAACAAGAAGCTTGTTTTCTAAAAATCCTTACGTCGAAGTATTATTAACAAGTAAATTTGTACCATAATATAGAACCATATTTCGATTAGGTTAATTGAAATGGTTAAATATTCTTTACAAATTATCAACAAAGTTGAAAATAGGTTGATATTGTAATAAAAATGGAACTTAATAGCAAATTGTCTTAAGTCATTCATTAGCGGCACACCAGACATATACCGCTATTCCGCTATTGAGCTTTCAGTATGGCATAGGAGGCAACCGACGACTTATCTGACAGAAAGGAAGGGAGTGGACGTGATGCAACATGGAACTATACCTCCACAATTAATAATATTTTATTCTCATTTTAACAAACTATTACTTAAGTTAAGTAAATCTTAAATTTAGTGTCATTTTAAGAAAGAGAAGTGTTCAATTAAGTATAAAAATGCTTGGATGTCAAGAAAATGTAAATATTTATATCAAATATACTTTATTACTGAATTAATACATATGCCTAGAATAAAGTGAAAATGTTAGTTATATTATATTATAATACTTAAAAACTTTCGATCGTTTGCGGTGGGACATCCTGTATATATATGATAATGGAATTATAATGGACTTCGAAAGAAATAAAAGCAGCTTTTATAAATTTTAAACTAAAGTAGGGAAAATTACCAGATGATTGAAGCAATCCATTAGGAAAACGAATAGAAGTTATAAATTTTATGAATACTTGCTGGATGTTATTTAATAGTACACATGCAGTACATTTCGAAATGATAACGTATCATTAATAAAATACAGGAAATGTACCGTCAATGTGCTTCTATATTCGTATTTAACGTTTACAAACATAAAAAAACGCCACTTCGCAGGTAGATGATTACTGGGAGCAATCAACCAAGAGATTTAAATGAATTGGCGAATCATATGTTGCTGTGTTAATGAGACTGTTATCGATTCGAAATCACGACGAACTGAGATACACATATTTTAAAGTACATTAGCACAGCACTATACAATACTTCACTCTTTTAAAGAAGAATATAAAGAGGACTATCAAAACGAAACTTATTTCATCGCGTTCCGTTAGATTGTTATTCTTTTCGTTTATTTTCCGTGTTAAATTAGTTTTATGGTAAGTTTGTTTTGACTTGAAACTTCGAATAATCGAATGAAAATAAAGTATGTCTTCTTGAAACCAATAATGCAGATTTCAGGAAACTTTCAAATAGGACATCTTAAAAATAACATGAATTATCTAGATGCGACCTACAGATCCTTTGTAAATTTCGTCTGGAATAAACTAGTTTAACAGTCATCGAACCCGTCTAGTCTATCGAAATATTCTTATGCAAAGATAATATTCGTGTAATTCAATTAACATAAGTTAAGTTGCCAGTTGTTTATAAAAAATATAAAATAGTCGCGTGTAAATAAGTTGGTATACACTGAAAAAAAAGACCAGTAACTTTACAAATTTACTTTGTAAGAATATCCTTATAATTGTCTTAAAATAATTCTACAAATAATGATGATATTACACTGACACTTGTAATTTTACAAGAAAACTGCCAATATACAATAAAACCGTAAACTTCCTATGTAATTATAATATAATTTGTACATTTATAGAATATATTGTAATACATTTACAATTAACATTTTTACATTGTAAAATTACTGAACATACCAAATTTACTATATAATTGACTGTAAAAATATGCCTACTGTGTGTGCAAAGGTACTACTAATTTTAAAACGCACTATACCACTAGCCGTTGAGAGCGTTGGGTGGTGACGCCTCATTATTTCTTGCTTCATTTCGATGAATGCAGCGTGTACCTAGGACCTAGGTACTTACATAACTAATTTAGTGAGTAGTGACTAGCAATATAAACATATCTAGAGTGATAAGTGAGCGTTTTTATTACTATAAATAGTTTTGTCTAGTGCTTGTTTAAACATAACCTTAATGAGATTAAGAACTAATAGGTATGTAAGTTATACATAATTATTGAAACAAAGAAACATTGCATCTACAAAAATCGGGTACCCCACTGTTGTTTTGTTCATCTTACATAATATATAAAAATATAATATTTTCTATTAGAATTATATTTTATACATATTTGAAGAACAGGGGAGGATTAGCATGATTTAAGTTCTGGGTACCTACTTATTATCTATGCACATTTATATAATTAATATTACTTTGTAATAGTATAAGATCATAGATTTCGTTTGAATATCATAAAATGTTAACTTTAGTTCTAAGAATATATTTTTACATTGTTATATGTCTTGTATAAAGTTAAGTGTTCTGTTTTGTACAAATAACCTAAATGTGTAGGTACCAAATTTTAATAAAAAATTGCCGTAAAACCATAATATTTTATTACTTCAGTACCTGTATGTTCATGTATTTCTAAGCTAAAAAAATAAGCAAAGGGCAAAGCTAACTTAGCCGTAATCGGAGTACAAAATAGCTATTTATATAATCAGTTAGGAAAAGTACGGTTTTGTATAACAAATGTTTTTTACACAATTTGTCCAAAAATTTTAATTATACATTTAAAACGGATTATTCTGTTGATTTTGAGATATACATCGGGGCTGTAATAGAAATAAGTATTATTTTCAACTAAATGAGTCATAAATTCCAAAGTCCTTAATTTTTTGTATATAAATCTGAAAAGCATATATAAAACGAATCTATTGGTTCGAAAATGTTTGACTTCACTGGGGATATCATATCAAAAATTCAGTATTACTATTATGGGTATTTGTTAACATTCTGATGCAGTGATGCTATTGAGAAACTCACGGAAAAACCTGATATGTTATTTAAGGTAAGTAACAATCGTTAATTCCTTACGATATTTCAATTTTTCTCATGTAGGCATATTAATGTATTAGTTATAAATGAATTGCTATTCAGATTTATTTAGGTATCTAGGTATGTCAAAGCACTGTTAGTGAATTCGAATGTTATAAACAAGATGTCCTGTGTACGAGTTAGGTCAGTTTCGACACTTTTAGGACGTTTCTTTTATTCTCCGAAAAGATAGTCCAAATGTCACGGAAATATTTTTGAGAAAAATTGAATAACGAAAATTTAATTTCGATATCTTTATTAGTTTTGATATAACATTTTTTTAAAATTTTAGGCCTTTTCTATAATGCCCCATATTACACATACGTATGATGTTTCATTAAAACATATATATATATATATATATATATATATATATATATATATATATATATATATATATTAATTCGTAGGCTTCCGCGGGTGTTATATGTGGTTGTAAAATTTCTCCGGGTTCCTCTCCGCGATGAATCTGCATGGTCTTCAAAAGAACCATTTGTTTGACAACGTTTCGGTAAAATCTCATTTACCATCTTCAGGTCTTCTTACTTCTGCTTCGCGTTACTAAGTAAGCCGAACGTAGTAACGCGAAGCAGAAGTAAGAAGACCTGAAGATGGTAAATGAGATTTTACCGAAACGTTGTCAAACAAATGGTTCTTTTGAAGACCATGCAGATTCATCGCGGAGAGGAACCCGGAGAAATTTTACAACCATATATATATATATATATATATATATATATATTTGTTATAGCAGCGGAAAACTAGAAGTTATAAAATAAATATTCCTCAAGCCATTAGATACTACACTTAGAGAAAAAATGTCTTTACAATGTATAGATATTAATATAATAAATAGAAAAGTTACCACAGAAAACGACCAAAATTTAAAAATATTATGCAGGTATCTCTTAAACAATTCAAAATATCGAAATGTATTTTTCGCTATTCAACTTTTCCCAAAAATTAAGCTTCAAATACTTTATTCTAACTTGTCGGAAAATAGAAGAAACCTTCTATACCTAAGTGCCCAAATTGGACCATCCTGTACAATAAATAAAAAAAATTACATTGTAGTCATAATATAAAATGTATTATTACAATGTAACTATACAATTGCCTGTAAAGTTATTTTGCAATTTTGCAAGTAATTGTGCAAGTAACATTGTAAAAATACTTTTTGTATTGTAAAATCACAATGTAATATTACAATTGCAAAACTAAAATTACACCGCAAAATAAATTTACAACGTAATTTTACATTTTATTTGTAAAGTCATAATCGATAAGAAAATTACAGCAATAATGAGTGGTAAATAAATTGCCATTTATTTTAACTGTAATTATTTTTTTTATTTTTTTTACAGTGAGAACACACACCAAACTGCTAAATTTAAAAAAACAGGCCCCAGGCCCCAGGCCCAGACCTCTAATCAAAAGCATTTTAATTGCATTAAGGTGTGGTAGACAAAAATGTATGATTCATTTATAAGGACTTTTTGTAAAAAATTGCAAACCATGAATCTTTACTTTATTATCAATGTTTTTACAAATCTGGTCAGTTTGGCAGTGTATTCAGGCAAGTGTTCATTTGAATTATAATACCAGGACGTGAAATTTCTGCGTTTACCCGAGTAAGAATGACTGCTTTACATGATACAGGACATTCTAATCATCAGATTTCGAACATGTTGAGCATCCCTAGATCATCTGTTGTACGAATAGTAAACAGATAGAAAGAATTTGATATTTAATGAAAGGAAGTATCGGTATTTGGTGCAATACCATTACGCGTCCCCACTCTATTTCTAAAGCATCGTGCTGCCCGTCTCCAGTGGGCGCGAGAGCATAGGAGTTGGCTTTTACGCCAGTGGTGGTGGGTCTTATTTACAGACGAAACCAGAATTGGGCTGCTTACTGATGACGATCGACAAAGAGTCCGGAGAGAACCAGGTCGTCAACAGCGACTTCATTTTCCCCGTGAAGTTGCTCCCTATGTAATGTTTTGGGGTGGTAATATTCAACCGCCGCACCTCATTAATTCTCATAGCACAGAATTTGACCAGTCAAATTTACATACGAACAAGTTATTACGCCCATTATCTACCCCCTACGTAATGCATTAGGTGACAATTTTTTGTTTATGGACGACAACGCTCGACCCCATCGCGCAAGAAAGGTTCAAGAGACACTCGAAGCAGGACTTATCAATAGATTAGATTGGCCAGTCAACTCTCCTAATATTAATCCTATTGAAAACATGTGGGATTCGGAAGAGGAATGGAACAATATTCCGCAAAAGATCGTTAACCGCTTGATTATCTCAATGCAAAGACGTGTCAATATGCTATTGGAACGTGGTGCAGGTCATATCGACTATTAGTCAGATAGATTGTTACTTCTTTTTGATTTAATAAATTTTGTCAAAAATGTCACACATTTGCTGGTTTTTAATTTTCTAAGTACTCAGTTTATCGAACATATCCTTTCACAAAAAAAAAAGATTCAGAAAACAATATACTTTTATAATGTATTTGGTTTCTTTAACAAGAATGAGGGGGGGGGGGTCCAAGATTTTTGACGTTGTGTGTGGTTAAAATGTATGCTAAATAATGCCTAGTAAAATGTTTGTTTGCCTTTACATATGACGTTTCTGCATATATCGATTCAGTTGTTTATTAAAATTAATAAATTATATACATACGTGCAAAATATTTTTTAATAAATATAGTTAATGCGAAAATTTTAATAAACTTTGTAAAATACGTTCTCCGCTAACTGTATTACGTGTACCTCTCCAGCTTCATAAAATTTTATGATAAGTGTGTTTTAACATCAATATGTCAGTTACTGAGCTGAAAAAGCTGGATAAATGTTATCGCTTACTTTTACTCCTTCAAATGGAAATATATTATGAGTTATAAATGAAGATAGAAGTTCGCAAAAGAAATGCATTACAACGCATTTCGGAAATAATGAGAATAGATGGTCTCTGCTACGGTAAAACGCACACTGACTCGTTCTTTTTTTTTAATTCGGTCGGTGAGTAGTACGAACCATTTCTTTACTCCATATTTTTCGTGAAATATCGTTTGTTACGAGAGATGTTACACAACGGCCTGGTGTGGAAGGTGAGATCCACAGTTAGTTTTCTACAAAGTACAAAATAAGCGCAACAAACATTCGTACATGCACTCCAAAAAATGTCTGCTTAAATTTTTTCATAGTAAAACTGTGTATTTGTACAGAATGTCTCAAACTTGATAGTATGAGCCTACAATGATACGAAACATTTAAAACAATTTGGAACACATGATGTTGAATGGGATGAGCTCCATTTTCAGTCGAAAGCATTAACTGGGATTTGACAGAAACGACTAATGACGTCATCAATTATATTTCTTCTTCTTTCTTTCTTTTTATCAGTGTATACACTCTAAAACAGTAATATAGAAAATATGCAGCATGACAGGAAGGTGATAACAGGAGAATATAATTATAAAACAATGTTGCCAACTGGCTTAGTTTTAGCTTCAGGTTTGTGGGAAATATGCATTTGGTAATGCATAAACTATGTACAAACACTTTAAGGGTGGGACATATCTAATCGAATAAAGTTCAAACTTATTAACGGAACGTATATGATTGGTGCTGCTCGAGTCAGGGACTAATAGCAACCCAGTAGGTGTATTCCAACTTTCTCAAATTTAATTGCAATTATAATTGGATTACCCAGTAATACATCTCATAAAACTGTTACTGTTGGATCAACACAAAATTGCGTTCCGTCTTGATGACGTATACATTTAAAACCGCTTTCAGCAAAATAATAGCCTTAATATATTATTACACTTCCTTTTTTATATTCGTTAACTGAAAACTTCGAATGATTTTAAAATTTAGCAACATGGCAAAGTCCTTGGGGTGAACATATCTAAAAACTAAAACGAGACACTCTGTACTTATATTACCGAATTTTTGGATTCAACAAAAATTTTAGGTTCGCTTTGTATAACATTTTCTATAGCTAGGAGTTACATAGCTTTTGAGGTAAAAAAATGACAAATGCTAGTGTGGGCACAGGTGTCTTTAACTTGTTCCTGGAAATACATATCAAGTTGATTTTTGTTATTTGTAAACTTACACGACACTAAATTATGGTATATCGGTAAATTTCTAAATATTATACGAAGCGTTTTATTCTTATAGTTACATTTGACAGCTACAGCTTTTTAATCTCAAATGAAACACCTTGTATATTTCCTCTCTGTCTTGTGCATATTGAAATTATGCTTACTGCTTTTTGAGATATTTGAAAATATCTATTTTGAGTTTTCATCGTCTATAATCAACATAAATATTTCTAATTGTCATTCTTCAAGTGTACATTTGACACCCTGTATCTCAGGATTTTAGTGAACATGATATCATGAAATATATGTTTTATTCTTTAAATGTCATCAATATATTCCCACTCTAGCTGATTTACGTACTGATATATTAATAGACAAAATAGTTCTCGCTTACCTGTTTATTTTCACTACACTTTCGAAATTCACGAACTCCGCAAGAAAAGCGACTTTTGAGAAACAAAACTATTTAACCTTAATATATATTATATATTAACAAGCAGGAGAAAGTAACTATTTCAAATTTTTAATTATAAATAAAAAAAGTTTATAATAATTTATTGGCAATTATTATTGGACGCACTCATACCTTTAAAATAATTTTAAAAGCTTATTTAGGATTTATACCAGTTAAATTGGTACATCTACTATCATTAATTTACATCACAAAAGTTATATATACACAACAAAAAATTTTAACAAAGTTTTGAAAAATGTTATCATTATCATTGGCGCCTTCGCCATATTTTTAAAAATATTTAAAGAACCGTTTTTGCTTTTAGATATTAATTTAATGACTTAATTTGAATTGTTTTACTGTAATTATAAGTTTTTATCAAAAATATTGTTGTTTACTTGTATGTTTATGCTTCATGCATTCATCTTGAATTTTCACTGATGTTTCGAAAGATGCATTAATAACCATTTCTGAAAGGAAAATAAACAGATCAATTAACGTTCTTGTCTGCATTTATGGGTTCTGCGACTTTGGACTCCGAATAAGAATACCGTCTCGGGTTGAAATTTCCCTTAGCTGACTTTATAACCGACAGGAAAAAAAAACATAAAGGAATTTTATTGGATACATTTATTTCCCTTTGTGGAAAAGATTAGAATCATAAACATCGCGGATCGAGTGAAGCCAAAACTTCATGTCTCGATTGGGCTGGACGGGACAAACAGGATCGTTCACTTCAGGACAAAAATATTTACTGAAGGCAAGTTACTGGGTACACACAAAAGTCCTGGAAGGGTATCGAGAATGCTATAATTAGTAAATCAATCTGTTTATTTTGAATATGCCGTTACGTCACAATTCTTTTATAATTTTTACCAACTGTAAATGTTTACTTATTTTTTACATTTGACTGTTTTATAGATATTTCGGGTATTTGTAATGCAAATCAATATTTACTGTCAGGACGTGAAATTGGCTCAATAAAAGCTTTTAGAAATCTATCCCACATATATCTTGTGCATGTTTCTTCAGCAAGGCGTACCTTTTTCAAATAAAACAGGTATGAGAATCGATTGATTCGATAGTCAAATGGATACAGTAAGCTGACAAAAAGATCTGCCATTTAAAAGAAACATGGTGTGCCGCAAGTGGCGCCCTCTACTAGTGACGTCAAAATTAGAAACACATTTGAATTTCCCGCCCGCAAAAACCACCGATTTACAAATTTATGTAAATATTTCTTAAGAAGTTATTTACAAATATCAAAAATAAAATTTTAACTTTGACACTCTCTACATAATAATTATAAATACTCCTTTAACATATACTTCGTTCACCGTACATATCATACATCGCTAGAAAATTTTGCAATATATAGTAGCTGTATTCTTATTTTTAAAATGTAGATATTTGTAGTAAAACTACCCAGCTAACAATTTCCTGTTCTACAAAAATCGTAAGAACGTTTCCAGAGCAAATTTTATAGAGCAATGTTTGTTCTAAGAACATTTTCAAAACATTACAACACTTATACCATAAAAATGGGCACCGTTCTACAGAACCTTTTAGTTCTTTAAGCTATTCTGTAAGATATGCAGAAAATACTTAAAGAATTGTTGAATAAACGTTGTCACAGGTCTTAAAGAATTTTTATAACACAGTTACAAAGCAATCTCATAAAAATTATATACCACTTTCGTTATACAATTTTTGTGTTGCACTAGTTTTCTACTTAGAGAACTTTAAAATTGTTTAATTGTATCTTTTAAAAATAAAATGTTTCTGCCTCGCACATATTAAAAATAATATGGATGAGCCAATAAGAACCAAGATAGAAGATGACCAAATTAGCCTGCATAAGAGTACTCGCATCATTACGAATTGTTTTGTTGGTTTGTTAAACAGGGAGCAGTATATTTTAATGCGGAAAAAGTTTCATCGTGAAATGTGTAGTACATAATGGTAATTTTTTGACGCGCCCTCAGTTAACCTCATATTTCCTATGATGCTGGAAATTTAATTAAAAAAAAATGTTTTCTAAATTGATGAATTTAACAACCAACTGTATATAAAATAGTCAGAAAGTAAGTATATCCATATTATTGATGTCATTTCACCTAATTATATTGTATATATATTTTTAATTAAGATTTGTTTTCTTTCTTCACAATATGGCGACAGAAAGAAAGGCTTTATCTTGTACTTCCAAAGGATTCTCACTAATATGACATTTTTGTGTCGATTGCAATGATTATAGAGCAAATATGCTTCGTAAGCAACTACCACAGTGTTGTCATATTTTATTGTGGTAATATCAATTATTTCAATCTTATATTTAATAAAGCTAATAAAATTCTTTAACTTCAACATCTAGAAGTGTAAATGAATAAGGCTTGGAATGGTCTAAATTAAATATGTTACTAAATTTCTATAAGGAAATCAGTTTCTATTAGTAATCAAATAAATCTTATCTATCGTAATGAAATTTTCCTTCTGCAAGCAGATAATAATTTCTACAAGTCACGACTATGCTATACAATTTCTCCATTATACTTTGATCAAAATATTTCGCACTTTTATAGGCAGGTCTCATCAGATGAGGGTATGGTATGGGAGACCTATATATGTATATAAATATTAGTTCTATAGCGTTTTTTCATGGAACAAAAAGGCTTTTGTTACGTATTTACTCTATAATTATTTTATAACAACTGTATTATTATTCTCTATAACTCCTTTAAAGAGCTTTTTCTCTTAAGTTCGATTAGTAATTTGTTTTCCGCAGCAGAATTGTAACTTAACAACGCCTTACACAATAGTTCTATAATTAAACTATAAGCGACATTACAGAATAATTTTATAAGAGAGCCACATGAGATGATATAAATCTATAAAGCACTATTTTGCATCGGTTTTACAGCAATTTGATTCTATAAGCACCGTTGCTGTAAAATTGTGTTATTGTACACACTTATAGGACTACATTAGCTATTATCTTATAAATGTTCTATAAATTATGTTCTAAGAACGTTCTTGCAACACATTTAAAAAACAATTCAGTTTCTAAAGGCAAAATAGTCTCATGTGCCACATTAATGCAATAATTTAGTATTCTAGATACAACTATAAAATATTAACAGAATATAAAGCTCCTATATTACTCTCAATTTATAGAACTACTTTGCTAGCTGGGTAATTACTCGTTCTATAAGTTTTTTGTTGCTTTTGGTGAGAAGCCTATATATTAAAGCATAGGGAAGAAAATATATAACGATTTTTTTTGTATAACTAACATTAGAGCGTTATTCAATTGTTTTTACAAGAATGAAAACGCCCAGCAGTTAATTGCATGACTAGAACCTATTTTTAAAGTAGTTAGGAGCCGAGGGTCAGAGACTAAAAGAGCAATAACAATTATAGAAACAGAGTAATGACAAATCGTTTTTCAATACAACATTGATAAAGTAAATAAATCGTGAGTGCGCGCGAAGGATCGGAGTAGATCGACTGTGTTTGGATCCTGTTTATAAGGTCCTGCAATGTAGCGTGGCGACCGTTTCAGTTAGTGGCGGCTCAGGCCGCGTTTCAACACCATGTGGGGGAGAGTTTTACTCCTGACGGTTATCGCGATGCTGGAAACACGCGCACATTTAAATTTTTTCATTACCGAAGACGAAGTCCTCAAACTCTTAGGTAGGACCTTGTTTGTGTTTGATGTTTGTATACGTTGTCATATTATGTGTTCATTCAAATTAATTTATTGAAGATATACTACTGGGTATGATTTAAGTGCAGAGAAATATTTCGCTAAACTTTCGAATTGAGCAAATCTAAATATAAACAATACTCATTTAGAATCTCAAATGTTGAAGACTACTTACACTACAGATTTAAACAAACGAAGTTTAAATTTTACGTATAACTAATTTCTTCACTCATGTTTCGAATAGAAAATTAAAGTTCTGAGTTAATGAGTTAATTTCTACATGTTGGTTGGTGCAAAACAAAGAAAACAATATTGTGCCTTTATTTTACACCAATTTAGAAATTTAATTTTTATCACATAAACATTTCTCCATAGTAAATAAATTCTTTCACTGATTCTTCGAACTAATTTCCTGTTAACCTGTTTCCTGGTACGAGTATGTATTCTTTCATTATCCAGTGTATATGTAGAAGCATATTTGTAAAAACTGAGTATATCCACTTGTCATCGAAATGCGGTTATTGTGTTTAAATTAAAAACGTTACACTGGAAAAAAGGGAAGAGTTTCTATTATCGAGAGTGACAATGGGGATAATTGTTTGGGATGGCGAGAGGACTGGGAGGATTTTTTATTCGGGGAAAGTAGACAACTAACCGAAAAGTTGATGAACGGACGAATGTATCTATTTACGAGCATAATCCGTAGAAAGAGGATAGAAAACAACTCATTAAAACGGAGCAAGTGGCAATCTCCCTCAACTGGCCCTCTGGGGGTTAAATTGGTACGAATTGCTTTTAACTGGAATATCTTAGGCTTTGTAAGTTCCATCGCCACTAGCTATAATTAACAACTGCTAAAAGGATATGTTTGTCAAAGCACGGGAATTTTTCTAATTAAAGACGATTCTACTTATTACGCCATCGATTTTGCGCAACTCTGCAAATTAACTCTGCCTCACTTAAAACATCAATAACATAAAAACAAGAAAACGTTTAAATTAAAATTTACATCTTTTTATCCATCCAAAGCATAACACAAAGTTAGGCGATTTGTGTGCGAAAGGGCGCGGAATATTACAACCTATCACGATTAAAACCGAGAATATTTAGTGAATTTAAATTCACCGTGGCCTGAAAAACAATTGGAAGGGCGACATAAATAATTTGCAACATATTCTTATTTTCCGAAATAAATAATTAATAATTCAATTAAAGGAAGTTCATTACCTGATTTAATATTAATTTACATATAATGAGTTCCGTTTTTTGAACAAACTTGTTTTGAGTATTCCGTGCAAAATTAACCGGAAATTTGAGAGTCGAAATTTTTAACAAGCTCCAAGTTTTGTTAGCAAGTTTAGACTATAGCGACTTTACAAAAGAGCAACCGACGGAAAGCGTATATGTGTTTATTAAAACAAGAATATACGTTATTAATTATTAACTTTTTCATTATTGATAATTATCTAAAAACTTTTAAACCCGCATATTCAAATGTCATCGATAAAGCAGCGGTAATAGAAATAGCATTCTAATAAATTGTTTCTTCAAAACCTTCTATTTAGTTTGATATTCTCAAAGTATATTTATCAAGACTTCACATCGTCGATGCTTCAAACTAAATTGTTCGACATTTTAAAACTGTAAACATGATGTTTGTCACTGAAAGCGCGAATTAGAAATGAATGATATGGCCGTTGACTTCAATTCAATCAAATTGTATTCATACCATTATATGACGCACTTATTTTAATAATTTTGTACTGGTTTTGTAAAATGAGATAAAAATTGTTATTGCTCGTTTCTGAGTTATCGTCAAAAAAATATATTTTTTTATAACTTCAACACCCTGTAACTTTCAAAACTGTTGATAATAATTAGAGTTTACAGACAAACTTACCTCACTATTATAAGTTTGTTGATGTGTCCTGGATAGTACATCTGAAAAAAAAAAGAAACACACTGAAAAAATTGCATGTGAATGAATACAGTGCGTCCTAAAGTCACGCGCAAATTAATTGTTAGGTGACATTATTGAAAATTCCCGAAATAGGTCGATTTTTAGATTTAATTTACTTTTTTTCCAAATAATAATTTAATCTACATTTTTCCCAATGTGTTTCATTTAAAAAAAAAATGTTATGACGTCATTACTCGAAGGTAGGTCACCCTGTATATTAAATTATTATTTGAAAAAAAAGTAAATTAAAATAAAAAATCGACCTGTTTCGGGAATTTTCAATAACGTTTTATTTACCTAATAATGAATTTGTGCATGACTTTAGGGACGCACTGTATATTGTAATTTTGCCATAAAAAAAATGGTGCATTATCACAATAACACTACCGTACAAATACAAAAATTACTTAACACATTTACTACTACTACTAATTTTTTTTTTTAAATTTGCTGCAAATTAATAATATTCCCTTTGCAAATAACCATTGTGTCTTTAAAATGTCAATGCAAAAATACTGAATATAAAAAATAAATCCGTACAATACTATTTAAGATGGAAATATGCAAATGTTAAAATAATGTAAAATTTGTACTGATAATTTAAGAAATTAAAAAAATATAATTAATTATAAAAATATAGAAATACACCAAAACCAATTATTTGTAAAACAAGGGGTATATTACTACCCATTATTTAACAAGTAAAATTACAAAACTATTTTCAGTCGTTTAGTAACATTCGTTAGAGGATGTAATTTAGTTTTATATAATTTGAGGTATGTTTAAATTTCCTTGAAGAATTATTCTGAATCGAGCCCTATTCGTACAAAACAATAAAAAAAAACAAGTACAAAATGCAGCGCTTAAGAGAAATTTGCGGTAAATGAAATAATAATTCGAAGATGACTGCAGAAGCAGAGAAGAGCAAACTATTACCGGGAGATATTACTTGTGTAAATATACAAGACGGTGTATGCATCCTGGTTGTTTGCAATTTATGACTTAGATGAAAAATGTATGAAAAGTAAACATCTTTTTGGCTGATAAAACAATAAAAAAACTCCCTGGAGGAATCTCCTATATTTTCCGCTATATTCGCTCCTGGAAGCGCTAACCTTAGAGTTATTTTTTATACATTCAGCTATAAACCGTGCCGTTATACTTCATAAGTACATCTGTAACGCTCACTGCTCTATCTAGTCGCCCGACTTTCTATGTTTTACGTCGGCTTCATGATGAAATAGCACCGCTGTTGCCTTCTGTGCTCATTGTCGATTTATTAAGGGGCATCTCTTATTTACAAGAGCTTCAAAATAAACTGCATTTTACAGCGGACTCTGTACTGGAGGAATTTTCTAAAATATGGCGAAGTCGCCAATGTCGCTAATTTGTGAATTGAGTGAGTTTCAAAATATATTCTACATTAGAGTGTGAATGTGAATTATTTATTAATGCTACAAATAAGACATTTTATAAACAATGGGAATTTTTGATGAAGCTCGAACACGTGCAAAAATTCCAGGAGTAGCTAGCTTATAATTTGTCGACGTAAGTGTCAGATTCAATGCAAATCTTGTAAATTAATGTCTTGAGATGTCTTCCTAAAGAAAAAAAATCAATAGGGTTCATATCGGGTGATTTGGATGGCCAAGGTTGACTTTGATTGCCTTGTCCAAACACATTATTTCTGAATCTTTCATTTAAAAATTCACAAGCAGTCAAACTATAATACGGGAAAGTCCCGTCGCGCATTAACCACATCCTTTGTCTTAGCGCGTAGGGAACATAATCAATTAGTTGAGATAAAATGTTTACATTGTGGCAAGGCTATAAATGTAAACCATATTGGCCATTTCTGTATTTGAATATGCATAAGCCATTACTAAAACTTAATGTTTTAAAAACCAAGCTTAATTTGACAATAAACAGTATTAAATAAAATGACGGCTTCTTATTATTATTGTTTTACATAATGTACTCCCTAAGATATCTTCAAGTAGTTTAAGTAATTGTGTAAAAATGCACTTGATCAAATAAACCAATTTTTAATACAAAAAAGTGTAAATAATCAAAAAGTGAAGATAATACAATGGCGCATATCATGACCTATGTTATTTGTAATATTATACAGGGTGATATATATTTTTTGGCAAATTATGATCGATGATACCCACATCTGCGCCACTAGTAAGTTTCTAAAGTTGATTTTTTGTTTCACACCTACTCATACTAAATATGCACAGCGAATTTACAAAAATTTTGTAAATATACTGGTCATCTTTAAAAAAAATTGTAAAAGTACAAGATTTTTGTGGTAAAATAATGGATACTAACACACTCGTTATTTTACAAATAAAATTACTAGTAATTACTTTCAGTGTTGTCCAAATATTAATTTTGAACGGATATTTTCACCGCACAACTTTGCAGCATTATGTAGCTTTACATTTACAAGTACACGTGTATGTATTTTAACTAAACTTGCATTCTTTAGAATTGTAATAAAAACGAGAGAAAGGTTAACTGATGTATTTCCCACTAGCACAATGTGTACTTTAATGTGTATCAGGTTTGGTATAAGAATTAAAAGCATTTAGTGCAGAAACCTGCCCCAGAATCTTTTATCCGATACAGGCACGAATTCCAACAATTTTATCACCGCTGGCGGAGCTGTGCATATTATATGCGTGTATGTGGGCCCTATCAAACGTAGAACATGCCACATAATGATATCACATTTCACAACTATTACTAACACAGTTTTATTACGTTATAAGGTGTAACGGGGTGGTCGGACCCCTATAAAACTTTTACGCCACCAACGCCGTGCAACAAAAATGAGAAATACTTTAAACAGTGTATCAAACTGGTGGATATATAAATAAAATAAAGTCGCCTGGGAACCGTTAAGATCCCTTTGCTAGTTTTATCGTTGGGATAGACTTTAAGCTTTCAAAATTGCGCTACCTGTTACTCCTAAACCGTGCAACAATTTTGTAATTACAGTGGCGACTCGTGCCTACCGCTGCCATATAATAAAAAATCATCCCAAAATTTTTACTTAATCTAAAATATATAAATATTTTTAAGTATTAAACTAAAACTAGCAAATAAATATTTACTATTAAAGCATAACAAATTAAATATAAATTCCGAAGTGACAAACACTACAAGAGTTGACGTTTTTACTGTCGAAAATAGTTGCTAAGACTGACACACGCTGTTCTACGCGTATCATTTCTGCAACTAAAATTGGAAACTATTCGATAAGATTCTAATTAAATCCAGGTACAATCACAGTAAAAAAATGCATTGCAAGGTGATAAGTTTAGTCTGTTGTAAAATGTATCCCAAATATTACGTTTTTCAATGATATTCAAATAAACCATAACCATCCTGCCGGTATATTTAATAATAGAATATACAGTATTCTATTATTAAATATTTCCGTAAATCTGAACTTGTATAGGTAAAAACCTCAGGTACCTGTTCATTTACAAGATGACAGAAAACTCTTCACGAATTCTCAAAGAATCTCAATTATTAATGTGCAAAAGATAATTAAGCCCCTAAGCTAGATATTTTCGGTTAGATGTTAAATTTATAATTCATGAAACCGCGTTTCTGAAATTTGTGTTAAACAGTAATCTGCTTCGTAATTAGGAAAAAAGGATGTTCGCAATACAAGTATTTTCGAATTAGAAAATTCTACACTGACTGTATCATTCATTAAACGATACTGTATGCATTTTAAAAGATTAGAATGTAAATTTTGGTTAAATAGTACAGTTGCCGAACAGGCTTATACAACAACAATGACATACCTTAAGTCAGAACTATAACAAAATTATTCAACTCACAATTTTACTGATGTTTCGAATTTATCATCGAATTGTAAACTTGTTATTTTTATTTATAGAACTGTGTGAATTTAGGACAGTTTTAACGCTTTAAATGTTTAGTAGTACAACTGTCGAATTTGTTAAACTTAAAATTATACTGATCTTTCGAATTCGTCACCAAACTATACAGTATGTATTCTAGAACATTAGTTCGATGTTTAGAATTATAAATTTTGGGGAAATAGTACAATTATTAAACATATTAGAGGTTTATACTTTCACAACATTGGCATGACTTAAGTCAAAACTGTAGTAAAATTATTAAACTCAAAATTTTACCGATGTTTCGAATTTGTCATTGAATAGCAAACTTGTTATTTTTATTTATAGATCTGTGAATTTCAGATAGTTTAACGCTTTAAGTTTAATGGTATAACTGTCCAATTTGTTCTACTTAAAATGTTACTGATCTTTCGAATTCATCACCAAACGATACTGTATGCATTCTAGAAGATTAAATGTTTAATGGTATAACTGTGCAATTTGTTCTACTTAAAATTTTACTGATCTTAAGTCAAAACTGACACAAAATTATTCAATTCAAAATTTTACCGATGTTTCGAATTTGTCATCGAATTGTAAACTAAACTATACTGTATGTATTCTAAAACATTAGTTCGATTTTTAGAATTGTAAATTTTGGGGAAATAGTACAATTATTAAACATATTAGAGGTTCATACTTTCACAACATTGGCATGCCTTAAGTCAAAACTGTAGTAAAATTATTCAACTCAAAATTTTACCGATGTTTCGAATTTGTCATTGAATAGCAAACTTGTTATTTTTATTTATAGATCTGTGAATTTCAGACAGTTTAACGCTTTAAATGTTTAATGGTATAATTGTCGAATTTGTTCTACTTAAAATTTTTCTGATCTTTCGAATTCGTCACCAAACTATACTGTATGTATTCTAGAACATTAGTTCGATGTTTAGAATTGTAAATTTTGGGGAAATAGTACAATTATTAAACATATTAGATAGAGGTTTATACTTTCACAACATTGGCATGCCTCAAGTTAAAATTGTAGTAAAATTATTCAACTCAAAATTTCACCGATGTTTCGAATTTGTCATTGAATAGCAAACTTGTTGTTTTTATTTATAAATCTGTGAATTTCAGACAGTTTAACGCTTTAAATGTTTAATGGTATAACTGTCGAATTTGTTCTACTTAAAATTTTACTAATCTTTCGAATTCATCACCAAATGATACTGTATGCATTCTAGAAGATTAGTTGACGTTTAGAATTGTAAATTTTGGTTAAATAGTACAGTTGCCGAACATATTAAAGGCTTATACTTTCACAACATTGGCATGCCTTAAGTCAGAACTGTAGTAAAATTATTCAACTCAAAATTTTACCGATGTTTCGAATTTGTCATTGAATAGCAAATTTGTTATAAAATCGTGAATTTAAGAGAGTTTTAAAGCTTTAAATGTTTAAATAGTACAGCTGTCGAATTTATTCAACTTGAAATTTTACTGATGTTTCGAATTTGTCATCGAATTGTAAACTTGTTATTTTTGTTTATGGAATTGTGAATTTAAAACCGTTTTAAAGCGTTAAATAGTACAACTGTCGAATCCGTCACCAAACCAATTAATCAATTAATTAGTTCGATGTTTAAAAATGTAAATTTTGGTCAAATAGTATATTCCACGAAAATATTAAATTCTTATACCTTCACGATATTAGGCAAAAAGGAGGTTTGTAATACAAGTACCTTCGAGTAACAAATTCTACACTGACTGTATCATTATTAATATTAATAAAAGATGATGTTTTAATAAAACACGACCAGCTTGTCGATTATATAAAATGTCTGTATCGGTAAGAATTACAAGCGTTTTAAAACAGGAAGGAACGGCTTCAAAGTACAAGGGGGACTTGAAAATGAAAAATAAACGAAGTATTATTCGGAAATTATTCCTCAAGGGCAAAAGTTGAACATAAATATGCTTCAGACAAATCTTCCCTTAGTCCGGACATCCGCTACACCGCCAGTGGATATTTGAAAACACGATAAAACCCATTTAGACTGGGTGTATTGATTTACAATCGACAAACAACAGAGAGCTACTTCCTAAAAAATCCCTTCTAAGATATTATTAAAAAATTGATTACTTTTGAAGGGTTCGCTACCCTTTTACCTACAGGCCATCGCGATTTCAAAATAAAACAGTACCACACGTAAAATATCTCACGCTCAAACAGTTTTGTATTAGTATGGCTTAAATACAGTCCTTCAAAAATTAAGAAGGAATAAATCTATAACATTTTCCGTTAGCATTGATTCAGTAAAAATTAAAGTGTGTTCAAAATATCGTATGTAGATGATTTCTTTCGCTTATACTACAATTTTCCATCGAAATCTTTCAATAAATCAGAACCGAGCTGGAAATTGTCAGTAAATAAGTCATAAACTAAATTATCGATCCAAACCAATTACAGTTTTATTTAATAACAACAATGGCGGTCCTATTATTCTAGAAAATCAATGGAACAGTTCTTATGTTACACATAAAATAACGAGCTGAACGAGCTTACAAGTATATTTCATTTAAGCTTTGTACGCTGCTTTACTGATATTATATACATTAAGAAATATCCTTCATTAATTGGTACTTCTATTGAATAATTTCACTAATCTGGTTATTAACAAATAACAATAGTTAGATGCAATTAAAAAGAAACAAAAACAACCTGTTTTGATTTTGAACAAATTAAATATTTGTTGTTTTATTTGGAACATAACCATTCCATACCTATTTAGAAATCATACTTCGACTACTCCGTTTATTTAACAAGCCAAAAAATTCATATGCGTATTATTCCCTTCTATTTCTCGAGCTTCACGAGCATGTCATTTATCAAAAATAAATAATAAAGTGTAACAGAATTCTTTTATATCCATACTCAAACCTTGAAGGAAATGTCACATATAACGTTTGGGACCGCTTTCACTTATCAACCAGACGTATTGGAATTCGAAACTGATTTTGTAGTAACGTAAGTAAGCTCGCTTTTCTTTCGAAAATATGCCGACGTTTTCTACAAAACATGATTTTTATTAGCTATAAACGAAAACAGGAAGTTATAAAACTGAATTCGATGTTGAAGCTAGACAGTGTGTACTTTGTCTCGAAAAGTTCGAGCACACTGATAGATATTTTTATATCTAAAATTGTGAGTTTAGAATTTCTATAACGCTTTAAATATTTAAATAGCACAATTGAATGTGTTCAACTTAAAATTTTACTGATGTTTCGAATTTGTCCGAATTGTAAACTTGTTATTTTTATTTATGAAATTGTGAATTTTAGAGAATTAATTTCGAACCTGTCGAACTTGTTATTTTGAAATTTTACTGACCTTTCGAATTGTCACCAACCGATCCTGTTTGCATTCTAGAAGATTAGTTCGACGTTTAGAATTCTAAATTTTACGTAAATAATACAGTTGCTGCACAAATTAGAAGCTTATATTTTCACAACATTGACGTTCAGAATTGTGACAAATTTATTCAACTCAACATTTCGCCAATGTTTCGAATTTGTCATCGAATTGTGAACTTGTTATTTTTAAATGTGGAATTGTGAATTTAGAAGAGTTTTAACGCTTTAAATGTTTAAATAGTGTAATTGCGCTGTGGAAAAATTATTCAACTTAAAATTTTACCGATCTTTCGAATTCATGTACAACTAGACGTACTGGAATTCAAAACCGACTAGAAATGTCGAAAAGATGCCGACGTTCTCTACAAAACATGGTTTTTATTAGCTGTAAAGTTATAAGACTAAATTCAATGTTCATAGACTGTCTTACAAAGTTCAAACATGCTTCTATAATCGTTCAAATATTGTCACATTGTAAAATTACAATTATTATGAAAAATAATCAAAAATATAACTTCATGTTGTTTGAACTACGACTGTATAGTCGCGTCAAATTAGCATTTCACTTGTAACTTTTTGCGGAGAGGTCCGATTGAGGTGCGGTTTTCTGCAAAATGTTCAGCGAATTTTTTATAAAAAAAGGTACATCTAACCTCTGTACGCTCGCAAAATTTTAATTTTTTATTTAACAAATGACCAATTTTTGTTGAACGTATGGCAAATGTCACACACGATTCAACGAAAATGTCTGGAAAATGTTCTCTCGGGGGTTTTCGAGGTCTCTCTTTATCACTTTGGTGTTAGCTTTATTATTTATTGCTAAATTGTTGTAACTGGGCTAATTAACAAATTAAAAACTCCACCTCCGAAATCACTAGAGAACCGGATTTTTTCCAGGATTTCTGGCTTATTAAGGCAAACCATCGGCACAAGATTTTTGCAAATATAATTGTTTATTGTTCGATTGTTGCAATCTCGCTGATTAACAAATTAATAACTCTATTCCTGGAATCGTTAGAGAACCAGATTTTTTTGCAATAACTCTGGGATCATGGGGAGAACCATCGGCACAAGGTTGTTGCACGTCATTGTTTATTTTCCAATTGTTGCAACCTGGCTAATTAACAAATTAATAACTCTACTCCCGGAATCACTAGAGAACCGGATTTTTTCCGGGATTTCTGGCTTTTTAAGGCAAACCATCGGCACAAGAGTTTTGCAAATATAATTGTTTATTGTTCGATTGTTGCAACCTCGCCAATTAACAAATTAATAACTCTACTCCCGGAATCGTTAGAGAACCAGATTTTTTTGCAATAACTCTGGGATCACGGGGAGAACCATCGGCACAAGGTTGTTGCACGTCACTGTTTATTTTCCAATTGTTGCAACCTGGCTAATTAACAAATTAATAACTCTACTCCCGGAATCACTAGAGAACCGGATTTTTTCCGGGATTTCTGGCTTTTTAAGGCAAACCATCGGCACAAGAGTTTTGCAAATATAATTGTTTATTGTTCGATTGTTGCAACCTCGCCAATTAACAAATTAATAACTCTACTCCCGGAATCGTTAGAGAACCAGATTTTTTTGCAATAACTCTGGGATCATGGGGAGAACCATCGGCACAAGGTTGTTGCACGTCATTGTTTATTTTCCAATTGTTGCAACCTGGCTAATTAACAAATTAATAACTCTACTCCCGGAATCACTAGGGAACCGGATTTTTTCCGGGATTTCTGGCTTTTTAAGGCGAACCATCGGCACAAGAGTTTTGCAAATATAATTGTTTATTGTTCGATTGTTGCAACCTCGCCAATTAACAAATTAATAACTCTACTCCCGGAATCGTTAGAGAACCAGATTTTTTTGCAATAACAAGCGATAGTATAGACCGGGTTTACAACGAATCGTTGGGAAGAAGTTCAAAGTCTCTTACGCTCGTCAGACGAGAATTATTCATTTGTTAATTAGCCAGGTTGTAACAATTGAACAATGAACTATTATATTTGCAAAACTCTTGTACCGATGGTTCGCCTTAAAAAGGCAGAAATCCCGGAAAAAATCCGGTTCTCTAGTGATTCCGGGAGCAGAGTCATTAATTTGTTAATTAGCGAGGTTGCAATATTTGCAAAAATCTTGAGCCGATGGTTTGCCTTAATAAGCCAGAAATCCTGGAAAAATTTCCGGTTCTCTAGTGATTTTGGGGGTGGAGTTTTTAATTTGTTAATTAGCCCAGTTAAAACAACTTAGCAATAAATAATAAAGCTACACTGAAAAAAAGGCCAGTAACTTTACAAATTTACTTTGTAAGAATATCCTTATAACTGTCTTAAAATAATTCTAAAAATAATGATGATATTACACTGACACTTGTAATTTTACAAGAAAACTGCCAATATACAATAAAACCGTAAACTTCCTATGTAATTATAATAAAATATAAACAATATAAACATATCTAGAGTGACAAGTGAGTGTTTTTAGTACTATAAATAGTTTTGTTTAGTGCTTGTTTAAACATAACCATGAGATTAAGAAGTAATAGGTATGTAAGTTATACATAATTATTGAAACAAAGAAACATTGCATCTACAAAAATCGGGTACCCCACTGTTGTTTTGTTCATCTTGCATAATATATAAAAATATGTTATTTTCTATTGGAATTATATTTTATATATATTTGAACAACAGGGGCTAGCATGATTTAAGTTCTGGGTACCTACTTATCTATGCACATTTATATATAATTAATATTACTTTGTAATAGTTAGTATAAGATCATAGATTTCGTTTGAATATTATAAAATCTTACCTTTAGTTCTATGATTAATTTTTACATTGTTATATGTTTTGTATAATGTTAAGTGTTCTGTTTTGTACAAATAACCTAAATGTGCAGATACCAAATTTTAATAAAAAAATTGCTATAAAACCATAATATTTTATTACTTTAGTACCTGTATGTACATGTATTTCTAAGCTAAAAAAATTAGCAAAGGGCAGTTAATATATTGAAGATATAATAAAACTGTAACTATACTAATTAGCTAACTCAGCCGTAATCGTAGTACAAAATAGCTATTTATATAATCAGTTAAGAAAAGTACGGTTTTGTGTAACAATTTGTCCAAAAATTTTAGTTATAAATTTAAAAAGGATTATTCTGCTGATTTTAAAGTATACATGGGGGCTATAATAGAAATAAGTATTATTTTCAACTAAATAATTCATAAATTCCAAAGTACTTAATTTTTTGTATATAAATCTGAAAAGCATATAGAAAACGAATCTATTGCTTCGGAAATGTTTGACTTTACTGGGGATATCATATCAAAAATTCAATATTACTATTAATGTTAACAAATTAACATTAGAAGCAATTGGTATTCATGTTAATTAGGTTACTTAATATGAGTACATTTTTCTTTTGAAATAACGCTCTGATGCAGTGATGCTATTGATAAACTCACGGAAAAGCCTGATATGTTACTTCAGGTAAGTAACAATCATTAATTCCTTACGATATTTCAATTTTTCTCATGTAGGCATATTAATCTATTAGGTATAAATGAATTACTATTCAGATTTTTTTTAAGTATCTATGTCAAAGCACTGTTAGTGAATTCGAATGTTGTAAACAAGATGTCTTGTGTATGGGTTAGGTCAGTTTCGACACTTTTAGGAGTTTTTTTTATTCTCCGAAAAGATAGTCCAAATGTCACGGGAATATTTTTGAGAAAAATTGAATAACGAAAATTTCATTTGGATATCTTGATTAGTTCTGATATAGCATTTTTTTTAATTTTAGGCCTTTTCTATGATAACCCATATTACATACGTACACAGCGGAAAACTAGAAGTTATAAAAAAATATTCCTCAAGCCACTAGATACTACACATAGAGAAAAAATGTCTTTACAATGTATAAATATTAATATAATAAATAGAAAAGTTACTACAGAAAACGACCAAAATTTAAAAGTATCATGCAGGTATGTCTTAAACAAATCAAAATATGGAGATGTCATTCTCGCTATTCAACTTTTCCCAAAAATTAAGCTCCAAATATCTTGGCTACTTTATTCTAACTTTTCGAAAAATAGAAGAAACCTTCTATACCTAAGTGCCCAAATTGGACCATCCTGTACAATAAATAAAAAAAATTACATTGTAGTCATAATATAAAATGTATTATTACAATGTAACTATACAATTGCCTGTAAAGCTGCGTTGCAATTTTACAAGTAATTGTGAAAGTTATATTGTAGAAATACTTTTTGTATTGTAAAATCACAAAGTAATATTACAATTGCAAAACCTAAAATTACACAATCGATAAGAAAATTACAGCAATAATGAGTGGTAAATAAATTGCCATCTATTTTAACTGTAATTATTTTTTACAGTGTAACACCAAAGTGATAAAGAGGGACCTCGAACACCCCCAAGAGAACATTTTTCAGACATTTTCGTTGAATCGTGTGTGACATTTGCCATATGTTCAACAAAAATGGGTCATTTGTTAAATAAACAATTAAAAATTTGCGAGCGTACAGAGGTTAGATGTACCTTTTGTTATAAAAAATTCCCTGAACATTTTGCAGAAAACCGCATCTCAAAAAGTTGTCTATTTTCACATTTGTCATGTTAATTTGACGCGACTAGTACGGTCGCAACCTCAGACAACAATTTTAACAAAAACTTTAAAATATTACATTCAAAATCGTTTAGCTCTATATTTATTTTTTTATTGGAAAATGCATAGCCTTTAATTTTTCTTAGCTGTGTACAACTGCCTCATTGAGTTGAAGCATCGAGTGGAACTTAAGCGCGTTTATTAATTGCTTGAAAGTTACCTGATGGGCCAATAAATATCGATTCATAAGGAATCCATCGTGGAGGAATGGCGCTAATACCAGTAACTGCGGGAGCTTTAAAGATGTTAAATTTAGAGTTCATGCAGGCACTATGTCTAGGTTAAAACGATATAAATCGTAAATTTGTAACCATGGCGCAGTTCCGAGGTTCGGTAAATCCTCGAAGCCAAACTTTTAATAATTTAAAATGAGAGGTTTTTGTTTCCGCGTACCCAGGTGGTCTTTCCACATAATTTCTCAACAATTCCGTAATTATCTAACTAATAATATCGAAAAATAAATCACCGGCAGCTGCCACCTAAGTCTAGTAATTGATTTGTTTACTTTAAATTTATTTTCATATATTTAAGGCAAAAATAAACACGGCGTTGTAATCCACTTTAAAGTTTGTTTTCTTTTTGCAGGGGAGTGAAAAGCTCGGCTGGCTAGGCTCTGAAGTTTGCTTTTTTGTTCTCGGTTCCTTATTCGCTACATTTATTAGACATTCTGTAGTTTTATTCCGTCAGCGGAACCTTGATAAAGCTCATAATGCAGACTTGAACGATATGCCACGGTTGCAGTTGATTATTTGTACCAGCTACACCTAAATAATTCAGTTGGCCGTTTAAAGTTAGTATACACATAAACAATATGATGTTTTACCGATATTTCGAATTCGTCATCAAATTGTAAAACTGAAATATACTTTTAAATATTATTTTTATATTTAGAATTGTCAACTTAGGAAGGTTTGCCTTCAAAAGTTTAACAGTGAAGCTGCAGAATAAATTAGAAGCTTAACCTTTTATAATATTGACTCGCGATCTGAATTTGACTGTTGGATTCGTCATGAAATTGTATATTGTTTTAAAAATTATGTTCATTCTATAATGGTGAATTTAGCAGTGATTTAATGCTTTAAATATTTAAATAATATAGCCACCGCAAACCATTTTTCAACAAAGCACAAAAATTTTATCAACGTAGGCCGATCTTCTTGAAATTTTGCACTTCCCCATAATTTACCGTTCTGAACAACTTTCTCAAGTAAAATTTTGCTGTATTTTCAGTAGAAAAGGCACTTTACCTGAAACTATAACAGTTTTCAATCGGTGCACTGAATATTTCAAATAGGATTATTTCGAAAACTGTTACTCCTAACGACTTCAACAAGGTATACCTTTTTTAGATACAACAGGTAGGAGAATCGATTGTTTCAATAGACAGATAGATACACTAAACAGCAAAAAAGTTCTGCCATTTAAAAGAAACATGCTGTGCCATAAGTGGCGCCCTCTACTAGTGACGTAAAAATTAGCTAAAAATTCTTATTTGCCGTGCCAAAAAACATAATTGTGCCATTTTTTTTTAATACTCCGATAGGTTTCAAAGTTAATGAGATATTTCAAAATAAAATTCTAGCATTGAACACCCTGTATTATTTAAACCAGCAACATTCGGATAAGGCATATTTGACTCAATTGCCATATTTATATGGTGTGTAGTATCTCCAGTTCAGAGATTGCACATTCTTAATGCATCACCCTGTATATTAATTAATAATAATGTATATAGGGAAAGCAATATTTCGTAAACGCCATTAAGCTAGGCCGCAGGAATTCTTTGACCAGACAGCAAAGTTTATAACTACCGGATACTGCCGGAAGTAAACTTCATTAACGATGTAAAATTGTTCAGCCTAATCTTTTTCTTATGCTTTTTTACATCGTTGATTTCAAACTCCGAAAAACATGCTCTAATGTGTGTGTGTGTGTGTGTGTGTGGAAAAAGCTATTAGATAATAAAATATTATACTCAATATCATATGGATATTACAAAACATTATTGCACAAATATACATATTTTTACACTAATGGAAATATTTGTCAGATACTTTTAACAGAATCTGCGTTCCGATACGCTGTTATTTATTACTGAAATATATTTCCAGTGCATACGATGACACTACAAAAACGTATCCACTGTATATGTTTTTCTGCTAAAAGATCTCGATCTTTGCCGTGTTTTTGATGCTCAACACACGATATCCGTATTCATTTTCAGTACTAATAAATACATAATTTCGTTTATTCACGAACAAACTGTAAATAGATAACTATACATCAAGATTGTTTACCTGAAATATTAACATATAATTTTAACTTAAATTTAAATTTCAGATAAGCTGTTGTTTAACTTCCTCGGCATATATATTCAAGTAATGGTTATATTAATAATGAATCGATTTTAAGAGATAACAGGCAGGGGCGTAGATATAACCTAAATATAAACCGGTTCTTTATACATAATCGAAAGTATAGTGAATTAAAAAAAAATCAAAACATTGGTAAAATCAACTAAATTTTAAGATGGACATTACAGAAGTCCTTTTGGTGTTTCATATGTTTTAATTATGACCAATTACTAAAATTGTTGTTCCTTTATGAATTTATTTACATATCTTCTACAAAGTAATGCATACAGGGTGCTAAAAAAAGAGTGTAAAATATTTCAGGAGGTAATAGTATGAACCAAAATAAGCAGAAAAGTCTTAATAAATATGGGTCCGCAAAGTAACGGTTACGGAGATATGGACCACTATTCGTTTTTTCAAACATTTTATTTTATTAGGAATAAACCGTCAAATAAAGCTTTTAACAAACAAAAAACAAAGTTACAGAAGATGTTCAAAGTGCCCTCCGTCCATTTCCAAGCAGGCACGACATCTTCGTCTCAACGATATTCGAACTCTTTCGAAAACACCCTCCTTGACACTTTTGATTAATCCGTAGCTGCAGCTCTTCTAGGCTATTTACAGGAGCACCAAACACTAATGTCTTCAAATATCTCCAAACAAAGAAATCTAGAGGCCTGGCCCTTCCTACCCATCTATGTGAAAAAGTTTGGTGTAAATGCTCTTTAACGGCCATGGAAAAATGAGCTGGAGCACCATCATGCTGGAATCACATTTGTTGCATCTGATTCAAAGCAATGTCTTCCAAAAACTCATACAGTCAAATTAAACACTCTATTTCTTGTGAACCCGGCCTCATCAGTAAAAAGAACGTTTGCAAGAAAACGAGGGTCTTCAGCATCATGATGTAGAAACCAGCGGCAAAAAACCAAACGTACTGGATGATCATTTATTGGATTTAATACCTGTACTCGTTGCACATGGTATGGATAAAGCAGTTGCTCGTGAAGGATTCTCCAAACAAAAGGACCACTAATTCCTACCTCAGCCGATATTCTCTGCACACTCGTACCTGGATTCTGCTCTACCAGTGCTAGAATTTCTTCTTCTGCTCTAGGAGTGGATACCGACCTTGGTCTTCCGGATAAATGGCACTCTTTGCTCAAGGAACCGGTATCACGCAATCTTTGGTGAACATGCGTTGTGAAGGAATCTGGCGATTTAGATAAGCGTCAACATAAAGACGCCGCGCTTCGGTGGCGTTCCCATTAGCACGACCATACATGAAATGCATGTCTGTTAATTCTGCATTAGAGTAACCAGCCATAGCGAAAAAAAACTTGTGCACTGAGAGCAAATACGTACTGTTTATTTCACTAAACATCAACCAACTATTATAAGAAAATACACAACGTTTTTGCAAAATAAAACATTCCATATCTCCGCAACCGTTACTTTGCGGACCCATGTTTACTGAGACTTTTCTGCCTATTTTGGTTCATACTATTACCTCCTTAAATATTTTACACTCTTTTTTTAACACCCTGTATATGGTTATTATTACTACAGGAAAAGTGCCGTTCGTATCAACTCGGAATTATGAAAAACTTTAATAAAACAAATACTATATTGTACCATTATGTTGTGAAATAAGATGGCTAAACGGAACTGGGCTAGTAAAGTCAATTCCACAACCCTGCAGGTATATTTGAGTCGGGAGCAATTTCGAAGCCATATAAATTCATTTTTATGGGACAAAATAAAACTGAGATGTTTAAACCAATATTTGTTTTGGTATAATAAACGTTGTCTTCGTAGGGTTTCTACCTTCGTGTTCCTCTGATTTATGTGGTATTTCAATAAAACTGAATCAATTTATACACCTCGATGTCTATTTGCACGTTCGGAGGTAATTTCGCCGAGAATTTGAAAATGAATACAAATTTGTTGCCCAGAACTTTGCGATCAACTTCAATATTTACCCAATTTTAACGTCTAGCTACACACACCAAGAATGTAGAATATTTCACACTGCAAAATTAATGCGTAATAGTTGAAATATTACAAAATGCCACCCACCAATTCTTTTGTTACTTTTACAATGTCGAAAAATTGGTATATTTAAACCCTGAATATGACAAATCGCAAGCAATATATGCCAGGTTTATAGTTCGATGATTTTTGTTTTACAAATCGGTGACAAATTCGAAAGATCGGTAAAATTTTGAAAATTTGCTACAGTTCTGAATTTAATAATTGTTCGACTTTCTAACATCTAAATTTATAATTCTAAACGAAAAAAATATATTTAAAAATGTATTTGAGGTTTGCAGGTTTATAGTTAGATGAGTTTTGTTATACAAATCGGTGACAAATTCGAAAGATCGGTAAAATTTTTTTAAAATTTGCTACAGTTCTGAATTTAATAATTGTTCAACTTTCTGACATCTAAGTTTATAATTCTAAACGAAAAAATTATATTTAAAAATGTATTTGAGGTTTGCAATATTTAGTGAGAACTTTTGTCGCAGTTCAGAATTACCTACATATTAATTTAAGTAGAATGAGTGCCACAATCCTAAATTTTAACATGTAGCTACACACAGCAAGAATGTAGAATATTTCACACTGCCAAAAAATGTCACCCACTAATTCTTTTGTTACTTTTACAATGTCGAAATATCGGTATATTTAAACCTTGAATATGACAAATCGCAAGCAATATATGTCAGGTTTATAGTTCGATGATTTTTGTTTTATAAATCGGTGACAAATTCGAAAGATCGGTAAAACTTTTAAAATTTGCTACAGATCTGAATTTAATAATTGTTCGACTTTCTAACATCTAAATTTATAATTCTAAACAAAAAAAAATATATTTAAAAATATATTTGAGATTTGCAGGTTTATAATTAGATGAGGTTTGTAATACAAATCGGTGACAAATTCGAAAGATCGGTAAAATTTTTAAAATTTGCTACAGTTCTGAATTTAATAATTGTTCGACTTTCTAACATCTAAATTTATAATTCTAAATGAAAAAAATATATTTAAAAATGTATTTGAGGTTTGCAGGTTTATAGTTAGATGAGGTTTGTTATACAAATCGGTGACAAATTCGAAAGATCGGTAAAATTTTTAAAATTTGCTACAGTTCTGAATTTAATAATTGTTCGACTTTCTAACATCTAAATTTATAATTCTAAATGAAAAAAATATATTTAAAAATGTATTTGAGGTTTGCAGGTTTATAGTTAGATGAGGTTTGTTATACAAATCGGTGACAAATTCGAAAGATCGGTAAAATTTTTAAAATTTGCTACAGTTCTGAATTTAATAATTGTTCAACTTTCTAACATCTAAATTTATAATTCTAAATGAAAAAAATATATTTAAAAATGTATTTGAGGTTTGCAGGTTTATAGTTAGATGAGGTTTGTTATACAAATCGGTGACAAATTCGAAAGATCGGTAAAATTTTTAAAATTTGCTACAGTTCTGAATTTAATAATTGTTCGACTTTCTAACATCTAAATTTATAATTCTAAACAAAAAAAAAATATATTTAAAAATGTATTTGAGGTTTGCAGGTTTATAGTTAGATGAGGTTTGTTATACAAATGGGTGACAAATTCGAAAGATCGGTAAAATTTTTAAAATTTGCTACAGATCTGAATTTAATAATTGTTCGACTTTCTAACATCTAAATTTCTAATTCTAAATGAAAAAAATATATTTAAAAATGTATTTGAGGTTTGCAGGTTTATAGTTAGATGAGGTTTGTTATACAAATCGGTGACAAATTCGAAAGATCGGTAAAATTTTTAAAATTTGCTACAGTTCTGAATTTAATAATTGTTCAACTTTCTAACATCTAAATTTATAATTCTAAATGAAAAAAATATATTTAAAAATGTATTTGAGGTTTGCAGGTTTATAGTTAGATGAGGTTTGTTATACAAATCGGTGACAAATTCGAAAGATCGGTAAAATTTTTAAAATTTGCTACAGTTCTGAATTTAATAATTGTTCGACTTTCTAACATCTAAATTTATAATTCTAAACAAAAAAAAATATATTTAAAAATGTATTTGAGGTTTGCAGGTTTATAGTTAGATGAGGTTTGTTATACAAATGGGTGACAAATTCGAAAGATCGGTAAAATTTTTAAAATTTGCTACAGATCTGAATTTAATAATTGTTCGACTTTCTAACATCTAAATTTCTAATTCTAAATGAAAAAAATATATTTAAAAATGTATTTGAGGTTTGCAGGTTTATAGTTAGATGAGGTTTGTTATACAAATCGGTGACAAATTCGAAAGATCGGTAAAATTTTTAAAATTTGCTACAGTTCTGAATTTAATAATTGTTCAACTTTCTAACATCTAAATTTATAATTCTAAATGAAAAAAATATATTTAAAAATGTATTTGAGGTTTGCAGGTTTATAGTTAGATGAGGTTTGTTATACAAATCGGTGACAAATTCGAAAGATCGGTAAAATTTTTAAAATTTGCTACAGTTCTGAATTTAATAATTGTTCGACTTTCTAACATCTAAATTTTAATTCTAAACAAAAAAAAAATATTTAAAAATGTATTTGAGTTTTGCAATATTGAGTGAGAAGTTTTGTCGCAATTCAGAATTACCTACATATTAATTTAAGTAGAATGAGTGTCACACTCCTAAATTTTAACATGTAGCTACACACAGCAAGAATGTAGAATATTTCACACTGCCAAAAAATGTCACCCACTAATTCTTTGGTTACTTTTACAATGTCGAAATATAGGCATATTTAAACCTTGAATATGACAAACCGCAAGCAATATATGTCAGGTTTATAGTTAGATGATTTTTGTTTTACAAATCGGTGACAAATTCGAAAGATCGGTAAAAATTTTAAAATTTGCTACAGTTCTGAATTTAATAATTGTTCGACTTTCTAACATCTAAATTTTAATTCTAAACAAAAAAAAAATATATTTAAAAATGTATTTGAGCTTTGCAATATCGAGTGAGAACTTTTGTCGCAGTTCAGAATTACATACATATTAATTTAAGTAGAATGAGTGCCACAATCCTAAATTTTAACATGTAGCTAGACATAGCAAGAATGTAGAATATTTCACACTGCCAAAAAATGATACCCACTAATTCTTTTGTTACTTTTACAATGTCGAAAAATCGGTATATTTAAATCCTGAATATGACAAATCGCCAGCAATATATGCCAGATTTAGTTCGATGATTTTTGTTTTACAAATCGGTGACAAATTCGAAAGATCGGCAAAATTTTGAAAATTTGCTACAGTTCTAAATTTAATAAATGTTCGACTTCCCAACATCTAAATATATAATTTTATACGAAAAAAAATATATTTAAAAATGTATTTGAGGTTTACAATATTGAGGGAGATGTTTTGTCGCAGTTCTGAATTACTTACATCTTACTTTAAGTAGAATGAGTGCCACAATCCTAAATTAAAATTATTTGCCAATAATGTGTATGCCTCTAGTTTATTTGACAGCTCTACTATTTTCATTTGCACAACTTTTCAAGCCTTGAAAACTTATGCAAATTATAAAAAAGAAATTATTAAAAATATATATGTTTTACAATTCGGTGACAAACTCGAAAGATCAGCAAAATTTAAAAAATTTGCTACAGTTCTGAATTAAATAATTGTTCGACTAATTTAACTAAGTTTCTATTCACATCTAAAGTTAAATTTAAAATATGTAAATTTTCATGATTTCTGTACGTAAAATTTGTTAGTTAGGTAACTTTTTCTCGTTACATATTCATTTTCTTTCGGTATTTTTGAAAATTCACATATTAGTTTTACGATTCGATGACAAATTCGAAAGATCAGTAAAATTTTGAATGACCTAGCTTCCAGCAAAAAGAAGTTTAAACTTTTGAAACGCGATTAAAATTTAAAACGTGAAAATTATCTTCAGTTTTATCATTGAAATGTGATGTGTAATTTTACCACGTTCTGAATTACAGAAATTTCATTTCCATTGTCAATCTTGTGATAAAAATAAGCTCCTAATTTGTTCAGGAGCCTGTAAAGCTTCTCTGGCGTCATTTGAAAATACAAACACAATAGAGATCGTTAAAATTAGGGACGCCACAATGAGTTGGAATTTTATATTTGATTATTTATTTCTTCCAAAATACAAACAGCAGATATCTCCCGTACCAGCGACCTGAACATAATTAATTACGAAACCTCTTGTGTACAGGTGCATACAGTTGTACATAATTTCTCTTTATTTTAGGGATCAACGCAGAATTGTTCTACGTACATAAAGGAGTTGTAAATACCTACGCTCTGAACTTTGTCGTCATGATTCCATCTCATATTAATGAAATCCAATTTTCCTGGCAGAGCCTGATGAATTACTCCGTAAGTACTCATTTGTTGTAAACTAATCGACAACTTTGCATACAGAAACCCGGAATATTCCAGTCATCCAAAATGCACCACGTTATGTACTGGGTGTCCCAAAATTGGCCTGCCAAAAATTAACTGTGGATTCTACGATCAAAAATAAGAAAAAAAGTTATAATCATAAGTCCATAGACGCCCCCTAACGAGGATATGGCTCCTTAAATGCGGACCTCAAAATTTGATTTTTCGCAAATATTTCTAAAGGGGATCAAGATAAAGTAATCAAATTTTAAATTGAGAATTACAATTAGATCGCGAATTTAATCTTATGAAAATAAAATAAAATCTATATAAATAAATATCTCAAAATTTTCGTCGTCAGATCAAAAAATTAAAAATTGTAGTATATTTTACATGAACAAGATACTCTGCTTTGTTTTCGAGTAATCTTAATTTAAAAATTTTGTGACATACCACAAAATATCCCTAGTAGGCCCGGAAAATACTCTCGACTTATTTAACACATATTAAAGGTATTATTCAAGCGTTTTAACATATTAAAATACTTTTAAAATGCACATCAGTAACGTAATTATTTGTAAATTTTTTAATTTTAATATAGCCTACTAATACTTCAAAAATTTTTAAAAACATATGTAATATGTGTCAAATAAACTGACAGATAACATTTCAAAGCCTACTAGAGACAATTTTACCACTTGCATATCACATCAAATATTTTTGTGGTGTCACAAAATTTTTAAATTAATATTAAGTACTTGTAAACGGAATAATTTATCGAAGTAAAACAAGAGAACCTTTTTTTGTAAAACTGTTCAACGTTTTTAATTATTTGATCTGATGGCAAAAACCTCGAGACATGAAAAAGTTACAGCAATATTTATACAATAACCCCTCCAGTTTGGCACGCCTATGACTAATTATGGTATTGTTTTCAGAACATTAGATTCGCAATCTAATTGCGATTCTCAATTTTAAATTTAATTACTTTATTTCGATCCGTTTTGAAAATATTTTGAGAAAATCAAATTTTGAGGTCCCTCTTTAAAGAGCAATAGCTCCGTTAGGGGGCGTCTACGGACTTATGATTATATAACTTTGTTTTCTTATTTTTAATCGTAGAATCCACAGTTATTTTTGGCAGGCTAATTTTGGGACACCATGTATAACAATATCAGCAGACAAATACGTAGAATAAAATTAGATGGAAAAATTTCTATAATAAAATTAGTTTCACACTTATATAATTCATGAATTATTAGAATATACTGATTTATATAGGGTGATACAGGAGCAGATCAAAGATGATTTAAGAATATACTTCCGCGCGGCACTGGACCACTGTAAAACCTGATAAGGCGTATAATCCGCGACCGGACTAAAAATTGAAAAAAATTCCCAAGGAAAGAAATAAAATACATGTTACAACACCTATTTTTACACAGCAAATTTAACTGCTTTTGCCGCTATTGTCATTAGTTGTTAATATCATTAATTTGAGGTTTTAATTAGTATAATAGTTTGACATACCTGATGTTTATTATGTTACATTTTAGGCCCGTCTTACCCAGTTTCTACAAACTAACACAAATGTTTCTGCTTCTTGTCCATTTTGATCTTGTAAGTTATTGGCAGCTGCTATGATACGTTTGTGTAAATCAACAATAGTGTTCACTTCGGTTAAATATACTTAATTTTTTAAATATCTCCAGAAAAATAAGTCCAAATGATTTAAAGTCAGGAGATCTTGGCGGCCATAGTACTGGTCCTTCTCGTTCAATCGCTTGGTATTAATGCTTGGACACACTGTAGATGGTATGGATACAATTGAGCCTCGTGTATGATACGCCACACTGCTGGACCTCCATCTCTTCCATGTTTCGGTTGCAAATTACCCGTGTCACACCAGCGTTTGCATACACTTGCACTCACTGCACACCGTTGTAAGTTGCATTTGGCACCGAGAAATCGTTCTGCTAAAGCATTTTCACTTCACCATGAATTAAAACGATATCCGTCAACTGCGAATTGCTATCTGTAAGCTGACATTTCAAAAACTAATGTAAATACTTGCATCACAAAAAGTTAATGCGATAAGTAATCGAAAGCTTAACTTGAAGTTTGTGGGGTCACAACCCTCGAGGTTTGGCCGCCATCTTGGAAAAGGGGGTTAAATTGTTTTTAGCATTTATCAGGTAAACTATTGGTCATACAAAAATTTTGTAAAACAACATTTTTTATTGCAAATTTTCAAAAAATTTGTTTACCATATTGACTACATTTTTCAAAACGCATCTATTTCCACATTCTTTTAGATAAGTTCTGAATCATCCTAATATATTTCTTATTTTTTCTTAAAATTTATTTACTAATGAAGTAAATATGCTGTGAACTTTCTGTACTACATAAAGGATAATATACATCCAACAGACCACTGAATAGCCGTTATTAGCTGAAGTTACAGGAAGTCTAACATGTGTCTAACTTTTGCTTCTGTTCCTCGTAACTTTGTTTTAAATGGAAAATTTTCGCGTTTTACCCATAATTCACAAAGGTTTTGTGAAAGATCATTCTCTCTATATACAGTGCGCCTGCAGAGTCTATTCTGTTTTCCAAAACGTTTACCAAAACGGAATTGCAACTAAACATGTCTCTAATTACAGTAACACAAACATGAAAACAACTAGTATTGTTTTCTGTTCCAAATTAAGGTTCGCTGTGGTACATTTCCCGAACAAAACAAAGGTAGCTGTGAAAGGACTTATATATAGTGAGGTCGCCTAGAATTCTCTTATTCCTCGTGTCACGTCTTACTTCGCTTTAAGAGTTCACGTTATTTCGGCAGCTTCATCCTTATACTGCATTTAGGGCATTATAATGTATTCACATGAATCTGTACTTGACTGCCTAAAGTCACAAACTAAAGCGTCTCACGTCATTTTGAACGCACGTTAATACCAACTTTATGATAGCAGAATACACGGTGTGACGTTGATTGCGTATCAAAAATATAAAACAGCTGCTTGACAATATTTGAAATAAAAAAATCAAAATTAAATTCAAATTTACGCAATGAAAAATTGTCTTATAGAGAGTGTCCGGAAAAATGTGGGAAATCTCTCGGGTGCATATAGAAAAAAATATGTAGCGACACGACACTATTTTAAGAGGTCTTTACTAGTGTCCATCACACTATATTTTTATTAAATTATATTAAGTACTTTAAAAGTTATTCAAGAAAAACCGATTTCCAGCGGCTTCCTTCAGGGACATATATCTCCGTAGGGAAGGCCTGTAGGAAAAAAAAATAAGATCCTGTCATTTTCCCGGACACCCTGTATATTCATCATTGTTTTCTCCGTTCATTATAATAATTTGTGCACAAACTAAAATATTAAGTAAAGAAAAAAATATATTAAAACATATTTTTTTGAAGAAATCAAGTGAATTTTATTTTTTATTTTATGTAAATATTGCCTTCAAATCACACTGCATTGAAAATTATAAAATAAATGTGTAGACGGATCTGTACCAAGTACATATATTTTTAATGAATCCACCCCAAATGGTATCAGGGGTTTAATTAATCCAATAACCTGGTAATTTTATGCATGCACGATTATTAATTAGGGCGCATTTATTATTCGGGATGGCAAGATCCTAACGCCTTGTAGGCACAACAAAGTACCATGTACAGTGAGATTATACATATTACAACGTTTTCTGCGCTTAACAGGATTCTTGTTTCCTGTATCAGTTTCTAACAATTAATTAATTAGATCATTAGCGAGAAAGATGGGTTAAATATCTTCCCCCGATGAAGACATACTTAATACCGAATAATGTACAAAGATTAACTCGTTTTCACATAGTATTAGCTATCCAAATCTCAAAATAGAACAAACAATGTTATGCTTTAATGACTAATTATATTCTGGAGTTTTTTCAAAATTGAATACAGTTTCCAATTATGTTCAATATATACAACGTCAAAAGCCTTGACTGGATTAAACCTAGTAGTTTTTCCTAATAAGGCAAAAGTACATGTACAAGAAAATAAAAAATTGGAGACCATGAACCTTTACCTTATCACCAATGTTTTTACAAATCTGGTCAGTTTGGCAGTATATTCAACCAAGTATTCCTTTGAATTTTTGTAGATTATAATGCCAGGACGTGAAAATTCTGCGTTTACCTGAGCAAGAATGACTGCTTTACATGATGCAGGACATTCTAATCATCTGATGTTGAACATGTTGGGCATTCCTAGATCATCTGTTGTACGAATAGTACACAGATATGAAGAATTTGATACAGTCGAAAACAGACCACGTAGTGGACGTCCTCGAGTATCTAGTGAAAGATAGGATCGGTATTTAGTACAATATGCCCGTAGACACCGCACATCTTCAGCTTCAGCTCTCAGGGCGCACTTTCAAGATACGTTTCGCCGTGTTATATCGACACCTACTATTCGAAGACGACTCCACAACGCAAATTTACGTGCTAGAATACCATTACGGGTCCCCATTCTACATCCAAGGCATCGTGCTGCCGGTCTCCAGTGGGCGCGAGAGCATAGGGCTTGGCTTTTACGCTAGTGGCGGTGGGTCTTATTTATTGACGAAACCAGAATTGGGCTGGTTACTGATGACAAAGAGTGTGGAGAGAACCAAGTCGTCAACGGCGACTTCATTTTCCCCTTGAAGTTGCTATGTATGAAGGGGATACCGTAATGTTTTGGGGTGAGACCGACTATTAGTCAAGTAGAGAACTTGCTTTGTTATTTATTTTTGATTTAATAAATTGTATCAAAAATGTCACACATTTGCTGGCTTTTAATTTTCTAAGTACTCAGTTTATCGAATATAATGCTTTTCACAAAAAAAAAGATTCAGAAAACAATATACTTTTATAAATGTATTTGGTTTTTCTGACAAAAAGATTTCTTTAACAATATTGAGAGGCGGTCTCTGACGTTGTGTGTATATTTAAAGAATTCAAATGTAGAAATATAAAAGTATATAGACATTAATATGATTCAAAAAACATATTTCCGTTCTCTGTGTTTCTATCAGGCAAGACCAGATTTTTCCATCTGTAGAGTATATTATAATTTTTAATAAGTTCCATAGAAATCCATATCTCCGAGAGAAACCCAAATAAAAGACAGGGAAGAACGTGATCTTACTATTGGGAATAGCGGATATATATTTCTCCTCACACTCCGAAATATTCTTTGTCTGAATTAAAATAAAAGTCATATAAATCTAGAAGTTGGGTAAATAAGATAGAGAATATGAAAATACATAATTTAAAAGGAAAATTTGCAGCGTGCACTTCCAAAAACTAATTTAAAAATATCGACGTTTTCCTGTATACCTTTTATACGCACCGAGAAAACTGTTATTTAAAATAAAATGCACATATTAGAATAATGCAAAAACTGAAGACTAATCCTGGCTGTTTAGGTGTGTCAAACTCGACATACCCAAGTACGCAAAATATAGCACAGCTACATCTAGCGGTCACCTATTGAGAAATATTTTGTGTCTCTAGGGAACAATTCGCATTTTTCATTTCAAACAAATACTCTTTTCGACAATACGACCATATTAGTAAATTATGTTTTTTAATTTACGCTTTCTCATAAGATTATACAGGATGTTTTTAAATGAAGTAGCAGAAATGAGACCACAGATCCCTTAGGTGAAAATAAATCGATTTAACCTAACATATCTATAGCCCAAGCCGCACAATAAAAAATATACGTTGTGTCACTGTTAAAATTTTATTTCCGATACTTGTATTGTAGATAATTTTTAAAAAATTCAAATTTTTACATAAAATTTGTAAATCACGGGTTTTTGCGGGCGAGAAATTCAAATTTGTTTCTAATTTTGACGTCACTAGTAGAGAGTGCCATATTTTTTTCTACTTCATTTAAAAACATCCTGTATAACCTAATAAAACTTCATTTAAAAACATTACAAAAAAACATATTTATGTATTTAATAAACGCATTATTTAATTAGAATTGCACATTAATTTCAATCGAAAAACATTTTTTTACCTAAAAACGTTATTTTTATGCAGATATGAACAAATTATTAAGGGGAAAAGATACATTTATTTGAAAATCATTTTTTTCATGATATATTCAAATGGAATAACTATTTGCTTCATTTAAACAAATAGTCGTCAAAGAAAGGAAATTTTCTAAAAAAATAAATCAATTTATTTTTGACAAAAAAATGATGATCCTTTCCCGAGCATAAATTATTGATTGTTAGCTTAATTTTGTTTTTTCGGTGTAGCTACCTGTAGTTCAGCGTTTTTCTGCAATATCTACAGCTATCAAATTACTAAATATATTCCATAATGTATATTATACAAAAAAATGAGACAAGAACTGAAAAAAATGGGGATGCTGCAAATTATATTTTAGGATCTAAATCCGTGTTAGTTATGCTACGAGTGTATGAATTGCAATTCCCAGCACTTGAGTGAGAACTAAAATAAACACACAACGCGATACCATTCATTCATATTAAACTGCAATAAAAATAAAAGCAACACTATCTTGAACCCCAGAGGTTTTCAAAAACAGGATCTAGGTCGGCCTGTTATGCGCAATAAAATCCTTAAAAGTGTTGTGAATGTCCTCTACTGAATATAACAAGTTTTCAGAGAAGTGAACAAAGAATGGCGCTCGCTCTTGGCACCGACGTTCAACTAAAAATAAATTAATTTCTAAAACCTCCTCTGCAACGCCTTCGAAATGTAGCGTAAATGATATACATATATAAAAACCTGACAACTTCTCGGAAGTAGGCAAATATCACAGCCCAAGTCAATGAAACTGACAGCTCAGTAAGCAATTTGTTGAGAAACATTTATATATAAATACGACTCCAAAAAAAACCCGCAAAATGAATGAAGTGATAACTTTTATTTTTTTGACTGGCGCCTTCGCCATACTTTAAAACTTGCATTCAAGCAATGGCGATTCATAAGTGGTACGTATTCTGTGGTGAATTTTAAGGGCATTTTTCATACAAAGTTTTTATCTATGACGCTACGTTAAAAACATACAGGATGTTAAATATTTAAAATTATTTTTGGTTTTTCAAAATATTTTAAAAACTAGTGAGTGCAAGAATTTGAAATTGGACAAAAGCATTTACATTACATTGTACAACATCTGAAAGCTTTTTCCATTTTTTTACGCTCCAGTGGCGGATATAAGGGGTATCGGTGTTATATATATCTAAACAAATTGGTACGCCACTGCGTCGCTGTTCCCTTCATCATATTTTTGGATTCGTCTTTAATTTTTCTACAAATTACTCCACCTTACTATTTTCCGAAAAAAGCTTGATTTTCGAATAAATCTTAAAAGTCTAACTGAAAAATACTTTTATTTAAATGACTTACAAACACTTCTTTGATCATTCGGAACTGGAGCATCTAAATTGTTTGAAAAGCCTTTAGATTTTGGCCACTGGCACACTTTTGGTCATGTTTCCAATTATTACATTCACTCGTTTTTAAGATATTTAAAAAAAGTTAAAAATAAGTTGTAACACCCTGTATCTTTTTAATAGAGCGTCCTAGATAAACTCTTAAAGGAATACGTGATTTCATATTTTTAAATACGTACTATCGTTTTCAATAATAATGACACTCTCTTAAAACAGTTTTTGAACTTCTGGAAGTTCATTAAATGTCTATTAATGAGAGAAGCAACTAATAACTAATATTAAAAATTCAAAGTAGATTTCATTACCAATACGTCAGAAATTCAGAAGAAATCACAAAATTAATTTTAATGAGTGCCATTATTATTGCAAACGATTGTACAACCGAATAAAGGCAAGTTTTTGAACAGTTTACATACATGTGAAAATTTGTACCAACCCTGGTATCTCTATTCTTACTGTAATAGCTATCAGAGAAAATACATTAGACGGAAAAGATGCGGTTAAAATTGCTCTGCACAGTCGCAACCAAAGCTTTAGCAAAAATGAATATGCATAGGCATAAAAGCATTGTCAGACTGTAATTGTATTAAATCGAATGTGAAATGTCGCCAGAAGTGTGTTTTATAAAGTACGTTTCTGGTTGCGCAAATTGTGGGCGCCCATTTAAAATTTACGGAAATATTAGAGTGGAATAATGTATTCTCGCAAATGTATTCAAATTCGTGTAAAATTATGGAAAATGGACCAAGAAAAACAAGTGATAAAACTGATTTAAGACGTTTTTATGACAGACGGAATAAATAGTTGTCTTTCGCATAATAGAAGTTGGCAAGAGTTTTGAGGGAGTTTCATAATATTACATACACTCTTCTCATTCGGGGTGATTGAAAATCCAAAAAAACTGCTCCTCGATGTTCTCCGCAGTTGGGCGAAACTGGACCGGATCCAAATTTTAGAGTCCATCGCCTCTTTGCTGAATATTGCACACAATAAAAATTTCATTTTCCCACATTGTCATTTCCAGCGAACAATTCAATTCTGTTTTCAAACTAACTACTTTTGAATGTTACTCAAACAAGTTAATATATGTATTAGAATTGAATTGAAATTCCCTCCGCGTAAAAAATTTTATGAATTTAATTCAAAGTAGCCGAGAGTTATTAAAGAAAATGTAATTAATTTTTTAAAATTTGACATCTTGTATATCCTAAACAAAGCGTTTCCAGACCTATGTTCATAGAACAATTTTTGCTTAAAATTGAGCGTAGATTAACGTACTGAATTATGTACATCTCCTCCTGAAACACCCAGTATATATTTGTTTTCTGTAAATATATCTACGTATTTTTAAAACTAGTAATTTTATTTATTTACTTTAAGTATGAAATACTGAGTGGTTTTCTTGTTTCTTGCAAAACATAAGCGTAAAAACGAGCTACTATTTTTGCTGGTATGTGAACAATTTGAATGAGAAATACATTTACAATGAGGTAAAAAAATTACACATTATCATGGCTTTAAGTTTAAATTTTGTAGCATCTAGTAAATTTGGTCGTTACATTTACAATTCAGGTTAACGGTAAACCTGCTACAACTACAGTAAAATAAGGCCACTTACTTAAATGACAATAAAGTGATTAATTTGTACTCAAACAAACTAGTACGTATTATTCTTACTGAATAGTTTTCTCTGTTAATTAAAAACGAATCTCGTGCCATTTTCTAAATGTAGTGAATGAAGCAGTTGATTTAACTTAGCGATATAAATAAATACTCGATAATGTACATCAGTGCTTTTTATACATGAAAGCCTTTCACAATCCTTTTGTATACAAGAAATTAACTGTTTCTATTTATTTTAACAATTATTTCTACTGAATAGGGCCCACCGCGTTCTGTGAAGCACGACCAGGCTGAAATAAGAGAAATTAATAAATTCCTTATCAAATGATACACAGCAGTTGCTAGTTGAGAGAGACATTCAATTTCGAATTTAATTCATTAATGAACACTGTGATTTCATTTCATGAACTTGTGCTTTAATAATGGAAAAGGCCTTTCTCATTCTAGTTTGACGTTTCACCAATTCCGTTCTGTAATAAGTCATTTATATCTAAGCATTCGCTGATTTACAACTCAAATCTGTCTACGGCACGACTGATAGAAAACGTTTTTAACGTATTCATTTTAATCCCTAAAAATATATTTACATGCAAGTAAATAAAACCGAAATTTTACACCCAGAACAGCATTCTGTTGGAATGTTAAAAATGTTGCTACAGTCAGTGTTCTTACGTTTAAATCATATTAAAAAAAATGATTTGCAAGGTTGGATCAATGCAGCAAAAATAAATATTTGGAATTTCCTAAACTCCTTTCGAACAAAATTGAAGAGACCTAAAAGTTAGTAAATGGATCGTGGTTTTATACATACAGGGTGAACCTTAAATAAGTACAAATATTTTAACCAGCAGTATAGTTCACTGTGTAGAACACATAATTCACAGTCTTTTTACAAAAAAATCAGGAATAAAAAAGTCAAATTTTAAATAAATTTCGTGATTTTTCAATACAAAACTTGATGAGGACCGCTGTTCCGGGAGTCATGGTGGATGTGAATTCCACAGCGTTGCCAGTGTTACATTAGAATTTTTAGATATGTCAAAGAATGATTGAAATATGTTTATTTATGAAAATATTAATGGCCATCTCCTCCCCTTTGTCATTTCTATACCTTACCAATAAATTGAAAATATTAACCAGATTATCTACTCACAATCATAGTTATCCAGAATTTGTTCACAATCCATTTTTACTACACTCCAACTGATTTATCACAAATTAAATTTAATATGTTGTGTGAAAATCATAGTTTTTCGTTATTCTTCATAAAATAACTTAAGGAAATTGTGTCTAGTATATCTTTCTAACAGTGTACAATGACATTTAACTTGTGAAATGTGGATTACTGATTAAATAGTTAATTTTTTAACAAACAAGTAAGGTTGTGTGCACGTTTATGTATACTTTTTGAACATTGGACATAGTAATATCACGTAATATCTCCCTAAACACTTTATGGTAGTATTTAACTTGCGGAAATTCATTTTTAATCGTTTATAGTAAGGTCAGTTAAGCAGTTAAAATTTATGTTAATATTGCTGCGTATCATACTACATACCCAATTTTAATGTAATTATGCTTAAAACAAGTATTTTTAAAATAGAATTAACCATATTACTTTACTATTACGTTAAAGAAAACGTAATATTTATATTAGAGGAGATATGGCAACCTCGCAACAAATCATATGCTTCATTAGGTAGGTTATGACAGCGGTCCTCAAAATGTGGGTATTTTAAAAAAAAAATTATATCTCCGTAAATATTAGAAATTTTTAAAAAAGACTTTCATTATACTGATCTATATGACGAATTACACCAGCAGTTAAAATATTTGTACTTATTTAAGGTTCACCCTGTATTTTATAAATGAGAAAAATTCAGTGCGTAAAAAACTTCTGAAAAGGTGGTTGATTATTTCAACCCATTACAAAACTACTCCAGGGTTGAAAATTCTTCAAAAACTGCAGCCACATTAGAAGATAATGTTCAATAAGTTTCGTTTCTTTAATTTGATATATAGGATACGACAAGAGGTGACAGGAGCTCCTTCACATGGATCGTCTTCTACCGATTTGAATTTGAATTTGACGTCATTTCACGACGCCACTAAAAAAAAAACTTCCAAAAAATACATATAAAACATAAACCAAACGTGCTATCGACTTTAACCTTGGACTAAAAGGAAGGTCCCCCCTCTCTAGAAAAACGTTAACAAACCATGCAGTGTTGCCAGTTTCCGAATTATAACTAAATTCCAACAGGTCTTACAAAACCTCAACTGCGTCTAAAGTGTTTTAGAAAGCTGTGCCTATTTTCGTTGCTGTATGCAACGTTTTTGTGACTTATGCTGTTTGATCAGATTTGTGTCGAAAACATTTTTATAGCTTTTATAAAATACCAAATTGCTAGTGTATTTTCGCTATATTTAAAAATTGATTCATATTATAAAAGCACCAATTCTTGAAATGCACATAATACACGTACGTGCATTTACTGAGTAAGGTGAACACCGATTTGTGTGGACAAGAGTCGTTGATTACCATTTTAAGGGTTAATTATATGAACCAAATAGTAGATATGATTTTTTCAGCGTAATACCTCATCTCTTTACAGCTATAATGACGAGTTATTGCCAAATATTCGAACGTCAAACAAACACGGTTCCGCTTTGAAGTGAACTGAAAAATCGGCGGAAAAAATACGGACGCATCGAACGAGCTGTGTCTCTGTTAATTTTAATTTTGACGTCGAACGTATACAAAGCCACCCGAGACCAGGAAAATATATGAAAACTTCACAGAAATTTGTTCGTTTATGGGAAATTGAATCTCGCAAACGTACCCCGCCTTCCGGCAGGCCGACGACAAGGTGTACAAAACACCGACATAAAGGCGATAAAGAAAATAAGGAAACAAAAGAGACGTATCACGGCGGGGGTGCAGAACGCATATTTGGGTAAGGAAATGAGATCGTTGCGGATAATAAGCTGTACAAAACGTAATCTACTCTACAGGACACAACACAATATCCGAGGAACCGCTGTCTATACAACGTCAATATCGTCAAATGCGCCTGAATGTATTTTATAATGAATTTTTTTAATCAATAACTTCATATATCCATACACTGAAAACACACTTCAAACAAAATCGCACGTATCTATAAGGGTTTCATCTCGGAAACTAAAAGAGATGCATACGCTTGGAAAATGCGCATCCACTCAACTGCATCTCTTCTCCAACTAGCAATTTGGTATTTTGGTATTTTATATCATAAAATCCATCAATAAAAGTATTAACTGCATCAACTAACGAGCATCTCTGTTTAATTGCAATGTCTAGAAATAGAATGTGGTGTAATACACAATACACTCAATATTGTTTTATGTGTTTTACTGCAATTCATAGAATCAATTTTTATTGGGGAAGAAATTTTATTATGATATATGAGGTACACAGTGTACCACAAGTGGTGCCCTCTACTAGTGACGTCAAAATTAGAAATAAATTTGAATTTCTCGCCCGCAAAAACCTCTGATTTACAAATTTTATGTAAATATTTGGATTTTTTAAGAAGTTATCTACAAATATCGAAAACAAAATTTTAATTTTGACACCCTGTACCTTTATTAATATGCGACTAGGGATATGTTAGATTAAATCGACTTATTTTCACCTAAGGAATCTGTGGTCTCATTTTTGTTACTTCATTTAAAAACATCCTGTATAACTAGTATCAGTTTCACCTCGCATTTACTTGGAATAAATAAACGGCCAAATAAATAATGTAATTACAACAAATGACTTCTTGTTAAAGTAACTAAGCAATCTGTATTAAAATGTACTGCTCAATAATATTGTATTTATTCATAATAAATTATTAAAGTACACATTTACTAAGTTTTTAATTTTTAACTGAAACGATAGATGTAAAATTTGTCTCAGACTCGTTTTGAACCGCTCTATTGTAAGTGTGACCTTAAATATATTCAAGTGGTGTCTCGAAATTTGTTTGATTTCGTAAAAAACGTAAAAATAACTATTGACAGTGACAAAGCGAAGGGATTGGGTCATGATTTGGAGAAACCTTGTTCATTTCGTGGCTCCCATTGTGTGCAAGTGGCAAATTTTAATGAAACAAGATAACAGACAGTTAATTAAAAAGGAAGCAAATTAGCCAAGTAAAACAACGAAAAATGAAACAGGCTGTTTACGAAAACCACTACGGGGGCCTATGGGCGTGGATCTGTTTGCACTTCCCGATTTTCCGGAATATTCTCGAATGTTTATCAGCTCGCAAGTCAAAGAATAATTAATTGCTTAGTTCTCGAGAAATTAGACGGGCAAAACGACAGTGGCCTGAGCTACGGTTGCAATTTCCGGCAAGACCTCGACCAAGCTACTTTATTTAACCAACCTAATTGCTAGGGGCAACAACATGGAAATGTTTCCTGTGAGTTTCTCACATACACTCAGTGTCTCTGGATCGATTCTGGATTAGACACATGGGCCAGTACACTTTAATATTTCGATTTCCGTGAATCGTTTCAAATATCCCTCTCCAGTTACAAATTTACAAACGTTTTTAAATATTTTTCTGGGGTACAGTCATCCTTGTTTCCTCCCCAAATGCATAAATGACGATTTTCAGGTACACCAGCGTAGTTACAACTAAAATATTAATCTTCCAGTTTGGATTAGCAAATCGATCATTCTGAACGTCACAAACACCAGAGGTTAATATAGGGTAAATAAAATTTAATCGATAACGGGAATAAAGGGTCTAACGCCTTTCCATGTGGGCTGGATTTATTGAAAAAATTGTGTATGTATGGAATTTGTTTGGTTGGTAAATGTCAGCTTGATAATGAAATAGAATAAAGTATGATAATTTTTTACAGGACCGTGAATTGAGAAGCAAAAAACTTTTAAGGGATATTATTGGTGCTGTGCTCCAAAAAAAAAACAAACATCCTGTAGATCATAAGTTGAGAATCATGTCTTTCTCAATTAGAAAAGTGAAATTGTCCTGTCGTTTAATTCCTTTCCGTTGCGTAAGTCTCCAACTTACTTAGTGTCTGCAAGTCTGCATTTAGTTGCAACAAATAAACGTTTAATTTATCAGAGTTAGATATTCAATCACAACAAGTGATTACGTTGTCGGTATTAAATTATACTAATCAATAATATTGATATATTATCCACCAGTATCAATCTATTACTTGTAAATAAGGGATTAAATTAACTAAACAGATTACTTAATTACAACAGAGAAATATTTTGTTGGGTGTACTCAACTTGATACAGTATCAACTAACAGCAGAATAATATTATGCATTGCATTTTATTGTAATAAGTAAACGATTAATTGAGACAAATAAATCATTTTATTGCAACAACAAAATATATTATTAACCATTATCAATATGTTACTTGTAGTATATAATAAAGGAATTAAATTAGCCGAACAAAGCACTTAATTACAGCAACTAAATATTTTGTTGGGTGTATTTAACATGATATACTATCAACTAGCAACAGAATAATATATCTAACGTTGTATTTTATTGTAATAAGAAAACGATTAATTGAGACAAATGAATCATGTAATTGCAACAACAACATATGTAATTGTCTTTACTAAAATACATAACTCAATAACAAAATATATTATTAACCAGTATCAATATATTACCTGTAATTCCGAGTTTAAATGTAAAAAGGTATTAAATTAGCCAAAGAAGCACTTAATTACGACAGCGAAATATGTTGTTGCGTATCCAATTTAAAATTTATATAACTAGGTACTAAAAGTTTAGTACTTTTCATTTCGTTGTAATAAATAAATGATGAATTAGTCCAAATAAATTATTTAATTACAATAACAAATGATTTAGTTATCTGCATTTAAATGTACTATTCAATAACAATATACGATACAATATTACCAATCAGTAACAGTAAAGTTTAGATCATGCTGTTTAATAAAGTATGATAATTTCTTACACGGTCATGAAATAATAAAACGTTTAAGGGATATTCTTGGCGCTATGCTCTAAGGAAAACAAACATCCTGTAGACCAGCAGTTGAGAATCACAATACCTTTCTTAATTAGCCAACTGAAATTTATCACTGCCTATGCTTTGTCCTGTCCTTTAATTTCTTTGCGTTGCGTTAGTCTCAAATTTACTCCAAAGCAACTAATTAAAGGTAATTAACAATCCTGTATCTAATTCAACCCTGCCAAAGTGTTACGACGTCTTATAATCAAACGGCAGGAATTTAATTAATAATTGCTGCGCCATTTACATGTTAGGAACTGTTTACATATAATTTTTGTCTGTGACAAACTGTAATTGTTCGTATACGGTTTCACCTTTTATTGGAACCGAACAGTTAATTTGGCTAGTCACGTTTATTCGTTATAACTAAAGGGAATGTTATAGATACTAAATTAAAAACAGTTGTTAATTGTGTGCTTTGTACCAGCTGCATAATTCATAATATTGAAGGAATATTAACTGACTGTGATTTTCTCAATTTTCACCGTACTTTCGAATTTGGCCTTCGAGTCAGACACTCTGGCGCAGTTTACCCAGCAAGAGCTTCGTAAAAATATAATCCATCAATAAATGTGGTAGTCGGTGGTCTATATCGATCACGTCATTCTGTAAATTTCTAATTCCGACCAATTTTCTTTTAATGGCATTGGAGTAATTGAGTGTTTCAAAATCCATTATCTCAAAGGTTAGACAAAGGATTTAGGATTAAAGGCCCATAAAGATACAATGCGGTTAACATTTAGGTATGCGTAGTCGGGAATAATTTGTAATTAAGCCTACAGGACGTATCGAACAGCCAGCCCAGTAAACACACATACGTTATTTAAACGTATTGTCAACGTACCATTGGTTGATAATTCGTGTTACGTTACAAAATCAACCATTATTTTATGGTTAGAAAAGTAACGGTCTAACATAACGTTTAAAATACGTACTTTTTTAACAAAAAATGTTGGCAAACCTTTTGTAACGTTAAATGAACGTTATTTGAAATATTTAAATAAAACTTATTTATTTAAACCTTTATAAAACGTCTGTGTCAACTGATTAATATATTGACATTGAACAAAAACGTGTTTGTAACGTTTTAGAGTAACAGGCATAAGAAATGTTTACAAAACGTATCATAAACGTTTTGCAATTAATAAATATTTCGGAACGATACCAATCCAAAGTAAATTTTATACAATATAATTTAATAAAAAGATATTGCATTTAGAATATATAGTTACTTATATATACAAATAACTAGATAGTAATTATTTTTTAATAAACCTCACAAGTGTTAAAAAACAGTACAATTTAAACGTGTATTATACGTTATAATCATTCATTGAAATAAGGAACCGAATTGCCGTTTTTTACACGTGTCAATAATAATACCGTTAAACGTTCTATACGAATTTAATAATCTTATTGGTAGATAAAGATCACGTGTTACACACATACCATTTCGAGTTCTTTTTTGTAAAAGTTTGTCAGTTGCATATTCATCACTGTACGTACCTACTGTGATCCGTGAAATATTTCCCTATTTTATTTTGGTAAATATACCTACTTCTATAAGTAATTAATTTTATTTTATTAATATAAGAATATTAGGTTTTTTTTACATTACATGTTACAAATAATTATATAATGGAATCTAAATTTATTCCACTATAACTTTTCCTACTTATGTTTCAAAATACTTACAAAGACGATGACAAAATGCAACATGCCTACGTTAAATTACTTTGTAAAATCGGTAACAATTATTATGACTTGGTAATTTTTTTACTTTATACTAAAATTTAAGATACAGTGACATATTTCTAATCATGATTGGGAATGATTTAAACTTCTTTATTTCCTTTCTTGACTATCTACTTCGTGGTCATATTAAATATATATTAGGTTATTATTATTGTTATTATTATTAGCATTATTATTATATTTATAAATATAATAGATTAAACTTAGACATGTTTAAAGTTTAGACTTTCTTTAAACAATTATCCAATGTAAGTGAAGTTATTGATATGAAACTTGTTCAGACCTAATTTCATTGTTTTTAGGTTCCCATGAGTAGCATAAATAAGATATATTATTTTGGTATTTTTATATTTTGTTTGTATTATATACGTATTATTATTTATTTAATAAACTATTACTGATATTAAAACCAATTATTTATTGTTACCTACCTAAATTTGAAATTAAACAATAGGTATTGATATTTTCTAATACTCTTATTTATAGGCGTATAGTGAGTTCAACATTCGAGCCACACTATTGGAATATCGATAATAATTATTAATAGGAACAAGATTAAATGAAAGAAGATTTTGTAACTATGTTATTTATATTATATTAATTCCCTGATAATTATTTATTTAATACAGGGTGGTCCAGAATGTACCGTAAATACTAGAGCATATGGCACGTTAAAAATTAAGGGTACTATTTTACATAAATTTTTGTTCAAAACTCAATAATAAGAGAGATATAACCCTCTGAGGGATGAAATAAAAATCATTTTTTTAAATGTCTTTCAGATAATGGGTTTATGGGGTGAGTATATGATAGGATAATTAATTTTTTGTTACCACTTCTTCAATCACTTATGTTTAAGGGGTAGTTTTGGATAGTATTTTTTTAAATTTGAAATTATGTATTTCAAAAAAATACTTATCACTCAAAACAACGCTTTAATCTTAAAGGGATGGAATACGTGGTAACATAAAATTAATTGTACTAAAACCTAAAAAAAGTAAATTCATTATAAAAGTATTATAGTTAGTTAAGTGTTATAGATATTTAAAGAAGTGGTTTTTATTTTGCGGGTTTACAGGATTAAGTGTACCTGATTATTTAGTTTTTAAATATATTATATAATACCCTTCTTTTTTAACATACTATGTGCAATGCCGCCAGAAGGATCCAAAAACAACGTTGTAAAATACGTTAAAAAACACCTCTCTAAAATATCTTTTTGGACATTAAAATAACAAGGTTTAATTTACGTTAGTTAAAAACCTTAATAAAATGTCATTATTAAACGTAAAACTTAAAGCTTATTAAATACTAAAAATGATCGTTCCACATTTACGAATATTAAACGTTTGTACTTTGGTTACCAGAAACGTGTAAAACCGCGACATTTTTAAGTTGATTGTACGTAAAAAAGCCACCCCTTTTTCAAACGTTGTATGGGCATTATAAACGTTTTTCTAACGTATATGTGTTTACTGGGAGGTATATATCGACTGGAGTAAATGAGGAATTCAACGAAAACAATTGGTCGTAATGGTTATAAATGCTGGTTTTCCAACACACAATTGTTGTAGTTGTTTTTCATCATAAAACTGGATTTGCAATAATCCCCTAGTATATATTGGAAAATATCTAACCATTGTCATTATCGAGGTACAGGGCGTTTTACCGATTTTGGCTAGTTAAAGAAATAACCAATGTATGGTATCCTGGAACAATATATTTAACTGTAGTCAAAAGTAAATAAGGATATATTTCCCACAAGACAAGCATGTGCTGTTTTCGTCCTTCTCCAAAGGAATAGCAAATTGCACGTCGAAATCTAAATCGATTTCTGGACTCCAGTAATAAATTTTCAGTTTATAATTTAGAAATTATCCTCCACATAACAAGCGCTACGTGAAGCGTAGATATATTCCCAAGGTACCTTATAATTAATCATTTCGGTTGTAGGTAACAGATTAGTAACCAAAATTCTCCGGCTAGTTGAAATTAGAATAACGCGGTCTAAGATTTATTCCTTAACGACAAACAAGGTAATTGTTTGTGAGAATTATATAAATTGGTTTATTTAAGAATGGTTTCGCAGTTGAGTGAAACTGCCACACAAACAAAATATATTACGTCTATATTATCTAATAAAGTGAAAAAAATAATGTTTTGTATATATAATTCGGAATGCCACAAAATATACAAAACCGATCTCAGTTTAGAAAATGTCGAGACCCTCTGAAATAGCCAAGCAACATTCAAATACAGTCCTAATATGTACTGATATTGATACATCGTATTCCTATGATGAGAAGAACGCCTGTTATCAGTAATTAGTTATTTCTGTATATATTGAAATAAGACAAACGTGAAAAATCAGTAAACATATCTGTGATTGAACTTCGAATTTATTTTTAAAATTATTATCTGAAATTATCAAAATTCTAACGCGAGGAAGTCATAGCTAATTATTAAATAGGCCTACAATTAAAAAATGAAGTCATTCTGTTGAAAGATAAAGGAAAAAAATGGTTCACAGCTTATTCAGGTATTGTGAAACCAACCTTAACTTTAACTAAGACATATGATTTAATCCAGTTGTTTTACTCTAGTGCTACTTTTAAAATTGTTATATTCCTATATTTTCATGAACAATAACGTAAACTTTTCTGCCTCTAAATCACGTTGCTGTTAGTTACATTATTTATTAAGCTGACAACCATATATAAGTACAATTATACGGCAAGTTTTTATATATGAATTCAACTGTAGTGTTCTTTATTAGTTGTATTGTATTGTTGTATTTACAACTTTTTACAGTAAATTTAAAAATTATTAGAAACTTGCAGACCATTTTTCTCAGTTATTTTTGTATATATTAAAACAGGACAAACGTGAAAAATCATTGAAAAAACAAATCTATGATTTGCTCGTGGCCGAATTTCTACTTGCGAAGAAAACAAATCAATGTCGAACTATTTTTGAAAATATTTTTAAAATATTTATCTGAAATTGTTATCAAAATTCTAACGCGAGGAAGTCAAAAATAATTATTAAATAAACCTACGATTAAAAAACTAAGTAATTCTGTTGAAAAACAAAGTAGAAAATTGGTTCACAGCTTATTCAGGTAGTGTGAAACCGGCCTTGACTTTAACTTAGATACATGATTTAATCCAGTTGTTTTACTCAAGTGTTACATTAAAAATTGTTATATTCCTATACTTCCATGAACAATAAAGCCTCCAAATAACCTGTTACGATTACAGTTCATAGATTTGTGGTTAGTTATACTACTTATTAAGTTGACAATCATATATATTTCCTTAGAAGTACAATTTTACGACAAGTTACTATCAAACTTTTCAAGTTTATTAATTAAAATATCTTGCAGCAAATTGCTACACGTCGCCATGTGTGTTATTGCGCCATTCTGATTACGAAGTAGCTCTGATGAAACGGTTACCAGGGGTAACCAATATAACATAATCGGAGCTGAATGCGTTCAACCGAATCTACAATTTTCATTTTGCATTCGTTTACAAGCGAACGCTGTTGCTCCCTAAATGTCTAATTGGAGATCGTTCAGCTGCAATTTTCTTTGAAAATCGCGTTTAATTCTCCCCCCTGCTTCTTTCCGGCACAATATAACTCAACTTTGAGAACTTATGTTTATATATATATATTCCCTTTAAAAATTTTCGCTTTCGATTTCGCACCTCGCGATATTGCCACCGGAGGAAAACGGCAACTAAATAAATAAAAGGCATCCCAGTCGCTTTTTTAAAATGATGATTTACACTCAGGAGGTTTCTAAAAGGAAGCGAATATATATTTTTTAAACCGTGATTTTATTATTAAAGCCAAATATTAAAACATTGAAATTTATAATTATTAATATTAAATAGTTAAGTCAGTTTTTGATTATATAAAGGGGAAATTTCCATGTTTTGTTAGGCTCTTTTTACATAATATTTAATGGTAATTTTTAATTTACATTATATACTACGGAAAAATCAGATGTATGTGTGTTTATGTAACAAAATTAAGAAATTTCAGAAATAATGTGGTAATACGATGTATTATCTTGAAACTATTTACTTTTACTTAATTTATTATGAAATTTTACATATCAATGTAGCCTCTAACCTAATGCGTTTTAGTTGTGTTAAGGTGTGATAGACAATCATGTACAGTTCATTAATAAGATTTTTTCGTGGAATATTCGGAAAAGAATAAATATAAAATCATATTTACGTTAACTGTAAATTTACTATAACTAAAAATTGAGCTAAAAATACTTCTTTTAACACGTATATCAACAAATATTGAATTGCAATACATTTTTTGATGATGGCTGAACAATACAATTTTAGAGAAAAAGAATTGCGTGCCAAATTACATAATTTTTATTAAAAATACGTAACGATATTGTAAAATTACATTTTATACGTACTAAAATGTACATAGAGTATGTAAAAATTACATCATCGCACATAAATGTAAAAAATATCGAATCTACTGTATTAAAAGAATCTCAACGTTGTGAAATTACATTTCATGTGTACAAATACACGGTTTCACTATGGAAAAATGCATTTTCATAAGTAGTAATTTTCCATTATAACATTACATTTGATGTGTTCTTTCACACTATTGCCCTAAGCAATAAACAATTTACCAATATCGCGAATAATTTTTATCAGTGTAAGCATATTACAATAATATAATTTTTTGTAAATCCTTTGAGGTCTAAATGAATTATAAACCTAACAATCCCGATGCCATCAATTCAGATTACATAAATCATTAAACCATTCTGAACACTTATCTAAAAATAGGATAGCATCGATTTCCTAGTAACATGTAGCAGTGCTTCTGTAACCGTTTTCACCGAAAGGAACTGTAAGTACGCCGCGCGACCTTTTTTGTGCTATAATTGTGAATGAATAAAAACATAACACTTCAACGCAAAATAATTCCTTGGGCCCTTACACCGCCTCGAATATAAAACGCCATCTTGCCCTCCCGTTCTAATATTATATCTTGATTACTTCACAGTTTTGTTGCTCATTAAAGACCTTGTCTCAAAGCGCAAAGTGTTACATGGAAACGTCATTAAATGAGTTCCAGGCTACGTTTAGGGTGCCGCCGGTTTATTTCCAAAACGAAAAGAAAGGTTAAAAGGAAATCCGACAAGTAATAATATTCAAAAACAAACACTTTATATTTTCTTTGAGCCGAGATAGGCTATAAGGTTTCCACAGGAGGAAATTGAACTAGTAAATTGCACAGTGCCGATTCCGGCGCATAGGCGGCGCCACTGGGTAAGAAACGGGAGTTATCCCGTTTAAAAGTGAGCAATATCGCCCCAAAGAGTCTCAAAAGAAATACCATCTAAAAATCACATTAGCGGTAGCAAAATCAAGTAGTCGTTGGAAAATAATTGAATGTTCATTGTTTAAAGTGCATTAAGAATAAATAAAAGGATTAAACTCGACAAGTTAAAACAAAAGGTGATAATAAGAATAACAAAACATTAAAAATGAGGCAAACTTCCTCATACTACATACATATTACAATCTATTCTCTATATGACCTTCTCTGGGCCACTGAGTAGGTCCATTAATCACAATCCATTGCCGTCGTGCTAAAACCATAAGTTTCTACTTACCTGCAAAGGCACATTCTCCAGAAGTGCAGGAAGTTCTTCTTGTAGGAAATTTAGGTAACTCACGCTGTTCATAAAAATAAGGTCCAATTAAATGTCTACTGATGATGCCACACCATACATTTACTCCAAAATGGCCTTGGCTTTGGACTGAATTTACAATGTGGGGATTTTCGATAAACCAGTAGTGTTCGTTGCGTCTGTTTAGTAAACCATTACTAACAAGCCGATTTTCGTCCATCCATAGAACGTGCCAAAAAAGGTTCTTAACAATTTCTACATTTACTACAATTTGAGCTATAAAATTAAGTCTGTTTTCAATGTGAGGTTCAGGCAAATACTCCAAATTGTGAATTTGGTAGTCATGACACCACCCATTGGTCTGGAATTTCGAGGATTTTGTTCGAAACACTGTAACAGTTTAGCTGTATTAACATTGTTTCTTACCCTTCGGCCAATTATTTGATTCTTCCGAACAGAAAATGCATATTTATTTCGTCGTAAGGTCGCCTCCAATCTTGTAAAGGTTCTATGATCAGGAATGAGGCGCTCTGGATACCTTTCTCGATATAATTTTACAGCTCTTCTTGACTTTTGACCTTCGTATTGAGTAATGACAAGTATTTTGTGACATTTATGCTATTATTTATGTTATTTTCCAACTACTACTTGATCTTTCCACCGCTGTAATTTTTAGGTTTAGGTTCCTTTGACTCTTTAGCACGATATTGCTTAAAACTTTTAAAAGGGAAGTAATACAGAAAAATCTCTCTAATGAAAGTTTATTAAGAAAACAGCTCTTTACCAGGAAAAAAATTTGGGAATGTTTCTGGAAAAAATATAATTGATGTCGTTATTAGTCGTTTCTGTAAAATTCCAAAAATAAAATTTTGGATTGAAAATGGAGCTAATCCCTTTTACATTGACGGTACTTAATTGATTTGAATAAACACCCTGAAGAGTTAAACTGCATTATTATGTCTGTGGTCCTGACAAGGCAACGCTGTTTCGCTTCAATACTCGAGCGCTTGTTGCATACGAGGAGCACGTTGTTACCGGGTTATGCTAAAATTAATGACATTATGACCAAATCAGCACAAGAAACTGAAATGTCGATGCCATCATTCAAGGCGGGCGTTTATTAAATGAAAATTAAACTACTTCTGTTTTTTTCTCAGTGTAGCAGCAACTGTCAGTTCGACTTGTCCCACAAGTTGACCTTTACGATCTAATTTGATCGCATTTTAATAACCAAGCTAAAACGTATTAATTTAAACGTTACCACAAGGTCAAATTCATATAAATGCTCCTTCTAACTGATTACTTGAATTATACATCTGAAAAATAGTCACGCACAAAATATTTTCATAATTTCACAACCTACCGAATTTTCGCGTTATTTTGGACTTCAATGAACTCTTTTATTCAATTAAAAAGTTTAATTTACTGAATATGCTCCAAAAAGAGTCCATTAGGGTATGAAATTGCACATTTGAAAAACGACTCATGCAAAAAAAAAGAAATACTTCCATAACCCGAATTTTTGTGCCACTGCGTTACAATTCATTCCTTTATACCTCGTCCGAATGCGACTATTTGAGTATGAAAATATCCTTGCGCGGACAAAGATTCTGTATCCGTGCGAGTAAGGGCCAAATCTATCAACAAATAAATATATCCATTTCCGTCAAACAATTTCTGCCGCTCATGCAACCCGACGTCTGCCGTACCGACGGCTTACACGGGGAGAGACGGCAAGCCGCATTGACAGATCTTGCCCGGCAAGAGGGGGAACAGAAGTTGAAGACAAATCTAGACACTTCAATGACAACGAACAACTTTAATTGAATACCGAACATTCCTGCTTTAACGTGGAATAGATTCCTGATATTTATTGAGTCTACCGACGCTAATCGAACGCGAATGAAAACATTTTTGGTCATTTATTTGACAGCAGACAGAAATCCCCCTCCCCTAAGAGCGTCTCGGATATTTATCTAACAAGCGAATTACTCTTTCTTTTACCGCCCCCTAAAAGTTAGTACTACTACTTTTCCTGCCATTATATGAGTATTCGTATAGTTACGGTTCCAATTTTCTATTATAATGACGATGCAATAAACGTTTTCTTTAATACGTTTAAATTTAAACGTTTCAATGGTTAACAGTGATATAAAAATCGTCCTACGTTTAAATCCATAACTGTATCAATTGAATTGCTATAAATGACTTCTTTAAAACGTTTAAATTTCAATATTCCACCGATTAATAAAGAAAATAATCCTACAATTACTTAAGTCCTTAAAACGTTTAAATTTTATGTTAATAATAGTTAAAAGTTGATACTAAAACCACTGTAAGTTTAATCAAGCGATTAATTGTATCAATTACATGTATACTGCCGTTGCAATAAATGTGTTTTTTAAAACGTTTACATTTCAATGTGTTAATAATGGTTAACAATGATAAAAAAATCATCCTAAGTTTAACTAAGTTCTTAGTACCAATTACATATATAATGAGATTGCAATAAACGTTTATCTTAATAACTTCTAAATTTAAACGTGGCAATGGTTCGTTTAATTAAATCTACAACAGTATCAATTACATATAATGACATTGCTGTGACTTCTTTAAAACGCTTAAATTTCAACATGCCTATAATAGTTAAGATTAATATAAAACCATTCTACCTTTAAGTCCTTAAAACGTTTAAACTTCATGTTAATAATGGTTAAAAGTGATATAAAAATCATTCTAAATTTAATTAAGTGATTAATTGTATCAATTTCATGTATAATGCCGTTGTAATAAGTATTTTTCTTAAAACGTGTAAATTTCAACATATTAATAATGGATGACAATGATAAAGAAGTCGTTCTAAGTTTAGTTTAGTTAAGTCATTAGTACCAATTAGATATATAAAGACGTTGCAATAAACGTTTAAATTTTAAAGTGCCAATGGTTAACCGTGATATATCGGATATTTATCTAACAAGCGAATGACTCTTTCTTTGACCGTCCTCTAAATGTCAATACTATAACGTTTTCCTGTAATTTTGTGAGTACTCGTATAGTAGAGCTTCCGTGTTTACATTTTTATGCCGCTTCTAGGAAATGCTTAATTTAGTAACGTTTCATCCATGCCATGCAATGAACGGAATAAAAAATTTACGGTTCCAATTTTCTATTCAGTTCAATTAACGATGCAGATCAATAATACTCATTACAATTGCGTGATTTATCTGTGAGGTTTTTACTCTTGGCTGGCATTTACTATTTACCGATATTGATATTTCAGTTGCCGTACGTAATAGCAGTGAAGTATGGACACGGAGGTAGAGGAGCCCTTCTCCCCCCTGAGATGAATATTTCATCAACTGGTGTGATACCGACATATGTGCAGACATTCAGGTTTGTATACCGCTAACTTCATAAGACCTTTTCACATCCCATCCGATAGCTGCACGTTTAATTATACCCTGAGCTGTATACATTAACATAAAATAACCGTCGAATTTCAACGTATTAATGATTAACCACGATATAGAAATCGTTATACGTTTAATTATAACAACTGTTTTAATGACGCTACAATATATGTTCCCTTTAACATATTTAAATTTGAACATATTAATGTAGGTAACCACTAACAGTGCTATAAAAATCGTCTTACGTTTAAAGAAATCCATAACTATGTCCATTACCTACATAATGGCGGTGCAATAAACTTCTAAATTTAAACGTGTCAAACGTGTCAATTGTTAACAGTGATATAAAAATCGACCTACGTTTAATCAAATCCACAACTGTGTCAATTACATATAGAGACGTTGCTATAAATGACTTCCTTAAAACGTTTAAATTTCAATGTGCCAATAGTTAAAATTAATATAAAAATTATACTACCGTTACTTAAGTCCCTAAAACTTTAAATTTCATATTATTAATGGTTAAAAGCGATATAAAAATCATTCTCACGCTTAAATTTAAACGTGTCAGCGGTTAACAGTGATATAAAAATCATCTTACGTTTAATTAAATCCACACCTTTATAAGTTACATATAATAACGTTGTTATAAATGACTTCTTTAAACGTTTAAATTTCAATATGCCAATAATAGTGAAGATTAATATAAAAATGACCTTTACTTAAGTCCTTAAAGACGTTTAAATTTGATGTTAATAATGGTTAAAAGTGTTTTAAAAATCATTTTAAGTTTAATTAAGTGATTCATTGTATAATTTCATGTACAATACCGTTGCAGAAATATTTTTCTTAAAACGTTTAAATTGCAACATAATGATTTACAATGACATAAAAATCCTACTATATTTAATAAAGTTCATAACTGTATCAATTACATGCACAGTGACGTTGCAATAAATGTTTTCATTAAACGTTTAAATTTTAACATAATAACTATTATGTTAATAATAATAGGTAATAATAGTTAACAATGACATAAAAATCCTTCTACGTTCAAATGACGTTATAATGACTTGAAAATAAATGTTTTATACTTATATTTCACAGGTTGATAATAGTAAACTGATGTAAAAATCAATATACGTTTATTTAAGTCCTTAACTGTATCAAATACATGTATACTTACGTTGCATAAAACATTTTCTTTAAAACATTTAAATTTCAACGCCTTAAAGTGTTAAACCGATTACCGATAAACCAATACCAATGTTTAAACGTCAACGTTATAATAATTATATAAAAAATAGTTCAAATTTATACGTTCTGTGAATATTTGAATATATCTCTTTATGTTTTATGAGTTATATGTATATGTAGTCTTGAAAAGCACTTGTCAATGAAAATTATTTACTACCGATTTCAGTATTGATTAATTGAAAAACTGAAACGTGCCTTCTATTGTTCAGTTTAAATTGTGTAAACAGCATAGTTTTCATAAATGCTGAATCATATATGGTAGAATATACAGCAAACAATAGATATAATGATACAAAGAGCATGGACATTATCAACAGATATTACGGTCTGAAAACATTTTTGTTATATTTAGTTATTGTTACCTGTAATAAATACAGAAGTAAAGCTAATTTGATACTTATACTGCCATATATGAGAGGAAAACTAATTTTGTATATAGAAAACTAATATATCTCCTCTTTTGCATGACATGCAATAAAACTGTTTGTATTTTCAGCATAAAACTGATGTGCACGGGTCTGAAAAATGCTGAAATCAAAGTGGAGATTCATCTACATGTCAGCACGCACAAACACAGGAATGTTACTATGCTGAAATTTAGGAGGAACAAGATATGTCTTAAAGGTAACTGTCCGTTTCTCTTGAATTATTAAAATATTTTATTACTTCCACCGTAGCGACTGAGAATGTGAACAGAAAGTATGCGACTTTTATAACTATAAAACGTATATTTGAAAGGAGAATATTTAGTGAGCGACATATTTATTCACTTAATTCATTCAAATATTTTTCTTTTATTTATACATTTATGTTTTTTATCAGGTATTAATAATGCTGTATGAAACTATTCTGTCCCGACTAGCATTTTTGGTACCAAATGGCATACTTATAACTTCATCAATAGAAAAATTGATTTATGCGAACGAAAACTGATTTATATCATCTTAAAAACTTTTACAATACAATAAAATCAACAATAACTAATAATAATTAATATATGAGTAAACAAAGTGGGTGTAATTCAACACTGGTCGGGACTTAGGTCATACAATATATAATACCTACCTTTTATATATTTAAGTATGACTCATGTTTTCTGAAATTGAGCTATCCAGAAATATAGCCAGTGTGTGAATAAGTGATAATGCAAGAAACAGTTCCATTATTTTTATATCCTTGTAAAAGTTTTATACGAAAATATATAATTCAAGTGCCTTGCTCAAGGCACATTAGAGAAGTTATAAAATAATACCGACAACCTATAAAAACCAGCTTTACTGCAAATTGATGCTGAAGGGGGGTTCCGCCTAATTTTATACGTCATACTGAATACAATCGATATCATATTTAATGCTTGTGTAAAACCACCCCTAAGCGGAACTTCTTCATATTGCCAGACTAATCGACTACTTGGGGTGACAAAAATTAATTGAAAACATTAAATGTGCTGGGCAGTACTCGCCTGTAAAATTACTGATGATTTGTATTACACCAAAATGATACAAGAAAGCAATTAATCAAATAATAATAAAAATAGAGTCGACGAATAAATGTTTATTGAAATCAAATATTTATGATTTTACAAAGAATGTATGCATATGCCAATTTATAGAAAAGGGCAATTTTCCTTCCTCAAGGTTCCGGTTTAGGGCCATTACTATTAATTTATACGAATGACCTCCGCTTTAAGAAATTAATTCATTAAGCTATTTAATTTGCAGCAATACAAATGTAGTTCGTTTACAATCTAGTATAAATGAAATAGAAAGCAAAGTCAATGATACCGGCAAAGAATAGATAAGGTAAATTTGTGATACATCACAGGTTAATTGAAATAAATTGTTTATTTGCTACAACTAAAGGTTTTAGGTATTAAAATAATACTAGTTAACATATTGTATGTAATTACAGTTGTAAATAAACCTGGAGGTATTAGTTTATTAAAATCAAATAATCTATTTGGTAAACTGAAATAAATCATTTATTTGTAGCAACAAAATGTATTGCACTTGATATAAATTAATACTGTGGCTGTTAACATATCTCAAACAATCAAATGTATAATAAATAAGACATTTGGGTCTACAGTTTCGAATTTTCGTGTCAAATACAAAGTGTATATTAAATCCTGAATATTTTGGAAGATTAAATGCGAGGAAGAGGATTGGCACGTGGGTAAAACAGTTACGCTTTGGTTTAAACCTTGTGTGTAAGTCTAAGGTCTTATGTCGCGGTAAAATATAAAACATCAGAGGAAAATGCCAACAGTGCAACCCCGTTTGTGAGGGTGGTTAATCCCACGGCTACAAAGAAATTTCTTTCCAGCCTCTCATGTTATACGTTCCGCGATGTTAAAGTGAAATTTATTCTATACTTTTGAACAGCACATTTAATGGAGATTTAGAGCCAACTAAACACTACTTAGAGGAATTTGTTATTCAAATTCGGAGGTGCAGGCAAAAAAGCTGGAACGCATTACGTAAGGCTTTGCGCGTGGGTAAAAAAATTGCGTTAGCGGGAAAGGATTTTAACAGATGTGTGCGCTAGATTGGGGGGGGGGGCGGTTGAACTTAATGAGGAATTTTCAAGGTCCGAATGCCTTCGAAAGAGCGTACATATTTGCTATGAAGCTGAAGTGAACCAAATTTTATTAACATTTTTAGTATCCTCACAGAAGACACATACTATAAAGTTTGAGACACCCTGTACTTATTTTAATGATTCCAATGAACGAGTTTGTTCATAATAATATTTTAAAGTTAGAACTTGGTATACTTAAATAATAATAATAATAATAATATTTATTAATCCTTTCTGACATAAAAATGTATAGGACAAGTCAATTTACAAAGTACAACTATCAAACTTAATAATACAAACACAAACATAAAAATATATGAACATATACATACAAACAAACATATATATGCACATATAAATATAACAATATCCATAACTTACACCAGATTGTCGTTTAGAAAATCATGAACACTATAATAACATTTGTGAAGCAACAGTTCTTTAATTGATTTTTTAAATGTTACCAAATCTTTGGATGTATAGAAAGTTGGTAATTTATTATAAAGTGTAATGCCTTGATACATGGCAGACATTTCAAATTTGGCGGTTTTATGTTTAGGAACACTCAATAAATTGCCACTTCGTGTAGAATATCCATGATAGTATGAGTTTATAGTAAAATAGTTTATATTACTTTTAACATATAATAACACTCTATAAATGTAGATACAGGGGAATGTTAATATTTTGTTAGAAATGAAAATATCCCTGCATGTTTCCCGAGAACTAATACCAAAAACTTTCCTGAGGCATCGTTTTTGAGCCACGAATATCCGATAACTATTGACTGAGTTGCCCCATAAAATAATATTATAAGAAAGATGACAATATACCAAGCTGTAGTACACATTCAGCAGTGCACACAGCGGCATCGTATTCTTAATACGAGAAATTGCATAAAACGATCTATTAAGTGTCCTACTGATTACATCCACATGTTCAGACCACCGCAACTGGCAATCAAGGTACACACCCAAAAACTTAGTGCTATCAGAAGACTGTAATATAAAGTTATTAAGATGCAGATTCAGTTTGCCATCAGGCACGTTGCGCGAACGGAAATACAGAACTTTAGTTTTATTAATGTTAACAATGAGGTTGTTAGGTTCGCACCAGGTTACAAAACATGCAATAAAATTTTCGCAACTTGTAGTGAGCTCTTCAGGGGACCGAGCTGAGATCACTAAAGAAGTATCATCAGCAAATAGTGTCAAAATGCTTTACCATGTCATTGACATATAAAATAAATATTAATGGTCCCAGCACGGACCCCTGAGGCACTCCCAAGTCAATGCTTCTCATTTCCGACACACATTTATTTTAACAGACATTGACCTATCGGTGAGATAGTGAACAAACCAATCCAAGAATATCCCTCTAAAACCCATATTATACAACTTACTTTCAAGAAATGAAACATTTAGGCAATCAAATGCTCGCGTCAAATCAAAGAAAATTCCGGCAACATCCATACCTTCATCCTGCAGTTTATAAATTTGCTCGGTAAGACTACAAGCAGCAGATTGAGTTGATTTACCCACTCTGAAACCATGTTGACAATTTGATATTATAGTGAATTTATCAATAAAAGTGCAAACTCTATTAGAAATTACTCGTTCATGTATTTTAGATATTGTACTAAGCAATGATATAGGCCTATAATTGGCAATATCTTGCGGGTCATTTTTTTATAAATGGGAACTACCGTAGATGATTTCCAAACTTTTGGAAAGTGACCGCTACTTACGGATTGATTAATTAAGTAGGCAATGTGATCGACTATAAATATAGATATTTTTTTAATCAGCCTTACTGTAGCTGAGGCAGTTTTATTTTTCAAATTACATATTATCGAACGTATTTCATTACTATCAACAGGAATAAAGAAAAAGGTGTGGTTTAACATTGTATCAGTAGTGCAACTCGTCGATCTACGATTACCAAAATAACCTTGCAAAGCTTCTTCTGTAACGGTTGCAAAATAGTCAACAAAGACATTCGCAAGCTGATTAGAATTAGAGTAAAGATTACCATCTATATTTAGAGTGATATTCTTTTTCCTATTGTTTTTCCTGCCTGTCACTTTGTTTACAAGATTCCATACCGTTTTGCATTTATTAGTTGATTTAGCCACAATCTCACTGTGAAATAAAATTTTAGTTCCCTTTAATAATCTACTGTGTTCATTCTTAGCTTGTCTATAAAGAGCTTGAGAGTCACTGTTTTTCATATTTTTCCAAAACCAATACACATTTTTCAGATGCTGGCTGGATAATTTAACCCAGGCGTTACCCATTTTAACTGGGTTAATTTATAACTGGACAACAATTGTCCACTGCATGTGATAAAGTTTGTATAAAATTAGTAAGGCCAAGCTCAGCATCTGTCATATAAACATCATCAAATTGTAAAGTTGATACAAATGAAAACAAGTTATTAAGATTACTTTCCGCAAGATCTCTAAATTGTGTATAAATAGGTTGACTATTATTTATTACGGTGTTACTAATTGGAATTTGATATTTTAAAGTGAGTACTAAAATGAGCTTCGAAAACATTGGATGTACAGTGACTCGAATTTACACTTGATAAAATGTAATCAATTTTTGTGCTACTTGTCACACCCAAGTAGTTAATTACAACTCTAGTAGGAATCATAGAAGTGACTCTCAAGTTATAGCACTGGAGTAAGTCGTCTAAATTTATTTTATAATTACAATTTTACAATAAAAGTGAATGCAGGGATAGGAAAAAACGTAGCTTCCTAAATGTACGAATACTTCATAAGCTGTTAGCTTAAATGAATTTAAAAATGCTTTATATGGAAAAATACAAAGCATTATCTTTGTTACTGTCTTTGCATATAACAAATTGTATATTTTGTGAAAAATTTGTGGATGGAACATTTAAACCGTCCATCAACACATGAAATAAAACGGCGGTTTACAATAATCGATATGTTTTCGTAAGGAAACACTTAATGGAACGGACATGGCCTATATTTTCCTTTCTTTGAGTAAACACTTGATCCAAAGTAGTTTTCTCAATTAGTGGAACCCACCAGTAACCCAGTAAGGGGGGTAAAAGTCGTTGCATTTCCTATTTGTAATTCTCACGCACATGCACACCCCTTTTGTGGTGTCGAAACACTTGTTGCCGTCAGATCAGATTTGTTTCGTACTAAATAAAATGATAACGTCGCCGACATTATTGTTCCCTACGCGCTAGTACCTCATAACAATGTTCCCCGCATAATCATATTCGCTGTCCAATTTACAATTTTGCGGAAAAATACCTGTGCCACGTCGACTGTCGTGATTTATTTGGTCCCGTGGGGTTTGGATTTTAATTGTGATTGCGGATTTAATTGATTTTCATTAGTTGATTACGCTTTGTATAAAATCCATTTATTCTTTCAACCCCCCAACCGCATTTCACCGGATATTAAATACAGAATCTTCCAATTTAATTGACGCCAACATGAAATATTTAAAAATTAATAACACATAACTTTCCAAAACTCAGATAAAGTATTCTCAAATTGGACGCATACCTAATCGTTATACGAAATTCTTTTGTGCCGCTTTTAATAAATTAAAAAGTTGCCTGTTAGTATCGAAAAGGATCAAGTTTGCATTTTTTAACCCCTCGAAGTATAGGCATCAATTAATTTTCAAGATCGTAAAATTAAACCCACATTTGGAGTAGTGTTGATTTCGCAATACAAGACTTGACAGTTGGAAAACAAGATTTAAGCCTTACGAGACTGGGCAAGAAATACAGACAGAAACGACTAATGACGTCATCAATTATATTTTTTCCAGAAACATACCAATTTTTTTCCTGTTAAAAAAATTCTCTTTTTTCTAGTAAACTTTTATTTTTCTGTATTACTTCCCCTTTAAAAGTTATAAGCAATATCGTCCTAAAGATTCTCAACAGAAATACCACCTACAAATCACATTAGCGGTGGAAGGATCAAGTGCGTAAATGTCATTAAAAATAAATAAAAGAATTAAACTCGATAATTCTTTAAAACAGTTACATCAATGTTAATTTGCAGCATGAAAAAATACAATGGGTAACAGGACTAAAAAAATCAAATTTTAAATAAATTTCGCGATTTTTCAATAGAAAACTTGTTGAGGACCGCTGATACGGGAGTCGTGGTGGATGTGAATTCCACAACGTTGCCAGTGTTACACTAACGTCTTCGAATAGGCTCCAACAAAGTTAACTAGAATTTTTAGACAAGTCAAAGAATGATTGAAATATGTTTATTTATGAAAATATTAATGGCCATCTCCTCCCCTTTGTCAATGCTATACCAGACCAATAAATTGAAAATATAAACCAGATTGTCTACTCACAATTATAGTTATCCAGAATTTGTTCATTATCCATTTTTACTACACTCCAACTGATTTATCACAACACGTTATCGTTATCACTATCACCGATTATCACTGTGCTGAACACAAAAGTACCAAATTAAAACAGAACACTTAAATCACCAACGTTTATTTACAGTCACCACAAATACATTACAATTTGATCTGTCCTCTCGGACTTACTATTCATAACTGACTAATAAACTATACATGAGATTAACAGTGTTATCTTAGAACGCTTTTTACTTAAACAACGTATTTTACGTATTTCATAATCATACTAACTTTTATAATTAATTTGTCATACATATTTAATATTTAATCAATAACCCTTAAATTACATTTATAATATTACTATTTTAATAATTAATAAATAATAAACAACTAATCTACAGGCTGCCACAATCACTACTTGGCAAATATGCTTTTAACATGTCAACCTTTTCACTCTTTGAATAATGCGCCATATTTCATTTAATCACACTGTATTTCACGAAAAATATTAATTAAATACACAAGAGAACTTGCAGAAATTTATATTTTAATCGTTTATGATAATTTTACTTTACTTATTGTTAGAAACAAGTGTTTTTAAATTAGAAACAACCGCAAACGTTAAACAAGTATTTATTTTACAGACGATATGGCAACCTCGCCTTCAGTAAATCATATGGTTTATTTTATTAGGTTACGTCAGTGGTCTATCTGGTCAGCGGTCCTCTAAATGTTGGTATTTAAAAAAAAATATATCTCCGTAAATATTTTTAAAAATGACATTCACCAGACTTATCTATATGACAAACTACACCTGCAGTTAAAATATTTGTACTTATTTAAGGTTCACCCTATATAACGTATTAATAACGAAACAAACGTTTCACACGTTTTTCGGTTCGGACACGGATGATATTAATTTGAAAAATAAATTTTAATATCTTTATTTCTAGTTGATTTAAAGATAATTAAGAAAAATCCTTTTCATATGGGACATACGCCTCCGACGATGTTATACACTTAAGTGACGTGCGTCCTAAGTTTGTTCCGAATTGCTGTAACTTGTTTCCCCGTTCTTGGCTTACTTTTTCGGGCCAATATATCGTTTTAATATCCGTTCCCGACGTCTCCGCTTTTCCTATTAGGCTGTACGGCAAAAAAGACCCGCCTGAAACATCGCCTAAATGCTGTTTAATGAGGGGTTGGAATATTAAAATTTATACTGGCATTTAAATCCGTGTCTCGAGATTGTAAAAGTATAATTACAAGGTACATTCGGTTGAAATTACAAAAAAAACATTTTACGTGCTTTTTATATATTCGACCATCACTTGGGCCATCACGATGAAATGTCACACGAAATTACTTTTTTAAAGGGGTTGTTGACGTAAAATGCTTCTAATATGCATTCATCCGGGCTTAATTTGTTTTAATTCAGTGGAAGTATATCGAAAACACCAGCAATTTTTTACATAAAATTAAATATTCTTCCTCATCCTTTTTATATATACGAGGTGTGGTAATTAAGTTCCGGGAATTTAGTTATAACTCGGAAACTGGCAACACTGTATCGTTCGTCAACGTTTTTCTAGAGGGGGAGGGCTTCCTTTTAGTTTCAGTCCAACGTTGAAGTCAACAGCACGTTTGGTTTGTTTTTTATGTGTATTTTTTGGAAGTTATCTTTTTTAGTGGCGTCGTGAAAATGAGTGGCTTAAATTACAAGCAACATGTTGTGATTCAATTTTTCAGTGAAATCTGGCGAAAAACCTTCGGAAATTGCAGGTGGTGTATGGAGACGAGTGCATGTCGAAAACACGCGTGTTTGAATGGGTAAAACGGTTCAAGGAGGGGCGTGAATCGGTAGAAGACGATCCACGTGAAGGAGCTCCCGTCACCTCTCGCACTGACGCGAATGTTGACCGTTAGCATGCACTGATCACGTCTGACCGGCGCCTAAGCATTCGTGCGTTGTCTGACGAGTTAAACGTCAACAAAGAAACCGTTCGCAAGATGTTAAACGAAAATTTGAATACGCGAAAGATTTGGGCAAAGACGGTGCCAAAAGTTCTCACCCGTAAACAGAGACATGCGAAAGTCGATCTGCGAGGATGTGTTGTCCCGCATTCGGAGCGACGGTAGAGACTGGATGATCCGCAAACAAAGTCAGCAGTGGAAGGAAGAGGGTAGAGAGCGACCAACGAAAGCGAGGATGTCCAAGTCACGACTGAAGGCATGTTGATCGTTTTTTTCGATATCCACGGCATCATTCATCGTGAATATGTTCCTGCCGGCCAGACAGTGATTGGACAGTTCAATGTTGGCGTCCTGGAACGGCTGCGGGTCCGCGTTTTCCGTGTACGACCCGAACTCGCCGAGAACGGCTGGATCTTGCACCACTACAACGCGCCAGCCCATTCCTCGTTCATTGTGCAAGATTTTTTGGCAAAAAAGACATTCCAACGTTGCCGCACCCATCCTATAGCCCCGATATTGCCCCCTTGCGATTTTTTTTATTCCCCAAGATGAAGTCGCACCTCAAGGGAACTCATGATCGCGGCGTACTGCGGAGGATTACCAAGGGTGCTTCCAGTCATGGGAGCAACGTTGGAATCGTAGTGTAGAGTTAGAGGGAAACTATTGTGAAGGTCGATAATAAAATTTTGGCAAAATTTAATTTGCTTGTTTTTTCATTGACAAATTCCCGGAACTTAATTGTCACACCTCGTAAAACGATAACTTAAAAATTGTTTTTTTTTGCGGCAAATTGATAAGGGAATCGAACTGCGAATCAAAAATGTCAAATTTGACAAAACCGTCAAAATTGTATAAATTCTAAAACTTAATTTTGACCATACCTGTATAATGAAGCATGTGTAATTCCAATTTAAATAGTGGAAATTGTATTACTATGAGTTACTACTATGACCTAAATTTCTTACTTGGAAGCCCTATATATACGTAAGAAAGCCAGATATGACGAAAATGTATACAGGCTGTCTGGAATATGAGTGCCGTAATTTTAAGGGCTTATATATCTGACTAAAAGCAATAAAAAAAACTCTCATGAAAAAATGTCTTAACGAATAGTTTGTCTAAAAATACATTTCAAAAATAAAGATACAACTGCAATAATATACAAAACTATGTTACGAAATTACAAACTAAGGTATAATTAAGGTTAAGTAGAAACGCCTGTAGCGTAATCTGTTCATAATTCCATTTTTGTAAACGCTTCTTGTAAGAAACAAAGTCATTTTAAACACTTGTAACTATTATTCTGTGTTCTGAAAAGAGCTCTAAGAAAACCATTTACAGTAAGTACCTATGATTAGGTGTACCTATTTGTAATTATTATGTATAAATACATAACAATCCTGTTAGTATGTGAGCGACGTTGTCACATCTTCAAGACCTATTTGTATTATTGTGTTACCGTTGGTCATAGAAAAAAAGTATTAAGTCAAATATGTTTTGTTTAGTACAGCTATCATATGGCAAAATTAAGGTACTAATATTACGGACACCCTGTATAAAGTATTGATTTAACTCCTCCTATACGCTCTATCACTTTTGACCACTAGTTTCTCAACACCTCGTATAACAACGCTAGACTTGTTGATATTATTGGAAAGTGTCATTTGCAATACCGCGAATCACAGGCAGCGTGGCCGAGCGGTCTAAGGCGCTGGTTTTAGGCACCAGTCCGAAAGGGCGTGGGTTCGAATCCCACCGCTGTCACTTTTTTTTTGTGATACAAGATGTCCGGAAATGACGCATCATTAATTAGATGGAAATTCTATAGAAAAAAATAATACTACAATGTGCTTATAACTTTTTTCGAAAACTTAATATTAGGGGAGATACACGGCGTCGAAATAAGAAATTTGCATAGAATTATTATTTGACACAGCTATTTATATGTCAATTTGTTTAAGGGTGCACTTTTTAAATGTAATTTTCAACGAATGTATAACTAATTTACTACTAGCTAGTCTAAACAAAATCTAAACCAGTTAGAAAAAATATATATGCATTGTGATAATTGTAGAAATTCTATCCAGGGTGTAGAAGAGATACAGGCTACCAGGCAATTTAGAATAAGAATATATATATATATATTTACTTGTTATGTTTTATCATCACATTTTCTACATTACTAAATACTTTTGACGAAATGCGAAACAAAAAAAAAAAGTACAATGCGTTGTCTGTAGCCAAATTTTCTAACGTGTTTTCCTTCAAAAGTTAAAGGAAATTATTTAACCCAACAAATCTAAATCTTGTTTTCGTCTCGCAAGACCAAGACAAGATCAAGACAAGACCAAGACAAGACCAAGACAAGACTAAGACAAGACAAAGACAAGACCAAGACAAGACCATGACTAGATCAAGAGAAGACCAAGACAAGACCACGACAAGACCATGACTAGATCAAGACAAGACCAAGACAAGACCAAGACAAGACCAAGACAAGACCAAGACAAGACCAAGACAAGACCAAGACAAGACCAAGACAAGACCAAGACAAGACCAAGACAAGACCAAGACAAGACCAAGACAAGACCAAGACAAGACCAAGACAAGACCAAGACAAGACCAAGACAAGACCAAGACAAGACCAAGACAAGACCAAGACAAGACCAAGACAAGACCAAGACAAGACCAAGACAAGACCAAGACAAGACCATGACTAGACCAATACAAGATCAAGGCAAGACCAAGACAAGACCAAAACAAGACTAAGACTTGACAGCTTGAATTGCAAGATATAAAAACAAGTAAAGAAATATTTACAAATATCGAAAATAAAATATGGATCTAGTATGTTAAATCGATTTATTTTCGCATAAAGAATCTGTAGTCTCATTTCTGCTACTTCATTTAAAAACATCCTGTATATACCAATTCAATCAAATTGGACTGCCTTTGTATACCAAACAACTTATCTTACTACATCTTGTGTAGATTTCGTTGAATCCCATTCAGCACTTTTTTATTTCTTTCAATTTTAAGGGGCTGTTATTACTTTTTCCATGGCAGTAGGCAATTTTGCAAGTACGCTTGACTAGAAAATTAAGAGCACTCGGTAGCTTGAATTTAATGAATCTGTTGCTATGAAACAGTGACGTGGAGCGTCGTGCAAGCCTTAAAAATACCTAATAATTTTCCCGGGCCCGGCTCCCAGAAAACGAAGGCGTACATTTTAATTTACTAGACACAATTTGTTCTCAGGTATTGGCAATTCCCGGAATGACTCCATCCGTTTCGAGTCCGGATCCTTTGGAGCCGCTACCGGATCCCTGTACGTGGCGGTCGCCTGTGCATTGGCTATGATTACTTTGGTTGTGGTTACGACGTCAGCTGTTTGTATAAAGAAAAAGGCCAGGGCGCAAGAACCTACGTAAGTATATTTACGTTTTGCGACGTGAAATATGAAGCAATTGTACTTACAATGGCTAAGAAATCCAATTTGCTATCGTTCTTTTTTCTCTCGTACTCTATGAAAAATCTATTAAGGGCGCCGTTTTTTAAAAGCGAAAGGATATCGTATACTGTATTAGATTTGTTTTTCCAGCAGTTGGAAACGGTGCGAAACTGTCAGAAATTTCCGTCAAACTCTTTAGAAAAACCAAAAACACTTGAATGGATATAAATTATTAAGTATATTTTATACAAAATTCGAAACGGTACAATTAGGTCATTTAGTCAAACCTCATTGTTTATACCATAGCTAAAATAATAAAATTAGGGAACAATCACGAAGTGGGCGACATCTGTTGAGATAGAATGAAATCCTTCCGGGAGTGAATAACAAGGGGCCCAGATCTGATAAATAGAAGCGACAACTTGTCGGTAGAACACGCTGTGACATAAAAATTGTTCATTAATTGAAGTTATTACTCCAATATTTTAATTATTTTAACACTTTAAATAGTTTTATAACACTTTTCCATAAGGACTGGCAATTAACGACAAATTATCGATACATCGATAATTCCATAATATCGCTTTATTTTATTTATCGATAATCGATAGTTCCAAACCGTTATCGCCCACCCCTAGCTATGATACGTTTGCGTAAATGATCAATAGCGTCCACTTCTGTGAAAAAAAAATGGTATTAGCTATATAATTGAGCCTCGTGTATGAAACACTGCTGCAATACGCCTTGGACGTCTTGGACATCCATCTCTTCCACGATTCGGTTTCAAAGAACAATGTTAAAAATAGCCGATTTTTGGCTTATCCGGGGGAACGCATAAATCATAAAAAATCAATTGATTATTGTTAATTAACATTAGAAATGGCCCAGAAATACGTCAGATAGCTGGGGAAATGTCGCTACTACCCCTAAACCTATATAAACTACCCTTAAATAGCTTTAAATGGATAATCATTAATTATTGTTATAAAATTCGTGTAAAATGAAAAATATTCTTGAAAATGATTTGAACATACAGTATATCAATATAAAAAGTGATAAATGACTGTAAAAGTACCCATTCAATGGCGAAATAGCGTCAATTGTTCTCACTTTGCGAGCGCGTACTGAAAAAATGGCAATTTATCCTTGCGCCCATTTTTCAGGTCGCAATAGTATAAATGAACCTCAAAAGTGATTTAAGCATTTTTTTGGTTCTAAACGAATTTTACAACAAAAAATAATGATTATCTATTTTAAGCTATTTAAAGGCAGTTTATATAGATTTAGGGGTGCAATTAATATTTCCCCACTTACTTAATGTACTCTAGTATCAGTTTTTGCATTTTTAACATTGTCCTTTCCCTCGCGTTGCGCTACCCGTGCACTCACTGCATACCGCGGTAAAAGTAGCTGCATTTGGCACATGTTTACCAGGAAATCGTTCTGCTAAAACATTTTCAGAGCGTCATAAAATAAAACGATATCCATCAAAGTTGCTAGTATACAAGTAAGTCATTGTTGACACTTGAAAAACTAATGTAAAGACTGGAGTCTCAAAAACTTTAGTGTCTAGAGACTACAGTAGTCCAGCGATGTAAAGGTTGAAAATGCTACAACTTCAATACTAGCAAACTGTAAGGATTTTACAAAAATTTTGTTTACGATACTGACTTCATTTTTCATGATGCATCTATTCCCAAGTTCTTTTAGATAACATCTGAATCACTCTGTATATTGCGACAAAAGTGTGATAATGCTTTGGAAGCATTATACAAACATTAAGTTGTTGTGGCGAATGAAAGGAAGCTACGAATTTGGAAATAAAATTTACGCGTGTTTCTGAGATGTTTTGTCATGAATGCAAGTCATTTGTACAGAATTATTACCAGATTTTTCATAGCGCATAAAAGAAAAAAGAAGGATAATAAATTCAATTTCTTAGCCATTGTAAATACAATTGCTTCATATTTCACGTCGCAACAGCCATAATTCTTTTATTATTGGTATCATTTTTTCCTTGAGGAACGCCTACAACTATTTTAACTTGTAGAGTCACCTCGATGAACTTCCAGGCGTATTTCCACGCCCTGTACATATTATTTAAGTGCCTTTATTCAAATTGTTTGTTATATGAATGTTATTTGATACCAAACATATTTTTTATTTCTTTTGTATTATTACCCTGGGTTCTATTAACCTACTATGTAATTTTTCATGTAATTTTGTTATTTATTTTCCTAGTAATGTTTATCAATATGCCTTGTAATGTGGATCTGAAATTAATATCAATAAGAAGCTTATTCATTACATTACAAACAAAAATAGTAGCTTTGCATTCGTACGAATGTTATTAAGCATTATTTTTTGGTATGTAATTCTTTTATATTTACCTGGAGTTTCTTGTAGTACAGTCTGCAATTGGTAATTTTTACAGTAATATAAGATGTGAATGTGTAAATTTACTATCATTTTTATCAGTTTAAAATAAATATTAATCTAGCTAAATTTACTAACAAAATAAGAGACACAAAGATGTGATCTGATTTATTTCTGCATTCCTATAAGAATGATTCTTGCGCACAATATTTACCCGAATAAATAATTATTATTAGCTTCTGTAGATTTATTGTATTTGTATAAATTTTCCTACATTTCCTATTAATGAAGTCACATAAACCTTCATCCATTTCACGGTACTGCACAATGCATTTCACAAAAACCATTGTATAAAAGCTTTAAACTGAATAATGAAATCAAATTTCGTGGAACTCTATGAGATTTTAACAGGATTTAAACAATCCACTCCGCTAAATGTTTTTACAGAGACGTAGTAATTAAATTATTTTTGTTTCTGCTTCAAATATTTAACCATTAAACGTGTATGTCTATTACGAATCTATTAATTTACACAATTAATTTCAAATAATCACCTATTGAATAATAAATTATCTATTTTGTATGAGATGCTATACAGTATGCGGCAAAAGTATGGAATAAATTCAATAAAAACGAAACAATTATTTTTTCGGAAAAATCCTCGAACGGGTCGATTTTTAATTTAAAAATACATATATTAGCGTAAAATGCGATTTTCAAATGTCATTTGTTTTCGAGTAATGACGTCATCAATTTTTTTTTAAATGGCAACACCATATTTTTTTCCTTGATTCTGAAAGATCGTTTATTTCTCTATCAGACAGTACTAAAATTTTGTCCTCTTACATGGGAAAGTTTTCGAGTAAATGACGATTGAATGTTAGAAAACGTAAATCAATTAAAATAAAGCAAAAACGTTATCAAGTTTAGTTTTTCGACTTCCATAGTTCTTTTATGGATCACGTAGGTAAAAATCTTTGCAAAGTGTCATTGTTACACCGACTTTCTAATAAGTATTGTAAGCGACATAGAAATTATTATTCAATTTAAAGTATTATGGCACATTTAACTGTTACTCAAAGAATTGAAATTTTAGATCGCCAATCAACAGTCAGTAAGGTAGAGTCTAAATTTATAGAAACTGGCAATGTTGTAAATATTCCAAAACCTGGACGTCCAAGCATTAATGAAAATCAGAAACAGAACATTTTAATAAGTATGGTGGATAATCCTCATAATTCTTCACGATTGGTTGCATTAAACAATGACACTAGTCAGAGCACAGTGCTACATGTCTTGAGGAAGGAAAAATATCATCCCTACAAAATTCAACTTGTGCAGGAACTCAATGAAGATGATCCCGATCGCCGCTTACACTTTTGCGAAATTCTAATAGATTTATGTCAAGGAAATACAAATTTACACCGGCAAATACTTTTTTCAGATGGGGCCACATTTTGTCTGAATGGTACAGTAAACCGTCAAACTTGCAGATATTGGAGTCGGGAAAATCCTCATTGGATGGCAGAGGCACATACCCAACACCCTCAGAAATTAAATGTGTGGGCTGGAATAGTTGACGACAGAATAGTAGGGCCTTTCTTCTTTGAAAGAACCCTTACAGGACAAAGATATTTAGAGTTTCTAGAAAATGACCTTGTTCCAGCCCTTGCAGTAATTTTTCCTAACGATAATGACCCTGACATTCCTGACGATACCATATGGTTTCAGCAAGAAGGTGCACCTCCGCACTATGCGCGCCCTGTACGAGATTTTTTGGACAACTGTTTTCCTGGGAGGTGGATCGGCAGACGCGGACCGATAGAATGGCCTGCAAGATCGCCAGATCTTACACTTCTTGACTATTTTTTATGAGGATACTTGAAGTCAAAAGTGTACATTAATAAACCACGTAATTTAGAAGAACTTGAAAATCGCATTCGGGACGAAAAACGCAGAGTTACCCCAGAAATCATTCATAATGTGCAAGAAGAATTTCTTCACAGACTTGCGCATTGTCAAGAAGTTCGTGGATGGCAATTCGAACATTTAATTTAAGTATAACATTTAATCAGTTGTATTTTATTTTACATACCTCAGAATTGTTACTTTTTTATGGATGAAATTTACGTTTTCTAATATTCAATCGTCATTTACTCGAAAAGTTTCCTATGTAAGAGGGCAAAATTTTAGTACTGTCTGATAGAGAATTAAACGATCTTTCAGAATCAAGGAAAAAAATATGGTGTTGCCATTTAAAAAAAAAATCGATGACGTCATTACTCGAAAACAAATGACATTTGAAAATCGCATTTTACGCTAAAATATGTATTTTTTAAATTAAAAATCGACCTGTTCGAGGATTTTTCCCAAAAAATAATTGTTTCGTTTTTATTGAATTTATTCCATACTTTTGGCGCATGCTGTATTATTATACAGTGATTCAGAACTTATCTAAAAATAAATTTTTGAGTGTACCGAAGACTCTTACAAATACAATTTTGTAAAAATAAAATCAAAAATGGGTGGTTTCAGTTAGTAAAATTATTTTAAATAAGTTCTGGATCATCCTGTAATTTACCAATAACCTTATTTCGGTTGTGATAAATAAATTGATTTATTAGAGCGCAATAAATCATTCGATTACATCCATAAGTGTATGGTTATGGTTATGGTTATTATGCGGCAAACGAGAGCCAGAGAAACGTTATTTTCAGATTTTAATCAAATTTTAAGCGCCCCGTCTATAACCGCAAAAAGTTGCTAATCCTTTTCCTAAAGTGCCAAATGAACTTTCCACTCTATTTTAAATTTCAGCGATGATTACAATTCAGTGCAGGCTCGGCTTATCTATAAAGTTATGCTGAAGTTAAACTCAAACAGCTCTTAAATCAAAATGTCAGACCGCTTAAACACTTTGTTGATGGATTCCTTAGGTATTATAACTACTTTGCCATATCTTTCTCGTGAAGTATTATATCTTTAATACAGATTGGGGATTTGTTTTTCTTGAGGAAATGGATTGTCGCTGTTTTATATACAGTTCAAGCCGAGATTATTATGTGGACTGAAAGCGGTTGGAGAACAATAACTATTATTCTGCTACTTTATACTCTGCGGTTTATGTTCTCAACTGCATACTTCATATTTTGTAATAAGATACATTTCCAGGGATTTATGATACACTTGAATTTAGGATCGACGAAAATATCCAAAATAATTACAAAAACAGAAAGTATTATTCTACTGCTTGAGTTTTATTCTCAATTACTTTCCCTTCTGGAAAATATACCTTTAAGTATAATTTATACGCCATTGGCATATGTACGGCGGGGCCCCCATACAAAACTTATTCGACGCAAATATTAACTTTCTATGCTATTCAGAGCTCAATATGAATACAAATTATTATGTATAAAACTATGCATATTATTTTTTATCACTCATCGATAGTACTTATACGGATAGAAAATATTTGTTCATCCAATTAAATATATTTTGTCAAATACAGCCAATTGAAGTATTCTTGTCCGTAAATGATACTGCAGGAAACAACTACTTCGCGGACTAATACCCCGACCGGCATTGAATTAGCAGTATCTGTGTGATCAGCCAAGAACCCTTGTCGGACACATCACCAGACATAGACCGGTTTCGGGCTTGTTAGCCCTCATCAGTATGCCATAGGTGTGATGACCGACAATTGAACGGGCTGTTCCTTCATATGTATGTTCACATATTAACTGAGTGCCGGTGAGATATAAGTGGTCTGCTTACGTCCTGCTCGGCCTAAGCGGCGCGTCTTACAGGAAGCGACCTAAGCGGTATTGTAGCGTAATGCTTTAGCGTCTTAGGAAATCAGTGCCAAGCTCGAAGCCGATAAACGTCAGGTGGCACCTTTGATACAATTAACTGTGGCTGTTTTTCAGGATGTAGGAAACATCCCAGTATTTGCGTAGTGCATAAATTACGTTTGGCTTTTGTGAGATGATAATCTCCCACTCTAATTTTAGGTACTCTAAAGAATTTCTGTAAACCTTATCAATACGACCCAATTATACAAAACAGCGAGTTAAAGTCATGTCCACACTACGAACCCTCAAGCGGTATTGTAGCATAACGCTTTAGTGTCTTAGAAAATCAATGCCAATCTCGAAGCCGATAAATGTCTGGTGGCACCATTGTTACAACTAACTGTGGCTGTTTGCTGCAAGTTTTTCAGGATGTAGGGAACAGCCTACTCTTTGCATAGTGCACAAATTACGTTTAGTTTTAGTGAGACGGTAATCTCACATTTTAATTTTAGATTCTTTAAAGAATTCCTGTAAACCTTATAAATACGACCCAATTGTACAAATCAGCGACTTAAAGTCATGTACACACTACGAACCCTAAAGCGGTATTGTAGCGTAATGCTTTAGCGTCTCAGGAAATCAATGCCAAGCTCGAAGCCAATAAATGTCTGGTGGTATCGTTGATACAACTAACTGTGGCTGTTTGCTATAGGTTTTTCAGGATGTAGGGAACAGCCCAGTATTTGCATAGTGCACAAATTACGTTTAGTTTGAGTGAGATGGTAATCTCCCATTTTAATTTTAGGTTATTTAAAGAATTCCTGAAAACCTTATAAATACGACCCAATTATACAAAACAGCGAGTTAAAGTCACGTTCACACTACGAACCCACAAGCGGTATTGTAGCATAATGCCTTAGCGTCTTAGGAAATCAATGCCACTCCAGTCTACCGCGTAAGACTTTGAATTAATCTTCGCGTAGATAGAAATATCCGTATCTAAACTAAGTCTCCCTTTTCCAGCTACATGACGGCACTGTACGACAGCAACCCCCACATGTTCCTGCGATCGGCTCTGGGAAGACCACCGAGTGCTGAGAGTGGAAGCTATGCCACGATTGCCAGCGTCCACAAGGGTCCTCCCTCACCGTCACCATATGCGACCAGCGATGCGTGCCAATTTTATGCCACCAGTGACGCGTGCAGAGTGTCGTATTATGCGTCATCACAAATCATGTTAATCTCACAGGTTTGTATGAAGTGCAATGAGCTCAATCCCGCATAGGAGTCACCGATAATTTTGCATGCGCATGATCTCTTTGAAGATCTATTTGCACGTATATATATATTGTGCAAAATATTAAGAAAATTCTACAAGTTAGCTAACATTTAATGATGGTCCTAATTACAAATATAATTTTCTTAAAGAAAACCGATATGGCCCTGATGCTCCTAATTTCAGTACATACAACTTTTGGGTTAGACCATTCTTCCTGCTGTTATTTGTTCATGTTTCTCCTACATCCTTGACAATTTCTTTCGCGTTATTTGCTAAACTTTATACAGGGTGTTTAGTAAAGAATGGGCGATACTTTAAGGCTAGGCTATGAAAATAAGGTGATTTAAATCAACTTACTTTAATACAATTTAGCTTTCTTAAGTTATAGGTCTGAGAAATTACACACATCGTCAAAAGTCTTGATCACCCCCCTCATTATTGTTAAAGAAATCTTTTTGTATATTGTTTTCAGAATGTTTTTTTTTTTTTTAAAAGGATATGTTCGATAAACCGAGTACTTAGAAAATTAAAAACCAGCAAATGTGTGACATTTATGACAAAATTTATTAAAACAAAACGAAGTAACAAAGCAAGTTATCTACTTGACTAATGGTCGGTTTGACCTCCACCACGTTCCAATAGCATATTGACACGTCTGTGCATTGAGATAATCAAGCGGTTAACGATCTCTTGCGGTTGAACATTATTTCACCCCAAAACATTACGGTACCCCCTTCAAACGGAACAACTGTTGACGACCTGGTTCTCTCCAGACTATTTGTCGATTGTCATCAGTAACTAGCCCAATTCTGGTTTCGTCTGTAAATAAGACCCACCGCCACTGGCGTAAAAGCCAACTCCGATGCTCTCGCGCCCACTATAGACGGGCAGTACGATGCACGAAGTCGAGTGGGGACCCACAATGGTTTTATAGCACGTAAATTTGCGTTGTGGAGTCGTCTTCAAATAGTAGGTGTCGATATAACACGGCGAAACGTATCTTGAAAGTGGGCCCTGAGAGCTTAAGCTGAATATCTATGGTGTCTACGGGCATATTGCACCAAATACCGATCCTCTCTTTTATTAGATACTCGAGGACGTCCACTACGTGGTCTGTTTTCCGCTGTATCAAAATTCATATCTGTGTACTATTCGTACAACAGATGATCTAAGAATGCCCAACATGTTCGATATCTGATGATTAGAATGTCCTGCATCATGTAAAGTAGTCATTCTTGCTCGGGTAAACGCAGAAATTTCACGTCCTTATAATGTACAAAAATTCAAAGGAACACTGCTGATACACTGCCCAGACTAACCAGATTTGTAAAAACATTGGTAATAAAGTAAAGGATCATGGTCTGCAATTTTTTTATTGTCTTTTTCGTTCCCTAAGTACAAGTACTTTTTTTACCACATTAAGAAAAACCATTAGGTTTAATCGAATCATTTTATATACAGGGGGTCCAAGATTTTCGACGTTGTGTGTATTATTTTCTTAGGAGCAAAATTGGAAAGTTACTAAGTTAATTTAAATTACCTTATTTTCGTCGGATGAACCTAGCATTAAATTACGTTATTTTCATCAAATTATGGACCATTCTTTACCGAACACCCTGTACAGTTCAGTTATTAAATGTTTCAAATCATTTTTTTTGTAGAAAAAAACAATTTCATGAATACACGGTTCTTAAAATATCCGATGTCTACCGATATGAACAAAATGAACATTATTGTTAAATATGGCGAATGCGCCAATGCTAACGCATATCTTTTTATAGAATGATTCAAATGGTGCTGATACTGTTATCGTAGCTTACAGTACTTAAGTACTGGTTGCCTATATAGATCAATGTTCTATAGTGTAGTTTTAAACATATTATGCCAATTTTAAGCGGCAGATTATTCTATTATGCTTTCCTAAAGTTAGTTGGATGACTTAATAAATAATTTTCTTCATTTATTGCTTAAAATATATTTCCCACGTGACACCCTGTATAATGAGATTTACGACCTCGTAATTATATCTTAAAAACCCCCTTTGTGGCTGAGTATACGAGGCATCAGAGGGAAAAGATGAAGTTACCGAGTACGCTATGAATTTTTATAACAATTTCGCTTTTCATTTAGAAGGCGTATAATTTATATATACATATATATATTTCTCTCCCCTTTTGAGCCCCGGGCCTGTTGATGCCTTTGCGCAGAATAAAGAATTATGCGAGAGATGTTTTCATCAATGCCGAAACGCAAATACACCTCAAATGTAAATGAAAAACGGATTTCGGAGCAGAAAAGACGCGTCACTTTTTTTGCGCCCCAGTTTAACCGAAATGAATATGCGTATGCTTTCAAGTCAAACTTAACTATATCATACTGTAAATTTAAGTTTACACTTCATGTCATCTAGTAACGAATATATTTCTAATACCAATAATATGCGTTATAATATACAAAATATTTAAAAAATCCCTTATTTATCCACGATGAGGTTATTTATTTTGCACGTTTGATGTTTAGAAAGTCGGCAACCAGCAACACTAAACAGTAAAATTCGTTGTCATAATCCTGTGTTTCCGTTGTGATTTCGTATTTTCTATCAGTTTTTTGTACCTTTTTTCAATTTTAATCGTATTATAGTAAATAAATAAATTATAGTTTGTCGATTTGTTTTCTAAGCTATCAAACAAGACAGTCGCGGTCGCGATGTACTCCTTTCGTTCGATTTTCTTAGTATAAATGGGTATTTTATTTAACTGTACGCGAGGTGTGTTCTGTTGTTAGTGGGTAATCCTGACGGCCTTGTAATTCTAGTTCAATGTTTAAAAAATGGAGCAGAACCCTCGTTTCCTACGGAAATTCGGCGCCTCTGATCCATCATCGTCCGATATGGCTAGATATGTCAACTACCGTGCGGTCGTTTTTTTGCAGCGTTGTCAAGTGTAGAAACGATGAAAATAAACATTTTTATTAATAATAATAATAGTACCTGATAGATAACTGTTAATCCGGTTATCTGCAGTATTTTGTATTCATTCTTTCGTTGCACACTGTCAAAAATATATTTTCGCTCCTTGCAGATTCATCATAATTATCCACTATCATATCCGATATAAAATACTTTATTTAATTACTATAAAACGTTTAAAAAGTAGTCATTAATTGTTCTAAAATAACATAACCTAGAATACTGCATTGCTAGTTGCATAGTCTCCAAACCTTAGAGTTATATTCTAAGGGTCTAAGAAACATTTTTACAGAACACTGTAAACATCTTGGGATGTTATAGTTTCAAATATTACTAATTATTTTATGCAAACATCGTCGATTACTGTTAATATTGTTGCTATTATTAGTATTAACAGAATTTAATTCCCCAACAACACAAGGAGATAAAAAATTTATCGCCGTGAAGTGCCCCTTGCATTAGTGGCCTACAGATGGCGTCTGCATATGTCAAAAATATTGCATACGGTTACGGTACACTGATTAGTTTGCAATAATTTTTCACAAATTTAATTTTTCGCGTATTTTTTGTGTATTTACAAACATGTATTCAAATGCCTAGATGACGGATAAGGTGCTGATTTATGGGAGTGTGACAAGTGAATATTATCGTGTGGCAGCGTAATACCAAAGACGTTTTCCGAGTACAGAAAATATTATACTTTTTAAACCACATTGAACAACTGTTATAATGCCTTGGCGGTAAACGTGTGGTAGTGTTTTTATGTATTTGTGTACATTTGCCTGTATTTTTTTGTTTGTGGTTTTTCCCGACGTAAAATCTTTGCAATGGCAGGTTTTAATTTAAACAAGTAAGAAAACAGAAAATGATACAACATTCTTAAAAACCCTCTCCAAATATCAATTCTGGAAATAAATATTAGTAACGTACATATTGATTTTCTGTACTACCATATCGTGTTTCTCATTAAATCATTAAACAATAAACTACATTTTGTAAATCATTTCTTTCTTTCAAAGTGGTGTTAAGTGATACGTCTGAACGCGCTGACCTGTCACTACATTTGACACCTTTGACTTTGGCAGAATATACCTAACCTCCCGGCAGACAGAAGGTCAGTGACGACGATAAATAAGGATTTAATAAAGTTTTAATTTTTTTTCCTTTATAAATAAGTTTGGCAATTTTTTGATAGATGATTCCGTTAATTTTTATTTTTCCTTATCCCCTCTTAAAATATTTGTACTAAGTCATAGCTAACCCTGTATAAACTAAATAATTCATCTGATTGACCAAGTAATTTGTTCAGTGTAAGATCTAATACTGAATGGCCTTGTACGTATGAAATCTAATTAAACTCTTCGAATGTATACAATATAATTTCAAGAGCGAACAACTGACGAAGTTCAGAGATTAGAGCTGAACAATCGGTTCAATATTTTATTAATGCTCTTAATGTGGAAGCCTATTAACGCTGCCGACTCTAAATATTATCTGGTAGTGCGGCGGTTGATTGATTTCACACAAATCTAGGGGGTGCTCTTATGTGAAAAACAGATAAGCCAGAGGAACCTCGGAGAAGGGAAATTCAATGTCTAAAGTAAATAGTATTGCCTGAATTCTCGAGGGATTAACATGGCACTCGGCTTAGTCATGGAGATAGAGCAATCAGGACCGCGCGGCTACTTGTAAGTAGTGAGCTTTTCTAAGATTACCTTAATTATATTAATGGAACGTCTGGCGGTTGGAAAAAAATGCGGTCTACGGATATTAATAACGTGATTACAAGCAAGCTATTACCTTCTATGTTGCATTCAATGTACATACTGTCTCGTTTTCTCTAGTACGGTTAAATAAGCTTGCTTTATTCTTAAGATTAACAGAGTTTTAAATTTAATTATAGCTTATTTTATTGCAATGTTGGTTATTAAAGTTGTAATAAATATTTTTTCCACACATGTAGGTAAACACAATTTTTCGTTACACTTTCGATTTTTAAAATTGTAATAGAAATTAAATTTTTTGCAGTTTTTGTTTTTGAAACTGTTGGATGATTTTTTTTGTTAATTTCGATTATTTAAATTGTATTAAATACCTTTTTCAAAGCGATCGCAAGAAAAATTAATTTTTACTGCAGTTTCGATTATTAAATGTACATACTGTCTCATTTTCTCTAGTACGGTTAAATAAGCTTGCTTTCTCAAGATTAACAGAAATTTAATTTAATTTTAGCTTATTTTACTGTAATTTTGATTACTAAAACTGTAATGAACATTTTTTTTACACGTAGAAGGCAAACACAATTTTTCGCTACACTTTCGATTCTTAAAATTGTAATAGACATTTATTTTTTTAAAGGTTTGTTTTTTAAACCCGTTAAGAAAAATTACATTTTTGCTACAGTTTCGATTATTAAAATTAGCTAAACGTCGTTTCACAACAATTGGAAAAAAAATTGATTATTATGTTTCAATTAGCAAAAATGTGGTAAACATCTTTCTCAAGCAGTTCAATAAGAACTTATATTTTTGCTACAGTTTCGATTACCAAAATTGGCTGAACAACAAATGTGTGGTGAACATCTTTTTCAAGTATTCGAAAGAAAAAATAATTTTTGCTACAGTTTCGATTATAAAAATTGGCGAATGATCTTTTCCCAACAATTTGAAAGGACAATTTATTATTTTTATTGAAGTTTCAATTATCAAAAGTGTGGCGAACATCTTTTTCAAGTAGTTGAATGAAAAATTATATTTTTGCTACAGTTTCGATTATTAAAATTTGCTAAACAACTTTTCTCAAAAATTGGAAGGAACATTGATTATTCTTATTTAAGTTTCAAATATAAAAAGTTTGGTGAACATCTTTTTCAAGTAACTGAAAGAACAATTTTATTTTTGCTACAGTTTCGATTATTAAAATTTGCTAAACATCTTTTCTCAACAAAACCTATACATGTAATATGTTTAACGGACATAAATTATATTATATTATTATTATTATTAAGAAGAAAAATTAATTTTTGCTACAGTTTATTAAAATTTGCTAAACATCTTTTCCTCAGCAATTAGAGGAAAAATTGATTATTTTTATTGAAGTTTCAATAATCAAAAGTCTGATAAATATCTTTTTCAAGCAGATGAAAAAACATAATTTTTGCTACAGTTTCGATTATTAAAATTCCTTTTACAAGCAGTTAGGAGAAAAAATAAATATCTGCGACAGCTTTGTTATGTCTGTTATAAGTGAACTCTTGAGGTAGCTTCACATAAACGAAAGATATTAAATAATGATTGAAAACGCCAATATTTGTCCGCATTATCATGGGTTATACGCTATTTCCCGTTTTTTAAACGATTTCCATACAGTTGTCGTTTACTCTTTTGTACGAATTATTAACATATTCTCCTTTACTTCGAAGATGTATACACCAAAACTGAATAATACACAGTTTGCTGCATATTCAATAGGGTATTTTCTCATGACAAGTGACAAGGCAAACAGGGGAGAAATAAGCTAGCAATATTAGGATACATTTATGCGGCCTATACCCCAAGTAAACATAAAATGGATGACTAAATTAGAACGTGCCTAACGGGATATTCGCAAATCTATCGTAAAATATGCCACGACCAAGCCATTTCGACATAAAAGTTGGCAATGCAAGATCGAGCTATTAAATTTCATTACACAATCCTTTTTTGAATAACTTTTTCTTAACTTTTCAAAGAACGGGTATTACTATATGTTTTATCCAGCCCTGTATAAGAAAACCTAAGCTGATAAAACAACTTGAGTGCGCCTCTCAACAAATAAAATGCGTCCATCCATTCCAGCCATGACATGATTTACCCAAACAAGGTATAAAGCAATCACAACGCTAATCTAAAATGCATTCAATTTGCTTTTAGGACCTGTTACCTAATCGAATTACTTGTGATATTTCACCGTGCCCTTTTCCCTCATTCGGCTGTTTATAGGGCACGCCGTTTCATGTCCTCAATTAATAATTAAGGACATCCATTTAGCTAGACATGGAACGAAACGCTATGACTTCATTCAAAATGATGTTACCTTTACGAACAAGAACTGGCAGAAAAATTAAGAAATGGAATTAGGAACATCATTTAATGTCTTTCTAAATATTATCTTTACTGTATGAACGAAAAAACATACTTAGTATGCGCGTTATAATAATTATTTTCTTTGTTATATTCCTGAAACAGATGACGCAGATTACCATGTTTCGAATACCAAATAAGTTCAATGTGTGACATTTTAAATTTGCAGGTTTCTCTTCAAGATCCACGACTAGTCAATCCGGCCAAACGTTTACGCTCTCTATCCGTGCTCCGTCAAACTATAAGCTTAGATCACATTGCCGAAGAAGGAATCTTCGGTAAAATCTACCAGGGAACTTACAGACAGCAAACTGTAACAATAAAGACTACGAAAGGTGAGTTTGTATTGTATATTCAAGAGGGCATTTTGATGGATTTAGAAAAATCTATATATGCACACAGAATTACCAAAAACAATTGATAGAAACACTGTTTCAGTAGTAATTATATGAGAAAAATCTAAATTTAGTCATATATGCAAGTTGTTGGGGATATCAATTATCTAAATACAAAATTATTTTAGAGCAATAATTTTTTTAAATGGTAATAAAAAAAATTTATGGCATTGTGACAGCGATCCAGTTTAAGTGACCTTACGAGGATCCCCAGACGTTCCCATGCGGATTTTATGGCAAATCTTATAAATACCCCATACAAAACAAAATCATTCCTTTCCTATTGACTATTCTAATAAAAACCCATTAAAATTTGTAGTCATAAAATCTTTTATTTGGCAGAAGCGGCTTCGAAAAGGTTAGTCGGTTTATTCTTGGCGGAAGGGACTATGATGTATGGCATGGAGCACAAAAACGTTCTGACCATCTTATGTGCGAATTTAGATGACCCGAAGCAGCCATTACTGGTCTATCCTTATTCTAATAGGGGTAATTTGAAAAGGTAAGTTTGCGCAACCCTTAACTGGATTTTATTACCCCCTCATAAGCGTACCATATTTTACAACAGCAATTAAAGAACTTTTGAAAACCTCTATTACAAGCATACTTTCGAAAAAAAGAAAACACGAAAATTGTGTTCGTAATTCTAATAATATCATCTTTCTTCAGATATCTCATAAAATGCCGCCAAAAGAAAGACAACTTAGTATTATCTACTCAGAATCTGGTCGACATAGCCATCCAGATTCTTTTGGGCATTATGTACTTGCACAGCCAAAATGTTTGCTATAAAGACGTCTCAGTACGAAATGCGGTGTAAGTTTATTGTTCTTAAATTACTTCAATACACTTTATTGCTAACATTTTATCAATTGCCGTCGCTTCTTTTTCCAGGATTGATGAAAAACTTCAAGTGAAGATAACTGACAACTCTCTATCCAGAGATATGTTTCCAAGTGACTACTTTTGTCTAGCCGATCAAGAAAGCAAACCAGTAAAGTGGATGGCTCTGGAAAGTTTAATTTACAATCAATATTCCGCTGCATCAGATGTAGTAAGTTAGCGAAAACAGTGCTTTATACGTAGTTTTAAGTAAATACTCGTACAGATTCATTATTGGGGTACGTGTGCGTGCGTTAGTGAAAGAAATGCGAGTTAAAGAGGCGAATAAAACACGAGAAATTAATGTCTGACATATAATACTTATTAAAACGCTCATGCCCTTTAGAATAAATTAAAATTCATGTTACGTTGACATTTAATGAAAAGTAACGCGAACATGATATTCCCCAGGTATCTCACCATTAAAAATGGAGTAGGTACTGATTGCAGTTTTATTTAAGTAGTAGTATTGTTGCGCAGAATTCTCAGGAGACATCGTTGCATATCGCAGATTAGAGTTATATTGTTAGAAAAAAAAAATAATTAACACAGTTTTCAAAATTCCACAACACATCTTTATTTTTATCTTTATCTTTATCTTTAGTTTTTCTGTATAAAGTTTTAATGTTTATAACACGTTTTGACAATATCTTAGCCAAATACTTTTATAATTTAATATTTTGAAAAAATTGCTACACTTTTGAATTATACGCTGCGAAAAAAAATATAACAATAAAATGTTTATTAATTTTATAATCTTTCACATCAAATTTTGTTTTAGTTATTAAAATTTAAACATATAACGTTATTTTAGTACATTTTGATAAAATCTTAGGTCAATATTTTTATATGAAAAAATTACTACACTTCCGAATATTTGATATGATTAAAATAAACACATTTCTATATTTTCTATATCGAGTTTTGCCCATTTTAAAAATCTTTTCAGTACATTTTGACAAAACATTTCTATATTTTTGAAATAAAAAAATGCTTTTAATAAAATTTAACAAAATTTTTAATCAATATTTTTAATAATCATCTCACAAAAAATTTGTAGTAAAAATTGTGCTACACTTCTGAAATTTTATCACAAGTGCAATCTATTGAAACAATGATGGCAATCTTTAAAACAAATTTGAAGACTTGTTTTGAAATGCTTACGTATTCGTAATGACATCTCTTTCGATTTTTAACATTAGTTCCTATATTTTTCACTCGCTAATAGAGATCTAATGAAATTACTACTCCTGTAGTTCAAAAACTATTTTTCAATTTAAATAAATATACATCATTTTTGTGTGTTTTAACAAAATATTTGGTCAATATTTTTCCAAATCTGATATATCACAAAAATGCTACACTTTTGAATTACTGAAGACTTTGGGCAGCTTGTACCATACAAACCCCATTTGTATCAAAAATTTAATTCTTCGTATTTCACAATTTAGCGCAAAACTAAGGATTTGTGACATCGATCGTTGATACTCTTCAGGTCTTGAATTCTCTATCAAAAAAAGATACCTTTACGAAAATTTCACATCCACAAATAAAAAGGTTGTTTTTAATATATTTTGACAAAATTTCGGGTCAATATTTTTACAATATGATGTACTAAAAAAATTGCTACACTTCCGAAAATTTGACTTGATGAAAGCATTTACAGCTTCCTAACGCAGTGTGTAAATGATTTCTATTTTCAAATTCAGCGATAAAGGTTAGTCGGGGAAAAAACATGTAAGACTTAGTCATATATTGTCGGTCATGCCGAGATAGTGTCTTTAGAGATTTCGCCATAGAAAGCTAAAAACCAAGTTCCGTTCTATTAAGACACAGCCAGGTAAAAAATAATTTTCTGTTACTTCAGCAAGTAAAAATAACTGAAACTAATATCGAGTGACAATAAAAACTTAATTATTACTTTACCTATTATTTTGCAATTTAAATTTACAATTTATTTCACCGTGATAAGATAATTTCATTGTTTACCAAGCTGGCCTTGAATTAGATGTTTCAGTTTGCGTTTTAACACCATCATTAATAATGACATTTAGATACCAACATTCTATACATTGTATTCACGTATTTTTTTCACGACTTAACTTTAATTGCTATGATTCACCATTTTTAATCAAACCTAAAAGTTAAAAAGCTAAAATCGATTTATGAATTTTCTGCTCTGATGTTCCGAATTTCATGAAAACATATTTTACTTTCGCCGTGATTTTGCTGGTCTCAGGATCAATAAAGTTGAAGCTAAATAAGGACACTTTCATATATTAACACGATGATTCAGGGTTGATCAAAATAAATAATAAAAATTCATTTTTTTTATACCGGTTGACCCTGAAATTGTGTCTAAATATAAAACCTCATTAATTTTTAGGCTGCGTTATATTCTTTCATCTCAAAACTTCGCACTTGCTAACTGTGCCATTTCTAGAAAAAAATCGCCGCACCTATAAAACCGCTAAAACCGGCCAGATTTAGAATTGTCAGCAAATGTAGAATTATCATCTAAGTGCTGGCGTGCACTAGAGTCGAATATGGTTTGTGAAAGTCAACCTTAATAAGAAAATTACTATAACCGACTACATTTGCATTTAGACACTAAGATCGTCATAGCTGGCAACCGCAAGCGAAGAATTAATATTTGGCGTCTGATTGCTATAGAGACCACCGCGTTATGTTTGAATGAAGCAAGATTCAAGGCCACCAAGGTTAACAACCTTGGCTGCAAAGCATCAAATAATACCTCTTCAATTTTTATACATCTCTTTGTGTGCATATATATTAATGTAAGAATGCTTAAGGTCGACGTTTACCTAAATTTTAATTTCCCCAGTGTGCGTTGTTTTGAAAGTTGCGATAGTTGAGTACCTTGAAAACGTACATTTTTTTATATATTTCCTTTTTACTTTAAATTTGAAAGTAAATGAAAGAGGCTGATGAGAAATAAAGTTGAAGGTGCTATCGTTATTATAAATGGTAATAAAATTCAATAATTACCGGTAATTTTTTTTTGTTTCATTACTTTCACAACAAAGACTTAATTGTTGTTAGTTAATACCATTAATTGAAACCAATACACATATGCCATATTAACGAACAATTAGACGTAAAAAATATTAATTACAAAATAATTCATTACGTAAGGTTTTATAGAAACATATGCCATTGTTCCACTTCATTTAAATTACTTGAAAATATAGGTAGACCTGATTAGAGAAAAGACAATAGAATTAATTAATTCAAACCAAGCAAAACCTAAAAAAAAACCTATAGAACCGTCAACTTGAATTCATAACTTTTATCTTTTCTTAATTTTGTTCAAGTATCCTTGAAATGGAAATTACAGACCTGAATGTGGAGAACGGCGAAAATAATGAGCGAGATCATTTTATTTTTTATACGGCTATGAAGTGACAACCGGTTCAAGGTCATATAAGATGATATTTAAATAACAAAGGTGCCGACGCAGTGACGGTCCATGTGAAACGTCTTGTCTTAGTGTCGACGAATACATTTTGCTATATGTGAAGCAGTAACTAAATTTAACAACATGCATTTCTTTCGTAGTAGACCAACAAATTTTGTTGTTCCCAAACCTACATACAGGGCCCCATAACCAAATAAACCAAATAATCAAATAATCGAATTTCAATTTGTCGCAATAAACAATTGCCAAATTTGGTATAACTATTACAATTTGTGTTCTCAAGGTCATAATAATACATCTACTACAGTGCAATGTATGTTCCTTACATGATTCTACAATTTTGATCTTACCATTCATTACCTTTTCGAATCCTCAATCCTCACTACTTTTAAATAATACAAATCAACCTTTTGCAGAAAAATATGTGCACTTCTATGCCGTATCACTTCAGGCTAGTTCATTTTGTTATGATTTGAATGCCACCGAGTGAAGGTCAATTAGTAAAGGCAGTTGAATAATGATTTTTTAGGCATTAATTATTATTCATTCCTTGAAATTTAGCTAGTGAGAATTTGCTGTTTATAGGAACGTTGTTTTGATGTTAGAGAAAGGTGTTACAAATTTTCATCAAGTGTATTTAAGCTTTGTATAATACTGACATGTAAATAAGGATAGTATCAATACGAAAAATATTGTCTGACACCGAAAACATATCTTTTAAGAACTTGAGATGTTGAAAAAGAAATATTAAAATATCGAATCACTTGATGAAAAATAGTTGAGAATTGTACTTACTCTATCTAAATGTACTTTGAGTGGCTTAGAATATGTGTGTATGAAAAACAATTGCGGCTAAGTAATTATTCGTACCATACAAGTACGTAAAACATGAAACATTCTACCACACGCTACTATGGCTTACCTTGAAATTTTCTTTACTGGTAGGTAAAAGCACCTTCTAGAATGTAACATATTATATACTTGTAAAAATTCACCCAATTTTGCCTCCTAACTACCTGATATACGTTTTAACGCCGATACAAGACGCAACACAGTTCCCACCAGTTTTTTTTTCATTAAAGGATACGTATAAAAAACCTTTTGATATGATCAGTAACATAATTAAGGGATCGTTAACAATATATAGTAGAAATGCGAAATTTCGTCAAAAATTTGGGTAATCCCACTACAGCAAATGTACAAATCGAATACCTACCACATATTATATTTTTTTCAACGAGTAGTAAAAGGTTAAATTCACAGCTAACGAAGTGTGACATACCCTACATTTTAAAAATATTTCGAAATACACGAACACGATTTTTACTATTACTCGGCTTAAAATAGAATAGTTTTCACAATTGCGTAAAAAATACGAAAAAAATTGTGTCGAGGATATGAAATCGATTTGAAGTTTAAGTTTAATGGACACTAAAGCACCGTGAAAAGTTGACCCATCACAAACAAAACGTAAAACTGGTAAGCTGAAGTTAAAGTCGAAAGCTTAGTTACATTACGAAAGTGTTCTTTTTTCAAAATGTTGTAACGATTGTTAACGTTTATCCCTATCCCCAGATTTTGTAAATTTGCTACAAAGACAAATCATTTAACTAAAAACTACTAAATTTCTATGCAAGTGCTGTTTTTTTTATTTATATTGTGCATAAGATATTTATTTCCCGTGACTCGTGTAAGATTTGTGATCATGCAAGGAGTATTTTTATTACCATGTTCTATAATTTAGTAATATAGAATTTCACTTTTAAGAAACTATTGCACCAGCATAAATAATACATAAACAAAAGACAATGTCACAAATCCGTTGATGAAATTCCTTACCATTGCTTGAAAGGTTTGAGAGGTTCAGATTCAGCAGAAAGGTAATATCGGAATTTGAGTAGGATGTGGATATGGTTGAGTTTCGAGACTTTATGTTTTAATTGAATTTTCGTAATTATTATCTTCGTATTATATTATCTTGAAAACTAATCGACATTCGAACGAACTAATATCAAATTCGTTTACTATTCTGCATATGCTCAGAAAGAATTTTGAAAGAAACACGATTCATTTCTCCACTTTTAAGGTGATTTGATTTTCTTCAGTTTTTACTGATCTTTCGAATAGCCGAATAATAAATTTGTTCTTAATATTCCAAAGCTCTGAAAAAATTCAATCAACGCCGTAAATTCGAAAATAATATCAGATTTTGCGCAGGTTTTGTGACTGTTAGCATTGAAATTTCGTCTGGATCTTGAAAAGAAAATGAAATTTTAACAAACTAAAATGGATCATTTTCGAGTTTTCCTTACTTGATTCCTATTTCATAATGATCGAAAATATAATTTTGAGAAAAGAAAAACGATTCCTTTACCGATTTTTAAGATGGGAACATTTTTTCCAATCTTTACTAATCTTTCGAATGGACAGGAAAATTAACATTTCAAAGGTGTGAAAAAATTTATCAAAACCAACTCGACAGCATAGTTTTCGGAAATAATACCAGATTTTTTGAGGGACATTAATTTGTATAGATATCAGGGCTCTGTGATTATTCTCGTTGAAATTTGATCTGTACATCGGAAAACAAACACCATCTGGACAAACTAAGATCATTCTCGAGTTCTCCTTACTCGATTTACTATTACATAATGTCCAGAAAAAATAAATAAAGTAAAAAACGATTCCTATACCGGTTTTTATGGCACGAACACTTTTTCAAATTTTTACTAATCTTTCGAATGGACAGAAAAATTTACATTTTTATTTAACATTTCAAAGTTGTGAAAAAATTAATCAAAACCAATTTGATGACATAGTTTTTGAAAATAATACCAGATTTTGCGTGAAACGTCAATTTGGATGGATTTCAGGATTCTGTAATTGTTTTCGTTGAAATGTAAGTTATATATCGTAAAGTAAACGAGATTTAAACGAACTAAGATCATTCTCGAGTTTTCCTTGCTCGATTTACTATTAATATAAAGTAAAGAAAACATAATTGAATTAAAAAACGATTATTTCGCCGGTTTTTTAAATTAAATTTAAATTTTTACTAATCTTTCGAATAACGGAAACATGCAAATTTTTATTTATCATTTCCAAATTGTGAAAAAATTTACCTAGATCAATTCGATGCCCTACATTTCGAAAATAATATCGGATTTTGCGTAGAATGTCGATTTTGATCAGTTTTGGGACTGTGTAACTGTTCTCCTTAAATTTTCACTACACTTTTGAATGAACAGAAATATCTATACACATTTTTATTTGGTTTAAAGTTCTGAAAAAAATTACCAATATCGGATCGAGGTTATGCATTCCAAAATGTAATTTTACCGTGCAAGCTGGTTTTATATGTGTCACATTAGATCTTAATCAGTGCTTTCTTGACCGAAAACGCGGTTTTTCGTGGAACAGCAGTAAAAATGCTAGAAATAATTTTAGCCGGCCACCCTGTATAATTAGATATACAGGGTGATTCAGGTTTAATCTTGATTCAGGAATCGATAGAACAGCTTACAATAATGTTCATTTGTGATATAAACTTATTATAGAGGGCGTTGAAGTAGAAATTCTTTTCTCGTTTTTCCCTCATAACTTTTGAACCACTTATCCGATTTAAGTGAAATTCAGAACACAAACACTGCTTATGATCTTAAATAAGCTTCTTAAGTTTGAACTACCTACCCCTCTTAGAAGTGTATTTTGTATACTATCCCCCCTCTTACTTTATTTCAAAACTACAAAAAAAAATAATTTCAATAAAACTTTTACACACCACTTTGACCTGCTTAATTTCGAAACTTTTTCGTCTCCTGTTTTTTTTCGACGTTTGGTCTTGTTTCTGAGATATTCAAAGAAATTGGTGACAGTGTAGCGCACCAGCCGCGTCAAATTTCATTTAACGTTATAGCAACCCATGAAAACAAAACTCAGTGATTTGTGTAAACTGACGTTTTGAACGTCGCGATAGCCGAGGAGACGACTGCGTGTGGAACCAGTCTGGATCGGCTATGTCGGTGTGGGTTCGAATCCCACTATAGTACCACGGATGTTTGTGCTCGTCGAGAGATGCACAATAAGTCTATAGGCTGCGGTGGTTCCGGGGACATTGTCGCACAGCTCTCAAAAGAAAAACACGTTTGTGAAAATCATTGTCAAAAGTATTATTTAAAGAGTGTTCTTAGTGTTAAGATAAAATGTCAATAACGTCAAACATAAATTTAGTAACAACTACTTATTACAAGATTTACAACAAACTTATCAACTAGTAAAAAATTACAATAATTGTTCAAAGTGCATTCCTCCAGCCTCAATACATTTTTGGCATCGACGAACTAGTGCATTAACCGCAGCTGCTATTTGAACAGGATTGTTTTTTATGTCATCACAAGCATGTCTTATCCTTTGGATCAATTCCTCACGGGTATGTACTGGCGTATCATACACAATTGTTTTTAGATGACCCCAAACGAAATAATCCAGAGGATTCAGATCTGGTGAGCGCGGAGACCAAGCCACTGGTCCTTCGCAAGGAATCCACATATTTGGGTGGTTGTTGGGTTGCCATCGACGAGGATAATTCTCATCCAACCACTGCCGTACTTGCCTTCCGTAATGTGCAGGGGCACCATCCAACTGCATCCAGTTCCCTTGGCGTAACTTTAAGGGGACATCGTCAAGCACGTCGGGGAGAGAGTTTTGCAGAAACTCATGAAATAAATCCCCATTTAAACGAGGAGGCAAAATATGCGACCCACAGAGGTTATTACTTAAAACACCTATCCACACATTTACACTAAACTGTTGCTGAAATGAAGATTGTCTGACACATCGAGGTTGACTTCACTCCAAACGTGAATGTTGTGGTCATTCACAATTCCAGCTTTTGTGAAATTAGATTCGTCGGTCCATAAAACCTTATGCAGAAATTGTGGATTAATTTCTGTTGAATCTAAAACCCATCTACAAAAATTTAAACGTTTTTCAGCATCTCCTGGCAATAAACCTGGAACTGGTTGGAGATGGAAAGCTCTTCGATGATCTTGTTTGAGTGCCCTCAGTACTTTTGATTGAGATAAATGGAGTTGCCGCGTTGCTCGGCGTGCGCTTAAAGTTCTATCGATATCAACAAGATTAAGAATTCGCTGATTATTTCTTGGCGGTACATTACGATTATGATCATTGTAGCGGCGCAAACCATATTCCGAAAATCTACGATGTACATCTACAAAAACTTGTGCATTTGGAATTCTTCTATTAGGGAAGCGTGTTCGGTACTCTCGAACTGACGCGTTGGAATTTCCGTCACAGAAACCATAAACATAATGTATATCGGCATATTCAGCATTTGTAAACGTTCTTGGCATTTTTTCTTAGCACTAAAAATGCTCTTTAAATAATACTTTTGACAATGATTTTCACAAACGCCAGTTTACATAAATCACTGAGTTTTGTTTTCATGGGTTCCTATAACGTTAAATGATTTTTTTTTTGTAGTTTTGAAATAAAGTAAGAGGGGGGGGTAGCATACAAAATACACTTCTAAGAGGGGTAGGTAGTTCAAACTTATGTAAGATCAAAAGGAGTGTTTGTATTCCGAATTTCACTTAAATCGGATAAGTGGTTCAAAAGTTATGAGGGAAAAACGAGAAAAAAATTCCTACTTCAACGCCCTCTATCTCGGAAACGATGCGTTTTAGGAAATAAGTTTATATCACAAATGAACATTATTTTAACCTGTTCTATCGATTCCTGAAGTTATTAAGATTAAACATGAATCACCCTGTATATTTCACCATTTTTATAAGAAATATTTTTTGCAACTGACTGTCCTTCAGAACTTTAATCGTATTTTGTTTTTGTTGCAGTGGTCCTTTGGCGTGGTCCTGTGGGAGTTGACGACAATGGCACAACAGCCGTTCCCAGACGTGGACCCCTTCGAGATGAGCACTTACCTCCGGAACGGATTTCGGCTTGGCCAACCTCTCGGCTGCCCCGATGAACTGTAAGCCGACAGCCGATACTCGGCAGCCACTTCGTCGCGTTTTCGCTTTCCTTTCGTCATGACCACTTTCGTTTTCATTCTCACATAATATCATTATTTAATATGCAAACAATGTTTAAATCGTTTTAGAAATATATTGGTGATTATTACATAAGCCACAATATTTATATTGGCCAGTGGCGGAACACAAATTCCTCTAGATAATAAATAATTGTTTTCATCTAGATAACTACTACAAATTTAATGTCATCATTAGTTAACTGTCTAAAACAAGATTACAATTTATCAGATTAAAATACATGTCTAAACTAAAACTATTTAACGCTTTGAAAAAAATTACTTCGGAATACGACGTAAATTCAAGTACAAATCAATATTCGGCAAGAGCTAGAATAATTCGTACTCCATATATGTTTGAAGATTATTTCTCGACTGAGATTCTATTAGTATACATTCATTGTAACTGCGTCTACATTCTGACCTTGAAACAATTAACATCGAATTAACTTTTATTTATTTCAGGTTTGCCGTGATGACATACTGCTGGCTGAATTGTCCCACAGAAAGGCCTCAAATGAATCAACTGCTAGCGTATTTACAGGACTTTTACACTGCTTTATGTCGGTTTGTCTAAATTTACCAGCAGGAGAAATAATATTAGTCAAATTATGACGTAATGGAACAAATTACTGACAGTTGGATAGTACGCCCAAGTAACACAAGATATTTTATAGCAGTGGTTAAGAATGTTCCTGTAATTAATTTTTGGATAGCTGAAGTTGCAAGGTTTAGTCGCATAAACATCTTATCGGCATCAACATAGGCACATTTTTATAAAACATAGTTGCTGTATAAAAATTATATGATTGGGTTTTAAGAGTTCTATATAAAAACAAGCTATGTTTTAGCAATGAGCATACAGCATCGATACAACAAATAGAGCATAAAGCATTCTGCTTTATTCCCCATCACAACTATAAAGCTAATATTCGACTTTCTTTCAATTTTACGACATATGTCTGTTATAAGTATCATTATATTAGGTATATGATGTTATGCTTATAAACTCAAAATATAATTCAAAGTTGAATTACAGGTACGAATAAAATTTTACTGTGATAAACGTATAAAGTAGGTCGAAAAGTCATAACGCGCCTGGATAGTACTAAAAAATAAAGATACTATTTTCGTTCACAAAAAATAAACTGAAAATTTAAATACATGCACATTTGCTGCTAAAAAATGTCCCCAGTTCGAATTCTAAATTCCATATACAGTGTAGACTTGATATTCCGGATCCTCTATAATTCGGATTCTTCGGTAATCCGGACTCATTATTTCAAACACTGTGTATTCTGTAATCCGGATTTTTAATGTTTCGGTAATCCGGACCCAGAAACCCGGTGCACGGGACTTCGCGCATCACCGCCAGAAAAATATCAGGCAAACAAAAATTACGGACTTCCTTCGTTAATGTACAAACATGCGTATTTATGAGTTTATGTTGTGTTTTTTGAAGTTTAAGTGTTTATTTTATGAAATTAAGATGAATTTATATTCCATTTTATACAAGCTGTGTTCCATAAATAAAAATAAGTCCTAAAATAGAATTTTATTACATATCAGTCGTGAGTTGCAGTAATCCGGATTTTTCGGTAATCCGAATCAGGCTGGTTTTAATTAGTCCGGATTATCAAGTCTGCACTGTAATAAAAACTCTCGGAAGTTCTTTTCATAAAAAATATCACGTAAAGGTTTTTTTTTTTATTTTTTTTCAAGATGGACTCTCGAAATTAAGTGAATAAACATGGCGCTAAAATAATAAAACAGTCTGGTCACTTCAGAAGCATTTAAAACACTTAATGTGACGTAAAAGCGAAACATAAGAGTTTTGTAGAAAATCGTTTGCTCGTGTTAACTACCTTAAGAAGCAGCTTTGCTTTTATTGTCGCGCAAAAATATTTTAATACAACATTTATAAAACAAATGCTGTAATTATACAGCTACACAGGTTTCTGAAACTAAAGTGCTGCAAAATGGCATAAGAACTTTCTTAAAGTAATTTAAATAACTTGATTTATAACGCTTTATAGTCAGTCGTGTAGATTGCTACTAAACACATTATACAGTGAAATGACCTCCTGAACCAAAAATACTGTATGTGCATACACAAGAACGTTCTGAAAATAGTTTAAATAATTTATATAAAACGTTTTTCTTATTGGGATTACAATATTCTCACAGGTACTTGAAACAGTAAAATAGCGGCTGTTAACAAAAAGGTCTCAATTAACCGCTACATATCTTTTATATAAATTTCTGGTCTTATAATTTTGAATTATAAGACTAGTGTGCTACTTGGGTCGTCATACCGCTATTTAATAAAATTGGCCATCTTTTTCGAGAGCCGTGTTTTGACTTGTTCTACACGCACTGAAATTTTGAATACTCATTTTAAAAACACCTTGAACATTTTCGTAGACTCATTCCAAAAGTTTGGTAAATTGTTCCAAGATCGTAATCCATTTGAACAGTTGAACAAAAACACATTCAATTATAGCGTAGATTTAACGATATTTTTTTATCGAATGGCGAGACTGAACCGTACTTAAGGCTTAAGATTAAAATTTAGGTATAAGTAACCATGTTTCAAATATCGAAAGATAACTATCACTGTTCTAAAACCGCTGGTAATAGTTTCTATTTGCGTTGACTTTTGTTTCGCAAACACGAGTGGTATTTTTAGAACTCTCTACTAGATTTGAAAATAATTCGCTAAAAATATTATGTTTTGACATCTTACTACAATGATGTTTGTCCCATTTTTAAATACTCGACCCCAGAGGCGCAACTAGCGCCGGACTCAGGGGTGCTAACCCCCAAAATTAATATTAGCACCCCTAAATTTTCAGTTGACAATAACAGTAAAAATTAAAATGACAAAATAAAATAAAATTATTATATACAGGGTGTCCCAAAATTAGCCTGCCAAAAATTAACTATTATATAGTCATAAGTCCGTAGACGCTCCCTAATGGAGATATGGCCCCTTAAATGGGGATCTCAAAATTTGATTTTTCCCAAATATTTCCAAAAGGGAACAAGATAAAGTAATCAAATTTGAAACTGAAAATCACATTTAGATTGCGAATCTAATGTTATGAAAATAATTCCTCATAATTGGTCATAGGCGTGCCAAACTGGGGGATCAGTGGGTATAAATATTGCTATAACTATCTTGTATCTCAAGATTTTCGTCGTCAGATTAAAAAATTAAAAATGTTGGTCTATTCTACATGAAAAAGGTACTATAAATAGGCAAAATATTCCTAGAAGGCTCTGAGAAAAAAACTGTAGACTTATTTAATACATATTAAAGGTGTTATTCGAGCGTTTTAACATATTAAAATGCTTTTAAAATGTATATCAGTAATGCAATTATTAGTAATTTTTTGATTTTTAATACAGCCTATTAATACTTATATTTATTAATACAAGAAATTATAAAAAAATCTAATATTTTTGTGGTATGTTACACAATTTTTAAATTAATACCACTCGTAAAAGGAATAATTTATCGAAGTAAAGCAAGAGTGCCTTTTTTGTAAAACATTTTTAATTTTTTGATCTGACAGCAAAAACCTCGAGACATAAAAAAGTTAGAGTAATATTTATCTAATAACCCCTCCAGTTTGGCACGCCTATGACTAATAATGGTATTGTTTTCAGAACATTAGATTCTCAATTTAAATGTGATTCTCAGTCTCAAATTTCATTACCTTATCTTGGTCCTTTTTGGAAATATTTTGGAAAAATCAAATTTTGAGATCCCCATTTGAAGGGCTCTGTAATTGCAAAAATTTCGACGCCGCATAAAAATTTCGTATATTTGGTCACATTAAGTAGTTATTAAACATGAAACTATTGCTTTAAAAAATTCCTACTGTGTGTTCAAGGATTACTATCCGTAGAGCAAAATCTTTTTTGTTTAATTCTTTTGAGCAAATCAATTATTTACAAAAATTTCAAAACAATCAGAAATTAAGAAATTGTGAAATGTAGACTTATTTTTAAATAAAAAAGAAAAGTATATTAGAAGTTTTTTTGTAGGTATTTAAAAATAGGATAAAATTTTATATTAATATCTAATTTTATTTCTAAAAAACTATTTAATCGTGATGCTATCGACACATGAATACATTCCCAACACTTTTTTATTTATTTTCTACTGTCATCTAGTGAAGTGTTGCACAACTGTATCTAACTACAGTTTTCCAGTATTTTCTTTTATAATAAAATTAAAAATATATAGTTAAAATAATATAATATATCATAAAAAGTCGGACAAACAAAAATGAAATAAAACGCAATTTGCATATTTGAACCTCCCAAAAATAAAATGCTAGTTGCGCCTATGCCGATGCTGATCCACATTTCAGGTCATTTTCATTCAGATTCGTTGCTTTCCTTTTTATATGAAGATTTTTTCATGTTATTTCTGTTTATGATTATTGTCAAAACATTAAATAAAAAAAGTACTCACCATTGTCGGGTAACAGTTTTGGACAGCAATTGCCTGGACCAATACTCATTGCAAAATTCCCTGAAAATATTATTATTAGATAGATATAAGCTATTTAATCGCTGTTAACGTTAAGACCGAACTTCATTTAAAATGTAAACCAGGTTTTATACTACCGAAAAAGAAATTGGCCTAAGAGATTAAACACTAGAAAGTTATTAATACGCCTATGTTAAGTAACACAGACAAATAGAGCTGACTGATAGCAGGTAGATCTAAGCCAAAGATTATTTACCAGGGGTGTGTAAATTTTAGCGTATTTTTATTTATATTTGTCCTAGGACAATATAACTCTTGAAACGTTAAGAGCTTTTGTTTTTATCATTAGATGGATATATTTCTTAAGTGGACTGTAAACATTCCCCGAGAAAATTACATGCAATATAAAAACGAATTATTCCAATATGATTTTATGTGCTCATAAATCAAATACTTCTAAAGAGTTCTGTTCCTTGTCACTGGTACAGCTAACAGTTTTGTAAATAATTCCAACAAATCGCATTTATTTCTTTGATAAATGAAGCTCAATTTAAATGGTGGCCTGTACATACTAGTTCGACCTGAGCAAATTCAAATTGTTTTCTGATTCTGTGAAGTTTAGCTATATTAGTGTGAATAGACCTTTAGCAGATCGCTGTTAGCATAAAGCATATAATTTAATGATTACATATATTTTGTTACATTTTACGAAGGAAAAGGTAAAACAGGGTTGTACTTATTATAATAAGTGTTTAGAGGTAGATTTTAAACAAGTAACTGGGATCAACTGTTTTAGCTTAAATATATTAAATGTCCGATTCGAGGAAAATGCATAGAAATCTGAGTTTAATTATAAGAATAAATAACAAGTTATTGCACAAGCTGTGTGACGTAACACAAATAGCAACAATTGCGAAATTATAAAAAAAATGTATTCACAGCACAGCAAATTATACTATAATGACAAAATTGTAGATTATAAAAGAATTAATATAATCAAAACGACAATAACTTGTTATTACCTATATATTGAATGTTGTTGAGGTATCATTGGCAATGAGTGCTAAATGCTTTTACATTTTTAGCACCACTGTATTTACTTTTTATCATTTATTGCATTTTCTTCATTATACAGGGTGTCTACAACACTATAATTACACAGCCCCCAAAAAAAATCTCACATCTGGATATCAGACCATGAAAGCACTGACAAATCGCGTGATATAAGATGAGTTCAAGTGCTGAGTAACGCGGTTCTTGGGTTTATTGGTTATGGGGTGATTGGTTTGTGGGTTAACAGCTTAGAGTTGTGTATAAAGTTTAAATTATAGGGTTATATGTGTTTAAAATTGCTGAAAAAAACTACATTATTGGTTTTTTTGAGATTATGGTAAAAATCTGAGTTGATAGGGTTAAACGGACATGGTCTGATCTCCAGATCTCAGATTTTTTTTATTGAGGCTGTGTTATACAAGGTGTTTCAGGAGGAGGTGTACATACTTCATATGTTATTCTATGCTAAATTTTAAGCAAAAAAATTCCTATGAACTTAGGTCTGGAAACGCTTCGTTTAGGATGTACACGATGTTAAATTAAAAAAAAAAAAACATTTTCTTTAATAACTCTCGACTACTTTGAGTTAAATCCATGAAATTTTGTATGCGGAAGTTTCTTGGGACGAGATATTCAAATTTTATGCACAATTGGCTATATCTTCAAGAGAGCACCACAAGTGACTATTAGGCTCCTTTCAAATAACTTCAACTTTTTCGTGCCACGATGTATGTCATTTTGGAATAGAAAAACATTTTCTCCTACCTTTTCTACTTAAGAAATGTACACCTTATTGAAGTCCTCTACGAGCAGCCGTTTCCGTTAAAAACTCATCTAAAGATGATGATGCATGCAAATTATGTATTATAGCGCTATCTTATTTTTATTTAAAAAACAAGGTATAACACTTTAAAGACTAAGAACATTAGTTTTTAATCAAAACAACCTGATTTTTTGTGAGTATTGCAAAAATAAACTCTCTAAACAAAATGTACAAAACTTGACAATAACTTTCAATTACATAATTTCCATGAATCACCATCTTTAGATGAGTTTTTTACGGAAGGGACTTCAATAAGGTGTACATTTCTTAAATAGAAACGGTAGGGGAGAATGATTTTCTATTCCAAAATGACACAAAAAGCGATTCAAAAGGATCCTAATAGACGTTTGTGGCGCCCTCTTGGAGGTACAGCCAATTGTGCATAAAATTTGAATTTCCCTTCCCAAGAATCCTCCCCATACAAAATTTCATGAATATAACTCAAAGAAATCGAGAGTTATTAAAGAAAAAGTATTTTTTTTAAATTTAACAGCCTGTATATCCTAAACGAAGCGTTTCCAGACCTAAGTTCATAGGAAAATTTTTGCTTAAAATTTAGCGTAGAATAACATACTGAAACACACTGTATATCAATTCAATAAAAATGAATTAGTATTTCATCTTATGCCAATGTCTATGTTATTTAAGAAACAGGAGTGTTACCCAAAATATAAGAAAGAATCAATACTACAAGTAACTATATGAATGTGCAACTATATAATATATAAATGTTTACTACCATATTTTCGATAAATCTTTTTTCTGATTTAACGATTTATTGAATGTTCCAGATGTTTGTAACCCTGTATGGAAATAAAATTATTCCAAGTCACAAGCCTTTCATTCTGGTGCCCAGTTCTTTAAATGTAAAACAAAAGTTATCCAGATTTTAGTTGATACATTGAAACATTTTAAATAAGCAAGTGAATTTTACGATGCATTAAAATGCGACAGATGTATCATATTTATTATTACATATACTTAAACGAAAGTCGGGGACATAGTCTAGAGAAAAACAAAGTTGTATGCCAAATGAGTGTCCTTCAAATTTTCACGAGAATTATTTCACTGCTTTCGTAATAGGACCCTCTAAAATAAATTGTTGCTTCATGCATTTTTCAAATCGCGTAGATTCCTGGACTATGAAGTAAACTCAAATGTGAACTGACGTTAGTTTTTGCTTTAGAAACTGACTGGAGTGTACAAACGCAATCATTATTTGCAGTCATGTTTTGAAAATATTCGCTGACGTATTATGTGTTCAAAAAATTAATTCCTTACTGAATCCAGATGCTGTTGGTGGTTCAAAAAGAGTGTACTTGCAAGAATATAAATAAAAATATGCTGACAGAGAAAATATTGTAGCGTAGCTGGAGACGTATGGCTACAATGTATAAAAGAGAATGTAACTCATGCATATTTAGAAATGTATATTAACTACTTGCACTACTCTGACACCGAAACTACAAATAACCTTGATTATCATTAGGTAACACAGAATAAAACATTACAAATAATGTGGTACGTATAATCACATTTGTTATTGTTTCATACAAATAGAAAGGTAACAGAGTAGAAGGTTCCAATATTTAAATTCGTTACTAATAAATATTTAAATAAAATAGAATGCTGTCAGGATTCAGCAAAAATAACTTCGACTTTTTTTCTAGTGGAATGGAGTCCAAACGTAGATTTCAAGGTTCTTTCTAAACAAAAGTGTAAACTAAGCATTCACTTGCTACCTTGATGAAATGATAAATATAAATTAAAAGACAGAATTACTGGATGTTTGCTATCTCATTTAAGAACATTTCTTACATTAGCGATAAATAAGCGTTGAAAAAATATGCTTAGCGGAAACAAATAATTATACATTAAATTAAAGGTTAATTCCAATCCACTACCTTGGACTTTTTTACCAAAATCTTTTAGCATTTCTAATATTGTCACTATATGATCAAATGGAAAAAGTGACAGGAGAAAATATATTGAGTACAAAAATAAAATAATATTTTATTATCTACAGGATGACAAAAAAAAATTGTAAAAAGTATATTTTTCTATTAAAAAAAATGTTTTTACAAATGTAGTATCGTCATTGTATTTAATTTAATCCGCACTGATAAAAATTATAGTAAATTTACACATTGTTCACATCATGTGTTACTGTAAATATACCAGATACATACTGTACTACAAGAAACTTTACAGTAAATACAGTAGAATCACATCTTTTATATCGAATGACATAATTTATATAAAAAATACGTAACGATTGCAGTACAGTGACGTAGTTCACATGATGTATTATTGACATATTTTATGCAAAATGACCAATTTTTATTAAAAATACCTAACGATTACATTTCATGAGCACTAAAATGCGGTTATGTTCTGAAAATAAATACATATTCACAGTACACTGATAAAAATGTAAATTTACACGCTGTTCACATCATGTATTACTGTAAAAATAACTAATACATACTGTCCTACAAGAAATTTCAGGTAAATACAGTAGAATCGCATCTTTTATGCTAAATGACATAATTTTTATTAAAAATACGTAACGATTGCATTTCATGGGCATTAAAATGCGGCTATGTTCTGAAAAAATACATATTCACAAGTACACTGATAAAAATGTAAATTTACAGGTTATTCACATCATGTATTACTGTAAAAATAACTAATACATACTGTCCTACAAGAAATTCCAGGTAAATACAGTAGAATCGCATCTTTTATGCCAAATGACAAATTTTTATTAAAAATACCTAACGATTACATTTCATGAGCACTAAAATGCGGAATACATACTGTCCTACAAGAAATTTCAGGTAAATACAGTAGAATCGCATGTTTTATGCCACATGACATAATTTTTATTAAAAATACGTAACGATTGCATTTCATGGGCATTAAAATGCGGCTATGTTCTGAAAAAATACATATTCACAAGTACACTGATAAAAATGTAAATTTACAAGTTGTTCACACCATGTACTACTGTAAAAAAATACTAAATACATACTGAACTACAAGAAGTTCCAGGTAAATACAGTAGAATCACATCTTTTATGCCAAATGACATAATTTTTATTAAAAATACGTAACGATTGCTTTTCATGCACATTAAAATGCGGTTATGTTCTGAAAAAATACATATTCACAAGTACACTGATAAAAATGTAAATTTACACGTAGTTCACATCATGTATTACTGTAAAAATAACTAATACATACTGTCCTACAAGAAATTCCAGGTAAATACAGTAGAATCGCATCTTTTATGCCAAATGACATAATTTTTATTAAAAATACGTAACGATTGCATTTCATGGGCATTAAAATGCGGCTATGTTCTGAAAAAATACATATTGACAAGTACACTGATAAAAATGTAAATTTACAAGTTGTTCACACCATGTACTACTGTAAAAAATACCAAATACATACTGAACTACAAGAAGTTCCAGGTAAATACAGTAGAATCACATCTTTTATGCCAAATGACATAAATTTTATTAAAAATACGTAACGATTGCTTTTCATGCGCATTAAAATGCGGTTATGTTCTGAAAAAATACATATTCACAAGTACACTGATAAAAATGTAAATTTACACGTGGTCCACATCATCTACTAATGTATAAAATACCAAATCAATACTGTATTACTAGAATCTTCATGTGAATACCGTACATTTACATCTTTTATGTAAAATTACATGAGTTTTCGCTAAAAATACGTATTGTAAAATTACATTTCATATGTACAAAAACATGGTTTTACTATGAAAAAATGCATACTCATAAATAGTCATTTTCGATTACAGTTGTAAAATTACATTCTGATGTGTTCTTTCACACTATTAATCTAGGCGATAAATAATCGACAATCCACCGTGTAATATCGCTAATTATTTTTATTTTTTATAAGTGTACATGATATCACGTGGTAACCCGAAAGTGAGGTGAGATAGCAGTATTACTTTGCCTTTATTTTCTGTTAACTTCAAAATTTCCAATTACGTTAGTTTTGGCAAAATAAAGAACATATATATTTGTTTTCTGTAAATACACCTAGTTATTTTATTAATAATTAATGTTCTAAATTAACTATTGTGGTTTCTGTGGTATCTTGCAAAAAACAATGCCTAAAAACATTTGTATAAATGCAAAGCTACTATTTCCAGTGCATTTTTTTTTATAAAATTATATATAAAGCCACATATACTGTTCATTAGAATTATTTTCCTTTTAATAGTATTTATTTAACAGCTATCAAGAAACGTGTATAGTGTATTGTCTGAAGTTAGTTAGTTATTAATGTATATAGTGTATAGTGTATACAGAAAATTATTTTCCTAATGCTTTATTTTCTGTTAAATATTACAAAGTCAATAAAACCATTTAATCTTATTCAAACTTGGGTGCATTTAAGCAAAAATTCTTACTGAAACCGAGGATTCTAGCGTCAAAGGGTACCCATCACGAACCACATTTTTTGCCATCGGATTTACGACCCAGGGCAGTAACAATAAAAGTGAAATTATACCACCGCTTCGGCCATTGCGTCATAAAAATGCACCAATGGAAGGAAGGGCCTTTTATCTTGAATATGTTCATAAACCTCTGTATTTGCTTTCCTGATTTGCAGTTGCCCCTCTAACATGTTGACAAAAACCATTCCCAAGGTCGACAATTCTTCGAAAATGGCCTCACTTTCAACAGCACAGAAAGCGAAAACGTTTTTTTTTTCACATTTTATTGTCCTTCTGGGACATGCTAGTAGACAGGAGACTAACAAAAACTGATGTAAAACAAAATTTTCAAATTATATACATAAGTTTCACAAAAAAGTAAATACGTAATTATTTTAAACACATTTAAATAAATTCTCAGTAATCAATGTTACAATGCAACGTACTTTTTGCATACAATTATTACAGATAAAAGCTAGTTACTCATGAATAATAATATTTTTCGTTACATAAATCTTATTAGACAATTTTTTTACATTCTCGGGAAATGTACAAACACGATAATTATAAAATAATCGTTACATTATTTCTTGAAAAAATATGCAGTGTCGTTTCCTGAAACATCGCGTGGAAGAATTTAAAGCTGAACGCCCTGTAGGTTTTTTTTATGAAACAAAAGATCAAAGGAGGCTGCAAAACAAGGTAGATGATTCAATGCGAATTCTGAAAACAGTTCTCGATAATGACATATCCGAGACAGAGAAAAAAGATAGGTTGGCAGCGTGAAAAAGCTTTTTTCAAGGTGATGTGGAAAAAAATTGAAAATCGTTACATAACACCTATAATAATGTTAATCACTGTTTACTTTACATATTTAAAATTCGTTATACGGTATAACGAACGCAACAACTAATGGTTAAATTTTTATTTGTATTTTTTAATTCAAGGTTAAATGTCGAGAAATTAATCTCGAATGTGACATTGAAATATATTTTTCTCAAAGAAAGGATCGGTTCTTATTTATAACAACACGTCATTTCATTATTTAACAAGTCTATTATTCATTTATTTACTTGTTTATCACTCCACGCTAAACGTGTTAATTTGCCACCAATTTAACTAAAACAAATAAAGCCTCTGGAATAACATCCATAATTAATTTTTTCTTATTACTACTACACAGGAAACACAAAACTAGTAATTAACAAATTGATTGGAAAATTATATAAAAATATTGTTAAGATGTATTACGTAAGATAAAAACCACTACCACAAACACAAAAAACATTTTATGATAACAATAACGATAACAATACCTATTTTCTACTGTACTCTAAGCTAATATTCTAACTAATTCCTATTAATAATGAAATATGTATGTTCTTTGATACCAAATATGCTAAGGAACAATTTCACAAGCTTGGAATACGTAAAATAAAACAAAATGAGACATACCATACCATGACATCATTCGATGATTTTCAAAATTCAATTTTGAACATGATAATTTGTCTAGATTAATATAAGTTAAAAACATTCATCTATGCTATTCACACGTTTGCCCATTATTATCAACATATTTAAATTGTCGTTTCAAAATCTAATTTTTCAAATAATTTTAATTTATATGCAAATTTTTTACAGTTAGATATTTGATTTGAAATTAATTTACAATTAATAAAAGTATCAATTTCATCAATCATATATCAATACGAAGAAAATAACACAATAATAAGTCATTCAAAATGCATAATAACAGGAATTCCTATGCCAGTTTATAAATGAAAGGAATTTTTGAATAAGACTGCAAACTTGAAAATTATGAAAGTGAAAGTAAACACCAACACCAACTATAAACAGACACAAAATTCCAAACACTGAATATCGCAGAATACACGCAAATAAAAATATCGAACCAGTCCAGATGTTAGTTTTGTGAGGTTAGAATTGGTTTTGCTTTGTTGTGAACCAGATCAAGACACCAATGCATCAATAGCTATTAAACCTGTTTTGTGTGATTTCTGCCAATTCAATCGAATACTTTTACTAATTATAGCGCTTGCAGCAAGAACCATGTTGCATTACGCGGTTTTAAATTTTGCATATATGCAAACGTCACTGCTGCTTCGTCCAGATTCTTTCCTGTAACTACAAAATGAGTAATCGTCGAATATTTTTTTTTATTATTACAATCGTTCAAGGAAGTGGTATAACAAATGACTAATACCTGCTTGTATTTCTTCTTAAATTCATATCTCCAAATTAAAATTTACCAAATACATGATGATGATGGTAATCATCCTGCCCACAATAATACTGATGCAATAATTCTAAAGGTCGTACTTAGATTTTACATTTTTAAAAATATATAAAAGGAAACGTTAAATTACACAGACTTAAAATATATAAGAATCATGTTTGTTACAGGAAAAAGTCGATTAAAGAGTAGTCTTGATGTACCGATTTATGTAAAATGTCGTTTCACCTGTTTCGTTTGGTTAATTATTGACTGTTTTGTAAACCTGATGTCCCTGAAATAAGGTGCAATTAATCGTATGCATTTTCTTGACTTTGTTTATTTATTTCGCAATAATTTATGGACTTTACAGATTGCTTCAAATATTTCATAATGTCATGGATAAAAATAAAAAATATATATAACAAAGTGAATAAATAAAATACTAATTGTACACATTACTCTTACAGAAGTAAAACCTGCACCGACGATGAATATATTAACTTTTTCTTATTTAAACGTTCCAGATAACTTTCAATGGAATTATAAGAAATTACGTTATAATTACAATAAAGTACACTTACAGAAACTCGCAAATTTCAAAAGTTTGGCGATATTTTAAGCTACAGCCATGGCATCGTCAAGATTTTGTAACATATGCTTGCACCACCTGTAAAACTTATTGCTTCAACTTAACACCTAATTATAAAAACGTCAGCGCTTGATATTCAGTATAGATGTGAAATAAGACACGAAGCTACAACTTTTTCAAGGGTAACAAAAACACCATAATTGCATAAAAGAAATATCCACTTTTAACACAGTAATAAATTGAGTTCAATTCGAATTATAATTTTTGAGTGCAGTTTAGAATAAAGCTAACCTGAATTTTAACAAAACATATTCAAGTAGACATCAAGCAATTATTTTTTCAATTTAGTTTCAAATTATAACTGTTAAGTTTCGAATAAAGCTGCAAGCTGTTTCAGTTTTGGTCTTTAATAAAACATGTATACTTACCGTTTGTTGTTCCAGTTTTGATATTTAATAAAGCATGTACAATTATACTAACAAATATGTTTGTAGGAAATATTTCGTTTAGATATTCCAGATTAGAACATTTGTGATGTTGCACGAAGCCATAATTTTAATACTACTAAATATAAACATTTTCAACAGTTTCGAATTATTTTTTTCGCTTCGGTTTCGAATTATTTTTTTCGCTTCAGTTTCGAATTATAACTTTTTGGTACTGTTTCGAGTAGCTATTCCAGTTGTGATATTTAATAAAACATAAAGGTTAACGACTTGAATCAGTGTCATATTTTCTTTAAATTATGACGAACTTCATATCTCCATCATACATGTGCCTAGACAAAAATTATTGATACGTATTGACACAGTCTAATCATTGATGCCTCTCAAAATTCCTATTAATATTCCATCGGCTCAACCCTTTAAAACTACTATAGCTACTACTAAATATTCATTTTCAACACAGTTTCGAATTATTTTTTTCAGTCCAGTTTCGAATTATTACTTTTTAGTGCAGTTTCGAATAAAGTTGTTCCAATTTTGATCTTAAGTAAAACACGTACGATTAGACATTATATTAACACTAACAAAGGTGTTTATGGAAAACATTTCGTTTGGGAATCCAATATTAAAACAATTGTGATACAGCAGGAAGCTACAGTTTTGAATTACCATTTTCAGTTCAGTTTCGAATTATAACTTTTTAGGGCAGTTTCGAATAAATTAGTGCAATTTTGGTATCTAATAAAACATGTACATGCTTTTGCAATAATAAACACTCTCTCATAACAGTTTTTGAACTTCTAGAAGTTCTGAGTAGATATTTCATTAAATCTCTATTGACCAGTGAAACAATTAAGAGCTGTTGAAAGTTGAAGGTAGAAATTCAATATAACTACAGATTATTTTTTCAGTTCAGTTTCGAATAAAGTTATTCCAATTTTGATCTTAAGTAAAACACGTACGACTAGACATTATATTAACACTAACAAAGGTGTTTATGGAAAACATTTCGTTTGGCAATCCTATATTAAAACAATTGTGATACAGCAGGAAGCTACAGTTTTGACTTACCATTTTCAGTTAAGTTTCGAATTATAACTTTTTAGTGCAGTTTCGAATAAATTATTGCAGTCTTTGTCTCTAATAAAACATTTACATGCGTTTACAATAATTATGACACTCTCTCAAAACAGTTTTTGAACTTCTGGAAGTTCTGAGTAGAAATATCATTAAATCTCTATTGGTCAGTGAAACAACTAAGAACTAATGTTAAAAGTTGAAAGATTTAATTACAAATACGTCAGCAGTTCAAAAGAAATCGTAAACTTCATTTTAAAGAGTATCATTATTATTGCAAACGATTGTACACCTAGATGAAAGGACGATATTTAACGACGTTTAAATACAGACGTTTTCAATACAGTTATACATACAGGGTTAACTATGACTAAGTACAAATATTTTAAGAGGGGATAGAAAAAAATAAGAATTAACAGAATTTCCTTTCAAAAAATTTCATGTTATAATTTAATTCCTGTGTTTACGTTGTAGTTTTGTGTTCTTCTTCAGTTTTTAGTGGCTTATTTTAATTTTAAACGTTTTATAGTTAATAAATAAAGGAATATGTGTCGGGTACAGAAATTTTCCCACAATATAGTTCGCCAGTTTGCTTTTCTAGGTTATGGGACAAGACTGCCGCGGGTGTTAAACGTTTTTTGTTATCTATTAGAACCTACCTACTCATCCCTTTCTTCGATTTTGTTATAATACATCTAACTGTACCTATGGGAAGTGTGTTTATCGGTAGTGAGTGCAAATGTAGTTTTACCAGTTTTGTAACCAAATAATGAATAACGAATGCAAAATACTGGAGCTAACTGGATTAACTGTTACCTACCTATCAGGTATTATTAATAATAAGAATTAATGTTAATGTTTGTCGTTTCTGCATTTAGAAACACTGCAAACGACCGCATGGTAGTTGTTGACAGATGTAATGTCAACTATGGATATAAGCCATAAACCATCTCAGTCGATACTCATCATAGGCGCCGACTTTCCGTAGGAAAAAAGGGTTTTGCCCCATTTTTTAAATGTCGAGCTAAAAATCTGGAATAACTTTTTTATTGTCTTTTAGGGCTCCCTGAGCACGTGGTTAAAATTTTTGTACTTAGTCATAGTTAACCCCATATATATATATATATATATATTCTATATGTACCTATAGTGAAAAGTTTATTAATAAAGTAGGTATTTACAGTTCATCTGCGTAGATGTAGGTACACAGGATGAGACTTGTCAGATTTACAAAAGTTTAATTTTATAAATCAATCTAACCTTGCCAACTAATTTAGCAAACGATGAAGGCAACCAAACAATTTTCTAAAATTACGCTTTGTTCGCATATGTTATTTATCTTACTGTAGGAACAAGAAAGAGATTAGTTCTATCACGAACAAGGGTTGTACATTTATGCACCTATACATAAAATTAATTTTATTTAGCCGCACTATTTTATATTTACATACATTATGCACGCTACACTTCCTAAAATGAACGGAAAACATTTTTTTACTGAAAATATAACCAATGTCACATTTTTATTGTCGAAGTGATAAATTACAAAAGGAAAGTACGCCTCTGTAGGCGCTAAAAACTTTCTTTTGGGCAATTAACCATTACCCAAAAATAAATATCGGCGAGCAAGTACAAAACCCGATCAATTAATAATATTAAAATGAAATAATGTCAAGTGTGTATCTGGTGGTTATGTAACGCACTGATGCAAGAATTTTACGCAATATTTTGGCGATATCTGTAACATATTTGTATGGCCGTTCATCCATAAGGGAAAGCTAAAATTTCGCCAGCACAGAGCCTTTCTCAAAATGTTAATATTTGTATAATGTTGCTAATTTAAGGAAACAATATTTATGGTCTTTCTGAATTTTTTATCCTGCACGTCACCGATGAGAGAGAAGAACAACACTTGAACTTCTGTTGTTTTTATTGGTTTCCTTATTTAAACACTACAAAATGTACAATCAGACAAATCATAAAATTTATACTACTTAAAGTTTACCCTCACAGAAAAATCTTTTATTGTACTTCAAATATTTGGTAAAAGGGCAGTAAGACACCAATCTACCATCTTCCTTATAACCTAGTTTCCGTTGTTGTGTGTCAAAAAGTTTAATTTTGTTTGTCTACAGCTAAATACTTTGGTGCGCGTTATAAAGCAAATGCAATATACAGAAATTTTGAGTTAATATTAATTATTGCAACTAAAACTCTCTTCATTGACGTGATTTCACAGTTGAGCTGAAACAAAGGTACTTATTATTCATCACTGTATCAAATTTAAAACGTAGTGAATTTACTCGTTTCGTCAAAATATTAATTTAATATCAGTGGCTATAAAGTTGACAGTTTTCTGAATACAAAATAATGTAATAATTTTTTATTACACATTTTCGAAAGTGCAATGAAGATACAAAAAGAGAAAACATAAATAATACTTGAAAAAAGATTTGTGATGGCATAGTATTATGAAAACAAAACGATACTACTATATTAATTTAATTACAGTTTCGAATTACTTTTTTTCGGATCAGTTTCGATTATTTTTTCAGTTCAGTTTCAAATTATAAGTTTTACTGCAGTTTCGAATAAAGCTATAAGCTGTTCCAGTTTTAATCTTTAATAAAACTTGTGCAACTAGAATTTATATATAATAAAAAAAAACGTTTCGTTTAAAAATATTTAAAAAATGCGATACGGAGCTGTAACTTTTTCAAGGGTTATAAAAAATCAATACTAATAAATATATACATTTTCAACACAGTTTAGAATTATTTTTTTCAGTTCAGTTTCGAATTATAACGCTTTAGTACAGTTTTAATTGATAAAGCAATATGCAAATATATTTTCTGTTAATATTAATTATTATAATATGTCTTCACCACGTCATTTCACAGTTGAGTTGAAACAAATGTACTTATTATCGAAGATTCAATGACTAATAACTTTGAATCTTAGCAATTCGTTGATTATGCTATCGGAAATACCAATTAATTTTATTAATTTATGCAGAAACGAAAATCCGCCAAATTTCGTGAAAACTTTTACTTGCAAAAGAAACCTATTAGTAAAAGTTATAAATCTATTATGTCATCTCTGTTTTGTTCCACTTTCCGTCTGATCAAATATTATATAATTAAAGTAAACATTAGTGCAGAAAACCGAAAAAATAATTGCATATACCGTACAGTAATAGAATAATTAAGAGAAAGCAACATGCAGGTTTTAGGCATTTTTCGAATTTATATCAATGTAATATGGTTCGCAGATTATTTAATACTGTCCCATAATGCTTTGGCAGCTGTGAAGAAAGTAAGTGGTGAAATTATCTTAAAAGTATTAAAAACTCCTCCAAGTAGATGAATTTGGTTCTTTTGAAATAAATAGTAAAGGTAGCACAGTACACATAATAGCAATTCAAAGCTTACTTTCACCAAAACTAACCAAGACGTTACTATATACTTATGTAATAGGTGTGTGCACATATTTTATAGAAATTAGTTTTGATATGGAATAGGACCTGTTAATATAATAATAACCACTATACTTGCTCTATTTAGACTATTCATTCGAGGAAAGTAGTTTTGATGATGGGGACACTTTGCAAAGCAAACTAAGATTAATTATGTAGTTCTTTGAAAGATATTCCAGTCGGTCTTGTTAAACGTTAAATAAATGTGCCATTTAAATTCTTTTAGTGCTCTGCTGTGTTCACTCTTCCTTTCAATGTCAGAAACGGAAGATAATTTTAAATATCATTTACCAACTTGACTGGCCGGTGCGATATTTTTATTATTATCGTGGGCACGTTATTTGCTTTACAAATGTATGTACTACATTCAGCTGTTGCTATTCGTAAAGATAATTCTTAATGTTTAACAAATGTACGCTGAAAATGATCTAATTAATTTTCAACCATATTTCTCACATTCTTAATCTAACATTATAAAAACAGATAAAATAGAACTAACTACCAACTAACTTCAGAGGCATTTTTTTCAACGAATTTATATATATTCATACATCTTACTGACCTTGAACCAGAACAGTCCAATGGACTCAAATCGGTTAATACGAGTAGTCGTTTAACAATGACGGAATTATACGCTACAAAAAAATCGCATACGCTGCTAAATCATTGAAATTCTAGCAAATAAAAATTTAGAAATCGAGGATGTACAGTCCACTAAACCATTGTATCGATTATTATATCAGCCAAGAATTAAGTTTGATCAAATTATGCCATCTGATAGGATGTAATGTGACAGATGTCTTTCACTTTTGAAAATCATTTTGCCAATTTCGTCATAATCCTTGATATATCAAAACATAAAAACAGATAAAATAGAACTATCAACTAACTTCAGAGGCATTTTTTTTCAACAAATGTCTGTATTCATACATCTTACTGACCTTGAACCAGAACAGTCCAGTGAACTCAAATCGGTTAATACGAGTGGTCGTTTAACAATGACGGAATTATACGCTACAAAAAAATTGCATACGCTGCTAAATCACTGAAATTCTAGCAAATAAAAATTTAGAAATCGAGGATGTACAGTCCACTAAATCTTTGTGTCGATTATTACATCAATCAAGAATTAAGTTTCATCAAATTAAGCCATTTGATAGGATGTAATGTGACAAACGTCTTTCACTTTTGAGTATCATTTTGCCAATTTCGTCATAATCCTTGATATATCAAAACATAAAAACAGATAAAATAGAACTATCAACTAACTTCAGAGGCATTTTTTTTCAACAAATGTCTGTATCCATACATCTTACTGACCTTGAACCAGAACAGTCCAGTGAACTCAAATCGGTTAATACGAGTGGTCGTTTAATAATGACGGAATTATACGCTACAAAAAAATTGCATACGCTGCTAAATCACTGAAATTCTAGCAAATAAAAATTTAGAAATCGAGGATGTACAGTCCACTAAATCATTGTGTCGATTATTACATCAATCAAGAATTAAGTTTCATCAAATTAAGCCATTTGATAGGATGTAATGTGACAAACGTCTTTCACTTTTGAGTATCATTTTGCCAATTTCGTCATAATCCTTGATATATCAAAACATAAGAACAGATAAAATAGAACTAACTACCAACTAACTTCAACAGCAATTTTTTTAAACAAATATCTGTATTCATACATCTTACTGACCTCGAACCAGAACAGTCCAGTGAACTCAAATCGGTTAATACGAATGGTCGTTTAACAATGACGGAATTATACGCTACAAAAATTCTAGCAAATAAAAATTTAGAAATCGAGGATGTACAGTCCACTAAATCTTTGTGTCGATTATTATATCAATCAAGAATTAAGTTAGATCAAATTACGACATCAAATAGGATGTAATGGGACAGATGTCTTTCACTTTCAGAATCATTTTGCCTATTTCGTCATAATCTTTGAAGACCTCGAAGTGTAGATGAAGTAGACTTTTGGATAGAACAATTCAAAAACATTATATTTACATTTGGGAAAAAACTGCGATGTTGACGAATTAATAACTCACATAATCGAAAAACTCACGATTATTAATGAAAATCTATTGGAGCGAATAATATCGAATTTCATAGCCGGATTACAACACTGCAGAAAACCTGCGCTCGTCATTTATGTGACATTATATTTTAAAATTACTTGACGTAAAAAAACTTTATTAAATAGTCATTCTTTTGCAATGTTCTTTATTTTGTTTAGCCAACCGGTTTTCTGTTTTATTTAGAGAGCGATTTTAGCTGATATTATTTCTTACAGCTGGAATATTAATGATTTTTTTTCGATGTAGCAAAATTCCGTTGTTCAATTAAAATTTTCCGCGAACATTTTCATGGATATACAAAATCGGATCGCGTCGGACAAAAAATGTATGGGTTAAATAATACACATATATTCGAAAGTTAAAGCGAAGCGATGAAAAAAGAAAGTTTCACAAAATCTATACAAATTCCTTCATTTACCATGAAGTTTCCGTTTGGTTTCTATTATTAAATTAATTTTTTATCAAACCTAGATCAGTTTCAATGAGTTAATGCTGCTCCAGTCAACAAGACATGATTTTGTAAAATATTCTCTCGGATTACTCTGTTTATGGATTTTTATTTTTTAAACAATTTAATAATTGTTATAAGAAAACCTATTGCAACCACGCCGTAACCAATTACCATATCAAATTCATAAAGTATATGTTAACACCAATAAAACTGTTGACCGCTCATATAGTGACAAAATTTAGTCCATATTTCTTGTTGCAGTTTGTAAATGAACTGAATTTTCAATCGACACTGCGAAATAATAGAACGACTTAAAATCAACAGATAGGATACAAATCGGGACCGTAAACAGGATGGATTAAAACGATATCCCATCAATAAATATCTTATTTTTCAGTTTTTGTTTTGCAATGGAGATTAGTTGCAATAGATCGAAAGAAATGATGCGTAAATGTGCGAGAACATTTTGGTTGTTGTTAGCAAATAAGGTGAAAGTAAACTGTACCACAATAAAAAATAGGAAATGTTTGTTTTAATTTGGGTAATCTAATGAAGCATAGGTCGTGTAATTCAGAACAATGTGTACAAAGTTAACAAAAGCAACTTTAAATTAAATATAATAAAATTATTTCATTACCTACTAAATTTGTTGCTGAAATTCCGACTGCGTTGCCCAACAAGGAGATGTTCAAGTAACGGTTAATATGTAATTAGAGTGCAATTAGTTTCGACTAAGACGAATTATGAAATTGTATTTCTATTAATAACACATCCTATACATATTTCTTACTTATAGTTAATTATATGCTGTAAATATCTGTATTTATAACTGCCTCCAAATAAAAATCGGTTATTTACAACCAAATGTCACAATATAGAGAGATAGATATCAGCAATTAATAAACTATACAGGGTGTTTTTGTTAAAATATTAATAAAATATTATTAATTATAAAATGGGTTATTCTTTAAATTATAGGTTTATAGATTTGCACCAATTAAAATTATTAATATTTTGTAATAAATGTCATACTGTAAAATTTAAAAAGCAGCTATAATGCAAAATAATAATATTTATAGACGATATCAATACAACATTTGCGCTATATGTCTAGTGTGCGGCCAACTTGACTGCTTGCTATAAGTCTTTCTTTCCTTATATAAATAATTAAAGTACTGAATTATTTATACAAGTTGGGCAGAGTAATAACTATTCTAGAAAGGAATATAATATAGCAAGAATACTGAAATAGTAATTATGTACTTTAGTTTTATATTTTCTAATACAATACAATGATATTATTTACTTTATTCAAAATTATTTCATATTTGCAGCCATTCTTTCAAGTCACTTAAAACTTCAAATAAAGAAAACAACAAAACATTATTTTGAAAATAACAATTGTTGACTCAAGTAATTCATATTGTCTAAATAAAACACAACAATTCTTTAAAAAAATATAACTTCTCATGTAACCCCCTGTATATAAAATTATTCGATTAAACCTAGTGGTTTTTCTTAATATGGTAAAAAGTACAATGTATTTAGGGAACAAAAAAGACAATAAAAAATTGCAGACCATGAACCTTTACTTTATTACCAATTTTTTTGCAAATCTGGTCAGTTTGGCAATGTATTCAGCCGAGTGTTCCTTTGAATTTTTGTACATTATAATGGTAGGACGTGAAATTTCTGCATTTAACCAAGCAAGAATGACTGCTTTACATGATGCAGGAGTTGCAGGACACTCTAGTCATCAGATATCGGACATGTTGGGCATTCCTAGATCATCTGTTGTATGAATAATACACAGATATGAAGAATTTGATACAGTGGAAAACAGACCACGTAGTGGACGTATCGACATCTGCTATTCGAAGACGACTCTACAACGCAAATTTACTTGTTAAAAGACCATTACGGGTCTCCACTCTACTTCCAAGGCATCGTGCTGCCCGTCTCCAGTTGGCGCGAGAGCATAGGGGTTGGCTTTTACGCCAGTGGCGGTGGGTCTTATTTACAGACGAAACCAGAATTGGGCTGGTTACTGATGACAATCGACAAAGAGTCTGGAGAGAACCAAATCGTCAACAGCGACTTCATTTTCCCCGTGAAGTTGCTCCGTATGAAGGAGTACCGTAATATTTTGGAGTGGTACAATGTTCAACCGCCGCACCCCATTAATTCGCATACCACAGAATATGACCAGTCAAATTTACATCGAACAAGTTATTACGCCCATTATCTACCCCCTAAGTAATGAATTATGTGAAAATTTTGTGTTTATGGACTACAACGCTCGACCACATCGCGCAAGAAGAGTTCAAGAGACACTCGAATCAGGACATATCAATAGATTAGATTGGCCAGCCAACTCTCCTGACAGGAGTCCTATTGAAAACATGTGGGATTTTGTTGCTAGAGTCATTCATAATCATATTTCTCCACCTCAGACTGCAGATGAGTTAGTCGTGGCGGCAGAAGAAGAATGGAACGATATTCCGCAAGAGATCGTTAACCGCTTGATTATCTCAATGCACAGACGTGTCAATATGCTATTGGAACGTGGTGCAGGTCATATCGACTATTAGTCAAATAGAGAGCTTTGTTACTTCTTTTTGATTTAATAAATTTTGTCAAAAATGTCACACATTTGCTGGTTTTTAATTTTCTAAGTACTCGGTTTACCGAACATATTCTTTTCAAAAAAAAAAGATTCAGAAAACAATATACTTTTATAAATGTATTTGGTTTTTCTGACAAAAAAGAGTTCATTAACAAGAATGAGAGGGGGGGGGGACTTTTGACGTTGTGTATATAATCTTATTATACAATAAGTTAATCATTCAATAAAGTATTACTATACATGAGGAACATACATAGCGAAACTAAGTTAGCGTTGGAATAAGTATATTAATCTTGATATTAGTAAAGCTTTCTTTCCGTGTACCTCCATAAGTACAATATCCACATTTATTTTTACATGTTTTAATAATGGTTTTCATAAAAAAAATATTTTGTAGATTTTTTTATTTTCAAAAACATATCCAATAAATAATGTTATATTTCTGTTTGTTTTAAGTGCAATCGATGCCATTATGTACGAAAAGGAATATCGTACAAAGGTCCCAAAGTTAGTAACTTTTCTCAAACACGCTGTATATAATCAATATGGCTGTGAAGTACAACAAATTATGATTTTAAATGTAACGTTATTTTTATGCGAAAGATAGAGAAATTTTTGTTTGGCAAAAAACGGTGTTAATTTAATAATAGAAACCAGGCAAAAAGTTCCCGTTAAGTGAAGAAATTTATATAAAATTACGAAATTAAATCTGCAAACAATGCATTTTCTCTTAATAATGTAATTGCGCATAAAAAAATGTATTACCAATTCAATATGATAATACCGAATTAGCAATCTCAAGAAATTATACTTTCTTAAACATGTGGAATTGAGATCAAAAATTAATTAAACAACAAATTGCTTTTCACCGGGATAATAGCTGCACTTGTTACATAATTTTCAACTCGGCTTTCTTAATAAAGTAAATACTATGCATTAACACATTATGAATTTCAGTCAAGTCCATAAAGATCTTTGATTCATTATAGATATATACATACTGTACATACTTTTTAAATTAATAATTAAATAGAAATTCTAGGCAATAGGATTGTGAGTGACTTAAACCTATTTGAAATGTGTGATATAAACAAATTTGGAAGTACCTAGATTATTCAATGAAACTAAAATAGGTAAGTACTTGTTTAAGTTTGTTGTTTGTATAGTACCCAGCTATAAATTTTGTAAACAGTACTATTTCATGTACATTATGTAGTTCCTTACGAAAGTAACTATTACAAACATTTATCTTTATTATCAAATTTGACAATGACCCAAATATGCTACAGATACTTTTATGAATTTAAATTAATATCAACGTTCATTTGTCTCTGTGGTTTTGTATACAAACCACTGGCTTGGAACAATAAAACCATTTTTCACGTACCGGCAAATTTTACTCGAAAAATGTTATACGTAAGGTCGTCCTTTTCACCGTTTCTCAACTTTCCTATTTCCTGTTGCAAAAAAAAATAAATTAATTGTTAAAAAATTAGTACAAATTTAATATAATATAAATTACATGGAGTACATGTTCTATTTTTGGCTCTGATATTTCGGACACTCTGTATGTGAACAGTAGTTGAAAGCGTTCACATACATTGAGAGTAAACCTGTTGTCATCTGTCAAACTATCCTTCAACATTCAGATGTCGTGGAATTAATATTATCCTTGAAATCTTATAAAATACAGAAATGAACAGAGTATGTACCACAAGCCCGACCTAATTTTGTTTTGTTTCGATTCGTTTGTTTTATTCAGCCCCGTAAATTACTGCAATTCATCCTTGAATTTATTCACTATTTTGCTATTTTGAAACATATGCTATTATTACTATTAGCGAGTTCCTATAACGTCACGTGCTGAAGTGGCTACAACTTCGTTATTTTTAGAATTACTATAGCCGCAGATCCGTCATAACTTCGCTGCAGCAAAGTCAGTTGTAATAGTTTTTGCCGCCAACTTTAGAAACTACGATAAAGATGTTTACAAATAAAGAATTAGAACACGGAATACAACACAAACTGTTGAATGTAAGCGAAACATTAGCTCCTTCCATCTCAAGCAAGTGTTCCATTATGAAACTTTTCCGGTTTCGGTTTTTTTGCATACTAGCAAAGTTTTCATCGAGAACTTGTTGCTCTAAAAGACATTCACGAAATTATACCCTTCGTGGAAAATGCTATATAAGAAACCTTGCTGGAAAACACTGTGCATACATACCAGATGATTTTTGACGGTTTTTTACGCAGTCCTGGTTAGTATAACAAACAACTAAATTTGTAATTGCAAATATTAAGAAAAAATAACAAATATTAGTCTTATCTACACCTTTTCCTGATGTAAGGTGTTTATTCGTCCTGTAGATCTATTCAAATCCTACCGATGTAATTCGTCGCTTTCTTTTATAAGCTTAGTTTTTATTGAGGACCTTGACATTACGATTTGCTTTTAAATTCTTTCACACCTATACGAATTAAATATATATATTATTTTGATATAGTGATCACGTTGTATTCCGAAGTTTCTTTAGAGGGACATATTTTTATGAAGTAATTTGTCTATCTCCATGGCCTTACTAATTATTACTTGGCAAACCTTTGTGAAATCATCTTATAAACAACGGAATCTATTACCTGTTTGTGTATTTGCCAAAATTATTTTAATCGCTTTGTTGCAAAACAAGTGATGTTCCAACAATTTAAAATTTTTCATTCTAACCAAAGCAAATTTAATAGGAACTGTAACTGAATCTACAATCGCGGCACGCCTTTCATAGAAAACATTCTAAATTGAATAAAAAACAAGGAATTGTGTTGGTTATTTAAATAAAATTGGTACTTTATGAAATATTTGGTCGCGACAATAGGTGGATGAAATTTGTATAAGAATTTGATATTGTTTTGAGTATACAGTATGCGCCAAAAGTATGGAATAAATTCAATAAAAACGAAACAATTATTTTTTGGGAAAAATCCTCAAACAGGTCGATTTTTAATTTAAAAAATACATAATTTAGCGTAAAATGCGATTTTCAAATGTCATTTGTTTTCGAGTAATGACGTCATCGATTTTTTTTTAAATGGCAACACCATATTTTTTTCCTTGATTCTGAAAGATCGTTTAATTCTCTATCAGACAGTACTAAAATTTTGCCCTCTTACATAGGAAAGTTTTCGAGTAAATGACGATTGAATGTTGGAAAACGTAAATCAATTAAAATAAAGCATAAACGTTATCAAGTTTAGTTTTTCGAATTCCATAGTTCTTTTATGGATCACGTAGGTGAAAATCTTTGCAAAGTGTCATTGTCACACCGACTTTCTAATAAGTATTGTAAGCGACATATAAATTATTATTCAATTTAAAGTATTATGGCACATTTAACTGTTACTCAAAGAATTGAAATTTTAATTCTTATCGGATGCGGGAATATGACTAGAACTCAGCAGGAAGTGTGCGATTTATTTAATGAAAAATATCCAGATCGCCCTATCAGCCAATCAACAGTCAGTAAGGTAGAGTCTAAATTTAGAGAAACTGGCAATGTTGTAAATATTCCAAAACCTGGACGTCCAAGCATTAATCAAAATCAGAAACAGAACATTTTGATAAGTATGGTGGATAATCCTCATAATTCTTCACGATTGGTTGCAGTGAACAATGACACTAGTCAGAGCACAGTGCTACGTATCTTGAGGAAGGAAAAATATCATCCCTACAAAATTCAACTTGTGCATGAACTCAATGAAGATGATCCCGATCGCCGCTTACACTTTTGCGAAATTCTAATGGATTTATGTCAAGGAAATAAAAATTTACACTGGCAAATACTTTTTTCAGATGAGGCCACATTTTGTCTGAATGGTACAGTAAACCGTCAAACTTGCAGATATTGGAGTCGGGAAAATCCTCATTGGATGGCAGAGGCACATACCCAACACCCTCAGAAATTAAATGTATGGGCTGGAATAGTTGACGACAGAATAGTAGGGCCTGTCTTCTTTGAAGGAACCCTTACAGGACAAAGATATTTAGAGTTTCTAGAATATGACCTTGTTCCAGCCCTTGCAGTAATTTTTCCTAACGATAATGACCCTGACATTCCTGACGATACCATATGGTTTCAGCAAGACGGTGCACCTCCGCACTATGCGCGCCCTGTACAAGATTTTTTGGACAACTGTTTTCCTGGGAGGTGGATCGGCAGACGTGGACCGATAAAATGGCCTGCAAGATCGCCAGATCTTACACCTCTTGACTATTTTTTATGGGGATACTTGAAGTCAAAAGTGTACATTAATAAACCACGTAATTTAGAAGAACTTCAAAATCGCATTCGGGACGAAATACGCAGAGTTACCCCAGAAATCATTCATAATGTGCAAGAAGAATTTCTTCACAGACTTGCACATTGTCAAGAAGTTGGTGGATGGCAATTCGAACATTTAATTTAAGTATAAAATTTAATCAATTGTATTGATTAAATTTATACTTAAAAAATATGGTGTTGCCCTTTAAAAAAAAATCGATGACGTCATTACTCGAAAACAACTGACATTTGAAAATCGCATTTTACGCTAAAATATGTATTTTTTAAATTAAAAATCGACCTGTTCGAGGATTTTTCCCAAAAAATAATTGTTTCGTTTTTATTGAATTTATTCCATACTTTTGGCGCATACTGTATTTTGCTTTTACACTTATGTTTTTATTTTAATATTCCATGGCCGATTTCTTGGATATGTTGGCATACAGTTTTAATCTAAATGAAATTAAAATATGGTTCTGTTAAGCTTTGATACAAGAGTAATATTTACTGATACGAAGAAGAGGTATTCAGTTGCAGTTTTTGCTTAAAGTCATCACTTATTTATCAGCAAATTGAGCAATATCAACACTGTCAATATAAACCGCAAATGTTATGAATTTTATCTCACCTATATGCGATATTACTGCTTGTAATGAAGATGAGGAATCCAATCAATCTAAACTCTTCACAACTACATTTTTTTTTCATTTTCAAAAGAGTAGTTTTGAATTTAAAATGCAGATACGTTTGATTTTATGGTAGATATATCATACAATTGCGCAACAATTTTGTCTGAATTTGGCGTGGCAGATCGGCAACTCATCCGTAAGAAGTGCATTGAAAAAACTGGGTTCCTTACATACCTGCACAATTTCTGTAACAGTTACAGTTCAATAACTGCTAATTTAATTTAAAATTAAATGTTACCAGTTCGGAAATATTTGATGTCAGCAATTAAAACTATATATATACCAGTTTTATAAAGATTTATATTCCAATTTTATTGTTTCACTCTGTATATGATACGCGTTGAAATTAAGGTTGGTTCACAGTACTTGAATAAGCTGTAAACCATTTTTGTCCTTCATTCTTCGACATAATGAGTTCAATTTTTAACTAGAGGTCTATTTAATAATTATTTATGACTTCCTCGCGTTAGAATTTTGATAATTTCAGATAAACATTTAAAAAATAATTTCGGAAATTCGGTCACGAGCAAGTCATAGATATATTTTTTAACGATTTTTCACATTTGTCCCATTTCAATATATACAAAAATAACTGAGAAAAATGGTGTGCAAGTTTTGTTGCAATGGTATATATATCATACAATTGCGCAACAATTTTGCCTGAATTTGGCGTGGCAGAGCAGTAACTCATCCATAAGAAGTGCATCGAAAAAGCTGGGTATATCAGTTTTATAAAGATTTATATTCGAATTTTATTGTTTCACCCTGCATATGATGCGCGTTGAAATTAAGGTTGGTTCACAGTACTTGAATAAGCTGTAAACCATTTTTGTCCTTCATTCTTCGACATAATGGTTTCAATTTTTAGCTGGAGGTCTATTTAATAATTATCTATGACTTCCTCGCGTTAGAATTTTGATAATTTCATAAAAACATTTAAAAAATAATTTCGGAAATTCGGTCACAAGCAAGTCATAGATATATTTTTTAACGATTTTTCACATTTGTCCCATTTCAATATATACAAAAATAACTGAGAAAAATGGTGTGCAAGTTTTGTTGCAATGGTATATATATCATACAATTGCGCAACATTTTTCCTGAATTTGGCGTGGCAGAGCAGTAACTCATCCATAAGAAGTGCATCGAAAAAACTGGGTATATCAGTTTTATAAAGATTTATATTCGAATTTTATTGTTTCACCCTGCATATGATGCGCGTTGAAATTAAGGTTGGTTCACAGTACTTGAATAAGCTGTAAATTATTTTTGTCCTTCATTCTTCGACATAATGATTTCAATTTTTAGCTGGAGGTCTATTTAATAATTATCTATGACTTCCTCGCGTTAGAATTTTGATAATTTCAGATAAACATTTAAAAAATAATTTCAAAAATTCGCCCACGAGCAAGTCATAGACATATTTTTTTAATGATTTTTCACATTTGCCCCATTTCAATATATACAAAAATAACTGAGAAAAATGGTCTGCAAGTTCTGTTTACTTCTTTTGTAAATAGGTAGCATAAACAGAATATAATTTTTTGTATAGTAAAATAAGTGTCACGCCCCTTCGAAATCGTAGTTTCACTCAACTAAACCAGCCTTAAGTTAAAAGCAATGGGACAAGACCGTGAGCAATTTCAAGTATCATCTTTCAGCACTCCCTACTTACACAACAATGTATAATCACAGCATATTTAATGGTTACTAGGCTAGTTACAATTAACTTTTCTGGTTCTGTTCCACAAGATGAGATAATAAACTATAATTTACACACGTTAGCTTTTTTCATTTAGTCGAGGAATTACAATGCATTACAGTGGTAACTCACTTCATACATATACGTTACATTCAACAACAGTTGCATTCCTAGTTTAAGTATTATTATTACGCAAAGAGAACACATTACATTAAAAAACATTACAAATACCAACTAATTACCAGCTCACATTAAATTAATAATCATGTTAGCGATTCTGGGAAGGACCTTTCGAAATAATTCGACCGATTTTACGGTTCTCATCGCGTTAGTCTATAAAATGTATTTATGCTAACATATCGCGACGGAAAAACGTCAGAAATATCTAACACTGTCATTCAAGCGAATTGCGAGGAGTATGCACATCATGTATGCGATGAGGCAGAGATTATTAAAAATTAAAGCATGTAGATGATATACTGAGAGCGAATACATAATCAATTTATGTGTAATGGTTTGGCATTCCATTGTAAATTCTGATGATGTACTGACGAGGCCGTTCCGTTGTTTAAGCTCCACAGCTTTAGACACCAAAATTCTAAAATCATTTACTACTTGACAATATACAGAACAATATTCGTAAAACTAAAGTATTCTAAATAGATTTGAGAAAAAAACACATCGTATTCATAAAAATAGTAGCTAGGGTCAAAATTAAGTCAAATATCATCTATACGAAGTCAAAAGCAAAGGGGTTGCAACACATATCCCTGTGGTACACTTGACAGTACACTGTATTGATTTCAATATACTGAGAACAATTACAGCAACAGCAAACTAAATAATAAATGGAAACATGTCTTGTTTCAATTTCATTTGTATCCTACTTGAATTTTAGATATTTTCTACAACTCTGCGTTCAATTTATGAAAGAAGTTCAATAAGTCTCGGAGAAATCAGCACCGCCACTGTTAAAACCACAATTAGTGATTAGTACATTTTTTACCTGAGGATCGAGTAAGTGCAAAGTGATCCTATGACGGGGAGAGCGGATGTTCCAAGTTTCAAGGATGCTCTGTTCCCGTCTCAATCGCCTTTTAACTATTATATGCATTGTTGCCACTTATTCAAACAGAAAATCCATCAGCTGACTAATACACCATGTACGTGTCCGTAAAAATAATAAATAACTTAGTGACATTGACTATGAAGACAAATGTAATGCTGTTTCGATGATAATATCACCTAATTTCTTTTAAAATGTAATTCTGTACATTTTTCTTCCGGAAAGCCTCTGTCGAACACTAATTTCAGAAACCCATAACAAGGGTCTAGTATTTATAACCCTACGGATTCTTTTTCTAAAAAATCTACTGCATAAAAGTAATTATTTGAGATATACTGTATACTGCCGTATTTCTCGCCGTAAAATAATCAAATTTATAGTGTTTTTATGTACAAAAATTTAATTCTTGATGTTTTGTTTATCCACCTATTTAAATTCTCCTCAAATAAAATAGTAACCTTTAAAAAGCGTTTGTAAGACACATTATTTTGTCATTCTAACCTCACATTTTGACAATTATTTTCACATACTTAAAAAGAAAAGTGAACAATCGTTTATACAGAACTATGTAAATTATAAGAATATTTACATCTACAATTAAATTTTTAAAAACACGTATTTTGAAAGATTTCAGTACCTAAAAGTTTGTTGGCTAGGTTAGGTTATTTCCTTTCCACTTCCAAAATGATTCGTTAAATGTATTCTAATATATAACTAAGTTAAATTATTTGTAATTGTCTTGGTGAAGCTTCTGTCTTTTTCATTCAAACGTCAGACTGTAATCATTTCTGCACAAATTCTACAAATCGAAAGTACCTCGATTTTTAACATTAAAAGTAAGGATATATCCGATGAGTTGGCAACACTGACAACATGCGCTGCTGTATGCCGTACCAATCTTGCAATTACCATGTGACTATCGACCCATATCCGATTATGTAAGCATAGACGATCCCGAATGAGCGCCCACATTAGATTCGAGACCAATTTGAGAAGAAAAAAACAACACAGACTTAATCGAAACACGCGCAACCAGAGCTTGAGGAGGAAAGTTTTGCATTCCGCTTATTCCACAAAAAAGCAACTGGTTGCATACGGAGAAGTGTAAAATATGTATCGGCTCTGCTAGATGGACTTTCTAAAAGTGCACAAACTTTTCTGATAAAAGAGTTATAGAAGCATGATAGAAATATTAGGTTGACTGCACTCATTATTGATTAGATAACAGTTTCTTTGGTTGTATGTTGAGAACGTTTTTTCTAATTCCTGCGAAATTAAGTTATTAACGTCACTTAAAATTGCTCTCCAAGGAAAGTTTAAGGCATGAATCATGATGTCCAAGCGATTGGAACAACCAATTTTTGACAAGATGCAACAAATTATTGGAGAAATGAAAGTTTAAGTACCTGAAAACCTCAATCAAACAGTTTTTTTTTTTCAAAAATAACTTACTAACTTACTTAATAACGAACTAACTAGGGATCAAGAGATCAAGGCGTACTAAATCCGCTGACCATGAATTATTATTTTGTTTTACTGCATCTTTACAAATGAGTTAGTGGTAAGCGATACACTCTGTACAATTACTTCATCTGTGAAGATGAATCTTCTCTCTAAGTAACCGTCGCATCGTCTGGAATGCTTAGTTTGAATTACTGAATCGGAACAAAAGTTAAATGATACCGTGAATAAAAACGTTGAAAAAACCTCCAGCAAAACGTTCGAAAAGTGCAACTGCATTTTTTCTCCATAATCCAGAATTTGCTTCAATTAAGAATATGTACATTGTAAATATTTAATATATACTTACGTAATTTTGCATTTAAAATCTTCTGTCGTCCTTTTGCACAAACACGATAAAATCGGGTATTCTTCCTTTTCGTGATCTAACAACGCATTAGCAACGTCCGTTTGGAAAAATGCTTTTTCATTACAAAAAAACATAACTTACACATGTACTGCTCACAAAGTTTTTACCGACTGTGATAGGCACAGAAAAAAGATAATAGTGATAGGTATTATATTTTGTATGAATTTTATATAATTTATGTAATAATTTAGTAAATTTAAAAATTATAACCATGTTAAAAAATTTGTAACCACCTGTGAATATTCAAAGGTGCCGAAATAAAACGAATATATAACGACAGAAAGCGGTCTAACCAACAAATTTTTAGGTACAGAAATCTTTCAAAATATGTTTTTTTTAAACTCAACCGTTAATGTAGATATTATTATAACATAAACTTACATCTCATATAAGATTGTTCGCTTTTGTTTAGAAGTATGTGAAAATAATTAAAATGTGGAATTAGAAAGGTAAATTAATGTGTCTTACGAATGCTTTTTAAAGGTTATCATTTTGTTTGAGGAGAATTTAAATAGTAAAAGTGGATGAACAAAACATCAAGAATTTTATTTATAATATTTTTTTTGTTCGACATTTTTTATTTTTTGAAATGTCTGTACCTAAACACACTAAAAATTTGATCATTTTACAGCGAGAAATACGGTGAGTTTAAGGGTGTCGTATCCTTGAAATAGCGTTTTCTGCAAATACAAATAATTTTAGATATTTAAGAACATAATAATATAGAGCTTAGCAAATAACAGGAGTGTTATCTCATGCTACCTGCGAATATTCAAAGGCACCGAAGTAAAACGAATATACATATAACGACAGAAAGCGGTCTAACCAACAAATGTTTAGGTACAAAAATCTTTCAAGTTACGTATTTTTTTCAATTTAACTGTAGATGTAAATATTGTTGTAACATAAACTTTACATAGTTCTGCCTAGAAAGAAAAGCGAACAGTCAACTTTTCTTTATAAATATGTGACAATAATTGTTAAAATGTGGGGTTAGAATGGCAAAATAATGTCTTACAAACACCACACATTTGATCATTTTACAAATCAGTGTTGATTCGATAAAAATTTGTCTTTAGGTCCAATAATAGAAATATTTATTTATTTATACAGGGTGGACACATTCGCAATAAGTCTCTTTTAATTTTAATACGTATATAATACATAAAAAAATATTTTTAAAAGTATAATTTTGAAAATAAGACTTAAAGTTTTTTTGAATATATTACTAAGAAATAAATCAATACTATCCTATATCATTTCATACATCATTAATGGCGACATTGTAATAATGAATATTTATTAACAAAAAGAGAAGACTGGATTTTGATATCACAATGGTTTTTGGTTATTGTTTATATGATAATGTACTTATTTTTTTATACAGACTACCTGCAAATAATATTTTTTGCTCTGTGTAAAAGCTCGTTATTTATTTTTTATAACAAAAAGACAATCTAATCGTATTGTTCTGAATAATTAAAAATGGACTCCCCATTACCCCTCCAGCCCTCCCCTCATCCACCCTCACACGTCACAGCTTTGAGATCTTTTTTATTGCGAGAAAAAAGAGATATAAGATTAGAAAATGTTCTTTAAATTGTCTTGCCTATTCATTCGTTCAACGCCAGCTATTTATCTCGACCAAAATTTAAATATCAATCGTTTCCAACAACTCAACAGAATATCCGCATATCCGACGAAGAAGCGTTCGGATGAATGCGAGAATCGTTTTTATGAATAACGTCAACGAAACCCGGTGTATATTTTTTTGGGGCGAGACCTAAATGCTCGGCCGACTGGACTTTCCTCGCGGACCAGACGCATTATCAGCGCGGTGCCACAAGGGTTACACGGGGTTAACGCGGAGGGGGTGGTTCTCCGGCCGCAGATTGGCGTTCGGCGGGTACCTCGCATCGCACCGTGCGCCGTTGTCTGTTGCCGTGTCAGTTGAAGCAAGACCACTTTCACTTCCCTACAAAGCAGAGACCTTGAAAGTTTCAAACAGGTAAAATCAGTCTCGAGGACAGTTGAACCAACACAGAACGATCAATTACTTAATACAACGCTCGTTCTGCTGTGTATTACGCCATTTGTTATTTATGAGATTCACATCACCGCATTCATATTCATTTATTATACCGATTACGGGAGAAAGACTCCGAAGTAATTAAAAATTGAGGCAGTGAGGTTTTAAATGGATTAAGTAGTGCATGTTTTAGAGGTCGGGCAGGTCCAGACAATATTACGCGATAGTGAAAGTGTTATAGTATGGCCACTTTCCCTTGCTATAACGTAATTCTAACATAATACGACAAAACAATGGGGTATTACAAGTATTACAAGAGCGGTTTGCAGGGCGTTTTTGGGGACCGAGTAGCAAACGAGCGGAGGCAGAAATGTTAGGAATGAGTGAGCGTAGTATTACAGATTTAATTCCAGATGCATTAGATCTTTCTATTCCCAGCATAGGTCTGTTATTGCATCGGTATTATACAACAGTTCCCCCTCCGATGCGGGTATTGTGAAAGTCCGGTTGTGGCCCCAGTTCGGGCCCCGTTTGCGAGCGACGAGTCTCCTTGGCTTCGCCGGTGAAAGCAAATGAAACGCTCGGAATGTTGTTCGCTGCAAGTCGCAGAGCGACGAATGCAAAATTACAGCACCGGTTGGTAGCGCGTACGGGAACTAAAATAGATTCTGTACTGTGGCGAAATTCCGCCACAGCCAACTCTGCCAAATAGTACACAGAGCAAAAAGTACGGAATATCGCGCAGTCGCCTGCTCCTTGCGACCTTGAAAGTAGAGAAAGATAAGCTGCGAGTGAGCTAGCAATAGGAAAAAAACTTGTGCCGGTGGTGGGGGGCTTCCAAAAGAAAAGAGGGGAAAGTAAAGGGAGAAATTAAGAGTTAAGTAGTATTATGTGTGATCCCGTGAGCAGAGCTGATGTCGATAATTCACACATAATTGCAGACTCTCGGGGGTGGCACTCTGTACCATACAACGGCGCCAACTGCACCCGGCGGCTCATTTTCAGGACTTCAGGAAACTTGCTTCAATACACACCGCGCGCTCCGTTGTGAAGGCTCGTATTCGTTCACTTTTACTTTCATTTGTGGCGCAACCCGGTGTTGAAAACTCGTGCCCCAAAAATATTATACACTCGACGCGAAGGCAGACCAGCGAGAAGACGCGATTCAACGCGGTGCACACTCAACGCGACGGCGACGGTGACATCGTCAGTGTGGTAGTGTGGTGGAGCTATTATGGCTCGGTGTCACGGTAGTGAATTCTCTTCTGGTGCTCGCGACCCTTTGGATAACACAGTCGCGGGTGCCCTGTAGGACTAAATATTTCTCCGGGTAAGCCACCCCTCACCTGTCACCATCACTCGCCGTTGCCCAACGTCACGACCCTCTCCAACCTGTTGCTTACTTTTTCGCGCTCTATTACGTCAACCATTCGATTTTACTCGCGCACTGCCAAAGCGCGCCTCGTGCAATTCCTGAACTGCTTTCAATTTAAATTATGTAACGCTCATTTCTATTATTTTCATTACATCACACCACATTTACTGCCATTACCAAATTACAAACTATTTATTTCAATATACTCTACATCTCCAACAAAAAAAAAAACGTTCTATTTTTTAACAAAACAATCCCTACATATGTAGGTAAATACACATAATCGTATTCGTCGATTTCGCAACGATGTGTTTCTCGCGACACAATTCATGAATACGCTTAACACAGTAAAGCTCCATTAAAACGAAAATGAAAGTGTATCCAGCGTAACTCTTTGCATTTGTGCTGCAAACACCTGTACGCAAGGCGTGCCGTTTTGTACAATTACCAAAGCTCTCGTCTGCATGTGAGAATGTTGTTTACCTTTAATGGTTCGATTTTTTCGATAATTCGAAACCGAACGCACGTAGCCGCGGACTGTTGCCCAACGGGACCTTTTAAACGAATTTTCCCTTCGGTATTCCACCATTCACCATTTTTTTTTTTTTTATAATATTTTTGGAGACCGCGATGCGCAGTCAGCAAGCGAAATTTCGTGAAACCCACACCGCTCATCGTCTCTCAGATTACTACATTTCGGTGCATTTCTTTAAGTTAATATATGTAAAAATATTACTGCCCATGTTATAACTGGGTTATGTAACTAATTAGTATTCCAAACAAATGCTAATCTTCGATTTAATTAAAAATGATAAATTACTGAGAAAACTATAGCTGTATTGGTATTAAATGGCTCATTATTTGTAATTATAGTTTTTTTCTTCGATAATTGTACTGAGATTATACTATTTTTAAACATTCACGTATATTTCTTATCCTTTCCTTGGAACGTAGAAATTGTAGAATTTCAAGGACCTTTTATTAGGGTCTGAGCTGCTATTTCTTCGCAATTCTTTGTTATGAATTGTGCAACTGAACGGAAACTGCGGGTCTTAAGAAATCATTTTTAAGAAAGTTAAGACTGACAGTAAGCACTGAATAATTTTGAAGTTATATTTGATATTGTTCTTTTCCGCTTCGTTCTTGCAGTATTCAAAATTTCAGGGTATTTTTCAAAATTATGTACCTTTATTTATATTTTATATTATTCATATAAACCAAAAAAAATAGATATAAATAAAATGCAAACGTGTCTTACACCTTTAACTAGCTTCTTATGTTTTACTTTTACTTGGTATATTCCCAACTAAATTACCAACATTTGACCCAGCAAAGGATTTTTGGGTTTATACTTAACAACCTGGCAAACTCAATACGCTGGTCAACCACTCCATTTAGCTACTAATTCTATTCAGAAGTCTAAAACAACTTTAATAAAAAGCAGCAGGTTGAATGAGCTTATAGAAAAATAAATAAACTAATACTTCTAAATCACGCATGCCAAATTTATTAAATATATGTCAAAACTTACCTTAATGTGTGTACAATACATTTGGCTCGGTTATTTAACTTGTTTTAGTGAATTGCACTATTTTTTCCCCACGATTACTAGATCTAAGGTATCCCTACCATAAAAATTTTGTTCATATTTTTTATATACCTTTTTTAATTTCATAGGTCAGATATCTTTGTATACTCTACATCAATACCCATATTCGTTATAAAACGTTCTATCGTATCCCATTATGTAGGATATTCAGCTATTTCGTCTATTAAATTTTAATTAAAAAGAGCCATTTTTATTATTATTGGTTGTTATATCCAGAATATTACTCTCTATATCAACCAGTGGTGTATCCAAAGTGAAATAATGGGGCTACTACTTACCCCCTCTCCCCTCAGAATATGATCATTCCATTACATGTCAACAATATGTAATAAAATTGTAATTATAATTTATTAACAAAATTGGAATACTTGATTTAGTTATTAAATCATTGTTTTTATTTATTGTTTATATGCCTTTTTTATTATTTTCGATCGTAATCCTATTGTTCCAACTGATTAAGAATGGGTCACACAAAATTTAGTTCACATTTTATAAAATCTCCCCATTAACACCCCCCCCCCTTTCCCCCCATTAACACCCTCCCTCCCTCCCTCAAAACAAAATCATGGATGCGCCACTGATACGAACCTTATCATTGCAATTAGTATCTAGAGGAGTAATTTTTGTTGAGACATAATAACCCTTTTGCTTCAGGTTGTCCTTTTCCAAATTACGAAATTCGCCATGTACTCGGAGGAACAAGATTCGCACGGCTTATTAACCTTGCATTATGGGAAACATCATGCTACCATAGTCGACGAGATCAAAACTTGCTTTGCTTCTGAGAATTACGCAGACATGACGTTCGTGTGCGATGACAAGACAACTCTAAGTGCCCACAAGTTGATAATGGCATCAGCAAGTCCTTTAGTTCGCCGCATCCTGGGTGAGAGTGCCCATGCTCACGGGCCCAGCGTTGTTCTCATTCCAGGGATTAAAAGTTGCCACCTCCGTCACCTCCTGGACTTCCTTTATAACGGACAAGCTTGTATAAAGGTATCGGTAAAACTACACCCATACAAACCTCCTTCCTACCTTCTCATCACTTTGTTAAAAACAAAAGTCAAATAAATATTTTATTCCAGTCGAACGAGTTGGACAGTATCCAGGAACTTTTCGAGTTGCTTCAGATCAAGTCGGACATGTGGCAGTCTTCCAGCACGGAAGAGGCCAAAACTCAATCCGAAGACGATCGGAGCTGGACTCCCACGGAAAATGAAAATTCAGAACCAGTGCATGTAAAAAGGGAAACGGATGACGATGAAAAAGAGGAAGGTGAAATCAAAGACGATGACGACGACGAAGACACCGTAGACAGTAACACCCAAGAACAGGTCACGGTATCACCGAATCCAGTTAACTTATCTCTCAATACTAAAAACACGGATAACGATGACAAGGATAACGATTATGAGAGTAATTCTGAGGTAAGTTTGCTTCTGCACAGTTTATCTCGTTTTAATGAGGTTTTGTTTTACATAGAAAACGGAACAAAAAAATCCTGACATGTTAAAAATCGGCCAATCGACAGTGAAAATTGCCCCAAAGGTACATGAGCTCTCACAGTTCCACCATCACAGAATGAAACGTAAAAGTGTTTATACAGAACCCATAGATTTGAAACACCAAGAGGAACTTGCACAACTCAAACCTCCTATAGCAGATCAGAAGTTGATATCGCTCGTACAGAGTCCTGACAACTACGTAGTGACACCACACAGGAAAAGAAGACCGGGCTTCCATAATTCGCCAGCGCAGAATCCACCATTTGTGCCGTTTTCCCCATCGTACATAGACGATGCAAGTCATCATCAACATCATAGGTACAAGACACTTCCTCCGTTACTAGCAGCACATCATCCCTTGTCTTTATCTGCTCCGCCATTCTTAGTGGACAGGACTCACACGCCGACACCAGGTCAACATCCGGACACTTCTGGAGCTCCAGATAACGTTGTGGTGAAGTACAGACCCCCCAGTGCTGATCAGGGGTTGACGTCGGATACTTATCAAACTTTCGAGCACACTTGGGGAGCTTGGTCTTTGTGCCAGACCCAAGTAAACGCCCCTGCGAGTAACGAGGAAACTAGGGACCCTCCGGCATCGTTTTCGGCAAGTGGTAACGATGACACAGCCGAAAGTTCATCCCATGCCACTGGAACTAGTAAACAATCCCTACCCGCAGTTCAAGTTCGAGAGTACCGTTGTGAATACTGCGGCAAACAATTCGGTATGTCGTGGAATTTGAAGACTCACTTGCGAGTACATACAGGTGAAAAACCTTTCGCGTGTAGGTTGTGTGTGGCGATGTTCAAGCAGAAAGCACACTTGCTGAAACATTTGTGTTCTGTGCACAGGAACGTTATATCTTCGAACGATGGAAATTCAGGCAGGTTCAACTGCTGTTTCTGTCCGTTGTCATTCGAATCTCTTCCCGAGTTGATCAGACATTTGTCGGGACCTCACAACAATTTATTGTTAAGTAAAAACATGCACGAGCTCAAGTAGCTCCATTCACATTCCATTGCCTATGATGAGGTCGTATAGAATATTGAGAACGACCACATCTCGGATCTTGTGATATGCTGAACCTGTCAGTGCCTTTCATGTATCTCGTGTGGACGTAGGTGTAGTCGGTTACCCTCAGGGATATAGTAAGTAGTTTTTGTCCCAGGGTCAGGCACCAAACTACGGGACCAATTGTGCCTTCCACTATAATCGACGCCCTCCTTGTAATTGTGTTATAGTTGTATTGCCTAGACATAATCTCAACCGATGTTGTGTTCAGTTTGACTTTACGTACCTAACTACGCGTGGTGTGTATGACAAGTGATTTTATGTAATTTTTCGGCTAGCCCGATATTAATTGCAATACTGTTTATATAAATTATTAAAGGTCCACTGTTATATACATCACAAGTGGATTGATATTTATACATTAACCAAAAATGCTGGAACATTTTTAGCCAACTTTAACTCGCACGATCTCACTAAGATTACGACGAATGGGTGCCCAAAATTTCCCCAACAAATTCGATCAACATGACCTTTGACAGGAAAATATTTATTATCCCTAAATAAAATACGAATAGCTATAATACTCAAATACTCCAGCGTGTTGACTATTCCGTAACCATTCTTCTCTGTCAAATTTCATTGTGATTTTATACTTTTTAGACCTAGCACAGAATGAAATTATAGACAAACTTTAGATTATTTTTGCGAAGGCTAGACGCACACAATTGATATATACGAAGATTATTTCCAAAGTGGAGAGTAAATTTCATCATTTTTGAACATATCTAACGATATTGTTATTAACTGAAATTTCCATATTCAACATATCATATTTTTGCGGTAATGTATAAACAAATTATTGTTGAATTTACGATCCCTCCCGGAAATATTCTCCGCTTCATTTTTTTTTTCAAAATTTTATATTATTTCTTTATTTGTGCAAAGCATTTTTAGTTTTTGTATGCAACACTTGTATATTACTTGCTTATGAAGTTTTTACTATAAAACTGGAAGATACGACGTATATTTTTTTAATATACACACCAAAGAAGTAAAAATTAGGTTGATTTGCAATCTTTGTAAACTAATCATCTCTCTTATAATTTGCTCTCATTTTCCTCTATAGATCTTAATCTTTTAATGGAAATTCGAAGGCCATGCTAGCTAGTTTTTTTTTGTATAATTTAAATAATTTTTAATTTATGCTTTGGCCGCTACTTTGCACGTCTTTTTTTAAATTTTTTTAGAACAAATCCTTTTCTATAAATAAAATTACTTAATTACGCGAACAAATTTTGACGGCACGATTGTTTTTCGAAACGTGGTACAAATGTGGTAATTTAGTATTTTTTTTTTGTTAGATTTGTAAAATGTAAATAAAATAGTTTTGTAAATAATGTAAGTAAGGAAATAAAATATTTTCTCTTGTGCCGTACCTTTACTTCACCATGCAGGCTGCACTACAACCAGCTGTGTCGTCATGTATTTATTTTGTATATTTTTCACCTTAGATTCTTAAAATCAAAAATGATATCAATAATCGGTTATAAAACATATTCATATTTCGACACGTTGGCAAAATTTTTAGACAAAATTTATTAAAAAAAAATCAGGTAATACACAAATATGAATAACTTTTAACTAATGCATTTGTGCAATTCGGTAATTAGCATTAATTAAATCAAGAAAAGCATATATTTTCATCAAATTTCATTTTAACGTAAATTAGTATAAATCGTATTTTGACCATAAGAATCTAGAGTGGGTCGCTGGACCATACATTTCAGGGACACCCTGTATACATATAAAATATTATTGTCCCAATATCCGTCATAAATACCGGGTGACAACAGAAAGTGGGAACACGCTGTAACATTTTTATGACTGCTGATAAAAATTTGAAATTGGGTGGGTTTATACTAGATAGTGCCATGAATTCTTGGAGGTCATTTCGGATTTCATGACGTTTCTGGTTTGACCGAAAATGACCGTAAATTTATATTTGTAAATGGGACACTCTGTATTTTTTGACATTTTTGGAATCAGCAGATCAGTTTACGTATGGTAGGACCAATTTTCTAACACTTTTTCTGAATGTAAGTATTTTTTTTTTTAGTTTTTAAAAATAAAACTAGAAGGCCGCGACTGGCAGAAATTATATTCTTTTTTGACGGATTTTAAAAATTGTTATACCACAAAATTCAGAAAAAAATCCTTTATTAAAAAATCAATAGGGCCCACCCTCTTTACATTTGAAAAAAATTAGTTTTTAAGGAAATACAATAAATCGAAATTTTTAGTGATAACTAAAAAAATGTGCAAAAATATTCAAATTTAGAATTTTTCCTATAATTACAAACAAAAAAAAACAATTTCTGCCAGCCGCGGCCTTCTAGTTTTATTTTTAAAAATGAAAAAAAAATTACTTATATCCAGAAAATTGGTCCTACCATACGTAAAATGATCCGCTGATTCCAAAAATGTCAAAAAATACAGTGTGTCCCATTTAAAAATATAAATTTACGGTCATTTCCGGTCAAATCCGGAATGTCATGAAATCCGAAATGACCTCAAAGAATTCATGGCACCATCTAGTATAAACCCACCCAATTTCAAATTTTTATCAGCAGCGATAAAAAAGTTACAGCGTGTTCCCACTTTCCATAAAACTGACCTACGTTCTGTTTATAAACAAGAACAACACTCAAAATAAAACATAAAAAGTTTTATTTGTCATGTTTTATCCCAAAATGAAACGCTTTATTACTTACAGATATTTCTCGTATGAGTAAGGAATTATGGAACACCCTGAGTATAAAACATATTTTAATAGGGCTCTTCAAAAATATTAAGTAATTCGACTATTTTGTCGGCATATTAACCAATGGCATAATTTATATAATACATGAGGTCAATTTAAATACCTACTTTCCAAATAAATGTAATATGTTCCGAAAAATATACGTCAACGCGTTTAATAATAAGCCAAAAACAAATGGGAAATGACCAAGAAAATTGATAACAAACTTAAATGCCTAAAGTTAATCAGTCCACGTCAACTTTCCGATCTGGACCATTTTGTATACATTTTTTACATGCACATAAGTGGTAAACAAAATCAGAATTCGACCAAGTTCTGATTGGCTCGACTTACTAATTCACTTATAAATAATTTATGTGATAAGACTTGCCCAATAGAATGTGAATGTATGTATTTGAAAAGTGAAATATAACAGAACTTTAGTCTAAACGTTAGCTATAGTTCATTTCGTATATACAGGGTGTTCCCATATTACCAGCTACCAGTTTCTTGCGACTCACACCCTACAAGTACACTAATACGTCCTTGGCAGTAAACGACATAATTTCATAAATAAAACTGTTTCAAATACCCCCCCCCCTCCTTCTTTGCACTATTTTTTTTTTCTAAAATATGAAGGGTTTGCTAAAAAAATCTCTTTCGTAAAATGTTTTTTTTGTTAATCATTATTAATTATTTTGAACACAGAAACTGTGGTAGCTCCATGAATGTGGGGATATCCTGTATTAGAGACATGAAGCCTCCATTTAAAGGCTTGCGGTTAAAAACACTAACGCGATTTCAACGAAACAATGTCGCACTTAAGAATTACATATTTATAAAGATATAAAAAGGACAGAACATTTTCTGCAACGAATGAGGGGCAAAGTGCCCTTCACTTAACTCATTACAGAAACATTAGACATGAAGTAGTGTTGGTAGTTCGTTATTTTTTCCTAAATGGCTACGCCTCTGTTCAAAGTATCTACCATCTGGCGTCGCAATTCGCCTACTGCATCGACTAGGGTTTCCTATGTCATTATAAATTGTTCCTAATTCTCACAGAACTCTTGTAGTACATGCAGCACATTACATTTTAAATAAGCAATAACTATGACGATTCTAATTTGCCACTTAAAAATTGAACGTGAGAAGGGTCAGTGAATAACGTGGACGTCACATAAATAGACGAATTAAGGTCAGCAGAAAATCAAATGGACGCCTATGTTGGAAACCAGGCCTACTTCAAATAAAAATATAGATAATCGCATTATTTATATGCCTCGAAAAAAATAAAATTATATGCATGCAAGAATAATGTTAAATAACGTTACAGATCTTTACATCGTCCGTATAAACAACACACCGTATATAATTCGTTCGTAATCAACTAATTTATATTAAACAAATAGCATTAGCATTTTTTGACATCGTAATTTTTTTTAAAACTGTATTTACCATTAACTTCCTAAATGTCATCAAAGAAACATATGAACATCGTAAATTGTTTCGATAAACCGTATTTCTACTCCATGAACATTTAATTCCACTTAAAAATTGCAAGTTCTAATCAGATATACAACAAATGTACTTTTGGAATCGAAAAAACTAGAGGATTTCAAATATTAACAAATATACAGGGTGTTTCTTAAAAAAACAACAAATTCGAGTCATATTTCTAATCACGATCACAGTGTAATTGTTTTTTAAACATCGTCAAACTATATTAGAAAAATATTTATAACTTTTATTTGCCATTTGTTCAGAGAAAATATAAAGATGACGGTGTACACTTAATAATTCATAATGATAATGAATTCTTGAAATTGTTTATCATGAAGATTGAATAAATAATATAACAATATTTGTTTTAGTCTACATCAAACATAATCTGAGAAATTTTCATAAACACAATTCAATCCTAAATAGAACAGTAAAAAAAGTATAAAATCGGTATTTAAACAATATTCTGTAGGTTGCTCGGCATTGTAAGCAACAGATAATAAAATGCTTTTACTGCAAATTTAACACAAAGTAGGTATGAGATGAGTTAGTCATATTTAAGCTACGAAGTATTTTATAGAAGAAAAAACAACTATTACTAAAATATAATGACACTGATTAAAGTTTCCTTACTACTTACTGCGAAGTGATTGGCGTTATATATAACCAAGATATGTAATTAAAAAACAATAATTATGACAAAGTTTACAGTGCCACCTATATTAATATAACCGAATCAATATCCATGTTACTTCTGCTACAGTTAACTAACACATTTTGAAACCTATTAGCGCCATCTCATAGAGAACAACTGAATGAATGTATTTGCAGGTAACTGTAATTATTAACTATATTACGATGATACTTTTGTATGATAGATGGAAGCACAAAACAACAATGTAAATTTTAAACGATTAATTAAAGCTTTAATGCAACTTAATAAATATAAATACATAGAGTCCGACCGATACTTATCTCACTAATAAAGAGTCTATACTCATTATTATTATGTGAATATGAAATATTATATGAAAATAATCAATATCAGATTTTTTCGGGAAAATCAACAATAAACTTTAATAATAGCTTTAATTGTTGAGCTATGCAGCAGATTAAGAGTTCTGTAAGAACATAAATTAATCAGTTATGACTGGCAACTACAGGAATTTCATCTATCATCTACTTTTAAATGAACAATAAAATATATTTTAATAATTGTTAGTAAAACTTGTTCTACTTGACTTTTTAGTATAATGCAATAGATTGTGCATCTAGAGAACCCTAGAAAATCCATCAAATAATATGAAGCTCTAATATACAACTGAAACATATAATTAATGTATGCAATTGCATATATTCCCAATTTCCAATTCTTGCGGGCAAATACACGATTTAAAAGTTATTAAGGGTTATAATGTTCGGCCAAACAGTGTAGCTGGCTGACGGCAAATTTAACTTTGTGCCCCTGTAAGTTATGCAATTGTATGCAGAAATTTAGCAAAACAAGTCTTCTTGGCGGACAGATTTCATGAATATAAATGCAAAAAATTGAAATCTGAGGCAATTGTCTGTTATATGAAGACTTGATTTACTAGCCTACAGCTTTCTTTTTTTATAATAGTGCCTAACAACGCCTCACCGCAGCCCTAAATGTGGGCAATATTGCGACCGAAATATTGCTCAGATCTATTTTTTTTTTGAAAATATAGCTCTGCTGTCTAGTAAAATAGACTTTTATTAGTTGATTAAAACTTGCTCCATCTTAATACGAATTTCCATTGAGGAGAAATATGAAAGCGCGTGGACGTCTAAAAACGGTTTTGTAAAATTGCGAACATTACAGCCTTAAGCAGATCTGTATGTAGATCGACACTAAGTTTTACATTTTAGGACGAACCCTACTACGTGTTAACACAACGTCCAACATCCTGTACAAATCCTACTTGTGATTCTACTAAGCTAACACCAATTTACTAAATAAAAATTAACATACGAAAAGCTGAATAGACAATATGTGAACCAAAAACGTGACCACAATAAATCAAGACGGAACACTTTAAAATTCCTAGTTAAATGCCTGTTTGTCAACAATATTTATTCACAGATCGAATGAGGATAGTTCGAGAGGCCAACGCAGGTTATTCGCCTTCTTAAAAGAAGTATAAGAGAACCGTTTGTTAATTAATAATAACAAAACCGACTCAATCAAAATGACCGCCTAGGCGGACGACATCATTTCTTTTTGTTTTAACGATTTTGAGGCAGTTTTCCAAGTACGGCCGGTACTATATAAGTACGTTCAAGTGTCGGGAATTCAAATTACCGCAACGATGATTCGAGTGCAGATCTTGTTGGCTCTAGTGGCCGTAGGCAAAGCCCAGGTTCCGAGCTTGGGCTTCTGCCCTGAGTACATGCCCATGGCCGACTTCGATATGGAGCGATTTTTGGGGAAATGGTACGAGGCTGAGCGGTACTTCCAATTTTCTGAAGTTGCCGCCCGATGTGTCGTCACGGATTACGCGAGAGCTAGTAGCGGAAAGATTTATGTGTCCAATGAAGTTACCAACAGATTGTGAGTACACAAGCATAATATTTTTGATATTTAAATGACACCCAAATAAATACCACCCAGTATATTAAATAATTTAAAATAAGATGAATTATCATTTATTTTTGTATCTCAATTCCGTTAATGATAATGAGAACATATGTAGATATAGAAAAAAGGGCTAGTTATGAGGGAATGTAGTATTTCATCATTTTACATCAGAGAATATGTTCAAATGCGTCATTGCTTAAACAGATGTCCTTATGCTAATGTAGTTTTAATTTATCATGCACATGATCTTTAAACTGCTACTTTCTGTTATTTACATCTACACAACTTATTTTTACATCAATTGCTTCTTCAGGACAGGTGTAAAACGTATAATAGGCGGCCATATTGACTTAGTAGGCAAAAATGGCGAGGGAAAACTAAACGTAAAATACACCACAACCCCTATCTCCACAGAAACCACCCTAACAGTTTTAGACACCGATTATGATTCTTACGCAGTCGTATGGAGCTGTAGCGGTTTTGGACCAATACACGCACGTAAGTCACTTAGAAGTAAATCTTACGCCTTTTAATTCTTCCCTTAACTTTAGAAAGCGTCTGGGTGATGACAAGAGATCGCATACCTCCAGGACCAGTATTACAGACGGCATACGGAATACTGGATAAGTTCAAAATAAGTCGAACTTTCTTTGTCAAAACAGATCAAGAAGGATGTGCCTTGGCTGCTTCAGACATCAACGCTGCTAACGGAATCACCTCCATATCGACCGTAGCTGAAGCCACTGGATACGAACAGAAGCATGCCGATGAACCAAAACCTCAAGAAGTCGGAGAGATGATTTTGAACAATGCTGAAGATCAAGAAGCTGGTACTACACCCGAAGCAGATACAAATGAAGAAGTAGAGAATGATGCATAATCATTTATATAAAAACACGCGATTCTTCATATAAAAAGAAACTTGTTCTTTGTTACTTTATGTAAGACACCTTGTATTTAATTATATATGTAGTAGTATTTGTACAAATAGTTAATGTATCCTGTAAGTGATATTTATTTATTTATTGAGATAAAAATAAATACGCTAATGACATAAATACTTGTTTTCTGTTCGCAGCGCATTATGCATTTCTGTTTAGTTTAGGTAAAACATCATACAGTCGACCGTGTTTGACAGTTCTTCACCGTTATCCTGACCTAGTGAGTGAGAAGTGGAAGAATCGCAGAATTCAGTTAACACATTATACCTAACTGACCATCGAAAGGCAAAGTCGTACCGGCAAGTCCAAATATGTTGCGGTACTTAGTGTTCGTGTTTCTCGTATTTTCTTTTGCTCAAGCTCAGGTGCCCTTTTTTGGACCTTGTCCTAATGTGACAACAGCAGCAAATTTCGACGTAGAAAGAGTAGGTAATTTAATCATGAGTTAACATTGTTTTTAAGTCGCGTTTTCTAGTATCTGGGAAAATGGTATGAAGCAGAGAGGTATTTCGCGCTTTTCGAATTTGGAGGAAAATGCGTTACAGCTGACTATGAAGTGAAAAAAGATGGGGCTGTAAACGTGGTCAACCAACAAATAAGTGCGCTGTAATTTTTTAAAATTTACAAGTGATCAATTTTTATTAATTTTTGTTTATTTCAGAACTGGTATTCGATCAACTATTGAAGGAAACGCTAATCAAGTTGGAAGATCTGATGAAGCAAAGCTGACCGTCAATTTTCCATCACTTCCTGGTAAAATTATTATCTCATATTTATATAATCTTATTAATTTAATATTGACAGAAAGACATTGTTTAATTGATTTTAAGTTTTCATTCATCAAACACAAACACTTATTGAATACGATTTTATTTTATATGGCTGTATTCAATGTTAATACATACATACATCTTTAAATTTTAATGTTAAAATTTGCAGAAAATTAACAGGTGAACATTTTAAACTAATAATTATTTAATTAATGCTTCCATCAACCTACATTTTGAAGAACTGTTATAATGGTTCTCACTCATCTGGGACAACATAGTATGTAATTACTTTAAAGATTAGTAGTCATTAAAATATGTATATTTGCCTTAAATCTTAACATTGCAATTTGATATCTATTTTGAACGTATATACATATAAATTTTCCATTGCATTGGAGCATAACTTCGCTAAAATTTTATCACAGCTAACGTAATGCATAGGTACACTTAATTACCTAACCATTGACTTATACCTATACTATCAGTAAAAACACATTAGCAGTAACAATTAATCAAAAAACTATCTACATCATTAAATAAATTATTGTTTACAGTCTTCAGTAAATAAAAACCTCCATATCAACTATATTTTTTTACCATTATACTGTACATTAAAGTATATTTATTTAGTATATACATAAATACAAATTTTAGAAAACAAATTTTTACTTAATTTTATATGCGAGACTTTATGTTTACATGAATATTTATGTTTTATTCTGACCTATTATTTTTGTCAAGGAAAAATACTTTAAAATTTATTCATCAGATTACTGGTACTGCTGACAGCTTTGAATTATTTAAGTTTGTGTATGAAATTACAAAGATATTAATCCAGGTGTTGATACCATTTCATACGGTCCGACTAAGGCATTGATAAGATAAAAAATTATTTAAACGGGAGGAAAATAATCCAGTTAAACTCTGGGATATGTTTTCACAATTGTAAATAAAATTAGACAAAAATAGAAATGTAACTGTTGAATCGGATGATTACATATTGAATGCGTAAATATAAAATCAGTAGTTACAAAAATATAATTAGTTAAAAATAATAACAAATAGAACCGAAATCATAATGTCATGGGAAAATAACGCGCAGTGCAGTTAATCGTCTGCATTTAAGTGCAGGAAACGTAGATAATAACTGCATAGGTGTTTAAAACGTTTGGAACATTAAAAAGAGGAAATGTTTGCAACTTTAAATGCTACATCCTACACTTATACAAAATAATCAGTAAGGCATTGTCTGAATACAGATATTATCTTATTGAGAAATACGTATATTTAAGAAATATTTACTTACCTTATAATCCATGTTACTGTCACTCCTTGTTGTTTCTGAAAAAAAAAAAATAATAATTATGAATTTATAATACAAATATCTAGTAAGTTATTATTACTTTATATTTTTTTATGTTTTTAGTTAACTTTGACGCTCCATACTGGGTTATAGATACAGACTATGACAACTATACCGTAGTTTGGTCATGTAACAATTTTGGAATACTAAGCACAAGTGAGAATATAGATATTTTGATGTAATGAATTTCATTGACCATATTATGTTTTAGGAAATGCTTGGATTCTGACTAGAAAGAAAAATCCCTCACTTGCCGTAATGGAAAAAGCTTACGCTGCTTTAGACAAACAGAACATCAGTAGAGCCTATTTTATTAGGACTGATCAAAAGAACTGCCCGAGTAGTAACTGAAAGGATATGAAATAATTTGGGAAATGGTGTAGGCTTTATTTATTTATTTATTAAAATAAATCTATTCTCAGGCTAATGTGATTTAATTTATATAAACATTATTTAAATAAAATCTTCGGATATTCTTCCCTGAAATAAGTAAAATATTAAGCTCTTTTAAAATAAAAATGTAAATGAAATGGAATTTATATACAAAAATTAGCAATACATCTAGAAATACTTCAAAAATTCATCATTTAAAAAATAAATTTTACAATGAGCAAAAAATAGCACTTAAGTTCACTAATTAATTATAAATGAATCAGTGATTTTAAATATCGAGATTTATGAGCACCTATATATAATGGCAAAGACTAAAGCTAGACAAATGATTATACCTATCAACCTAATATTTTAACCACAGTAATACAATCAGCCAAACGTCTGTATAGGTAGATATTTAAATTCTACCCTGTTAATTTTTGTTTGCAGTTACGGTAGCGGATGTTAGAAAAATAGCCAGTATACATCTTGTTATAACTCGGGCTACTTCGGTTTGTAGGCATACGGCCATCGGATGTCATCGACATTAATTTTTCAGGCTTCGTTGCCAGATCACTAAAATTGACTCGAAACTAGGGACAAATTTTGAAACAAGGATTGTGCTATTTCTTAGTTTTAACTTTACTTCAAACATGTATAACAATATTTTATTGATGAAAACTACGTCATTTTCTCTACAAACACAATCTTAAAATATATAGTGACAGTTACACAAAATAGGTATAAATTTGTTCAAGGTTATCCTACTCTAGACGTTCATTATACTGATTTTAAATACTCAGAGAACAATACTACAGTTTAAATATTGTTACCTAATAAATATGTTACAAAACATAGTTTTTTAAGTTCCTTTTTGGTGTAATTATACATAACTGTAAGCAATGTTAGTGCGAGACATCAAGCTCAAGACTTTTCCATTGAAACACTGGCAACATTGCTTTACTGTTGGGGCACATGGTGACATGCGGGCGTTGCTTTGACTTTAAAGTATACGAGCCGGAGAAGGCGAAGTACAAACTGAGATAAATAACAAGAGAACTACGATGTAGTGCAGTACAGTGTGGTGTAAACATAACCAAATTCTCATCCTAACAAATCATTTAAGCCATGTAAAAAAATTAACCAAGTAAAATGAAACTATTTGTACCAAATCATCTTATAACTCTACTAATACTGACGTATTTAAATTCTGTAAAGGCATATTTAAATTTATATCTGAGTTTGTCCGAAGTGCAAAGACTTCTGGGTAAGTTAATTTTTGTTTTATGTGCATTTGTTTATAAATAGATATCTAATGTTTTTAAATTTATTGCGCATGTGTAGTGGTGATCGACCAGAAACACATTATAGTGTGACGAATGATTAACACTACTTAGCAAGCAACCCCCATGTGTCATATACCCCTGTTTGAGGCATCATCTTACACTTCATGGGTTACATGCACACTTGAGTTACTTTTACTATCCTTGTTGAAAATATATGACGCCTCTCTAACGAGCTACATAAAAATTGCTTTTATTTGTTTCTGTTACATACACATTACTGTGGTCTATATAAACGAATGAGGTGCATCGTACACAGGCGTACCAAATTTTCAAAATTAGTCTAATTAACATGCTACTGATGTGTGACAATAGTCACAATAATTCACGATGTTATACCCATTACTGGGGAAAAAACTAATAAGTTGCAAAATTACAATATCATTAATTTCTCAGTTGAATATTTCAACTGTTGATCGATATAAAGCAATAATGGAAGCATTTAAAAGTGTAAAAAATATTAGTAATCTGTGTCGGCATTAATTCTTTATTTCAAAGATTGACTCCAACTGGTCAAAAAAATTAAACAGCAAAAAATACAGTCCCTACTAAAAATCTAGCAACAAAACAATATAAATCTATATTTAAGAGGAGATTCCACCAGTTTTTTTACTTAGCACATTATATTTTTTTCAATGAGAATATAAAATGTAACAAATAGATGAATAAGAAAATATACATGTTTATTAATATTTTCGAATATTAATAAACATGTAACGCCAATGATTCCATGCACCGACGATGCATCTGCTTACAAACCAAGATACCTATAAACCAAACGAAACCAAACAAGTTTTGGTAGATACGAAAGTTAACTTCACGTCGTTTATGTCACAATATTTATAAACTTAATATCTTTGCTTGACAGTAAATTGAACATTCTACGGTATGCTGGAAGACATCATTGCAGTTCTTAAATATTTTTTTGTTGTACCTACTTTACATACCTTTGGATTTATATTTAAAACTTAACATTATTTTCTTGGATTCCGACCCGCTGTATACTGCCTACATCTTATATCCAAGTGTTTATACTACTTGAAATTATAAAGGTATTTTTAGTGGTCTACGTATTTTTGACGGAAATATGTGGAAATTGGTATGGAGTTGTTGTTCGAGGGCATTGGCCTATTGAATTCAAAGAATAAACTTTTAAGACGTGTCAAAAAAATTAATACTGCTAATTGCATATTATTATTAACTACTAAATTATTGGAGAACTCAGTTTAGTATAAAAAGAACAGAAACTATATGTTGTGGCACAAGAATGTTGATACTAAATATGAATGTTAAATAGGTTGAAGAAATTAATAAGGGCGTCGTATTCTTGAAATAGTATTTTTTACAAAAACAATGAACTGATGAGCGCCTAAAGCTTAGTAGATAACAGAGAAGTTATTTCATAACACCTGGTTATTTCCAAAAATACCATAGGAAGAAACATGCATAAAGCAGTTTAACCATGAAAATACCTTCTTTTTAAATTTGACTATAGATGTCATATTTTTAACATAAACTTAGTACTAGATATAAAATGTTTACTTTTATTTATATATGCATATATGGTATTACAGACAACAAAGGCACGTTTTTAAAAGTTACTATTTTATTTGAGTAAAATTTAAATCCTAACTGAATCATCAAAAATGTTATTTTTCGAACAGTAAGCACTACTTTCATTTAAATAATTTTGATGTCGACTTCGTGAATTTATTAATTTATCCACTGATTTTATTTCTTCGCAGTTACAACGGGAGAAGTGAAAGATACAAAATTGGTGATTTAAATTTATCTTCCAAGTTTACATCAGGCAGGCTAACACCCCCTTTGTTCCCTGTGGCTACAGCCATGTATGAAAGACTACTACAACGTGAAAGATTTTCAACAAATAATTTTCTAAACCAAACTCGTGAGACAAAAGAAACGTGTGCTGGTTTTAACAACATAAAAGGAACCGTATAATTTACCTACTATTTTTCGAAAATTGTAAATAAGTATGCAGTGAAACTGTAGTTCCTCCGACAAGTTTAATAATGCCGCTGTTATTATTTACACTTAAAGACGATAAGATTATACTGTACAAAGCTGCTAGGGTTACGTAGGTCAAATATTTTCAAAGAACCAAGCTGCCGACATATTTGTTTAACAAAAGAACCTCGTTGACGTCATATATGTTAAAAAATACTGTATTTCTTCAGCAGAAAATAACAGAACCTGAATAGCTTAAGGTAGTGTGATATATAGGAGTTTTCGTAGGAGTATTGACAATTTTTAACCAACAGGTCCAAGATACTATTAAATGTTTAATTGTAAAACTACATAAGTGCATAAAAAGCTATGAATGAAAAATATATGACATTTTTTATTGTACAGGCAAAGTCAAACACGAAAGGTCTAAAATTTAACGTGTCTGATTTTGATTTCAACTGCACAATTAACGTTTTTAAACATTTCTTTACTATGTATATGATTTAGTAAAACTTTACTTCACAAAATTACATCAAGAAGAACAATTGATGATTAGTAATAATATGTATAAGAATAAGATACACAAAAAAAGAAATGTATTGCCAATTCCATGATAAATCACTTCTTTAGTTTTTTGTATAGGTTTTTACACCAATGTGGTTTTTTAGGTTTGGCAGCTGAATTATATTACATAAGAAACGGCAATATTAACAATTATGCCCTAAATTTTGTCGTTCCAATTCCGTCCAAAATCGACTCTTTACACTTCATATGGGAAAGTTTAGCTGGACACCCGGTAAGTATTTTTATGCAAGCAAAAAATAGAATGTCATCCAAATACTTTTCCCAAATTTTTACCCATCAAGGAAAATACCTAGTACTAAATTTTCAATAACACGTATTATTTCCTTAGCCTTAAAGGAACAAATAAACTAAAAAGCAAGCAGTTCGTATAAAACACGACTACTTTTTTTATAAAAAAGTTCAAATAAAAAATTGTGTGGTAAAACAATTACATTTTTTATAAAGAATATCTAATTAATAAAATGAGATATACAAAAATGACTTACATTAGCATAAAGCCTCAAAATTTTTATAAAATTGCACTACCGAAAACAACTACTCGCGTTTACTTTTTGAGGTTAGCGGTAACGTACAAACATTTGAATTGTTTTTTGATAAATGCCAACTGTGTAGATTAAAAATAAATAATACAAACTGAATAGTAATTAATATTTTTAGGTGTAAATACAAGCAATTAGTAAATTAAAAACCGTATATAGATATAAAAATATTGTTTCTTAATTTTAAATAATGTTTCATACTTGACAGTGTTTGGCATGACGAAAATTCAAATATTTAATTTAACCATTCGCCTGTAGAGCGTCAGGGGTACGTTCCCTGTTCTCTGATTACGTTGAGAATTTACTGATTTACTGACCTTATATATTTAGGAGTACAGCAATAAACGTATCAATATAAGTGGGAGACAATATTCTATCGTTTTTAACTAGGTATTGTCTTAGTATATATCATTAATTTTTAATGTCACCTTTAAGCACCGATTTCATACTTATTGTTTCAGCTACCCTATTCCATAAAGGTGGAGACTTCAAACTCCCCCGCACTACCTCCTCCAAAATTAAACATATCAAGCACTGGCTCTATCCCAAATTCAGCGCAGACCTTCACCATTTCTCTCCCATGTTCTGGAGTCGTAGAAGCCGAAGTAGACATCACGATAACGATAAATATAACAGTTTCACATGACAACGTAACTACTCTAACATTTCGTCGAAAGAAAATCTGCCTTCAATTCGAAAAATCCACAATGTACGTTTCTATGGATTCCATGCCACAATTCTCTAACTCGACTAACATATTTTACATAGCAGTGTGCTGTGCTGTGATACTGATCGTCATCCTTGCTTTCCTGGTTACGTTGTACTACATAAAAGACAAGAAAAGTAGGAGAAGTATAGAAAGCGCTGGGGGGCCTACTACAACTACCACGACATTTCTGGCAGCGTTACCTCGAAATAGCGTAAATGCTTCATCTTACGGAAGTTTTAGACGAATGCCGAGTTATTCTTTGATAGATGAAAGATCCAAGGATTTACAAGACAGAATTGCCGAACTTACAGTGCAAAGGTAAAGGTTTTTACGTTAAGGTGAACAAAACACTAAAAATTATATACGTTTCAGGTGTAGAGTTCGTCTGAGCAGTATAATTCTAGAAGGAACCTTCGGCAGAGTCTATCATGGCTCCTACACGAACGAAGATGGTACCGAAGAAACTGTCATAGTGAAAACAGTAACCGATCATGCGAGTCAAGTACAGATATCCCTCCTTCTCCAAGAAGGCATGGCAATGTATTCGTTGAACCATAAAAATATTCTGAGTATATTACGGGTTTCTATAGAAGACCACACAGCACCATTTTTACTTTATCCTTATAAGAACTACACAAATTTGAAACTGTTCTTGCAGAAATGCAAAGTTTCTTCTGAGGGCGTTCACCACACTTTGACCACACAAGAGGTGGTCGATATGGCCTTGCAGATCATACAGGGTATGCAGTATCTACATAAAAAGCATTTGCTGCACAAAGATCTAGCTGCTAGAAACTGCGTGTGAGTATAATTCAGAGTGATCCAGATTTTTATACAATAATTTTGAAAGGTGATACTTAGAGACGAAAAATAATTTTGTATCGATAAAAAGGATTTTGAGTATCTAGGCTTGTATCTGCTTTATTATGCATGTGCATCCTGATCAGGATGTTCACCTTCGAATACGATCTATAGAAAACGGTGAATTGGTCGAGCTCGTCCATCTGCTTGGCCAGCTCGATCACCGGATCTCAATCCACTAGATTTATTTCTTTGGGGTTTTTTAAAGGAAAAAGTGTATGCGGCTCTGGTGTATAATTTTTGAATTTTTTGTACGTTTTTTTTATTTTTTATTTGAAAAAAGTTCAGTAATTTTTTTATTTTTCATCCTGCCATAAAAAATCCTTTTTAACATAACCTTCTGTAACTATTTTTTATTTTACTGTTTACATAGAAAGATAGTGTGCCAAATATCAGATCGTTTTTTGCCTTCCCTTAAATATTTAACTATAAACTGTCGCCTGCCAAAATTGTTCGTATTTTAAACACAATACATGAATGCAATTACATTTACAGGGTTGACGACAAACTAAATGTTTTGGTGGCAGACAATGCTCTGTCTCGCGATCTGTTTCCTTCGGATTATCATTGTCTAGGTGACAATGAGAACAGACCAGTGAAGTGGCTTGCTATTGAAAGCTTGTTGCACAAAAATTTCTCGCCGAGCTCCGACGTATGGTCGTTCGGAGTGTTGCTTTGGGAGCTTACGACACTTGCTCAACAGCCTTACACTGAAATCGACCCTTTTGAAATGGCTGCTTACTTGAAGGACGGATATAGGCTGGCTCAACCTATCAACTGTCCAGATGAACTGTAAGTTAACGTTACCTGTTTTTATGCAGCTTTGAAATGTTTTTTCTTTTAGATTTGCGGTGATGGCTTACTGTTGGGCGATGAGTGCAGAGGAACGACCGACATTTACCCAGTTACACGTGTGTCTTCAAGAGTTTTATGCACAGTTGACCAGATATGTGTGACGCAAACTAGACTAATTAATAAATGTTCCTAATAACGATTGTGCCAGGACGTTTTCACCGACTAAATTCTTAGTTATTTGTAATTTTACTCCTATCTCTTAATTCGAACAACTAATAAAAATTATGCTTTTAAGTGTTGAGGTACCAAAAATTTTAAAAATACTTGGAAATCCTGGCACTGTTGTTATTTGACTTGGGTGCCAAATTTTTTTACTGTTTGTATTACAAACGTATTTATTTTACCAAGATGTATTCACGATATTATATTAAATAGATATTTAAATCAAAGAAAGTTAAGATACTATTATATATATAAATGTTTAAACTAGGGTACATTGTAAATATACATCCCTTATTTTATTTAACTTTATTTAAACAGATTTTTAAATTCTGTACCTAAAATGTTGTGATCTCTATATATTTTTATTATATTAGTTCGTATTTTATTACGTGTATCTATGACTGTTTAATTTAAGAGTGCTTTAAATGTTTAGAATAATGTTTGATTTTGTAAGTTATTTTACAAAGAGCAACAGATTACATAAATTTAAATTTTACTTCAAGTTTTAAAAATACAAATTTCATAAATATATTAACAAGATATACATTTTACTATTTTGTCTGAATACGTGCGTTTCCATTCTAAACTCATTTCTTCGTGATATTTCAAAACATTTTTTATTCCAATACACTTAGTATTTAGTGAGACAATAAAAAATCAGTTTTTTATGTAATCTGTATGGCAAGGAGTTATATTCCAATGGAGATATAAAATTCAGCTTACGAAATGTATTTTTTATATGAAGATTATTAAATTTGAAAATTTTATAGTTTTCAGTTTTATTTCTACACCAATATTGACAAGGTTTTTAAGACAGTATCCACTGTTTTAAGTTAGACAGCATATCAGCCAATTTCAAATATTGCAATTTTAGAAATATTTTCTTGAAAATTTGAAACTGTACTCTTAAGAACGTTTTATGACTACAGCTAGGAGCAAACATAATACGCAATTAAAAATTACGAGTTGATTTGACAGAGACGGATTCTATTTGCTTAAAGAGGCAAAACATGGAGCTGTAGTAAAGAGAAACTTGCTCATCTACAAGTTTTATAACACGTGATAATATTTTGTCATGAAGTAGCGGTAAAACGACAGGATTATAAAATAATATTAAAAAAGTTTACCAATCTCTCCAAAATATTGAAAATCCTACAGAAATGTTAAATTCAAAAATTCAGATTGGGAGTGATAATTGTTATACAATTATTTTTAAACATTAAATATAAATAACTAAAGTTCATTTCTAGTAGCACTGTCACAAGCAAAATATAATGTTAACGTCGCAACATGAGTTCAGAATTTCAGAGTAATTCGTATAATGTTGCTGTTGAAAGACACAACACATTACCAAATGGAGCAATCAAAAATAAAAATTCACCTAGTGGTAAGCTACATTTGGAATTCTATGATTTATATCCCAAGCAGTTTAGTATATCACATAAATTTCTTGTTGGGCTAGCTCAGGTTCTTTATGATATTAAATATGAATCACAATTTATCTAAAAGAATTTGGGAATAGATATGTCATAAAAAATTTTCCAAGAAAAAAATTATTGAAATTTTAGTAGTTGCAACCTTTACATCGCTGGGCTCTATCCAGACAATTTCAAATATTCGATTACTTATCATATTAACTTTTTTGTGATACAAGTATTTACATTAGTTTTTCAGATATCAAAAATGGTTTACGTTTATAGCAACTCGCAGTTGATGGATATCGTTTTAATTTATGGCGAAGTAAATTTGCAACCGAATCGTGGGAGAGATGGAAGGAGGTCCAAGGAGTATTGCAGCAGTATGTCGTATCATACATCGAGGTTCAATTATATCCATACCATGTACAGCGTGTCCAAGTATTAATTATTGAAGTTTTAGTAGTTGCAACTTTTACATCGCTGGGCTCTAGCCAGACAATTTCAAATATTCGATTACTTATCGTATTAACTTTTTGTGATACAAGTATTTACATTAGTTTTTCAAATATCAAAAATGGTTTACGTTTATAGCAACTCGCAGTTGATGGATATCGTTTTAATTTATGGTGAAGTGAATTTGCAACCGAATCGTGGAAGAGATGGAAGGAGGTCCAAGGAGTATTGCAGCAGTATGTCATATCATACATCGAGGCTCAATTATATCCATACCATGTACAGCGTGTCCAAGTATTAATACCAAGGGATTGGATGAGAAGGACCGGTACCATGACCATCATGATCCCTTGACTTTAAATCATTTACTTATTTTGTGGGGATATTTAAAAAATTAAGTATATTGCACTGAATGGACACTATTAATGATTTACGCAAACCTATCATAGCTGCTGCCAATAACTTACAAGGTCAAAACAGACAAGAAGCAGAAACATAGGTATTGCAAAATATAATTTATTTCGTTTCATCGTCCGGTTGCCGATTATGCACCCTATCAGGTTTCCAGTGCCGTCAACATTCAAAAATTTTTTTAATTAAACTTATTTTATTTAATTATTTATGTATGAATATGATCTACTAATTGATTTTTCTTAAGTGCGATAATTGTATAGAAAAAATAGTGTTGCTCTGTTGATTTTATCTTAACGTTTTCAATAGTCAAATTTCACATATAAATTTTAACGCAAATTTTCTTGAAGGCTTGTAATGTTGGTTGCATAAGCTGCGATAAAGTGTATTGAAGTTGAATTATTGATTTTGGCATTGGCTTTATAACTCTAGATTTATAAAACTAATGATTTTGGTATAAACAGTGTAGGTTTCTGTTGCAAAAACGTATGTGTTTCGTCATCAGTTAAAAGATAACGCGCGCAACTTTAGCGTCATTGCGTCAATCCTTTAATTAAGTGGACACTTAAAATTTTCAATTAATTAAATGGCTTTTATTTATTATATATATACATAAAAGATTTTATAAAATCACAGTCGATGTTTTTCCTTTGCTTCCACAACAGTACAAAGCCTTTGGGTCAAGTTTTACTTGATTATTATGTTCACATAAATAATTCAAAAGCACATATTCCAAATACATGGAATTTTCCAACATTTTAAAAGAACGTTAACATATAGAGAACTAAGCAACCGAATAAATTGTCAACAGACATAATTTTATAAAACTAAAATTGATTCATTCGTTTAATTGTTATATTGATAAGCGTGAAAAACTGAAAAACACGTTTCTATAATTTAACCGCTTCATGAATAGAAGTTACTAGAAAAGCATGTATTTTAAACACTGTCTTGTTAGTTATTTAATTTAAAGTACGAAAGTGAAGAAATACAAATAATAATGCATTTACTAGATAATATAATAAAAATAAGTGTACTTTAACAAGAGATTGTTAATTTTTTTATAAATAACGATTTATTTGAAATATGACAGGGACTATATTTTCAATAAATGGCGCATATTAATTTTTCTTCGAAAATTCAGTGGCGTAGTTTTAGTGACAAGGCTCCCCCCAACATTGAACTTTAAAGAATTCAAAAACCCTAAACCATTAATATATTTTACTCAGTTTTCTTCAAAGTGTAATAAAAATAAATTTATAAATATTGCGCGTCTTTACATTTCATGGCAAACTAGTATTTTTGAAATGTAGTTATTTGGTTACATGAGCAATTACTAAATTCCGTAGACAATAAATGTGTTGGACATCATATTTACAAGATGTTTATCATCGAAGTTGTCAGAATATGTCTAAGTCTATTTGCGTCATTTCCATAAAGATAATTTAAAAACAGACCGAACTTATTTATGATACTTATATAACATTACAAAAAAATAACAATCCTGCATCAGGCAAAGGTGGGTAATAAAATAAAAATTTCCAAATATATTTCAAGTGCCAATCAAGCAAACCTTCTAGAGGAAATTGGAATAGGGAAAGAAAATTAATATGTAGTTCAGATTTGAGTTAAATTGATTCAGATTTTGGTCATGCTAAAAGTTGAAGGTGATTTTTATATAATCGAAGACGATTGGGATGAAGTAAATAACACTTTATTGGATGATTTGGTAATTTTGGCCTTCGAGATGCAACTACAGCATTGTTAATCTGAAACACAGATGTTACACAACTAGTATAGATTTAACTATTTATTGTCTAGTGTTTTATATTGTTAGAAATAACAATCTATTAATTTTAAGTGACTCACCCGATAGTGTGATACTTCCGACAAGTCGCTACTACCAGAGGCAATACTGAAAAATTTAATGAATGCAATTATAATCAAAGAACATTTTATTTTTAACCTTGAAAATAAGATGAAGGAGACCAACATCCAAGTTATGTTTTCTGTTTGGAAATAGTTAGTTAATTATTTGCTCAGGATTTGTCACGCCATAGGTGTCTTCACGCAAATTGTCGTCTCAGTTTCAGGCAAGAATTAAGGAGTTCCGGACGCACAAATGATGCATTACCAAGTGCTAAAGGGACTATTAATCACATCGCAACTTCTGTTCGCCAGTGAGTATCGATTTTAATTTCCTGCTTTCTCAATTTAAAAGGACATTCGGCTCCGGTTTTTTCGCTGATAATTTTTTTTATTTCGCTAACAAACAGTTTCATTTTGAATTTTCAGTATTCATCTAAATGCCTATAATACTAGTGTTTTTAATGTGCTGTTAACGCTTATGTTCTTAATATAAGAATCAAACGCCTGTATTTTTGACAAATTTATGAATTTTATGTGATGCGAAAAATTGATAGATTTATTAGAATAAGCTGAATATTAAACAAATATAGGTACAATTTCAACTATAATTCACTTTGTAGACAGGGTGAAGATAAAAATAATGCAATTGTACTATATTTATCCTAATCGACATATAGGGTGCTTAAGTTAATTTATTATTATTATATTTTTTTCATTTTTCTATAATAACATTTTAAATTTAATTCAATGAAAATTGGCAAATAGTGACTCTTGCTCTTAATCCCATATGACACGATCACATTCTTTTGCAAAATTCTACAATATCTTCTTTATAAAATTTCTATTCGCACTTCTGACAAAAATTTAGAGCACGTCCTGAATTAATATTGCAAAGAAATATGAAAATATTTTACGAACAATTCTTTATATCATATTTTTGCTCAAAAAATTGTGCTTGTACAATAATAATGACACTCCCTCAAAACAGTTTTTCAACTTGTGGAAGTTCTGAGTAGAAATTTAATTAAATCTATATTGGCCAGTGAAACAACTAAGAACTAATGTTAAATATTGAAAGTAAATTTAATTACAAATACATCAGCAGTTCAAAAGAAATCGCAAAATTCATTTTAAAGAGTGTCGTATTTATATACAAAAATTTATTGAAAAATGTGATCGTGTCATAGGGGCTTTAGACTTTGCGGTATTTGCAATATATTTAAAGACCTGTAACTTTTTTGTCCGCAAATTATGATTTTTATTTAAAATTCGTGTAGGTCTAGGCTTTTTAAATAAAAAAGGCATACCTCATAAGTGACGTTAAAAGTCACGATATTATCATATTTGCTCGAGACTTTATCTTAAAAGGCTGAGGTGTCAATTATAAAGAAAGATTTCAAATTAAACTTTTTAAATTTGAAAATAGTTATTAATTTACGTTCAGTTGTTATAGTTTTTGTTTCGATAAATAAAATACTGATATATTGTTTTACATGTCTGAAACGGGTCTTCTTGCTTCTCTTATCTAATTCACGAGCTCCAAATATCAAATAAATAACAAATTATTTAATATTTGAAAAACTTAAAAAAATATAATTTGAAAATTTGTATATTTGTAATTTGTAAATTTGTAATTTTGTAAATCTGTAATTTGTAAATTTGTAAATTTATAAATTTGTAAATTTGTACCTAAATTTATAAATGCCGATGCCACTTATGAGATATATACCTTTTGTACTTGAAAAAAATGAAAATAAGAATTTACTGACAAAAAACTGTCCGCTAATTTTCTTTAAATTAACTTTGTGTAAAAGTTATTTAAAGAAAACAAAAAAATACGAATTTAACTTTGACATCCTATATCTCGACCTCATTTTGGGAATAGCATAAATATAGTCCATTTGCATTATTTTTACAGTAGAGAACGCCACACTGCTCTGTCCCATTACTTAACGCTCACTCTGTATGTTTCCTCTTTCTTTAGCTGTTTCATAAAAACCAATAACCTAAATATGGTTACAACTTTTAAATAACTAGTAACCTTGAATTGGCAGATATTATCTCAAATTATTAATATAAGTATATTAAAGTTTTATTCTAGATACCTGCCTGCGTAATAGCATATTATGAAGAAGTACATTTTTGATATTATATTATTAACTAATAAAAACTTAAAATATAAATTTCAATAATTTCAAGAAGAAAAAAACCGTCGAAACTGTAGCCAAAGTAAATAATATTACATTGAAGCCTATTGTAAAGAATTGTTTTTAAAAAAACTATTGATGCTATGTTCCAACAGATTTCGTTGTTAAGAAATGTTAACTAAAACTTGGATACACTTGTATACGAAGTTGTCTGACATATTCATAACACAATGCTTTAGAACTTCGCCTCGCTATCCGTTTAAAACTTTTAATTAGATCGTTGATGAGGCAGATACAAAGAAATAGGATTTATTAAAATCTCGAATGTCAAGGTGCATCCGGTGCAACTGGTTCTCTGAGCTTTGTTTATAAATTGACAAATTTTTTATACTTCAGTAGCGCGTTATCTACTAAGCGAAATCAGCGTACACAGAGCGTTCCCTTTAAAACTTCCCAGGCGATTATATTGAAAATTATAAACGATACACGGAAAAGCTATAATAGTATCAATATTAATACATCTATTCGAACAGAAGCTTAGTTTCACTATACCTACGGTAATACTTTATTGAAAGATAGACTCATTCTTGTACAATAAGAGCATATATTCTTCTTTTAACAATAAACATTACTTGAAATTAAGAAAACTAATATATATATATATTATATCAGATGATGTTCCGTTTGTATAAAGAATTGTTTTGCTTTATTGGGACAATAAGAATTACTTGAGGCAAAAATTGTTATTTTCAAAGTAAAATTATGTTTTCTTAATATAACTTTTAAGCTTTTTGAAAAAATTACTGCAAATAATATTTTGAATAAGTAAAGTAAATAATAACATTCAAGATTGCATTAAGAAAATATAAAACTTGAGTAGCTGGCTATATCTAATGTTTAATATGTTTTGTAAATAAATACCTAACAAGTGAAATAAGTTATGGAAAAGTTTAATCGTGACTTAATATTTCAAAGCACCTACACTCTAAAATTTTATCTTTAGCAATTTGCATCTTACAGAAATATTTTACTTCCAAATATTTTGGAAACCAATTTTCGAAAATTGCTTATATTTTTTTTATTTTAATATTATTTTATGTAAAATTTCCCCTTAAAATTGAAATCATCATAGAAACCATAAAATGCCTTTTACAAAATTCATGTACCTATCACTTATAATTTTCAATATAATCGCCTGTATGTGGGGTTACCTTTAAAGAGAAGCTTAAATTTATTATAATGCAAAATTTTTGAATTTCTATAATTTGGCGAATGCGCCAGGACGACATGAAATTTTTACATTGTTCGTATATTTTTTTGCCTTCAAAGTTTAGCGAAAAACAGATTTTAGAAATGAATTTAGGAGAGTTGAATTAAGGTATGAGGATGTTTACTATATTTTATTATATGCTGGATGTCTATATATGATAGAAAATACAATACTTGTTTATTTTTGCACCTTAATGTTCATTAAATATTACTCCTTATATTTGCAAGACTTTCCGCATTAATAATAATGATTAATTTAATGTAACAATTGAAAAAACTGTTATATAATGTATATAATCTAAAAAAGAAATATTTTAATTACAGCAAAATTAATTGAAAGAGGCACGAGTTATATCAAGTATCAATTAAATAAATTGTAATTATTTAAAATAAAATATGTAAATGTTCGAGTAACCTAAAAACAGATTATACTTAGTAGCTAGATTTGATGCTAGTAAAATCAAGAATCTACATGATATAAAATAATTCTTCTCCGTTTATAAACTGGATTTGAATAATAATTTTATAGAACTCGCATTCGAAATAATAATAATTTCTGATGTAATACGAGTAGATAATTTATCTCATCTAATAAAATAGTATTCCTACGATAAAATAATGGAAATTATTACATGTTAAGAAAATTATTCGAATTATTTTAATCAATGTCACCATCTAACCGCAAAACATAAACACGAGGAGTCCATAGTACTATTTCCTAGTATTATTACTCAAATTAAAATAATCTCAACGATTCCTTTTTATAACATAACGAAAATAATAGAGCTAAAACATAGGCACATTTTTTCCCAAAATATATTTACAAATATTCCTGTTTTATAAGCTTGTTCGGAAAAATAATTTATGTAGGTTTCCCTAAAGGAAAAATAACCTCATTACGTCAAGAAGAATAAAGATATAATAACAAGACTAGTAGAAACCCAATTAAAAGAGCACAAGAATCAGAATATAATTTTATAATATAGCAACGTATATTTGAGAATAAATAAAAAACTGAGAAAAGCAATAATGAATAATATCTTTTAATATGAAACAGGATACCTACTAATTTAAAGACGAGAAGCCAATGAAGACTAAATTTAAGTGGATTATTATATTATTCTACTAAACTAGCAAATTAAACGCTAAAACATATTCACATTCTATTTATAGACACCCTGTCGATGTGTCTTGAGATAACTTGAACATTCCCCTCCATTTTGGATAAACAGAGCTTGTTAAGGGAAGTAATAGATCCATTGATTAATTGCTATCAACAAGTAGAAACAGAAATTAATTTATCCAACAGGGATTAATAAACAAGAAACGTATTAAATCAGCTAAGCTCCTTAAAGAAAACGAATAAAGCCTAATCAGCTTACTCTGAAATCGGTTTAGTTAGATTTAAAGGGCACTCATTATTTTTAGCAAGGATTCGTAATAAATAACACAAACTCAGTCGAGGATAAGAAAATAAAATTATAATTAAAGAAATTTTATTCCTTTAGAGAATATCTATGCGATTTTATTTATTGAACCATTTCTAGTTATTTTAATTATGTCATAGCTTCCGCACATAACTTACATGGCATTTACTAAGATACCAACAATCTTAATTAGTTCATTTATTTAATACAGCATTCGAAACGGAACAGACCCTTCGTTTCATATCGTACCTAACTTGCTTTAATTGAAGTGCTTTCTGACGTCTCAACTGCCGCAAACACATTGTTTGTTCAGAATCTCTTGCTTGTAAATACGTTTACATTTACTGCTTGATACTACTGAAAATAGTACGCTATTTTAGTTTTTGTAAATAAAAACTCTTTTGAGATCCAACGTAACTTCAGAATTGGCTCATTCTGAATTTAATGTAATTTTTTTCAATTATTTTTAATATTTTTTATTTTTCAGCCAATGCGATTGGGATAGATGGAAAACTAGACTTTGGAACCTCTCATTCATCTACATCATCTCTAAGAAGTGGGGATAGAGACAAAAACACATTCACTCCATTCAAGTACAGCAAAACTATAAAAAGCAGTGACGATTTTGAGAACATAGGAATTGTTTGTACCTCTACTGGTTGCAATGGTACAGAATCCAGCAGTAGCACCAAAAACGAGGATGGGATACAGACAGACGTACTTGTACATATCCAAACTAAAGTAGATTTCAAACAGAATAAAACTGAATCCAGTGAATCTATTGGAGAAACTCCTGATATTCCTATAGTAGTAGGCTACGGAGGTTCTCAACTAGATGCTACCGTAGGTGATGATAATAGTCCTTCCCTAGGTCCACAATCTATTTTTGTACCAGATACACCTGAAGTACCAAATTATAAAACAATATCCAATTTCGATTCCAAATTTAACACCCCTGGTTCATTAACACCAACAATAGTGTCTAAAGTAGGTTCCATAAGTAGTACTTTTGATGGATTAGATGCTTCAGTGAGGCCTGGTGCATTTTATGGCAATAGACCTCCACTATTAGGTTCTGGAATAGATGGTTTCAGTAGTTCTTTCGATAATTTCAACCGCCCACCATCGGTATCAGGATTTTATGTTACTAAATCTTCACCTGTAGCTTCGAGGGTAGACTACATCAACAGATCTTTCGAAAAATTGGACCCAGCAGCTAAAGCAGGGTTTTATCCTTCAAATGGTGACTCAGAAGTGAACATTAATATCAAACCCCTTTCCTCAGTGTCAGTTAGTGGTTCCCAAGGTGATAAAGATGTTAAATATAAAGAGAATGGAATAGAAATCAAAATTCCTTACTTCGATCCCTCCTACCACAACCATTATTATGGTGAAAATCCTCCACCACAATACGTTTGGCATTCAAAGAAACCTAACAGTTTCAACCCTGTCGAATTTAAGACTATAAAATCAACCTGGACGCCATCCCTTTGGAATAGAAAGGTAATCCCTCATAGACATGGTACCAACATAGGAGGCGAAGGAGTGAAATGTACCTGCAAAGAAGATCATCAAGGTAGTAACACTGGTTTAAGATGGTACCCTGATGTGGACAGGAAAGTTCCGTCATTTAGCGACCCTGGATCTCAAATTAATGACAAATTAGCGCCGTTGAATTAAAGGGTTTACATTATTTTATAGATTCAAAAAATGTGTATAAAATACATATATAAATATCAGTTTAAAAACTACCCTAATTTATGGATAGAAGAAGTAAGGTTTACTTAAAAATTACGAAGTAACTTAAGAATATCATTATCCTCGTCTTATTTGTTAAAAAATATGTTTTATAATTGATTAGTAATACTTTTCCACCATGTTCAAAATGGATATTTGTTTTGATAAGATTGAATAAATAAATACAATAATCAATAATTTGGAAAATTCATTCATTTATTTACACAGTTTCCCTTTCAAATGGCCAACATACTACATACGATTTTTTTATAAACCTCCGCAGGTATCTAATTATTTTAATTACAATAATTATTTGTTCCCAAGTTCAACAAAATGTTAGAGTTGAATAACCTAACCTAAAATCATGTAGCAGCAATTTAAGAGGCATAATAACAGAACTATTATAAAAAGTTTAAAGGTTGTAATATTTATTAAGAATGTTTAGAAATATAATACAAAAATATAAGTACACGTTTATAATTATGGGTTCTTCACTGTGTAAGTGGTAACTTTTCCATTGTCGTTAACAATGGTCTGTGCCTTCTGCACAGTAACAGGTTTACCACCGACGTTGCTAGTGTGGCTTTCACTGGAGGTAAAAACACTACGGAAAAAAAAGAATAAAACTGAATCCAGTGAATATTCTTAATATTCCTATAGTAGTAGGCTACGGGGGTTCTCAACTAGATGCTGCCGTAGATGATGATAATAGTCCTTCTGTAGGACCACAATCTATTTTTGTACCAGATACACCTGAAGTACCAAATTATAAAACAACATCCAATTTTGATTCCAAATTTAACACCCCTGGTTCAATAATGTCTAAAGCAGGTTCCATAAGTAGTACTTTTGATGGATTAGATGCTTCAGTGAAGCCTGGTGCATTTTATGGCAATAGACCTCCACTATTAGGTTCTGGAATAGATGGTTTCAGTAGTTCTTTCGATAATTTCAACCGCCCACCATCTGTATCAGGATGTTACCAAATCTTCACATGAAGCTTCGAGGGTAGACTACATCAACAGATCTTTCGAAAAATTGGATCCAGCAGCTAAAGCAGGGTTTTATCCTTCAAATGGTGACTCATAAGTGAACATTAATATCAAACCCATTTCCTCAGTGTCAGTTAGTGGTTCCCAAGGTGATAAAGATGTTAAATATAAAGAAAATGGAATAGAAATAAAAATTCCTTATTTCGATCTCTCCTACCACAACCATTATTATGGTGAAAATCCTCCACCACAATACGTTTGGCATTCAAAGAAACCTAACAGTTTCAACTCTGTCGAATTTAAAACTATCAAATCAACATGGACGTCGTCCCTTTGGAATAGAAAGGTGATCCCTCATAGACATGGTACCGCCATAGGAGGCGTAACTTTGGTCGTATAGAACAAATCAGAGCGTGTATCTAGAAATTCACTTAAAGTGTAAAAGCTTCCAGAAATTCCTTTCTAAATTTAGTAGGACTACTTATATTTTTTATTTGCTGTGCTGCATGCATAATATGCACTCTTCTTAAAAGGAGATAATCTGTACTTGTCAACATAAATATTGGATGCAGATCTAGTATCATGATTATGAATATAATTACACGATGGAAACATATTTAAATGTTTTTTCACAAACATACCTTCTTCATAGATGAAAATTGACGTAACTGTTAATATTTTACTTGTTTTAAATGGCTGGTATGAAAAAATTAGCCTTAATATCCTTTTTTGTAATATAAAAACTCTGTGTATGTCCTTCGACTAACCCCAGTACAAGATCAAGTATTTTATATGTGAATATACTAATGCATAATAAATGATTAGTAGATATTTCTCTTCAACAATAGGCTTAAGATATCGAATGACATAATATGAAGAATTAAGTTTCTTTAGAACATGTTCAATGTGTTTAACCAGGATAAATTTTCTAAGACTTCTTCTTCTATGTGCAGCCCTATAAATTTAGTGTAAGATACATTTTCTAGCGTAACGTCATCTATCACAAATGTGAAATTTGGTTGAGACAATAAATGTTCTCTGCGAACACTAAATACTTAGTTTTAGTAACATTAATAAGAAGTCTGTTTGATGAACACCAAGTATGAAAGTTAGAGTTGAATAACCTAACCTAAAATCATGTAGCAGCAATTTAAGAGACATAATAACAGAACTATTATAAAAAGCTTAAAGGTTGTAATATTTATTAAGAATGTTTAGAAATATAATACAAAAATATAAGTACATGTTTAAATTATGGATTCTTCACTGTGTAAGTGGTAACTTTTCCATTGTCGTTAACAGTGGTTTGTGCCTTCTGCACAGTAACAGGTTTACCACCCACGTTGCTTGTGTGGCTTTCACTAGAAGTAAAAACACTACGGAAACCTCCACCTCCAGGAGAAGCGGCGAATCTGGTGTTAACATTCGGTACATTCTAAAAAACATGAAAATATTTCGCTGGATATATAAATTCCTTCTAAAGCAACTTACAGGGTTTTCCGGGTAAACGGAAGCAGTTTGTTGAACCCCTCCAGGTCCAACTGAGGCACTAGAAGTAGCTGCTCCTGAGCCTGGACCTCCAAAAGAACCCCTCTGATCAAAGTTTACTCTTTCGGGGTAAACACGCGATCCTGTGTTTGGGGAGGAGTAAGAATACGTTTCAGGTCCAGAGTAACTACCTCCAAATGCTCCATCGCTCCCGCTTCCAAATGATCCTCCATAACCACCAGAATAGCCTCCTGGTGAGCCATAACCACCTTGAGCGTTATTCTGTATACTAAAACATTTACCAAAGTGCCAATTGTTGAACACATCATTTAATTATCACCCACTTACCACTGCATTTTTGTTAAGAACTACTTATTAATAGACACAAGCAAGTAATGAATGTTATTCCACTTAATATATACCAAAGTCTTAGGATCCGACTGTGGTCAGTACTACTACAAATTGGGTAACCAAGTATAGTATCCTAAGACGATGGTACTGCTTTTATAAGGTACCTACCCGTTACTATTTCGGAAAGTTAGAGAAGACTGGGCTCTAGCGCTAGCTGTTGGACTAGAGGATGCATAAGAATAGCTTAAAGCACCACCACCTCTATAGAGAAAGTGTAAAGGATCCCTTAGACCAATGCGGCAAAGGCGACACGCCACGGCAGCAACATCGAATGGTGTGAAAGAAAAGCGTCGTTGTCGCTGCAGTGGCGTGTCGTTTTTGCTGCGTTCGTGTGAAGGATCCTTAAAAGTGAAGAAAACATTAAATAATATTTGAAAATATCAATCGTTAAGAAATAAAACGATTCGGATTACATTTTTGGTACTGGATCTGCCAACCAAAATATGACCAATGCATAAAATCTCAACATTTTGGTCGCTTTCAGATAAACTAGATTATTTCCACTCGCTCACTTCCTCTATCATAACTTTTTCACAGTCAAGAAATAATGCCGTTAAAATTTCGTGTAAAAACTAGACGCCTTTTTGTAGATTAAAAACTGCAGCCGCTTCCATCACGACAGGCAAATAATTATCTCAGCTTCTGTACTAGAGTGCAGTAGTCGCGAAAGAATGAAAGTAAATTATCCAGAAAAATAATCTACTAAAAGCGATTATATAAATGCGAAGTATAGTAAGCTTTGCCGTGGTAATCTTCTTACGTCGGTAACAATTCAAATATAAACGTTAGCGAATTTTAAGATGCTTTTTGTCGATACTAAAGTCAGTTAATATCTCTATTCACTTTCAGAAATACGAAAATCTGAAAATCCAGTTAAAACCAGGCTGTGGAACAGGTAAAGACTGTAGAAAATATAACAAAAGGGATTGTAGACAATGTAAAGAACTCAAGAAGGTTTATCTTTTTCACAGATCCAATAATACATGTTTTATAAAATACAAGAAACTTGAAAATAATAGCATAAGGATTGAGAATAAATCTAGGATTTAACAACAAAACAATTCTATACGTGTTTCAATACTCTCTTTATAAACAACTGTAAATGTATTTTTTTAATGAAATAGAAGAGAATTTCTATAATTTCCAAATCGCTGTATTTTCTTATTAAACACAACCTCACTCATGCCACCAAAGACATAAAGATCAGTTCATTCATTCGCACTGCTAAAAGCTAGTTGCTTACTTTCTGATAAAGTCTTCGTGATATCTGCTCAAGGAATCAATATAGTTGCCTACGAATCCTGGAAAATCAAAACTTGGGAATGCAAAGTTTGGATGTTGCCCACTGCCTGATGAGAAGCTTCCGGAATATCCATATCCATAGGAATCCCCTGAACCCCCATAACCCAAGTCATTTTCAGAACTCGAACCTTTAAGTAACAGAGATTAATACTCTAAGTGTGTCCCTAAATAATGCAACAACATTTTTTGAAAAAATATGAAATATTAGGTGTTATGTTTCGAATTTATCTTCTTCATCTCAAAAACATGAACATTGTTCCGTTATTTGAAGACACACTGTACAAATCACGTACAAATATACAAACAATAAATCATCTTCATAACTTCACTGCGTCTTCCCAACCAAAATCTGGTCAATTTAACGTTCAGGGTCAGAGACGTGTATTTAAGTTTTATTAGCTATTATAAATATTATTTTAATACATGTTTACCTACAAACACCTCAAACGTTTAGCTACCTGAATTATTACTGCGCTTGATGAATAAAATGGGGATGTAATATAAGGTAATAGCTTTTAATTATAAATCGATACAATTTGGTATTATGGTCGAATTGTTTGAATAGTGAACGGGGTGGTTCACAGAAAATTATATCATGTAATATTCCCTTCATCTCATTTAATTTATGTTCTCTTTCGGGTTTCATTACCTTTATAAAGAAGAGGAAATGATAAATTCAAACTCCAAAATACTTATTCTTAGGGCTAATCTACTTGCCTCATAGTTAATTTCAGAGATATAAGAACTGGGTATATTTTATTTAATTGTCGTCACTTTTAATTCTAAATATAAGTTTTAAATTGTTCTTACAGCGACCAAGCAGGTTTTTAAATTTTTTATTATCGCTGTATCATTCACAGAGGACGTATCACATTGAGAATAATGTGTTTCTGATATATTAATTTAATAATAATAGTCAAAAATTTAGTTATAGAAGAAATCACAACAGGTTTTTGACGGTTCAAAGTCGAACATGAAATATTTTCGCTGAACTTTCGAACTGCAGATTCACTCCGTTCCTCTTATACAGGGTATTCAGTAAAGAATGAGTACTTTAAGTCTACCTTACTTTGAAGAAAATAAGGTGATTTAAAACAACTTTAGACATTTAAGAACTTAATAATTAGAGTTTAGCAAATAACAGGAATGTTATCTCATGCCACCTGCGAATATTCAAAGGTACGGAAGTAAAATGAATATATCACGAAAAAAAGCGGTCTAACCAACAAATTTTTAGGTACAGAAATCTTACAAAATACGTATTATTTTTAAAATTCCACAGTAGATGTAAATATTGTTATAACATAAATTTACATAGTTCTGCATATAAGATTGTTCATTTTTGTTTGCATATGTAAATAATTGTTAAAATGTGGGGTTAGAATAGCAATATAATGTGCGTGTGTCTTAGAAATGCATTTTAAAAGTTATTATATTAAATAGTGTACAAACAAAACATCAATAATTTTATTTTTGATGTTATTTTTGCTATATATGTTTTATTTTTCGAGATTTCTATACCTAAAAAAGACCATAAATTTGATCATTTTACGGCGAGAAACACGGCGATCTTTAGAAGTTTTTACGATAAGAATAAGAAGAGAATTGTCGTAAAAACATGAAATAAAAAATGGGCCATTAATTAAGTATGGCCCATTCTTTACTGAACACCCTGTATATCTGCATATTTCATTGCAGGCTCCTTTTACATCCTTCTACTTGAGTTTTTCCTCCATTTAATATCACACTTGTTTCAACGTTCCGTATTTCAATATGGAATGTTATAACTTCCGTAGGAATGTCATATTTGGCATTATATTTCTTTACCATTAAAATAGATATACGTTACACATCTCTCTCCTTCAGTCTCATATATTGTTTTAGTATACGTTATTTACTTATCATATACAGGGTGACTTTAAACTTATCTACAAAAATTTAGGAATAGATGCGTCATATTGAAATTCGAGTAGGTATTAAGCTTTTGCGATGTCAGTCTTTACATTAGTTTTTCAAGTGTCAAAAATTGCTTACGTGTAAAGAAACTCGAAGTAGATGGATCAGGGTCCCTCTTTTAAATTTATGTTAAATTCCCTGACTATTCCAGGTTTTCCCTGACCAAGGCTCATCAAATTCCAGGTCGATGGAAGTAAATAGTTAAGCGAAAACAGTTTTAAAATATTTATTCAAAAAAATAATACAAAATATTATAACAAAATAACTATTGTTTGGCATGAATACATAGTATTTGGATTTGGAACATATTGCAAAATAGATATAAAACCGAAGTAAATTAAAAAAAAATTGTCAATTTCAATTAATTTTAAAATTCCCTCACTGTAGTGAATATTCCCTGATAATTTCCTGATTCATTGCGCTTAAAACGAATTCCCTGACTTTTCCAGGTTTTTAAGGTTTTCCAGGTGAGAGGGAACCCTGTGGATGTCGTTTTAATTTATGGCGAAGTGAAATTGCTTTAGCAGAACGATTTTCCGGTAAACATATGGCAAATACAGCTCCTTTTACCGCGACCTGCATGAGTGTAAGTGTAGTGCAACACGAGGGAAATTTGAAAGCGAATCATGGAAGATATGGAGATCCAGGACATCTACGGTGTATTGCAGCACTGTGACATATCACGAAGCTCAATTATATCCGTACCATGTCCAGCGTGTTCAAGCATTAGTACCAAGGGATTGGACGAGTACTATAGCCGCCACGATAACTTTAAATCATTCGGACTTATTTTTGTGAGGATATCTAAAAAATGAAATGTATCGCACCGAAATGAATATCTTACAAAATTGTATTTGTAAGATATTCAAATTTTTTAAGTTTAAGTTCTTAATCGCCCTGTATAATTCTCAAGGGGCCAGCAAATCTTCTGGGTGACTAAGCAAAAACAAAAAGCGACCACCTTGTTCAACTCAATTATTAGTTGACATGATATTCCCGGAAAGCATGGAAGAAAATTCAGATAGCAATAAACAGTAATAATCCCCAATAATGTTTTATAAAGGAAGGTTCTCTCAAGAATTTACTGTTTCTAAAGCGTTGCCCTAGTGGACGGGATCGATATCTGTTTCAATATTCGTGGGAGTGAAAGGATAAAATAATTGACCTGTCCCGAAATTTTAGAAGGGTATTTAAGAAACAGTTGTATCTCGCACCTAATTCTGACTACTTGTATCTCCTCGCTCTATAAATTATAAAGTTTGCATTGCTATCAAAGTTTCTTACAACGAAGGGGGAATAAATAGTTTTATATAATAATACATACAATATACGGGATGTGTAATAAACAACATCGAGATGTAGTTCAAGATAGAACCTTGATACACTAAAAACATACTGTCTGTTCTATATCTTCATCCAAATTGGTTACTCGTTTTATCGAGTGGGATTGTATTTTACTAAAGTCAATTTTGAAGTGGTTACAATAAAAAGAAGAATATAAAAAAGCACTCCATAAAATGTTATCCTATTACTGAAAGTAAAATACGTTTGGTATAATAATAAACCTCATTTGGGGAATTTACAAACAGAACTTCAGAAATATTTCAGAACATAATCTTATAAACATCGCCCCAGTAGAAAACATAAAAAATAATCAACTGTCAGGTTAACTTCATTTAATTATGTCTCTCCTTTGGTATTATGTATTTCCTTTCCTTCGCCCAATGAAAACCCAACGGAGTTGGAAGTTTCAATCATTATATTTTTAATTTGCCGGCATTAAATAGCATCCAAATTCCTTCTTATATGCCTAATATAAATTCTTTCTCAAAAATGTTATTAAATTATCTCATGAGCGAATATACGAGTTGCCACGCTGGGATTTCCGGGCAGTTTTGTAAACAAAAGTTACATGGACCAGCGAGTTTAAAGCAGATTTTAGTAGTTCATATCGTTAATTGGTATGAATTTAGAATATTTATTACCAACTTTAATTGGTTTGTAATTTTAATTAATAACATTAGATCCCAACTAGCAAAATAAATTTTTATAAAGAAAATTTCAAGAATTTTTGTTTTTAGCAATTAGATTCGTACTTGCCATAAAATAAAATTGAACAAAGAAAAAATGTCATTATAACATATTAAATCATTTTTTAATAATAACTTTCACTCTGATAAAAATTAAGTGGTTTTACAAATCAACATTCAACATTTTGTTTTATTACCATCACAAAATAATTTGTGACCAAAAAGTTCTAAAGTTTCGATAATTAAACAAAAAACAAAAATTACCAAACGCCAAATTTCTATTAATAATTGGGTAAACAATTGCTAAACATATCAAATAAATTATTAATTATTATTTAAGAACCCAGAAAAGATCATGGACATCCGTGTGATATGTTTCGGTTTCGACAAGCCTCAACAAATTATAACATTTCCTCAGCTTCTTTGATAAACTTGATTAAATTGACCCTCCTTATTATTATAGACATTTTAATCAAAGACTAATTAATAATAGGTCCCAATATATATGTCCCTCCCCAACAAACCCTAAATTAAATCCTATTATTGAGGGTTGTTAGGAACTGGTTCCGATATACCTAATAAAAGCCCTAAATATACAAAGCATAAGAGACACTATAAACTTGTTATATTATTATTATCTCTGACACTTTTTATAAATAACATAAATTAAGGCGCGACGTTCTTCCAAAGCTAGTGTGTGGGATGGGGATGACACATTATTATTCTCTATTGTATGTCGAGTATGAATTATTTTGAAATTAATGGTTAAGTCACCAGAAGCATGTCATTGACGTACCCGATTTTTCCAGAGGCGTCGAAATTAAATATTGCTGCAACATTGAATTTAAATTATTTATTTATTATTATGTGTTCATGTGTCATCCGTTTTGTTCAGTTTTTCAATAAATACAAATAAATAATAATGGGATCAGAATATTTTAGATTCAATTTTTTTTGCTGTCATTAGCATCGGCTTCAGAAGGCGAAGGATGATACGCCATTATCACTACAGTTGTTTAACTTATTATAAATTTGAAATTTAATATGAAAATCTACAATTACTCCATTCATTACAGACCACGCTGTATATTGTATCGTCCTAGCCTGAGCTTCATCGTGACTGCATACCTATATAGGAAAAATTTTCCATACACAGAACAAGGGAAGCGTGAAACACGTTTCTAGCTGGTTCAATTATTCGAGACAGAGTTTACAGACATTTGAATTTCATCAAAAGATATGGAAATTTGAAGTGTAACTTTTATTTTGATGCAGAACACGGTTTTAGTTCGCGAAAAACAAGTTTGTTTTAACAATTACAACAATTAATTATTTCATATTAGTACATTTCATAGTTCATTATTTTTAATATTGCTGTTGCACTGATAAAAAGAATAGCTAATTTACACATTGCTCACAGGCAAATACAGCAGAATTACATCGTTTATGACAAATGACCTAATTTTTATTAAAAATATCGTTCGATGCGGTTGTATTTAGAAAAACTACATATTCACAAGTGCAGTATGTACATTTACATAATATATAATGAATTTACGAACAAGATATAATAACGTCCAATAAAATTGTTTGCACCATATCACGTGGCAATGCGAAAGTGAGGTGAAAACATATCTACAGTATGCGCCAAAAGTATGGAATAAATTCAATAAAAACGAAACAATTATTTTTTGGGAAAAATCCTCGAACAGGTCGATTTTTAATTTAAAAAATACATATTTTAGCGTAAAATGCGATTTTCAAATGTCATTTGTTTTCGAGTAATGACGTCATCGATTTTTTTTTAAATGGCAACACCATATTTTTTTCCTTGATACTGAAAGATCGTTTAATTCTCTATCAGACAGTACTAAAATTTTGCCCTCTTACATAGGAAAGTTTTCGAGTAAATGACGCAGACAACGAAGAACCAAGGAACAAAATATGGTGTTGACATTTAAAAAAAATCGATGACGTCATTACTCGAAAACAAATGATATTTGAAAATCTCATTTTACGCTAAAATATGTATTTTTTAAATTAAAAATCGACCTGTTCGAGGATTTTTCCCAAAAAATAATTGTTTCGTTTTTATTGAATTTATTCCATACTTTTGGCGCATACTGTATACGTTATTTTCTTATGTTTATTGCAAATAATAATGCCTACAAAATGCAAAGCTACTATTTTTGTTGGTAATATAATTATTAAGCTTCTTATTGATGTTAGAAAGGTTGGAAAAAATATATAAATCCTACTAGAAAATTAGATAGTAAAGTTAGTAAAATCCAGGGTAGTAATACAAAAGAAATGAAAAACTACATACAAATTTTGCATTAAACTGGTAATAGTACTTTACCAACCAAGTACAGTGTAATAATTGTTGTTGTTTAATTTTTTAACGTACTTCTTTGACAATCTTTCTAGGAAGTTATCCTTCATCGTATTTACATATTTCAAGGAAAACTATTCAAAATAAGTCGATATTTACAATAGTCGAAAACAAATACACATTTTAAAAATGGTTTTAATTTACAAGCACATAATTATTCTACACCAGTGTTCGTGAAATCCGATTTAATATTCGAGTAAATAATAGCCGGGAATATTTTAATGTTTATCTGAATGCAACAATCTATCAACAATGGTGTAATCTTCATGTTGTGCAATCAGTTATATTTAAAGTTCATAGATGAACATGTGCGTTATTGAAATGCAGTTTTTATTATTTATTTATTTTTAGAAATTAATTGCAAAATACGCAGTCGAATAACAAAGACACTATTTAATAAACATTGAATATTTATGACTATTAGTTATAAGAATGCTTGTCAAAAAATGTTCAATAAAATGTTATTTTCGAACGATAATGAAATTTGTTACAGATTAAGCTGCGTAACCTTAAATTCGTTCGGAACGTTGCAAATTATAAATGAAGTATCAGATCTTCACTCTTTGTTTTCAAACAATATTCATCAATAAGAGTTTACAAAGGAAAATACAAGGGAGATTGAATGAATATTATTAAAAGATTCTTACATTTAATCATAATATTCTGGATGCGTATACATGTTGCATAAAGTGAATATCAATGAAAGGAATCGTTCTTGACCTTAAGCGAACTAGTTTAAAAATTGTTGTAAGCACGAATTATACTTGTACTTTCACCTTCACAATTCCCATACTTTCGGAATAATTTTCAGCTTCACTCGAAGTAACTCTGTACTGAAACATTCAAAACCGCAATAAAATCATCTAATCAATCTTTAGGAAGTTTATGGTATAAAATGTAACTTAATATGAGAAGTTCTGCTTTAGATTTTAAAAAAGTAGCTTTATCTAATGTTTCTTAAATATTTAACAAAATTTCAGTTACTCTAAATTAATTGCGGAATTCTAAGATCGAAACGCTCTAAATACATTTAAATCTTCAGTATTACTTGCACATCATCGATAAAAAGTATCTGTAATAACGCTGCGACTTAATTCTTGCAATGTTTTTCGTACAAACGATTCACAAACACCATCATGTTACACAACAGAGAAAGCAGATTGTTAAGCAAATGATTAAGTTTGTGTTCGGTAGCCTTTACTACTGGCCAAATGTTTTTTCACAGGTCCAGCACAGAAAAAAACAATAAATAATTATTTACATATAACACTTTTTTTAGTGTTTTTTTTAATAAAATTTTTGTAAACAATGTAACGAAAAGTAATTTTTCTTATTTGTAACACTTTTTTAGTGTATTTTAACAATTTCTTTTTTAAATATGGCTCTATAGTTAAAATTAAATTGCAAGTACAAAACAGTGGCAATAAAATATTCAAATTATGCCATTACCTAAAGATGAAAAGCAAATAGTAAATTCTTTGCAAAGTTTACCGCTGAGGCTTGTGTGAAAGGAGGCGTAATATAATTTTATTTTTAGCACATCATCAAGGATTACAGGGTAATTCTAAGGGACACAAGAGAATAATTACTGAAAGATATTTAAACATGTTTTGCAACAAAAATACTTATTTAAATATGTATATATAAACATAAATTAAAAATATTTGTAAGGACGATAATACAGCATAAAACTTATAATTTCATGCCTAGACGTAATTTAAATTATAAACAACATTTCAGATTCAAATTCCTGTACCTTTCGAATGATCTTGATTAGAATTCACTGTATATACCCACCATTGGCGGAGAAACGCAAAAAAATTTTCGTGCCTTAAATTCCAAGTCCCTTTTGGTTGTACAAAATTAGGGTTATAGAGAAGAAAATGAATTTAAGTTATGCGGAAGTTTATCACAAAGAACTTTTCTATTAAAAGTTTCCTCAACTTTAATAACAAGATGGCATGTCGAATCAGAATCTTAACCGGCAGTATCCTTGTGTCAAAAGACATATTAGAAGCCTGAGTTTATAAATTTGAACTTTTTCGGTTTGATATGGCTAATATAAATATAAAAAAAAATTAAACGGTTTCTGTAGCAAATGTGGCACGTTATTCAAATGTTTTATAAAAAAATGTCAGTGACAATAAATGAAAGAGTAGCGATTAAATTATTAAATAAATATTTCAAAAAAAACAGTATAAATTAAAGATGAAGTTTATAAATTTAAAAATTTTCGGTTTGATATGGCTAATATAAATATATAAAAAATTAAAATGGTTTTTTTATAGCAAATGCGGCACGTTATTCAAATATTTTATAAAAAAATTTCAGTGATAATAAACGAAAGAGTAGCGATTAAATTATTAAAGAAATGTTAAAAAAAAAATTAATTAATTAAAGATGAGGTTTATAAATTTGAACTTTTCGGTTTGATATGGCTAATATAAATATATAAAAAATTAAAATGGTTTTTTATAGCAAATGCGGCACGTTATTCAAATATTTATTAAAAAAATTTCAGTGATAATAAACGAAAGAGTGGGGACTAAATTATTAAATAAATATTTCAAAAAAACACCATAAATTCATTAAAGATGAAGTTCATAAATTTGAATTTTTTCGGTTTGATATGGCTAATATAAATATATAAAAAAATAAAATGTTTTTTTTTATAGCAAATGCTGCACAAGTTATTCAAATATTTAATAAAAAATTTCAGTGATAATAAACGAAAGAGTAGCGATTAAATTATTAAATAAATATTTAAAAAAACGGTATAAAGTAATTAAAGATGAAATTTGTGCATCAAATCATTTTAACATGCAAATTTGTTGTCTTGTTACATAAACATAAAAACTGCGTTACGCGATGTACAGAAGATTATAATCAAACAAACTCACCTGAATAGCCTGCAGTGACTCCTGTTATCACGGTAAGAACGGCAAGAGAAAAAGCGATCATCTTTCGGGAGATAACCAAAGATTGTATTAATTCTTATTGTGTATTCACGTTTAAGCAGTCTTATACCTTACAGGTAATTTTTAAATAATCCGAGGAAAGACGATCGTTGCCGATTTACATAAAACAAGTTATTTTTCCTCCACTAATTAACAAAACATCCTTTTGACGTACTAAAAATAAAATTACTTACATGGAAACCTATGATCCCGTTAGAAGTGAGATGCAAAAATGCATACAAGATGCAAATAAGTTATCTCGATGTCAAGTTCACCAGCTTAGCTACTAAGGTTACGCAAGATAAATAAATAAACAATTTAGCGCATGGTCAGTTTTATGTTTATAAATATGGATGATCTATTTTGGTAGATACACACGCATGTAAAAAATTATCACCTTAACATTCCCACAATGTATTTTGCTTGCAGGATAAATTTCACCTATGTTCCCATTATATCATTCAACGGTACAATTCATATAGCGTTATGTTTAAGAAACAAACAAAATATTGTTTAAAAACTACGTAACTTATTACATTATAGCATCTGCCGTGGAACAAAGTACACCTCAAAAAATATGAATACGAAATAATGAGGTGGTACTTTTATAAAATCTATAAAATAATATTTAATTTGAAATTTTTTATATTTTATATTTTTTATATTTTGATTTCTTTCTTCAGTTATTATTTAAATTCTTTGCATCTCAAGTTAAAGCAACGTCTCAAAGCTTTTGAAAACATGAATTGAAATATTACATTCTAGTATCTGACGTAGAATACATTACACCTCAAAAAATTTGAATACGAAATAATGAGGTTTTTTTGTGTTTCATGGACAAGACGGGGTACTTTTATAAAATCGATAAAACAATATTTAATTTGAAACATTTTAAGGCTTCTAACCTTTTATATTTCGATTTCTTCCTTTTTAACCGTTAGTATTGATATTTTCTTTGAGCGACAGTCTCAAAATGTTAATATTTATTTATTAGCTTAACTCCAAATTTCAAACAAAAGACGTTGAGACGTTGCAAGTTAAATTAGCGTCTGGAACAACTGTGTTGTTGAATAATAATGTAAAAATGATCTGTAAAGTATGTTGAATGTTTTTTATTAAAGTCGTCAAAAGTACCTTCGTTCGACGACGTTAAGATCTATTGTAACAAATATTAATAAAAAATTTAATATGAAAATACTCCCAATATTGCTTAAATAAATAATTCTGACATACTTTCAAACCAAAATACGTGCGAATTTCAGATATGTAAGGAATCATATTTTCGGTCGTTTTCACGTTGGTACGACAGAATTGAAGAGGTTGCAACTTATCAATTCATGAAATCAAATGTTTTATTTATTACTTTCAATATATCGACGTATCCCGGTTCAAATATGGCAGCTACTAACAGTTAGAAACTACCGTCAAGAGATCATACATTATTTAAATACGCCTTTTTTAACGCCTACATACTTTGTCATAATGAGAAATACTGTAACCTCTTTGATTAAATTTCTTTCGAGTCCTTCGTGTAAATGAAGTACTAAAAAAATTCCCTGTAATTTGTCAAGTGTACAATATCTTTGTACTTATATTACAAAAATGTCAAAGGTTAATTATACAGGGATGCCCAGAAGTACGGAATAAAATTCATCTCTTTTGAATGAGTGACTTTTTTTTTAAAACGCCGAAACACGTTAACTGATCTTGATTTTTTCCCATCTTTCGGTTATATAATAATTAATTTTTCTTTAACCCCCTAACCTCCAGCTATCCCTACTTTTTTTTCAAATGGAAACCGAATGCAGTCATACCAAATAAACAAGTTTTATGTTTTCAATAGCAAGGTTTTTAGGGTCGTATAAAACACCTACTTAACAAGTGAAATAAAATTTAATTATCTTCAGTGTTATCGTCCATGAATTTGCACAGAATAAAATAAAGAATTTGAAACTGTACCTATCACTGCTAACGCAAAAAAAGATATCTCTTTTATGTTGCGTTTTTTTGGTACCACTTACTTGCCAGGCTTTCTGGTTAATTTTTCGCTTTAGTTGTAAATTGAAGTTCGAAAAGTTACTATTGCGTCAAAATCAAGTTATTTACTGAATCGCAAAGGTATTGCTGGAAAGGCAACGCAACGAAATCTTGATATTGCTTGGATGTGGAGACAAAATAAGAAGTCATGCTGAAGTGCGCGATTTATTTAATGCGAATATTTCGCCCGTAAACCAAATCTGGGACAGTTAGTAAAATATTTCACAAATTTGAGGAGCACTACAGTACAGCCTTGGTATGTCTTGTTCAAGAGCTTTTGGGACGATTATGACAGACGAGACGGTGTGATTATGGTTTTCAACGAGATGTACTTTTATCGGAGCTACGTTTTATTTAAATGGAGTTGCTAACAGGTACAACTATCGCTTTTGGTCCCAGGAAAATCCACACTGGACATGCGAATCGCATACGCAGCACCCACAGAAAGTTAATGTATGGGCAGGTATCATCAACAACAGAATCTTGGGCCCATACTTTTTTGAAGAAAATTCTACTGCCGCACGCTACCCGGATTTCCTAACATTTGACCTGATACCTGCTCTAGCTGTGATTTTTCCTCATGAAATTGATCCAGATATATCGAATGAAAGATTTTGGTTCCAACAAGATGACGCTCCCCCACATTTTAGTATTGATGTTCGAAGATACTTAGATGAAATGTTTCCAAAATCGTTGGATTGGTAGACGGGGTACAGTTGAATGACCGCCAAGATTCCCCGACTTAACGCCCCTGGATTATTTTCTTTGGGGATATTTGAAAGAAAGAGTCAGTCTACCAGAACAGATCAGATGACATTGAGAATTTAAAGAACAAAATCAGGACGGAGATGCATAATTTACCAGCTGAAGTCATTCTGGAATGCTGTGGACAGCTTTTACTATCGTCTTGGAGAATACCAAACAGTGAATGGAGGACATTTTCAGAATTTGCGGCATTGAGTTTATTTTTGTAAATTATCTAGTTGTTTCAATTTCTAAATGAAAAAAACTTGTTATTGAAAATATAAAACTTGTTTATTTGGTATGGCTGGATTCGGTTTTCTATTCAGTTCATGGAGGAAAAAGAAGCTCTAGCTGTGATTTTTCCTTATGAAATTGATCCAGATATACCGAATGAAAGATTTTGGTTCCAACAAGATGACGCTCTCCCACATTTTGGTATTGATGTTCGAAGATACTTAGATGAAATGTTTCCAAAATCCTTGGATTGGTAGACGGGGTACAGTTGAATGACTGCCAAGATCCCCCGACTTAACGCCCCTGGATTATTTTCTTTGGGGATATTTGAAAGAAAGAGTCAGTCTACCAGGACAAATCAGATAATATTGAGAATTTAAAGAACAAAATCAGGACGGAGATTCATAATTTGCCAGCTGAAGTCATTCTGGAATGCTGTAGACAGCTTTTACTATCGTCTTGGAGAATGCCAAACAGTGAATGGAGGACATTTTCAGCATTTGCGGCATTGAGTTTATTTTTGTAAATTATCTAGTTGTTTCAATTTCTAAATGAAAAAAACTTGTTATTGAAAATATAAAACTTGTTTATTTGGTATGGCTGGATTCGGTTTTCTAAGCAGCAGTATCCAGTTGGAGGAAAAAGAAATTTGTTAAGTGCTATGTAAACTTCTAAAAGTATATTGCTTTACTTTTTCAAATAGTAAAATTTTTACGTATTTTTTAATTTAAAATATATTTCAAAGCTACTTGTACGTATTTTTGTTACTCATTATTCCAAGAAACTAAAATAAACATTACTCAGGTATGACAGACATATTATACATATTTGCTTATATAATTGTTGTTTGTCCAATATTTACAAAAATAGTTACATACTAAAATAAATATCCGAAGTCAATATTATCAGTGACATTTACAAAAATGTCTATGTACAGGGCGTTGTATTTTCAACGAATTTTCACTTTTACGACAAATATAAATTTATTTTTCATTTTTGGCTAGAAGTAGTAATTTTAAATGTTATAAAACTTTTTGGTAAGCAGTATTTATAGATTATATTGTAACTTTTAAAGGAAATCATAACCGCAAAATAATCAAATTTTATTTTAGAAAATTATCCATATTTATAGAATTTGACATCATGAACACATAAAGAAGAAAATTAAATATTAAGTTTGGTATTGTAAAAGCTGAACTTATATTTAGTTGAATCTTTTACTTTTTGTCCCTGGTTTTTTTATGAAATATATTATTTATTTAATAATTAATTTCCAATCTGTTTAAACTATTTCAAATCTCCCACCACGATTTCGGTTCATCAGCACATCCATTAATACTCGATATGACAGCTACACATGTCAGACCCATTTCCTAATAAAAATGAAACAATAACACCAATTATACCCATTATAAAACCACAATTAACTCATCTCCCTAAAGTTATAACGCGAAATATTTACCATGCATTTTTTTAGTAATTAACTAAGTAATAATTATAATATACAGGATATATCCTGTAGCAGCATAATTAGAAGCTTCAGTACATCAAGGTGAAAGGTGATATCACTGTGGTAAAACCCATATAAGTTGTCAGTCTGTAGGTGAACATCCAGACACTTAATAGGCAACCAAATAAACATATTAACGTGATATTTTATGTTTAATTAGACATAAAAAGATCCCAGTAATAATTTATTTCTAGTTGTTTCCCAAGTGAATGCTAGAGATCCCGTTTAAAGGAACTTTTTCCAGTCTGACAAGTTCGTGAGATCGATATTAAAACTCACGTTGAGTGTCTGAAGGGTAAAGATGTTATTAATCTAACCAATTTACATATAATTCTCGTTATACTTAGTACTGGAAATTTGCTGGTTTTAAATTTAAAATAAAAGATATTTAACTTTCTGTAAATATATTGAAAACACTTCACAATCATCGAATTTCATTTTCATTTAATAATATAACCGGGAAATTATCTTCTATGTACTCAGCAACATTATTGGACTCCTTGGTAACTACTTCATCTAGATTTATCGATGTAGATGTTGGAGGAGAACTAGTTGAAAACTCAATATTCACATTGGAGTTACTATTGCCAGGATAATTCGGTTGTTGGCTGAAATCAGGCTTGGTTTCCGGTGAGTTTTGATCGTTTTCCTCATAGGTATCCTCATAATCAGGTTGCTCTGGAGGCGGAGGACCGTGAGGAGGACCCCTTGGAGGGTGGCCATGTGGGGGGCCCCTTGGAGGAGGGCCATGGGGCGGACCCCTTGGAGGGGGTCCGTGGGGAGGACCCCCATGAGGGGGTCCGTAGGGAGGACCCCTTGGTGGTCCATAGGGCGCGTCCCTTGGAGGGGGACCATGAGGGGGTCCCCTAGGAGGGGGGCCCCTTGGAGGAGGTCCATTAGGAATATTCCGTGGCGAATGTTCAAGAAATTGTGGACCATTTTGGTCGACATAGTCATATTGTTGGTCGTATTCATAGTTAACGTTTACAGGGTCTACCTGGGATATGATTTGAATATTTAAAGGGTTTGTAACTGTGTCTACTAGGTCATGTAGGCGTTTCCTAACCTTAGAAGCCACTTGTGGGAGATTCACACGAGGTAGGTTGAAAGCTCCATTCGTGTGGAAATATAATTCATTATTTTGTGAGTATCTTTTTGTTCTAATTCCAGTTTCGAGTGCAAATGGAAAGCCCTGCGTGAGGAGTAGAAGATTGCCTGAAAGTAAACATTTTCTTGAAGCTAACCACAGTTTTTTATAGTATAATATTATAATAATGGTAATGATACATATTTAGCATTTTCCTGTTATCAGTCAAATTAAAATATTTATGTAATTTAGACTTTTACTAATTCGTGTAAAGGGGAAACTGCAATCAGGACCCAGTATAGAATTCCAATTTCAGGGAACAATACAATGCTAATGAATCGAGTTAGTTTAGCTTTAGCTTTGATATTCGTATGCACCGTCTAACGCCTTTTAGTCAAACTACTGTGGGTCGAACTCGTTAACACCTTGAATGAAAGTTGGGATTCCTACATACACGATGAGTTTGCCTTTTATCAAATAGTACAAAAATAAATTTTTATCCGTAAATAATTAATGTTATTTTAGCAATATACTGCCGGGGTTTACAATAGCGTTGACAATGTCTAAAATTGAATGAAACGCTTCAACTATTGAGTTGAGTTACCTCCTCATCATCTGCTCCTATTGTAGTTAACAACTCAGGAGAGTTCTAATTATAGTAACAATACGTCTCAATAGGGCTTTAGTTGATATATAAAACGATTCAGTCCGACTTTGAATGATTCGAGCACCAGTTTCGGCTTATTTATTAATAAGCTTGTGTCTGTAATCCATTACATCAGGTTAAAATCTGATAGAGAATGTCGGATAGGGAGCATTTATAACAAGCAAGATGCAAATTTAGGAATTTATATTCGGGATCATAGCGCTAGTTTCCACTGCCAATTTACAAGGTATTAAATTAGTACCACTACTAAAATTATATTTAATAATTATAGTACAGTTTTACAAACAATAAATACGTTAAGTACAGAAAACTATTTTTATAAACAATATTTTTATATCTTCAACTCATCGTCGGCCACTGCAATCACCTGACTTGAATCCTATCGATTTTTATCTCTGCATTTTGTAAATTTGCTAGGAGACTAAACATTTTACATAAAAAAACGTAAAACACAAAAAATGTCTAAAACTCTGATATTTGAAAATGTCATTATGTATTATGAGGTTATGTTTTTACTCACATTTTTATGTGTGTAACTTTCTAATTTTGAAACTTCTTTTGCATTACTTTGAGGAATTTCAATGTAACATAACAAAGCAGAAACCAATTAAACTGTTGACTAACTTTAAATATTTTATATAAATAGAGTACTTAAGGCAATGTAATTAATTTATGGCTTGGTAATTGGCGTATATTTGAACAGTCAATTTCATTTGAAAGTATTTCTGACGCATCCTTAGAGTAAAGGGTAAATTGCTGTATTTGATGTTCAAGACCGAAAATATTTTGATGCCTATATAGCTTGGGGTTATTAACATCATCAAAGTTAGGACAAAGGAGGAATTACTTTGTAAAGTTTTCCGGTGGATCCACGACCGATAAAAGGCCATGAATGAAAATTGTTTCGCGAACCAACGGCATCTGGTTAGGACAGAAAAAAATATGTATTCCTGACGTAACACCGAGTTATATCGAGTTCTTCAGAAAATTTCAATTATAGCTTATCTCGGCTGTTATAAGATAAATTTTCTCTTTAAGGATGTCCGAAATGTCATAAAAACGCTCAAGTTTTAAAACAGTCTACGTACCAATCAATAGACCGTATATTTCGTCGTTCATACTTCATTTAATATTATACTATTACTTTCTAAATCAAGGGCGCCGTATTCTTGAAATAGTGTCTACAAATGCAAGTACACACAACGTCAAAAGTCTTGGGCCCCCACTCATTCTTGAAAATGAAATCTTTTTGTCAGAAAAACCAAATACATTTATAAAAGTATATTGTTTCCTGAATCTTCTTTTTTGTGAAAAGAATATTTTCGATAAACAGAAAATTAAAAACCAGCAAATGTGTGACATTTTTGACAAAATTTATTAAATCAAAAAGAAGTAACAAAGCAAGTTCTCTACTTGACTAATAGTCGATATGACCTCCACCACGTTCCAATAGCATATTGACATGTCTGTGCATTGAGATAATCAAACGGTTAACGATCTCTTGCGGAATATTGTTCCATTTCTCTTCTACCGCCACGACTAACTCATCTGCAGTGTGAAGTGGAGGAATACGATTATGAATCCGCTAGCAACGAAATCCTACATGTTTTCAATAGGATTCATGTCAGGAGAGTTGGCTGGCCAATCTGATATATTGATATGTTCTGCTTCGAGTGTCTCTTGAACCCTTCTTGCGCGATGTGGTCGAGCGTTGTCGTCCATAAACACAAAATTTTCACCTAATTCATTACGTAGAGGGTAGATAATAGGCGTAATAACTTGTTCGATGTAAATTTCGATGTCATATTCTGTGGTATGGGGTACGGCGGTTGAACATTATTCCACCCCAAAACATTACAGTACCCCCTTCATACTGAGCAACTTCACGGGGAAAATGAAGTCACTGTTGACGACCTGGTTCTCTCCAGACTCTTTGTCCATTGTCATCAGAAACCGGCCCAATTCTGGTTTCGCCTGTAAATAAAACCCACCGCCACTGGCGTAAAAACCAACCCCTATGCTCTCGCGCCCACTGGAGACGGGCAGCACGATGCCTTGAAAGGAGACCCGTAATGGTCTTCTAGCACGTAAATTTGCGTTATGGAGTCATCTTCGAATAGTAGGTGTCGATATAACACGGCGAAACGTACCTTGAAAGTGGGCCCTGGGAGCTGACGCTGTAGATGTGCGGTGTCTACAGGCATATTGCACCAAATACCGATCCTCTCTTTCATTAGATACTCGACGACGTCCACTACGTTGTCTGTTTTCCACTGTATCAAATTTTTCATAACTGTGTACTATTCGTACAACAGATGATCTAGGAATTCCCAACTGACCAGATTTGTAAAAACATTGGTAAAGTAAAGGTTCTTGGTCTGCAATCTTTTATTGTCTTTTTTGTTCCCTAAGTACATGCACTTTTTTACCACATTAAGAAAAGCCACTAGGTTTAATCGAATCATTTTATACACAGAAGGTCCAAGACTTTTGACGTTGTGTGTAATTTTAGACATTTAAGAACTAAATAATATAGAGGATAGCAAATAACAGGAATGTTATCTCATATCACCTACGAATATTCAAAGGTACCGAAGTAAAATTAATATATAACTGTAGAAAGCGATAACCAACAAATTTTTAGGTACAGAAATCTTTCAAAATACGCATTTCTTTAAATTCAACTGTAGATGTAAATATTGCTATAACATAAACTTATATTCTTCTGCATATAAGATTGTTCACTTTTACTTATAATGCATGTCGTATTTTAAAAGTTATTATATTATTTGAGGAGAATTTAAATAGTAAAAGTGGATAAACAAAACATCAATAATTTTATTTTTGATATTACTTTTGCTTTACGTGTTTTAGTTTTCGAAAAAAACACCACAAATTTGATCATTTTACGGCCAGAAATACAACGACCTTAATATTAGCCTCCAAAGTTGCCTATCCATTGACTAAAGTTCCGCCAAATTAACAAAAATGCAACATATATGAAAATTTTCAAATTTTGTAGAAAAAGCTATCAAGAATAGGCATTACAATTCGATATTTCTTTGGCCAACTGCTACTCATTAAATGTTAATAATTGTTTCTGTAACATTTCTGAAAAGCAAACTTGTTAATTTTTTAAGTAGAAAATGTAATTATTATTTTCAAAATGAAATCAATTCGTTATATTAGAAATACCTCATATTATTATTTTAATAGTTAAAATGGGGAAAAAGGTATTCTAAATAATGGTAAAATGTTTTTCCCACATTTCCTGATAATGTGTTTTTGTGGACATGTGACGTTTCTGCATACATCGATTCAATTAGATTCTAGTACAAGGCTTAATTTGAATATGTTAAACTTACTCCTCTGGTACGGAACAGTTTCGTTTATCTTCGAAACGTTAAAGTGTACCAAACCAATTTTCTTTGTCGCTAATTTATGCGATAAATTAAATATGCTAAATAAATAATAACGAAATTGTTATCTACATAAAGGTGTCACCCCTCGTGCAAACAGATAAGGATTCGTTACTTCCTCGACTGTTTTTACCCTTTATTGTATACCTAATTTATATCCCATTTGCATATAAATAATTCAACCTTTAGCCAGCACAAACCTGTCAAGGTATTTAAATGAAAGCTTATGAAATTATCAAACGTATTTTCCATATTATACAAATATGTAAAAATTATTAATAAGTTTCAATACAATGTAATTATTGTAAATACATTCTTCATAATACTTAATTGACTTACACCAATAACACTGAAAAATAACATTACACTAACCTCCAATTATTTATTAGTATTAGTATATTAATTAGATATTATCATAATTATTACCATTATTATTGTTTAAAATTGATAAATGATTTTTTACGATGCAAATTAAGGATCCTTTAGATTGATTGGTAAAGTTTGCGGTAGGATTTTAAATATATCGATGATGAGAGACCGAAAACTAATTACTGTTTTTATTAGTTAATTTGTAAATAATAAAACAAAACTCACCACAAAAAATCGCACCAAATACCACAAAAACGTGCCAGTCCATCTTCGAATAAGTTATGAAGACTTGACGACTGATAAATGAGAATCATCAAGTACGATTATTTATGAAAACCAGTTTGAATAAATGTCAAAAATAGTAATTAGAAACCTATTGCTAGTCATAAGGGGAATTTCTATCTAGCATTAATACCTCCTTGCCGAAACCGACTGCGAATTGCTTAGCATAGTAAATTTTTGTTTCAGTGCTTCTGTGGGAATTTGGTATGCCGGGAGAATATTATTAGTTTCATCTAATTATTATTCGAGAACAATGGGATGTTTACGTAGAACTTTAAATTATACGCGCTTGACATACGGAATAAAAAAACTACTACAATATCGTGAATTAAAACTAGAATCACAAATTATATAGCGATCCGTTCATGGAAGTAATACGATCATTTATTTATTTACTTCCTTATTAAACAGAGCGGAAAATAAATTATAGGGTAGATTATTTTAGAACATGGTTTGAATTCGAAACTGCCGCGATATTACAGAATTCTGTTATTTTTTATTGCATTATAAAGGTATTTAAATTAATATAAATAAATTTTCTACAAAAACTAATAATAAACAATATTGTGGATGTAATCAACGCTAGTTGAGGCATTCATCTGCAGAGTAGATAGTTTCACACAATATTATATAAATAATTATATTACCTTATAGTTTATCCCTTACATTAATTTTAGAACTTAAAGAATACAAATAAGAAAATACAAGTTACTAAACCTTTTTAAATATTCAAGCTGTTGATCAAATCACAATAATTTATTGTTCAATACAAATGATTTTTTTGTGTATATTTGGTTGCATACAATTAAACAAAGCAGGTTGAAATCCGCAACTAACACTGCTCTGCAGTATATTCCAGAAATAGTATAACTGAAAAGCATCATAATGAGAAATTTTCATTTATGTTTTCTTCCAGTGGTCACTTAAAATTTCCGCTGGCTTTCAAGTTTGTGTGGGCATACACATTTGTCATTTAGATTTATTATATTATTCGCATTGCGACAGTCAGTAGCAGAGGCGAACTGCTCCTTAAAAGCAGTTTTAAATTTGTAAAGCGTTTGTTCCCCTTCAGCCCAATGTGTACCTGACAGTTGCTAATCAACCGAGCAGCAAAAGGTATATTATTTTCACGAGGTAGGCAGATAATGGACCATAAGAGAAGAGAGCCGTGGCTTTTATCCAATTTAAAAGATCAGCGAGTTCAACTAGAAAGGCACATTCGGATAATGAAACAACCATTAAAGAAAATGCTTACCACGAAAATGATACGGGACAGGCTATATTTAAAACACACAGAAGTTCATTTGTTTATATAGGGTGTATTTTCTGTTCATGTTATGGATTAAGGGCGATTCCTTGGCTCATTTTGGGCCCAAAAGTCAGGGGTGAAAGTTACTGATTGTGAAATATCTCACATTTTTTCCGAGTTGTTTTACGTAGATTGGCAAAACTTGTGGAAACGATGTAACTAATTACAGAGGATAAATTGATACATTTCTATACAAAAATGGAGTCAAGATCGTAAAATAATTTTTGTGAAATCCTTAGTTTCCGAGAAAAAAATTATTGGAATTCGAGCATTTACAACTTTACAAACTGAACCACTGTGGCATTCGTGGTGATCTTCTTCTATGGCTTTGGACTTTCCTCAGTGACAGAATCTTTAGTGCGAGGGACTACCGGTCATCAGCACGTCCTGTCCTTAGTGGTGTACCCCAAGGATCTGTGTTGGGTCCTCTGCTCTTCTTAGTATATACTTCCGACTTTCCGTGCCACATACATTCCAAATCTGCATTTTTTGCGGACGATACCAAGTTCTATGCCAATCCCTTGACAGATCATAACATCCTTCACCGTGATCTTACGAACATTTCGAAATGGTGCCAGGACTGGATGATACCTCTAAATTCCGAGAAATGTTCTGTTCTCCGTCTTGGCAGGAATAACCCCTTACTTTAGAACTCACATTAAATCCGTTAGTCCGGATAGTCGCTTGAGAGGACCTCACCTGAAACTGAGAAAGGAGAGCTTCAAGACATCTGTTCGCCAATCGTTTCTACCAAACCGCGTGTTCTCAGTATGGAATTTTCTTCCTCCTTCCGTAGTTACTGCAACCTCCATCAATGCTTTCAAGAATCGCCTGAATGCTTGGCGGAGCACCTGATACGATCGATGAACATTCTATTATTTATCATTGTCTTTTTGCTGTTTTTTTTATTTTTGATCTATTTTCTTCACTTTAATTAATTGTATTATTGTCAGGGCTGTACAGGAATTTCCTTAGCCCAGAGATTCATTTGTAATAATAATAATATACGGGGCTTAATTATATCCGTACCATGTACAGAGTGTCCAAGCATTAATACCAACCAACCAACATTCATAATACTCATATTGAGATTTTGAAAATCCGCACAGGATCATTTATTCCATCAACGCTTTTCCTTAAATGAATGATAGATTGGACGAGGAGGACCGGCACCACGATCTCCTGACTTAAATCCTTTAGACTTCTCTCTGTGGGAATATTTAAAAAGTGAATTGTATCGCACACCAGACCTGCTGCTAATAACTTACGAGTTCAAAACGTTCAAGAACCAGAAACATATGTGTTATTTCGTAGAAACTGAGTAAGACGGACCCAAATGTGTCGATGGACAAAATTTTGAACAGTTGTACCATCACGTAAGTCGAATATATGTTATTCATTATAACCACAAATTAATTCTATTAATTAATAATAACAATAGCGGAAAAAGCAGTTGCATTTACTGCTGATCGCCGACTGCATGGTTTGCCTTGCGCAAGGTCAGGTTTTACAGTGGGCCCGTTTCCAGTGCCGAGTAGAAATGTATTTTTAAATAATTTTAAATTCGTATGAAGAAAAAAATAAAAAGGCCAGACTGTAACACCGTTTAAAATAGATGTCATATCAAATATTTCAAAGATGTCCTTCTAAAAATGCAATAAAACTCATAATGGTTTTTATTTCGCTTTGAACGTTTTAGTCTGGCAAGTTCAAACGTACTTGCTTTGTTTTAGTGCTGGAACAGACTGGAAGTTGTATTTAAAATTGAATACATTCATTCTTTAGAAAGATTCGCAACATTTTTATTTTGTTCGTTCTGCAGACGTCAGAGTAGAATATTTTAATATAACTCTCTAAAGAATACTGCATTTATCTAGCTAGAAATATTACGATCCTTTATATGGATCTGTGGAATTATATAGCCCGGAACAGGGCATTGTTACAAACAGATGCATAAAAACTTTATTCAAAGAACGAACTGAAGTTGTACAGAATCAGCAACACAAAATCAGTCGAAATGCCAAATATTAACCAAAAACCTTTATGAGTGTTTTACTGAAATGTAGTAATTAACACGAAGCCATTTAATAACGCTTCGTTTCGGTTTTGATTGAAAAAAAAAAATGTTCGACGCTCACAAAGTTCTTTGATGAACGTTTGCAGTTTTGATGTTTTAAAAACCCCTGTTATTGTGAATGAAGCTAAAAGCCAAGTTATTCAAACACCAACAAGAGTAGTAATGTTTAATGTGTACTTATTGGGACATTGTAAATATATTGCAAATAAATTGTTTGTGTGACTAATCGATACTGAACAAATTAGATATGAGTAAGATCCTGTCCGTTGAGATATTCTTTAAATAATTAAAAATATGTTCCTAGAAGCATTTTTATTACAACTAGTCAGAAGCACGCATGCTTACGATAAGAAAAATAAACACACCGAATTAAGTAAGTCTAAAATTGAAGCATTCGTAATTATCAACAAATAAATAAACGAGTAATAGGTATCGTAAATTAATTTATCTTAGTAACACGTCAAAATTAAGGCTAAGTAATTCTTTATTGTACCTTTTTTTAAAATTATTTGCTTTGCTTATCTATAGAATTTCCAATAACTTACAACCCGTTATAAAAATGAAGACATTAATAACTTAATAATTTATATTACGTGATGTCTCAATCGGTAGCAGAGAAATTTTTCTACCAACTCGCATATAAAGGACAATGTTAAAAATAGCCGATTTTTGGCTTATCCGGGGGAACGCAGAAATTATAAAAAAATCAATTGATTATTGTTAATTAACATTAGAAATGGCCCAGAAATACGTCAGATAGCTGGGGAAATGTCGCTACTACCCCTAAACCTATATAAACTACCCTTAAATAGCTTTAAATAATAATTTGGATAATCATTAATTATTGTTATAAAATTCGTGTAAAATGAAAAAAATGCTTGAAAACGATTTGAACAGACAGTATGTCAATATAAAAAGTGATAAATGACTGTAAAAGTGCCCATTCAATGGCGAAATAGCGCCAATTGTTCTCACTTTGCGAGCGCGTACTGAAAAAATGGCAATTTATCCTTGCGCCCATTTTTCAGGTCGCAATAGTATAAATGAACCTTAAAAGTGATTTAAGCATTTTTTTCATTCTAAACGAATTTTACGACAATAAATAATGATTATCTATTTTAAGCTATTTAAAGGCAGTTTATATAGATTTAGGGGTGCAATTAATATTTCCCCACTTACTTAATGTACTCTAGTATCAGTTTTTGCATTTTGACAGTAATCTATAATTTTTTTCTAGCAATAGGCGTTCCCTTGAACATTTAAGCATTATCTATTTTTGATATCGAAGTAAGCTCACCATTAGCTTTTGAAAGTCGTTTTTTTAATTTTTAGGGGTGAAATGAAAATTTTTACAGTTATTAATCACTTTTTATATTGACATACTGTCTGTTCAAATCATTTTCAAGCATATTTTTCATTTTACACGAATTTTATAACAATAATTAATGATTATCCACTTAAAGCTATTTAAGGGTAGTTTATATATGTTTAGGGATAGTAGCGACATTTCCCCAGCTATCTGACGTATTTCTGGGCCATTTCTAATGTTAATTAACAATAATCAATTAATTTTTTTATGATTTATGCGTTACCCCCGATTAGCCAAAAATCGGCTATTTTTAACATTGTCCTTTATCATACATATTTTTTAACTTAATCTGGACCAAAACCAAAGATCCCGATAGGTTTACGGTATCAACACAATTAGCGGCCGGAATTATTTACCCTTAGTCTGCTGTTCTAAGTAATAGAAGCAATTATTTTTAATTGGTAAATTTAAGTATCTTGTTCCAAAATACTCATTCCACCCTTGACGTTTACTTGGAAAGATTAAGATTTCCAACGCCAACGCAATCTTATATAGAGAGGCAACAACTAATCTACTTAGATTGTCTATATGCCAATTAAAATAAAATTGTTACTACAGGAACATTACTAAAAACTTAAATTTAAATTCTCAGGTTTCATTAAGTGTAAATACAGAAAGAAATTGAATAGAACAATCACGGTGTACCGTTTCTGGGCATCTTTTCTACTTAAAAAATGTACACCTTGCTAAAGTCTCTAGGAGCAGCCGTTTCTGTTAAAAACTAGTTAAAACTAGTTAACTTAATTAAAAACTAAAAAATACTAAAGTATGTACATCTCCTCCAGAAACACCCTGTATATTTCGAACCGAATAACTATATCACTTAACATTTTAAAAATGTCAACAAATATTTGTTAATTAAATATTCCATTATTATTTAGTTCGACGTAAAAGATTTCAAACCACAATTATGAAACTGTAAACATCATATTGTTAATCTATTGTTCGAAAAGATTAAATTTTGTGTTTGTCTTAATAGTTTTTAAATGTTCCTGGCAGTACGTGGAGTACAAATAACAGCAATGGCCAACAAAAATTATTTTCAAGTAAAAGGTTAGATATTTAAAGCAACATTTCATAGTGTTAAACTAAAATAGTCTACACTTTGAAAATAAAGTTTTTTTGATTCGAGAGAATTAATTCGAAATGTTTATTTGACACCAGACAAAATAACAGTTCATTTAATGCTGGTGTAATTTTCTGTCAAACAATAATGAAAATATAAAAGTATAACACGCAGATAGACCAAATTATGAAGCTGATTTAACATTAAAATCATTATTACTTTCAAATATTCAAACATCAAGAAAACTGTTGCTCCAAAAGTTTGTCTTTTAACAGTGTAGACAAAAAATACTTCACATTTACCATGAGTGAAAAAAAATCACATTTAGTTTGTTGTGGAACAATATAGCCATGCGGAAGAGTAGATGCTAAATCAACATATGAGAGTTTTTACAATTTGGTAATGTGGAATATAGATTCTCTCTCCTCTTCAAAAGAAACCCTCTGCTAAATTGAACAATGATTCGAGCAAACGTGCCGCAAAAACGAATAAAAAATCGTTAGGACTATGATGTTTCACAAGCCCTGTTTAAAAACAAGGGAAAAGGCTCTTGTCGAAAGAAAACGGATGGAAACAGATTAAATTTTTCTGACTTTAGAGACAATAACTAAAGATCGCAACTGATCGTTTCACAATGCAAGACAGAATCGATATCAGACGTCTGCATTTATTGTACAGGATGATTCGTTCATAATGTCAAGTCTAATAGGAGATAGGAGTTGTCGCGATTAAAAAAAAATCAAATGCACATTTGCTGATTTAAATCAGTTATAAATCAGCATGCTTCTTTATTTCCTTGGATTTTATTGGACACAAACATTTAGCCGTGGTGTGGCAACGCAGGTGTGACGTTGCTCGTTCACCGCTCGACACTGAAGGTCGAGTAAAAATTTTTGTTTTCGACGTTCTGTCTTTCTTAGGCCTTCGAATACTTGGTTAAATTAATGACATTATCACCCTGTATAAAGTACAACCGCTGAGTTTTTAAACGCTGAATGTACTTGATGATCTGTTTATAAGTTGGGCGACCATTTGAGGACCTGATAGTAAAATAGTAAAAAGGTAATTTATATATTTTCCTATTCCAATATAATTTTGTACCTCCTTGTCCTTATAATTAAATGGCGCTCTAGTGCATTTTACTATAGACTGTAATGGTGAATCGTTAAAAGTTTTACTCCACTATCAAACTTTATTGCAAATTGAACATGCAACGCGGCAAATTCGTCAACCAGTATATCTAGAGCGTTATTCTGGTCTTAGATATATCATAATGGATCAAAAGCAGGATAAAACCAGATAAACATTCGTAAACGAGATATTGTTTTAACGGCTTGCACATAGCTTGGTTACCACATCAAGAAAAGCATATTGTAAGAATTTGAAATCTTAATGAAGTTTACAATTAATCGAAGTATATGGAAATATGTGAAAGTTCATCAAAATTAAACGTATATAAACTTCTGTTCCATTTACATTCTGTCATTATGGCATTATGTTGTGGCAAGATTTAATAAATCTAGATTAAATTTAATCTATTACAGTTTATAATTTTGAAATGGATTTTTTTTAATGAAAAATAGTCACAATATTTATATCCTTAATAGGCATTACAAATTTTACAAATTCTGTGTTATAATTGGCTTATTACCGATTGCAATCATTTTATTCAGCAAGAAAGAATACAAGTAATATAAAAGAGGTAATTTCATTAATACCGGATTTAAAAAAATCCTAATATTATGATTATACATTATCTGAAATCAAGGTTGCCACTTTGCTTTTAAACCAGAAAAGATTTTTGAGGTTTTTAAATTGTATTTTTACTATATTTTTAAAATATTTAAGCTAATTCAACTGATTTTTTCTTTACAAAATTGTATTTCTAAAAGTCTCCTGTATATTCCATTTATTTTATAAGTTCTGATCACCCTGTATATGTTATTTGACACCAAGTATCTAGGTATGGTATATACAAAATATTAAATTCAATAAATATCTAAAATAAAAATTCATCTAGCTTTATTAATAAAAAAGGACATACCTGGTATAATGATACAATTAAATGATTTTCGAAACTCAGTCACTTTTGAACATATACAAACACGCAAAATATTTCTGTATTCCCAGCATTGCTTCTTCAGGTAGCGTTCTTTATTTTAAATTAAATAAAATGTCTAACTATAACGATATGAATTAAAATTCTATTTTGAAATGACAATGTCAAAATTGTTGATAATCTATCTATATTAAAATAAATTTAAAAAGCATTTCTCTGTACACCGTGTATAAAACTACCTTCATGGCGGCACAAATAACCTGCCTATCCGCACTAAGTAGGTTTACAGTTTGAAATAAGAAAGTTACTTAGTTCCCATTTCCTACAATTGTGTTATTTGTGCTAAAAGCAGTAGGTCTAAAACGCGGTCTTCCATCCAGAAGCCTAATAACCCATCTCATCGCATTATGAGCTATTGTTATTATCCACATTTTCTATAAACTGTACATATACGTATGATTTATGGTATTTTGCCTTGAGTGTTCGATTCAACCTCCGGGTCCAAGCCAAGGTGCCCCTGACTTAATCGCTGATTCAGTGAATATTATTAAAATCCATTCAATTTTATGTAAATGCAATGTATCTTTATTTTTATATACTGCGAAAAAAACATAGTTGTGGCATCGCTCGTGACCAGTCCTAAAGACGAACCAGTCAAGATGTACTGAGAACTGCACGCTGATTCCATACAATCACCTTATTAGGTTCAACTGCAGTAAACAACTTATACTGCGTCTTACGATTCAAACCGCTACACGAAATCAGTAAAACATGACCTATTTTTCATAAAATCAAACTAGACAGGTTATTATTGAACGTAAAGCTACCGCTACTATAGCTACTATACAATTAAATTAGATCAAGGGGTGGATATTTCTTATTTTTACTAAAAGTATAAAGTTTCCTCTCAAATTTAACGTACGGTAAAAGTAAACCTTAGACGGAAAGGAACGGTTACCGGATAAAGCTTCATTAGTAAAGGCACGACTTTTCTTTAGAGAATAATTTCTAGATGCCTAAAAGAACGCTCTCCCTATAATCAGTCTCTCACCTCACCTCTGAAATTTACTGGTATTAATTTTTTATACACCTTCTTCCATTTGTTCCACAAAATAAGCAGTGGGATATCCCACTAGAAAATAATGCGTAATTATCTTAAATTTATTAGTACAAATGTAATTATTTCTTTACCATTACATGCTAAAAAAATGCAGAGGATGAATTGGCAATGTTGCCTACTGTCCTACACATGGTAAGTCTCATGCGGTGTTGCTTTTAGTCGGAATTCGTGTATTTTTTTGTTGGTTCCTCGATGTTGTTTAATAAAACAATTATTCAAATTTTTAAGGAAATAATGCGTCAGTGTCAAGTGTGTGGCAAATTGAATTATTTTCATTGTGAATTGTTTTTCATAGATAAGCTTAATCAGTTACAGGCGTTCGAATTATTTGTGACAAATATGTTACGATGCACAGAGTCGAAATTTTGAACGTTCTCTCTCCCTCTCTCTCTCTCTTGGCTGAAAAATATGCATAATACCAATTTATAAACTCCACCAGTTATTATGTTTTCTCAGTGTATAGCACAGAGGACAAAAAGTAGTTTGTTCATTCAAGTACATACTGTAAAGTTGTTTCAGAAAGTAAATAGGAAAAATGAACGGATTCATGAAAGGTTTTACCGCAAAATTAATTGAAACCAGGTCGTTCAAACGTCAGTCAATCCGCTTCGTATCACTATATACGAAATACAATTTTTTTGCCTGCATGTCCTAATAACTGGTACACAAAGCTAACGTGCAAGTGACAGCTAAAGATAGTAAAGATAGCCCCCTTGACTCTAACGGCATGCTAAACTCGTTTTGGCACATTACAGAAAAACTAAATATTTTTAAATAACGGAGATTTACAGATATACAGGGTGGCCAGATGAAAACGAATCAAAGCCATTTTCAGTAACTGCGTCAAGATTGTAGAGAAATTCATTCCCGTCGATATTAGATTAAAGGGGGATTCTTTGCTAGTATTTTAGACTCCGCCACATTCACTCCCAAGCAAGGGTAAGCATCACCCCAAAATATTTAAATGGCATTGGGGGTTGAGTAATATTTATTTTGAACGCTCTTACAATTCTCTTTACAACAGACTTTAAATTTAATTCCACCCAATACTTAATAAGAATTTAGATTTTAAAGTTGAAACTTATGTACAAATAATTAGTAACGGTAAAAGTGTCACTCATTCGAGTTTAGTACGCTAATGGTATATATTTAGTATTTCTTGCGTTACATTTGGTTTCTGGCGATTCACTTTCCTAAAAAACACCATTGTAAAAGACAGAAATGAAATGGATTCCAAATTTATGTTCTAGTATTATTTGGAAGCGTTGGTTGGTAGGTAGTTTATTTAATTCTGTTTTTGAAAATTAAACACTATGGTTTATTCCATAGCGGAAAGGTAGATATAATTTCGCTTTAGTTTATAAACAATAAATGTGCGAATAGAATAGCTCAGCTATTTAATGAACAACATCAAGATCGACGTATCAGGAGGAAATATGTTCTAGAGTTAAGAAAAAAATTTCAAGAGTCAGGGAACGTAGCCAATAAAAAACGAGAAATTTAAAAACCTATAGTTAATAAAGCTAGTGAAGTTGCAGTTTTGAGACAAGTTCATTTTGATCCTGCATTAAGTACGGGGCAGCTGGCATCTGTGTCTGAGATCAATCGATCAATCGTCACAATTCCGCTATTGGTCAGATTCAATCCCAAGAGTTTTTCACGAGGTGCATACACAGCAACCGGAAAAATTAAATGTATGGACTGGAATTTTCGGTGACCGGTTGGTGGGTCCTTTTTTTCTACCTGGTAATTTGACTGGCCAAATGTATTTGCAATTACTGGAAGACGCTATTGACCCTGTTTTGACTGATATTATTGAAAATGTTCCAGAGTATGATGAAGATCATTTGATTCTTCAACAGGACGATGCTCCGCATTATGCGTTAAATGTCCGTCAGTATTTGAACCAACGTTTTCCATGGAATTGGATTATGAAAAGAGGCAGCATTGACTGGCCTCCACGATCACCGGATTTACCCCCTTGATTTTTTATGGCGATACCTAAAAAGTAAAATCTATAAAGCCAACGTCGCTGTAAGACTTACGTCAAAGAATCGTCGATGCACGCCGTCGAATAACTCCGGAAATGCTTCAGAATCTGCGCGAACGTTTCGATCAAAATCTTTATTCTTATATGAAAGCAGGCGGTTATCAGTTTGAACATTTAATCAACTGAGTAGTAAGTAAGCAACTGAACATAACTTAAATTTTAAAATGTAAATTTGTTTCAAAGTATTGGGCGGAATTATAAAATTTAAAGTCTGTTGTAAAGAAAATTGTAAGAGCTTTCAAAATAAATATTACTCAACCCCCAATGCCATTTAAATATTTTGGGTTGATGCTTACCCTTGTTTGGGGGTAAAAGTTGACTCCACCACTTTACCAGCAAAGAATGCCCCCCTTTAATCTAAAATCGACGGGTCTGAGCGTTTATTAACAATCTTAACGCAGTTCCTGAAAATGGCTCTGTTTCGTTTTCATTTGGCCACCCTGTTTAGTTCTATTTTACTTAAGATTAGAACTAAAACAACTTCATTCGAAACTACACTAATAATTTATAGCTATAATTTGAAACTGAACTGAAAAGAGTAATTCGAAACTGTGTTGAAAATATATATTTACTGATATTGTTTTTTCATAATTTTTGAAAAAGTTATAGCTGCCTGCTGTCCCAAAACTTTTAATATTGGATCTCCAAATGAAACGTTTTCCAAAAACATCTTTGTTAATGTTAGTTAATGTCTTGTTGTACATTGATCAAAAGTGGAGCAACTTTATTCGAAAATGCACTAAAAAGTTATAATTCGAAACTGAACTGAAAAAAAGAATTCGAAACTGTGCTGAAAATGCCTATATTTAGTAACATTGAATATCTAAGTAACAAAATGTTATGCATAAACATCTTTGTTAGTATTAGTAAAATGTCTGGCTGCGCACACAAAAGCGCTTATAACTGCTGCATCCAGGACCGTACTAGAGACCATTTTTCTTTGTAAAAATTAACATTTCAATTTACATGGAAGTATGTAGAGATCAAACTTTTTCATATAAGACTTTTTTTTTCCAAATACAGTCTTAACCTTAATCAGTCGGAACTGATGTTTTTTGTAACAAAAATTCTCTCACTATTTTTCTAGAATTCAGACCCGAATTTAATGGTCTGCTTAGTGATGATAAATAACTTGCGTGACGACCTACAAAATTTTACGTTCCGATGTGTGTAAAGAGACAGCACAGGTATAAATGTTATATCTACTACATCCCGATATTGTTCCCTTTGCAATTTATATTATTATCTTGATACCGAAATGAGAAAGCATTTTATTTCCAAGACGTTTTTAATAAAATATATTTGAGAGGTTTCTTTTTAAGAGAAATGTCTGGCTTTTTGATAATAGTCACGGATCTCCAGCGAACAACCTACGTTCAATAAAATCGGAGCAAGATAATATGAGTTAGATTACTTCCCTGATATTTGATATACATTTATTGAATTACGCTGCAAAATAATATTTCCAGGAGATGCAACTTTTCTTTCTACACAATAGAGCAAAATCGAAATGCGATACAATCAATCGTACGATATCAGGCCCTTAATTTAATTCTATAAACCATTTCTTGATGAACTTTCTTGTGCGTAAATTTATGAAGCATTTTTGTTATACACAGTGATTCAGTATTTATCTAAACAAATTTGGTAATAGATGCTTCATGAAAAAACGAAGTCAAAAACGGTTGTAATTTCTAAAATGGAAACCCGTCATTTTAACAGGCTGAAACTCGATAGATGATTATTTTATAAAATTGTCAATTTTTTGATACCAGTGTCATCCACTTGCAAGCCGTCGGAGGAGTGGAAATTGGGGTAAATGAAAAAATCGATATTTCTAAAATGGAAACCTGTAATTTTAACAGGCTGAAACTCAGTAGGTAATTATTTTATAAAATTATCAATTTTCTGATACCAGTGTCTTCCACTCGTAAGCCGTCGGAGGGGTGGAAATTAGGGTAAATTGAATATTAGATATTTCTGAAATAGAAACCCGTCATTTTGACAGGCTAAAACTCGGTAGGTGATTACTTTATAAAATTATCAATTTTCTGATACCAGTGTCATCCACTCGCAAGCCGCCCGAGGGGTGGAAATTAAGGTAAATTGAATATTAGATATTTCAAAAATGGAAACCCGTCATTTTAACAGGCTGAAACTCGGTAGGTAATTATTTTATAAAATTGTCAATTTTCTGATATCAGTGGCATCCACTCGCAAGCCGTCAGAGGGGTGGAAATGGGGGTAAATTGAATATTAGATATTTCTAAAATGGAAACGCGGCATTTTAACAGTCTGAAACTCGGTCCTTTAAATTGCATTATTATTTCCTATCACCGAAAGATAATGAACTTGTTAATTTATTTTCCATTTATTTATTCACTTGTTTTCACTTATTTTCCCACTTATTTTCACTTATTTTTCCACATTCCACTATTTTCACTTGGACACTTCACTCTACAACCGTCACTGACAACCACGCAAAACGGAATGATTATCCAAGAGGGCTCGGTGATAATGAATGGACAAAAACCAACCTTTTTTGTATTTGTATAGTGCGCGCTGTGCTGTAAGTAGATTTAGCGTTTTATAGAATATTTACCAAGTTTCAGTCTGTTAAAATGACAGGTTGCCATATTGAAAATATCTAATATTCAATTTACCCCAATTTCCCCCCTCTGATAGTTTGCGAGTGGATGCTACTGGTATCAGAAAATTGATAATTTTATAAAATATTTATCCACCGAGTTTCAACATGTTAAAATTACAGGTTTCCATTTTAGAAATATCGATTTTTTCATTTACCCCAATTTCCGCCCCTCTGACGGCTTGCGAGTGGATGCCACTGATGTTAGAACATTGATAATTTTATAAAATATTTATCTACCGAGTTTCAGCCTGTTAAAATGACGGGGTTTTTATTAATTTAATTTTCAATTTACAGTAACAGTGTTCTAAATCGACGAACGTCTATGGAAATTGGGCTAAATTGAATATTAGATATTTCTAAAATGGAAACCCGTCATTTTAATAGGCTGAAACACGGTAGGTAATTACTTTATAAAATTATCAATTTTCTGATACCAGTGTCATGCACTCGCAAGCCGTCGGAGGGGATAAAATTGGGGTAAATTCTGCATCACCCTGTATACTGATACAAAATGATAGTAATGATACAAGGCAGATGGAGAAACATTAAGTGTTAATAATACAATGAAAATAAATATAAATGTTACATGAAAATAACATAGCAAAGTTAGTAAAACTCAGGATAATAACATAAAAGAAATAGACGTACCACTTTTACATAGATCTGGTAAAAATGCTATATTACATTCTGGTGTGTTATTTCGTTCACACTATAGACTTAGGCAATAAGTAACTAACGATCCACTGTGTAATATCACAAATAATTGTTATCAGTGTATAAATAAATGTGTTACATGTTATTCTACACTTTGTCGTTTAAATCTATGTAAATTCAAAATGTTGACCTAAGACCCTTGTAGCTATTAATCATCATAATTGCAGGGAACAAAAGAATTCATTTATGGAGGTACACGGTTATATACATTTTAATGAATTTAGGCCAGAGCTACCCTTGCTAATGCGTTTCTGATTGTGGTTTCTGCAAAATGTTTAAAGAACGATAAATTATAAATAAATTATGAGACGTTCCTTGGGTAAGGGGTTTTTATTGCGCCTCAGGGTTTATTTTAAGGGCCCTTATTACAAAATTCATGGCATTAAATATAAAATGGTGCCCATTTTTGCGAATAACATATTTTACGGGACCGAAATTTCTTTTTGCGTAAGTTAATTATTATACACAAAATTAAGTATATCTTTACTAATTTAAAGTTAATGCATTTGGTTCTTTGGACACGAACATGGTCAAATTATCTTGACTCAAAATAATGTTATTTTCTGCATACTGTTAATAATAATATCTTTACTCCTCATTCCAAACGCGAGGAATTTGTGCGGGAGAGGGACGGCATATTATTATTACGTAGATCACATTTACGACAATATATATAGTATATTAAATAAGGATTTTATAAAACAGTAAATTGTAAGCAAAATTAAGACACTATTCTGTATTGAAATGCTTTTACGCGAGAAATGTCTGTCATTTTTTTTTCCGAGTGAACGTTGATATCTTACAACGCACTAAATTTAAATATTTCCAATTGAGCATAAAATTATGTGTTTCACAAACCTCACTCTGCAATCTCATTGAAATTTATGACGGATCTGATTTTGCATCAACCGAGGAAATTTTATGAGGCTTATAATCCTCATATGACACAAGAGGTATGGTTGTGGACTACATTGGCACTATGTAATATTCGATACAGTTAGAGTATTGGCAACAATTTCGGTAATATATCACAACTTTACAGAAATAGAGCAGCGTCTGCAACAGGCTCCTAAGTCAAAGATGTTTAATATGTTCAAGATATTAGACAAACGTTCGCATTGGTTACGAAATGTGATGCTTTATTGGAACCTTTGTGAAAATTGTAAACTAAACAAAATATTTTAATTTGGAAATATGAAAAAAAATTGACTTGAATATTTTTAACAGTTAACATGACCTGCATTTTTTAAATCTGCTGTTAATATTTCAAAAAAGTGTAGCGTGTGATCTAAACGCTGATTCTCATATATTTTTTTTGCGTAGAATACAGTGGTGTAATCAGTTTTTTGTGGAGGTAATAGTTTTTAAATTATAGATTACGTCATATATTTCTTTTTCACAATCTAATTCTGATATACATATAACACCATGGGCTTATTTTTATATTGGGTTGTGGAAGTCAATACTTTTGTATTTCCAAATTTATTACATTTAGACAGTATAGAAATATAAAATAACTGTCTCTATTAACTCTTATTAGCTATATAGATTAAGTAAACAAAACTAATTTGTTATGTTTATGTTGTTAATGGAACATCCTATATATTTCTCAATTTCCTCCTGTAAGTCAGAAACCAAGCATTTTTAGTGGAATTAGCATTTAATATAAGAATATACAATATTTCAATTTTGCATTGAAAAAAATATTGAACCATTTTTATACATTTATTTCTTTTTTTTTCATAACTTATTCTTGTATAATAAGATTGTATTTAAGAAAAAAAAAACTACTTGAAATCAAGAAAATTACTATACTCAATATAAGATAAAGTTTGCTTAAAGAATTGTTTTGTTTTATTTAGATAATATGAATTACTTGTGTCAACAATTTATTATTCTCAAAATAAAGTTATTTGAAGTTGAAGTGGTTTGAACATTACTGCAAATATTTGAAATAATATTAAATATTTTTGAATAAAGAAATAATAACATTGCATTAAGAAAAAAATAGAATGAAGTACATAATTAATATTTCAGTATTCTTGGTATATTGTATTCCTTTCTAGAGTAGTTATTGATTACTCTACCCACCTTATATAAATAATTAAATACTACTCACTCAATGGCATTTTATATATTTAACTATTTATATAAGGAGAGAAAGACTCATAGGAAACTGTCAACGTCATTCATTAGCGGCATACCAGACATATACCGCTTTTGAACATGTTAGTTCTCCTCGGTATGCCATAGGAGAGGCAACCGACGACTTATACGATTGAAGGGAACCTGAGAAGACGTGATGCAACATAAGACTACATCTTTAGGCCACATGCACACACAACTTCAATATAATTTGTAGCAAATAATACTACCACAAGTGTTGTATTAATATCATCTATACATATTATTATTTTGCATTAAAACCGCACTTTAAATTTTACATATATATAATTTAAGGAAAGATAAGCTATCCTATATTTATTTTATTTATATTTTAACAAAATGTTATTATTTCAGTAAATCTCATAAGAAATGCTCCGATGTCAAGAATATGTAAATATTTATACCAAATATATTACTGATTTAATACATATACCCTTGAATGAAGTATATTATTATACTTAAATCAGATTAGACTTTTCCGTCTACAATTTTGATTGTTACACCTTTTTTGTATCACGAATAATAACGGAGACAAAGAGGGGAGGCGGATTTCGTGTGATCACCCTGTACAGTGTTTGCAACTCTTAAATTCGGCAATAGGTATTTACATTTTTACTTTTTTCGAGGGGAAACGGTTGCGGGCTCTTATTACATTTTAAGGATCCCTCCTTCATTAAATCACGCATCATTTCTAGGGCATCACAAAGCGGGTAGAAAATACCCCAAAATATAAAAAAATGCGCGTGCTCTGTCCACCTACAGTGTTCATGTTGCCCTCGCAAAGCACTTCGTATTTCTCAAACCTTCCGTGAGCCTGCAATATCTCTGGGGTTGCCACTAAATGTAAAATCGATTTACTCTTGGACCGAATAAAAGCTAAATCTAAATTCTGTCCTACTACCTAGAGGAAGATTTAGGAATATTTTACTTTTCCGGTCCATTCTAAAGGTGTCACAATTGAATTTGACCGACAACTAAATTTCATCAGTGGCATTAATGTCGTTATCGTATATCCCAATATACAGTGTGTTCCAAAACGAATGAACTTTTTTTCTGGTAAATATTAAAACAAATCGCTTGAATATGACAGTATACAGAAATTGCCACTTTTCCGTAATATTTTTTTAGCCACATTTGACAGAACAGGGTATTTAAAAATTTCTACTATTTTGACAGTTTTCTTCATATCTGGAATGTTATCATTATCAAATTTGGCATGGCAAATTTGATAACATTCCAGATATGAGCTATCAAAATAGTGGAAATGTATAAATCTCCAAAATGTAATAACCGCAACAGTACCCTAATAATGCTTATATACAAGGTGTTTATTTATTAAAGAATGGGTCATACTTTAAGGCTAGCTTCTTTGGACGAAAATAAGGTGATTTAAATCAACTTACCTTAGAACCTTACCTTCCTTAAGAAGTTCTAGACCCGAAAATGTAGTTTTTTATTTCATTTTTCATGCTATTCAAATTTTGTACATGAAGGAAATAAAGCTTTCTCAAACCTACAACTTCTTAATGAAAAAAAGAAGGTCGAGTCTGTATTTCTCGTGGTAAAATGGTGAAATTTCTAGTGTTCTTAGGTACAGAAAATTCAAAAACTGAAACACGTAGAGCAGAAGTAATATCAAAAATAAAATTATCGACTTTTCTTTATCCACTTTTGCTATTTAAATTATCTTCAAATAATATAATAACTTTTAAAATGCATTTGTAAGACACATTATTTTGCTACACAATTTAACTATTATGTTCACATACTATGTAAGTATATGTTATAACAATATTTACATCTACAGTTGAATTTAAAAAAATAGTTATTTTGAAATATTTCTGTACCTGAAAATTTGTCTCTCGTTATATATTCGTTTTGCTTTGGTACCTTTGTATAATCGCAGATGGCATCAGATAACATTCCTGTTATTTGCTAAACTCTATATTATTGAGTTTTTAAATATCTAAAATTACTAGTATTTGTAGAAAACACCATTTCAAGAATACGGCGCCCTTAAGGCTAACTTCCTCTGGTGAAAATAAGGTGATACAAGGTAACTTACCTTAGTACAACATTTTTTTTTAACTTTCTCGGATCTATAACTTTTTAAGAAAGCAAAGTTGTACTAAGGTAAGTTACTTAAATCACTTTATTTTCATCCAAGGAAGCTAGCCACAATTTAATGGATACCCAAGATTGTAGAGAAATTCATACATTTACAACTCATACTTTAAATGCAGTTTTCTCTAAAATGATGCATTTTAGCGAAATGTAACAAGTGTAGCTTTTTCAAAAAATAAAATCTCCTCCCTGAAGAAAATCTAAAAAAAAAATAGTGGCACAGGCGCTCAGAACATCCTGTGCATTTAACATAAAAATCAATCAGATATTCGTGTGTATCATACAAAAAAACCTTGTACAAAATTTGAATGCGATTACCCAAGAACTAAATAAGCAAGAAGATACTAAGGTAAGTTGATTTAAATCACCACAACATTTTCAAAGTATAGAATTTTCAAAAATTTTGAAGCATATACTAATATAATTGTTTAACAGCATAATATAAATATGTGTAAGTTATATTTTTTAGTTTTACTATATTGCCTAAAAATAAAGAAAAAATAAATAAATAAGTATTTAAAATATTTTAACTATTTAAAGTAATTTGTTAATGGATACTGACGAGTAAATTATATTAATTTACTCGGAAATGTTGCAGATGCAGCTACACCAAGCGCTGGAGGGTACTACTCAGTAGTACCATCTGCTAAGAGCTGCCCGTGGTGCCGAGACATTTTTAGAGTCGTCATAGCAACGTTATTATAAATAAAAGTCGAAAACCAACCTGACTGGAAACATGCCGTTTCAGGAATAGGCGAATCGGGTATAATGTTTCTCATTTTAACGAATGACCACTAAACTAAGCAAGATGAAGGCATATAAAAGGTACTCCTCGAGTCAATGGCCAGTCACTCAGTGTACCTCACAGTGTCTTGCTGCTCGTTCTTCTCTCCACCATGTTAACTAGGATACTGGCAATATTCTCCGTCTCTCTCATCATCACAAGAGCTATCGGTGTGTACTTTTATCACTAACCTATTAAGAACTAACCCCAAATAGTGACGTTTGAAAAGAGGCTTACCGCAAACCGTTCAAATATTCAAATTTCGCGATTTTGCAGCAATTTTTTTTAACGCAATGTGTATGTATTACTTACGGTATCGATTTTAATTTAGTACAAAGTATGATTGGTCCATATTTTAGATATTAAGAATGTTTCCAATTGAAAATAAGCTTTTGTAAACATTATCCACAAACTACGTACGGGAAAACTGCAATATACTTTTAAAAGTTTTAAGTATTGATTAAAAATATTATAAGATGCTGCGAATGAACAAAAGGAGTAATTTATGTTGATCTTCACTATTTTCGTCCTTTTAAAAACTAGCAACAAAAGTATTTAAACGGCAGACACTCCGAAATTTTATTAATATCAAAAAACATTTTATCTTTATTATATTTTTCATATCTGCAGAATTTCATTTATCATACGTTTCTTCATTTCACAGAATTGTGAAAGAAGTAGTTAATAAATTTATATTTTTTAACCTAATTTAAAAATCCGCGTATTACGTGAATTAAATTTATATTTGCTTAACAATATACATGCATTTTTAGTGTCATCATAGTTATATTTCTATTATTTTCGTTGAAAACAATGTCCTGGGATAACCTTTTAAGCAATACTGCTCAAATGTTACTTTGCTACAGTCAGTCTAGCATGTTTTTATCAAAATTAAATGCAGAAAAAAGTCGTTTCATTATCTTCTAACGGAACTTTTGTAAAAGTTTAAATCCTGTTTCTTATTATATAAAATTGAAGAAGACGGAGCAGACTAGCTGACCAGTATTTACCCGTTATCCTACATTTATACAGGTAAATATAGAAAAAATTAATTGTCATATTTGCGAATTACAATACAAATTTTCACTAAGTATTTAATTTTGAGTTTTTCGATTATTAAATGGATAGTTTTCGTATTTTCTATATCATATGTCAAAATTAATACAAAAGTAGAGTATGTTATTTATTTTTTATTGATATGACATTTGAATGTATTCTTCTATTATTTTGTTTTATTTAAAGAGCTATTTTACGACCGAAATAAAAATTAAAAAAAAACAGTTAAATTTTGCATTTTAAAAAAAGTAAAACATGTTATTTATTTATTTTCTATTCAGATGTGACATTTGAATGTATTATTTTGTTTTATTTAAAGAAATATTTGACCACCGAAATGAAAATTTTAAAAAAAGCACCGCAGTTTTGAATTATGCATTATAAAAACTAAAATATGTTATTTATTTATCTATTTTCTATTGAGATGTAACATTTGAATGTATTCTTTTATTATTCTATTTTATTTAAAGGGGTATTTTACCACCCAATTGAAAATTTAAAAAAAAGCACCGCAGTTTTGAATTTTGCATTTTAAAAAAGTTAAATAGTTATTTTCTATTGAGATGTGACATTTGAATGTATTTATTCTTTTATTATTTTGTTTTATTTAAAGGGGTATTTTACCATCGAAATGATTTTTTTTAAAAGCACCGTAGTTTTGAGTTTTACAGTAAAAAAATATATAATGTTATTTATTTATTTATTTCCTATTGAGATGACATTTGAATGTATTCCTTTATTATTTTGTTTTATTTAACGGAATATTTTATCACCGAAATTGAATTTTAAAAAAGGCACTATAGTTTCGAATTTTGCATTAAAAAAAAGTAAAATATAACGTTATTTATTTATTTTCTATTGAGATGTGACATTTAAATGTATTGTTTTAATATTTTGTTTTGCCTATTTAAAGGTGTATGTTACCATCTAAATGAAAATTAAGAAAACACCTCAGTCTTGAATTTTGCTTCAATTTCATAAAAAGATACGTTTGCAATTCAATTTCACAAATTCTCGTTTTTTGTAATAACAAATTTATAAATTACTTACATTACTGTCACTCACCTTCACCTGAAAAATAAAAAAAAATAGTTAGTAGTTATTAGTTAAAAAATGACAATCTAAATTTGTAAAACCGAGCATTTAAAAAGTATCCATTATAATAATTTCCCGCAATTTTGTTCTGGAACACCCTGTATAACGCAATGCTTCCTTGCAGAAGGCGCGCCAGCGGTAGCCACAGGACGACAGTTCCTTCCTGCTCTGCCAGGATATGTTCCTGTATACATCCGTACTGGTGATACGCCATTAGAAGAAATTAACCCAGATCTAGCCGAAGCTTTCAACAGTTACTCTTTAAAGCACGCAAGAAAGGCGTTCAGTCGCTCAAACAACGCCATTACCGACAAACAAGACGATGAGGACGTCAAGAAGGGAACAGACAGCGTAGACGACGTGTCCTCTGAGGATCTGAGTAACATTCACACGGATGAAGCCACCCAAAAAGTGGAGATCGTCTATGGCGAATCCCAACACATCCAAAAAATTCCTAGGACCTGAGACGTTGTGATATCATATTTTTATTTATTTTGTTGTATATAACTGCTCAATATAACGATTTTTTAAAACCATCTTTTATTGCCGAAACTTACAAGAACAAAAATTAGTCACGACATCAAATTATATTAAAAAAAGTGTTATTAAAACATAATATATAACTTTTGATACAGAGAAACAATATATCTACCTGTTTTGTTTACTTAAATTATTTGATTAGATAAAATTATCTTATCTATAGCCTAACGACCAACGAGCAAAATTATATGGTAGTTCATATCTCGCTAGAACCGTGCAAGTTTAAAAGGTATGTAAGTTTTATTTAATATGTATATAAGCTATGCGATACAATACTAAGTGATTAAACATGTGACCTGATTTAATATTTAGACTTAAATTGGGTCAAGCAACATATGTAAAGGAAGCTAGATAGAACCTGTAACACAAATATAGGTTTCTACAGGGTGGTCTAATTTATACAAAGAATCTACATATGATAATTGTACTGACGTTAAAACTAATCAAACATGAATTACGTTTGAATGTAACATACAACATAATATCTATTTGAAGATATAAATCGTGAGTCACCCATATAAAGCAATTATAAAAAATAATTTACTAATCAATTTTTTGTTAACTTAACCACATTACAAAACACATTATTTATACTTATTAAAGACATTCGAATGATGATGATGCAAATTGTCCAATAAGAATGATGAGTAATAATAACTAGTTTCTTACTGATTTTCCCATATTATTAATGAAAGGTCATTGAGAATATCTGTATATTTTTTCAACACCTTTAAAAAACAAATGGTCGCGGATTTGACTCACTTGTTAAATAGGGTAACAGACAGCAATGATGACATACCGCCTTATTTATGAGGCAAACCTGTAAAATTATTTCGACCCAACCCACTTTGGCGTTAATATTTATAGCACTTATTTATTTAGATAGTGAGTCATAGGCATTTGTTATCTTATCAAATTTCCAATGTATCCATCTTTTATAGTCATGAGATACTAGCAGGTATTACTATCCTCTATAAAAATCATTTTTAACGCAATGTTACAAGCAGTGAACGTGCCAAGAACAACTTAACTAATTTAATTTTTTGCACTCATCTTTTAGAATGATTCCTAAAGAAACGATAATATTGAGTTTAGTCCTGGTGGGTCTGTCACCAGTTCTAAGTCAAACCAATGGGGTCAGGCAAAATCTTATTCAGTGCTACAACGTTTCATACCTACCGGAAATACAAATAGCAGATGGAAGACCACCAGCCACGTTGAACATTTTGATAGAATATATAAGGCGGCTAGAAGATTATAACCCAACGATAACTACCAGAGAATTGTCAGCGGTCATATTACAAAGGTAACAACTCCAACCAACTTTCTTAAGTTATTCAACTATATATTATTTTTTCAGACTTCGTCAAGATGGCATAATGGGTACAAGAGGCACAACTGACATTAGATTCGGAATACCGTTTAGTACAAAGCGATTGGAGGCTTATAAATCCACATTAATTCTACAGAGATTCTTGACAAATATTAGTCTTGAGTTGAACTTTGGAGACCTAGAACCTGCTGAAGTTGTAAGTACGACCTACCCATACCTTCCCTTTAAGACTAGCTTTCGCTTACCATCTTCTCTCATTTGCATTATTTTCATATCAACAAAACGTGTTTTAGTGCTCTCTGCATTTTCTGATATCCAGCACCGTAGAAAACAGAGTAAGAGGTGACGAAACGACTACATGTTCAAGCTCATCTCGGTACACATCCAGAATATTTAGAAGAAAGAGAGAAGGAGAAGAAACTCCAGTTACCGAAGTCCCTGTAATCCCTGAAGTTCCTGAAGTTGAGAGTAATTCCGGAGATGGTAATGATGTTAAATAACGTTTTTATAAATAAAACACTTCACACATTGTAGGTAATGTTGAAGTAGTCGAAGGTGTAGAAGGATTTGGAGTCCGATCAATTTCTGGAACGAGTGACATTAGCCAATGTCCTGTTGAATTAGGAGTAGTGTACACCAATCAGGGTACAATCAAGGCTGGTCAGGTTCTTGCTGGAATAGCGACTGGTTTCAACGCAGAAACTGTTTCTGGAAGCGACAACAGATATGCTAGTACAATTGCAGGTAAGTCAATAGTACACCCATCGCCATGAATGATTTTTACAGATTCTATTGGTTTATAGGTGAAATAGCAGAAGCTGCCCTCGCACAAGCGACATCGACCATAGTAATAGGAGCTAGTGGAGGATGGAACAGTACTATAAATCCCAAGTACTACTTCCTTCAAAGAAACACTCAACTTCAAACCACTGATGCAGAAATAAGGGGATCTTTGGATGGGTTATACATGGCTTTAAGATTAGACAATTGGAGATCACAGTTTTCTGACCTCAAAGTATCTCAAATTTTGGATTTGTATTACTCTTCTTATCAGAGGGGAGTCTTTGATGAGACTTTTAGATCTTGCAACCGCAGTCTTCTATATACTGAACTAGTGGATTCAGAAACACTAAGAGCTCAAGTACTTGCTTTCATGGGACCTTTAGATGACGCCTCACAATATGGTCAAACAGTTTCTTCAACTGCCTATGAAGAACTTACATCTGCGGCATTGGACAGCTTCAACAGTTACTTCAGTAAGCGATCACGTATTAATTTAAAAACAAATCAGTAACAGATACAAACTAAACACATACGAACCTGTATAACCTTTGTTATGCATTACGCCTAACAAATGAGTTAATATTGGTTTCTATTAAAGTTTAATTAATAAAGATATCATATTTTAGCACAAATGAACACCAACGATTTAGCTTGCAGTCCAGATAATTCGAATATTGAGAGAGTTGCAACCGATATATTGATTTTCCTCGATACAAGCTGGAATTACAACACAGTACAATTAATTTTATCGTAAGTAAAACATATTAAATTAATAACTGCAAAAAATCCAGTCATATAATGATATATTTATCCTTATCTATATATATATGTTTATTGTAGATCCGTTCTGGACAATATTGATGTAAATAGATTTGGAAGCAGATACACTATTTTCAGCGGAATAGATGGAACAAATATTACGTCAAATAACACTAACTACATACTAGATTTCTTCAAACAATACAATCAAACAGTTCATAGCAGAAGTAAGTATTAGAAGAATAATATTTTTTATATTTATGAGCCTTATTTCGTTCTAGTATCTAATGGCTTCTCCTATACAAGAGTAATCGAGGTAATAGAAACCATTAGTAGAGCTAAACTGGACAACAACACCTATAATGGTGCAGAATCAACTATAGCACTCTTGATTCCAAGAACTACACCCACTTCCACTGACAATACATTCTTGAGTCAAAGAAGAGACATTTTCAGACAATATATACCAGGTATACTTTACTTTAGTATTCTAAATACCTATCGACAATTTCTTTCTCCTAAGAAACGTTATACTGTTAGATTCGAGTTTTTTTACATATCATAATTCAAATTTTTCGATCTACGTTTCAGACGTCACATTTATGGTCCTTGGTACTGGAACAGAGAATGACTACAGCTCAGTGGTGAACACTCCTAGTAGGGACGTACTTATTTTAACTGAAAGTACTAATGAAGAGACTCTTAAACAAGTAGGCCAAAATCTCGTTGAGAGGATTAAAAATGGTAAAGACAAAAACAAAGTTCTCTTAAATTGAATTAACCTATTGTTTAATTTTAGTACCAAGAGCTATCATAAATCCATCTTGTGGTTCTGGATTCAGCGGTTCTTCAAGCACCTTCAGTGTGACCGACTTTGTAGAACCAAGAGGTGTTAACTACTACCGCATTTCTCCTAACTACTTCTTCACTGGTGATGGTACAAGGAATTTGAAAATAACCGAAAATAGTTACGGTAGTATCGATGTCTGCATCTCCAGGGACCAAACTAGACCAAATAACCAAACTGGAGATTGTGAAACACTCGGATCACAAGTCAGAACGATTGACATTTCTAGTTATTGTGGAGAGACTGTTACAGGATGTTCTCCCATTTATATTTCAGTGTTTGGAAACACTACCCAAATCAAATGTACAGGTAAATATTAGCATGACAGTATTCCAGTGAATTATGTAGCTTACACGAAATGAAAAATGTGTCTTTGCCATTTCGTACACAGACCAAGCAGTTATAAGTTAAGAAAGATGATAAATTGATTATTTTTTGTTTCAGATAATTTGTGCCGTTTTCCAGACAACGTCAAGTACACGATAACCTTAGAAAATGTCGGCTGTGCCAGTAGTGCCTTCCGCATACTATCTAACTTTTTAGTTGTAGTGTTGTTATTTTCATTATTACGTTTTTAAAAATATTATATCGCCCTAATTTATTTTTAGTGGACTAAAGAATTATTAACAGTAACTGATTTAAAATGCCATTTTTTATACAAATAATTTTAAGACCGAGGTTAGAATGTGCCAAAAAATAAATTTTGTTGTTACATATAATATCTTAAACTGGATTCCCACTCATACATATCTCTGCCAGTATTATAAAATCAATATATATGACAAGATTTGTATATATATATATATATATATATATATATATATATATATATATATATATATATATATATATATATACATAGGTAGGTATATTCTTAGTAAGAATAAATGTTTTTACAATATATTTCATATTAATTTAATAGACTTTCGTATTATTATTAAGAACTAATAGTAAGTTCTTTCCTCACCTCCATTTAATAACCTGCACTTTAAAATTACAAATTATTATACCAAATCGTTTAAAACATACTTTGGGAAATCTTTAACAAAATTACGAAGAGCTTTATACTCTCCAAAGAAAAGATATGATCTCTGTAACATTAATAATTTTCCTTTGCAATGGAACGGCTTACATTCTGAATACCACTATATATCCCTAGTATATTGAAAATCATTACACGACTGAGTTTCTCAGCTCCAAGATAATTTCTATTAAAGTTTGAAATATATATTAGTATGTCAGTTATTTATAACCATTAGATATTATATAAAAATTTAGAAAATAGAAATATTTTCTAGCAATCTACCAACAATATAATTTTTAATCTGAAAAATGTTACTAAACTTTCGAATATATTTAAGATATACCGGGCGATTCAGTAGATTCTTTACCAACTTTGGCAATGAAAAGTGGAGAAATGTTCATATTAAGGTAAGTACTATTTTTCCCCCAAGATACCCAAGGTCTGAGGTCTGATGAAGCGTATTTTACTAGAGATGGCATAAATAATAATCATAATGAACATATCTGGTTAGTTGCAAAATCTGCATGCGATTAGATCAAGACGATTTCAGCAATGCTTCATTGTCAACGTTTGGGATAACAAATTAATAATAATTTACTACATGTGCTTGTTTTAATTGATCGGTTAAATGCAGATCTGTATAAAAGTTTCTTGGAAAACAATATATTTATATTGTTCAAAATATATGGTATCAGCACGATGATACACCACATAGAAGGAGACAAGTAACTGCTTGGTTAAATGATCCTTTCCCGAATAAATGGATCGATCAATAATATTCAATAGCATGGCCACCGCGTTCCCCAGATCTAAATCCTTGTATACCATGTTGAAATCACTATCCGTCAGCAGTTACTTGAAAGAAATCATAATGCAGCTAACCAGATAAAAAATGATCCAATCTCATCCGTCAAGTCGGAATCTTTAGTTCGCCAATGTGAGGCTTGCATTCGAGCCGAGAGTGGACATTTTGAAAAATTTTCATGGTCTTAAGATTTGTTAATTTGGTTCACAAATGAGTTACTAGATCACCCGATCTGAATCCTTGCGATTTTATCAAGGACGCTACAACTTCTGAACAAAGAAAGACAGGACGTTTATATGAATATTTCTTTATGAAATTAAATCTACTTTTAATTGCCATAGTTTGTAGAGAGGCTAATAAATGAGTCTGCATTTAATAACTAACAGATGTCACTGACCGAAATTGTGTATAAGACAATAGTGACCACGCTTCTGAACTGATTAATCAACAAGTATTTTTGTGTTATGTTATACACCATTTAACTTTGTTTTTCTAGCCAGGAAGACCCTTTGGGTAGATACGTAAGGAGGTTAAGGGAGGTTTAGTTTAAGGTAAACAGTAGTACGAAATAATAACGTGAACTGTTCTGGAGAAAATTAATTTCAAACAGAATGTAGTTTGTACAGGCACTCAGTCTATTGTCTTCTGCCGTATTAATTATCAAACTAACCTCCAAAATGTTACGTATCTATCAAAGGGCAACGCGGCTAACGTTCAGTTATTCATTAATAATGACGTAACAAGTAGAAAATTATTTTTCCCGAACGTTGTTAACCGTATAACTTACAAAACTGGTGTGAAAGAGAAAAAAGTGTTGTGGCTTATTGGAATATTCTTAGAAGCAGTTATTTTAATGTCGTGTTTACATTATGTAAAAGAGATATTGTGACAGTCGTACCAAATGGATGGATGGAGATAAAGTTTCCATTATTTCCTTTATAATTTAAGAAAATATTGCTATAACGACCTACAGTCGCGACTCGTAAACTTAGATGAAGGGGACTTGTTATTTTATATTAAAAAAATATCTAACAACCCTATTACTTTTTAAATATCGATTTTTAAAGTTGAAACCTGACATTTGACATTTTTGCCACATTGGAAAGTCTGATTTATGCCCATGAGTTGATATTTTGAAATTAATAGGAGCGAATTCCATTTAGCGCATGTTTGTATATTGTTTTTGAGGAGACAAGGGTATACTTGTCAATAGTTTTAGAAATTGACCATTTGACAACCTGATCATCAACAATTTAAAAATCTGTTATGGAATTTAGAGAAAGAAGAAGAAAAATTTGTTCACATTGCGGGTTATCAACAAACTAATTCATGACGACTATCTGGAACTGCAAGAATCAGTATGACTTCCATCTAAAATTACAAATTTTATTTCTTGTCGATCTACCTTCAACATATCCAATTTGCAAAGGAATTTTGCCTACTACATTAAAATATTGTACAATGAACTATGCAGCTGATTATTGAAAAGCTATTTTCTCGAAAATGGCCAATTTCTAAAAGTAATAACAACCATGAACTTTTTTCCTCAAAAACAATGTAAATTTAAGATTTTTACACACACATTTACATCACAAATATGGCGGATGTGACGCCCTCTAGGAAATATGTCGAAATAGAAAACAGATTATGATTTCTCATATCCAAAAACATCTAAATCTAATTTCTAATATACAGTATGCGCCAAAAGTTTGGAATAAATTCAATAAAAACGAAACAATTATTTTTTGGGAAAAATCCTCGAACAGGTCGTTATATTTTTTGAATATTTTTGTCCTTGATTCTGAAAGATCGTTTAATTCTCTATCAGACAGTACTAAAATTTTGCCCTCTTACATAGGAAATTGAATGTTAGAAAACGTAAATTTTATCCATAAAAAAGTAACAATTCTGAGGTATGTAAAATAAAATACAATTGATTAAATTTCATACTTAAATTAAATGTTCGAATTGCCATCCACCAACTTCTTGACAATGCGCAAGTCTGTGAAGAAATTCTTCTTGCACATTATGCATGATTTCTGGGGTAACTCTGCGTATTTCGTATCGAATGCGATTTTGAAGTTCTTCTAGATTACGTGGTTTATTAATGTACACTTTTGACTTCAAGTATCCCCATAAAAAATAGTCAAGAGGTCTAAGATCTGGCGATCTTGCAGGCCATTCTATCGGTCCGCGTCTGCCGATCCACCTCCCAGGAAAACAGTTGTCCAAAAAATCTCGTACAGGGCGCGCATAGTGCGGAGGTGCACCGTCTTGCTGAAACCATATGGTATCGTCAGGAATGTCAGGGTCATTATCGTTAGGAAAAATTACTGCAAGGGCTGGAACAAGGTCATTTTCTAGAAACTCTAAATATCTTTGTCCTGTCAGGGTTCCTTCAAAGAAGAAAGGCCCTAACTATTCTGTTGTCAACTATTCCACACATTTAATTTCTGAAGGTATTGGGTATGTACCTCTGCCATCCAATGAGGATTTTCCCGACTCCAATATCTGCAAGTTTGACGGTTTACTGTACCATTCAGACAAAATGTGGCCTCATCTGAAAAAAGTATTTGCCGGTGTAAATTTCTATTTCCTTAACATAAATCCATTAGAATTTCGCAAAAGTGTAAGCGGCGATCGCGTTCATCTTCATTGAGTTCCTGCACAAGTTGAATTTTGTAGGGATGATATTTTTCCTTCCTCAAGATACGTAGCACTGTGCTCTGACTAGTGTCATTGTTTAATGCAACCAATCGTGAAGAATTATGAGGATTATCCACCATACTTATCAAAATGTTCTGTTTCTGATTTGCATTAATGCTTGGACGACCAGGTTTTGGAATATTTACAACATTGTTAGTTTCTCTAAATTTAGACTCTACCTTACTGACTGTTGATTGGCTGATCTGGATATTTTTCATTAAATAAATCGCAAACTTCCTGCTGAGTTCTAATCATATTCCCGCATCCGATAAGAATTAAAATTTCAATTCTTTGAGTAACAGTTAAATGTGCCATAATACTTTAAATTGAATAATAATTTCTATGTCGCTTACAATACTTATTAGAAAGTCGGTGTGACAATGACACTTTGCAAAGATTTTCACCTACGTGATCCATAAAAGAACTATGGAATTCGAAAAACTAAACTTGATAACGTTTTTGGTTTATTTTAATTGATTTACGTTTTCTAACATTCAATCGTCATTTACTCGAAAACTTTCCTATGTAAGAGGGCAAAATTTTAGTACTGTCTGATAAAGAATTAAACGATCTTTCAGAATCAAGGAAAAAAATATGGTGTTGCCATTTAAAAAAAAATGACGTCATTACTCGAAAACAAATGACATTTGAAGATCGCATTTTACGCTAAAATTTGTATTTTTTAAATTAAAAATCGACCTGTTCGAGGATTTTTCCCAAAAAATAATTGTTTCGTTTTTATTGAATTTATTCCATACTTTTGGCGCATACTGTATATAAATCTAAATTTTTAAATCTTAATATTTTGAAGTAAAAAAATCTGGTATGTCTCAATGGGCCATTACTTGGACCATCCTGTATATGCGCATATTCGAAACGTTTTTGGTTGCATATAATCCAGCCTTTAATTATAACTTATAACTAAATTTAGTTCGGTGTTAGACTTTGTTAGACGTTAGAACGGAAACGCATATGTCTAATTTAAATTAAGTTTGATATTCCGCATAGTGTATAGTTTCCGTTTACGGTTTCTCTGTTGTTAATTCGCATTCCACAGCAAGCTAATAAAATTGCCCCCCTCCTCCTTCCCGATTCAATCCCAGGTTTAGACAAAGTCGTTTGTAAAGGTATTTCCGAATAATTTCGACTATTTAATCACAGCGTTCTTCCCTGATCCTGTTTTAACTGCCGGGATGCAAATTTGATAATTTTAGAGGAATCGAATACTTATCACCCTGTCAAGTTAAGAAACTTCTTTGTAAAAGATGGATGTTAAGTCAGGAAATCATTCCCACACCTATCCCATAAATTCTGCATTCTCATTTCACAAATCTTATTGTTCGTCGTGACAAGATACTGGAAATTTGATATCGTATTTCACTGCAAATGGTTAAATAATACGTATAATTTATTTAATTATTTATAGTGAAATATTCAATATAAACGACTTCACGAATGGTATCGCCTAGACTTTAGAAAGTTTTAATATATGAATAGAAAAACGAGTAATTTGAAACAAAATAGGTACCAGCTAAAGGTAATAGTAAAATTTAGTCTATTTTTGCTGTAAAGATTACAGGAACAATTTTCCGCTTTATAAAGGATCTTCATGATTCAGTTAAACCAAATAAATCTAGCAAATATTTGTTGTATTTCAACAATTATCTCTGTACCTTTGTACAAATATTACCAGTGTAGTTTCAAACACATTTCATTTAGGAACGATGCTGGACATTTGGAATATTGAATCTCTTTGATTTGTACGTTCACATGAATACCTATTCATATAGTTACTACAACTAGACGTCAGGAGAAGCGGTTGCCAATAGAGTCGTACTAGATTTCCTTCTCGATTTTCGTTCAGACACGTGGTCACATTTTCATTCCCATAAAAATGAAGGATAAAATTTGGGAAAATTTAGCGATATGTGAACCTTCTCATAATCTGACCCACTGAAAATATTCCATCGATTAGTTTGTGCGTAAGTGACTCCATTCCTACAAAAATGGAATTATGTAGGGTAACATTTTGCAAAATGTAAACGTTAGCAGTCACATTTTAATATCCCAACCTACGTAATTTGAGCAGCCAAAAATGTTCCACCTATTAGTTTTTGTTTAAGTGATCTAGTTCCTCCAGAAAACGAATTATGTAGGGTAACATTTGGGAAATGTAGACGTTAGCAACCCAGGCATTTGAACCTTCTAACTAACGTAATTTGAGCCGCTGAACACGCTCTATCTATTAGTTTTTGTTCACGTGACTCTATTCTTCCAGAAATCGAATTATGTAGGGTAACATTCCGAAAAATGTAAACGTTACCTAGCCGGACATTTGAGTGATCTCGAAAAATATAATTATGTAAGGTAACATTTGAAAAATGTAAATGTTAGCAATTGAGCCATTTGAACATTCTAACCAACGTAATTTGAGCCGCCGAACACGTTCCATCTATTAGTTTTTGTTTAAGTGATCCAATTCCTCCAGAAATCGAATTATGTAGGGTAATATTTAGGAAATGTAGACGTTAGCAATCCAGGCATTTGAACCTTCTAACTAACGTAATTTGAGCCGCTGAACACGCTCTATCTATTAGTTTTTGTTCAAGTGACTCTATTCCTTCAGAAATGGAATTATGTAGGGTAACATTTCGGAAAATGTAAACGTTACCGATCCGGACATTTGAACCTTCTAGCTAATGTAATTTGAGCCACTGAACACGTTTCATCAATTAGTTTTTGCGTAAGTGATCTCCAAAAATATAATTATGTAAGGTAACATTTGAAAATGTAAATGTTAGCAATTAGGACATTTGAACATTCTAACCAACATAGTTTGAGCCGCTGAACACCTTCCATCTATTAGTTTTTGTTTAAGTGATCCAGTTCCTCCAGAAATCGAATTATGTAGGGTAACATTTGGGAAATGTAGACGTTAGCAATCCAGGCATTTGAACCTTCTAACTAACGTAATTTGAGCCGCTGAACACGCTCTATCTATTAGTTTTTGTTCAAGTGACTCTATTCCTTCAGAAATGGAATTATGTAGGGTAACATTTCGGAAAATGTAAACGTTACCGATCCGAACATTTGAACCTTCTAGCTAATGTAATTTGAGCCACTGAACACGTTTCATCAATTAGTTTTTGCGTAAGTGATCTCCAAAAATATAATTATATAAGGTAACATTTGAAAATGTAAATGTTAGCAATTAGGACATTTGAACATTCTAACCAACATAGTTTGAGCCACTGAACACCTTCCATCTATTAGTTTTTGTTTAAGTGATCCAGTTCCTCCAGAAATCGAATTATGTAGGGTAACATTTGGGAAATGTAGACGTTAGCAATCCAGGCATTTGAACCTTCTAACTAACGTAATTTGAGCCGCTGAACACGCTCTATCTATTAGTTTTTGTTCAAGTGACTCTATTCCTTCAGAAATGGAATTATGTAGGGTAACATTTCGAAAAATGTAAACGTTACCAATCCGGACATTTGAACCTTCTAGCTAATGTAATTTGAGCCACTGAACACGTTTCATCAATTAGTTTTTGCGTAAGTGATCTCCAAAAATATAATTATGTAAGGTAACATTTGAAAATGTAAATGTTAGCAATTAGGACATTTGAACATTCTAACCAACATAGTTTGAGCCGCTGAACACCTTCCATCTATTAGTTTTTGTTTAAGTGATCCAGTTCCTCCAGAAATCGAATTATGTAGGGTAACATTTGGGAAATGTAGACGTTAGCAATCCAGGCATTTGAACCTTCTAACTAACGTAATTTGAGCCGCTGAACACGTTCCATCTATTAGTTTTTGTTTAAGTGGTCCAGTTCGAATTATGTAGGGTAACATTTGGGAAATGTAAACGTTAGTAATCCGGACATTTAAACCTTCTAATATAACTAACGTAATTTGAGCCACTGAACACGTTCCATTAACTAGTTTTTGTGTAAATGACTCCGTTGCTTCAGAAATGGAATTATGTAGGGTAACATTTCGGAAAATGTAGTAGTAGTCGCTAAAAATGTTACATCCATTAGTATTTGCATAAGTGATATCGTTCCTCCAAGAATGTAATTATAGAGGGTAACATTAGAGAAATGTAGACGTTAACAAACTTTCTAACTAATGTAATTTCTGCCACTGAACATCAATTAGCTTTTGAGTAAGTAATATCGTTCCTTCAGAAATAGAATTATGTAGGGTAACGTTAGCAATCGGCATATTTTAAAATCCTAAACTACGTAATATGAGCCGCTGAACACGTTCCATCTATTATTTTTTACGTAAGTGACTCCATTCCCCCAAAAATCGAATTATGTAGGATAAAATTTCGCTGAGAACAAACTGTGTAGGGTAAAATTTAAATGTGACCAATCCGAACCTCATAACCTGACAGACTTACAGCACTTGCAGTGGTATCTACTGAAAAATCAGCAGCTTTAATGGCAAAATACTTGAAAAGTTTATTTCAAAGAAACATAGAAGAATGGACTTTTATTTTTACAATGCAGTGCAATTCAGTAGCAAGTACTTAAATACTTAATTAATTTGTACCTACATTTTTCCACCCTTCTTGGTTACTGCATATCATGCCATGATATTTGTTAATACAGTTGTATCTTTCATACAGGTATTCTTTTCATACAAAAAGCTAAATAAACCTCTCATAAAATTACACAAAACAAAGCTTTTAAAAATTAAAATTTAATGCGTACAGCTAATTCGACCAAAATAAAAGCACTTTTATAACCTTGCGGGCATTGCCCGAATTTTTGATATTTGTATGTAGGAGTGATGATGTATTACTATTCCCGCTACGACAACTAAATGTCAATTCATTAACGAGTTCTATTTTTAGACGCAAAACTTCTATTTAGTTGAATTATTTTCGTGAACATCGAATTTAATAAGCGAATAAGCATAAAGGGATAGGTTATTGCCCTCGTTGCTAGATCTAAATAGGATAAATTCCGCATTAATTTGGCGCCAACGTTCTGGTTATTGTTATGTGTCTTTGTAAAAGGTAACATTCTTCGCCTGTGTGACGACGACGTTGAAATAGTTTTAAAGTGGTTAACATCATTCAATTTCAACGCACACAAAAGAAAAATATGTAAAATACAAATTTTAAGTAGTTAACATCATGGTACATCCCTCGTATAGCGATATTATATAAAAAGAAAACGAAATGGCTGTTCTTGAGGATAAATGGTACACTCCCATTACATAAATTCTTTGTCTAAATTCTGAGTAGTTGGGGGTGAGCCCGAGATGTATTTAGTACCTAGAATGAACTTCATGAAGCGTCTAATTTATCGAGCCTTACATCGTGTAACCCATTAGTTACTAGAAGTTTACAAACTTCAGTCCCTCGATCAGATTGTTACTAACATTTTACAAAGTAGCTCCTACGTGTCAAAATACGAGAAACGCTGCAGGAAGGATATGCCCTACGCAAACAGTCTGATTCTGAGAAATCAAATTTAATTGTACTTGCAGTCAAATTTATATAAAAATATTTTGAGAGTTGTTCATGTTTGTGAAGTGTAGTTTTAAAATACTTCTTTAACTACAAAACTATAGTTGTTTTTAATATAAATAAATCAATTGTCCCGCTTCACAATTCTGAAATATTTGTTTGCACTTTTGAACCCACTATGAATCGAAATGCACTATTAAATCATTTTCAAACTGCCCTTTTTGATTTCTTTTTACGAAATCGTATTTGCAAGATTCACCCTATATATACTTAGGATCAGTTTGTTAACCTGCCATTATTACACAAAAACAATGTTAAATAAATTATTACGCTGTTACGCTCCATTTTTTGAACAAATGTTTGTAAATCACCTGTGTGTGATAAATTCCGCTATCAGTAATATCAGTTTGTGTAAATAGTTTCCTATAGGAGGGAAGATAAAATCATCATCCATTATCTGTTTGAATCGTTCTCTCTAGCGATGTGATAAATAACGAAAACATGAAGTGCAAGTGTGTATTGATCCTATTGTTAATACATAGTAAGTCAGTTTATATGTTAAACATCCAGAACTTACTTGTGAAATTTCAGATTGTGCAACGCAAAATGTCCGTGAAACCTCGTCTGCTCTACCCGAAATCATCAGGGATTGCTATAGAAGAAATTTTACAATCACATCTAGACCCCCTTTAACCCTACCTTTATTAATCGAGTTAATCCGCAAAATTGAACTAGACGAAGGCAACTCGGTTTCTATGAGAATACTTGCAACATCTATGCTACATGGGTGAGGTCATTGCTTTGTCATTTCCATTTGTAATACATTTACCCTACAGGGCGATACTAATAACTAACATTTAATTCATGAATACATTAACATTAAATATGCTTCCAAATATATTGATCATTTACAAAAATTAAGTTTAATTGATACTTTGTAGACAGCATATAAATCTTAATACAATATTGCACCAATATAAGCAATATACGACTGTAAACGTCTTATCATTTATTTATGTTTTCTATCAATTATTTATAGATCTAGTTGACAGACTGTAATTTAAAAAAAATGCTTCTGAAATGTGAAAAACAAAATTGATATTTTAAATCGACATTTTCAGTGATGTATTTGTTTTTTGTAAACATGTTCGACAATACTTATTCCCAGAGTGACAAATTGTAGATAATTTAATGGATTCAAACTCATTACTTATGGAAATTAGACTTGGGACACTCTTTATACAAACCCACCTTCTCGAATAAGCCTATGACTCAAATGAAATGCATTAGGTACAAGTATCTACCCACGCATCGAACGGTACAGTTAAATTGTTACAGCCGTACCCCTTCTAAATCTTTAATATTTAAATCTGTTTCGACCTAATTTCAACCATGTTTCGGAAGCCGCTATTAGTGATTGTTTATGATCGTGTCCAAAATTGGCTTCATTCTCATTTTTTATATAGGGTGTTACAAACTTTGGGTAGTGATAGTACATACAAAATATAACTAAAGATTCAGTTACCCTATATCTCAAAATGAAGAACTTTAGGAACAATGTTTATATAAACTCTTTGGATTAATATAAAATTGTCTATAAAATGTCCTGATTACTAAAAACCGAGTCACCTTGTATATATATACATATACAGGGTGAACCTTAAATAACTACAAATATTTTAACTGCAGGTGTAGATGACGAACTACACCTGCAGTTAAAATATGAAACTACCCACATTTTGAGGACCGCTGACCAGATAGACCACTGACGTAACCTAATAAAATAAACCATACGATTTGCTGAAGACGAGGTTGCCATATCGTCTGCGAGATAACGTAACTTCAATTTTTGCCGTTGTCTCTAATTTAAAAATACCTGTTTTCAGCAATAAGTAAAGTAAAATTATCATAAACGATTAATATATGAACTTTCACAAGATCGCTACTATCAATTAAAGTGTTTAGGAAGTTACTTTGCTCAATGATTCCAAAAATTATCCATAAACGTGCATAAAAGCTCACCTACTTATTGGAAAACCAACTATTTCAACAGTTATCCATATTTCACAAGATAACACACTGTACACTGTTGCAAAGATTATCACAAATTATCCCCTTAAACTATTTTATGAAGAATAACAAAAAACTATGATTTTCACACATCTTAGAGTTAATTTTCCGTAGTTTCGTGAGTGAAACAGAATTTAAAAATAAACACAAAACATGGAATAACAAAATAACTAGCTTGATGTATGCGTTCAGTATCAAGAGAAGGCAAAGTAAAATATTTAAAAGCAGTGTGAATCGCATGCAAAAAACAAACTGGTACCGTAGGCACAGGTAAACAGGTAGGTGTGACCAGCAATAGGCCAAATGTCCCGCACTAACCCCATCCTCTAGGATTGATAGTCGCGGTCGACGTTATGTGTCTTGTGTATTTAATTAATATTTTTCGTGAAATACAGTGTGATTAAATAAAATATGGCGCATTATTCAAACAGTGAAAAGGTTGACATGCTAAAAGCATATTTGTTAAGTAGTGCTAATCAGTGATAGTGATAACGATAACGTATTGTGATAAATCAGTTGAAGTGTAGATAATGACCAAAATCTGGATAACTATGATCTTGAGTAGAGAATCTGGTTTATATTTTCAATTTATTGGGAAAGAGAAGGAGATGGCCCTTAATATTTTCATAAATAAACATATTTCAACAATTTTTTGACATGTTTAAAAATTCTAGTTAACTTTGTTGAAGCCTATTTGAAGACATTAGTGTAACACTGGCAACGCTGTGGAATTCACATCCACCATGACTCTTAAAAATATTAGTATCAGAGTCGGATCAGCGGTCCTCAACAAGTTTTCGATTGAAAAATCACGAAATTTATTTAAAATTTGACTTTGTCATTCCTGATTTTTTTGTAAAATTATGTGTTCTACATAGTGAACTGTACTGCTGGTTAAAATATTTATAATTATTTACGGTTCATCCTGTATATATATTTAGTCATTGCTGGTTATCATGATTTCATATACAGGGTGTTAAAAAAAATAGTGTAAAATATTTAAGGAGGTAATAGTATGAACCAGAATAAGTAAAAAAGTCTCAATAAATATGGGTCTGCAAAGTAACGGCTGCGGAGATATGGAATGTTTTATGTTTTTTAGCCCCTTTTTTTATTTTTCAAAAAGTTGTGTACTTTCTTATAATAGTTGGTTGATGTTTAGTGAAATAAACAGTACGTATTTGACAGTTGTTCTCAGTGCACAAGTTTTCTTTTGCTATGGATGGTTACTCTAATGCAGAATTAACAGACATGCATTTCATGTATGGTTGCGCTAATGGTAACGCCACCGAAACGCGACGTCTTTATGTTGACGCTTATTCAACCACGCCAGATTCCTTCACAACGCATGTTTGGAAGAATTCACTAAAGATTGCGTGATACTGGTTCCTTGAGCAAACAGTGCCATTTATCCGGAAGACCAAGATCGATATCCACTCCTAGAGTAGAAGAAGAAATTCTAGCACTGGTAGAGCAGAATCCAGGTACGAGTGTGCGGAGAATATCAGCCGAGGTAGGAATTAGTGGTCCTCTTGTTTGGAGAATCCTTCACGAGCAACTGCTTTATCCATACCATGTGCAACGAGTACAGGCCTTAAATCCAATAAATGATCATCAGGCACGTTTGGTTTTTTGCCGCTGGTTTCTACGTCATGATGCTGAAGACCCTCGTTTTCTTGCAAACATTCCTTTTACTGATGAGGCCGGGTTCACAAGAAATGGAGTGTTTAATTTTCACAATACGCATATTTGGGCCGACGAAAATCCTCATGCTCTATTACCTTACCTCAACTTTCTGCAGAACACACTGTATGAGTTTTTGGAAGACATTCCTTTAAATCAGAGGCAAAAAATGTGGTTCCAGCATGATGGTGCACCAGCTCATTTTTCCATGGCCGTTAGAGAGCATTTACACCAAACTTTTCCACATAGATGGGTAGGAAGAGCCGGACCTGTTTTATGGCTTCCAAGATCGCCTGATCTGAACCCTCTAGATTTCTTTGTTTGGGGATATTTGAAGACATTAGTGTATGGTACTCCTGTAAATACCCTGGAAGAGCTGCAGCTACGGATTAATGAAAAGTGTCAAGAAATCCAAACCAAGGAGGGTGTTTTCGAAAGAGTTCGAATATCGTTGAGACGAAGATGTCGTGCCTGCTTGGAAATTGACGGAGGGTACTTTGCACATCTTCTGTAACTTTTTTTTTTGTTTCTTAAAAGCTTCCTTTGTCGGTTTATACCTAATAAAATAAAATGTTTGAAAAACGAATAGTGGTCCATATCTCCGAAACCGTTACTTTGCGGACCCATGTTTATTAAGACTTTTCTGCTTATTTCGGTTCTACTATTACCTCCTGAAATATTTTACAATCTTTTTTTAACACCCTGTATTTTTATAGCCTTTTTGTATTAGTAAGTATACAAATGAAAACTACTTTTTAAAATAAACACCTTTGGTGATATATTGTATATCCTGTTAGATAAGCAATTAAAAATAATAATTTCCAGAGTCATGTTCAACGGTATTAGGAGGTCACAAAGCATCCTACAGGACAACGACATCATGATTCCTTACCGAGCAACTGGAGAGCAGTTCTACAAGTACAAGGTAATTGTGGACTACCTAACACCAGGTCAAATAGAACTCTTTCCCTCAGACGCCTTGAGTCCTTCAGAACTGTGCTTCCTTCACAAAATGATATCCAACACTGTGGATCCTTTCAGGAGAGGGGATGAACGCGTTACTTGCGACGATCGATCAAGTATGCCGCTGTAAGTATCCGTATACTTCGTTTGTTTCAGCTGTAACTTGATGTGATTGCGAATTTGACGGTGTTATAAGACTTGACATGTGCTGAGGGTAGAATCTGAAGGCATGTAACGAAATACCAAATGATGTATATATGTATACTTTTCGTTAGGCAACAAAGGATCAGGAGAGTGTTCGATACCTTCAAAGAGAGGCGTTAAAAACACCAATATTTTGTTGTGACTCCTGATCTAGAAAATTAATGTACTGTGGTACGGAAAACAGTAGTACAATTACAATATCGAAATTATTTCTGTCACAGGAAAGCACTGGCTTGTCCATATAATTGTTCACTAATTAATTGAAATATGAAGTTATACATTATATATAATTGAAAATTAATTCTACTGGCAGAAAAATACTTTATACGCCACGATCAAAATTAATTATATATTGTATATGTTAACAATTTTGTACCTGTTTTATAAATATGAAATTAATTTAATATGAAAACCGTAGAGGTAAATGGAAATGTTTCAATATTTTACAAAACATGTTATTGACTCACAAGCTTATGTATAAAAATAAAGTTACTAGAAATTGTAAATAAATTTAGCACTGATAATAAGCAATCCGGTTTTCAAGGTTTTTAAATATAAATCTGACTTTATTCTAAATCAAGTACGGTAGTTTACAGTTCTCAAACGAGTTACCGCCCAATGTTGGTAATATGGTACTTATTTAGCAATGACTCAATCCAAGTAAAGTAAAACTACACATTGAACTTCCGCTTACGTTTTGAAACAATTACTTTCGTCGTAACTTTGGTTGCATATGTAACTAACTTGTTTTGTGCTGAAAGCTTCATCAGACCAAAACTACCAGGGACAGGCGTTAGTTTAATTAAAATTAATTATTCTGCATTTATGGAGCTGTTTAAATCAAATATATAGACGAAACCCAACTCTGCGCATTTACCAAAAGTTGCAGCAAAACTCAAATAAATCGTGCTTAACTAAAAACTAGAAAACAATCCAAGCTGTAAGGCCATTTTGATTTGCAATTAAATTCAAATTTGCTCAGAGATTTTTTACAGTACTGCACGCCACTGGCTTAAATAAAGACGAGTAAAAATTTAATATGTAATAGTAGTTTAACTTTTTTTAATAATTTATGCTTTTTATAGTCTAATGATAGGGTGCTAAAATTAGTAAACCAGTTTTTAATTCACATTCAGAAATGTGTTGACTAAAATTCAAACAAGCTAGAAGTTTGCCATATTGTGGCAAACATAATACAATCATTTGCCCCGTTGGGAATTTAACCAGTGGCGGCTCGCCAAGTGACGTACAGCTACATCTAAAATTCCCCCTTTAAAGTGATTTTAAATATCATATTTTTCTAAATTTATATTTCGTTATAAAAATGTGTTTTGTTTTTTTTTTTGTTTTGTATAAAAGTACAAGTTTATGTTTATCACATAATTGATCAAAATCAATAGATACGAAAAAAAATATAACACGTAGAGTAAAACGCCTTCGTAAACATCATTGATAAATTTGCAGCTTTAAAATATCGAAGAATATGCCTTATATTTAAAAAGTAAATGATGAAACCCGTTCGAAATTATAAATGACATTTTATATCTTGACCACATATACAGGGTGTTTCAAAACAAAGGCGAAAAATTTCAGGGGGCGATCAACCATTTGTGAGATATCGCGTTGCAAAGATGGCGGAAAAAAGAGTGTTTTTATTGTTTTTCTCGGAAATGAAAAGCGTAGTAATGGTAAAATTTTGTGAAAGTTTTTTAAAAGTATAGTTAAAAAAACTGAAAGGGGTAGTTTATTTCAACCCTTTCCAATTATTTTCAAAAAGTGAAAAAATATGTCACAAGTGTCTTTTGATGATGGTAACACTTCCAACAAATTTTACCGTTCCCACGCTTTTCACTTTCGAGAAAAACAATACACTCTTTTTTCCGCCATATTTGCAACGCGATATCTCCCTAATGATTGACTTGTGACCCAATGTTTATATAACAAACTACCTTTTATTTTCAACAAGGAATCACCCCCTGAAATTTTTCGCCTTTGTTTTGAAACACCCTGTATATGGTCACTGAAATTGACAGTTTAATGTCGGCATAAGCAGTTACAAATTACATGCCATATTTGTTGTATACATTACGTCAATATTGTACACTAAGGAATCTAGGAAATTAAAATTTTCATAAAATTCGAAACTGAGGCGAATTTATCGAAATTTTCAGGGAAATGGCACTGGGCAATACCGACTCCCTGAGCAGCTGTCCACTGCAGTATGGCATCATCAAAACAAAGTTCGGACCCATATCAGCTGACCACGTGATATCGGGATTAGCGTCGGGATTAGAGAAGAATCAGGTGACGTTCCAGCGGGTCATCCAAGCAATAAATGAAAATCACAATACCACCGACATTCCTGACACATTCATATCGAGTGATAATGAAGTTAACAGCGTATGGGTAGCCACGATAGCAGGGGATTTAGCTGAGGTTATCCTGAATCAAGCCACAGATGAACCTGTTATTGGCAACGACGGGTTCTGGAACGACACTGCCTTGCCCAGGGCTTTTTATTTGAAATTGGCCACTTGGGACATGACAGAACCCGACATTCTAGGCGGAATTGACGGTATAATTATATCAATATTTCTATTTTAATTGGTGTAAGACCAAATATTTTTTATTTAATCATTAATTCTTAAACTATTTCCTTGATTTTTTGTTATAGTTAATATTTGCCAGACTAAATACATTTATATACAGGATGTCCTGGTGTAAGCGTACTTACGCTTAAGTACACTGATAAAAATTATTATTTTCAAAAGGAAGCAATTTTGTGCTGTTGTGTTATATTTTACAGAGTATGTACAAATAACCCAAAATAAATTATTTTATATACTTATTCATAATTGTACTTTTAGAAAACAACAATACTGAGAAATACATAAAAAACGACTTACTTTTTCATTATATTTTTGAATTTTAAATTTCCAAATGAGGTAGCAGTAACGCTGGAAATGCTACAACGTTTCATTCAGAATTCATCTGGAAATTACTATATTAGTAGTTGTTATATTTGGGCAAAATACAGAACGTATATATTTGTTTTCTGCGAAAATATTTAGGTATTTTTAAAAATATCTATAGTAATTTCCTTTATTTACTTTTAAATTTTATTAATAATTTATGTTCAAAATTTCGCACCATGTATCTATAGACGTGCGTTAAAAAAATCCATTTGCAAGTTTTACCAATATTTTAACCGAATTTGTAAATGTTCCGGAGCACCCTGTATAGACCAGAAGATCTATCAATCCCAATCAAATCGAAACCTTAGTTGTTAAGGCTTTTAAAGTGATGGTGCTTTCTTCTAAACCGATCATTAACTCGGACTTTGTAATTTGCTCATTAACTGAACTATTGAAGTAAAAACATAAATAATTACTGTCAATCCTTATTAAGGAATTATTTATGCAAATGCCTAGAGCAATGAAAGTATTTTAATTGCGATCTCTATTTCAATGAACTTTGAATAGAGAAAAGTAACGTATTTTGTTCGTTTACTGTCATTTACCCTTATTTCTTGCCTTAGTAAGTTTAGCACCAACAAACCACCGGAAAATATTCCTCGTTTTTAAAACGTAAATTCCTGCTTTAGCAAGCGTATAATTTATTATAACCATTTGTGTGTAATTTTATAAAGTTTTATGAAAAATATTCGCAAGTAGAGATAAAACATCTTAGTGTTAATGAAATAGCATTATTAACTTTGCAAAATTAACTTATATAGTCTTTCAAGTAAATTTTGAAACGTTAACCACCTATTAAAATCTTGTTAGTATCTAATCTAGATGCCATAGACATTTTTCCGAATGATATCATTTAAATTACCACTTCTTTAAGTGAATTTGAAAGAGCATAAAAAAATGTCCGCTTCTCTGTTATACAATTCCCTTCAGAAATAAATTATAAACTGTATAATATAAAATTTATAATCCCGCAGTTAGTTCCCTTGACATTTTCCCGTAATGCTAACAGCTTTTACGCAATCTGACACAATCTTGAATAATGCATCATTATCCCTTTTTGCAATGGCCCTTACACCGCACAGAATACTGGTTAAATGTAGATAATTATCCACAAGCTAAGCTAAGAAGCTAAGAACATAGTACAAAACAATTGTTTAGATGTTACGTTCTACAAGGTACAGTTTTGGGCCCATTTGTATTTACAGCACAGCAAAACATAAATCGCGAAAGAAAATGTTTCTTCAGTATGCTGATTGACATTTAGAGTTTTATATGAATCTCCTTTAAGTTTTTGAAGAGAGATGAGATAAAAGTTTCTCGAAATACGGGTCAGAACATGCTGGTTAACCCGTTTAAAAATAACGAGATACGGTAATGACATAAACAGAACTGAATGGAAGTTGTTATTAATGATTATCCTTTATTCTCGCGTTTCACTTGTCTCGCAGCTACATTCAGCCCTTTTAAACGTGGAAGTAATTCATTCTGTTATATATTTAAGGCGCACAAACACAACAGATGAACTTCTTTCAGGATGCTTTAAGTATTTTCTTTTGTAAGGTGGAGTTTTAGACGTTTACTTTGTCACTTTTCTGATAGGAGCTTTTCACAACTTTTGACATTTTATCATTAACTAACTTGCAGTTAAAGTAGTTTGCACAAACTTCTTAATAGATCTTAAATTTAAAAGGAAATGCCTTTTTGGATCAGTAACGTAATAATAATTATCAATCGCGCGAGATCTCTACTATCAGTGACAGTTGTGACGAGTATAAATGAGAATACATTCGATATAGAGTGTGTATACAGGGTGAATCTTAAATAAGTACAAATATTTTAACTGCTGGTGTAGTTCGTCATTTAAATCAGTCTAGTGAAAGCCATTTTTAAAAATTTCTAATATTTACGGAGATATTAATTTTTTAAAAAAATACCCACATTTTGAGGACCGCTGGCTGATTTTTCATCCAACAAAATGAAACATATGATTTGTTGCGAGGTTGCCATATCTCCTCCAATATAAATATTACGTTTCCTTTAACGTAATAGTTCTATTTTAAAAATACTTGTTTTAAGCATAAGTACAGTAAAATTGGGTATGTAGTATGATACGCAGCAATATTAACATAAATTTTAACATCTGAACTAACCTTACTATACTTCAACGATTAAAAATGAATTTCCGCAAATTCAATACTACCGTAAAATATTTAGGAAGATATTACGTGATATTACTATGTCCAATGTTCAAAAATTATACATAAACGTGCACACAAGCTTACCTGTTTGTTAAAAAATTAACTATTTAATCAGTAATCCACATTTCAAGTTAAATGTCATTGTACACTGTTAGAAAGGGACACAAAACACAATTTCCTTAAGATATTTTATGAAGAATAACGAAAAACTATGCACGCGTTTTTTATTTAAAATGGAAAAAATGTCAACTTTTAGCAAATTTTATTGCTATTTTCATGCATTATGTGGGGTTAACAAGTTTGACTTGGGCTTCCGATAATCTGTCATGACAGTCAATGACAGTTTGATAATAAAAAATAATATAAAATGTTACACTTGACAAAATTCGCTAAAAGTTGAGATTTTTTCTTCCTTGATGCAAAGACATTTGTGTAATACTGGCAACACTGTGAACCACACGTTCAGTCTGCAGCACTATGACTTATAAAAGTATGAAGGGTCGGTCTAGGCCAGCGGTCCTCAACAAGTTTTCTACTGAAAAATTACGAAATTTATTTAAAATTTCACTTTTTTATTTCTGATTTTTTTGTAAAAAAACTATTAATTATGTGTTCTACACACAAAACTATACTGCTGGTTAAAATATTTGTACTTATTTAAGATTCACCCTGTATAATGTAAATAAATTCTTTGCCCCGAAATACGAGCATATTCTAAGAAATTCCTCAGACTGGTATTTTAGCAATATTTTTTAATTTTGATTACTGAATTCAAAAACCTATTTGCAAATATTAATTTTTGCAGTTAAACAATTTCATTTGTTGTTATTTGTCAACAAAACTAGTATATTATAATGAATGCATTAATCAGAAGTTCTTGTGCTTGACTTGACGAATTATTGCTGAACTATTTTTTGTGTCTTGAGAAATACTATTTCAAGTTAATCTAATCCTGTTTTTTTTAAATAAAAAGGAAAACGTTCATAGGGTTAAGATCAGGTGACCTTGGTGATCATTCCAATTCACTATTTGGAAATACTTTATCACACACTGTATAGCTGACAAAATGAAAACACTGTATGAAATACAAAGCTTTTTGCTGGGCACCTTTTCCGAATTGACAGCATTGATAGAGTGTTTAAGTAACTTTCAAGGAAGATTATTTATTCTTCAAAAGGTCGAATTTCATTTCTTAAGGTTAATCCCAAGTTGGAAGCGAAAAGGCAAATATCGCTCGTCCGTCGTCCTTTTTACTTTCAGTCAATACAAATAAAGTCAAATTAGGGTTACACGGTATACACTAGCAGAGCTTTCTCCATATCACTCAGAACATCCATCAAACATTTTTATTTCATATTTAGAATTTGCACTTTCACAAGCTCCATCTGTAAAACAAAATCACTACAAGAGGCGAAAGTTAATGCCACATGCAGGGAAAAATTTCGTTTCGAAAGTAGAGTATATATTTTTTTCGAAAGTGCAGTAAAATATTTTGTTTTTCATCTTTAATAATAATTCCATTGTACACCCTATACATTGTCAAACTTTTTTCTTTTATGTGTGGGCTGCTCCTTTCACTCTAGCACGAATTCGCGATGCTGGTAGCTAGATGCGAGGTTTCTTTTAATTTGAGTTGTTTTATAGGTCAGTCTCCTTTTCACTCATTTACACACCCGTGTGGTTGACATTTCCAACTCACTCCTTGAATAAACATAAAAGAAACATAAAAGAAATATTTTCCACTTAGCTAACAACATTGCAACATTCCCCAAAATCTGTTCAAAGGAGATCTGCGCACGAAGATAGTGTTAGTCGAGGGATCCAAAGTTCCAGAACTTGTCGTTATTAATCTTAACAGGAATACACGCGGCTTGATACTTTTAAATTATACAGGATGTCCTATACAGATCAGTTTTGACTATATAAATTCGAATATATATTTTTCCCAGGCGCAGTATTGGGTACAAACATCAACTACTGGTTAGACATTCTGAGCAGCACACGACTATCCCAAGTTCTGGACATGTACTATTCGGAGAGAGGGATTCCTTTCAATGTTGGTCACAAAGTTAACAACCGTAGCGCTGCTCTAAGCACTTTATTGGACAGCGTAAACTTCACTGAACAGGTATTTTTGCAGACTATTTATAAAAAATATATACTATTTGTTACCTGACGAAATATCAGCAGGGGTTAGGTCTAGCTACCGTGCTGGCTACTCTAACCAAACAAGTACAAAATTAAGTTCACGAGTTAATGGGAGCTAATACCCTACAATAACAGAGATAATCAACAGCTCGTTGGTTTATATAAGCATTAGTGCTACAAATACCATGATATTGTTAATGTATATTCTACAATATTTCAGTAATGAGGCAATCCCGATGGAGGTGGATTAAATTCATATCCCATCGACATAAAAAACTAATTGACGTAGAACATTGAAATGCCACATAATCTCTTAAGCTCTGACGTTCTGTTTTAGGTAATCGGATCAGTCAAATTGTTACAAGCCGTTGGACAGTATGATGTCACTCTTGGTGATAACGCCATTACAGTTTTAGCAACGAAAGCTATTCAGCAATTAAAGACAGTCGCAGGTTAGTTGTTATACAGGATGTTTAGATTAAGCAACAGTAACTTTATCATTATTGGAGGAACAATATCCTACTACTGCTGGGATAGAATACACTCTGTATATTATGTATTCTACTCAAACTATTATAGTTTGTTCTCTGTATAAAGAAAACAACATAGTTTTAAAACACTTACATTTTGTGTACAACGCAAATTACAGATCCTGTCCGAATTCTTACATAAATCAGATTTAAGGTTCATAAAGAAGGCACGCTGAACATTCTCTGAAGATGCTTCGGCTCTTAAATCGCTGAGGCACTAAACTTATTCATATGCTCACGTGAAAGTTGTGTGAGAAGGAAGAGATATTGAACAATCTATCGTTTCAGAATTAGGTTCATCGTTGCAAGACAGGTTTTGCGGTTTATAATGGTATTAGCTTGGCTATAGCTTGTTCCTAATTAATTAATTATTCGATTTAAGCATCTGCATATACATGTTAAAATGTCCATAAACTTAACGAAACAAATTATAAACACGTAAAATGGCGTTTCTTCAATTTAGTTTTTGATATTTGGAACATGAGATCACTGAGAATAATTTATTTTCGGTTTGAACTTAACTGCAACACCTGGAAATAAAATGCATACATACCAACAGACAATTGGCTTTTTTATTTGTCTCCGATTCTTTTTTCCGAGTGTGAAAATTACGTACACCCGCATTTGCAGTTTTTTGCGCACTGGGTATTTTGAAATTTGTCGTTATACTTGATGTTTATTGCATTTTTGTATAGCCGACATGCGTTCAAACGAGGAAATGCTACGTGAGTAAACAGAACTTATTCAAATGCGCCTTAAACTGGTATTGTCGACTGCAGATTTACTTAGTATAAAAATTGATTTGTAACTTTTTAGAAGTTGAACAACGTACCCAACTAGCTTAACGTTAGAATACCTAATTTGGACGATGATGTAATATTTACGAGCAACCAGTGCTTAGACCTTAGCCTAAATTTACTGTGGCTAATTCAAATTTGTGCAGTTCTTGGACAGAATTGTTAAATCGACATTTATGGGTGGCCACGTGAATTTGCTAGGTCGAAGTTGCTTTTTTCATGTATAAGGTCTCGCATTCAAGGTACATCATTAAGAACTCATTTTGTAACAACAGATAAACAGCAATTCCGCTAACTTTATAATTAATAATAATAGTTAAAAACGTCTTACAGCCACATCTCAATCCCACAGAGAAAAAACTGAAAGGAATGCAAAATATTCTCTTCTTTACAGTATTATTTATTTGTTTTTATTTTGACCTCCTTTAATTATAGTATTATTTTTTTAGGCAACATAGTAAGCGAATACGATAAAGTGGAATACATAAATGGCAAAGAAATGGTAGCTTCAATAGAGTTAATCATAATTTTGGACGGCACCTTCGCATACTATGATGCTTTAAAACTGATAAAGTAAGTACATGGTCACTCCTGAAAAATTTATAATACAGTCCTGTAGAAAATAAGAAGTATGTATGTTGTCGTGCAACTCAACAATAACTTGAACAATAATTAATTATGAATGGCTCGTAGTGGAGTGAATGAATAAGGAATTTTAATTTTGAAATGATTCAGAATTATATTTAGTTTCAACATAAATTTGGATTTCCCACAGTTCTAAATTTATGATTTATCTTGTACAGGGTGAAACTACTTTTGAAAACAGAATTTCCAACATATAAACTATTTAAAAAAAAGAACGATTGCAGTAGACTAATTACTCAAATAATTACAACTACAGTTATATATTATTGTAAAATTATTAATAGATTCATCAACTACTCAAAATTTGATCTACTATTGTTCATAAATATGGTTTACTGCATAGAATAATTAATTAATTGAAAATTAAATTAATTACTTAATTATTAATTACTTGACTAATTCCTTAATCCATTAAAATGTTCTCCATCCAGGTAAATAAATAGTAAATTATCAGTATCCACCCTGTAGAAACGAGTGTATGGCAAATTCATATTAATACATTACTCACAAGTCATATCCTTTAGTGGACATTTTTTACCGCAGACAACAATTTTTCAACCCACCCAACGATGAAAACCGTGGATAAGATATATAATAATGAATCATAATCCTAAAAATGGATTCAGTAGGATCTACCAACAAAAAACGAATGATATCTAACGAAAAATAATTCAATGAGTTTGTTTTGGAAGAAGTTAAGATTTCATGGCAAGCAAATCATCAAGTAGTGGGATTTAAAAACCTGATAAGATTACAAAATCTATAACTAAGATTGAAGCGCATCTTCTACCAGATTATTGAACTTCATCAGGTTTAGCTGATCAAGGCTCTAATGATGCTATTTTCATTTTACTCGTAATTTCAATGTAGGTCTTGAGAAATAAATACTTCCTTAATACAATCCTGATTCTATTAAAGAAAATGATATAACAATTGTTCTTTCTTCATAAATCGCACCTCTCTATGCGTCTTAAGATAAAATAATTCGGGTATGTTTAAAAAAATCGATAATTAATTTTCTACCAAATTTAACATCCAGGATGAGGCTCTTTTTCTTATTGTATTCTTTAAATCATGGGAAATAATAATTCTTGCTGTCGAAAAAGTTAAAATCAATACCCAAGAACGAAAGGGATACCAAGGAGTGTGAACTATATTGTTCTAGCGACACTTCTGCCAGAAAATCCGATTCCCTTTGTTTGTGTTCTTTTAGGGCAACATGACTCTATAGCTTCTGATTCCAGGAAAACTTATAAAATAAATTTTAATCCTGCAAAGCCCCATTGTTATTTGACAAAGTGAGAAAAGGAAGGATAACGCTTTATATTTCAATTCCTCAGAATCTGCCATACTACTTTAGAACTAGATATGATTCCCAGAACAACATTAAATCAGAAACACAAGCTAAAACTGGTTTTATTACATTCACCATCAATAGCTCAAACTTGTTGAAACACTCTATACGTTGAAAAGACGAGTTAGATAATATATTTCTGTGCACAAACTAGGCTTATATTCATTCTGCTCGAACACCGTTTTTATTTAAAATTTATGTATTCCACATATATATTAAAATCACTGAATTCAACCCTGAAATTTATGCCACTGAATGAATAATAAATCACTTTTGCAGCACCCTTGCTGAGGCCATACAAGTATCATATTATGGAAGCAAGCTGGGAATTATAAATGGACAAAACGGAAGTTGGATGGTTAACGTAACTTGGGAATATTTTCAGATTTTTTCCGGTTTAAATGCCCCCCAGGAATGTAAGTATGATGTTACATTGTTAGTAATTAGATACTGCGAATCCCCTTGGTTCTCCTTTTTTCAATATTTAGACGTCTTTTACGTATATTTTTTAACCGTGCAAAATCAGGTTTCCTAATCCTAGGGGATAAAGTTTAACGAGAATATTCGAAAGTCAAGCGAAAATCTGGAAATTGAAATATAATCATGGTGCATCCAAAAACGTATGTAAGTGTGAGAGAATATTCGAAAGCCAAGCGGTAATCTTAAACCTGAAGGAAAATAAAAGTGCATTTAAAAACGTGTAAACAACTCAAAGATTGCAACAACAATGTTTGTTGCTACAATATATACAAACTTACATTACTTGAGGGTAGCTAAACAAGGAAAGGAGTACACAGTTAAGACTTGAATAGCGTAGGATAATACACTCTAGAGGCTTAGTCTATAATATTACAAACAGGAATTAAGTAAGTTTGATGCAGAGGAGGTACACAGATAAGCTCATCTTATATTCACTGATTATCAAGCTGCTACAAAGGTCTTGTAGTACACTACTATAAATGAATAGACTGAAACAGATCAAATACATACTATCATAGTATATGATTGGATAATCGTCAATATCACTAAAAGCTTCAAAATTATGGGTATTTTGGAGAAATAAGAAAGCAAAATTGAGTGAGAGCTTTGTAACTTATACAATTTGGAATGTTGTGCTGTAAACTAAGTAGGATTATAAAGAGTTAACTCGAAAACAAATGAAATTACGTGTTGTTTGCAGAACATTCCGTGATTTTAATAGAAAATTTAACAGGATAATATTTAATGCAACCTTCGAAAATGAGTTTAAAAGGTTGGGATCCTCTTATAACACCGGAAGTACACTAAAGTGTGGTTTAAAATATGAAGTTTTACCTCTAACCAAGTACCCTGAAGTTAAAGTTAGTTAGCCTTTTTGTAAATGTTCACGAGGCAAATAGTGATGGCCTTATTTCGTTGTATAAATTTTGTTTCTTTTTTCAATAATAAAACCGATCGCACTCACAAACAACGATCCCATTTATTATGCATAAAACAGGCAGAAAAGAGAGTTGAGAAACGAACTATATTATTCACTGAGGGGATTCGATATTTTCGGAATACATCACTTTTTACTTAATTTTACAGCGCTCGAGTGAATGCGAATATTTTTCCTCCTATGCTTTCTCGATTGACAATAACTCGAAATCCGGAAAACTGGTTTATACCATGTCGTCGACCCCATGTCCTAACAAACCAAATACCTAATTATTATTAACTTACATTCCATTTAATTTTAATTTCCCAAAATTGCACCCTTTATTAAAATTATTTTTACGTGCAACAACAGCTCAGACTGAGTATTGCAGTTATAGATATCAATATTTGAGAAAACATCATCTCTGCACGAGCTAGTCCCATGGGTTCTTGCTTCTCTAATAAGGTAATACTTACTTATTCATTTACCGTATGGCATAAATGCATCGGTACGCAAAACAATAAACTAGTAAAATGACATTTTAAAAGACTGTTTACACAGAGCATAAAAGGTTTGTGTATTGTGAATGCAGTTCACATTTGACTTAAACAACAACCGTACGCATGCATTTAAAAATATGTACGATGAAGCCATTAAACAAGTAGTTAATACCTTACTAAGAATCTCCGTCTAACAATAAATACAATGGGAATAAGTACCAGAAGCCGATACAGAATATTCGAAGAATAGAAACACCAAATTCGACATTGTCATGAAATGTTCCCTACAAAATATCATCTTTATCCTATCCTAAACTTTAACAATAGCATCTACAGAAGAATTTAAATCTTTTAAGAATATCTTATAGATAAATTAATTTTAGGGCCTGTAACACTGTCTTTGGGAAGTAGCATGGAAACTGTAATAAGTTACTACCAGAACAAGACAAACTTAGATTGTACCTACCAAACAATACGACCTTTTGGTCAGGTAATTCTAGTCTTTGGCGATGGAAGATTAACTGATGGAGATTTGACTAGATCTAGAAGAGCTATAAGCTCTATAAAAGGGTCCTATCCAGAAACTAGTATTATCTTCGTTACACCAAACGAGAACAGTGGTTTCCAAGAGCTTGCCAATGACAATGAAGATGATGTTGTCATGTCTTTGACAAGTGATATATTTTCTATGGTGGACCAGATCACTGACACACTCAGCAAGGTGCCTGCTAGCATTATAAAATTTTATTGTAATCATGTTGATGTGCGATTTGAGGACTATATCACTCCAAACGTTGACACATTCTACGAAATACACAGAGAGTATATAAAAAGAGGATATATCACCACCAGGGTAAGAAAGAATTGAATTATTGAATTAAATATATAAACTGTAGAAAAAAACAAATATACTTGCATTTGACAATTACAAATAAATAACTTTCAGTATTGTTTAAGTAAATTGTAATATCAAAAAGAAACCATGAAAAATACGTGAAAATCAAATTTTAAGCGGTATTAATGCCAGCCACAATGGTATTATTGCTATTGTTAGTAAACTTAGTGTTTCATTTAATCCCTTTGAGCTTGTCATCGGCAAAAGGATTGCCACAGTTAATAGTTGCCACTGGCAGAGATTTACTTTTCTAATTATGTTCCAGTTCATAAACAGCGATTATGGAAACCTTAGAATTTGCGTGCTCACAAGTAGAACATCCCCAGAAAACAGAGTATGCAAAGAAGTGGCTGTAAGCAGTGAGATTAGCTTTACTTCTAAGGATTTTTGTACGCTAGATTCGCCATGTGATTTACAGTTTGCCGTAACCGCAAACAACTCTCAAATGAAATGCACAGGTAAAGTCTAAATTTACTTATACATACAGGGCGTTACATATACTCATTGTTTTAAACTAGTTTCAATGAAATTCCTAAGCAACAATGAGTCAACTAAACGTGATTTATTTAAACAGTTGTAAATTTTCACTTCATTAATTATTCGATGTATAATCGGATAAATACTGTATACATATAACATTTGTAGTTGTAACAGTTGTACAGGAAAAATTTCATGTTGTATCTAGATTATTTCCCAAAGCTTTCACATATTGTTTACATTTTCAATAGTAACAGGCCATTTAAACTATAATTAATTTTACCATAAATTTCCTAGATAACAATTGCTTCATGTTAAATTAAATAAAACGTTTAGGAGTTACGTTTTATGTCCTTTTGTTAAATAAATGCCAAATTAGTTACATCGTAACAGCTTCAATGTATGCCCTTTGGCTATATTTAAAACATCAACTTTAAAACACATAATGGAAATTGGAGTTAAATGAGGACACGCAAACGGCATATTCTAAATTACCGTCTCTTTTATATTTATCATCCCAAGATAAAAAGTATTCATAACATTACAACAAATTCGCGAACTAACATTTCCAGAATTAGGATTAAACCATTTCATTAATTCCCTTCCTTAGATTACTCTGAATTGATTCTATTAGTATGGTTTCATTTCCATTGGATAATATATTATTTTTCTAGATTTTTTTTGTAAATCTCAATTGTTAATGTGCAGATCTCCTATCTGACAATTTATATAATTCACAACATTTTAACGCAATACAAACATATTTAAGAAAAACATCTCGTGAATTGTTGGTCTTGAAATTTTCATTATATCATGAAAGGTTTTGATTCAAACTTATGCAAGATATTCCAAAAAAAAATCCTATCCAATTTCTTGTGGTAAAATTGATAAAAAACGCTCGAATTCATTAGTGCGCAGCACGGAGGTGTGAATAATCCAAGGGCGGTCATAAAGGGGGTTATAGAGGGACCATGACCCGTCGTCAAACTTTATTTGTTAAATGGGTTTCATCCATCACAGACCAATGCATTTTTTTAACTGATAGGTAATTTTAAATAAAATGTTGTAAGCTGATACATGATTGGCATTCCAAGATATAAACAAAAAATGAAATGCCAGATCAACTGTCAAAAACTAGTTTTAACCTCATTTCAATTTGGCAGTTAAAAATAAAAACCACCTAGATCACAGCTATTAGAAAAAATGGGATTATTACCACTATCAGATGATTTAACGGTTGTGATACTTTGAGTTTCTTCCTTTCTTCCGATATGTTGTTTACCAATTATATCAATCAATCAACTGTCCTTTCTTTTTATCCTTTGTCTTTACTGTTCGTTGCTGAATAATATTCAATGTCTATATCAAGCGTTTCAAATAAAGCAAGAGATTTCGCCTGATAAAGTTGTGTTCATGATTGCGGTTGTATTTTTTTCAGCCATGTTATTACACGATTCTCTGAAAATCCAAGTAATCCCTTCTAAACCCAATAATGCGGCTTTTTTAATGAAACTAGTACATGGGGTAGCAAAATTGTTTGGCTTGAAAACGTCGGTCTGATATACGGCAAATTATTTAACATGTGCTTGGAGATGTAACGAAAACGATGAGAAAATTCAATACCTCATAAATTTCTATTCCTCGTGAATGCTGAAAGTTTGAAATTATTTCTGTGGTAGACCATATTTAACTTTGTACGTACGTACGTTAGAATTAATTTTCGTTAAATCATGGTATGCATTGCTACAAAATATACAGACATTTATGCTGAAAGCATTTCAATGAATTTAAATATGATTGCGATTTCATTAAACGTGGATAATCCTGAAAATACCTTTAAAAACGTTTCCACTGACAATGCTGTTAAATTTAGATCACTTTCTGTCTGAGAGAACTACTTACCAAGTTCCTGTTGTTTCCAATGAAGTAAAGCTTAAAAGTTTGTAAATCTTTAACCTGTAACACGGACATGAAAGGGTTAAACTTAACAAATTGCCATGAAGAATTAAAACAGTTAACCTCTTTGTTCTAAATATCTTTACCTTATTATTGATCTTCCTGTCTTGCCCCTTATATTAAAAAGTTTGGTCTCATTCCTAAATAAGTTAATTTAAAAATTATGTTAATCAATTAAATATTATAATATAGTAATAAATTTTACAATTTATACCTACACATTAACACACGAAAGGACACTTTTGTTTTGCATATCGAACACGATTTTATGATGCTAGGGTGAACTTCATTGCAAAATGAGAAATAATCAAAGCAAAAGTTCACAATGGTTGGTGGTCTAATGACAAAAACTAATCCTTCATAAAGTAGAAATTTCTGGCGAGGGGTTTAAGATATTGGAAGGGACTCATTGTCATTTTTTTCTATACCCTATTGAAAAGACATTTAATATGACGTTATAAATGCCGTATTTTCAGTCTAAAAATATTTGCTATTCAAACCTAAATTTTACAGTGGGAGAAAAAGGTTAATAGTAAAATATATTATTGTAACAAAGAAACTAATTTTAGTTAATTAAATTTCATACTTTATGCCAAGGAAATAAATCTTGTATTCTTTGACAACATAGTGGCCAGGCAACATCATCAAACCTGTTCCAGAGTGCAGTATGTAGAACTACATAATATAACTAACTCAAAAACCAAAGCTATAATCGTATAATCAAATGAAAATTGCTTTACAAGATGTACAGAAATACCACCTTAATGAAACTAGAACAATTTGAGTTAGTTTAAGTTACAAATACACCTAAACCAATTTTAGCAAAATATAAATCCAATTTTACCTTTGGGATGTATTAATATACATATAATTTCTCCAACCTTTGCTGTATCTACAGTTTCCTTTAAATTTAAAGATTTATTTCAAATTTTGAATAATTAAGTTTCCATTTCAAATGAGACCAATAGAATTTGTCGTCATGTAAGATTCCATTAATATTTATTGGTCTGCAAATTGGTTTAACCGTTATATCGTATTATTTAAATTTTCATTAGATACAAATTAGAATTTATGAAGGCCAGGAGCTCACTAAAATTAGTTTAAAATGCTCTCCATCCATTTAACGAACCATTCGATTTTAAGGTTAGGTAAATATTTATATAGAATTGATGGAATTAAAAAAAAATCAAAACAGAATTAAAAAAAGTAACTTTCTACAAGGAAATTGTAGTAGTATTTATTTAAATATTTAAAAACTACGTGTGGAATGCTTTAAAAGGTCAAATTCAACGAAATATTTATATTAGGAAATATAATGGTTATTGATCACAATATGGCAATGTTCATGTGAAATCTTATAAATATTGATGATAAATTAATCTGCATACGTAACCTGTAACTGTTATCTTTCGATTTACTTGACCATATGGTCATAAAGAAAATTTGTAAAAAAAAGACAGATACGTATCTAAGGAAGAAGAAGTAGAAGAAGAAGAAGGACTGAAGACATACCTTCTTTAGTAATTTGTTCTTGTATTGTACAAAAAATAGCTTCTACTTTGTCTTCGTGGGTAAAGTTTTCCAAACAGTTCTAAAATTAAAGTTCCTTTTAGTAATTAGCAGTTATTAATGGAAAAAAGATCTGCATTTCAGGGGAATGATTTAAAAATTTTGTATAAACATAACAAGTAAGTGTTAATTAAATTATGTTTAACATTGGTATTTTTTTTTTAGAATATGACTGCAGGTATCCAGACCAGATAAGACTGGACATGAGATACATCTATAGAGCATCCGGGAGTGTTACAATTCCTAGTATTATATTAGTAGCTGTAGTTAATTTATTTTTTACTATTTGTTAATGATTTATACGGAACTTTATTAATATAATTTAAATTTTCGATGCGTATTCGTTCCACAGCTAAGCATACGAATGACGCATGAGTTTTAGAAATCTGTGAAAATTACCTATGGAGATGAGATCGGGTCCATTAAATCAATATGTCGCAGAATGGAAACTGGTTTTAACTCCGGTAACCTAGCTTTATGAAGTCTGAAATACTCATACAGCTAGATAACCAAAGAAAATATCAGTTCCATTGTCGAAACGGAACACATGGGCATATGCTAAACCCGCACAAATGGAACCACGTGAGCGCACGCCGGCACAGAACGCACAAACAGGTCAGAAAAAAATTCAGGTTGAAACTTTATCTTCAGTCGCACATGAAGAACTGAGTAAGGACTAAGCGATGGCTGCTTACCAACTGGGACGTTGCTTTCCCCATGCCATCGGTTGAGCTCGAAGTTAATCGCTAGGAAAACCAGTTTCAAGAGCCAAGCCTCAGCCTGGCCTGTATGTCACTATGTTGCCAAACTTTCTAGTCTCAAGGCGATATTTGGAAACGAGCGATCACGATTGTATTTTCTTAATCAAGCGTCTTCACTTGCTCACTGCTGGGGCTAAACTAATCTGTGCAAGGTACCTCATTCTATTCACCTACCCCTCTTATTGACACCCGGCAATGACGTCATGGTACTACCTGCAATGCTACCTTGACCATAAAAAAATCTGATTATCCTGCTTTGTGGCTTTCAGACCAGCTAATGGGGTAGGGTAATTTCTACACCACAAGTGCGGTGGTTAGTGTCCACCAGAACTTCTACAATAACAAGGAAACGGGACCACTTTATGCCCATGTACTTTGTCTTTCAATAAATGATATTACATACTACATATGACTATAACAATCGTGGCAACACACACACATAATATCTCTAAATCCTTTTTTGATATTCAGTTCATGATCTTATTCCATAAATAGAATAGGCGTTAATTATTTCTACCGTTTATAGTTTTTTACTTTAAACAAATCAGTATTAGCAGTATTATAAATTTCTGCCACATTACACAGAGAAATTCTGCTCCAAAATGATACATAATGGGGTTGATATTTTAAATCTAATTAAACATATGTCGTTATGAAAAAGTATATAGCTGTTTACGTTTACATAGGTTTAGAAAATCTCTATTTTGGTTTTCAAAGTAAGTCAAAATGACTGAATATTAAATGTGACGCTTTCTGTTTTGTTTTTATATATTTATTGCATGAAATTGTATGGGAAAAATAAGCAATTAAATAATACAATTGTCACAAATAAATAAAAATATCTACTTGCAGAATAAATTTAGCTTGTTATCACAGCTAAGTATTATTTTCGAAACATATTGATCTAATTAAGATTACAATCTCCAACAGGTAATTTTCTTTGTGTTTAACTGTGTTTTCTTCTTTATATGAACATTTTTTAATAAAAAATTAAATGTAAACGAAAGTTGTACCACCTTGAAGCTCTGATCCATCCGCAATACCTAGTATCGAATTTTCCAAATCTGTAATTCTGTTTCAAGTGAATAATGAATAATACGAACATTGGGATCGTCGGTTAAATTTCATTAGATCTTCATAAAAATGGAACCTGCATCCATTTACAAGCATTGTACAGTGAAAGGGACCAGAGATGAAAAGACCTGGACGTATATTTCATAAATTATAATTTTTCTTTGCCTACCTGCTCCAAAGTGCTGTGACAGGTGACACAGATCCTTCTCTGGATGTGATTTTGTTAAAAAGGTAGGTACCTTTTAAAAAAAGCATTAGTGAAAAGGAGTGTATTAAATATGTATGTGTTCAGTACGCATATACCTATCTAAAACACAATTTATGAAATAATTTAAAAATAAGAGAAATAATTAACTATAAAATGTATTAATTATTTCTGCAATCTTAAAATTTATCATGGTTGTTGAAAACATGTTACCTAAACAGTTTTTAGCCTCCAAAAAAGAAGCGACAAGTTAGAAGCAATTTAATTTATATGATGATGAGATGCGATGATGATTTTTAATGCATAATACAGCAATACAAACAGCAAAAGTCAAGAATATTTTCAAAAATTATGCAAAATTTGTGAAACCAAAATCTTTAAGTACATAAGAGCAATCTAACTAGTTTTGTTACAAAAGTTTCTCTTCTGTATTTAATACTACCGAGTTTATTTTAACTTCCAAGAACTAAACAAGTTAAATAGCCGGGAGCTAAAATATTGAAAAATATCCTAATTGTTTTAATTTAGCTGGTAGATACCGGTGCCTTAATCTGTTTTAGCACCATTACGTAATAAGAGTTGATTTACAAGTAAATATACCTAACACCGCAAGATATTTGCTACCTTAAAGCCGAAATCCACATTGGTGAAACTCAGTTGAATTAAATGGTATCTCAATTTTCCATACGGTTTGTTATTATAAAAATGTTCGACACTTTCGAAAAATTCCCGCTTCAACTCATATTTTCTTGAAATATACTACTAAATTGAATGATAATTTAATCTGTAGAGTGGTAACTACATGAAAACAATTCAAAATCATCCCCCAAATTAGGATTCAGACTATAAAAATTATTCACCATACTTTCGAAAATTGAACAGAATGAGTTTGGTAAGAAAACTGAGTCACCTAGCAACCCTATGTTTCCTTATAGACATTAACTTTACTTAATTAATACAGGTTAGGGCAGTTTAATATAAATTCTAGTCACCAGCAATGCAATCTTAGAATTTATCATGGTTGTTGGAAATATGTTACTCAAACATTTTTTAGCTGGATTGTCTCCGAAAAAGAAGTGAAAAGTTAGAAGCAATTTAGTTTATATGATGATGAGATGCGATGATGATTTTTAATGCATAATACAGCAATACAAACGGCAAAAGTCAAGAATATTTTCAAAAATTATGCAAAATTTGTGAAACCAAAATCTTTAAGTACATAAGAGCAATCTAACTAGTTTTGTTACAAAAGTTTCTCTTCTGTATTTTAATACTACCGAGTTTATTTTAACTTCCAAGAACTAAACAAGTTAAATAGCCGGGAGCTAAAATATTAAAAAATATCCTAATTGTTTTAATTTAGCTGGTAGATACCGGTGCCTTAATCTGTTTTAGCACCATTACGTAATAAGAGTTGATTTACAAGTAAATATACCTAACACCGCAAGATATTTGCTACCTTAAAGCCGAAATCCACATTGGTGAAACTCAGTTGAATTAAATGGTATCTCAATTTTCCATACGGTTTGTTATTATAAAAATGTTCGACACTTTCGAAAAATTCCCGCTTCAACTCATATTTTCTTGAAATATACTACTAAATTGAATAATAATTTAATCTGTAGAGTGGTAACTACATGAAAACAATTCAAAATCATCCCCCAAATTAGGATTCAGACTATAAAAATTATTCACCATACTTTCGAAAATTGAACAGAATGACTTTGGTAAGAAAACTGAGTCACCTAGCAATCCTATGTTTCCTTATAGACATTAACTTTACTTAATTAATACAGGTTAGGGCAGTTTAATATAAATTTTAGTCACCAGCAATGCAATCTTAGAATTTATCATGGTTGTTGGAAATATGTTACCCAAACATTTTTTAGCTGGATTGTCTCCGAAAAAGAAGTGAAAAGTTAGAAGCAATTTAGTTTATATGATGATGAGATGCGATGATGATTTTTAATGCATAATACAGCAATACAAACGGCAAAAGTCAAGAATATTTTCAAAAATTATGCAAAATTTGTGAAACCAAAATCTTCAAGTACATAAGAGCAATCTAACTAGTTTTGTTACAAAAGTTTCTCTTCTGTATTTAATACTACCGAGTTTATTTTAACTTCCAAGAACTAAACAAGTTAAATAGCCGGGAGCTAAAATATTAAAAAATATCCTAATTGTTTTAATTTAGCTGATAGATACCGGTGCCTTAATCTGTTTTAGCACCATTACGTAATAAGAGTTTTTACAAGTAAATATACCTAACAACGCAAGATATTTGCTACCTTAAAGCGGAAATCCACATTGGAGAAACTCATTTGAATTAAGTGGCATCTCAATTTTCCATACAGTTTATTATAAAAATGTTCGACACTTTCGAAAATTTCCCGCTTCAACTCATATTTTCCTTAAATATACTACTAAATTGAACAGTAATTGAATCTGTAAAGTGGTAACTACACGAAAACAATTTTATACTCAAAATCATCCCCCAAATTAGAATTCAGGCTATAAAATGAAGCGACAAGTTACATGATACAGCAATACTGCTATCCACATTGAAGAAACTCATTTGAATTAAGTGGCATCTCAATTTTCCATACAGTTTGTTATTATAAAAATGTTCGACACTTTCGAAAAATTCCCGCATCAATTTATATTTTCCTGAAATATACTAGGTACTAAATTGAATAGTAATTTTCTCTGTAAATTGGTAACTTCATGAAAAGAACTTTATATTCAAAATCATCCCCCAACTTAGGATTCGTGCTATAAAAATTATTCACCATACTTTCGAAATTGGAATAGATCGCTTTGGTAAGAAAACTGAATCACCTAGCAACCCTATGCTTTCTTATGGACGTTAACTTTACTTAATTAATACAGGTTAGCGTAGTTTAATATAAATTTTAGTGCTAAGATCCCGCAAATGAAACGGAGAAACCGTGTATCATCGGATCGAACGTTACCCACCGATATTAACATAACCGGTTGAGCCAGTCAGAGTCCACTCAAGTTTCATTCCTTACGACCTCGCAGCCTCCCGCGCTCCAGCCACTGGCGCGCACGGGGACTAAGGGGGTTTCCTCACCAAACAATGCACATGACCGCCATTAAGACTCAAAAGTACGAAACTTACGGATACCTTCCAATATTCCTATTACGTATAGAAGAAACGAGTGATATAATCATCATTTAAGTTCAAACTAAAAAGTGACAATCGTAAAAAATAGAGTTAAAAGTTTTTGTTATAATTGCTCAAGTAATAGTGGCATAATTACTGAAAAGTATTGACTACGCTGTAATAAAGAATACCACAAAGCTGACACACTTTTAAGGGTAGAAGCCTACAATATGAGCCTTCCTCCATAAAGCAATGAATTTCAATTGCATGCAATATATTGTTACCATAACATTAAAAGATATACAGGGTGTCTCCCAGTAGCGATTATACAAAATTTAAATAGAAATATTTTGATGACGAAGCATAAGACCCTTTCCATTTTTAGGGGATCAACCTATATGATATCAAACAGAAATTTTATGATAACGAATTTTGAATATGCATCCGCGTATGCAAAGTATTGCAATTTATTTTTTTTATTTTGCCATTTGATTTAATCTTATTTTTGTTCTCTTGCAAAACAAAATGTAATTAACAAATGTTTCTGAAGATGAAAAATTGGTCTTTTATGATTTTTTGTGTTTGATTTAAATTTGTTCTCTATAGCAACGAGCGTTTCTGTATGAAATATCACAAATTGTTACTAAGAAAATTTATCAAAAAGAAAAATTGAGTATATCTACAGTTTCAATATCTGCTTTGATTGTTTAAGTCAGTAGGTCTAGGAATATTCAAGTTATGCATATATACTCTATTTTACAATATTTGAAAAACATTACTTAATATTTCACCCCAGAAAGCTGTACTTCAACATTAACTTTTTTGTCTCTTACAAGAGCCGATCTTTGCGAATGGGAACTAAGCCTGTATGTTTGTAAATTTGAAAAATGTATTAATTTGAACAGATTTTTAATAAATTTGAAATAAAATCAATCTATCAATATGATAGAATTTAAGTGATATCCAAAGCTTTCTCGACATTTGGCCCCAAAGAAAAAGTAAACGCGCGCCTCTGGGCTCAGCCATTGTGCGACAGGAATGCGGTCTTCGTTTCGTTAGGCCGCGGCCGTCTCTTGTCCCGCCATGAGACTAACGTGGCCCGATCCAGACCAAATGGCCACGAATTCCAAACCATCTTTGCGGAAGCATTGCTGCTGCCCTCAGAAGACCAAAGCTGGTATATTAGCGATCATCCGCCGTTTCCCGCCCAATTTTTACCGCTCATTCTGCGCCAACAAGCTCAAAAGCGTTGATGATCGCCAAGCTAGACTTGTGATTCGATTACAGAAAGAAAAATATATTTATTTTATCCTTCGTTCCGCTTTTCCCGCCTGGATTACTCAACTGATAGAGTGATAAGAGGAAAAAACCAATCAACTTCTATCTAACGAAACGAATATCTTGTTACCGGCTGGGAGTATAAAATAAAATACATTTTAAAAAATCCTGTCTCCAGCCTAACAAACCATGTAATTTTAATGTTCAATAAATCAATCATGAAAAGTAAGATCTTACATTTAAACTAATGAAATGTCAAATCCAACAATGTCTAAAATGTCATATATTTAAAATAAAGATAATGTCAAATCAAAACAACAAAAAATTTTGAGCCAGGACATCGCCTGGGACGTTTTTTAAGGTTAGAATGTGTAGAAACACCGCTGAGTCTTGATGAGACATTTTCTTGTTTAGTGAAAGTTGTTCATTTACATCTCCTATATAACTCCTCTAAACACAGTGTATATTTAAGAAATCAATTTGTGGCTTTATATCAGATGGGATTTCTATCAATCTTCTATAAATGCTATTTTATCCTAGTTTTATTCATTTCCAAACCTATCGTCATCTTGTCCTATTTCTATTTTGGACTTCAGCTTTGTTCTGAAAATTTTGAGCAAAACTCCATAACATTTAAAACATATTTATTAATAACCATTGTTATTTGAAAGTAGTCGTGTTTTCCAACATACAGCAGCAGATATTTGAGAAACAGAATTCTAAGAATCGAAAATTACTCGATGGAAAGTCGGTATATAACGAAGAAAACTGGTAACGTATAAATTTACGGGTGAATAGATATCAAACGGAAAATTTGGCCATAAAAATGGGGGATAACAGACAACTGATACCTCGATGAGAAAGATCAGGTATCAAATCTTTTATGTGAAAGGTAAATTCTTTTATATATCACATTATGAATGTGGCACGGACTACCCACAATGAAAGCGTCTGTAATATTTCTTGGCTATATGATATAAAAGAGTCAAAAGTGTTCCTAGGTAAAGATAAACAGTTTCTAGGTGCTTTCGTTTGGATGACGAGCTGGCAGTATCGATTGAATTAAGTGGATTTCAACGAAGTATGAAACACTGCAACTCTCAAAGGATGCGGCCAATCCAATCAATCAAATGGAGAGTTGGATCAATGCAGGACAGTACAAAAGGACAAACTATTTTAATCAGAAACAGCATGACCTCCAGTAAATAAAACTGTAATAATCATCATAAAGGTTCATTTCCCGATAACTTTTGTAAGGATGTGTCTGAAAGCACAAAAGCGTAATTAATGAGTGACTTGTTGATCCACTTTATCCCCAAATGCCACTTCATATTTACTTCATAATGAACAGAATTCTGCGTGTTAAGATAGATAGAAAATAAAAACCAAAAACTAAATAAAAATTGGTCATCACTTCATCCATTATTGAAAATACTAATAAATAATAATACAGAAATATCAATAAATCCAATGCGAACGTACGTCACTTTTCGAAAACAACCAATCATTTTGAAATAGTACAGATCTTAAGTAACACCCTTATATTTAATAGATTTTAATTCAACTGGTGTTATTGTCACCAAATTTAAGATATTACACTGAACTTCTAATGAGTAAAGCATTGAAATGAATAAATGTAGATTCAAAACCATGGACTTAAAATCGAAAAGAAGAGTTGCTGTGACGTATCAAACAGATAATTCTATAAAGAATGAGCACGCCATTGCCATGACAACCGTGTGAACGGTTAGCACAGGTTCAGTTCGCACAGGTGCAAAATATTACACAAACGGGTTAATATTTTGAGTTTTTTTTTAACCAGAAATAATATACTATCCACGCTTGACTGTATTTATTGCGGTAGGAAAGAATCGAGATATAATGTAACCCATCTCATTTTTTCATCCATATTTTGTAAACCAAATGCACCTCCAAATATATGGAATATCAAATATTATGCCCTAATATTGTCTAATAATCATATTTGAGCGTAGTATCAATCATAAAATATAACATCAAGAAATAAACTCTCATTTTTATTTATACCCTTGAAAAAAATAAGCAATGATGTGAGTTATTTTATTTTTATTCTCAAGTGTGGTAGTCACGGCATTTGTGTACGTATACACTTCAGTTTTTATAGTTTGTTTTGTCTAAGTGATTGAAACTTAATCATGATAGCCTAAACTCTTTTCATTTGTTAAAAGTAACTCATTTCATTACAGACGTTATATTTATTGCAAAGTAATAATCAATTTGATACAAAAACATGGATGACATTCTAATAGTAATTGAATTTCATATTTTTCGTCCATACTATATGACTAATATACAGAGTGTTCAGTAAAGAAGTGGCCATAATTCAAGGCTAGCTTCCTTGGACGAAAATATGGTGATTTAAATCAACTTAATGCAATATTGCTCCCTTAATAAGTTATAGGCCTATTTTTATTTCATTGTTTTATGATAATTTTCTTATTTGTTGGGTAAATGAACTCAAATCCAAAAGTTGTCTCGCAGATATTTTAATAATACATTTAATAATAAATATTTTGTTTTTACTGTTGTGTTTATGTTTAAGTGATTATTTTTTTAATTTATTATTTTTAAATATTGACATGTTCATGTTTTCGTCGTATTTTTCTGTGTTGTGTTTCATGCTGTCTTCGTTTTAAATTCTTCTCTATAACTTTTTGAATTAATAATTTGTTAGAATTTATGTATTGATTTCCAAGCATAAACGCAGTTTTCTCTAAAATGGTGAATTTTAGCGACATGCAAGTATACCTCATTTAAAACTAATCAAAGACTGCTTCAAAATAACTCATTTTCCAAATATATCTATCTAAATGTGAAACCAATAATATAGCGGCACAGGCGCTCAGAACACCCTGTACGTTTATTGCAAAAATCAGATTTTCGTATTTATCAAACAATAAACCTTTTCCAAAAGTTGAGTACCCAAACAAAAAAGAAAATTATACCAAAAAATGAAATAAAAAAAATACTCAAGTTTAAAACTTCTTAAAGAAGCAAACCTGTCCTAAAGGTAAGTTGATTTAAATCACCTTAGTTTCGTAAGAGAAAGCTGGTACTAAACTATGGCCCATTTTTTGCGGAACGTCCTGTATATACTCAAATGCAGCCGTCTATTTTCAATTAAATACGATGTTGATAAAATATGGTTATTCCATCCAAATGAAATTTTCAACTAATAATAAAATCCAATTATATGAGTAGACTTAACCGCAAAATTATTTGAAATGATCAATTTTGCCATATTAATTAAATTCACAACTACACACATAAAGTTAATAAAATAATACTAAAATTATACCGCCATAAATTATCCTCTTCTGTAATAATCAATACTGCACACCGCAAAAATTAAATTGAGTACTCTCCTCAAATATATCGAAATATATTGAAGTCTGTGTAACAACTACAACTAACTAAACTAGATATTTGAATATGTCCGCCTAATAATATCTGAAGACAAATGCAAGCAGTACAGTCCTGTCCTTCTTGATTAATATTCGAAGTTTGTTGCAAACGCGGTTTTGTGCAGTCTAAAATTTAAATGGTTACATTAGTTCAGTTTTTGCAATTACCTTCCTCTACAGGATTTTCTATAAGCCATTTAAATAATTTAACCACAATTATTAGTAATAACTAAACTCGTAAATTTCGTACTAAATTCTGTGTGGGCTTCACTAAATTCTGATTTGTGTCTTAAAAATGTATGATAGCGTTTTGTGTAGACCTTTTAGAGACACGCTGTATTACCCCCATCCGCAACGGTAGTGGCAAATGGAGCATAACGCTTAATTCGTAATTGTATATACTGAAAGTGGGGCGAATTAAGATGAACATTTAATATTTCCAATGCGTCTATTTAGATTTAGGTTTAAGGGAAATGGCGTATTAATAATTTCAAATTTCTCCTCATCAAACAGAAGTTAGATTATTAAATTCAAGCTGTTTGTTTCTCTAACCTAGTAAGCCCCATAAGAAAGAGCCAAAATGTTAATGAACATCTTACATCGTTCATCATAGACTTGTGTTGCTTCCATTAATTAACTCATCAAAAAAAACTGTTTCTGAACTCAACCACTGCGAACTTAGCCAACTGGTTTGTACCAAGCTAGTTTTTTTTATATAATACAATTGTACCTAATGCAAACACTTACGTAATATATTTATTGGCAAACAAAAACTGGTATATATACACGGTGTTTAAAAAGACAAGGCATTGCTGAAGCTGATAAAATATTGAAGAATATTACTATTACTCTTTAAAAGGAGACCCCAAAATTTGAGTTTCTCCAAATATTTTGAAAACGGATCGAGATAAAGTAATCAAATTTAAAATTGAATATCACAATTAGATTGCGAATCTAATGTTCTAAAAATAATTCCTCATAATTGGTCATAGGCGTGCCAAACTGGAGGGGGTCAGTGAGTAAATATTGCTCTAACTTTCTTGTATCTCAAGATTTTCGTCACATCAATCCAATAAACTGCTCTGTTTTTAAGTAATCTTAATTTAAAAATTATGTGGCATGCCAGAAAAGTTTAAGATGGAAACTATAAATAGGCAAAATATCCCTAGTAGGCTCTGAAAAAATACTGTCGACTTATTTAACACATATTAAAGGTGTTGTTCAAGTGTTTTAACATATTAAGATACTTTTAAAATGCATATCAGTAATGTAATTATGTATTTGTAAATTTTTAAATTTAAATATAGCCTATTAATACTTCAAAAATGTTTCAAAACATATTATGTAATATGTGTCAAATAAACTGACAAATAACTTATCAAAGCCTACTAGAGACAATTTGACCGCTTGCATATCATAATATCTAATATTTTTGTGGTATGTCACAAACTATTTAAATTAATTTTACTCGTAAACGGAATAATTTATCGAAGTAAAATAAGAGTAGGTACCCTTTTTTTGTAAAATTATTCAACATTTTAAATTTTTTGATCTGGCGGCAAAAACCTCGAAACATGAAAAAATTATAGCAATATTTATCCAATAATCCCCCCAGCTTGCTTGGCACGCCTGTGCTTAATTATAGTATTGTTATTAGAACATTAGATTCGCAATCTAATTACGATTCTCAATTTTAAATTTGATTACTTTATCTCGATCAGTTTTGAAAATATCTGGAGAAAATCAAATTTTGGAGTCCCCCTATAAAGAGCAATAGCTCCGTTAGGGGGCGTTTGCGGACCTATGTTTAAATAACTGTTTTTTCTTATTTTTGATCATAGAATCCACTGTTAATTTTTGGCAGGCTAATTTTGTGACACTCTGTATCTCATTCAGTTTTCAAATGTCTAAAATTATTTGTGGTTGTCTAAGAATAGACCTTATAATATTTAAAAACTAAATGGCTTTGTTAGATACTTTTTTTTAATATAAAATAACAATCCTTCTACATCACCCATTAAGTCCAAGAGCCGCCACTGATTAATACTGCATACACAAGTTGAAATGTTCAAAAAATGTAATTCCGAGTTTTCGCGTATACCTATGCCAAACCGAGACTTTTATGTATTTATATGCAAAATAGTATATGATAAATGTTCAGAAGCTCAATCCATTATATAACTGTTTCCCTCGAAAATACCGGTTGCTAAAATAAACTCTTTTTTTATATTTGAATCCAAGAAAATACTTTTAAGGTTGTACTCTCATTTCATTACAATTCTAGTTGTTTAGAAACCTGTCGAACGGGCGTGCCCACTGCTCCGATTTAGTAAAATACGATCTGTTATTACCGAATTCTGACGCATGATTTGAATTTAATGAAGGGATTTCGACAGACTTGTTTAGATCCAGACCTGGTACCAGTTTTGTAGTAAGAAAGATATGCATTAGTAAATACCAAAGATCGGGTGCACTGAAGACAAAACTGAAGACGCACCAAGAACGAAGAACGAAGAGTCAGGGTAATAGTGGCTTTTGTCAGAATCGTGGATCGGATCTCGAATCGCGACCATAGACGGAGCTGTACAAAATTTTTACGATATAAGCGTCTAACATCACTACTTTAAATACTTGCTTAATATTTAAGCCACTTCACGGCATTTTATCAGAAGTTAGTTGAACATTATCATTCACCATCATTTTTGTTGAAAAGTGATTATTTTTCTTTACTATTTCTTCGCCGAGCACCCTGTGTAATAAAAGACGTGGTATGCACCAAAAACAAACGAGTTATTTTGATGATATCGACGTTGAAAATCGATTTTTTCCGCTTTTGTCGATGACTAAGAAAATAAGCAACAACCTCTCTGACCCCTCTGCATACGTCTATGATGGTGTCCGGTGGTTGACCAAGGCCATCGAGTTAGTAGGGAGCCTCAGCCGTCGGCGAAGCGCATTCCTCGCGTAGGCGATTACCTGAGACCTGTGAACCAGTCATTCAACAGCGGTCATACTGCTTCTAACCCCGGTGATACTCCAAAAAATCTGAAGCTGAAGATTTTCGAAATCAGTTAAATTAGTAGAAAATCACAAAGAGCGCCTCAAAAACCAGATTATAAGTGCGGTATTTTAAGGGGGATTTTCGAAACACCAGTTAAATCAGTAGAAAATCAGGAAGAGCGCCTCAAAAACCAGATTATAAGTACGGTTTTTTAAGGGTGGATTTTCGAAACATCAGTTAAATAAGTAGAAAATCACAAAGAGCGCGTCAACAACCAGATTACAAGTATGATTTTTTTATGGGTGGATTTTCGAAACATCAGTTAAAAGTCGAAAATCACAAAGAGTACCTCAAAAACCCGATTATAGGAACGGTTTCTTAATGGTGGATTTTTGAAACATCAGTTAAATTAGTAGAAATTCGCAAAGAGCGCTTCAAAAATCAGATTACAAGTACGATTTTTAAGGGTGTATTTTCGAAACATCAGTTAAATAAGTGGAAAATCACAAAGAGCGCCTCAAAAGCCAGATTACAAGTACTGTTTCTTAAGGGTAGATTTTCGAAACATCAGTTCAATTAGTAGAAAATTACAATCACCGGCTCAAAAACCAGATAACAAGTACAGTTTCTTAAGGGTGGATTTTCGAAACATCAGTTAAATTAGCAGAAAATCACAAAGAGCGCCTCAAAAACCAGATTATAAGTACGGTTTCTTAAGGGGGATTTCCGAAACATCAGTTAAATGAGTAGAAAATCACAAAGAGCGCCTCAAAACCAGATTACAAGTACGATTTTTTAATTGTGGATTTTCGAAACATCAGTTAAATTAGTAGAAAATCAAAAAGAGTGCTTCAAAAACCAGATTACAAGCACGGTTTCTTAAGAGTGAATTTTCGAAATATCAGTTAAATTAGTAAAAAATCAGAAGGACCGCCTCAAAAACGTTCTCAAGTCGTCAAGGTTTTTAGAGGATTAAAATCGTTGAATATACAACAATTCATTCAACTTCATAATTTCAGGAGACCTTTTCTTACCTAGCAATTGATGCAATTTTTGAATCATACACAAAATTAACATACAACTTATTTAAATTGAATGTATTGTCTTAATGCAAGTTTTACTTCAATACGTTCCATTCTATTTTAGCATTTTTCTTCATGAATTGCACACTTGGATAAACATTATAGTACCTACGTATACGAGTAATCTAAAGTGTATTCTTTCTCCTACATATTTAACAGTATCCACCTCACGTTTCTAAAAGTTTTGTTCTTGTGGAAAGTTTTACATAACCAGCCTTTGCAGACAAAAAATATTGAATTCAAACTGTTAATATCTTTCGCAGCTTTTTCCGGAATTCAAATAATTCATCAAACAATCTCTGCAATGGAAATCCATCAGTTTTTATCTAGAATAACTAACCTGAAAAGCAATCACTGAAACTGAGCTGGAATCAATATTTTTGTTAATATGACAGCAATTCAGTTTTTTAAAAAAGGATTGCAGTACTGCATTCTGCTCGACAAAGTTTCATATTTTATCATGATGTAATGTAACACAAATGTAACGCAATAAATCACTTTATTTGCTTCTCTTCCTAGTAGGTGTATCAAATAAAATGCAGGGCACTGCGCTATTTTCCTACAAGTTTCGATAAAAAGCTAAATTACCACACCTTTGTACTTCTATGTAATTTATGAGTGATTTTTTGAGGTAACAAAGATTGAGGGAAATGCATTATACAGTTAATTAGTATTTTGTTTGAATTACAGCACCACAAGATGTAATAGCGTCCAATAAAATTATTTGCACCATATCACGTGGTAACGCGAGAGTGAGTTTACTTGTGAAAACTTGCACTCTATTGAAAAGTTCATTCTAAGAACTTTTCTTTATAATAGATTGTCATATCTAATGCCAAATTAGCGCTACTAAACCCAAAATCAAGCCAAAAATCAAAGTGCAGACCTAAAAAATTGTACTTACTCAATTATTCACACTGAGAAAGCTTTTAATGGCACGCAAATAGTGTTTTCTACACATACAAATAATTTTAGACATTTAAGAACTGAATGATATAGAGCTTAGCAAATAATAGGAATGTTATCTCAAGCCACCTGCGAATATTCAAAGGTACCAAAGTAAAACGAATATATAACGACAGAAACCAGCAAATTTTTCCAACGCTTACTTGACTTTACAGATTTGGAATCGCAGCACATTTTGTATGTTTTTTGATTGGTCAGAATTACTGCCAAATATGTGCCTCATTCCATACATCTCTTCACCTATTACGCGAATGAAAATAAACAATTTTAATTAAAAGATTGTGGTAAATGCTCACTGAAGAGAGAATATTTTGTTTCCCTGTTAATACAAATAATAAATCCTTAATATATGTTTTTATTAAGTTCATACGAACTGTTTGCGCAAAGCATTCGAAATATTTACGTGGGTTTTAAATAAAAGCTCCATTTCTAAATTTACCTCAATATATCGGGGTATATGCTTTAAGAGCACCTACACATTTGTATTTTTTCGTTTAATAAACTTTGTCATTCATCGTTTGTCGTATAAATAAACTTTAAAGGCAATGTAATTTAAAGGTATGTAAAAAAAACCAGACGATTTTTTTACTTTTACATTCGTTTCTCTAAATCAAACAACAGTTTAATTAAACTCTGTATTAAAATATAATTATCTTCATCGCGTTTGTTGAAATTTTGTCTTAAAACAAGTAATTGTATTATTTGTTGGAATTTAGATGACCTTGTTTATACTTTGTTCCTTTATGTTTTTTTCCTTAAAGGAAAACAAATATTTTATCTGCTTTCAAAGAAAGGATACCAGTATTAGCAAGTACTCTATATAAAGAATGTTTAATTTGGCTTCTATCAGAAATAAATGAATAATGAACAGACGCTAAGTTCATCGTACAAAGCAAAGCTAACAAATAACATCTATAATTATTTCATGTGAAACTAGTAAGATAAATCCAAATAACTGCAATATTTTTTACGCTATCACCCGAACTAGGTCTTACCTCCCCACCTTTCAGATTTTGTATCGACTGTTAGGTGGTACAGCTTCGCTAGGTCTTTGGTACTTGGACTAAAGGCTGCTTAGTACCACATAATTAACTAACAAAAAAAATTATATTAACAAAAAGTTTATCACGCGTAAAAAAGTCGCGATACAAATGAAATTTTTTGTGGGGCTCCCTAGAGCATTGACCTCTATAGGATCAAATTATTAAGAGGCCATTTTAAAACAAAACAATTGCATTGTTTAGACTAAACAATATACGAGGGCGGGGATTGTAGTATTTTTCATTGCATCTATCATAAAATCAAAAACGGTCATTTATCTAGATCATACACATTTAGTGTAAAAAAAATGAGAAGATATTAAGAAAAGATACCGAATATTACTGAAATATTGAGTCGATGTGTAGGCCAACTCATTGGCAGCTCATTGGTAGGATACTCGTCGTTTTAGCCATTTAAGACAGAAAATACAGATACAAAAAACGGAATTAGTTATAAAAAAAAACAAATAAACGGTTCTAAATGCATGCTAGTCACCATGTCAATACTTTTAATATCGTGGGACAAGCTTCACAAATTCTCTTTGCATTTCCATTTCCTGAAATCCTGATTGGCTGAAGAAAAAAGTAAGTATATGTGTTTTTACGTAATAAAATTTGAAAATTTCAGGAGTAATGTAAACTTTTACTCAATTATTATGAAATTTTACAGAATTTTTCATGCGATTTCTGTTGCACATGCGTAGAGGCACACCAATCTGACCTAATGCGTTTTAGTTGTGTTAAGGTGTGATAGACAAATATGTACAGTTCATTAATAAGGATTTTTTGTGAGATTCGTAAACGAATATTTTGTTACGTATGCCAATATAAATGTTATATAATTCATATAGTAGACTGCTAGTAAACTGCTTGCATCAACACTACGCTATTGTCTGTGTCTCAACCAAACAACATATTTATCGTCGTGATAGTAAAAGTAGTAACAGTTTACAACAGATATTAACATTAGCTGTAGTTGCAAGAACCAAGGAATATACACTGTTTCAAGAAGATGTTTTCAGCGAAAACATTTCAATATATTTTCTAATGCGAATGAACTACATTTTTAGATAATGGATGAACAATACACTTTTACAGAAAGGGATAGATTATTCACATTTAGAGGATGGATTGACAAATTCCACTTAAAAAATGTTTCTACACAGGAAAAAATGCTGCTCCTGACAAGGGCTTCTTCAATATTTAGATCTAATAATAAAATCTAATGTATTTCTAATAATTTTTTAGAAAGGGACATCCTGCAAATTATATAGACATTGGCTCTTTTAAACCTGTATTTCTATACATTTTAACAAGCAGAATTTTTTAACCCGAGCAAATTTTTTCCATGACATTAAAAGTAGAACGGTTTCCCTCCTGTCAATTTCATCTGTCGACACACTCTTCATATAGCTACAAAAATAATATTAATACAATTTTAAATTGGCTTCTGATAATTTACAGTAAAAGTATTGTAGATGACCCAACATACAACGAAGTATAAATAATTAGCGTAACAGTTATTACAAATAGAAGTAGTAAAACTTCCTTCCAATTATCACACATCTAAAGACATGAACTAACCGTCATCCCATTCTACCTGATTATCCTAGCACAGGAAAGTAAAAAATGTGGAGCATCCGCTTTTAAAATGCTTTATAATTAACAATATAATCTGTAAAATAAAAAGCTATAATTTGTGGCTACTTAACAACTAACCGAACTAATGGCTCAGATCGGATTATAACAGGTAGCAACACAGTTTTAAACCGAGTTTTACCAGTAATGTTATTCGGTATGGCACCTATGCCCGCCGCTATCAATCAATATTAAAACTCCGATAGGGTAAGTAGGTTTTACTTTTTAATTATCAACGAACAGATTTAAAAGTGCCCAACTGTCAAAATATCTCTGCTTTTTCAGATCGTAAAACGGAAATAAAGAATAATGTAGAATGTTATACAGTGCTTTCGAAAAGTAACGAATAAATTCATTAGTTTTGAAATTGAGAAGTTTTCGAAAAAATCCCCTGGCACGTCAAACATTATTTTCTTTAAATTTTTGTTATGCAACACCATAATTTTTCATGATGTATGTATGTAGAATGACACGCTCTTTCAAATGGCATGGTCAAAATTGGGGATTACTATTTAAAAAAATTGTCGATGACGTCATATCTCGAACAACGAAGACAAATATGGGTCGTATGTCAAAAAGTGCCTTTTTCAAAAACAAAATCGACGTGCCAGGGGATTTTTTCGAAAACTTCTCCATTTCAAAAAATAATGAATTTATTCACTGCACTGTATTGTGAATCTATACACCGATAAAAATTATTGTAAATTTACACGTTGTTCATGTCATATGATTACCGTACATTTACATCTTTCAAGTAAGGTGACATGATTTTCTCTAAAAATACATAATTACAAAAAATGTATACAAAAACATGTTTTTACTATAAAAAAAATGCATATTCATAAATATCAATTTTCCATAAAGGAATTTCCATATTGACCTAGGCAATAAATTACCAACAATTCACCGTGTAATATCATTATTTTTATCGGTGTAAGACGCATATTTAAAGAATAAGGGCTCGTAGGTTATAAAAAAACCAAATGAGAAATTTGTAAATGTATAAATAGTATTAAATGCCTACAGAGTTACATAGTTATATTGTTGTGGTGTATCTCTTTAGTTTATATCCACGACATTCTAGACATGACAAAAGCTGTCAAAATAAATAGAAATTGTGAAAATAAACTTTTTTAAAAACAGTTTCACTTTATGATGTTAATTTCAAAAGGCATTCATTTAATCAGTTTCAATCCGCTGTTCAAAATGAACCCGAAACTCTCGAATGAACCGTGAAACGTGAAGTAAAAACGGAAATACACGAAAACAATATACAGAAGCTGCTTAATGCATGGGCCTCGTGGAACAGTCATGTTAGCTAAATAACAAAATGAACAACTAAAGTAAAACAAATGCTTATTACGTATTTGTTTCATAATTTAAGATATCACTCCCGGGCAGCCACGAACACAGAGCCATTCACCAGATTATACCAATTTTTCTCGTTCTTTGCATTTGAAGCATCCGTTTTCGCTTTGCATCTCCCGGGAAAATGTACCTAGGTCCAAATGGGGTCAATACGTTCCAAACTTTTTACACAAAATAATACGAAACGTAACAAAAACAAATGAGCTCGGTCCAAGCACGATACACGATAATGAAATTACAACGCCTTTCAAATTATATGAATAATTTTGATGAATGATGGGTACCAGAAAAAGGAAATGTGAAGTGGACATTTCTATAAAAAAATTTAATGGATATGGGCCCAACGATAATATATATACAGGGTGTCCGGAAATAATGAGAAAAAAATCAGGGGATAATTCTAGACCGAAAATGACTTCTCTTTCTATAACATTTTTTCCAAAATTGATTATTAACGGAGTTACAGGGTGTTAAAGTTCAAATTTCATTTTCGATATTTGTAAATAACTTCTTAAGAAATCCAAATGTTTACATAAAATTGTAGAGGGCGCCACTTGTGGCACACCATGTTTCTTTTAAATGGCAGATAAAAAAATAAAAAATACATTTTTTTTCATTTGAATCAAATATGGCTACGTCTAAAGACTGACTTTATAGGTATATATTCACCACCAAGGTTTCAAAGTATTCGGATATCAGGTGAGTGAGATACCAGGGTGGCTCCATGAAAAGTGGAGTGTATATATATATATATACTCGCGACAAGAATTCAGACGACTTACGTCATACGAACAAATGAATAATTCATTATATTTTCATCAAAATATTTAAGAAACTGCAACTGATAGTAACAAAACTATATACTACACTAAAAGTTTGCATTATATATTGCACTAAATTGCAAACAATGATTGTTTTTAACGCAACCAAATATCGAAAATTACGTTGACAATAAAAACAAATGAGTAACGTCAGTCGTGACGTAAGACGTCTGAATTCTTGACGCGAGTATATATATATATATATTGATTGCATCAAAAAAGCCTTTACTAACATATTTTTATATAACTGTGCATTTTTGCATATAGATAAATCTAGCATAAATCGTCGTATTTCTTTCTGTCTTAAAAATCTAGGGTGGATCGTTGGCACATGCATTTCAGGGGCACCCTGTATAGGGAACGTATTTTGAGGCAATAGTATAATGAATTTTTCATTTATAAATATAGCATAATCGAACATCAAGGCAATAATGAAAAATACAATGTCTTTTCTGACGGGTTTATTATCCTTTTCAATATTTCGATCACATTTGGAAGTGTTCCATCATCAGATAATGGCTATAAACAGACTGAAAAAAGCATCCTCATTTTTCTCCTTTACTCATTCCCGAGAAAATACATACGGACGTAAATAGGGTTAATACGTTCGTACTGCGTTCTGGCATTTTTATATTGTATTCATTTATATTTTTGTCAATTACCAAATACCCCCGAACGGTATATATTGTTAAAAAAATATCGTAAATCATAACAGAAATTATGTCCGATACGAATTTGATCAAAATGGCACGAAAGAGACAACGCAGCGCCGTACTTGGAACAGTAAGTGCAAATTTATGTACAATTTACTTTAAAATAGTTAAAAGTCCAGAAAAGTGACCCTATTTAACTATGGGCCAATCAAAAGCTTTTATTTCGCTGGATTTGGCATCAACTGGTTTATACAAGTGCGCCACTAAAGTAGTTTTTTAAATTTCGCCCTGTATCTTAACAACGAAGAGATCTATGAAAGTTCTGATTGGCTGGCATGACGCGGAAAATTTGTAACCGAATCCTGAAAGAGATGGAGGTCCAGGGCGTCCACGGCGTATTACAGCAGTGTGATCGCACGAGGCTCAATTATATCCGTACCATATACAGCGTGTCCAAGCATTAATACCTTCCCTTGGGAATTTCTTTCAATTTTTTGTCCGATCGCCGATTATACGCCTTATCAGGTTTTAGAGTGGACCAGTTTCCAGTGACGTGCGGAAGCGTATTTTTCAATCATTTTTGAACTGCTCTGTTTGATTTTATTTTTACAAAAAGTTCAAACAAAGTTCTGTATACATAAACCCGTTCGTATAAAATTTCAATTAGCTCTCAAAAATCTACACTAGAATAATACTTCCCGAATTTAGAAACTTTCACACATTAAGGTTTCTTAATTTCATTAATAATACCTTCAGATTATTTCTTATATAAAAATTGCAGATCACTAATTTTCTTGAACTCCGCGATCGAATAAATCCCACTTCTGATTTGGAGCTGGATATGAAGCTTCGCATTCCAGGTGCGCCTTTATTAATTTTTTTGGGAAATTTATTTTACTTTGTATTAGAAGGCTCTGTATAAATCAGGTTCGGTTATACCGCGACACCGTATGCGTATACTCACTAGGGTCTAATTCTCCGAATTTTCCGTGCAAACCCAGTCCAATACTGGGAGAGAACAACATTCGTCGGGGATGGAAAGATGTTCGGGGGTGGCTCTCTGCCTCCGTCAGAGCGAACACTCAGTTGTGCCGAGTCATAGCTAGGGCTGGGCTGCTCGTCCCGCTACCGCCACTTTACGTATCTAACCTAAACGTCCATCGAAACATGTATTTTCTAAGTTAAAGTCACAAGCAACCAACCAAAAATTAAAATACCAGTGCTGGAAGGCATCCCAATTCTTACCATGGATATCATGGTATTTGTTTATGGGTGCCTATTCGTGATGGGGCTGGCTGGCAATGGGACACTTGCGTTCTCACTTTGGTGGGGACGTGGGACAAAGAGTCCCTTACTTATGGGTCTGATAGTAGCTGATAGTTTTGTGTGTAGCTTAAGTGGGCCCGTAACCGCTGTTCTATACAGTCTGCCCCCGAGCTCACATGTTTGGCTGTCAATTGCCCATTTCATGCAGGTATGTATAGGTTACTAAAAATCACTTCATGTCATCAAAAATTCACGTGACTACTTACACACACACGCCACTATTTCTCACAACACGTTACAAACTAACTTGCACTGATCTTAATAATTAGTTTTCCATATTTTATCTTCTGTGTATAACATTTCACTGTATATTTGGGAATTTATTGAATGCGTAGAAGAAACTCGTGCTTTGTAAACCCTTCTCAAAGTACAACAGCAAACATTATTTTTCCAAGTTACAGCTTTGTCATCATTCATAAATTAAAAACACACATTATTTACAAATTCAGTCTCCTTGCACATTATATTAAAATACAATATTTATTGAACTTAAATATCTTTTCTTTATTTTATTAATACCTGCAATATTTTTGTAATGCACACAAACAATGGCCACGGCTTTAAAATAATAATAATATAAATAATATTAATACTTGCATTATAGTTTAAAATCACAATGTTTTCATATAATATTTTTTGTAACGATGTTTAACAACAATTATTTGTTTTTACTGACCCCTATAATAAAATATTAAAAAGTAAAATCTATTGCAATGCTACTTTTAACATTAGTTCTTAGTTTTTTAAACTCACCAACAGAGATCTAATGAAATTTCTGCTCAGAAATTCGAGCAGTTCAAGAGTTTTTGTAATATATTGTACCTACATCAGTGAAAAAGAAATTATAATCTTTTTATTTCAGTAGTTTTCATGTTTAATTCGTTAATTAATTATAACTTATTTAAACTTTTTCTGAAACTAATAATAACACCTGATTAATATGAAAAAAGAAAAAATTACATTCTCGTACCATATTGATTGCTCATTACTGTATAAACATAAAAACGTGAAAGTAAAAGACATTTTTGTTCTGAAGAGAGAAGTTCTTCCTAACCTGCCATCCTAATTGCAATGTGATATCCAGTCATTATTTCTAGTTTGTTGTCTCTTGATCCGCACGTAATTTTTTTTAAGGATTTTAAAGCTTTACCGTGCTGTTATTTACTCTACTACGGTCATTGACGTGCCGTACGTAGGTAAGTGGTCGCTGCCAGTCATAGAATTAATATACGCTTCCCTAGCCTTAGCTGGAAATATACTCGTATGACCTGCCCTTACGGATAGTAATCCAGCGCAATTTTTTGCACAGCAAACTAATTTATTAAACTATTAAAAATATAGAAAACGTCAGAATGCTTCTGGAAAAGCAATTCCTAAATTACCTCATTTTCGTCTTTCCCATCACTTTTCTCATAAGGTGTTAAGAATAAGTACGATTTTGAAGATGATATGTTATCAAATCCTCTTTCGATTGAAGTGTTCAATGCTTCGACTGTTTAAGACCTTTTGGAGTCAAATATGTATTATAAATTAAGCATTTTTATTACAAATAAGCTTTTAATATAATATAAATTTAATAAAAACATATCAACTTTGCATTGACAAAGGAGGGAGTATATTGAATCGTATTCTTATAAAATTATTTCTTGTGTATTTGATATCATTTAAATCCGTAAAAGACAAGTATCATGTATAGTATATTTTAGAAAAGCTTGTTTCCAATGGCTTAAAATAGTTAACATATTTATTTGTTAGAGTAAATATTAGATAATGTTTAGTTGGGTGAAGGTATTTCAAAATGGTGTAAAATTTTTGTTCGCTCTTTTAACGCAATACCGTCTCTAACCTTTTTCTAATTTCGAGGGAAATGATAAACGAAATGATTCCGACCGATTTAGTCTTAGGATTTTCCCGCAAAAAAAGCAATAAATCAGTTTGACAAAACGTTCCTACATCGTCTGCCTGTGAAAAATAGTGTGTAATATATTAAGCATTAAGCCATTAGGCTGTCATTGAAGATAATATTCTACTAGAAGCAATTGCGTAAGAATCAAAAATTCCTTGTATGTAAGTACACGATCAATTTGACGCTTTATTTCATTAACTTCCCTTTGATCGTCGGGGTGTAATAATTGGCGCTTCCAGGATAGCGTATTGTGGTGTATTTAACAAATTTATTATATTGCGAAGGATAGTCATTTCGTTCTATATGGAACCGAAAATATTTTTACGATTGAGATCCCAGATTTTTAAGAAAAATCATTAAATTAAAATATTACTTCTATTATTCCAAAAGAACTGAAGACATGTTCTCGTGCGATTAAGATATTGAAAATAGATACTGTATTTTAATGAAATATATGCCTGGAACTGATTATAGTTCCAGAACAATATACCATGCGTTTCACAACATTTAAAAAGTTCTAATATCATACAAAACATCGACTTCCATCAAGTCACGAGCCGCTGCTACTCATAGTAATCAATAATATAAACATTTTTAGTATTTTAATACGATAACTATAGGCAGCAGCCGAAATTGTGGACAGTGACTAATAGATAATATAAAAACACTATTACTATTAAGCGTATAATATTTTTATAAGAGATTACACATGTATTTACCTCATTATTACTGTGCTCACATTTATGGCACCACGATAAAGACTCGGTCAAACTGAAGCCCGATGTATTCTCTATCTCTGTTTATTGCATTGTGGAAAACAATATTTTGGTGTGTGTAAACCGTGAGCGTTAGTACATGGCTTTGCCGAGGTCAGAACGCCATTAGAATATGCGTACGTTGGGGGATTTGCTGCTATTCGAGGGGTGTTATTTCTATAGTCATATTAAATTATAAAAATAAATTATTGCACCGTGAAGTTAACAAATAACAGTTAAAAATGGATCAGTGCCAGATCTAGTAAAATGTCTGTTAGTAATCGACATAACCTGTGTAAATTGATAATAATAAAAAACGTATACGAAGGAATTCGAGCGCGAAACTCTAACATAAGTGTTAGTGAAGCTGTTGACATGTGTAGTTCGTTAACACAATTGTCAGTTTCTAGTGTATATCGTGCTATAAAAAAGAGTGTGGAAGTAAATCCAAAGAAGAAAAAAATAGAAACACGAGGAAGGAAAAAAACATCAGTCTATGATGACGTAAAATAAACCATTCGCAGGAAAATTCATGGATTCTTCTTCAGAAATGAAATACCGACGATAAAAAAAATTCAAGCTACGATAGCTGAAGATGAGGGCATGCCTCAATTATCTGACAAAGTTCTTAGAAGAACAATGCATGACATGAATTTTCGGTTTTTAAAACGAAATCGTAAAAGTATGCTCGTTGAAAAAGATGAAATTGTAGTTGACGAAGAGAATATTTAGAAAAACTAAGAGAATTTCGTGCATCGGGCAAAAAGATATATTACATGGATGAAACATGGTTAAACGAAGGTTATACGGTATCAAAAGTTTGGCAGGATGGTAACGTTCGAAGTAAAAGAGAAGCATTTTTAGATGGATTTTCTACAGGATTAAAGGCGCCTTCTTGTAAAGGACACACGTTAATAATAACACATATTGGAAGCGATTCGGGATTTTTAGAAAAAGGTTTACATGTTTTTGAATCACGTAGGACGGGAGAAGATATGAACAGTGAAGTATTTGAAAAATGGTTTGAATCTATTTTATCATATGTAGAACCAGGAGCAGTTGGACAGCGCAAGTTATCATAGCAGAAGAGTCGAAAAGTTATAGTTATTTTAATAAATAGTGAACATACAGTGATAGTGAAGTTTGTTATAATTATGACGTAATGCGTACTAATTTAGTGATAATGATAATATTAGTGTAAAATAATTACCTATATGAAATGTATAAATAGTCAACATCTTGTGCCGGCATGGGCCGGGTGGTGGTGGGTCATCGATGCCCAAGAGGGCATCATTTTATAGGATATATTTACAATGTTGGTAAGAATCTTTTCAGTTTGGCTTGATAAAGTTTCTAAATTAACTTAGGTACACCGATATACAAGATAAAAACTTTAAATTTTTAAATATTCTTATTATTTTTATTATCTAACGCCTCGAAATTGGTAAAAACCGTTATATCACTGTTTCTACTCTAAAAATAATGGATATTATGTAATGCAATTATTTTTGTATATTTTTTATATCTGATCGCATTCAAATTTAGTACGCCTGTCCACACTTTGTCCACAATTTTGGAAGTCAGCTTAAGTTAAACATAATTTTAATTTTTTCAAAATTTTTTGTCTTTTTAAGAAAAATATTTCAAAAATATATCGCTGATATTATCTGTGATTAATGAAACAATTTGTGCATTTTCTATTTTTGGATCGGCTAAGACTGGATATCTCTATTTGCTTCTGGCAACTGCCTTCGGCGGCACTCAACGGCCTATTGATTTCCCTGATTTGATTCATTAATTTATATTGTCAATTCCTGTTAAACGGGTGAGCTGCGGTTAAGGTATATAGAAACTGCCTTGCTCATTATCTGGAATTTATCTCCAATATCACTGAATTATGTTCCGTGGATTTCAGTTTCAATGGGTTGGAAACTGTAAATTTAACCCGTCAATTAGATGCGATTGTTCAAGATTTATTGCAGATACTTTTTACGCAAGAACAATACCACTGATGTTTCTTAAAAGTTAAACATTTTTTTCATGTAAACTGGAGACGTTTCTAAATTGTTTGATTTCTGTTACATAACTATCGTGCCAGATCCAGTTTAAATAATTTTCTTTTATAGAATAATGAGAAATTTGTGTTTTACATTTTCAGGAGATCGAATACTGTATTTCATAACGCTTCAAAGCGAATTTTATTGTACAAGTTATCTAACTGTCGGCTGCTAACTTTGTGTTCGAGAAGTTAACTTGCCAACTGCGTTAAAATATTTTGTAGCTCAATTCTTAACGGTATAGTACCTAAAAGTGAAAAACACTTTAGAATTGTTAAATAAGCAATTAACTGAAACTGAACCGCTCTTGTGTCTCCCGACATTTTCCTTTTCTAAATGGATTATAGATTTTTCACAGAAATCAAGCAATTAGTTAGTTCACAAAATTAGCAGACAAATATTGTGCTAAATAATCAAAACAGAAGTAATATTTATATTATAAAAAAACTGAATTTTCAACAGAAAATATTCTTTGGAAATATTGATCTGCAGTAAACTATGCTTGAAATGTTGCAATCACGATTTCAATACATAATATCGTTCAGTCGTCATTTTAATTTTTTATTCACTTTATCAGTATTTAAATTATGCTTATGTGTTTTCAGATTCAGAAGAATTCACATTAAATCTTTAGCAGGAATTTACTGAAAACGCTTCCATAATAAATACATTCGGGTTTGGCAAAAGGGCGATAAAACCAAAAACCGTAAACAACTTTGTCTGGCGTTTAACATATACCAATCAGCTGACAGATAGGACTACACTCGACTGGGCTTATTTCGAGAGCAACCGACATCTTAAGCTTGTAATTTCGTGAGTGTTGCTGCGAGGACATTAAAGATTTAAGACGCGACTCGGTGATGAAAAATCTGGTTTTATTTATTTTACAAGAACTGTTTGCCTTTTCGGATTCTTTGTAATTCATTTGTATTTACGAGCCACCGGCAAAGCGGAATAAATTAAAAATGATGCAGAAATCTTCGAATCCGCAGATATTTAATTCATTTAAATTCCTAACGCCTGCCAGATTTTAACCAATTTAATTACAAACTGAATTCGTATGTAGAATATGTTTCAAAACTAATACCTAACCTAACCAACAATATATTGTCACATTTAATTATTTATTTATTTATTTAAAATATCCATTAACAGGATAAGTTTCAGAAGAATATAATAAAAATAATAGTAAAAGATAATATAGGTACCTGAGTTAATTAACATAAACGTAACAAACTAAAATACTCCTAAGAATGTACAAATAAATATATAAAATGTTGTGTAAAAATAAAAGCAAGAATGCAAAATAATTAAAATCGTGTATATAGGGCACATTACAAACATCTATATACAATAAAACAAACTGTACACATTAAAAGCAAATAACAAACATAAATTCTAAATGAATATCTATTAGTGAGTGACTATTTATAATTTGGTATATTGGAGATTGCTTATACAGTATGCGCCAAAAGTATGGAATAAATTCAATAAAAACGAAACAATTATTTTTTGGGAAAAATCCTCGAACAGGTCGATTTTTAATTTAAAAAATACATATTTTAGCGTAAAATGCGATTTTCAAATGTCATTTGTTTTCGAGTAATGATGTCATCGATTTTTTTTTAAATGGCAACACCATATTTTTTTCCTTGATTCTGAAAGATCGTTTAATCAGACAGTACTAAAATTTTGCCCTCTTACATAGGAAAGTTTTCGAGTAAATGACGATTGAATGTTAGAAAACGTAAATTTTATCCATAAAAAAGTAACAATTCTGAGGTATGTAAAATAAAATACAATTGATTAAATTTTATACTTAAATTAAATGTTCGAATTGCCATCCACCAACTTCTTGACAATGCGCAAGTCTGTGATGAAATTCTTCTTGCACATTATGAATGATTTCTGGGGTAACTCTGCGTATTTCGTCCCGAATGCCATTTTAAAGTTCTTCTAAATTACGTGGTTTATTAATGTACACTTTTGACTTCAAGTATCCCCATAAAAAATAGTCAAGAGGTGTAAGATCTGGCAATCAGTAATTCGAAAAACTAAACTTGATAACGTTTTTGCTTTATTTTAATTGATTTACGTTTTCTAACATTCAATCGTCATTTACTCGAAAACTTTCCTATGTAAGAGGGCAAAATTTTAGTACTGTCTGATAGAGAATTAAACGATCTTTCAGAATCAAGGAAAAAATTATGGTGTTGCCATTTAAAAAAAAAATCGATGACGTCATTACTCGAAAACAAATGACATTTGAAAATCGCATTTTACGCTAAAATATGTATTTTAGCGTAAATTAAAAATCGACCTGTTCGAGGATTTTTCAAAAAAAATAATTGTTTCGTTTTTATTGAATTTATTCCATACTTTTGGCGCATACTGTATGTTAGTTCTATAGTTCTTAATGTAGAATAGTCCACTATTTCTGTTATTAATCCTAGGGACACGAAAATCTATCAAAGACAATAGAGACGGACATTTAACTTTATTGTGATATTTTAAATAGAAAAAGTACAGCTGTCATACTCCTCCTGTTTTCTAAACTGCTCATGTTAATAATGCGGAAAAATCACAACTTTCAATCACACACGACATCATGAAAAGTTGACTTCTCGGTAACTAATTTTGAAATTTACGATATAAGACATACGCTTGAGAAAAGCTCTAAAAGTCGACTTTAATACTGTTAACATCCAGGATGTTAATGGACCCCTTAGGTAGGGTTCAAGTCCCACTGGGCACCGACTTTTCCAATGTAATAAAACGTTATTAGGGTATTAAATACACGCAATGATGGTTTACATGTCCTGTAAGTTTTTAGGTGAGTTTGACATGACTGATAATATCGACAATGGACATTAAAACAGATTTTACTACCAGAATTTACCACTACAGCCAGTGGCATCGTGACGGCAAAGCATAATCCTAAAATATAAAACTTTCTTCCCTCTCATACACATGCCAGTAATTCTTTACGGTTTCATAAATCAAAAACGTATTATATTATTTTTCTTACAGAACTTGCCAGTATCAGCCAGTACATTATCTATGATGGCCATATCAGTCGATAGATATTTCACTGTAAAAAACTACCGCCCAATAGGTCATGTTGCAACGCGTCGTCAAGTGATGAGCATCGCCGTAGCAGCCACATGGTTATCCGCAGCAGTGTTAGCATCGCTCCAAATTATCTCCAGATATAAACATCCATGGAAAAAAGGTTTGATTATAGGAGCTGTCACGATGGTGCATATCATACCAGGCTGCGCAGTTATGTTGAGCCATTTAGGGGTTCATGCAAAGCTGACTGCCCTCTCACTAACTGCTAGAGCCAAACATGGAGAACTACCACTGCCGATACCGCTTATCAGAAGGCCTACGCATGTCATTATAGTTGCGGGGTTGCCGAAGGTAAGAATTTATAAAACACATCCGCATATAATAAATTTAGTATTTTGTCCAAAATATAGCTTTAATACTCGGTAAATAAAATATAAGACAAAATACATAACTTTACAGAGTGCTATCATTTTACTTTACACATGTTAGAGTAGCATTACAAATTCTTAAAAACTACTACAGTCCTGTCTTTTAAAGTATGGTGCAGGGTCTGTATTGTAAAAGTTTAATATGAAAACGTAGCCGTATTTTGAGAAATGTTATTTGGTCTCAATTGGGTTACGATCTCAAAATCAGATCGCTTATAATTTTCTTCAAAGCATTACTATTTATTATTAAATTGAAGATATCGGCTTTTCATAAATTTTGTTGACAATATTTTTTATACAGAAAGAAATATACATTACTCACCACAATCTTTAAACGAAGTCCAACTGTATGGAAAGATCCGAATGACCAGGGCTGTGCTGTGATATGATGCAGAGAGACGGCAGCATTAGGCGGCACAAACAGTGTAATCAAAATACAATTTCAACCATTCAATAATTAAAAATCTCTGCAACGCTTTTCTATACAGACTGATTAAAACAGCCACTAACAGATGTCTAGGGCAAAAAGTACATTAAAAATTAAAATAAAAAGTTCTAATAACATGTGGTCGCAGATGCCTCCTTAACAGATTTAAAATACAGGACGTTAAGATTACATTATCTTTAATAATTCCAAAATGCATTAACATTTCTATTTCAAATTTGCCACGTGGAAGTTAGCAATATTTTACTGACAATAGTAATGTAGACAGAAACAACGTATTTTTGAAATATTTTTACGTCACTGCAAATTTTATCAAATAAAAGAAAAATGTTGACAAAATCAACCACTTCAAGTAAAACGCGTTTGAAATAATTTTGTCAGTGTTAAATAACGTAAGCAAGGAACAACAAAATTTGACTGTATGCCAGTGTTACCCGTAAAATATCGAGCAGGACATCAGATAAATTAGTCTAGGTGCTCACTGCACTAGGCAAATTTGAAATAGGAGTATTAAAACGTTTTCGAATTATTAAAGATAATGTATAATTTTAAAGAAACTTTAACGGCCTGTATTTTGTTAAAACAGTCATCTGCAGCCTCAGGTTTATTAGGACTTTTTGTTTTAATCATGTTCTTTATGGCCTAGAAGTACGTCAGGGTTTTTGAATCACCCTGTACAGATCTATTATTCCGACACTGATGCATACTATGGTATATTGTTGTACTTTGTATCTGTGTATACTGTTTTGGCCGGAGAATTCAGAATCGAATGACTTCCTGATGTATGTAAATCTTCGTTAATAACCCTAAAAAACGAAAATTTTATTTTATATTTACTGAAATATTTTTTACATTCATTTTAGTGATTATAAGAATAACTGATATGCATTAGATGTTATAGTTAGTGCGTTTTTTCACTAAGTAATTTACATGAATTAAATCAACATTTCTAAATAAATAAATAATTAAAATATAAATGTAAAATAATCTGTAACTATTGAGGCATTAAGTAACAAAAAAGAAGTACTGGAAATTACTTATTTATGAAACAATTATCCTGAAGTCTAATCTCGTTATAATAAAAAGCGGATCTGTTGACCGATGTTAGCCCACGACATGCCTACGACAGTTCAAATGACTAATCCAGGTATTGTTGGTTACAAAAAATTCTAGTTAGTAATGTCTACATTTTAAATGCATTCTTTGTTATGCGACTCCACACAAAATACACTTAAATTTTGCACTAGGTAGGTACTTTCGAATTTGTGATTAATTATTTTCCCAAGTAATTTTTCAAATATAAAATTTATGATCGCCGTATGCTGTGCTATTTATCATTACTTACGTCATCACTCTTTCCTGGATATTCTCCAGTAACGGGTCTGAAAATTTAATACATTTCTTGGAAGTTTGAAAACTTTAAGAAATGAAAAAGTAATAGTGGTATTAGTTAATATAGTTAATAATGCAAAACCTATAAATTTTAAATGCAATTTTTGACACTGATATAATCAGAAGTGGAGTAACTAACTCCAAATTTTATTAAATAAAAACACTAATTCCTAAAAATTCATATGTACAATTTATTGCAATAATAATGGCACTCTCTCAGTTTTTAAACTACTGGAAATTCTGAGTAGAAACTTCATTAAAACTATATTGGCAAATGGAACAACTAAGAAGTAATGTTAAAAAGTGAAAGTAGATTTCATTACAAAAACGTAAGCAGTTCGAAATAAATGAACAAGTTTGTTTTAAAGAGTATCATTATTATTGCAATATATTGTACTTATTTTTATACGTAAATTTATCAAAACTTTACCGGCTGCATTGTTAATTAAATCCTTAGAGCCGGCTCTGCCTCATTCCCTTAATTTCTAAACATTATGTAAAATATAATTGTAACTGCATTTACCTGGTTTTAAATTTTTTTCTGCCCGGATAGTAATCGGGGGAGACACTGTATATACAATATTTTATTCATTTCAATCCCTAAAACCAGAGACCTCCCTGAGACTTATCCCAAACCCAACAATAGACAGAGACACAAATTGAAAAAAATATGACAACCATAAACACGTGTCACTGGTTTTTCTAAACGTCTCTACTATATCGACATCTAAATTTTTATTTTTAGCTTTTTTAATAAAAAGTTTGTATGAAATAGATAATTGAAAATGAGAACACCACTGAACTATTTTACGAAGCTGCAAGCGTTATTATCAGTGATCGAACAAACCATCCATGTGCTTTGGTATTGTCACAGTGTTACCCAAATTTTTTAAATATTATATGTCAAGACAACATGTGTAATGCCGTAATGTTATAATAGACAAACAGCCACAATTTATAGCTGGTAGCTGGCTTTTTACCGGACTTCTTTTATACTAACTCTAACATGCAGACGTACATTCTTGGTTGCCTATATGAAAATCGGGCTATTTGAAAATATTTGTTATATTTAAATTTTACACTACAGTTTTTTAATTCTCTGTTAAAAAAACATATTCAAAGTTAAATTTTTTGCTAAAAACATACAAAATTAAGTGGGAATTTACTAATAAATTATTTTTTACAACAACGCGTGGATTTATCTGTAAACTATATCACAGAACACCGACGACATATCAATTATATGGTATATACTAAAACAAGTATAGTAATTATAAAATTTATTATCAAACAGTGACTTACCCACTTAACAATAATACGCAAAAATTATTGTAAAATCACACACACGGACATTCACAAAACTCTTCGCGTTTTTTTGAGGTTAACGTGACGATTAGATTTTGTTTTGTTTTTCACAGGTAGGCAAACAGAGCAACTTGATATATTAAAAATATTTTATTTTACATTTAAATTTTTTAAAATAAATGTATCAGTGTCACAACAAAAACAATATTATATAAATAATTTAAGTAATTTCTATCTTTTTAGATACTCTAGTAAGCAATAACTTTCGTGAAAAATTAAATTATTTTTCAAAAGAACAGCATTATCACAATACCACACACTAATAATTTATAAAATTTGTAGGTATTTTGCAAAAAAAGTAGTCAAGACACACGTTATGTACCTATATGAATATTAATTTTATTTTCTCTGCACAGGATTATTCATTTACAAGATTAAATTCATGTTTAGCTTACCAAGACAACAAAGTTGTCATTTATATAAGATGTATCTAATTCGTTCTTTGATATATAATTTTATTCACGTAATCACATACAGTATTAATCGATATATACCTACCTATTGAAATTAAAATTAAAACTGGAGACTTTTCTCTCTCTGGACTTAATACATAAAACTAAAAATAAGGGAATGTATATTTACTTGCTAGGCTGGTTTTGTAATATAATTCCAATAGATTGTTTTCATTTTATAATTGTAACTAACTGAAGTGAAAAACTTATAAATTAGTACTTAATATTTTACAATTTCTTTTTTAGGGTAGAGAACAAATGAGAATACCAAATGCTCAAGATACCATCGAAGAAACTCCTCCTCCCACCTCAACCTTAAGAAGCAGAAGACATTTAGCCAACTGCCTCCTATGTTTGTCCACATTGTTTATAATGTGTTGGTTTCCTTATGTCGTCTGCCAGTTCTATGAAGAACTCATGTCAGCTCCACCAGAATATGTCCAAAAAATAACTCTCTTTCTTGGTCATATGCATTCAGCAATAGGACCTATTGTCTATTGGAGCATGAACCACAAATGGCCCAAAGGACCTTGCAGCAGACTTCGTAATTTGACCATTTATAGAAGTGCTTCTTCTACTAATGAAGCAGCACTTGGACCTTTCAACCCCCGTCTAGTTCGGCCTCCTCCTTATAGGAGACGTTCTTCTCAATATCTGTATTAAACTCTGTGATCACCCAAGCCTCGCTGAGCAACTGACTCAGGACATGCAATATCTATCTTCTTGTTTATCTTACAAAGTCTAAGAAGCCAAGTTTTCAAAAAACAAAACCCAAAAAAACAATTGAAATCAAAATTTTATCCGAAGTTATATCGTGTGATAGCAAAAGGCTGACATAGGACAATTTAATGTTAATGTTGATGTTTTCTACTTCTTCCTTATTATCTCTCTTCTGAATTTCCTCAAATTCTTCGTACATCGGTCTTTTGAAATGGATGTTACTTTCCCAAATGTATTTAATCTCGTGTATTAAGGGCACGATAAATTGTGTCATCAGTGTAACCGATATATGTTTGATGTTGTCACAGAGGATTTTTCGAGTTTGAGCATATTCAGAAAAGCCGTTAGTGGGCGTAGTACTGAACAGAATAGGAGAAAGGAGTGACGGGAAAGGAATTAAGTAAGGTAATCACATTTTTCTTCTTATTTAACATCTACTTTTCTTGATAATTTTAGGCAAAAGGAAAATTAATAATGTTTTGTCGTCGGTACTATAAAGAAAATATGTATTCCTTTGTAAATACTTCATATGGAGCATCGAAAAATATATAATTTCATATTTTATAAATTTAAAAGTTCACTTATTCATTGACACTTATTCTTCTATTAAATAAAAAAATATTTTAATAATAATAATAATAAAGAACAATTTTTAAATACGTTTTTTCATATCAGGAGGTATTAACAATTTTCTTTTTCAGGAACTCTGGATCATATTTTCTCATGAAGATTCAATCATAATTTTTGATTATTTTTATATTATCTCTTTATCACAAATATGCCAAAACTGTCAAGTCAGAATTATATATTGACAATAAATGTTGATGAAAAAAATATTTATATTTTCTTTACCCTATACCTCTACCTGTACTACATATTAATAATAATTTAATTCATTATAAACTTCTTTTATACATGGTCTGTTTTATTTTAAAATCAGACTATATAATCACTATAATAATAACTATAATATAATAAATACATATTATAAATAATTACATATGTTATAATGTCAATTTATATGCGTATATGAAAAGTAGAAAGAAAATCTGGAGCTCTAGTTATCACATGTTCAAATTCCATGTAGGAAAGCTTTCCATCACCATCAACATCAGCCTCCTCAATTACTTTTTCAACAATTTGTTGCCTATCCTCAGGCGTTAATTCTTGGGTATGTCTAGTTAACAAAAGTAAAGCTTGATCTAAATCTTCTGATCCAATATATTGATCACTATCAAAATCTAAAAGAAATTTATTAATTAATTCATAATTTTAATGAATATTTATAGTTAGATCATATTAAATTACTTTTAAATTAAAAAGCAACTTGTATTGTTAATAACTATCAAAATGTTTCAATATTCAAAATATAAATTTATGTTGCACCACTATGCCATCTAGAGGTAAATACGAAAGTTAAGTCATCACAGTTAGTGACGACATCGTCATATTACAGATCACTATATAAAAATCAATGATATTAAAATATTCAAACTTGTGAAGATACAGCAAAATTTTTTTGTTTTTTTTTCTATTTAAGATACACAGCATTTAATACCAACCGAATATGCGAAAAGCATAAAACACCTTTATATCTCTAGGAGCTTGCTCACTGAAAACAGATAGTAAATCTAAAAAATCTTCAAATGATAAATTGCCTTTTCCATCACGTGAAAATACTTCACATATCCTTATTTTAAATGGATTTTCCTGAAAATTAAATTAATAAAAAAATATATAATATATGGTTTTGTATAAAATTACATTTAGCTCTGGCAGTTTTTCCGTACTGTCTTCGAGAGGTATCCTAATGTGTACAGCTTCATTTCCTTTCATCTGTTTTGGTACTATGTCTGGACGAACTTCTCGAAACCTTTTGAAAACTCTAAAAAACTGTATTGTACTGTGTGTACGTGCACTGATACATCAAAAGACATCTTTAAGTATTTAAAATAATGCACTCACCTTAGAATTTCCTTCCTCGTGAAAAATGTGCAATCCTATTAAAACAATACAAAGTAAATTATAATAGAATCTACATAAACTTATTTTACCTGATAATTTTCTAGTTGTTGATCTGTAAATGTTACTAACTTATTCCCCATTTTGGTTCATGACGAAACAAACATCAGCTTTTTTCTCAGAGGAATCACATCGACTTCTACCCTGATTGTCATGGCAACTTAGGTGTGGCAAAAGTAATTTATCAAATTAACTATTGATCGTATGTGGCTAACAATTTGTGTTCGTATTTCATCAATTTAGTTTTTCTCCCTATACACAATTTATTTAATTTCGATAACAATTCAATACATGATAATAAAATGTATGTACATGTTTAGTGGTGGATAGCTGGTATTTCAAATTACATTTTCAATTATTAATTAGTATTATTAATACAATATTTTTGATACAATTTGAATTGTAATAAGTAGATAAAGATGGCTCGAGAACTTATATTTAACGTTAGCAGTAGGTATGAATTGTCCATATACTTTTGAATTGACTTGTTTTACACATGATCTACAAGCTTTTTACATTAGATGTTTTTTTTTATACTTACTTCACAAAATATTAACTGATAAAAATTTCTTGTTACAACTACATTCATATTACTATGACATCATCCAGTATACCGATTTGGTAGAGGTAGGTACGTTGGTTGTCGGTAGCGATACATCAACAAATAAAATGGACTATTTTTATTGTTGTTTTTGTGGTTGTTTGACATTTCAACAAGAGGGGGTTTGTGTGGTGTGCGGCGAAATCTAAATTTTGAATTTGTATTGTTTTGCAATAATATTTCTTTAATTATACGATAAAATGTCTTCAGAACACCCCAATCATCAACCAAATAACCGGTTGAGAAGAGCCAAAAGTGAAGTATCACATAGTCGAATTTCAACAGAAACTCTTAGGACTGAATTTCGAACTGTTAGTATTTATTATTTTTTAACCTCACTTTACTAACAACTTTTTTAGCGTTTTTTCAGTAGACTGAGGAGTACCCGCAGTAAGAGTGTTGACAGATTTCGACAAATCGTTGAGGACTATGGAGATACAATCAAGTCTGTAAGTGATGTACGCAGAATCTTACTTGAAGATAAGACGGCATCTAGCTTACTAGAGTCCGAAGAAGTTAATGTACTGCTAAATTTAATTGAAAAGGAATTAGAGCAGCTCCAGCTAAATCAAGAAACTGAGGAATATGTTAATGCCATTGACAAAGAAACTGACGACATGGTAAATAGACTGCTTAACATTTGCCACGGATGTGGGAAACCATGTGTAGACAGTATTTGTGCTAAATGTGCAACTGAATTTTCTACCGACTAATTAAATTTCTGATTGACTGTTAATTATTTTTTTGTGTTTCTCATTGACTGTTAAACTTATCCAATATTTTATTTAATACTGTTTCCTGTTTATCGTATTTTTAATTAATAGATTTTTGTAATAAATAAATTTTGTATAATGTGATGATTATTGAAATTATAAAGTGATAGATAGTGAACTGGTATCTGTGGGACATGGGTCTGTAAAATTCTGCCAGGTGTTCCGTGAAATAATTTATTAAATAAGAAAATAATCCCAATATTTTAGTTAAATAATTTGATTACACTGCCTACACAATGTTAAAGGTAGTTGTTTTCCTATTTTTTCTTTGCATTTGTTAGAATAAACTTGTTTAATTTTGAATATTAGTTTTTTAAAAGAATCTGTTGAAACAATTTATTCCACTATTTTTCTATTACCATCAAAATTGTTCGACAGTATGAAATGTTTTAGAATCACTACTTTACTCATGGTGTACATAAAGTACAGGTAAAATAGAAAATCTCCGAAATGCATAGAAAATAATCACATGTACTTTACTTTTTAAAAACTAAACAAAAATAATTACAGTGTACACTTATAGAAAACCTTGTATCATATATGAATTTGGCCAAAATAAATAATTTAAAATATAGAAGACTAAATAAATTCCTTAAATATCGAATTTGTACGTTTATCAAATACCTCTTAATTTAAGAATGTATATAGTTGAAATAAAACATGTTATGCACTATACTTTTGTTTCAAGACAAATTTATTAAATATTTTATTTACATATTAAGATAATCCATCTTATAACTAATAAATTCACATATATTAAAAATGCTGTAATTAACAAATTCTGTAGAAATTGTCAGCATTTGAAATTTTTCTCTTCAATGCAAATTTTAAATACAACTTGCATTTATATATTAAGATACAAATATTTTAAAAGGTTTAATAAAATCGATAACTTTTTATTAAATTACATATGAACTGAATTATAAAACATAGATCAATTTACTAAAATATAACAGTAACAATTTTATGTAATATAGTAATTTCTTAAAGAATTACAAATTACAATCAATCCATTCGAAAAATTGTAAGCAAATGTCAAATTAATACAATACAATAAATAGAAATATTGTACCTATACAAACGGCATAAGAACGAGTGGCAATTATTTAAAATATGTACTGTTTTGCATATTTAAAATTTATCTACAGGTTAATACCAAGAATTATCTCTAAAAACGTTCCTATGTTTACATATATATATACACATATACTAATTGGGCGCAACTATACGCCTAAAACAACTGCTAGGATTTTTTCATAGTCAGCATGGTATTTATTTCCCAAATAATTCTTCTTAAATGATCAATTACCTCTTTGAGTTGCTTATTTTTCAACACAACTTGCTCCATAACTTCCTTACTTTCTTCACATGCTAAGCGATAAGCTTCAGAATTTTTCTTTTCATCATGTTTGGGATCAATTTCGTCTTTGAAAGGTATCAAACTTTCTATATGAGTATATTCCATGCCCTGAATTTGACAATTTTCATTGCATTTTTCATAAATTAATCTTAACCTCTTAAAGAGTACTCGAATGGTTCTTAAAAGTTCCTGCACTTTGGCCTTTTTCTCATTACTGGCATTTAATGATTGTGGTATCCCATTAGGAGGCTGTGATATATAAATAAAAAGTTAAAAAAAAAAACTATACGAAAAAGATAAAATGTATCCTATTTCATACCTGAATAGACTTCAAGGTTTGGAACACCTCTTGAGTCCTACTAACAATATCTTGAACTGTTTCCTGACCAAGACGACATAGCGATGCTGTATTAAATTCCTTTGCTTGCTGTTGTTGCTGCTGTACAGGAACTGAAGGAGGCGTTGGCGCTACTCCAGGAGTCTGTTGAGGCATTTCATGATGATTTAAAGCAGGAGTGAATTCTAAAAATTATTAACAATAAGCACCACATGGAATATGAGTAAATTATATATTTATTACCCATTGGTCTCTGTTGCATTGGTATTTGTGTAGGACCCTGATGAGGTGCCATCTGACTGCCGTTCATGGAATTATTCATTGGACTGCTCATAGTGAAGTGCTGATTCATCTGACTTAACATAGCAGAACCTCCGTTCATGTTTGGATTCATCTGCGTGTTCATCGCACCATTTATTGGATTAGACATTTGAGGTACCATAGGACTGCCCATAGGATTGGACATCTGTACTGGCATTTGATTTGGCATAGCATTTTGCATTCCTCCCGGAGCCATCTGGGTTTGCATTGGACCAGGACCAAATGCATTTCGCATCCCTGAATTTGAAATAAAAGCATGTATATTATTAGATAACATATTAGACACACTAAGGATATATATACAAAAAAAATTTTCGAGATTGAAATTTGACATTCCTTCATTATTTCTATAATACGTAAACGGTTATTTAATTATTACCTGTTTGAGGAGGGTTATTCAAATTCTGCATAAAATGATGAGGTGGAGCAGCCATCTTTTAAAATGATAATTAATAGTAATAATAATAGTTATTATTTATAGTCCTGATCGTTTCGGGTTTGGCATCCAAATATTTGGAAACTCCATAAAACAGTACAACCCCAAAACATCCATATATTACAAATAGATCTATTGTTTCTTTATCACTATTGATGTTATTGACCTCAGTAGCTAGAGTTTCTGCCAAAACAAATACCGAATTAAAATCTAACATTTAGGACGGGTTTCTTTTTCACTTTGTAAACAGAAATAAAATTACTTCAAATTGTCACAAGATTCAGAATTGAAAATTATATTTTGATATCAAAATATCGATTTAAGGAATATTACAATGGTACAAAACATCAACACATCACAATACACAGCAGGCAGGTGATGTCTGATCACAAAATATTATAGGAAGAGTCTGATTCTGATCCAGTCTGATCTTTCCTGATCTAGGGGCAGGTGGGGCAGGTGATGGTGGCAGACCAAGATTGTGTGTTGTGTGGCAACGGGTAGTACATGGAACAAGGAACCATAGAAAATTTAATATAATTCTTGTCTATTCACGGAACATATAACACGAAGATCAACTGTACTTTAGCCACATATTTTTACCACAGTCTATCAACTATAGACCGTTTATTTTTACCGTTTTATTTTTTTCGAAAAATGCAATCTATATAGTTAATCAGTTCTATTAAAGTACTGATCGTACTGATGATATAATGTTTGGAGGACTAGATATATAGAAGTGATTTATAATTATCTGCTCTACCACGTAGAGTTACAAAACCATAATAAAAATGGTTAGGGTTTTTTTTAATATACATTTTTGGCTTTAGTTGGGAATCAATGACCAGCCCTTGATTATGTAGTATAGTATTTCGGAACATACTATTGTTACTATAAGTACATGTTTTGTGATAAGTACTGTGACCTCTTAATTTTAACATTAACTACATAACGATGATTTTATAATATCACAAAATAAGTAGAAGTATATAAAAAAGCTTAGAACTTGAATTAAATGATATATTAAAAATATAAATATGCGATTGTTCAGCGTGGTGTATAAGTGGCATTATTTTTGAAAATCCCGGGCACTGAATCGCGCATGCTTACCTATAGTACATTAAACCGCAGGCCGCAGAATGAAAACGTCGGTAGATATGTCCAAATTCGTTATCTGCCACATTTAATAATAAAAAAAAGTAGAGTCGTTGAGGAATAATGAGAGGTGGATTTGATCACAAAAAGTGAAAAGGAGCATAAGGACCATTTTGTGTTATAGTGCAGTGATTAATTTATACCAAAAATTAGAGAAGTATTTGCATTGATAAGCAAAAAATGGCAGCCCTACCACGCAGGATAATTAAAGAAACCCAACGATTAATGCAAGAACCAGTGCCGGGAATTAGTGCTGTACCCGACGATAGCAATGCTCGTTATTTTCACGTTATTGTGACGGGTCCAGAGGACTCACCTTTTGAAGGGGGCCTCTTTAAACTAGAATTGTTCCTCCCAGAAGACTATCCAATGTCTGCACCCAAAGTAAGATTTATAACAAAAATATATCATCCTAATATCGATAGACTCGGTAGAATTTGCCTTGATATATTAAAGGATAAGTGGAGTCCTGCATTACAAATACGCACTGTTTTATTATCTATTCAAGCCTTACTTAGTGCTCCAAATCCAGATGACCCTCTAGCTAATGATGTAGCAGAATTGTGGAAAGTAAATGAATCGGAAGCTATTCGAAATGCTAAAGAATGGACCCGAAGATACGCAATGGGCAATTAAATATTGCCGTGACAGGGCCACAGTAAGAAACATAACAATTCTACTCCAATGATTTATATTTTATTTTAATTTAATTTATCGAGTAAAAATGTGGAATTCTTATGTTTTTTACTATAGTTGTATAAAATTTCTGCTATTACGAGAGATGTTTCTCAAATTATAATTAAGCATTTTAATATTTTAATTTTTAGTGTAAACAAATCTCTATTGTTATTTATAATGTTGTATATTATAATTTTTTTTTTTTTTTTCATAAACATTTTATCGGTTTAAAGATCCTTTTTTACTTGTATTTTGCTCCCTGATCTCTGCTTTTAGTTTTTGGTTTTAATTATTGAAATTTATCAGTTGGGTTTGAGAAGTATTAAAGGATATTTTTCTTGCTTCAAATATGTACAATTTAGCGACAATTCCGTGCTTAGTTGCACCAGAAAAATGGATTTGTAGTTTGTTGTAAATAAAGGTATGTAAGGCTTTTTACAAATAAATTCTTTACACTGAATTGTCAATTCTACATTATTTAAGACATACTTTGTTATAAAAACCACCATTTATCATCATTATAGTAAGTAATTGATAATATTATCTACAAACTTAATGCATCACGTCTATTTCTTATAAATTCCGTTTGAAACAATTGAAATTCAATCTTGAAACTTTATAGCCTTACAAAAATCGTTAATTTTAATTAATTGACTTAGTTACTTTGTCTGTAAAAAAAAAAATAAAACAAATTCTAAATTTTACAATAAATTTCAATGTTACACTTGTGCTTTTATCGAAATTGTGTGAAACAATATGAACATGAAAGTTACCGCTATAAATAGCAGGAGTGCCAAATGTATTCTTATTTTGTAAAATGTTTTATAAATAAATTTTATACTTACTGCTGATAGATTTATTATAAAAAAAAAATTATAAAAAGTATATTAAGTAGAATTCCATCCTAAAATCCACTGGCAATTAAGCAACCTGAGTCAAGTTAAAAGATGAGATGTGTTGTATATAAAAATTTTCGGAAGTTATACGGTTGCATTAAATTGAATTTAAATTTTAGGCATAATAAACACCGTTTTACAAAACAAAAAAAGTTGAAAGTTTGTCATAACAAGATTTGATTCTTAATTGTAGCTACTGATAAGATTATATACATAGTTATAATCAGAACTTAATAATAAAAGTTTATTTGGCAAAACAATTACCTTGCTTTAAACATTTTTTATATTGGAGACTGATGAAAACATAATTTTGCACTCAAGGTTGCAAGTTGAAAGTTTTTTAATTAAACAAACCAAACGCCTTCGTATTGAGATAATTTATATAAATTATGTTACTGAAATTTTTATTTTAATTACTCATTACTTCACAAATACGCATGTATTTTTATTCCACTTTAAAATGAGTAGGGGAGAGGGTTTAAAAAATTTAAGAAAACAAAACAATATCTATGCTTTGTAATTGTATTTTGTAAATATTTGTTACACATTAAGTTTTTATTATACAGACAAAAGGAATGGCTAAATACATGAGACAAATGAATTACTTACTGGAACTGTTTTTGTAGGCATGATATGGTTAGATTAATTTTAACAGGTATTTGAAATGAAAAATATGATTATAATGATGCATTCCATTTAATAACATAAAGATTTAAAAATGATAAATATTATTTATGTTATATACAAAGAAATATAAATTAAAAAATTCAATACAACTAGTTTAAAAAAATAAAGAGTATTTAAATAATTAAATTGTACAAATAAATAAACTATTCACAGATTTTATAACGGTTAATCAGACTCCATAATACACTTTTCATCGATGAGTGAATATATAAATTCATTATCTTAATCTATAAATTACCTAATACATACAAAACGTACATTTAAAAACTATAAACTAAATAAAAACTACAAAAATATTTGTTCATGATAATACCTATTTAAAAAAAAAATCAATGACAAGACACCTAAATCGAGAATGTTAGAGGCATGATTAAAATTGCAAATAAAAAATAATGCATCTTACAAAAAAATAATCAAACAATTTGGGCCAACTGCTATTAATTACATTTTTGTACTATGAAGTCTATTAATAATATACAATACAGTCATTTAAGGTTTAATAAAATTTTTTCAGAGTTTTACCATAGCCCCACCGTTCATTAATAATTAAAAATTGTACTTCAATTTGGACTAGGTTACTGTAAATCAATAATGAATATAAAAATATAGTACTCCCTGGTTGACTCTATACCTACAATAAATACATTTTCCTTCACTCGCACATACTTTATGATTGAGGGAAAAATAATAGACACATTCAATGAAAGGGACCAATCGGTAGTAGTAAATATCAATTTTGTTCTAGAACTGCTATCACTTGATAGCGACAACTTTAAAAACAGAAGTGTAAAAATTTTGTTATACATCATTTATTACAGAAATAACCTACAATTATATCGAATTTAAATGTTTAATACTCTTCGTAGTTTACTACCAATTGTACAAAAGTTTATGTTAAAAAATATAAAAAAAACAGAGACAGTTATTAGATCATTCAGAGAACACGTAACGCTCCCTTCGTTAAATATGCCTAATACAGTAGACTGTCAACTATCCGACTTAATTTGAAGGACAGTTAGTCCATATAAGAGAAAAGCCAAATGTTGCTAATTATATACATAATAGGTATGTTATGTAATGTATTACATACATATATTATATATTCGATTATTTATATTCTTTCGTTTATTGTTCATCAAGAGATAAATCAATTTGCAAACAACCTGCTGTCTATGTACTGAAGAAAACATGCATGTATGTACATACTATAACAATAATAATGACACTCTTTAAAATGCATTTAGTGAATTGTTTTGAATTGCTGATGTATTTATAATGAAATTTATTGGTGTGGAAGAACTAAAACTAAAAATTGAAAGCAAATTTCATTGCTAATATGCCGGCAGTACAAAATATGTTCAAATTCATTTTAAAGAGTCTCATTATTATTGTAATAGTATGTACGTATGTACTACATATATCATATAAAAATTTCGTGCATCTGCTTTAAGGCAAGGCTGAATAAACACGAAGTTCGGATAACTGCGAGCCGGACAGTTAAGAGTACTGTACTTACAAAATCATATTCTAAAACTGATCAAAACTGCTGTAAGATGATATACAGTAAAATGATCAGTTTATTTATCACAAGGCTTTATTGGATTTTATAATAACCCTCATTAATTGTGTATATTTAGTCTAAAAATATATTTGCTTCTACTTCTTGAACGATATTGTGATATGGTAATGTTCTGAAAAAACTGACTGATGTCGACATTAAAAACAGCGAAAAACTATTTTTACATCAGTACACTTTACGTAGAGAAGTTACAAAGACAAATCTTGCTCAATATAAATTATACATAAAAAGAAAATAATCCTATCGATGCTGACTAGAGTACTATAGTAATTTTGAGCCAGCATATTGAAGGTTGGATAAATGGAATATTTCTTTTTTAAATTAATATACAGGGTACATTCAGCATAGTCTCTTTACAAGAAAAACCTTAATATTTTATTCTCAAATCATTCTTTATCAAATTAATGCAATATTACATAAAATTTTATACATTCTATGACAACAAAACAGTATATATTTGTTTATTTAGTTTTTTTTCCATAAAAAGCATGGAAATTGTGTTCATTTTTTGATATTAAAAAATTTATTTTTAATCTTCAGAAATTCTTTGTAACATTGCAGTTTATACACCACTTGCTATAGAAATAGGTTACCACTGAATTTTTGTTCTTTGACATTGAAATGATCTATTTCTTATATATATTTTTTTTGTAAAATGCATCATATTTTTAAAATTATAACCATATCATATTGATATGTAACAAAATCATTATATATATAAATAAATATCAGGGGCATCAGCAGTAAATGTTGAAATAACAGAAAAACATCAGATTATATTCCTTTCATGGCTTCTTTATAATCCTTAACAAATATCATTCCACCAAAAATATTAATATAAATTAGATTTTTTTTAAATTTAAAATTGTAAATTTTAGTCATTAATTCTCAAGTTATCAAATTAGTAGTTATGAAGAAAGCAACTGTAACCTATTTCTTCAGTCATCTGGTAATTTTATCTTTAATGTACTTTTTACAGAATGAAATAAGAAAAAAATTACGGTATCCCATCAAGTGAAACAAAATTTTTCATGCTCACAAACAAATGAATAAGTGACTAATTTGTTTAGTTGGGTTTATGAGAATGAAATATTCTTTTAAGCCAACCAACAGTCTTTGGTATGCTCACGTTCACAACAAATAAATAGATTATGCGACAAAGCAGAGATATGATCTATCACGAAAGCTCAGCGCAAAAGTTTTGTGCAGAGCGCAGTTCTTTGCTTGTATTGTCTTCAGTCTGTAGAACTTATACTAACAATAAAAAATATATTGATCTGCGACTCAAGCACGATCAAACTTAAAACAATTCCCAAGGACAGTCAATATCAACTACAAGTAGGCACTTTCGAACCTCGGTTAGATTTTACTTAGATGTACACTGGATTCTCTTGACCGGTTAGCAAACGAAACATGGAAGTCGGCATGGTTTTCATCAGTATCTAAGAAAATATGTAATTTTTTCTTTAAAACACAAAAAAAACTGTAGAATATTAAATTATATTTTCTATCAAAACTGCAGACCATCCCAAATAAGAAGATTTACTAAAATATAAATATTAAGATCTATACTCACTTCACCTACAGAAGTGGCAAGTAAATTCACAATTTTCTCATGCGGAACAGCAACTACACTTTGGTTATTTATTTCAATTATTCTATGTCCCACTCTAACGCCACCACGTTCTGCAATACCTCCTCTCAACAAACTGCATATCTAAAATAAAAATATCGTGGAATCATTTTTAGATATATGTTTTAAAAGAAAGTTACTATTTTCTAATCTATCTCAATTATTTTTTTCAGACGACGTTTCAGTTTACTCACCACTCCATTCTGCACGCTGAACCCAAGTTGATATTTAGTATCAGGTCGCTTAATTTTGACTTCAACGACAGGAGCACATGGTACAACAGTTAATTTAACTACAGTTTGATTTTTGGAATTCTTTATATAAGTTTGACATGTTGACAATGGAAGGCCAACGAGACTGACTCCGTTTATAGCAATTATTTGATCTCCAATATTAAGTTGACCGCATCGTGCTGCCGCACCACTTGGTGCTAAATTGGCTATAACGACAGTTGGTAACATTGATCCCCACCCCGATTCTACAATAACAACACCCAAAATCTCTCCTTTAGCTTTTGGTACCACCACCTGAAAGTATCATAATAATAATTATTATCATTATAAGAAATATTACAAAATTTACTTCTTTCTGCATTTCTTTTTTGGCGAACATCTGTAGCTCATCTCCAAAAATTTCCTGCGAGTTTAAAACTTCCTGATAATCCATTTCCTTGACAAAACTGTGGTCTTCTATTCCATTTGCCTTCAGAAACTCCATGTATGCTACTTGAAAAGCTTGACCTATAGACTGAGCTATGAACTGAGCTTCTTCGCTTTCAAAAACATGACAGATCATTTTTGGGGTCCTATTTATCTTCGGAGCATCTTCCATTTCATGGGGCACAAATCTTCTTCTAGCCATAAGGACAACTAAATCACCAATATCAGCAATATATGAAATTGTTCGCAAGGCGTGGTCCATCATAATTTCCTTTAAATCTGTATTGAGAACCATGATTTTTTCGGTCGATATAAACAGATCAACTTCTGTGCTCGGTTGGCTTTCTCCATCCGGGGCCTAACAATAATTTAGAATAGAGACAGGCTCATTTTTTACTAATATATTTGCTTACCAAAGCCTATGTCCAAAGAAGACGCAATGAAAAAAATGATATTGTTAGTATATTAGTCACCATTATTATATGAATGAATGATAATGTATAGATGTCAAGCTGTTTCTTATATACACAAGCATAAAGGTACCACAACCTGTGTACTACAAAATTGTTTAACAATATAAAATTAATGATTAAACATATTTTCTTTAATAGTTTTTGTTGTACATCTTAATATTGTAGTAGCATTCTTTATTATAACTATGAGGTGAAACAAAATGATATGATAAAGCTATATAGTTAAACATGATATCTCATATATCAAATAAATATGTTATTGAAGCACAAGCAAAAAAAAAATAAAAAAGATCACGCACAAATCAGCAAAGCGCGGACCTGCAAACCTGCACAACTGTGCACATTTACAGCACGGACCAGCAACTTTTTGTACACGGTCTGTGTGTGGCAGACGATTTGAAATTTTTAAGTTGTAGTTGAGTTTGAAACCAATCCTTGACTTTTGTGGGAACAGAACTTACGTAGGATTAGCATGTCAGGCATAGAAATTGCAGGTCACTGACACTACCTGCATTGATGGTCATTGCAGGTGACGGTATGTGCTGGTGCAGGTCCGTGCAGGCACAATGTGTGCAATCTTTTAAACTTAATATTTTTATAATCTTTATCTCTTGGACCAGGGCAAATTATATATACATAAAAACATAATAGGTTAAAATTTCTGCAGTTATTTCAGGATATCATATAATAGTAAGTTTAATTCAGGGATAAAATATACTTCTTAATTAAAGGTAAGTAATTACATGAAGTAATTTGCACAGGAAGTGTATAGTGAACATTATAAGTTTAATTTTAATTCAATACACACTTCCTGCTTACTGAGAATCCCATGGCACATTCTGAAGATATACAAAATACAATCATCTAAAAGAAGGGATTTAAAAAATTAAGACAGACCTTAATTTTTGTTACAGCTACTTCTACCATATTTTTCTTGAGCCGTTTTCGTCGTTTCCTACCCCCTTCCTCATCCACCTCAACAGAACCAAGGAAATGAAGACGAAAAACTGTTCCAGCAGACCCAACACCAAAGGGGTTTTCGTTGAAATGCGGTTGTCCCTCTGTAAGTACTTTTCAATCATTGCATTTCTTTACAAAAAATATAGTCGTCGAACTACAATAATTTAAAAATGGCTTCAAACAAATATAATTTAAAAATTCCACATTAATTTTTTAGAAACTATAAATGCAAAATAAAAACTATAAAGGATATGAAACATTTTCTTGGCAATTTCGGTCAGAAGTTACTTACAATATTATTTATTTATTATGATTAATATTTAGACATGGGTAATATACAGTAACAGTATTGTATATATTCTATTATTTTGCCCTCTGTCATAATGTGAATGTTAAAACACTTAATTTTGATAAATGTTTGTTTCAATTAATTATTGGTCTTTATAGTAAAAAAAATAAAACATACTCATAGATATATGCAAAATAATAACTGAAAAGTATTGTAGTTTGACGTCACGACAAAATAATGCAATGTTTGAAAAGCTCACCGCTTGTATGTGGTTGTACAGTATTTTCAGCGATCGAATCTAGTTCTGCACCCATTTGGGACTCGTCGTCAAGGCTGCCACTTTCGGGACTGCTTGGGGCATACTGTTGCCCGTAGCTTTGAATCATCTGGTTGGATACCTCCTACAAGTTTACCTCTGTCACACTACCATTGTTTCTATTACATCCGGTATATCTACTCTAATCGGCACATCTATTACAACATTGAAAGGAAAACTGGACCATTACGCACAATTCACGGCGTAACAGTTGCTGTGCATAATTTCTATGTACAATTTAAAGAACATCCAAAGCAATGGACAGAAAGGGAGTGCGACATAGTGAAGTCCAGGTAAAACATGTAACAGGCAACCAACCAAATAGAGCACACAAAGCGTGCACCAAAGGGGCATTGCCGTTTCAAAGTGGGGAAGGGGGTACAACGTACAGAATATCATGTCCAATTTATTTAAAAAAAACACTCAGTCTTTAGAAATATTCAAAGTTGGGGTTAAATTATCCGTGCCACTATTCTAAAGACATGCTTATTCATGCCTTTCCAAATTTTTATATTGAATCCAAAATGCTTCATTTTAAGTATATAACACCAAATGGACAGAATTCCACATGCTTTTTTAGTACATACAAACAGTTTTAAGAATTCTTTGCTGCATCAATCAACAAGATTTAAAAAGATCCAAATCCTTTGTATAATAATATAGATTGCGTTATACTAATATTTTGAAATTCTCGTTAATATTTAGTAAGATTTTAATAAGTTTTAAGGCACTGTTAGATTCATATTGTAAATGTCTCAAAGCCATATCTGTTTAAAATTAAAAATTAAAATTAACTATATTACTAAAAAATAGTGATAAATAATTTTTTGAATAATATTTATTCAAACACATATATGCCAATATAAAAAAAATAGCACTCAACACTGTTTTTGTCCTAAATATGTAGAATCATAAAATTCAACTCAAATGATCAGAATTTTGAGCAATCTTATTACTTAGTACTAAAATGTAGAGTGGGTTGTCTATTTCACAGGGTTTTTACTAGTGTTGGGAAAAACCGAGTTATTTCAATAACCGAATACCGAGTATTTAAGTGATTTCAAAAACCGATTGATAACTCGAGTGATGATCACTTGAATTCTCAGCAGCTGACATACCTTACCTTTAAGTATATACATGTTTTTTTTTTAAATATATACTTGTAAATATGTACTTGTATGGGTATATTTATATATTTAAAATAAAACTATATAAATCTTATATAATCTATTTATGTTGCATTACACAACACACTTAGACAATTAGCTATATAAAAAATTTGTTAATTTATTTTTTTAATTTTTCAAGAATTGTTGGTAATTATTTACATTAGCGGAAACATCAGCAATCTTAATAAAAAAATTTCTACTCCCTCTATTTTCGAGGATGCTGAACACGAATCTAAAATTAGCTGTGCTGTTGAATCATTTTCGAAAAAAAAAATTTCAAAATTGTAACCTCTATACATTACATTAGGTTGAAATTGCAATATCATGATGGCCATTTCTATGCTTATCCGGTTTTTCGTTGTTTGTTACACCTTGAGCTCGAACACACAAATTGTAAGTGAACGGTAGGGTTTCCACCTATTCTTTACTTCAGGACATTCCTTACTACAGCCTCTGTGTCCTTCCGTCCTTACTATTACTAGAAATGTCGTTACTTGGAGGAAATGATTAAATTCATATTAAAATATATTTATCGGGACACAAAGAGACAAAAAATAGTTCAAGTATGTCGTAAATTGATATACACAACTCCCTGCTATTCGACAAAGCAAAGTTTGTCCTTCCTTACTTGAGAATTTAAAAAGAAGGTTGTTCTTACTTGCGCGTATGAAAAGGTGACAAACCTACTTAGTGAACAGTAAAAAAAAAATCTAATAAATACTTCATTACTCATGTAAAACTGACTCATTACAATAACCGAATAATCGGTTATTTTTGACTTGAGTGATCCCAACACTAGTTTTTACCGATAATTATAAAGTGACGAAAAATAATTTTATCGAAGATTTAGATTAATACACAATTATAACAATTTACATATATTTTTTATCTGAGTAGTAAATTATAAAGAAAAATTTATTTTGAATTTTGATAATTAAATACCACATAGGATATTTTGCACATAGATTTCACAAACAGTAACAATAAAAATAATAAAGGGAAATGCAAAAATACAAGGTAACCAAAAAAATAAATATTATTTATCTCAATTGTCGTTATTTTTTCTGTTTTTAATTTAATACCAGACAATTTTTTAAATTTCTATGTACTTTTTGGTCACCATTCTACCATTGTAAATATAATTAAAATGTTTATCAACTTATAAAAAAAAAACAAGAAAATAATCCATAATGACAGATAAAAACAAAAATACTTGTATCATTTAAATATGTAGATTTAAAAATTCAAAAAAATAAATAAAATGTGTACTTCTTAGGTAGGTAGTCAAATCAGTGCTCACAACTAAAAGGATTTATGGATATATATATATATATACACATGCATTACCTTAATTCTGGAGACGGCTTCTTCGGCCTGCATCATCCTAGTAGTTTTTGTGGGCTGACCTTCGCACACTAGTTGTGTTGATCCTAAGTATCGTGCTCGGAATAGCACTCCTTCTATTAATACTGAACGTTGTATAACATCTGCAAAGAAAGAAGCAAATTTTAATAAAAATTTCTTTAACAGGTGGACAACATTTAATGGCTGAACACTACTGAGTATGAAACAGCGAATTTTAAACCAAATCAATACAAATCCATAATTGCACAAAAATATAATGCATGTAAATAACCATATACCACTATTTGAAATTACACAAGGTGTCCTAAAACTAAGTTGAAATATCGAATCTATCATTTAAGTTTAAAAATTGGCAAAAACATGGCGAATGTCACTGTAATAAATGCTTACATTCTTATTAATTAAAAATTTATCAGTTTCAACAAGGAAACATTGTGGAAATACATTAATATGTTATAAAAATCTCGTTTTAATTGAAAATTTAAAATTCTTTTGAACATATAGTAAAAATCTACTTTGGAAACATGTTTTCTTTCAGCATTATTATTTGGTATATGTTTACAATTAAGTGTATGAACAGATATATTAATTATACATAATGATATGTAAAAGTCAGTAAAACGTTTAATTTTGGAACATCCTGTATAACATTTACATTTGCAATTTTAATCACTTTAAATTATTAGGATGTATAGATTTGGAGAATGGGATTGAAGAAATGTATGAGGTACGATGTTTTAGTTTAAAATCCCTTTAATATCACGGTTGCACTTACCATAAAATTCCAAATGTATTGCAAGTTAAATAAAGTAGTTATTTGTACAGAAAATGATAAAAAAATAAAAACATCACTTACCTTCCTTGTTTCTTCCTTTCTTTTTATTGTCTTTATCCTGCAAATAAAGATGTGTTTAAAGTTAGATATCTTGTGGCAGGTTACCGTTGATAGATTTTGTGATTAATGTTAACTGGAAATGCTTATATACATGTTCCAAAGCTCCTAAATTTTAATGTTTCATTCTGATATATGTGTAGAGTTATGTTTGTCTGTTTGTTCTGTTGACTAGGCTGGGTACTAAATATAATCAATTTCGTTGAATCAATACACGAGTTTAAGAACAATTTTTGGCAATATTAAAAAAAGTTATTCATTATTTATAAAATAGAAAATAGTATTACATTCCTTCTTAAACTTTGTAGAATCAACAAAATAAAAAAAAACTATTTACAAAGAAAATTGCTGTTACTTTACCCCTTTTAATGGCCATTATTGAATGAAGTGCATATTATGTGTTTTAAAATTGGAAGTGCAATTTTGTACAGGCTTCATTGATATATTTAGGAATTTACTAAAGCCAGAGCAATCAAATCCTGTCTATTAACTGATACATGAAGTATACTGGATATTAAATCTGTTAGTAGTAGTACCTCCAAAACCAGTTCTACTTACTTTCGCTGGTAAAGCAGGTCTCTTTTTTTTATAAATTCCTAAATATTAAAGTGTTATTAGACATTTATTTCCGGTATACTTTTATGTAGATGTATAATATATTATTGCCAATAATCAAAAATAAATGTCTTATAGTAACACTTCAGTTAATATATTAATGAATTGTTAGTTTAGTGTTAGAAAAATAAAACTTCATATACCCAGACTAGTTTACATAATATATTGGGATTTTTTACCAAACCTCATGCAACTTTTATAATCTACAGTTTCTTAGTCTAACATAACTACAAGATAAATTCAGGGATAGTAACTCAGAACTGTTAGTATAAATTACTCAGTGTTAAAAGAAACAAATGTAAGCCGTAGTATATCTAATCTAAAAGAGTTCTATTTGCATGCGCAGTCTCACACCTTTTTCATTTTATTTGAAGATACTGATCCCTTTTGGCTTTGAGGCGATTGGCTTTTGTCAGAGACAGCTGTCGGGGAAGGGGGTTCAGAAATTTGAGTTTCAGACGGGACTAAGGGTAGGGTACCTTCGTCCATTGTGTTTAGAATATGTTTAGGGTTTGACAGACTTATTGGAGGCATTATTGTCCGACTTTTAGGTTTTCTCCAAACCTAATAATATAAATAAAAAGGTTAAGGACATGCTTTGGACAGTCTTCGTTTTGAGCCAGTCTAGTAAGCTCTGTTTTAATCTACTTCAAAAATTATTTAACACAATATTACACCTATTTGAAAAAAACACAACAAATAATATGTAATAATTTTCAAACTTGTTCTTGGATTACAATGCTCTTATTGCTATTTCCAAATTTGTATTCTTTTTAAAATTCTCAAATGTACTTTTTTACATTTATGTGTCATTGCCATATTTAAAAACTAACAGAAGTAAATAATTTATATCAACATATCTATGATGATGGCAGCAATTAGTAGATCACAAATTTAATGAAAAATCTATCCTTATCTTTTATGAGAATATTTGTACCAAAGTATAAATCCAAAATACATATTACTTGTTGTGGAAGATGCGTGATGTCAGCAATGGATTATTAAAATACTAGAAAAACTACACAATTAAATTGCTGAAATTAGTTAATCAAAGAATTTGACTAAAATTTATTTCACCTAGAAAATAATACTTACCTTATCGTCATAAAAACCTTGATCGTCAGTTCTCTGTTGTCCCAAAAGCCGGTCTGTTTCTAGATCGGTGTCATTTTCCTCTGAAACAAAAAAACAATGAACGGAGTTTATCAACGGTACTAAAAAACCATATTACCTTCTTCTCCTCCACTATTAACTTTCCTTTCAGAATCACCACTTGCAGTCGACATTCCCCTTTGCCTGAAATGACTGATATCAATATAAAATCAACTACTTTCCTATATTGCTTAATTTACCTGGGTACCCAAATGGGACTAGCTTCATTTTCTTCAGGATCCTCTTCAGGATGGCGCTGTAAGGGTAGAGTTTTGGTTCTCTGTAAAGTTAAACGAATATCTTTTATAGCTGCTTCAACGTCGCTAGATTTTTCTCCCGGTATTAAACGATGTGGGGCTGGAGCTGGAGGTGGGGGCGTTTTCTCTAAAATAAAAAAAATATTGTGATTATAAAATACTATATGCTTCAAAATGTGGTATTACCAAGAGAGTCAGTTTGCGATATTACCATTGGTTCTTCAAAATTATTAACACAACCATTTATGTCTACAGGAGAAGTATTACAACACTCACTCTTAGGTGACAAACCATTTTCACTAGGTTTGTTACTTGTCTGATTAGGTTTGCACATGCCCTGATTGATTTCTCTTTCTATTTCAGTTATCTGACGTTTCATTAGCATAACTGTTGGATTATTGTTGTCAGTATCGCTAGCATGTCCCGATGATAATCCATCTTCTAAAACGGGCATGCTGGAGTATAAACGTAGAGAGTCACTCGGAATAGCTATATCTGTATTAGATCCTAGAACATTTTAGGTTGGCATTGGATTTTGTTTTTGGAAGTAGATCAACATACCTAAGAGACCCCCAGAAGGCCCCATATCATTTTCCATTAACATTAATGACACTTCGCTGTCCAAGTCTCCACAATTAGAATCACAATCTGTTGTTTCAGGAGAAAGAGTGAAATTCCGGCTGTGGCCCACTTGAAGACCTACTTCAGTTTCTCCTAAATCTCCGCTAGACCCTGTACCAATAGACAAGTCTAAAAAATTGTTCTCGTGCTCTGCAATATCATGATCCTAAAAAAAACATATAACTGACAATACTAGTTGATTATTTTAATTTAAAGCAACCTCAGTAATATCTTACCTGTACATTAGGAATATTAGTGTTATTCAAACATTTTCTAGGTGAATCTATTCTCATGCAAAATTCATTTTCTCCTGGCAGATTTTTTGCCAATCTTTGTCCTACATAAGAGTTGCCCGAGTCGCTAGCCTGTCGCCGCAGTTCATATTCTAAGTCCTGGAATTCCACTTCTAATCGATTTTCTTCTTCCGGTGGAGGACACTTGAAGAATTCTTCTAATACCTTTCTGGTTTCAGAAAATTCATATAAATAGTCAAACGTTGATGAAGTTGTATTTGGTGGCGGTGATGAGGAATTTTGCTAAAAATAAAATTATTTATTTAATGTCCAAGTCAGGATTAAATGCTTTTACTATATTTCATAGGAAGACAGTAATAAACTTTATGAAAACATTGATAGATAATGAAATGTATTTTAGATTATTTTATTTTATCAGCAACAGGAAACAATATAATACTGCTTAAAATTAATCTTTATTATTTTTAAATTTACTGTAGTTTGTGTACAATTTTTTAAAATGAATCCTTTTATTATAATGTAATGTGTAATAAACAAATATATTTAAATAACTATAAAATTGATAGCACTTACGTTAAAGGAATCATTCTCAATATTTAAGTTACTGTCATTTTCAACAGGACTAGGCGTGCTAACAACTCTTTGCGGAAAACCGGGTCTAGGTGGATAAACACTGGGAGAAGCTAATAAACTTTGTGCACTAGGAAGCTGTGGGTGAGAGCAATTGTTTTCCATATGTCTTTGTCCATAACGTCTAGGTGAACCCTCATAGACAGCTATTGGCAAATTTCCTATAACCTTGGTAACTTTTTCACTATCTGTATCACTGGAGGTAAAAATTTTTGCGGCAGTGTGATTTGTGTGTTCATCTTCAATTCTTTTGGTTTCTTCCGTTTGCCAATTCTCTCCAATATCATCAAAAACAACCACTTCTCCAGGGAATGTCATGTTTATCGGACTAGATTTTGCTACAGAGTTTTCTTCACTCTGTTTTTCATGAGCTACTGAACATACTTCAGATGAAAATACTGTCTCGGTATAATCTCGGGAATTTCGAAGCTTTTTGGCCTCGCTGCGGCCTCGGAGTTCCCATACACCTTGCCTCATTGGGGATTTTTGACCCTTTTTCTCTCCATCTTCGCTCGCCAATGAATTTCGAGACTTCCTTAGAGCCTTACTTCGACTTTGAGAATAAATTTCCCTCCCTCCTGCGATTTCTATAATCCTAAATCAGACATGTCAACAATTGTTTTACTAAGAATACATATTTAAGTAAATATTTAAAAAAAAATTTACATACATTTTTACAGGTACAAATGAATTTTGTATAGGTTCTAATATATTTGTATTGTAAACAACAAATTCAGAGTACAACTCTTAAATATACCATAGTTACATACTTATTATGTATTAAAAAATGGTAAAATATTAAACAACAAATTAAATATTTTGTTTTATATATTGGATTTTAATTTTTTTTTATTCAAATCATTTTCAATAAAATTTATATTCAAAACAAAATTTTTGATAGTTAATTTAAAAAATCAGGTTATTTAAAATATTGCAGTAGGTATTCGTGCAGAACAAATGGTAACTGGTGTTCGCTGAAATGGTGCCATGCAAACCTAAATTAAACAAAAATTAAATATATGATAGAAACTGGAGTTTAGATGACAATGACACAGTCATGCACACATTTTTACAAAAAATAATAACAAAAACAATCATTATGAAAATCCTATGTGTGATGATTTCTTATTGAAAATACCTAGAATCTCGTAATTTGTATGTCCCGGACGAGTGTTTATGTTCAATAATATCGTCATCATCTGTAGAGTGCAGCTGACTTATATTATCTCTACTAACATTGCAGGAACTATCAGCTATCCATCTAACAAACCAAAGTAATATTACCATATAAAAGTAGTAAAGTTATAAACTTATTCAAGTATTATTTATAAATACAAAGCCTGTACATATTTCAAGCAAAAATTTATAGCCTACAACATGTAGTAAAGCAAAACAAGTTTTAAAATAGTTTGCAACAGTTATACTTAAAAAATGTGAAAAAATTAAATTTTAGTATCATGTAGTTTTTCCATTTAATTTTAAATGTGCCAAGATTAAGATCAATAGGCTGTCTATATTGATACAATATTTGACCTCAATAGGAAGTTTTACATGATCTCATAAGTAGATGTTATTTATAATGATGCTGTATGATTAGTAAGATATGACTGATACTTAATTCACTTGAAATATATCCTGCATAGAGATAGATATACATGTAGGGTGAAACAAAAAATATTTCTGTTTTTTAATAAAATGGCCATGCAGTTACACTGATTTATTTTTTTTACAGTAACAGTAACCACAAAAGTTATAAAGTTACAAATAAATTTTATAGTCAATATCAAATGCTACTTATGTTTTAAATTTGTAGATAACACAAATTCTAATCTATATTTATTTATGTTAAACAATTTTATTAGTGCAAACAAACAACTGTTTGTCCAATATTATCAAATCGACTTAAATTTCAAAAAAGGTTAAAAAAAATGAGAAAATGTTTGAACACATATCAAAGAATGATACAAATTAAAACACGTATTTTCTTCATAAAAGAATTGTAATTTAATTTGGAAATATTTAAACTATCCTATATGGATCACCCTACATGTAGCATTTTTCAAATGAAGGCACCTATAATTAAATAATGAATATGTTATTTAAAAAAGTTACCTATCATTCTCACTGTCGATATTCATGACAGTATTTGTTGTATTATCAACACATTCATGGTCTCTCTCCGAGGCAATAATAGGATTTAAATTAATGTCGCTTCTTGGTCTGCACTTGGGAAAAAGTTTACTTATTTGCTCTGTATTTTCACTAACATCGATATTATCTAATGCCAAAGTCAAACTGGTCATTTCTATATATAATTTATAAATATAACTTCCATAATAAACTTCTTGCAAAACCTACGACAATTTTTTCGTTATTTAAAAGTATCTTATTAAAAATGTTACATTGAGTATGAATACTTGTAGAAAACTATTAAATACATGAATCATCACACTGAAGTGTATAATTAGTTCCTTTTGGCAAAACACTTAGAAAAAGAATTACCTTACCGAATCAGAATAGTCAAAACACACTTAATGAAATAAATAATTTGAGAATACGTTTTAATAGTTATAACCATAATCACTCACACTGTATAATAATTATTATATTCTATAACAAGAATCAATAGTCAGAAAACACCAGGAACCATTTTTATAAAGAAATCTATAAGTATTAATGTGAAGTCTTAAAAACGAATCATACACCAATTATGTTATAAAGTGTTAATTAGTAACTGTAATATTTACATGCCGTCAGTTCTTGCTGTGGTTAATATCAAAAACACAATTTTCTAACAACCGCCAGACAATCGTTTCGGCCCAAAATCAATATTTAAAGAGGCGGTGCACACACTACAACAGTTCGCCAACCTTTTCCTAAATTCTTAGAAATCTGAACCTGAATATAACAACTAAAATTTTTCCTAATGCATCGTCACTGGACTTTTTAAACGCACTCTAATTTATATTTTTCTAATTTTGAACGAAATACGACGCCATGCGCCGATTTTCGCGACGTCGCATTATGTTTAGTCAATGGCAAAATATTGAACGCATGTGTGGTTTATATTAAATCAGGTGATGTTGCCACGAATTTACGGAAACACGTCAAACAGACTGCGTCTACAAAAAAATCATTATTACTTTTATTTAAAATTGAGCTATTACTAATTTATTATAACAAATATCATTAATTTAGATCCATATTAGGAATATAGGTAAACATATATTCGTCATATTGACAGTGATGATCTCAATATTGCACGCCACTGTTTGACAGATTAGGTTATAAACATAACTGATCTAAAATTACCTTATATTTTAAAGACGTTCTTAACTACTTATTCTATTTATTAACTTAATAATTAACATTTACTGATCATTTTTTTTTCGATTGTTTATGGAACAAATGTCATTAGTGACACTGACAGACAGCAACCGTTGGGCAGTACTACCAACACGATACCAATTCTACCAACTGTTGATTTTAATTTTAATTTCACTATTAAATTTAAAAATTGATTAGGACCTGAATTTTATATTTTTTCAAGACATCAAATTTTGTAATCAAGACTAAAAAAATATCTGTGTATAAATAATTTATTGAATTATGTACATAATCAAAATTAAATACATTATTAACTACTTGAAGAGGAATGTGTAGCTTTTGACATCATGTGTTCCACACGATTCGCAGTTTCTCGGACTACATCAGAAAGTTCTGGTAATTCAGGAAGATCTAAAGTAATATGAGCAGAAAGACGTTTATAAACAGAGTTGGTATCTGATTTTTTCTTTCTAGATTCTTCATATTTGAGCTGTTGTTTAAGAAAAATTGCATTTTTTAAATTGTCTTGAATGTTTTTAAAACTGTCCTCAGCTTTTCCCATTGCTTTTAACGCTCTACAAAATATTAAACTTAGATTTCACACTAATATCTACAAATATATCAATATATGTACCCTACAGCATACTCTATATCATAACATCGTCCTTGAAGTTCAGTATGCAACTTATTTACATCAACTCTTCTGTCCACCATAGGATTTAAGGCTTTGCGTACGTGTTCTTGAAGTCTATAGAAGGCCAAAGACGGTTCGTTTGCCACAATATGCATATTTTCTGATATTCTCTCTGTTGCTACAAAAAATGTATAATTATTGGTTATTGATTTTGTTACTTAATGAAACTTACATTTACGCACTTTCACTTCTAAATCTGAATCTGAATTAAACGACATTTTTTTTATTAAATTATTAATAACTACACCATAGTTCGTAATATTTAAAATACTTTTTATTTAAAGATTTGAATGTTTACATTCGCTCATTTTGATAACTGGATAGACAATTTTTGATAATGATGCGTCTACCAATCCTACCATAACATGAAAGTAACCACAACCTGTAACCTTTACTTATATAATTATATATTTCTATTTACTTGATATTTTAAGTCATCTCAACTTAGCTAATCGCAGTATTCTTAATACTCATTGAAATTAACGTATACATCTTTTTAAGAAATTCTGTAACTTGAATAAATTAATTTTGAGAACCTCTATGACGTCATATCATTTTAGATCTGTATACCCAGCATTTGTGAAAGAAACTAAAGCGAAAGCCGTGAATGTATGTATATATGTATGTGTATGCGTCATCAAACAGCTAAAGAGTTAAAATTAATAATTACTAAAATGATATTATTGCTGAGATAAAAGTTAACTAGTTTAAATTTGTTCCAGAAATTTAATAGGCTTAATTGTGACCATAATTTTGGTAAACGACCATAGTAGTCATTTACAATTGCTGAACACGGCCTGAATCCCTCTGGAGAGCAGAACTACTGATGCTGATAGAACTACCAGCAACTGCTAATAGGTATAATTTTATTACTTTTGTGATATTTTAATAATTTTCTAGGTTTATTATTATTACGTTGCTAGCACTGTTTATATTGACATTGACTGCTTCTTGTTTGAAAAGATTGTTTGATTATGATTATTGTGAAGTGAATTTTATAATGATATACAAAATATTAAAATAGATGAGTGACTGTATCATTCAAACCACTTAAATGAAAATGAAAAACTGTATTATTAAAAATGTAGGATGTAGTGTGATGGAGATTGAAAAGAAAACGGAAAATATCAGGAATTTTTAACCCCAAAATGTAAACAAAACAGAAGGTAAATCCAAAAACATCTTCATAACTAATCTGAATCAGTAGAAAAATATTATAATAAAACTAATTAGAGGTGCTGCTTAGGCCGTTCAAACTAGTATTTAATGGAAAGGAATGGATAATTGTATTGAAGAGAATGATATTCCTAGTAGTAGCTGCAATTCTGAAGAGAGTGGAAGAGGATGTAGAACCAAAAAGAAACAAAACGACCCCTCATGTTGTCCAGTCTGTAGTGTAACTTTAAGACAAACAGAAATAGATTCTCACCTAAACTCAGAAATTGAGAAACTGAACAAACTGCCATCATCAAAACTCAAGATTAAAAACAACCCATCTAGTTCAACTAATGGTTCATCTTCAAGTGACAATAATACAGATAAAAATTGGGAAACTTTTCAAAAAGTTAGACTAAACAGGCAGAGCAGGCAAAAGACTAAAACTAGAAAACGACGAGCTGAAGAAATATGTCCGATCTGTAACAAAGAGGTAAACGAAGACATAACCTTACACGTGGAGCTGTGTTTGCGAAGATCCGAAGCAAATGGTAGTGAAAGCGATGAAAACATTGATGTAGAAGCTTACGAAGAATATGAATGGGCAGGTCAGTCTCGTGTAAGAGCTACAAGTTTACTTCAAGGTGGTATTTCAAGCCTTGGGACAACTATAAGTATGGCAGATGAGGATGAAGACTTAAATGTTGACGGTGATGATACTCAGATGTATGGTTCCCCGCAATATTCAGAAACTGATGTGATACTTCCTTGTGGTGACCCTGAAAATGTGGCGCTTCGAAAAGCAGTTACAGGTACTGACCCAAAACGTTTGTGCTCCGATAAGAATCGTTTAAGTGATTTAGAATCTGTAGAAACTATGGGAGATCCTATATTAGAGGTTCTGAAAAATAGAATAAAAGAATTAGAAAGTAAGGAACAAAATAGAGAAGAGGTGTATAAGTGTTTAATTTGTATGGAACGATATCGTACTCCGGTTATATCGGTTTGTTGTTGGCATGTTCATTGTGAGGAGTGTTGGTTGCAGACTTTGGGAGCTAAGAAATTGTGTCCGCAGTGTAATATGATTACTTCACCTGCTGATCTTAGACGAATTTACATGTGAAAAAGATTAATATATTTTTTAAATTAAGTTGAATAGGTACTATTTATTTTTAAAAACATTATGAAGTCCATTGTTATTTTTTTTATTAATGGGAAAGTTCAATAAATATATTTAGCTAATTTTGTACACTTACACATTTTTTAATACCTAATATCTAATAGATTATTATGAATTTTAAAAAGAAGCTGCTTAAAATAAATGAACTTATTTAACAATTCAACTGATATTTTATTAGAATTGTCAGATTATTTTCTATTTATATGTAAATGATGCACATAAAAATCTGAATATTTTTAACTTCAGCTGAAAAGAAACAAAAGTTGCTTAATAACTTATATATTTTTAAGATATAAATATAAATAAATATTGTATACATAGTTGTGGTTAATTGTGTTATATAAAATTAAAGGAAGATGTTCATTTGAAACAAAAACATAATACATTACTTAACGCTATAAATAAATAAATAAATATATAAATATAATATAACAAACATAAATGAGAACAAACAAATAAACATGATATTAATTTAATAATCACTTTTCTTTTAGAAAAACGGATTATTATTTTTTATTATCAAGATTTACTGTCACTTGTTATTTTAGTGAAATATATAATAAATTAAGATATGCAGTACTTCATCGATTTATTTACATATTCTCTACACAGACTAAATGAAAAATAATCATTCTTCTACCAATCTACCCTTGTGCTAATGAGAAGGTACTTAAGTGCTCAATATGTTATCTGTTTTATGCAATATAAAGTATATATTTACTAAATATAAGAAGTGACAAAAATAAAAAAGTTCAAGTTTTGTTTTACATGATGCATATAAGCATATACGAGTATATGACCACATAAAAATAAAAATTGTATTATCAAAATAACTTCAAAATACCCTATTAAATCCATTATCATTTAGAAATAGTAAAACATGTGCACTTTGTCTTACTTAGAGTAATGAAACGGAATATGATACAGTACACTGAAATTATTTCTGATGTGGTCTGATGCATTTAATGTCCAACTTCAATTTGCTCTCGCAAGCAAGACTTTAGAGCACTCAAAAATATTTTTCTTCCATAATCAGAAAATACCTTGTAAGGATCTTTTTTAGCAACTCTGGTAAACCTGTCGCTAAAAATAATTATTTCTAAATGCACCTTATTTAAAATTAAAATAGAAATAATTTTGATAGTTCTTGTATTTTTTAAATAAAATTATAAATACTTACAAATCTCTACGGAAATTGTCTTCCTCATTTAAGAAAATAGTATTCATGTCAATAACGTTGCATTTTAATTCAATATCTAAAAAAGAAATATGTACTAACTATAATTAACTTTTATAGGAACAATATACTTACCACACGCATAGTCTAGAATAGCTTTATTATAAATATCCATTCTGATTTGAAGTCTTTTCAATTTAGGTAATTTGGGGGACGGTATCAATGTAATGAGTGTTACTCTTGTATTTTTTTTCTTCAGCTCAACGATGAGTTGTCTCAAATCATAAATCATATTGTTCACATTATGGCCCTAAAGAAAATAAAATGTATACAATTATTTTATTGTAATATTACTTACCAGTAGTAAATCTTGAAATCCTATCATAACAACTATTCTAGGAGCCAAATATATTGCATTTTGGACCTTCTGTGTAAGGTCTGAAATAGTCTGTTCTGTGGCGCACAATCCACATTCTTTTGGCCCTAGGAAAGCGATAGATTAAAAAATAATATATAAAATTGTAGTGAATTAAATATGTGTTACCTTTTTCTGGAACATAATATCCAAGCTTTGTGTCAGCAATATCTACGAAAAAATCATCTCCAAGCGCTTGATGTTTGTACAACAAGGGGAGCATACATTCCTGCAATTTAAAAAATATATATACTATTTAAAAAAAAAACAATATGTACAACATACAAGTTGCTCAAATTTATCAAATCTAGTTGATTCATTTATAAAATTATTATTAATTGATGTGTGTAGAAATGATCCTTGAGGGAAATTATCGGAATGAAATCTTTTTGCCCTCTTGGTATTTTTGTGGTAAGACCCAGCTTCATTATTTTTTCTCTTTGTTTGTTGCTTCAACTTTGATTTCTGTTTCAAAATTAATTGTTTGATATGTGTAGATTTTGGGCTCTGCTGTATAAGGACTTCATTATTTTGGCTATCCAAGACTATGTAGATATTTGGTAAAGTTAATATCCAAGATCTTAAATTTTCGGCGCCAAATTTTGTATATGGGATGACGAACCCACAATAGTTTTGAAACTCCTCATTAACTCTGTCTAATGGTAAACCATCGTTACCATAAAGGCAAATTATGGAAATAAGAATTTTCGTTATTTCTTTTTCTTTATTAATTAAATCTTGGTCCCCTCCTACAACCATTATTTCTATGTTTGAGAACAATCACCACATGCACACAGGTATATGATCTGTGGATATCAACTGAAAATATTTTCTAAATCTACGAACAAGACCACAAGATTAAAAAAAACACCACTTTTTACATTTGCCTTGAAATAAAAACTTGTTTTTTATATATATAATTTCTGATAGGTACATCACTTTCAATACCTCATTAAATTTAAAAATTTATTAATACAGTATATATAGTTATACATAGATATATGTAAATACGAAAATTTAAATTTGTGTTGTATTTCAGATGTTAAGGTTTAAACATTTCTTGTATATATTATAACTTAAAAATATATTATTTTAAATATAAAAATTTAAATATACTAATAGGTATAGGATAAATTGTTAATCAATTGGATAATATTTTGTATTTTTTTAGTTATAAATAATATTTATAATTTCAAATCGATTTTCAACAATAAGTATATAACTTTTTATGTAGAATTGTCCAAGGGACTTAAAAATGAATCCTAAATATGATTATATTTGGTCATTGGCGCAGAAGTTTTGGTAAAGAAAATCCCGCTTATTTCCTATACCCAATCCTGCACCACTGATGATGACCTACAAAAGTTTGTAAATTTTATAGTAAATTATGCACATATGCATAAATATATTATTAACACCATACCAAATTTGAATAAATTTTATATAAGCATACACGTCAAAGATTTCATAAATAATATTTAAAAAATAGATCAATAGAGACTTAGAGCTTGCTTTATAAGGCAATTCTGAATTATTTATCGAATTCTATCAGAGAAATAGAGGAGGGGAGAATGAGCGTCAAGATGCGCGAACTTAGTAATACAGGAGGCTGCCATTTTGAATTCATATATACGAGGGGGATAGATAATGTTATTTTACCAGGTTGTTCAAAAATTTCTATTTAGAAACACGTTAAATTTGAAATGAAATATGAACAAATATCTACTTTTGAAATTTTCAGTTACAGATTAATTTTCATAATATATATGCATGAAAAGTTATATTACACAAGATTTGTACAACCTTTCACAGCACAAGACATATTTACAGTCCAATAAAAACGATACTAACACTAACTACTATTATTATTAAAAAACTAATAATTAACTAAACTAACACTATTATTAAAAATATATAAATATAACTGAATAAAAAAACACCTGCTGCCGCTCTAAAATCCACAAAATATAAAACTATAACACAAATTCACACTACTCGCTAGTCGCCAACTCCAACAACATGGAACCGGAACTTGACGTAATTTAAGCTGTGGTAAAAGTGTGACGTACATGGCTTTCAAAATAGCAGCGCCCGTAGCGTCCTAGTAAAATGTGGATGGGCTCGTTCTCCCCTCTTCTATTTCTCTGCTTATCTCCGATAATCACCCATAATAACGCCATTATGAAAATTAATATGTATTTGAAAATTTCAAAAGTACATATTTGTTCATATTTCATTTCAAATTTAATATGTTTCTAAATAGAAATTTTTGAACGACCTGGTAAAATAACATTATCAATCCCCCTCGTATAAATATCTCCCCTTCTCTATTTCTCTGCTCGAAATACGAAGCGTTCAGTCTCCCGTCCGACCGTTGTCTGTAAATATTTTGTCTTAAAAGTGTGACGTACATGAATTCAAAATGGCTGCGCCCGTAGCGTCCTAGTGAAATGTGGATGCGCACTCGTCGAAGCGCGTTCTCCCTCTCCTCTATTTCTCTGAATTCTATCCATAGCTGGTTAATTTTAATTAACGCGAATTGAAACACCCTGTATATAGGTAACTTTTCTTTGATGAGTTTTAAAAGCCAGTTTCAGGTCAGCCGTTTCCGCTTACCAATAGGACATTTTGGAGAATTAAATAGCTAATATATTACTATCAGTCGTTGAATTGAAAAATTTCAATTCGTAATTTAAATCATGAGCAAAATAACTATCTATATATTATCAAGTTCAGACAAGATAAGTAACGGGAATTTTACTCTATAATATCTCATACTACTCTCAGAGTGAATTTTCGTAAACACGTAATAAAAGTTACGTGAACTGATCACGATCACAAACGAAAGGAAAGCGTTGTTAGTTGAGAATTTCAAATGTGAAAGTAAAATTGTGGTTAGGCTTGCAACTTTTTTCAGAATTTTTTTTAACATAAACAACAGATATGGAAAATAAGGATAAGGAAAAGAAGAAGGGTAAGTTTAATATTTATACTTGTACATATATCTCTAGATTTATAATCCGATATTTCAGTGGATCCTGGCTGGAATGATCCACCTATGTTGAACTATAGCCCATCAAATCCACCGCCTAAAAGTCGAATAGCAAACAAGAGGGTTCCATTTCCCCTCACTGTATCTAGTCCCAGTACTAGTTCTTCAACTCCGATGTCTCTGGCTTCAAAGCCACCAAAAGCTTTCGTGTCACCTCCGCTTCCAATACCACAAAAACAAGAAGTGTCTGACGAATTATTTAAAAATGCTAAAGACAATTTTGGGAAGTTTATTTTAACTCACAGAAGTCAGAAAACTAAAGAGTGCATACATTTGCTTTATAAGTTATGGGAAGACGGAAAATTTTCAAATGACTGCCAGAAAAGTATATATTTAATGTCTCAGTATTTAGCCGAAAATGATTACGCTAGTGCAAAAATTATAAAGGAGAGACTTTTAACTGAATTTAAAGACTCCTGTGAAGACTGGTTAGTTAATTTTGTGATATAAAATAAAATTTTATATTTTTATACATATACTACCCTTTAGTCGAGGTCTACTTAATATTTGTTATAGAGTAAATAAAAGTTAGTTTATGTTTGTTATGTATTGTTAAAATTAAAGTATTTATTATAAAAATAATTTGTTGTACTTAGTACTAGCATAAAAACTTAAATTTTTTCTTGTAATTAGTGTGAAATTCCACTGTTTTAACAATTAGGGTTATTTTTTTAGAATGGTGCATAGAGAATAGAATAAAAAGACATATTCTGTTAATGCTTTAATGTGCAATACAGTTTAATTTTTCCTACATTATAAACTGTCTTTGTGCCCTTTGTTCTAATAAATATTTAATAAAAAAGCTCATCAGCCTAAAGTTTCTAAATTTTTCTAGTCCTACATTAACAATTCCTCAACTATCGCATGCAAATATAACAAAATTTGTGTCAAAAACTGCAATTTCCTTTATATTCAATGTACAGAATGTATAGTTACACATATAGGTTAATGTTAACAGCACAATTTCAAATAAAATAACAAAAAAGAATTCAGAAGTAAAAACAATTTGTTACTCTATATATAAACATTTATTCTAAGGCAATGACTTTGGAATAATTCCCATTAATATTAATGTTTTGAAGTTACCTACTTTTCAATAGTTTTTTATGGTATTCGTTTTCTATAAAATTTTAGAATTATTAATAAACTTATTCAATTTAAATGTACTGAAGTATGTATAGCGAAAAATTATTACATATTAAATATGATTTTAGATCGAAAAAATATTACACACTAAATTGAAGAATTTCTTTATCCAATAAAATATGTATAAGGTTATATTTAAAAAATAAAAATTTTGTATATATAGTCTTTCAGACATCCTGTGTTTAACAAATAAGATTAGAATGTGATATGTAGGTGACAAACATTTACAGTAATCAATAACTCACATTTAAAATAAAATAAAATCATACATTTATTAACAACGTCAATAATATCACATAGTATTTAGAATTTCATTCTCTTTAAAAGGTGCACTTGTGTAAACAAATGTTTATATTATGATATTTGTGCACTTTGGCGTGCTATTTTCTACACACAATTATAGAGCAGAAGAAAATTAGCCTTACCTATTTTTTAATGTTGTTTAAAATAGTCACTTCTGAAAATTGTACAAAATTAGTGTTATTTTTATATTATTATTATCAAAATGGTACAAAAGGACCTAATAGGTAATTGACCTGTTCTCCAAGTTTGAAAGTTGTTATAACAAAAATGTACTGAGGAAGATAATGCACTTATGAACACAGCAAATAAATGTGAAAAACATATTTTTAGATTCTGGTTATTAGACAAAGTATTGCTAACTTTCTATTGCTAAAAATAATACATAAAATATATCACACAATAACGCTACGCCTATTAGATTTCTGATCTGGTGTGTATTGCTCTAAGTCTTCAGGTTGTGCATTCAGAGCCGAGTAATCCACAGGAAACATTATAGATGACAAACTATTTGGAGGGGCACCCAAAATATATTGCCCTGGTCCATTAGGATATCTACCCAATAAATAGTTAGCAAAACATAAACGGTATGATTTGAAATGCAGTGAGTGGTCGCCATTCTAAAATTAATGTAATTTCATTTTAATTAAGTAAGTAATGGACTGGAAACTTACAGAAGTCATGGCTTGATAGGCATGGTCCAGTATTTCTCCCACTTTTACCGCATCCAGACCTAGGACTGACGAATAAAATGCACTCAATTCGTCTCTTGTGATTATACCAGTACCTATTAAATAATAAACAAAAATACTGATTCTATTTGAACATATTTGAGTGTAACTGTTATTTATTTATTACCTCCTTGGAAAAAAATCAGATAACATCTATGGTTAATATCAGTTTTTAATTACAAAATATTTTTGAACTCTTATATAAAAAAACTTACCACTTCTATTTATAACTTGAAATAATACTTTGACAAAAAACTGCAGCCAAACAGGAAAATCTCCTAGATTTCTTGAGCCATCTATAAGTTCCGACCATTTATGGAGCCATCCTTCTTTTGTTATGTAAGTTATGTCATTTACTGTAAACCCTGTAAACGATAACTGAGTAACAAAAAATATTAAATATATTTTTCTATACGATACCTAATCTTTCATTTGATATGCCTGATAAAAAGGTTTGTATGAAACCTCTTTCTATCTCTCTAAGAATATTAAATTCAGGAGAATTAATAGACCAGTCAGCAAAATGTCGCAGTCTCTTTTTTTCCAAGCAAGCATGAAATTTTTTTTTACTAATTAATAAAATTTTATTTTTCAAAAATATTTTATCAGTTTTAAAATGATGATGGCAGATATGTAATAATACATATAAATTTGAAATAATATTCTTACCTCAATTAATGTCTCAAAATCTTGTTCGCTGATTAAATTATCCTGATCGTGGTCCAATAAAGCAGTAAAAAAATGAGAAAATTTATTATTTTGTGTTGGAGTTAATTGATAACCATTTTTTTCATCTATATCATCCCCAGAATCTACACTGAATCTATCTACCCAGGTTGCTAAAATTTATGAAACAAATTGATTTTTGAAAAATCCAAGTACTACGTTTACATACTCCAAATATGTACACTCCAACCACTACTATCATGATGGCTTTCAGATTTATCCAGGCTGTCAGCTTTTTTAACAATGTTTTCAGCTTCAATTTCGGGTAATGTACGCCAACGTTTCAATAAATCCTTTGTTTTATCTTTTGTTCTGTCACATGCTGATCTCCAGTTAGCTATTATTTTATGAGGCACTTTTAACGAAGCATCGCTATGTACTTTCTGATTGTCAAATTCTTGATTTAGTTCTGTCTTGAACTGTATTGAATTTTTCTCCTGTTTAAAGCTCCCACTCGTGCTAGACTTATCCAAGCTTTTTGTACTCTTTAAGCTAGTTTGTGAAGTACCCAAGTCTTTGATACTATTGTCTCTGCTTGATTTACTTAATTCGTCAACTGAGCTTGTTTCCATTATCTTATTTTAAATAACATTAAAAAAATAAGCAGCATATTATAGGTTAAGTTTTCTATTTCCAATGTATATACGTTATAAATTATATTCCACCTACTTTCACGAATAATTATAATTTAAATGTTTATTATAAACAGTTACATAATATCTTTAAACGTATATTTTTTCTGCAACATCCGACTAACATAAATAAAGTTAAACAAAATTGATTTTAGGTTACTTCGCTTCGATCCTGATCATAATTCGATGATTCGATTATATTCATTCATTTCGACTACAATTTCGATTTATTAGTTAACAACCACGGAATAGAAACCTAATTATATTTTAAATATTCTGTGTTCTGTGGCTGAAAACATTGGACATGAGGTCACAGCTTTAAGCTGTGATGAGGTCATAACGACACTGTACAGCTAGTTATATATTTTGTGCTGTACACTGTACACGTTTGGCCAATGATTTGGGTTAAAAATGAGGACTCCGTTTAGACGTTGGCGTTGCTCATTCTGTCCTGGTCATGCAACGGGCAATATGGGCATGGATGTAGCGGATGTAGAAACTAGAAACTATCACGGCCACGACGCGTTTTTATTTTTATGTTGTTCATGTTTAGGATTTCATATTATTGGTTCATTTTGGTACAGATCTATAAACTTCAACTCACTTGAAAATCAAAATATTACTAATAATTACCGTTCAACCAGTTGTAGTAATATATATATGGTAATTCTAAACAAGCAATTATTTCATGTTGAAAAGACATTTTGCTACTGCGCATGCTAAATAGTCCGATTACTAGAAGTTACTAGGTCTGTTCCAACAGCCGTCGGGAACTGGTTCAGAACCGTGAGAAATGTTTGACCAACACTGTCTTACGTTACATTCGTCGAGAGTACATTAACAACTGAACTGACTAACTAGTTCTGGACGGTTCTGAATCGATTCTTGCTGTGTTGGAACAAACCCACTGCTATTTGGAAAGAACCTTATATTCCAAAAGCTTTATCAGAAGCACAGACCATCAGAAGTACACTTTGAGCAAGACTGACTTATACCAGCACTGGTCCCCGAATTTTAATTACTAAAATGACCTTTATTTATATTTGAAATAAAGATTACGAGACAAAACATTCAATATGGGACGAATTCCAGTAACTTGAATCTGGGATCCTATGGCGACCTTGCATTTTCAATCCTTTTTTTGAGAAGTTGCAAGTTCAAAATGTTCTCTAATTAGTTAATTTTAGAGATAACATGCGATGACATGCTGACGTCATACAGAAATATGCTGCTTATGGATTACAGTCAAAGCACTATGACAGTATGACAGAATGCTTCAAAATAAGAATGGTAAAGAAATAGAAAAAATTAATCTTAATTGTCTGGTAGTAATAGTAGTACCGGTTAAACATATAGGTTTAGGGTTTTATGGAAATTAAAACCTAAAATTAGGTAGATTACTATCAGCTGATTGTTAATAAATATGTGACTATATCTTGTTAATTATTATATCTAACCTATATCTAATCATTTGAAACTGTCTAACTGTGCATGTCGGGTGATATTTACCTACCGTTTCGGGACAGGTAAAAAGTTGTACGTTCGGCAATTTTATTCTTGAAATTAGTTGAAATTGAAACGACTGACACGACTGTTTCCACGTTTCTCGGTTTCTCAGTTGTTGGCCAGTTTCAATTTGACAACAATAAAAATAACAGGAATTTCCGGATTTTCTCATTTTTTCAACCGAGTTGACCGGCAATCTGATAGAATCGGATATTCGGATTGCAATTTCCTAAAAAAAAAGCTTTACCAGACAGAGGAATCAAAGGATAGGGTATGCTGTGACAATGGACAAAAACAAAAGTTAAGTCCACAGATTGTTAAGTCACAAAAAATGAACTAAAATTACTCTACATGTCATTCATTATTCGTAAACCGTACCGTGCGTAAGCGTAAACACAAAACACAACATAAAAACAAGCACGGTAACATCAAATTCAAGAATCCTTTAATGATTTTTTTTGTCTAACGTTTCATATGACGAACTGCCGACGTAATGAATCGTTATAACCTGGAAATATACGTGTCGCGTTGTAATTCGAAATTGGACAGTTCTATAAAAAAATTCAGATTGGCTTAGATTAGGTTAATTACCCCATTAATAAATTGTTTTCCAAGGCTGGAGATAAGAAAATAATTTGGTAACAATTATCCAGTACAAGTCATTATAGATATACAGTGACTGAACTTGATAATTTTGCATTATCATTATGTTATTTTGTGAATATAACATACTTTTACAAACTCACGATAGCAGACGAATTCTAGTCACTTGAGACACTGGTGATAGTGGTGATTAAGTCAATATTAGTGTACGTCTATAAGATTCGTGTTTCTTATGTAATAATAATTGTTTGAATACATTTTTATAATGAACGCCAAAGCAGTCCAAGCAATTGCGTTTACCCTTTTGGGTTGTATGCTAAATAATATATTTCTTGAATACATTATAAAGTAAGTATATATTTTTAAGTAATTTATTTTATTAATGCATTTTAATTTGTAGGTTAGATCCTGGTGCAGGACATTTAATAACATTTTGTCAGTTTTTATTCATAGCAATCCATGGCTTTATTTTCACTTCTAAGTTCGGATCTGTTAAACCAAAGATTGCTTTTCCAGATTATTTAAAATTAAATCTTTTCTTCTTTACAACAAGTGTTGTAAATAATTGGGCATTTGCATTCAACATTCCTGTACCATTACATATGATATTTAGAGCAGTAAGTTTTAATTTATTTCATACTGCAAATAATCTCTCTTTTTAAATATTTCAGGGATCTCTTATAGCAAATATGATTTTGGGTATTGTGATCGTAAAAAGAAAATATACTTTGGAAAAATATGTATCGGTATTACTTATTACATTTGGAATTATAATCTGTACGTTATACTCCACAAATACGCAAGCCCAAGTTGTAGGTGCAATTAAAATTTTATTTTCTTCGATTGCAATTTTTTTTATTTTAGGCATGTTCCGATTGTGAGACTGATTATCAAAACGTACAAAGTGAAGTGTCACCTGACCACTTTTTCTGGTGGGTTATTGGTATTATTTTATTGACGGGAGCTTTATTAATGTCTGCTGGCATGGGTATATTCCAAGAACAACTTTATAAAAAACATGGAAAACATCCTCAAGAAGCTTTATATTATACTGTAAGATATATTTTATTTTTTTATAGAAAGCCAGAAAAATACATTACATTTTTTTTGCAGCATTTATATCCATTACCTGGATTTCTTCTATACTCTAGTAGTTTAATAGAACATGCATCAATAGCAACAAATAGTGAACCTTTCACAGTACCACTACTTAATTTAGGGATTCCTTTAATTTGGGGATTCTTATTACTAAATGTGATTACTCAATATATGTGCATCAGCAATGTTTATATTTTAACTACAGAATGTCAGTCACTCACAGTAACATTAGTAATTACATTACGAAAATTTTTCTCGTTACTGTTTTCTATTATTTATTTCAAAAATCCATTTACATTGGCCCATTGGATTGGCACTATTATGGTATTTACAGGTACCTTAATGTTTTCCGAAACACATCATAAAATTAGAACGGCATTCACTACTAAGAAAGATAAAGCTGAATTGGAAGACACTGACAAGAAGAAAAAATAATTAGGAAAATAGTTTAGAGAAATTTATTTCTGTTGACACTTTTGTTTATCTATATAATTTTTCTTTATATTATTAATTTAGATTACACCATAAGCATTTAAAAAGTGTTATAGAATTGTGAGGAATAGTTAATGTAAAATATCAAAATATGATAAATAATCGGAATGTAGGTATTTTGTTGATTACATCACAGAAAAATCAAACGTAAGGTCACTAATCGGCAATAGTAATATGATGTATACCATTTGAAGAAAGAATTTTCTGTTTATTGACAGAAGTTTTTATTCTATATAATGAATTGCGCTATCATCATAAATATTTTTTTGCTCAGTAATGATTGATGGCTTACATTATTTTTATTTTTTTACAAACTATAAAATGAATGATGCAATAAATGTTTTGAGTTTAAATTGTTGTTTTTTTTACTTAATCAAATTAAATGAACCTATCCTTCAACTGAACGGGTCTATCCAATTTTCATTTTCCATGGTGGACAATTATGTTAATTTAAAATGCATTGTTCTAATATAACTTTTTTTATTTACTCAAACATAAATTATCAAGAAAGGAACATTAACATACATACACACATACTAATATTAATCCAAAAACAAATGGGAGATCACAGTAACAAAATGTCTTAACAAAACTAATGGTATGGAATTACCAAGATTTTTCAATTAACTATTAAGTAAATACATCTTTAATATTTTGAAATTGTCTAATTGCAAGATCAACAGGCAGCTCAAATTTGTACCCTGATAAGGTATCAAGACTTTTTAAACTGTCTTGGAAACCTAAAGAAGAAATATTAAGTTAAGAACATTTTTCAAAATATACAACTAAAGCAACTTTCACATTTTGATATGTAAATGACTATAACTTATCATTCAATAACAAAATATGTTTTAAGATATTTTATAGACTTGCATCTAAGTTATATTGTTTTTACTCACCTGTCTTTGCTACATAGCTCCAAGGTTGATAATGCATCTTTACCAATTGATTGCAAGTAAAAATTAAATTTAACCAGGGTACAAGTTTATTAGCACTAAAACGAATAAAAGTTAAGAAATCTATGAATTTTGAATAGACAAAATCTTACTTCAGGGCAGCACAAATAAACGCTTTGAAATGAGAATCAAAACTTCTCTTATATGGGGTATGTGTTGAAATAATATTGTCAATACAACAAAGCATATTGTGTTTATTTGAAGAAGGGGCAGCTCCAGCTATATCCAAATTAAAACTTTGAGATAATTTTCTCGCTGGGGTTGAATTGTACTTCTCTCCATTTTTCATGTGATAATACTCTAGAATAATCTCCCAGGCATGTATTTGAGTATTAATAAGAGAGCTTCTTCTAGGAAAACATCCAATAAATGGAACAAGACTGGAACTCTGTGTTGAAGTTGCACCATGTTGGATGAGATCTCTTATACAAGTTGCTAAATATTTCCGCACAGCTGTAGTGAGCTGGACATTGCACATAATTGTTTGAGATTCTGAGTCACTACTATAGTCCCCTTGAGTACCCTTGCCTTCATTTTGTTCTGCTAGTTCTCTTACTCTAGCAATTGCCATTTCGAGTTTTGCCCGTAAATCGCTACAAATCAAAAAATTATTCACAGCACATTAACGTTAAAAATTAATTTCTTACCCCCAATGATTTACTTTCATGGTTTTTTTCAAATCGTTTTTCCTAAAGTGGTTTGAACCACAGCCCAGCTGTAATACAGCAAACATTTGTAAAATAGTAGCAGTTTTTTGTATTAAACCTAATGTAGTTTCACTCTTATAAGGTTGTTTAAGTGCATGATAAGAACAACCACAAGAGCATTTTGTATGTTTCGTATCAGCTTGTAGATAACTTATGAAACGTTCCAAATCAGCAACTTGTGTTTTCAACTGTGCAACAAGATGTTCTTTAACACGAAGAGGGCTCACGAGCTGATCAAGAGCTACACTTATTTGTTTGCTGACATCGGCTTGAGTCATCTACAAAAGCATACAATACAATTTTATCAAAAACATAAATAAGCAAGATAGATACCTGGTAATAATTTTGCTCATCAAGTTCTAAATTCATTTTTGTCTTCAGCTCATTCAAAATAACACGCTGTCTTTCCAATAAGACATCTTGAGGAACTCCTGCTTCTCCATTTTCAAAAGCATACTGTTCTAGTTCTCTTAGTTGAGATTTCAGTCTATTGATCAGTTCTTTTTGTTGGGTACGCCTTAATCGAACAGCTTCGGCTAAGCTAGCCTCATCCATACGTTCTTTTACTAAACCTATATCTGGAATTCCTCGAAATGCAAATTCTTCAAGAGATTTCAACAAATCTTCTTTATCTTCTGAAGGAGCAATAACTACTTGACGCAATCGAAATTGTACCTAAATGGTGAAGTTAGTAATAATCAATACACTGATTTGGAAATAATTTCTTTACCTGTGCAAAATGTGTAGTCAAGGCAAATAATGAAGAATTTAAAAGTTCCTGTTCTTCCTCTAGGCTTCGTATTTTTTCTAAGGAATATCTAAAATATTACTGATGAGAGTTAAATTTTCAAAGACAAATTACTTACTGATGCTGGTCACAATCAAAACTTAATTTGTCTAGGTCAAGATCACTTTCTTCATCATTTGGAGCACCAAGAGGATCCCAGCGTTCGCCGGTAGGTCGTTCTTCAGGAGAAATATCAGGTGTACCTGGATCCATGTTTACATATAATAACTTTTACTGCTACCGTATGGTTGACTAGAGTGTACTACAGAATATGTAACATTATACTGATATTTTTAAAAATTTTAGTTTGATATTCATTTCAAATATGTACATTGATAGCAACGTATATTTCATGATAACATAAATAATACGTTTCCTCAACCTCAACACGACACAAGTATAAATTGAAATTTGCAATGACAATTGACAATGTTGACAACAGATAGTATTGACATTTAGAAATGACAACTGTAAAAATAAATAATTATAGTACATTTTCTTCTTCTTCACTTGATATAGTTCAATCGCCTAACTCATAAATTTTGTTTATGAGTCAAGTACACGGATTCACAGAACATTCCTTTATTCTGTGACGGATTTCTTAAATTAAGAAATCCGTGGTCAAGTATCAAAGATTACACTGCTTCTGTGATCTAGATCTTTAATATTTCTTTCTAAGTTTCCATCATGTTTAAGTAGATTAATTTGTTGTATAAACACTAACCAGCATTATTTATAACATTAATAAAATATTCCTGTTAAAAATTGAGCATTTGTAGTGAAATGAAAACATCTATGCCCCGAAACAGTTCCGTTTCAATTTTCAAAAGGAGTAATTCAGAACCAGTTCAAATCCAGAAGATTCAGTTAACTGGAAAGCGGCCACGTTAGTGACTAAAAATTGTCAAAAAAATTTGTTATTGGTTATTGGTGGTGTACGAACGAGTCATTAATGAAAACAGAAAAAATCTTATTTATATGCTAAAAATATCAAATGGGACTGTATAGGTAAATGAATACTAGACTGCAATTTTTTTTATAAAGTTGATTAATCATTCGTAATACGAGAAGTGTACGAAACGGAATATTTTGGTTTGGTACTTCATTACTAGGATCAATGGTCCGTAACTAACTCAAATAATTACGAAACTATAAAAGGGTATTTATGCTTTCAATGAATTCTTTAGTCTAATATTTGCATATCACCAGAAACTATTCATTCTTTTCATTGTGTAATATTAACAAACGTCTCATAACCTATTACTATTTCAGTTGACTTACATTGATAATTTTCGGAAAGAAAAGTACCATCAATATGAATAAAGAAGTGAAGCATAACCGCACTCCTAAACGTACACCGATAACGGAAGACTATGAAATCACAAAGCAAGTTTTGGGGCTAGGAATAAATGGCAAAGTGGTTGAATGTTTTAACAGAGCGACGAAAGAAAAATTTGCCTTAAAGGTAGCCTTATTACCAATACATTCAGTGAAATTTCTATTAGTCATTGATTGAGTTTGGCGACCTTCAATTTTTGTTTATTTTCAGATACTTGTGGATAGTGTTAAAGCCAAAAGAGAAGTTGATTTACATTGGCGTGCAAGTGGGTGTCGTCATATTGTTAATGTCATTGATGTTTATGAGAATACGTACAATAATAGTACATGCTTGCTTGTGGTTATGGAATGGTAGGCATTTGTTAATTTGTTAGTTTATATTTTTTATTTTGTGCTGTTTTTGTAGTATGGAAGGGGGGGAACTGTTTCAGAGAATACAGGATAGGCCAGATGGCGCGTTTACTGAAAGAGGTAAAATTTATGGTATAAGTGAAAAACAACTTGGTGATTATTTGAATTTTATTTTTAGAAGCAGCACAGGTTATGCATGAAATTTGTATAGCTGTCAAATACCTACATGATAACAACATTGCCCACAGAGATTTAAAACCAGAAAATTTGTTGTATTCAAAAAAAGGCAGTTATGGTGTACTTAAATTAACTGACTTTGGCTTTGCCAAAGAAACCCTAGTAAAAGACACTCTTCAAACACCATGTTATACTCCATACTATGTTGGTATGTGTTATTAAAAGAATTGTAGGTAGGTAGTGTTATTTAATATTTATTTTATTTACAGCTCCTGAAGTACTAGGACCAGAAAAATATGACAAAAGCTGTGATGTATGGTCGTTAGGTGTCATTATGTATATTTTGTAAGTTTCTACCGACTAATAGAAACATCATATTGACTTTATATTTTTTAGGTTATGTGGTTTTCCTCCATTTTATAGCAATCATGGTCTTGCTATCTCACCTGGTATGAAAAATAGGATACGAATGGGACAGTACACTTTTCCCAATCCAGAATGGCAAAATGTTAGTCAGGATGCCAAAGATCTTATAAAGGGCATGCTCAATGTTGATCCCGCAAAACGTTTTACTATAGAACAAGTAATGAGCAATAGATGGATTGCAGTAAGTTTTTAAAGTTATTCAGAAGATATAGTTTTTTTGTAACGACTATTCTTTTTAGCAATACACAGCAGTTCCTCAGACTCCACTACATACGAATAAAATGCTAAAAGAAGGTGTAGAAATGTGGCCAGAGGTGCAGGAAGAGATGACACGTTCACTGGCAACAATGCGTGTAGATTATGACCAAGTACAAATAAAAACATTGGAAAATTCCAATAACCCTCTCCTAAATAAACGTCGTAAAAAAACGGCAAATACAGTTAAATCATAAACCTGTCCTTAGCAAAAATATCTTCGTTTTAAATAAATCTACAATATTTGTTTAACTATTAGTGATTTATAAAATCATTTTCTTTAATTCTAGCACATTGGCTTGATCAAGTCGAATGCATTTATATAGGAAGAAGAGTATTCGTAATTTGTTATTTTTATGTTCAAATGAATTTAAATGTACTTTAAACTAACTTTATATGTAGAATCACATAAACAGTTTAAATTTTCATGATTATTTTAAAAATTACATAGGAAAAAATTTGTATTATTTGAGCACAACATCTGTTTGTAAATGTACGCAAACTATTTATGTACATAATTTATTTATTTTTGTGCTCTAATTTTTTAATGTACATCACTTAAATTTAAGTATACTTGTAGTAATTGTAAATGTATTATAACGCTAAAATTGATGCTACGACGCTTTTTTTGCAAGCGTTAATCATAAAATTACTGTTATAATATTAATTCTAATGCTTAACTATACAATACAAACTTGTGGTTTTTATACGGAATAGGAACTTTATTGACAAAGTAAGATTTTATTCTTTTTTATTAAACATGAATTTATTGGCGACTGAAAATTAATTTATTTGGTCATTAAAAAGTAATGAGAAATAGTTAAGCATTTTAAAGACAAAAATATTGTGCCTTAATAAGTAGATTTCTAAATATTAACGCTCTTCAGTTTGTTCAGTATTTAAAAAAGATACAAGCAGGTTAGTTACAGGAAAATATATACAGCAAATTGTTTGTGCTTGAATGTTTCCGTTCTACAATTCTACTTGTACAACAACAACCAATAATCTTTTATGCATAAATAGTTAATTTTGTGTTATCACAGGTTGACCACAGAAAAGTAACATCCTGTTTGGTCAGAGCTGTTTGTTTTTCTGTGAATTTTTTATGAAACTTTGCGCATATAAATATGTAGCATATTTTCTGTTACACTCATTATTTTCTCTTTCAATTTAACTTCTGACAATTTTTTTGGAATAGAAAAATTTCTAGTGTCCATTAAGTTGCTCTCAACTTATATAAAATTACAATTGAACATACTGTAACTCTGACAGAAAAAATTGCTATTACACGAATTTACTTCAAACTATGAATTTCCTGGAATTTGCTCAGTTAACGAATACAAAATAGTCCTGAAAAATCTATGTTAAAAATAGAATGCTTATTGTTCCTAAAATTTATAGGTTGTGAGAGTCCAAAACTTATTTTTAAAATATTAAACATTAAATAAGTTGTTAAACTGTTCTGAACATTGAGCAAACACTACCAAACAGTTTGTGTGCAATTTTACAAAAACTGTATAGAAATATATATTTGTAAATATTATTCAGTATTGGTGCTAGACTTACTGAGCGATTTTAATGTCAAAATTAGTTGTGTTATTATTACTACTAGTACAATACTTAAAAATGTATGCCAGAAAAAAAAAAAATTGAAAATGTGTTGTACATTTATTACAAACCATTTTACATATTATGTATTATGAATACATAATTTTTTAAGGTATGTTATTAGCATATGTTGTTTGTAAAAGTTAAATGTCCTTAGTACCTTTTCATATTGAAATTAAAATTTTATATTGAGTAAAATTTAAATAGTACTAGTATTCATTTTTAATAATTTACAGATGTTCGTTGTTATACAAACAAGAAGTTTGTTATTGCAAAAACAAAATATACTAGTAAGAAATAAACTTTATTTTACTACCCTTAATCCAAAAAATGTCCCAGGCTTGAAAACATATAATCTTAATCAGAAACCCGTCGAAATAAAATTATAAAATATAAGAAAAATGTTAAAATCATAACTGAAAATTATGTATAAAGCGTGAAGCTAAAAAAAAATAATTAAAATTGAATTGACAATGCTAGTCTCATTTTGCCATATTCTTGTTGGACATATGTGATGATAAAAAAACTGATAGGTGTATATACAAATAGTATTTAAAGGCGGAAAATTATAATTTAAAATTGGTTAATACATTAGTATGCATCTCTGAATATAAATTATTTATGTTTGACGCAACTGACTTACTACTTCGCCCTTATATTGACAAATGAAAGAGGATAAGAGCTTCGGATAAAAGTGGCTACTTTTATCAGTTGTAAAAAGTATAATAAGCAGACAGAAATTATGGCTTTTGTGGTAAGCAATCTATTATATTTTCTTCACATTTGCAAGTTACTAAATAATAAACATGTTTTACTATATAGTTAATTTAAAAATATTTATATATTTTAAACGATTATTGGGCCTTAGATGTTTGCAGTATTTGATTTAAAAAAAAATATTCTTTAATTTCAAAAATTTTTCAATAATATTCAAGCATATTAAAATTTACTGTCGTTGCATATATGTATTGAAATAACTGTATTTGTTTTTAGGTATTTTGCTATCAGTAAAAAATAATAAGTAAAATAATTTCTGACATGTGTGGTGTAAAAATTTATTTATTTATTATTATTTAAAAAAATGCCCAACATATCAAATTATTTGGGTATGCTATAAAAACTAGTGAAATATTAGTAATGTAACCTAAATAAATGATTCAGATAATCAAAAAAAACATCTGTCACGAATGTTATTTAGGAATGATTAGCAGCATTATCATTATTTTTTTTATTATACACAATATCAAATAGGTAGCTATTTGGTGATAGACAAATTTCCTTCACTAATTTATATTCATTAATGATATTGAACGCACGAGGTCAATTTTGTGTCGATGTAACTATTGAATTGGCATGACTTTTCAAAATTTATCGGACTGGATCGTGACTACATATATTTATGTGCCATCCAATACAATCTAGTCAAAGCTATATTTGTACGTGTAGTTAAAAGTCGCGCGTCAGTGCACTGTCGCTGCTGTATAGGTACTTTACATATCTGTGCCTTTCAAGAATCAAGTATCATACTTTATCATACATTACATGACCTACTTGACCGTTTAGAAAGTAATTAATAAAATTCACTTTCTAATTAAATTTTGTGGGTTTTAGACGAATTTTACAGGTATTTCAAAGCTCCTAAATCGAATTCAGTCAGTTCAGTGCTTCAGCAGTAAGTATTCTGTTTGAAATACTTCTTAATTTAGGATTACATAATTTTTTATAGGTTACTCCATATCGTCAAATATGTCTTGCCCTTTTCTAACAAGGCTTAGCCAAAATTACGTAAAAAATTATGCTCCGATTTTGCTAAAGACGTATGGCAGCCAATGCCCTGTTATCTCCCGAAATTTGAATGATATGATTAATAAGCCAACTACTCAAGTAAAAGGTGATATGTCGTTATACAATAATTTTTATTTTCTCTACTTGGTATTTTTAGATTTTAAGGACGAATCAAACAATGAGTGCCCTTTCCTAAATGAAGTGGCAACTGTTATTAAAGAAGTTAAACAAGATGAAAATATTGTTGAATCAAATATTGAGAATAAAGCCAAGGACAATGAAAGTATGTAACACATTTCTTAGGATTAGTTTGACCTTTATTACGTATAAAAAATATGTTAATGCAGAAAAAAAATTATATTTACTGTTCATATCAGCTTTGAACAGGGTGCAAACGCATAGAGGTTTAAAGGGCCCCATGCACTGGATATTTTACACCGATTTATCGGTCAATACGTACCGATAAAACGGACAATGTATGGTGATCACTCCGTCTAGGTTTATCCGCACTATTGAAATCTGCCTCTGCTAGATTTTATTCGTACGGATTTGACCTGTACCGATCAGTTGAGTAGTGTGTGGGAACACCGTCTGGGTTTCTTCATTAGCGGCGAAGTCAAGGGAGACATGTAAATATATTAACCAGTGATGGATACATTGGCGGCGGAAAGGTAGACCGATCAGCGCATCAAATTTGAATTTAAATTTCACCAAGCAGAAAAATAATTTCGAAATTTATATAACAATAGGGACATTTTAAGCCACTTAATTCGCTTTAAGAGAAAAATTAAAGCATTTAAATAGTAGGTACATCCGTATTAATAATAAGATACATCTTATATAATTTTTTTCAGATCTGAATAATTACGTTTTATTTTTAAAAGATTATGATAATGATCATACGGTATGTTTCACCAATTTGGTAAAATTTATATTGGTTTTTATTTTATGAAAGATTACATTTTTCAAGGGGGCTCGAGCCCCCTCCTATCAAAAGATGGTTCCGCCGCCAATAAATGGATACCAAAGAATTTTGGCTTGAATTTATATCGGTGTACAGAAATTTACCCTGTTTTAGGAAGATTAAAAAATAACCACTGTTTACACCATTTTTGAACAATATCTCTGTCTTTTCTATTTTATGGCTAATCCCGCTGCCACTGCTAAAACAAATTTTCGCCTATTTTTACAACCGATAAATTGAATAAACAGCTAGCAAGTGTATGGCCATCAGCGTGCAACGGGTTAATTCGTAAAGTTTTATCCGAACCGATATATCGATATAAAATATACAAAATGTATGGGGCCCTTTAGTACTTAATGTAAAAATGAAAAAAAAAGTAAATCGATATGTTAAATATAGATGGCAGTAAATAACTTTAAATAAACACACATAGATTTTACAACAAAATTAATGATATAATTAAATAAAAATAATTTTTATTTAAAAGAATTGTCTACTTAGAGCTACAATGTCAAAATACCCTGCTAGATATTTTAGTTAGTAAATAGCAGAGTGCAGATAACTAAGTAAATTATGTTGTATAATAGCAATGAGTGAATAAATTAAGTCGTCATTCAACGATAAATATCAACTTTGAAAAATCTCTCGAACTAAAAAACCTTTTTCTTTACTGGGTAAGTGTTTAGTATGATTCATTTAAAAATATGATAATTTATTGCAGCACAGCAGATTCTGATGGTAATGCAAATTCAATTTAGATTTTTGAATTAAAAAGCTCCTTTAATTAAATCCCTTATATGAAAAATGTCCTGAACACAAAGATATTGATTTTTCCAAGTATAATAATAATACATTAAGCTTTAAATTTATAAAGTTAAATGGTAATTTTTTTAGGCACCTTTGCTTATGATCAGTTCTTCCATCAACAAATTATGAAAAAGAAGCGTGAACATTCTTATAGAATTTTCAAAAAAGTGAATAGACTTGCGGGACCAGGTCAGTTTCCTCATGCTATGGAGTATTCATGGGGTGAAAAACCTATTACCGTATGGTGTTCAAATGATTACCTCGGCATGTCTTGCCATCCTGATGTAAAAAGCGCTGTTCGGTTAGTATAAAAATGTACAAAAAAAAAAAAAATCAAATTAATAATTTAAATTTTTAGTGATGCTTTAGAAAAATATGGTACAGGTGCCGGAGGGACAAGAAATATCTCAGGAAATTCTATTTTACATGAAAAACTTGAAAAAACACTTGCAAATTTGCATCAGAAGGAGGCAGCATTACTTTTCACGTCTTGCTTTGTTGCCAATGATTCTACATTATTTACTTTAGCTAAAGCATTGCCAGGTACAAAAATATCATTTCAAAAAGGATGTTAATTAAAAAGCAATTTTAATGATGGGTAATTAAAATTAACCTTGAATTAAAAATAATTGCATAGAAGTAATGACTAATGATTATTTTTTTAATTCTGACCTTGTCTAAAGTCAACTGATAACTTTTATTTCTCGGATCAATCTTAATCATCCACTTGAAATATGGAATTATTCTCAAATTTTTTTATCGATAATTCTTTTAGGTTGCCATATATTTTCTGATGCTGGTAACCATGCTTCAATGATCCAGGGTATAAGAAATAGCCATGTTCCTAAACATATTTTCCGGCACAATGACCCTGATCATTTAGAAGAACTACTGAAAAGTGTTGATACAAAAATTCCAAAAATCGTTGCATTTGAAACGGTTCATTCTATGTCAGGCGCAGTTTGTCCTCTTGAGGTAAATTGACGCCCATTTGTCAATTTGATACCTATACCTATATGAACACCTATATAAACAAAATTTTCAGGAATTATGCGACATTGCTCACAAATATGGTGCTTTAACATTCGTCGATGAAGTGCATGCCGTTGGATTGTACGGCGAACATGGTGCCGGAATTGGTGAAAGGGAACATGTTCTCCATAAAATGGATATGATTTCAGGTACCTTAGGCAAAGCCTATGGTAACATTGGCGGATATGTAGGTAGTTATCAGTTTCACGTGTACATATTATCAGTTTTCTCCTTGATATGCCTTATTAACTTATTTTTTCACAGCATCCTCAGCTTCGTTGATTGACATGGTGCGTTCCTATGCTGCCGGTTTTATATTTACAACATCTTTGCCTCCAACTGTCTTAGCAGGTGCTTGTAAAGCTGTGGAAATTTTAGCCTCGGCTGAAGGCAGGGAATTAAGAGAAAAACATCAGTCAAATGTGAAATACCTCAGGAATACTTTACTTCGCAATGGCTTTCCAGTGGAACATACTCCCAGTCATATTATCCCGATAAAAATTGGAAATCCTGTTCAGTGTGGTGCTGTCTGTGATACTTTATTGAAAGAAAAAGGTCATTATATACAAGCCATTAATTATCCCACTGTCGCAAGAGGAGAGGAAAAATTGCGCTTGGCTCCAACACCGCATCATACTAAGGAGCTTATGGATAAATTAGTCACAGATTTGAAAGATGTATGGAACGAATTGAACCTGCCGTTTACTGGTTTGCAATGTGGCAAGGTAAAAAATTTAATAATTTGCAAGCATTGGTTTTTACCGAATCTGTTTTAGGAATGCCAGTTCTGTCACCAGCCAATACTATTTGATTTTTACGAGTCAAGGCAAAATAGACTTTGTGCAAACAATATTCGATGTAATATTCCCAACTGCCCTCAGATGATTGCTATTAGAGCATAAGCATGTTAATATATATCTAGGTGTTGGTAAAACAGGGGCTTTAAACATTAGATTTTTCAAATGGTTGTAATTTTGTTGTTGCCTAATCATGACAGTATGGAATCCCGTTATCTGATATAAATTATTTTAGCACAATTTTATTTTTCTATATTTATTGTTTTATAAAATTCGCTTAATATATGTATATAATATATAAGTATCCTAATAAATGTAATTGACATTTTTTTTTCGAGAGCTTTAAATTTCCTATATTTTATCACTACCATGAACCAGATAGCGAGGATGATGCAGATTTATATATTTATTTATTTATTGTTGGTGTTAAATACACATAAGTGTTTACACAAGTCAAATACCAAGAGTAAGAAAAAAAACCTAATACATTCACTATACAAATTATATACTTCTGGGCTAATCCCTGTGATTAGAATGAGGGGTAGAGATATTATTATTATTATTATATACCTACTAAATTTAATATCAACATAGAAAAAGATAAATGAAATAATGTACCTATATATTATTTCAAATAATATGTATATATTATATATTTTAAAAACACCCTATAGGTAGAATAATTACATTGATAAAAAATGCTGAAAGAATAATTATTTTCCAATGATCTCACCATTTCAACTTTCTCTGTTTCTCTATCAAATATTATTCTCTTGAAATTTAAAGACGGTATGAGATCATAATATGGTTTTATAGTAAGCTAGACATTGATATCCAGCCATTTGAAGTCAGTGGGTACAGATGCTCGCAAAAAATTGCCTAAAAATTATTATTCAAAAACTGAAATGATGACGTCATATATGACATTCTTTTCCATCATTCGATTATGTCCGTCCACATTTTAGTAGGTACGTGGTCCCATGACACCTGAATTGTTACCAACCGCTTTTTCCGCCAATGTACATTTAGTATAAAACTTAAATACCTGACAAAAATTTCCATTTTGTACAATTAAAATCAAATGGAAAATGTTTCCATCTAGTACATAATAATAGTAACGTAAACCATTTTTCCCAACTTTAATTAAAATAATTGTACAAGTATATAATTATATAGATAATATAATATCTATATTTTGATTTATAGGCATTTAAAAAATTACCCTTAATCCCTCTCTTAAAGTTGTGTGTAGTAAATTTGAACACAAATATTTTTGGGTCACCTTAGAGTTGTGATATACGTAACAATTAACTAAACAAATATTAAATAATTATTTTCTTCTTTAGTGAGCATAGTTAAGATAAAAACATAAAATATTTTAGCAGTAACAAATTACATAGAATTAGATAAATTTAAAAAAAATAAGAACAATTTAGAATTAACATTTTGAAATTTCAGTAGCTTACTTTTTCATTATAAAATATAATAGGATTTTAACATTAAAAATATATATAGGGTCATGGATAAGGAAACAATTTCGTGCCTTTAGCTGAATTTGGATTTAGAATGGTTTTGTCCCCTATTACTGCGCATCCGCAAGAATATAACAAATAGGGTCGTTGCCATGTTAGTTGGTCCAAAACATTGAGAGAGAGTGTTTCTTAACAAAGTGTGGTCAAAATTCAAATTATAAAATGCAAAGCTTGAGTGAATAAGTGTCGTGATTTTAGCAAAATACGTATTTACGAACAAAGGAAGCAGTGAAGCAAGACAGCAGTCATTTTATAACGGGACGTAGTCTCAACGCATGCTCTATGCAGAGTATCCTAGTGATGATTTTATGTAGCGGCGTCGAATAAGAATTTTGATTTGACGTGTTGTGTAAAGCTTTTGGTTGTATATCTATTATGATATTCTCTATATCGTGTATCAAAGAACTGTTTCAGAAATGTTACGAATTGTAAAGTGATATTTTATAGTGCTGTCTTTGAGATAAAGCTATGAACCGCATCTTTTATCATGTAGGACCAGCGTGTTCCAGCAAATAATCGTGTTTCAAATAATATTAAAGTGCATGTAGGTTACTTGCTAAGTAGATTTATTTATTTTTAAAATGTACGCTAAAGGAAAGGGATCAACAGTGCCGTCCGATGCACAGGCTAGGGAAAAGTAAGTTGATTTCCAATTTTACAATTATTCACCTAAATATAGGTACCTGCTTACTTTAATAACATATTTTCTTAACTTCGTATTGTACCTAAGAAATCCTTCTTGCTAATGTAAGTTTCCTAAACTTTCTACACGGAGACAAGCACGTGCTTTTTTACGATTTATTTTGTTTATATTTTAAACATCTTTTAATAGCCCATTGTTGTTGTTTTATTTTGTTATAGGTACTTAGTACTCTAATGAAGTAGTCTTTGTTAATATTTAAATTTCGTCGGATCCTTAACATATTTAAGTACGAAATGGTATATATTTTTACAAAATATTTTCCACAGGTTGGCATTGTACGTTTACGAGTATTTACTGCACGTTGGTGCCCAAAAAGCGGCCCAAACATTTTTATCTGAGGTAAAATTATATATATTTTTTTGTGATATATACCTAAAATAAAATAATATTGTAGATACGGTGGGAGAAAAATATAACGTTAGGAGAACCACCAGGATTTTTACATTCATGGTGGTGGTAAGTTGTCATTTTATTTTTAATTAATAATTTTATAGTGTTGATTATTTATTCCAGTGTGTTTTGGGATTTATATTGTGCGGCTCCAGAAAGAAGGGACACTTGTGAGCATTCTTCAGAAGCAAAGGCTTTTCATGATTACGTGAGTATTTTTCTGTTCTGCTAGTATTTAGTTGGATCAATACTTCGTGGTGTTGATATGTGGCAACGTCGCGCGGAGTATACGCGTTTGACCAGGTATATTCGCCCAGTTCAGTACTCGACGAAACGCCGTTTTTAGTTTTTGAAATTGCACGTTGAATGTATCAGTTTATTTGAAACTTAGATGAATTAATTCTGGGCGGATTTATTTAATCAATGGTTTATGATCACTTCCTTCGGTGCGCTGTTTATATTGTTTAGCTTATATTTATTTGCTCGTTTGGTTAACATTCTTACAGCCCAAGTAGAGAGCCTTGAATTTTTATCTACCGAGCTAGAATTACGGTACGACGTACGACAGTAGTTTTGATATCAAGTCGACAGCTCTTCGGTGTCTTGGCAACGAAAAATTATAACTGCTTTTCGTCGAGAATAACTGCTTTTTTAAATTTGGATAATTTTTTATGTTTGGAAATATTAAATACATATTTTTATGTCTTACGTTCAAGAAACAGCGAAATAATGTTCCATGCATTGAAGGTGATTATTTTGACCTTTATATATATATAAAAAATATTACAGGGTCATATATAGGTATAATAAGAGTAATACTTATTATTTCAAATAATACCTATGCCGTCACAACGACAAAAATGTCAAATTGATTTTAAACCTTTAAAATAAATTACAAATTTGTTTCTTTAACTTATCCTGCCAGAAATATTTATTTTATTGATATGAAATATATCGCTATTTATTTTAAATGACATTATACCTAATGTTGCACTAAATTTTGTGCAGAGCAGTGCATTATATTACTTAGGTATATTATTTTTTGCATTTAAATAATGTATACCTATTCAATTCAAAATAATTTTCAATAAAAACATTTTATTTATGAGATTTTTTTAAATAGACAAGAGTACCTACATATTCTACGTCAAATTTGAAATGATAGAAATTTTTGTTTTAATTATACAGTTTCACTAGTAATGTGGCCGATTTAGAAGTAATTATTAACGTAACAGAATATACGTAATATTTACGTAACAATAAATTTTATTTGGAATAACGTAATGTACAAATAAGTATACTGTTTATTTAGAAATAATCCTCATTGCCTAGTAAATAAGGTACATACCTTTGTATAGTTTATAGGTTTATGGTATTTTATGTATTATATTTACGTTTGTATTAGGGTGCGCATTTTTCTACATTCTACATTAGCAGTTGCTTTGTACAAATGGTAAATATTTTAGGCGCCTTACTCGGTACTATTTTTAAAACGATACTTATTATTTTTTAATTATTAAATTAACTAAAACTTTTAAGACAATATGTATAGACATCTAAATTTACCCATCTAAAAATTACAAAAACTATAGCTACAACATGAACCAATTCACCGAGTTCTATTGATGTCTACAGTTCCAAAAATAAAACTTTCTTCGTGCTGTTACATCAATATTTATTTTCGAAATGCAGATACCCATAATGTAGATAATATCCTAACATTCTTTATAAGTATTTGTATACAATAATTATGCATTGAATATTGACATCGAAAATGTTAGTATCATTAATGCGTGCATGAATACTTTAGCAAGTTTAATTGCCTCAAAGATACTAGTCTAAAAATATAACCTATAAGTACTGTGTAAATGTTAGGTACACAGATTCAGCAAAAACTAGTCTGCTCTGACTTCAAACAATGCTAAGATGGACAGTTTTTATTGGCTCACAATACTAAACTAATCTTATTTTCCACATCCTGAACTCGACAAATATTTATAAATTTGATAATCTTGGCAAATATATTTCTCGGAGGTGGTTTACAAGGTTTACTAACAAACACCCGGCAAGCGTCGGGTCTGATCGACTGTAGTTGAACGTTGTAAGTCATCGAAGAGTTGGATGAACTATATAGATAACGGTGTATCTATAAATTTCTTGTACGGATAGGTCTGTCTATCGCAAGTTGTCTAATAATAATTATGCAATTAACAAAATATTTTACCCGCGGAAACAAAGAAACCATTGGCCTTCACAGTAGGTATTCAGTCCATGGTGAAAGGTGGAAAATTTTAACTTGGCTCCAGTTGTACAAAATAGTTCTTTTTATACAGGAATAATTGTATTTTCCGACTAAGCAAAAACATGCCCCGGCACATTAAATATCAGTATCAGTAAATATTTACAGTGAATTAAACGTAGTAAATACCTGCCCTTTATCGTTTTCTGTTTATAAGTCAGCCTGTAACAATTATTGTTCTGCTAATAAAAAAGTACGTAGGTACTCATTTTTGGCATGGCCTTAATTTTATTTTATCGCTCAAGGGAAATAAAAATGTTCGTAACAACGAACATGTATTGTGTCGGAAACTAGAGGTGGGTATTATGTATTTAAATATATTCTAATTTTAAACGTGCATTTATAAATTTTCGATTGCGCATTTGCAGTTTCCTGTAAAATAAACATTGCTTTTATGACTTTATGGATATTAGGCAGCATTTCGAGGAGAATTCTAGATCAACTTCGTGATTTAGTTTGTTTACCAAATACTGGGTGACATCTAAAAATGTATTAAAGGGCAGAAAATACTTGCACACAGCAGATTATTTATATATTGGGGTCCGTAAATCATATAAATGTTAACTAGCGTTTTGACTGTAAAATTTTAAATTTGAGAATGAACTAGAAATATTATGTATTTAATAGGTGTTATCCATATTTATTATTTTCAGTGTTAATGAATTGTTATGTACAAAGGCTTAAAAACTACGCGGTGAAATTAAAGTGCATTAAGGTCGTTTTAAAATATCAGTAATTACAACGGTGTTCTTACTACTCAATCTTTTTTAGCACGCTAGTGAAAGGCCACTCTAAATTTTACAAAAGATAAATTAGAAAGCGAGATTCCAAGATTTCTATGCGTACTATTTAAATGCTACACTTAGCAGTGCATTGTTGCCGCGACGAAATTAATTTCACTAATTAAAAAATAAATAAAAATTGATATTTATTTTAAAACAATTTAAAAAAAAAACAATTTATATAGTTTGTATTATAGAAATAATATTTTAAATTATTTTTAAATATCTGATTATGTTTGATAATACTTGTAATATCCAAATATTACTTTTTGTTTTTTTTTTCAGGGTTTTGTAAATTCTGGATATGGAGTAAATGGAATAGCACATGTAAGTTTATATTTAAAATTTTACATTTTACATCATCTGCTAGTTGCAATTTCAGCAGACAATTTTCATATTCGAATTTTTTTAATAATTAGATTTAAATTTCCACTAGCAGTTGTTAATACTGATTTATCATATAGAACCATTTTTTACTATTAGAAAAGGGCATGTTTCAGAATACAGGACCGGCTCCAAGTCCCTTGGGTCAAATGCCACCTGCGGATGGCATGCCAAGTGGTCCTTTACCTCCTGGATTCTTCCCTGTAAGTATATTTTACTTGTGTGGATTATTTTTAGACATACTTTATTACATATTTTGATAATATTGGTCAGATATATAAAAATTTGTATAAATTTATGGACAATTAAATGCATATATGTTGGCCCATATTGATTTTGTTGAAAAAAATATATCAATTTCATGTTTTATTTTAGAATTCAACATTACGTCCGTCTCCACCAACGCATCCTTCGAGTCAACCATCGCCGCATTCGCAACCCCCACCACCACATTCACAAATTATGACATCACAGCCCTTTATGGGTCCGAGATATCCAGCAGGTCCAAGACCTGGTGTAAGGATGCCTCAAATCGGAAGTGATTTTAATGGAGTATGTATATGTGTCTGTCGTTTTGTAACAAGGTAACATTGGACGTTATTAAAAAAATTTAACGGAAATGGAAAATAATCATTATTAGGTAATGATGTGTTAAAACATTCACCGTCTGTGAAGATTCCAATGATATCCTGTTTTCAAACATAAAAAGTAAATTTACATATCATTCGACAATGTATCCAATTTATTTCATTTAACATATATATATATTTAAAGCCGCCAGGACAGCCTTTGATGCCGAATAATATGGATCCTACAAGACAAGGTAAATATGTCTTATAAAACAGTCGTATATATATATATTTTTTTTTTGTTTAAATTTGATAATACCTTATAGCTACAGAGCTTTCAGCTAAAATGAGCAGATTTAACTGCTATTCTTTAAATTAAATACTAACAGAACAACTAGACTATAGATATCAAAGTGTAAATGAAATAATTCTTTGGGATTGTATATTATATTAAACTAATGAAAATGAACTGCACGAAATAAATTGTTTTTTTTTAATAAGCAGAATTTTTCTTAAAAGTTTCCAAAACGATATGGACTCGCTTTTTGGCTGTAAGGTGTGACGATAGCAATTAATTATTAATAATTAATAAAGTTACTTTAATATTGATTATAACAAAAGAGAGAATTGCACAAGCATGAAGCGGTTTCATAATATACTACACGAAACTAAATAGGGATGCTGCTTACACGCTATTGTAATCGGTACGATAACGAATCACTTTTAAGTTTCCAAATAATGAGTACACAATAACTAACAAATGATTTATGCTTCATATTTTTAGCTAAGGATTTCTATATGTCGACGTTCTTTCTGAGACAATCCTGTGAAATAAAAAAATAAATAATGAGTATAAATTGTTTGTTTTTAAAAAGATATAAATGAATTTAGCATACTATTTTGAATCGAATAGCATGATCTGTAGCCTTCGACTAGAAATTTTGAAAATGTCTATATGTGTATATTCGTAAAAATCTCGCGATTACTAATTAAAATGAAAAAGTGTTTTATTATTCTACGGGTTTCAATAGAACTATAAAAATTGAAGCTGTTTCCCTATTTAATTTTGAGCAGTGTATGCCTCATGTAATGCATCTATTTCTGTCTCCAGGTGAAGGCGGAGAATTTGTAGGTTGGCAAGGTAGGCAAATGCGCTCCTTCACCATCACACATCCATATGCATACACTTCTTCTGCTTGCTTTGCTTTTATATCATATGAGCCATGCAGAAAAATTATGCAGAACCGTTTTTAGTTATTATTTTTTAGGAAATTTACATTTTCAGTTATTATTTAAACCAGGCAAAAAAAGTTTTTAATTTTCAAGATTGGAATTAAAGTTTGATTTATTTCACATTGATTGTAGTGTTCCAGGACTTAAAAGTAAAAAAAACTTTGTAGGTATTATGCATGTAATGAAATATATAATATGGTCACTTATACACTTTTTTGTTACTGAATTGCATGTAAAAGTCTATGTTTCAAACAATATTTTAGTTGAAATTATTCGTAATTAATTACAATTTAATAAGTATAGGAATGATATGTCAAATACCATGAGATTAAATTATAGACCAATTTGGGCAACTAATTATTAAATGTTTAGTGACTTACTACCACAATAATTAAATATACATTTTTTTTAAAAGGTTTTGAGCATAACAAAAACACAAGCATATAAAATAACGATAGAACACTTTCTGCATTTAAATTTTCTGAAAAATAAATAATAAAAATGTATGCATATTTTTTGGTAGCATGGTATATCTTATTGGTGCTGGCATGCGGTGTCGTTGGTGCTGTACATACCTCAAAAGACACCTCTTTCAAAAATAATAAAAAACAAATTTTCCGTTAGGTCCACCAGCAGCTATGAATAGAATGAACCCACCAAGGGGGCCTTCCATGGCACCTTTAGGACCAGGTACCTATGGCCCGGGATTAAGGGGGCCACCGCCTAATAGTAGTTTAGGTCCAGGGGGGCCTATGCCCCCGATGACAATGACGGGTCCTGGTGGACGACCGCAGTGGCAACCTAACACATCAACGGTAAGTGGAACTAATACCACCATCTAGATTCCAATATTTTGGTGGCCAGCAGTTTCTTATGCATTATATTAGATGTCCAACATATTTAAAAGAAATTTCAGATATGAGGTTCGAACACATCTCAAAGTTTGTATATAAATTGATTTCCTTACATACAAGAATTTATATCCTTAATATAATAATTCTCTGATAGGGGAATAAGATATCAGAATTGTAAAGAACAAAATTATAAATTAAAAATTTTATTGAATTTATTATTATAAAATACAATACAACAATATTAAAGGAGGATTACAACATCTTTGTACTATGTTACTATCTACTAAAAGTAAGCAATATAGTATAGAAATAATAAATGCATATTTTCTAGCCGATGAACTATTCATCATCATCGCCAGGCAACTATGGGGGACCTCCGGGATCTGCGGGTCCCGCTGGCCCTGGTACCCCCATCATGCCTAGCCCACAAGACTCGAGTAATTCTGGTGGAGAGAACATGTACACGCTGATGAAGCCTGCAGTGGGTGGGAACATGCCGGGGGATTTCCAAATGGGAGGTGGGCCGGATGGATCGGGCCCCATGGGTCCCATGGGGCCTAACTCAATGGGACCGGTGTTAAATGGAGACGGGATGGACGGTATGAAAAACTCCCCTGCCAATGGAGGACCAGGTACGCCAAGAGAGGATAGCGGAAGTGGCATGGGGGACTATAACATTGGATTTGGAGGAGGCGAAAACGTGAGTAGTTGCGGTGGCCGGTGCTTTCGCTTTCAGGGGTCCCACTAAACACGTAAATTTGCCTTTTTTTCCCGAGTTACCCAGTTAGTCATATGTCATTTTAATACTTGGTAATTCTCTCGAATTGTATGTGGGTAAGAATTCAGTTCTGTTAGAGTTAGATATTTGCTTTAACAGTTACTAAGTGTAATTAATGGTGGAAGATCGAGTTTCTGAAAAGTTAATAATTTTCTTTTTGTTCCTGTTAAAAATTAAGACAGTTCTAGCAAGCAAAAAAACTTCTTTTTTTATACATAGAGTAAGGTTCTTAACTTCTATATTTAAAAGTAATACTCGATCTTCAACTGTGAATAGGGACAGTGAAGCGACCTTAACAGAAGCAGTAGATTCGTATAGTAGGTGTTTTTATTAAATGCTACTTGGCTTTAGCTACAACATTAATTCAGTAGTGAAAATATCTTTCGTGGACTATTGGTCCATTCTAATAAATTAGAAACTGATCCTAATACCTTTCCTAAACGTAGTTAATTCCTGGTGGGACCCCTGCGCTTGTAGACTGACACTTACCCACTAAAGGTCGCTTTCCTTGCAGGACCAAACGGAATCAGCTGCTATTTTGAAAATAAAAGAGAGCATGCAAGAGGAGGCCAAGAGGTTTGAGAAAGACTCGGACCACCCTGAGTATTTTATGCAATAACTCCCCTCCCTCGCCTCTTGGGCTGGTGGACGCCTCTTCCTCTTCCTAACCTGTACTAACACGGGCGGTGGTGTGCTCAATACTCAGCTCTTCCCTGCGCCAACCGACTTCACTAGTCATGAGTGTTCTGTTCTGTTTGCAGATATTCCTGTGAGGCTGAGCTGAGATAGAGCAACCCGACCTGACCCGGACACCATTGGACAATTGCAGTCGTTACGGTCCTTCAACTCCCAACCACTACTAGCACATCACAGAACCAGCCTCAAAAAGTGTCAGACACAAGACCTCCATCATTCAATGTCCACCAGCCTAGGCATAGACTATCAGGTAATGGATAAAACAAATTGCGCAATTATAACGAATTAATAATCCTATTTTTTAACCTACGTATTATTTTTTTTGGCAATTTTTCAAAAATTATATTTATTTATTTTTTCTTACAATATTTAGAGATGTAACTATCATTAAAATATAAAATTTGATTTATAAAATTAATCTAAATTACCTAATCAGCTGTTAATTGTTCTTGTACCTGTGCAGTTTGTTTGATAAATCTCTGTTACCTGAAACTCTATATAAGGTTGGATGTTTCACAGCGTTCTGTGTTGTCGTGTACTACTTGCATGTGTCTACATTCCTCTACGGGGCAGGTTAAGGTCGGCTGGGGTTAGGCCAGTTAAAAGCCGCTACTGGACATCACAAACTGTAGTTTTATATAAATTTTTACAGTAGATTTTAAGCGACTTTAATCTGTCCCTGCCTGTCATTTTTTCACCTCTATGTGTACATGCAACACTTCAGTGCAAGGAGTTCTCTCTAAAGTTTCCAGTGTAACTAAACACAAGATTATGTTCTTAACACTGTACCTTTTCCATCAGAATTGTTTCGTATCATTTTTATTTAATGAAAATTTATGATCTTGGACCGTATTAGGGTAAGATAAACGATTATTATTTATAAAAGTTTCTCTTAAAAATATATACTTAAATGAGTTATTAGAATATTAATTTTATGTATGTTTGTATGAATGTATTGACTGATATGTGATATGAAAATATTGTGAAAATGTATGATTCATTTAATATTGTTTTCTTTTTTGTATGATGGATAATAAATATTAAAAGTTTAACACTGTCTTTTTCTAACGGCATTACCTAATCCCTAAATCCCTTGCTGCACAAAGAAATTAAACCTCTTGGATAGGCATTCTGATAGTGACGAAGAGGGTAAAGATAAATTATATTCCACAAAAAATTGTTTTAATAAGTAATAATGGCACTGAACTATTGGAAGTTATGAGTGGAAATTTCATTAGATCTATTTGAGGAACAACTATATGAGGACTAATGTCAAAGTCACGAATATGTCGGTAGTTCAAAATTAATGGCCAAATTTGTTTTAAAGAGCTATTATTACCACAATAGGTTGTACGTTACTCTGACTACAGAATAGAGACTATACATGTATTCTTGATTACTGAAGTGTCTTAAAAATTAATTCGTAAACAACTTAATTTGCGTGTTCGCAGTAATTCACTCTTGAAGGCGATAAACTGATACAATACAAAAATGATCAAACAGCTCAGGATAATAATACATTTATTTTTCCAGAGAAATATCCAGGTTTGTTCGAAATAAATACTTTTGTACGGCCACGGTACCGTCACGAGATTACATGCACTGAAATTAGGTGCATGCGTCAAGTTGTTTGTACCGTGCATGGAATCGCGAATGTTTCGAACGTTCACTTGACCGAAATATGAGTGGGGACAAACATAACATAAACAAACATAAATTTGTAAATTCTTGATCCTTTTAATTTGTTTTGTATTGCGTCTCTTTCCTGCCCTATAATTGGATTTTCTGTGGGGCAGTATATTTCCTAAATAAATAAATAAATTTATAAATAACCTAACCAGCTACTTCTGAATTTAACTTCGAAGTTGTAAACAATGTCGTATGCAAGTAATTATTTAAAATTAAAAACTTGAGTCATGTATGGTCATTTTTAAGTTCGATTTACTATTTATCAATCAAAAAAACGACTAAATTGAACAGCTTTACTGTAAAATATAAACGAGATTACTCAGAGCGCATGTCTATAAAAAGAGTAAACAAGTGGTTCCTACACATGACACATGACCATGTACTGATCTAGGGATGATGTTCCTCGATTCAAAATGTATCGATACGTATCAAACGATCTAGTATCGATACTTCTAAATATCGACCTCGAAAGTATCGATAACCGATATTTCGCCGTGGTACCCTCTCTTCTACAACACGACAAATGTAGAAATTCTTGATAGGTATATGAGTGAACAGAAAAGGGCAATTTCAAATACAAAATTAACATTATTTTGTACACAATCATGTACTAATTCATACAATTGAAATTATCCAGTTTAAGTACAACAAAAAATGTTTAAAAGCACTTTAAAAATGTCAGTCATCTGTATACTTTCCAAATATCTGAATTTTGACACTATTGTAAATGTTTAAAAAATCGTATTTCTAATTTCCATTAAATGAATACGAATATATATAACACAACAGCTAATGTTAAACCAAAAACCAACCAATCATGCTACTATAGTTTCTTAATTTGACCAATCAGCTACTCAGATCTCAAATCATGATTTGCGGGTAAAAGAAAAAGGCAAAAATAACCAAGAGGCACTGCCAATAGCACGATGATATAGTCACTGATTATATAAGAGTAAATTTGGGCAACGGTTTTTCACTGAAATTTTACAAAAACGGCCAAAAATCAAAAAAGCTCGACAACTTAACAGGTATAAATTTTAATTCGGTATTTTCCGTATCGATACGTTCGAAATTTAAGATTTTTTCGATATATCAATAATATCGTAACAATTTTTATCGATACAAAATATCGAATATCGTGATTAATTGTATCGATATTCTGAATATCGATGTGTATCGGACATCCCTCATTCAGCTCATTCAGATTGTAACGAAAATGACATGACGATTAATTTATCATAAATCGCATAGTTTGTATTAGGTTTTATTCATGAATAACTAGATACTAGGGGTTAGATGTTAATTACTTTTCTTCGTTTTGGGCATCACCACTCTTTTATATGCTACCTTTTCAGCTCTATGACCATAGAAGAGCACTAAGAACAATCGTTCGAAAATAGCAATAATCAAATTATTTTTATTTCATGTGTATTGTGTAATATGCACGGCGCCAGCAAGAAAATATAAAAGTTTTTGATATTTTCAATGTTCTCTACCGAAATTATATGACAAAATACCTGAAAATCTGTACCTAACATATGGTAACGTTACTAAAAATTTATTATTTTTAATGTATACTTCATTTTAGTTATTTCATAATTATCAATTCTAATTCTTTTTATAACAACCTAAATTCAAATATATATAGCGTCATAATATTTAGTTTTAATTAAAGATACCTGCTTATACACACCGATTTTATACCCAGTACTATTTATAGTTGTGGCAAGAATTCAGAGGATTTACGTCATACGAACAAATTAATAATTCATTATATTTTCATCAAAATGTTTAAGGAACTGCACATGAGAATAATAAAACTATATACTACACTAAATGTGTGCACTATATATTGCACTAAATCACAAAAAATATTGTTTTTAATTATGTTGACAATAAAAACAATTGCGTAACGTCAGCCGTGATGTAAGTCGTCTAAATTTTTGGCACAACTTATACATTTGGGAATGTAACTGCAAAAAATATAATATATATGTAGGTATATAATTTCTAGAGATTTGAATAGGTACAACATACATTTATTTTTAAACTATAAAAGGTACCCAAACGTCAAACTGGTATTTTTTTTAAAAAACGCGTATTTATTAACAGTCAAATTACTAAATGTATTTAAAAAATACGTTCCAAAATATCGACGTACTGACATCCGTCACAAAGGAATCAATTCGGGGGGTAGTTTGCTCATTCTACAACTTTTCCGCATGAAAATAATTTTATATATTAAATATAAACAAATATTCGCAAAATCCTAATTTACATACTTTTGTACACTGGGTTTCGGAAATAACATGATGTATGTTATCACATTTGCTAAACAATATAAACGAGGCGTGGAGCAAGAGGGAGACGGAAATGGATCGCTCGTCCGTCCTCTCCGATATCACCCGCTTCCACGAGTAGTTCCCGAATTTGAATGAAATAAGGGCTTTGCGGGAGTAAGTGGCTATTTTAAAATTTAAAGGGGCTCACCTCAATTTTAAATCCCCTAAGAGTTACAATATCCAAAAATGTTCGGGTGAAGATTGTGACTAACGCAGTGCAGTGTTTAATAGAAGTCAATTAAGTCAAACTGTTGTAATTATTATAGTGACCGTCAAGATGGAAACCGATTACCAAAAAATGTATAATAATCTCGCAGTGCTGTTGCAGGGTAGGATATATTTTTTAGTTACTTAGTTGAAGTATTAAAATAGTGTTAATGGTGAACAAATTAGATTAGAACTAACTGACCAATGATAAGCTATCAAATATTACAGGAATATGTAAATAATTCAGGCTTTTGTTATTATAACTGAAAAATATTAACAGATGTAAATAATTTGTTTGTTTTCCTAAAATAAAAGTTGCATTAATAAATAGTACAAGAAATAGTAAATCAATACGCAACATATACACTTAATTTAATTTAATAGACATTTAAAATACATGCCAAATTGTTTTTTTTAATACGTTTGAAATTGCTTGAAATATGATAAAATTTTAAACCTATTTTTGAAATATTAAACCGAGAAAAAATGTAGTACGGTCAAATAAATAATACAATTATCGTTATTATTTATACAATTGAAGACATGATTCATATTTTGCAGATATTTGCCAGTTTTTAAGCAGCGACAAATTAGGCTCTTTGACTCATAGAGATCAGAAACTTGTGGAGTCTCTCATCACGAGATCAAAAGTCCAACTACAAGAAATTTCTAAAATTCAGAAGAATCCGATATGTGAGGAATACGTGGATATGGATGCAAAAAAAGGTTATTATAAGAGATTCTAAAGTGTTTAGCTAACGCAATAACTTTTTAACACTGCATGCGAATTTTGAGTGATCTAAACAATAAAACCTAAGTATGTTTTATGTTTATACTAACGTATTTTATTGTGATATATTTACTGCTGAATAGCTAAACACTTATGAATACATAAATAGTTTTAGTATTTGAAGAAAATGAAGAAAAACATGATATTTATTCTTCTGTAGATGATAGTAATTTAAACGTGGAAGTTACCGTCCAAGAACCATCACCTTGCCCTTACGACGGTATGTATTATGAAAAAATTATTTCCTTTACTTGTTTATATACTGTTCAAAATATTTTTTACTGTACTGTAAAGGTATTTGAACTGCTGACGTATTTATAATGAAATCTACATTCAACTTTTAGTTGTTTCACTCACCATTACAAATTTAATGAAATTTCTACTTACCTATATCAAGATATAAATTTGAGATAAAAAATAAACAAGCAGCTATATAATTTTAATATTTCAGATCTTTCTGCTAGGGAAGCATCCCAGATTTTTAAATATGGTTTCATGTATATGAGAAGAAAATTTTTACTGGGTTTTGAAAAAATGAAACGCGTATACGGAACTATACATAACAAATGGTTACTGATATACTACACAGAAAAAGATTTAAAACCAATTTGTACATTTAATTTGAAATACTATGAAGCTAAAGAATCGGATGGATCCAAAAGTACTAACTTTGAACTGATGAATACATTAGACCGAAAAGTATATTATGTAAGTTAATATAACGATACACTCAAAGATATATTATTTGTTTTAACTAAATAAAATATTAACACAACTATTATTAATAACACAACGTTTAGGTCTCGGATTAAATTAAAATACACCTAATAATATTAAGTATAGAGGAATTATTTTCTAGTTCATGGCATTAACTAATAAAGACATGTTACAATGGACAGTTAATATCAACAGATGTCATGATAAAGCCGTAATACACAGCAAAGAACGAGATTTAGAGAAAAATGATCTTTCCTCCGACGATGATGTTGGAGAACATTACGATATTGTCAAATCCGCCCCAGAAAATCCCAATGAAGAATTGAATGAAGAGGAAGAAGACGATATTTACCTTGAACTAGACGACATGTAAGTGCAAAATATAAGACGTTTAAATAGTTTTTTAATGAGCTAATTTTTTGTTTCTTTTAATATAGTATGAAGCCTTCTCAAAATAACAATATAAGACCACCAAATGAGAAATATGATGCTAATATTGGACCGCCTTTGCCAACAAGAAGACCACAGAAAGGAGATCTGGTTCCAGTTTCACCACCATTAATAGAATCATCGAATAACTCCCACAGTTCTGTAGAATCACTGGCTTCTTATGACGACATAAAAGAACTGTCAAAAGCACCTGAACCTGAGCCAAGTTCAGACGACGATGAAGACGCTACATACGAAGCATTCGTCCACGTAAAACAGAAAATTACTAAAATGTCCACTCCGTTTCCAGATGACACGACAGAGTCCAAGAACGAAGCTTCTACATTCGGTGTAAAGAATAAAATTGAAAAATATCAAGCATCGACCATAAAGGAACGCGTCAGTGCCGACTTAGAAACGATACCTCGGCTTAACAACAAAAATGTTAATATGTTCTTTCAAGAATGTAATAAAGTACCAAATACTCCACCCAATATGAGTCCCGATGTAGAGTCAAAACATGACGTCGACAAAGTAAGCACTGACGGTTGTGAAAAAACGTCTGATCCAAAAATTTTTAAGGGGGCTATTGCACTCAAGCCTCCAGTAATAAAAAAAGTACCAACAGTGCCACTGAAACCTAAGGTTAGGGACAAACCTTCGATTGGAAAAAGACCGCCCTTTGGTAGTTTTAAACAAATAACTGGCGATCGCTAGATATAGGTACTACAGTGTAATATAGACATGCAAAAGATTTTTAGCATATGCTTCACACTATATGTTTTAAAATATATAGAGTACAAAATATTAAACAATATATGCAAAGCATTTATAAAAAAAATTTGCTTAGCAAAATAAATCTATTTCTGTAAAAAAATCTGCACATACTAAATTAAAATATTAGTACTTTTTAGTATACTTACTTGGTATAAAAAATCAAGTGTTAAGTATATTGTGAGTAAATAAAATAATATAGATATATCTAGTAAAAAAAAATGTTTGCCTACTGTCAAACAGTAGTTCAGAGAGATGTAAAAAATAAAAGGATACAGGATGAATGTACTGTATATATACGTCCAATTATAAATACATATACCTAAAAATGCTATATTATAAGTATAAGTAGTATTATTTATCAATATATAAATATTTTTGTATTGCGTAGTTACTGTTTATTAATTGTAAATAAAAATTATAATTTTAGACAATTTATTTCTGCACCTAAAATATGTAAAGCATCTTCCCCAAATGGAGATGGAAAAGACGAAACGAGCTGCCGGCTTGATTCTACAAAAAATATACAAATTATGAATAAATATTCGATATAATACTCGTAGGTATCCACAGGGTATTTCAGGAGATGTACATACTTCAGTATGTTGTTCTACGAAACGAAGCGTTTGCAGACCCAAGTTCATGGAAATGTTTTGCTTAAAATTATACGTAGAATAACATACGTACAGTACATGCCTCGTGAAACACCCTGTACAATGTATAATGGCGATGTGAAAATTGCTACTTTCTCTTGCCAATTTAATTATGTTGTCAAGTGCAAATATGTAAAATAACTGAAGTGGTCAACAAAAGTTGAACCAAGATCTTTCTCTTACGAATCGCATTTTTATCACAGATACTACGTTATTTTGATGAGCTGCTAACAGATGGCAGTAGTTCAAGCTTTGCTAGCGTGAAAAGTGGGGTCGAACCTTCGAATCAAATCCGGGGGTCGCCAGTAAAACTAAACGTCATATATACCCAAACCCAACATACTATCTAATGATTTTAGGGCGCATGACGCAAGAAGGGTAGATGCTCGCGCAGTCGACTTTGAACAGTCCTTCGATGTCAACAACAGTGTGGTGAATGAACATTGGGGTGTCGCCTTTTTATTATTATATGGACACATCGGCTGTACGTATAATAAATAGATGTCTATCGCAATTTAAATAAAATTTAATATTTGTGTACTGCACCTCGTTTTATTTTTTCTTTCTTTTATTTAGCTTCAGCATGCTGATCATTATATTTTCTGTTTGCACTACTCTTTTAGCACACGATCTTTTATTAAGCACCTTGCTATAAATTTACGGAGAAAATGTTTATTATTCTGAGATATATAGTATTTAAATAGTATGCTTAGGTAAATAATACTTCTTTTCTTCTACTTTAGTAGTTAAATTAAGTAAATATGTTTTATTTGCCATATTCAAATAACGTGCAAAAATATTTACGGTAAAAATTGCCATAGGAACACAGGGTACGTATATCGATAACCCCATCGGTATGATAGTGGCACAATTATATTTAAAAATTAATTAAATGCAATGCACATACTAATTTTTATTAAAAGTGCGTTTACGAAATTTTATGGCAAAAAAGTTGCATTTATCAGTGAATGACTGACAGAACAGTTACATGACGTGACATGGTATTTCTAATATTCTAGAAAGTATAGAACACGCAAAATGTTATTTGCAACTAGGTCACAAAATAGAAATAGACGTATTCGAACCGATTTGTCAATTCATAAATGCGAAAATCGAAATTGCGTACAATTCCTAATGCAGTAATAATAAATAATTTCGCTTTGCTGAGCCCAATTAAGAATAACGGTAAAAAATGACAATATGGTAGGTATAATTACCTTCTTATCTGGAACGTCTAAGTTGTCTCTAAAAATTTGTGCATAATTTCAAGTCTGATATACATGTTTTATTTTTGAAGCATTTAAAGAAGTGATTTATTCACAATCTGTTTTGCAACTTTCCTTACGGAATTTTTAAAGTCCTTTTAATAAATTAATTCGATTTACTACCGAAACTGGGGTTAATTTTAGGTCAATTTCTAGACATTAGTTAGACGTTCATCAATTATTATAGTTACTTTAGTATGATATATTATGGATGATATTATGAATACGGCTAAATTACCAATACACCGTTACTGCGTTAGGATACGATTTGGTCACTAACTATATACCTATACTCGCGACAAGAATTCAGACGACTTACGTCATACGAACAAATGAATAATTCATTATATTTTCATCAAAATATTTAAGAAACTGCAACTGATAGTAATAAAACTATATATTACACTAAAAGTTTGCATTATATTTTGCACTAAATTGCAAAAAATGATTGCTTTTAATGCGACCAAATATCGAAAATTATATTGACAATAAAAACAAATGTGTAACGTCAGCCGTGACGTAAGACGTCTGAATTCTTGACGCGAGTATACCTATAGAAGAATTAATAACATTTGGACTTCACTTTAAACCTACGCATATAGGAAGAGTATAAAAAATTGCCTTTTGGAGCCACTAAAAAGATACCGATGAAAATGCACGCTATACGTGCGTAGTAAAGAACAGTCAAGGACTGTGATTTGTTATTCAGTAATCTTTTGGTTATTAGGAAATAACATCAATTCATTATAATTAATACGTTGTTCAGGTTTTGGTATGTAGAGTTAGGAGCTAGTGTCTGGTAAACAGTCCAGTCTAAACAAAGGTCAATTTATTGTAGACCTTATTACCATCAGGTTTACTATTATGCACAAAGTAACCATTACACATTATATATATCTCAACACTGTTTTTTAATGAATATACATTGTAAATATGCTTAATATAAACTACACGAGTTCCCAAGGCTATAAGTGGTTTTAAATAATCTTTTCTGTGTGGCAAAATAAATGTTGTCTCCTACTGTTTTAGTTAGAAAATGATATGAAATGGGAAGGAACCGCAAAGAATGACTAAGTATAAAAAACGATAAGGGATATTTATTTATTTTTAAAATGCAATAAGAATTATAAAATCAAAATACTTGTTTAACATTTCACTCTGAAAATAAGTATGAATTAAATTAACGAAAATAAATATTTTATTAATTTGAATCATGGTTTGGACTAACTTAATCTTGGAATCACATAATCAATATTTTATCTGCGTGAACGTTGTTATGAGTACTAGGTACACTGTGTCATATAATAAATATTTAAAATCCTGATAAGAAAATTCACCTTGAATTGATGCCCGATTTCAGTATTTCACTTTATGAAGACGTGACCAACATACAAAAATTTGTCATCAAACTATTTTGGGTTCCATATAAAACGTTACTGTATCAATAAGAACATCAAAAAACCTCAATGTTCTGAATTGAAAGAAATATAGTCAACAACAGTTTGTTTTTATTTTCTGGAATATTATTTTGCCATCCATATATATTTAGAATTTTCGTTTTGAGGACGTTTTCCTTGCGAATATTTTAAGGTCAGCTTTCATTCCATCTAAAATTACAGTGCCAACGAACGATCAAATTAATATCATTTGCAACTCCACTCGTCCTTGGCGTCGATTTAGGCTTCTTAATTTAGTGTAGGTACCCTAATGTTTGAATTATTGAACAATATTTCCGGCAGAACTTTGACTGGCAGCCTCATGAAAATTCAAAACGGTAAAACACACGTGTTTATTCTGAATCATATTGTTGTTACAGATAATTAATTCAATTAAATTTTATATTTATGAACTAATACTGACTGAACCGTAAATAAAACATTCTGTTAATTTCAATAAGGGTTCGTAGTATTAACACTCTAAATTCAGTTTGATGTGCACTCGGACGTACATTTATTATTAAATTATTAATTATTATATAATAAAACAATTACTGGCAGTGTTGTTAAATAAGATTTTATAATAAATATTTATAACAAAGGTCATCCTGTCACATTCAGAATCTGATTTCATTTCCTATTCAAAATTCTAAAAATGTATCCAATGTGTAACAACGTCGTAACAATATTAATTCATTTTTGAACGACGTTGTAATTATTATGTATTTGCTTTGTAGCTTAATTATATTACATTATATTACCGAGTTTATAACTAATAAATAACAATCTGAAAGCTCTGACGGTTTGAAATTTTACAAACAGCCGACAGATATCGGAATTATATAATAACACTCAATTTGTTGTAGCCTTCAATACTATCCTTGACAGCCGAATGAAAAGTAAAATAAAAGTGAAAAAACGCGTGAGGTGTAGTTAACGTTTTTATCTTTGTGTTTGAGAAACACATCTTGATTCAGAATTCAGGATGGAAACACAGCTTCTAAGAAACATTTAAAAGAATATGTAAAATTAATACAGATAATTGATATTTTCAGTATTTGTCTTGTAATTAGTTACCTCTCAAAAACATGCTGAAACTCAAATTTTATAGTTTCAATTAAAATTAAAAAATAAATCATTTACTTAGTCATGAATTGTTAGCTTCTCGTGTTCCACAAGGTCAGTAAATAAAACGTTGAAAAAATAATAAAGTGTTTTCACAATTCTATGGAAGGAGCAAAGTCCATCTCATTGAATCCCATTTTATTCAAAACAGCAGTATTCATTATTCAAATTAAATTAAATTTTCTAGTTGTAATGAAAGTAAACAATTGTTTGTTTACTTTTTGTATATCGATTAGAATTGAATTTCAATGAGAAAACTTCAATCAAACAATATTATTTACAGTATTTTGCGTATTAGACTAGAAACCTGAAAACAAGATATATTATTTAAACAAACAACGTAAAATCGAATTGTAAATATTTTTTACCTTGTAGATAGTGTAAAGTGGAAAGCTCGTGTACTGTTTAAACAATTAATTGTTTCATCTTAGGTTATTTTAGTGTTACCTACCTCGAAAATAAAGATATCTAAAATTTGGTTATATTACGAATGTTAGTATTAGTAGGTATATATGTATACGAATTAGCTATTTGAAGTATCAATGGCAAACAATTAATACATTATAAGATTTTAGACATTTGTTCTTATAAAATCAGTCAACGGATTTAGGTAAGCCACTGTGGTTTATCGTCCAAAAACCAAAAGCACCGCCTTATATAAATTTTGAAAGGAGCTTTAAGGGCGCCGTATTTTTGAAATAGCGTTATCTATAAATACAAGTATTTTAGACATTTTAGAACTGAATAATAGACAGTTTAGCAAATAACAAGAATGTTATCTCATGCCATCTGCGAATATTCAAAGGTACCGAAGTAAAATCAATAATAATTCAGAAAGCGATCTATCCAGCAAGTTTTTAGGTACTGAAATCTTTCAAAATACGTATTTTTTTAAATTCAACTATAGATGTAAACATTGTTATAACATAAACTTACATAGTTCTGCATATAAGATTGTTCACTTTTGTTTATAAGGGTGTGAAAATAATTGTTAAAATGTGGGGTTAGAATAGCGAAATAATGTGTGTCATACAAATGCATTTTAAAAGTTATTATATGATTTGAGGAGAGTACAAAACATCAGTAATTTTATTTTTGATCTTACTTTTGCTCTACGTGTTTTATTTTTCGAGATTTCAGTACCTAAAAATCACCACAAATTTGATCATTTCACGGCGAGAAATACGGCGACCTTAAAGAGACAGAGGGCAAGTAGGTAGTCTATTACTTTTTAACAAAACCAATAATTTTTACCAAAATACAGAAAATATTAAAATTACATAGAAAATATTCTATAATTTAGTTGATTTGATTTTTAAGCGTTACATGAACGCATTTCACCCCGCCTATCTTTTAACAGCGTATACACACGCAACACGTGTATAGGTAGCTTGTTTTTGATCACATAACGATCATAATATGTTCACAAATAAAAATAAACCAATACATTTGGATATGTTTATTTCAATAAAAGTGATGTTTATATGTCATTTTAAACTAATACGTACACAGACAACGTGGAGCCGTAGCTACAATTTTTATTTTTATCTATGTTACATTTTACATTATGTCAATAAATATGAAACACTTTAGGTGTTCAACGATTATGGACAACAAATCTTTTATCATTTTTTGTGGTATCTACTATCGAACGTCATACCACAAATCAACAAAGCATTACTATAAATAATAATAAGAAATTAGGTTGCTCAAGACAAATATTGCTTATAAAATAAACTAGTTCTAATTTTAGATGTCTCTGTTAGTGGCCTATTTTATTCGAAATATTTTTTATGTCACAGAAGTGTTTTGCTACAGATATAGGTACTTGTAGCTAGTTAATCCATTAATTATATCTAAAGAGAATTGTTTATCTTTGATGATGAGATATTTTTACTATTAAAAATATCCATTGAATTAAGAAAAATATTTTAAGTGACACTTAATCTACTAAGAACACGCGTGTATTCTTGTTTGTTCAAAGAACAATCTTAATTGGCATATTAACAGCACTGTACCGATACCTTGATAATAATGTATGCCAGTTGATAATCGTTTTTTTTTTTCGATATATGCAAAACATTTATAACATTGACAAATCTGAAAAGAATTGGATCAATTTAAGTATTGCAGCCAAAGTACAATTAATTTTTGAAATGACAATAAAATATATTTAAATATCTATTTTGATGATTATCACATGATAAGTCTTTTAATTTGCGCTATACGTTTAATTTAACATAAGCCAAAGTATATCGTGTTGAAGTGGAAATAATTGCTGTTTGTAGCTTAAAATAACTGGCTACAACAGACTTTCTTTCGAGGTCCGTCGAGTATTATAGTCATTCACTTCAATAGGGTTTTTTAATACAACACGGGATTCTCACGTGTTTACTGAGTGATCAGTTACACAACGTCAGTCAACACGTAAATTTTCCTCACCCTTAAGCGTGCGTTGCTATACTATGTAAACAGTTTAATAATGAGAATAATTACAGTTACTAATAGCCATAGGCTCAACCAATTAACAGAGGTACCTACCATTTTATTCATAATTAAAATATAGTATTGAAGTATTGAAATGAAAAATAATAATAAAAATTACTATTTTTATACATCAGCCTAGATCTCTTTGTTGGGAATATCGACAGTGGTTCAATAGCAATTTCAATGCGAGTTAAATTTAGAATTTGTGATGCCTTTATGTGCAAGCATACAAAACGTGGTACTGAATTATTCACGATACGATTCTTTATTTGAGTAGTTGTTATAAGGTAAAAACATTTAATACAAAGAAAAGACGTTGTACCTTCTTGAGTGTAGATGTATACAATCAAATTACTAGGAAAATTTAAAAACACTATAAGTGGAATGATGGGAAGTAAACAAACTACTCCATTCCGTTCTGCGTCATGTTCGTAATCGTTTTCTTTATTTTCTTGCAACTGTGCCATGCAGGGGGTCATGTTCATATTGCGTAGCATAATTAAAACTGGATGCAAATACTCGTACCTATTTACTACTTCTGTTTACTGTTTTAAATGCTGTTGATATTAGTCTGTTTGTACAAGTTGATATTGGAATATTTCCATTAACAATATTAGATCGACATAGATTTATATTATTTGTAAGTAAACTGGAACATTTCACGTATTTAATTTATTGTGAATTGCAAAAAAAAAATGACGAATGAAAAAATGTATACACGGAAATGTATGCTAATTTAATGTATTTATTTTGTATTTCTGGTTATTCATAGAAAAGAAAACTAAGTATAATAAAATTATTGTACCTACAATAAATTTTTACATGCTTTATTCAAGATTTTAAGAATCTTAACTACAGTTAATCCATCCACCAGATTATAGATTTAAAGGATTAGATGATATGACAGATAGGTATGTCGTATATTTAAAACAGTAGCAAGGGTTAATAATTAAATATTTGCTTTGACTGTTGGATTGAACTGTACTTTTTACCTCCTTATTAAAATTTGATGCAAGGTAGGCAAATAATGTATGTTGAATATTTATTAATGTTATTTAAAAATGTTTAAATTTCTAAAACAGCAGAAACTGCATGAAACTGTATACCAATTTTTGAATTAAAAAGTACCTATTATACAGGTATATATTGTTTGCTTACTGTGTATTAAATACTTTTTAGATTCGCGAAAGTCGTCAAACATCAATCAGAACATATTATAGGCAACTTGATGATGATAAATCTGTATTATGTAATTAATACTTACTGTAACAACGGATTAAAAGATACACATACAATAAGCATACATTGTTCATTAATTAGTTTTGTTTTATGTCATAAACAGGCATTTACTTGCCTATTGGGAGTTAATTATTAGAAAAAAGTACTATATAAAAAATCTATGTAACGAAATTGATGACGACAGATTCTGTTTGATTTTGATATTTGATATAAGTGTACACAACGTGTTAACTATATTTACACAAAAATGAATTTCCGCAAATAATAAATAAGCATTTTTCTAACATTGAAGATAAATATTCCTTAAATAAGAGAGCATATTAAAAGAATACAAGGATGAAATTAATTTATGAGAAATCTGAGAACAATACCGAGACCAAATCGAAAGCACCAGAGCAGCTCAATGACCGCAACAGTATCCTTTGAGTATCACGTGCACAGGTAATGATTTGTGGCATAAAAATTTCTCCAGCTGCGCTTCGTGTCCTCGTTCTTTGTTCTCTTTTTCTGTGTAGCAACAAAATGAGCTCGCCTCAGCCAAATCCTAAACCAACTAACGACCAATCTACCTGTGAGATCTGCTTTGATTTCGTGGCTTTGGCACTCAAGTGAGCTTTTTTATGTCCAAAGGACGTGCCGTTGTGCCTTGATTTCCACTTTACAGTAGTGATCACGAATCCGCCACGTGTTTTCACAGCCATGTAAACAACGTTCCAGTAAATAAGCGAGAGCTTCGGGCAAGGAGGCAGTGTTTTTGTGCTTCGCAAAGTGAGAAGTTCTCTTGAAAATATTTTTGCAAACTACTTATTACGCACTTCTGCAATTATGTTAACTGAATCTGTTCTTGAAAGGTTTCATAATCGGTAAGAATTTTCACTTCACTTTCTAATTGTTTGTAAAATTGTAAAAAATAAAGTTCTTCATATAATTCTTATACTTATCTAAAATATTTTTGCTCTTATATCGGTAATTTTTCTGAATTATTTTTTATATAAAATAGGTACAACTTTTTAAATGCGGTATAGCCGAGGTTATAGCATTTTCTACAGCTTTGTAAAACTTAGTTTTACTAAAATACCTATATCTTTGTTTTTTGTTTAGTAATTTTGTTGTTGTAGCAGAACTAATAATGATATGATATAACTAGACCCCAAGCAAATTTATTTTTATTTGATATCGATGACCCGAATAGGTTATCACTGGTGTTAAGACAACCATTAATTAAATGCCTCATTGATATTATTTACAAATAAGTAATTAATATTAGAAATATCATGGAACCACATAACTTTTAATTAATTTAATGGCTTGAAAATATAAAAGAATATAATGTATTACAGTTATACTCTATTTATTTGCAATGTATGTATTTATAGTGTAGCTAGTAATTATTATTTCTTCATAATTACTAATTACTAACATCTAATGATTAAAAGTTCTTAGTAATATTTTAAAATTATTTGAATAATGCAACATGATGCCCATTAAATTCGTGAAATAAATATTTTTTGTTATTTCTACTTTGCAAAAAAATTATTTAAAAAAATTGGGTTAGCAGCTACTTCTTAATAAACCATTAAATGATAAACTTTTTATCTATTAAGTACATTTCACTTGAATTTTAAAAGTATCCAGTTTCTAAATATTCATTTAATCTTTAATCATTTTTTGCAGGCCAAGCAACATGAATAAGCTGTGCCGTCAAGTTTCCATTGAGTCTCCTGGACCAATCATCAAAGACTGCGTCTTCAGTTTTGAAGTACCAGTACCAGATGTTCCAGCTACAGGGGCTAGAATTCGCGTGGTTTGTGCAGGGGCTTGCTACAGAATGAGAAACAGGTCTCCATCAACTTCTAGCATATCCTCTGTATCCAGTGTTCAATCCACGGAAGATTCTGGATATAGTCCAGCCCATCATGGTATGAGAGATGGCGCTCTATTTCCGGGATATGAAGTAGCTGGTGTAATAGATGAGTTGGGATCAGATGTTACTCCATCAGAAGAAATAGCAGTTGGAAAACGCGTGGTTTTATATCCATATGATGGAATACCACATGGCTATGCTGAGTTTATTATTGTACCAGATTTGTCATATCTTGTCGCCATACCTGATCACTTGTCCTTGGGTGTTGCTGCTATGCTTCCAAGTGGTGCTTTATTAGCCAAAAGTGCAGTTACAACTGCTCATGCCCATGTTGTAGAATTGTTGAAGGAACGTGCTGCCGATCATATTGTAAGAATTCTTATTGTTGGCACCGGCGGATTGGCTCTTTGGGCTTTAAGAATTGCTGAGCACCATTTCAAAACTCCTGAATATCAGCATAGGGTCAAGATTACAGTTGCCACATTGAAGGACGAAGGTTTTATGCTTGCTGCTGGTGAACTTAAAAAGTACGTAGATAATGAAAATATTCTAAAATAAATGTCAATTTATCCTATTTTATCACTGATAATAATTTTTACTCAGTTTACAAATATGATCATGGGCAAAGTTAGGGGGGAGCTTGGAGGGGTCTAGCCCCTCAAAAATATTTATAAACATCTCACACATTTTAGAACCAAAATTAAAAAAAAAAAAATTCACAGCACCTGAGGCTTTAGCCCCCTCCTCTCAGATTTGATGACCTAACTTCACCCACGCTTATGAAAAATTGAAAACTTTGAAACGTGAAATATAGCATATGGTTAATTTTGTCAAATAGACGTATATTTATTGTTAATTTTCTTTCCAGCGTCAACATAGTTCAGTGGAATGAGGATCTATATGAAAAACAACTGATAGAGAGGACTAAAGATGCCTGCAGTGGCTTGGTAGATATTGTTATCGACTTCGGCACTACTTCAAGATCTCTACATAGATCTTTGCAATGCCTAAATTCTGTAAGTATAATAAGAAATTAGATTTTTAATTCCAGATAACAAACACAATCGATTTAATATTTTTCATATAAAAATATTTTAAATTTGAAAGAATATTAAGTATAGCATTACTTGTTTCAGGGTGGCGTAGTGTTAGTTAGTGAGGAAGTAGCAGAACGGTTACTACCAAAATTTTCAAGGTTAATACATGAGAGAAATCAAAAAATTGAAGCTGTTGCACCAGGATCTATTGATCAGCTAAGGCAACTTGTCGAAAATGTAGCCTCTGGTGAAATCAAGCCTCCGCCACATACGGAATTTTCGGCTGATGAAGCTCCTACAGTTATACAAAAACTTTGTCATTCGGAAATACCCGGAAGGGCTATATTACGTTTTCATGATATCCAGTAATTGTTTAAATCACATAGAATGTTGTGACTCAAGAACTTGGTCACTATTTATTTTGCTCTCCATTTTCTATGAATGATCTTTGTTTTTCACCAAATATATTTTTGTGATTGTATTATTAGAGTTAGGTTATTTGTAAGTATTGTATTTATGTGTATAAATGTACACCCTTATGAAGGGCATTTACTCCATACACATTGCCATGTGATAAGCTTTTATTTAAATTAGTTAACTTTTGTATTAACATTTAGATCTTAATTTTGTTATTTGTCTATTTTTATTCTTTTGTATATGTACATACAAATAAGTATTTAATAAAATTTATGTTTTACTAATGCTACTTATTTACCTGGTTTGATATTTATTCCTTATTCCTGAAGTAGGTGCCCCATCAAATGGTTAAAATTTTGAAACGTAACTCACTGCACAAGAAACGTTCACACCACACACACGCACATCATTATCACTACACAATCACATCTTTATCACTGCACTACTCTACAAACAAGTCGTTAAAATTTGAAAAATGTCGGGAAAAATTGCACCGTTAAAAAAACAATTTAACGGACAAATAGGTACTGATCACTGATTGGACGTGATACCAATATCAACAAAACAAAATGTCAACACTGTTTAGGACTACCTACATAATAAAACTTACTAATAAATTCGTAAAGTACAGTTATAAATTAATTAATATATTTATGGAACTTCTTGACTGAGATTTTCTTTTTTGATTAATTAATTAATTATTTTAAGCAAAGTTCTTGACTTTGACAGCCCCTCCCCCACCCCCTCGCTATTTGACGAGGTGTACAATTTATTGCAATAATAATGACGCTCTGCAATAAATTTGGAAATTTAACTGCTGACATTTTCGTAATGAAATTTACCTACTTACAACTTCCTTCACTCACTAATCGAGATTTAATGAAATTTCTTCATAACTTCCAAAAACTATTTGAGGGAGTGCCATCATTATTGCAATAGATTGTAGCTCAATTGAATTATTGCAATGCCATTTTTTCTCATTGTATTTAATTACATAATATGACAAATGTCTTTGATTCCTGATAATTAAATTTTAATACGAATTTAACAATTTCCACCAAGTAATAAGGATATTTCTGGCAAAAGGCAGAAGGCCACAGGCTATAGTACGGAGTAAGGACTGTCGTTATTGTCCTGCCGAAATAAGGGCAGAGGACAGGTGGCAACCCTAATGAAACAGCAATAAGAAATGAACTTGCTGGTTATTTTCACTTGAAGATACATGATCGACACAGTAACGAAATAAAATATATTATTAATATATTTAAATTTATTTTTCCAATGAAATACATAACTACCCATACCTTACTTAAAATGTATTGTGTATTGTTTGCTTTCAGTATCCGTGCGGGAAATAACAATTATTTATGCAAGATTTTAATTATTAATTAAGCTGCATTTGCTGTCTTTGTCTAATCTCATCGAAAAGCGTAAAGCACGAAAGCTCGTTATCTGATCGACCCCTATTTAGTAAACAAGCTCATGCTGAAGAAGAAGAAGAGTGGAGCTTACTTCGGTTTGGTTAGTTTAATCTTTCAGCTTTCAGGTCATCACAGTTTTCAGTTTCAGTTGCGTGTTGAAAATTTGATATGGTGGTGTACTGTCGCAAGAGGTGATCGTGTAATGTTGTTATTTTTAATGACATGTGCTAATGAAAACCTGAAAAACATGACATAAAATAATGGAGTGCAAAATATTTGTGTTGTATTCGTTTTATTTATTATTAAAAGTATGTAGCTGCATAGACCAAGGTAAGACATTATTTATTTTTGATTACCGGTGAATGTTAAGGGTGATATTTTGGTTTTAGCATCATTTTATGGGAACAGTTTTATTTCGGTGCCATTCAAAGAAGCCCGAAGTTCCACAGATATTCATTTTAAATTTAAAACTCATTTACTTGATGCTCTAATATTACTAGTAGCTGGAACTACAGATTATTGTATTGTTGAATTAGAGAATGGCAGAATTAAAGTTAATATCAACCTGGGAGCTGGTGAATCAGAATTATTGTCACCTAATAACTTGAAGCTGAATGACTTTAAATGGCACGAAGTCATCATTGAAAGAAGAGAGGCCAACTTATCCATGACTATTGATAAATCACATAAAGTACAGTAAGTCCCATTTCTTTTTATATCAGTAGCAATTTAAACAGTTAAATATATAGATATCACACATATATGTTCATACACAACAACATACAGAAATTTGTAAGTATTTTTATTTTAATATCTAAATAGAAGTAGGTACCTATTTATTTATTTATTGATACCTACCTACTTTATTCATAATTATAACTGAAGATGTAAGTCAAGTTAAAAAGAGATTGTGAATCACCTAAGAAATTGATATCTAGGTACACCTAGTGATATTTTATTTTTAATACAATAGTGTTGCAATTTTCATATTTAATTTGTTAAAACATATTTTCATTTAACTGGTTGTGTCGGTTAAAGCGTTTCATTTAATACAAAAATATTATTTTCTGGTCGATTTTAAATCATCATTAGCATATTATTTGTTTTTTGCGTTGCTTGTGTTGGACTGTTAATGTTTTTTTTTTATTATTGAAAATTTTATTTGAAGTCATTAAATTTTGAATATATATATATACGTGTTTTATAACTAAATAAACTGAAATCCAAAAGGCGCCTAAAGACCAGACATTGTATAGTAAATCCTACCAATCAAATGGGCTATTTATGTGTAATAAAATGACTTTATTACAAACTATCTAGATCTCAGAATGCAGTTTTATATTTGATGTACTAGGTAAACAGGTCTATTTTCGGGCCAAGAATATTTGTAGCATTTCAGGACTAGTACTACATTGCAAGAAATTAAATAATTAAACCGACAAATGCTAGACTAAAATGTAAATTTACAATTTCCATTTTTATTGATATGTAATGCAGCTAAAATTATCTATTTATTAATATACAGGGCGTGTAGGAAAATGATTCTTTGGCTTATTCTAAGAAAAAAGTTCTTATTAACATGAGTCCGCAAATGCTCCGTTTTCGAGAATAGGATGTCAAAAAAAGAGTCAGTTTGACGATATCTCAGAAACCGTTTGAGATACAGACCAGAATTTTGTACACGTATGTTGTATACGTGGCTAATATGATAATACGACGTGTGCATTGAGTTTTGTATCTCAAAACGACTCCTATCGTCAAAGAACTGAAAAAATTCTTTATTTTTGACACTATCTCGTTATGGGACACATGTTAATAAGAACTTTTTTGCTTTGAATGAGCGAAAAATCACACTCTTCATTTTCCGACACATATTTTGAAACATCCTGTATAAAGTAGACTGTTTCTTTTCTAAACTTGATATTGCCGACTCCTTCGTTCAGTATTGCAATTCCAGGGTTGAAATTTTGCCTGGACTGGTCGATCTGCTAAACAAAAACCTCTTACATTTTTTCTCACTTTCTGTCCCTTTTGATGATAAAATAAATATGTGCCGTCCTATACCATCCCATATTGCGCTGGGATGTTCCTGGACACAAATACAAATTTATAATACTACCTGATCCCAGGAAGGTTCTAAAAACATCTGGTGTGTTTATATATTCTTAGTCAACCGGAATCCTCAAAACTAATATGACGTGAAATCAATTCATTAAACCCTCGCCACATTATTTTGTTTTCAACAGATTACTAGAAATTAAGCTCAATAATTTATTTTATAATTCAATAAAGAGTACGTAACTGACCCTTTTGTGAATATGTCATGATTAGGTAATTAGAAAATGGTTAATTTTAAACAGTTCTGAAAATGTGCCACTCATTTTCTATGTTATGTACAAATATTTCATATTTTGCAAAAAGGGCTCTGGTTTTCGTGTAGCACAGCTTTTATATGTGCATAATTTAATTATCAGCATCATGTAAATTTCAGCTGAGCTGCTAAATCTGGTGAAAATTGGGTTTTTAGAGAGGATGTTGGTAGCTGCATTATACGTTGTTATAATCAACTTTGAGCCTATGCAATTTTCACAATAAAGACTTGATAATGCATGAGTATGATACGATTTTATCATGCTTTATAACGCCGTTAGGGGAAGGCGAAAATTATGGTTATTTAAATTTTTTCTATCATTTTCATAAATATTTATATTATTATTCATAGATTTTCGAACAGGAATTGTATGTTTTTATAATGTATATGTATATGTGTTTTATGTATAATGTCTTATATTAACTTAAATAAAAATATTGAAATATATTAATTACAAATATCCCCAGAATAAGATTAATAGCTATTCAAAACAATCTACATTAATCATCCTGCATAACCAATTTGCGTAGTACGTCCGTAGTATATATAAATAGTTGTTTTATTATTGCGTTAAAACCAAAAAAGAGTAATCATTATTTTTAATTGCCACAAAAGCATAACATATTTTCGTTGCCAATTTTATGTTGCTTACAATTTGTAAAATTATTATGTTATTAATATGCAACAATCATTCAAATATGAATATCCAAATATAGTAAATAAATATATATTTCCATATTATTTAATATTTATATAAATAAAATATTCATATTTTTGCATTTTCGCAACATTTGCTTTTTTGTAATTTATTGGATTATCTTTCCATTTCTTAAAACTATATTCGTTTTGTTGTCATCTTTCTGGAGTTTGCCATTCGTTAATTTAAAATCTCTGTCTGTTTAAATATAGCTACACCACCTGGTTCATATTTTCTGGTCTATATATATGCTGCTAGGATATTCATATATAGTACTAATTTTTTAAGAAAGTTGAATATAAATTTGTAAACATACGACACTAATTATCTTGCCGTTGTAATAAATTACTACGTGATTTTCTGTGTACGATTATTTAGGCATTTCAGCATTTCTTATGTTTACAAAGCTGTGAAAAAAATATGGATCTATAAAAATTAGTTTTGATGGGAGGTTATATGTCCTCATGTATTTTGTTCTTGTACTTTTTAGTTCCAGTTTTTTACTTCATATACTTTATTAACTGCCAGTTAGATATAATTAAAAACACTCCTCGTTTCATGTGTGTCTATTTGAGGACAGCAGACGGGTAGGCAATATTGTAATTTTGAAACGTCAAGTGAGAATCAAAGCATGGCAGTTGAACGCTTCTGTGAGAATATTCATTTTCAGCTTCTAGTAAAGTGTATAATTTCATGAATTAGTATTATAGAGGAATGGAGGAATTACATTTTGTTTTTGTAAAATTTACGTCACGTTCTTTTAAAACACTGATGTAGATGCCAGAAGCATATGAGAGGTTTAGTAAATTGATTTGCAATAATTGTATATGTGGAGAGTTTTTGTCTAACCAATTGTATTAAGCTTAAGCGGGGCTAGAAAATTCATCTGAAACATATATTGGCAATTTATCTGTCTGGAATTTCTTTCAGTACTAAAAACTTCTGTTCTCAAGGCTCGTATATCAGACATATAGACAATGAAGGCGAGAAATGGTCCCGGTGATTTTTTCCCGAGTGTGTGAAAAGAAAGGCTAAATCATTTTCCATTGTGATTCGATTCCGTCCACTAACGGTGGCTCATTTAAAAATGATGGAGGGCTGAAGTGAAAACATGCCTGGTCAACGGAAAACACTAACCGGATTAAACAAAAAAGAAATCAAAAACACTGGGGAGCGGTGAAATAAAGCATGAATGAGATCTATTCAATCTACAGGGTGTACGCACGGTGTAAGGTTACCTATTTAACTGCAAAATCTGTATGTAGGTATTTCTATAAAGCGGAATTGTTTAAAAATCGAAGTAGTTGTCATCATCATATGCAAATTTTTGTGATAGGTCTATGAAAAATTAAGTCATTTTTGGCTATATTTTGATCTAGGTAACTGGTCGTACCACTAACATAATTAACGTGCACATTCCTAGCGTTAACTAGGATTCCTTAACCTACCCTTGTTGTTTTCGCTTTAGACTCCCTGTGGGGCGAACCTGCTATCAATACTACGGCTGCTACAGTCCGAACCACCTCTCAGACCACGCCTTCTGCCTTGGTTTTTTCAAATGTTTCTCTGTTCTTCATTCATTATCGGCATCTTCAATAGTGATTCGCGCTAGTATGAATGTGTTGAAATACAATGAAGTCGTCATTATCTTCATTTAACATTAAGCTTACGATGATATAAACAGCGTGTATTTATATTAAAATTCTAGGTAACAAATCCACGCTAAGTACTATATCAACATTTTATGTAGTTTACGTATCTTTCTGTTAATATTGTTAAATTTATCATAAAAGTAATTCCTAATTTTTGCTTGAAGAAGCAGTGGCCATTACATGAAACATCCCGTACAGCGGCAACATGAGATAGGGAAAGCGATGAGCGTTCCTGGATTTAAATTTATTTAATAATGGCGTCTGCTGTGCAATCATTTAGAAAAAGAATTCCTCTCAACAATGCGGGCAGTTTGAACATTTGGATTATTTATTTTCTGTGGTTTTTAATTCGCTAACTCTTGTTCAACTGGAATGTCGGTAAAACAATTTAATGTTGTCTCGGGTTATTATTACCGGCTAACGCCAAATAGAAGGATAATGAAAGTATGCATGGAAATTCTGCGGTTAAAGGCATTCAGTGAAAATGAAATATAATTTTGCACAATACATACCATCCATGTATATTAATTAATCTAACATCGTAATATAATATTTAGGTACTCATTTGTTGCCAGAGAGATTAAATACCTCAATATAATGGTAATATTAATAACCCATTTATGGTCCAACATAAATGTTCCATTTAGGATAAAAACATAAGAGTGCATTTAACAAAACATAAATAATGTAATATAGAAGTGTATCTTTTTAATGTAACCATCAAAATGTATCTAATAATAATTCAATTTTGCGCGTCTGAACTTATTAAAGAAAACAGATTAATATCAAAACATAGACATAGAAAAATCAACATAAAAGTTTTTTTCATTTACTGAAAATAACATAATGATGTCTGCACTCTGAAAAATATTTATCTACAGATAAATTGTGTCCTAAAAACGGTTGTTACTGAAAAGAGAATTTTGTGTAAATAATGTATATACTTGCTGATAATGATGTAAAATATTGAATATTATGTATGTGCAGCCATTATTTCACCTAATGATTAATTATTATATGTATCAATTTACAATATATTTTATTTAATTAATTACATAGCGTAATATATATGCATTACATTTGACTTCACACAGATTTTGTAAATATAATTTAATTAACGAGTTGTGGAATTATTATTTATATCTATAATATTTACAATTTTTGATATGCCTAACTTATGTCAACTGCAAATATTTATATTTAATTTCTGTAAGAACTAGGCAATGCTTTATCGGAACAGAGGTAGGACGTAATCAAATTTATTAAATGCTGTGTCCGATAATTCAAAAAAGTTTTCGAAGTAAATAGAGCAGTTTGACTGTTGCTCTGTGAGCTGGACGCTTGCAGAAAAGTTGGAAAATGGAAATTTCCGGTACATATACCGTACTTCCTGTTCTAATAAACAAAGGGTATGAGGAAATTGAATAGACAAAACAACGGTATCCATTAATCGAGAGCCAGGTTCAATTTTCCATTGTATTATTTTTTAATTAAAATTTATTAGTGACCGAAGCACACTTCGTGCTGGTCTTTCAGTTAAATCCTGCTTCCGCTTGCAGTTGTTTGTTTGCTTTTTAGTTTTTATATCCTCGAGATGTTATGCCAACTGCAATAACGCCAGGTGGAATACATACCAAAGCAATATTAACAATCTACGAGGTACAAGTTTAATTAATTAAAACATTGTTTATCTGGCAAAATACAGTATGGAAACTATTTATGAAATAGTCAGTAATTTGATAATAAATCAAATTAAGGCCACTACAATCACTAGGTTATCTGTTACAGCGCTTTTCTGTAATATTTACAGTTAACGAATTACTGAATTTATGTGTGTGTGGTTTACACACAGAATATTGAATATATTTCCATGTCGACTGAAATTTACGTACAACAAATTTGAATTTTTGAAAAATATATGCCTGGTTCTTTCCTGAAAATCTTTACATTGTAAGTACACAGAATGTTACTTGTTGCACACGAAGCAGATAAATGAAATGTGTAATTTGAAGCATAAAAATATCACACCCTCGTTTTTGCTGCTGGAAATCTGTTTTCAGTCTCGGATGCGAAACAAAACAGCAGGCCATGATTTTCCAGTTCCAGAGCCTTCAAATGTCACCGAACTGGCACTACAGATGGCAAATTCAAAAAGGAAATGCTCGTATATATGTAAAATGCAAACATCGCCATGACCATAAAGTAAAACAGTAACGGTCAGCTTATAAATGAAAAAGCTGAAAGCGTAAAATTGCTTTTAACTCGCGATGCTTATACAAATTCAGACAAATAGAAATGCCACTATTACAAGTGCACTTTTATGTGCATGGTGTCATTTCGTTATTTTCACGATTAAATCGAATTAACAAAATACTCGGCGCTGTTCTCTTCCATTTTATCATTTCAGCAATTCACTCGGATGTAAAATTTTACTTGGCGGCGACGTCAACATGTTAATTATAGCGTTCGTTGACCCATCACTGGATGAAAAGGGCTAATCCCAAACAAAGCTAACATTTAAATAATTGAAGTAGAAATCTGGAAAAAATGTTTTATAATAAGAGCAAACAGGATTTTCAAACGTTGCATGTGTCATAATACAATAGATGAACATGCCTTAAGGTGCAAAAAAGCTTCATTGTAATGAAATTGAAAGTAATCTATTTTTGTATTTTGTAGTATTTCACAACTGGTTCTTAAAGATTTAATTTTTATGTTAATGGAATATCGTCAATATCAATGAAACCAAAGCTAGATTTGAATACAAAATAGCCAATTAACCGTTTTTAAGTGTACTTACCGCTTATAAAAAGTTTTCAACCCTCTCTGCCACACACATCCGACGACAAAAAATACAACATGCATATTCATTTTCATTAATCATTTTTTTATGTTAATAGAACGTTCCGTTTCATCGCCCTCCTGTTCGAGATTTAACTCCCAGTTTTACCAATACAGGGTGCCCACCCCTCAACCTTCTCGAAATATGCCTCCCTATTAATAACTTCTATACAGACCTGCCTTCAGTTATTTCAGAAATCGATTAGGTGTAGGAATAATTAAGATTATATTAAAAACCGTCTACGCTGCCAATTCGGTTTGCATTTGCAGACGCTACATAATATCAGTGCATGCAGCTCATCGAGACCGGTGATTTTAGATAGTATTCCAATCAGGTGAATCGGGAGCGATATTTGCAAGCATTAACAATTTAAATTTTGTAATTACTTTATTTTACTATTTTTTTGATGTGTTGTGAATGAGAAGTATAACATTTTGTTGAAGAAATTAGTTTAAACAGGCTCAAGATTTTTAGTCTGCACTGCAGTATAGCGGTTTTATTTGTAACAGTAAAGTTCCGAAAATGCGGGACAGAACCTTTGTAATCTGTATCGAGGGGCGTACACAACTGGCTATTAAAGCTAGCTTTGAACTTGTATATGTAGGTATATACCTAGACATCCAGTATGTAAATTTTGTAATTAAGGATGGTCATTTACCTAAACGCACCAAATGTGGTGTAGATAATTATGTAAGTAATCCGAGTTTCTGTTTATTTGGTTAAATCTCGTCCTTTGAATTTTGATGATTAGTCTTTTTTGCGGTTCATTTATAAATTTAGTATTAGACATAAAAATAAGTGAGTGAAAAATTTTCTTTTTTGTGTTTGATTAGCGATTTCGAAGATACAGGAAGAAAAAGTATGCAATTTTGAACATATTTATGCGAAGTAACGAAAAATATCAAAATATCCATATGATGTATGTTTCTTAAATCATATAATCAGACGTATTTTGTTATTTATGTATGCATTATGCATTCATCTGCAATTTATTTTATTTCATAAATGTTTAATGGTATAGAGCAGTCAAAAATATATGTATTGTTTATTTTCTGTAGTTTATGATTTCTCTGTAGCAAGTGTGGTTATAAATTGTGCAGCAAAATATGAAATTGAACTCAATTCTAATTAAATTTACGGTTTTGATCAATAATACAGCATAATTAGTAAATCACATTTTGTATCTAATGACACCCATCTATCAGCTATTTTCCTATAATTTCCAAAGCTCTGTCAGATGTAATTAGCAAATACACGTTCCAGGTACGTACCTGTATAAATAATTGAAGTGACTTTTATGATAAAATTAGGAGCACTGAAGTTTCAATTATTTAATGCACACAACGTTGTTTTCGTAATCATATGCTGGTTAAAAACATGGCGTACTGTTTTGATATATTCCCACAGTATGTTCACTGTCGGATAGTGTTTCACTTAATTCAAACAAAAAATAACCACCCGGATAGAACGTTTTGTTAATGAATTTAAATGCATCCTTTTTTGATGACATCATTTTATATTTGGTTTTAATGAATATTTGAATATTGTTATATCGTAGGCATGGCCATTCCGTTATGCGCAAGAAATTTATGAAAGTGGTATTTTTGTTTGTAAAACTAGATGTGACAGGGATATCGAAATGTCCAAGATAATTATGAACTTTGTTTTTGAAGTTTGGTTATGAATAAAACATAGCTTAGGTACTTTTGATTTCTTATACTTACGAAACATCAGAACTAACCAAAAACAGATAAAATTATGTATGTATTTTCTGAATTGAAAATATCAGGAATACCTACTTGTATTTCCAACATAATTCGTTTCGTTTATCAGACATTTTAAATCATTTCCAATATTTCCCGCTATGTTGATGTTTCTTAATCTCCCAAGGGCAAAAATGAGTCCCGCTCACTCGATTCCACAGAAATATTTTCTCTCTAATGGCGAAGGAAATATTTCTGTATTTTGCAGCACTCCCGATTAAATATTTCAATTTAGTTTAATTTTCTTTGTTCAATTTAAGCACATCTTTATAACAGTTAGATATTTTTTGTAATATTATGCCTTGCAAATGAAATATAAGTATATAAATAAAATTTATAATGGTAATTTTTTAAGAGTACAAAATGAGGTTTGTTTGTTTATATATTCTGAAGATGTTCCCAAGAGAGAGGAAATTGGGACTGCTCCAAATAATGATCCGTTTACAGTGTGACTCATCTAAGTAGTTATATTTAAAGTTCTCAATAAATAACCTCGGTTTCGCACACTTTATTTAACGATCTAGGCAGAGGTTCGTTAACCATTAGGTAAAATTAGGTTATTTTTCGATAAAAAAACTAAATTTCTAAAAAGCTACGAAAGGCAAGAAGATGCCTTTAAAGATAAACAAAAAATGCGGATACTTCAAGTTTTCTCTACGTTGTAACTTTGGCTTGGCAACCAATCTTAAAGATGAAAAAATAGAAGTCCTGCTAGGTTTTACGAAAAACCATATTTACTCACTTTTTAAATATAATTTGAAGTGATATTTATGTTTAATTTAAGTAAATGATACATAAATTGTCAGTAGTATTGGCGCCAGTAACAAAAGAACGAGCCAAAACTGCAAAACAAAGTACTCTACTCGAATGAACTGTAAAACACGTGCGACTTATTTTTTATTGAGCGAGAAATTAATTGGATATGAATTTTTAAGGCATTAGAAATAGTAATAAATGTTAATAACGACTTATCTGCTGTATACCTGCAGATGTTCTAAAGATTATACAATGCAATACCTATACCATGTTTGATCCTTACTTGAATGCAAGCCTTCAGAACATGCTAACGAGTGGATTAAGTATATAAAGTACCGTTTATATGTATACTATTTATTTTGTGCACTGCGGGTTATTTTCTGTATCTACATACGCTTATCGTCGATTTTACTGAAAAATATATGTATGTTGTCCCGGAAATAAGAATCAGAGCACTGTGTAAGAGTATTACGAAAATCCGACAAATGCTGAAAAGCTCTCGCTACTGAAAATAAATATTTATTTACATATCATGGTTTTGTACCTGTAGAGTTTTAGTCTGAAAATTATACACAAAGTAGACAGTCTGATAACTGATATAATCTTTAATAATAAAATTTACTGAGTTAATATATTAACATGGCATGGAGTATTCAGAGGTAGGTGCCGAAGTAAAACGAATATATAACGACAGAAAGCGGTATAACCAACAAACTTTTAGATACAGAAATCTTTCAAAAAACGTATTTTTTTCAATTTAACTGTAGATATATATATTGTTATAACATAAACTTCTGCATATAAGATTGTTTGTTTATAAGTATGTGCAAATAATTGCTAAAATGTGGGGTTAGAGTAGCAAAATAGTGTGTGTCTTACAATCGCTTTTTAAAAGTTATTATTTTATTTGAGAGGAATTTAAATAGTAAAAGTGGATAAACAAAACATCAACAATTTTATTCTTGATATTACTTTTGCTCAACGCGTTTAATTTTTCGAGATTTCTGTACTTAAAAACACCATAAGTTTGATCATTTTACTGCGACCTTAACTGTATAATTTCATATTTGGAGTAGTAGAGAAAAATTCTTTCAATATCCATATGGTACCTCTCTGAGAAAAAAATAGAGCGTCACGACGTCCAGCGTCGTTTAGTTATGATTTTGTTATCCTTATCCTCAATTTCAAAGTCTTAGTCAGCCCAAGCAAATTCTGCTTCGGTTGTTTTGAAGAAAAAAAATCATTTCTTCAGATAACACCTGTACACATAAATTATAAAAACGATTCAAAGCTAAATTTATAAAGCCTTCTAAATTTGCCGCGCCCTGTATATAGCGCACAGCTGTTCGTGGCGTTTAAAATTTAGGAGTTACGACGGTAACGACAAGAGTTTTTGTTTTACGTGCGATTTTCCACCCGCCTTCCAAAACGTTTTTATTTCTCCCTTGATAAATTTTCGATGCGCCGTTTAACTATAAAGTCCACGTTTTTTCGCCAACTCTTCAGGGTCCGCGTGCTCGGCCGTCGAAAACGTTTTAATTAAAATAAATCGACACTATACATATAAAACAGATACCTAAGTAGGGTACTGGAGCTTCTGTCGGGATAGAAACAAGGGCAATTTAAAAGCAACCTTGTTTTCGGTTTATTCCTTACCCCACTTAAAGCTTTGCTAAAATGCAAAAGGAATTAAGGGGCAAAATTAAGAGTTTTACAGTCTGCTGTAGTATCGTGACCATTGCAAATATTTTTTTGGTAGAAAAGACGAAACGTTATTTTTGTTATCCATAATAATAAATTCAAATAAGTAAATAATGTTACATATAACTGAACTGGCAATCAAATGACGCCTAACGCATATTTGTTTTTCACAAAATTCTGAAATTTAATACTTTTCACTCAAAAGCACAAAAAGCTGTTATAAATTTTTATTATGGTGGCAGAATTTCATAAATTTCTCAACTAGTTTCGAAATTATTTAGAAATAATGATTACCAGGGTGGCTATAACTTCTTTTGGATGCATTTTTTTACTCATGTTTAAATAAAGAAAAAGTAATCTTTTTCGACCCTGGAAAGATATTGCCTCTTAATTTTGGAGACATCCTGTATTTGAAACTATGAAATAAGTTCTTATGTTTTATTTAAACGAAATAGTTTTACACCAAAATTGTATTGTGTTTACTGTGTGGTGTTTACTTCTACAGAATCAACATTTGTGCAATATATGACCTGCAGTATTTTACTACATGTGATAAAACAACGATTTTCTTTCTAAATTTCTTGGAACATCCCCGGTTTCCAGTGTCTTACATCATATCTTTGCGCATATACGACCCAGCTAATATTATGCAATAACTTCTAGTTTAATCATTCTCTGCCGGCGAGAATATTTGACTACACGAACAGAATTTTTAGAAGATGCGTAGGTGATCCTGTATTTCCTTCCTTATCATTGTTTTCGGACTACAAAGGGTGCAATTGGCCTGTTTAGCGTTTGCAAGGGTCGACACTTTATTATTATTTCCGCACGTCAGACTCCGGAACGACACTACGGACATCTCCAGTAATTAAGGTTTTTTAATTAGCAAGATTCAAATTAATTTTTGTTAAAGGCAATTATGTCAGAACATAAGTATATCGTTTCATCATTTTTACAGCTGATTAACCTTTTGTACCAGAAACTGCTTGATGTTCTTACATTAATTTTTTACAGTTAAATGTTACTTCATTTCATAAAAGCTCTGTTATTTGCTAAAGTCAGAAATACGGAGTATTAAAAGAAATTTTATTAAACCGTCTCATACTTTTCTATATTTGTATAAAAACTCCTGAAATGGTTTTTTCTGTACCTTTACAAGGCAAGGCACATATTTCAGAGATAATTGAAAAAACGTTCTTATAGTTAATATCATTTATCTTACTGTTTATACGGCGTTAAAAAAATAGTCCTATACTAAATTTTATTGAAAAATTCTGCTGTTAAAAGAGTTCTTTTCTATATTGAAGTATGTAAAAACCTTGTTCATAAATGTAATAATTTGTGATGCCTTAGGGCTACTGCAATTTTCTACATAATTAATGAAAAAAAAATGACTTTATAAAAGCTCTAATATTGACGAAAGAGGAAAATATGGAAAGTTAAAGCAAACAGAAATTTAAATATCAATTGCCTTGTAGGTCTTCTGCTACATTGTAATAAATGATTAAAAAGTTCTCGAAAATTTTCTCATTTTCCAGCAATGAGCTTAATTGAAATGTACAGAGTGTCTGAAATTAATCAAGTCAAGCCTTTATTATTTTTAAAACAATTTTTATTAATAACCGTTGTTTCATATACTTTAATAGGTATTATTTTTGATCTTCTAATTTGTAACACCCTACTATCGTTCATCATATTTAAAATACTTTAGCAAAGTAAAATATTACATCATATTAATTTTGATTTTGCTTAATTACTTTATTTGCAGAAAGCATCTTCCAGGAAAATTTTTTGAATTAAATATTCACTATGGACTGTTCGTTGGTGACAACAAAAACAAGAACAATACAGATATATTTTTCGGTCACGTAGAAAAATTTAGAGGTTGTTTGTCAGGGGTAAGTCAATATTGATTCACAATAGGCATTCTGCTATTGTTCCAACTTTGCAGTTACGATATAATGACATTATGGTGTTGGAACAAGCAAGACATCGACAGTCTCAATCTACTGTCCAAGGTATAACTTGGAACTGTGCAGCTGAATTCGAAGCAACCGTAGACCACCCTATCAGTTTCGTCGAAGACGACGCATACATGATCATCCCACAAAAACAGCATTACAAAGAATTCAAAATTCATTTCGAAGTAAGAACCATAACGAGAGATGGAATATTATTTTACAACCCAGGTCATAAGTTAAAGCCGGATTTTTTTCTGATAGAACTGAATAATTACTCAGTGAGAGTTGTGGTAAAAGTAGGAGAGAAAATATTAAAATTACTAAGTAAGAATACAAAAATTTCTGATGGAGAATGGCATAAAGTATTCTTCAGATTGACTACTTCGTCTATAGAGCTTAGCATTGATGAAAAAATCGTAAGTGAAAAAAATATCCATGGACATCTCTTTCAATTAAGTGATAGTTCATATTTAGGTGGTTTAGAAATTAGTAAAAGGTTCCGTGCAACTCAAAAAGGTTGTAGTAAATCTTGTGATAGTAGCTTTAAAGGTTGTATTCGACACCTTTACGTATTAGACGCGAAAAAAGGACTTCCAGATGCTCATGTAACTGAAGGTCTCTTGCCAGGATGTATGTGGCAATATCCTTGTTTACAAAACCCTTGTAAAGACAACGGGATTTGTATCCAACAGGGTTTGGACTCGTTTCAGTGCCAATGTCAAGAAGAACTATGCGTAAACGTTAACTACACTGAGCGTTATAAAGTATTCTCCAAAAGCAGCTTGGCCACAGAATTGGAATTATTAGCAGTTGAAGCACTGGATATTTTAGAAGGACAAAGTGAAATTATAACAACGAGAAATCTCCACATGATACTTGATTATCAAAAATACGGTATCAGAGATTCAGGTATCAACTTTTACATTGTCGAAGGACCGGAACATGGTAGTATAACGATAGACATTTGGCCCCATGAGAAGAATTCTTTTTCATTACATGACGTAGCAAGGGATAAAGTGCATTATATTCATGATGGGTCTGAGAGTAGTCATGATAGTATGGTTTTAGAAGTTGAATTTTCAACAGCTGACACTTTTACATTGCCTGTGTACCTGCAAGGAAAATTTCGTTTTAGTTTATCAGCTAATGTTATACCGACAAATGATGCTCCTGCTTTGGATATCAGTGATTCAACTGTTTTTCGTACAGTACAAGTAAGTTTTTTTTTTGTTGTATAAAAGTTATGGTTTTAGTTATAATTTTATTTAAAATTGTTGTATTTTAGGGAACGAAAAAGTTTCTATCCCCAGAGGTATTTAAAGCGGTTGATCCAGATAATGCCCCATCCGAGTTAATTTATTCAGTTTTAAAATCAGAAAGTGGATTTTTTGAAAACATTAAGAAACCAGGCGTCAAAATAATGTCTTTTACTCAAGAAGACGTGGAAAAAGGAAAAATCGTATTTTTCGACCAAAGTTCTGGTTCAAATACGTCATACATATCTCTTCAAGTTTCAGATGGTATAGAAATTAGTCCAGTTTACCAATTACGAGTGTCTATTTCTCCCCAATATTGGAGACTGGAACGAAATACAGGCCTAATAGTTTTACATCAAACTTCATCGATAATAACGCCTTATAATTTAAGTTTTACATCGAATGTAGCCATTCCAGATTACTCAGCACAATTCACGATTGTAAAAAAACCTCAATATGGAGTCGTAGAAGTAGAAAAAAATGTGAATTCTTGGGAACCATCGGATGGTTTTACTAGTGGTGATTTGAAACAACATCGAGTACGGTACAGACATGTTAACTCAAAGCCAGATTTTGATGAATTTCAGTTCAGGACATTAGATAAATCTCAGTTATATACATTTAGGTTGACATTTGCAAAGTGTACCTTATATCAGCTGAATAGCAAAACAATGAAATTACACGAGTACTGGGAAATGCCGATATCCACAAAGTACTTGTCCTTTGAAACGAAACCGATGAAAACGCTTACATCGATAACCTACGTTATATCCAAACCTCCTGAGTATGGTTTCCTGTTTTCTTCCGTTTCCAAATACAGACTAAGATCTTGTGATACGTTCACTCAGGAAGATATTGTTTCACAAAATATTAAATACAGACTGTACCAAAAGGCTTATTCTGATGTGGAAGATTATTTCTCCTTTGTTGTTTTGTCACCAGGTTGCAATAACGTCTCTTCAGATTTGACAATAGCCTATTCCCCTCCCATGGAAGACAAATTGAAAGTAACCGTTAATTTAAAATCACTTGATGTTGATGAAGGATCTTCCGCGCTAATCAACCCGTCCCACTTGTACTTAGAAACAGATTTTGTATCAGATTTATTATACAACTTGACCAATAAAGTCAAACATGGCATTTTGCAAGTCAAGAAAGGCGATATTGTGAAAAATGATACGAGTTACTTCACTGCAACTGAATTAAAAAACAATTTGCTTCACTACCTTCATGATGGGTCTGAAACTGTATCAGATTCATTTAAGTTTATTGCTTTATCAACGAACGACGAGAATTTCCAATACGTTGGACAGTTTAATATAAATATTCGTTTGAAAAACGATAATAGTCCTGTAAGAGCTGTTGATAAAATTTTTCACATCGTAGTAGGTGGTGAAAGACTTTTGACGGGAAAGGACTTAAAATACACAGATGAAGATCTAGGAACTCCAACGTCAATGATAGTGTATACCTGTCGAGAATCTCCTAATGGACATTTTTTTTACATAAATAATCCTAGCACGAAAATCACAGAATTTACTCAGGAAGACTTAGACGAAAGCAGAATTATTTTCAAGCACAAAGGGCCGGAATATGGTAAAGTGAGACTGTGGGTAACTGATGGACAGTTCCACGTAAACGGAATTTTAGAAATACAGGCATCAGCACCATTTATTCATGTCGATATGAATAAAAAAATTATTGTAGAACAAGGAAAAATAGTTGTAATTACGAGTGAACATCTCTCATATTCTACAAATGTATACGCTTTTGATAAAGATGTGGTTTATGAAGTGACGAGCCCTCCTAATTTTGGAAAAATGGTTTCTTCAAAAACACTAAAAGTGAGTTCTCAAATTTAAAAAAATGTGTTTTTAAAAAAAATCTATTTCAGGTAATTAAAAATTTTACACACGAAGATATAACCAGAGGATTAATAAGCTATCTCAATGAACAGCTTGCTGGTAATGCAGACGAAATCGGGATCCGAATTCGCTGCAAAGACGCTATTAATGTTGCCCAGTTAGGTGTTTGGATGTTACCGTCAAATTATTGGGACCCCCTTGACATCAAGAGTTTGAAAAAGTTGTCGGTTGAGGAATCAACAAGTGCTTTAATTACAAAAAAGATATTAGAGGTAAAAATATTTATTATAGTTTAAAAGATTAACTTAATACACACTTTGTACATTTTATGTAAAATAATTTTTTTGTAGATTTCACAAATAAATGTGCCACCGTCAGCGATCACCTATCATATAGGAGAAATGCCCGAATATGGGTATTTAACAATTTTGTCCAACGGTAAAAATGGCAACGAACAAATAAATGTGGTATCATTCACTCAAAACTTAATAAACGAAAACAAATTATTATATATCCAATCGGGAACGAATCAAACTAGAGATAGAATCGTTTTTAATGTTACAAATGGAATAGTGTGGAGAAAAAATGTTCAGTTAGACATAGAAATAATACCAGAAAGACTTTACTTAGGAAGCAACAACTTGGTAGTTAATGAAGGAGGTGTCACTGTCTTAACAACAGCTCATCTGTTTGTGCTTACAGAATATTATAAATCAAAAGTTACATTGTACACTATCACTAACAACGTAAAACATGGATGCATTCAAGTTCACAAAAGGTGTATCAAGTCTAAAGCGTTTTCTCTAAAAGAACTGCAGGCAGGTGTTGTGCAATATGCTCATGACGGCACTGAAAATTTGGAAGACCAAGTGACAATAGTGGGAGAGACAAACCAGAAAAAAAGTTTCCCAATTATTTTAAAGATTACTGTCCTTCCAGTTAATGATCAAAAACCTAGACTGGTAAATAATACAGGTCTTATTATGTGGGAAGGTAGCTTTGCGGTTATAACAAATGAAATGCTGGGTAAGTACCTAACAACACTTTAGGGTTACTCGTTTGACCTGTGGATGAAATAAAATTAATTTAATATAATTTTCAGCTGCTGTAGATGACGACAGACCTAAAGATACATTGAAATATCAAGTACAGAGCTGTTGGTGGGGTAGCGTTTCCTTAATATCTGATGTCACAACTCCTCTTAACTATTTCACTCAGGAGTGGCTAGACAAAAGGATGGTGGTATTTCGACATCAAAGTAAATACAAATTTGTTACTTTTATAGGGGTCAACATTCTATTCCTTCTTTGAATATTTAAATAGCAAGAAAATATTAGACGTATTAAATATTTTTAAAATTATTTGTTATATTGATTATTTTATTTATGTGAAAAACTTTTCTAGATGGTTCTGAAGCGAGGTTCAAGTTTAATGTAAGTGATGGTTTACATACAACCAAGGATTATATTTTTCACATTAAAACCAAGCCAGTACAATTGAAACTAGTAAGCAAACCCCTACACATTTTTCCCCTGCAAAGGAAATATCTTACATCTAATCACTTGCTTACCACAGTGTCAGACTTTAACAGAAAAATTCATTATGAAGTTATTATACCTCCAATTTTGGGCAGGTTGATGATGGAATCAGAGAAAATGGGTATATTTAAGGTAGTGTCGAGTTTCACACAAGATGATCTGAACGATACAAAAGTTTTTTATGAACATACTCACCAATTTTCGGATTTGTATGCCAACGATTCGTTTATGTTTAATGTTAGGGCCCATCTAGCTCCAAAATTAGTAAACCAGGTATATTATATCCTTTAATGTGTATTGGTTATTTTATTTTTTGTATTCGTAGATTTTGAAAATTGATATTTCTGTGTCTTCTGGGGGATTAGATGCCTACGTTAGCATTCCAAAAATATCTGTTGATGAAGGTGGTGAAACTAGCATTCGTTTAAACCTTTCAGGAGTGATATCTTTTTTAGAGAACCATGCAGGGCTTCGTTCTCCTATAATACATGCATCGGCCATGACGCCACTTCATGGTCAAGTATTCCTACAGCATAATAAAAGCTTAACAACTTTCACACAAAAACAACTGGAATCGGGTCAAGTTTACTATGAACATGATAACTCGGATTCTTTAGGAGACAATATACACTTCTCACTCTATCTTATACCTGGTTATGTAACTTTATGTAATGTTACAGTTCCGATTATTGTAAATCCTGTAAATGACCAACCATTTAAGCTTGTCACTCCAGCTCCAAGTCTTGAAGTTGTTCAAGGAGAAAACCATACGATAACGAGACATGAGTTAGCAACAGAAGATCCAGATACTCCTCCGTCAAAACTTAAATATGATATAATATCTGAGCCTACAAAAGGCAAGTTGATTTTATTACCGGAAGGTATGTCTGTTATATATTTTACTCAAGCAGATATTGATGAAAATAGACTTGTTTACATCCATGATGGTACTGCATTGAAAGATTCCTTTCATTTCCGTATATGGGATGAGCGATTTAGACCACAATTTAAACTTTTCAACATTATTGTGATACCAATAAATATTACTATTTTACCTGGGCTTCCAGTGTATTTAGACCAAGGATCTGATGTTGTTTTGTTATCAGAAAAACAATTCTTCATTGATACAAATGCTGATAAAAACAAAGTTCAGTTCACTGTAAAACGTCCGCCAAAACACGGAGATTTACATAAAGATAATCATGCAAATTCTTTCTATAAAAACAAGCCTATGACATCATTCACTTATGCAGATTTAACAAGCGAAAAAATTATGTACTTACAAATGGATATGACAACGGCCAACGATAGTTTCCAAGTATATGGTGAAATATCAGCAGGCAATACATCATTTGGAAGTGAAATCGAAGTTATTATTAGAGTACAACCTTTTATGCAAATCTATAATTTTACTACGAAGGCAGGTGAAACTTCCAGGTTAACTTTGAATGCTTTAGATGCTACGCCTTTGGCTAAGTTAACAAATAGTAATCCTAACTATACTATCATAAGTTTGCCGAAGTATGGGCAAGTAAGAAAGATAATTCGAAGCTCCGGCGAGAAACGAAATGCTCTCGACAAAGTTGTTAATACATTCACTCACGAAGAAGTACAAAGTGGGTTGATTTACTTAGCGATTAAGGATATAGAAGTACCATGGGATGGTATTCAGGATAAATTAGTTTTTATGCTGGCAGCAAGTATTTTTCAACCTGCCGTTGGTGAACTGAAAATTAATATTAAATCAGCTTTGGATAACGATATTTCTTCAACTTTACCTGGGCCTAGTGACCCCGCAAGTCACGAAGGGGGCAGACATTTGGCCAGTCCAAATATTACAAGAGATTACTTGTTAATAGGTTTGTTTCACCTAGAGAATTAGTATTAGTAAATAATTTTAATTATGTATTCTTTTAGTGAGTATGGCTGTTGGAATAGTGGTTCTAGGTATAGCTGTAATAATTGTTATTAAATGTCGTTCCTTGGATGCACAAATGAATAAAGAGGAACAATGTACGCAACCCATCCCTCTACCCCGTCCACCTGATAGACTGCTGTCATCATCCCCACCACTGAAATCATCACATATCGATGGTTTCACCACTCCCATGTCAACAGCGTTGCCCCAATGTAAGGTTACACCTTTAAATAGGGGCGAATTAGAATCTCCGTCGCCACATGCATGTTACCCTTATGGAGTTGACGAACAACCCGATGACTGGAGCAGTATAGACGCGTCAGATATACCGTCTTGTCCTAGTAAAAGTATTATGCTACGTAGAAATCAGTACTGGGTTTGAATGGACTGTTTTATAATACTCATATTATCACTGAGGTGCCAAAGCCAAAGATCTCATTTTTTTTAAGAATTCCAACTAAAGTCAGCACTTTTCTGAATGTAGCCCCGCATATTGTTACCTTATTGTTCAAATTATATCAAAATGTAAATAAGTTTATATTTATATTTTCAAATATTCACTATATAATTTTTATATTAGTTAAAAGCAGGTGTTTAGGAAACTATTTGAATTTTCTGAAATTTGCATCTTACTAAAAAGGCACCTATTCATGTTTTCTCAATTTAACTCTTCTTATTTATTTGTTTCACCATTTTTAAATAAAAAATTAAAAAATTTTCGAATCCATAACTTAAGTTTTTATAGTAAATCTCATAATTTTGAACAATATCTTAAAACATTGAAAACATATGTTAGTAATAATATCAAAATTGTGAAAATGCGAGTGGTTTGCCATACATTTCCATTTGAAGCGCTCCATATTTTGACAATATTATTCCGAATGATTTATAGAGCACGACATTGCAGGTTTCATTTCAAATTTTTTGTCAGTGTTACAGTTTGTATAATTTCAGGTGGTTGTTGCCTTCAGAGACTACCTTAGAAGAAATATTTTCAGACAAAATCAAAATACTCCTTACTAGTCACTCAATAATTAAACCAAAAAGAGAAAGTACATACATTATTTCAGACAATTTTATAAAATGTATGTATCTGTGTGAATTTTATATATTTTCTTTTAAATTTTTTAAATATAGATAATTTTTATACCAGTTAGTTTAGTATCCTTCGTAGGTTAAAATTACTTTCCAAGGCAAAACAAATTTTGCAGATACGTAAATGGCTATGACCAAATTATTTGAAATTAAACATTTATTTTTCTATTAAAGTTTACTCAAAATCGAGTTATATGTGTTAAGCAGCTAAATTACACTTTTTCATGTTTATTTGAGAAGACAGACTTAGTCTAACTGCTTATAACATTGTTAAATACACGTTTTGATATTGTTGACTGTTTGGCTGATTAACACAACTTTATGTAAGTGTTGGGGTAGATAAAGTAAAATCAAAGAAGGGTCATGCCACCTTAGAAGCGTAATTTTAACCTGATGTTGATTTTTTATATATTCTAAGCTAGAGAGAATATCGTACATTATTATAAGCACAAGGTGTTATATGTTTATCATGTTTGTTTTAAAATAAATAAACATCTTTTTAAGATGAATTTTATTTATAAAATAACAATTCTGAAATCTTATAAAACTTAAGTAATATCTAGTCTATCAGTAAAAAATATTGAAATATATGTAAATATATATTCATTCAATATTTCTGAATACTTGTAAATGTGAAAACTAGTTTCACAACTATCACAAATAGGTATTTCTTACAAATAAGTACCTAAAGATACAATCCATAATAAAAAACGAAAAATGAACTCTTAAGACAAATAATTTAAATTGCTTATAAATCACAGTTAGCCAGTTCAGACTGGAAAAAAATAAGATCTAAATATAATTATACTAAAACTTTAGCTTAAAATATAAACAAAAATATGAGAACAATAGAAATCTAAACACATGTTAACTAATTTTTCTGGAAATTTGTCAAGCGGTAATGAGAATCCTCATTAAAATTTGGATCCTTTCTGTTGAATGGTGGTCTTGATTTGATGCCGATGGTTGTTAACCGTTTATTTGGGTTTTTACACAGCATATTTTGTAGAAGAATGTACTAAAATAAGTTATATTTACTTTTAATAACAAAAGAAAAAGAGAAAACAAACTACCTCATTAGGATATTTCTTGGAAAAATTTGTTGGGTACCTATTCTCCTTCACGTCTGATAATGTTTTAATTCTCTCCATATCAGTAGAAAAAGGAACTAGCAACTCAAAAAATATTAAACCCAATGAATAAATATCTACTTTGTAATCGTAAATACGACTTTGAAACTGCTCTGGGCTCATATATAGTTGTGTTCCTAAAAATATTTCCAGTTAGTACAAATTGCTCCACGCTTAAATAAAAAAAAAAAAAACATACCAACTTCAATCGTGTGACCACGGTATGCTGGTGAATGACCTTTTTTCATCATTTCCAAGTCGAAAGCATCATCCATGTCTTTTACTAGTCCAAAATCTCCCACCTTTATTTGTCCGTCCAAAGAGAAAAAGATGTTACTAGGCTGAAAACCGAACAGTATAGTTATATAAATAAATTGAAAATATAAAGTATTCCCAGTATATTTGAATTTTAGTTCAAGTCAGTAAATAGCTTGAATGTGTCATATCCGTTTAAGTAAAATGTAAATTCTAATGCACCCTGAATCTTAAAATAAGCAAATTATTAAGATGATCAAATCACTTAAGTCGAAAAAGAGACTCAAGTACAGTCATAAATTCTATTTACTCACCCGATTCAATCCCATTTGTCTGACCGTCCCTTTTTATAATTAAAAAGTAACTTTTATAAAAATAAGATATAGGTTGTAACTGTTTTAGAATATGTATATTAAAATACCTATAAGAAGTTATGCAATAGAATATATGCAGAAGTAATATATTGTATTTGATACTCTAATATTGTAGACTGTAAACTCACCTTCAAATCTCTATGGATGAGCCCACTCAAATGAACATATTCTACAGCATCTAGTATTTGCAAAAATATATTCAAAACGTTATTATAATCCCTTTCTTGATGTGTGCTTAACCATTCTTTTAAACTTTCTTTTTGACATAACTGCATCTGGATATATAAATAAACTGGCGGGGTGTTAAATGATTTGTTAATGGCATTGTTTTCTGTTGTTAAATCCCAAGAATGATGTCGTCTTCCAGGACGCTTCCAATCAATTTTCTTTTTCATATGGCCAATGACGGGTGAAAGACTTTTTGTCGTTTCGATTCCAGACGAGATTGTGGTTTCATTTCTCACACTTTTACAGTAATTATCTTCAAAAGTAACATGCGGACTATTCGAATTTTCATGGTTTTCAGAATTTTTTTCAAAAACTATATAAGAATCGTCACTTTCTTTGTCACTATCTTCATCCAAATCTCCTATATCTTCTTCGAAATTTTTAAAAGGAATGTCGATGCTAACCGAAGCAGATTTACTACGTTTTGGTTTAGACAGGTGACTTGGAGTTGTTACAGTTGTATTTTCATCGGCAAACATAGAAGATCCATCACAAAAAGAATTTAACCATTTTTTGTCATGTTCTTGTTGCCAGCCTAATGGTGGATACTCTACCCAAGAATTGAAATATCGAACAATATTTTTATGATCCAACTTAGCCAATGCTTTAACTTCTCTCATTACTCTATCTCTTGATTTCTGTTCATTGGGTAAAGTGATCCTTTTAATGGCATAAGAACATTCATCAATTTTTTTCTTAACTTCGAACACAAGTCCAAATCCACCCTTTCCGATACACCTAATAGTTTCAAAATCATTTAAATATGGAGAAGAAAATGTTTCTTTCTCTGATAACTGTCTTTCTCTAGTAATATGGGCTTCCACAGGTTTCTCTATGATTATAACCTCTTGCTTGTAATAATGCTGCATCCAAAATCGGAACAGAAAATGGCAAATTATAATGGTGCTCATCATAAGAAAAAATTCCTTCCACCATAAAAACATTGAATAAATACCCACAAGCTCTTCCATAGTTTCGTTTTCATGTATGTCTCTTAAAATGCTGCTATTTGTATCACACAGTAACTTATCTTTCTTACGAAGATCTGTTTCTGAATACAAATAAAAACCGTTACCTGTAAAAATTACTTATTTATATCCTGAATACATTTTAAATAATATATACCATTTACATATTCCGACAAATTAAGCACCGATAACGCTGTTGAGTCATCTTCTGTCATTTTTGATGAAGCAGAAATTGGTTTCCATGGAATTTTTGTGATACTCGTACTCTCAGTTACCATTAGCTCATTATTTGCTTTACCATGTAATATATCTTGCATGCTAGTAGATTCATGAATATACAACTAAAATAATGAAAATGTTGAATCAAAACCAGTGTGGACTTGAAAATTAAAGTGGTAATTTTTTGATAATAAAGTTTGATACCTATACCATTATTTAGTGAAGTGATTTATATGCTCTCAAAGAGAACTTTCATAATGAAAATATTCAAGTCTATGCCTTGATCTCAAAAGGGGTTGTGCTAAATATTCTTTTCCATAATCAATTTAGATACAACCAGTTTTATTTCACAAAATTTAATATTTCTTAAATTTGCTGCATTATAAAATTTAAAAAATGGCATATGAGTACCACACTAAACTAGAGAGGCATTATAACTTTAAATATTATTTCGACAAAATTCAAATATACACATATGCACAACCTCTTTTGAGCTCTAAGCTGAGGCAATTCCTATTACATATTATCAAAAAATGAGTACTTTGATTTTCATTAGGCAATACTGGTCAAAACAGATTGAAGAATAAACAATTATAACATGTGTACGTATTTATCCAATATTTTAGTAAGCAATTAAAAAAATTACTGCCAATCTGCATGACAAGTCAGGATTCAGTTTGATTTGTTTATTACCTTCGCATGATAAGAGATCACATGATTGATGAAATTTTCTTATTTGTTTTGTTTACATATTACTGATAGGCATAAGATTATTATTAAAGTAGTGTATTATATACTAAAATTTGTATGACTCATTCCTAATCAGTTAAAACAATGGAATTAGATTTTCTTTTAATTATAAAAAAATAAATAACAAGCAATTTGTCCCAGTACCTTCCCTCTTGGATATACCCACATATTAAAGTGAAAGAAGTTTTTAAGTGTTAAAACTTAAATAGTATTTTTCATGCAGTCATATTCTAGGAAAACTGTTAATCGTTAAGAATGCACAATATAATTGATAAAAGTTAGTATACCTGTCTATTATGCATTCCAATGTAAATGGAAGGTAAATATGTTGAAGAAATTACAACATTTGGGATATTATTTGCGGCAAATAGATTAACCTCTGTCAAATTTTTACCACTCCATCTCCAAACCCTTACTATAGGTGAGGTGAATGTGTACTGCCAGCTATGTTCAACATTATTTAATACCGTCGATGCTCGAAGTTTCCCTTCAGGTAATACTGCCGTCAAATTCCAATCAAAAAGATTGGAATGGCCATCGATACAGCTGATTCTAGGAAGTTTTATGTTATGGAGACCAACACTGAAGTTCCATCTTGAAAAATATATAAAGTTAAAAAAAATAAATAAAAAGCTAAAAATGATTGGATCAAGTGTATAATAATACAACTGATTTTATTATTATTTCTCATCGATACATATCTATTACAATATCAGTCATATCTAACTATTGTTTACCCTTTACTACTCACAGAAATATATATTATTCATTAATTAAATAAAAATTGATAAAAACGCATATTAATCCACCAGATAACTTAACTGATAAGTTATAAAGATTTGAATTTATATATACTACGTTACAAATTCGATTTGAGGTATATTACCTATACACAAAAAACATTACATCATAACATATTATTAGCATAAATTTACTTTGCATAAGAACTTAAAAAATATTTAACTGATAACTAAATAAATTATTCCTACCTCTCAGATCCCGTGTTAGGTTCGACAGCACGAATAGTGTGAGTAGTTCTTTCAACCAGAAGCATATCATCCACATTCTGACTTTCTGTATTTGTACACTTCATGGCTGTACATTCGTAAATCAATTTACCACTCCGAAACCCAACACCATAAGTTCTAACTTCGATCCCCCCTAAAAATTAAAAGGCAAACTTACGATTCCATCTTATTTAAATATTATTTTAAAAATATATGAAAGATCACTTACCTGCAATGACAAGATCATCGGAGTATCGAAATGACGACTTGAGCAAACTTTCTGCAGTTATAGGTATGGGATCTATTGTAGAACCATCGAATTTGTATAACGTACCAGTTAAAGATGGAATGATACGTATCCATTCTCCATTATTCGTTAACTAAAACTAAACATTTTAGCATGGTGAAATTTCAATACGCTGCCCTAATTACCTCTAACTTATGAATGTTGGAAATGAGTAGTGGTCCAGGACCTGTATCGATTTGCCAAATTAATGATCCAGTTGAATTTACCGCAGATAAATTTCCATCTAAAGTGCTAACCAGCACCAACCTAATAACAAATAGCTAAATACATTGAAAAACATAAACATTAACCTCTTACCCTGATCCGTTCTTATCTGGACAGTATGGTAACGACGGAATATCTTCTAAAATAGGTTCTGCTTTTGTCAGTAGCAAAGCGGCTTGTAAGAAAATTATAAGACTGATTGCTTTAAACATTTTGTTTGATCTACATTATTTAAATTTAAGTGAAATCGGACCATAACATCTAAACATACCACTACAATAGCAAATAACACTCACTGAAATGTGAATAGGCATGCGCTGTTTGCAAGCTCCAACCTGTTACAACATACGTGTCCCCAAATTATTCCAAAATAAAAATAAATCCCATTGGCCAACATTAAACATGGGATTTATTTTTGACCAATTAGGAGGAACTAGAGAAAATTACTGTCCCATATCTTTTTTCCTTGTCTAAGACGATACAGATACACCATGGTTTGCAGCGGAAACGTGATATGATTCAATGTAATACACGTTCTTTTTTCTTTTTCGAATACATAAAGTGATAACATGATAAATTATAGAAATGTGGTATGTGTTTATAGTATTATTATGTCACAAAATAGATTCTATCTTTCATTCTTCATGCTTCCACTGCTGCTTCGGGCATGAATTTCAAACGTTTAATCTGTGTTTCAAATAACTTCAGAAGAAGAAGAGGAATATTATGTTTATGTGGAAGAAGCGAAATGCTGAAACCTGAAGTGCCTGAAACATGTTCTGTGCCTGAAGTCCCTGAAACTGCTTTGCACAGGTCAAGGTCACAGCACTGAACGTTGTGCATGTTGCAATGTTGCAATGTAAAGCTGTGCTGTGTAGCTAAACTGCAGCAAGCACATACACAGGCACATATTATGCAAAAATACGTAGAGGATTACAATGTTTAAAATTACTAAACGCTAAACTAGAACTGGCAGTAAAAAGTGTCGGACAATCTTGAATATTTTGACAAATGAATCGTATAAAGATTGATATACCTATATTGCACTGAAAATCTGCTCATTATAAATATTAAAGAGAGTGCTCTGCTCTGAAACGATTTTAACTATAAATTCAAATGAAATACCTCAATACAACACCTAATTAATTAATATTTTTACTGCCTCTGTTTTTTGGTAAATATTTTGAGAAAACTATTACCTACTTTTTTAAATATCTCTTAGGGTGGAATTCATAGTCAGCGTGTGACTGTTCATTTAAGGTATACTTAAATAAGATGCCTTTTAATATTTTGTTTCATATCTGAACAATGGAAACTCTGCATTTTTATCTTGTAAACTGCAAAGCTAAGTACACACTTAGTAACCTTAAGTGTGATCTGTGAATTCCACGCTTAAACCAGTATGATCACATTTTTTGCAAACTTCTATATATTTCCTTTATAAAATGTTTATTCGCACTTTTGAAACAAATTGAGGCACGTCCTAAATTAATATTGCAAAGAAATATTAAAATATTTTAGGAACATTTCTTTATATCACATTTTTGCTTTAATTACAGAAATTTGTTGAAAATGTGATCGTGTCAGACAGGCTTTATATCTATCTTGAAAAAAGTATTTATTATTGTAAGACTGCAGCTATCGACTGAATACAGTAGACAATCACATTTAATATCTTTTAGGGACGATAAATTGTTGCTACGTATGACTAAAAACAGCGGCGTAACACAAAATAAATATTGTAAATATTATAACATCTACGAATAATAAGAAGTTTTATAAGAATTGTTACTAGTTAGGTTTAAAGAGTATTTTTTAATGTAATTGAATGAGTAAAAAATAAACAAAATTTAGATATTAAATCGAATTCCGTTTTATCTCTTTTATTTATTCTATTTTGTGGATTTTTGTAATATAGTAAAATGTAATTACATTTGGGATTTCGGTATTGCGTATTATGTATATGTTCTTTCATTTCGTGTTTTCAATTTCTTATTTTGCCAATTTGCACCTATCGTGGGCTTTGTGGGGGAAGCATAGAGAGGCACATGAGAGGAAGAGAAAACTTGAGAAACACCCTATATCTGCTGACCCTTCGTATTGATGATTAAAATTAAAATTAAAAGTGTCAGGCACAGTAGGGCAGTGTTAGGGCGGCTGCGCGTTGCTGAAAGCTGGCTGAAGCTTTAAGCTGCCGTCCCCTTTCGATTGCAATGACAATGAACCGTGGCGAGTGGTAAAAATTTTTAATCGACTTCATGTCCTAGTGCTACTATTAAAATGAGGAGCAGTAGTTCGGAACTGCTCCTAGACCAACAAGAGGAGCTTAGGAAGCGAAAAATTAAGGTAAGTTTTGAAGACAATGTAGACCTAGGTCAATTATTGTAGTTTGTTGCACCACCTGAATTTTATTCTATATAGAGGAGTCACTGCTGATTGTCCAGAGATATGCGCAGAATTGATTGAGTGAAAATGCTTTTAGAATTATATGCCTCTCATTATAATAGCGAAATAGCTAAAATTTTGTAGGAGATCAATATGTAATAAAAATGTGATTTATGTTTGTAGACACACACACCTTGTGTTGTGTAATGATCGTGTTATGGTAAATATGCTATCCTTAGGCTGCCCAAAAATATTGACCCCTCAATTGTTTAATGAAGCGTATCACCCTTTTTAAATTCAGTCCATTAGTTGCATGTAGATGGTCATTCCAAAATAAGTCAAACAAGAACCTGCTAAATAAACACAAAAATCATCAGGCTGTTGTACAAATAAATATTTTTTTTATCATTACTGAAGAAAAATACACTCAATTTGCAAGTAATTATAATAATCTAATTAATATAGCATAGTTTAGCAATTATTGTAGTATGACTATCAGTATCATCAACTATGAATGTCTAGTATCAATACTATAGTACCAGAAGAATTCTGTACCAACTTTTACACTGATGAAAACAGTGTTATAGATTAATTGAAGGATGAAATTTGTGGGAAATTTGATGTTTTTATATTTCTGGCTCTTTAATGGACACTTATTAAAAATATGTGTGGTCTCCTGAAGAGTTTGATTTTTCCAGGAATTAGCTGCAGCAAAAAAAGCAAAGGTCGTAGCAGGTCGATCATGTCGAGAGCAAGCACTTTTCTACTCGACAAGTCTTTTGGCAGTGGTGGCAATGTCAGCAGGATCGTCACTTTTGTTTTTAGTACCATTGTATGTAGATCCAGCCATATCAACTTTGGCTTCCAATTTCGTGACGGAGCCTGTGACTTGTATCACCACGAGGAGAGAGGAGCTCATGGGGTTGGCGAATTGTTCTTGGAGTTCGTGTCGTGAAGGATGTACTAGCGATGCCTATCATTGCACACATATTTATGTCAGTTACAACGATAGCAAGGTGAGAAAAATTAATTAAAAATCATATATCATCATAATTTATTCATTTATAATGTGTTGGTCAAGTGGGGAAGAGTAGGTGCCTGACGCTAGGTGAAATGTATGAATGGTTATTATTATTATTATTTTTTTATTATTAACTCCGCCACTGCAGAATCGTCGTTTCTATACAGGATGTTATTGGCATAGGCGCATCAAATGGTTAATACTGGTAAACAACTTCACTGAAGTGAAGCTAACCCTACACATTTTTTAAAACACCCTAATCGGATACCGCTAAAAAAGTATTTAAATTAAAAGTAAATATTTCGAATGGTAAAAATTCTGAATGTGCTATTTTACTTTTTACTTGAATCTATATATATGTAAGGTATCCAGAGAATTTGCTAGGGGAGAGTAACAAGAGTAATTTCAGGCTATAAAAACTAATCAAAATGGTTACTTACTATATATATATATATATATATATATATATATATATATATATATATATATATAAAGATAGGGCAAGGGTAAATAAAAAACTAAGTAGACAATAAAAAACGTCTCCTCTCTTTCCCTTCTGTGCGGCCGTCTATGTGTGTATAGAGCATTCATTTTTTTTCTGTCCATAGCGGGTCCATAATTTTTTTTTTATATTATGTGTTGTTAAATGAAGTACTTCTCGAGTTTTTATTAGTTTCTAAATTATTGCAAGAGAAATCAAGGTTACAGTAGGGGTACCGAATGCCGTAAATAATTTATAGGTGAAAAAACATAAAATATGCCCCCATGGGACAAATATTCGTGCAGGGTGTAGAAATTAGAATCAATTTTATAGAATTTCAGATATGGTATCTACTTTGAATTGTTTTACAGGAAGAACCCTACAACCAAACTGACGACGCTGTCCTCTTAGTGAACATAAAAGGATGTGGATATCCACCCAGTGTTCTCTGTTCCAATTTCACGGATACGTATGGGGTTGAGGGAACAGAATTTCCTTGTTATCATTCTCGCGAAAACCGCACAGTGGTTTTGACGCATTATGAAAGAGATGAGCAGGTTGCTATAATTATACATTATTTTGCGGTGCCATTTGTTATTACTTTAGCTACATCTGTAGCACTTTGTGTGATGCACTGTGACTGCCGTTGTCATCCTACCACTCACCACAAAAGGGCCAGAAGACCACGTGTTCAAGATTTGAGTGATGGTTCAATAAGCATTGGCGTTGACCTTAGGCACAATACAAGTTACCATTCCGATTTAGTGGCTATAAGGCCTATGTAACGATGTGTCAGACTCCCACCGATATTATACCTCACCTGTATTGAAGGCTTGTACAGAGAATTTTAAAGAGATACTTATTCATTTTTGGTTTTCGTAAATCAGATTCATCTTGCTCAAATTGTAGAAATACAAGTTTTAGCACCAAAATTGAATTCATTACCTACAGTCTGAGTTGTAATAGTTTAATTAGAATTAGAATTAAAGACTATGTACTGGTGTTTAACAGTTTTTTTAACTTATTATTTATCTTTTTAGAATTCTCTAGGAGAAAAAAATTAGATATAACAATGTTATATACTACTTGTAATAATTGTGCCCCTGGCAACTATCGAGTTACATTTACTAGAGGAATCCTTACATAAATAAATAATATATGCTTTAAATATATAATAATTTTAAATAGGTGCAAATTGTACATTTTAATTGGAAATGTATTTTTATAAAAAATGTTATTGTTTCTATTAAATTTAGAGATGTGTTGATATATGAAATGTTTTTAGTTATAAATATATAACTATGCGTGAAAGTTAATGTAGGTACTACTTATCTACAAGTTCGGGTTAATTTTTGTATTAAATTTTCTATTAAAATATTATTATATAAGTGTGTTGTATTGATTAGGTACCACCTTCCTCGTGATTCGCTTCCTTGCGAGTGGTAGCTTTTTAAACCATATTAATGAGACATATATTGTAGGGATATAATGTAATAGTATTAAAAATAACTTCTAAACACAAAGTTTCTCTTCTGTGGTTAGATTACTCCCATTGAAATCCTTCTACTTTCTACGCGGACACTGCTAGATGTTTCGGAACGCACTACTGCACAAGCGTGGACCAATAGCAAACCTCGCGATACTGTCCTTTCTCGTAAGATGTAGCTGCGTGGTAACGTCGGGCCGGTTCTAATTTTGAATTTGAAACGTAAAAAAGTGCGTATAAATGGTGTTTTGTGTTACAATAGTTTGTACAAAGTGCGTTTTTAATAATAACATTAAGTGTGTATAGGTTGGGGTGTTTGTGACATGGAAATTGCGAGAGATATCTTCTGCAGAAGCAGCAAAGGTAGGACCACCATTTTAAAAAACAATTGTTTTTTGTCAAATGATTCATTGCACAAAAAGAATTGTGATATGCAGTTAGTTATATGCTAAATAAGTATAAATATTTAGTTAAATGAAGGAAATATAAAAAAGTTATTGTTTTTTATGGTCACTATTTTTTTCTTGTACTTTTCATATTACTTTTATTCCATTTTCCGGAGTTCAAGACTTCCTAGACTCAATAGCATTATGCAGTATTTGACATTGATAATGACCCATATATTACAATCTAGCTTTTCAATAAAGAAGTGTACATTAGAAGTACTTCGAATTTAAAACTTTAGCATTCTAATAAAATGAAACTATTCTTTTTCGATTTTGCCGCTTTCCCTTTATGCATTTCTTATTATATTATAGTAAATAATTATTTAGTGTATATACAGAACTGTTGGAATAAACAGCTCTGCATAGTGTAATATATTATTGAGTTTCTAGCAAGGGCTTACATATACATGCATATAATAATAGCGTTTGATACTAGGAGAGTATGTATATGTCCGTTTCCGTTGTACTAGAAAGGAAATACACTGTCAAATTGAGGGTTTTATGGAAGTAATTAATACTGATATTAGCCAAAATGTAAATGTACCCTATCTAGGGCTTTATATCGTCAGTAACTTAAAATTTTTCTAAAAACCTGATGATATATCATTGCAAATAAAAATTTACATATACTTTCTCAGAAAGTAAATTTCTGTATGTGCTAGATCAGGTTTTCAATTTTGATATTTTTTCTAGAAATCTGATGTCGCAATAAAATTTTACGTATACTTTTCATTACAATGTGATTTCTATGGGTTTGTTCCAACAACAGCAAGAATCAATTCCGAACCGTCCAGAGCTATTCAGTCAGTTCAGTTTTTAATGTACTTTCGGCGAATGCGACATAAGACGGATTTGATCAAACATTTCTGATAGTTCTGAACCAGTTCACGACGGTTGTTGGAACAGGCCTTATATGTACTAGGTCAGGTTTAGAAAAACAGGTTTTAATAAAATATTATATATTTTACAAACATTAAACAGTTATTTTAGGCATATCAATTTCAGTTTAAAATATATAAATTATTTACGTGAACAACAATTTTATAGAATATTTTATAATCGAGAAATTAATGTACAATTATAGATCGACAATACTGGCCTGCATTTAGTGTGATCGGTTAGTTTAATAGATTCCAATATTACACTAGTATAAAAGTTTTAATTCTAAATATATGTATAGATTTATTAAACTAAAAAATATGTATATATAATTTGTGACTAGCATAATATGTGACAAGTAGTTGCACCTATACAGCGATATTTAAAAATCTCACTGATTCTTTTTATCGATATACAGTGTGTTTAAATAAGGCATGTTTAAGGCAAGTTACTACTCGAATTCTAAAGGTGAACATTAAAACACACTGTATATATAAATTCGAATTTTTATATTGTCTCAATATATTGAACATAAATAAACCCTACACTAATAATTTTGTATGCAATATAAAATTTATTTATCATTAGTAAAGGGTTTCTGGATATTAATTATTTAGATCGGAAAACAATTAGGTATTGAATTTTAGTAGATTATATGAGCAATTTTAAAATGAATTACGAATTGCATACAATTAAATTATTTTTATATTAATAATTTCATTATAAAAATATATTTGTCTATAATTCGATTATATAAAATAGATAACAATAATTAAAAAATATCTACATCTTTGGTATTTATACTTTACTCTCAGGACCTACTGTGTTTTGGTAAAATGAGTTTTGTATGTTCCCAAGAAAAAGAGCACAAAGGTGTCCATAATTTTTTTGATACCATTCAGGAGTCCGTCCCCTAAAAAAGAAAAACAAATATTTGAATTGGTGCATTTTTTTTGTACTGCATAATTGTGTCAGAATCAGACAAAAATTATTTTAGATGATGGATAACGGATAAATTAAGTTATTTTTTAAAAAATATATTCGAAAATTCTCAACTCTAGTTTCGTTAATTGAATAATTAAATATTTTTTTCATGAAAACGAAGATCTAAATTTTAAAAAAGCTATCTAAAAATCCTGCTATTTATTTATTTAATATGTATGTATTTTGATAAGAAAAAAAATTACATTGTATCGACTCTAGACAAGTGGAGCAATCTTGATTTTCCGGATCCACAGGGCTCTATTAAGTATCTTGATGCCAAAATGACTCCCCTTGCTGTATTTGGAACCGGTATTATATCTGGATATTCCACAGACGTTTCTACTATTAAACAAGCGTCTTTGGGAAGGTCGGTTTTCCAGGTACGTACTATGCAATATTCTTCATTGGGTAGCGGACTTATATGTTTTCTTACATACTGAAAAATCTCAACCTTTTTTTCTAATTGGGACACTATTTTAGCACAGTGTAAATCGTGGTCCCATATATGCCTCTCCCTTAAAAGTCGATGCAAGACTTCTGAAGGTGGTGCTTCTATTTCGGCTGAAACTTTCCATAGGCGAAGTGGTAAACCGTCAGCTACTTTCTTGTAAAATATTTCGACTTTTTGGTTGTGGGAAGATACCGGAACCCAACCACGGCATTTTTCTTTTGCTTCTTTCAAGAGGTTTGTTTGGCATTCATTTAAGTAGTCTTTCCAACCTCCTAATTCTTTGCCCAGATCTGTTAGTTGCTTTGCTTTGGTGTCCTTTATTTCGCTCGACTTGCATTGGTTTAGGAACTCTTGAGGTATCTGAAATATTAAATTTATTGATAGTAAAGTTTTTACGCTAATGTTTGGCGTTTGAAAAAATTATATAGTGAAATTCGAATATAATATTTCTTCTATACAAGCTTTTTCAATTTATTAAGTACCGACACAAGATATATTGCTAGCTTCATATCAGGATTTTGTTTCGAACCACTCACCCTGAATAGACTGTTGAAGTTCTTCATAAAGTAGAGCAAGCATTCATGTCCAGCCTTGTTCTCGGCCAATTCTTTTGGATGAGGAGATCCGAGATTCTGCTTATAAGCTTGAGAGTAATGGAATAAAGATGGTGCAAAACACATGGCCAAGTTGCTCTCATTCATCTGATTGACTTGCGAATGCTTGGAGATGGTCAGTAAAAAATGTAGTAAAACTTGCAACACTTCGATGTGCTCATCTGGCATTAATAAAAGAGCACACAGAACGGATTCGCGCCGTAGGTAAGGGGGGACATCTGAAATATTGATTTTTATTCATGGGGTCACTAGAGTAAAATGTGAAATGCGGGCAACAGTGTGGAAATTCTAAATTGGATGACCTGTTTAACCAGGATATGCAGTTTTGCAGAGCAGAATTTCGTTTTAAAAGTTTTGAAACAGACTACTCTGGAGAATATACGTACAGGGTGATTTACAAGTTATTACATACGTATAATATTTATTTACAAATTTAAGCGAAAAATATTATTTCATTTTTTATTATGTATCAGAAATTAGAAAAAAATAATTAAATTAATATTAGCAAATAATACTTAATGCATTCATTAAAATTTTTCACTTTTCATGGAGCTACCCTTGTTATTTAATTCTTCTGAACTTTTAGCTGTTTATAAATACTTATAAAGTTACTATTTTCACACTGTGATGTATTAATTTACTCACAGGCGTCACACGTAAGATCTAAGGAGGGGATCAGTTTTTCGAAAAATGATATGGCAAACTATCTTCAACGGTTCTTTACTTTTATGTCCCCAAAAAGGGTAAAGTAGGTTGGAAAAATTTGGTACAGAGGAGTTAATAAAGCTGTCGCTTAAAAATAATTTCCTAAAAAAATCGCTTAGTGTCATTTTTCGAAAAACTGATCCCCTTTTTTGATCCCACGTGTGACGCCTATGACTAAATTAAGACCGCACAGTATCAAAATAGTTATAAGTATATGTAAGTTGCAAAAAATTGAGATCAACTGAATAACAAGTAAGCATATTATAAAAGGTGGCTCTATGAAAAGTGAAACACAGTCTATGGGTGTACCGAAATGAATACAAGATAGAGAAAGAATAGATCCTGACGACAAAATAATGCGATGTTGCCAAACTTGCCTTATTCAAAAGGATGGTTAAAAAGATACAGGGTGTCAAATTTAAAATTTTATTTTTGATATTTGTAAATAAAATTCAAGTTTGTTTTTAATTTTGACGTCACTAGTAGAAGGCGCTACTTATGGCACATCATGCTTCATTTAAATGGCAGGATTTTTTTGCGGTTTAGTGTATCCATCTGCCTATTGAGACAGTCGATTCTCCTTGTTGAAGTCAGATGGATACACTAAACCGCAAAAAAAGTTCTGTCATTTAAAAGAAGGCATGATGTGCCATGTGGCGCTCTCTACTAGTGACGTCAAAAATTAGAAACAAATTTAAATTTCTCGTCTTCAAAATCCCCCGATCTCCAAAATATATGCAAATATTTGAATTTTGTAAAAAGTTATTTACAAATATCGAAAATAAAATGTTAACTTTGACACCCTGTATCATTTTAACCATCAACTTTTCACTAAGGTAAGATTAGCAACATCGCATTATTTTGTGCATTCATTTCCGGACACTCTGTATAGGGTAGTGGTTATCAATAGTTTTTTATTTTTTCTGTGAATCTAAATTTAACCAAGACAATTTTCTATTGAATAAAAACATTTTAGAACACAGGGCCGTAGCTAGAAGTTAACATTAGATCAAATAAAAAAAATATAAAGGGTGTACTTATATTTCTACAACAGGTTGTAACTACGGCCCTGCCCTGTCATATAACATTTCCTCAAACAATTATAGCTGCCCACCCACTTAAAAATCATTAATATAGCTATTTTCGTATTAACGTTTCTTTGTGTTAATGGGTCATTTGTTCCTTATCATATAATTATATTTAGAGTTTGTAAACGAGAGAAATTATTTTCAAATTTAATGCGGGATCAGCTTACGTGTAACTTACATTGGAAAATGAGTATGAAAGTTTCCGACAGTTTGTTGGTGAGCAGGGTTTCAGGCAATTCTCGGAAATATTGTTTCACCATATCGGCTACGTCATAACATTGTTGGTCTGTGTAATCGACACCTACGTTCGATTCTACCATGTTCCGCAACGCCAGTATCCTTGATTTAACGCCCGGTTTTCGAAAAATGCCTACTTGATCCGCCGCATTTTGCTGAAGCCATCTCATGGCCTCCTCGATATTCCTAGGCAGGACTTGCCCTGTTCTTTGAAACGTTATCGTAAGGGGTACGCCAAACACGTTCTTATCTGAAAATCGATATCGATGATGAAATAGAAGCTGGAATAAGCTCTCTGATACTCCTGGTTATTGCCGGCATATATATCAGCTAACATATATTTACTTCGAAAAAGTGTACAATTCATTACTTTTTTTGTTTACTTAATATTACTACCTGGTGATAACGGTTGACAATAAAAATATTTAAGGAAAACAAAGGAATTATTATTCAAACATGTAAATATATTTATCGCTATATTGCTGAAAATACCAGAAGATGAAAAAATTTCACTTTCGCGACAAACCTTTATAGACTGGAGATTTAATTTTCCGAATGAATTTTGGCAAGTCCCAGTTCCATCCGGTTCTATGAGATGGGCAGTATTTTTCCATGTGTGAGGTTAACTTAAGTAAGGCTAGCTTCTTAAGTACTTGTAATTGTGTGGATGACAGATGAGACAACAAAGGTCCGGTGGTATCAGGTGGAATGTCCCTTTCCGGTCCTTCTATTTCTTTTTCCGGCAGTTTATGCCATATTACCCTAAAATATACATTTGTCTCATCTCCTGATAAATGATTTTTATTGTCAATACTTATTTTAATTTAGAAACTGTTTCTTATACCACGTATATATAGAAAAGTATATACAGAGTGATTCTGAAAATTTGATTACCGACGTCAGTAGGACCTAGTTTTTATTATTATTTTCAAGTTTCTTATTATTTCAAATGGAACACCCTGTATATTATTGTATTTATGGATTCTGTTAAATTTTAAGTCAGTTTTGTGTACCATCGAAAATGTTGTATCTTAGCAATGGAACACTTTTAATTTCAATTTCTCGAACAATAATAATTTAGAGATTGCTGCATCTGAAAATGATCGCATATTGTCTGAAACACATACAGGGTCGTCAAAAATTAGGAGCCAATTTAATAAGTCACCAAACATGATTGTTTTCAAATAGAACAAACACCCTGTATATTATTCTTCGATTAAAAAAAGAATCAAATTTTGGATCGAATGTAACATTTATTTTTCTGATGGTTTCCAATATATAACGGATGTTGTAAAAATGTTCAAAAACTATATATATATATATATATATATATATATATATATATATATATATATATACATGATTGTTTTCAAATAGAACAAACACCCTGTATATTATTCTTCGATTAAAAAAAGAATCAAATTTTGGATCGAATGTAACATTTATTTTTCTGATGGTTTCCAATATATAACGGATGTTGTAAAAATGTTCAAAAACTCAGATATGTTTCATATTGCCAAGTAGCCCCTGAAAACTGAGAAACAATTGAATATATATATATATATATATATATATATATATATATATATATATAGGCGATTATATAAAAATTGACTTAAAATTTAACGTATAGAATACAAAAATGCAATAATATAGTGTTCAATTTAAAAAAAGAAAAATGGTATGGACGTATGTGAAAACATTTTTAAAAAGTTGGTCCTTCTGACATTGGTAAGTACCTAAATTTTCAGAATCACCCTGTATATACTTTTTCGTATATCGATTGCGGCCGTTCATGGTGGAAAACGCTGTATCTAACGTGACTGCAGATTTTTAAAAATTCAATTATTTCTTTGTGATTCTTACAGATTATCGTTTTTAGTAACATTTTTTCGTTTGAAGTAATTTCAAAAAGAAATTATATGACTTTGAAAAAACTCATCCGTTAAGTTTTACAGAACTAAAATCTAAGGGTTGTTTCTTATAGAAAATCGTTTGTGGTTCTTTTTAGTGACAAAATTTTCGTTTGTAGTAGCAAGAAAAAAAGTTATAGGTATTTTTAATATTTTCAATATATTTTGTGTGTAAAATAGTAAAATATATAAAACTATTCCTATTTTAAATAAGTATATTAAACAGTAACTTTCCATCACTTTAATTTTCTAACTGGTACAGAGGTGACAATTTTGAAAAAAAAAATAGTATAATTTTGCCCGGTTTTGATTAAATATAACGTAGAAAAAATATTCTTCAAGCGGAAGCTAAAATTCATTTGTAGTTTCTCGAAATCTAATGTAGTCACTAAACTACAAACAAGTGCAATTGATAATCTATAAGAATCACAAAGAAAAAAATGAGTTTTTGAAAGTCGGGTGTCAGTTTCACATAGCCGACTGCAACTCTACAATTGTATTTAATTCACTTGAATCTTACAATTATTTACTGCTACTATTCAGTTCCAATTGATAAAACACGTAATTAACAAAATCTGGTCGACTATAATTGATGCAAGAATCAAGTACTTAATCTCGAAAACGATTTCGCGTGAAGGGTACATTGTTTTTAATTTATTTTCAGTTCAATGGAGAATAATTTTCCAACTCAATAATTAGAACAAATAATAAAATACATTATCTGCAACTAATTAATTTGTCTTGCGTTAATACCATGCAAATTTATCATTATTAACACATTCATTCTATACACATCTTTCTGATGGTAGTAACATCAATTCTTTCATTTGTACAAAATGGCATTATTAGTTTTTAAGTTCGATTCTTCGGATGAAGATGAGACAAAATTTAGATAACAAATTAAAGTTGTCTCTGAAACAAAGCAGGTCCGTATTAAAAAAAAAATGAAACGAAGTGAAATGAAATGAATGAAGATGAAGTTAATGATGGGTCTGAAAAATTGAAACGTCGAACTCAAAAACTGATGTAATTTTGTAGAAATAAAAAATGGCAATAAACGTAACGCAAGAAGTAGATTTGAACAGTTTCTAACTAATCCTTGACTGGTGCTTGGACATTGGACAAACCAAATTTCGTTGCTACCTACTAAGTCTAATTCCACTTATTATCTTCGTTGTTTTTAAAATATTTCATTTTACGATTAAGGTTTAAAAGTAAACTGGAACTTACCGATCGGTGGTTGGATGTGGATGCGACCACGTATCAGTTTTGTCGAATGATTTAGTCCTGGCCCTCCTGGTATGTTTCGGGGTAATTTCCGAGTCCGACACGTGGTTAACGTCACAGGATTTTAAGTCACTTAACTGTCGCGTAAGCGAATCTAACACATTGTCCCTATCACTAAACAGTACACCTTCCCTGCGCCGACGGAACTTAGTGCTACCAGCCCTACGTAGCCTTTCCCTCGGACTTTCCGTGGATTTTTCGAAAACGTCGTCTCGATCGACGCTTTCTAACCGCTTAGACGACTCTTCAAGGTTTTCTAAACAAATGTATATTAGTGACAGCATAGCCGTTCAACATAAAGGGACTTACGAGAAGGTATTTTGTTACAAGTTCTGGACCATCTCCTGATGTCCGTTTGATAGGTCCAGTTGTCGGATAGCGCGCAATACTCATCTTCAGACTCGTCCGTGTGTGTCACCCTCTGCTGGTGGAGGTGGGCGCAGCTATTTAGGATTTGCAGGCGGCGGTAAAGGGAATGAAGCACATCGGGTTCTAAAAGGGGGTGATCTTGAGCTGCCGTTGATACGTCAATGGGGAATTGCATATCTGAAACAATACCATTGTTTTGTGAAATACATCTTTATATCTAATAGATTGAAGGGAGCTGAAGCCTAACCAATTTAATTTTGCATTATTCCTGCCCCCTAGATAGGGATTTAGCTCTTTGAAAGTATCTCATATTATTTTTCATTTAGAAATATTCGGTTATCAAATTTATTCTGACCTTATCAAAATTACAATAATAAGTAAAGCCCGCACTTAATATTTAAATATACTTTATTTATATTAAAACAAATTTAATCTTATTCATGCCAGCTAATCGACAGAAACATGCCGTTTATTTATCTATAGTCTGTTTAGAAATGAAAGAGAGTAATGAAAGCTTATTATGTATGCAAATCGTAAATAAATGTAGTACTGGTGCTTATATTTTATTATGTAATCGGTATAGATGAGGTGTACTTTTAAAAAAACTTTGTGTGATCGAACTGTACTAAATTTTAGCAGGTAGCTAAAATTTAATCCCCGACAATCCGTCTTTGTCTATGCGGTTTCAATTTCTCGGTCTTTTTTCTTATAAGTAAACAATATAAAAACAGCACTTCAAAACTAGAGGCTACTTTAAGCATCATAACCGGGTTAAGAGGATTTTTAGTAATTCAAATAAAATTATTCAACATTATTATCAAAATATTTATTTAAATTTAATGAATAGACTTTTATTCCACACAAAAATATATGTATTTTGAAAATTCAAATTATGGTGAGTAAATGTAGTGTTGTATAAATGTACAATAAAGAAAATACAAAAGTAGGTATATTAAAATTCATCCTCTGAATATTCTGATGAATTATCTTCGTCTCCTAGATTGATAACGATAGGTTCCATAGTAACGTCAATTAAATTATCGAGTTCCCACATTTTCTCCTCTTCTTTTTGTACATGATGTATACATCTTTGCCAGTTATTTGCAGTTACTCGTTCCAAGGAATTTTTTAACAAAATTTGGTGTTTCAATGCATTAAATACATTTAATATAATAATCTTCTCATTCTGAGACAGCGCACATCTTTTCACGCGTTTAGCAGGTACGTAATCTGATAAGCTCGACAAACAATATTATATCCACTGGCACAATAGTTACTAAACACAAGTCGAATTTTACTCTACTGCACTAGCACGTCGTCGTATATTCAGCTCTAAGACTGGATTGATCTGTCACAGTACACTGGCTCCTGTCCTATGATGTATCCAGTAAAATATACTAATGTACACCCATTACCTGTTAGCATTAGTGTTACCCGATAATTACCTGAAACGAAATATTACCACGCCCATGGCCGGTATCTCGGGGTTTTATTACTCTCTTTCATTTCCAAACAGACTATAGAAGCTACATCATTTTACTACGTTCATTTTGACGGCATAAAATGGATTCTACAGCGATTACACTCAAGTGATGCTACTTCTATTTTATATGCTCGATGGATAATTAACGATCCTAGTATTCGCGAAGATTTAGCCTACATACATTTTAATTATTCACGGATACCTTCAGTTATTCGCTGTCTTGAAGCAACTGTGACGGTAATCAATAAATAACGCATAATGTTTTCTATTTGCGACAGTTTATCTCCCAATTATAAGGAACAAGTATGAAGAATAAAATTGATACCGTTCTTTACTGTTTACCGTATAGTAGATCTTTTTTGATGGCAAAGTAGATTTTTCTGAAACCACCCTAAATGTGCCATCCATGAAACATATATACTTTAAATAGGTCCCAGTGACCTCTGTGGACATTGAACACACGTTTTCGAAATTGAAATGGATTATTAGCGACAAACGCCACAGTCTAACATCTGAGCATTTACAGCAGTTGCGGTTATTCAATATTATTCCAGTACAAGTGAATAGTTATGTACTGTGTTTAGTAAATTTAATATGAATAATGTTGGATATTATAAATTACCAGTACAGGGTAAGATGTTGATTTTAACTTTTTGTATGTATATTTTTGCACCTCGGTTTCTACAAACATTAACTTAACTATAATATTTAATAGGTCCATCTTATGACAAAATAAGTTCTAAATTCATTTGCCTGCTACCATCTGTATATTGTTCAGTCGGACTTTTTTACCGATGTTTTGAATTTTATTTCGGTCAAATTTCAGTTACATTAAAATGGGTTTGTGTTGAATAACGTTTTCTTATTATCTCTCTCATGACAAAGGGACACAATAATCGACAGTAACAAAAGGCGTACCAAGAAAAGGGTTGAGAGATAATGCAGTCTGGTTTGGGTGGGTGTAGAAAGTACCTAATTCAATTCTATTATCTTACCTTCGTACAGCTGGGCATATTGAGGGAATCCTGTAGCACGTAACCACTTACAAGCTTCTGCAGCCTCAATTTCTGTAAAATAAAGTTCTCTTTCGTTGGGAAAATGGCATTTTATACAATGTGGATCACGAATACAAAAAAAACTAAATGAGTAAATAATAATAATAAAATTAATGATATTATATTGGCAAAATTATAAAACGAAAATTTAAGTTACTTGTGTTTATGCAACTTGGATTTAAATAATTGTTTATTTAGTTCATATAACAGTGGGATATAAGATTTGACAGTTTTGTTTTTGAAAGTGTCATAATATTTACTTAATAAATTTATTCAAAAACATATCTTTTGAATCAAATAACAAACATCATTTCGTGTATGTCATTCATATTTAAGAAATAAATATTATTAATGAATAGCTACTATTTGTTTAAGACATTATCGCGTAGTTTTCAAAACACAGAAGTTAAAACAAAGCAAGCAACCACTGTAAATATATCTTTGTTAATGAAACATTTAAAATATTTTGAAAAAATTTTGGATATAAAAAATGCAATGGAGATAAATCTGTAGTTTTATGTTGTAAAAATAATCTAAAAATTCCAATTAAATAGATTAATCTAGTGGAGTGTAGGTTTCGTTTTTTTTTCATGAATGAGGGTATGTTTGGGGGTGGCACCACCAACCTGCGATTTTGTGCGTTCGCATTTGTCGCCATAGCTGTTCAGCCTTGCGTACAGTCCAATTATCATTAACTTTAACACTGAGACTGCGGAAGAACTTATAATCTCTTACGCGGATAGACATATTGCAACTACTCACCGGCCAGGTGTCTGTCGGACTGCGAACGAGACTGCTTGTTCACCTGAAATTACATGATCAATTATGCATGGCCACCCATCTGGATAACGAGTTAAAGTTCAAAGGCGCTAACTTATATACGCGTGATTAATATAATAGTCGGTTAACTGACAATCCCGGCACAACACAAAATCCCGAGCTAGATGAAATGCGATAGTTTTGGAGCATAGCACTCCGAAATCTAAAAAATACAGGATTGACACGCATGCATTTTAGCGTAGATTGATGCAAAAGTGCAGATTCAAGACAGAGGATTGAGGTTGTATTCTGTGGCTCATAAATTTTTTAAAAGTCGTCCTGGGAATATATTTTTAATATTTCACTTATTGAAATTAAGCTTCTTGATGTATACAATATGTAAACTGCCCCACAAAAGTTAGGGAAGTTCACAAATATCGAGATATCTTTTAAAGGTTGACGTTTTTTGTTTTCCAAATGGTTCTAGATAGTAAATAAAATGTTTACTTTCTTATATGAGTGATTGTTTTGCTCATTCAGTGACTTTCAGTTTTCGGCTAGTTCTTATCTCTGGTCTTTTTAAGAATTTTGGATTAGTCGTATGGACTCTTCCTTTGGTACCCAGAAATCGTAGTCACCCAGAAAGTTCATCCATTCAGAGGTGGTACAGTTGCTGTTTGGGGACGCATTTGTTTCAATGGGCGTAAAGAGTTGTTGGTGTTTGATGGAAACATGAATGCACAAATCTATGTCGAACAAATCATCAACAATGTCATGTCAATATATATTTCTCGATGATAATGCGCGACCTCATCGTGTGAATGTTGTTGTCGATGCCCTGGAATTTGAATTTTGTATTAAAATCACCAAAAATAAAACTTGCCAAAAACTGAAAATGCTTTCGAAGGAGGAACAAAAAAGCCACTCGTATAATAAAATAAACATTCAAGATAGCATATCAAAAATATTTTTTAACTAAAGTAAATAAAAGAAACTCAAGATTTGTGAACTTAATTAACTTTTGTGGAGCAGAGTATATTACAATTTATTTCAAGTCCAAAACCTATGCAGCTACATCGGGGGTTCCTCAGGGTTCAAATTTAGGTCTACTGCTGTTCTTCTTAGCCATTAATGACCTTAACGATATGTTAAATTGTTATCAGCTTTTCCATGCTGATGCTTCTGAAATTTATACTTGTATTTGTTCAGTAAGTAAAGCTTGTATTCATCAGAAGGAACTTAATAAACTTGATGTGGTCTACTAACAGCAGTTTTGTATCTTTCACAAAGCTGTGTGTACTATTAAAACTGTGTAACCAGCTTAACAGTTTCAAGTACCTACACTTTTATTAATTTTATTTATTTGGTAATATTTTTTGTTACATTTGTCAATATATATTTCTCGATGATAATGCGCGACCTCATCGTGTGAATGTTGTTGTCGATGCCCTGGAATTTGAATTTTGTATTAAAATCACCAAAAATAAAACTTGCCAAAAACTGAAAATGCTTTCGAAGGAGGAACAAAAAAGCCACTCGTATAATAAAATACATTCAAGATAGCATATCAAAAATATTTTTTAACTAAAGTTGTTAAAAGAAACTCAAGATTTGTGAACTTCCTTAACTTTTGTGGGAGTATATTACAATTTATTTCAAATCCAAAACCTATGCAGCTACATCGGGGGTTCCTCAGGGTTCAAATTTAGGTCTACTGCTGTTCTTCTTAGCCATTAATGACCTTAACGATATGTTAAATTGTTATCAGCTTTTCCATGCTGATGCTTCTGAAATTTATACTTGTATTTGTTCAGTAAGTAAAGCTTGTATTCATCAGAAGGAACTTAATAAACTTGATGTGGTCTACTAACAGCAGTTTTGTATCTTTCACAAAGCTGTGTGTTATTAAAACTGTGTAACCAGCTTAACAGTTTCAAGTACCTACACTTTTATTAATTTTATTTATTTGGCAATATTTTTTGTTACATTTGTTTTTTCATCACAAAATTATGTTTTTAAAGTACTTTTATTTTTTTACTTGTATTTTTATGGAATTTTGTAGTAATTTTTATATGTATAGACCACTTCTATGTAAGTTTGGTACTATTCGATTTTTAATTCAACCCCGTTCTGTACCGTATGCTCCAAGACTAACCCTGCAACCTATTTCTCCGTTTTCAAACTCGTGCTCTAGATAAAGTTAGATTATATACCTATAAAGCTTTTGGTGGTAGTAACATGAATATGGAATATTGAAAGTAGTTTGAAATCTGCTCTATTCTGTTTTAACTACATATATAACGTAACCTACATTTAAATCGCGGTAGACTGAGAGAAGAATTTATTTGAATACACCGAGAGAAAAGTTTATTTGAAATAGTTAACGCCTTGAAACACTCCTATGCTTACCTTGTTGGCACCCCTCTTTAGAATAGGCGCCGATGAGGATTTCGTGCCCAAAACTTGGTGCCATCTTTGTTTTGGGGTCCAAGCAGCAATCAGGAGGTGGTCTCTGCCATCTGTCGAAGACGTCGATTGGGCATCTTCGTCTAGGAGGTCGCTGTCCGAAGTTGACGTTAGACAGGGAGACGATGAACATTCTGAGTTCCACGTTAAATTTGTGGAACTAGGAGAAAGAGATGGTGATGTTTGCGTCGCTGCATTTATGGCATTATGATCGCTTAGTGTTATCTACAAAGAATATTCAAGTGAATTAAGTATGTATGCAGTGTGAAATTTGTACTTACAGAATTTCCAAGTAACGAGTCTGAGCCTATTGTGTCCGACAATAAGTCAGACTCAAAGAGATGTTTATCGTCGAAGTGTCCATCTTCACACAGCTTGTTACCGTTTATGTAAGAAAAACTATTGTCAATGTTATTACTGTAAAACTGGTAGCTAGTAACGTTGTTGTCATCAAGTTCATTTTTTGCCAGCAATTCCGATATGTCTGACTTGATCGTTTCATTTAGCTGGATGAGAATTTCGAGATCGATGTCCTCTATGTCTTTTTTTTCAGACGCGCTGTTTTTCGGTGGCTTGGACCTCTTAGGGGGCTCAGGGGGGTATTTTTGAGCGCCCCTTTCGAATGTCTGGGTTATTTCATTCTGGAACAAAAAAAAAAAAAAGTTTCTATAAACGCAACTGACTTCTCATAAGTTTATTTAACGTATTAAATAATTGATTAATTTACTTTTAAATTAGTTTCGTATTGCAAACAGAACGAAATAATTTAATTGTATCGATTCAACCGAGCAAAGGGCAGCTTGTTTCCGCCAGCGGGCAAAAAATGCATTTCATAGAAGCCAAATACACAGTCCTATTATGTGTTTATCTAAAAAGACGTTAACAAATCCCTTAGTCCCGATTCTAATCCAGGTTGACCTCTAGCCATTCCAATTTTTTCTGCTTCAGAGACCAGAACAGAGAGTATTTAAGGAAGCATTTTTCCTGGTTGTGCTCAGTATTAATCTTGTTTCAGACTGGAAGTTTTCAGAAATGTATAAGTTTTTAAAATTGATTTTCCTTCTCGGTTTCGTCAGTGCTGAAGTGAGTGATAGTTTCCGTTTGCTTCTGTCTGTCTTAGAGAGAAAATATTTCGTAGTTCCTTTAATTTGCCAATTTCTATGTAATTATATAAACATATTTCAAAAACGCTTTATTTGATTTTTTTAATTTTTGATATTTATTAATTTTTTTGTTCGATGTATAAATTATAAATTTTCTTTTGAATTTTAGGTTTTACATTAAATTAAATGTAATTGAATTACAAACTTTTCATTGTGTTAGAAGTTTCTGTGAGAAAATTGTTTTATGCCATTATAGATTCAAGATCCTAGAAAAAGATATCTGAACTCGTACCATCCACTGGACGAATTGGAGCTCAATAAGAACGAAGACGAAGAAGTGTCCTGCGGATCGGGCTTGTGCATCAAAAGGTCCTCTGGTCAGGACGAAATGGGCCCTTTTTGGGCGAATAGAGGAAAAAAGAACCCCAGTTACATGCAGGAACCTTTATTCGCTTCGGAACCTTACTGGGTTTACATCAGGAGAGACGAGCAGGAGGAACCGTTTTTTACTTCCAGGGGCAAAAAAGAATCGAAAGCTAGTAGATATATTAATAACAATGTGAGGTTGAGAGAAAGGAGGGAATTTATCAATGACGTCGATTCGCCATTTTTTGCCGCCAGGGGTAAAAAATTAAAACTAAAGAATGATAAGTTGTAATTGTGTTGTGTAGTTTTCTAGTTGACGTTCAGAGTAGCTGAAATAAAATTAACGTGCTAAGTTAATTGTTTTATTTAGATCTTCCCCAAATTTCTTAAAATTGATTGTTTATTAGCAATTTCCTGAAATCTCTCCATTCCAACCAAATATGGTTTTACAATGTATTATAAAATTTAAACAACATAAACAAGCTATTTAAAATAGTTTATATATATTTTATCACAAATTGGTAAAAATTAATTATTATAAATATGTACATAATATTCAGATTTGAACTATTCTAAAATATTGTGTTTAATGTTTCATTTTATCTTTATTTAAATTATACAAATTTTGAGTATTGCTCGCAGTTTCTTAGATCATTCCAATCCAACCAAGTATGTTATGTAGTAATAAAATGGTCATACTGTATGGCTTTCCAAATTAAATAAACATAACATTATTTGCATAAAGCCATTTAAAATGTACTTTGTTTTGTCTGTGCATTTTATCACGAATTGATAAAAGTTTAACTAAATTGCACACATACATTCTTAAATTGCAGTGCTTTCGAAAAGTAACGAATAAATTCATTATTTTTGAAATTGAGAAGTTTTCGAAAAAATCCCCTGCCACGTCGATTTTGTTTTTAAAAAAGGCACTTTTTGACATACGACCCATATTTGTGACGTCATCGTTGTTCGAGATATGACGTGTGAAAATTAAATTTTAAAATCTTCAAACATTATTTTCTTGAAAATTTTGTTATGTAACACCATAATTTTTCATGATGTATGTATGTAGTATGACACGCTCTTTCAAATGGCATGGTCAAAATTGGGGGTTGCTATTTAAAAAAATTGTCGATGACGTCATATCTCGAACAACGATGACGTATGTCAAAAAGTGCCCTTTTTAAAAACAAAATCGACGTGCCAGGGGATTTTTTCGAAAACTTCTCAATTTCAAAAATAATGAATTTATTCGTTACTTTTCGAAAGCACTGTATACGATCTCTTTTGTATTGTATTGTATCGTAAATGAATAACATGTCCGCCGCATGCTTATTATTATCATACATGACAAGATGGTTTTTACTCGTCAAAATAGTGGTACAAGTTCATCCAACATTTTAACATTGTTCAGTTAATGTTTTTTCAAATTTGGTACAGTTATAATTAAGATACGATATACACAAGTCTCCGAAGTATATTAACATTAAAACAAGGAATATAAAATTTTTATTCTAGGCAACAGTGTCGGTAGACAACAGAAAATAGCGTGACGATAGTCCAGGGGTACATGTAAATAAAACAAATGGCAATTAAAGTTAAATTTGTACCATATGTCAAACTCTGTAATTATTTCATAACAGTCACACATATCTTAATGAGTGTGCATATGCATTACCCCCTTTAATGACCTAATTAGAAACTTGTGTCGGAACGTTTAAGAATTCTTCCCACGACGATTATCTTTTATTTGTAACTCCATGAGACACCACCCGCATTGGAGGGCATGGGTTATAAAATGACAAGTGTTTGGAAAATGTAAATTCTTCAAAGGATAAAGAGATCATTACGAAGTTAATATTTTTTATTTACGAGACAGTCCAAAGCTGACAGGCACAATCAACGGACCATAAAATTATTTGGCATATTTTTTTCGTAGCATTTAAAGAGATTTTCGAGTACCCTGTGTGTTTCATAACGACTGGCTTTGAATCCGATAAAAACATTTATAGATTATACGAGCAATTAACATAATTATTTACTGCAATAACTATTCTTCAAATTTATAAAGAGAGAAGTATTAAAAAAAATAAACAATGCATTCATTATGATTTATTATCAAAACAATATATATTGAACAGAACTACGCAATTGTGATAAGAAATAATAAGTATGCATGTAATAAACAAGGCAAAGCTGGTCTTTCGTCCATATAAATATGTCTGGTAGTTTGCAATTGGTTGTTCCTGATAATTACTTCATTTTTGTTTTGAAAAACACAACACAAGGTGTTTCTGAAATGAGTATTCGATATATAAGTGCATGTAGAACAAGTCGAACTCCCTCAAAGAAAAAATGCAAAGTTAGTAAATGTCGGCTCTATCAAAATGTTTCTTGATTTTTGTTTTATTTAAAATATTGTATTTTTAAAATTTTATGGGTTATTCTACAAATAAAATAGTGACGTGCTTGTAATTTTCTTCTGCATAATATGTTACTGTCAAGATCCAATATGGCGCCGATATACAGTGTGTCTATTTTTATTTGTGTACTGATCCGTAAAAACTTTATTCTTCAAGATAATCAAAAAATTTTTTTTTAATTTTAACTGACATCGAAAACCGCTTTCTCTGATCCTACCACGGCATTTAAGATGGCGATCTAAGACCTTCTATGATTTTTTTATACCCCCGAAATTCAATAAAAACGTTTAACGATTTTTTTATTTAAAATCTGATATGGTGGTGTTAACCAAGACCCCTCAAAAGTCCTATGTGTGAAATTTGATCAAAAACTATATACTTTCTTCTACACGTTCTTAAAGTTTTATTTTTGTAAAAATTCGTAAAAACTTTATTTTTCAAAATAAAGCAACAATTTTTTTTTTATTTAAATGCCATTGAAAACCGCCACTTTAATCCTATCACGGCGTTTAAAATGGCGATCCAAGGCCTGCTATGATTATTTTTATACCCCCGAATTCAATAAAAACGTTTAGCTATATTTTATTTAAAATCTGATAAGGTGGTGTTACTAAGGTCATCTCAGAACTCCTATGTGTGAAATTTGAACACAAACTGTACAGTGTTTTCTTCTATAGGTTCTCAAAGTTTTATTTTTATCAAAATTTGTAAAAACTTTATTTTCCAAAATAATGCAACAAATATTTTTGGATTGCCATCTTAAACGCCGTAGTAGGGCCAGAGGAAGCGATTTTCGATGTCATTTAAAATAAAAAAAATTCAATTATCTTGAAGATAAAGTATTTACGGATTTGTACACAAATAAAAGTAGACACCCTGTATATTTTTATCCAGTTGTACCAAACTTCACCTCTTTCTGTTGATAAATAATGTCGCCTCTCAAGTAAATTTACTTTTAAATGCCATTTGTAAAATTCAGTGAGGTTGCTGTCTCTATACATTTATCTCTTCAAAAAAGGTACTGATTTGTAACAAAAGCAGGGCATTGACTTCATTTTTTGCCTTATTACAATTTGTGTATAATCTCGTTAGTGACAATTATCAGATTCAAGGTCATAAAATCGCATATCATCACGGCTCTAGAGTGGATATGATCTTTCATCTTCATTGAAATATATGTATCTGTATTTGATCAGTCTAAAGGTCTTTTTGTATATACTTCCCGAAGTTCATATAAGGTCTTAATATCTTATCTTGTATTAATCAAGGATAAGGAAAAAATTGCTTGCTGTTTTTCTAGTCGTGGCAGTACCAAAATCTTACCTCAGTCTGTTCCAGATACAGTAACAGATCTTGATAGAGATCACTACAGTTCATTTTTTCAAGTCACCAATGCGGGGCTCGCCCTCCAGCCATGCTGGTGGTACACCTGCAACAAACATGCGACATTAACAATACAAAAGGCTTGGAGAATCATTGATATGCCGAAAGGCATACTACGTAGCGACTACAGAGCCTGTGGCAGTCAGTGACGTATCTCAGTATTCATCCTTCGATTGATTTTAGTAGTAATAATCATTCTAATATCAACTCTTTTTTATTACTTCAAAGAAAAATATCACTGCATGTATGGACAGCATAATACGAAAGATTTTCGAGCTAGTTTAAATAAGCTGCTAATTTGTCGAAACTAACAGGTGTCAATTTATATATACATATTTTTTTATTGTTCAATTCACTTAAAGGCAACTTCCGTGCCCATAGTCTATATTAAAAATATTAATGTGAGTCATTTTCGTGTGGGACGTGAAAAAAGTTAATAGTTCTGCCTACACATAACAAACAAATTTGTAACGGAACTTTTGCCCAAAATGATTTGGCACATGATCTCGAAATGTCCCCAGTCGACAATGTAGGTGAATGAATCGCTAATAGAATTTTAATAAATCTGTTTTGGACAGAGCATACTGTCTTAGTTGAATAAAATTGGTAAATGAAGATGGAAAACTGAAAAATAATTTTAAATTTACCGCCAAAAGACGCCTGCGTAAAATCACGAGTCTTTCTTTCTCATTTACAGAATGCGTTGTTCTCAAACCTACTCCAATGTCAGGATTTTTAAAAGATTTTCCACGATTTGCCGTATACGTTTAGGGTTTGTCCCTGGACACCTTTATAAACCAAGAAAACAGTTGTATGGGACAATAATTTTCGTATACGGAGCACCACTGGCAGGGCATTAGCATTCTCGGCGCGTCCGAAGTGGCCAGTGCCACTACTATGCACATCTTTTCCAGTAAATTGTTTTCAATGAAACCACTTCTTTCATTTATAAAATGTATCAAGGCACAATCAATACGACCGGCGAGAAATTCTACCGGTTTGAAGGTACTTAATGGTCGCGTCTGCAAGTAAATTATTGCCGCCAACTATTGTCTACTGCATGCCAGCTATTGACATATACTAATTTATAAGCCTGATGGAAATATTTGTGTAAATGCCTTTGCCCACACGGCATTGCTCCCCAGCCATGACTGTTTTCTAAATACTTGCATTACTAATCTAGTATTAATAAATAATAGTTCCACTTTTTTCCAAATACCTACGTGGTTTCCAGCAAAGAATACCAAACGAGACAAATTCTGTTAAAACGAAGATCCAGTAAGTTTTATCCTCATTCAGCCCAAGTTACGTATCTCAGTTTGGTCATAATCACATTTACGTTATTTCAAGGTTAAATGTTATATTTCATCACCTTAAATTTTTGTAGTATGTATCACCCTGTAACTGTTAAGAAATAATGGCGATGTTATTTCTAATACGTTATGTAGAGTTGTAAGACAAGGAATCAGGTGTCGCTATAGTTTAACGGATCTGTTATTTGAATTGTGAAAATGGACGACTATTAAATTTACATTTAATTCGCGGTTTTATAAATTTAAATCAACGAAGAAGGATAAAAGATTTAAGTAATCCATTTGATTTACCTGATGAAAAATTAAAAAAATATATTTAGATTTTATAAAAGCAATACGGCAATTTATTAACGAATTAAGACCATTTTTTGCAGTTCCTCAGACAAAAAGTATTGGGCAGAGCTAAAGGTAAAATTACTGTTTTGTAATTTTATTTTTTGATAGGTGGATCGGTTCCAGTATTTGCAACATTATTATTTTTAACATAAGGTAGTTACCAGGCATGTACTGGTGATAATTTTAATTTAGGGACTGTCAAAAATCGGTTAGATAGATACTTATACGAGGTGTGGTAATTAAATTCCGGGAATTTGTCAATGAAAAAAACAAGCAAATTAAATTTCGCCAAAATTTTATTATATACCTTCACAATAGTCTCCCTCGAACTCTACACAACGATTCCAACGTTTCTCCCACGATTGGAAGCACCCTTGGTAATCCTCCGCAGTTAATCCGTTCAGCACCACGGTTACAGCTTCTTTGACCTCCTGTACGCCGCCATGATGAGTTCCCTTGAGGTGCGATTTCATCTTGGAGAATAAAAAAAATCGCAGGGGGCAATATCGGGGCTATAGGGTGGGTGCGGCAACGCTTGGAATGTCTTTTTTCCAAAAATTCTTGCACAATGAACGAGGAATGGGCTGGCGCGTTGACGTGGTGCAAGATCCAGCCGTTCTCGGCGAGTTCGGGTCGCACACGGAAAACGCGGACCCGTAGCCATTCTAGAACTGTCCAGTCACTGTCAGGCACCCTTTTCCACCCACTGCCGACTTTGTTTACGAGTCTAGGAGTGATACTCAAATATACAGGTCTCATCTCCAGAGACTACCCGACTCATCCAGTCTCTACCGTCGCTTCGAATGCAGGACAACAAATCCTCGCAGATCGATTTTCGCATGTCTTTCTGTTCACAGGTGAGAACTTTTGGCACCATCTTTGCGCAAATCTTTCGCATATTCAAATTTTCGTGTAACATCATGCGAACGGTTTCTTTGTTGATGTTTAACTCGTCAGACAACGCACGAATGCTTAGGCGCCGGTCAGATGTGATCAGTGCACGTAAACGGTCAACATTCGCATCAGTACGAGAAGTGACGAGAGCTCCTTTACGTGGATCGTCTTCTACCGATTCACGCCCCTCCTTGAACCGTTTTGCCCATTCAAACACGCGTGTTTTCGAAATGCACTCGTCTCCATATACCACCTGCAATTTTCCTAGGGTTTTTCGCCAGATTTCACTACAAATTGAATCACAACACGTTGCTAGTAATTTGTCACTCATTTTCACGACGCCACTAAAAAAGCTACTTCCAAAAAATACACATAAAACACAAACCAAACGTGCTATGGACTTTAACCTTGGACTGAAACTAAACGGAAGATCACCTCTCTCTTAAAAACTGTTAAAATTCTACATAACGTGTAAGAAATAACGTCCTTTTTTCTTAACAGTCACAGGGTGGTACATACTACAAAAATTTAAAGTGAAATGTAACAATTAACATTGATATAACGTAAATTTCATTATGTATTCTTTTAAAATGAGGATTCAGTAAATTACATCGTCAACATTTTGTATTACATACAAAACAATTTGATTTATATTTTTTTGAACTCGAACTGAAATTACAGTACTTCAATTTCCGACCACACGATCGCTATAGCTACGTCGGATGCTATCTGTCTCTTGGATTAATTTTATAATACTATAAATTTGATTTTAATCCTTCAAGCAAATAACGTTTTACTGCCGTTAAAATTTAAGGTTGCTTAACACATAATTCATTTTCTAACCACATATAATTACGAAACGAAAATGAACTTCAAAATTTTAAATGTATAAAAACGTTTCGTAAAAAAATGTAAACTTGCGTAAATATTTTGCTGCTTTCTGATTTAAGTAATATCATACATAAAAAATTAATGGGTATGTTTATGTGACTAGATAAAAATCTAACGTTAAAATAGTTCACTCAAATCGCGTAGCTTTCTCACTTCAAAATGCCGGGGGGCTAACAGATAATTATAACCTAAAAATATGAGAATCAGGCACCTTGAAATTTAAAATTATGAAATAGCAATTATTAATATTTGTATAAAGGTGTTATTATTTATAAACATCTATAGAATTTTAGTTGTGATATAAATCGCATATACAGGACGTTTATAACAAATGCGACATATAATATTAAGTTTAAGGTTTGTGTTTTTTTGTAAAGGTATGCCCAAGTTAGGATTTATAAATGTCAATGCAAGAAGATTGGTTATCGTTAGACCGCTAAAGTTTCACTTTTTGGTTGAGCTTTTTTTTCTTCTGCCATATAATAGCCTTTTGTTTTCCGACTCTATATTTTCATTAATTAAATCGTCCAATAATAGTGAAAGTTAATATCGGTTTATCTGACGTCAAACTAGAATGAAGAGTGATTAAAAAAATTAAAATAAATTGTATGCCCGTATATGAGTATGTTCAACTATTCATCTTGCGGTCTTTTTTTCTACCATGCGGACGACGATGGTAATTCTAATGGTATAATTATTATTTCTGTGATGTCATAGTATACGAATTGGCCGTAGCCTAAAGATACATATGTTGCAATAGAAAAACTGTGCCATTACGCGCTCTTACTATAGTATGCATGGGAATATAACGTTGTCTATTGTTTTTAACATACTTAAGGCTCTAATGAAAAGAACTGTTAAACAAAAGAATACAGAGTGGCGCTAGCAACTAGCGTTGCAACATTTGAACCGTTATTTATCACGCCTATCGACTAACTGTAGTATCAATATGTGTTATTTTTAAAGGGATTAGCATACAGGGTGTATTTTAAGTCCATGTCATTATTTAAGGGGATCATTCATTTTAGACCCAAAAGCCTTTATAAACTAATCATTTTTTAAAAATATATCGTAATAAATATATACAGGGTGGTAAAGTATGTATGTTTTGGGTCGTGATAGTACATAAAAAATATTACTAAAAAACTTAAATATAATAATATCTGTTGTCTAAACTTTCGTTGGCGGAGCTTCATTTCAGTGACGGTATATCCAATATGTTATTTTCAGTTATCTGAACGATTAGATTATGTATTCAAATAGAGAGCTTCATATAGGCTGTATCAGGCCGTCATAGACAGGAGTTTCTGTTCGCTGAAAAGCGTGGTTTAAATTATCCTGAAAGGAAGCAATGATTGCGGAAGGATGACGACAGCAAAGAAAACCCGCGCATATTCTCAGTTGGCCGTGCTCGTCAAAAGCGATATTGATTGAAATATGTATAAAAGGATTAAAATTGTGTCCTGCATCCAGGCACAGGCGAATAAGGGCATGCTTGATTAGCAAAATCGATGGGGGAAAATCGTTTCAGTGAATTCGGAAGTAAATGATATTTTGGAGAAATTTCTGATTTTTCAAAAAAGTATACGATAGTCCAATACCCGCGACATTTAAAAAATATATATTAGTTTTCAAAAAATAATTCATAAAAAAATAACAAGTAAAAAATGCTTACGTTGCACATCAAAGCATTTGAATTATATGAAACGTACTATGGTGACCATACTACCTAAAATGAGGAAGTTGTCAAACATATTGAAAGGTCACAATATGTGTTTGGCGGCAAGAATAACCATAATAATTAAAATATTAACATTAATAAATTTCCATGGAATATAAATAAACACGTGGCCGAAAACGCAGTTTCCGTGGATACAGGTGCAGGTTACGCTGTTGGTGATATAAACAGGCGTTTTGGTTCTTGTATTTGTATTCTTGTATATGTCATAAACACATAGTGTAAATAGGTAGGTAGTGTAGGTAATGTCATAATGATTAGTGGTGATGTGATGAACTTACGTATTGTTATAAGTAACTTATTCTTTTCTCTATTTAACACAATAACACCAAATAATATCACAAATGACAAATTAGCTCTTCTAAACTAAACGTATGTACTGCGTTGTCCAAAAGCATAGAAATCATATACAGATATGATCTAAAGCACATTACTATATTTAGGCATAGATGTACGAACGGCGTTTGACGTCACAGGTCTACACTGTGACGGGGACAGTTTTGTGGTGGCGTGGCCAGACTAAATTTTTAAATACCGCTTTTAAGCTTATTTTTCTACGAAATTGTTTAGAACAAACGCCATTTCGATTAAAATAATACATTATTTTGGAAAAATCATACAACTTCCCCATTGTTATAAATTTTTAGCCCTGTGGAAGATGTTGAGGTTAACTTCCATACGCAGTCTCGTTGAATAAAAAACAAACTATTTGAAAATGATGAATGGTATCTAGAAAAACCATGACCTAAGTTGTTCCATCCTGACGCAATGGTGTCTCATACAGGTTCTCAGATTAACAAGATGATAAAAATCGAAACCTATACACTATCTTAAACTTATTAAGAATTCAGGAATTTCTTTTGTGTTGTTAAATCCTCTTTTCTAATACAAGTGGTTGAAAAAAAGAAACATCTTAAATCATCTATTTACTGCCTTAGAACCGAGAAAGCTTGTAGAAAAGGACACAATAGATTTTAATTGTGGGATGTTTTAAATAATATTGAGTCATTAATTATAAATCACGTTTTGGACAGGAAACTAGTAAGTTAAGTGTAAATGGTTAACGAATATTGTTTCTCTAATAGAAACCCAGATTTTATTTTTATCAGTATTATATTTTAAATATATGCAAAACGTAGCAACATTCACTTGAGGCTTGTTACACGCATTTTTTTAAAACAATACTCGCAGCATAATCGTTTTGTCAGTTTATATTAACATATTTGATTGATCTCTCGCTGCATTGATTGATTTTATTATTGTGCTAGACTGTGTGCTAGACTTGAGCCAAAGTACGATCGCTTTTTTACTATTTGTTTTGTTACTGAATGTTGGTAACTTGTCAAGCTCTACACGCCTGCTAGGCTAGGTGATGATTTAACAAATGAAAAACAATTTGAAACAATTCATAACGCTTTTGACTTTTATTCAATCAATTCAGTGACTGAAATGTACAGCGATATATTTACTACTTTATCCTATTTCCGGGTTAATTATTAAAAAAAAATAAAAGAAATAATTTTCCTTATAAGGCCAAATTTATTGTTGTTAATGTCTAATTTAGTCGATTTGATTAATTAGTTTTTACATTGGAGTCGTTATAGAACCAGAGAAAGTGTTCGGAACTTTCATCGCTTTATGTTTACTATTTTGGTGGATTGTTATTAATTGGTTTTTAATTTTATATACTTTGTAAGAGTTCATAAATCAAACATTCGTCGAGTTTCGAACAGTTGTAAAGTACAACTGAACGATTATTATGTTTTCTCTTTTATTTATTATTGGATCGATTTTTTTTCTCTTTTAACTTTTCTACTTTTACTTTCCAAAAGCATTTTAGTGAGCACTTGTACCGATGGCGATGACCCACCACAGGAATAATTATTAGCTATATTACAGGGTGGATTATTGGCTATTTATTGCCTAGGTCAATAGTGTGAAATACCACACCAAAATATAATGTACAACTATAAAGGAAACGTATGAATATGCATTTTTTCGTAGCAGAACCGTATTATTATACATATGAAATGTAATTTTACAACGCTATTATGTATTTTACATGAAATATGTAAATGTACGGTATTACATGGGGATACTTGTAATACAGTATGCGAACAACGGTAAATTTACAATCATTTTCATCAGTGTAATATATAACATTCAGATTTCGGCCTTCTAATATTTATTGTAAATAGTTTATCCGTCATATATCTATCTGGCCTTTTTTTATCAGCATACGCTTTCGATTTTAAATTCATGTCACGCATAAGCACCGTTCTAGTTATTCTAGGTAGTGTCGTCTCGTGAGAGAGCAACCTGATTTTTTTCTTATTGTCGACTTATTGTCATCTCATTTTTAAAATACCATCCATGAATTGTTCTAACGAATCGCGTATTTTGTGTCGTCATCAACCTCTATCTTCGTTTTTCCGCGAGTTTCCACTATTTTCCGTCATTACCAATAGAAATCGAGCATTCTAATATGCTCATGCGTATTTGCTGCCTGTGTAATCGGGTATGCTATACGGGATATGCGGAACATGGAACAATATACGAAAAATTGACGGAGGGCTTTATTTCGTTTTTTGTTGAGTGCTATGAGCGGGTTTAGAAAACGAGTCATTCATCTATTTTGAAACCCGACTATACTGTATAGTGTTCTTCTATCTCGCCTTTTTCTGTCAGCATACTTTTTCGATTTTATATTCATGTCACGCATAATCATAAGCACCGTTCTAGATATTCTAGGCAAAGTTTCATCCCGTGAGATAGCAACCTGATTTTTTTCTTATTGTCGGCTTATTGTCAGTTCATTTTTAAAATACCATCCATAAATTGTTCTAACGAATCGCGTATTTTGTGTCGTCATCAACCTCTATCTTCGTTCTTCCGCGAGTTTTCACTATTTTCCGTCATTACCAATAGAAATCGAGCATTCTAATATGCTCATGCGTATTTGCTGCCTGTGTAATCGGGTATGCTATACGGGATATGCGGAACATGGAACAATATACGAAAAATTGACGGAGGGCTTTATTTCGTTTTTTGTTGAGTGCTATGAGCGGGTTTAGAAAACGAGTCATTCATCTATTTTGAAACCCGACTATACTGTATAGTGTTCTTCTATCTCGCCTTTTTCTGTCAGCATACTTTTTCGATTTTATATTCATGTCACGCATAATCATAAGCACCCTTCTAGATATTCTAGGCAAAGTTTCATCCCGTGAGATAGCAACCTGATTTTTTTCTTATTGTCAGCTTACTGTCAGTTCATTTTTAAAATACCATCCATGAATTGTTCTAACGAATCGCGTATTTTGTGTCGTCATCAACCTCTATCTTCGTCCTTCCGCGAGTTTCCACTATTTTCCGTCATTACCAATAGAAATCTAGCTTTCTAATATGCTGATGCGTATTTGCTGCATGTGTAATCGGGTATGCTATACGGGATATGCGGAACATGGAAAAATATACGAAAAATTGACGGAGAGCTTTATTTCGCTTTGTGTTGAGTGCTATGAGCGGGTTTAGAAAATGAGTCATTCAACTATTTTGAAACCCGACTATACTGTATAATGTTCTTCTATCTCGCCTTTTTCTGTCAGCATACTTTTTCGATTTTATATTCATGTCACGCATAATCAAAAGCACCGTTCTAGATTTTCTAGGCAAAGTTTCATCCCGTGAGATAGCAACCTGATTTTTTTCTTATTGTCGGCTTATTGTCAGTTCATTTTTAAAATACCATCCGTGAATTGTTCTAACGCATCGCGTATTTTGTGTCGTCATCAACCTCTATCTTCGTCCTTCCGCGAGTTTCCACTATTTTCCGTCATTACCAATAGAAATCGAGCATTCTAATATGCTCATGCGTATTTGCTGCATGTGTAATCGGGTATGCTATACGGGATATGCGGAACATAGAACAATATATGAAAAATTGACGGAGGGCTTTATTTCGTTTTGTGTTGTGTGCTATGAGCGGGTTTAGAAAATAAGTCATTCAACTATTTTGAAACCCGACTATGCTGTATAGTGTTCTTCTATCTCGCCTTTTTCTGTCAGCATACTTTTTCGATTTTATATTCATGTTGCGCATAATCATAAGCACCGTTCTAGATATTCTAGGCAAAGTTTCATCCCGTGAGATAGCAACCTGATTTTTTCTTATTGTCGGCTTATTGTCAGTTCATTTTTAAAATACCATCCATGAATTGTTCTAAAGAATCGCGTATTTTGTGTCGTCATCAACCTATATCTTCGTCCTTCCACGAGTTTCTACTTCATTCAACTATTTTGACACCCGACTATACTGTATAGTGTTCTTCTATCTCGCCTTTTTCTATCAGCATATTGTTTCGATTTACGCATAATCAAAAGCACCGTTCTAGATATTCTAGGCAAAGTTTCATCCCGTGAGATAGCACGGCATTATTTCTCTTTGTTGAGTGCTATGAATTATGAGCGGGTTTAGAAAATGAGTCACTCTCAACTATTTTAAAATCCGCCTATATTTTATAGTGTTTATCGCAAATTATATGTTATTGAGTAATGTTACAATAGATAATAAAGTGCATAAAGTTCGAAAATTACGCGCATTGCTCACGTGCATGTAATAATTGAAAAAGATGTTAATGATCATGTATCAAAATAATAGGTGTGTATTTTGTAATATACGTGGGTAAAAGATAATACCCATACGTAACTTTCTAATGTATTACCGTCCTGTTCATTCCGTAGGCATAATTTAGATAAAAAGGAAATAGTTTCAATATTTATCAATGCCAGTCACAGATGGATTTGTTAACTTCGGCTGGGGGAATTAAAATCGCCATTTGACAAGTAAATCACGGGACAAAATGACTGCGTTATCTTTCCCATTTTTCTGAATAGTAAAAGCTTTGTTCCCACTTAGTGTACACGTTAAACATTACAATTTTAAAGGGTATATCTGTATATCAATAGATACGTGGAGAGACAAATCGGTTTATGGAAACGATTCAAGGAAGAACTGCGAGGACGCTGTAACACCCTAACAATTATTAAATAAAACAATGTAAGAAAACGGTGCTATTGTCAATATTTTTACCGTGGCTTAGTAGATCTTATTTACTTTGTGTATCTTGCCCAGTTGTCTTGATTTTTTGTGTTTAATAAATATTTTTCGTAATAACCTATTATGGTAGACCTAAGACATGTCAGTTCTTCTGTATGCGTATGAGTATTGTCATTTGCAGAATAATAAAACATACGTTGTTCTCTTACTCGGTACTTGATCATTAACCAGTTCTAATACTATCTAACGTGGTGTTAAATTAAGTTCACAGTGGTACAGTTAATTGACAACGGTGGGAACGAAAACAAAAAAAAAATGCAGTTACGAAAGCGAATGTACGCTTATCCATTGTAAGGAGAGAAACAGACAAATTAATGATAATTATTAATTAGGCTTATGAAAAATTATAATTGCGTGTAATTGTTTGTGTTGGTTTATTGCCCGAATGCTTATATTTTGTATGCATACAAAATTGTAGTAAAAAGTCGTTGGCATTTGTTTGACACGTTGGATCATAAAACACCTGAGTTGTTTGTTGTTTGGTTTACGCAAGATGTGGATTTTCATTTCACGATCATGAGATACTTTTAATGAATGGGTGGAATATTTTCAGAAACACCTGTGGAATGCATTAATGTTTATCTTATAAATATTAAATTACTTGTAAAACACATACCTAACATTGTGTTGCATCCCAAAGAATCTTTTCGTATTGCCTTCCCACTTATATTTTGGAGAACTTTGCGTTCGACATTTTCATTTTTTAACGAGTTATAAACGTTGAGCAGAACAAAGACACGATGTAATTACTAAAATTAGGCCATTACTTTGCAGATTTATATGTTTACACACCTGTTGTAAAAGGAGAATAGATTGTTGTAATTCTAAATCAAAATTCGTAGTTAGATATGTTTAAAACAATTGCTATATTTTTTGCCTACGTTGACTAGATTTAAAATATTTGCATACAAATATATATGTGTTTACGACAGTGGCGACTCGTGGACATAATAATAGGTTTTATATTAAAAAAAGTATGTAATAAACCCATTTACATTTTAAATATAAAGTCTATTACCGGTGTGAACCAGCAGCCAGGCGCTACGGAAACACCCGAATAGATCATAGACGTTCGTCGATTTAGAACACTGTTACTGTAAATTGAAAATTAAATTAATTAAAACCCCGTCATTTTAACAGGCTTAAACTCGGTAGATAAATATTTTATAAAATTATCAAATTTTTAACATCAGTGGCATCCACTCGCAAGCCGTCAGAGGGGCGGAAATTGGGGTAAATGAAAAAATCGATATTTCTAAAATGGAAACCTGTAATTTTAACAGGTTGAAACTCGGTGGATAAATATTTTATAAAATCATCAATTTTCTGATACCAGTAGCATCCACTCGCAAACCATCAGAGGGGTGGAGATTGGGGTAAATTGAATATTAGATATTTTCAATATGGCAACCTGTCATTTTAACAGACTGAAACTCGGTAAATATTCTATAAAACGCTAAATATACTTGCCAGCGCGCACTGTACAAATACAAAAAAGGTTGGTTTTTGTCCATTCATTATCACCGAGCCCTCTCGGATAATCATTCCGTTTTGCGTGGTTGTCAGTGACGGTTGTACAGTGAAGTGTCCAAGTGAAAATAGTGGAATGTGGAAAAATAAGTGAAAATAAGTGGGAAAATAAGTGAAAACCAGTGGATAAATAAATGGAAAATAAATTAACAAGTGATAGGTGAATAATAATGATAGGAAATATTAATGCAATTTAAAGGACCGAGTTTCAGCCTGTTAAAATTACGCGTTTCCATTTTAGAAATATCTAATATTTAATTTACCCCCATTTCCACCCCTCTGACGGCTTGCGAGCGGATGCCACTGATATCAGAAAATTAATAATTTTATAAAGTAATTATCTACCGAGTTTCAGCCTGTTAAAATGACGGGTTTCCATTTTAGAAATATCTAATATTCAATTTACCTCCATTTCCACCCCTCCGACGGCTTGCGAGCGGATGCCACTGATATCAGAAAATTAATAATTTTATAAAGTAATTATCTACCGAGTTTCAGCCTGTTAAAATGACGGGTTTCCATTTTAGAAATATCTAATTTTCAAATTACCCCCATTTCCACCCCTTCCACGGCTTGCGAGTGGATGCCACTGATATCAGAAAATTGATAACGTTATAAAGTAATTATCTACCGAGTTTCAGTGTGTTAAAATGACGGGTTTCCATTTTAGAAATATCTAATATTCAATTTACCCCCATTTCCACCCCTCCGACGGCTTGCGAGTGGATGCCACTGATATTAGAAAATTGATCATTTTATAAAGTAATTACCTACCGAGTTTCAGCCTGTGAAAATGACGGGTTTGCATTTTAGAAATGTCCAATTTTTAATTTACCCCAATTTACACCCCGCTGACGGTCTACGAGTGGTTGCCACTGGGTTCAAATATTTTTGTAAAAGTGTTTTTTGTCAGTCCCTCATGCTGGACGAACTACAAGTGTATCCGTTATGTATCGTTCGAGTTTCAGCTGTAACCAAGTTTAGCACGAAAATTTCTAATACCTTAATTTTTTCTCATTTCGTTTTCTTCACAATTAATATTCGTTATCTTATTACGTTCAAATTGAGAAAAATAAATGTTTTATTTAGGATATCTTAAATATATGCTAAATGTTAACTGTGTTTTATCTCGACGAACGTCTATGATCATTCGGGTGTTTCCGTAGCGCCTGGCTCCCTATCTTTGGCTGCTATCTTCACACCGGTAAGTCTATTCTTCTTTTAAAGCTGCGAACTTATCGATGATTAGGTCGTAATATGGTTTATAAGTTTATTATAGTTCTTTCTCAATTGAAATGTTTGCCAAAAAATTATAGTCAAATTGCATGAATGTTCCAGGTTTAAACACTGGCATTTTAGATGTTAAATTAAATAATTTATTACATCGCGACGCAATTATATTTACAAATCAATTTTGGATGTCAGCCAATATTGCTCCAAGGTTATAGGTTACACGATTTTTATACGTATATTTTTACTGCACAATAAGTTTTATTCTAAGAACGTTTTTAATTTGCTTTTGACATGGTACTATTTTACATATACCAACCATTTGTTTGTATCAAAATACAGTATGCGCCAAAAGTATGGAATAAATTCAATAAAAACGAAACAATTATTTTTTGGGAAAAATCCTCGAACAGGTCGATTTTTAATTTAAAAAATACATATTTTAGCGTAAAATGCGATTTTCAAATGTCATTTGTTTTCGAGTAATGACGTCATCGATTTTTTTTTAAATGGCAACACCATATTTTTTCCTTGATTCTGAAAGATCGTTTAATTCTCTATCAGACAGTACTAAAATTTTGCCCTCTTACATAGGAAAGTTTTCGAGTAAATGACGATTGAATGTTAGAAAACGTAAATTTTATCCATAAAAAAGTAACAATTCTGAGGTATGTAAAATAAAATACAATTGATTAAATTTCATATATATATATATATATATATATATATGAGGTGTAGGGTTCGTTTTCTGCTTATTCATAAACAAACTTTTTCCATTCCTTACGGTTGGCCGCCATCAACTTAGCTTCATTCCAACTTCTGCCTTTCCTTCCTAATGTTTTTACTACAACTTTATCCCATGTTTTTCTTGGTCTTCCCTTTTTCTTATTTTTTTTAATTTTAGCTTCCCAAACTCTTCTTACTGGTCTATCTTTCTCCATGCGCTGTAAATGTCCCCACCACTCTAATTGCCTACTTTCTATGTACTCTAATGTTGACTGTATTCCCAATTCTCTTCGTATATCTACATATATATATAATCCATAACCCCTTCTACCATCATATGGTGTAGGGTTCGTTTTCTGCTTATTCATAAACAAACTTTTTCCATTCCTTACGGTTGGCCGCCATCAACTTAACTTCATTCCAACTTCTGCCTTTCCTTCCTAATGTTTTTACTATAACTTTATCCCATGTTTTTCTTGGTCTTCCCTTTTTCTTATTTTTTTTAATTTTAGCTTCCCAAACTCTTCTTACTGGTCTATCTCTCTCCATGCGCTGTAAATGTCCCCACCACTCTAATTGCCTACTTTCTATGTACTCTAATGTTGACTGTATTCCCAATTCTCTTCGTATATCTACATTTCGCATTCTATCTCTTTTTGTTACACCTTTCGTTCTTCTTAAATATTTCATTTCAACAGCCTGTATTTTACTTTTCTGCTTTTCTGTCAAAACCCAAGTTTCACAGCCGTATGTTAATATGGGTCTGTACACTGACTTAAATATTTTAATTTTTGTTGATCTCGATATTTCTTGTTTACTTATAAACTTGTTATTCATTGCTCATTGTTATTAGTATAGTTTATTTGATTTCTTTATTCTGTTATTTATATCTGCTTCTTGTGTTCCCGTCTCGCTTATTGTTACGCCTAAATATTGAAATATTTCTACTTGATCTACTGTTACGTCATCAATTTTTACATTAAGTTCCTTTTTTTTCTTCCTCTATCATCATCACTTTGGTTTTATTTTTATTAATTTTCATTCCATATTCTTCCACTACCTCATTCCATATATCTAAATTTACTTGTAGGTCATTTTCACTTCTTGTTATTATTACAATGTCGTCTGCCTCTTCAGAAATTTCCACTCTTTGTAGTTGTACGTGGCCTATAGCCAACTTTTTAGATCTTAATGTGCATTTTTTTATTATCTCATCCATGAAAATGATAAATAATAGCGGAGCTTCCTCCTTGTCTTAAACCTTCAGTGGTCATAAACATATCTGATCTCATATTATTATTTTACTACTAATACCTCTTTCTTGCAGTATATTCCATAATTTTTGTCTCGGTACTCTGTCAAATGCCTTTTCCAAATCTATAAATCCTAAACATATGTTTTTTCTCTCTTGTATCGATTTCTCTATTATCTGCTTTATTATAAATATATTATCTTGAGTGCTTCTTCCATTTCTGAATCCGCTCTGTGCTTCATGTAAGGTATGTCCCACCTTTCTTCTTATTCTTTTTTCTATTATTTTTTCAAATATTTTCATGGCAGTACACAATAATGTTATTCCCCTATAGTTTCCACAGTCTCTTACGTCACCTTTTTTGAAAATTGGTACTATCAGTGCTATTCGCCATTCATCTGGGAATTTTTCTTCTGTAATTATTTTATTGTATACTCTCAACAGGATTTCTCTTCCTTTCTGTCCCATATTTTTCATCATTTCTGCTGTAACTTTGTCGCAGCCTGGAGCTCTTCCATTTTTTAAGTTTTTGATAGCATCTGATAGTTCTTCCATATAAATCGGTTCCACTATATTTTCGTCAGTTATTATGTCATATATATCTTTTAAGTTATCTTTTTCTTCACATAACAACTCTTCAAAGTACTCCTTCCACCTGCACATTATGTCTATCTTCGTTTAATATTTCTCCAGTTTTACTTTTTATAACATTTGTTTTGTACCTTTTTTCCGTTCTTAATGATTTCAGTACACGGTAAAATAATTTTTGGTTTCCTTTGCTATCTTTATCAATTTTTTCACCAAACTCTTTCCATTGTTTTCTTTTAGCTGCTGTTATTAGCTCTTTTACCCTTTTTCTTTCCTTTTTATACACGGTGTAACTCTCCGGTGTACTGATCGATAGATAGTTGTTCCACGCTTTTTTCTTAATTTTTTACTGGTTTTTAATTTCTCCTGTCCACCATGAAGTTTGTTTCATATTACTATTGTTTTTACTTATCCCACATACTTCTCTGGCAGAGTCTAATAATATGTCTTTAACTGGGTCCAGATATGTTCTATATCTCCATCTTTAATCTCCTCCTGTCTGTTTTCTATACGCTTTGTCAGTGACTTTTCATATTTATTTCCTATTATTTTGTTTCTTAATTTATACGATCTTATCGATTCATGTGTGGGTTTATTAGTCTTTGTAAGTTGTTTCTTATCTTCATTTTTAATTTTCTCTTTAATTTCGGAAACTACTACATAATGATCGCTACCAATTTTTGGTCCTCTACGTACTTTTGTATCCTTTATCATTTTTTTATAATTATTCTCTACTAATATATAATCAATAATCAATTTTTCACCTCTACTTTTCATTTCTCTTGTATATTTATTTATATATTTATGTTGAAAGTAAGTATTTGTTATCACTAAATTATGTATTAAACAGTAATCTAACATCCTTCCTCCATTGTTATTTCTGACGTTTTCTCTATATTTTCCTAGTATCCCTTTGTATATTTCATCTTCTATTCCCACTCTACTGTTGAAACCTCCTGCTATATATAGCCTTCCTTTAGCTTGTTCAGTGACCATCGCCAATTCTTCCCAAAATGCGTCTTTTATTTCTGATTTCTCGTCTTCATTTGGGCCGTATACAACTATTATTGTTTTCTTTTGCTTATTCATTATATCGTTCATTTCTACTTCTAATATTCTTTCTGACCAAGCTTTCCATCTATGAACTTGTTCACTTAATTTCTTGTGAACTTTCTTCAACACCACTATATATTAAAACATTACCTTTTTCTAGCTTTAATATTCCGTTTCCTTTTTTCTTCGTTTCCGTTATTGCCAAAAAGTTTAATCTCATTTCTTCAAACTCTTCCTCCAACTCTCTTTTCCTGTCAATGTTTTAATATTCCACGTAGCAATCTTCCATAGTTCATAACCTTGATTTTTCTGTTTTTTTGTAAATCTTTCCATTTTTCTCATTATCTCTGTTTTTATATTTATTTCTCATATCCATTATTTTAGCCATTTCGATTCCATTTTCCATCCGGCATTCCTGATCTAGTTTTTTTCCCCGTTAATCTTATTAGGTATTAATTTCCTTTCCTCTTTGTTCCAGGTAAATATGTTTTTATCTACTATCAGTTTTTGGTATTTTACTATTACTCTTTTTCCCTTTTCCCGATGTTGCTTAGCCTGTTCTCTTATTTCCTTTTGGATTTCTCTTTCCTTTTTAGTTAAGTCATTATTAATGTATATTCTTGGTTCTCTTACGTTTCGTAACTTTCTCTTATTTTCTAATATTTTATTTTTCTCGTGTATATTCTCCATTTCCACTTTAAGTACTTTTTTGATAACTTTATAACTGTTTTGATTTGACTGTCAATTCCAATTAAATTTTTAAGTGCATCTGTAGTTTCTTCTTTTAGCTTATCCGCATCTTTTGATGTTGTTATTAGACCAGTATCAATGATATTTTCTGTCTCTCTTTTCTTTCTATTAACTCCACTTTATCTCGTAATATTTCTATTTGCTTTTTCAAAGAGTAATTTTCTTTTTTAAGATCCAGAATTTCTTCATGCCACACTTTCTGCTCACTTCTCATTTCTTTAAATTCAGACATCATCTGTTTCATTGCTTCAATTAATTCATCCATTGTAAATTTCCTTGCTGCACCACTGAGCTTACTATATATTCTATATATTGTTTTCTTTTTGTGGATAACTCGTCTTATCACTGTTTTTGCGCGCTTCTTTCTCGCTACGCACTAAACCTCGGATCGACTCCTCGGAAGGTTACAGTTCGTGTTTTATATTGTCTCTCTATTAATCTAGAACACGTTACTTACATACCATTACCATGGTTGAAATTTTCTAAACTAATTCACTAAACTTATTATTATTAATTCTAAACACTTGTGTAATTAAATACTCGATACTTCCCAAACAATTTGAGTTTAATATCGGAGCACAATTTCACACATTCGCTTCGCTACTAACCAGCGGCGATTAAATTTTATACTTAAATTAAATGTTCGAATTGCCATCCACCAACTTCTTGACAATGCGCAAGTCTGTGAAGAAATTCTTCTTGCACATTATGAATGATTTCTGGGGTAACTCTGCGTATTTCGTCCCGAATGCGATTTTGAAGTTCTTCTAAATTACGTGGTTTATTAATGTACACTTTTGACTTCAAGTATCCCCATAAAAAATAGTCAAGAGGTGTAAGATCTGGCGATCTTGCAGGTCATTCTATTGGTCCGCGTCTGCCGATCCACCTCCCAGGAAAACAGTTGTCCAAAAAATCTCGTACAGGGCGCGCATAGTGTGGAGGTGCACCGTCTTGCTGGAACCATATGGTATCGTCAGGAATGTCAGGGTCATTATCGTTAGGAAAAATTACTGCAAGGGCTGGAACAAGGTCATTTTCTAGAAACTCTAAATATCTTTGTCCTGTAAGGGTTCCTTCAAAGAAGAAAGGCCCTACTATTCTGTCGTCAACTATTCCAGCCCACACATTTAATTTCTGAGGGTGTTGGGTATGTGCCTCTGCCATCCAATGAGGTTTTTCCCGACTCCAACATCTGCAAGTTTGACTGAAAAAAGCATTTGCCGGTGTAAATTTCTATTTCCTTGATATAAATCCATTAGAATTTCGCAAAAGTGTAAGCGGCGATCGGGATCATCTTCATTGAGTTCCTGCACAAGTTGAATTTTGTAGGGATGATATTTTTCCTTCCTCAAGATACGTAGCACTGTGCTCTGACTAGTGTCATTGTTTCATGCAACCAATCGTGAAGAATTATGAGGATTATCCAGCATACTTATCAAAATGTTCTGTTCTGATTTTCATTAATGCTTGGACGTTCAGGTTTTGGAATATTTACAACATTGCCAGTTTCTCTAAATTTAGACTCTACCTTACTGACTGTTGATTGGCTGATAGGGCGATCTTGATATTTTTCATTAAATAAATCGCAAACTTCCTGCTGAGTTCTAGTCATATTCCCGCATCCGATAAGAATTAAAATTTCAATTCTTTGAGTAACAGTTAAATGTGCCATAATACTTAAAATTGAATAATAATTTCTATGTCGCTTACAATACTTATTAGAAAGTCGGTGTGACAATGACACTTTGCAAAGATTTTCACCTACGTGATCCATAAAAGAACTATGGAATTCGAAAAACTAAACTTGATAACGTTTTTGCTTCATTTTAATTGATTTACGTTTTCTAACATTCAATCGTCATTTACTCGAAAACTTTCCTATGTAAGAGGACAAAATTTTAGTACTGTGTGATAGAGAATTAAACGATCTTTCAGAATCAAGGAAAAAAATATGGTGTTGCCATTTAAAAAAAAATCGATGACGTCATTACTCGAAAACAAATGACATTTGAAAATCGCATTTTACGCTAAAATATGTATTTTTTAAATTAAAAATCGACTTGTTCGAGGATTTTTCCAAAAAAATAATTGTTTCGTTTTTATTGAATTTATTCCATACTTTTGGCGCATACTGTAGATATAGTTGATGATTGATACACAGACTACTTCTAAATAAATTTTAAATACAAGTCACTTGAAATAAAAACACATAAATACAATTATCTTGAAAATATCTAACTTTTCATATACCGTTTAATGCAATGACTCATCCAAGAGGGGAGGGGGTAAAGGGGGGATGTTACCGAGAAATTTTATATTATTTTTAATTAACTTTCCTCTTTAAATTTTCAGTTCTACTTTTTAAATGTAGTGGAATGGCCTTAGTAAACGGGAATCGTTTATAGACAAAACCCGTTAATACTTCATCGCATTTTTGCATGTAGTAGACGTGCTATCCTGTGAATTATGATAGTATAGCTGTAGGTGTGAAGCACCTTAGTTGCACGAACGCCTTTTCGTTTTTCTACACGTAATGGTTTTGTCGAAAATTGTGAAATTACGTACTAGCATAAGTAAAAATTGTATTACATTGCAGTAAGATTGTTAGACTAGGTATATTAAGTTATTAATTATCAAGAAATTGTTACCTTAAGTAGATATTAAAGTATAGTATTAGGTTGGTATAGAATCGGTAACTTTCGCATTATAGCCTATATTGGAAATATCGGTAATCACTAATATTAATTTAATAGCTGTATTATACAGCTAATGATTACAAGTGTAATGACAGATCAAATTATATTCCGAGGTCAGTTGTTGGTTGGTATAAATATTTCTAGTCATTAGAATTATTATTATTTTTTTGATAGAGCATGAGATATTTTTAAATTAGATAATCTGCGAGATAAATTTTGTAGTTGTTTAGCTTTAGTACACCCTGTACAATGACAATTATTCCGTGAGTAAAATATATTTCTTAATGGCAAAACTATTAAGTTTATCGGAGTATATAAAGTTGATGACCAGAAAAGTCCATTATGTAACAGGAAAAGAGTAAATAGAAGTCTATAATTTATCTTACGTAATAGTTTGCAGGATAAGGATGTAAATTGAAGCCATTAAAAATGTGCATTCCTGTTTGGTTCAGGAACTCTATCTGTATTAAATGAAAATTCATTAAAAGCTTTCCCTATTGAATGCGACTTTCTATGACTAAAAATAGTAATAAATAAATATTAATAGCGTCGATTACCTACGTTTTAAACCATTAAATCCTAACATAAGTCTTAATGTTCCGCCATGTAATACTACTTCGCGAACATAAATGAAATATTTCTTCTTATACAGGCAATTTATGATTTTCCCCGTAATTGCGCCATCTATCAAATAATTGGAGATACACCTACAGTAAAAGGGGGTTATGGTTACGCTTTTAATCTCTTTGGTGGTCTACTTACCATCACATCTTAGGCTAACCCATCGATCAATAGTAGAAATGGTAATAATAACAAATAGGATTGGAGTTTTTAATTTCAAATAGCATCCACATTTATTTGTTTATACACACAACGTCAGACGTCTTCCCTCATTCTTGTTAAAGAAATCTTTTTGTCAGAAAAACCAAATACATTTATAAAAGTATATTGTTTCCTGAATCTTTTCTTGTGAAAAGAATTTTTGACAAGATTTATTAAATCAAAAAGAAGTAACAAAGCAAGTTCTCTACTTGGCTAATAGTCGGTATGACCTCCACCACGTTCCAATAGCAAATTGACACGTCTGTGCCTTGAGGTAATCAAGCGGTTAACGATCTCTTCGGAATATTGTTCCATTCCTCTTCTGCCGCCACGACTAGCTCATCTGCAGTTTGAGGTGGAGGACTATGATTATGAATGGCTCTAGCAACGAAATCCCACATGTCTTCAATAGGATTCATGTCGGGAGAGTTGGCTAGCCAATCTAACCTATTGATATGTCCTGCTTCGAGTGTCTCTTGACCCTTCTTGCGCGATGTGGTCGAGCGTTGTCGTCCATGAACACACAATTTTCACCTAATTCATTACGTAGGGGGTAGATAATGGATGTAATAACTTGTTCGATGTAAGTTTGACTGGTCAATGGGGTGCAGCGGTTGAACATTATTCCACCCCAAAACATTACGGTCGCTGTTGACGACCTGGTTCTCTCCAGACACTTTGTCGATTATCAGAAACCAGCCAAATTCTGGTCTCGCCTCGCGCCCACTCGAAACGGGCAGCACTACCTTGAAAGTGGGCCCTGAGAGCTGGAGCTGAAGATGTGCGGGCATATTGCACCAAATACCGATCCTCCCTTTCATTAGATACTCGAGGACGTCAACTACGTGATCTGTTTTCCATTGTATCAAATTCTTCATATCTGTGTACTATCCGTACAACAGATGATCTAGGAATGCCCAACATGTTCGATATCTGATGATTAGAATGTCCTGCATCATGTAAAGCAGTCATTCTTGCTCGGGTAAACGCAGACAATTTCACGTCAATGTACAAAAATTCAAAGGAACACTTGGCTGAATATACTGCCAAACTGACCAGATTTGTAAACACATCGGTAATAAAGTAAAGGTTCATCGTCTGCAATATGTTATTGTCTTTTTTGTTCCGTAAGTACATGTACTTTTTTTATCACATTAAGAAAAACCACTAGGTTTAATCGAATCATTTTATATGCAGGAGGTCCAAGACTTTTGTTTCTGTGTGTAGTTTATTGTTTATTTATAACTTTAAATATGCGTACTTAGGGCCATACGTTCTTAAGAATAACAAGTATGCCATTTTTAAAACTAATCGATGGGTTCAAAATACCTAATCATTTCTCAAAAATGTATATTCTTTAAAAAATATGAGGCGAATACGCAAAAATCAGGTATTTGTATTTATAACACAATCTTTTGACGACGCAGTATGATGTCACCAAGTTTCGTCCAAAGGAGCCGATCTTAAATTATGGCCTATTCTCTAGTGGACTGTATTTTAAGCGTAGTTCAGAATGTTTTCATTTTTTGAAAAGGAAACTCAAATGTAGTCCAAAAATAAACCGCTGCGTATAAAAAAACTTTGGATGCGGACACATGTTCAGACATTGACATTTTAATTTTAACGACCTAACAAGCGGCTAGTTAAGTTTGCCCAAAATATAGAAAATCGTGGCAGTAAGGTCACTACTGTTGGGTGTATTAATAGCGTACCTCCTACAACGTATTACTTTATTTCAAGAGCAAGTATTACTTATTTTTGTTCAAACTCACCCACACCAACTATTTTTCCTCTCGCTATCAGATTCATTGCAGCCAATTTTAATAAATCATTCAAAAATATCCATCACCGTGCGTCACTCAAAAACCATTCAAGCCGTAAATGCGATTTCATTCCAAAAGAGAACCAGTGGATATTTATTTATAAATTCAACCTCTCATGCAAATAGATATTACATTACGCTGGTGGTTGACATATGTACGAAAGGAAAAAAAATGTAAGGAACTCGCTTTTACTGACTACATAAAACTGAACCCTAACCGTCTTGTATTCCGTACAATTCATTATTATTTATTGATCATTCCTTTAAGCCATGAATCTCTTTTTTTTATTATAATACCAACCTCGTAAACATAAAAATAAACCGTCAAGGTTAACATTTTATATAAACCTGGTTAAGTTTACTATCAGTTTATTAAAAATTATAATATTTATGTGCCCATAAGGACGTGGGTTGCTGATAATTGGATCCGAGGGGTTGGTTCAGAATACGGCTCTCTACGGGGCGTTTTAGGAAATACCGTACTGCAATAATAAAATTAAATTTTGCTTGAAGTGATTCAGAGTGTTACCTATTGGTTTAAACAATGCTGTTTTAGCTTGTAATCATAATTGGTTTTGATTATGCGGAATGCATTCTATGAATATGAGTAATAGCATATTTATTAAGAACAGTTCAGGATAGTCAGTGGTTTACTACAATCTACATGGTGTAGATGATTAGTGTAAACATTTTGATACACATATATTAGTTTCTGGTACACTTAGAGGACACACCGTATGCAGTCGACTATACGCATACATTCATTTAAACTTAATAACTTTATCCAAACCAGACGCTGGTTTGGAAACACTTTATAATGCGTCTTCCTATCTATAATCCATCTCATTATAGTGGGTGGAGCGGAATCATAAATAAATGATTTAAATTTAAAATCCCATTTGATAGCACCGCTTTATACTTATGAAAAATATCCGTCTACAATGTAGCTCGGCCTCTGATCAGATTCATTTTACCTAAATAACACTTCTATTACAGTAGGTGGATGACATACAGGTCAATATAAGCAGAATCTCGAGATCGGTAATTTCAACAAAGGAACTGTTTTAGGAAATAATAATTCGTTTCATTATCGTCGCAAACTATGATTTTTGGGAATCAGAATGTGATATATACAAGCTGTCTCAATTTCGTCGTAATTGCAGAGTATCTTCAAAACTACATGAGATAGAAATTTAACTTTTAAGGGATTCCTCATATCTCAGGGAATAGCTGAGATATCGGAATGATGAAAATTGTTTCTGATAGCCTTTTTTACGTAGAGTTCAGTGGCCTACTGCATTATTTTTTTCTTCAGAATTATACATAACAGTTGCTATAAAATTGGTTCATGAACTCCACTTTAGTTACATTATAGAAAAATAATACAAAATAAACAGTTGTTTTAATTATTTTATATGATAACTAGTCGATGTTTTGTAGCGGATCAGGGAACGAAATTGGAACACTCTGTACAGTTCGGATCTTAACTAATCGAGCCGCAACTTTTCTACCGCCATCAGGGACAAATTGAGTCAGAAATTCGCGTTTAAACTGCATTTAAAAACGCCAGATGTTCAACTATAAACGTTTGCTGCGAGGTGGGCATTGGAATAAAAAACTTATATAGCAAGAAGTCGCTTTAAAAGTTCGGTTACGACAACAAATTCGCTTTTGCCACACAATGGAGTAAAATAAGAAATCGATGTGTGTTTTAATAGACAGCCATATATATTTACGGCTAACTCGTATGACAATAAATTACAATACTTGTCACATATTGAATCTTCGGTAGATTTTGCAAGATTAAGTACCGTTGCAGAGAGAGAGACCGAGAGAATCTTACTCGCAACATAAAAAGATTTTATCTCGGCGAAAAAGAATTGCAAATTAACCATTGCGACTGAAAATGTGCCAATCCTATGCGAAATCGAAGAGAAATAACACGCCTTGCCTACAAGGTGCTACAATATAAATTACTAGCACTTGGAAAAATATATAAATATAGGAATCTTTCAAAAAATTGCAATGCGCTTTAGAAATGTTATATCTACACAAAACTTTACTAGTTATCTAATATAGTTAATTCTTGAGGCCATACATTTTTTATTACGAGAACGTTTAAGCTCGAGATGTAGGTTTTTGAACATTATGTAAACAACGTTTATACATGAAGTAATGCTCAAAGGTACATGAACTTTCTGTTGATCGTATGTCATCAAGTGAAAATGGTTTAAATTTAAATTAAGTCAAGCTAAGCTCCAAATTGGTCTTGGAGAATTTCTAGAGGCTAAATAAAATTATTAAACCATTCGAAAGATCAGTAAAAATTAAAAACGAAACAGCTAATAAGTCGTTTTTTGCAATAAAAATGGCAATGCCGCGTTAATTTTCCAAGATATAAACGAAAATTTATTGGGAACAATGTAATTCTACGAACTGGGTTTAAATTTTGTCAGCTATTCAGAAGATTGGTGAAAATGAAATAAAAGTAAATCAAGAATCATTGAATGGCAAAATTATGTTTCTCTGAATATCACGATGTTAATGGTACCCATATCGAGGACAATGAACTTGAAGATGAGCCAATCTTATCTACTTACAGGTTCGAAACCTGGTTTTGGAGATATTATTCGAAATTTTAAGGTAATACAAATTTTTACAACCATTCAAAAGATTGGTGAAAATTTAATCCCGTTAAAATTCGGCAAGGAATATTTTTCCAAATATCACGTAATGGTATGAAAAACTAGAAAATGAGCTCAGTTTGTCCAGATCTTATTTCGTATGGCATTTTGGAATTTTTGCGTCCTCGAATTGGTTTTAAAGAATTTTTTCAGGATTTTCAGAGACTAAATAAAATTATTTGTTTCCAGCTATTCAAAGATGGTTAAAATATTAAATAATTTGGTGATACTATAAACAAAAATTCACAGAAGACCCACCGAGATCTGTTAGCTTGAATTGGTACTGGATATATATTTTAAATTTTCATATAATCAAATAAAATTGTTATTTTTGAAGGTAGCTATTTAAATGATTAGAAAAAATTGAACAAATATAATCTGCCAGATATGTGTACTTCTGTAAAAGGAATACTAATTCAAAATTTAACCAAAACAACTAAAGGGATGACAAAAAACCCAATTTAAAGTTGAGTATTTTGATAAATATATATTTTCCAGGAATTTATGTTTAGGAATGGAAATGTAATATTGTAAAATGGCTAAATAAAATTATTAAACCATTGGAAAGATCAGTAAAAATTAAAAACGAAACAGCTAACAAGTCGTTTTTTGCAATAAAAATGGCAATGCCGCGTTAATTTTCCAAGATATAAACGAAAATTTATTGGGAACAATGTAATTCTACGAACTGGGTTTAAATTTTGTCAGCTATTCAGAAGATTGGTGAAAATGAAATAAAAGTAAATCAAGAATCATTGAATGGCAAAATTATGTTTCTATGAATATCACGATGTTAATAGTACCCATATCGAGGACAATGAACTTGAAGATGAGCCAATCTTATCTACTTACAGGTTCGAAACCTGGTTTTGGAGATATTGTTCGAAATTTTCAGGTAATACAAATTTTTACAACCATTCAAAAGATTGGTGAAAATTTAATCCCGTTAAAATTCGGCAAGGAATATTTTTCCAAATACCACGTAATGGTATGAAAAACTAGAAAATGAGCTCAGTTTGTCCAGATCTTATTTCGTATGGCATTTTGGAATTTTTGCGTCCTCGAATTGGTTTTAAAGAATTTTTTCAGGATTTTCAGAGACTAAATAAAATTATTTGTTTCCAGCTATTCAAAGATGGTTAAAATATTAAATAATTTGGTGATACTATAAACAAAAATTCACAGAAGACCCACATAGATTTGTTAGCTTGAATTGGTACTGGATATATATTTTAAATTTTCATATAATCAAATAAAATTGTTATTTTTGAAGGTAGCTATTTAAATGATTAGAAAAAATTGAACAAATATAATCTGCCAGATATGTGTACTTCTGTAAAAGGAATACTAATTCAAAATTTAACCAAACCAACTAAAGGGATGACAAAAAACCCAATTTAAAGTTGAGTATTTTGATAAATATATATTTTCCAGGAATTTATGTTTAAGAATGGAAATGTAATACTGTAAAATGTTATAAAAGTTCTAAAAGCAGAGTACACACTATTTTCCAAAGCCTACTTTACATTATAATATTCTTTGCGGCGTGATGACTGTAACATCTTTTACAAGGGTTTAGAAAATTATACATAAGCCATAAACCATAACAAGTCCACTTGTATTATTATATATTTCCCTAGGGATTATACAGTGATAAGACAGGAATTTTTACGACCCCAAAACTGTTTGTACGTCTTTGTCTGTCTTTGCGGAGGTAGACTTACAGGCCAAAGGCTTTAACAGTCTCGAACACAATATTTTATATTATTTGCTGCAATGCAAAACTTATCTCGCTATTAACTTTACTGCGGTGTACCATTAGGGCTTTTCGAAGAACATCAGATATAGAGTGTCGGATCTCTGTCCATGGTTTTAAATCGAAAAGTAATATTTCTTATCGCATGATGTAGTCACCTTATAATGCGGTGAACCATCTTTTTCATTTTTTATATAAATATAGAACTTAATGTGTAGGGTACAATTTAAAACGATTACTTTGTATTTTTTATGCATTTAAAATTAGACTACAGAATCTACAACCGTGTAATATTGATATAATATCTGATTGAAAGATTTTGATGGTACGCAGCTGACTGATGTCATCAGTTTCCCGCTTTCAATGTAATAAATAAGGTATGCAATCAATAAAATTTAAAACGCCTTAAATCTAATCCTAATACATATTTAATGATTGAACGCCTTCTACTTCAGCTAACCTGTTTTATTGCGTTGGGAGCTTTTAAATTCACAACAAATATATTGTAACCTACCTATAATTATGATCGGTCTTTGCGGTAATAATAATTATCGAATTTATGTAATCGTTCGTACGTAGGTACGTTTTAAAGGTTAATAAGTGTGTATTCTTGTTTATGGAATTGTGATTGCCAACTTCTACATCAACGTTGGCGAGCTGAACTTTAAGCTGCCTCCGTTTTGGATTGTAATGTACAGGGATGGATAAAATAAAAATCGGCCAATGATCGCGTTTTACGTGTATAGTTATCAGTCGTCAAGTAAGATTGAACACGCATAGTGTCTTTATACTATAGACTTTACTCTTTTATAATTCAGTTTATCATCATCATTAAATTCTTCAGAAACAATACGTTTAAAATTGAAGTTAATGCAGCAAATACTGTACCTGTAATTACAAAAAGTGTAGCTAAGAAAACCCGATCTAAATAGCCTAAGCAGTTGCTTGTCAAAGTAAAAATTTTTTTGAATTTTCAGGAGTCGTTTTTTTCAAAATATCTTTTTCCGATGATAGTAAACTTGAAATTGACATCGACATGAACGGAAATTTATTTGTAACTCTCCGGTGTTTGGATTTTCTGAGCTATTCAAAAGATTGGTGAAAATTAAACAAAAGTAAATCAAGCAGTCGTTGTACGGCAAAAATATTTTTTTCTGAATATCATGATTTTAATAGTATATCGAGCATAAGGAATTCGAAAATGAGCCACATATTGTATACATTACAGAAATTCTGTCCTCAAATTGATTTTGCAAACATTTTTCTGAATTTTTAGGAGTCAAATAAAAATGTTCATTTCTCCAACCATTCAAAAGATTAGTGAAAATCTGGCAAGGAATCTTTTTTTTTTTGACAAAATAATAAGAGAAACTTGAAAATGACATCAGATTGCTCAGATCTTATTTATTTATTTAGATATAGATGGCGTACGTATGACATTTTTGAATTTTTGCATCCTCGAATTGGTTTTGAAGAAGTTTTTGTTTCCGCTTATTCAAAATATGATTAAAATATTAAAATAAATCGGGTATGCTGCTATTTTACAGAATGTGACTGTTCTGTCAATTTTTGTGTTTGAAATCTGTTTTATCAAATTGATACTGGATAATGTTTTCAAAATTTCGAGTCAGAATGGTGAAAGGACTCGATATACTTGGACCAAAATATATATTTGACCCATCCTCGTAGATTTCGGTAGTGATTTACCTACCGCGGTTTTCAAACGTTGATTTAAGATTAAAAATAGCTTTTTTAATGTATAATGATTTTGAAATATTTCATTTTTTTTAGAAATATTCTATAATGAACTTTATATTAATAATTTGTGGACTGAATATGAATATAAATAATATTAATAAGGATGATTTGCACAAGTTTTTTGCTCTACGTGTTGAATGTAATTTCTATAAAAAAACCCAAACTAATAGAAGATTTCGACAACAGAACTACATCCATATAGGGTAAACATAGACTCTTCCTATTAAACATTTTAATTAAAATTAGGTATTGACCTTGCTTTTGACGGGTTTCCTATAAGCCTTTTGCCTTTTTAGACGACATACACGTCCTGTTACATAAAGTTTTTTTTTGCAATTATTAACATAGCCGAAGATGGTAAAGGTTTATTTAAAAATGAAATTATACCAAATATGATTGTACACAAAAAAATCTTTGCTTTATTTACTTTTTACTTAATCGTGTCTAGTTGTATTATAATGGATTTGTGATTTGATTACTCATCATCAAACAGTTTCCCAGATCTGTTCTTGGAATAAATTGATAGGCCAATATCATTGTTTATGTTGAAAGATACCTCTGTGCTTTTTTTTAACCACTGGCGTGATAGTGTTTCATGACTAAGAGACGCGGTATACCAAAGTAGGGCAGATTTGTAACACTAAAAAGTTAATTCACATCATATTATAAAAAAAATACTCATCTCAACGTTATTTCTTTATTATAGTTAAAAATCATCACACTTTCGAGAAATCAGAAGCGTATGTCGATTTGTGTGCCAATGGCGTGTTTAAACTTCTTGGAAAAGGGTAATGTACAAAAATATGTATCTCAGTCTAAAACGATAAAGATAAAGATGGTTTTACTGCTTCTAATACGTTTTTTTTGCACAACATCGATGTTGTGCTCTCCCATTAAGAAACTAAATTAAATAGAAATTATATATTTTTTTACTAAGAGACGCGGTATAGCAAAGAAGGACAGATTTGTAACACTAAAAAGTTCATTCACATCATATTACAAAAAAAATCACCACACTTTCGAAAAACCAGAAGCGTCTGTCGATTTGTGCGCCAATGGCGTGTTTAAACTTTTTGAAAAAGGGAAATGTACAAAAGAAATTATCTCAAAACCTAAAACGATAAAGATAAAGATGGTTTTGCTGCTTGTAATACAGTTTTTTTGCACAGTCATCGAGGTTTGTGGCCTCTCCATTAAGAAATTAAATTAAATAGAAATTATATATATTTTTTTTGACTAAGAGACGCGATATAGCAAAGTAGGGCAGATTTGTAACACTAAAAAGTTCATTCACATCATATTACAAAAAAAATCACCACACTTTCGAAAAACCAGAAGCGTCTGTCGATTTGTGCGCCAATGGCGTGTCTAAACTTTTTGAAAAAGGGAAATGTACAAAAGAAATTATCTCAAAGCCTAAAACGATAAAGATAAAGATGGTTTTACTGCTTGTAATACATTTTTTTTGCACAATCATCGAAGTTTATGGCCTCTCCATTAAGAAATTAAATTAAATAGAAATTATATATATTTTTTTTGACTAAGAGACGCGATATAGCAAAGTAGGGCAGATTTGTAACACTAAAAAGTTCATTCACATCATATTACAAAAAAAATCACCACACTTTCGAAAAACCAGAAGCGTCTATCGATTTGTGCGCCAATGGTGTGTCTAAACTTTTTGAAAAAGGGAAATGTACAAAAAATGTATCTTAAAGTCTAAAACGATAAAGATAAAAGTTTGGTTTTACTTTTAATACATTTTTTTGCACAGTCATCGAGGTTTGTGGCCTCTCCATTAAGAAATTAAATTAAATAGAAACTATATATATTTTTTACATTTGTTTATGATTGTATTAAATTAAATTACAGATTTCTTCTTTTTTCTGCAGTTTCTTTTATGTTTTTTATTCAGTACCGGTTACCGGTGTTATAATAATGAATAATTTAAAGGTCAAAATATCTTTATCAATTCTATTTTAACAGACCAGTAATTAATTAATATAATCTACTAGATCGTAAGTGTAAAAATGCGTGTTTTGTCATTTTAAATTTCACATAATCACTAAGGCGTTTATCAGAACTCAAATTAGCTTTCTTAATATTAATCGTATAATCGTGTTACAATAATCGTTAGAAAATTTTCACCTTGGAACGGTTGTGTCGTATTGTAAAGTGTAAAGAAAACTTTTAACATTGTAATTCGACGTTACCAATATTTCATGCGAGAAAAACGTACTGCAATTTGAAAATTGCCTTTAGTGTTAGTAAACTTTTGCAGTTGTGTATAATAAAGACTTCAGACACGGTAAGAGTAAAAAAAGTAAGAAGCAAGTACCTTAACAGTTTCTTAATTGATAAACGGATTTGCGTTTATTGCGGATGACACATTTAAATTTTCACAAGTGGTGGAAATTGATTCAAGTATGTACAGATGGCGGATATACGGTTCCGGTATAGTACGTGTTTCCTTGCGTATACTGTGATACACGCTGTGTTTACAAATTTTACAATCGCTACTAGTGCCTATGCGGTTGTATAATTTTATGACCCTGAATTCCTAGAGTGGCATTTAAGGCCATTAAATATATTTCGTTAGGGATGCGTTATAACGTACGTACCTGGTTGAGGCCGATGCCACAAGGTCTTCTATTTTTTACTCAGGTTTTATAAATAACTTCCTTGGGGTATCTGAGGGCACAGTTAAAGTACGTTTTTATACATGCTTTGCATATGAATATTATGCATGTACAGGGTCATACAGGACTACATTGGACTAATGATATAATGAAAACCAAGTGAGATATACAGAGAAAAAAATGTATGTAGATTTGTTTTTCAAATATCAAAAAAGGCTTTCGTATAGCAACTCGCAACTCGCATTTTAATTTACGGTGAAGTGAAAATACTTTAGTAGAATGATTTCCCGGTAAACATGTGCCAAATGCAGCCACTTTTACAACGGTGTGCAGTGCAAATGCAGGCGTGACGCGGGGAATTTGCAACCGAATCGTGGAGAGGTGGAAGTTCAGGGCGTCCACGGTGTATTACAGCAGTGTGGCGAAGCTCAATTATATCCGTACCATGTACGAGGAGGACCGGTACCATGGCCGCCACGATCTCCTGACTTTAAATCATTTGGACTTATTTTTGTGGGGATATTTGAAAAATGAAGTATATTGCACCGAAGTAGACCATATTGATGATTTACGCGAAAGTGTCATAGCTGTTTAGGTTATACGCCTTATCAGGTTTTACAGTGGGCCAGTTTCCAGTGCCGTGCGGAAATTTATTTTTAAATCAATTTTGAACTGCTCTTTTTGATTTTATTTTTGCAAAATTGTATTTGTAAGAGTCCTCTGTACATTCAAATTTTTTTTAGATAAGTCCTGGATCATCCTGTAGATTTGAAAATTGGTATACAGTGTATCTCAAGTAGATGTGTTTTTCAACATTTAAAAAAATCACAGTTTGGTGTTACACATTTTGCATTTAATAGTAACTCTAAAATACTACACAAAGTGTTCTATTTTTCCTACATTAAATAGAACACCCGGTATATTTTGCGTCAAGTTACGTATATTTAAATCCACGTATTCGGAAGGCCTAAAGAAGGCAAAAAAAATTAAAAAAGATTCGAAATTTTGAAAGAGGAGCAAATCAACCCACAATTTCCGGTAACACGGCACACCTGATGCGTTCGAGCGTTGAAGCAGACCGACATCGCGTTGATTTGGAAGTTATGAGGCCTCCAACGGTCAGTAGTCTGTAAAGGATGTGTAAATTATGATTTGAAAATATGCATTTATTTTTTTTAATCGTGTATACGTATTATACTAATATTTTCCTGTATCCCTTAAAATTACTTTATTGGGATTTTAACGAACACGTCAAATTTGGTTGCCATGGCAATGAAATTACTGGCTCTCAAACAAACTCAATTAATGTTAAGTTAACTAAAAAGCCTTTGTCCGAATAATTTTTTTAAAAATTAACAACATAAAAACATGATTCCATTGAGCACCCTGTATAATATAACTATGGATTATTAACATGCATTAACGTAGTTCCGGGATAGATTTAAATATAGTTTTTTTTTATAAAGGCAGTTAGATTTATCGAATATCTACAAGAAACATATATTGAGGTGAATTGTTTGTTTTTCTCTCAATTATTATTAATCATTGAAAGTTGTCACATGCCGATATACTTGTACATTTAGCAGCTGCAAGAATTTTATGACGCATTTATTTTCCTGCTGACATAAAGGTGTATGTAAACATTAGATTACAATCTAAATATTAATAAAATTAGCATTAACCATTAAACAATTTAGGGTTGTCTTGCTGTTGCTTTGTTGTTTTGATAAAGAGAATATATTGTTTTCGATTATGGCAGTAATTTGTATGACCGTATAGGCAATTAATCTTTTCACTAACGTATAGAGGTACGAAAAAAGAATTGAATTCGAGATGATTACTCTGCAAATAAGTACCTAAATCGGTAAGAGAGTGAAAGCAGCAAAAGCAATCACTGAAATAACATACAATTAGTAAAAGAGTGGATATTTTCTATCTTAATTATCTCGACTACGGGAGTAATTCTGTACGTGACACATGTATACCCAACGGTTACAACTGTACACACGCAGATACGTTCATTCATTCATATCTGGCGCGTACCCACGTAATAATTGCAAAATCTACGATCCACGTATAAAATAAAGCACATTTACATCGTAATAAACGTGTGGTTGATGATTTCTAGGTTAGGTTAGGAATAAAATACATGCCAAATTTGTAGCTGCGATTAGCAAGTATAATTTACATAAGAAATTACTATGAACTCATCATAATAACAAATATGAATATGTAAATTTTCTATGTATCGTAACAATGTGCCTTTCGCGTATGGTATAAATTTGGGCTTGGGATTAATACTATTCTACTATTCAGTGGCGGTACGTCTTGTTTTAATAAAAAAATCGGTTATACGAGTGTCCGAGAAAATGTGGGAAATCTCTCGGGTGCAGATAGAACATGAAAAAATAAGAAGAAAAGTTGCTATAATTTTTTTTTTACTGGCCTTTCCTGCTTAGATATGTGTCCCTGAAGGACGCCGACGGAAATCGGTTTTTCTTGACTAAATATAATTTAATAAAAATTTGATGTAATGGATACTAGTAAGGACCTCTTAAAATAGTTATGACAACGGAGACGCGTATAACTGGCCAGAATTAGCGGGGGTCGAGAGTTGGTTCGCGTGTTTATACAAGTTTTTATGGTTTTACGAATTCGTCGAAATGTTTCTGTGCTATGTTTCCGTTTGGGTTTTGTTGGAAATACCATTACAATACCGAGTCTTTCTTGCCTGGAAAGTTTAAAGTTATACATAAATATTTTTACGAAATTGTGTTGGCGTAAAAGATCTTGGGGTCGAAACGGGAAGGAAGATAAACAACAAAATAAATACAAAAAAGTGTCGGCGATGATTGAAACGATTAAAGTGCCTCTTGTTTGTGAGTACTTCTGTCGGTACAAACTGACGCTTTTTTTCTCAATAACGTATTTAGTTTAGAAAAAATAAACGTGGTTATTTATACTTGCTATAAACCTGCTGTCAGTAGGCGTGTCTTACGTTTCGGTAGATTTTGTCGAAACATATGCCCATTCAATTTTCAATCAGTCTCAAGCTTGATATCCGATGTTTATTGAAGAAAGTGCAAACATGAAAAAAATTTCGTTCCCTTTGTTTACATTATCAAGTGTCTTGAGGTAACTTTTCTGGTGGGTAAATATATCTTTTAAGGTTTTTAGCAATTATTGCCAAATCATACTGCAAGTAAGTTGTATGTAAACAAGGAAAGGATAAATTGGGTAAAATATTCAAATGTAAACAGTAAAACTGTAAATTTAAATTGCAAAGAAGCATAATTTAATCGCATGTCATATATGGTAGCGTTAGGGTATACATTTTGTACTGGGAATTGGATATATAACCTACACTCAGAGAATACTTTAGTTCGTATACACATAACGTTGTGCAATAAAATCTGTAGCATCTTTTTAAACAACTGGAAAACTTTAAACCACTTACCACATACAGTATAATAGTATAAATTGTACATTTAATTTAATTAGTTATGCCATAAACGGCAAATAATTCTTAACTTATTAATTTATTCAATGCAGTTGTATGATTACTATCTTAATAAAGCTACAAATATATTGTCAGAGAATATTGCCCCGCTCGACTGTGGTATCGCGAAACGCTAGATTGCCCCGATCGTCCCTACGCGATTCTGGTAAACAAACAAATAATGCCGTGTATCGAGGCGCGATTGGAAAAATGGAGAATCGACAAGAAGCGTTCGAGAGTCGTTCGGGAAATGGATATAAGTTTTTACTGACGGCCTAAGAGATTGTGAAACCCAGCAGGCACTACGACTCGCTAGACCTAAAACCTTGAATGACGCCCTTTCGCATGCACTGGAATTCGAGGTAGCAAAATGGCATCCGGTAGACATGTTAAAATGCGGGCTATCAGTAATAACAGCGATAGTCTGGCAAATTGAGACATAATAAAGACTCTGAAGGAGATTATTGATAAGCTCAGCCCAACTACTAGGCCAAAGAAAGAACAATCTGATAGTCGAGTAGAGATCTCATTTTTCAATGTTGGAACTGTGGGCAGATGGGACATCTGAAGAGACAGTGTAGAGCCCCAGTTGCAGATCAACAAAGGCGCGACTCCCAAGCGGCAGCCTCCGGAGAACATGTTAAAGTGCGGACCATCAGTGATAACAGCAATAGTATTTGAAATGGAGAGATAATCAAAACACTGAAGGAGGCCATTGATAAACTCAGCTCAACTACCAGACCAAAGAGAGGACAACCTGATAGCCGAAGAGATTGCCCATTCAATGTTGGAACTGTGGGCGGACGAGTCATCTAAAGGGTCAGTGTAGGGCCCCAGTGGCAGATCAGCAATGGCGCGACTCCCAGACAGGCAGGAAACATGGAAACGCAGATGCCCTTTCTAGACCTTGTCCGACCAACTGCAAACACTGTAGTAGTTTTGAAAGAAAAGAGGGCATATCCTTTGCTCCTTGCAAGATGGTAGCAGCCCAACCTGAAGACCGATGGAGTTCAGCGGTGATTCGGAAAGACCAGCAAGCTGACTGTGATATCAAGCCTTTACTATACTGGAAAGAAACCAACAACAGACCTTCTTGGGCTGAAGTCAGTACTACAACAACCTGTTCTGCAGATTTGGTGTTCCTATGGAACTACGTTCAGATAAGGACAGAAATTTCGAATCAGGTGTGTTCCAAAAGGTCTACGAGCTTATGGGAATCCGGAAAACCAGGACCACCCCACTGCATCCCCAGTCAGATGGTATGGTGGAACGCTTTAACGCCACACTAGAAACCAATCTGAGGATGTTTGTGAACGAGAACCAGAGAGACTGGGACAAGTTCATTCCATTCTTCCTGTTAGCTTACCGCTCAGCTATCCATGAAACTACTGAGAAGACTCCCGCAAGGATCATCTTTGGAAGAGAGCTTTGTCTCCCAGCAGATTTGGTATTTGGTCGTCCTGCGGAACAGCCCACAGAGCCAGATACTTATACCCATAAACTTGAACGAAGACTAGCATCCATACACGACCAAGTCAGATCTCGAATGCGAATATAGAGCGATCGCATGAAGACTCGATACGACGTCCGGGTCAATACAGTCGGATTCCAACAAGGTGACCTGGTGTGGCTGTACATCTCCACGCGGAAGAAAGGAAAATCGCTTAAACTACAGCACCGTTGGGAGGGCCCATACACCGTCATTAAAAGAATCAATGACGTCGTCTACCGGATACAGAGGGCTCCCAGGAGTAAGATGAAGGTCGTTCATCTGGAGCATCTGCCCCCGTATCGAGATGCATTCGATCGGGACGATCGGTTCTAAGGAGGGGGCAGTGTCACAGAATTTGCCCCGCTCGCACCCAATTCGACGACTGTGGTATCGCGAAAGGCTAGAATTGCTGTATAAAATCGGAGTTATAAAATGTTATTTATTTCTTTCCTTGAGCATTTCTTTCCCTTTTTCATCCGGTCAGTCAATCAGATTCCAGTGGTGTGCAGAAGTGTATTTTTAAATCATTTTCGAACTATCCTTTTTGATTTTTTTCTTTACAAAATTGTATTTTTAAGAGTCCCCTGTACACTCAGTTTTTTTTAGATAAGTTCTAAATCACCCTGTATATTTATGTGCAATAATAACACAATTTTGTCGATGATCCAGTTTAGGGTAATGTTTAAATTTGTAAAAAATAATAAATATGCACAATGACTACTATTGCTACTATGCAAGTAATAATTATTTACACAATGTTCAAATACAGTCAATTGAATTGCCGAGTGCTTTTACAATCTGTTTGAAAATATTTTACATCAATAGTAAATATTGATAATATATTAAAATGGAAGTAAAATAACGCACTGTACTAAAATATTAACATGGTAATAAAAATTATTTAATGTTGTGGAATATTTTAATGGAATAAAAACAGTCTGACCCTTGTCTGTAAGTAATGTTTATTTTGAATCATATAAATCATTCTGAACAGTGGCAAGTGCCTATCATAAAAGGGTTTACAAGTTTATCGGTTATAAAAGTGTTACCTATTAATATATGATAACCCGATTATTAAAAGGTGCCTCGGATTGTTTGTTTGTTAGTCACCGAGTTTGGTGGCCCATTTTTAACACTATTTAAGTATTTACCGTTACCATAGCCTAAGAACATTCCTCGAAAGCAATCTTCAATTGCACAAGTAGTATACGTAATAATATATCAGTAATTCTATAGAACCTAAGCTCAATTTTATGTTTTCTATAAGTATAATTTATTTGACAGTAAATACTATAGACGTAAAATATTCTATTACTTCTTTAAAATGAATTCTCTATTAGTCGGAATGTAATACTCATACTCACTATTTATGTTTTGGAAGAACGCAGTATCAAGTACAAGTGATGGTGGCGGCAAAACGTTCATTTACACCCAGTATTCTGAAACAAAAATAAAAGCCTACAAAACGGTCCTTTAGAAAACGATTAATTCAAGTATAAAGTGGGATTATACGAAACGACCGGATCAGATTTGGTGACCGAGGGTATATATCAAATGAAAAACTCAATAGCACCAGCTATATATAATAAAATAACGTAACAGTGTGTTTGTTGTGTATTGGGCATTGTCCCTATACGAACCTTGAACCCACATATAAGTGGGCGCAGCTGACTTGTTCTAATACATTTTTCTTTTGTTTTCAATATGAAAGCGAAAACGAGGTGTTGAATGATTTTTGACAACCGAAGTGGTTTCAAGGAACTACTTCTGTTGAAGAAAAAAGAAGTGTAGCACGTCCCAACAAACACACATATTTAAAATGTATATTATAATTATGACCTAACACCGTTTCATAACGTAGAATTAAGTTTTGAAACGTTGTACGACACGAACATTTACATTTCTTTAATTTATTGAATACACCGATGCCTATAAGCTTTCTTTGTACATTGAAATAATTATCAGCACATTCAAAATGTAATAATAGTCCAATTTTATTTAAAAAAATGTTAATATACCACGTCAATATCAAATACATATGAAATACAACACATATTTAAACAATATCTGTTAAAATATATAAATATGTATTTATTCTAGCTGCCTTGGTTGATCCATGCTGCAGAATGTTTTTATCAATTTTTATACTGACAGCGGACAAATATTGAGCGGGCTGTAAGAGCAGAAGATTTAGGCAACTATGTCGAATAAGAAATGACTATGTTAAAGAAGTTGAGTGAAAATTTGGAGATATACAATGTAAACTTTGAATTTTCATTAAATTTCAGTTTTGTGGCAATCGAGAAAAGAAGAGTGACAGAACTTAAATTTGAGTTTCTTCATACGTTTCTTAACTTGAATTTAATTTGTGGTTTAATTAATATCTAAATTATTAAAAAATGTGTATATTTAGGTTATTTTACCTGATTCGTCAACGCATTGGCTAAGGTTGAAGCGCCTGGCGTGAGCATGAATCACTTAAACTGCTACCTAAACTAAAATTATGAAAACGGTTCCGATGCGTATTTCTGTACGCTTATTTTTATCCTGTCTTCTTTGTCAATGTCACGGCACGTTTGGTGGTAATGCCTTATAATTATTTTGATGAATGATCTTAAAAAAAATTGACTACTAAACGCTATCCCATTCAATTTCAGTGACACGACCTCTGCCTCTATCTGCTTCGTTGGTAATTTGTTTTATATCCGATCCTAAATATTACATTTTAATTTGTGTTTAATTCGAAACACATGTGTTCGTGTTCATCTTCGCTTTCTGATTGCGTTGATAATAAGGTTCACAACATCGAAACAATAAAAAAATCGAGAGTTTCGCTCCTCCCAAAATATTTTAATACGAATTTAAATCCGGACATTGATTGATTTGGGTTGAAAATGAATGACACCGCATATATGCTTTAAATGGGGGTTGACCTGACCTGGAGTTTAGTTTATCGGCTATTTTTTATATGGAAAAGTATGTTTACAATACTGGCACTAATGATATGGCGGTGAAACGGTCGTTGAATGTTCTGCCATATGGGTCTACCATTAATTCATATTAGCTCCCATTTCAGTTTTATTTGCATGGTAAATATCATTAGGTCTGGTCCGAAGAAGGTTCCGATTATTTTTTATAAGGTTTCAGCTCTTCATTGTCACGATTCGAAAGTGATAAAACTGTGAGGAATGTTCAGTACTTGTTTCTAGGAAAATTTTACATATTTTTAATTCATAGTGTGTAGCTTGTGGTCAACAAGCACATAGAAGAAGGAGAGCTGTAAATTTTAATATACGGAGAGTGTTTTACAATTTTATCGGAGAATTCTTAACCTGCTGATCCACAATATTAAATTCTGGTTCCATTAAATAACCTTTAAGGGCGCTGTATTCTTGAAATAGTGTTTAGACATTTAAGAACTGAATAATATAGAGCTTATCAAATAATAGGCATATTATCTCATGCCACCTGCGTTTACCCAACAAATTTTAAGTACAGAAATACGTATTTAATTTAAATTTAACTGTAGATGTAAATTTTGTAATGTAAATTGTGTAATGTAAAGTATGTGAAAATAATAGTTAAAATAACAAAATAATGTATGTTTTACAAACGGTTTTTAAGTTATTTTTTATTTCAGAAGAATTTAGATAGTAAAAGTGTATAATCAAAACATGAAGAATTTGAATTTTGATATTGCTTTTGCTCTACGTGTTTTCTTTACGTAAAAACACCAAAAATTTGATCATTTTACGGCGAGAAACACGGCGGCCTTAAGCTGTGGAATCCGTTTAGCTTCTTAGAAAATCCAATTTTAATAAATTAAGGGAATTAATTAAATTTATCTAAATGTATTTCCCATGCATTAGTTTATCGTTTATATTCGTTTTGTAGACGTGAAAAACACATTTATCGTGTTACCAAGTGCATGATATAAAAGTTAAAAAATCTGAACCCACTAATCCAGTTACTTTATAGTGGTCTAGATTTTTATGATTTTTTCGTATTGAACATGCCAAATTTATATATTTTGTCTTAATGGGTGTTGGGGAATCGTGTACATCATTAGATATTGACTATATTATTTATTGATTGCTGTGATGTCTCACATGGTGTAATATATATTCACGTATAAATTAAACAAGCTTCTAATTAAAATAGATTTGGGATTATTATTTTAAAACGAATTTGTGTAATCATCGAAAAGCCTCAGAAAGGACCGCAGGGGTCAATGTTTAAATACTTATTTCAAACCGTCCTTCTATACTGAATCTCGAGAGAAATCTAAATCTGGTCGCAACATCTGACAACAGTATTAATTTCGTGTTATTTAGTAAATAAAAAATGTAAAAGACCCATAATGGGTGGCCTTGGCTGGAGGACTATCAGCCACATCTCTGTCGGTGGTTAAACGGTCCCCTACCGAGTAAAGGTTTCACTTCAAAGGAACTTTGTTTGTTCTCCTTTAGACATATGTAAAATAAGGGACTGAATTCATAATAAGGGTGTCTTGGATTTAAAAAAAAACACTCGAGTTGTCTCCAACCTAAGACAGATTAGTGCGTTTTCAACCAAAACAACATAAATTTACATTGTTACCCTATTCAGGGAATTAGGGTGTTGGTTGATATGAAAAATTGTCATTTTCCTGGAAATGCGAACTAAATTTCTGATAAAAAATCGATTTAAAAGTAATGAGCAATTACAGCTTCATCAGATCCATAAAATAACAATCCTGTTTATGAATCTGACTGTATTAAAACGTCTGGCACTTTCCTCGCTGGCAGTTTTTTTCACTTGCTAATGTTTACCTGTTATAAAGTGTTGTTTATTTTCACAGTTTCGGGAATATCAGCGTACTTTCTTAGAAGCCACTGAATGTCAAACACTTTTTTTAAGAGCGATTTATGTTGAGTCCTCATTTTAACACATCTGTAAGTGCTCGTTCTTGTACGCACAACCCATATAACATATGCTAGAATGATTTGTATTATATAATATCGTGTTTACTCAGCTTCCTCGGATATTTGTTAATACTGAAACTCGATGAGCAAAACACACTCTTCCTCCCAGTCATTTACATTTAAATTATCGTATAGGGTGTCACTGAACGAATAATCATCCGATGGGCTTCGTGGATTCTTTATCAATTAGGCAAAACATACTTCATGATGTGCGATGCGTCTTTTACATGGTTTATAGTACGGTCGATAACACGCGACATAAAACACATGATCTGTTTACTTAGATGTTGATACAAGTAAAATTTTCATAGAGAGTCATAGAAAAGTATTTTTTATAAAGCTTCGTTAGGGTTCAAGACGTTTAAAAAATTTCACCGATGTTTTGAAAATTCTAAATATGAGGATATATATATCCTAGTTTCATTTAATTGTTAGGTTTGCACTAAAAAGTAATATAAAATTATATATACTTTGTAAAGATCTGTTACAAGTTAAAAATAAAATAATATAAAATTTTACTGATCTTTCGAATATCCAAAACAGTAATTTTTACAATATTTGAACTTTCAAGTGTTAAAATACAGGATGTTAACTATGTTCGAACTCTTTCGAAAACACCCTCCTTGGTTTGGATTTCTTGACACTTTTGATTAATCCGTAGCTGCAGCTCTTCCAGGCTATTTACAGGAGTACCATACACTAATGTCTTCAAATATCTCCACACAAAGAAATCTAGAGGGTCAGAAAAGGCGATCTTGGAGATCATAAAACAGGTCCGGCCCTTCCTACCCATCTATGTGGAAAAGTTTGGTGTAAATGCTCTCTAACGACCATGGAAAAATGAGCTGGAGCACCATCATGCTGGAACCACATTTGTTGCCTCTGATTCAAAGGAATGTCTTCCAAAAACTCATACAGTGTGTTCTGCAGAAAGTTGAGGTAAGCAGCTCTTGTTAATCGGATTGGTAAAACAACAGGACCTAGAAACCTGTCACCTACAATACCCATCCAAATGTTTAATGAAAAACGTGCCTGATGTTCAGATTCTATTAGAATATAAGGATTTTCATCGGCCCAAATATGCGTATTGTGAAAATTAAACACTCCATTTCTTGTGAACCCGGCTTCATCAGTAAAAAGAATGTTTGCAAGAAAACGAGGGTCTTCAGCATCATGACGTAGAAACCAGCGGCAAAAAACCAAACGTGCTTGATGATCATTTATTGGATTTAAGGCCTGTACTCGTTGCACATGGTATGGATAAAGCAGTTGCTCGTGAAGGATTCTCCAAACAAGAGGACCACTAATTCCTACCTCGGCTGATATTCTCCGCACACTCGTACCTAGATTCTGCTCTACCAGTGCTAGAATTTCTTCTTCTGCTCTAGGAGTGGATACCGACCTTGGTCTTCCGGATAAATGGCCCTGTTTGCTCAAGGAACCGGTATCCCGCAATCTTTGGTGAATTCTTCCAAACATGCGTTGTGAAGGAATCTGGCGATTTGGATAAGTGTCAACATAAAGACGTCGCGCTTCGGTGGCGTTCCCATTAGCACGACCATACATGAAATGCATGTCTGTTAATTCTGCGTTAGAGTAACCAGTCATAGCGAGAGAAAACTTGTGCACTGAGAACAACTGTCAAATACGTACTGTTTATTTCATTAAACATCAACCAACTATTATAAGAAAATACACAACGTTTTTGCAAAATAAAAAAAGGGGCTAAAAACATAAAACATTCCATATCTCCACAACCGTTACTTTGCGGACCCATGTTTATTGAGACTTTTCTGCTTATTTTGGTTCATACTATTACCTTCCTTAAATATTTTACACTCTTTTAGTTACAGACAGGGACACTGTAAAGATTTGTTACAGCTTAAAAATAAAACGACATACAATTTTACTGATCTTTCGAAAATCCAAAACATTAGTAATTTTTGTTATATTTGAAGTGTTAAAATATAGCTGTTTCATACTATATATCTATGCCTTTTATTTACAGACATAAAAACGCAAGCGATGAGTTAGATCGAGATCCTCATGAATCAGTCTAAGTTTTATTGGACATGGATTATTTACCGATTAGAGGAGGTTATTATGACGACTATAAATACTATTATTGGTAAATCTCGTTTTAACTGACCGTAAAGCTTCGAAATAAAACTGATTGATAAGCCAATAAAAAACCGCCTTTGGCGGTATCTTATTTTAATTTTTCTAGTCGGCGTAGGCATATATTATCGAAGTTTATTCGTCTCCAGAATTGTATTTACAAGGTGTCAGCAGCTTTTTAATTAAAAATATGTTTGTATCGGTTTCATTTCATCGAATACATTGTAACTATGCTATGTCTAAAAATGGTTACGTTTAAGTAAAACATTTTTCGGAAGTGACGTGAAATTAGAACATAGAGACTTATTACTTTCACATTGATTTAATTTTTTCTTTAAACTGACGGAGGACATATATTTTAATTTTAACTGTTTTACCTTCTTGGTATGTAATGAATTTGGTCCTCTAGTTAGGCACTGTAGTATGACCGAATGTTCGTTGTATTATAAAAGCCGTACACGGTATTGTTTCTCAGAAGGCAGTACTTAAGTACATATGTTTTTATTACAATACTGAAATTGGAAATTTTATTATGTCCATTACGCCTTGATGTGTTTTTAAAATTAATTTTACACTATCATATGTAGGTTTATTATTTTATTATTCATTAAATTTGGCGTATGAATCACATTTCGATGAATAAGGACAATTTATATTTACGGTTACCTGGCTAGTTTTACTTTATTATTATTAGTATTATTGCATTAACAACAGTTTTGTATTTACATAGGTATCTCGAAGGACAACTTTACGACTTTTTATTTGCCATTTATGGGTTACAGACCGCTTTAACTTTCATTGCAAAATATTCGTTCTTAACGTTTTATAATCCCTGTTTTTGAAATATAAGACGAACGGTTCTTACCTACACACGACCCCCTACGTGGAGGAAAATATACAGGGCGTACAAATAAAGATGTGCTATACTGTAGTAATAATTGTCATAATACATATTAATAAAATCAAGAATAATGTTTACAGGATTTTAAGTTTCGGTATGACTATTGACACTAACGATTGGGATAACCTTTGATTCTAACCGGGAAATAATACAATGCCTCATAAACATTCATACGAATGGTTTTTAACGACGAATATAATCGTAGTATAAATTACATGCGCACTATGAAAAGGTCAATACTTTATTACAAAATATCCTACCTCTTAAAAACTGGGTATACATGCTAAGTATGTAAGTAGTATTCGCGACTATTATTCATACTGTTTTATTGGTAATAAAATATTTGTGATAGTTCCTTTTATGCATATAATAATCATTAGCTACCTGCCATATCTATATTTGTTCATCTAAGCTGCGCTAAATGGGTGGTGTTAAATATGGCCAAGGCATTTAAACCACTATTTGTATGTATGTTACGTATTTATCAAATTGTCCGGTGACTAGTTGTGGTTGGTAGATACACTTTGCTTACATTCCCATGACATACCGTGAATGGTTGAAATACACAGTAAAAATAAGGCAATTATATTTCGCACTTTTCTTTGCACTGGTGTTCGAGGTTCGTATGAATTCTCACTTAACACGAAAGAACGTTCCACATATGTGTGAACTTTAATTTGCAGTCACATGACTTGCATATACTTCCTAACTTCCTGTACATATGCATCGGAGCATGCAAGGAAGTAAATAATTATATTTCGCAATTTCGTTTCGAATTATAAATTTAACAACTTGTAGTTTGCACTTTTCAGACTCATCCGGTACGTACTTTAAAGACAAAAAACCCTTATCTCTGTTACGACACATTCCCAACATGCTCTTACTGTCATTTTATTTTTCGTACCCGCACCAACACGTACGCGAAGTAGTGAGAGTGGCAAAGTGAAAAAGTGTTTGTTGTGTGTTATTGGAAGATACGGCGAATTAAGAAATCTCGCAGGAAAACAAGTGAAATGCTGAAGAGGAAATTTAGAAAAATACAACTCAAGTTCTTCAAGTATGTCAAGTATGTAGATTTTCAGTCAGTTCATATTGTTCTCTGGTTCATATGAATTCTCACATAACACCAAAGAACGTTCTACATATGTGTGAACTTTAATTTGCAATCACATGACTTACATATACTTCCTAACTCCCTGTACATACGTATCGGGGCAGTCAATGGAAGGATATATAATATATTCTTCTCTGGTGTTCGAGGTTCACATGAATTCTCACATAATACGAAAAAACGTTCCACATATGTGTGAACTTTAATTTGCAGTCACATGACTTGCATATACTTCCTAACTCCCTGTACATATGCATCGGGGCATGCAAGGAAGTAAATAATTACAGGGTTAATCTACTGAATCAATGTAAAATTATGTATGAGTTATATATCCCCAAATTTTAAATAGAAGATGAATCAATAATACAATAATAGAACTGAGAGTTTTTGTCAAGTGCGCAAGTTTTTGCTCCAACGGTTTTTAGTATTTGTACCGATAAAAATATAAAATAGGAGTATTCTCATAAAAGTTTTTGGAACTATTAATAAATATATCATATATAGTGAACCAAGAAAAGTAAGTATGACTGATATGCTAATACTGCAATTAAATAAACACAATTACACACAATGTTAATTAACCTTGAATAATAGATCTGTATAATTATGATCAAACTTCCTTACCAGGTAAGGCGATTGATCTATTAATTTAACCTTTTATTTTTACCAAAATCAAAATTGCAAAGTAGTCGGTCAATTGTACGTATAATTACATTGTAATAACACATTATGTGTAACAACTTCAATGTAATTTTTTATTTCATGTACTATTCTTTACTTCAAGGATGTTTTTTTTATTATAATACACTAATTTACTAAAAGTTTGACAATGTGTTACTTTATTCTAAACCTATGAGTTTTGCAGCAAAATATATATATTTTTTATTAATATTAACAAAATCATCATTAAGTAATGATCTCAAAATCTGCAATCATCTGCTAATTCTGTATAACGCATTGTAATATCATAATTTATGTATGGATTTTAAAGCATTTCTATGTAAGTATATGATTACAAAGAATGTATTTTTAAAATTGCTGCCTTTTTTCAGTGTATTTTGCCCTAGCCTAAAAATTGCTGTTGCATTGTTTTGAATATGATGTACAGCTCTAGTATATGTTAAAACGTATGAATTACGTAGAAGAAAATTATATTAAATGTCTCATGACACGTAAATAAGTTACCAAACTTATGGAATATTAACTAAATGTCTTGTTGACGATGTCAAGCGAATGATGTATAAAAATAGTATTATTAATTTCAAAATTATTTATTCAAATGTGTATACGTTTCCATCCGAATAAACGTTACATTGTTAGGAATATTTTGTCGCAATTTTAGGTAAACTTGACCAACGGCCAACGCACGTCTTACCAGTTGAATGTCGTCTGTAAGTCGGTCATTTTCAATAATTAGGCGGATATATTTCAAATATTTCCGGCACATTAACATACTAGAAGAAAAATCACATTAATAGTTGCTTAACCTTGGAGCAATTTTTCAATGTTGTATGTGATAATGTGTTGTTTATCATTAAAGAATGCACGGGCCACCTGTATTTTTTAGCGTACAAAGTGCAGCGTTAAAAAATCTATATTGAAAACACGCTTTTTTCCAGCAACTGTTGTAATGGTAATTCTCTAATTTCACACTCATTTTGAATTAACTTTTTTTTGAATAGCCATTCGATAACTTTTTTTGTTTGGGTGTGGACTAAATCATTATTAACAACAACTATATTATGACTACAGCACAAATTTAGTGTTTGAACGAGAGTAATTAGATTTGAAGGTGTAAAAGTTGTAATAGACTAAATTATCACTTTGTTTAAAATGAAATGAACATTTTGAGGGCTGATTGCTTTTAATCTACGTTTTTAACTAACGATTTTCTCTAACGATAAAATATTTTAAAGAAAATGCCACACTTTTCAAGCGGCAAACAAATATTTGCTGGCGACAAGATAAACAGCAATTAAACTTCTAAGACATTTTCAACTAGTGTGTGTGTGTGTGTGTGTGTGTGTGTAGAGATAAACCCAGAGAACCTTAATCACCTTACTCAGGCTTCGTTCCACCACTTAAACGCCATAATTTGGTTTTTTCTATTTCCTGCACTGCATTTTATACAAGTAGGTGAACCATTATTAAATAGAAAATTACGTAGAAATGTCTTTCACTGGCATAACTGTAAGTTTATTAAAAATACATTATATGTTCATTTCTGGCTATTTTTCATAACGATAAAATCGTCTTGACGAAATAGAATTTCTAGACCATGTACTGATAAGTGTATATTTCTAGAAAAGTTGGTTAATTTAGAAGGTACAAGAAAAACGTACATTACAAATTACTGAACATTAATAGACACCCACTTGATATTTAGAAATTTAAACAGAAGAGTTTTCTCCTTTTAGACTGACGTAGGAGAAATATATTCAGTAAAATGTGGTAAACATCCTTATAAAGGTAGTTACATTTTTGAGTGAATAAATGAAATGAATATTTACAAAGTTATACATTATATACGGATGTTCGAAGAAGACAAACAATTAAGGATTTTATGAATTGCTCACGTATTTACCTGAGCATGCCCTGAAGCAGAGTATTTTATTGAATGAAACGCAAGAATTATTCGTACGATAATGAACGTTGCTAATGAGTAGTTGGACGTTTGTTTTGGAGGATATTAAGCACCGTACGGAGTTAGTTGGAGTTTATTGCGAGCCTCGGGAAAGTGTATCCAACCACATTATAAAAAAAATTACATGTGATTCTTTACCGTAGCATCTGACATTGTGTTATAAAGCGTCAATCATACGTACGTTGTATACATGACTGGATGATTAAGAAATCGCCTGTAGCCATAGGTAACTAACTATATTCTTCTGCCAAAATCATACAGTCAGAAATAAATTATTAAATCACAATTTTGAAGTTAGTTGACCACTAGATGTAGACACTACATCTCGCATAATTTGCGTTTTATAATTATATTAAAATTTACAATAATTGTTTCAGTAGCATTTCTTTCAGTGCAACTTTTAAATTCGAGATTCCGATATCTATAATTTGTTTAAACATTTCCTATCCCCTGTTTCAGTTTGGTATCATATTTTACAATCGCCCGGTGTATAAATTTCGTGCCATGATGTATATATTTAACTTAAAATGACAAGGATGTGTAGCGAATACACACAACACTGTAGATGTAAAGTATCTTGTGTTTCTTCTTATTGTAGTAACCTTGTCGGGGGTATTTTGAGTCCCAAAAAGAAGAAAATTATCCGACGACTTTCTTATTTTATCATTCTTTTTTATTGTTGACCTTCGTTTGACTAGTTGCCAAAGTAGACGCAGGTCAGATTTATTTCATAAATTATCCACTGTAATCGTTACCCGGTATTAAAAGATACTACATACTAAAATTCCTGGACATAAAATTAATTATTTGAAGGTTATGCCGCTTGATTATTTTCCATTACATGCCTACAAATTAAGACATAGGTGCTCGTTTTACCGATAATTATAACGTTTCGGTATTTCTATAAGCGAAATAATAAAACTGGATGTAATTACACCATAAAAATTTTTATTTATTGTTTGTTTTTATTTTTGAGGAATGCGAATGCAAGGATAACACCAGTTTGATAAAGAGGCACTTAACTTTTTTATTTTAGTGGCCACAGACTACCTCATCAGACGCAGTAGTTCAAAGTGATATATTTTATTTATTTATTTTTTTCATAAAATGATCGAAACCAAAAAAAAATCCTGAATAAATTAACAGATATACAATTTGATTAAATTTAAAATGTTAAACAATTTGTAAATAAAAATAGTTTTGATACCAACCGCGCCTGTTACTTTCAGGTTTACAGGACAAGACAAGACCAGTAGTACCACCCTCAACGGTAGTTTATTTTGGATCAGAAATACAGTAAACAATTCCAGGTGCATTCGGAAAACTTGAAACGCACGGGCTCGTTTTTTGTTTGAGGTAACGGGACACATTTTGACAATCCACTGGAGTTGTAGGTCACACGTTATTTTTGCTAAAATCGTGAGAGAATTTAGGTACCGTCCGCTTACAACATTTTACGATCGCCATGTATGCTTCCGCTTGCTTCAACCATTCATAGATTAGATTGTGCTTTAACGCTTAATTGTCACACGTTTCTGAGAAAGAGATGAGGGAAAGTCGGTTTAAATACCAATTCATCAAGCTGAGCTAACAGGTAAAACGGTTTGTTTGCAAACAGTAGATAAAACCGATAGATGGTAAGGATGTTAGTGATGACAAGAGTACGGATAATATGCATGGAACAAGCACCGTCTTAATCAGTTTTCGCTTCGATCAGCAAATTTGGTCCAATTCGTATCAGATAAAATTTTAACCAGTCTTAAAATCGGGAGTATGAATTTTTGGTACCCTACACATTATATATACAGGGTGATTCATTAGACAGTTTACAAACTTTTGCAATTAAAAGTAAGAGATCGATCGTTGCGCCTGTTTGGCAATCCATTACTGACAAATAGACTTTCGTCTGTCGAAAGAAAAACAACACAACAAAACAAAAAGTAAAATAAAATAACAAGTTTTTGTGACATTTATGCACTTTCAACAACGAACATTAAATTATTTTCCAACAATTACTTGATCTTCGACCGTTAATGTGATTTTTAGGTGGTATTTGTTTTGAGACAGAAAAATTTCTGTAATAAAAGTTTATTAGAAAAAAGAGGGCTTTTTAACATGAAAACAAATTTGGGTATGTTTCTGGAAAAAATATAATTCCATTTTAGTTGCAGAAATATTACGCGTGGGACAGCGTGTGTCAGTATTAGCTGCTGTAGTCAACAGTAAAAACAACTCTTGAAGTGAAGTCAGTACAGAACAAATAATTTGTTGATTTCCGATAAAAAAAGCGAAATAAATCAATTACTATATTGAATAACGTAATTGAAAATCTGTGCTTGTTTGATTCTAAGAGTGCAAAATAAATATGCTTCAGCGCTCTTCCACGGGTCAATCAGCATTTAACGTAAAGATCGGTTATAAAATTAAAGTGACTTAATATACTGTCACGTAATTTGCCCCACTCACTCCCAAACCGACGACGGTGGTATCGCGAAATGCTAAGATTGTCCCGATCGCCCCTACACGATTCTGTTAAATAAACAAAAAGCCGTGGATCGAGACGGGACTGGAAAAATGGGGAATCGACGAGAAGCATTCGAGTCGTACGGGAAAATGGATCTAGAGATACTAGAAAATACCTGGAATATTCGTTGGGTCTATAAAAGAAGAATAAACGGCCGAGTTAGTAAGTCTTGTATTACAGTCTGAATTGAAGTGTTTAGTTGGAGAGATCAAAGTGATTTAGATAACGATTAATTAAATAAGTGTTTAGTTGAGTTGTAATTAGTGTTCAGTAGTGTACTGAGTAGTTAATAAAGATAAATAATTAATTAACGGATTGTTTTTCTGGCAGTAAGAAAAATTCGGATTAGGAAATCCGTGACAATACAGTTATTTCAGAAACAAATTGGTATATCACAACTTTAACGAAATGTTCATGATTAGATGACTTCTAGTTGCATGCATAGTACGCGTACAACAACGATGACCTCAAGAAACGTCCTTCATTGTTCTGTCAGGTATTCACAGCCGAATCGTGATAACACATAAGCCAAATACAAAAAGAATGTATCTAATACCTTCTTCAGATTCCATTTTAAGTTCCGCAGCCAAGCGAACTATTTCCAGATAATATTTATCAAATTAATTACATAAAAAATGAACGCTAATTAAATTTCTTGGCAGCAGGAGAGGTGATGTAATTCGCATTTACATATTTTTTATACAAGCTGCGTCATCACTGCAAATACCTTGCCGTAATGAAGTCACTAATCTATCGAATTTTTTTCTATATATTTTTTGATATCTGCAACTAAATGGGAAAATGAAAATAATAATTAACTTTCCTCTAGAAAGTGAGTTAATTTTGGAATTCTAATTATAGTAATAGTTTGAGTTGAACAATTGCAATAATATTAGCTAATGAGACAAACAAACTTTGTACTTTGTACTTACTTTGCAATGGGCAAGCAAAATAGGACTTTATGATTTCTAACACTATCCTGTCCGAGCAAATAACAGGTATGTTTGCATCTTAAATTTATTGGGCAAATATTTGTTGTTTTCTTTAAAGGTCGTATAACGTCATTCAGTATTTTTAGTATCTATTGCTTATTTTACATAACATTTTATAGTGTGGTTATTCCAGGTTTTTTATATTTATTGTCGTTTTGATTAGCAAATAATAAATAATAAAAAGTAAGTAAACCTAGTCGTAGGCGACTTCGCTGTTTAGGTTACTTAAATATTTGACTTTTCGAAAGCATTTTTTCACGTAAGTGGTAAGGGGTGGTTTGTTGACTCACCAATATCACCCTGGCACTCCAAATACGTGAGAATTACCGTATTTGTTCTTTAATATCTCCGTATGGGAAAATTTTCACTACAGTTTCGTATAGTGGAACGTAACTGCGCAATTTTTAGGAGCTAATTTTGTCAACAGTCGGCTAAATCTAGCAAAATTAAATGCATAAATAATAAATATGGGATGTTATATACAAACGGTTGTCAATATTGCATGACTATCAAGGATAAAATAAAATAAGGATAACATTGCAGTAATTTATTTCTTAGACTTAAATGACACAAAAACATGTCTGGGAGAGTTATTTATGTATATATTTAAACATCCCTTCAAGTTCAACCGTGATAGAAATATCACAGCCACCTGTTTTAGACAAAGTAAACGTTAAAGAAATCATGAATGAAGGGTTTTGTACCAAGTGGTATTTGACCTTATTTTACGCTTCTAAGAATACTTGTAAAAGAAGCAAAAGTATGTATTTACAAAGAATTTTATGAATGATTTTGACTGAATGTGAATATATTTTAATCTGAAATTATTTTTTAATAATTAGTTTAAATTATCTAAATACTATTCGAACCTATTTATATTATATTTAATTTTCCGTAATCTATAAGTAATTTGAAATGCTGTACCATATATATGCACATGGTTAAGCATCACTAATAGAAAATATAGAAACTTTGTAGCACTAAATGAATGTGCTTCGTTTAGGAAATAATTAAAAATAAAACCATTAAGTGACCGCACAACATCAAGTGACTGTCTTATGACATCATTACAGCCATAAAAACTCGAACAATAAAAATGACATATATTATAACATTTAAAATATGTATGACGTTTCGGGTGAATTAAACGTTCCCACATGTGCGTTATATAAGTGCACGATGCAGAAAATTATTTTTAATATATCTAACGTAGCTTTTGGCACGTGCCAAGGGGCAAATTTTCTATTAAAAGCCCTTTTAGCTACCTATGCCATATGGGTTTGCGGTACAAGATCTGTTTTCTACATCTGCTGTTTCCACCAGGTGTAACGCTATATTTTCAATAAGCTTAGATAATAACCTTATCCCTGGGTACTCTGGTACGGAAAACTACTTGCAAATTTTAATTTTAAACTTGAAGTGACAAGGAAATACAAAATTTTACATGAGTTTTTGAATTTGTTATTTAAAATGTAATGGTTTGTCGTTTGGTAAAAATTTGATAAACTGAGTAAATTTAATATGCATGAAATTCATTATTGCTGACATTTTAACTTAGAAGCAAATGCGTTGCATAACTTCATTATTTTTCCATATAAAACCTTGTTCGTTGTTAGAACAAGTACATTTTTAGACTAAAAAGAAATTGGTGAAGTTAGAGCCAAGTTTCCAGGGATATTTCAAAACCAGCTCAAATTAAAAATTAAACACTCCAACTTTTGCATGGATGCATTTCTGCATCCCTCTCCCCTCTAAAATCAGCTAAAGAATTCACTGTTTCAACAACAACATATCAAAAAATAATTCTTATGGAAAGAATGTCTGAAACGAATAGTTTCTCTCCAAATACATTTGAAAAATAAAAATACAATGGCAATAAAATGAAAATTATATTACCAAATTGCAAATTAAGGTAATTACATACAATCAACAACCCTTCCAAGGTAATTTTTTTTGGTATTTTGTGACGTTATCCACATATTGTTGTCAGTTATGTTTTGTTTCATATTCTGGACACCCTGTATATTTGTCATCTTATTTAAATAACTAGTAACTACAAATTCATTCAAGCCATTGTTTTTATAGTGTTACAAAGTATTTAATTTTAAGTCACACATAAATGTACGTATGTTTATATATTTGATAATTTTACGTTAAGGCTTTGTTTATTTTAAACGCCAGATTTGTTCATAACCGTCTGTACACTGTGGTAGCAAGTTAAAAATTATGAAATACTTATGTACGACACAGTGATAAGATACTAACTCGTAAAGTTATGAATGGAACCATTTATAACCTGTATAAAAATGAATATGTGACTTTCTTTTGAGAAAGACAAACTCGTTTACAACCATACCGACAGATATGTGATGGGAATTGGTAATTTGTAAAATTACAGGTATTATGAGACACAATGGTCATGTGATTATTTCGTATAAAACGTCAGAATTGCCATATCAAGAAACAATGCGTCGGTTTTTACAAGAATAGATCTAACGGCGAGAATAGCTTTGAATGAAACTAATTGTAACGTATTTACACACATTGGGTTGATGTACGATTTATCTGTTAAACAAAATATAAGTTGTTAAACTGGATGGTTTAATTTGGGAAATGCCGCTTAAATTAAGGTCACAATTAATTACTTTATTTAGCTTGAAGCTCTGGGAATTGCTACCACTCTGTTGGAGTTAACGTTTACTGAGACTAGTAATTATTTTCCGCAGTTGTGACTCACTTAAATGAATGTAATTTATGATTTACGTACCGCAAAATCAATTAAAAACTATCTGCAGCCACCCACTAACTGTGGACTTAAAAATCATCTGTGGTCATTTTTCTGCTCGATCTCTTAAGTGTAATATCTATAAATAAAAATAAGCTAATGTTTTGAAATCCAATGGAAAGTGTAGTGAAATTTTCGGAAATCTTTAAAATGAAATCTATGTGATACGCCACTGGCACCATTCGTTTGCATTCGGAGTTTTGAATAAATGTTTCTCAGAGATTAAGCAAATTATTGTATTATCGTACAAAACGTGTACAAGCGACTTAAATGAAAAAATACACTCTTATATGGGAGTAAGGAGTTTTTCTAGTGTCCATTGTTGTATTGTGTTTAGCAAAATTTAGTGCAGTCACATAGAAGTAGCATAACGTTATTCTTTGAATTTTAAAAATACATATTCAATGTTGAAGAATTTTAATTGTATTCGAAGAACAATGCGACAATTTAATCGTTATTTAATTACATTGCCACAAAAATAGATTCTCGAAAATTTGATTTAATCTTAGGACAAAATTACGTACAAGGTGTTTCTAAATGAGCATTCGAATTTTCAGTGCATGTAGAATAAGTCAAAATGAAATTTTAATATGTAAATTTTCTTACTGACATTTTGTTTACTTTATTAGTGAAAAAGTAATATATTATTTTTGAATTTCGAGACTTTGATTTGAAATCATTAGCACATTAAAAAGTGAATGTTCGCCATTGCCTGCAATATATCCGAGTTGTACCATGATCTTATATTCTAGGAATTCAACAGGATTGAATTCTGGGCAGTAGGTGGGTCGATTATTACTAGAATTTGTTAGTTCGCTGTAAAACCTCACTAATTATATTACGTAGAAGCAATTATATATAAAAGGATAACTTAATTTTAAATGAAAAAATTGACCTGGTGGTTAAAATTAGAAACTATAAAGGTAGAGAAGTAGCGTAATAGCATATAAACAAATGCCAGGGAATTTTGCACATTTATTTTCTCGTCACCAGGAGATGAAAGTCGCTGATCGAAGAGTATTTATCTTTTACACGACAAGAAATAATTCTTCTTGTCATCTATGTAACAGATATGGTCCTTATTAAAAAACTAAATCGCTCATTATTCTAACCGAGCAATTAAGATAATAATTGTTGACTATTTGAATCAACGTAAATCCTCGACACTCGAAAAAACCGGTCCTATGTACAATTATTTTAATTAAAAAATCAAGGGCGGTCCCTAGTAGGCGTACTGTTACGTAAAATGAGATGCAGATAAGGAACCTTTTAGTTAATTGATTGAATTGGAAATAAGATAAACAACCCTGGATTTTTGGAACAATGAAAACCAATGAAGAGCTATGTCCTCGCATGTACTTCCATCAAAGTGTATGTAAATGAAATTGAAAGCGCAACAAAATTAATGGCTTTCAGATCACGACGTTAGTGTTACTCTTAATGATGTACAGGGTGTTCCGCCATCACTATAAATAACGGAATATAATCTTCTTATTTATGAGATACAGGTTAGGGAGAAAATCTCAGAGACGTAAAAATTATTAATTACGATTTTAAATCCCTTCGTAACGGGTTTCAGTTTTCCAGGCGGTGTGTGAGTCGTCATTATTAATAGTAGATTAAATATCTCGGCCTGTAATGAAGGCGATTTATGTTAATTAACAAAACTTCTGCTTTGAAGTTTACTGTTAAAATTATGATGGAATGATTTAGTCTAAGACACATTTTCGAATTACAATAATCGGCTTAGTTCTAATAAATAAATTGTAGAATTTTGACAGTAATTTCTGGATTTAAAGTTTAAATAAAATTAAGTAACAGTACGAGGAAATCCATCAAAAAATTTTTGTATTCAAGAACTGAATAATTATTATAATTAATTAAAAGCAATTAGTAAACAATTATTTTCAATTAAATTATTGGAGCACCGTTATATAATTAGTAGTATTATTAATTATAGAACTTAGTAATCATACTACAATTTTTAAACGGGTTCAAATAGTCGGGCTAATAAATACAGATTTCTTTAAAACGTTGACAATTGAAATTTATCGGTCAACTGTACTGGTATGCGGGTGAGAATATACACTCCGTACATATATAGACAAGAATGTCGTCGCAAGGAGGTCTCTGTAACATGACCATACTACATCAGATTTCTTTCATTAACGAACGTATCTTCTTTCTCAATTAGACCGTAGTTGTAAACCTATTAACACAAATAAATTCACAGAATCGAAATTTCGAAGGAAATGCAACAGTTGGAACAAAATTAAAGGTATTCTTTTATTTTGACAGTTTCCAGTGCCGTGCGGAAGTGTATTCTTAAATCATTTTTGAACTGCTCTTTTTGATTTTATTTTTACAAAATTTTATAAGAGTAAGTGTACATTCAAATTTTTTTAGAAAAGTTCTGGATCGCCCTGTACAGTGAATATTTTTAGCTAGGTCACAGTACTATCAGAGCATATTACACCAGTAAATTATTTACAAACATTGCTAGAGAGTAGGTAGTGTTTGAACTTTTTTCGTAACTGCAACTGCGTCTATATTTTTATAGTCTTTGTCTTTCTAGTTTACTCTTTAATGGATAAATAAAATGTGAAGTAATGGCGGTTACACCGCTCCCTCTATTATATTCAAAATAAATTGACTCGTATGACAGTTGCAGAAACTGTTGCCAATCATTATCATTATTTTTATGGGATTCTCAGAAAAATGGAGCGTAAAATCTGTTCAAATATATATTTAGAAGCTTTAGGTCGCGTTTATCTTACAATAAATAAAAAGAGAATTATCTACCAAACTCATTGATAAATTTGTTTGTTTTCTGAAAGATAAGCAAGATACGCGCACAATTTAAATGTTGCATTGAATCAATAAAGATATACATGTAATGCGTTTAATCCGGAAATTATCTCGAGACGAAAATATAGCAGAATTCGAGGGAAAATACGCTACATGTACAGGGTGTTTTCATATTTCACGTATACAAAAAATACGACTTGAATTATTTACCAAGGAGCTCTTTTTCTACATATGCGTACGATTTTCAGTGGAACGTGCTTATTAAAAATGTCTATTTACTTTGGCATCAATATTATTCATATACAGTATGCGCCAAAAGTATGGAATAAATTCAATAAAAACGAAACAATTATTTTGTGTGTGTGATTTGTATTCGAGTAATGACGTCATCGATTTTTTTTTAAATGGCAACACCATATTTTTTTCCTTGATTCTGAAAGATCGTTTAATTCTCTATCAGACAGTACTAAAATTTTGCCCTCTTATATAGGAAAGTTTTCGAGTAAATGACGATTGAATGTTAGAAAACGTAAATTTTATCCATAAAAAAGTAACAATTCTGAGGTATGTAAAATAAAATACAATTGATTAAATTTTACACTTAAATTAAATGTTCGAATTGCCATCCACCAACTTCTTGACAATCCGCAAGTCTGTGAAGAAATTCTTCTTGCACATTATGAATGATTTCTGGGGTAACTCTGCGTATTTCGTCCCGAATGCGATTTTGAAGTTCTTCTAAATTACGTGGTTTATTAATGTACACTTTTGACTTCAAGTATCCTCATAAAAAATAGTCAAGAGGTGTAAGATCTGGCGATCTCTAATTCGAAAAACTAAACTTGATAACGTTTTTGCTTTATTTTAATAAACATGTCATGAAGAGGTAATAATTGCAAGACTTGATTACAACTTATTCATTCAAATGTTTAAAATCACGATAAGTTATGTAAGTAGGCAAAAGTTTAGGTTCATTTGAAACAATTTGATATTCAATAAGATCATGATTGGATATATCCAATCCTCCAACCTTTAGAGAAGAGACACATTATTATAACATCGAGCAGTGATGTTACATGCGTTTCTTCATCACCAAAACAAAATATTTTTCCCTTCCCTTAGCGTTTGCATCTATGCACAGAATAAGAAAAATGTATCACATTTGATATTTTTTTATTGTTTTGAAATATTTGTCATGTTTTTTATTTATCCTAGTCTTTATTTTACACGCGTATACATATTTTGTTTGCAAAAAACTATACTTATACAGCAGTTTTATTTAAGTATAATAATAATTTGTATTTATCTAGGTGATGTTTTTCTTTTATTAATACTTATTCACATTTGATTTGTTTTTACCAGTTACCAAGAAATTTTTTTTTCAGTTTTCTTCAAGCTGAAGATCCGAAGCGTCGACTGAGTGCTATCAATGTGTTACTAACTGTGATTGCGATAGTGACTGGCTGGTTTTTTAGAATAAGTTTATAGTGACGTTCACTGAGAATGCCATGTTCAACATATTGACTTTTTCCGTCGATATTTATCTGTGGATTGGTACGATTGAACCTAGGGACGAGCACGCTCGAGTCATATCTGATAATTCACGTTATCGGCGTATGCCTCGAGTTAGTAAGGCCCTAATTGCTTTCCTGGAGGTGAAAACCTAGGTTTAAAACCACTGGAGTATAAACTGTATATTCAGCGGGGTTGAAACCTCTAGGGAATCAATGTAGACGTACCAATCTCGCGTGCGCGAGTGATTGTGCAGTACACTGATGCCGATTTGTTCGTAGGAGGGGATGGTGCCTGGAGAAGAACGGTGAGTAGTTCAAAACTTTCGTCTCTTATTTTTTTAGGTTTATATCTAATTATTTGTGGATATTACAACGATAAAGCTTCAAAATTTACTATGCTATGTGTTGTATACAGGATGTTACTTTACTAACTGTTTCTGTCTCATAAATTTTTGAGAAAGATTGTATAGAAATGTTTAGTTTTTAAGACAGAACACGTTAAAAATGTTTTTTCTCAGTTACAGGGAAAACAATTCAGCTGTTTTATTCATATCTGTTGTGCTAGTTTAACTTTAACAATTTTTCTCAAAGTATTTCAAATATAATGAAAAATTATTAGCCTTGTAAATATATATAATTTCAAATAAATAACTTTTTAGTTAATTTTAGACATTCTGCATACCGAAAGTCAATATTGTCAACAGCGTTGCCGATTTGCCAGTAATTACTGGCATTTGCCAGGAATTGACAGTCTTGTCAGTAACTTTGCCAGTATTGAGCTTCCGACCGAAATTTTCCCATTAATACTTACACATACTCCCGCAGGAAAGTGACGAAAATTGTCATGAGAAAATATAAATCTGTATTTTAGACCATTCTTATTGTATAAACGAATATAAACTTCAAGAATTGTAAATATACACATATGTAGTAAAGATACTTATAAGAATTTTTCTATGGGTCGTACCATGATCATGATCTGTGAATTGTGAGTGGTATACCATGATGGTATTTTAATTTGTAATGTCTAAGGAATATTAGTACTTGTGCTATTACCCTTATTCGATTGCTATATATAAAACAGTAAGTGCGACACATTACTTAATTGTGTATTACATACACATAATTTAATAAAAATAGTAAGACTAAGAAAACTTTGCCAGTAAATTGCCTGGAATAATATTAAGCTTTGTCAGTAATTGCAAGTAATTTTATCAAATTTCTGCAGTAATTTTGTATTCATATATTGGCAACACTGATTGTCAAATAAATACAGAAGAATCGATTATATTGAATGATTTAGCTGATAGAAGCTTATTCAGGTTTCCATGATGCGTGAAATTTTGCCGAATCAAAGAATGGTACTTCCGAGAATGGTTCAACAAAGAGGAGGAGTCGAATTTTGTGAATAGTGCAAGTGGTTTACATAACACTTAAGTAATGTGACGTCCTTGACAGCGCATTCTTTCAGATGGGTATGGTTTGGTCTATTTGAAGAGTCGCACGTGTTTTAAACTACCAAAATCTTTCTTCGCGAGGGTATACGATGCAGATATTAATTTTAGAAGAAATTTCATCGTTATTTTATCATGTGAATAAAACTTTCGATGTTTTATTGGGACGTAAAGATCTTACATTGTTATTGTGATTTATATCAAGATCATTTGACACTTTATCTTAGGTGTTTTGAGATTTACAGTTGGCAGTCTAATTTTATGAGTGACTCAGTATGTGACCCACTCTTGATGTTGACCTCATGATATATATGGCATATGGTTCTTCGTGTATTCCGGATTCAGAAAAAAAAAAAACGTTGCACTAGTCAGCAAGTGAAAATAAATACTGCATAGTGAAATTAATATGTTTTAATTTTTAATTATTCATGAAGGACATATGCTATTTTCTAAATATAATGTCATACAAACCCATAAAAGATTATTGCTACTTGTTTACTGTAATTGCTTTATTTTTATGACTTGAACAAATGACATGCCTAAATTAGATTCATATTACATAAACGTAAATTTAAAAAAAGATTGTATAAAAGTGTAATTTATATTGCGACGAAAATATGTTTGGCTTAGACGCGGAATATATAAACAGCACTAAACAAAGCATATTGTTTATGAAATATAAAACTAAAACAATCCAGACTGCCAAATTTTCGCCCACCCTATATTTTAAATATCCATTAATACTATAAGGACAACAGAATTTAAAAATACGCTGTAATTTGCGTTGATTTTGAAGTGAGCATAAATTTACGTCTCGGAAAAATCACAAAAAAGAAATTGTTTTAATTGATTATGTTCCAAAAATTGTAGAGATAAAATTATTCTAGCTAATACATAATACTATAGTGCTAAAATATGGCAGTAATTAGTAGTTTGTATGAAGATAATTGATATCATTATGTTAGTAAACAATTATTTTTGAACAAGTAGATAAAAGTTATAACGCTTTTGCCAACTGTTTAAATATAACCCGAAACCGTTACCATAGAATATTTTATACTATGTATATGAATATATATCTTTAATTTATTTACATGCTGTTCAAGTTAGGTTTTCATAAAAGGAACAAACTCATAATACTTTAGGCTTATAAACATTTTTAACGTAGGTAGATATTTTTTAATTATGTTTAATACATAGAAAATGTATTACAAATTATCTTCATTATGAGTTGAACTGTATGTTTTACAGTTTATCGGAAATGCTGTGAAAAATGTATTGATTTATATTCTCGATCATAAATAAATGACCTTATAATTATAATTCCTCTTTGGGAATGTGCCAACAACACTGATAATTGAAGTATATAAAACATTTTATTTATCTAAATATCGTTTATGTTCAATTAAAATGTATTTCTAGAGCGTTTATTGCTATTATTCAATACAGTTTTTATACTTCTTGAAAATGATATCCATGCGTAATACAGTTATTTATATTACCCAACATATAGTAACCGCATGTTCTGCGACGTCTAAATTTTTAGAATTGGCATCCATAACCCCTCCGATACATATAGATAACATAGGAAAGAATCAATATCAATCGGTATCAAGCTGTGTAAATACACATTCTTAAATGACTGTAATAGTTTGTTGATATTTGTAGTCCGAGTTTGTACATTGAAAATGTTGTTTGTGCAATTAGCATGTTGTCATTTATCAGAACTAAAAAAACACAGAATAATTTTATTTGGCCAAGCTTTGTAACGTTTCGAAACGCAGGCATCTTTCAGTAAGCTTGTGGAAACGTCTTTGTTTTTAACAAAATGCTAAAGCTAGTAATTATACTATTTACTTTGGCTATAAACAGCTTGCTGATAAAAAACGATTCGCACATCATGAACACATGCGTAGTTAAACTTTACGACGCCAATTGTAAATTGTTTAAACAATTGAAAATGTATGGGAATAATGCCCCATCGAATGTAATTCGCTAGTAAAACTGATGGTGTAAATAACTGTTCAGCTGATTTTCAGAATGTTCTTCATAAGGAAATGAACTTGCTAGAATTGTTCATGGAAGCAACGCATCTACAAGTAAATTTTTTACTTGCTTTCATTAGGTTCGTACAAAGTATACGATTTGTGTAGAGAAAATTACTACTTAAGGTGTAATATGATTCTCTTTTCCCTCTAGACTAATGATGAGGCTTAATTTTGACAGTTAACAATTTTTGGTACTTTCAGCATTTAGATTAAGTTGGAAATGACGGCGCTAGGCCTAGATTACACCAGACTAAGCTCTAGTAATATATTTGGCTGCGTCTATGTACACACTTACCTTTATCTCTCCGATCTAGAGCCAGTCTGGTACCAAATTATTTCTGGCGCCATCACTCCAAAAAAAATGTAATGTTTATAAAACGAATTGTTGGTAATGTCGTTTTACCTGAGGTAATAAATGCAGGGAAATATTAGTTTATGGATCAATTCCTGTAATATCTGGGTAAACAAGAAAGAAATATCCTTGGACAGTAATAAGAAGCATTGTGGTATGTTTAGATTTGGCGCAAACCATCTAAAGTAAATTATATTCCATATTACAATGCAAGCAGTTCAAGTAAGCTGAAAAAACCTTATTTTCGAATGGTTCTTAAATTCGTATCGTAATTTTACCTTATGTTTACACATGCGTAAACAAGTAATGCTAGCATATCGAATGGAAATAAACATCCTGTGTAACAGATGTGCAAATTTAAGTCTGCATTAAGTAGTATATTTAATAACCACGTTAACAAATTGTCACACATGAATACTACAGAATGAAGTCCGTTTTAACAAGCAATTTAACCATGTTTACTGTGCAAGTATCCTGTCGGTAATGTGTAAATGATCTAAAGAATTATACACAGAATGGATTTTGAGTATTCTGACAATTTACAGTACAGTTTGGAATGTCCAGAAAGGAACATGAATGAATTTGAGTTTAACTAGCAACTAAATTGAGGTTATTAGAGCTGTCAACTTGAGAAGTGATGTTTCTGTTGTTTTCACTGCACTTTTGAATTTCGGAATTGTATTTATGATAATTTTTTCCTGATTGAGATTAAGATATTATAGTATAGTCAGTATATAATTCGGGTCAGACAGTGCAGTGTGTAGTATGTAATGAAGTCAAACATTTCCTAATGTAACATATGAGGTAAATGAAAAAGCTTACGAAATATGAGAACCTAATCGGGCTTGTCAAATTTTAAGATGCTTCTCTTGTATAAAGAATTGCCCAATAAAAAAACAATCACGACGTAACGAAGAATTTCTTTTGAATTCGGTAGGTCTTTTAATAAGACGATTTAATAAAATGTTTTGCCTGATTTCAATAGGCACTTAGAAATATAAATGACATCAAGATATGTTAATAAAAGCTCGCATCGTATACTATCATTTCATCATAATTTTTTATTAACGAAGCCCAAATGTAATAAAATACGTCTTTTGTTTGAAATATATAGAATGAAAATTGTTCATCATCTGTTGCTGTTCTTTACGCTCCATGAAAAAGATATACAGTTAGATCTGAAGGATCTATACAGCCGTACTACATAAAAAGAAAATAAAACTAATTAATGGGGAAATTATATGTACAAGAGCCTTTGAGAGTCTCTTTTATATCGCCATAACAACTAAAAAAAGGCTAATAAAGGCACAATTCAAGGAAATTAAAATTGTCCGTCCATCTATTCTTATATATTGGTTTTTTGTGAAGCTTTATAAAATTTGTTTTTAATATCGATAAAAACTTAGTAAGTAATTTTAAAGTTCAGCTGTGTGTTAATAATTGTTTAACATCCTCTATAGCAGGTACCATTTTTCTTACATTGTTTAAATGGGTGGGAAAATAGCAGAACAGCGACTACGGTTTTCCGTTTCACAGGTATTTCTCGCAAATTAGAAAAGAAAAAAACGGGAGAAATTCGTCGCAATTTCACACAACTGTGAAATTGATTAACGCGTTGTTAAATGGAAAAGGATAACCATTGTTGTATAACTTGGCGTTTCAATTAGGTCAAAGTTTTACTTACATTTTTACAACAAATGTAATAAACGTATTTTTTTAATAATGAATAGTAATCCAATAATTTTAGAAATATGCTTGAATTTTTCAAAAATAGTGGAAAATGATGTCAGCTTACTGTTTCTTTACAATTATAAATAAACAATGACCATAAATCACTTTATAAGTTTAATCTCTAAAACCGGATGCTTATGTTTATTATATTTATCGAGCTTCATTTGTTATTGCAAATGTTAAGTCCAACACATTTGTCTTTAATAGCAAATATCAAAGTGCATTCCGTATTTTCTTAACTTTATGCTCTAAATTTTTGTTTTGACAGGAAAAAGCGACATTTTAATGTTTCAAAAATCTACATAACCTACATAAATTTGTGTCAATTTGTTTAAAATTTAGTAGTAAATTAATTTTGCTTTAAACGGCTGAAAATGTAATTAAAACGGTTTTGGACTTTTTAATAAAATATAAATACCTACAGATACGACAGATTCAAAATCAAAATACCATTAAATGTGATACACAACCTCGGTGATAAAGTATACACATTTTGGGTACCGTATAGAACGGTAATTTATGTTCGTATTCCGATGATAAGGTTTCATTAATTGTGGATGTCTTAATTATATTTTAAAATAAAACAGTCTTCGATGATTTTCAGTCTGAGATTCAGTTTCTGTGCTTGATCATTGTTTATTACATAATTTGAAGCGAAGCAGCTGTAACTCAACCGGCTGTCTCTGAACAACATTTCACTGTGAAGATTTTACTTCAAGAAAAAAAAAACACATTGTGGAACACATTAGAAAGTGTCATTTTGTATATGTATGTATTTTGTGTTGTAATTCAACTATTTAAAAACATGTTTAACTCTGAACACATTTCAGAAGTTTGATATGTTTTCGATTTATTGATACGAGTTGATCCTGAAATATATGTGGGTATAAATCAAAACAATTCTCTTAGCCACTCAGTCTATATTGTCCATATAAATAATAACCGTTATTGCGTATAGCCCTGCAGGCATGATATTATGGCGACTGCAGCAGTACAAATTATTATTTAATGTATAGCGTTATCAAACTTGTAATAAAATGCTGATGCTGGAGTTAAATGAACTTCCTAATTGTATCATATTTCATATAGTTTATTTTTAGAAGTTCTAATTCTTTGTGTTTACAAAATGCTGTTAAGTCTGTATGTTCGTATCCACTTTTGGTAAATAGTGTCGATTTTCAATGAAAAACTTAGCACTTACCTAAAATGGTTCAAAACAGTTAAACGCTCAATTGAACGGCTCTTTTGATGAAAACACTTCAACAGATAGTTATTTACTCATTTTAAACTAAATTTCAATCACGGTTCGATTGACTAAGGCAACTTTTATATTGTAGGTGTTTAAATTTTAGATAAATTAAATAAATAAAAGTGATCAACAGGAAGTGACTAAAGTGTGATCTCACTTATCATTTGGTCTTCCAGAAGTCTTCGAGAAGCTAATATTCGCACCGAAATATTTTATTCCGCGTCAAAGAAACTATTGTTTGTACAAACACGGAATTTTTAGCAACGCGCATGTCAAGCTAACAGTTCCACACGGAATGTTTTGAGTGAAATTACAATATTTAATCCTTAATTTAAATTATTCTGTAAGCACACGTATTCTTTAGTGTCAATATTTACATGTTTAATTTGACAAAATACGTGGTATTAAAATTATTAAAATATATGCAGCATCTACCCTGTCAATGCGGAGAAAATTTAAATAAAAATGTGGCACTGTCTACGAATAATTCATTAAATGTATTTGAATGTGCTGAAAAATACATGTCGTTTAAGAATTACATTACGTACAATATGTGTAGATGTTGCACTAATTTTACTTAACATGTATTTTGCAATGATACAGTCCAACACAAGTGTCTAGATATTTAATGTAATACTTAATTAATATCCACTTATTACATAAATTTATTTACATCATGAAATTAATAATTCATTTTAACTTTTGGGTTGATTATGAAAACTTCTCTTTGAGAATCGTTTCACTTTTTTTAAAGGCGCGATGTTACTAAAATTTTTAGACGTTTAGTGGTAGTAGATCTCATAACTAAAAAATTTTATCAATCATTTTGAAAATCTTGTAATTATTTTAAAGCCAGTTGACGCTACACGAAGCGGTCAGGTGTCGAGTTAATGGTTTTAAAAAAATGAATGAATGCCCCTTAGATACACTAATTCGATCAAAACTAGCTACTACCTAACATTTGGTCCTTATCTAAAATACATAATGATGTAACCGCGTATGACTAGTTTGGAAAACAACTTTTGAGAAAAGGTGTGTGACCTAATCTTATTCGCCGACGCAAACTTGCGCCAATATACGAACAAAAATCCCGCTCTAATCTGGCATAGAGTTTAAGATCAAGATCTTACTTACATTATCTCGGGATCCTCGCGAAAATGAAAGAAACCGCACTTCCCAAGTCACTTAAAACTGAGACGGACAGTTCAAAATGTGAACCACACTTGCGTACGAGTGTTTTCGATCCGAACTCGATTGGAGCGGTACACTGAACACTCCGGCAGCTTGAACAGTACTGAGCTTCTATTATAACCAACGCTTAGATAGGTTTATAAGTCAAGTTGAATGTGAACCATGGGTTGTTGGTGGTGATGGCTAGGTTAGAAACATTGCAGATTATAGCCTGGCCGATACCATCCTACTGGACACTGTGCCAATGATCAAGTCAACATCATGTATAATCCTTAAGAATCCAATATGATCCTCCAAGTTACCAGGTTGCTTTAGCTATGAGAAACATTTGAAGACTTCAGGAAGGTCTTCAAGTACTAATTAAAGGATACAGATTATTGAGAAACAATTTTTATTAAGCAGGAACTAAAACTTCATGTACTTATAAGTTAATTTTAATTAGTCCCATTTGGTATAAGTCCTAGGGATGTTACGCGCATATGTAAATTGAAATTCTTTCACAAAAATAGTATTGCAGATTATTTTACAGATAAGAAAGCTACTAAACATCACTTAAGACCCTTCAACGTCCAGATCACAATTTTCTACTACTTAAGATACCTATCTTTTGTGTTATCTGCTAGTTGATTTTGTACCACAACCAAATGGTACTGTTTTATCAACGCAGACATCTGACGTTACTATATTTTGAGTTAATGAAGATGTTAAGTAATTTTAATGTTTCGAACAGCAATCCACAGCCCGCAATTTTGTACCGTTAAATGATTAATATTCATTTTATCTCTGCATTATATTTATAGCGTATAGTTTAAGACACCTCAATATTAAAGATTTTCGAGTCACATGATTCGAAAGATCAGCAATTTTTCACTGATATAATGGCGCCCATAATTATAAATATAGCTTTTAAACTATTCCGGCTATTTAGACTTTCGTTTTTCAACAGTGTTTCATTGAAGAAACCATTTATCACTATTTATAATATTAACAACACTTATTGCAAAATGTTCTGTACATATAAATGACCATTAATCAACAAGTTAACCTAATCTCAACTGGCACCAAAATAAATTAAATTATGGATCATTTTTATTGCGAATTTGGAGTTATCTCTGAAATTATTCAAGATTTATGACAGGCCAACGTCTGGCGTCTGATCTGTTCGTATATTCGAATTACAAATTAGGAGTCAAATGTTAATTAGATAGTGCGATTTTTCTCGTGTTATTGGTAATTAAAAATATAATGTGATTTTGCATAGTTTCATATCGAACAAACAAATGTTGTCATATATACTTTTAACAAATCGATAACTATTTTTTATTTTCATTTATAAAAATAATATTACTGTTCTATTAAACTGAATGCACAAACTATGAAATTCCAGAGAATTAATAATTTGTCGAATTGATATATTATGAAACAAATTCCATATTGGTTGAAAAAGCATGACTTATTGGACAACTGAAACTGACAATAAAGTTAGAATGAATCTTGTAAAACAATGAAAGCTAAACCTAACCTAAATGAACACTAACCATAATAATCAAAAGCTTCTTAGTAAGAACGTCTAATGGTTCATGTTTTATCCACAATCAAGCTTTGAACTTTCTGATCATTTATTGGTGACATTGGTGTTTCATAAAAATTAGCATTTTTTTAGAGAAGTGTTAATTTTTTAAAACGAATAGGCTCATAATAAAATATCATCTGTATTCTGTATTTATAGAACAATGAACAAAATGAATCTAGGGAGTAGGAAGGCATATTTAGTTTTAAAAGATAAAATCAGTTCATCAGCATGTAGGTAAATAGTTCGACTGTTATTTATTATTTCGTTTTCACTTGAGTTGAATATTTGGACCCATCGAAATGAATTTCGCATTTATATCAATTGTGTCTGGTCACTTAGAAAAACGCGAACCAGGCCATTGACGTCAGTGGTTGCCCGCATTGAAATTACTTCAGCGAGACAAAAATACATATAAAAATTGATTGAAAATAGTATAAAAAATATTCCAGTTACGTACGGAGGAAGCCTTAAAAAGGTAGCTTTCGAAGTGACAAATTTTAAATTCATTTGTCGTTGCTAATGGTGATTATTCAAGAATTCCTATCGTACATGGATCGCCCTCGTTCTACTAACTAAAGAGCGAGCGAGCGAAGTGCGTAGCAGATATACGACTGCTTGACAGATGTGTGGAATGAAATGAGTTTTTGTATGAACTTTTACTAGAAAAGCTGTCACAAAGAACAACAATAAGCTTGTTATCAACAAAACCCATGTTATTTTCTTTGTTATGTATACATGAAGTATGTAACCGCAATTATTATAATAATAATGGTTTTTCTTGGAGTTGCTGGCACTTGCCTTTAATGCCCTTTTAGCTGCTTTACAAACTGTTACGTAAAAAGTGCCAATTCATGTCACATAGTTCTAAAAATGTGTTGTAAAATAATATTTTAAAATCTCCTGGAAAGTACTGATGTTCCTGCACTTATTTCTATGTATATGGGTTTCTTGGCTGAAAATACAATATCTATAATCCAATTCAAAAGGCAACAGTCATGAAGTTTATTTACGAAATTTTAAGTCGATCATAACAGTTTCTTACTTTTTAATACTCACTTTTTATGTGTAGCGTATTATGTTACACTACTATGTGTTTCACGAGTACGTGCCTAAATTATGATGAGTTATGAATTGTTTTTGGGTTAAAATGTAACATGGGAAATACTCCTAATTGTAAACTCGTGTACTTACGTAGGTATGAAACTTATACAGAAAATAATGTCAATAGTTAAGAGTGTTACATTGTTACACCTAATAACTAATAAGTTGTTACGCTAGCGAAAATTGCAGTGTTTTGTTTTGTAATATGTATGATATGTACAAAACTATGTGAAAAGCGGGTGTTGCCGTTCATTTAAGGAAATTCTTATATAGTACACTTATCCTATATAAAAAAAAATCATATAGTATTTATTAACACACTATATTTTTTATATAGTTGTAATTTCCCAAACGTTTCGAATTATTGAACTCCACATCTTTTTAACTTTTTATTAGAATCACTTAAAATGAAAAAAATACTTAAATAACTTGCTTAAATACTAAACTTATTCATCAGGTTAGTCACAGCACACGCTAGAATTCAATTATGGGGTTCTCGTTTTAGTGCGGTTTCAAAAATATTGGTGGTTCAGTTTTGTGGTTGAAGCGAAGGCCATATTTTATTCGACCCTACGTGTATTTTGCAAAATTCCTCGGTAATTGTAATGTTTTTTGTTGTTTACCACAAAACAAATTGCATTCATTCACCGACATATTAAAGTTTTTAAATCATCTTTAAAATATGTCTGTTATCTTGACATCGGTTTGAGCAGGAATTTCTCTTTATAAATATAGAATATTAAGGAAGGTCATGAGGGAGGACTCTGTAGTCATATAAAGTGTAAATTACAATTTCCATAATATTGCGCAAAAGAGCGAAAAGAGAAAGAGCGAATTAAAATGTAAAATATTTAATTTTTTTTTTGCAAAAATGGTTGTTATAATTAATTTGTTTATCCTATCTATATTCAGAAGTAATGTTTTCATTCATTAATAATATACATATATAGCAACATTTTTATTGCAGTTATATCAGAAAAAAATGTTGAAATGCCTACCTACTTTCGAAAAGAATAATTTATCATTTCAATGTGTTAAAAACCCCGTAGAGCTTACAGGATAGAGGTACTTCGTTATTTCTTAATATGTGAAACTGTTACAAATGAAGTTAATAAATTACAATGTTTTTTTTTTCAATCTACTTCACTTTTCAACTGTACTCCTTGTTTTTATTTATTTATTTAATTTTAGTACTGTTTGATTAAATAAAAATGAAAATTAAAACGAGTGAACCAAAAAAATTAGACTCAATTAAATACAGGCAGAGTTTGATTTGAAAATCGCAAAGGGGATAACCATAGAACAATATTCATCAGGACATCTGGTATCAAATAGAAGTAATACCAAGTTGTAACTATTAGAAATGTAGTATTCTGTTTGAATAAAACGTTTCTGTGTTATAATAATAATTTAATTTTGACTTTGTTCTTATAAACAATTTATTATAAAGTGGTGGGTGGTATTATTCCGCCAATGCTGTTAAATATACGTTAACAAATTTAAGCTGAAATGTTATCTTTATTTAAATATTGATTTGCCACATAAGTGATATGTATATAAACATGTTTCTAATGAATTAGAATTACACACAATATGTGCCTTTTTATATTTTACTATTTAATAAATTAAAAAAGAATAGAAGCGGATAATTTAAAAAGCATCATGTTGCTGTGGTTAGGTTGGCATCTTGGACCGGTACATGGCATTACGTAGAAATCTACGTTACCTACCCAGCGACTGATTGTTTCTTTTACGCGAACTGTGCGTGTTGTGTTAAAAGTAAATTAATGTAGACATAAAATGTAATCCTCAAAGAAAACCAAAAATGGGTCGTTCAAAATTTCCTGGCAAACCCTCTAAACACATACACCGAAAGAGGGTCAATGTTCTTCCACCCACAGGAGAAATATCCAATGTTGAATGTAGTGGTTCAGTGACAGTTGATTCTGTTGTAGAAAACAAACAGGTAAACACGTAATTTTTGTTTATGATTTGTTATTTTTATCTTACCTTTGCTGTAGTATTGTTCTCAAGTCTATGAATTATCATATTATTTGTTGGCAGGATGAAGACGTGAGTGAAAAAGATAGTGAAAGTCCAGCCATTGACAATGTTGTAAACACAAAAGTTTCAATTAAAAGAAGACTGACTAGGAAAATGAAATCTTCTATACGAAATAAAAATGCATCCAAAAGAAATTTGTTGTCTAAAATGTGTAATAAACCTACAGTAAAGCCTAAAATAAACAAAGGGACAAGAACAAGTTTAACACGTAAAGCTGTACATAGTTATACTTCTACTTGTAGAAGTAAAACACCAAAAGAAACGACAAATTTAGTGGGAAAGTTTGTACTACCAACAAGAAGCGTACATTCGTCCCGTGTCATAAAACCAAACAAACGTTTTATTAGTGACTTAAATGAAGGCTTAACTTTAAAAAAGAAAGTTAATATTACGAAAAGGCACTGTGTTAAACAGGACGAAGATAAATCAAAAACTAAAACTAAGTGTAATGAAAGTGGCAGCTTTGATAATGATAGTGATAAAACAACGTTTACGAATGGGCATAAGGTTGTACTACGGCAAGCTAGGCTTAAACTACCAAACCAAACAGGAACTCAAGGTCCTTTCTCAACAAAACCAAACACTTCACCTCCAGGCACGGTAACGTGTGGCGTTTGTGGAGCAGTTCGATTCTATCGGTTTGTTAAGCAAGCTCGTAAATTCAACATCTACAGTTGTGAGTCATGTAGAAAATTCATAACAAAGATGATAAAAAGACAAGCATGTGGCGGAAAGAATACTCAAAGTACATTAGTCTGTAACAAAGGTCAAGGGACCTGTCACGTGCCGCCAATCGTTAGAAGTCAGCAGTGGAAGTTGACTAAGTGCGCATACCGTGCTAGATGCCCCGCGTGTTGGTTAAAAATGTGCCTTCGAGCATTTCATATGCCCCCATCTCTGAAACAAGGTCTGACATTGATGTTGCCTAAAAACATGCAAGGTTTAGATATAGTTTTTAACAATACTTTGCCACCTTTACTGTGGCAAGCAAAAGTAGAACAAAAACTAGTGTTGGATAAGCCACAAGAGACAACGAGTTTAAAACAACGACCTGTTAGGTTTAAAAACCCCAAGACTCAAACTGTACCTAACCCTCCAGTTCCTAATTCTGATATTAAAAGGCAAAAAATAGATTTAAAGGGACCTCGAGTTAAACACGTTTGTCGCAGTGCTTCGATAGTATTAGGTCAGCCGATTGCGACATTTACAGACACGGAGAAAAAATGTGATATTCAAGATCAACCTACTACTGATATTAAAAATTCTGAAGAAAAGCTTTCATGTGACAAAAATGAAATTAAGCCTACTGTTCCTACCGGCAAAAGTGAATGTGCGTCTAGCTCTCCTAGTGAATCTGAATCAAGTTGTAGTGATAAATTATCTAAAATACAATTTTCATTTAATGATTCTTTAGATGCTAACATCAAAAGGGAGAAGAATTTTAGAAACGCTACAGTGACTTCACAAAACTCTTCAGAGGTATGTAATGATAGTGATATTAAGGTGCTAGCAGCTGATTTCACATTAGTGAACATGACATTGCATCGATGGACGAACAGTCTTAAAGCTTTACAACATGTAAGTTTAATCATAATTTTCTTTAACCTACCACTTTCATTAATAATAAATTATAAATCGCTCGATTCTAAAAATGCTCCACTGAATCATATTATAAATTAAAATGCTTAGAAACCCGTAACTCTCAACTGTCACTGCTAGCACCTATTTATAATTTTACATACTACATTTCAAAATTAAAATGATGCACTTTTTTTGAAAGTTAAGCCGTCAAAAATTATATAATGAATCAGTAGACGTACGTTGCGACAAACTTAATTCACTGTAATGTCTTATATGCACTGATGCATTTTATTATTAACAAACACAGTACAATTTCTATGCTATAAGCTTTTTTTCATAAAAGTGTGTTAATGAGTTCATATATTGTGTAGAAATATCTAAAAAGCACATACATGGAATACATTTTAGGTAAGAGCACCTGAGAGAAAAAAAAATCTCATCGAATCACAAAATGGAATCTTGATTGATTTTTGGGATGGTTACGATCCGGAAAATATCTGTCAAAATGGATTCTGTATTATTGGATCTGAGCAATTTTCGATGCCTGCAATTTGTTTCTTATGTGGCAGTGCAGGCAAGGAGGTTATGCTTTATTGTTCGATTTGTTGCGAACCATACCATTCATTTTGTTTGGAAGACGCACAAGCTGCACCTTTAAATAATAACACAAAGCAAGGAGCTTGGGTCTGTCCTAGGTGTACAAAATGTTATGAGTGCAATCAAATTGACAGACAGAAATTGAGCTGTCATAAATGTCTGAAGGCATATCATCCGGAATGTTTCAACCCCAAGTGGAATGGGGAAGGCAAACCTACGGTAAATATTTTCAGTAATTTTAATAATATTATTTATCTTTATAAAAACTGAAAATACTTCATATGTATATGTATTTTACAGATTTGTGCAAAGTGTTTGATGTGTAAAAGCTGTGGTACCAGTGGCATTACTAAATTTGTAGGGACCATGCCTTTATGCATGCTTTGTTTCAAATTGCGGAAAAAAGGGAACTTTTGTCCTATGTGTCAACATTGTTATGACGAAAACGAGTGTTGCTCAAAGGTAAGTTTTGTTACATTCTTTATCGTCAGAGTAATTTAATATATTTCTAGATGATGGAATGTGCTAAATGTACCAAATGGGTTCATGCAAAATGTGAGAACTTAACGGATGAACAGTACCACATTTTAAGTATTCTTCCAGAATCTGTGGAGTATTTTTGTTCTTCTTGTTCTAAGAAATCTCAATGGAGAAGGGCTATTAATAATGAGTTATATTCCTGCTTCAGTCAAGTCTTGAGACAGTTGAGCAAAAACAAAACTGCTAGGAGTCTGTTGAAATGGAGTCCCCTGAACAACCTCACTCCCTCAAATAAAGCAATAACGCACATAAGAAAACTCCAGTTTTCTGATGAAGATATAGATTTAGATAACAATAATTATAGCAAAGATATTACTGATGTAAATAAGATTTACTCCTTTGAAGAAAATGAGAAGTACGAAGAATCTATATCCAAAGCAACAAATACTCTCTCAGTGGTAGATATAAGGAACAAATTAAGTACTAATGATTATTCTTCTATAAAAGAATTTAATAAAGATGTAGAGGACGCTTTAAAGTTAACTAAATCCGAACAGTTACTTAAGATATATCACAGTATTTTCGAAAATGTTTTTCCTTGGTACGAAAAGTCCACTTCAGAAGAAGAACCACGAATAATAGAAAATATTAATAATGACGAATCTCAGATTACCCCTAAAGAAGAATCTTTTACTGAAATAGTTCCATTGGTTCCTGATACTAGGATATGCGGATTTTGTAAAGCTGTAGGTGACGGTATAAATAATTACGAATCAAGGTTGTTGTACTGTGGACAAAACGAATGGGTTCATGCCAATTGTGCTCTTTGGTCTTCTGAAGTTTACGAAGAAATTGATGGATCGTTACAGAATGTACAAAGTGCATTAAATAGAGGTCGATTGATTCGTTGTGCACACTGTAAACAAAAAGGTGCAAGTATAGGCTGTTGTTACAAAGGCTGCCATGAGACGTATCATTTTAATTGTGCTAGGATAGCTAAATTAATTTTTATGCACGATAAAACTGTATATTGTTCCTCGCATGAAGTAACTTCAAAAAGTCACGTGATAACTATAGATAAAGATTTTGAGATTCGCCGATCTGTTTATGTAGAATTGGAGCAGAAACGGAGGAAGTATTGTGAAATAGAAAAAGTTAATTTTATGATTGGGTCTTTGTATATAAAAAAATTAGGAAGAATCGATCCCCTCATTTCTGATGGTACTGAAGCCATTATTCCGATGGGCTTTATTTGCTCCAGACTGTTTTGGTCCACCGTGGAACCATGGAAATTAGTTCCTTACACCATTTCTACTTCCGTTCAAAATTACCACAGTAGTACCCTAACCATAGATAAAAATTTTACGATAGACCATACCTTAGAAAAGACTGCTGTTGACAAAATAATGAGGGAGTTAAGTGCCTGGCAGAAAGACATTGATAAGAAAAATTCTGACGTAGAGTCCGAAGATGATGAGGAACAACAAAATGGAGCAGACATTTTATCACCTGAATTAACTGACGCTATTTTAGAAGAACTTCCACATGACCTTCTTGATGGCATTTCTGTTCAAGATATATTTCCAAAATTCTCATACGATGATTTGATTAATATGGACTACAAAACTGAGTTGAATAATTTGGAAAGTATTACAGAAAACTACAAGAAGGCTGAGATTGATGAAGATATGGATCTAGATTTGAAAAGCAACAGGGAGTTGCGTAGAAGTAAATCTGATGTCATATCTTCCAATAAGATTGAAAATTTATCAAAATCTCGTCCATCTCAGAGGTCGTGCAGCTTGACATTAAGTTGTAAACTAGACAGTTCCTTGTCCCCAGCTATTAAAAGGCGTAAAATGGCTGCAGCTAGGGAAAACAATATGATTTACCATCTTCTGCAGGTTGATGGGAATTGTGATGATAGCAGTTCTAGCGAATGTGGATCTCCAACAGGTATGCCAGAGACTGATCCATGGGGAAATTATGTTTCAGAAGAGCCAGTGACATGTGAAAAATGCCAGTGTACTTATCGAACGCAAGCTAGTTATAAGAGGCATCTAGATTCTTGTGAAGTTCTCTGTACTAGTGAGAGTGACTCAGAGATGATTCCAGATCAAGAAATGGTAACTGCCTTTGTAAATCCCACAGCCAGTGTTGAAAATTCAGTTATGGTAGATAATGAACCAGTAGTTATATCTTCATTTGAATCATACCAAAGTGAAATACATACTTCAGTGCTTAATACTCAAAGTTTTGTTGCGTCTAAATCAACATCCGATTTGCTGACAGTGCCACAGACTTCTGACGTAGTCATTCAGAACTTGCCGCAAGCTGTTGAACAAAAATCAATATTACAGACATTACCGGTTAACACAGTAACACCTATTACTTTAGAAAATCCACATGCTGATCAGACTTACACTATAAGTCAACCTATAACGATAAGTGATCCATCTATATCAATATCTACAAACCAGCCCCAGTTTTGTGTTAACCAAACAGTGCCTTTGTGTGTTAATCAGCCTTCACTTACACTGCAGCAGAATAGCATTCAAGTTCAACCCACCACCAATTACACTGGAAATCAAGTATTGTCAATAAATCCGAGTGGTTCGATTTCCATAAATCAACTCAGTCAACCAACTGCTTCCATAGCCATTAATCAAATTAACCAATCACCAGGGTCTATTGCAATAAATCAAATAAATCAGCCTACCAATTTGCAGCAGTCTTTAGATTTTCATCAACCACAGTCGGTTACTATTCAGTCAGTACCGTATAGTAATACAATTTTAAATGTAGGAAATCAAAATCAATTTTCATTGAATGGTAAATTGATAACGAATCCAGTGATACAAACTGTTAATGTTCCAGGCACACAATGGGTAAAACATGTAGCTAAGCCTACAGTTTTAACGCAAAAGTCATTAAAATCGAGGGGGCGTAGTAGAACTATAGCAGCTAAGCGTTCAACACATTTTGAAGAAGGTGATACCATAATTTTACCAGCACAAAATTCAACTGGGCAAGTAATAGTACAGCATCTGCCGTCCACAAATTATGTTCCCGCTTTTGTTGATGCATTTCAACAACCGGGACAGAATTTACAATATGTTGCTACTATTACACCACAAGTTAACACAGTACCCACACAGTCTTTAGTACAAATTCAGCCAGACAACAATATTATTAGTATAGTGCCTGGTTTACAACAAACTATGTACATTCAGCAACCTAGAGTACTTGAGAACCAGCTGGTTGTAGATAGTAATGGTACTCTCGGTTGGTCTCAGCAACAAACCGTGCAGCCAGTATATTACGGTTTTGAAACCATAGTACAAAACACGGTTATGCAGTCACAACAGTTCCTTCCAACAACTATGCCAGGTGTGTTAACTGCTAACAGCAGCTACTCAACTACCACACAAGTATTCCAAACAAGTAAATTAGAACCAGTATTGGATGTACCGCCTAACAGTTTTGTTTTAGTGAATCCTGGACAACTGGTTAATTCACAGTCAATTGTTAATCCACAACCAATTGTTAACTCGCAACCTATTGTTAACTCACAACCCATAGTAAACACACAGCCGCTTGTTAATTCACAGCCTATTGTCAACACACAATCTATCGTTAATGCTCAGCCAATCGTTAGTTCCCATCAAATTGAAGTACAGTATTCAGAAGCACAACCATTGAATATAGTAAGCAACATAGTACCTCAACCACAACCGCAGCCACAACCTGAAATTAAAACATCACATCAGCAGCAAATAAAATACTCGCAACCTGTTGTATCACATAAATCACCAACTATACCAACCACATCTGCTACTCATAGCATCACTCTTCCAACTGCCCCCTTCGTATCGGAGCAAGGGATTCCAACTAATATAGTAACTCCTATTCCTAAACCTCCAACTTCTACACAAAGTCGGCCAATGAGTAGAGTTCTTCCAATGCCAACAAACACGATAAAAGAACCAAAGAAAATCATATCAGATGATTCAGAAAAGATATTTTTTATAGAAGAGAAACGAAAACCAGTACAGGTTAAAGTTGAAGATATCAAACCTGCACCTTTAAAACAGTCGAAAATGCCTAACGGTGTTAAGTTGGAATCAAAGAAATTTGAGATATTACAGTGTAAAATAATTAGACCTGCACAACCAAATCTTGCAAAACCAACTCAACAAATACTAGAGGTAAAACCTGCTGATCTGAAACCGATAGAACTGCTACAGAAAGTGCCTAAGGTAGAACCATTGTCAGAAGTTAAAATTAAGGTTAAAGAAGAACCACTAGTAGAAAAATCTGGGGAAAGTTCACCAGTAGAGGATACAAAGGTAGACACATCTTTAAAATTAGTTTTTCAAAAACAGGGTCAAGATGGTACTTATAAAATTAGCAATAATTTCACGTCAAAACAACCGGTTCAAGTAGCACCTTTAAAACCAATCAAATCAAGTAATGCACAAACCTCTCCACAATCTGTGCCCGAAAAACATTTTAAAGAAGAAAAATTTGAAGAAAAAATTGAAAATCTCAATACAGAGGTTTCTTCTGTGAAGCATCAAATAAACAAGAAAGAAAATGAAAATTCGTCTTCTGTATTATATACTATCGAAACGCAAGATGGATTTAAATATTCATCATCCTCAGTTGCCGATCTTTGGACTAAAGTCTTAGAAGCGGTACAATCTGCGAGAGCAGCTCACAATATGCCACCTTTACCAACAAATAATGGAAGTATTATGAACTCTATTCAAATATTAGATTTTAAATCAAGTGGGTTAAAGTATTTAATAGAACAATTACCAGGTGCATCAAAGTGTTCAAAATATAAATCTATGTTTAACTTCCCTCCACATCCAAATGATATTGATGATGAATATTCTCAAGATCATTTGTACGGGACTGTTAGGTGCGCCCCATATCAAAGTAAGAATACGGAGCCTTATGACATGTTTGGATGGCTGTCTTCTAAACACAGACAACCTGAAGAAATTTCACTAGACACTTTGGAACTTTTACCAAGGTAACGTCTAACTTCTATTAAAATATTTTATTTTAATTGTAATTAAATATTTACTCCTATAGGAGAGTCGTAAATTTGCCTATGGCAATGAAATTCCGTCAGTTAAAACTGACGTCAAAATACTCAGTAGGAGTGTACCGATCATGTATACATGGTAGAGGACTGTTTTGCCTTCGGGATATCGAAGCAGGAGAAATGGTCATCGAATATGCTGGAGAGGTACAATAAATTTATTTAGTAATTCATTTATATATTGTAAATTTATTTTCCAGGTTATCAGATCCATTCTGACTGATAAAAGAGAGAAATATTATAATTCCAAAGGAATAGGATGTTACATGTTTCGCGTTGACGATAATTTTGTTGTTGATGCGACAATGAAAGGGAATGCAGCTAGATTTATAAATCATTCTTGTGATGTAAGTACTACTTGGTTTTTATTTTCAAACTTTTTCTTGTTAATAGTTGCCGTATGGCATATTTTGTGTTGCAGCTCTTTTCAATTTTGATAAGTAATTTGTTTGATATTTACAGCCGAATTGTTATTCGCGAGTGGTTGAAATTCTGGGACATAAACATATAATAATATTTGCATTAAGACGAATATTAAGCGGAGAAGAACTTACATACGATTATAAGTTCCCTTTCGAAGAGGATAAAATACCATGTACTTGTGGGTCTCGAAAGTGTCGAAAATTTTTGAACTGATTATCAGATTGGAAACAGATGTGTCTGTATAATTGTAAATTTTTCTTTGTATTTATATTGTATATATCTCAGATTTTTAATTATAATGTATTTTACTTCCTCATGTAGCACCTATAATGGCCATTAAAGTTTATTACATTCTTAAAATAATAGAATTAAGTTTTTGTAAAGTCAGTATTTGAAATTTTTGTAAGTATTTGGCTGTGAGGTTATATATGCATTTGTGCCATTGGCTCGATAGGTGCTATATTTTAAGAGTTTAAATTTTTGATAAAAAAGATATCATGTGATATGTTGTGCATAATGATTTGCAAAAATTTCTTTAATCTTTATATGATAGCTATTTAAAAAGGCTTGTAATACGAGATCAGATTTTTGTAAATATAACTTTTATGAAGATTACCAAATGAGTTTCTTTATATGTCACATATTTGCTATTATATATTTGATATTCTCAAATATTTTTATTTTGGAAACTAGTTATAGTGAATTTAATAGGAATTCAGTTTTCAAGCCTTTGCTCAGTCAACCTTTATTTAATATAAACTTTTATTTCTATGGATATTTTAAAAGTATTTCGGGCAGTCCGTCCATTTGAAAAATTAAAGTTGTTTTGTATCCCTCAAGTATCACACTTCTTCATATTGAAAATATGTGTGCTCAGGTTCGTTATTAACGTTCGTTCCATAATTTTCCGTTTACAATTATTTCATGACAATTTTTTTATGACTCATTTTTCATTTTTATAAACCTTTTTTGATAATTTGTTTTAAAAGTTAATAGCAAGTCTTTATAGTCTAATTTTGTTTTGGTTTCTCGAAGTTCACTTGTCAGGTTACCAAAATAAAAATTTCTAATTGCGAGAAAGATAAATAGTATGCACTTGAATATATGTACAATAACAAAACCATCTAAAATAGACTTTTTTATGTATGATAGCTTTACAACTACTTGAATGACAATATTAACATATCAATATTATGACTACAATGATGAGTAGAATTTGAACCAATTCTACAGCGTGATACGAGGCCTTGTTAGGTAGTATTGTACATGATTGTATGGGTTGATTTCTCCAGTGTCTTAAGAATATGAATTTAACGTAAAAAAACTAATCATACCCTATCTGGTGCTTACTACTTGTATTTACAGCAGCTGTGCTATAAACATGTATTTACTATTGTCAATAAAAAAATATTGAAACCCATTATTATTTTATGATTTATTTTTTTTCATATTTTCTATTTTTTTAGCCTTTTAGCTCTCCCTTCTGATAAAAAGAAATTAATTGAACTTTTATTATATTAGATATTTTATTGCAATGATAAATTTCATTATTGTGTAATTAGTTAATCATAAAAAATTTCTCTATTACAACAAATATATTTAACAAATTAAATTTTGTTAATTATTAGTTTCGTGTTTGTTTTTATTCAATTTCAGAGAAATGTTAAAAGAGACAGTTATATCAATTCTATAATTACTAACAAGTAAATTGATAAAAACATGAATTTATTTTGTTTTTTATTTGAAAATTTCACCGACATGAATAACATTTTTATGTTACAGAAGGAAATTATTTTGTAAGGGATCATATTGTGAAATAAATAGAAAATAATAATTATTCAAAAATTGTGTATTTGGTATAAAGAGAAACAAAATACATATAAATTATGTAAACAATAGAAGCTCTAATCTAATAAAGGAATAAAGTGTAATCGTGTAAATAATACCATAATAAAAATACATAAATAAAAAAATACTAAATTATATTACCGTAGGACAGTTGCAGTTAACGCCAAAAATCCCTACATATTATACCCTTATGTGTAAGTAAATGCAAAGATAGGAATATCTTGGAAAATAGTCAAGTCAAGGTGTCATATTGAAAGAGACACTAATAATTATTACATATACTCGTAAATATAAAATATATTAAGCCTTTTTATACAGACTCTGTTGGACTCTGGAATTCAGAAAGCGCATGAATAGGGTTTTGCACCTTCTTCTGCGATCCCTTCCTTACTTTGGCACGTACTTCTTCAGGTTTTTCTGGTCTTACTAATGGCTTCTTCTCTGGAGCTTTCATCTTCCATACAACAATAGGCGACTAGAAAGAACGATAGAAAATTAATTACATTGCAAATTAATGAAATTGTTGAATAAATGACCTTAACCTTCACTCACTACTGCCGTGGATCTGTCTAGTTTGCACTTATGCAGAAAATGGTATGTCAACTCAGCAGTGAATGGGTTAAAAATGAAATGGAAAGGTTGAAAATACTTACAGCAACAGTAGCCTGTCTTGGATACTTAGTGGATGCAACATATGAAGCTTTTACAGTGAGAACAACGGCATTCATCAAATTTTTAGCTGCTTGAATAAGAGAAGTAGCACTGTCCAACTAAAACAAAATTTTGTTAATCATACAAAATTAATTTTTCATAAAATATGCTTTACCCCTGACACAATCAACTCTCCACTTATATTTTGTACGTCAGCCTTTACTTTAGAAGTGATATTCATCTGGTGGCAATAGAGAGCAATACGTTGCAGATAGGCTAGCAAATCTTTCTTGGTAGAACTTTCAGGACACTGTTCAGCAATTTGTCTGGTAAGTTTATCCAGTTTGGTACCAGCTTCGGAAATCTTCTTGGCAGCATTGATAACGTCCATAGTCGTCTTTAGTGGACCTCGACCCCTATTTGAAAAATTAATTAATATGATAAATCATTTGTAAGAATAATAACGAAAGTACCTTGTAAAATCTGTCATTTCCATCATAATCACACACATATGTTTTGCAAGAACAATTATATCATTTCCGGTGTCATCCCATTTTGCTACTTCACGGTCAAACTTGAGTTTTTCGCTGCGGAAGAACTCTACTTGTTGCAGAATCTTTTGTTTGTCTTCTTCTGGCATTTTACCCATAGCTTCCTAAAATCACAGATAATTTAAAAGTAAATTAATAGGCTTTCAAATATTAAATTACATACCCTTGCAGTTGTAATTCCACTGATATCTGGGTACTCATCCACACCATGTTCACCTGTATGTGCACTCGCTACAAAAAAAGATTTAGAAATGGTTTATCAAAGAAATTTAATAAACTTACATTTACTTCTTGTTTCCAAAGTGTAATTTTCATCAAGCTCAACATCTTCCGGATCTAAATCTTCATCGGCCTACAAAATGTCATTCAAATATAAAATTCAACTTATATTAATATATTGACAATGTTACACTTACCCTATTCATAAGAACGGCTCTTCTTATTTCTCTTACACCATCATACACAAGTCTTGAAGCATCAATGAAATCATTCTCATCCACTTCTTTTGGAGGATTACTGCCTAAAGCTTGTACTGCAACTTGAACTCGTTGTGTAAACTTTGGCATTACTTGATCATTAAGAACTTTAACTGCTTCCAGGACACGTTTTGTATAGATACAAGGATCATAGTTATCCATTTCAGCAGTCACAACATTGCATACCCTGTTAGAACGGCCACGAATACCACTGGCCGTACGATCGAGTGTATCAGCATCTCCTTCTTGGAGAGCTAGGACACATTTGTTGACATCCTCTAGAATATGATTTTCAGAAACGGCCAGAAAATCGTCTATAGTTGTAATATCATCCACAGCTTCTGTGAGAATACGAACTTGGTTCTCCCAAGACTGTTTGAAAGCATCCATATTTTCTTGAGCAACTTTACTGCGAGGTCTTGCAACAAGAATACGTGCAGCATTTATTACTTCGGGACAAAGATTGTCGATTTGAGCAGCAGCATAGCGAACCATTTTAACTCCATCCTCATTGTTTGACATGCTGCACACAAGGTTTGCGACTTCTACTAATTTATTAGAGTGTTCTGTAAACACAACAGCATACTCCTCTACTTCTTTTTCATTTCCATTTTGAGCTGCTTTGATAAGGACTAGTAAGGGAATGTTCGTGTCCAAGAAACTAAGAAGATATATTTATTTAAAAAATAATCTTGAGAACTGCAACATTTTTCTTACCTGTCCGAAACATGGTCAACAACAGCTTTACGTAATTGTCTTCGTAAATCTTTAGTTTTTCTGCCCATGTTGTCGATGGCTCTACCGAGACTTTCACTTTTATCTTTATTTCCCATCTGAAAATATTGAATATTACATGCAAATATAAGTTTGTAGTTTAAATAGAAAAGGAAAGAAAGAGAAACATTTAGATACTTGGGTTTATCTGATGATAGCCCATTTCAAAAGAGCTTCATTTAATATGAATAATCAAAGCAAAAATAACGGGGACAATAAGAGAAAGCTGAAAAATTATTTGAGACAAAATGATGGCAGCATTCAAGGTTTAGAATTTTTTTTTTTTAATGAAAACTTCTTCATAATTTAATGAAAATTAGTTATAACTTTTTTAGAAATATAAATAATTTATAAAGAAGTTACCATACCTTCAGCAAAAAAAAAAAACAAAAAATGTTTTCTAATGGTATTGAATGTGTATGTTTAACAGAAAAGATAAAATGTATAAACATTCCACTCATACTTCCTGAACCTATGATGTCAAATTTATATGCACATTGTCATCACATTATAGTGTTAAATAGTGTTAACAATTCTTAAGTGCACACCATAATACAATTTAAATGCTGAAAATATTAAAAGTTTCATTTTTTAATTTTATTTTGTATCTATATAGTTCTACACAAAAACATCTAAAGCAAATTTATTAAAAAATTTAAATCACAACTAGAGATTTTAAAGAAGTAAAAGCTAGAGCCCTACCAGTAGTTAATACAAGTCTTGTATCTATGAATTCGTAAAATACTTTTTTAGTTTTCATTTGATACATAGTGATTTTCCAGATTGTTATGCCATGATCTCGGTAACTGGTAGCTGGCAGAAACAGAGTTAAAATGCACATCCCTAGCATTAGCCGGGATTCTTTTACCTGCCGTGGTTGTTCTCGGGCTAGGCTCTGTGAGGACATATAATATTGATTTCGGTTCCTATTGTTGGTATTATGACTAATACGGTCGGAATCGTTCCTCGGATAAAGGTGGACCTCCGAGGCGTTCCGTAGCCGCCGCTGTAACTGGTCGCACCCCATGCTTCCACACGTTTTGCCGCCCGAGGAACGGTTCCGACCATATCAGTGTTAATACCAACAATAGGAACCGAAATCAACATTATATGGGAGGGCCCAGACACCAATAGCAGGTATGTCCTCACAAAGCCTAGCCCGAGAACAACCAGGGCAGGTAAAAGAATCCCGGCTAATGCTAAGGATATGCATTTTAACTCTGTTTTTGGCAGCTATCAGTTACCGAGATCACGGCAACAACCTAGAAAATCACTGTATCAAATGAGAGCACCGGCCGCGAAAGCCATTTTTTAGTTTTGTTGTATAATCATTCGATTTCATGTATTTATGTACTTTTAAGTAAATAAAACAGTCTGCAAACATAATTATATGTTTAAAGAGGGTTTTAAAGAAAGGGGCTACATCGAAAAAGAATATACATTTAAAACAGTTATGGGATACATAATATTTACCCTTGTGATTCCACGTAATACTTCCAACTGCTGTGTATAAAGTAAAACAGACTTTAAGCCAGCAAGTACTCAAGACTCAAAATATTGAGACAGGTTTTTATCAAAAGTTTAGTAGTTCATTTTAAAATTATTGTTACATTATTTTAATGTTCAGATTATTTCTCTATAAAATCTCTGTCATAAACTACAGGTGCAAAAAGAAAAAGTGCAATAAAAAAACTTCCATTATAAACACATTCCAATTATATTTAGAGAATCACATACATGATTCTTGCAGATATCTACCAAACTTTTGAAATATCAGTAGAGAAATAGTTTGTAAACTTACATTAGTCATATACTCAGACAACAAATCTTGCAGGGCTTGGCGGACCGCGTTACATTCCGCTACAATTCTTTCACGTCTCTCATCTCTGGTACAGCTGGAGTCAGCCATTAGAGCAGCACCACTGATAATGCTCTCTAATCTCTCTTCTAGAGAAGGTCTTGTGTGCACTTCATTATACGCTAAAGGTTCCATTACCATATGATCCTAAAAATATTTTGAACATTTCATCGAATTCACATATCCTGGTAGAACACTTACGTCAAAATCATCCAGAGCTGCAGCTAATTCACCTGGTCCATCGTATGGTCCAGAAGTAGGCTGCGGAGTCCGTCCTTGGGCAACGTCATTGATCGTATTGACAGCCTCACAAACTTGTTTCAAAACGTAATCTCTGTTTGCTTTGGCAGCTGCCAGTTCCGGATGGCGCACATAAACTTTTGACGCTGTTAGCAGCATAGTGGAGTGTTTCTTAAGGACTGCTCTAGCTGCAGCAAGATCATCTCTTAACTGTGGGTCCTTCAATTCCTGTTGTCGTTTAGCTGCCTGATTCATGAGCTCATTGGCATTTTGACCAAAAGTTTTTATGTTGTCTAAAAGCTCTCCGTGACTTGAAGCATTTTTCAGTTTCTCTAAATCATTTTCTACCACGTGTAAAGATTTGAGCAACAAATGTACATCGACCATGTCAGCAAGTATTAGCAGCCTCGTTACAGCCGACAATAGATTTCTAGCTGCACGCACCATGTTTCCTCTTTTAAGTGAAGAACAAGGATCTTCAGAAAATTCTCTTGCTGCCATACTCATGGCGTTCCCTTATGATAAAATAGGTAAGAACATGCTTTTTATAATGTATTCTAACATACACAAACATTTTCTTTTTTAATATATAGAATGGTACACCATCGTATATCACAAACACGTTAAGGAAAAAGATCTTTTAAACTTTTTTTACAGCTTGATTCTTTTTCGAGTTATAGGGGGTTAAAGTTTTTCACAAATTATTCAAGGATTTAGTTTATACTTGTTAATGAATTAAGATATTACTGTTTAGGGCATTATATGAACTATTGTTATGCCATTTATTATACGGTATTTCAACTATGAGCATATATTAATGGTGATGGTGTAACACTCTGTGTTTGATATTTTTCGTTTATGAATAGATATGAAATTCATATTTTTTTATTTGAAGAAATCTTTTTAAAATACATTAATAACTATATGCTGATAAACCATTTACAGTACAACCTCGTCTAACTGATTCTCGACGATTATGTGAGTCGTAGAATTATCCGACCTTTTTATGTTTCGTATTCGGTTGATAGGATTGAGAAGCTTTATGGTAAACATTGTGTTTAAGATTAAGTCCATATTAATCGACTTTTAGTGGGATAAATAAACGAGATTCTACCATACATATTTTGTTAGGTTTTGTATTCAATAATAAACACTGCCGCGATAATAAAATTTCCTTGGCTTAGATTATAATGCAGTACTCACCTGTTTTCCGTACTTCTTCTACAGCTGCTAGCATTTCTTCAGTTATATCAGGGTTTTCATATGCTATTTGCTCACCCTTTTCAATGAAATTTTCAGTGGCTTTTTCAACAGTGCTAACGAGAGCATTGGCACGCTTAGATTTACCCTTCTTCTTTTTGCTGGGTCCTTTTGTATTTACAAGTGTAGTTACTTGTAACACCAAGGGTTCTAATGTTTTTTCTACTGACATTGTTCTTATCTCTAGGTTTTTGGGGTCCCATTTTAAGCCAAAATGGTCAGTCATGGTGGATTGAGCTTTTTTCTGCACTGTATAGAAACTAAATCGACTTACTGGTGATTCTTTTAATAAAAATCTCTACTCACACTTGATAAATATTATTCACAAAGCAAACGTAAAAATTTTTACTTGTTTATCTGGAAATGAATCATAACTGATAACTGCCAAGGTGTGACAGTAGTTCTTTGAACCACTCCTACACTTTGACAGATGACAGGACGGATCAGGCAGTACCACAGATATTTTAGTTCGATCTTTAAAATTTATCAGCGTATAGATTGAAACATAAATATTTGTACACAGATATTAAGCGTAAAAGAATTTAATATGTTTTCGTTCAACTTTAAAGTTTGTGTTAAAAAAATAACTATAGCCTCAAGCTTGTGGTGACATCTTTCAGCTATGAAACGACTTAACAGAGGTAAGTACTGCACCGAGAAGGTAGGTATTTAAAAATCTGTGTGGCGCTTATTTTCAAAAATGCTTATAAAACTGTTAATTGTAGGAAAGCAAAATTGATCAATTTTGAAATAAATTTCTTTATAATAGAAATACCTATTTGCAATACATTTATTAATGAGTTAAATCTCATAGAGTTCAAATTATTCATAACAGGTGCCGCTGTTTAAAATTAAATGAATTTTGCCATTGCTGATCTCTATATGATATGTATCCTGCGCTTGTAACTAATTATTCGCATTGTAGATTATGTTATCTTGTTCAAGTATAAGCACTTCTGTGATAAGTAGTAAATATTGAACATTTCCGGAAAATTTAAAATTTGTGATGTATAATTTAATAAACCTAATTTCATCTGTTAGTTGCATTAAAGTAAATATTATTTTATTGTCATCTCTATTTATATTAACACACGGTGAAAGTACTCTTAAACAAGTACACGTGGTAAGTTATAAAACAGACCACTATAGTATATTCCTTTCTATCTTATTTTTTAAGCTTTTCAGACATGGAGAACGATCACCCACTGAAGCCTATCCAAATGATCCATATAAAAATTTTAACTGGTCTGGAGGATGGGGTCAGTTGACTAATGTAAGTAGGTGCGACTATATAAGAGTGGAATTAGTCGAATTTTATCACGTTACTGGACAGGCGGCAGGGGTCATAAAGATATCTGCATATCTCTAATAGTATGAATGAAAGTTAGCAAAAATAAATGAAATTGTAGTAATAATATTTTGGAATTTAAAATATCTTTTAGCAATAATTATTTAATTATAAACTATAAAATTAACTTATGTATTGTAGAGGGGTAAATTGCAAATGTACAATCTAGGGCAACAATTAAGATCGCATTATAAAGATTTTTTACCTGAACTGTACTACCCCGAAGAAGTAAATGTAACTAGCAGCTACGCCGATAGGTGTTTAATGAGTGCTGATTTATTATCAGCAGGTCTTTTTCCTGCTAAAGGACCCCAAGTTTGGAATCATGATTTGCTTTGGCAACCAATTCCTGTTCACTATTTACCAAGAAGTCAAGATAATGTGAGTAATATATTCACAATTTTTTTATGTTCACATTTTCATGTAGGTACTCCCTTCTCTAAAATGTGAAATCCAATGTACAATATATTGCAATAATAATGGCACTTTCAACATTAGTTCATATGTTCTACTCACCAATAGAGGTCTAATGAAATGTCTACCTATAATTGTTTTGAGGTAGTGCCATTATTATTGCATTAGATGATTGTATTACTACTTATTATTAGTTAATTTTTCCAAAGAATGAAATTTGTATTTTAATATGAAGTAGCCAAGTGACGCATTTGGATTTATTTTTTAGATGATTGCCATGAAATCTAAATGTGATAAATACGATAAAATGTTCAAAGAAGTTATGATGTCTTCAAAAGTTGAAAATATATTGTCTTCGAATGAAAAATTATTTGAATATTTGAGTGATAACACTGGTATGAATGTGGACAATATCGGCACTGTTGAAACTTTGTTCAATACATTAGAAATCGAAAAATTGAACAATTTAACACTACCTCTATGGATAAATGATACACTTATGGAAACTATGGAGAAGTTGGGTGCTCAAAATTTGGCTTTATACTCGGAAACTGAGTTCATGAAGAGGATGAAAGGGGGTAATTAAGAATGTTCAATGTTTATATTTATCTAAATTTTTTAATTTTTGCCGTTTTTAAATTTTCCATATAAAATGTCTTCCAATAAGGTAGTCCTATTTTCGTCTGCGCTTATAGTATACTTTCAGTATGGGTATCGATATCATATTTGACATGTATTTACACTTTATTATACCAAACTCTCATAGAAAATTACACGATTCTACAAGCTTGTACAAATTGTTAAAATAGTATATGAAAATGCGTAACTGTTAATGGTGAAAAATATCAGACAATGATAATCGAATATCTGTGACCCAGACTGGATGATATGGATCTTACAGTCATTTGGTTTCAATAAGACGACGTTACGTGACACAGTGTGCATGAAATTATTTTGTTAAGGGAAAGATTTGGACGTTTTGTAATTTCGCGTGGTGGTACTGTTAGCTAGTCACTAAGGTTTTGCGATTTATCAACCTTAGATTTTTTCTTATGAAGTTCATAAGAAAGGGTTCAAACCACTGTATATCTAATAATAACTATATATACCTACAAATAAAAAAATAAATACAATATAATTTACATACTTTGATTCGAAAGCAGGATATCCTTATTGAGGCTCTTAGGTACAAAGGTATTTCTATTTTATCTTTATTATATGTAGGTGTACTCCTGAATTATATTATAACATCCATGGAAAAATCTTTACAAGGAAAGGAAGAACCTGTTTTACATTTATACTCTGGCCATGATCTGACAATTGTACACGTTTTAAGGGTATTAAACTTGGTCGATACAATTAAACCAAGCTTTGGTGCTTCAGTAGCTTTTGAATTGTATTCAGATGGCCAAGTTAAGGTAAATTTTGAATTGTTCGTCGCTATATTTGTGATTAATAAATAAAATAATATATAATAATAAATAGTTGTATTTTTGAATAACAAAATATGATATATTTTTAGATAATTTATAGACACTCTTGGGATGGAGTACCAGAAGAAAAAAACATATATTCTTGTGTTTCTCCTTGCCAGTTGAGTTTCTGGAAACAAGTACTAGAATCAGTTTTGCCTATTGATTGGATAGAAGAATGTAAAATCCAGTCTATCTCTTAAATTACCTTTAACTACGATAAAAATTCAAGGTAATGTTTCAGCAGTTTCTGCATGTTAAGAAACCTATATTCAAATGATTTATATTATGTCGAAAAAAGGAAAATAAATAATTATTTAATTTTTATTATGTTGTTATCAATCATTCTTTCTCCTAGAGAAATATTTCGAAGTAAGTAAGAATACGTGATGCAAAAACTAAGAGATATATTGCGCATATCCGTCGTGATTTGATGTGAGGTGTAACTATCGATCTGTGAATTTGTGTTGAAGATAATATTAACACCAAAATTGCTAATATTTGTTCCAGGCACTTAAAGAATTGAACAAATTATTAATAAATCAGCCATATTAACAAATTTTGTCAAATAATATCTTACAGCCCATCTCGGACTAGGCTTGCAGAAGAATTACCGCATAATGTTGATAGTGATGAAAAGTAATTCAGTATCAAGTTACTCTCCACGTGACGTCATACGCCAAGCGGAGCGCGTTTTAATGAATTTATTATAAAGATACTGTTTTAAATAGTTTCAAATTTCTTAATATAAAATGAAGCAGCTTGCTCAACCTTTTTTATAACTTCCTATAACATACGAGAGGGAGAAAGAAAAAAAAAACAGTTTTATGATAATATATTTATTTAGTTAGAAATTCCACTTCACAATAATTAATAATGCATTGACGTTATAATAAAAAACATTTGATATGTATAATTAACAGACCAGCCTTATTTAAAATGTGTTTAATGATATATGGGAGGTACTTCAGATAAAGAATATTTCCGTCGCACACCAAACACAAACATTTCCACTACCAGTCGAAAAAATATATTTGTATACTTTATAAATATATATATATTATATGTATATATATTATATATGAACTAAGACTATATTTTTCGCGTTGCGGATGTGATTGTGCTGGTATTGTATTAGATGGCGAGTGCTGTGCTCTATCGTTGTGGTGGTAAATGTCAGGTCGTTATCTTAAAGAGCACATCAATCGGCATCGAGAAATATGTACAAAGATCACAACGTCTGTAACTGCCAGGTTAACGATAGCTTGGGGAAAAGCGCGCTAGGCCCTTGAAAGCGCTACTCCAGTCAACCCTCGTTCACCCTTTGCAGTTGTCAAACCTCAGGCGCCAGATTGGAAAAAGCGCGGTGGAATCGGCTCTTTGTTACCCTGCACCATTTGTAACAAAGTTTTCACGCCCTCGCGGCTTTTCCGGTCCTAGCGCGAGATTTTTAAATTTTTTAGAAATCCGGCCCGGCCGGGGTTCTAATCTTAAAACTAAAGTAGTGCCACATAATTGTTTTGGGAGTCGTATCTTAACTAATCTTTAAGTGATCACAATTATGATACAAGATACAACCCTTTAAAACACTAAGAATAACATTAATAAAAACTATATTTCACTAATAAATATAAATTTGCGTTTCTTAAATGTGATCACACTTCTTAACTTCTAGTAATACACCTATTATGATATGTGCCGTTTTCTCCAAAGTATAATAACCTTTGGTGCCTTGATATGTATTCATAAGTCTGTATATTGGCCGTTACTTTTCGACTACCCTCGAGACAGGCAAGGAGTCGAAATTTACGAGTAGAGAGACAAAAGGGAGTGATAGGGGACGGATCATAACGGACTCTGCTGCTGAATAAGGAAGTACAGACAGACAGACTAATAAGGAAGGTAAGAGTAAAAAGATTTACTTAAAGGTAGGTGTGGTTGAGGATGAGCGAAGAGGTTAGCAGCAGGGTCAAATATGGTTCAGTCTAAGAATCCTGTGTTGACTAGTTTCTCTAAGAAGAATTTCACATCTCCGATTTCGGAGTCCTTGATGCCGAGCGATTTTAGCATTCCCAGGTCTCCGTTTTCTACGGCCATGAAGACGGAGCGTAGGTGCTCTAAGTCGGATCGCATCAGGTGTAAGGCTGCGCCAAAATCTTCGATTGTTTGTGACTCTGGAAGGAAATACAAAATAGAACATATTATGTTGACTTTGAAACTTAGAAAGCATGCAATGGGATTCCATGGAAATGGAAGGACAATACGTAAATACACGTTAATAGACAGATGTCGTGTTCCTAAACTATTCACGTGGGTGATTAAATGAAGACAAAGTTTTAATAAATAAACGTAATTTGTTATTTTGTTGATTGCGTTATTAGAATAATCGTCATATTTCCTTGTCATTTAAAGTATACATCGTTATTTTTTTTACCTGATAACGCTATTGCGACTTTGTCTACCCCCCCAAGGGGCTTGAGAGCGTCTCTTGCTTTGCTCCCGAAGAGTTTCTCTAGATAATTGGGCCCGTGACTAGCGAGGAGGGATTTCAGGAAACTCCCAGTTTCCTCGACGGGAGGCCTCTTTGCTGCAGTGCAAAGTCGGGAGTCCTCGTCATAACCGTCGGGACAATCCGGAGCTCCGTCGCAGAGGTATTGGATCGAGATGCAGTTTCCATCCCCTGGGCATTTAAATGGTTCGTACGGGTGACAAGCATCGCCTGAAAATAACCGATGGACTATTTATAACTCGTTATGTAAACGTCGTAATTGAATATCACGGGAAATGGGATATGTTGTAAAAGATCGCAAAACCAGTTAATTGAAACTATCGTTTAGTAGACTGATGCATTTTAAAAGTATTTTAATTTTAAAATGCTTGAATAACACCTTTAATATGTGTTAAATAAGAGCCTACTAGGGATATTTTGCCTATTTATAGTTTCCATCTTAAACTTGTGTAGTATGTCACAAAATTTTAAATTACGATTACTCGAAAACAGAGCAGTTTATCGGATTAAAATAGGAGTACCTTTTTTATGAAGAATATACCAAAATTTTTAATTTTTTAATTTGACGACGAAAATCTTGAGACAAGAAAGTTTACTTGAGACAAGCAATATTTACTCACTGACCCTCCAGTTTGGCACGCCTATGACCAATTATCAGAAATTATTTTCAGAACATTAGATTCGCAATCTAAATCTGATCCTCAGTTTCAAATTTGATTACTTTATCTCGATAAAAAAGGAGAAGAACTGATTTTATATTGTTATGAATTATATCTGACTGTAGAAAATGACAAAAATGGGCAATATGTATTGGATTTGGAATAAACTATTTTATTTTATGTCACAAAATAATTAATTGTCAATCTATTTGCCAATGAATGAGCCTTTTTGAATTCAGAGAGACTTTTCGGATTCCAATTATTTTTACAACAAGAAATAAGTAAAATATTTAGCTGTAATTTCAACATATTTAGTAAACGCAATTTGGTGATCATCTTTTTGGAAAATATATAGAATTTTTTGGCAATATTTTAGGTATAATTTTGGTAATTGGTTAAATACGAGCCGTATATCATTTCAGCTCTTACAAATCGGTCATTTGTATTAAAATAGTCCAGTATAGTAGACAAATATGCTTTTAAATACCATTTGAGGTTTGACCAAATGACCCTATTGTTTATATTTTAGTATTGCAGAACGGAAACTTACGCGATCAACACAAGGCATCATTCATAAAAAAATTAAAAATTACAGATTTCGCCACTCCAAATAAACTGAACACATTGAAATGAATATATTCCTTACTGAAAAAGTCTTGTAACGATTAATTTTCAGATACCATACATGTTTTTTTCCATTCACAGATATCGATTAGTGCCAAAGAAAAAAAAAACTCGTGTACAATGTTAAAGTCATTAGTGTAGTGCTGCGGAATGTTTAGGCGATAAAAAGTGAGAAGGAAACGTGTAAAGCCTTTTTATCGGAAATTGGATATTGCTCCGATCCCAATAAAGATATTTTCCTACAGCTACAGCACAGTCATAGGCTTTGGTCAGGGATTTTCAACAGGTTGACAGGACCGTACTTTATTTAATTCACGAAATACGAACGGTAGTATACTAGACGGCCGAAAACCTAGGGAGTGATTAATGTTAGAAACTTGCTTACAATTTATAGCAGTCGACACAAAGAAACATACCTGCAGCCCGTGTATTTTTCCTATAAAATCATGTGGCTTCTACTCCAGTAAGTATTAGGCAGCCTCACCTTCTGTACTCATCTCTGTATTATGAATTAGTCACTCTCTATTATTTTCGATCTTGGGTAATTGATAAAAAGAGAAATTTGGAACTAATTCTTATCATTTTTGTTATCTAACGCCTCGAAATTGGCAGTGTTATATCACTGTTTTTACTAAAAATAATGGATGTTACGTAATCCAATTATTTTTGTATATTTTTTATATCTGTTCGCCTTCAATACGCCTATGACGCGCCTACGCCCGTCGCGCTTGTCTACAAGCTAGCGATTAGTCGCTCTCTAGATTGTCAGTCACTGACTATAGTGTATTACATTGAATATAGTTGCGTTAACAAGGCTATAGATAAAGTAAAAAGTGTTCACCATAAGGGCTTTTATTATGTAAAGTAAGTCCCGCCAAGGGTGAGGAAGCCATTAGCCTTCTCCTTTCCTTAATTTAGGACGACAGGTTAAGGGTGGTTTATATTCATGCATCCAGGGTACTTCACAAAGCCTCTAATAAATTCAACCCACGTTACGTTAGATCTCCTTACTGATGCGTCCAATGTGGTTTGCGAACTTGAGAAAAGCAAGGAACTTAACACATTACCACCCATCCAAGCCATTCAAGAGAAAGGTCAGATGCGGGTCTATTTATTTTGGCATATATTTACGTTGACATTTCAGATTTAGATAACCGGGTTTTACAAAGCGATACGACTTTCTCAGTTCTAAAAATAGTAATCAGGTAAAAATAATTACGATCATAAAGACTTTAATTAATAAAACGTTATGTAAACAGAATTACCTAATCAAGAAATATTTCTCTCGAATATTAAAATGTTCTTCGCACGGGGGGAGATACTCAGTTAACTTTGTCACATTTTAATTTTCTTCGTGAAGGCTATATTTGTATTACGCAATACTGCTGTTTATTTTCCATCCCAACAAACAATTAAAGTTAAAATTACGTTAACTTGACCTCTGAATTGGTCAAAAACTTTTCATGACCAATTCCGTATAAGGAAAGTTTACCTATATTCGTTGGCCTTTTTCCTTATGTGGGGAAACAAACTAAAGTAATATGGAAGTTAATAATTGGTCGGCAAGAATTTTATTCCAATAAGATAATTGGACTTAAAAGAAATACGAACCAATTTTATGTTAAAATTTCAGAATATAAAAGACATTATTACCAAAATATACCCTAATTATGCCCTTTATATGACATACTTTTGCCATAGAGAGACAACATTATATGTTTGATTTTATACATTGTAATAGCGAACAGGGATAGGAAGAAAAAGAAAGACTATAAGTCAGGCTACTAAACTACAAGTAGAGTAGGAGTTAGTATATTTATAGATATTTAGATTTTAATATAATAAAGTCTGTATTTTTGGTTTCCATTCATCAAATTGTACAACCCAGGAATTTTTTTCGAATAATGTCATGACCAAACTTTCATAAAAATAACGCGCCTTATAAATATACATTTTTACTATTGCTTTTTAATAATATTTCTATACTGAAAAATAACCTAAAATAAAAACTGAATGTACTTCGTGATAAAATGTGTTTACTAATCTTTCGTTATAAATGTATTAACTAATATTATCTGTATTAACATAATTTCAATGAGTAATCAATTAGAAATAATGAACAAAACATTTAGTGTTTGTTACAACATGGCCGCTCAAATAAAATCAACTTTGAAGTCAATTTGTATGTAAGTTTTAACCTATAGGGAAGATTGCCTATGCCAATGTTAACGTCACAGGAAAATATTAACTTTGTGGTTGAGATTTCCTCAAAATGAAGATATTTTATGGTAATTTATTACCAATTAAATTATTACTAGGTACCTACATATAAAATTCTACTCTTGAATTTATTTGTGATTGAAAATTCAAATTAAAGCCAATAATATTATGTATGCGTAATAACAAAAACAAAATAAATATTTTCGAACGGAATTCAATTCGAATTTCAATTCACGTGCACTACTAAATTCATCTGACATGATAACAGTCATAATGATCTTATATATGAAGTGTTTATCGATATATTATCATTAGATTGATTTACATAATATGCAGTGTTGGCTTAAATTCGTTTTTTACAACTCTGTAATATTGTGTAGGGCTTGGTTTTCACTGCAGATCGCCAAAACACAAAACAATTTCTACGCGCTATTACATGAAGATCTGTCGGAATACATATAACAAGAAGCTTGTTTCCTAAAAATCCTTTATAAGACACACTTACGTCGAAGTATTGTTAACAAGTAAATTTGTACCATAATATAGAACAATAGTTAGTTAGGTTAATTGAAATGGTTAAATATTCTTTAGAAATTATCAACAAAGTTGAAAATAGGTTGATATTGTAATAAAAATGGAACTTAACCAATTGAAGGATTTAATAGGGCAAAATAACTAGTTATTACCTTATTTTTAACTACTAGTTGAAGACAAAATAAGTTTTACAATTTTGTAATAAATATGTAAATATTTACCTATTGTAATAATTTTAAAAAATCCTTGGATATTGAAGACAGATTTCAAGGCGAAATTAAGTAAATTATAACTTCATCTTACACGTTATTGGAATGTTAGCATTTGAAAACATAGAACAGGTAAACAATATGTAATTTCGAACTGTATAAATTGACATATATTTCATTTTACTTAGAAGTCATTATACTACTCTTAATTAACAAATTTTTGACTAAAACTTTGGTATTATAAAATTTTGTAACATTGAAGACTATTTTTATGGAGGAAAGTAGTAAATCTTGATCAATTTAGAATAATTTTTCTTGTGTAGTAGTCTATTAGGCTTAAATGTTAGTTGGGATTCTACTGGGACAAAAAGACGTCGATGTCCTGAGGGACTTCCGATGTTTAGGGTCTCAAATCCAAAGTTAATTTTATTATTCTATGAATATCAAAATCCTATGCATACAAATTTCGGTATTTATCCGATTCGTGTTTGGTCCTTCGGGAGCAAATATCAGTAATGATTGTAATCTTGCTTTGGACTTTCCAAGATAACCGTAGTATAAAATTTTCCATAAAAAAACTGGTATATCTATTGCGAATGTTGCTTATTTTGCTGTTTCTTAAAACGATTTTACCTACTTATTTGTAAATGGCTAAATTAAGTTACTTTCTTAAGATTTTTGCCAGCCTCAACGCAAGATGGTCTCTAGGGGCCCTAACGTACTAACTTGAAAAATTAATTAGAAAGTTGAGAAATTTTACGAACTTATTCGAGAGGATTTCAAAGTTTAGATTACTGAATTTTCCCTTGAAATTAAAAAAAATCTGATTAAGGAATATAAATTATTTACACAAATCCCTATAGGAGAGAAAAGAGAAAAAATATACACTTTTTATAACACAATTTAAATAACAATGACGACAATCCATTTATGATTTGAATACATGATCCCACGTATCCTAGACTAAAACAAGTATATGAATTATTAAAGTTCATTTCAGAAATTACTTAGCAATAAAAAAAGTCAATTTAAGTAGAAATCGGACATCAATCGTCCCACAAAAGCTATTTCCTGTTTCATTATTGGAACTCGACGAACCGAAATTCAGTGTTCGTTACGAATAATATTACAGTCATCGTTTTCCCATGCTGTTATTAAAGGAACTCATTTTGACGTTGTTATCGGACGTCAAACCTATTCACCAGGAACACAAAAGAAAACTTCAGGCATAAAAACCATTTAAAAAACTTATTGTTTAAAAAGTAAGGTATATGGAAAAGCTTTGAAATTATTTTCGTATGAATATTTTATTTCTGACAGGATATAAAGTATCACGATGGAATAATAAGTAGGTAATACACCGTACATTTTGCATGTACAGTTTAGGGTTACGAATATTATATGTTGACGAAAATATCGCATTTTATTTTTCATTTATATCTGATGATTGACAGTCATATATTTCCTGTAGCCTTTATCCTTTTTTGTATGTCCATTAATTCTTGTTATTACATACGTATGTCATATATTATATAGAAAATTATTTGGACGAGTGTCATTACTACATTTTGTGTATCTACTCATTCAATTTCTTTTTTTAACAAATTATTATCAAAAGCTACGTTTTAAGAAAACAAATGTTTAGACAATAATATGACAAACTTTAGTTATACATGGTTTAATTTCATAAATAAACAATTGGCTAATGCGTACGTGAAAAAGCAGACTATACAAAATATGTCGTATAATAAATCTTCCTGATCATGTATATATTTAACTTAAAAATATTGTAAATCGAAACAGTAACATAAAGTAATATTCTATATTATAGCGAAGGTAAATCGCGAATAAAAAATTCTACTCATCGCGATAATTGAACAGCACTTGATTATTATTATCAAAATTGTTATTAGTAAAGAAGCAAATTGTTCTAAATAACATTTTGATAAACATTAATATTTAATATTTTTGGATTATCGATAGTTAAATAAATAAATACCGGTTTTAGCTTCTCAGAGCTGTGTCTTAAGAAAACAATTGGCTAACGCATACGTGAAAAAATAGATAATACAAAAGATGTCATATAATAAATCTTCTTAATCATGTATATATTTAACTTATAAATGTATAAAGTAATATTCTACATTATGATGAAGGCGCCAGGAATTAGGAGAACATTTTATAAATCGCGAATAAAAAATGTTATTCATCGTGATAATTAGACAACACTTGATTGTTATTATCAAAATTGTTAAATAAAGAAGCAAATTCTTCTAAATAATACAATTTTGATAAACACTCTGACGATAATGTGACAAACTTTAGTTATATAAGAATTTAATTTCATAAATAAACAGTTGGTTAACGCATACGTGAAAAAACAGATACTACAAAAGACGTCATATAATAAATCTTCTTAATCATGTATATATTTAACTTATAAATGTATAAAGTAATATTCTATATTCTGGTGAAGACGCCAGGAATTAGGAGTACATTTTATAAATCGTGAATAAAAATTTTTATTTATCGCGATAATAGACAACACTTGATTGTTGTTATCAAAATCGTTATTAATAAAGAAGCAAATTGTTCTAAATAACATAATTTTGATATACATATTAATATTTAATATTTTTGCATTATCGATAGTTAAATACCGGTTTTAGCTTTTCAGAGCTGCGTCTTAAGAAAACAAATGCTCTGACGATAATGTGACAAACTTTAGTTATATAAGAATTTAATTTCATAAATAAACAGTTGGTTAACGCATACGAGAAAAAACAGATAATACAAAAGAAGTCATATAATAAATCTCCTTAATCATGTATATATTTAACTTATAAATGTATAAAGTAATATTCTATATTATGGTGAAGGCGCCAGGAATTAGGAGTACATTTTATAAATCGCGAATAAAAATTTTTATTTATCGCGGTAATTAGACAACACTTGATTGTTGTTATCAAAATCGTTATTAATAAAGAAGCAAATTGTTCTAAATAACATAATTTTGATATACATATTAATATTTAATATTTTTGCATTATCGATAGTTAAATACTGGTTTCAGCTTTTCAGAGCTGCGTCTTAAGAAAACAAATGCTCCGACGATAATGTGATAAACTATAGTTATATAAGAATTTAATTTCATAAATAAACAGTTGGTTAACGCATACGTGAAAAAACAGATAATACAAAAGATGTCATATAATAAATCTTCTTAATCATGTATATATTTAACTTATAAATGTATAAAGTAATATTCTATATTATGATGAAGGCGCCAGGAATTAGGAGAACATTTTATAAATCGCGAATAAAAAATTTTATTCATCGTGATAATTAGACAACACTTGATTGTTATTATCAAAATTGTTAAATAAAGAAGCAAATTATTCTAAATAACACAATTTTGATAAACATATTAATATTGAATATTTTTGCATTATCGATAGTTAAATACCGGTTTTAGCTTTTCAGAGCTGCGTCTGAAGAAAACAAATGCTCTGATGATAATGTGACAAACTTTAGTTATATAAGAATTTAATTTCATAAATAAACAGTTGGTTAACGCATACGTGAAAAAACAGATAATACAAAAGATGTCATATAATAAATCTTCTTAATCATGTATATATTTAACTTATAAATGTATAAAGTAATATTCTATATTATGATGAAGGCGCCAGGAATTAGAACATTTTATAAATCGCGAATAAAAAATTTTATTCATCGTGATAATTAGACAACACTTGGTTGTTATTATCAAAATTGTTAAATAAAGAAGCAAATTATTCTAAATAACACAATTTTGATAAACATATTAATATTGAATATTTTTGCATTATCGATAGTTAAATACCGTTTTTAGCTTTTCAGAGCTGCGTCTTAAGAAAACAAATGCTCTGACGATAATGTGACAAACTTTAGTTATATAAGAATTTAATTTCATAAATAAACAGTTGGTTAACGCATACGTGAAAAAAACAGATACTACAAAAGACGTCATATAATAAATCTTCTTAATCATGTATATATTTAACTTATAAATGTATAAAGTAATATTCTATATTATGGTGAAGGCGCCAGGAATTAGGAGTACATTTTATAAATCGCGAATAAAAATTTTTATTCGTCGCGATAATTAGACAACACTTGATTGTTATTATCAAAATTGTTAAATAAAGAAGCAAATTATTCTAAATAACATAATTTTGATAAACATATTAATATTTTTGCATTATCTATAGTTAAATACCGGTTTTAGATTTTCAGAGCTGCGTCTTAAGAAAACAAATGCTCAGACGATAATGTGGCAATCTTATATAAGAATTTAATTTCATAAATAAATAATTGGCTAACGCATACGTGAAAAACAGATAATACAAAAGATGTCATATAATAAATCTTCTTAATCATGTATATATTTAACTTGGAAATGTATAAAGTAATATTCTATATTATGGTGAAGGCGCCAGGAATTTAGGAGTACATTTTATAAATCGTGCATAAAAATTTTTATTCATCACAATAATTAGACAACACTTGATTGTTATTATCAAAATTCTTAAATAAAGAAGCAAATTATTCTAAATAACATAATTTTGATAAACATATTAATATTTAATATTTTTGCATTATCGATAGTTAAATACCGGTTTTAGCTTTTCAGAGCTGCGTCTTAAGAAAACAAATGCTCAGACGATAATGTGGCAAACTTATATAAGAATTTAATTTCATAAATAAATAATTGGCTAACGCATACGTGAAAAAACAGATAATACAAAAGATGTCTTATAATAAATCTTCTTAATTATGTACATATTTAACTTATAAATGTTGTAAATTGAAATAATAATATAAAATAATATTCTATATTATGGCGAAGGCGCCAGGAATTAAGCGTACATTTTATAAATCGCGATAACTGGGCAACACTTGGTTAAGTTATAATCAAAATTTTTATTAATAAAAAAACAAATTTTTTACTGTATTAGAAAGGTATTTTAAGCTAATATAAATCAAATCTCCTACAATTCCTATCAATGAAGTCATATGTATGTTCTCTGATACCAAACATCTAGGTATGCTAATGAACAATTCCACAGACAAAGCTTCTATTCAATAATTATCTAAAGAAATCTAAATCTAAAAATCTAAATCTAAATCTGTCTAAATTTACTAACCTTGTTTTAATGAAAACGCTGTATAAATATCTAAATTCACTTTTGGCAGTTGAAACACGACAATAATTCAACCACAATAGATGAGATCTGACCTATTTCTGCATTTTTAGGATTGCTTCTTCAGGTGGCCTCCTTTAAGTTGAATTAAATATCTAACTATAAAAATTATTATAAAAATTAAAATTATTTGAAGTTAAATATCGACAATGACAAAAGTGACAGCCTGTCAATGAATTAAATATGACATTACCTACTTGAATAATGTTTAGATACCCTTTATGTAAAAGTTTTTTTATATTTTTAGGTATTAATAATATTGTGTGAAACTAACTACTCTGTGGACAAATAATAATAATTTTAATTTTTATAATAATTTTTATAGTTAGATATTTAATTCAACTTAAAAGAGGCCACCTGAAGAAGCAATCCTAAAAATGCAGAAATAGGTCAGATCTCATCTATTGTGGTTGAATTATTGTCGTGTTCCAACTGCCAAAAGTGAATTTAGATATTTATACAGCGTTTTCATTAAAACAAGGTTAGTAAATTTAGATAGATTTAGATTTAGATTTCTTTAGATAATTATTGAATAGAGCTTTGTCTGTGGAATTGTTCATTAGCATACCTAGATGTTTGGTATCAGAGAACATACATATGACTTCATTGATAGGAATTGTAGGATATGGAAAAAATAGAAAATACAAAAGATGTCATATAATAAATCTTCTTAATCATGTATATATTTAACTTACATAAATATTGTAAATCGAAATAGTAACATAACATGATATTCTATATTATGGCGAAGGCGCTAGGAATTGTAAATCGCGAATAAAAAAAATTAAATAAAAAAAAATCTACTCGTTACAACAGTTGCTGCACTTGTTATATATATGTATAATAAGTCAAATGCAATAATGACTTTGTGTGCATGAAATTAATAACGAGATTTATTAATGACTCCTTCAAATAAATTTTAAACTAATGTTCACAAAGCGTTCATGCAATGTAAATACTCAAACAAATAACGGTAAACGATATCTCGAGGGGTTCGTAATATATTTGAACAAAGATGCTAATATACGTGTGTACATTTAACTCGATCAAATTAATTTCATCCTCTTTGTCGTATTTATCAAACGTACCACCAGCAGATTACCTTTTGATCCCAAACGGCTTATATTTGTGTTTAATGAGAAAACGGAATTATCTGTTTCTGATTAATTTTAAAAATATATCATATCCGCGTTACGAATTTGCGTATTATGTATTTTAAGTTAATTAAAGGAAGGGTGTTTTTAATTACGTTCGGAACGTTCAGGCTGATAATAAGCTTACATTTAATTAACTAGGGAAATCAATACCGGGCATTTTCCCACGTATATACAAAGCGAACATAATTAATTAATGAAGTTTAATTTAGCTGATGGTGCACATTTAACAATTATATGAAATATGTCATTTCACTACGCCATCATGAATTATTAATATAATACCATTTATGAACTTACACCCTTCTCTAAGGTATTTTATTTTAAGCATTGCAACTTGTAGTAATTTATCGAAACAATTCATTTATGAATGAAAATGCAATGACTAACGTACGGCACTCAAGTAAAATATAATGAATTCATTTGGGATCGAAGTGAGCATGAAAGAAAGCAAAGACGATCAATATTCAATGCCAATAAAAGTTGGAGGACATTTCGTAACTTTTCTCTTTTTCTGAAGGCTTCATATATCTTCAAAGAAAAAATATACGGGTATAGACATGTCAAAGGCTTTGAGTTTTGTTCAAAGGCCATCTCAGAATCAAATCATTAAGTATAGTATTTGAAATTTGTCGTGTTTTTTGTTCTTGTCGAATAATGTTTGACATACGAATAAATATTAATAGAAATATTGTGTAGGGTAGTGGTAGTAATTTTTTCAGTCTAAGATATATGAACACAACTTTTTATTTTACTTGGATAAATATGAATGCTTCATAATTTTTAATTGCGACCTCTTTATTCAGATTTCCTTACTTTACTTTGAGAAGGATTATTCTTTAATTTCTGTCTGTAACTAAATTCGCTCCTCTTTTGTGGCTTTACCTTTTTTAATAAGGCTTATTAAAATGCATGAGTATGATGTTGGGACATACATGTTGAAATTATTTTAATACATTCTCTGTTTAGACATTCTCCACAACCTAGAGGAACGTACATATAGTTTGCATTTATATTTCTTCTGTACATACAGGGTGTTTATTAATTGAATGCCCATACTTAAGGGTGTGAATGCTTCGGTCATTTTAAGAAGAAAACTTAATATCAACATATGTCTTAAACCTCTTAATTTTTGAACTACAGGGTGTTACAGTTTTAAGAAAAAATTTACTTTTTTATTATAATTTTCTTATCACTCCAGATATTTTTATGAAATTTTGTACACACCTATTGATCATTAAGGAGCATTATTTGATGTAAAAAATGTTTTAAAATCTATTTCATATTTCCGGTTTCTTCAAACTTTTTTGATAACTTTACTTATTATAGCTCGACTAATTAATAATTTAATGTTTCGAAACCCTCATAAATCGGGATGAAGATAAAGTCCTTATAAATTTGACTACAAGCATAAATATAATTTTAGAAACTTTCAGAGATTAATTTAAAAATATCGTTGGAATGTTTAAGAGTAATATTGCTCATATTTTTTCTAGATATCCATACATGAAGGAAAATGTGTATATATTTAATATCCTTTGTAGTTTCTTATTATTAAAATAATAGTTTTTATTACCAAATACATTTAAATTTTACGACAGCTATGTATATGGCATACAGAACATAAGAATTTATAATATTTTAATTCCTCAACATTAATACATTCAATTTAAATTGCATTTCAAATTCACAAGACATACAGTTAAAAAAACAATGGGGTGTAAAGTTAGCTCGCCTCCTCGTGGTGCACCCTGGGTAACGCTAAAGAGCTAATATTTCACTATAACATCCACATACATATTCGCAACTTCACGACTTATAGCATACCCCTACGAAATCGACCTTGACTTGACCATAATACACACGCGAATTAACACCTCCACCCAACAACCACAACACACTTGCGTAACTGTTTCAGTCGTTCACCTTGTTTGTAGCTTCGCCGGTACCGGCAGGAGATCGGTTGGCGGTCAGATGCCATAGTTAGGTGTTGCCGGTGAACCGGGTGAAACGTAACGTAGCATACAATCACAACACACCCCTACTAAATCGACCTTGACTTGACATACCACACACGCGAATTAACACCTTCACCCAACAACCACAACACACTTGCGTAACTGTTTCAGTCGTTCACCGTGTTTGTAGCTTCGCCTGTACCGGCAGGAGATCGGTTGGCGGTCCTGGCTATGGCGGTCAGCTGCCATAGTTAGGTGTTGCCGGTGAACCGGGTGAAACGTAACGCAGCATACAATCACAACACACACCTACTAAATCGACCTTGACTTGACATACCACACACGCGAATTCACACCTTCACCCAACAACCACAACACACTTGCGTAACTGTTTCAGTCGTTCACCGTGTTTGTAGCTTCGCCTGTACCGGCAGGAGATCGGTTGGCGGTCCTGGCTATGGCGGTCAGCTGCCATAGTTAGGTGTTGCCGATGAACCGGGTGAAACGTAACGCAGCGTCCAATTACAATTAACATACACCTACGACATCGACCTACACTTGATCATAACACCCACGCGAATTAATGTCTTCATCCAACTACGATAATTTATAAAGATAAAAATACAAGCATGCATAGTATTATAACCCAACGATTTTAAGAAGTGTTAAATAAAATAAAAGATCATACTGCTGATCTGCACCTACGATAATTGATAATAAACAGACAAGCATAATTAATATAGATAACAATTTTGAGAAGTGTTAAATAAAAGAACAGACCATACTGCTGATCTGCATCTACGCTAATAGATAGTGACAAAAATACAAGCGTACATAATATTATAACCAAAAATGTTCAGAATTATTAAATAAAAAACAGGTCATACCGCTGATCAGCACCTACGATAATTGATAAAAAACAGACAAGCATAACTAATATAGTTAACAATTTTAAGAAGTGTTAAGAACAGATCATACTGCTGATCTGCATCTACGATAATTGATAGTGATAAAAATACAAGCGGGCATAATATGATAATAACAAATTTTAAGATGTGTTAAATAAAACAACAGATTATACTGCTGATCTGCACCTACGTTAATTGATAGTGATAAGAATACAAGTGTGCATAATTACATATCCAAAAGAAGTGTTAAATAAAAAACAGATCATACTGCTGATCTGCACCTACGATAATTGATAAAAAAACTGACAAGTATAGCTAATATACAAATTTTAAAAAGTGTTAAATAAAGGAACAGATCATATTGCTGATCTGCTTCTACGACAATTGATAACTGATAAAAAAATAGACAAGTATAATTAATATAGTCAACATAGTGAAACGAAACATAAAGTAATTTCAAAAAGATGAAAGTGGATTAGGCCTACTGGGGATACCACTATAAAAAAACGCGCCACTTACTCTACCGCAAGGTGGTGTGGAAATGAGTATAAAATAGTTTATAGTTTTCGATGTTAACGAATTGAAGCGGAAAGAAATTCGATTTAATTAATAATTCAACTACATAGAACATTTAAATTATATTTATTCTACGTTCTTAGGCAAACTTTAAACTGCTTATTTACATTTTGGTATGAATGAACACACTGTTAACTATCACATAATGAATGTTTCCATAGTCAATTAAGAGATAAAAGAAAATAAAAGGTTGCATACACAAAATATGTATGCAATATCTATATGTATGTTAAATTAGATTTTGGAAAATGTCGGCTGGCAAAAACCTATCCGTAAATGTTGTGGATATCTATTTGCAATAATTGTGAATAATCAGTGTAAAACTACCAGTATACCTGTAAAATACCAGTAAAAATTCCAATATATCAGTGTAGAAATACTTCGCATATTCTTCGGTATACCTGGATGGTTTTAAACAGAGCAGTACAAACACTTCCAGTGTATCTAGATGAAAATATAAGGCGAATGAACTAAATATACCTTAGACTAAAGGTGTGCCCCTCGAAGAATAACAGGGTCTTGTATGTTGATAGAGTCAACCCATATTTCTTACAATTCATCTAAACGATTTGCCGTATAGCGTTCATATATGTATGGTACAGACATTTATCCAGTCCGACACATACTTCTTATTAATATTGTTTAAATCTATCCACCAGAGGCGCTGCTGTCGATTACATGCAACATATTATTCCAACAATTTTTTTACCTTGTACGAAAAGACATGTTATTCACATTTCCTTAGTTTTTAAAATAATGTACAAAAAAGCAAACTGCAGAACTTTTACAGCGCCAATGGTTTCAGTAACATATAAAAACATCAATACACCACTCTTTAATAGCAAAAGGAAAATGCTTTTCTCGTAAAGAAATTTTAATAAACCTATGTTGAAGGAACAGTATTCGTTATGTAACAAGTAAAATTATTTTAAGTGTCTAATTTAAATAATAATAATTTAAAACTACCTACTGTAATCTCGAATGTAATACTAAGGACTAGAAACAAGGAAAGTTTCTGATATATATATAATATTTCTACCCCTCATTCTAATCACAAGGATTAAGTATATAGGGTGTACAGAATATGAGTGCCGTAATTTTAAGGCCATATATATCTGAACAAAACCAATAAAAAACTCTTATGAAATAAATGTCTAAAACGAATAGTTTGTCTACAAAAATATTTCAAAATTAAAAATAGAACCGTAATAATATGCAAAACTATTTTTTATATATTTTTAGGTATTAACAATATTGTGTGAAACTAACTACTCTGCGGACTACAGTCCCCGACCAGCGTTGAATTACACCCACAATATCTACCTATTTTTTACTGTTCATTAGCATACCTAGATGTTTGGTATCAGAGAGCATGACTTCATTGATAGGAATTGTAGGAGATTTGATATATATTAACTTAAAATACCTTTCCAAAACAGTAAAAAATGTTACAAAAGCTAATAATAAAGAATATATGGACAGATATTGTGGGTGTAATTCAACGCTGGTCGGGGCTGTAGTCCGCATAGTAGTTAGTTTCACACAATATTGTTAATACCTAAAAATATATAAAAAACGATTACATAAAGAGTAAAAATTGTTTTATTAATTAAGTAGGTAGTTATCATATTTAATTTAAATTCTTTGACAAGTTGAAATCACTTTTGACATTGTCGATATTTAATTTCAAATAATTTTAATTTATTGGTTAATAATTTTTATAGCTAGATATTTGACTCAACTTAAAGGCCACCTGAAGAAGCAATCCTAATGCAGAAATAGGTCAGATCTCATCTATTGTGGTTGAATTTTCGAGTTCCCACAGTTTCAAATGTGAACTTAAATATTTATAGAATGTTTTCATTAAACCAGGTTAGTAAATTTAGCTAGATTATTTTTTTTAGATAATTATTGAATAGAGCTTGGTCTGTGGAATATTCATTAGCATACCTAGATGTTTGGTATCATACATATGACTTCATTGATAGGAATTGTAGGAGATTATATATATATATATATATATATATATATATATATATATATATATATATATATATATATATATATATATATATATATATATAGCTTAGCTTAGCTTAAAATACCTTTCTAATAAAGTAAAAAATGCAAAACTGTGTTACAGAATTTGTAACACAGTTTGTAACAAAGTTACAGTAATTTGATTTTTGAATCAATATTAATGAAGTCAACAAGTTTCCGAGAAATTCGTTTAAACTATAACGTTCGACAACGTTGCAGTGTCAGACTGCTGCTGATAATCTATAAGTAAAATTAGTCATAGTGGTGCGTATAGTTAGTGCCTTTAATTTTTCTCTAGTTTTTCTTTGATATTTGTTAATGCACATAAACAGAAATTGAACAATTTTTAGTAACCATAATCAGCTGCATGACATGTTAATTTACGGCGAATCTAAGCAAAACCCTCTGGCTACGAGACGTTTGTACGGTAAACGCTTCTTGCAAGGAACAGACATTTTAAAAACTATTATTCTGTGCTGTGAAAAGAACTGTAAGGAAACCATTCATAGTAAGTACCTATGTTTAGGTGTACCTATCTGAAATTATTATGTATAAATACATAACAATCCTAAGATAGTATGTGAGCGACGTTGTCACATGTCCAAGACCTGTTTGCTGTCATAATTTTGTTACTGTTGGTCAGAGAAAAAAGTGTTAAGTCAAATATATTTTGTTTAGTACTTAACTTGTAAAATTAAGACACTCATATTCCGGACACCCTATATATATACATGGGTGTCAATATAATTTATATTTACAGTTTAGAATTAATTTTTTCAATGTCAATAACTATTAATTAAAAAATAATAACATGTATGTACATATAAATATAAGAATAGATTCATTCAACTAAAGTAAGGTTTTATGGAAGGATTTGGCATATTTTGCGTGTGTAATTGAGTGATGAATAGTAATATCAAATGGCGTCCTGCTGCAGTCAAGACAGGTCAATTTGGGAATTTGCGAGGTGGGCAAGAAAATAGAAAAATGCATAAAAAAATGTAATAACTATCGATCGTACTACTGCGACAACTGTTGATGCGGCTAGCCAACAAGTGCCCTGGACCGGGAAAACGGGGCCTGCGAGCAGGAATTGGTTCATCGGTTTGAACGGACTTACCCCTCTTCGAGCTGATGTGTCCGTAGAGCCTGCTGAGGTCTATGGCCATAACCGCGTAGGGTATAGCAGCACAAATGGCTACAATCACCATAACCAGCAGAAGCGGGTGAGGCGAGACCGCCACCCGAACCATGGCTGGGACACAAAATCGACACTGTCGGGACGGAGGCAGCTCACAATAGAAGGCCTCCCTTCTCTTGCCATTACTTTATATCCACCCGATCGCGACCGACCTGTTAGGTTTACCGCCAGTGGCGGATTTCGCGCCAGGCTATTCGGGATACTTGCTACCTGCGGGAGCATATTTGTAACGGGTTCCACTGACCCCATTATTATCTCTAGAAGACGTAAACTTACTTCCCACATCATAAATTAAATGCTCAACATATATATGTATATATACTTTATATATATATTATACATTCATGTATGTACTTTCAGTATATTATCACAAAAAATTAATTAAAAGTAACTTAAAATTTGTTTTACGTGCATCATTTTTGAACTATTACTGAACAGCTTCGGTATTTTCCAAAAATGCCCCACTATTTGTAATTTACAAGCTGTATCTACACAAATCTGTTACTATATATTTCAGTGTGTACGTTGATGCTACATTACATTTTGTTTATATATTTTCATCTTTCATAACGGATGGCATAATAGTTACTTCCCACTTCATAAATTAAATGCTTAACATAACAGTTCATATTTTACTTCCCAATTTACGAACCAATGCATATTTTAAACAGCATTTTATATTTACACTTGTAATGTAATTTTATTCATTTTTTCATATATATATATATATATATATATATATATATATATATATATACTTTCAGTATATTATCACAAAAAGTGAATTAAAAGTAACTGTTAAAATTTGTTGGGTCAGGTGCATCATTTTTGAACTATTACTGAACAGCTTCGGCATTTTCCAAAAATGCTCCACTATTTGCAATTTACACAAGCTGTATCTACACAAATCTGTGAGTATTTTACTGTGTACGTTGATGCTAAATTACATTTTCTTTATATATTTTCATCTCTCATAAAACAGCATTTTATATTTACACTTGTAATGTAATTTTATTCATTATTTCATATATATACTTTCAGTATATTATCATTAAAAGTGAATTAAAAGTAACTGTTAAAAATTGTTTCATGTGAATCATTTTTGAACTATTACTGAACAGCTTCGGCATTTTCAAAAAATGCACCACTATTTATAATTTACACCAGTTGTACACAAATCTGTGAGTATATATTTCAGTGTGTACGTTGATGCTACATTACATTTTGTTTATATATTTTCATCTTTTATAACAGATTTGGCTAAAATTGCTTTGAACATGTCAAATAAGTCGAAAGTGTAGTAATTTTTAAAGTTTAACTTTCTAGTTTAAGTCATACGTTACTTCGAAAAATACGGCGTAATTCAAACTTATATGCTTTTACAACCCCGCTCAATTGCTGTGCTTGCCTGAGGGATAATAGAACTGCACGTCTGCTAAAGTGAAATTTACTAGCCATCGTGTTATTTACCCCACACTATAATTTTTAATATTTGTATACTTTAAAAGTTTTAATGTGGTAGGATATCTAAATAAATTATTAAAAAAACTTAAATTCTCATTGTTTTATAACTAAAAATTATTGCTACCTAATCATATTCCCGGAATTTTTAGTCAAATTAAGCTACTTTTAATTATAATTTTGCAGATATAAATAGTTAAATCACTATACAACGCAATTAAAAATAATGAAACAACAATAAAACCGTACAAACAAATTGTAGTAAATATTACATCCAGTTTTGTTTTACATAATTAAATATATATTAATTAATAATATATATTTAAATATGAAATTAAATATATATTTGTGTAATGTTTCTATTCAATATATCATTTATTATTTTCGGGAACATTGTCAAGTTGTCCATTTCAAGTTAAAATTTAAAAAATATTGTATTATTTTATTAACCTTAACGCTTCTTATCAAATTTGCGTATAAAATTCAATATTCCGGATCTGCACAATCCCTTCGCCCGTTTTGGTTCCGAATGCTGCCATAAACGTCTCAGTTTCATGTTTCATACCAAACAAATGTAAGGAGAGCGTTAACCATCTTTTTATTCCCCACGACGAGCCTTTATAATAAATATCGAACATTTCACCATCTCTAATCTAATCCTATAGGCTATTTAGAAGGATTAGCGAAACACTATATCTGACTAAAAGTAATGTTAACAATGTTTTATGCCTTACTTCCGTTACAAATGATTTGCATTTAACTAAATTGCGTGTCACTAATCTCAGCGATATGTTAAAAGAATTTTTCTAAGGTTTTAGTTTCGTTTGACATGGTGGGTGAATTTAGTAGAACTTAAAGAAATAGTATCTTGTTAACGATGAAAAATAGGTATACCTAAGTAATCGGTTTTTAATATGAATTTGTGACAGATCGATTGTTTTCGTAACTTATCTTTCGAATACAGAAATATAGATTTGAAAAAGCAATTTATAAACTAATATAAATGTAACATCCTCTATACAAGGTGATTCTAAAAGTAAATAGCATAAATTTAACTGCGTTCTGTAGACTAAACTAAAACGTACAGAGTGTGAAAGGTTGATTCTTGATGACGATTTTTAATTGATGAATTAATGAATTTTGGCACAATCCCAGTACTTTGTATGCTTTTTTTGAAAATCTAAACAGAAATCAATACAGTTTGTCCAGAGCCAGGTAAAAAAACAAAAGACGTAGTGCTTCAAAAATATCCCAACTTGAAATATAGTTAGCTGTTAAATGAAATAATTTTGACATCAATCAATACTTATATGTATGAAAATGTTTATTAGTTTTATAAACAACCTGATACCTGATTAATTATTGAAACTTCCGAGACTAAAAATATTTTACTCCATTTTTTACCCTCAGCTATAATTGGCGAAGTTTGTGCGTATAGATTCGAATCATCCTGTATACAGTTCGATAGGACTTTGGAAAATCTGCCAGACAATGAAAATTACAGTAAAATAAAATACATATATAAGGTCGCCATATTTCTCGCCGTAAAATAATAAAATTTGTGCAGTTCTTAGATCATCTCGAAAAATAAAGCACATAGTAATATCAAAAATAAAATTCTTGATGTTTTGTTTATCCACCTTTACTATTTAAATTCTCCTCAAATAATGAATTTAAATGCGTTTGTAAGACACATTATTTTGCTATTGTAACCCCACATTTTAACTAATATTATAATAATTACATCGTTAAATTTACAAAAATTCCTATTTTGAAAAATCTGTACATAAAAATTTGTTGGTTACACCGCTTTCTGTCGTTATATATTCGTTTTATTTCGGTGTCATGAGATAAAATTCCTGTTATTTGCCAAGTTCTATATTATCCAGTTCTTGAATGTCTAAAATTATTCGTATTTACAGAAAATTTCAATTCAATTACCTAATCCACTACACTTGTTGCTTACTATAAGTAAAAGAACACATATATATTTTTTAAATAAAGATATACTAATCCAGATAATGCATGTTTAATTAGTAGTTACCATAAACCATTTTCCAGGAAGAGCATTTACGGCTTTTGTTATCATTAAAGGCGCCATTTTTATACGCAATTTCTAATAAATTTGTAGTTGTTTTTAGAGGCTGTCTAAAAAAATCTAAACAAGTTAGAAAAATATTTCTTAACTGCGTTAATCAATTCATACAACTTTCTTCTTCGCTGTAGGTATTAAACGTCAGTCTAAGGATTATTACTAAAATATTCATACTCCACAATGTAGACATGTGTTTGGAATATTTAATGCAGTGCAACATTAATATGCACAATGTAGAATAATATTAGCTTACAGCTAAGTAAATACAATTATATACTATCTTTTATCACATAAAAATATGTAACCGGATCAAGATCGGTCACCCCAAGAAGGTTGATCATTAATCCAACTTGCTTCATCTAAGTTCGCATTCATCAAAAGGAAAAAATTAACTTATTAGATATCTCAGTCCGCCCACGGATATAAACGAAAAAATTTAGTGCTTAGCCGCCACTGAGATATCTTCTACCTCTATCTATCAACCTGCGTAACAGCGCAAAGCAATTCTTGGTATCTTGTTGCGCACACACCCACAGTTGCTCTTCTTGGAATCAATATTAGATGTGTAGAAGCAGGGGCGTATTGCGATAAATAATAATTACATTAATGCGTATACTTTAATTGACGGTTTGGATAGTCTTAATGGTTATATATTCGTCCAGCGTTGACCTTTTCCATAATTGTCTTCTATATTATTCATTTTCAGAATTTAAAGAGTCGACAAAATTGAAATACCATCTTTATAATAGATGGGACGTCACGCAACAATTTTAATAGTACTGTAATGTATGCATATAATCGTGACTCAATACAAAAAATAGTTGTTTAAATGTCTCTTATACTAAAAGAATACTTTATTTGATAAAGACTGATCTTATTTGTACACTTGCACTGATATTAATTTAGCTTGTGCTGCATTTTATGAAAAACCACGTAGACCTACTTCAATTTTATGTAATTCTGCGTCGGTTTCGGAAATGTCTGTATGATAAAATTTACGCTTGCATACAGAATATTATATCGTCACTATAACACAGTTTTATGAAAAATCATACAACAATTACGAATTTGACTGTTTCTAACGTAATTGATAATCAAGGTCGGGTGGACACAATATATACCGACTTCTCTAAGATGTTCAGTCGAATAGATCATGGAGTTATTCTCAATAAACTTAAAGCTATAGGATTTAGTGATACACTTTTAATTTAATTTAAGTCAAGCAATATGTATCATATAACCGTTTCGACTCAAAATATTTTGTTCTACATCTGGGGTTCCTCAAATATCTAATCTTGGACCACTATTATTTTTAGGTTTCATTAATGATGTAACTAATGTCATGTATGGTATTATATTTAACGATCTGAAAATTGAAATCCAGGAATGTGAATTTATACAGTATCAATAAGTCGACAAACATTTGAAACTTAGTGCCGATTAATAAATTACAATAAAATATTCAAATATGTAAATCTCTGAGCTTTACATTAATGAAATATTCGATTGATTTTGAATATAAAATCGATTACAAAAATTTTAATTGCTGTGGGGTTATAAAAGATTTGGGTATTATTGTATTACATTGCGCTATCGATATATCGATTTTACCAGAACTTGTGCGACAGCAAAATCGATCTTTGAAAATAAAATGTACGAAACTGAAATAGCAGGGAAACAAAAACATAAGTTCACATATTTCTGAAAATGGTGACTGTAGAAACATTTAATATTATGTAAAAAAGAATTAAATCAACATAAGCAATAAAAAAATGCGGGAAATTTTTTATTTAATAGTATCATGGAATTGTGATAAACGTAACCTTTGTACCAGTCTGAGGAACATCGATTAGTCCCCGTAGGAAAGGTTTTCCCGCTAGGACGCGTTACTTTAACGTGGTCTGAATATAAAAATAATTCTGGATGTATCCAGGGAAAAAGTTGTGGAAGAAATTTATTTTTTCCTCTTTAATTAGTGAGGAAGTGAGCATTATTATGTACACTGTGAGCTCCTTTTCCAGATATAATAATGTTAAATATAAGCAAAATCATACGGAAGTGAAAATACCAGCGGTGTGTGATCTCTAATAAGATTTTATTAAATTTCCATTTTCATGGTCATGACAAAGCTTTGAGAAGCTAGGTAAATCATATTATGGAAGGTATTTTACCTGACAGGGATATTGCTTAGATGTTATTCTACACACGGATATACAAGAAAATTAGATTGAGAATTTTTACGAATTTTGTTTAAAAAATGTAATAACCGTGATATTGAGAGATTATTCTCTGAAGCTATTTACTTGCGGCATAATTCTAGTATTTTTAGTTTAATTGGGTATTTTGTCACACTTCTGAAAAAATGTGCCAAAAGGATCAGTCAAGGGTTATTCTTGAAATTAAGTTTGCCTAACCAAGATTAGACACTACTATTCAGAATCATTCATATTAAAATAATTAGATCTTTTAGGAAAAGGGAAATGCAATACATCGAAATATACATTTTTATTGTTCTTGTAAACTACATATTAAAAATATATCTTAATACTTTGGTAAAAATATTTCTAGATACCTATTAGTTTCATATATACAGATTAAATACAAAATAAGAATTGTATTTAATTAGTAATTTGTAAATTCAGTTGTACTGTACAGTCTATTGCAGTAATAATGACACTCCCTTAAACCAGTTTGTGAACTACTGGAAATTCGGAGTTGAAATTCTATTAAATCTCTATTGGTGAGTGTAAATAAATAAACTAAAAACTAATGTTAAAAGTTGAAACCAAATTTCATTGTTCAAAACAAGCCACTATATTCGTTTTAAAGAGTTCTATTATTATCGCAATAGATTGTAATGAATTGTTGGTACGATTATTTGTACCATATAATGACAATAACTAAAAATGTATAATTTTGTATATAAAAAAATATGATCGATTTTTACAAAAATATTATTTACTGGGTATGATTTTATTTATATTATTAGATATATAGAAGATCCTCTTGGAGGCAAGTTTACAGCAAAATTTAAAATGGTTAAATATGTACAAAAAAAACCAAAATAGTACAGATATATTGGCAATTTAATTATTCAGACGGCAAGATTATAAATTTACAAAATTGAGTGTTTATATATATTTCCAAAAATAGTTGAGCTGCGTTACAATCTTTCGTAACATTGTGATATCGTTAAGCAAATTGCGTATGATGATTTTAAATAATGAAATGGGGCATTAACTAAATATATATCACATCATAGTTGCAGGTGTTTTCAGTACACTTCATATACATTTCTTTTTTTTTGTAGATTTTGTAAAATACCCATATAATTTTCTTCAGTACTACAGACCATCACGTTGCAAAGATAGAGCCTTCATAGCAAATGGCAAAATGATACAACAGTGGCAATTCTTGGTATTTCAAGACTAAATAAAACAAAATGTTAACAACCTAATCATGTATATACAATTGTAGTTTTTTTATGCACGAATTTGTAATATCTAAAAAAATACAAAACTGATTTTTCTACACTCTCAACACAACATGCCACTGTCAATAACTTATCTTTTAAAATTTAATATTAAATTTTATGAAAATAATGTTATGAATCGATGTAAATGACTAGAAGACCTTACAACACAGTTATTTAAATAAAGGATTCTGGATTCTATCAAGTTATTAGAAAAGCAGTAGAAGAGAGCAGAAAATATATCATTATCAAATTACATCATTCTTTTTAAAATAAACTTAAAATTATTTACTTAATTTTAATTTATTATTTTACTTTTAAAGATTTCTGTTCAAGAAATTCATCCAATTGATTTTTAAATGATATATTTTTTTAAGAATTCTCTGCTACTCAAGTTTAAAATATGTACAAAATAAACTATTACAACTGATACGGTTTGTATGTAAGAACACAATAGAAAATAAATAACTTATCTACATGGGTGTTTCAGAATCGACAGGAATTTGGCTTTGTGACGAATATGCTGGTGGTCCGTTGTTTAAGAACGCCATTGATCTCATACTGTTCCTATTAGGATTACTTCTTTTCTGTGGTACTTGTGGTGTGGCATGGCTATGATAATGTTTAGGAGGTGAATAGTTCAGAGCTCTAGTACCGTGAAAATTTGAATAGCTCGATCTAACCGATGCAGGTCTGTTATTATAGAGATCATCTAAGTCTTCAGTATCATTCAAAGAGTGTTGTGACGATTGTTGGTAAGTCGGATTAGCATGACCATTTTGCCAGTTTTGATGATTTATCAGATTATTATTCGATGCACTGTAATAGTTTGGTAATGGTGATTCTATAGGAGAAGGACTAGCTGGACTGTCGTATGCCTGACATTTTTGTTGTTGCTCTAACAGACGTGTCACTGGGTTTTGTGCCATTCTTCTGGAACTTCTTGTCGATGATCGCGATTGTGAATGTCTTCTGCTACTCGTACTATGCCTGCCTGATGATCCTCTCGTCATAACACTACGTCTCTTCACTCTACGAGGCGTCATTGGTTTTGGAGATACAGGGGGAGGCAAATGATCAAAATCATTATCACTATCACCATGTCTATTGTCTAGTTGGGAACTAAATTCGATAGAGTAAAGAGACATCCTCTGTTTGGTACTTTTTCGAGAGGATTTACGTGACACTGTCAAAAATGAAACTTGTTAATTAATAAACTAATTGCAAATGCATATCTAAAATATCCAAAAGCCTTCTTGATATGTTTTTGGACATTTGATATGTTCGAGGATGAAAATAGAAACAAAATTAAGTGTTTAATGCACTGTCCATCATGCACTGTTTTTTAAAGTTAATATGTATGAAGGTGTCGTTTTATCTACTTCTAGAAGATATTAGTATTTGTCTCCATTATTGTATGTAAAAAGTGGATAGAAAAAATGCAAACGATAAAAATAAATAGTTTATTAGTCACTTAAGAGTAAATACAGAGAACATGCAATAATAATTAAGAAACTACCATACAAGCAGATAAGTATTATTAATAGCTTCAACATAGCAAAAAAATAAGTTAAAAACTATATTAGCTTAGACTAAACTACTAAAAGCATAATTAAATATAAAATGTCAGTTGCAACTTGTTTTTTTTGTACTTATTGCTGCAAAGAAAAAATTGAAATAATTTTCAAATTATTAATATTTTAATTTGTTATATATTTTTAATATAATCACTTTACTACAATACTACAGTCAATAAAAATAATTTTATTTTTTGTCAAGTAGAAATTAAGCAGCGATTTTTATTTATTCCTCTTTTTTAATAAAAAGTGGGTAAATAACAGATTTGACTAGAAATTGTATGTCTCATTATATGTCATAATATGCATCAGTATGCAAAGACTTAGGTCGAATGGATCCCTTTTGTCGGTGAGCTTTAGTGAGTGTGTTAAAGGAATTGCTCCTCCTCATAGGATCGCGAATGGCATCGACATATACCTTTTGGTTATTATGGCGGATATACTTTTGTGAGTTAGTTGCCTTAGGGTCATAAAAGTAATTTTTGGGTGTTATGTTAACACGTTTGTTAATATTGTGCAAGTTATCATTGGAGCTCACATACATTGGATGTAATAAATAATTATCGGGCCCATCTGGCTTCTCGAAATTAACTGAAAATAAAGATAAAGCGATAGGCTACATACTACAAGAGAGGTGGGAAGAATGTACAGTATCTACAAGATGCATTAGGTGCATTCCCATGTACCGTCACTTACCAAATAGATTGCGAATCAAATCCACCAATGAAATCAACTGCAAGCATATGATTAATTTGATCTATAATTAGTTGATTATAAAAAATTGTTTACTTTTATCGTGTTTTTTTTTTTAAATTTAGATGTACTATAATAATATATTAGGTAGGTAAAATCTTTTATAATCATACTAAGATGAGCATGTAATTGTTAGTGGAAGGTCTACTGGGAAAAATTACCAAAGAAAGGTACTTACAAGTATCATCGTCTTCTCTAAATGATCGACAGAGGCATATGCTTATTACGCTGTTTAAGAGCTGAAATATAAAGTCTTATTTAGATTGTCCATTTTTTTGCAAATAATCACGAAAACAATATTTTTTACTTACAGCAAAATAACATTGCAATCCAGCTTGAAATACCTCTACATAAATATATTTAACTAAACAACCTTCATATCCATTACTGTCCTTTCGAACTTTACAACCAGGACCATTTTCTTTCCACCAGCTATTACTATTGGGATCTAACTCCAGTACTGCATTATTCTGAAATTATTTGATTTAATTGATAATGTTTTTTTTTTAAATAATATATATGATAAGTTAATCAAATTCTCAACCAAACTTACACCTTTGTTAAAAATTGTAGATAAAATGTGAGTCATAAAATGATAAAACATTTTTTATCTTAAGGAATAAATACTTTAAAAAAACTGTTCATGAAGTAAAAATATTTCATAAAACTAATAAAAATAAACCAAGGATATTATATCAACAGCACATTAGTCAACATGCAAATATTAGTAGTTTGTCATACTCACCTCATGGTCTAGACCAGCAACATCTAAATATAAACAAATCATAAAAATATTCCACGCCAGCCAAAAGACATGCCATAGTAGATACTGGAATTAAAGTTGTGAGTAAAATACGACTACTTAAATGTAAGTTACTTACTGCTACAATGTATTTCGTTCGATACTGATAAGCTCCAAAAAATCCAAAAATAACAAAAACAATTTCAAAAAAGTTTACTAAAATAGGAATCCACAGAAACCCTAGGAAATCAAATACCTGTCTCACAACAACTGACAACTAAAATTGATAAAAATCATTTGGTATTTTAGTATTCATATATGATAATTGGCACTTACGATTTGTAAAACACATACTGACAAAAACAAATTCCTTCTCGCGCAAAGTCCCATGTCCCAGGGTTTTTATATTCTTAACTATTTAGTTTTATTTTACTACTTTTGCAAAATCCACTCCTGCCATTTCACCACCATTTTTAATACATAAACCTTAAACAGTATATTTCTCATAGAAAAGAAAACATTGCACCTAGAATGATTAATGCAAATGACAGGAAATGCAAGAAAATACAAGATACCTGTTAAGTGATGCACCAGCTCAATTCTATTGTTTAATTTTCTCAACAGTCTTATTCACATGTTTTCGTCTCTCTCTTGAAATTTTTGTGATTTGATCATTTCATTAGCTGTTAGTTCACTACACAGGTGAATTTAACTGACAGTGCAACTTGCTACTTGCTTACACTCATTATCATTTGACTGTAATCCATAATAAGCAGGCAAAATTTGAAGAAGAAGATGAGGTAGGTATTAAGTATACAGATTCCATTTTGTATATTGTTCATTTATTTAGTGTTGAAATGTTAGATGTCGCAGGGTGTTGTGTATTTTTAGTTGCCTAACCAACTGCAACTAAACATTCAACTTGCAATACTACTATAGGTAGGTAGGTATGTTTCATCAACGAATTTTAATAAAAATTATATAGTACATTTCTTCAATTATTTTCTGCCAGATAAATATGAATTTAATGATTTAATTTTAATGAAAATGTTTAAGTAAACAACATCTATAATTTATCTACAGATTCCACATCAAAACGGTAGGGGATAATAGTTCAGACATTAGTTAATTTATTGTTATTGGAAGTAATTTTCAATTTTGCTGTTAGTTATTTAATTGATGACGGGTACATGATATAACAAACATAATATGTTTTGTTTCGAATATTCTGCATTTAATGCATTTTGTAGTATTGACGACTACAAATAATGAAATGCAAGTCAGCTACTTGTTTAAATATACTGTAGCAATCATTAATAGGTATAATGCAAATTACAAATCTTACAGTTGGGTCAATTGTTGTGAACTTTCGGTTAGTGACTGAACTTGATACGGTTGCTTCAGAAAAACGATAAAAATGTACTCTATGGTGGCGGGTTAAAAAAATAAAACAATGGTAAAAAAATCTTTTACACTGAACGGGATTTACTTTTATCTATATTTAAAATTCTTTAAGAATGAATAAGTATTAAATATGATAATATTTTAACCTCGACTGGTAGAAGATTCGGTAAATAAACACTAGTTTTAGATAAACAGCTAGTTTTTATTGAATCAAGAAATATTGTCTTGACAGATAAGTAAGAGCAACAACTACTGTAGTCTCGGGCGCATACATCTTCATTCGTGTTATTGCCAAGTGTACAGTTTTCAAGAAATAAAATTTAACTTGAAGCACTGAAAAAATAACTTGTGTTTATCCAAAAACTGTGTAGTGTTTAAGTGAACAGCTTGGTTCTTTTACAATGGCTAAAGATCTAGAGAAAACCAACATTTTGTAAGTATTTTTAATGTTAAATTCAAATAGGTGTTAATTACAAATATTGTTGATTTAGGGGTTTCAACGGTAATTATTATGGGTCGTTGAGTAGAAATAATAGCGTAACGTCACCATCTAATATTTTGTCACCAAGAAGGGTTATATATTGTGTGCATGGCAAAGCTAGTGCAGGCTGTTGTAAAGTTTCGGAAGGCGAAATTGTAGATATCATTTCGGATGAAGATAACATAAGCACCCACACCAAGGAAAACACAGATACAACAGAACTAAGTATACTTTAATTTATTATATTTTTCTTAGGATATCTTTTTATTGCGTATAGTAGTTCCATAGATGCATTCTTTTTATTTATAGATTACTTGTGCATTTGTGAATATTTTTGCTTTTCATCTTGCATTCATGCACCTCTGCAGTAGAATATTGAACATGGTTTTTATTTTTACATCTATTGATATATCTATGTTTAAATGGAATAATACATTTTAAATTTGATTGATTCTTCATCAAAATTTATTGTGTAACAGATTTATGTCCTCTCCCAGTATATTATAAAACTATTTTTTAGTACATGTTATTTTTTAGCGGAGTAATTTTTGCATTTTTTTGTATAAAATAACTATGACAATTCAAATGATTAAAGGTCATCATTAGAATACTGTTAACAAGAAAATGAGCTACTGACTTCTAAATAAATAGGTTACGTGATAAATTATTATTGTTAGTTTAAACTGAGTTATTTATGGTCAGAGAATACACTAAAAAAAAGATTTTGTCTAATAACTTCTGGGGTCAGCGAAGGGATTGATTTAATAAATTTAGCTTTGCCTAATTGCAACACAAGTATCTCAACTATAAATGTAGTAATTATTATTATTTACAATATTAGTGTAAGCAGTAAGTCACATTACAAGATGGAAACTATCATCTAAAAATCTATCATTTCTTTTTTCAGAATAATAAGAGTACTATTTAGATATACAAAATTACAACTGTGGGAACTTGAAGAACTGAACAGATGGCATCATGTCATACTTGTATCAAAAATCAAGTATAATATTACATTATTAAAGATAAATTTATGAAAACTAATATTTTTATGATTTTTTTTAACTTAAAAATGGTGTAACCGTTTCATCATAGTATATATATTTTTTCCGTTTTGTTGTGTCGAATTATCTTTGCACGTTTTGTTGCACAACATATGTACCTGCCTCAGATGTTGAAAACTATTCTTATCAGTTAACGTTCCATTGATTTTATCTTGTACTTATATGCGTCTTATATAAACATAAAAGCGTAAAATTTTTAGAAAGTTTATTTACACAGACATAAACAAATTAGTTCAAAGATTACCCCAGTGAAACATCAAAATATGTTTTGGTTTTAGAGTGCAAAATATATATAATATTGCTTGTATGGAAATATACCAAACGAAGTGATTATTAAGTAACAAAATCTGTCTGAGAAATTATTAGGGGATTGATACGAGCATGATTTGGAATTATGTTTGTACGTGGACGAAATAGTTTGATAATGATTTATCTATTTTATCAGTGATTTGTTTATTAATGATTACTTAAAATCATATATACCCACCCAAACGATTTGTTTGATGGAACTGATTCTGAATCGAAATTTCCTCGTTTTATATTTTCATCCACTAAACTTACATTTTACGATAAGTCAAAAATATATGCAGGTAACCAATGTAGACCTGTAAATAATATTTACTTGGCTCTATAGAGCGAGAGAAATAGTTTTAGTACTTTTGATGAAGTAATTAATTTATTTAGAATGCTGAAAGTGAACAAGCTAATAAGAATAATTGTAATAGCAATAATGGGCCATTCTGTTAGATAAAATTTTAAACAATGGTTAATGATTTCCACTTCTTGATGTTCGTGCCGAGTGCACTATTACGTAGAGACGATTTTTGATAAAATACTTGGGGTATCAAATAGATTTTACATATTTATGGTACAAGAATTTATTTTAGCTTCAGCATCATCAAAAGAAACTAACTATTAATTTTTACCATTGTTTTACACAATAGCTATTTTATGAAATTTCTAATTCTTTTATTGTCAAGTGTTAAGATGTGTTATTTTTTAAAATATATTTAAATGACGCATGTTTATCTAAGGACTTATTGATACTAAAGGGTACCCACACTGCATACTCACGAAATATTTTGTATGCAATTAATAATTGTAAATGTAATGGAATATGTAAAGGAGGATTTATGCGTATTTTTGTAATAAATAAACCGTAAATAAATAACAAATAAATCTGTAAGTATTAATTTATCAGTGAAAAGAGTAAGCACTATATATTTTGATTTAATATTTTCCTTGTTTTACAACAAAATTTAACATAAAAACATAAATATAAGGATTTACGACTTTTCTCTAAAAATTTCTGGAATTTGCAAAATCATTTGAAATATAATACTTGAAAATAAATCATTTGATGCATTCATTAAAATTCCTTGTATTATTGTGATACAATATCTTGTTTATACGTTACAGTTTTGCACACAGCCCTTAAGTTTTTTATCGAAATTAAATATTTATATTTGAATTGAATAAAGAAAAAGTGGATAATGGGTTACCAGAGATCACGTGATTAAATTTCTTATCACATTGTTAAATTTACTTACATTAGTAGAAATGAAATTCGCAATTATTTTCATTAAAGGTGTAGGTGTAAAGGTGTATGTGCATGTGTAGCTACTGAAGATGACAGTAATAGACATAGAGGGTACCGTATCTTCATTTGTATTTAATAATAAAAATTGTAACAAAATATAATAAATATCTTCAAATATACGAAAATGAGTATTATTGATAAAGTTGTTATAATTTTAGTTAATAAACACTGCCACCAAAAGGGAGCTCCTGAAGTAGATAAAAGAGCTAGAAGGAAGCTAATAATAGCTAGTATATTATGTGTGATTTTTATGGTAGGAGAAATTGTAGGTAAGATTAAAAAAATATTTAATTTATTTTTTCTCAGTATTAGAAATTTCGTTACATTTTTACATGGTTTTACAGGTGGATATATATCAAATAGCTTGGCAATAGCGTCAGATGCTGCACATTTGCTAACAGACTTTGCCAGTTTCATGATATCATTATTTTCTTTATATATGGCCAATCGTCCGTCGACGAGAAAAATGTCGTTTGGATGGTACCGCGCTGAAGTTATAGGAGCTTTAACTTCCGTCCTACTTATATGGGTAGTCACAGGAATTTTAGTTTATTTAGCAGTACAGAGGATAGTTAACGATAGTTACGATATAGACGCCAAAGTAATGTTGATAACTTCTGGAATTGGAGTTGTTATCAATCTTGTGTAAGTTCTACTTTGACCAAAACTCAAATATAACTCATACACAGGGTGACATGAAAATACGTATACGAAAATAAATTCAAAATAGATGAATTGAAGCCAATTTTCCTTGAAAATTTGCTCATGATTTTTTTATTATTTTTTGTGTATTGTCAAACACTGTAAAATTACGTTTTCTAATAGTATAGTGACCGGCTATGGGCAATATGGATATTTTTATCGAGTAACTGGACGTATTTGATCCAGTTACAAGTTTTGTACCTCTAAATCGTGGAAACAATTTCGAATATAAGTAACAGGAGCGTGTGGTCAAGTTTACGTCGTACACGTATTGCTGTTTATTTCAAAATCACCCTGTATATGCTATAGTATATAAGCTAATATATTTTAGTTTATATCATTTAGAATGGGATTAACCTTGCATCAACACGGCCATACGCATAGTGGAAGAGGTTCTCATGAGCATTCACATAATGAAGAAAATATAAACGTCAGAGCAGCATTCATCCACGTTTTAGGAGATTTCCTTCAAAGTTTTGGAGTGTTTGTCGCCGCAACTGTTATATATTTCAAGGTAAATATTTACATTTTTATTCATAACATTATTTCATAGTGCAATGTCGAAATATTGTTTCACCATTGTTCTCAATTCTGCACTATCTGTTAACAAAATTGTATCATATTATCAATTAGTACAAAACTATTTCCTTTTTGCAGAGAGATTGGATGATAGTAGATCCAATATGTACCTTCATATTTTCAGTCCTTGTGTTGATAACAACTTTCGCCATAATCAAAGATGCTATAATGGTACTTATGGAAGCCTTACCTAAGGGTATCGATTTCGAAGAAGTTATGAATATTCTACTCAATATTGAAGGAGTGAAAAGAGTTCATAATTTAAGGATTTGGGCGTTGAGTTTGGATAAAATTGCCATGTCTGCTCACGTTGCTATAAGTAATTATAATTTTGTATTGATTAATAATAGAAAAATATAATGCATCATGCTAAATCGTTACTTATCCTAATGTTATGTCTTTAGGTCCAGGAACAAATCCTCAAAACGTCTTGATGGTAGCTACCAAAAATATCCATGATAAATTCAATTTCTTTGAAATGACTCTGCAGATAGAAGAATTTCAAGATGCTATGGAGAATTGTGTACAATGTAAAAATCCTAATTAGTATAACTGTTATTCCTTTATTTATTTATTTTTTTGTTATAATTTTTTTTAATTTAGATTTTTTTGTTGTTTAATAAATTTTTTATATCAGATACACATTTTTTTTTGCAAAAATAAAATTTGTGAATCATATATTATGAAATACTTATACTATAAAAATGAATATAATTACGTAAAAATCAAGGACTGACACTGAGGTCAGTGTAAAATGTCGCTTTTGTCTTGCGTCTTCAGAAACAGCAACTGGCAGAATATACACACAACGTCAAAAGTCTTGGACTCCCCCTCATTCTTGTTAAATAAATCTTTCTGTCAAAAAACCAAATACATTTATAAAAGTATATTGTTTGCTATATCTTTTTTTTGTGAAAATAATATGTTCGAAAAACTGAGAAAATTAAAAACCAGCAAGTGTTTTTGACAAAATTTATTAAATCAAAAAGAAGTAACAAAGCAAGGTCTCTACTTGACTAATTGTCGGTATGACCTCCACCACTTTGCAATAGCATATTGACATGCCTGTGCATTGAGATAATCAAGCGGTTAACGATCTCTTGCGGAATTCCTCTTCTGCCGCCACGACTAACTCATCTGCAGTCTGAGGTGGAGGAATATGGTTATGAATGGCTCTAGCAACGAAATCCCATGTTTTCAATAGGATTCATGTCAGGAGAGTTGGCTAGCCAATCTAATCTATTGATATGTCCTGTTTCGAGTGCCTCTTGAACCCTTCTTGCGCGATGTGGTCGAGCGTTGTCGTCCATAAACACAAAAATTTCACCTAATTCATTACGTAGGATTATTACTTGTTCGATGTAAATTTGATTGGTATGCGAATTAGTGGGGTGCGGCGGTTTAACTTTATTCCACCCCAAAACATTACGGTCGGTTGCTCATATGGAGCAACTTCACGACCTGATTCTCTCCAGACTCTTTGTCGATTGTCATCAGTAACCAGCCCAATTCTGGTTTCGTCTGTAAATAAGCCCCACTGCCACTGGCGTAAAAGCCAACCCCTATACTCTCGTGCTCACTGGAGACGCGCAGCACGATGCCTTGGAAGTAGAGTGGGAACCCGTAATGATCTTCTAGCACATAAATTTGCGTTGTGGAGTCGTCTTCAAATAGTAGGTGTCGATATAACGGCGAAACGTATCTTGAAAGTGGGCCCTGAGAGCTGAAGCTGAAGATGTGCTATGTCTACGGGCATATTGCACCAAATACTGATCCTCCCTTTCATTAGATACTCGAGGACGTCCACTACGTGGTCTGTTTTCCACTATATCAAATTCTTCATATCTGTGTTACTATTCGTACAACAGATGATCTAGGAATGCCTAACATGTTCGATATCTGATGATTAAAATGTCCTGCATCATGTAAAGCAGCCATTCTTGCTCGGCTAAATTTCACGTTCTTGCATTATAATGTACAAATATTCAAAGGAACACTCGGTTGAATACATTGCTAAACTGACCAGATTTGTAAAAAACATGGGTAATGGAGGTTTACCACATTAAGAAAAAACACTAGGTTTAATCGAATCATTTTATATACAGGGGATCCAAGACTTTTGACGTTGTGTGTATATGATGTACCCTAGAAGGTCATAATAGACTCCTTTGTTGCAGTGGCGGTTGGTTTTTGGCTCACTCTCTAGAAAACTAACCTAATAATGTTTAAAAATATTGTTTTTCTTTATTCTAAATTTCAATCATCACCGTGACATTTCAAACTCTCATGATTATATCCAAGGGCAGGAAAAAACTACATTTCCTAAAAACGGCAAAATAATCTGTAATCCTGAAAATGAACTAAGAAATATGAAACAAATAAATCGAGATTCCCATGAAACATTTATTATTATCTCGTAACTCACCTTTTATATAACACATATTTAGGTACTTACATTTAAATTTTCTACCTGCCTAAGTAAACAGTTAATTTCTCTATTACTAACGTAGTGTCTAGTAAATTTTGTTTCTAGGTATATGCATTGGTATATGTATGCGCGTAATAGAAAGATTTGTATTACAATTGTGGTATGTATATACATTTTTGATTATTCTGTTACATGATGTGAAGTGTGAGTTGCATAACAATGATTAGTACTACTTTATAGACGTCAATAATACATGCTTTCGTACATTTAGTATGATTTAATACATTGTTTTGCATATAGTGACTCAAAAGAAATGTGTCGCTCTTTTATTGGAGAACCTTCTGCAGTGAATATATTGTCATAATTGATAATAATCAATTTCCGTTTAAGTCACTAAGGATTTCAATTTTTCCAAGCTTTTAACCTAATATGGTTTAATTAATAAATAAGAAAGAATTAAAATGTATCAAAAATATTATATATTTCAGAATATAAAATTTTTTAATATAATAAATACTTAACAAATAATTTGAATTAAACATACAAAATTTACAACTTATATGTGGACTTATTGCTAATATAACTATATCTTTAATAAATACGAGATTCTTAAAAAAATCAGTCATTTTATCTAAAAAGTAGATGGCATTGGTTTTAAATTAGCTACAGAACTTGTTCTCCTAACTTTTACACCTGCTAATTTTCTTTCAATGTCTGCTAAACTTTGCCCCCTAGTTTCGGGGACAAAGAGGATTGTGAATACTAATCCTACTGTCACGATGACACCAAATATCCAGAAAGTATAATGGTTGCCAATGAGCTTAATAACAGGCAAGAATGCTTTTGTAACTCCAAAGGTACACGTCCAATTGAACGCAGTGGACACTGAGGCAGCTGGTCCCCTAATTTTGGCTGGTAAAATTTCTCCCATCATCAACCATGGGACAGGGCCAAAACCAAGAGAGAACCCTAATACATATATCACAGAAGCAATCAGTGGTAACCATCCAAGTGGTTTTACATCTACAATTTTCTCATTTAGAAGGAAGAAGTACGCACCTAGCACACCCAATGAAATAATCATAGATACGCTAGAAATATACAAAAGTACTTTTCTGCCTAATCTGTCGATTAAAATTGCAGCTATAAAAGTGGAAATAAAATTAACTACTCCCACAATAGTTGTGCATATACTTTCATCTAAAGAACTACCAGCATCCTTGAAAATTTTAGTTGTATAAAATATAACAGCATTGATGCCACTTAATTGTTGGAAAAACATTAACCCTAACACAATGGCGAGGAGTTTTAAGTTGTTTTTTGAAAAGAGAACTAAAACGCTCTCATTCTTTTCATCCGAGTCCTTCTGAATCTTCAGGATTTCGTGGAATTCCTTATCAATATCAGTTTCTGAACCCCTCAACCACTGAAGAGCTTCCCTGGATGTTTCTTCTTTTCCTTTAGCAACCAAGAATCTAGGAGTTTCAGGAATTAACCATATCAAAATCAAGAAAGGTAATGATAGAATAGCACCAATGAGAGCTAATTCTTTCCATCTGTAGACTGTTCCAAATAAGAAACATACTAAGATGCCAATGTTACCAAAAGCAGTTGGCAACAATCCTAGAGTACCTCTAACTTCAGGTTGGATAGTTTCTGCTAAGTACACAGGTAGAGTTAGTGAAGCGATGCCAACACTGGCTCCAACCATAGATCTGCTGACATATAAGTACACGTAATTCTGGGCGAAGTAGCTGATAATCCATGCTGCTAGGAAAAGGATGTTTGTTAATAGGATCGTCCATTTTCTGCCCAAGTATTCAATGGAGGTACCACCACAAAGCCCTCCCACCAGAGCGCCTAGTGGCATTAAACTTGAAATCCAAGACATCTGTAACAATGATAAGATTTTTTAAAATTTAAACTTAAATTAAAAGTCTATTCAGGAACTTTCATTTAAAATAATTTCATGCTATACTATATCTACTGAGCAATTAATTGTAAATTGACTGACAAAAATTTAAATCAACCATTTTTAAAAGCTTCAATATATATTCAAAAAAACGCTGTAGCACGGTCCAAATAAAAAATATCCAATGCAACAACAGAAAAAATTGGTAAATATAAACGTACCTTATCTTCTTGAAGACCAAAATCCTCTTCTAAGGATAGTTGAGCAGGAGAGGTATAAGCAGACGAGTATCCTATGATCATAGACACCCATGATACCGCGACAGCTGCTAGCAACTGAAAAGAAGAACGGAATATTAGCACTTTATCATCCTCGACAATTTTTTTTGATCACCTGAGAAAATGTGCATTTAGGTCTAGGTTCATTTTCGGGTATCGAAAAAGTAACGTGCGTATCAGCTCGTACCAAAACTTTCATGATTGGTTTAACGATTTTAATATCGACGCACAGATGTTAAAGTCACCAGAGATCACACGACATTTAATAAACTATGTACGATTTGATTGAGAGGCTTGTTAAAAACTATTTCATATGTTATATGAGTCGGTTTTATAACGTCCTAATAACCCCCTCTTTTGAAACTTATTTTTTATTATTCGTTTCATGATTTGTTATTGTCCTTATTATTTTATAATTCATTAATAATACACATTCTCAATCTACTTATTTGAGACGAGCGTCGTTTTGCTGTTGCTAATTATGATATTTAACAAATTAATGTTCGAGAATAACAAAACACTACTATCCAAATAAAATATCGTCTTACACATTCAATTACATTTTATTGGGTTACGGATTATACCAAATTAATTAATATGCACTTAAAAGACGACCTTCTAAAATTATAGGTAAAGGTTGTCTTTAACCAGATTCAAAATGCATTTCGCAATAAAAAAAACATAGTTATAGCTGTGGTCATAAGTGGTCCTATTTCTGAATTACAGAATATAAAAAATGCATATAGTTAGAGCAATCAATTTTATGTCACGAGTTTAATTCTGTATAGATTTTTCTCTATGAGTCTTTGTTAAAATTTTAGTTAGTATAGAAGTTTTGGAAAATTTAGTGAAAACTTACTTGTCTTTTGATTTGCCATATTGAGAAATCCTTTGTTTCCTCTTGAGCTACAGTTTCTTCATCACCTTTTTTCTGCAAAGGCTCAATTTCAGGTATTGTCATTCTTAAATTTTCTTCTAAAGTACCCATTTTTCTTTGGAAATTGATAGTTGAATTCGACTGGAAGTCCCCAAGAGATGAAAGATTTGTGGCTGTTGTACAAGTTGACATGCACGGGCTGTCTGTGGTCTGCAGCCGTTGGTGATTGCCATTCTATAAACAAGAGTTTTTGATAAATAATGACCTTAGGTCATGTAAATATTTGTAATAGTTCATAGGTTCTCTAACTTATACGCTACTCAAAAATAATGCGCATCTACAGAACAATACATCCGTCGGAACACTCGACACGCTAAAAATCGAAAAAAGTTTATTCAAATAGAGAAATATTAAGTTTTAACGAAAAACTTCTTTGAATTTCTTACTGTGCTGTCATCTGTTGTGTGAGGCATCATTTTTGAGTGCGGGTGTTAACTTTCTTCAGTCTAACTCGTGTACAGATTACACTGTTTACGTAAATCTCCCACTATTTTTCCGATAAGCGTATTAAAAAAAAAAATAGGTTTGGATTTATCCAGTATTGGTCATTCTTTCACTGTGTGACAAAGATTTTGAAACCGAGAATGACGTTATTAAAGCACATTTTATGTAACGAGTTTTAACTGTGAGGGAAACAGCAAAAAACACTATCTGTAGTGCTTCAGAAATTGCTACAATGACTACGCTGTTGAAAAAAATTTTGATAGATTGCCAATATAGGTATCATGTGGAGTGTCTTTGGTGGAAGGTTTATTATTTTAGGATCACTTAATTTTAATTTCTGCCAAGCTGTTTTTTTTGTATTTATCAGTAAGCGATTGTTTATTATTATCCATTAAACTATGCATTGTTTCAGAAACTGCACCTGTTTTAACACAAAGTTATAGTAAAAAATAACGCAACGCTATTGTTTTATAAAGTAAGGCGGTCAAAACTTTAATCTTTTCATGATGTACCTACGTTGTTTTTGTTAGTTAATTAAGTACTTATACTTTGACTTAGATTTAATAATTTTAATAATTGTAAAATAAATATTAATAAGAAATATCTCAAGTAAACATGTTTGAAACACAGAAAAAGTAAACAAATTATGGTTCTATATAAACAATGTACACTAAATTTATTGGTCGTATTAGAGGCATAATTGTTTACTTTGTTGTATGAAATATTTAATATATCTGTATGGCAATATCAAACACACTTCAGAGGCGTGAAGGTTTATTCGTTTTTGTTGCAAATAAATTAATAGCTAACATAAGATATTAGCAATTACAAATTTCTAAACGCGTGTTTGATCATGGGTGTTTATTAAAAAAGAAATGATAGTTCACTTATAAGTCCTACCTGATCAGTAGTTTCACTCATTGAATTCATCAGTATCGAACACTAATTAATTGACTAATGATCAATTTAAGCACCTGTGTATTCTTATAAAATCAATTTTACCGGCCAAGTACGACTGTGTTCGTTAAAAGCCGGTTTTAAAAGTGTACTTCCGGTTCGCCGGAGTATGTGTGACCTTGAGAACCATTTTTAGAAAATATCTTTCCCCGTCCGTTCCAATCCGTTTCTTCTTTGCAAATTTCAAGGTTCTCAAGTACTTATCAGTTATGCAGTTACGGTATTTTCATCAAATGATGAGGGTGAACTTGATTTCAATATTTGAACGATTTTATACTTTTAGGTGCGTCAGTAATTTTTTCAATTAAAAGTGTTTAATCAAGTTAATGTATTATTATGAAATTTGAATTGGTATAACTCATGATGTTACTTAATAATTTTAATTGTGTTTCATTTCAATTTCCGAAATTTAAAAAAAAATCAACGTGGGTACTATTAGTCGAGTAAATTTCCCAAGTGCGGTCCTGTGGTAACCTTGATGCCTCTATATACGTTGGTCGAAGCCATGGGTCGTCACTACCTCTATTACCTTGATCGCCTATTTCACTACTTGGTAGGTGCACTTCGTCCGCAAATTATTTTTTGTACTGCTACTATTTTTTGAATGAGGCTAATGAAAATTTAGCTCCTCATAACTTAAAATAAAAATTGTCATATTTTTCCTTTATAATATTTTCTTAGACAGATGTTTTTTTTTGTTGAGTTTTGTGAGAAATAAAATGTAGTTATAGCCCTAGGATTAAATTATATAAATATGATTATAATTTATAATAAATATAAGGTGCAGATCCGTACTTCAATATTTTTAAGACAACTCAGATGGCAGTAATTTTTAACTATATATTTGCAAATATGTTAATGAAATGCATTGAAGGCATCATGATTCACTTAAAATATTTCATAACATATTTGCACATATGACTGTTCTGGTTCTGTTTTGTTTATCATACATACATATTTCAACTATGAATATAACAATAACATTTGCATGTCCAATACAGTACACAATACTTTCATATGTTTTTACTATGTTCTAATTATGTGCTATTTTGTGTCAGTTTTCAAATGTACTTACACTTAGTGATCGAATTTAAAAGATTAAGGAAACAAGTGAGTAAATAATTTAATTTAATATAAATACCAAGTAAGTCCGATCCTGTCCAAAAAGATACAGCTAATTAAACAACATTTTATTGCTTAACATTTCGCAAATATTCATAGCGGAATAATTTCATTTTCATATGTTTTAATTACTTGTAACTTTCGCAACTTTGGAGTTTTGTCATTTGCAATAAATTTATTGATTTTTTGGGGGACGGCAAGATTTTTTAATTAGGATGTCTAACCGCACATTTTGAGTGCCTGTTTCTCCGTAAATATTTTATGCGGAGACTACGTACTTACATGTTGTCGTTTTAAAAATACTCCTAGCGTCGCGTGGCTGTTTCTTATGTAGTTTTAATTCAGTAAAATTGGTGAAAACTGAAAAGGCCCGCTGTTTACTCGAACGTTTCGGGAGAGTTGGATCTGCGCATCCGTGTCAAACAACCGGTGAATTCGAATCGACCGGTGGAATGGAAAGAGAATATTCTAGAATCCAAGCTGCGATGTTCAGCGCAAAGGCTTTCGTAGTAAATAATGTTCAAATCGCAGTGGTTGCCATGCAGGAGGTCTTGTTTCATGAATTTAAAAGCGTACTGCGTAAGTACTGCGATTTTTCAACTTTTTTTTTTTTTTTTGGAAATTTGCGGACGTTGGCAGTATTTGATATTGACGCTAGATGCGCGGGTATAAAATATTCAAACCTCCACACCTCGACACAGCTGACCGTAAAATATATTTTTGCTATAATAGAAAGGTATTAAATTATGTTACAAAAACTTACCCATTTTTGGCGATTCCACTGATAAAAAATGTTAGCCCAGGCTGGTTGATTTGTAGCAACCCTGTAATAATTTCCACTATTAGAACCGGGCATAATCACAATTTTCTCATAAAATGATATTGATCACTATGAAAAATATAAACAAAAATGTCTTTGACACGCTTTTGTTTATTTACTTTTTTTGAATTATGACAGAGGCCGACGACGATTTAAAAAACACCAACTGTTGAGATTCAGAGTGAGAAGTATACAATGAAGAGAGAATAACCATGTTACTCGTTATATAGTGTTATAGTAGTTAGGTACACCTGCGCGCGCTCCCTGTATAGGAACTAACATACATGTATATAACTTGAAAATACTAGTAAAATTATCTATTTTTCTTTATCTGTACTTATACATATATTTCCCTTTTTAACTATATGCAGAACTAAAACACCATACCTAAACGAAGGAAGTATTATAACACAATTTAAATCACTTGTTTCTAGATTACTGTAATTGAAGTCATAGGATATAAATTAATAATTGCTTTTATTTGATTGATTTGTCCATGGAAGATTTATTTTTTCTTTAGTCGTTGTTTTTATATACGACAAAATATAAAGTTTATATTTCTTGATTACAGCAAAACTACTGAAAAATTTGTAATCAACCAATAATAAAAAAATACTTGTTAAATGTACAAAATATAATTGGATTTTCTGTTGGGTGATGTATTAAATAAAATAAATAAAAGAACAACAATGTAAATTTTATTTAAAAGAAAGGTAAATGCTTTTCTTTTCAAATTATACTAACGTGCGTACACACACGTTCATCATCTACTTGAGGACAGTGTTCGAAACAAAATTCTCCACCACTTTTTGTCATCACATAAAAAAGAGAAACTACTGACAAAAAAATATTCATCTCATGTTTTGCTATAGTTAATGCAGCTGCAACAACAAAATATATAGCGAAATATATTTAATTGAAAAGAGGATTTTTATTTAAACAGGTAACTAGTAAATAAATGAAGAAAGAAAAAAAAATTACCTAAACCCATTCTTTTTTTGTATATATTTTTTACTGAATATTGTTGATTAGATATATTGATTATTCGTAAAAGAAAACTATTATTGGAACGTGTACTACTAAAATTCTGGTGTAAATTCTTGAGGTCATATAGTTTGAGTGCAATGTATGCATTTATAAGAGTCTTGTCTGCAGGGACCGAGATCGAGACGCGGCTGCATGGAATTTTCCATTGATCTACGGCTAAATAATCCTGTACTAAAATACATTTACAATCTCCACATCAGTCCCGTTTGAATATTATCTTCACAGGCTATTGTATTTGACTTAATGCATTGGATCACACAATGGAATTTTTTATATAGATTTTTATTTTACTTATCATATCAGTGGAATATTTATTATATGTAATTCTTTTATAAGCTATAATTGAGGTATTTCCTGGTTAAGACATCTCAAAACTTGGGCTAGACATGTATCACGAGGTTTGTGGATATAGCACTGTAATATTCAAATAACGGATTATGTCTATAAATAGCTGCAGTACGAATTGGCCAGGAAAAAGTTTCTCTTTGCTGGTTAATATAGTGGACAAAATATTTCTCGATATTTCGCAAAACTTACTTTGAACAAATAAGTAAAAACTCATTATAATTTTAAAAAATTTTACTAGAGGAAAATTATGCTGAAAATATATACATCGACAATGAAGATTGTTGTTACTTTTTAACTTTCTGTATACTGTAATTAGCACTAATATAGGTATACCTTGCTTTGATAACGGTTATCGAGTTATACTTTTGTAAATGAAATGGTAATATAAATATTTTCCTGAAATATTTTTTTATTTAAGATTTAACAGAATAGTTTATGCTAGTCTGGCATTAGTTTTTTGAAATATCAATTTAAATAATTAGCAGTAGTTGTTGATAATTCAACTATGCAGGTATTTAAAATAACTCGATAAACTTAATCTAAACGATAATATTTAACAATGCTTATTGGTTACTAATATTTATATTAATTCAAAATGTATACAAATTTTTGGCATACAATTTTTGTTTTGTTTTTCTTTATATTGTTTGTGTGAGCAAATGTCGAAACAGGAATCAAAATTTAATGAAAGTTTGTTGGTGGCAAAAAAATCAATATTTAATAATATGACGGTCCAACCTTAGAATGCAGTATTTTTAGAATGAAAAAACCAAACGACCTTGCCGTGCTTTGTCTGTAAAAGTATAATTTTAAATATGTGGAATTTTGACGAAAATATCGGACACAGAAATTCAATCAATCAATGGGAAAATCAGTAAAATCTAGATAATATTTAAACAATTGCCATAGTTTATTTTAAAATTTGTTGTCTTACAATTGAAACGTTGTCGTCTGATGCAATTTCTTGTTTTGATAAATAATTAAAGACGTCAGAGATATTGCGGAATGTTGGTGCCACACAAATAGAGGTGTGTAACTTGCCAGCCAATCAGAAAGCGGCTCGAGTCGAGCCTCTACCACGTCACGTAGCCTTGATGTTAAGTCTAATAAAGTCTATCACCCCATGACAACAATAATTTGTTAGTGTATTGGATCCAATAACACATTTATTAAATATTTACGTCAAATAATTACTAAGCCTGTACATAAAATGCCCTATTGGCATTCCTTGACCTTAGTTTAAGACAATTAATTCAAAGAACGCTTAAGTCGACTAAACATACGTTAGCAATTGGTATTATCGAGTTCGAGCCTACGTGACGTCAAGACACACCTCCTTGGCAACGCGCTTGACCGTCTTACGGTTTGTTTTAATACCCATCAGGTTTTTTATTTCGGATTTGATAATACTGATTTCCCAGAATATTTGTGGTCAATTATGACGCAACTATAATTAGTATTGAGTCACCAGATTGTCTAGATGTACATTTTTTTTTAATTTGGATTTTAGAACGTCTATTTTTCCGCTCCAACTATTGCAGTCAACTTGAAGAAAGTGCCTTTACTTTCTCGTATTTGTTTCAAACAGTATTATCCTTACTTTGTACAGTTTGTTCTGCGTTCAAACTTTGTTTATTACGTCGCCTTTAGAAAAATTTATGTTAAAATAAACAAACGTTGTCAGTAATAAATTCTATACAGCTATTTTTAGCATACGTATGCCATGCATTATTAATATGAAATTATAGTGCCTTTTCATAAAGGTCACGACAGAAATCAGGAGTTCTCTCTTCTTTAAAATTAAATAATTCTTCATACCTTCAATGAATAATGAAAAATATTTTCGTTTCCTATGCCTTATCAATGCTATAAAAAAATTAACGCAAACAATTGCATAATCAGGATGTTTCTGGGGACTATACCGAAAGAGTGGAATTTTGAAATTAAAAATTTCCGTTAGTAAACGTCTTGGATAAGGATATTGGCGTCACAATAAGTTTCCAAGAGTTTTTTATGAGATATCTGGATTTAAATTTCAATCAGATTATCAAATCCAAGTGTTAAGTAAATAAAAATGAGTATGACACGGCAGGATATTGCACATGTGTGAAATTAGATAGACAACAGTTTTATTGTTAGTGAAATTTTGCCACGGTATATGAAATGGGTAATATTGAAACTTTAGTTCATTTGCCAATACAAAAAATAGGACAGTCATAAAAAATTAAATAAATGCATTAATATTAACTTTAACTTAATCGTTTGGAGAATAAAATATTAAATCGTCCCTTTTCCTTTTTTTTCAATTATAGTTTATCACAAAATATACCCGAGAATTGCCTGTTGCAAAAACATGAAGCTTTATCTATAACTGATAATTTTTTACACGTGAAGACTTAACACTTACTTGATTTTGGTATCGCTAGGGCGATGCTCCACTTTTTCTAAAAGACACACTGTAGAATTAACATCCATTCAAACTGATATTATCTCCAATATCCAAAACAAATTTTAACAACAGAAAGATACTTTTAACTACGCTGATATGGCACGAATATATCGATTTGTGATACTAAATGTTTAGGGCGAATTTATATGAACTTACCTTATCGTACTTACGATAAGATATCATCACGTGATGAAAAAATTCCATTACAGGTACCAAGACAGTATACAGTGGTATTAAATTCCAAAATATGAACTCCAAAGGCAATAAGTTATTATCCTAATAATATTTATTCGCCTAGACAACTTGACAAAATAAATTCTACGCCTTTGCACTACTGATCTGAGCTTCTGTATGCAGCGACCGTCGTTTTACCGGATACGAATCCCATTAAAGTAGTTAAGGTCACTTGAAAATCAATTAATTCTTCTGTTTAGAATAATTTTATTGCAACTATAACAACAGTGGATGTCTTTTATAATTAAAGGAGGTGAATCAAGTTTCAAATGATGATACAGTTGATCTCAAAATGATACGAATGAGTTATACATACATCACATTCATTTTTATTTAAAAATGCATTAAATGTATTAAATAATACATTATCTAGGTATTTTTATACTTTTGCAGAAAGATAGATTTACAATTTAGTGTATACCGAGTTTTATATGTGAAAAATTTAATATTTATCATCCTATTGTTCTAAAATTCTCACATTTATTTTCTGTTGTGTCCTCGTCCTTGGATATCATACATTTTTTCTTCTTCTCGTTATAATCAATAGGTAATTAATTACTAACCATGTATTCATTAAGCAAAGTCTATAGAAAAACGTCCATTGCTTTTTAACGTGGTAGATGTTTCTCTAATTATCTGTAATTTCAAATTCATGGCGGAAATTTACTCTTCTGTGCTTCTAGATTTATCTAGAATTCATTTTATCCTCGATGCGATTATGACAGATGTTAACCATTTTATCTTGCGCTCTTATCTGTCCAAATTTTCCTATACAAATCAGTATTATGCTGTTACCTGTTTAGTTACGCAATAAAAATGTCTATTTGTAAAAAATTAAGGATTTGCTGCTTGCAAGCCGAAATACAAATTGCATTTTTTTTCCTACTCGTTCAGACAATGTGAAACATGAACCTGATTATCTAGAACTGTTCTAGAACCAATCAAATGCAGAACCGAAACAAGCTTTAAATATCAATAATATTTTTAATGTACATTTATCGTATTACTCTAACAAATTATTACCTAATTTATATTCCTACAGCGAAGAAGGATATTTCTAAGTTCACTAAGTTCTTTTGTTAACTGATATTTGATAATTTGTAAGTAACTGACCCAAATTTACAATTGTTTTATCTACATTCATCTTTGTTTAGTAAAATTATAACAGATTTATTTAATACTTTTTATTTGATAACGAAAGTAGAAAGGATTTGGAGCACCAGAAAAATGATGTCTAGACAATTAATTTTTGTACGATATACTTGTTTTTTTTTTGCCTATGTATCAGTATTGTATGGAAACATGATCCACCAACAAATTTAGATACAATGGTTGCTGATTTTCGGTACAAATTTGAATAAAGATAATGGGAATGTTTTTTTAAAATTCGGTTACATTATCGAGATGTTACAAGTTGGAAAAATACTCTTTTGTTATTTAAGTAGCTTTTGTTTGTTTAAAAGTGGTTTTACTGATAGCATCGTCCAGACTTATAAACATCTACAGTGTTTAGAATGCCAAATATACGTCAATACTTTTTTGTAAACATGAAAATATATCGTTCATAGATTTTTTACGCTGACAACAGCCATAAAGGACATGCGAGTATTCTAATTCTTATTGGGTTAAATTTTCATAGATTTCAAAAATTTGTATAATAAAACAGTATAAATATTAATCGATTAAACTATTCTTTGCAACGAATGAAGTCAGTACCTACAAAGAAAATCACAATTTTTTGTCATTCAAACAGTCAGACATACCTTTTAAGTGGTGACGTTTTTAAATTTGCATATCTCACAGATAAAGTTGGAGTATTTTAAATTAATATGAATATTGTTTATAAAGTTCGCCAATGGAACTTTCCAAATATAATCTGATGCGGTTAAATATTTTGCTAGCTTGTTCTGCACGATTACTTCCAATTGCAAATACCCATATTTTTAACTAGTCCGTGCAAAATAAGTATTGAAAAGACCAGATAAATCTAAATAAAATAACAGTCATATGTACAAGTTGCACAAGAAGATTCGGATCGTCCCATCGCTTTAGAACAATGAATTTATATTACATTGATATAATTTTGAAAAAACATAAATATCTCATCCCAAATAATATAAATAAAAATATTTTACTTTTATTCGTACTTTTAAAAATCATTATTTACTGACAAAAAGTTGTTAATGAACATTGTAGAATTACATGGTGTGAGCTGGGTTTTATGCAAGTAATTCTATTTTAGAATGGACTTTGGTCAGTATCGAAATCTTGTGAAATTCCGTTCTTAGAATCATATTAGAGAATGAGTATTCATTAGTATCTAACCCCGAAATGTGACCTAAAGCTAAATTATTTTTAATTGTTTCATGCGAAATGTGTAGCAAAAATAACACATAATATAATGCTAAGTGGTTTTAAGTCTTAAAATATACCTTCTTGATATACAGTATGCGCCAAAAGTATGGAATAAATTCAATAAAAACGAAACAATTATTTTTTGGGAAAAATCTTCGAACAGGTCGATTTTTAATTTAAAAAATACATGTTTTAGCGTAAAATGCGATTTTCAAATGTCATTTGTTTTCGAGTAATGACGTCATCGATTTTTTTAAAAGGCAACACCATATTTTTTTCCTTGATTCTGAAAGATCGTTTAATTCTCTATCAGACAGTACTAAAATTTTGCCCTCTTACATAGGAAAGTTTTCGAGTAAAATGACGATTGAATGTTAGAAAACGTAAATTTTATCCATAAAAAAGTAACAATTTTGAGGTATGTAAAATAAAATACAATTGATTAAATTTTATACTTAAATTAGATGTTCGAATTGCCATCCACCAACTTCTTGACAATGCGCAAGACTGTGAAGAAATTCTTTTTGCACATTATGAATGATTTCTGGGGTAACTCTGCGTATTTCGACCCGAATGCTATTTTGAAGTTCTTCTAAATTACGTGGTTTATTAATGTACACTTTTGACTTCAAGTATCCCCATAAAAAATAATCAAGAGGTGTAAGATCTGGCGATCTTGCAGGTCATCTATAGGTCCGCGTCTGCCGATCCACCTCCCAGGAAAACAGTTGTCCAAAAAATCTCGTACAGGGCGCGCATAGTGCGGAGGTGCACCGTCTTGTTGAAACCATATGGTATCGTCAGGAATGTCAGGTTCATTATCGTTAAGAAAAATTACTGCAAGGGCTGGAACTAGGTCCTTTTATAGAAACTCTAAATATCTTTGTCCTGTAAGGGTTCCTTCAAAGAAGACAGGCCCTACTATTCTGTCGTCAACTATTCCAGCCCACACATTTAATTTCTGAGGGTGTTGGGTATGTGCCTCTGCCATCCAATGAGGATTTTCCCGACTCCAATATCTGCAAGTTTGACGGTTTACTGTACCATTCAGACAAAATGTCTCATCTGAAAAAAGTATTTGCCAGTGTAAATTTCTATTTCCGATAAGAATTAAAATTTCAATTCTTTGAGTAACAGTTAAATGTGCCATAATACTTTAAATTGAATAATAATTTTTATGTCGCTTACAATACTTATTAGAAAGTCGGTGTGACAATGACACTTTGCAAAGATTTTCACCTACGTGATCCATACAAGAACTATGGAATTCGAAAAACTAAACTTGATAACGTTTTTGCTTTATTTTAATTGATTTACGTTTTCTAACATTCAATCGTCATTTGCTCGAAAACTTTCCTATGTAAGAGGGCAAAATTTTAGTACTGTCTGATAGAGAATTAAACGATCTTTCAGATTCAAGGAAAAAAATATGGTGTTGCCATTTAAAACAAAATCGATGACGTCATTACTCGAAAACAAATGGCATTTGAAAATCGCATTTTACGCTAAAACATGTATTTTTTAAATTAAATATCGACCTGTTCGAGGATTTTTCCCAAAAAATAATTGTTTCGTTTTTATTGAATTTATTCCATACTTTTGGCGCATACTGTATATTTTATTAGTCGTTTGGAAGGAAATGGGAACCCATGTGCATGTTTGTTTTGTTGTTAGAAAGAAGATTGTTTCAAGTGTGTTTTCTAATATTTTTGTATGTTAGTTGTCTGTATTATTAGTATATTGTCTGTATTTACAATTTTGGAAGTTCGGGAGTTCCTACAAAATTATTACTCAATGCGTAAACAATTAGTATGTTGCAGTTAACCAGATTTATTTATACAGTATTCGATATGAGGAATAAATAATCATTTTTAAATAAAAAAGTTCTGACGCAACTTTAAAAGTACCGGATTTGGTAGAAATACATTTTTGTAATTTGAACTTGTAATCAGAACTCAGCAAAATTGGTAAAATGATAAAACTGCTCTTAAATGCAATAGAGATAAAATATATTTCGAAATAAGTCGGTAGAAAGGGGAATGTGGACACATGATTTTGCTAAAATATATTTATCCAAGCCTAATCTGGCTAATCTTTACAGCCGTGATGTCAAAATATTTTGTACTTTTAACTTCTCGTGATATGATAATGCATTTTGGAGGTGTGCGTGCATGACGTATTCAATCACCTATTGTTCTAATTTTGAATAGTATTACATTTCATTTTAAATTATCTGTCAATAATCCAAATCCTTACATTTATCTTTGACAATGAGTTATTGGAAAACAATATTTTGAACTTTTGTCATATTTGATAACGAATATCAGTATTAAATATATTTTCTAAAAATATCTATTGGACTTTGGATATGTAATTTAGAGTTTTTTTACATATTTCAGTCTTCGTTGTTTGCTCAATTAAAAAAAAAGAAAGATTAACTGTATTATATAGCAACATAAAATATTCCATACAGAGGGCTATATTGCAAGTTTATGACATATAACTAGAATGTCAAGTATTAAGTTTTCAAATAGTTTTTATTGAGAATTGGCAATAGTATTAGCGTGGTGTACTGGCATGGAAGTCTGCATATTTTTCATTCAGAAATTAGCAACTCATCTTCTGATTTGATTTAACATGCACTGAAATTTTGAATGCTCATTTTATAAACACCTTGTATATGCAAGCAAATCATTTATTTGTACATATAACATCATAATTTCTAACGAAACAAATTTACTTTACTTATATAAAAAGGATTGACTAAAGAACGAATTTTTGTATGTACTTTAACAATATGCCAAATAAATGTTATTCTTGATTTAAGTATTCTTTATTTTTTGTACGTACATTCATATTTTTAACTATGTTTTCATAAGGTAATGCATCAATTATGTCACAAATTATTTTGATTTTAAAATCGTATTTTAATTTACCTGTCAGCTACACAATTTTCTCTTTTCAGGACTTTTGAAGGTGTGTCATTCTCTAATCCTTATCTCCTAACGGATTTGTTGATAACAAAATTACATTTCATCATAAAATTTTATGTAGGTATTAAATTTATCGTGTGCATATTTTAGGAAATGTATAGACGTACCTACATACGAATTTTTGTTTGTTATAATGGTATATGTATATACTAATTGTGATAATTACCCAAAACATTTTTATTTGCAAGACTTTCTTACGTACGCAGTCTGTCAATATGCAAATTACAAATATTAGCGGTTTATATTATAAAAATAAACATTTTACATTAAAATAATATTGTTAATGTTGAACGCCATAGAGATCGAGGAAGTATAGAGCGTTTAACCCCTGATTCCAACTCTGACTGCACGATGTGAATTAAAACATGTCGGTCGTGGAAAAGTACCAGCCAGTACTCTTGCTGGTCGTTAATTGAACCTATAGATACACATGAACACACCTTAATTTGTATTCAACAATGTTCTGATACATACTATGCAAACTATGTATATTGGATATGATCTAACGCAATACTTGCAGTAACTGCGCCAGAAATTTATTACACCTGTTTTATACAGTATACAGTATGCGCTAAAAGTATGGAATAAATTCAATAAAAACGAATCAATTCTTTTTTGGGAAAAATCCTCGAACAGGTCGATTTTTAATTTAAAAAATACATATTTTAGCGTAAAATGCGATTTTCAAATGTCATTTGTTTTCGAGTAATGACGTCATCGATTTTGTTTTAAATGGCAGCACCATATTTTTTTCCTTGATTCTGAAAGATCGTTTAATTCTCTATCAGACAGTACTAAAATTTTGCCCTCTTAAATAGGAAAGTTTTCGAGTAAATGACGATTGAATGTTAGAAAACGTTTTAAAATAAAGCAAGAACGTTATCAAGTTTAGTTTTTCGAATTCCATAGTTCTTTTATGGATCACGTAGGTGAAAATCTTTGCAAAGTGTCATTGTCACACCGACTTTCTAATAAGTATTGTAAGCGACATAGAAATTATTATTCAATTTAAAGTATTATGGCACATTTAACTGTTACTCAAAGAATTGAAATTTTAATTCTTATCGGATGCGGGAATATGACTAGAACTCAGCAGGAAGGTTGCGATTTATTAAATGAAAAATATCCAGATCGCCCTATCAGCCAATCAACAGTCAGTAAGGTAGAGTCTAAATTTAGAGAAACTGGCAATGTTGTAAATATTCCAAAACCTGGACGTCCAAGCATTAATGAAAATCAGAAACAGAACATTTTGATAAGTATGGTGGATAATCCTCATAATTCTTCACGATTGGTTGCATTAAACAATGACACTAGTCAGAGCACAGTGCTACGTATCTTGAGGAAGGAAAAATATTATTCCTACAAAATTTAACTTGTGCAGGAACTCAATGAAAATGATCCCGATCGCCGCTTATACTTTTGCGAAATTCTAATGGATTTATGTCAAGGAAATAGAAATTTACACCGGCAAATACTTTTTTCAGATGAGGTCACATTTTGTCTGAATGGTACAGTAAACCGTCAAACTTGCAGATATTGGAGTCGGGAAAATCCTCATTGGATGGCAGAGGCACATACCCAACACCCTCAGAAATTAAATGTGTGGGCTGGAATAGTTGATGACAGAATAGTAGGGCTTTTCTTCTTTGAAGGAACCCTTACAGGACAAAGATATTTAGAGTTTCTAGAAAATGACCTTGTTCCAGCCCTTGCAGTAATTTTTCCTAACGATAATGACCCTGACATTCCTGACGATACCATATGGTTTCAGCAAGACGGTGCACCTCCGAACTATGCGCGCCCTGTACGAGATTTTTTGGACAACTGTTTTCCTGGGAGGTGGATCGGCAGACGCGGAGAATGGCCTGAGAGAATAAACCACGTAATTTAGAAGAACTTCAAAATCGCATTCGGGATGAAATACGCAGAGTTACCCCAGAAATCATTCATAATATGCAAGAAGAATTTCTTCACAGACTTGCGCATTGTCAAGAAGTTGGTGGATGGCAATTCGAACATTTAATTTAAGTATAAAATTTAATGAATTTTATTTTATTTTACATACCTCAGAATTGTTACTTTTTTATGGATAAAATTTACGTTTTCTAACATTCAATCGTCATTTACTCGAAAACTTTCCTATGTAAGAGGGCAAAATTTTAGTCCTGTCTGATAGAGAATTAAACGATCTTTCAGAATCAAGGAAAAAAATATGGTGTTGCCATTTAAAAAAAAATCGATGACGTCATTACTCGAAAACAAATGACATTTGAAAATCGCATTTTACGCTAAAATATGTATTTTTTAAATTAAAAATTTTATTGAATTTATTCCATACTTTTGGCGCATACTGTGTCCGGATGGCTTATCGTTCTTTTTTCACTGAATCCCGTAATATTTCTTGGAATTTTTACACAATTTTGTCTAGAGCAAAAAATAAGAGTGCTTAAGGAACATTTAACGTTCTGAAATATTTTGAACACCGTGTATGTTTGATTATATAACTGATTACTGCTCATCAACAATAAAAAAAACAAAACGTGAAAAACATAATAGAAACCTAACGAATGTCATGTTTTAATTTTAACCTGAAAAGATTAAAAATACAGGTTCGCAAGAAGGTAAAATTAGTCCCCTTTATATGAATGTTGTTATTAGACAGGTGTTAGGACATTTTGTAGAGTGAATAAAATTATATAGTAAAAGATTTTTCTTCAAATTTCGAGATACAGCTGCCATTGTCCAAAGTACCCTTAGCTAGTAAAGCTATTCTTTGTGTTCAGGGTGGTTTGTAATGTAGTATGTCTCCATGGGAGAGAACAGTAAATTATTCTGCTTTTGCTTCTTTTTATTCACATTGCCCAATCCAGTATAGCGACTGATCAATGATTTGTATTTATTGCACTATGATCCTAAATTATAGAAGACTAATATTAACGAAAAAAAAGAAAGCTATACAAGATCAATAAGTACCTACTCTTAATTGGTATAGTCAAGTGGTACCTATCCATTACTGCACTATCTAATGTGAACATAGCACATAATGAATATGCCATTTGAAGTTTGCATTTGCTGTGTTGTGGTATTTAAGCCCATGGAAAGTTTTTAAGGTCAATCGCTTAATAATAGTTTAGTAGTCTTTCGTAACTAGCGAATTATTTCTAAGCTCTATACTTGTTAACTCCATGAAGGTCTAGTCATCAATTTCTTTGTAGTTTTAGAAAAAAAAACGAGATAATGTGGCAAGCTTCCTTAAATTTAGTTCCTACTTTCCTAGGTTAGTAACCGGAAGTGTTGTGGACATTTTTTTGTCAGCCTTCGCAAAATACAAGAAATTTGAAGGAAAGAGGCATGTTTTATTTTAAATTGTACCATAAATTACATGATTTTATCAGTCTCGTACTTTTTGGTCATTTCTAATTGAATGCAAAATATACACATACATATGTTTTGTTATAGTGCGGTACCGATGTAAGACATTGATTGCCAACGATTTGAGCGCATATTAACCATTGCAAAAACGTTGGCTATTTATCATACAAAAAAAAAATAAAAAGCGACACCTGTTTTGTAAATTAATTATTATGCATGCTGTCAAGGTAACAGATATATATGATAAGTAATTTCTTTATTTTTATTGCATTTGCATCAGACAGCATTTTTATTTATTCTTTTGCAGTTACAACATTTCGTATACCCTTCAAATGATAAATAGTGATATTAAAACGAGAGATCACTACTTAGAATTCGTTAAATATGCCAGCTAATGAAGATTATGCTTGGATATTTATTTCTTTTTTAATATCATTAACGACATTATGTAACAAATAGCACGACTAAGGGAATATTTCGAAGGCCGTAGGCCGAATTTTGTTTCCTGTTTAGCATGTGGATTGCGATTTTTAAATTATTATGTGGGTTGAAAGGAATTTCGAATTGTAATACGTATATAAAAAATAAATAATAACTTTTTATTCGGGTATAAATTGATTTCTTATATATATATATCAAATCAAAATGAGCCTACCGAGGATACAAAAAATTTAAATAAAATTTGGGACACGTGGTGTCTCCATTTTCAATTGAAAGTATTATCTTTGGGATTTGACAGAAAGGACAAATGACGTCAGCATATTTTTTCCAGAAACCTACCCATTTTTTTCTGTTAAAAAGCTTTATTTTTTCTAATAAACTGTTATTAGATAAATTTTTCTGTTACTTACCAATATCGTTCTAAAGAGTCTCAAAAGAAATACTAGCTAAAAATCACATTAGCGGTGGAAGGTTCAAGTAGTCGGTGGAAAATAATTGGATGTTAGTTGTTTAAAGTGCACAAATGTCATTAAGAATAAATAAAAGGATTAAACTCGATAATTCTGTAATACAGCTAAAACAAAAGGTGATGATAACAATAACTAAACTTAAAAAATGAGACAAACACTCATACTACATACATATTACAATCTATTTTCTGTATGACCAATGACACATATCCAATTTTCGTTTGACTTTATGGGCTGCGTTTATTAATATTTCGCCGTTTAATTCGTTACAAGCGTTTGTGATTTATTCTTCCAAGTGATTGATATCAAAGGTGTTTTGTAAACGTTATTTTTTAAAACCCCTCACAAAAATATCGAGGGGCGTTAGATCTGGCGACTGTCTGGGCCACTGAATAGATCCATTAATCCCAATCTATTTTTCTGGGAAAGTGTTATCTAACGCGCTGCGTAAGCCTGACCTTGTGGTGTGAAGCTCCATCGTGTTGAAACCATAGGTTTCCTTAGCTGCAAAGGCACATTCTCCAAGTGTAGGAAATTTAGGTAACTTACGCTGTTCAATGTATATTAATAAAAATAAGATCCAATTAAATGCCTACCGATGATGCCGCACCATACATTTACTCCAAGTGGACCAGTAGTGTTCGTTGCACCTGTTTGGCAAACCAACATTTGTTCGTCCAAAGAACTTGCCGAAAAAGGTTCTGATCAACAGTTTCTATATTTGCTACAATTGAGTTATAAAATTAAATCTGTTTTGGTGTTGTGTGTTTTCAATGCGACTCAGGCAAATATTCCAAATTGTGAATTTTGTAGTCATGATACCCATTGATCTTTAAAATGGTTGATAGCCTGTCGTATAGAATTTTGAGGATTTTGTTCGAAGCACAAAAGTTATACGTTTGACGTTCGTATTGTGTAATGACAAGTGTTTTCTAACATTCATGCACTTTAAACAACGAACATTCAATTATTTTCCAAGGACTGCTTGATCCTTCCACCGCTAATGTGATGTTTAGGTGGTATTTCTTTTGAGACTCTTTAGGACAATATTGTTTATAACTTTTAAACGGAAAGTAATACAGAAAAATTTCTCTAATAAAAGCTTATTAGAAAAAGAGAGCTTCTAACAGGAGAAAAAATGTGTTTCAGGGAAAAATATAATTGACGATGTCTTTAGGGGTTCCTGTCAAATCCCAAAGATAATACTTTCTATTGAAAATGGAGCTTACCTCCCATTTAATAACACGTGTCTCAAATTTTATTTCAATGTTTTGTATCATCACACTAGACCCATTGAGACACCCTATACTACTTTTTATTATTATTTTATTTGACAACTTGAAGAAATAAGAAAACTTTGAAACTATTTTATAAATAAATTGGGTATTTTAAATATTTCCAGTTACTATGATTTCAATGAATTTGTTTTTATCGGATGGAAACAAAATTGTTTTAGCTGAAAAGAAACTATTTCTGAATGCGTGTATTCAAGTGCGGTCTATATTAATCGTGTTATCGTTTTACGCATTTTAGAGGTCTGGACAATTGTTACGTTAAATACTAAGAATCAGACACCGAAATGTGTGCACGTGAGACCTATCACATCGTCCTCAACAGAGTTACGCCATTCTTTTGTGTCTACTAACGAAACATGTGGCTGCATTTGTATACATCAGCCACACCTTCCATTCGTTTCGGTCCTTTTTATTCCAGATGAATTATTTCTGATAAGTACCGAATGGTATAATTATATTAACGTTTATGGTCTGTCAAAAATCACACTGTTCACATTTTTATTTTGACTAGAAAACGCGTTATTTTTTTAAACAATTTTTAATTTTGATATACCCCGTATAATTTGTATAGTGAAGGTTCTTTTCCAAAAAAGTAGTATCTAATATCTATTGCGACATATTCGGCGCTTCCATTCAAAAAATCGAAAAGAATTCTAATTATTATTGCATCATTTTGCATCACTTCAAAACTTGTTTTTCCTTACGTGTGATTATATCTAAACTTGATTTTATCACAAATTCAAACAATAGTGACACCGGATCTGATCACATTGTATGATGAATGAAAATTTAATTATTATTTATAGTTTAATTTAACTTTGCAAACAACAAAAAATAAATTGCTCTGAATTAGCACGTGGGGAAAATGACGTAAGTAGTTACAAATCGCCAAAGTTTTGCACGTGGTGGATACAAAGCCGAAAATAATGAGAGAAATTTAAAGGAGTAGGTTTGGTAGGTACAAATCAATCTATATTAGAATGGTACGAATAATTTGGCAGATAGATGCTTAAAATTTCTAAGACATTCAAAATAGGGCGAGTTAAAACATTGTGTAATACTGGGTTTGGTTTTTTATCAGAATATATGTTATTTGGAGTTTTGAAATAACATGATTTATTTTAAGAAACTTTATTTGTATGTGTGAGCACATGACTGCAACCCTCCTGCGCCTACGAAATATTTCTTACGACGCCAGTGATGCCACCTAATAATTAGAATTCTAGAAAGTCACGATGATGAATGACTGAGACCAACTTGGGGGTATATCCAGTGACGTATTGACACACCTCTCATTGCTTTGGAATTCTGTAACTGTAAAGTGTACGACGAATTACTAGGAACGTGTTTCTCACCACAATGTAAACACAAAACAAATGACTTGCTATATTTAATTGTTCAAGTTATGCAACCTTATGTATTTTTGTAGTTTTTCCTATGCCCTTTTTTCACCAAGAAAACTTTGTCATTGATCTTGACCTGCTCTCAATTTAATATTAGATAAAACTTTTCTAATATTAAATTGGAAAGTAACCAAGTTCATTAATCGATCCTATTTATAACAATTTTCAAAAGTGATGTTTAATGCACATTTTTTATGATGAGATGAGGATTAAGACGTACCGTGAATAGCAATAAAAATTGCGTGTCATTTTTACAAACTTTAATATGAGGTGAAAGACCAAACAAATGCCATAATTATTATTATTTTATTGCACGATATGAATACTATTTAGTAGAGTTATTACAGTTTTATATTTGTTTCTTTTGCGTTGTTTTCTCTGCCATTAATCATTAGACAAACTTGCGTCATAGCGTCTTCAACCAGATCAAATATATGTCTTTATGGTTTCATCTGGTTCTTTTAATTTCACCATGGACATTATCAGCGGGTCGAAAAACGTATGTCCTTATGGTTTTGTTTAGTTTTTGGATGCTTTCAGATTTTGAGAAATTTTCCTGGTTCGTGAAAATTTTTATCTCAAAAAATGTTTGGTTTAGAATAAATCTGAAAAAAATGTCCTAAACTAATTCGACCCTCTTAAATTCATTTCTAAAATTCATTTTTAGCTAACGATTAAGGGAAAGAAGAAATGTGTCCCTATTTCAAAATTATTCAACCCCCCAGCAAGAAGGTTGTTGGTTTTAGAAGCAATCCAAGGCCAAATTCGAATTTTTCTCACAACATTTACTAGGTCCGTTTCTCTAGTTTGCAATTATTTAGTACTTTAACTTGATTATATACATGCTGTGGTAAGTTCATCGTTCTCAGTGGGTTTTCCAATTCCGACCAAAGTATCTAAATTAAGGAAAACCGGATGTCACCAACGTTTTCAGCTGGTTTTCAGATATTTGGATTTTTTTAAAATTATAGGCTATTTTCGGGACGTCATAACTTCCCTATTACTAGACGCAGGGGGGCGCGGTTTGTTTCAGGAGAAAGCTCCCTCGAAATGCTAATTTGGCCTGTTTAGTTTTTCCGAATTTTCCTACCAACTGCACCCGTCGAGCAGAAAACCGACACTGATACGCTGATACCGTTTACAAAATAGCGTCTGCAGCGTCCGTAATGATATTTTAGCCGGTCGCGATCGATACATTATCGCGTGGAAATTTTTGACAACATTTTTACAAGCGAAACTTTCAAAAACGAATATTTTCTGAAAAATTTTTCGGGCAACAACCGGTCTCAGCAGGTCGGGAATGAATCCCCCTATACATTGCTCCCTAGTGTTTCTAAGAGGTACTTGGAGCCGTTTTGCTCTAAAACGAACGGTTTTCGAGATATTTGGATTTTTCTAAAATTATAGGCTATTTTCGGGACGTCATAACTCCCTTATTATTCGACGCAGGGGGACGCGGTTTGTTTCATTCGAAAGCTCTCTCGAAATGCTAATTTGACCTGTCTTTTAGTTTTTCCGTATCTGCAACCGTTCGCGAGTTACGGTCGATCGAAGTTTTGGATTTTTCTCACCAACTACAGCCGTCGAACAGAAAACCGGCGCCACCGACGCCGATACCGTTTACAAAATAGCGTCTGCAGCGTCCTTAACGGTATTTTAGCCGGTCTCGATCGATACATTATCGCGTGGAAATTTTTGAAGAAATTTTTGTAAGGTAAATTTTCAAAAACGAATTTTTTCTGAAGAGTTTTTCGGGCAACAACCGGTCTCAGCAGGTCGGGAATGAATCCCCCTATACATTCCTCCCTGGTATTTCTAAGAGGTACCTGGAGCCGTTTTGCTCTAAAACGAACGGTTTTCGAGATATTTGGATTTTTCTAAAATTATAGGCTATTTTCGGGACGTCATAACTCCCTTATTATTCGACGCAAGGGGACGCGGTTTGTTTTATTCGAAACTGGACCAAAGGAGCAGCTTTCGAAGATGTACGTTCCAAGTACCCAGGCGTTATATTATACCGTCTGGGGCTAGGAGTATATTTTTGTTGTTGCTCACATCAACATAGCTACAGGATAAGGCAGTTCATAAATTCATACAAAGGGATTACAAAGTATAATTTTATAATTGTTTTTGTGCGATAGACGAAAATAAGTTTTTTGTCCAATTTTTTGCTCCATTTTTTGTCGATTTTTAACATAAAATTTTTACAGAATTTTTTTATAAAATTTTACTGTTTTTTGATCGTGTTTTTTGTCCGATTTTTTGCTCCATTTTTTGTCGATTTTTAACAAAAAATTTTTACAGATTTTTTAAATAAAATTTCACGGTTTTTTTATCGTTTTTTTTGTCCGATTTTTTGCTCCATTTTTTGTCGATTTTTAACAAAAAATTTTTTAAAAAAAATTCTAAAAATTTTAGTGTTTTTTTGCCGTTTTTTTTGTCCAATTTTTTGCTCCATTTTTTGTTGATTTTTAACAAAAAATTTTTTTAAAAAAATTCTAAAAATTTTAGTGTTTTTTTACTGTTTTTTTTTGTCCAATTTTTTGCTCCATTTTTTGTCGATTTTTAACAAAAAATTTTTAAAAAAAATTTCTAAAAATTTTAGTGTTTTTTTGCCGTTTTTTTTGTCCAATTTTTTGCTCCATTTTTTGTCGATTTTTAACAAAAAATTTTTAAAAAAATTTCTAAAAATTTTAGTGTTTTTTTGCCGTTTTTTTTGTCCAATTTTTTGCTCCATTTTTTGTTGATTTTTAACAAAAAAATTTTAAAAAAAATTTCTAAAAATTTTAGTGTTTTTTTACCGTTTTTTTTTGTCCAATTTTTTGCTCCATTTTTTGTCGATTTTTAACAAAAAATTTTTAAAAAAATTTTCCAAAAATTTTAGTGTTTTTTTGCGGTTTTTTTTGTCCAATTTTTTGCTCCATTTTTTGTTGATTTTTAACAAAAAATTTTTTTAAAAAAATTCTAAAAATTTTAGTGTTTTTTTGCCGTTTTTTTTGTCCAATTTTTTGCTCCATTTTTTGTCGATTTTTAACAAAAAATTTTTAAAAAAAATTTCCAAAAATTTTAGTGTTTTTTTGCCGTTTTTTTTGTCCAATTTTTTGCTCCATTTTTTGTCGATTTTTAACAAAAAATTTTTAAAAAAAATTTCTAAAAATTTTAGTGTTTTTTTGCCGTTTTTTTTGTCCAATTTTTTGCTCCATTTTTTGTCGATTTTTAACAAAAAATTTTTTAAAAAAATTTCTAAAAATTTTAGTGTTTTTTTGCCGTTTTTTTTGTCGAATTTTTTGCTCCATTTTTTGTCGATTTTTAACAAAAAATTTTTTAAAAAAATTTCCAAAAATTTTAGTGTTTTTTTGCCGTTTTTTTGTCCAATTTTTTGCTCCATTTTTTGTCGATTTTTAACAAAAAATTTTTTAAATTAACAAAAAAATTTTTAAAAAAATTTCTAAAAATTTTAGTGTTTTTTTGCCGTTTTTTTTGTCCAATTTTTTGCTCCATTTTTTGTTGATTTTTAACAAAAAATTTTTTTAAAAAAATTCTAAAAATTTTAGTGTTTTTTTGCCGTTTTTTTTGTCCAATTTTTTGCTGCATTTTTTGTCGATTTTTAACAAAAAATTTTTAAAAAAAATTTCCAAAAATTTTAGTGTTTTTTTGCCGTTTTTTTTGTCCAATTTTTTGCTCCATTTTTTGTCGATTTTTAACAAAAAATTTTTAAAAAAAATTTCTAAAAATTTTAGTGTTTTTTTGCCGTTTTTTTTGTCCAATTTTTTGCTCCATTTTTTGTTGATTTTTAACAAAAAAATTTTTAAAAAAATTTCCAAAAATTTTAGTGTTTTTTTGCCGTTTTTTTTGTCCAATTTTTTGCTCCATTTTTTGTCGATTTTTAACAAAAAATTTTTAAAAAAAATTTCTAAAAATTTTAGTGTTTTTTTGCCGTTTTTTTGTCCAATTTTTTGCTCCATTTTTTGTTGATTTTTTAACAAAAAATTTTTAAAAAAAATTTCTAAAAATTTTAGTGTTTTTTTGCCATTTTTTTTGTCCGATTTTTTGCTCCATTTTTTGTCGATTTTTAACAAAAAATTTTCACAGATTTTTTTATAAAATTTCACGGTTTTTTTATCGTTTTTTTTGTCCGATTTTTTGCTCCATTTTTTGTCGATTTTTAACAAAAAATTTTTACAGATTTTTTTATAAAATTTTACGGTGTTTTTGTCGTTTTTTTGTCCGATTTTTTGCTCCTTTTTTTGTTGATTTTCAACAAAAAATTTAAAAAAAAAACCATTAGAATTTTTAAATTTTAAATTTAATATAAATTCTTAAGGAGCAGAATTTATAAATAAAACAAAAATGAGATGAAAATAATTATATTATAAATAACAATTAAAAGAATCTCATTTATGAAAAATGCAGCTTTCCTTCATCCTTCGTCCTTCATCTGTTGGTAGTTTCAGCCGGTGTTCCTAACTTCAGATTGTTCCTGAATTCTGTAACAAAATTTAAAAAATTTACAAGATGCTCTAATTTGTGTCACAAATTAGCAAATGTCTACTCCGCTGAATACATATAGAAAATTGATGATTATACAGGGAGGTCCATATAACTCTAGGTAATAGTGTAATACAATGTATGACGTATAATCGTACAGGGTACAAAACCGGTACAAAATATGCCTGTAGCCTCTATACTGGTAAAAATACCGGTATATTAGCCGAGCGCAGTCGATGCTTACCGCGAAAACAATTCTGACGATATTGTTGGGAGAAATTTTTAGAAACGATTACTATCTCAAAATTTTTCGGGCAACTATAGGTGTCAGAAGATCGGGAATTAATCCCCCTATACTTTCCTCCCGGTGTTTCCAAGAGGTACCCGGAGCCGTTTTGCTCTAAAACGAATGGTTTTCGAGATATTTGAACTTTTTTAAAATTATAGGTCATTTTCGGGACGCCATAACTCCCTTATTATTCGACGCAGGAGGACCCGGTTTGTTTCAGATGAAAGCTCCCTCAAAATGCTAATTTGACCTGGCTTTTAGTTTTTCCGTATCTGCAAGCGTTCGAGAGTTACGATCGATCGAAGTTAGTGGATTTTTTCCACCAACTGCATCCGTCGAGCAGAAAACCGACGCTGATACCGTTTACAAAATAGAGTTTGTAGCATCCATAACGATATTTTAGCCGGTCGCAATCGATATATTATCGCGTGGAAATTTTTGACGAAATTTTTACAAGGGAAATTTTTAAAAACAAAGTTTTTCTGAAAAATTTTTCGGGCAACTATCGGTGTCAGCAGATCGGGAATAAATCCCCCTATACATTCCTCCCGGTGTTTCTAAGAGGTACCCAGAGCCGTTTTGCTCTAAAACGAACGGTTTTCGAGATATTTGAACTTTTTTAAAATTATAGGCTATTTTCGGGACGTCATAACTCCCTTATTATTCGACGTAGGGGGACGCGGTTTGTTTCAGGCGAAAGCTCCCTCTAAATGCTAATTTGACCTGTCCTTTAGTTTTTCCGTATCTGCAACCGTTCGAGAGTTACGGTCGATCGAAATTTTAAAATTTTCCCTCCAACTGCGGTCGTCGAACAAAAATCGACACTAATACCGGTACAAAGTATCCCTATAGGATCTACACTGGTGAAAAACCGGTATTTTAACCGGGCGCAGTCAATGTTTATAACTAAAAAAATTTTGATTACATTGTTGGAAGAGAAATTTTTAGAAACAAATATTATTTCAAAAATTTTGTGGGCAACTATGAAAAGTAATATATCTTGCGTACTTCCTGAAATAGCAGCAGAAAACTAAAAAGCTACATTTTCGTTATGTATACATTACCGTTTTTGAGCGTCGTAAAAGTGACCACCATATATACATATTGCATTTCACTATTTTAATGTTTTGTGCAATTTAAGAAAAAACGAAAACCACCATCGTGTTCAGCATACGTATGCCTGAATGCTTTTTTTAATTTTAGGCACTCGCATTTTGAGAAATTTTGGAAATTTTCATGGGCTATAGTTCATGAAAATTTTTATCAAACCGAAAAGATGGTCACGGCCTAAATTCGACCCTCTTAAATTCGTTTCTAAAATCCGTTTTTAGTTAACGTTCGAGAAATTTTGAAAAATTTCCTGAACTACGAAAACGAAAATTTTTTAAGTCAAAAATTTTCGGTGGCTTTAGAGGTATTCCAACGAAAAATTCGATTCTGTTGCACTCAGTTTAATAAATTTTGGGTTGCTTTTTATTTTTTTCTGGTAATCAATCTACAGAATATAAAAAAAACCGACACCACAAGCTTTTCCAGAAAGTTCAAATCATATCAATACTTTGTAAATATTGTTTTAAGCAAAAATAATAATTAAATCTCCTTACAACTTTCAATAATAATAGTTATTTTTCTTAGTTGTTTTCCACTCACCAATAGAGATATAATGAAATTCCTACTCATAACTTTCAGTAGTTGAGAAACTGATTTGAGTGCCATTATTATCGCAAGAGATCGTACATATAAAATCGACGTCGTAAGTTATTGTAAGTTGTAAAATTATTGATTTAAATTCAATATAAGTGGATTTTCATAATTTTATCTTAAACGATGAACATGAAAGGGATATACAATCATAAACTTTTCCTAGGAGCTGTAATACCTAAAAAACAAATGTCGTGGAACAGTATAATATCTCAAAAAATCCTACTAAAATCAAACAAAAATTATGAATGGAAAAATTTAAAAATATTCATTTATGTTGTATTGCTGCTCATTTTTCTTGCACCTCAAGTGAATCTAAGTTGGAGACAATTGGGGCATTTTAAAAATTTGAATGTATAGGGATCTCATCTGTTAGCAGAATATATTTTAAGATACTTAAAAATAGTCTTAAGTGCTTTATACTACACTGAGACTACTTACCTTTAACTTGTAAAATTATTAAACTGTACAGCTAAACGATGTCTTCGCAATAAGTTTAGTTAGTATATAAGTCATAAGTCAAGTCAATCACTAAGCGTTTTAAAGAAATTGTGAATTCATATATTTAGTTCAGTGATAGTGTCTTGAAAAATATTTGTTTATAAATTATGTGATAGTAAGTTTACAAATATTCGTTAATTTATTACGGACTATAATTTTGTTCTAGAACAGCAAATTTTATGAAATTAAATTAAGTTTTCGTCGAATTACAGTAGCTATCTAATCAATAGAAAAACATTAATAAATTTTATATTTGGGTCAAGTAAATACCACTGAATTAGAAAACACGAAAAGAGCGTATGTTTATATATGAAATACGTCATATAAAGTCAATTTCCATTTGTGTTTTATATCTCAATAAAATTAGCAACACTTAAATAATCTTTTTAAGTTTGGCTTTGCAATTACAAAAATAATACACTATGTGACACTTTATTTTAATATCCTTCCTTATGGGAATTATGCCAATTGTATAAATAAATCTACAAAAATAATTACAATAAACTCGAACTTGACCTAGGAGTTAATATTTTGGCATCAAGTGTTCAACATTGACCATTGAAATGTAAAAAAATAAAATATATACAAAACTGCAAGTAATACTAATAAATTGTGCATCTTGCATGGGTTAGAAATTACTGCAATATTTTTAAAAATATATCCATAGCCGTATCGTACTAAAATATAAATGTAAAAATACATTATTTCACACTGCTTACTTACAAATCCTGGAATGTTCATACTATCATCTAAATCCAGCATTTTTGCGTCACTGAATCTAAATTTAAAAGCATGGAAACTTTATGAATTAAGCTGGCACCTTTTAGAACTATTTTCACATAAAAAAGAATGCAGTCGAGTACTACACCCACACAATATAGATGTTATTTTAACACATCTTTACATCTTCCAATTTATAAAAATATAATGAAACACACTTTTACTTATTTGAACGAGAACATTTTCAAATAATCTAATCAAGCTCAACATAAAACCTTATTTAAGTATAATTTCAACTTTATTTTATTCTTATGTCACCATCCAATGTATTATGAAATTAATATATATATATTCGTGTAGTGATCCCAATCACAATTAAACATGAGAATGTGAACGTTAAAAGATGTCAAACAATAAAAATAACGAAATTATTTTCCAGTTCAATGTTAATTTAAAACCAATTCTTTTGTTCAGCTTGATGGCGTGGGCTTAACGAAGTGAGAGGCAGGGAAAATTTGAAGGTACCATTAGCGCACCATAACAAATAAAAAAGGGTGAAAACAGAATATGAGTGACAATACTGAAAGGGCCAAAAGCAATACAAAACTGTTATGAAAATAATGATAACAGTTTCAAATTAGCGAAACTATTATTCATATACTGTCATGTCCTGCGTTTTACTTTGATTACAAAGGTAAGACCGTCATGTATTTCGTTTTAGTCTAGACAATAACGCGTTTACGCTTAATAGTTTAAATATTTAACAAGGTAATAAAGACGTAGCAAAGTCGGCATACATATCAGTTAATCCACTTAAACTACATTGACGTTGCTAAAATTAGACAAAACACGAGTACATAGCTCTAAAAGTTACTCATAAAAGTATAGGGTGACTTTGTCAACATTAAACTGGAGATACTAGACGCTAAAATATTATGTTTGAGTTCATCATCACGCCTTATACGAATGTCGCTGGTTTAAGATATACAGGGTGTTCAAGGTTTAAATTTTATTCTGAAATTTCTCAATAATTGAGAAAGTTTTGATAGCATGATTCCGAAAGTTGGTAGTGTTGGGTTTTTTGGTGTGAGACTTACGAATTTGAAGCTTATGTTGACGTTGCTCCTAGAGGGCGCTAGTTTCACCATATTATTTAGCTAAATCAATATATATATATATATTTTATATGTTGAGCTATGCTTAAAAATCTAAAAGAACGTTCAATTCTACATAAAAAATTTACCCTTGTTTAGGTCGCCTAACTTTATTGGTTTCCGAGTTATTTGCATGTAAATGTTTCAGTGTATCTTGTGGTGATTTTCTTTAAGGCGCTGATATTGCTATTTCTTAAACGAGAGACATTCGTATAAGGCATGATGAGCTCAAAGATAATATTTTGGTGTCTAGTATCTCCAGTTTAGTGCTGACCCATTCTTTCTGACTCACCCTGTAGGTTTTTTAATATTATATAAAAATTCGAGCAGAATATAAATTATTTCTCTGTGCTGATGCTTTTTCGATATTAAATGATAATACACCCTCCCACAGATTTCTAACAATTTATTTTTTTATTGGGTACTTTGCTACTCATTCGATCAGCACAAACTAATAGTAATATAAAAAAGGCAAGCCTTGAATATTGTTTTACCGATTTGAAATAAATCACAATCAATGCCACAACAAATTTCCTGTACTGCCTGATCTAATTGTTCGTCGAACGAATAATTGCACTAGCATTTCCTTAATGTCTAATTTACAATACGAATCAAACTGAATGGGCAAAAACGTAATTAGGTTTTACTTTCCCGATGGCATAATCTAGTAGATTTAATTAATATTAAAATGTCGCAATGGGAAAAAAGATACCATTCATAGTAATGAACGACCGAAAAATGAAATTTATGTTTACCATAAAAAGCGGCTTCAAATATTTTTATGACTATTGCATTAAAAAATATAAACAATATATTGGCGATACATGCCTTGATGTTTTCATAATATTGACAAGTTGCTTTCCGGCATTGACCATTAAGGACGCTGCTTCTGGAGGATCTTGATCGTTTCCAAAATAACCAGAATCTGAAAAACAAAAGAAATACAATTATATAGAAATAAATATAGCAAGATATAAGAGTAATCAGTTTGCTTTTTACGTTCTCACGTTTCAGAAACACCCTGTATATGTAACATTAATTTTCACCTTTCGAATCGAAATTACATGTTAGTTTCATAGACTTGTTTTTTGTATGCCTCAGAAAAACATTATGGTCTGAATTAGTCCAAATTACTAAAAACCAAATTGCACCAAATTTCTAAATATTTCATATGAAATCCCCGCATAGATGTGAAAAAACCACATATGTACTTTTATTGGTAAATATAATTTGCAGCGAAACAAATTTTTAATTGAATTCCAGTGAACTAATAAACTTCCGTTTTTTTCAACTAAATATATCTACATTCCCTTGACTTCTCACTGAAAAAAAGGTTATTGTTGAAAAGTTAGCAGTAAATAAATAAATTTCTAGTATTTTCGCAACAAGTTACATAATCGTGTCTGTTTTAACACCATTAATGGAAGTGGAACAGTTTGAAATTCTCCACTAGCGTATAAAAAGCTTTCGGAACGGTACAGACAATGAAACCAAACAAGTTTATTAAACCCAATATTGTTAAAACAATTATAATTGTTATTAAAACATCAACTTCTAAAAAGCGTTCGATAAATGGCCTTTGCTCGATACATTTCGTGCTTTAAGTAGTTGAATTATACTGTTACACAAAATTTTATAAACAATTCTTTGACCTTTGGTAAAGGTCATTATTTACTTCATGAGCTGCTAAACCAATCGACAAGTAATATGTGAAGTAGACATACGTTAGATTCAAAACGCAAAGCCTAAAATTCGCCATTTTTGTAGCAATTCTACTCATTTAAGATCTAAAAACTGAACATTTATGTAACACTGCAAGTTATAATTCAAGTATACTTGTCGCATGTTAACTGTTCTCCACATCCATGCATCTTGTGACGTTTACGTAACAGGTAACGATACATATACACAAATTAACATGTGCATATTTAACTCACGTGTGAATGAGAAATTATTTGTTTTGCAATCGTAGCCAAAGTTTATACGAGGTGTGGCAATTAAGTTCCGGGAATTTGTCAATGAAAAAACAAGCAAATTAAATTTCGCCAACATTTTATTATCGACCTTCACAATAGTCTCCCTCTAACTCTACACAACGTTTCCAACGTTGCTCCCACGATTGGAAGCACCCTTGGTAATCTTCCGCAGTTAACCCGTTCAGCACCACGGTTACAGCTTCTTTGACCTCCTGTACGCCGCCTTGAGGTGCGACTTCATCTTGGGGAATAAAAAAAATCACAGGGGGCAATATCGGGTCTACAGGGTGGGTGCGGCAACGTTGGAACGCCCTTTTCGCCAAAAACTCTTGCACAATAAACGAGGAATAGGCTCGTGCGTTGTCGTGGTGCAAAATCTAACTGTTCTCGGCGAGTTCGGGTCGCACACGGAAAACGCGGGCCCGCAGCCGGTCCAGGACGCCAACATAGAACTGTCCAGGTGTTTAGTCACTTCCTGGGCGGCAGGAACATATTCACGATGAATGATGCCGTGGATATTGAAAAAAACGATCAACATTGCCTTCAGTCGTGACTTGGACATCTTCGCTTTCGTTGGCCGCTCTCTACCCTTTTCCACCCACTGCTGACTTTGTTTACGGATCTCTGGATCATACTCAAATATCCAGGTCTTATCTTCAGTGACTACCTGATTCATCCAGTCTCCATTTTTGCGCAAATCTTTGACGTCAGACAACGCACGAATGCTTAGGTGCCGGTCAGACGCGATCAGTGCACGCAAGAGGTGATGGGAGCTCCTTCACGTGGATCGTCGTCTACCGATTCACACCCCTCCTTGAAGCGTTTTGCCCAAACAGGCGTGTTTTCGACATGCACTCGTCTCCATACACTACCTGCAATTTTCGAAGGATTTCCGAGGGTTTTTCCCCAGATTTCACTAAAAATTGAATCACAACACGGCAGTGTTGCCAGTTTCCGAGTTATAACTTAATTGCTACACCTCGTAAGTTGGATCTTTCTGTCTTTACGGATCATATCCCTCGTTGGCATAGCGCCAGCCACCGTGTATTGTCTGTTGAATAGTCGTCTAAACTACGCCTGCCAACACCTGCCAGGGGAAGACGCAGGATATGGTGACGGAATGAAGGATCGGGAGTGATGTTTGTCGTGCGATTTCAAGCGGTATGGTTTATCATAACAATCCAGTACCTACACACATTCACCCTTATAAAGTTAGGTGCTTTTAGATCTTTCTAAAGATATTATTTGGACGTTTTGTGCATTGAAGAAATTAAATGATCAAAATATTTTCGTTAAATTCAGTCACATGTAAGGTTTCAAGAGTAAACTAATATTGCACGTTTTTCTACAAATAAACCTTATCATCAGCATATTCATATTAGGAAAATAAGATTAAATTGTTTACCGTTTTAACTTATTTACTGCGAAAATTAAAAATGTATGAACTCTTTCATTTTAAATAAACTGGACTGATAAAATCACAACATTCATGTCTTTGCGATAAAAACAAAAAATTCTTCTGCTCAATATTTACAATTATTTTGAAAAGCGTTAAGCATACGAGTGATATACGGGTGTCCATGAAATGTACTAGTCTACTCACGCTAGATTGTTAAGGTCAAAATATGACCTAATTGCAAAAATACACGTTAGGGTTGGAAAAAATATGAATATGAAATTTGTTATACGAAAATAGTATTGATCAAAGGCTTCTCTTGCATACATGCAAACTAGTAAAAGCTAAAGCTTTTTAAGTAATTCTGTCTCTTACAAATTTTTAATAACTTAACCGTTTAGTCAATGAGAATTCTGTTCATGTACATGGCCAACCAGAGTTCTCTTTTTATGAGTAGAGGTACATTTTCTAGTTCAGCGGCAGAAATTTTTGGTTTTACCAGAAAAAAATTGTGTCATGGAGACCCTATATTTTTAGACATGACTTCGTAATGACAAACTGAAACAGTAAAAGACATCACGCACTACGTTTTTACTGCAGTGACAGTTAATACGAACCATAAAATTAATTGGTAAGTGTGGTCATAAAATTTGCAACAATTAAAACAATATAAAGTACAATCTTGTAAAAACCAATGTATCAGGTTTATTTAACTAATATTTAGAATTTATGTGAAAAAGTTTACAAATATAGAAACTATTTAATTGTTAAAACTAAACAGTGCAAAAGTATCTATGAGACAAAATTGTTATACGTATTCCTAATGGAGATAAGTTAAGTGAAATAAATGTAAATATACTTTACAAATTAATGAGATACAATGGGGAATACCACTAAATTTGGTATTTTGCATTTTTAGAGAGTACTCTAAAAAACGTTGGATACGTGTCATAGGATTTGGACTAATATGCAGTTTTATGAGAGATATTAATTATTTAAAACAACATGACGTCACGCGTACATTTTTACCAGCTGGCAACAATGCATGACAATAAAACCACTAAACTCACACTGAGGTTATGCCATGCCATAATCCATGAATTATGTTTTATCCTGGTCTGTGGCCCGTGATATTCCTAAACAAACATAACCTCTTTGTAATTTAGTTATATTTCCACACTCTGAAATCTCTCGAGTTTTGTCTCGGCAGAAAAATAGGTTATGTTATATTGATGGAAGTGACAAATGATGTTTACAGGCACTATATCTGTCTCTATTTATGCAGTACTGCATTTCATTTATTTTATATTAGACAAGTTGCATGTTATTGCTTTGTTGCCGCATGTTAAAAATGTACATCTGACGTCACATGTACATTAATTTGCCAATAAATTTAATTTAATTAAAAAAACAACGAATATGGTCTTCATATATTTCCAAAACCATGTAATTTACTGAGTTTCAAAAAACTTTTCCAACATAGTGGCATTCCCCATTTCAGAAAATTTAGACATTACTTTGCAACTTACCCAAATTGAGCCGTCGAACATCTATAGTATACCTAAACTGTATAAATGAACGAGAACTTGTTTCTCAAGACCGGTCTCGTAAAACCGACTGTATTGTAGATTATATCACCGAATAATTTCCTTCATACAAAATAAATATATTTATAATTTAAATTACATACATGTCGCAAGAAAAAGGTATATATGATGTATACCTAACATCGTTCCATAAACAATTAAAACTTAGATTACGTGCTATTTTTCAATTTAAAATCTGTAAAAATATAATTTTAGCATCATTAATAACTTAAAAAAATATTATATTGTTCATTATGTATGTCGATTTTTTTATAATTTTTTTTGTTATCCTAATTTTTCGAGTTGAATGAATCAATGTGCTTACATTGTAAAACAAATGCTTAGATTTGAATCAAGTTTTAACATAATCCATATCACCTATACCTACGTAAAGCAACGTCAAAAATTTCACCATTAGGTGTTTTGATATTTCGCAATGATAGCTTTATCGCAGCTCTATTTCCTGCCTATGCGCACGTATTTTTTTTTCACGCATATCTTTAAAGGCCTGATTGTAGCTTTTCCACTAACTCCTTAATTTTCCATCTTTTGCTCCTAAGGAAAATTTAAGAAATTCCTACCATTTAGATACCTAGATATTTATGCCTAATAAAATACACAAGAATCTTTGCCTCCCAATTCTTTTATCAAATAAAGATATAATAATAAATAAAGACTTTTATTTATTGACAATCATTATCCATGTTTTAAATATGTGCAGTAGCTTTACGCAATAAAATTGGATGAATAAAAAAACTATATAGGTTACAAACATTGTTTTGCAATTTTAAGGAAAAAAAGCATATGTAAATAAACAATCAAATTTAAATTACAAAAACGGTCATGGGCATATTTGATATAGACTAATTTTCTGCACTATTATATGCCCCATTTTAAAGCACAACAGACAATATAAAAAAAAGTGTTACGCCAAAGTCACACGTACTAGTTGCCTAATGCTTAATTGCTTACTTGTTACGTAAACCTCATATTTTTGACGCATAAGAGGTTCATTAAATCCCTGAGATTATTTAAAAAAACGTTAACACCTAAAATTGTTCGTTGTTTATAAAAATAACAGAAATAAAACTTCCCCTTCTACTTTAAAACGCGTCAAAGTAACTGACAACAAAAAAACTACTTTTTAAGCAGGAATATCTCGGTTCAGAGCAAAGGTCACGTTTTTGACGCAAAAGGGATTCTTTGGTCGCGCGATTTATTATTTAAAAAAAAAAATCTAGACATAAATGTTACGTAATATATTTACATATTACGTTACTACTTTTTATGTATACAAAAGTATAAACAAAATACATATACAGAAAACCTTGGTTTGGAAACTTCACAAAGTAAAGCTTTTTGTATAACATTTCCATTCTAGTTATAAAAATTTAAAAAGTGCGAATAGTCCATTGAAAAGTTACATTTGGGGTTGCATTTTTTAGAGGACGCAATTTTACTGTTTAGATGTGAGAGGGGGGGCCAAAAAAAGCTTAACTTGAAGTTTGTGAGGTCATAACCCTCGAGGTTTAGCCGCCATCTTGGAAAAGGAGGTGAAATTGTTTTTAGCATTTATCAGGTAAACTATTGGTCATACAAAAATTTTGTAAAAACATTTTTTATTGCAAATTCAATCAAAAATAACAAAGATATTAAAGAAAAACTATTAAAATTTTTGGACAAATTTTCTTTTGGACGCCATAATTTATTTATTTCTTATTTAAAAAAAAAATTACATCAGACCATTTTTGTAGAGTGGTTTTCAACGAAGAATTTTTATTATATTCATTAGTTTGGGTTTTACAGCGCTGTGAAGTGAACACTAATTTTCTCTATTGATAAGTATACATTTATATCAATGATATGGCATAGTTTTTAAATATTTTTATAATAATGTTTTTTAATAAAAAATGAATCAGAATTTTGATTGTTTTTCTTTAATATCTTTGTTATTTTTGATTTTACAACAAAAAGTTACTGGCTAAAATTGTAGAGGATTCAATTTGCAATAAAAAATGTTTTTTAAAAAAATTTTGTATGACCAATAGTTTACCTGATAAATGCTAAAAACAATTAACCCCCTTTTTCCAAGATGGCGGCCGAAGTTGGAGGGTTGCGACCCCACAAACTTCAAGTTAAGCTTTTTTGACCCCCCCCCCCTCTCATATCTAAACAATAAAATTGCGTCCTCTAAAAAATGCAACCCCAAATGTAACGTTTCAATGGACTATAGAAAAAATTAGTGTTCACTTCACAGCGCTGTAAAACCCAAACTAATGAATATAATAAAAAAAGTATATAATAAAAATTCTTCGTTGAAAACCACTCTACAAAAATACTTTGATGTAATTTTTTCCTAAATAAAAAAATAAAGAAGTTATGGCGTCCAAAAGAAAATTTTTGTTTTTTTGTCCAAAACTTTTGTTGGTTTTTCTTTAATATCTTTGTTATTTTTTACAACAAAAAGTTACTGGACTAAAATTGTAGAGGATTCAATTTGCAATAAAAAATGTTTTTACAAAATTTTTGTATGACCAATAGTTTACCTGATAAATGTTAAAAACAATTTCACCCTCTTTTCCAAGATGGCGGCTAAACCTCGAGGGTTGTGACCCCACAAACAATAAAATTGCGTCCTCTAAAAAATGCACGCTAAGGCCAAAATAATGTAACATTTCAATGGACTAGAACATTTGAAGCATACATTTTAGGATTATGAGACTTGGACTATTGGATTTTGTGTATATCAGTTTTATTGACTTGATCACGGTTCAAAGTTCCTGTGAAAAAAAAAAAACACAAACGGGATTTTCCAAACTTCATCTTTACTAATTATTATTTAACATTGCACTCAAAAAAAGTATAATAAAATATGGGCAAACGGTATTATCAGTTTAATAATATAAAAAGGAAATCCCGAGAATTTTTTTTGATAAATCCAGGTATAACATCCGCAAAGCATATTAAGAAAAGGATTAAAATAGTAATATTGATTTATAAAGTTCTAATATTAGTTATTTAAACAGTAAAAACAATTGAGAGATTTTTGGACTAGCGAATCCCAACTTTCAGCTGTTAGTAATAAAGCAATTTCCCTGATTTTTTTAACGTTCGTTCGTTATCCCATTGCGTACGTCCTCGACTGAGCTACGAAAAAAATATAATAATTTTCTGCATCAACGAAAGCCAATATTGATTCCAAACAATGCCATACATATTTTTACACAAGCGCTGCTGTAGTGGTCAGTGTAAATATTTATCAACCGTAATTAATGTTTTTTTATTATTATTAATCTTTCATTTATATTGTAGTGCGTTCGGACATTAAATATTCAATTCAATTTATATCCAATTAGTTTAAGCAAGGAATATTCCTCTTCGTTATTCATTTGCTCGACAAGGAAACAGAAGGAAAACTTGGACACTTATGTCAACAAGTTGTTTATTTTGCTCGTAATGGAACTGCATACATCGCGTTTAATAGATGGAAATTGACGTACATACATCTCTCAGATTGGTTCAATTGACGAGATATAACAATATGTATATAACATGTTTATCAGCTGTCACTTCTCAAAGAAAGCGACAAGCGACTTCGTTAGGTACTAGCAAATGCTAAATTTAGAACTACAGGTGCAGTAATTTTCCATTCTTCCTCCGCCGTAAATAATGTTTAAATACACAAGCGTATCTCGAAAGTTTACATATCCGTGTGTCAAAAACAATATAAAAGTAATCTTACCGGTATCTTTTGAATTTTTCCTATTTAGTTTTTTTTTTTCAACATGAAAAAATAAAGCCTTCAGTTTATAGTAATTATATCACTTTTTATGTACAGTATATAATGAATATTTCTTGCGGCAAATCTGCTTGTTAGATAAATTGCTTGTTCTTAAACTATTATTAGCAAAATAGTAATTAACTGGTTTCATAAAGATAGTACAAAGTTCACAGAAGAATGTTCCGCTTGTGCGAAAATTATCACTGCATTTTTTTAAAATGGTCTTCACGGGACTACTGTTGAAAGCAATTAATAATAATAAATAAGTAAATTACGCGAGATATTTATTATGGAAGATAAAAAGGGCAAACAAATAAAATCTGTTTTATTATGGAAATGGCTGTATATATTTATAATAATAAATCCCATTTTCTTAAAAGTGCAAGTACCAATTACAATGTAAAATATCAGATGTAATGGAAATTTTCATATTCCATTTTTTAAATATAGAGTAGCCACAAATTCACCAAAGTGTCTAGGTTTAAAAATTTATAATCATCTATTACATGAAATTAAGATAGCAAAGAATGTTTTCGTTTTCAAACGACAACTAAAATTATTTTTAATTGATAAATGTTTTTATACGTTAGATAACTTTTTTTATGTAACTCTTAAATTTTTATAAATATTTTTATTTATAAGTACTTTAACAGGTAAATTTTGACAATTCCTATACAGAAAATTGTACTGTCTAAAGGAAAATAAAATTATTATTATTATAGTACATAGTTGAATATGAAAAATCTGACAACAAACATTCTGTAAATAATTTGAGTGCCACAAAAATATGTTTTTTTTTTAATAAAACGAGTAGAAAATTGCAGATTTACTTAAATTTATAGCCACCAAACCAAGGTCTGGTACTAGAAAATCCCCGCTATTTTAAAAAATATGTAAATGCATAAAAATCAAACATATTGATAACATATTTAGTATTCAGTATTTATTAAACATAGAGTTTTTCGAAACGTCAATATTACGGAAGTGCGCGATAGTGATGTGATTTTTGTTATTTTTCACTTATCTGCTTTTTTCAGTGTGAGATTTTTTGGTTAGGCAAACTTAGTTTCAAAAATAACCCTTGACTGTTCCGTTTGGCGCAAGGCCTTATTTAATTAATTTTTATTATTTTTCAGAAGTGTGGCAAAAACCCAATAAAACTAAAGAAAATATATTAAACAGGGTGTTTCGAAACGAGTGAAACATAATTAAAGGCATATACAACAACTTCTAAATCAAACTGCCTTAAACAGAATTTTACTGCTTTAAAAATTGATTTTCAAAAATATTTTTTATTTTGGGATAACAAAAAACTTATTTTTATCTATTTCATAAGTATTTCCATTAAACATGCGCACTATAATCGTATGACTTCCCTTACATCTTTCATCTTTGCCTGCGTTGTATCTCTCATCGCCTGATTCTATTTGAACGTAAGCGGCTACTTTGCACGTTATTAGTTTATTATCAATTAGTTTCAGAAACAAGAGTGTATATAAATTAATAAAATAATTCGCAGCTTCTAGAATGCCCATTTATTTTGCTCCCTTTACGTTTTAAACTCTAGCTTATTTGTATCAAGAAATATGATTTAGGGCATCCTAGAAACTAGACTTTTTTCTAAGGCATCGAAATGGTTCATTTTTAGGGGTTATCTCGAAAATAGTTCCTAGGTTTTCGTAGCTAGTAAATTGTTCTTTAGAACTACGTGATTTTGTGAAATGAAACGACTATACTTTTTACAGTAAATAAACTCCTAAGATTATCTTAGGGATTTAAATCGGTTAATTTTCGCTCACACAAACTACCTTTCATTTTAAAATTGCTACCATCCATAGAACAGAACCGACTTTAAATTGTTAAGTATGGTTGGAAAAAAATTCGGCTTGTTTGAAAATCCGGTCAGATGCCTGAAAAACCAGCACACGTCCGGGAAAATCCGGAACTCTATTCACGTTAAATAGCATTTAGCAATATTCTATTAAAATATGCATGTGGCTATTTAAAACAATGAATTAAAAATTAATAACTCTAATTAAACCACTGCATCAAAATTATATTATTTATTGGTAATCAAATGCGGCTTGAGGTCATATTTGTCAGTTCTGCCAACGTCAGATATTTTAGACGTCATGGTGGACAATCCCTTCGTCGTTTGAAAGCCAATGTCGAATTAACTATAATTTTATTCGTCAATGGGTGGAAATAAAATTGTTTACAACGTTCATTATATTAATTACATACGAAGTACATTAAATATCAAATCATTATTGCGAATGAAGTATCGAAATAAGTAATTGTTTCTTAATTCTTAATAGAATAAATAAACAGAAATGTTAAAAATAATACTTGTTTTTTACTTACCTGTTGTTCAGACAAATTCTTTTTTGGATAAGATACATAAGCAGGATACTTTTGAACTTCTGAAAAAAAAAAAAAAAAAAAAAAAACATATATAACTTAAGGACACCATTTTATGCACAATTTTTAACAAAGTCATAACTATTTTTAAAGGCAACTTAAAAAAATCTAACAAGTTAGCAAGCAAGAGAAAATATCTCTTCACTATGTCAGTTATACAAGTTTTCTTTAGGATGTTATAGTCTATAGGCAAACAAGTCATTTATAATACGAAAAAAGCAAATTTTCACCAGTCATGTTACCATAAAGGCATAACATTTCCTGAATTTTACACGCCAACACTGAGAACATTTTATATGGCATTATAAATATTATCATATCCTGCAAAATTCAGTTAAAAAACTAGCTGCATTGATTGTTATATTCTTTAGCGCATTTTTCCCTCAAAAAATTAAAGGAAATGATCAATTTCAGCATTACAGTTTATTTTTACCACCATCTTGAATTTTTGTTGCAATAATGACAAGTTTAACCATTACTTAAATTATTTACTTACAACTCTTTGTTCTGTTCTACATTTACTATTTTCAGTAAATTTAGTCGCTACCTCTTGTCGCTAATTTCAAGCTGGTCAGCTCTTTTCCGTCTAGTTCTTATCGTTACTGCTACTAATTTATTTGTAATTTGTATGTAGATACTAAATAATTAGGTATTTTACTCTTTTCCTTTGAATAAACCACTCACATAAAACAGAAGCAAAAATTTTTATGTGAGCAAAAATAGCAGGTGGTACTAAAAAATTACTAATATAAACTGGTATTAACTGGTACGCAGTTTATTATAACAGACAAAAATATTTTCATCAATATTTTTTATTCAGAAATAATTTATCTATTCAAATTTTGCCAAAAAAAAAAAAAGATCTGCTAAAACTTCAATCAATCTATTATACTTGTGAAATATACTCAATTTTGAACTGTTTTATTAGTATAGTTTAATAATTTAAAATAATTACTGTTATTTAGGTATGTACTTCTATTGAATGCCTTAGCCACAGGCCTTAACGACATCTAACTCTAACATTCGAAACTAATACGAACGAAATTGATTAATGCTAGTTAGGCAACCATAAATACAACTAGCTTCATGTCTGCAATATAATTACACGCAGTAACATTGGAAATTATGTTGTTATCAATTTATTTTAAATAAAAATGGCAAAATAAATTATTACTACACATTGCGTCGAGTTTTAAAGTAATGTTCAAAACTGTAGTTTCCAAAATAATTTTATTGGTGAAACATAAGAAGTGGCCGACATCTGTTGATATATTTCGGAACTGCTGAAAAGATAAATGACATATTGAAATTAAATTGTGAGTTTTGTTGATTTTTTAATAATTTTCTATATTTTGTTCTGTATAAATAGCATTAGAACAGTTTGTAAAAGTATAATTTTATCTTGAATGAAAAAAAATGCAGGATCTTCACAAGATAATTTTCAAATCGCGTAAAATATGTGGTTTTCTCAGTGCTCCAGCAATTGTATTTAAATCTGTGTCTGCATAATTTTCCAACAAATATAAAATTGTGTAAACAGTGAAAAATTGTTATAAGAATTGGAAGACCAAAATCAAAATATACTATTGTCGGTAGCATTTTATGTCAAGTAAGATATTGAAAAGCCGATGTGATTGTTTTAATGAATATTTCTTATATTGTTCAGAAAAAGAGAACTGTATGAAGAGACGAAACTTTTAAAAAGGAAGCAGTAGCAATGCCTTCTCAAAATATTTCCAGTAAGACAGTACGAATCCATTGGACGCAGACAGAAGATACAGAAAAAGGTTGATATAGGTAGTGTAGGTTAATTTGTAGTAAAGTTATTGAAGAAGTTGTGATCTTGAGTTTGTTTTTAGGAGTTGGAAAATCAAGAAATCCAGTTTAGAGTAGTGGCGTCATCATTTTCTGACGATAAAGATGTACAAACTAATTTTTTATTTCATCTTGATTGTATCTTAAACAGTGATAAAAAATTCTTTCATTTTACTGCTGCATTATTAAATTATATTTTAAGAAATTTGTTATTGTTATTATACATGTAATATGATTTATAAATTAAACGAATTGATATCTGTGTTATTATTAACAGTAATGATGCATTAGAAAAAAGGCCTTAAAGTGGAAACATTAAGCGTATTATCAGTTTTAATAAATAATGATATAAATATCATGTGTAACGATAGAATAGTTTATTATACCTACCTATTAATCAATAATTGATGTAACCACATCTACAAAATTCAGACAACAAGTACATGCTTTTGCAATAATAATGTCACTCCCTCTAAACAGTTTTTCAACTTCTAACAATATTGTTAATACCTAAAAATATATAAAAAAAATTCTACCATCTCAACTGAAAGGTTATGTTATGATGAAACTAACAGAACACTTAGTATATGCACATTATTTGACACATAAGCACAGACAAGAAGTGGAAATTTATTTAATCACTAAAAAATGAATAAAAACAATAATCCTGTATTCAAAACACTATAGTTAAAAGTATTGCTCTATACCTTTTCACAATTTTTGCAGCGCTATCTGTTGGTTGTTGGTTCATAATTTTCGCCAATACTTTGGAAAAGCTACTGGTGCTGCTATCTATGTGAGCGAAGAAGAACTTAATAATATTAATTCTAACAAAATACGATGCGAGGTTGGAATCTAGAATATTTTTAAAGTAGAATGTATTAATTCCAATAGATGGTACTAAACCTGATTCATATTTTATGTCACGAGTGCACATTACTACGTATCAACATTCGCAACACCTATTATATTTATATTATTATATTATATTTAGTTACTACCTATAACTACTTAACCTTAATATATTTCTATAACTTTAAAAAACAGGCAAGTGGACATGCAAATATTAAATTTTTTATCAATGAATGAATTTCAATAAACATAAGCTCAGCCTTGTTTTGCAAAACATTTTGTATAATAAATCTAATAAACGTATATATTTGATAAATATAAATTATTTCTCTAACAAATGCAATAAATATTAAACAAAAATAAGTTGACCCGTGTGGGAATCGAACCATCGACTTTGGGTTTACTCATCGCCACGCTAAACATTGAGCCACGAGGGCATCTGTCAAAATTGTGCTTATTAGGGTATTTCCGTATACAGGCGAAAAAACGTAAACAAAACGAAATGTATGAAATTATTTTTAATATTTCGCTTTGCCCGGCGATATTCAGCTGAAGCTTTTAAAATATAACAATATCGACGAACAGCAGTATCCTTAAAGCAGACATATTTTTATATTATTTAATTTACTATGTTCATTAATTATTTGATTAGATATAAATATTATTTCATTATAAATTTCAAAATCTTATGTGGCTGAAGATAGAATCAGAATCAGAAACGAGAAACGGAATATTACAGTAGACCAGACACGTTATAAGCAGCAACTAAAAAAATATGAAAACCGTAGGTATTGCATTATTCTGCGGTCGTTTATCGTAAACATAGTAAAACAATACAAAACAATTATATTATTTACATAAAAATGGGGATCTTGGCATTGTGAACGTGATGAAAAAAAAAAATTCGGGAAATCTAGAGGAGAGTTTGATACAGTCTGATATTTTGCCAGAAAATAGTAATAACAATTAGAATCAACATATATTACGGAAACGAAAAAATTCCGGGGAGGAAGGGGGTGGCGAGGGTGTTGAAAATTTAAAAAATTCGGGAAATCTAGAGGAGAGTTTGATACAGTCTGATATTTTGCCAAAGAATAGTAATAAGCATTAGAAATAACATACTATGGAAACGAAAAAGTTCCGGGGAGAAAGGGGGTGGCGAGGGTGTTGAAAATTTAAAAAATTCGGGAAATCTAGAGCAGAGATTGATACAGACTGATATTTTGCCAGAAATTAGTAATAAGCATTAGAAATAACATATATTACGGAAACGAAAAAATTCCGGGGAGGAAAGGGGTGGCGAGAGTGTTGAAAATTTAAAAAATTCGGGAAATCTAGAGGAGAGTTTGATACAGTCTGATATTTTGCCAAAGAATAGTAATAAGCATTAGTAATAACATATATTATGGAAACGAAAAAGTTCCGGGGAGAAAGGGGGTGGCGAGGGTGTTGAAAATTTAAAAAATTCGGGAAATCTAGAGGAGAGTTTGATACAGTCTGATATTTTGCCAAAAAATAGTAATAAGCATTAGAAATAACATATATTACGGAAACGAAAAAGTTCCGGGGAGAACGGGGATGGCGAGGGTGATGAAAATTTAAAAAATTCGGGAAATCTAGAGGAGAGTTTGATACAGACTGATATTTTGCCAGATATTAGTAATAAGCATTAGAAGCAACATATAATACGGAAACGAAAAAATTCCGGGGAGGAAGGGGGTGACGAGGGTGTTGAAAATTTAAAAAATTCGGGAAATCTAGAGGAGAATTTGATACAGTCTGATATTTTGCCAAAAAATAGTAATAAGCATTAGAAATAACATATATTACGGAAACGAAAAAGTTCCGGGGAGAACGGGGATGGCGAGGGTGATGAAAATTTAAAAAATTCGGGAAATCTAGAGGAGAGTTTGATACAGTCCGATATTTTGCCAAAAAATAGTAATAAGCATTAGAAATAACATATATTACGGAAACGAAAAAGTTCCGGGGAGAACGGGGATGGCGAGGGTGATGAAAATTTAAAAAATTCGGGAAATCTAGAGGAGAGTTTGATACAGTCTGATATTTTGCCAGAAAATAGTAATAAGCATTAGAAGCAACATATATTACGGAAACGAAAAAATTCCGGGGAGGAAGGGGGTGGCGAGGGTGTTGAAAATTTAAAAAATTCGGGAAATCTAGAGGAGAGTTTGATACAGTCTGATATTTTGCCAAAGAATAGTAATAAGCATTAGAAATAACATATTATGGAAACGAAAAAGTTCCGGGGAGAAAGGGGGTGGCGAGGGTGTTGAAAATTTAAAAAATTCGGGAAATCTAGAGCAGAGATTGATACAGACTGATATTTTGCCAGAAATTAGTAATAAGCATTAGAAATAACATATATTACGGAAACGAAAAAATTCCGGGGAGGAAAGGGGTGGCGAGAGTGTTGAAAATTTAAAAAATTCGGGAAATCTAGAGGAGAGTTTGATACAGTCTGATATTTTGCCAAAGAATAGTAATAAGCATTAGTAATAACATATATTATGGAAACGAAAAAGTTCCGGGGAGAAAGGGGGTGGCGAGGGTGTTGAAAATTTAAAAAATTCGGGAAATCTAGAGGAGAGTTTGATACAGTCTGATATTTTGCCAAAAAATAGTAATAAGCATTAGAAATAACATATATTACGGAAACGAAAAAGTTCCGGGGAGAAAGGGGGTGGCGAGTGTGTTGAATATTTAAAAAATTCGGGAAATCTAGAGGAGAGTTTGATACAGTCTGATATGTTGCCAAAAAATAGTAATAAGCATTAGAAATAACATATAATACGGAAACGAAAAAGTTCCGGGGAGAAAGGGGGTGGCTAGGGTGTTGAAAATTTAAAAAATTCGGGAAATCTAGAGGAGAGTTTGATACAGACTGATATTTTGCCAGATATTAGTAATAAGCATTAGAAGCAACATATATTACGGAAACGAAAAAATTCCGGGGAGGAATGGGGTGGCGAGGGTGTTGAAAATTTAAAAAATTCGGGAAATCTAGAGGAGAGATTGATACAGTCTGATATTTTGCCAAAAAATAGTAATAAGCATTGGAAATAACATATATTACGGAAACGAAAGAGTTCCGGGGAGAAAGGGGGTGGCGAGTGTGTTGAATATTTAAAAAATTCGGGAAATCTAGAGGAGAGTTTGATACAGTCTGATATGTTGCCAAAAAATAGTAATAAGCATTAGAAATAACATATAATACGGAAACGAAAAAGTTCCGGGGAGAAAGGGGGTGGCTAGGGTGTTGAAAATTTAAAAAATTCGGGAAATCTAGAGGAGAGTTTGATACAGACTGATATTTTGCCAGATATTAGTAATAAGCATTAGAAGCAACATATATTACGGAAACGAAAAAATTCCGGGGAGGAAGGGGGTGACGAGGGTGTTGAAAATTTAAAAAATTCGGGAAATCTAGAGGAGAATTTGATACAGTCTGATATTTTGCCAAAAAATAGTAATAAGCATTAGAAGCAACATATATTACGGAAACGAAAAAATTCCGGGGAGGAATGGGGTGGCGAGGGTGTTGAAAATTTAAAAAATTCGGGAAATCTAGAGGAGAGATTGATACAGTCTGATATTTTGCCAAAAAATAGTAATAAGCATTGGAAATAACATATAATACGGAAACGAAAGAGTTCCGGGGAGAAAGGGGGTGGCGAGTGTGTTAAATATTTAAAAAATTCGGGAAATCTAGAGGAGAGTTTGATACAGTCTGATATGTTGCCAAAAAATAGTAATAAGCATTAGAAATAACATATAATACGGAAACGAAAAAGTTCCGGGGAGAACGGGGATGGCGAGGGTGATGAAAATTTAAAAAATTCGGGAAATCTAGAGGAGAGTTTGATACAGTCTGATATTTTGCCAGAAAATAGTAATAAGCATTAGAAGCAACATATATTACGGAAACGAAAAAATTCCGGGGTGAAAGGGGGTGGCGAGGGCGTTGAAAATTTAAAAAATTCGGTAAATCTAGAGGAGAGTTTGATACAGTCTGATATTTTACCAGAAAATAGTAATAAGCATTAGAAGTAACTTATATTACGGAAACGAAAAAATTCCGGGGAGGAATGGGGTGGCGAGGGTGTTGAAAATTTAAAAAATTCGGGAAATCTAGAGGAGAGATTGATACAGTCTGATATTTTGCCAAAAAATAGTAATAAGCATTGGAAATAACATATATTACGGAAACGAAAGAGTTCCGGGGAGAAAGGGGGTGGCGAGTGTGTTGAATATTTAAAAAATTCGGGAAATCTAGAGGAGAGTTTGATACAGTCTGATATGTTGCCAAAAAATAGTAATAAGCATTAGAAATAACATATAATACGGAAACGAAAAAGTTCCGGGGAGAAAGGGGGTGGCGAGGGTGTTGAAAATTTAAAAAATTCGGGAAATCTAGAGGAGAGTTTGATACAGTCTGATATGTTGCCAAAAAATAGTAATAAGCATTAGAAATAACATAATACGGAAACGAAAAAGTTCCGGGGAGAAAGGGGGTGGCGAGGGTGTTGAAAATTTAAAAAATTCGGGAAATCTAGAGGAGAGTTTGATACAGTCTGATATATTGCCAAAAAATAGTAATAAGCATTAGAAATAATATATATTACGGAAACGAAAAAGTTCCGGGGAGAAAGGGGGTGGCGAGGGTGTTGAAAATTTAAAAAAATCGGGAAATCTAGAGGAGAGTTTGATACAGTCTGATATTTTTCCAAAAAATAGTAATAAGCATTAGAAATAACATATAATACGGAAACGAAAAAGTTCCGGGGAGAAAGGGGGTGGCTAGGGTGTTGAAAATTTAAAAAATTCGGGAAATCTAGAGGAGAGTTTGATACAGACTGATATTTTGCCAGATATTAGTAATAAGCATTAGAAGCAACATATAATACGGAAACGAAAAAATTCCGGGGAGGAAGAGGGTGACGAGGGTGTTGAAAATTTAAAAAATTCGGGAAATCTAGAGGAGAATTTGATACAGTCTGATATTTTGCCAAAAAATAGTAATAAGCATTAGAAATAACATATATTACGGAAACGAAAAAGTTCCGGGGAGAAAGGGGGTGGCGAGGGTGATGAAAATTTAAAAAATTCGGGAAATCTAGAGGAGAGTTTGATACAGTCTGATATTTTGCCAAAAATAGTAATAAGCATTAGGAATAACATATATTACGGAAACGAAAAAATTCCGGGGTGAAAGGGGGTGGCGAGAGTGTTGAAAATTTAAAAAATTCGGTAAATCTAGAGGAGAGTTTGATACAGTCTGATATTTTGCCAGACAATAGTAATAAGCATTAGAAGCAACATATATTACGGAAACGAAAAAATTCCGGGGAGGAAGGGGGTGGCGAGGGTGTTGAACATTTAAAAAATTCGGGAAATCTAGAGGAGAGTTTGAAACAGCCTGATATTTTGCCAGAAATTAGTAATAAGCATTAGAAGTAACATATATTACGGAAACGAAAAAATTCCGGGGAGGAAGGGGGTGGCGAGGGTGTTGAACATTTAAAAAATTCGGGAAATCTAGAGGAGAGTTTGATACAGTCTGATATTTTGCCAGACAATAGTAATAAGCATTAGAAGCAACATATATTACGGAAACGAAAAAATTCCGGGGAGGAAGGGGGTGGCGAGGGTGTTGAACATTTAAAAAATTCGGGAAATCTAGAGGAGAGTTTGATACAGCCTGATATTTTGCCAGAAATTAGTAATAAGCATTAGAAGCAACATATATTACGGAAACGAAAAAGTTCCGGGGAGAAAGGGGGTGGCGAGGGTGTTGAAAATTTAAAAAAATCGGGATATCTAGAGGAGAGTTTGATACAGTCTGATATGTTGCCAAAAAATAGTAATAAGCATTAGAAATAACATATAATACGGAAACGAAAAAGTTCCAGGGAGAAAGGGGGTGGCGAGGGTGTTGAAAATTTAAAAAATTCGGGAAATCTAGAGGAGAGTTTGATACAGTCTAATATGTTGCCAAAAAATAGTAATAAGCATTAGAAATAACATAATACGGAAACGAAAAAGTTCCGAGGAGAAAGGTGGTGGCGAGGGTGCTGAAAATTTAAAAAATTCGGGAAATCTAGAGGAGAGGTTGATACAGTCTGATATTTTGCCAAAAAATAGTAATAAGCATTGGAAATAACATACATTACGGAAACGAAAAAGTTCCGGGGAGAAAGGGGGTGGCGAGTGTGTTGAATATTTAAAAAAATCGGGAAATCTAGAGGAGAGTTTGATACAGTCTGATACTTTGCCAAAAAATAGTAATAAGTATTAGAAATAACATATATCACAGATACGAAATTATTCCGGGGTGAAAGGGGGTGGCGAGGATGTTACAAAATTAAAAAATTCGAGAAACCTAGAGGAGAGTTTGATACAGTCTGATATTTTGCCAGAAAATAGTTATAAGCATTAGGAATAACATATATTACGGAAACGAAAAACTTCCGGGGAGAAAGGGGGTGGCGAGGGTGTTGAAAATTTAAAAAAGTCGGGATATCTAGAGGAGAGTTTGATACAGTCTGATATTTTGCCAGACAATAGTAATAAGCATTAGAAGTAACATATATTACGGAAACGAAAAAATTCCGGGGAGAAAGGGGGTGGCTAGGGCGTTGAAAATTTAAAAAATTCGGTAAATCTAGAGGAGAGTTTGATACAGTCTGATATTTTGCCAGAAAATAGTAATAAGCATTAGAAGCAACATATATTACGGAAACGAAAAACTTCCGGGGAGGAAGGGAGTGGCGAGGGTGTTGAAAATTTAAAAAATTTGGGAAATCTAGAAGAGAGTTTGATACAGTCTGATATTTTGCCAAAAATAGGAATGGGGTGACGAGTGTGTTGAAAATTTAGAAAATTCGGGAAATCTAGAGGGGAGTTTGATACAGTCTGATATTTTGCCAAAATATAGTAATAAGCATTAGAAATAACATATATTACGGAAACGAAAAAATTATGGGGAGGAAGGGGGTGGCGAGGGTGTTGAAAATATAAAAAAATTCGGTAAATCTAGAGGAGAGTTTGCTACAGTCTGATACTTTGCCAGAAATTAGTAATAAGCATTAGAAGCAACATATATTATGGAAACGAAAAAATTCCGGGGAGGAAGGGGGTGGCGAGGGTGTTGAAAATTATAAAAATTCGGGAAATCTAGAGGAGAGTTTGATACAGTCTGATACTTTGCCAGACAATAGTAATAAGCATTAGAAGTAACATATATTACGGAAACGAAAAAGTTCCGGGGAGAAAGGGGGTGGCGTGGGTGTTGAAAATTTAAAAAATTCGGGAAATCTAGAGGAGAGTTTGATACAGTCTGATATTTTGCCAAAAAATAGTAATAAGCATTAGAAATAACATATATCACGGAAAAGAAATTATTCCGGGGAGGAAGGTGTTGGCGAGGGCGTTGAAAATTTAAAAAATTCGAGAAATCTAGAGGAAAGTTTGATACAGTCTGATATTTTGCCAGAAAATAGTTATAAGCATTGGAAATAACATATATTACGGAAACGAAAAAGTTCCGGGGAGAAAGGGGGTGGCGAGGGTGATGAAAATTTAAAAAATTCGGGAAATCTAGAGGAGAGTTTGATACAGTCTGATATTTTGCCAGAAAATATTAATAAGCATTAGAAGCAACATATATTACGGAAACAAAAAAATTCCGGGGTGAAAGGGGGTGGCGAGGGCGTTGAAAATTTAAAAAATTCGGTAAATATAGAGGAGAGTTTGATACAGCCTGATATTTTACCAGAAAATAGTAATAAGCATTAGAAGCAACATATATTACGGAAACGAAAAAATTCCGGGGAGGAATGGGGTGGCGAGGGTGTTGAAAATTTAAAAAATTCGGGAAATCTAGAGGAGAGGTTGATACAGTCTGATATTTTGCCAAAAAATAGTAATAAGCATTGGAAATAACATACATTACGGAAACGAAAAAGTTCCGGGGAGAAAGGGGGTGGCGAGTGTGTTGAATATTTAAAAAAATCGGGAAATCTAGAGGAGAGTTTGATACAGTCTGATACTTTGCCAAAAAATAGTAATAAGTATTAGAAATAACATATATCACAGATACGAAATTATTCCGGGGTGAAAGGGGGTGGCGAGGATGTTACAAAATTAAAAAATTCGAGAAACCTAGAGGAGAGTTTGATACAGTCTGATATTTTGCCAGAAAATAGTTATAAGCATTAGGAATAACATATATTACGGAAACGAAAAACTTCCGGGGAGAAAGGGGGTGGCGAGGGTGTTGAAAATTTAAAAAAGTCGGGATATCTAGAGGAGAGTTTGATACAGTCTGATATTTTGCCAGACAATAGTAATAAGCATTAGAAGTAACATATATTACGGAAACGAAAAAATTCCGGGGAGAAAGGGGGTGGCTAGGGCGTTGAAAATTTAAAAAATTCGGTAAATCTAGAGGAGAGTTTGATACAGTCTGATATTTTGCCAGAAAATAGTAATAAGCATTAGAAGCAACATATATTACGGAAACGAAAAACTTCCGGGGAGGAAGGGAGTGGCGAGGGTGTTGAAAATTTAAAAAATTTGGGAAATCTAGAAGAGAGTTTGATACAGTCTGATATTTTGCCAAAAATAGGAATGGGGTGACGAGTGTGTTGAAAATTTAGAAAATTCGGGAAATCTAGAGGGGAGTTTGATACAGTCTGATATTTTGCCAAAATATAGTAATAAGCATTAGAAATAACATATATTACGGAAACGAAAAAATTATGGGGAGGAAGGGGGTGGCGAGGGTGTTGAAAATTTAAAAAATTCGGTAAATCTAGAGGAGAGTTTGCTACAGTCTGATACTTTGCCAGAAATTAGTAATAAGCATTAGAAGCAACATATATTATGGAAACGAAAAAATTCCGGGGAGGAAGGGGGTGGCGAGGGTGTTGAAAATTATAAAAATTCGGGAAATCTAGAGGAGAGTTTGATACAGTCTGATACTTTGCCAGACAATAGTAATAAGCATTAGAAGTAACATATATTACGGAAACGAAAAAGTTCCGGGGAGAAAGGGGGTGGCGAGGGTGTTGAAAATTTAAAAAATTCGGGAAATCTAGAGGAGAGTTTGATACAGTCTGATATTTTGCCAAAAAATAGTAATAAGCATTAGAAATAACATATATCACGGAAAAGAAATTATTCCGGGGAGGAAGGTGTTGGCGAGGGCGTTGAAAATTTAAAAAATTCGAGAAATCTAGAGGAAAGTTTGATACAGTCTGATATTTTGCCAGAAAATAGTTATAAGCATTGGAAATAACATATATTACGGAAACGAAAAAGTTCCGGGGAGAAAGGGGGTGGCGAGGGCGTTGAAAATTTAAAAAATTCGGTAAATCTAGAGGAGAGTTTGATACAGTCTGATATTTTGCCAGAAAATAGTAATAAGCATTAGAAGCAACATATATTACGGAAACGAAAAAATTCCGAGGAGGAAGGGGGTGGCGAGGGTGATGATAATTTACAAAAATCGGGAAATCTAGAGGAGAGTTTGATACAGTCTGATATTTTGCCAACAAATAGTAATAAGCATTAGAAATAACATATAATACGGAAACGAATAAGTTCCGGGGAGAAAGGGGGTGGCGAGGGTGTTGAAAATTTAAAAAATTCGGGAAATCTAGAGGAGAGTTTGATAAAGTCTGATATTTTGCCAAAAAATAGTAATAAGCATTAGAAATAACATATAATACGGAAACGAAAAAGTTCCGGAGAGAAAGGGGGTGGCTAGGGTGTTGAAAATTTAAAAAATTCGGGAAATCTAGAGGAGAGTTTGATACAGACTGATATTTTGCCAGATATTAGTAATAAGCATTAGAAGCAACATATATTACGGAAACGAAAAAATTCCGGGGAGGAAGGGGGTGGCGAGGGTGTTGAACATTTAAAAAATTCGGGAAATCTAGAGGAGAGTTTGAAACAGCCTGATATTTTGCCAGAAATTAGTAATAAGCATTAGAAGCAACATATATTACGGAAACGAAAAAATTCCGGGGAGGAAGGGGGTGGCGAGGGTGTTGAACATTTAAAAAATTCGGGAAATCTAGAGGAGAGTTTGATACAGTCTGATATTTTGCCAGACAATAGTAATAAGCATTAGAAGCAACATATATTACGGAAACGAAAAAATTCCGGGGAGGAAGGGGGTGGCGAGGGTGTTGAACATTTAAAAAATTCGGGAAATCTAGAGGAGAGTTTGATACAGCCTGATATTTTGCCAGAAATTAGTAATAAGCATTAGAAGCAACATATATTACGGAAACGAAAAAGTTCCGGGGAGAAAGGGGGTGGCGAGGGTGTTGAAAATTTAAAAAATTCGGGAAATCTAGAGGAGAGTTTGATACAGTCTGATATGTTGCCAAAAAATAGTAATAAGCATTAGAAATAACATAATACGGAAACGAAAAAGTTCCAGGGAGAAAGGGGGTGGCGAGGGTGCTGAAAATTTAAAAAATTCGGGAAATCTAAAGAAGAGTTTGATACAGTCTGATATTTTGCCAAAAAATAGTAATAAGCATTAGAAATAACATATAATACGGAAACGAAAAAGTTCCGGGGAGAAAGGGGGTGGCTAGGGTGTTGAAAATTTAAAAAATTCGGGAAATCTAGAGGAGAGTTTAATACAGACTGATATTTTGCCAGATATTAGTAATAAGCATTAGAAGCAACATATATTACGGAAACGAAAAAATTCCGGGGAGGAAGGGGGTGGCGAGGGTGTTGAAAATTTTAAAAATTCGGGAAATCTAGAGGATAGTTTGATACAGTCTTTTACTTTGCCAGACAATAGTAATAAGCATTAGAAGTAACATATATTACGGAAACGAAAAAGTTCCGGGGAGAAAGGGGGTGGCGAGGGTGTTGAAAATTTAAAAAATTCGGGAAATCTAGAGGAGAGTTTGATACAGTCTGATATTTTGCCAAAAAATAGTAATAAGCATTAGAAATAACATATATCACGGAAAAGAAATTATTCCGGGGAGGAAGGTGTTGGCGAGGGCGTTGAAAATTTAAAAAATTCGAGAAATCTAGAGGAAAGTTTGATACAGTCTGATATTTTGCCAGAAAATAGTTATAAGCATTGGAAATAACATATATTACGGAAACGAAAAAGTTCCGGGGAGAAAGGGGGTGGCGAGGGCGTTGAAAATTTAAAAAATTCGGTAAATCTAGAGGAGAGTTTGATACAGTCTGATATTTTGCCAGAAAATAGTAATAAGCATTAGAAGCAACATATATTACGGAAACGAAAAAATTCCGGGGAGGAAGGGGGTGGCGAGGGTGATGATAATTTACAAAAATCGGGAAATCTAGAGGAGAGTTTGATACAGTCTGATATTTTGCCAACAAATAGTAATAAGCATTAGAAATAACATATAATACGGAAACGAATAAGTTCCGGGGAGAAAGGGGGTGGCGAGGGTGTTGAAAATTTAAAAAATTCTGGAAATCTAGAGGAGAGTTTGATACAGTCTGATATTTTGCCAAAAAATAGTAATAAGCATTAGAAATAACATATAATACGGAAACGAAAAAGTTCCGGAGAGAAAGGGGGTGGCTAGGGTGTTGAAAATTTAAAAAATTCGGGAAATCTAGAGGAGAGTTTGATACAGACTGATATTTTGCCAGATATTAGTAATAAGCATTAGAAGCAACATATATTACGGAAACGAAAAAATTCCGGGGAGGAAGGGGGTGGCGAGGGTGTTGAACATTTAAAAAATTCGGGAAATCTAGAGGAGAGTTTGAAACAGCCTGATATTTTGCCAGAAATTAGTAATAAGCATTAGAAGCAACATATATTACGGAAACGAAAAAATTCCGGGGAGGAAGGGGGTGGCGAGGGTGTTGAACATTTAAAAAATTCGGGAAATCTAGAGGAGAGTTTGATACAGTCTGATATTTTGCCAGACAATAGTAATAAGCATTAGAAGCAACATATATTACGGAAACGAAAAAATTCCGGGGAGGAAGGGGGTGGCGAGGGTGTTGAACATTTAAAAAATTCGGAAAATCTAGAGGAGAGTTTGATACAGCCTGATATTTTGCCAGAAATTAGTAATAAGCATTAGAAGCAACATATATTACGGAAACGAAAAAGTTCCGGGGAGAAAGGGGGTGGCGAGGGTGTTGAAAATTTAAAAAATTCGGGAAATCTAGAGGAGAGTTTGATACAGTCTGATATGTTGCCAAAAAATAGTAATAAGCATTAGAAATAACATAATACGGAAACGAAAAAGTTCCGGGGAGAAAGGGGGTGGCGAGGGTGCTGAAAATTTAAAAAATTCGGGAAATCTAGAGAAGAGTTTGATACAGTCTGATATTTTGCCAAAAAATAGTAATAACCATTAGAAATAACATATAATACGGAAACGAAAAAGTTCCGGGGAGAAAGGGGGTGGCGAGGGTGATGAAAATTTAAAAAATTCGGGAAATCTAGAGGAGAGTTTGATACAGTCTGATATTTTGCCAGAAAATATTAATAAGCATTAGAAGCAACATATATTACGGAAACAAAAAAATTCCGGGGTGAAAGGGGGTGGCGAGGGCGTTGAAAATTTAAAAAATTCGGTAAATATAGAGGAGAGTTTGATACAGTCTGATATTTTACCAGAAAATAGTAATAAGCATTAGAAGCAACATATATTACGGAAACGAAAAAATTCCGGGGAGGAATGGGGTGGCGAGGGTGTTGAAAATTTAAAAAATTCGGGAAATCTAGAGGAGAGGTTGATACAGTCTGATATTTTGCCAAAAAATAGTAATAAGCATTGGAAATAACATACATTACGGAAACGAAAAAGTTCCGGGGAGAAAGGGGGTGGCGAGTGTGTTGAATATTTAAAAAAATCGGGAAATCTAGAGGAGAGTTTGATACAGTCTGATACTTTGCCAAAAAATAGTAATAAGTATTAGAAATAACATATATCACAGATACGAAATTATTCCGGGGTGAAAGGGGGTGGCGAGGATGTTACAAAATTAAAAAATTCGAGAAACCTAGAGGAGAGTTTGATACAGTCTGATATTTTGCCAGAAAATAGTTATAAGCATTAGGAATAACATATATTACGGAAACGAAAAACTTCCGGGGAGAAAGGGGGTGGCGAGGGTGTTGAAAATTTAAAAAAGTCGGGATATCTAGAGGAGAGTTTGATACAGTCTGATATTTTGCCAGACAATAGTAATAAGCATTAGAAGTAACATATATTACGGAAACGAAAAAATTCCGGGGAGAAAGGGGGTGGCTAGGGCGTTGAAAATTTAAAAAATTCGGTAAATCTAGAGGAGAGTTTGATACAGTCTGATATTTTGCCAGAAAATAGTAATAAGCATTAGAAGCAACATATATTACGGAAACGAAAAACTTCCGGGGAGGAAGGGAGTGGCGAGGGTGTTGAAAATTTAAAAAATTTGGGAAATCTAGAAGAGAGTTTGATACAGTCTGATATTTTGCCAAAAATAGGAATGGGGTGACGAGTGTGTTGAAAATTTAGAAAATTCGGGAAATCTAGAGGGGAGTTTGATACAGTCTGATATTTTGCCAAAATATAGTAATAAGCATTAGAAATAACATATATTACGGAAACGAAAAAATTCTGAGGAGGAAGGGGGTGGCGAGGGTGTTGAAAATTTAAAAAATTCGGTAAATCTAGAGGAGAGTTTGCTACAGTCTGATACTTTGCCAGAAATTAGTAATAAGCATTAGGAGCAACATATATTATGGAAACGAAAAAATTCCGGGGAGGAAGGGGGTGGCGAGGGTGTTGAAAATTTTAAAAATTCGGGAAATCTAGAGGAGAGTTTGATACAGTCTGATACTTTGCCAGACAATAGTAATAAGCATTAGAAGTAACATATATTACGGAAACGAAAAAGTTCCGGGGAGAAAGGGGGTGGCGAGGGTGTTGAAAATTTAAAAAATTCGGGAAATCTAGAGGAGAGTTTGATACAGTCTGATATTTTGCCAAAAAATAGTAATAAGCATTAGAAATAACATATATCACGGAAAAGAAATTATTCCGGGGAGGAAGGTGTTGGCGAGGGCGTTGAAAATTTAAAAAATTCGAGAAATCTAGAGGAAAGTTTGATACAGTCTGATATTTTGCCAGAAAATAGTTATTAAGCATTGGAAATAACATATATTACGGAAACGAAAAAGTTCCGGGGAGAAAGGGGGTGGCGAGGGCGTTGAAAATTTAAAAAATTCGGTAAATATAGAGGAGAGTTTGATACAGTCTGATATTTTGCCAGAAAATAGTAATAAGCATTAGAAGCAACATATATTACGGAAACGAAAAAATTCCGGGGAGGAAGGGGGTGGCGAGGGTGATGATAATTTACAAAAATCGGGAAATCTAGAGGAGAGTTTGATACAGTCTGATATTTTGCCAACAAATAGTAATAAGCATTAGAAATAACATATAATACGGAAACGAAAAAGTTCCGGGGAGAAAGGGGGTGGCGAGGGTGTTGAAAATTTAAAAAATTCGGGAAATCTAGAGGAGAGTTTGATAAAGTCTGATATTTTGCCAAAAAATAGTAATAAGCATTAGAAATAACATATAATACGGAAACGAAAAAGTTCCGGAGAGAAAGGGGGTGGCTAGGGTGTTGAAAATTTAAAAAATTCGGGAAATCTAGAGGAGAGTTTGATACAGACTGATATTTTGCCAGATATTAGTAATAAGCATTAGAAGCAACATATATTACGGAAACGAAAAAATTCCGGGGAGGAAGGGGGTGGCGAGGGTGTTGAACATTTAAAAAATTCGGGAAATCTAGAGGAGAGTTTGATACAGCCTGATATTTTGCCAGAAATTAGTAATAAGCATTAGAAGCAACATATATTACGGAAACGAAAAAGTTCCGGGGAGAAAGGGGGTGGCGAGGGTGTTGAAAATTTAAAAAATTCGGGAAATCTAGAGGAGAGTTTGATACAGTCTGATATGTTGCCAAAAAATAGTAATAAGCATTAGAAATAACATAATACGGAAACGAAAAAGTTCCGGGGAGAAAGGGGGTGGCGAGGGTGCTGAAAATTTAAAAAATTCGGGAAATCTAGAGAAGAGTTTGATACAGTCTGATATTTTGCCAAAAAATAGTAATAAGCATTAGAAATAACATATAATACGGAAACGAAAAAGTTCCGGGGAGAAAGGGGGTGGCTAGGGTGTTGAAAATTTAAAAAATTCGGGAAATCTAGAGGAGAGTTTGATACAGACTGATATTTTGCCAGATATTAGTAATAAGCATTAGAAGCAACATATATTACGGAAACGAAAAAATTCCGGGGAGGAAGGGGGTGACGAGGGTGTTGAAAATTTAAAAAATTCGGGAAATCTAGAGGAGAGTTTGATACAGTCTGATATTTTGCCAAAAAATAGTAATAAGCATTAGAAATAACATATATTACGGAAACGAAAAAGTTCCGGGGAGAAAGGGGGTGGCGAGGGTGATGAAAATTTAAAAAATTCGGGAAATCTAGAGGAGAGTTTGATACAGTCTGATATTTTGCCAGAAAATAGTAATAAGCATTAGAAGCAACATATATTACGGAAACGAAAAAATTCCGGGGTGAAAGGGGGTGGCGAGGGCGTTGAAAATTTAAAAAATTCGGTAAATCTAGAGGAGAGTTTGATACAGTCTGATATGTTACCAGAAAATAGTAATAAGCATTAGAAGCAACATATATTACGGAAACGAAAAAATTCCGGGGAGGAATGGGGTGGCGAGGGTGTTGAAAATTTAAAAAATTCGGGAAATCTAGAGGAGAGGTTGTTACAGTCTGATATTTTGCCAAAAAATAGTAATAAGCATTGGAAATAACATATATTACGGAAACGAAAAAGTTCCGGGGAGAAAGGGGGTGGCGAGTGTGTTGAATATTTAAAAAATTCGGGAAATCTAGAGGAGAGTTTGATACAGTCTGATATTTTGCCAAAAAATAGTAATAAGTATTAGAAATAACATATATCACGGAAACGAAATTATTCCGGGGAGAAAAGTGTTGGCGAGGGTGTTGAAAATTTAAAAAATTCGGGATATCTAGAGGAGAGTTTGATACAATCTGATATTTTGCTAAAAAATAGTAATAAACATTAGAAATAACATATATCACGGATACGAAATTATTCCGGAGTGAAAGGGGGTGGCGAGGATGTTACAAAATTAAAAAATTCGAGAAACCTAGAGGAGAGTTTGATACAGTCTGATATTTTGCCAGAAAATAGTTATAAGCATTAGGAATAACATATATTACGGAAACGAAAAAATTCCGGGGAGAAAGGGGGTGGCGAGGGTGTTGAAAATTTAAAAAATTCGGTAAATCTAGAGGAGAGTTTGCTACAGTCTGATACTTTGCCAGAAATTAGTAATAAGCATTAGAAGCAACATATATTATGGAAACGAAAAAAATCCGGGGAGGAAGGGGGTGGCGAGGGTGTTGAAAATTTAAAAAATTCGGGAAATCTAGAGGAGAGTTTGATACAGTCTGATATTTTGCCAGACAATAGTAATAAGCATTAGAAGTAACATATATTACGGAAACGAAAAATTTCCGGGAAGAAAGGGGGTGGCGAGAGCGTTGAAAATTTAAAAAATTCGGTAAATCTAGAGGAGAGTTTGATACAGTCTGATATTATGCCAGAAAATAGTAATAAGCATTAGAAGCAACATATATTATGGAAACGAAAAAATTCCGGGGAGAAAGGGGGTGGCGAGGGCGTTGAAAATTTAAAAAATTCGGTAAATCTAGAGGAGAGTTTGATACAGTCTGATATTTTGCCAGACAATAGTAATAAGCATTAGAAGTAACATATATTACGGAAACGAAAAAATTCCGGGGAGAAAGAGGGTGGCTGGGGCGTTGAAAATTAAAAAAATTCGGTAAATCTAGAGGAGAGTTTGATACAGTCTGATATTTTGCCAGAAATTAGTAATAAGCATTAGAAGTAACATATATTACGGAAACGAAAAAATTCCGGGGAGGAAGGGGGTGGCGAGGGTGTTGAACATTTAAAAAATTCGGGAAATCTAGAGGAGAGTTTGATACAGCCTGATATTTTGCCAGAAATTAGTAATAAGCATTAGAAGCAACATATATTACGGAAACGAAAAAATTCCGGGGAGGAAGGGGGTGGCGAGGGTGTTGAACATTTAAAAAATTCGGGAAATCTAGAGGAGAGTTTGATACAGTCTGATATTTTGCCAGACAATAGTAATAAGCATTAGAAGCAACATATATTACGGAAACGAAAAAATTCCGGGGAGGAAGGAGGTGGCGAGGGTGTTGAACATTTAAAAAATTCGGGAAATCTAGAGGAGAGTTTGATACAGCCTGATATTTTGCCAGAAATTAGTAATAAGCATTAGAAGCAACATATATTACGGAAACGAAAAAGTTCCGGGGAGAAAGGGGGTGGCGAGGGTGTTGAAAATTTAAAAAATTCGGGAAATCTAGAGAAGAGTTTGATACAGCCTGATATTTTGCCAGAAATTAGTAATAAGCATTAGAAGCAACATATATTACGGAAACGAAAAAGTTCCGGGGAGAAAGGGGGTGGCGAGGGTGTTGAAAATTTAAAAAATTCGGTAAATCTAGAGGAGAGTTTGATACAGTCTGATATTTTGCCAGACAATAGTAATAAGCATTAGAAGCAACATATATTATGGAAACGAAAAAATTCCGGGGAGAAAGGGGGTGGCGAGGGCGTTGAAAATTTAAAAAATTCGGTAAATCTAGAGGAGAGTTTGATACAGTCTGATATTTTGCCAGACAATAGTAATAAGCATTAGAAGTAACATATATTACGGAAACGAAAAAATTCCGGGGAGAAAGAGGGTGGCTAGGGCGTTGAAAATTAAAAAAATTCGGTAAATCTAGAGGAGAGTTTGATACAGTCTGATATTTTGCCAGAAAATAGTAATAAGCATTATAAGCAACATATATTACGGAAACGAAAAAATTCCGGGGAGGAAGGGGGTGGCGAGGGTGTTGAAAATTTAAAAAATTCGGGAAATCTAGAGGAGAGTTTGATACAGTCTGATATTTTTCCAAAAAATAGGAATAAGCATTACAAATAACATATATTACGGAAACGAAACTATTCCGGGGAGAAAGGTGTTGGTGAGGATGATGAAAATTTAAAAAATTCGGAATATCTAGAGGAGAGTTTGATACAATCTGATATTTTGCTAAAAAATAGTAATAAACATTAGAAATAACATATATTACGGAAACGAAAATATTCCGGGGTGTAAAAGGGTGGCGAGGTTGTTAAAAAATTAAAAAATTCGAGAAACCTAGAGGAAAGTTTGATACAGTCTGATATTTTGCCAGAAAATAGTTATAAGCATTAGAAATAACATATATTACGGAAACGAAAAAATTCTGGGGAGAAAGGGGGTGGCGAGGGTGTTGAAAATTTAAAAAATTCGGTAAATCTAGAGGAGAGTTTGATACAGTCTGATATTTTGCCAGAAAATAGTAATAAGCATTAGAAGCAACATATATTACGGAAACGAAAAAATTCCGGGGAGGAAGGGGGTGGCGAGGGTGTTGAAAATTTAAAAAATTCGGGAAATCTAGAGGAGAGTTTGATACAGTCTGATATTTTGCCAGAAAATAGTAATAAGCATTAGAAACAACGTATCTTACGGAAACGAAAAAATTCCGGGGAGGAAGGGGGTGGCAAGAGTGCTGAAAATTTAAAAATTTCGGGAAATCTAGCGGAGAGTTTGATACAGTCTGATATTTTGCCAAGAAATAGTAATAAGCATCAGAAATAACATATATTACGGAACTGAAAATATTCCGGGATGTAAGAAAGTGGCGGGGGTTTTAAACAATTAAAAAATTCGAGAAACCTAGAGGAGAGATTGATAAAGTCTGATATTTTGCCAGAAAATAGTAATAAGCATTAGAAATAACATATATTACGGAAATAAAAAAATTCCGGGGTGAAAGGGGGTGGCGAGGGTGTTGAAAATTTAAAAAATTCGGTAAATCTTGAGGAGAGTATGATACAGTCTGGTATTTTGCCAGAAAATAGTAATAAGCATTAGAAACAACGTATCTTACGGAAACAAAACAATTCCGGGGAGGAAGGGGGTGGCAAGGGTGCTGAAAATTTAAAAATTTCGGGAAATCTAGAGGAGAGTTTGATACAGTCCGATATTTTGCCAAAAAATAGTAATAAGCATTAGAATTAACATATATCACGGAAACAAAATTATTCCAGGGAGAAAGGGGGTGACGAGGGTGTTGAAAATTTAAAAAATTCGGGAAATCTAGAGGAGGGTTTGATATAGTCTGATATTTATATTTCCCTTTCCCCCCGGAATATTTTCGTTTCCGTGATATATGTTATTTCTAATGCTTATTACTATTTTTTGGCAAAATATCAGACTGTGTCAAACTCTCCTCTAGATTTTCCGAATATTTAAAATTTTCAACACCCTCGCCACCCCCTTTCTCACCGGAATTTTTTCGTTTCCGTAATATATGTTATTTCTAATGCTTATTACTATTTTTTGACAAAATATCAGACTGTATCAAACTCTCCTCTAGATTTCCCGAATTATTTAATTCTTCAACACTCCCACCACCCCCTTACTCCCCGAAATTTTTTCGTTTCCGTAATATATGTTGTTTCTAATGCTTATTACTATTTTTTGGCAAAATATCAGACTGTATCAAACCCTCCTCTAGATTTCCCGAATTTTTTATTTCAACACGTTCACAATGCCAAGATCCCCTTTCACCCTGTAATATATTTTTATGTAAATAATATAATTGTTTTGTATTGTTTTACTATGTTTACGATAAACGACCGCAAAATAATGAATTACCTACGGTTTTCATATTTTTTTAGTTGCTGCATATAACGTGTGTGGTCCACTGTAATATTCCGTTTCTCGTTTCTGATTCTGAATCTTCAGCCACATGAAAACCTTTACACAATGATATGAGAATGTTGCAGTAGGCATACTAACTGATTTACACTTAGTTATTTTCAATAGATTTTCAATTATATAATACAATACACCTCCAGGCATGTACACTATATATAATTATATAATTTCAGGTGAGGAAATTCAATTTAGTGGATTATGTCGCAATAATTTAGATTTTAGTTCCATACAACACCGAGCCTAGCTAACCCAGAAAACCTGAAAGCAGGAAGTGTCACTTGTATGTACCAATCCATAAAAATCGACATATACAAGAGACAAGTACCTGTGCAATTTTATAAATCAAAGAATACAGGATCTGATAGATAAAACCAGTTAAAATATCTTAGCCATCATCATTTTGTAGGCTGCTCAATACTTTCTAATGCCCGCTTTACATTAACAATTTCTTTGTCAATTAATTGATCAAGTCAATTGACAAATGTAATACTAAAATCTGGACGTCAAATAAATTGATGAAGAACTTCGTCAAGTTATTGCCGACTTAAAACTTGTTCTAATTTTTCGCCAATTTTTACTTCAAGTCAGGAATACCAACCTAAAATAAATATAAATATTTAACCAGTAACCAAGGAGCAGCAGTAAATAAATGCAATTGGAGCTTTTTTTGCTCTAAAATATAATTATTAAAATTACTTTTCATTTCTAACAGTTTTTGTTTCGTATACAAATGGGAATGATACAATTTCAAAAATTAAAATTACTTTTAGGTTGGTACGGGTGACATCTGACAGTAAAATTGTTAAGAAACTTGCCAAGCCTTGAAAATAATGTAAAACCAAGGTGCGACCTTGACCTGATGAATTAATTCATCAATTTCTTCGACAATAAATTGTTAGTGTAATGCCTGCTTAAGCCAACCATTTGAATGTCACTGTCTTTTTAAAGTCAAACATGATTTGACAATTTTTAACAATCTCATATATTAAATTAAAGCTCTTTTCATGACCTATTCGATGGCATTTATAGAGTGGGTTAAAGAAAAAAAAACTTCAGGGGAAAAGTCCTAGAAAATAATACCTTCATCTGAAGGATATCTTAAAACATACCTATCGAAGATATATGAGAAGCTTTAAATGGACCCTCCCAAAATCGTTTTTTAGTTAAAAATTTTAATTCGACCTATAAATAACCTAATAAAGAATAAAAAAGGAGCAGGACATCTAGTTCATTTAATTAATAACAATATGATAATGTGTGAAACTCATTTGTTTGTTTACAGTTCTCATCTCATACCTACAGGGTTTTCAAAGATGACGTTGACCTTTAACTTGTATTAATATACTTATTTTTTGACTAATGCATACAATTATAAGTACCGTACAGATATTTAATGAACTTTTGAGACGTTACCAATTGTACCTAATCTTAACTTTGACTTCAGTAATTAAATAAAACGTCAAATTTCAAATATAATGGAAAAATAGCTTTCATGAGAAATTAATTCAACGAATAAAAAAAATGACAGACAATAACATTATTTAGCATTTTATAATTCAAAAATTGGATCCCTCGACTTACTTAAAAAAAATAATGAATTTAGACGGTAACTTAAAATTTACATGACGGTTCGATACGATAAACGCAATTTAATTCTTTAGTTGCACAAACAAATTAAAATTTTAAGTTAAACCTTATTTAGCAATAATATAATTTTCATCCTGCGTTAATTTTTTAAAATGTAATAATTTTAATTGACATCATAATAAAAGTAAATTAAAAAATAATTATAGTTAATTTAATAGCTTTAAAAAATTAGCTGTATCGATATTTATTTTATTTAAGATATATGTCATTTATTTATAATTACATTTTAATTACTTGATTTATTTTACAGAACATGCATTTATTCATATTATATTAATATAAGTTTATATAAAATTATACAATGAGAAATATGAAATCGTGAAATTTCACCTTACTTTCACACATCTTTTAATGATTTGAGTCATATGATTTATAAACGAAAAACAAAGAGTGAAGGTGAAGTTTAGCTGGGTAATGATGAAATGATGATGACTACAAACACGTTTTAAATTTACATGAAATTATGAGATTTCTTTTTACAGTAACAACAATAATTCATTACTTATACATTTTGAAGTTAAATACAACAATTAGGTACCTTAATATAAGCGGCAAACTGTATCTTGCTTGTATATTTGTATTATACAGATACAAATTTTTAAACTGCTCAATTATAATTGCGGCATATCATTTAAGATTTCTGGAAGTGGTACAGAGAAAATGAGTGAAACAACACGAACAAATTCAAAAGTGTAGTAAAATATAGTTATTATCATTCTCGTCTTCTAACTATGATGTATAAAACTTTTGACAAAGTGAATGCCATGAATCTCGAGAATCTTTTATTACTATGTGAAGGTGTTTTGAATGCAATGGTCAAGCTGTAGATAATAATTTAAAAAGATATATAAATAAACCTTGTAATTCTTTATTAATACTCAACACTGTACCGATGTTTTATTTTTATTCAAACTCCATAAAGTAGTGTTTATAGAGTCAAGTAATGAAATATTTACTGTTTCATTTATCGCATTACATTTAATACAATTGTTAGCATCCATGTAAGAATTTCAATGCATGTTCGTCATTGAAATTTTAACACGTCCCAGAAGACTCTTCCCTCTTCATTTATCAAGGTCACCGACATGGAAAAATCATATCTGATCGAGTAAAACACAAACGAGAAGCGAGTCATAGAGATAAATATAACTGTCGATTATCAAAAAGAGACTGTGCAGGTCTGCTGACCAACGAAAACTTTCGCACGTGAAAATGAAACTAAAAGTGAAATCGTACATGTCTTAACCGGATTGCTGCTTGGAATACAAAGAAGAATGTGCAGAAGTTTACGTAATAATAACAATATCGTCTACAGGCGAAATTTATGAATGGATCTTTTACGCCTAGTTGTCAGGAATATGTACTATCGTTTGCAATAATAATGACACTCATTAAAATGAATTTTCCGAGTTCTTTAGAACTTCTGATGTATTTGTAATGAAATCTACTTCACATTTTTAACATTAGTTATTAGTTGTTTCACTCACCAATAATGAAATTTCTACTCAGAACTTCCAGAAGTTCAAAAACTGTTTTAAGCGAGTGTCATTATTATTGCAAACGATTGTACTTGAATTTTATGGGATGAGGTACACTGGACACTACACAAACATAATTAGATAATTTGTAACTATTTTAGACTCCTTGGTGATATTTATATTATACAAGGTGTCAGAAAATAGTGGCCAAAAATAACATAATAATAAATAGTAATTACCTTAATTTGTTAATATCTCTCGACGCCTTTGAGCAGGATAAACAAACAAAAACAAAATGAACTCACAACAACACTGACACTCCCCGTATAACAACAAAATATCAAACATTTTAGAGTAATTACGAGTCATTGTCAAATTCTTAACTGTCACCAACCATACACGACGAATAACCAATCTCGACTGCTTAAAACGCCGTGCGTAAACTGAAAATAAGACGAACACATTTTTTGGCGTTTTTACTGTGCTGATAATTTTTTGTGGTAGTTGAGACGGCTATTCATTAAGCCTGGTCTACACGCAATGTTTTGTCCTTCATGATTATGCCAGATTTGTCAAAGAAAACGTTCGAGTAAACGGCAGTGTTGCCAACACAGCAGATTTTTCTGCATTCAGCAGATTTTTAAAGGTCGTTGCAGAGTTGCAGAATAATTAATAAAAAACACAATAGGCACATAACACACATACAAAAACGCGTTAAAAACAATTATTTTTTTGCAATTTAGTGCAATATATAATAATAATATAAATTTTATTACTATCAGTTGCAGTTTCTTTAATATTTTGATGAAAATATAATGAAATGAAGTATTCATTTGTTCGTAAGTCGTCTGAATTCTTGTCGTTGTAACTGACATGAAGACAAAAAAAAACGGAACCGTCTTGATGTAAATGTCATGTGTGTACTACGATGAAAATTACAGAATGATAGTACAAAATGTTATAATTATGTAGTAAATAAGTCTCATTTGCAGTTATTGAAAACCTAGAATTTTGTAATATTAATTTAAACGAAATATGTATTATTAAATATAATGTCTTAAAAATACTAATTTTGCTTATTTTTAGATAATTTGTTTCCCTATTATTTGTTTTTTTATGGTCATAATTTAACAAAAATGTAGATTTCAACAGAATTTGGCTACGACAATAGGTGTATAATTCTGCAGAATTTTTGAAATTTTTGAGCAGAGTATTGTTTGACGGAGGTTGGCAACACTGGTAGACGGTAAGTTGGACGTTTTGCTTGAACTGAATGAAGTTTGACCAACTCGCAAAAGACAGATCAGCTGAAGCTTTGTAAGTATTCAAATTTTTAAATGCAAACGTGTAATAACGATTCCAGAAGGACTGACCAGAACTGAGACAGTTACTACATATTTAATAATTTCATCGACATCCAATGGTGTAAAAACTGAACTATGACCTGGTCACGGCCTACCGAGCATAGGTAGTTACAATTTAAATAATCTACTTTGTTTGGAGCATTTGAATCGACATCGATCTCAAGATTATTACACATTAAATCTGAATGTATTGGACATTAACCGTCAATGTGACAGTTTAATGATCCCTACGGTCTAAATTTATAGCGAAGGACTGAACTTTATGGTAAGTCGCAGCTGAGTTTCAAGGCATATTTCACATAATTAATAAAAAATAAGTTAGGCGTTTAACATCTCATATCGATGCGAAACTTGACTTGACGGAAGTTGTGCGAATGCTTTACGAGTTCAAACGGACGTACACGGTGGCCTGAAAAAGAACCCCAACTTGCTCCTTTATGGATAGTACACAATGGTATACGTGTTCGGAATATCGATGCCTTGTATGATAAACTGTATCATAAAAAACATAATTCCATTTGCAATTTCATAACATAGTTTATCGTAGTTGTATTTTAATTTTTGATATTCGGTATCAGCACTCATATTTTGGACACCCTGTAATATGCAAACCTTTTCCAGTATGAATACTAAATTAATCTTCAAAGGTCGACTCGATATCGAAAGTTTAATGTTTACATTTACAATATTTTACTATACAAGGTGTAGTAGTGAAAGTTTTAACAAGAGATAGTGACGGTTATTCCAAAAGTAATATAGATGAGAAATCATGGCTACCAACCTTGCACGTAAAATTTACTACTACAGTCAATATTAAAAGAGGAGTTCTCACTTTGTAGCTAATTTTCTAATTCGCATTTTTTACATTCCATATTTTGATAGTTTCTACAGTATCAATAGACAGACAATTTAATTCTAATATACAGGGTGTGCGGGAAAACGTGGAAAATCTCTCGGGTGCAGATAGAGCATAAAAAAATAAGATAAAGTTCCTATAATTTGTTTACTTAGCCCGCCCCTGGTAAACTAAAATAGCTAAATATATTTCAAGGACACTATTTTAAGATGTCCTTACACATTAAATTTTTATTAAATTATATTAAGTTTTATTTCCAGAGGCGTCCTTCAGGGACACATATCTCCGTAGAGAAGGCCTGTAGGAAAAAAAAATTATAGGAACTTGTCATCTTATTTTCTCATATTCTATGTGCACCCGAGAGATTTATCACGGGCACCCTGTATAAAACTCTGACTATAGCCCTATAGCCAAAGCACTTGTTTGAGACACCTGGTATTGTATGGAGTTCAGTTATCAGACCGAGCAGAGCCAAATTGTGAACGTTGGAGTTTGATGAAATAAACACCCATCCACAATTACAACTTTCCCAATTATATTCAAACTTCATGATCCTCTTCTCCGATTTGGTTCGAGAGGCGGAGTTGCCAGTCTTTGTGTGTGTTAAGATATAAATTACAATAAATTAAAGTAATATATCGGGGTAGACAAAACGGCTCTAACCCCAGCCGAACCCAAGGACACATATATCAATAGAAATGCATGGCTTCGATGACAGTTATTTTGAGTTATACACAAGCTTGTGGTTGGGGCCTTATCGGGGTTTGTTTTCACCACGATGGTACTGGATTCGGGGAAATATGTCAGCATTACACTTTACCACCCACCTTGGGTGGATTTGATATGGTTTGCGCGTTTAAATTATTATTAGAATGCTGACAGACTGATAGTGAACTAAAGACTTTGATGAGCACTGCAAGATATATAAAAAGAGAGATGACAGTTTTAGAACGATGATGCCATGAAAATAAATTGTTTATTACGAATTATAAATTTTGCTGCATATTCTAATAATAATTGACGCTATTTTGTACGGTATCAGATCCGGTTTTTCTTCGACGACTGCAGTGGTGGAAAAATTCTAAGAAATTAGCATTTCGAGGGAGCTCTCACCTCAAACAAACCGCGTACCTCGGCGTCGCATAATAAGAAAGTTATGGTGTCCTCAAAAAAGTCTATAATTGTTTTGAAATCAGCATATTTTATAAAAAATTAAGCTTTATATCCACTTATCTTTAACACCATGGATTAAAATATTTACAAAATAAAACTGATGGACTATAACTATTAACAATTTTTCTTTGTCAGGGCTTATATGAGAAAAGTGATGTGCATATTATTATTTCTCGTATATAATAATAACTCTTTTAAATCATTTTTTTAATTGTTTCTTTAGACATACGTCACTATAGCTTGATGAAAACAGCACTTTTCGTTAATATCTTGATTTCATTAATCCATCAACACGTTCCATGCATATTTCTGGAAAGCACACTTAACGATACTGGAAAAAATAAATTTATACTACTGATTGGCTGATTGCTATCCTAACAACATATTTTAACAATTATTTTCACGTATCGATAAATAAAAATATGTGTAGTTCTTCACACTTTTATTTATCACAATAAACATATTTTTGTCGTTTGTGAGGTTTTATCCTCTATTTTTTTAAATAAAAATATTTCAAAAATATGAAGTACCTACAACTGTTTAAGTTACAACCGAGGTTCTAATCTGAAATGTGTTTTCTGTCACGAGCAAAAAAAATATACAAAAACATTTCCGTCTGATAGGGTGTAATCGGTAAAGAAAATGTACTCCATTAGGACCCTTTTCATGGATCAGAGAATCTAAAACTTAATTGTCCGTTTCTACACTGTTTCATTTTATATTCAGCATGATGTTCGGTCGGAATGAATGGCCTATGCAAAAAATTCAGGTTACGAACGGACCTGAAAATATTTCATGAATTTTTTATATCATATTTTTCTGGAATTTTAACAAAACACATCATACATAAAATACAACTTACCAACCTTTAAATTGAATAAAATATGTTTTATTGTTTATGCTACGATAAGCAAGAGTTTTATTTTACTGCCACAATAACTGTTATTGTATGCGCTGCATACCACGCTTTGTATACAGCGTGTTAAACTTACAACATTATTTTTTTTAATATTTCATCAGATTCAAGCAACAATAAACTTCGAATAGTACATTTTTGTTACTAAAATGATAATTTTCAGCATTTACCCAAATAAAATAATTAAAACGATGATTGATCTTTCTTTGATTAAATGACCGAATAATTAAAAAACGTTGTAATATCATTTAAATAAAAATAGTTTTCAGTATAATTTTAACTCGAAAACCAAGCTTTTACGAAAACATCAAAGGAGTAATAATTTGTAGGAAATTGAAAGGACGAATTAAAAAATATCATACTTGACAGAATAAAGCAGTGGCGTACTATGTCCCCCCCTCCTCTTAAAAATCATTATAAAATATAAGGTTTCTTTTTAGGAGATTTGTGAACCATCCTGCATAGCAACTATTCAAGTAACATGAGTTGTAAAACTTCTCATTTAAAAGCGTAATCCCAGGGATATTTTTACTTTTCTATTACACTATATTACATCACTTAATAGTACTACGTCTTGATATATTTAGAAATATATTTATAATGCAGATACTAAACCTCAGCATGGATAAAATTGTGTGAAAGCTGAAAAATGTTTCTGTTATTACTCCATTAGATAAGTTAATTATTATTTCATGGACTGGGAGGGTTTTCAAGACATTATTACTGAACAATTATTTCCGCATCGACAAATCAACTCAAAAAGAACTCATCCTCTGAAAATAATAGCTTTTGCGAACTCAAGGTTTTAAAACCGATGCAGATGGGACTTAAACTTTCGTTAGATATTTTTACTCTTATTCGAGCACCAGAAGTTTCGCCGCCTATGAACTTACGCCACCTGAAACTACGTGAAAGTAGTGCATCATCCTAGACGTTTTGCTTTGTACGCAAAATATGCAATAAATCAGCTTCTTTGATCCCTGTCGCAAATATAATTTCATTCCCAAGCAGCCAAAACTTTCCGCAAAATTGATATGTATAACAAACAGGACCGGAGGGGGGGGGGCTCTAAAATTTATCATTGGCAATGTAATATTTCACGTTTAAATGACACTGATATAAAATCGATTTTCTATTTCCTGTTGAAGAATTTGTTCAAAACTTGACGTCTTAATAATATTAGTAGCAGATGTCTACAATGTACGGGAATTTTAAAATCTCGCTGCCTCATTCAGCGTTCGATCAGAGAAACAACGGCAGGCATTTCAATCAGCTAATCGGAAGATCGCTAAAAATATTTTCATTCTGCGAACGATACGTGTGCGCACGTGTCTCATTTCCACCTTCGGCTCAAAATTAAACTTAATACAAGTGACTCACAAAATAACAGAATATAATGTGTTGTCACCGAACATTCTAATTAGACATTAAAAGAACGTCATATTTTCTAGTATAATAACGCAGGAATAGTAAAAGAAAATCAAAATGTTTCCTGTAAAGTGTGGAAAGATATTACTAAAAACTTTAATAAACTTAACCTCTCAAACGCACGCAGAAATATTGAGCTCAACTACCGATTTCGCACAATGCATAACCAAGAAGAGTCACGTAATCAACATCAGTCAACTTTACTTTTTTAATATAAAATAACAAATGCGAAGTATTCTTCCGGTTTACCCATTATTAAATTCATGAACCGCCACTGCTTAGAAATATACTAGACAGCTGAAAATCTAGAGAGTGACTCATGTTATACACCTGCTCATAATTTATAACAGTCGACACAAAGAAATATACATGCAGCCCGCATATTTTTCCTATAAAATCGTGTGCCGCATACCCGATTACACGTTTCTGCTGCAGTAAGCACGCATGCACCGCAGTTTTCTATTGAATGTGCGAATTGACGAATCCACCTGTTCCATTTCCAGCGCTATCATGGGCGGGTAAATCGTTCGGGCGGGCAAAATTTCAGGTATATCTCTTCGCTAATTTAATTATGAATGTAATTAATTTTATTAGTGATTTTGTGTTCTTAATAATGGAGAATAATTCAATCGTCCTAATTTAACAAGTGAGGAATATCGGATGATGGCATGTATGAAGAGTTTAGGGCACGAGGTCAAAATATTAGTGTAAGTGATGTTAAATATGTATTTCATTAACAAAAATGTACGTGAGTAGCATATATGTATAGCGCAAATAAAAAAGTGGCAAAGAAGTACAATTGTGAAATGGAAAATAATGGAAACTCGCGGAAGGAAGATGGTATTTTCAAAATTAGTTTTCGATAAAAAAAATTGGATTGGTATATCTCACAAGATGATTGCCTAGAATATATACGAGGGTGCTATTGCGAATTAAGCGTGTCATATGAATTATAGTAGGTGAATTTCCGTGTAAAAATCGAAGAGTATACTGATAGAAAAAGATGAAATAGTGATATGGCGAAGAAAATATTTAAAATAAATATTAAAAGAGCAGAATCTGGATCGAAGAATATATTAAATTTTGATGAAACATGGATGCATGAAGGTCATACGGACAGCGGTAAGATATGATATAATAAGTGTTTATATGTGACCGTTATAGTGACAGTGCTAGTAACCAATAGTAAATAGCGTGCATGTATTCTAAAGCCTTTTGTCCTTTTGAATGCGGAATTTGCAAATACTTGCGCGATTTATTTGATGGTGAGAAAATCTCTACTTGAAATGAAACTGTTATGGTAGATTGTCAGAAGCTCAAAACAAATTTATTAACGCCACATAATAATGAAATTTGTTAAAAGTTGAGATTTTCTCGTCATAAATAATTAAAACAGAAGTTACAAAATTCGTGCAAAAATCCGTAAATTTCGCGTACATGAGGACAAGGCTTAAGTGTGATTAGTCATTCTCTAGATTTTCGGCCGCTAACCATAGATATAAAATTGTTTATTTCTATTTTAGTATGCGAAAATAATTATATTAAAATGTGGTGTTATGGCAGCAACAAAGTCGTGTCTTGTAAAGTTTTGAAAAATAACATAATAAACATTTACATAGTAACAATGAATAAACAAAACATCAAGAACTTTATTTTTGTGCTTTTATACCTCAAGGCACCAGAAATTTGATCATTTCGTGGCAAGAATACGAATATACGATGAACGTAAGGAATATCTAGGGGTGGAAATCTTGCAGTCTAAATACCTTCCATATATTTATATTTTGATGAAAAGTGACATCCTGTATCTACGCTGCGAATAATTAACTGGATATTTATTTGTCGAATTTATTAGATACAAATGAAAAATAGCATCTGGGGCTCTGGTAGATTTAAACGCAGAAATAATAAGCAGATATCGATCCTGAGTTTTGTATAATTAAATACAGGCTGAGTCATTAAAAGCGATTATAAAATAAACTATTACTTATTTAAGTTCATGCATTCAACCCGATTGCTCCTTTTGTAAATTCCAAATTCCAAATTGGTGTGGCTTTCATCAGTGAGCGCTTGTTTCAATTAAATGCTTTGTTATAGAATAATATTGATCGACCCACTTCCAAAAATTGGACCGGTTGCAAAAAAATCGAAAGTAATAACTTTCCATAAAAAAAATGACATTTATATTTTAAAATAAGCATTGATGAATCAAATATATTCATTAATTAAAAAAACATAGGCCAGAAAATGATTTATGTATATTTAAAAGTTCAACCGTATTAAGTTTTGTACACACTACAAATACAGCGACGTCGAAACAGTGTACGAACGAATACTCAATCAACTACTTATGTTACATGCACTGAAAACACACAACTTAACTGGTCGAATATTTCTAACAGTTGAAATCAATCCGTGACTCTCAAGATTTTTTTTAAGAATTGTACATTATATGTGAAGGTTTACCTCCATCAGTCACCAAAATGATTTTTAACCCACTATCAGCAACTACCCTTTGAACTTGCTGGGTAGGCGTCAATAATTAATTTTCTTGTCGTTTGTCTAGCATATATTTAAAAAAATTGACATTTCACATTGATTATGGAATACTTTATCCGTCGGCATATCCACATTTTTTATATCAAGATAATATGTCCCAGATGTTTCATTAAAAAATATATATGAAACGTTCTATGATCTACGCTTTCGTTGAATTAAAATAAAATTAAAGATCGAAAAAGTGTGTATCACTATAGAGTGCGGGGAATGTGGCTCTTAACAGAGACGTGCTTACGCATTTGGCAATAGCGAGAATATGGTATTTAAATTTATACAGGTTTTGATGATGGCTTCCGTTGAGGGTATCTTCTTGTTAAAACTTTGTCACATTCTCCATAAATAATAAACAAATTTAAATAATCTTCATTTAAATAATAAAAATTGTTACAGTTCTAGTGTAAATAGTGGAGACACAATACAACAATACCTATTTGACATGCCAACCCAAATTTGTTGTTTTTCAAATGTTTATATCCATAGTAAATTTGATTACATGCCATATATGACGAAAACTGCCAAAATAATAACAATTTGAAAATATCACCAGAAGTAGTAATCGTAACCCTAACATGGTTTGAAAGACAATTTCAATGTACATAAGACAGAGTGAAAGAATACATAGTGTTCCGTTTGAAATGAAAAAATTATAGCTGCTTGAAATCGTCAAAATGTGATGGCAAATTGGCAAAAATAAGACGTTAGGTATAATATCCAAGCTTTTTATGCATACCAAAAATCAACTTGATATCTATTTCCAGGAAGAAGTTATGCCCTACGTTTTATAATAATTTTAATTATTATAATTTTTTTCACATCTATTGATTTTAATAAGTTATGCTATAAACATAACCATGTATTTTTATCTAAAAAATAAATAATAGTCATTTTTAATATCGAAATAATAACTACAAAATTTATAACAGATTAAAAAAATCTGGCGAGACGCCACTGGATGAAATATCTAAAACTCGCGGTAATTCTTCGATTGCCCCAATACCGTCGATCTGAACCCCACTGAACTAATTTTGGTGAATATAAAACCTTATGTGGCATGAAACTGTATCATCGAAGACTAAAGTCGCCGCATTCTTGAAATTGTGTTGTCTACAAATCCAAATAATTTTAGATATTTAATAACTGAATAATATAGTGCTTAGCAAATAACAGGAATGTTGGCTCATGCCATCTGCGAATATTTAAAGGTACCGAAATAAAAGGAATATACAGGGTGTTCAGACTATGAGTACCTTAATTTTGCCATATGATAAGCAGTACTCAGTAAAACATGACGTGACAGCAAACAGGTATTGAACATGTGACAATGTCGCTCACATACTGTTATGTATTTATACATAATGATTACAAACAGGTGCACCTAAACATAGGTACTTACTGTGAATGTTTTTTTAGGGATTTTTCACAACACAGAATAATTCTTACAAGTGTTTAAAATGACTTCCGTTTCTTGTAAGAAGTGTTTACCGTACAAAAGTCTCATAGTCAGAGTTTTACCTAGATTCGCCGTAAATTAACATGCCATGTAGTTGGTTATGGTTACTATAAATTTTTCCATTTTTGTTAATGTAGACTCACAAACATCAAAGAAAAACTAGACAAAAATGAATCACACTAGCTGTACGCACCATGACTAATATTACTTTTAGTCTATCACCAGCAGCCTGTCACTGCAACGTTGTCGTACGTTACAGAACGTTATAGTTTTAACGAATTTTTCGGAAACTTCAATTGTTTTCTTCATTAATACTAATCCAAAAATCAAATTATGAACAAATTACGTTACAGGCGCTTAACTTAACCTTAATTGTATTAGTTTGCAATTTCGTAATATAGTTTTGCATATTATTGCAGTTGTATTTTTAGTTTTTAAATGTATTCGTTTTAGACATTTTTTTCATAAGTATTTTATTGCTTTTAGTCAGATAAATAAGCCCTTAAAATTAAGGCACTCATATTCCGGACACCCTGCATAACGGCAAAAAGCGGTCTAACAAAAAAATTTGTAGGTACAGAAATCTTTCAAAGTACGTATTTTTTACTTGGCCAAGTATTTTCACCTTTCGTAGTTTCTGTAATATTTAACATTAATGTTAAATTAGTAGTTACATTAGTAAACTGAGTGCGGATCTGTAAATTAGGATTATGAAAGAACGTGAATAGGTCCAAACAGTTTACATGGTAAGATCAAGGGTAAAAGCAAAACTTCAAAAAGTATGCGTCAATTTTATGTTGTTCCAAACTTTTGATGAGAAAGTACTGATGGGCAGGCCGAAAGCGGGTGTTAGAACTGTTAGATTTCAAATAATGCAAACCCTGAAAGCGTAAGTTTCCGAGCCCGTACGCATGGCTTCGAGCTTTTACTCGATGCATTCAAACTGGTTAAGAACTTTACAAGCACGAGCTACAGCTCGAGTTCGAATAGTCAGTAGTCAGAAGCTTCACCTGGGGTTCTGTAGTCGGTGCCAATGCGCCTCTGAAGTCTCGTGGTCGGCTGGTTATTTAGTGAAACTGTGACAGTGCATCGACCATCGAAATCCTAAGGTAAACGTTACACTTAACGCGTATACGACGTGTGTAGGATTATTTTAATAATACTGTAAAAAAAATTGTTTGTAAATATAAGTAAAATTAATTTTCGTAACTGTGTAGAAATACTGTTGCAGTAAATATGATTTTTAATGCAAACATTGTATGTATATCAACAAATATTGTAGTTTTTGTAAATGAAATGAAATTAGTTTTCCAGGCCGTGTAGAAATATTGTTACATGCAGTATTATTGCAAAAATTGCATGCCGCGCGTTATTTTGGTATAGGTCTATTTTTTGAAAATCCCTCCAATGATTTTTAGAAATAATGTTACATTTTATAGAATAAATCCGTGTGTTTATAAGGTAATTGCTGCTATTTTATGATTGAATAAAAATGAAAAACTTTCGAACTATATAATTGCGAAATATTGTTCTTACTTTATAGATTTTCCATTTTATTAATAATAAATTCGAAACTGTGAAGAAACGTCATTGTCTTATTTTAATGCTAAAAAATCAAAATCTTAAAATATAAACTGATAAAAAGTCTTAAAACCACTGTAAAATTTCATTTTTATTTATATAAAATCAAGTACAAATTCAAAAATAAGCGATTCGAAACTGTGGAGAAATATGGTCATTATTTTAATGTCAAAAAAAAATCAAAATGCTTCTTAAGAATGTATAATGCAAAAATGAGTATGTTACAATATTCTATTCATTGTTTAAATATTTAAATGTATGTACGTATACAGGGTGTTTTATAAATCTGTGTTCTCAAAAGTGACGAAGTACAAATTTTTCGAAGTATTCGAAACTGTGGGGAAATATCATATAATTTTACAACCAAAACGTATTGTTAAATTTTTTAAATATTCTCAAACTGATTTTTAAAATCACCAACATCGATTGTTACAAATCTTTTTTTAAGTAAAATTTTGTGATTTTTTCGGTTTTATAATTAGGTATATATTTGTACCTACGACAAAACTAAAATAAAGATAAATTCAGTTCATTGTATAAAAATAAAACTCAATATGTGTTTTCTGTATAAACATTATACACTGTAGAGAATATTTTTAATACATAGACATAAATTAAGTTCACGGTTGAATGCTAAATTTGCAAAATTCATTATTCAATTCAAATTATGATTCGTATGTTTCATAAATGAAGAATTATTTTTTACTTTTCAAGAGTTTTTTAATCGACATGAAAGTATTCTACCAGCATTTCGCATTTCACATTTTAAGTTTGTTTCTGAATTGAATGCCATTTAAAAAAATTTATAGTCGCTAAAGGATGGTCATACTTCTTACATAGCATCAGCTTTTACGTTTAGCATTGAATATAATAATACCTGTTTTGTAATATTACACTTTCTTTTAATTGCCTAAACCTATTGCGATATTTTTGACACCTGGCATGAATTTGTTTTCCAAGGAATTTACATTGGCAGCCATTAGTACACTATTACTAATAATCTGATTATGTTTTAATTACAACTGCAAATCACTCATTGTATTATTTTGTTTATTTTATTTATTACAACTTGCTTTGTCCAAAACCAGTTAAAACTGTTTGTACTTACACCTTGAAAGATTTCTAGGCAGACAATTGATCTATTTATACATATATACAATGCAAAGAACTTCATATTTAGTATTTGTGTCAAAATGTCATTCTGCTAGCGAAAGTCAAATGGTTGTTCGTTAACCAAAGGAGATAAATTTTTATTTATATTTAATAACCTTTATGCTAGACATCCAGTAGAAAGGTGATAATATATTTTAAACTGCATATATTTAATTAGCATGTGCACATATATCGTTAGAAAACATATGGGTGCGATATACATAATTATGAAAGCAGAGTTACAGTGAAAATTCATAAAATAAAATTTTATTCCGCCTATCGGGCATAAACTTACTCGTTAGTTAAATCAACATAAATTATATAAATAGTGTTATGAAATGTTTGCCACTATGTTACATATGTTATATCTATTTTAGGATACTGGAATTGCAAAAAATAAACAAACCTCTAATTACTACACTATAATTGAATGTTATGCTACTAGTTTATAGTTTAGCTTAACTTTGGCACGTCTTCATAATTTCTGAGGAAAATATGAATACCAATGTTTAGACACTTTGAATAATAGTCCGCGAATATTTGGATCAAATTTTCTTAGAAGTTATTACACGTCACAAAATTTTCTTTTCTACAGGTTTTGGCAGGGCGAAACGTATTCGTCATTTACAAATTTTGATTTAAGGTCGCCGTATTTCTCGCCGAAAATAATCGAATTTGTGGTACAGAGAGAATAAACACGTAGAGCAAAAGTAATATCGAAAATAATTTTTTTATGTTTTGTTTCTTTATTGTATTTTAGTAGTATTAATTGTATTGTAGCGTATTTAAATTTTCTTACCATAAAATAATACCTTTTAAAAAGAGTTTGTAAGACACAATATTTAGCTATTCTAACCTCACATTTCAACGATTATTCTCACATACTTATAAATAAAAGCGAACAATTTTATATGTAGTACTAAGATGTTTATGTTATAACAATACAGTTAAATTTAAAAAAATACAGATTTCTGTACTTAAAAATTTGTTGGAAATACCGCTTTCTTCCATTATTTATTCATTGTACGAATCAGGTAGCGTGAGATAACATTCCTGTTACTTGCTAAGCTCTAGATTATTAAAATTATTTGTCTTTGTAGAAAACACTATTTCAAGAATATGGCACTTAAGAAATATTTAACCTGCCAACTTTATTTTCAATTCAATGTGAAGGCACCATAAGCTGTACTGACTTTAAAGAGGTTTTCCCAAATATTTAATCAGATTACTTTTATTGCTCTAAATTTACCTGTAGCTCAGGTCGTTTCACATTTAATAAGAACTGGTTCTTTAGTTTCATATCGTATACTCTTTAATCCAATGCGTACTTAGAAGATTTGACTGCCGTAGGTACCTCTCATACACTCCCTTTTACCTACTTTACTCACCAGAACGTATTTATTATCAATGTTTCCGTATTATTCTCAGAACGGAAGTTTCAATTTCAATCCATATTTATTTTTTATCCCTGAAGATATCACATAAAATAAGGTTTGACGCATTTTCCTTGCTCCAGGAATTTGCAAATAAACAAAAACAGCGTTGTATCTCCTGAAATAACATATCCGTTTTTTCGTAGAAGAAAACTCGTTAATTTTAAAGAATTAATGGAGAGTTACCATTAATCACTGTAGATGAAGTACACTGTACAGCAAGAGAATAAAAAAACACACACTTCATGTAGAAACGATTTATAATCCTCCCAGAGCTGGAAATTACAAAATACCAACCACATCAATTGGTTGATTGACACTTTTCCCATATGAGATGCGTTTAAAAAATATTTGTTTTCAGCAGTCACAAATACCTTTTACATTTTTGTCGCAGCATGCTGATGGAAAATCGTAAAATGTGTTAAAATTTGGCAACAATAAACAACAAAGTAAATAAATTATTCGGACTTCCGCTGCTGAAGACCCTTTATTTCAAGACCCAAAGGAAAAAAGGTTACCTTCATAAATTGAGTTTGGCATTTATTGATGTTCAGTAAATATGTATACCTACTATCAACCAAAATTCACATCTGTGTGGCAAATTTTCTCCTAGCTAGAGCCTATTTTTTCTTTGATAACAATAAAACCTAAATATACACAAAATATACATTTTTAAGTTGTTCCTGTTATTAGTTATTCTTCGTGAAACAATACTGCTGACGAAATGTGTTGACTTAGCCGCAAGCAGTACAATAATTCGAAAGTATAGTAAAAAATCGTGAATTTAATTTTAAGAGAAAATGAGAATACTTATAATGTTAAATATGTTGTACAGGTATTTTCTGGACACTGTATTCTATTGGATCTGGAACAAAAGTGAACTAAGATTTTAAAGACTAAATTATAATTCTCAATATATAAAATAATGAAATAAAAGCGCGCAATTAAATTAAATAATGCAACATCTTTCAGGATGAAAAATTTCGAAAAGTAAAATTTCGAAGAGACGAGACGGAAGAAAATCCTGCTAATGTAAATCTAGAACAATTTTCGGCCTAATGAGTTTAGGTGTCTGAAATCTAATTACAGAGGATATCCCAAGAACTGGGACTTTTAGTAATTTACAGCTGTAAATATTTTGATACGGCCGAGAAGTTGTGCGGGGGAAATTGAATTAATTACTTTTGGGTTAAAGATCGCACAGTGGGAGTAAACGGAGCTGTCATAAATAACTGCGCTTGAGGATGAAACCGCCGAATATTTTTACAGCAGAAAAGATGAGTATTAAAAAAACTTAACATATGTTAATCTGAGAAAACAGACTTTCGTTCTGGAATTCCCTTAACTGATTCAGACGAATTGTTCCCGGAATCTTAAATAAATTCGCTGCTAGCTAAATAGGTTGAATTAATATTTACGCTACATTAATTTTTTGAATTGTCACAATCATTCAGGTCTATATTTATTACTACGGGCAAGATACTTTCAAACAAAGCTGCCAACGTGATATTCCTTGTTTTACATCGTCTTTTAGAACTGGCAAAATCCCTGATACGATCTGAACTATTTTCACGACACTTTCGATTTATTTTTTACCTACTTTAGAAATATCAATTGCTATATAAAATATAAACTTAAAGCATTTGTCAGTGTTTTAAAAAACCCTTAAAAATACGAATATTGCCCACTGTCGACATATTATTTTATCATTATTTGCCTACTAAAGAAAATTTCTAACAGTACGCTGTTAAGTAAGTTAAACATACATGATTACGAAATAATTTCACTTGACGGTCTGATATGAATTTAAATGCATCATTTGTATTTTTGTCTGTGTGTATTTATTTTTACTTCCTCGACATTCTTTGTAATGAATAGCGTGTGACACAATATGCTAGACAACAGGTTGAATTAAATAATCATACTCCTTACCTTCATTTTTTTACGATTCTTTATATATGAATTAGTAAACGTCCCAATATTATCAACTGATTCAAATCTGGTGAGAGTGGGGGCTACTCTACGAGTCCTTTCTTCACATATTTATCCATTTGGGTAAATTTAAGTGCTCCTCTTTCCCTCTATGTTGACGTCCATGTGTCTCCGTCATGCCTGTAATAAAATTCAGTACATGAACTTATAATATACAGTCACTAATTTTTAGAATTTCAAATGGGTACACAGTCTGCTGGAATTCCCGTATGACTTAGATCAATTTACACTAATAGTTTTTAGAAAATACGTTACTTGAATATGAATGTTTAACAATTGGCATCGTTAGTTAGCACTGACATTATTCTTTTTAAGATGATGCAATTCCAATATTTAACTTCACAAACGCACACATGCATATTTGAAGCAAACTGGGTTGTTATGCTATAACGACTGAGGTTGTTCATGGTGAGGTGAGGCTTTCGCAGAGTTGTTACCGCTTAAGGTGCGAGAAGTAAAGAGCGACAAAACGTCTGGGAGGCTGTTCCGCTGTAGCAACCATAGTACCAACCACAGGAATAAAAATATATGGAGATAGTCCAACAACAACAAGGGCATGTCAAAGATGCCCAGGCTAAGGCTAAGGAAGTGCACCTGCACATTAATTCTATGGCTGGCTACCACCGGTTACCTAGGTCACGGCATAACAACCCAGAAAGTCATACAAGATTATATAACAGTAAGAACCGTCGCCTTAAAACCACTAAATTAAAGTCCATCCAAGTCCATTACGTTGTATCTATCTCATTCATAATAATTTATTTCGAAGGTTATGCTTGCTGTCGGAGATTGTATTTGTGAAGTATATATAGCACCATCTTATGACGGTCCAAGTACCTAAGATAAAGCCCAATTTCACCCTGAATGCTACCTATATTTCATAATTAACTTTCTTAATGCGACGTTAAGTGCAATACATTTACTGCTATCAAGACGTAAGTGTCCATTTTAAGATTTAAGAATGATAAAATGTTTAATAAATTGAGAAAATTCATGTGGACAGGATTGGTTTCGTTTAATTTTTATTTTTATTTACTAACTGGAAAAGTAAATCTTTATTTGGTAGATTCCGAAATGTGATCGGTTTTTTTATAGTTAAAAAAGTGTTGTAGTTTCGAATATCTTGGTATGTTTTTGTTAATCTTCCTGTACAATATTGTGGTTCCCCCGCATTTTCCTAAGATACCATCTGGACAGTATAGTATATATCGACAAGTCGAATGCAAGTTAATTTGAGAGATCTATTTTTACGTTGCAGTATACGTAGGCCTAAAAAATATTATATCACTTAAGTTCGTTCGGTCGGTGTCCCCTTTTGGGTACAGCAATTTATACTCTATAAAATCTTAGGACTAACCTCTCTGCCTCTGTCAGTAGCTGTAAAAGTCTGAATTACATCATTCCTTGACCCTCATAGTTGAAGTTGGGTACTTGATTCGGTAAATTGACCAAAATTTCAGGGACCAACAAACGGAATAACCTACACGAGTGAATAGCAAATAAAAAGTGATAGTGATGTGTAAATTTTTCTGCTAGCAGTCAACACGAAATTGATTTTTGCAATTAATATTTATTGGATTTGTTAGTTTTATTCGGCAACACAAAATGTTGAAAGGAACTCACATTTTGTAAATATTTCTTAACTTTTGATGATTAACAAAATATCTGTGATTAAAAATTCAATATTGCAGGACTAATCATAGATTTAAATAAATTTGCCAATACCGATTAATTAATATCTGAATGAAACAATTTTTCTGTTTTGCCAAATCTTTTAAATATATATATTTATTTACCAAAATATTGGATTTTTTTAGAAGCCTTTTTATTGTCTGTGTAAATGAAATCACTTCGATCCTTTGCTTTAACTGAAAAATAAGTATGTAGATTTAAAGATATACACCCAGATATTTTGAGCAGAGTAGTAAAATAAAAAAAATAGATGTTTGATTGAATAGATAATTAAAAATATTGTAAATATTTAAAAAAGTGTTATGTAAAATTGTGCATATAAATAAATTATAACTTTTATCTGTAATGAATTTAATTACGATGATAACGTCGATGTTCTGAATCACCAATATCGATCATATTTGTAGTATTAAAAACTATATTTTACTCTTGAAAAAAAACGCAATAAGAATTTTTCATATCAGCAAAATTATCTCTTCAAAACTATGTGTAAATATAAATACAATATATTTGTGACATTAACATATTTTTAAATAAAATACGTTGACAACTAATACTATAAATAAGGCAACTGTTGTGTATGATTTGAATTGCCGAATGTAATTGTAGAGGGGAAAAAACAATCAACTGTAGTGAAAGTTGTATCATATTTTGTCCTAACAAGATATTCCTCGATTTTCTCTTAGGCTAAGGATTGTAGTGGATAATGTGTTAGTATACAGATGTATCTGTTTTTGCTTTATAATGGCTTCCCCTAAAGCCGTAAAAGAAACAGAAAGTGGCAATAATTAAGATGATTGAAGGCGTAGAAAAAATCACTTTCGTTCACTCAAGTTCCCCAAATTTATAAATACCTATACCATTACTTTGGATAATTACCACTACCGATTCTTCTTGCGGAAAACATATTTTGATGAGCTATTTGTATTATCGCGAAGGTTTTTGGTTTTCAGGTTTATTTAAGCAAGCACGTGTCTTCGAAATAATTATACGCCAAAATAACTTCTTTTGCCATAAGTGGCCATTTATTATCATGTTTTTGTCTGCTTTATGAGTATTCCAGTTTCATTATTTTTGTACCTCAATTAAAATGTACATCATTTATTTATTCGTTTATTTTGAACTAAAACAAAAATTTCCTATACTAACAAAGGTTTTGCTGCGAAGAGATAATGCTATCATAAAGCAGTCTGTTTATTGGTGGTTAAATTTTTGTTGTTCAATTCGCGCATCGTGTTAGATATTGACAGTAAAGTGAAGTTATATGTATATCGGGGATATTAATCTTGTAAGATATCCAGTTATGCCTATTATAACCTATTAATATCGCTAATGAAAATTGTTTTTACCGTGAAGCAAAATACAACATGTTTAAGATGCCTACGTTTAACGTCCTTGCTTAGAAAATGCTTCATTCTTACGAATGATTCTATATTTTTCATAAAATTGCACGTAAAACCTTTGTTTACGCTTACGAGTATATCAAGCTAACAGAGTTAAATTCTGATTAAGTATTCCGAAGTATATTTATTTACCACTGTTTGGTAAATCAGTTTGAACTATTAAACAAATACAGTTGCGCCAACTAAAAGTGGAAACCAGGATAAATTGTGTAAACTTGCATCTCTGCATAATAGTAACCTATATAACGATAAATGTAAATTTGTAGATCATGTTAGTAGTTTCTGTAAAACAAACCAACTGCATTGTATCGTTTAAAGGCAAATAATGTAGTTATTGTTCAGTACAGAGAACGATGTCGCCTTCATTGGAAAAAATCAGATCTATTGGGGATTTAATCACACTTTATTTTTAATGGTGCAATATTTTGCTACATCAAGCATACAAACTTCATTTTAACTTCTGACAGCCCGTAATATGCAAATAAATTCATTGTTATACAATACTAGCCTTTTAAAGCACCGCAACAAAACGTTCCTTTAATTTTAATAACATTACTTCGAAGAATCAATTTTTACAAGATACATAAACGTAGATAACGATACCACTTCAAGGTTTCGATTTGAGGTTTTAAATTCGTAGCGAAATATTAATTAGCCATCCCTTTCCCACACAATCGCATTTTCTAAGCAAGGACGTTAAACGTAGGCATCTTAAACATGTTGTATTTTGCTTCACGGTAAAAACAATTTTCATTAGCGATATTAATAGGTTATAATAGGCATAACTGGATATCTTACAATCCACTAGTATGTGGTTAACATAAGAATAAGTGTGTATTTATTTTGTGATTGTGGAAAAGGTCAATAAGTCGCGGTTCGGCACTGATAAATGTCGTAATAGTTGAAGGTCGTTGGGCACCGTGTATACTACGTGAATAATACTTGAATACACAAGTTTCGCTTGGGCAATTCGTTATTAAAAAATGTGCCCATCCGGAGTGTGACGACGATCAGGTATGATTGCTGGCTAACGCAATACATGTCAGTCAAGGTTGCCTACTTTCTCTAGAGCGGGCACTGCCCTGCAGTATAAAAATTTGAAATCGTAACTATAATCCTGAAACATCTATGAAAATTGAGGCGATACGTTTTATTTTATATTTGTCAAATATTTTATTTTTTCTACAATGTGTGAAATTAACTATAGGCAGCGACCGAAAATCTAGAGTGACAAATCGCTAGCTTGTAGACAGGCGCGACGGGCGAAGCGTGCGAGGAGCAATATTTCATAGGCGTACTAAATTTGAAGGCAATCAGACATGACAAAAATAATTGCATTACATAACATCCACTGTTTTTAGTAGAAACAGTGATATAACAGTTTTTGCTAATTTCGAGGAGTTAGATAATAAACATGATAAGAATTATTTCCAAATTGAAATTTTTTATCTTGTATTATCAGTTACCCAAGGTCGAAAATAATAGAGCCTGACTAATTCACAACACAGAGATGAGTACGAAAGATGAGGGTGGCATGATTACCTAAGCGTGCCACTTGAGAAAAGTTTAAAGCACGAAAATTATCAAAAATAAATTGACGTCGACTGAACCTAGCACATTAACAATTCACTATAAATGTGCCCCCTGTGCCATCCTCTCCACAAATTAGAATGCCGTCTTTTTGGACGACGATTGCCCACCACCACCCACTTACATCTACCTGATGCACACTCCGCGGATATCACACACAGCCTTGTCCTCATGGACGCGAAATTCACGGATTTTTGCATGAATTTTGCAACTTCTGTTTTAATAATTTATGGCGGGAAATCTCAACTTTTGACAAATTTTGCGAAACATTTGCTATTATTGCTACTTTCATTATTATGTGGTGTTAAAAAATTTGTTTTGAGCTTTTGACATTCTACCATGGCAGTTTCATGATGAAAATAATAGAAAATGTTATAGTTGACAAAATGCGTTATAAGTAAAGAATTTCCCACCATTAAATAAATCGCGCAAAGATTTGCGAATTCCGCATTCAAAAGGACAAAAGGCTTTAGAATACATACCCACTATTCACTATTCGTTACTAGCACTGTCACTATAACGATCACACATAAACACTTATTATATCATATCGTAACGCCTTCCGTATGACCTTCATGCCTTCATGTTTCGTCAAAATTTAATATATTCTTCGATCCAGATTATGATCTTTTAATATTTTTTTAATAGTTTCTTCGCCATATCACTATTTCGTCTTTTTCTATCAGTATGCCCTTTTGGATTTCATTTATACGCAAACTGACCTACTATAATTCATATGTTATGCATAATTCGCAAAAGTATATATTCTAGACAAAGTTTCATCTTGTAAGATATAGCAATACGATCTTTTTTTGTCGAAAACTCATTTTAAAAATACCATCTTCCTTTCGCGAGTTTCCGTTATTCTCCGTTTCGCATTGTTCTTCTTTACCACTATACATATATGCTACTCACGTACACTTTTGTTAATGAAACACAATTTTCAACGTCACTTGCACTCATATTTTGACCTCGCGTCCTAAACTCTTCATACATGTCATCATCCGATATTCCTCACTTGTTAAATTAGGTCCAGTCTTAAAAACACAAAATCACTAATAAAATTAATTACATTCATAATGAAATTAGCGAAGATATACCCGAAATTTTGTCCGCCCGAACGATATACCCGGCCATGATAGCGCTGGAAATGGAACAGGTGGATCCGTCAATTGGCCACAGCCTGTAGAAAACTGCAGCGCATGCGTACTTACTGCAGCAGAAGCTGTGTAATTGCGTATGCTCTCAGATTTCGGCACACGGTTTTATAGTAAAAATATACGGGCTGCATGTATGTTTCTTTGTGTCGACTGCTATAAATTGTGAGCAAGTTAAGTCACTCTCCAGATTTTCGGCCGTCAAGTATACTGTACGATGAATGAATTTGTAAACATGCTAACTTTGAATATGGGCAAGGCTAGACTGTTTTTTTTGCGCTTTTAAATACAGATAACGAATAACTTAACACTGAACTTGAACTAGTAACCAGTAGATAACGTATGAATGCCTATAGTATTACAGTTCCGATGTGCATATTTAAGATGCGGTAGTAAATTTAGTGTAAATAACAGAATGGGAATATTCAATCTCTAACCTTTCCATTTCAGTTTTTCTTCAGATATTGTCTGAAGCTATTTATTTGTGGCATAATTTTAGTTTTTCTTTAGTTTTATTGGGTTTTTGCCACACTTCTGAAAAAATAATAAAGATTAATTAAATAAGCCCTTGCGCCAAACGGAACAGTCAAGGGTTATTTTTGAAACTACGTTTGCCAAACCAAAAAATCTCTGAACACTGAAAAAAGCAGATACGTAAGTAAAAAATAACAAAAATCACATCACTATCGCGCACTTCCGTATTATTGACGTTTCGAAAAACTCTCTGTTTTTGTTCTCAAAATCGTAGTAAAAATATTAAACGTATGTCAAGTTTGACAGTTTAAAATTTGTTTATCTGCTTCCATAGAGATGTTAAATGATTTTTATTTTATTGCTACTTCTTGATACAGCTGTAGCCAACAAATAACCCTTGACTGTTCCGTTTGGCGCAAGGGCTTATTTAATTAATCTTTATTATTTTTTCAGAAGTGTGGCAAAAACCCAATAAAACTAAAGATAAACTAAAATTATGCCACAAATAAATAGCTTCAGACAATATCTTTCCATTTCATACTATTACAAAACAAAACAAACCGATGTGACCAAATAAGTGGTTAAATTTCAATAAATACTTATTTTCTCTTAAACATCTAGTTACGTAGCGATGAGTCAATGCTGTTGCTTCTGTTTTGAATATTTCTTTTATCAAATGTTTCACAAGTCGTAAAACTAACACCGATTGGTAAGTGCGAGTTACTGTAAACACAATTTGTGTTCAAACACATATTATATCATTGTTTAAAAAAATACTTCGGTTTGAATTATGCATTGTTCTGCTTCTAACTGACCTCGCGCAACAAATAAAAAAATCGTCTAATATATTTCACGTAAGTAATTTCCAGGCCTCCTACGAAGTACTTCGTACAAATTATTTGTCGTTATACAGCTAACTCTTCGTAATTGCGCAAACACCTTTAGTGCCAATAAATACGCAAACCTTTCGACACAATTGCCGATTATTTTAATAACGACTTAATTTGACCATCGTTGGCATGAGGGTTGCATGAAAGTGCATATGTGTTGGCGCAAGATCTTAATTCAGCAAAAAAATTGTTTGAAATATTCCATTCCATTCTCCAGCCTTGCGAACGTATGTCTTAATATAGCAATTAAAACAATAAGGTTCGCGTGTAAAGAAATGGGTATTACAATGCGCACCTGTCGTGTGATAAAGGTACAACTAAAAAATTTAAATTGCAAGGAAATAACATACAAGTTTTTATTTTAAATTAACACCATTAACATGGTTACTATAAACTGTTGGATTTTTGTTTATGTACACTCACAGGTGTCAAAGAAGAACTAGAGAAAAACGAAACGCACTAACCACAATACTACTATGACTAATTATTTACGTTAACAGTAACAATGACACATTGCAATGTTGTCGAACGTTACCGTTTACAGAAAAAACAAATTACGTTACAGGACCTTTTACTTAACCTTAATACCTTAGCAAAATGTAATAGCAACTTTATTTACTGTACAGGATAAATAGTATTTTAATGCAGTTCCATTGATGCAGAATTGTGTCTGGCATGCATTAAATTTGGCATTACTTTAAGCCATATCTGCTCCAATTTGTATCCAGGTATTGATTTTGGCAGCAGCTAATAGAAATCACCTACATTAATTTGCAAATGTATCGTTTCTGTATTAATCACTGACATTTACAGGGTGTTTTTAAATGAAGTAGCGAAAATGAGACCATAGATTCCTTAGGTTAAAATAAATCGATTTAACCTAACACGCCTATATCTATGATGTGCCCTCTACTAGTGACGTCAAAATTAAAAATAAACTTTAATTTCTCGCCCGCAAAAACCCCTGATTTACAAACTTTATGTAAATATTAGGATTTTTTGAGAAGCTGTCTACTAATATTGAATATAAAATTTTAACTTTGACATCCTATATCTTTTTTATTATGCGACTTGGAATATAAGTATGTTAGGTCTCATTTTTGAAAGAAATGTATAATTGTGTATAACGATATATCGTTTCTACTACTGCCACTAAGCTAACACTGTGCCTACACAGAGCTGTTATACAGGGCGTTCTACAATCGAAATAACATAAAACGAATAAATTGCAAATGTGTATTTTGAATTATTTTTTTTTCGTAATAGTTTTGACATCTATTTTGGATTTGCCCTTGCCTTTGGCGTTAGGATGCAATTGGCAATGACCAACAGAACTTTACGGACCGCACAACGAGAACGAATTATGCAACGAAATTCTCGAATTATGTAACTGAAACTTCTGACATTCAACATTCTTGCTTTTTAAATTTTTTTTTAAAGCGTTCGACAGTTGAATGAGAACATTATTTGGCAAACTGTTACGTCATTGGTGTTTGGTACACCAAGATATAGATACGAGGTTAAATTTGTAAATCAGCGAACAACCTTGATCCGAATTACCTACTAAAACAGAGTCTCTTATGTAATTTATTAATTGACATAATAGTCAGCAGCTTAGGAAGCCTGATTATAGATATATTACCGCAGATTTATTAAAAGTAAATAAAACATAGTAAATCGGTAGTATTTCATGCAGCACCAACTTGTTCTTGGTACAATGACCTAGTTAGTAATAAAATTGATGACATGTTTGTAGTTACTTAAGTGAATTTCATTCCTTTGATTAGGGTACGAGTGAAATTTAGGAATAGGGGTTCACTGCACCCATAAAAACAATAGAATTTAACATTTTTTGTGAAACGTTAGAAGCTATAATTAAATTATGATATGGTTATACAGAGCGTCCCTAAAGTCACGCACAAATTCATTATTAGGTAAATAAAAGACATTATTGAAAATTCCCGGTCGATTTTTGATTTTAATTTACTTTTTTTTCAAATAATAACTTAATATGCAGGGTGACCCAAGTTCGAGTAATGACGTCATCACATTTTTTTAAATGGAACCACATTTTTTTTTCAATTTCCGAATGTATCGCAAGTGTTATGCAATTGTGCATATTGTGTATTGTTGCCCACCCTGTAACAATTAGGAGCAATTTTCAATAATGTCTTTCATTTACCTAATAATAGATTTATGGGTGACTAAGGGGCGCACTGTATAATCAACACTGTTTAATATTTAGTAAACTTACAGCAAACGAGGGTTGAGCTTCAGAGCGTGTATTTAAGCTGGCCGTATTTCTCGCCGTAAAATGATCAAATTTGTGATGTTTTTTAGGTACTGAAATCTTGAAAAATAAAACAAGTAGAACAAAAGTAATATTAAAAATAAAATTACTGATGTTTTGTTTATCCACTTTTACTCTCTTCAAATAATATAATAACTTTTAAAATGCATTTGTATGACACATTATTTCGCTATTCTAACCCCACATTTTAACAATTATTTTCACATACTTATAAACAAAAGTGAACAATCTTATATGCAGAACTATGTAAGTTTATGTTATAACAATATTTACATCTATAGTTGTATTTAAAAAAATACGTATTTTGAATGATTTCAGTACCTACAAATTTGCTGGATAGATCGCTTTCTGACGTTATATATCGATTTTACTTCGGTACCTTTGAATATTCGCCAGTGGCATGAGATAACACTGTTATTATTTGCTAACCTCTGTATTATTCAGTTCTTAAATGTCTAAAATTACTTATATTTGTAGAAAACATTATTTCAAGAATACGGCGCCCTTAAGTAATTTTTATTGCAAGTTTAATATATTTTACTACACTTTCGATTATACATAAATCTGAAATAATATCGGTTGAAGTGAATAACAAATTACTGACGTTTCAAGTACAGCTCTGCTTAAGCATGATCATATTTTTATGTAGAAAGTATGTAATAGACGCTCAGTATTTACACATGCGTTTGGACGGATGTGTGCGGATTTTTCAATTCTTTTTCTCCGTGTTTTGTCTGCTGCATTTCTTTTATGTATATTTAAGTCTTAACATGAAAGGGAAACGATTAATTTCTTTACGAACAAAAATAACGTAGTACATCACCAAGAATTTACATCATATACAGGGTGTCTAGTTTGTAGGTACTTCCTCTTTCCACCCTGTATATATATGAAACTGCATTTTTTTATATCTCATAAATTTCTCACGTTGTGCGTCCCTTTAGTATGGCAAAACCTAATTAGCATTAGTAAATCTAATATTTAGTTATTTGAATAAATAATGAATGTAAATAATTGCCTAATGATATTCCTGTGGTGTATAGACAAATGTTACGTCATAAAATTAGTTGTTATATAAAGCTAAACCGCACCAAACCATAAAAATAATAATACATACATGATGGTGTAGCACATAGATCTGAGAGTTTTAAATATAGAAACTGTGGATTTCCAAGAATTCGAGAAAATGAGACGGCTTTGAATAAATATAAAAAATTACTTAGCAGTAACAAACACTGGAAATTACTAATACACCATGGAAAACAGAAAAAGTATTTGTACTTATTTAAAGGCGAAGTTCTTGGTAAAAGTGATAACTTTAACACGTTGAAAGCAAATATATTTCAGAGTTATTGATTCCAGGAGTTTCTTTTTCCAGGATAAGAAGGTGTATCGCTCAAGAAATTAGAGACGCAGACAACGTCATTTCTGAACAATTCTAGATCAAGAACGGCTTGTACTTTTAAATCAAGTCCGTTCAGGAATAGGTGTGAATTGGTAGTACAATCTTTATACGGAAAGTAGGTTAACTATGTTCTGAAAAATATAATTCAAAAGTCCAGTGAAAATGACTCAGTGGTTGCCTAGATCCCTACAGACTTAAGTGATTAACGTAAAATTTAAATTACAAAATTTATCCGCTGTAGTCGTGAGATAAAAACTTGTATGAAAGTTAAGCTAAATTTAATCAAATTGTCAAGCAGATTTAATCCTTGGTTTGCTCGGTTTTTGCTGACGTGTGTGCAGCTCAAGAAATCGTCAATGTTTCGAGACGAACTTGAAAATATCCGAATCATCGGTGCTTCATATTGAAAAACGCGGATTTTAATATAGCAAGATGGCAGAGAGATAGAGGAATAAAAGAAACGATTTTAAGCGAGGGGGTTGAAAAACATGTTCCTCAGAAAATCTTTCAACTTCCTCCAGAGCATTATCGATATTAGGGCTGACACCGCCGAATGGGAAATACATGACCTCTGCCGGGAATTTTCAATTTTCTTAAGTAATCCTCTTCACGCGACCCCAATCTTTATCCCATTTGACTGAAATTAACATTGGATATAAGAAAAATATGTTATTCATAACTTTACATCAAATTCTACCCAAAAAGCAGTATAAAATAATTCTTACTGTACTACGGCTATGTGAATCTGGCACTCGACTTTTAATAATTCAATTTTTTGAAGAAGGAGAATCAAACAAATTTCATATATATATTACATGAAAATTAGTCAAATCCAGGATAACAGTAAGGAAATGGAAATTTACATATGAATTTTACATACAAATGATAACGTACTTTACACTTCAAATAGTAATTTTCCATTAGTTTTAACATCACATTCTAGTGTGTTATTTTACACTATTCACCTAGGAAGTAAATAACCAACTGTGTACTATTAAAAATAATATCATAGACGAAGAAGAAGCAAACGACAATGCAACTATGTTGTTCAACAATTTTTTTTGTAGCAACAGTAGTAAATATCTCCTTAATATTCTTATGAAACACTGTCATAAATCTTTTATTCACTCAAAAGTCTAGACTAACAAGCATATATATATATACAATGTGGATCACCGAAAACTTGCCATCCGGGTTTTTAATTTAATTTTACTTTATTAGGTATTGAAAACCAACATCCATGCACTAATAAATGCTCAAAATATCTGGAACATATGTAGAGTAGTGTTTTTTGTGTAATACCTGTAATACAGCTTTTCTGGAAAAAGCCAAAAACTAAAAATAATTGTGACAATCAGATACTTAATATACAAAAAATATGAACCTTTTTTAATTAAGGTATCCAGTTTAAGGCATTTGTACAAGTTGGTAATTAACACTAATTGCATCAAGAAAAGCCTTTAACGAATACGAAATTTGCATATATCAAACTTCATTTTAATCGTTCAATGCTTTTTCGTTTTTTAACCGATTATTGGTATTTTGTCAACAAATTTGGCACCCCTTAAATTAGCATAAATCGTCATATTTTGACCTTAAGAATCTTGAGTGGTTCGCTGGTACAGGTATTTCAGGGACACCCTGTATACAGTGCCACATAAATATTGATAACTTAAAAGGAGGTTATTTCGAAAATAAAAATCGAGCTGTTTTTCCCAGACATCCTTTCCAACCGTTTATGAGTTTCAAGAAGGGGGCAAGATTTTATCGCCGCACTGTATATTTACTCGTATTAATATTATAATACAGGAAAACTATTTTAATCAATATATTCATTCATACTATCAATACAAATGTTCAATATTGGCTTAATCTTTAACGAAAAACAGAATCAAGTTGACAAAGATTTTAATTATTTTCATTTCCTTCTCAAAGTATTGACATTTCACTTCTTTCCAAAATAGGAAGTCAAGCTTCCTGTTAAAACCTATTGATATGTGTACATGTTCATTCTGTGTTCGAGTAATTTCCTTTTAATTCAACTTGACTTTGGTTAGCTATATTTTACATTTAATTTCCTCCTTTAGAGTAGTCAGGCTCAAAAACTTTCATATTATATTGTACAAAAACTATACATAAAAACACAACAATCTAAAATGGATTTTCTTCTTTGTACAGCGTCAAAATATAAAATCTAGTTCATTATTTTGTAAATAATAAATGTTAATTCTGTTAATAATCATATCTAACTGCTGGTATATACTCGTACGAATTAAAGATTTATGTATGTTTACTAATTACAGTAAAAAATTTTTGGCGATGTTTCGAATATTTTATATTACCAGTACTATTATTTGTTGCAGAAACATCTGAACATTATAAAAAATGACCACACGCATTTTCCGTGCACATGGGGAGTTTTGTGCGTCCCATCCTTGGGAAGTTATCGTAGCCACCCTTACGCTGACAGCATGTATGTTGACCGTCGACCAACAGCACCCGGCACCTCCACCAAAACCAACAGTTAGATACTGCGTTGGATGCTTGAATGAGGTAAGCACCTTACACCACATTTCAGAAACTTCGTGACAGAAAGTAAAGAAGAAATATTCGGAACTTGTACAGAGTGTCCCGAAAATACGTGTACAACAAAATTTTAAACTTATTTTGATAAAAAGAATAAAATTACAAATTATACACAATATATTACCGTAATGATGGCACTTCTTAAACTCAGTTTTGATCGGGTAGCCACTCATGAGAATCTTGTAACAAATATTGCGAAAACAGGAAATCGTGCGAAATCACGAGAAATGGCGCGAAATCTCAAGAAATCTGAGTTTTAGCCAATGTCATAATTTTGGAAGTTCTAAGTTTATTTTCAATTGGTGAGTAGAAACAACTAAGAACTAATGTGACAGTTTAGAGTAGATATCCTCACGAGGACACAGTTCTAAATAAATCGCGAAATTCGTTTTAAGTAGTGCCATTATTATTGCAATAGATTGTACAGTCATGCGAACCGATGGAAACATAATTTTAATTCCAATTTCGTTAAAATAAAAATGCTTAACTCCCTGTGTAATGTAATAATGCACCGTGCACTTTAAAATAATACACAACTCAGTATTGTAGGTCAGTGTCCGACTGTATATATAGAACGTTTTGATCTTTATTCGATGGCGTAAATACCAATAGCGTATAAACTGATGGTTTTAAAATTTGTAATAAATAATGTATACCCATCGCCATAATGATCTCAAGAGCCAAAACGCATTAAGCCACATCTAAAACAGAACTAAATTTACTAGTCTGACTCGTTTTGACATTTACTGTGTTGAAAACAAATAAGAGAAAGTATATACGGTAATTAAAGTTGATCTTAAAACAAAATATGTATACAGATATAAAACAAAATGAATTTTAACAACCATTTGTGTTTATTTAATTCAAAAACTTTTACTCTTTGCCTGCAATAAATTCCTTTTAAAATCAATAAAAGGCCAGTTTGCGCCTTCGTTTTACAGTCCCTGTGTTTAGGTACTAAATGCGAATTAACACTTTAGCACTAAACAATATTATTTTCTTAACCATTTTAGCCATAAAATATGTCTGTACGTACGTATAAATAAATTGTTATTATCATGGGCAGAAACATTACATCTTCATTTTTACCGTAAAATCTTTTCATCTTCCTTCATTTGTAAATACAGGGTGTCCCTGAAATGCCTGCACCAGCGCTACCTTACATTTTACGATTTTATCAACGGTTTCTTGAAAACGAAAACGAGTAATAATAATAATAAGGATAATGCTGTAAATTTAACTGAAATACAATAATAATATAAAACGCAAATAAATTTTCCTGTAATTCACCGAATAAAATAAAAAGCTCAAGTATTTGATAAAAGGGTAAGAATAAAACATTAATATTTCTTCATACAAAGGATATTAGTTGACGTTGTAAACATTACCGTTAAGTTTTATTCTGGTTTGTCTATGACATACGCCATGCTGTGTATATGCTACATAAATATTAATAAGATAAACAAAAGCACAATATCTTGTGTGGTCGCGCTAAGCACTTATCTTTGATGTAAGAAGATTATTTAACAATTCCGTAAGAAAAAATAATAACATTGATATAATAAATTGCTGCAAGCATCACTTTAAACTCGCGCTTTTGTAAACTTCAATAAATAATCAAATTTGCTGAAAAATAATTAACTTTCAAATTGTTGCGTGTCTGAAATGGCTATTATGTTAAAAACGTACCGGATGTTCAACGTCTTTTGTGCCGCATTGACTGTAAGTGAATAAATAAAAAGTATTGTATAAGTGACTAATCGGGAAATTGCTTGATTTTTCAAAATGCGTCCAGATTATTTTAATCGAAATGGCGTTTGTCCTAGACAAATTCATGAAAAAATAAACCTGTGACGTGTGTCATATAAATTCATTTTAAAAGTTATTATATTATTTGAGGAGAGTTTAAATAGTAAAAGTGGATAAACAGAACATCCGTAATTTTATTTTTGATATTACTTTTGCTCTACGTATTTTATTTTTCGAGATTTCAGTACCTAAAAAACATCACAAATTTGATCATTTTACGGCGGTAGGTTTAAGTTCATCGAAAAAATGAAAATGTAAAGTTGTAAAGAATCAATTAAAGTTGTCTGTTACCAGAATGTATACAGGTTGTTTAGAAAATCAGTGGCAAATTTTTTTTTCTCATTTATTGTATTCAGCGCTAAACACCGATTCCAAATAACATCTGTACATGCTCATACCATTTACGTGATGCAGAATATTCTTTGAGGTATTATACAATTTTGCTAACAGACTTCACTACATTAAATCACTTGTTTTAGGATAAAAGAAATCAGTAGTAAGTAGCAATATAAATTTGTTAAAATAATTTTAAACAAGTAGTTTAATAGTGAAATCAAATGGCATAATTTTATAAATACCTCGAAACCATTTATTTCGTTCTTACTCAACAGTATTGTCGCCGTAATTGTCACGAGCGGATCCATATTGTAAACAAAGGAATAAGAAGTTACGTTTAACAATACCACAAGTTCACCACGTCACCATTAATAATTATCGCATTACCTACACAGTATTTACACTATGTAGCTATGACCCATATATGCCATAAAAATGGAAAAATACAAGAAACCAACGCCTGTTCCAACACCAACACCATAATCTGCATCTGTAGCCACGGAAACAAACCGCGCTGAACGGCATGTGACGTCACACCAATGATATCGCGTTTTCGGCCACGTGGTTTTGTTTAAATTCTATAGCGATTTATTAATTTTAATTATTATGTGATTTGTTACTTTGAAATAAATATTACATACAGCGTGTCTGCGGACAGATGAAACGACCCCGGAAATTGCACGCAGCTGTAAAGTGCAAGTGCTGATAATAACACAACAAATGACACGACAGAAAAACCCTCTTCGAATCTTGCAAGACTGTAGTCGCAAAACCAGCCCTTGAATAATGTCTAAGGTATTAAATTATATGCATAATGTCCTTCACGTATAAGGATATGTTTTACGATGACACAATATTTCTCCATAAAATTAAGCAGAACACGATACGGATCGTATACTAAGAAGGTAATAAACTTAAATGATTGACAACCACTTCAAACTACCAACATCTCTGTATACTATTTCTATCCTACGCTACGGACGCATTTCCCGTCCTTTTTCAGAAAGTTTTTTTTTGTAAATACCAAGGAGTACGAGAAGTTTCATTTATATTAAAATATGGAACAATAGCACATATTTGACTATCATAATTAATTTAAATATTGAAAAAGAGATTATGCTTATGCGTGTTACGAAAGTTTGTACATTCTCCATTCATTTCGCCTACTAGTTTTCGTTGGCTCTCCTCGTAAGTTACGCTGTTTATCTCAAAGAGATTATTGACATTGGCAGTGAAAGTGAATGAGGAATATCGTTGTGGTGATCATGCGGCCATTAATTCTGATCTACAATTGCAAAGCTAGACGAAATAAAAAAGAGGATTGATATAATTTGCATTTGACAGCAATCGCTGCTAGCTATTAAATTCAAATCGAGGCAAGCCTTGCATCATCTATTGCACATCCTCTTAGCATTCAAATGTATGGTTTGTATTAGAGATTTTTTGTAACTTTAAACGTATGTTTTCTTAAACTGATGGCGTAATAACCATGAATGAGTGTTCAGTGTACGAAAAAGTACACGGTCTTGAAAAATATAATAATTACGATGAAGGAAATGCAATATTTATTTTTGGTAATGGAAGACATACATTTTAACAATCTCTTACAAACAAAAATATTCAAGCAGCAGGTGAACGGAAAAACCCAAACCTACTTATATATTTTAGAAAACGCTGCTCAATGTTAAGAATGAAAATATAATCGTAATGCACACAAGGTGTCCCCAATTCAAGTTGCCTATGCCAGAAATGGATAAAAAATTCAGTTGTCGAAAAAGTCATCTCGCAATATAGTTATTTGTTCAATTTAATAAACAAGGTTTTTAAAAATATGAAAAAATTAAGAACCATAAGTAAAGTATCTTAAATCTTAACACTATTTATGAAAGCATGGCCTCCTAGTCAATACTCAACATTTTGGGATACAACTTTTATTTTTCAGTACTTAAACAAAATTTGTCGGAATGAATTTTATCTTTTAGTCTAGAAAATATTGCCCTTTTGTCACTGCCGAGATGCATTATACAGGTTTTGGATTTTTCTTGTATATTCGCTGAGAAGAATGTTAATAATATCTTATATAGACAGGTTTTGATTAACAGCCCAATTCAGACACTTAAGCGATGGGGATATAAATAAAATCAGGAGCGTAGAGGGTAATTTCATCAATTAATCTCCCAATTAAAAAAATACAATGCCTAGTAACTAACAAAATATGAAATAGTAATTCCATTTTTAATTTGTTTCAAAATATATTCCAGACGGACATACCTGCTAAATTGTTGCTCGTTGGTTGTGGATGTGGTATATGGTTGGTCTGAAAAAAAAAACACAAAATTACATTATAGTTCACAGAAAATATTAAACAACGTTATATATATTATTAAATTACGTTTATAACAGCATCGCTGAAAACATTTCAGGCCGTAGTGCGAGCTAAAATCAAACGGTTCGATACTAAGGAATTAAATACTCATTCTGGCGCAAAAAGTAATTTCTTTGCCGTCGAAAACGTAATTACTCCCCTCGGTTTTATGGTTTTGTCGATACGGGCAGTTTATGGGATTATTTGCTTAAATATGAAATGATCCCCAACCCTAATCAGCCGCTTTTGCTGTTTGGAAGAATTTTATAAAATCGATTTTCATTTTGTGTATAATATTGATGCAAAATATTACATCTAGGTCGTCGACAAAATCGCTACAAAACGATAACTGTGTTGTAAAACTATCCGTGCTTATAGTTCCTGAAAACTTCAGTGAAAAGGCAGAGAGCTATGTTATCTCACACCACACTACACATTTTGTTGTCTATAGAAGAGCTTCTCCATTTCAGGGCTTGACAAGTATTCGGGAACATGGAAATTAACACACCCTCAAGGCACGTTTAACAGCGTTTACTTTAAGTATAGGCACGGGACACAAGGCATTGCAATTTCAAATCTTGTATCTCCAAAAAAAATCAGAAAGGCAAATTTTCCTTAAAAATGGGCTGGTGTTAGATTGTATGACAGAAATTCATTTTACTATTGGTACATTTGGCACGTCTGAATCGTTGTATAATATTATGCACGTATACAATACCTATATGCGGATTAGAATACTTAACCTGACGTAATAAATTTAATTAAAAAACAAAGCAATACAGATAATCATTTAGTACCATCTTAAATTGGAAAAAGATGTTAATGACAATTGTACTATCAGAACTCTAGTGAATTTTAAACATCCTTATTACTAGACATTTAATATAAATGTATGCAGTGGCACGACATATCAAGTACAGTTTTTAATTAAAAACATATATATAGGTATTATTTTTATTTCATGTTTTATCAATTTTACGAGGTCTTTATTGTTGCAGGCTGAATACAACGCTGCAGATGTGATTGTAATGACAATTATTCGTTGTCTAGCAGTCCTGTATTGTTATTACCAGTTCTGCAAGCTCCAGAAACTAGGGTCAAAGTACATATTAGGTAAGTTTAGTACGATTCTAGTCTAAGTTTTAATTGTAGCGCTGGAAGATACAGTGGTACGGCTGGTGAAAGAAAGTTAAGAGAAAATTATTCAATGTCATGGTCTTTGGGTAATCCGCGGTAGAGAAAGTGGCTATTGCTTTTATTCTATAATAATTATGTTACGTATACTTCCATAAACATTCTTTTCCATTGTTATAACCACGTAAAAATACTGCTAGGCTATTCCCTCTATGCATATGCAGGAGCATAATCTATTTTAGCCGAATTTTCTTAGAATACAAATTTCCCGGCTTGTTTAAAAATTGTTGACGCGGTGTGCGTGGTGTTTCAACGACAAAGAATCTATCTAAAGATGCATAAAAAGTCCACTCAGTAGATCGGAACATATAGTCATGAAATTGAATCATTTCCTTTAACTTTTAGGAGGAAAATGCGCTAATAATTGACAGTTAGATTTTTTTTAGACTGTTTCAACAAACAGCTATGACTTCGTTGAAAATTACAGCGTCCTTAAGTCCTTTTGTTGTTTCAGGTATAGCTGGCTTATTTACTGTATTCTCAAGTTTTATTTTCACTACGACAGTTCTAAACATTCTCCGCATTGATGTGGCAGATTTGAAGTAAGTTTAATAAGTTGCGAAAAAACAAGTCGTTGACGTTCGTATTTGTTCTAGGGACGCTTTATTTTTCTTCCTTCTTTTGATTGACTTGTCGAAAGCTGCCATGCTCGCCCAATTTGCTTTAAACGCGTCTAGTCAAACTGAAGTAAAAGGTAACATCGCCAAAGGGATGTCACTGTTGGGGCCCACTATTACGTTGGATACTATTGTGGAGACTCTGGTCATAGGGGTTGGAACTTTATCAGGTATTATTAATATATATCAAACTGTTGATCAAATTCAAGATTTGAGGAATTTGAAGATTAAATGTTAATATCTCAGATTTTATTATAAATATTTTTTAGGTGTGCACCGTCTTGAAATGTTGTCTTATTTCGCATGTTTGTCTGTATTGGTAAATTACATTGTTTTCATGACATTCTACCCAGCTTGTCTGTCATTAATATTAGAGGTAAGCATACAGAGTATATGACTATATTTTACACATAGGTAGACTACAAATTTAAAATAAGTACGTTAAAAATAAAAATAGAAATCTTTTCATAATTGTTCTCCAAAAATATTATTTTAAGCATATTCTAAAAAACAGTGAATATTTTTAAAGCTTTGTTCATTTTAGTTGTCGCGAACAACAATTGTTTACGGGAAGAAGCATTCACTGATAACGAAGGCATTCAAGGAAGAAGACCACAAATCAAATCCTGTAGTGCAAAGAGTGAAATTGATAATGTCAGCAGGATTAATGCTAGTCCATGCACATAGGTATGTACCGCATACAGAAAAATTTAAATTTCAAAGGCTCTAAAAATAACATTTTTAAATAATGCCTGCTTAATATAAGTTCTTGACCTTTTTTTCACTCACATTTTTACCGTATTGTTACTGCTTTAGATGTTAGCATAGATTATGTTAGGTAGGTTATAATAATGGAAACATTACGAGCAAGATTTGTCGAGTTGTAGTGCGTACTTTATTTTTAGTCGATGGCCATTCAGGCAAGAGGATGTTGACAACATCAGTCCCTTAGTAGCCGAACAACACATGCCTCTAAATCGTACTGAAGAAACCGCCTTGCATGGATATATCATGAAGTACGTGTAAATAGAAATAGATAATAACTCTTTATTAAACAATTCTCTTTTTCAGATGGGTCACCCTTAGTGCAGACCACATAGTCATTTTAATCCTCCTGCTGGCACTGGTAATCAAATTTATTTTCTTCGAAAATAAAGAAGACTTTGCCGAACAAATCAGAGCTTCTATGTCAGAGAGTTTAGAGAAGGAAACCAGTGACTTCATACAATTAAATCAAGAATTGAGAAATAAGTTCCAGCCTGAGATGCCATTTTTCAAACCAGCAGAAAAGTTCTTTTTGGGAAAAAACGTTTCTGACAGCACATCAGGTATAATAATTTTTTGTCTTCTTTATTTGAAGCTATAACATTCAAATATTTCTAGAAGTAGAATTCGAGGATAAAGAAGTACAAACCACTAAATACGAATCAGATGGTGACAGCTCTTCTTCAAAAGACGAACAGGAAATTTGCCGTAGTTTACAAGAATGTTTAGAAATATATAATGATTCGGATTTAGGAGCTGTTGCTTTAAGTGATGAAGAAGTCATATTATTAGTCAAAAATAAGCATATCGCTACATACCAAATAGAAAAAGCCATTGATGATCCAGAAAGAGGAGTTGGAATTAGGAGAAAAATTTTAGGAAACGATGGCAACTTTACACAGGCCTTGGCAGATTTACCTTATAAAAATTATGACTATGGAAAAGTAAGTAAAACTATGATGTTTAACACTTTCGATGCCAGAGTACGGCTATGAACTTTGAAGTAGGATAATCTCAAACAACAAAATAAAATAAAAAAAAATCATGTGACAGATCTGGCCAACAGTGCCATAGCGGTCAGATCTATACGGCAAAACGCGTGTTATAGCGGTCATGTGGCATGGAGAGCTCTCTCAATGATTTTACTACCGTCGCTCACTGGTGACCGCTCTGGCACCGACCGAGGGAAATACTTTCAGCGGGCTCTGGTGACCGCCATGGCATCGAAAGTGTTAAACATACAATACGACAGTGAGCAGCTTATGACTTTGTACTTATAATTTAACATTTATTTTACACGATTTGGGACCGTAGAAATCATATCTTCTCTTCTTGTAGGTTATGGGTGCTTGTTGTGAAAACGTAATTGGTTACATGCCAGTACCAGTAGGTTACGCCGGACCATTACTTTTGGACAATAACGAATTATTTGTACCCATGGCTACTACAGAAGGCTGTCTAGTGGCTAGCACAAATAGAGGCTGCAGGGCTTTAAAGAACTGTGGTGTGACCAGCAGCATTGTTGGAGATGGTATGACAAGAGGACCCGTTGTACGATTCCCCTCACTCGTTAGAGCCAGGTAAATAAAAAGTGTAGGTAAACGATTCAATTTTAAAGACCTATCTCAATTTTCAGTGCTGCTTTGAAATGGATGGAAATACCAGCGAATTTCGCATTAATAAAAGAAAAATTTGATTCTAGTAGTAGATTCGCCAGGCTCAGTAGAATCTTGATAAGAATAGCTGGTAGATACCTATTTATTAGATTTGTTGCCAAAACTGGAGATGCAATGGGAATGAACATGCTATCGAAAGGAACTGAGTTGTCACTGAAATTTGTACAAACACAATTTCCAGACATGGAAATTTTAAGTCTTAGTGGAAACTTCTGCACCGACAAAAAACCAGCAGCAGTAAATTGGTAAGAAAAGAACATTTCGCAAATGTAACAAATATAAACATAATTGCTATTTTCAGGATTGAAGGTAGAGGAAAGTCAGTGGTCTGTGAAGCCATAGTGCCTGGAAAAATTGTAACAACTGTCCTAAAAACAACAGTCCATGCTCTGGTAGATGTAAACTATTCTAAAAATATGATTGGATCTGCAATAGCTGGCAGCATTGGCGGATTCAATGCTCATGCAGCAAATATAGTCACAGCAATATTTATAGCAACTGGTCAAGACCCTGCTCAAAACATTGGAAGCAGTAATTGTATGACGTTAATGGAACCTTGGGGTGAATCTGGAGAAGATTTATACATATCATGTACGATGCCTTCTATAGAAATAGGAACAGTTGGAGGAGGAACGGTTTTACCAGCTCAAGCTGCTTGCTTAGAAATGCTTGGTGTTAAAGGCTCAAACAGTGAAAATCCAGGAGAAAATGCCAATCAACTTGCTAGAATAGTATGCGGTATGGTACTTGCAGGAGAGTTATCACTTATGGCCGCCCTTGCAGCAGGACATCTCGTTAAAAGTCATTTAAGGCACAATAGATCTACCACAGTTTTACCTGATAATATTCATTTCAAAAATAGTCTTCCACAAAACCAGGATCAATTACATGTTCCTCCCTGTAAAGATAATTTTTAGGACTATTATTTATTTAATTAGAATGTGTTATTTTCAAGTGCAAAGTTGTGCCAGGTTTTATGTATATTATTTATAAATGGAATATATTCTCAGGTTGAGCAAATGTATATTCAGAGTGGTTTCAGACCAACACGAATGCTACCTTCATTTTCTTAGATATTTCAAAGAGAAAATCTGTACCCATAAAAATGTTAAACTGCATTCCTAAGTTCTGTTAAATAAAAACAAACTTTGTTATCTGCTCATTATCTGATCATTCGATTTGGTCTGATTTCGATTAGTGAAGAAGGTTCAAAACAGACTGTTCTATAGTAGTTTAAATTTCTTTTATATTAAACGCAACTGACTGTAAACTAATGAAATGTAACGATATATTTAACTGAAATATGAGTGAAAAATTCTTCCTGTCACATATTTATTATCAATTTAGACTGAAAAATGTTTACACACAAAATTGACAGTAACAAACTTATATTATCTATATTTTTTATGTTTCCATGTTAATTGTTGTATTTTTTTTCTATATAAAAATCTGTGATGGTCATTGGGGATCTTGCATGTATAAATACCAAAAGACGGCTTGTTTTAAACAAACTGAATCTGCAATGAAACTGGTTCCATAGTTTTATGAGATATTATTGTAAATAAACTAATTTTCAAAAAAAAAACAAGTTTTTTTTTAATCGGCAATAAAAGCGAATAAAACTTGATATACATACCAGAGTGAGTAAAAACAGACAAATATGTAAATAAATAAATTTCTAAATAGTGACTAATTTTATTAAAAAGTTTAGATCATGTTCTCATATACAAAAAAGTAAAATAATTATTATAAAAAAAAGAAACCTAACAATAAAATCTCAATTACAAATCTTACATTTTTTCAAAGGTTTCTTCATAAGGACAAGTAGTACATTTACGATTATAAGTATCATCTTCTTCATTATACGTTTCAGGACCAAAATCATGGGTGTGTTTTCCTGCCTTTGTACGGTCAAATAAACTACTACGCATGCCTTTCCTTAATTCCTTCATATGCTTTTCATATTTCTTTGATTTAGCTATTACTCTTTTCTCCTCACGAAGTTGTCTCTCCTCCTCTATTTTTTCCTCACTACCCCAAACTTCTAATGCTCTTTTTTCAACCTAATAATAAATTAACTGCAATTACCTACTGAAATATATTCAATCTCCTAGTCCATTTATTTACCTTAAATGGAAAAATTACTTACTTGTATCTGTAAATATAATTTCATTTCTCCCCAACGTACATTGTGTGGATTTTTCTGTTTGATACATTTTAAAGGTGGTTCTCTTTTATCGAAATCGCAATCTTTTAAAAGATATGCATCCTTTGCTTCAGTTTTGGTTATTAGCTTATGAATTTCTGGATCTCTAAAATAAGGAAAACAGTGATAAAAAATTGTTCAAATCGATCAAAAATGCATTTAAAATAAAATTAAATTGAACATAAAGCATAATTAAACTAACTTGCAATTGTCGCAGCATTTAAACAAGAAGTGATCGAATAACCAAGAGGTAGCAAATGGTTTCTCGCAGTTTTCACATGTAGGTCTATCCGGCTCAAAAATGGGTGCTTCTGCCTGGGCAATTACCTTTTCCTACAAAAATACTGAATATAATTTTAATTATTACAATTTTTTCATAAATACTTACAGGAACTTTAACTTCGTCATGTTCTTCTAACAGAAAACCTCCGCCAGTATCTTTATACTTTGTACCACCAATTTTTAGAGTAGTTGTATCTTCTGATATCACCTCTCTGAAAACGTTAAACTCTACTTAGTAGCTGTTAAACTACTTGGAGAAGAGTTAGATGAATTTTAGCTATTATTAACACATTATCAACACTTACCCCTTTGCATAAGGATGTGATACAAGTTTACTTCGTTTTAAAATAATAGCTCTTTGTCGATTTCTTTCAATTCTGCATTTAACAGGTGTTGGTAGATCTTCCACTGAATCCATCGTGGAAAAATAAAATTAGAGCTGGAAACTACACAATTTATAACCGCCAATCATCAACAAAATGTCTTTATTTTTAAGGTTAAGTGTGAGCACTCTTAAATAGCACTAACAAAGCAACTGTCCAATTTGCCAACTGTCAGTCATAATTCTTCTTCTGTCAGTCTTACCATTCGCTGGTCTCACACAGTTGATTTATGACGCATAAACAACCAACAGATGGAGCTGTTTTAGTTAGAGAAAATTTGGAGCATATGTTATATAATTATTAGGCGTTTTCGATAATTGGAGCGGTAGATACATTAATCTATCGTCCGGTGAAGATTAATAATTCATCCGCTACTAATCGGTGCATTCATTTCCGAACGGACTTGGTGCATGGTTATAATTCAACGCGGTTCTTTCAAAATCTGCAATAAACGAACGTCGCGTATTAAAATTTGGGTACGGTAACTGAATACTATTGTGAATATAATAATTGTAGTTTTGTAACTTTTTCAGATATTTTAACATGAATACATACAGTTACCGAAAGAACAGAACATTTAATGATCATATCTTATGTCAATTTAAATATGTTCAAGATGTGATTTTTGTAGTTTGTGCTCTGTATATAAATTAATTTTGCAATTTTCCTCACACAACATGAAACTATGTTTAAGAAAGACTAACTACGCAAGTCGTTGTGTTTATAATTGTAAAACAAAACCTTTTTGTAAATTTTAATTTCCTTTATCTTTTTAAATTTTTCCTTCTTGGCAAAAGAAAATAATGAAAGTTCTATACATATTTAATTCTTGTACGACGGTATTAAACAGTATTGTCAAGAAATGTAAAAATTATATAATAACCTTTTTTAGCTTAGCTAATACATAAAATAATCAGATACAGACCGGAAAGCTTTTCCTATAAGAGTTAATTTTACACTAATATGCCAGTATCTCCGTTGCTTTAGAAAATATATTACATAATCATAGCGTTTAACTTAGGTTGATGTTTTTCAATTTCTTCTACCGCAGTGCCTGTTTGTTATAACAAAAAAAATATACATCGAAAAATGTTTCATCGAGAAATTATCCAGAGAATGTTATAATAAAGAAACGCTATAATAAACAAACGAAATAAAAATATACATTATATCAAAATAAAAGTTTTATTATTCTAAAACGTAAAACAAAAAAATTGTAACACATTTACATACATCAGTAAAATATTTAAATATATTCGATAATTTGTAAAGTTAGTAGACTTACAATAAATATACATATTTTTTTATTTTTAAAGGCCATCATTTCTTTTAAGACCACAAAGTTAATCGAGTTTTGGACTATATCATAAGTATGCGTATCATGCTTTGTGCAAAGGATAAATAAATAGTTTAATATACATATTAACAGTTCATAATAGATAACAAATATAGAATCATATTTTTTTAAGTTGTCTTTATAGAACAACAAATATTTTTATAAAAATAAAAAATAAAAATTTGGCGCATTGTAACAATAAATGGACATATGTCCGAGATATTAAAAAATCTGTTACAGCGCTGCATTGTCGTCTCCTGGAGATTTTTCGAAGAACATTGCATCCTAAAATCAATAAATAATTTCTTTAATATATTATGAAACGATGATAGGTAGAATACTTATTTTATTTTTACTTACAATTAAGAAACATGCCCCTAACATTACAGCTTTCATTCTAACATCTAAGTCCATAGGAAAAGTAATTCCAAAGTAATCAGTATCAGTAAACATTTCTCTTAAGAGACCTGACCATTGTTTTGAAATTTTCCCTACTTGTACCGAACCATCGCTAGACATTACTTTAAATTCTACGTCACCACAAATGCTCATTGTGCAAAATGGACCTTCAATTCTGAGAACGGTATCACCGCTTGCATTCTTCACTGCGAAAGATGGGCAGAAGATGCTCCATTCTTGTTCAACGGTACCTAAAATTGTGCCTGGAGGTGCAGACACTTCCATACTCTGGAATTATTATACAATGACTACCTGTAAAAGCAGAAAACAAGTAGGCTTACCTGTAAACAGCAAGGGAAGCAGCAAGAGTCACACGCCAAAGGTCTGTAAAGGTGTATCACTTCATTTTTGTAATTGTCTAGGATTTTCATGTCAAAAGGTCTAAGAGGACCACAACAATTACGAGTTAAACAGTCAGTGTCTTCAACAGCATAGTAAACTTTTTGCCCTAAGCTATTTTTAACGGTAAATTTATTTTTGGTTTCAAAACCAGTCAGAGCTAAAAAAACACAATTTAAAGTAATCAAATAAAAAAAAATGCATTAGTTATCCATTTTATGTTTATAAATACCTTCGAATATTTCCACTTTTTGGTGAACTAAGAGTTGATCAATCATAGTAAGGTATTCCAATCCTGGAGGGCAGTTGGGAATGCCTTGCGGCATATTCATCCAACCACCTAAAAAATGAAAACTGAAAATAGTAAAAAACTAACCAACATCTAATTTGTCATTTAAAAAAAAATGTCATAATTGGCAAGAAATACCTAATGAATAATTCAATCTTCTATGGTTATTCACGTTATTATACCAACACTAGAAACTAAAATCAATATACAGACAGTCTCAAGGGTCCTGTTAATGGGTCTGTCCCCACAGAACCTATCCTGAGAACAACAAGAGCAGGTCAAAAATTTCCGTCGAGGCTAGGGAAGTCGATATTAATTTTATGACTGGGAGGCAAGCACTTACGTACGTACGAACCCGTAAAACCATAGCAGATTGAATATCAGCATGACAAGCCTTAAAACCACTATAATGTAATAAGTAAATCTCTCTCAAATGCACCATTCAAAACCAATACCTATTCAGTTTTAGTAATATTTCTAAACATATATATGTATGTCAAATGAAAATTTAGTACATATGTAATCAAAAAAATTGATAATTTAGAAAAAATGTTTCAAAACAGATGCTTATATAATTTGTAAATTGTAATTAAAATTTTCATGCTTTGGAATCAACACCTTTAACAGCAAAACAAAATAAATTTGTCACACTAAGTAAAAAACATTAATTGATTTATTGTTTGTGACTCTTTTATTTTTACACTTATTTAACTGAAAAAATTATGATTATTTATGAAATAGCAAGTACTCTGAAAATTCTCTTTGAATTTTTCCATTCGATCAGGTGAAGTTAGTTTTTGTGTATATACCTAATATGCGACAATAATAAATTTGATATTATTGCCTATTTAAATGTGGGAGAAAGTACCTAAATATGTATCTCAAAATTAAATATTCGAATGTCCTTATTCATGACTTTTAAAATGATCTTAAATACTGACAAATAAATTTTAAACTGGGAAAATGGGAACCACTGCAGTAAATATGAGTTTATCATAACATACTTATAATAAATCAACAATGGCAAGTTGGAAATATCTATGTGATAGGATGAGTCTATAAATATAGTTATTTATCAATATTACTGCAGAATTGAAAAAATCACTGAAATTGGCAAACAATTTAAAATTTATGGCGCATTAGAAGAATGAATATCTAATAAATATGCCATATATTCTTTTTTATAAATTATTTTAAACAATGCACTGAAATTAATTTTATTTAAAAAATAGTTACATTAAAATTACCGAGGTTCTTTTCAAACGTGTTAGTTAAATGTTATTATCTAAGATTCAGTATTTGAGCAGATAAGTACAAGTAAAATATTACAATAAAAAGATGTTAAGCTCCTTTTATTTCTTAAAAATTACAGTCTAAATAAATATATTAAAACTCAAACCTCTGTTCTTCTTCAGTTAGAAACTTCGTGTAACCTTTACTTTTTGGAGATTTCTTTATTTTGAACAATTTCCTAATTTTTTTTAATAATATCTGTGTATTCACTTTAAATACAGATCTTAACTCAGGCATTGTTATTCTTCAAACTGACCCATTATTGAAGTAAGCTCATCAACATCTTTATCAGTCTTATGGAAACAATTTATTTATCAATAAATTCATTCACACTTAATTTATTTTCAGAGAGTTGTTATGATATGATAAGCTCCATCATTTAAAAACTATTAACTTCCCCACAAAACAATAACACTATACTAGGATCCTCATAGAAAACTTAAATTTAACAATTAAATTTTCTTATCTAATAACATGCAGGTACTTAAAGCTTTACGAAATGCTTTGCAGTAAATAACATTTATTTTTTTCGCTAAACAAATACTCGTTGGGATTTTGCTTTATAACATTTGATTTATTACTAGATATTTTATTATTAACATTTGTCAACATATTCTATAATATGAAAGTAAATAGTATTATAAATGATTTATCAAGTAAAATTAGATTTATCTAAAAGTGTTATCGATTTAAACAAATAGCAATAATTTTCTGATTCTTACCTGGCATAACTATACATGCAACAGGAACAAATTTATTTTTTTATATAAGTGATCTTTCAACAATGCTAAACAAGTGTCAAGGAGCTGTGGCACCGATTTAGATAGATTTTATGATACCTTGTGTAACTAATACAAACAAAATTACCAAAAATTTACACAATCCTATTATTAAAATTTCACCTTCCTTCATTTATTCCTTTATTATGCTATAACTAAATTATAGAACACCAATTGATTCGAGAATTGAAATTAATCATAATAAAACTTACTGCCAGGATGAGGGCCTCCAGGTCCCATGGGCTGATTTGTAATGGGTCCTCCATAAGGGGCCCCCGGGGGGTATTGTCCAGGCCCTGGGGGATACTGTCCAGGTCCAGGTGGGTAGGGACCTGGCTGGTATCCTTGTGGAGGACCATAACCAGGTGGTGGCCCATAACCAGGTGCATTTGGTGTGCTATAACCAGCAGCAGGAGCAGGTGGATAATTACCTTTAAAATATGATGGTAAAATAACATACAAAAATATATCAAAATTAATTACTTACTGTTGTAAGGAGTTGGATACATTCCTCCCTGATGTTGTCCCTGTCCTTGTTGATGAGGCGGAGGGTAGGACATATTTTGACAGAAAATAGATCAATACTTATCTAACCCCTATATTCACTACCACCTGTAGATCACATTTATTTTTACCAGTGTCTTTCTTTTGAAAGTAAATGTAATTAAATGACGCCCATAATTCTTTTATAAATATGCACAACGCGCACAGAATATAAATGTTGAGTCACAACTTTAAGATAGCATTAGTAATGTTGCGGTGGAGTGGCAGATAAACCGAAAGGAACGGCTATTAACAAACAGAAAATAGCTATTTTTAACTTTTGGCATATATCAAGTTTAGCTGTTATATATCTCATTTCTATTAAATTATTTGTGGCATTCAAATAAAAGAAATTAATCCCTCTTATTTATGTCCCTGTGAATTAAATAGTGTCTATCTTTCTTCGAACGGTGTATATTAAATATGCATGTCATAATACAACAAACAAGGCAACCGCCTATGACGTATTTTTTTCTTAAAGGTTATTTTAATAGGTTAGTGTGTCTATCTCTACATTTTTCCAAGGCCAACCTAACCTATCAATATTTCATGGATTTTCAAACTAAAATGTTATAAATATCCTCAGATATATTTTTATAACTTATATATATTTTCAATTTAGCAAAAATATTGCTGACCTCATCTTATATTCTTTATTTAAAAATAAAGACCCCTTCGTCGATTAAAAATTTTTTAAACCTAAGTTGGCAGCAATGATTTTTCTTTTCAAATTTTTTAAGTGATACAATTTCAAAAAAAGAAATTTGCAAATGTAAATTGGAACTTACCAGTTCTGTCTCAAACTACAGGATGCAAGATCCTTATTCTTCTTCATCCCTGGAAAATAAAAAGTTTGATATAGATAAAATAAAATGGTCATATACCAATATAAAATAATAACAAACAACATATTTCTTTAGAATTAAAACGACTGTTTTAAATCGTAGTAGTACAAAATTGAGTAGGAGCACTAATTTAAAATTACTTCTGTTTTTTGTTACTTTGCACTTTTCGTACTTAGATGTAGGTATAATTTGAATTTAAAACTCAGTATGTTAGACAACTTTTATCTGGTTTTTAGCTTGCTTATATAATTAAAATACTTTTAATTATGTACAACTTATCGTAATAAATTTTTATCTTTCCAAAATAAGTTACCTCATCCTTGACCTGTCGTAAAGAATCCGAATCGAAGAAAAACAAAAAAGTAAAGGGGAAGGCGCTGTCAACGGCGCTATCTATTTTGAAGTTCGATTAATAATCAACCACCATGCGAGAATTCTTTGTAAAGTAAGTATCTTCAAGGATAGAGGGCAGGACAGTTCAATATTAGAATACTAAAATGAGCAACATGCGCAAGTCACGAAATAATTGCCTGAGCCCCCACTCCTTAACCGAGTTGGCCCCTCGTGGCTTTACGTTTATGAAAACATTATGAGAGAGTTCACTAAGATGGCGAAATGTGTTTAGTTGTTTACTGAAATGGATTGCAGAAATTTGATAATTGTCAAAATTGAAAGTGTGTGCAATCCACTTGTGATAGTGCTATCATCTCAGCAACTAACTGAAAAGTTTCAGTAACTTTAGAGAAAAGTTGAGAACAATGCGTGAATTTAAAGTTGTAGTTCTCGGTTCGGGTGGGGTTGGGAAAAGTGCACTGACTGTTCAGTTTGTTTCCGGATGTTTCATGGAAAAATATGATCCAACTATAGAAGATTTCTACCGTAAGGAAATTGAAGTGGACAACTCTCCCTGTGTGTTGGAAATTTTGGACACAGCAGGTACAGAACAATTTGCCAGCATGCGCGACCTCTACATTAAGAATGGACAGGGGTTCGTTGTAGTTTATAGTCTTACAAATCACCAAACCTTCCAAGATATCCGCCCCATGAAGGAACTGATCACCCGAGTAAAGGGTACCGAGAGGGTTCCTATTTTGCTAGTCGCCAACAAAGTGGATTTGGAACACCAGAGAGAGGTAGAGTACGGAGAAGGAAACAGTCTTTCCCAACAATGGGGCTGTCCTTTTATTGAGGCGAGCGCTAAGAACAAAACTAACGTAAATGAGGTATTTGCAGAAATAGTCCGCGAAATGAACTTTAGCCCTGAAAAGGAGAAAAAAAGTTACTGCTGTTGTACTGTGCTCTAATAGCGGCCTCCTTCCACTATGTGTTGGGAACAATGTGTTACAACAGACGACACTTGCTTTGTGTTAACTGTGAACTGCTGAGCCGACTGTCGACTGTTATTAATTACAGTTTAGCGCCCGTGGACAATTATGGATTTTTATTGTAAATGCTCATTTCTAGTATACTTCAATGGCTTAGAACTGCACAATATCTATATTTTTATACATTGAACAAAATCTTCGTAAATGATGCATAAAATATGTATTTTATTTACTAGTTTTTTAAACCGAATCATATCTACCGTAAGATCTATTTGAATAGTGCCTGATTAAGAACATTGCAACATTGCGGCTAAACGCGTGGACGGTGGTACTACTCACGGCCTAAAAAAGATCTGTCAGATGGTTAACCTCCAAGTCAACTAACATTATGGGCCTCCCGGTGTATTCGCTATGCGAATATCCTTCTATTATGGTTCTGTCATCATGTGAGCTCATATTGTATATATTATAACAATTTTATCAGAGATCTGTGTTTATAACATAAGAACTATTCAATCAAAAAGTGATGTGTGCTTGAAGATGCGTGCTTGTAGAACTAATACATGTTTTTGTAAGTAAATAAAATGTTGCCGATAGGATGAGTGTTCTGAGAGCCAAAAAGGATTTGTGATATATACGTATTATAATAAAAAGAATTAAGTGGAAAAGTTTGTATTCTTTTATTTGTGGCCTCATCTTCGATTAATCACACTGGTCATTCCCCTTCCCATTCTAAAGAGGTGAAACTAGGTTGAACACGTTGAGCAGGTATACATTAATTACATTTTTACTAACTCTTATAACGTAATCTACCATTAAACAATTTACGATACCATTCTAATTGAAAATATTTAAAAAAATATACCTAAAAGCCTCATATATGCACATATAAAATGGCTTTGTTGACATAAAATCTTGAAGTAAATTTTTTACAACTTTCTATGTACTAACTATTTTATCTGAATAATAAAATTAATATCATATCGTTATCTAGTACTTATAATCTGCTTTGTGATGTATCATCGTCTGTTAAAGTATAAGAACGCAATATTACTTTAGATATATATGATAAGTGTTCAGACTAAGTCTATGTAATAGGTACTTTTATTTGATATATAAAATTAGTCATTTACCTGTCAGTTCATTAATTAATCAAAAATCAAATGAAATATCTACATCAATAACTGGAAGAACTTTATCCTCCCAAACATCCATGTTTTCCAATTCACTGATAATTCTGAAGTCATTTTTAATTTTTCAAATGTAGGTGAAAGACAAGGGCAAATTTACCTAAATCTTAGTAATGCTTTTAACAAAAGAAAAAGCAGACAGACAATACAGTACTTAAGAATACTATTACAGCTACTGATAAGGAGATAAGCATATTAGTATTCCGTTTTTTTTTGTGCAACCAAAAATGTGGCAAGAATGACATAATTTCCAGCCCAAACGACCTTCCAAGAGTATATTCCATGACGGATGAACCTGGAGGCGTAAAAAATTACTGAGGTTGACCTACAGGAAGTATCTTTCTAGAAATTCCAGACAGTAGCATTGCAAAGTAAATTCCTATTCCTCTATAAAACGTAAAACACATGTTTAATCATTTTTCCTGTTATCTAGTTGCAGTATTTAATCACATCAGATAAGTTCTTAATATCTGTAGAATTATACTCTTACCAGAAATGATATGAATCATATTCGGAAAAGTATAAAAGTGAATGTATTCAGTTGTAGGTATCTAGTTAGATTTCTTAAATCGCTTCTTAGATCTGTTTCTAATTTTAACTGCTTGTCTTTGATTGGAAATTTTTTTATTTGACTAATCGAAGACATTTTTTATTATGCAATAATTTTTTTATACGCAACACAGTGATATTCATTAATTTTTTGCTTAAGCAACTTCACACTACCTACATCTTGACCTTCAGTATTCAATTTCAAGTAAAAAAACACTGGATTATTTGATCCATTCAGACATGCAACTTTTACATAACAATAATAATAGGACTCGTACAATAAAATTTTCGTTGGTATTGTAAATTGCATGTTTTACCTACATATTATGTTTGTTTACTTACAAATGTTATCTTTTCTTAGCTCTTATTAAGCAATTGCTATTTTGTAGTTAATATTAAATTTAAAAAAACATTAAGTAAATGTAGAAATTATTTATGTAAACAAAATTTTATTGTGTGTATAAATACTAATATTTTTCGTTTTTTAACTAAAATCCCATATTCGAAGTCGAAAGTTTTTGTTTACTCTCATTTTTATTTATTTATTGGTATTTTTTTATATAGATTTCTTATTTTCTTCTGTAAGTACTTAAGAGTTTATATTTTTATAATACAAAAAGATCTAATCCTGTTCTGATTAGGAATGTGACATATATTTAAAATTTATTTTACATTTTACAAGATTTCCCCAATACCTCCCAATCTAAAATACTGAATGCGCTAAAACCCCTATAAAGAACAGTTTTACGTTCCATTTTAAATATAGAGTTCTGAAGGACATACGGAACATGATGTATGTATGTATTAAGTTATACCAGCCAGCATTTTGTTTGAAGCTCAGTGTCTACATTTCTCGTTTCTACAATAAAAGGAAGCAATATGGAGATAATGCGTCGAATAAATAAAGCTACACTTAATACAGAATTCCTTGGCCTACCGATGACTCAACGAACTCAAACGTTACAGTAGCCGGTAGCCTAGCAATATAAAAATTAAATTTTCTCAAAAGACCATTTTATGTATTAAGTTTATGCATAACTGCCTAACGTATGAACTTAATCACTTTCTTCGGCTGAAGTTTATCGCTAACACATGTTAATTCAAACAAAGAACAATCATTTGTTTTATATTAACGCTACATTCTTCAGTAAATATTGTATAAACAGATTTTATGTCCAGAATTGCGCCATTGCACGCCTATCGCAGAAAAAGTGTAGGTTGTGTTTACATGCAACCTTATTTAATAAGTATTAAAACATACTGCCACCTGTTTGGAATAGGCCATTTTCCGTCAGATAGTAACAGCATATAAATTCTATAACGTTACGCAGCACAGCCTGATTTCAGATAACTCAAAAACTTGCTAGTAAAATATGTTAATCATATAACCATTGCGTGAACTGCTTTGAACCGGTCTAAATTATTTAAGACACATTACACGATTTACTTTTTATGATTTGCAGTTGAGACAGTTTAAAATACTTTCGTGGTTACTGCTAACAAATTACATTTGCAAATTTATAAACATCTGTATCTACTGCACACCTGGGGTTGGGCAAATACCTAATACCTTCCCTTATAATCATCAGTACTTAGACAAGACCTTTTGCACAGCTCAGGTATAGATTTTAGAAAGAATAATACAAAAAAATTACTAAGAAATGACTGTCTATTCCCCAATATGTGCTTCAAGTGAATTTAAAAGAAAGAAATAGATAACATAAATTAGGAAACAAGCTGGTAGCAAATAAGGTAAGTGACATTTTTTTATACATCTGTAATTCAACCTGCTTATATATTACAAAATGATTTTCTTTACACACCGTATTCGAATGGGGTACCATACTCCTTATAAAAACATCTTGATAAACACTAATTATTCTTGTGTATTTGTAATATTATCTATGCCGCATGCAAACTAGCTTTCTAATAATGAAAAATGATAACATATCCTTGCTTTCTTTATCTGCAGCGAGTATTTGGTACGTACGTTTTCACGATAAGCTTTCTAAAAAGTGGGTGACTCATCCAGATAAATTCGAGTTCGCGCTGGTACATTTCTTAAAACCAGTATTTTTTTATTTCGTGTACGACCATCAAAAAAGCTACGAAAACTTGTTCGGTGATATTTACGTTTATTTATCCTCTCAGGGTATTTATCCTTCTAGGTACTCAAATGAAGGAAGACATACCTTATTACTCACTAATTAATGATGATCGTATTAACACTTATTTCGTAAAAAGCTTTAATTCACGTTTATCTGATTCACAGCTACTTTTAATAATGAGAGATTTTTTACGTCTTTAATCTTAAAAATCTGATAAAATTCCAATTAGTTTTCCTCTAGCTACAAATTAGCAATAATTAGTTAGTAATTAAGAACACCTCTTTCTGTAACCACCAATTTCTTTCTAAGTAAAATCAACTTTCTACTTGTACGAGCTCTACATTTTGAAGGCGAAAAACGTTTTTATAACATCAAGAACTTATTCAGTATCATTCAGTTAAATTTTGCTATAAAAACTATTTGATTGTTTCAAACAAAAAGGGCCTTTCCAAAAAATCTGGATAACCCTCGTTTCAACATGAACATCCTTTGTATGTACATGGATAAGAGGTTAAGGGGTGTTGGAACTTCATTACTGTGTGCATTTTAGCATAATTGACTGCTCTTCAAACGTAGATTATTCATTAGTCTGGTTTTAGTGTTCAGTTTGGATATATTTGCCCAAGGCTATTGGTGCAACTTGTTAAACATTTAATTGCAGATATTTGTATTAATATTGGAACGTTCTCCACCAATTTTGAGTCGAGAACATTTCGCTTTAGGGTTACATTCCTTATTATCCATTATAGAGGTATTAGAATCAAGTTAGCTTGCTCATGAAAATCAATTTAAATGTGTAAATTACGAGAAATTATTATTTAAAAAATATATATTTTACAATATTTTCAGTCAGTACTGTAGCCAGTATAATATAATGAAATTTTGGTAAGGCTCTAAAATAAAATGTTGCCTTCTTATATACAGAGTGATTTAGAAAACTAGGAATTCTAATTGATGAGAACGAGTGTTCTCTTCATTCAATTTTATGTAACTGATTTTTTTAATTCTGTAATTTATTAAAATAACCTGACTACGGCCCTGCTTTCTGTAGTAGTTAGTTCATATGTTCTAAAAAAAAAAGTATATCCATTTAGCATGGTGCATACTTTCATATCCTTTCTTAAATTCTTAAGCGAAGCAGTAATAACAAATAGATAGAAACCCATTGAATACCTATGGGCCGAATAATCTGTTCCCGGTATTTAAAATTTCGTATTTTGAATTAATTATTCAAAACTCGTTACATCCTGTTGTGTTCTTCTTTCCTGGTGTACCGCATACTAGTAACGTACTAACAGTTCTTCGCTGTTAAAACTGAGTAAAAATCACACCTACGTAGGAAATTATTAATTTTTATACTGACTTTTAAAAATACCCACTCACGACGGACGCATTATATAAAATACTCGAGAGTAATTTTTGACAACGGTTTATTTATTTAAGAATGAAAAGATATGTAAAGGTTATGCCAGAAATAATGGCGTGAAAGTAAAAGTATGCAAAGAAAAAATTAACAACAAAATATATCGTCATGAAAACTTGTTTTATAAATGTAACATAATTTTTTCTATGAAGATATCAGGGTTATTTGTATGAAGTTAAGACACTGGAGTTTATGCACCTACGTCTAGAGGCCCCTAAGGACACAACTTCAGTAATAAGTTATACTAGTTGTAAATGTACCTATTCCCCAAAAGAGCAAGTCCGGATGATTTTAAATTATGTATAATATAACCCGTTTGCTTTATCAGTTACAAGGTGATACTATATAGTTTATTCATACGTAATTAATTTTCATGTATGTATTAGTAAGTATTTGGAATTACACTGATATAAACTAACATAGACATAGTGTAAGCCAAGCATTTCAAAACAATGTATGTATAAAGGAAGCGAGGAAGGTCAATGGACCTTCATATAAATTAAGATAATCCTTATCAGTGCAGCTGAATTGGTTTTGAAATAATGATAGTTTAAATATTTAGACATGTCAATTCATTAGCCGCTCTTTCATCAATGTTCTACAAACAAATTTTTAGACGAACCTCGAAAAGGTGATTTTATCTACATTAGGCGATAAGTGTATCAAAATAGTTGTTTCTTTTTACATAACGATTGTTGTATTACTAAAATTGCCGTAAATAACTGCTTGGATTTTAAAACAAATTGAAATTAAAGTTAATTTTAAAATTTACATTCTAACACTAAAGAAAATTCAAACTGTATAATACCATTACTTCCTGTTTACTTCCACATACAATATGAAACAATGTATTCTTGTGAGAAATGTTTTCGAAACACTACGTGGTAATTTGTTTTTAAACAATGTCATCTTAAGGAAAAATGCGACAGTGTCTTTACTCGTTCAAATTGAATAAAACAATGTATATACAGCGAATGATAAAAATCTAGATAAAACATGTTTTCACCGACTACTTTTGCAATTGTTTGTTACGTGGTAATAATCAATCACTTAAGTACCATATAGTATTTTTGAAAATGTAAATAACTATGTACTGAAAAATAACCATAAAAAAATCGTGCTGTATCTACATCCAATTGACTATTATCCGACAATATTCTGATAGAAACATCAATACACACAATTTTTTATCATTTTGTTTATAATTTACGAGCAATACTGCCTTGTCAACGATAACCATAAATTTTAACGTACTATCGTATGTGGCGTGTTATTTTCAAAATTCATCTCGTAAACAATCATATGCCAATAATATTTTACAGCCAAGAAGGTGTAAGAAACGGAATTAAAACATTAATTATCGAGGAAAATGTAGTGACACATCATGATTTGATTTTTTTTGTCTAGTAATAAAATTGATAGAGGACAATATAGTAGATTAAAATACTGGCAGATAATTATGTATTTCCAATGCCACAGTTTCCTGGAAACTGGAAAATAGTTCCGTGTGAAGTAGATGTAAAGCTTTATCTACTCGAAATCATTATGTGGTTATATATCAAGTGAGGACAAAACATAAATAAAATAATATGTAAGCATTAAGAAAACATTTTGAATAATTATTTTTGAAAGTCGAAACAACAGTGAATATGTTAAAAATGCCGTTCGAAAGGTAATGGAATTAACCATTATCAATTTAAACATTGTGTGTATACACTGCAGCAGACAAAATCGATAAAGCATACGTTTTTCTATAAAATGAGGTATTAGAAACTACGTGTACGTAGAAATAATTTGAATTTTTATTTGAAAACGTGACTTGGAATTCCATTTTCCCCAGCAATCATTAAACCGTAATTACAAATCAATGAAGCTACTGAAAGAATGATGTAATAATGTTAAATGAAATAGGAGTCGCTTATTTGTAACACATATATGTACATTTTCCAGTACCACTTAATCTAATTATTTCCAACTCTAGCGAATAAATTTTTTTTACTAAAATAATGTCAAAATCACGACATTCTGTAAATTTATGAGTTCCGTAAATTGTATAAATGAGAAGGCTTTTTATAAAATTTAGATGCTCCAGTGGCGGAGATACAGGGTACTGATGGCATATTTTTCTAAATAAAATAGTACTCCACTGCTTTATTGTAACAATCATGGTATTTTCAGATTCATCTTTCAATTTTCTAGATATCATAAGTTATTAGTTCTTGTAAGTGTTCAGTTGTATTAAGTCGCTCACTGTGTATATCAGCCGTTTAACAACACCCACATAAAGAAATCCAGTGGGTTGAGGTCAGTTACAAGAAAGAATTCATAATGGTTTTCATCAGACTCAAACAACAATAAATTTGGAATAAATTACATTTTTGTTACTACGGGTATAAAAATAATATCACATATTTTTCATCTAAATTAAGGTATTTTTGAGTATTTACTCAAATAAAATAATTAAAGTGATAATGGATGACTTTATTCCATTAAATAAGTGAATAACTTAAAAACAAACTGTTTTTCAATCAGTTCAGACAACTAAAAACCTTCAGATTTTTGACAATGTTTAGATAAATCTATGTGTCCAGTTTCAAATTATGTAACTTTAACACCCTGTATCTTTTAACGAACCCTCCTAGATAAATTTAAATAAAATTTGGGACGCGTGTTATTAAAATGGGATGAGATAAGCTCCATTTTCAATGAAAAGTTATTATCTTTGGGATTTGACAGAAACGACTAATGACGTCATCAATTATATTTTTTCTAGAAACACACCCAAATTTGAGTCCTGTTAAAAAGCTTTCTCCTTTTACTTCCCATTTAAAAGTTATAAGCAACATCATCCTAAAGAGTCTCAAAAGAAATACATACCACCTAAAAGTCACATTGACTGTAGAGGAATCAAGTAGTCGTTGGAAAATAATTGAATGTTCGTTGTTTAAAGTGCATGAATGTCACAAAATACTTGTCAACGAACGTCAAACGTATAACTTTTGTGCTTATAAAATGTTTTCTCATTCAGAAAAATTCAAGATTGGATTGGACGAAATTGTATGCGGCAGGCTATCCGAGAACTGAATTTGAATAAATCAACCGTTCAACGAATTTCCAAAGACAAGACCATTTTGGAGTAAATGTATGGTGCGGCATCATCGGTAGGCATTTAATTGGGCCTTATTTTTATGAACATAGAAAAAGAACTTCCTGCACTTCTGGAGAATGTACCTTTGCAGCTATGGTTTCAGCAAGACGGAGATTGGATATGTGTCTTGAAATGAGAGGAGGCCATGTAGAGAATAGATTGCAATATGTATGCAGTATGAGGGCTTTTGCCTCATTTTAAGTTTAGTTATTGTTATTAATACAGTTAAAACCTTTTGTTTTAACTGTATTAAAAAATTATCGAGTTTAATCCTTTTATTTATGCTTAATGACATTTGTGCAGTTTAAACATTCAATTATTTTCCAACGACTACTTGATCCTTCCACCGCTAATGTGATTTTTAGGTGGTATTTCTTTTGAGACTCTTTAGGACGATATTGCTTATAACTTTCCAGCTTTTTAACAGGAAAAAAATGTGGGTAGATTGTATTTTGTATATTCACAGTAGGCACAGTATATTACAAAAATTGTGCTGATTAGGATTAACAGGCATTGGCGACGTTAGAGGAGAGGTCTTGGGATTTAACCCCTCAAAAATATTCATAAACATCTCACACATTTCAGATTTGCTAAATTTGTTATAAATAGTGCCATTATTATTGCAATAGATTGTACATAATCAGAAATTATTATAACGGATTTTATGACTTAATGATGTTCTGTGGTAAATTGGAAGTGGCTAAAGTAGAGAAAGAAGTTACTGTGCGGACCCTAACATAGATGCTCCCACTTCGATCGGTCTGCTAAGGAGCGAATAAATTATCAAGGTCCTCAGTTGCGTTAGTTATTTGCGAAAAGGTGTAATATACGCAAATTCAAAGTGCATACCGGTTGACGTGCTAAATAAAGACTAATTATTCACGGTTAAAATAGCTTTAGAGGCCGGCTCTGCCCGCGCTCTCAGAAAATATCTTGTTAGCATTATATGGCTTTGTCCTTTGAGTAATTTTAGCATAAATCATTTCTATGCTATGCGCGCATTAACTTTTGATTAAATTTCAAATTTCCTGCTAACGTATAGCGCAGTTGGGTTATATGATAGAATTATTAGGTACCTGTACGAAAATTCCACACCGACTTTCAGAGAAATCCTGCCGATCGATAGACACGTTTTATATTCTCTCTGAGCATATTCTAGGAAATATATAACGCTGTAGCTGCGATAGAGATACTGAGGTACACAGAACGGTTATCATATTCGGTGAAATATATTCTTGGCAATTCTAACAAATAATATCGAACTACGGACAGATGGAAATTGTTAGAATGTACTATAGGCTAGCTAGAGACCGAATCTGAAATTCCAACAATGCCCTTAACGTTTTTGTTTGCGCACAGTTATTGGATAGACAAATATTTGCTTTGATGATTAAAAAGTGTTATTCTTTGGAAAGATGATCACCTTCTCTTTTAATAAATCACGATTTCGAATCGCAATATAAGTATCGAGCCAAATAAAAAATAAATTATTGACATATCGCTTCTTTTATTTCTTCAATGTAAGTTGACTTTGACTTTACCCCATGGGGTGTAATATTTTAAGGGAAATGGCTTAGTATTTTAGTTTACTATACGCATAAAGAATAAAAGCCAGCGACGGGGAGGGGAGGAAGAAAAAACATTGTTATATTATTTTGATTTAAATTTTACAACTTACTTTCGATGTGCATTTATAAAACCGCGAACTGAATGTAAATTTAATAAACATAGAAGCGCTATAGTTTTTCATACAAGACGTGAAAAAATTATGAATATAGGTAAAATAGTTGATTTACAAACGCGATATATGTTACGAAAAACATAACCGTCAAATAAGATCTGAAGCATCGAAAATTCGAATTTAAAAACTCGATTTTCATTCAAAATTCTCCACACTGCCATTTGAGACGTAATTTGACATTTTATTAATTTCAGGCCCATATTATGATTGGTTAACGTTAGTTGAAGAATTTGCTTTTGTGCTTTTTATAATTATTTCGTTACAGCCGCTTTTGGCCAGCGCTGTATTTTGGATGAAGAGGGTATAATGAAATACAAAGCACAAACACGATCTTCAAATGATTACCCGACGTGCTTTTACCGCAATTATACAAAATTCCCCTGATGTTTTTAAAAGGGAAGGCTATCCGCAAAGACTTGCTCGGTCTACAATTATTAAATAATAAAGCAGGAAAACTGTTCATACATCCGTTCCGACCTAAAAAGGTGAGATTAATATTTCTCCTCGAAAAGTTCCAACAGAAATTCCAGTGGATTTGAGGTAAAAATTCCAAATTTCCCAGGAAACGAAAATTAACGTATCCCCTACCCTACCTGAACATAAACCTGTAGCTTCACAAGATTATATTAAAGGATAAAGCCGAAGAGACGTATTTGATGGCAGCATTAAGGAAGGAAAAATACTTATACTTACATAAAATTTGTAATATATTCCTTATTTATTAACCGATCAAAATAGGTCAACACTGTTTTAGAGATAAAATGTACAGGATGATCGAAATTTTAACGTAAATAAGACAAATCTATTTTTAAGCAAAAAATGAATTTGTGTTTGTAAATAACTTTAACGAAATTTGGCATTTACTATAAAATCCACCGCTTTAATGTACACAAAATTCATGCCAAGAATATAATGATTTATTATCTGTAACCCAAGGTTGGTAGGAAAGACTCCGTAGTAAAATTTATTATTTCGATGCGTCCGTATAAAATTTTATGATGAAACAGTAACTGCAACATTTTATTTCACTTAATGTAAAAGGAAAACTGGGCGATTTTCACTGACGAAACAATCGTAATATTCTATTTTAATTTCATGTACATGGGAACTTTACCGTTAAATTTTAAACAATACGTATCATCGTGAAAGTTGGCAAAGTCGCTCGATGTTATTTTGTTTAAATTCACAAAAGGGAAATGAACACAATGGCGGACCTGGACAGTTGGAATTAAAAAAATAAAGCAAACGCATTTCAATGGTGCAAAATTAGTTATTTGAAAGAAATAAGGCTAGACCACAGGTTGGGACTGTTCCAAATACGAACTACAGAATAACATTTTTTTGGAAGCTTTTTTCTGAATTATTTAAAGGTAAATCAGAAAATACAAATACAGGATTATTTGCAATTCTACTTTGTTAAGCGAATAAAACGTCAAAAGTCTTGGACTCCCCTCATTCTTGTTAAAGAAATCTTTCTGTCAGAAAAACCAAATGCATTTATAAAAATATATTGTTTTCTGAATCTTTTTCTGCTAAAAGAATATGCTCGATAAACAGAGAACTTAGAAAATTAAAAACCAGCAAATGTGTGACATTTTTGACAAAATGTATTACATCAAAAAGAAGTAACAAAGCAAGTTCTCTACTTGACTAATAGTCGGTATGATTTCCACCACGTTCCAATAGCATATTGACTCGTCCGTGCATTGAGATAATCAAACGGTTAACGATCTCTTGCGGAATATTATTCCATTCCTCTTCCGCCGCCATCACTAACTCTCTGCAGTCTGAGGTGGAGGAATATGATTATGAATGGATCTAGCAACAAAATTTCACATGTTTTCAAAAGGATTCATGTTAGGAGAGTTGGGTGGCCAATCTAATATATTGATATGTCCTGCTTCGAGTGAACCCTTCTTGTGCGATGTGGTCGAGCGTTGTCATTCCATAAACACAACATTTTCACCTAATTCATTACGTAGGAGGTAGATAATGGGCGTAATAACTTGTTCGATGTAAATTTGACTGGTCGCTGAAAATGAAGTCGCTGTGGACGATTTAGTTCTCTCCAGACTCTTTGTCGATTGTCATCAGTAACCAACCCAGCTGGTTTCGTCTGTAAATAAGACCCACCGCCACTAGCGTAAAAGCCAACCCCTATGCTCTCGCGCCCACTGGAGACGGCGAGCACGATGCCTTAGAAGTAGAGTTGGGACCTGTAATAGTCTTCTAGCACGTAAATTTACGTTGTGGAGTCGTCTTCGAATAGTAAGTGTCGATATATGCGTCAATAATTGATTTTCCTCGAAAATTCCAGTCAATTTTCGTCAGGATACGTTCTTTTCACTATACTGAAGAAATTGCTTATTATGGATAATTAACAAAGCAAATATTTTAGCGGCGCGAAACGATTTTAAAATACACACAACTTCAAAAGTCTTGGACTCCCCCTCATTCTTGTTAAAGAAGTCTTTTTGTCAGAAAAACCAAATACATTTATAAAAGTATATTGTTTTCTGAATCTTTTTTCTTTGTGAAAAGAATATTTTCGATAAACTGAGTATTTAGAAAATTAAAAACCAGCAAATGTGTGACATTTTTGACAAAATTTATTCAATCAAAAAGAAGTAACAAAGCAAGCTCTCTACTTGACTAATAGTAGGTATGACCTCCGCCACGTTCCAATAGCATATTGACAGGTCTGTGTAATGAGATAATCAAGCGGTGTCTTGCGGAATATTGTTCCATTCCTCTTCTGCCACCACGACTAACTCATCTGCAGTCTGAGGTGGAGGAATATGATTATGAATGGCTCTAGCAAGGAAATCCACATGTTTTCAATAGGATTCATGTCAGGAGAGTTGGCTGGCCAATCTAATCTATTGGTATGTCCTGCTTCGAGTGTCTCTTGAACCCTTCTTGCGCGATGTGGTCGAGCATTGTCATCCATAAACACAAAATTTTCACCTAATTCATTACGTAGGGGGTAGATAATGGGCGTAATAACTTGTTCGATGTAAATTTGAATGGTCATTTTCTGTGGTATGCAAATTACGGCGGTTGAACATTATTCCACCTCAAAACATTACGGTACCCTCTTCATACGGAGCAACTTCACGAGGAAAATGAAGTCGCTGTTGACAACTTGGTTCTCCCCAGATTATTTGCCGATTGTCATCAGCCCAATTCTGGTTTCGTCTGTAAATAAGACCCACCGCCATTGGCGTAAAAGACAACCCCTATGCTCTCGCGCCCACTGGAGACGGGCAGCACGATGCCTTGAAAGTACAGTGGGAACCTGTAATGGTCTTCTAGCACGTAAATTTGCGTTGTGGAGTCGTCTTCGAATAGTAGCTGTCGATATAACACGGCGAGACGTACCTTGAAAGTGGGCCCTGGGAGCTGAAGCTGAAGATGTGCGGTGTCTACGGACATATTGCACCAAATACTGATCCTCCCTTTCATTAGATACTCGAAGACGTCCACTGTATCACATTCTTTCATATGTGTACTATTCGTACAACAGATGATCTCCGAATGCCCAACATGTTCGATATGTGATGATTAGAATGTCCTGCATCATGTAAAGCAGTCATTCATGCCCGGGTAAACGCAGAAATTTCACGTCCCGTCATTATAATGTACAAAAATTCAAAGGATCACTTGGCTGAATACACTGCCAAACTGACCAGATTTGTAAACACATTGGTAATAAAGTAAAGGTTCATGGTCTGCAATTTTGTATTGTCTTTTTTGTTTCCTAAGTGCATGTACTTTTTTACCACATTAAGAAAAACCAGTAGGTTTAATCGAATCATTTTATATACAGAGAATCCAAGACTTTTGACGTCTCATAGAGACGAAACATGCTTCTGATGAGCCTCTCTTCCACATTGGCTACCAACAGATTCCATGTTCTCCATCTCTTTCTTACCTATATGTTATTGGTATGAGGCATAGCCAGATGCATACATTTGTATATTAGTTATTACCGTTATTCACCGAGGAAGATTATAATATTTATAGTTTTCTTAAACGTGATAAATGATTTATTAATTTAATATGAGCAATTTTCTAATTTCAAATAAATGGTCGAGTGTAAAATAGCCCAGCGTTCTTGAACTTGTTGAAATTATGAATAAAGCTAAATACTGGTGTTGGAACAATGACAAAATTTATGTAATGGAAAATACATTTGATTATTTTGGGAACAAACCTAGTATCTACATTTATGTATTATTAATCTGTGAGCTTCTAGAGGACACGATTTGTCATGTCTTTTAACAATGAAAACTGAAACAGAATATCTAGTTCAAGGACATTATTGTGAAGCAGTTTGAATGGTAGGTATTTACCAGTGTTAACGCACTGGATTTCGAGCTATTTCACAAATTTGGATTGGTATCAAATACGGCTCTCGCCGAATTTAACAAATACATTTCGCTTGAATGGCTGTTCTAATTCTTTTATATAATAGAATGGAATTCCATATGTAATTTCGAAGAATTCCGTCGATTCCATATAATTCAAATATGTATGTACCTATATGAAAACCACTTGCAACAAAAGTTTGAAATTAATTCACATTTCTCTCTGGTTCACGAATAAAGTTATTTATGAGTATATACAGGGCTAATATTCCATGTCAAGATTATCAGGTTTGTACACAGTAATTGCAAATACACCTAAACATACTTACTGTGAATTATTTTCTTACAACTCTTGTCACAATACAGAATAAAATGTGAAATAGTTATAATAAGTGTTCAAAACGACTTATCTTGCTTACGAGAAGCGTTTACCGTACAAACGTCTCGTAGCCAGAGAGTTTTAATCTACACACAATGTCAATAGTCTTGGACGTCTATGAAATGATTCGATTAAACCTAGTAGTTTTTCTTAATGTAGTAAAAAAGTCCATGTACTTGGGGAACAGAAAAGACACTAAAAACCATGAACCTTTACTTTATTACTAATGTTTTCACAAATCTGGTCAGTTTGGCAGTGTATTCAGCCAAGTGCTCCTTTGAATTTTTGTACGTTATAATGGCACGATGTGAAATTTCTGTGTTTACCCGAGCAAGAATGACTGCTTTACCTGATGCAGGACATTCCAATCATCACATATCGGACATGTTGGGCATTCCGGGATCATCTGTTGTACGAATAGTACACAAATATGAAAGAATTTGATACAGTGGAAAGCAGACCACGTAGTTGACGTCCTCAAGTATCTAAAGAAAGGGAGGATCGGTATTTGGTGCAATATGCCCGTAGACACCGCACATCTTCAGCTTCAGCTTGCAGGGCCCACTTTCAAGGTACGTTTCGTACTATTCGAAGACAACTCCACAACGCAAATTTACGGGATAGAAGACTATTACGGGTCCCCACTCTACTTCCAAGACATCGTGCTCGTCAACAGCGACTTCCTTTTCCTCGTGAAGTTGCTCCGCCGCACCCCATTAATTGGCATACCACAGAATATGACCAGTCAAATTTACATCGAACAAGTTATTACACCCATTATATACCTCCTACGTAGTGAATTAGGTGAAAATTTTGTGTTTATGGACGACAACGCTCAACCACATCGTGCAAGAAAGGTTCAAGAGACACTCGAAGCAGGAATCTAATAGATTAGATTGGCCAGCCAACTCTCCTGACATGAATCCTATTGAAAACATGTGGGATTTCATTGCTAGAGCCATTCGTAATCATATTCCTCCACCTCAGACTGCAGATGAGTTAGTCGTGTCGGCAGAAGACGATTGGAACAATATTCCGCAAGAGATCGTTAACCGCTTGATTATCTCAATCCCCAGACGTGTCAATATGCTATTCGAACATGGTGAAGGACACACCGACTATTAGTCAAGTAGAGAACTTGCTTTGTTACTTCTTTTTGATTTAATAAATTTTGTCAAAAAATGTCACACATTTTCTGTTGTATGTTACAGTACGTTACAGCTTTAAGGAGTTTCTGGGAAACTTCAATTGTTTACTTTATTAATACTAACCTATTTTTATGTACGATCACCACCTAAAATTTGTAACGTACTTTACGGGACGCCCTGTATACACATTTCAATTTCTTTTCTGATGCCATAACATGATTTCAAAGCAATTAGGATTTTCCCGTATACGCGCCTAAAAAACGAGCTATAAAAGTGAAATGCATATAAAAATTAAATATTTAATAAGTTACTCATCATTGTGTCTTGTCTCACCGTTATGCGAAATTAATGAATAATTCATCAAACTAACGATTTACATTTTAATAATGTTACTTACGAGTTAAGTTATAAGAAGCAACGAATAATTTTACAGTTCCATTGTACTCTTCAAAACGAAATGGAAAGAAAAAGCGAACACAGTTTTCATGAATTATGAATAATACGCATAAATTTTTCAGTTGGCTCTGACAAGGGACAATAAAATAAGACAATATAGGACGTCGTACTCCGCTAGCGTTATTTATTTAGCTTAGTTTCTCTTATTATGTGAAGCTATCGAACGGAAGTCATTGCGGTATATTGGCCCTAAAATAACAGACAGTGATTCACGATTGAATTATAAGTGGGCTTCTAAAGGACCATTCGCACATTATCGATTGCTCGGTCAGCGTGAACGGATCATTTCGTGCTGTGAGGAATGATTGATTATCGATTTTTCCCGAAGTTTTGATAGTCAGGTGCGATACATAACACTCAATCGATAAAGTTATCAAAAGCGGATGTTAAATAGGTCAGGAATCCTAACAAATGCCGCTTAATATCTTCTCGATAAAAGGGAAAAACCGCACTGTCTCAACGAAAGTATAGTAACATATCAATTTGCTGATAAATACCAATACCTATAACAAAAAACATCAACTCATTTCGCTACACTTCAATTTACGAAACACGCAAGATTATATATATATATATATATATATATAGGGTGATCATATGTATAGGGGTTCAGATATTCCAAATAATTTCGCCATTCAATCGATTTGGCAAAATAACTGGTCCAATCAAATAACGACCAATAATACTGGCCCAAACATTTATTTTAAACTAGCCTTGAAAATGTGTAGGAATTATTGTATAGGGGTTTATATCGGAATATTCATGAAAATTGTGAACATTTGTATATTATTGAAAAACTTTCACCGTCTTTCAACATAAGAAAATGTTTCTCTATGAAGAATCACTCGATTTGGAGATCCCCTACGATGGTCTTCCACACTTCTACAGTTTCCTTCACAGAAACCTTAAGAAGAGTTAACAAGTGTTTGAAATCATTTTTTCAATTCGAACAATGGAAAAAAGTTTGGTATAATTTTAGGAGTGACTCACCCTCACTAAACAACTTGTAATGATTCAATTTGCTTGAACCTCACAGTCAAATAAGACCAATAATAAACCTAAATCACGTACCAAATTTAGTTATTCCAAGTTAAAGTAACTCAGATATTAATTTTTTTGAAAATATTTGGCTCCACTTTGAAAACCTGTAACCCTGTGTCCAATTTTGTACATTGGTATGTTTGATTAAATTTCAATATTTTGGGACCCCCTAAATTCAGCTGCCTGTGTCGGTTTTTATGCGGAACACTGTATAAAAATAGCAGAAAAATACCGAAACTTACGTATTGTATTTATTCCAAAAGAAAAATTCATACTGTATATGTTCTGCCCTCAGTAAGTATTTCATATTGCTGAAAAAACATTGCTTGATGAAGTTATAATATAAGTAGATTTCATCGTATTCATTTTATTCTTTGGGCTTTGGTATTTTTTATATTTAGAGCATTTCGTTTCAAAAACGGCAATAAAAGTGTGCTTCCTTCACCCTTATTGTTGTGCGCTGGGAAAATGAAAAAGCAGGAAAAAGCACTATATGCCAAGCGGCAGCAGATACTTTACAATTCCCCTAATTTGATATTTTCTCCTCTCCAGACAACAATAATTGCGGATTTCAGCCCGTATTCTCGCATATAAAAGCAGGGATTTTATCCGGGTACGTTTTGTCTGCAAGCATAGTCACATACCTTCCGATTTTTTGTGAACACATAAGCTGACATGCATGTTTGGTTTACATCCTTATTAACCGACATTTTCTAAAATAAAAAAAAATCTATTGCTTTATTTCTAATTAAATCCTACATCAGCTTTTACAAATATTTTTTTTTAACGAAAATACAAGGCGATTCATAACTTATCTTAAAGAATTTGGGAATAAATTAAACCAGGCGATTTCAAATACATATCGTATTAACTTTTTGCACAGATAAATTAGCTATATTTATCTGTGCTTTTTGTGATGCAAGTATTTCCATTAGTTTTTTCAAACATCGAAAATGGCAAGTCGCAGTTGATGGGTATCTTTCTGATTTTATTTTTACAAAATTGTATTCCCTTGACATTCAAAAATGTTTCTTTTTTTTAAATAAGTTCTAAATCCTGAAACCCATGTAGGTTCATATTTTTGTCTGTATTATATGATAATCACAATTTGTTTGAATCATATAAAACAAGTTAATATCACGTTAGTTTTCTATCTAGCCTGAAAAGTGTGGTGCGAATTATTTTTATGTGAGACGCAGAGAACAATGAATGGTAGGCTTTATTGTACACATTTGGTAACTACAGGAAATAAGCCGACCTTACCCTACAAAGTAACATTGACGAATCAAAAACAGTTACGTGCGTTCAACTTGCCGTGACGCTGACGTTCATTTAATTTAATCTAAATCTGAAAAAGGCTAATGCGAAAATGTTTACCTATACCGGATTTATTTGCCCCCTTAAGGCAGGTAATATCTTAAGAACATTCAGTGGCTCCTTTAATGCGATTTTGCTTTGATAACGGTAATAGCTTTGTATCTGTAATTTGATTATTATGGTGTGTATAAGACATATTGTTTATTTTATGTCAGCCCCACAGCGTCATTACTTCCAGACGTGACATGAAACGATTTCAAGCTTTTGTTAAGGATATCGCACGTTTTCGCACGTGGCATTCGCCAGTGATAGATCTTAAAATATTTTTTATCTGTTTCTCATACTTGCGCCAATAAAACCGATTCAATAAGTTTAAATTTTAATGGGCTTTGTAGAATGTACATTAGTCAAGTGGCAACCCTAGTTGGAAACTATCTTGCGTTCAAAATTAGTAAAAGTGAAAAATTGCAAATAAGCAATTTACTATAGTCTGTTTGGAAATGAAAGAGAGTAATAAAAACCCGAACCGGCCATGGGCGTGGTAATATTTCGTTTCAGGTAATTATCGGGTAACACCAATGCTAACAGGTAATGGGTATATATATATTTTACTGGATACATCATAGGGCAGGAGCCAGTGTATTGTGACAGATCAATCCAGTCTTAGAGCTGAATATACGAAGACGTGCTAGTGCAGTAGAGTAAAATTCGACTTGTGTTTAGTGACTATTGTGCCAGTGGATATAATATTGTTTGGGTAAAATGTCGAGCTTATCAGATTACGTACCTGCTAAAATGTATTTAATGCATTGAAAAACCAAAATCCTACCAACAGTGTTGACGACATCGTGGAAAAGTGTTCCAAAATAACAGGAATTGGAAAATCGACTATCTACAGACTTTTAAAGGAATCAAAAAATGAACAAGATACTGTAAATCCCCCAAAATCATCTACAGGGAGGTCAAAAGTCGTTATAGATGATTTCTTCAAAAATGTCATTCGCAGAAAAGTACACTCATTTTATTTTAAAAAAGAAATACCAACGCTAAACAAAATTTTAAGTGAACTTTCAGAGGACAACGATTTGCCAAAAATCAGTAAAAGCAAATTATGGGTCGTCTTACGAGAGCTGAATTTTTGCTGGGAAAAGAAGAACAGGAAGTCTTATCAGAACAGCAGAACAGTCTTATTGATAAAGATGAAATTATTTGTTGGCGAAGATCCTACTTAAGATCAATTAGAAAATTCCGTGACGAAGGGAGGAATATTTATTATCTAGACGAAACTTGTGTCACATGATAAAAATGTAAAAAGTTTTCGACAAGCATTTTTGGATGGACTTTCAACAGGGTTCAAGGCACCTTCAGGTAAATGGAGATTAATAGTGACACATATAGGTAGTGCTAGTGGTTTTGTAGATGGCCGTTTACTTTTATTTGAATCTAAAAATACAGATGACTATCACGAAGACATGAACGCAGATGTTTTCGAAGAGTATTTTACACAGATGTTGGATCTTATTCCTCCGGGGTCTGTAATTGTCATGGATAATGCCAGTTACCATTCACGGCAGACCGAGCGGACGCCTACGACTGCTTGGAGGAAAGCCGATATAATTCTTTTGACACTTGTCAATCTTAATAAAGATCAGAAAAAATATGTTATCGATGAAATGGCAACAAATCGCCAAATAACGGTACTACGGTTATCACTGTGAACTTAACCCAATCGAATTAGTCTGGGCGAAGGTAAAAGGAGATGTAGCGCGAAATAATACGACGTTTAAATTAAATGACGTGAAAATTTTGTTAAAAAATTCCTTGGAACGAGTAACTGCAGATAACTGGCAAAGATGTATACATCATGTACAAAAAGAAGAGGAGAAAATGTGGGAACTCAATAATTTAATTGACGTTATTGTGGAACCTATCGTTATCAATCTAGGAGACGAAGATAATTCATCAGAATATTCAGAGGATGAATTTTAATATACCTACTTTTTTATTTTCTTTATTGTACATTTTTACAACACTACATTTACTCACCATAATTTGAATTTTCAAAATACATATATTTTTGTGTGGAATAAAAGTATATTCATTAAATTTAAATAAATATTTTGATAACAATATTGAATAATTTTATTTGAATTACTAAAAACCCTCTTAAGATCCGGTTATAATGCTTAAAGTAGCCCATAGTTTTGAAATGCTGTTTTTATATTGTTTACTTATAAGAGAAATGGACCGAGAAATTGGCGGCATAGACAAAGACGGATTGTCGGGGATTCAATTTTAGCTACCTGCTACAATTTAGTACGGTTCGATCACATAACGTTTTTGTAAAAGTACACCTCATCTATACCGATAATACATAATATAAAAATATTGAATATAAGCACCAGTACTACATTTATTTACGATTTGCATACATAATAAGCTTTTATTACTCTCTTTCATTTCTAAACAGACTATAGTGCAAACATTTTTTTCGTAAAATCCTTACAGTTTCCGAGAAAAAAGTTATTCAATTTCTAGTGGCTTCAACCTTTACATCGCTGTAAATCGCATATCCGATTACTTATCGTATTAACTTTTTTGTGATGCAAGTATTTACATTAGTTTCTTCAAATATCAAAAATGGCTTACGTTTAGCTGATGGGTATCGTTTTAATTTATGATGAAGTGAAAATGCTTTAAGAGAACAATTTCCAGGTAAACATGTGCCAAATGCAGCTACTTTTACAACGGTGTGCAACGAGTGCGTGTCAGCCAAATTTGCTGCATTAAAACAAGTGTAAAATGTAATTTATTTCTTTCCTTGGGAATTTCTTTCAATTTTTTGTCCGGTCCAATGTTTCCTGTTTCCAGTGCCGTGCGGAAGTGCATTTTCAAATCATTTTTGAACTGCTCTTTTTGATTTTATTTTTACAAAATGGCATTTGCAGGAGTTCTGATTCATCCTGTATATTTCGATATTTGCCTCCAACAAAATGATCAATAACTAAAATATAATAATTAGGTACATTAACATTCCATTTCATGACTTCCAATAGCATCAGAAAGTTGTGGTTTTCAGAGCTGACTCATATGCCTACCAAAGTGGACAATCTTGGCGCATTTTATATGTTTAAGTACATAAACGGTTGTTAGACACTGTAAAAGTTTAAGTGTTTAGTACAAGCTACAACACTGACTAATATTGCAACAATTCTATGATGACCACAATAATTATGAAGACCTTTATTGTTTGCTGTATATGTATATGATAACATATTTCAGAAATTGCTTAAGAAGAAAAAATAGTGTAATTACTTTGTCAAACTCATTGCTGGATTTAATTACTAACAGTTTTTAGAAGCTTTCAAAAAAAGATATACCTAATGTTTAAGTTTTAAGTATACTTCTAGAATATGGAAAATCATAATTGTTAAGTAACATACAAATTTATCGATATTGGTCGTCTTATTTTCGAATATTGAACAAATCTGGAAACATTTTGCCCTTCACAAAAGTTTTCCATCATGTTCCACATTAATTTTCAATTTTCACCTGATTAAAAAAATAGTCGATAAGCTTATCACGCAGCAAATCTAGGTTATGAGGGTTATTAAAAACAAATCTAGGCCTGCTCTGTTTGTATTTAAAACTATATTTTAATAACAAACAGTATTTGTAAGAGCTCATTTGAATAGTCGAACTATTTGAAAGTACAGTTATACCTGCTAAAAGACAACTAGTTACAGATCAAACGTGTATACTCATGTCTTGGTCATTAAAGAATCTTAACTTTTATTGTTCATAATGTTCTACTAATTTCAAATGTATCCGACGGCCATTTCCGTTTTTGGTGAAGTTTAGAATGAAGTAAGCCAGATTACAGATATGAATTAAGGAAAATGCGTTACAACGACAAGGCTGCAAGCAGAAATATTTTCTAAATATAGTTCATTTAAGATATACCTACCAAAAAAACTGATAAAGATTTATAAACAACTGTTTCCGTTAGAAATGAGAAACAGCGCATGTATACAGGGTGAACGGCAAGGATCTACTACTCCGAGGGAGATCGAAATAGCACTGTAGGGTCTTGCACATTCTATGATTTGGAAGAGACGTGTTGTGTGCCACTACGGAGTATGCAGAAAATTATATTCTATCTATTTAAAAAGAAGTAAACGAATAATTTTTTGTATATATAAATCGGAGTGCCACATATTCTTCTCTTATGTAATTATATGTAATAATTATATATTATATTTGCCCTTCTTCCTACGAAATTAATTTATAAACTAATTAAAATATAATTAAAACTATGAGCTTTATTCTCATTTCATTGATCGTGTGGGGATATTTCAAAATATGTAGCACAATCATTTTAAATTATGTTAATAAAATACCTAAAAGTAAGTAACAGTAATGTAATTCCATCAGGAAAACATCCCAATAACAGGAATAAACAGATGCTTTTCGTTTTATACGACGCAGTGAATTGACACAAAACCAAAATATCAGTAGTACTCCTAGTATATTTTCTAAAATCTTCTCTCATGAAATACATTATTCTGAGGATGAAAGGAACCATGATTATCGTTCTCTCGTACCAACTTAAATTTACAGTAAATTTAAGAAATTATTGCAAACTTGCAGACCATTTTTCTTCCAGTTATTTTTGTATAAGGCAAAAGTAAATTTCCACTTATAATGAAAACAAAAGTCGAAATATTTTCGAAATTATTTTTTAATTTATTATTATTAATTATTATTATTATTATTAATTTTATTTTTTCTGAAATTGTTATCAAAATTCTAACTCAAGGAAGTTATAGATAATTATTAAATGCGTCTACAATTACAAAATTAAGTCATTCTGTCGAACATTAAAGAAGAAAAATGGTTTAGAGCTTATAGGGAAAACAAAAGTTGAGCTATAAGTCATAGATAATTATTAAATAAACCTACAGTTAAAAAATTAAGTCATTCTGTCGAACATTAAAGAAGAAAAATGGTTTAGAGCTTATAGGGGAAACAAAAGTTGAGCTATAAGACATAGATAATTATTAAATAAACCTACAGTTAAAAAATTAAGTCATTACGTCGAAGAATAAAGACTACAAATGGTTTACAACTTATAGGGATAACAAAAGTTGCGCCATTTACGAAATTATTTTTTAAAATTTTATCTAAAATTGTTATCAAAATTCTACCTCAAGGAAGTCATAGACAATTATTAAATGGGTCTACAGTTTAAAAATTAAGTCATTCAGTCGAAAAATAAAAAGAAAAATGGTTTACAGCTTATAGGTATACACAAGTTGAGTTACTTTCGAAACTATTTCTTAAATATTTATCTAAAATTGTTATCAAAATGATATCTCGAGGAAGTCATAGATAATTATTAAATGTATCTACAGTTAAGAAATTAAGTCATTCTGTCGAAGAATAAAGAAGAAAAATGGTTTACAGCTTTTAGAGATAACAAAAGTTGAGCTATCCGGTTTTAAAATCCCAGGGTCGATATAGTAATAGTGAATTAATTCAGAATTTTCTGAGCCCTTGAACTTTTCGAAAAAAATCAAAAGACTCCACATTTCACAAAAAATTTTAAAAATAAATTTGCGATTTAAGGACGGCTCTCCACGTATTTTGGGGCGCTGAACATGCTGGTGTAGTCCGTTTTTGTGTAGGAGGCTCCGTTGGCGAGAAAAAAGCAATATCTCGAAAACTACGAGAGCTAGAAACAAACCGAGTCCAATTTTGGAATCTCCAGGGTCGATATAGTACTGGCGAATTATTTCAGAATTTTCTGAAACCTCGAGCTGTTCGAAAAAATCAAAGACCCACCCTTTGAATATTTCACAAAAAATTTAAAAAATAAATTTGCGATTTAAGGACGGCTCTCCACGTATTTTGGGGCGCTGAATACGCTGATGTAGTCCATTTTTGTGTAGGATGCTCCGTTGGCGAGAAAAAATTAATATCTCGAAAACTACGAGAGCTAGAAACAAACCGAGTCCAGTTTTGGAATCTCCAGGGTCGATATAGTATTGGTGAATTATATCAGAATTTTCTGAAACCTCGATTTTTTTGAAAAAAAACATAACACCCCCTTTGAATATTTCACAAAAAATTTAAAAAATAAATTTGCGATTTAAGGACGGCTCTCCACGTATTTTGGAGCGCTGAACACGCTGGTGTGGTCCGTTTTTGTGTAGGAGGCTCCGTTGGCGAGAAAAAATTAATATCTTGAAAACTATGAGAGCTAGAAACAAACCGAGTCCAGTTTTGGAATCTCCAGGGTCGATATAGTATTGGTGAATTATATCAGAATTTTCTGAAACCTCGATTTTTTTGAAAAAAAACATAACACCCCCTTTGAATATTTCACATAAAATTTAAAAAATAAATTTGCGATTTAAGGACGGCTCTCCACGTATTTTGGGGCGCTGAACACGCTGGTGTGGTCCGTTTTTGTGTAGGAGGCTCCGTTGGCGAGAAATAATTAATATCTCGAAAACTACGAGAGCTAGAAACAAACCGAGTCCAGTTTTGGAATCTCCAGGGTCGATATAGTCCTGGTGAATTATTTCAGAATTTTCTGAAACCTCGATTTTTTTGAAAAAATCAAAACACCCCCCCTTTGAATATTTTACAAAAAATTTAAAAAATAAATTTGCGATTTAAGGACGGCTCTCCACGTATTTTGGGGCGCTGAACACGCTGGCGTGGTCCGTTTTTGTGTAGGAGGCTCCGTTGGCGAGAAAAAATTAATATCTCGAAAACTACGAGAGCTAGAAACAAACCGAGTCCAGTTTTGGAATCTCCAGGGTCGATATGATACTGGTGAATTATTTCAGAATTTTCTGAAACCTCGAACTGTTCGAAAAAAATCAAAAGACCCACCCTTTGAATATTTCACAAAAAATTTAAAAAATAAATTTGCGATTTAAGGACGGTTCTCCACGTATTTTGGGGCGCTGAACACGCTGGTGTGGTCCGTTTTTGTGTAGGAGGCTCCGTTGGCGAGAAAAAATTAATATCTCGAAAACTACGAGAGCTAGAAACAAACCGAGTCCAGTTTTGGAATCTCCAGGGTCGATAGAGTCCTGGTGAATTATTTCAGAATTTTCTGAAACCTCGATTTTTTTGAAAAAATCAAAACACCCCTTTGACTATTTCACAAAAAATTTAAAAAATAAATTTGCGATTTAAGGACGGCTCTCCACGTATTTTGGGGCGCTGAACACGCTGGTGTGGTCCGTTTTTGTGTAGGAGGCTCCGTTGGCGAGAAAAAATTAATATCTCGAAAACTACGAGAGCTAGAAACAAACCGAGTCCAGTTTTGGAATCTCCAGGGTCGATAAAGTACTAGTACTATTTTGGGGCGCTGAACACGCTGGTGTAGTTCGTTTTTGTGTAGGAGGCTCCGTTGGCGAGAAAAAATTAATATCTCGAAAACTACGAGAGCTAGAAACAAACCGAGTCCAGTTTTGGAATCTCTAAGGTCGATATAGTATTGGTGAATTATTTCAGAATTTTCTGAAACCTCGATTTTTTAGAAAAAAATCAAAACACCCTCCCCTTTGAAAATTTCACAAAAAATTTAAAAAATAAATTTGCGATTTAAGGACGGCTCTCCACGTATTTTGGGGCGCTGAACACGCTGGTGTGGTCCGTTTTTCTGTGGGAGGCTCTGTAGGCGAGAAAAAATTAATATCTCGAAAACTACAAGAGCTAGAAACAAACCGAGTCCAGTTTTGGAATCTCCAGGGTCGATATAGTACTGGTGAATTATTTCAGAATTTTCTGAAACCTCGATTTTTTAGAAAAAAATCAAAACACCTCCCCCTTTGAATATTTCACAAAACATTTAAAAAATAAATTTGCGATTTAAGGACGGCTTTCCACGTATTTTGGGGCGCTGAACACGCTGGTGTGGTCCGTTTTTGTGTAGGAGGCTCCGTTGGCGAGAAAAAATTTATATCTCGAAAACTACGAGAGCTAGAAACAAACCGAGTCTAGTTTTGGAATCTCCAGGGTCGATATAGTACTGGTGAATTATTTCAGAATTTTCTTAAACCTCGAATTGAAAAAATCAAGAGACCCTTTTAAAATTTCACAAAAAATTTAAAAAATAAATTTGCGATTCAGGGACGGCTCTGTACATATTTTTGAGCGCTGAATACACGAGAAAAAATTAATATCTCGAACACTACGAGAGTTAGAACGCAACCGAATCCAGGTTTGGAATCCCCCGGGTCGCTATAGTACTGGTGAAAACAAAAGTTGAGCTATTCTCGAAATTATTTTTTAAATATTTATCTGAAGTTATTACCAAAATTCTAATTCGAGGAAGTCATAGATAATTATTAAATGAGTCTACAGTTAAAAAAAAAAAACAAGTAATTCCGTCGAATAATAAGGAAAAAAATGGTTTACAGCTTATTCAGGTATTGCGAAACCAGTTTTAATGGCATTTTGACGTGCTCGCTTTGTCTAAATAAATAAAGAATACATTGTTTAAAGAAAACACAATAACACACTATAAAATCATATTTTCAATTCTATACCGTGGCATCTGTCAAAGATTAAAAAAAATATATAGGATCTTATCTGTAATGTTTTACCTCAATATGTTATATTTTCTGTTCATGATGCAAGCATGTCCACCCTGTATTTGTTACATCATTAAGGAAGGATATAACAGAATGTTGACACGGCCATTGGGTTGAGAAAAGCTTCTCCATTCTTCTGTGCCGACCGGCTGCGACAGAATAGGGACGTTTGTTTAAGACAGACATCGTTTAAGTTAACTAACTACTTAATGGATAATTGGATCATTTTCAATTCCACGTGAAACAGATAATTAATTAAAATCATTTGTAAGAACCTGCAGGTATTGATTTTTTACCTCGTGCCTATGTTGCCTCATTAAATTTTCTTAGATACATTTACACTCTTTCTACGTTCTCAAATTGGTTTAATGCACTTTTTAAATAAGAAGCAGATTTATTAAAAAAAAGTCCAACAGAAACAAGAGTTACAATAACTGAAAATAATAAATTAAGGCTGTTATCTCATATATTATAGTAAAGTAAACACTGCATGACAGAAGTGAGAAAAAAAAAAGATTTTTGAACTATCCGAAATTGAATACTCATAGAAAAGAGCACCAGCGCTTGATGTTGACTCTGAGTAACTAAAGGGAAGTAACGAGAAGTTAATGACAGTACTTTAGCGTACGGAGAAGCAGGACAATACTCGCAAGCGGCAGCTATGCCGACAGATTTATCAATAGGCACTTGAAGCATCATGAAACATTTACTGCTAATGGAAATTTGCGCCAAAGACGTGGACAAGATGAGCCTCCACGATCTCTAGACCTAAATCTTATAGATTTTTTAGATAACCTGCATCTTCAGGCACAACAGGAAGGGAAAACACTCGAACTACTGTCAGTAAATTGCATTCGACGGGCCCAAGCTTGCTTACAAGTGAATGGAGACAACTTTGAACAGCTTTTATAAAAATAAATAAAAATGGTATGTTACAGACGAACAATTTTTATTTTGAACAACTGCCTTAAATGTAGACAAAATGAGATTCACGAAAGCTTTCCCCTGCCACCACTCTGTAATCTTCCAGACAAAAACTGCCAGCATATACGAAACAACTCTGTGTTACAAGAATAATTCGTCTGGAAGATACTGCCTTTTACATTTTTTCCTTATCTATCGATCCATTCAAGTCGCCTGAAAGACGCACTATCAAAGAACACTTGCAAGCGACGTCTGTAGATATTCAAACGTCTATTTTCTCAAATAATACGTGCAGCACAGTTATTATCTACTATCCTTTTGTGGTATTTTATCTAACCTGCCAGGGCCAGATACCTACACAAGGTATATCAAGCAGACATTTGTAGACCAGACAAATTTAATACAATATATATTTCCTTAAATGTTATGATATTCAAAACATGCGTTAAAAATATTGCCGAAATAAAAACAGCAATTTAAAAAAAAATAAACAACTTTCTGGAAGAATTTTGTCTACGAAGTTTTGTTGTTGTGAAACTGTCATGTTTAATTATTAAATAAAAGTATGGACAAACACATGCATCTAAATATTTAAAACTAAAAAAGTTCATATTTGAGGTTATATTGGCATTAAAAACAACTTTTCTCTATAACATTTTTAATTTCTTCTTAAATAGTTGCTATGTACTTTTCAAGACAAACAAAAATGTGAAATGAAAAAAATCACAGGTGTAGTGAGGTTATAGAACACAACTGTCTGTTCTACACTAAAAGAGTATGAAAAGATATACCCCATGATAAAGCGAAACACAAAAAAAACTCAAATTACTCACATAGAGTCCATATACTTCCACAAGTGATGGAAATACTGCGAACCTCGATGCGAACACTCATGTTTGCTGTGAAGTAACGCGACAGGGTTACAGGGTCCTGTTACACGGGCAATTTAAAGCTACGCGACGTTCGCGGCGAGGTTCTGTTACAAGTGAGTACGCGGCTTTATATTTCGAAAACCCTAAAAGTTAATCATATGAAATTTTACAGGCACAATAAGAATATCGAGTACTATACAAAAACCATATAATTTCACGGAACAAGCCTATTTCAGCCATAATAACATTTAACACAGTACTCCATACAAAGTTAAATGACGCAATTCTATAAATAATATTTTTATTTCGTGGCAGGTAATATATTATCAATCCAAACAAACAAGTACATTCGATAAAGAAGATTGTATTCACTTTAAACGGAAATGTGTTTGTATAAGGACACGTGCCAGCGGGGTAAGAATTTTTTAATCAGAGGTAGTGCTGTATTTACTTTCCCCATTTGTCGATTATCTTAAATTCATCGATTCTTATTAACGTGGGCAACGTAATTTCGTTAATAGTCAAAACGTTAAAGCATTTCTATAGGTAGATGCTGCCTACAATCAATATAAAACGCCCAACATTAAGGGATTTAAGAAATTGTCGACGAAGATAACAAATAAGTATCCTTCCAGCATTTTATAACCTCAGTGATACCAAAGTTTGTGATACAGTTGAAAGCAAAAGAAAAAGAAAGTGAAGTAATACATGGTGAGTATAATGTAACAATTAAATGGAACATCCTGTACGTGCCGAGGAGTTGACGTAATGGAAATAAGGCACATTCCTTTTTGTTTTGACCTTTGGACCCGTGAATTTTAATATCGTGACATAAAGACGTTTTATTGTTTATTATAAGTACAATAATACTTTCAGCAGACAAAGACGATTCTCTTTTTTTATTTACATTTTGCCGTTCTGTAAATATTTAAATTCCGGATATCCACTGGAAAGAACGAACCCTTGGAAACGGGTAAACAAAAAACGCAGTTATGAACATTTTTTGCTTTCTTATGTACACCAGTAGAATCGCTTTATTTTTACAAGAACCCTTTGTTTAACTTATCAAGACATTTACATCAGCAAAGCGCTGGAATTGTAAATATAGATAGTGTGATCACTTTTTCAGTTTACCATTCCGAACTGTTTTCCATTAATGGAAAAATTATAGCAACAATTGCTATAACATATTTAAGACTGTTGGTTTGCCATATCTGCAAAAACGGAGCGAAGCTTCGTGCTGTCTATATTCAGAAATAAAATTCACACTTCACATAGTACACCTTTCAATAATTTGCATATAAGCACTGTGATTACTAATGGCAGCATTGAGGTGTCTGGTTCCAGAGATGGTTTCAGCATGAATTATATGAGGTTTGTTGCAATGACTGATAGTTTACAGCACTGTTTTAATGCGCAAGTGCAATTCATGTACTAGTTTGAAATCAGTTTCTAATTCCTTTGTTGGAACGACACGTTTAGTTCAAGCAGTAACCGTTAGGGGTATAGTTTGTTTGAAGTAATTTTCATTTTTCGGTCACTCATGTACACGTATTTCTTTTAAGAAATCCGTGCTCATAAGGAAGTGATAAATCTCATCATCACTAGAATTCATTTCGAAAATCTACAGAATTGCGTACTTAAAAATCTGCAAATTACTTGTGCAACTATAATAACTTTCTCAAATAGCATTATTACAAAAAACTTTAGTTACGTTCATTATCTAGCCTACCAAAGGTTGACTTCTGTTAGCGGTTAGATTCTCTCTGCGCATGCGTCTGACTAGTGGTTTTCTAATAATCCTCAAACCGATTTGACTGTCAGCAAAGAGTTTCCAAACCATCCACTTTTGTGTTGGAACAAAATATCTTACTAGTTCCCGGATTGATTGTGTTGGAACGGTTAAATTCGTACTGCGCAAACTCGTGCCAGTTTGCTGCTAGTTTGATGCTTTGTAGGAACAAACCTATGATGTTACATACATTAAAAACAGTTCGGCTCGATTAATATGCATCTACATCCAGTCTTCGAAAATCTAGAGAATCATTGCTAGCGCGTGCGGAGAGCAACAGTCCACAGGCGTACCAGTTTAGAAGGCGCACAGATATAAAAAAATATCTATGAGTCATTCTCTAGATTTTCGAAGATTGAGTATAGTTCTAGCACCATACCATTATAAATTCCAAGTTTAAAATCCCAAGTAGAATTTTTAGTAAATGAAACGTAGCAGCCACGACGATGAACACTTGAACTATGAACGGTTCTATTACGTGGAGGTGGCTAAAACTGGATAAACAGAGAAAGTTAACTAGATACGAGCTGTGGCAATTAAGTTCCGGCAATTAGCAAGTTAGATTTCGCCAAAATTGCCGTTACCTTTAATGTTCACCTTAAAGTTTAGGCAACTTTGAGGTGCTTCTGCTTAGTTTTCATAACGTTCCAGACACCAAACCGCCCCACCAAAAATTAAAAAACCATGAAGTGATTTTCAATTATGAGAATTACGTACTTTCAACTATGCTAACAAAAATTGGAGTTGTTTTTGCTATATGGTGGTAGAATTAGTGATTACTGCGTAATAGCTACTTAATTGAAGTTGCGTTACTAGTTTTCGTTACCATAATGCTACTTGACTGCTCTCCTCGATTTGAAAAATAATCATTCACTGATTTCAGAGATATAGATAAAGATGGTTATTCAAATTTCGCCTTCAACACCCTGTAACTTTGTAATAATAGCATGTTGCTGCATGCTGCATAGTGTTTACACTATATTTCTGTGGAGTCCGGTCCTGCAAAATATATTGAATTTTCAGGCACGCAAATTGAGAATATATTAAGAACGTTAAGATTACTATCTCCATTATAAGCCCTGCTATTTGATATAAAAATAATATATGGCATTTTAAGGGTGTGTTCATAAATTTTAGGGGCATGTAACATTTCATTTCAAGATGAAGATGAATGGTCTGTATCGTATAACTGGGTTGTTCGCTTTCTCGTGCCACCACAGTTATAGAACGTAAAAACAGTGTTTTGACCAAATATTAATATTTAAAAGAAACATTAAACCATAATTTTGTTTAAACTTGAAAGGTTTAGAAAGGTTTTTGCAATAGAAATAAAATTATAGAAAATAGAAAGTTAAGTGAACAATATTTCGAAACAGAAGCGAAAAAGGGAATAAACCAGATGATATAAGTTTTAGTGCACTGCCATGAAGTAACGTGTAATTTCTTTTTCAGTCCGATATAAATAAGTTATTGTGAAAACACATGAATGATATAGTTATATTTAACTTAAAATTGTTGCATATATTGTTTAATGGAGGTTGAAAATTATTCACAGTAAATTTTGGTCAGTATTTATAACGCTTGATTGAAATATTGAGTTAATATTTGAAGTAGAATAACAAACAATTGGAAACAGAAAAATGTTTAACATGCAATAAAATTCTATAAATAAATTCTCCAGCGGTTTTATGTGAACAATTTTTTCACTAATTATGTGTGAATTTATACAAATTAAAATTATTCGTAATTCAAAATCGTTTTGTTTCCAAAGTGTAAAACATAAAATTTTCTCTTTACGCCATCCTTACGTTTTTAAGTTTAGTAGGGACTCAGGATCGAGCCTGGTTTTGTTTGGGTGGTTTGTAAACATGGATGTCGTATCGACAGTTTAATTTATCAGTCAAAGATAGGCCAAGGCATACCTAAACGACTAATTCAAAATATTTAAGCTTAAGGGTACTAACGTAAAAATAAACACGAAGCATTCTCAAGGAAAATGTACCGGGAGTATCGTTAAGGTCAGCCAGCGGCTAATGTCCAAAATTGTTCAACATAACATACCTTCCCTATTGATTTTATGAAGAAACACACTTTTCGATTTGTATTTAAAAGTTCGCCATATAGCGATCAAATTTTAAAGTGGAAAATAATTTTAGTAGAGTCAATGCAAATTGTAATTTTCTCTCAAAAAAGGGAATCATTTAAAGAATTAATTATTTATTCCTACTGTACGAAAACAAGTAAACAGAATACATAATGGTAATTGGAATTTCTTTATGGTGGCATAAAGAATGCACCTGTCATATTCTCAAGTGCCTACCGGATGTCTCACGACCCTGGGGAGGAATGCGGTGCAGTCAGAAACGTGACCGAAGAAATTTTATATAGAGAAATTAATTTTATTATCAGGCTCCTTTAATAAAATTATTTGGACCTTTATTTTAGACATTGCTTCTTAAAATATGATTAGTTATTTAGATAATTATATTAAAAAAATCAACAATTTTTAAAAAAATTGCTTGGGTCCATAATTATTGGTATTCATTAAAAACAAACATAAAATGAAATTAAATTAAAAATTAACGAAATCGTCCTTGAAAAAATGTCCAAAATTATTTATAAAGTCGAAACTTTTTTAAAGAGAAGGAGGGGAGGAAGGAAAGGGAGGAGGAAGAGGAGGAGGAGAAAGAGGAGGAGAAAAGGGGGTTTTGTCCCAACATCGCGCTAAAATTTCGCAATAATTTTTTTATTGTGTTTTAGCTCCTGGTTAAAATTATGTACTTAGTAAACACTGTACTATATTTTTAAATCACCTAGTTTTGAAACTCACGTGAATATTGAAACGTATTTAGCAGTGTTTTTATATTCCAATCAGCCATCCATCATCTTTTCTGCGAACTTGTTCCTTAAGATCGATATCATAATATTATCTTCCTACTTGTAATGTCACCAGAAAGAAACACACTATTATAATTTTGATACAAATAAGGAATAAGCAGTTCAGTAACCTCTGGGATAATTTGATATACTTACATCACACTACACTTCGCGTGACGTACTGCATTTGCTTAATTGACTTAATTTTTTATGAAGGTTCAGGAATTTTTGTTAGATGATATTGTGTGACAAAATTTCATTTTATCGATTGCACTTAAAATGGGAAAACAAAGTATGTATTTGCATGATGAAATCGAGTGACATCAGTTTTTGGGAATTAGTCACCTTCGATATATTCATTTGTTCAGAAAGTGCGTCTGAAGATGAGTCAGACAAAATGCTACAATAAGTGCTTTATAAGTCAATTTCCATAATAATTAGGGAAAACGAAATTGAAATTTATGAATTCTACACATTTTGTATTTTTCTGATGTATTTCTACCGTCTTAAACAGTGCTCAACTTTTACCTCTGAGATATTGTCTTGTTCATTCCCCATCCTTATTACCATCTCATTACCATATTTTAATAAAAGCCCCTTACACGTGTACATATCTTGCTAAAAAGTTTTACTTCATGTTAAAACAGGTTGAACTTTTTCATCAACTTTTTTGCTTAACTTTATTACTGAAGCGTGCTTTTATGAAGCAATTAGGAGGAAAATTTTATTTATAAACTTTGCAGTCACCTAGGTAGCTAGGCCTTTGATATATCTTCGTGTCACGAGTTAGTTTATCGATGATAACTGAATTATTTATTCTATTACATTACATCCATACTTCCATAATCTATTTTTGGTCTCTCCGCAGTTTCATTTTAACAGGTGCTTTCTCATTTTCTAGAGGCTTCCAAATGGTTTTACCGTTATTATTAAGCCTCTCCCAGAAGAAATACGTTGCGTAGCGCTGTGCGACAGAATAGCGCAAAATATTTATACCGAACCTTCAAAAATCTAGACAATAACTCATATACCGGGTGATTAAGAACGTATCTAAAAAATTATGGGAACAGATGCGTCATGAAAAATAGCGTCAATATCGTAAAACACAATTTTTTGTTGAGATTGGAGAGTTTACGCTGTAAACAATTACCTATCATTTTTATTATCTAATGGTAACCTACTGAAAATAATATGTGTTATGTAATATAATACAATTATTTTTATTGTATTTTTTATATCTGATTGGCTTATAAACTGATACGCCTATGGACTGTTGCTCACGATTTTTTCGTCTTAGATTGTAATTCTTGCTTTTACAGCAGTCAGGTTTACTCCTTGTTAGAAACAATTTGGGCCCAAGCATAATACTTTTTACTTTTTATATTATATGGTAGTTGCTCTGATCCCACAGTCGAGTTTTGTGGCGGTGTGTGGGTCAATAAGTTTTTCAATAAACTCATGTGCCCGTAGTCATGTGGTCTGGACCAAGCTTTAAGTCGCCATGATATTAGTAGAATTAGTAGAACAATGCCACTGACCACGTTGGCCAATTACTATCGACAGACGGAATATGGGGTCAATGTTAAGATTTGTTTAAAGTCGTTCGATTTACAAGACGGTTAGTACATCCTACGACTTCCATTTTTGACAAGTGGTACTGCCAAGTGAAAGTTTCTACTGGGCTCTCTATACACGTAACGTAAGTTAGAGAAAATTTGCCAGCTGTCACACATCGGGTGAATACAGTCACTATGGGTTAAATAAGACCTAAACAATTGTTTTGAAATTGAACGGCATCACTTTAAATTATTCCTTTCATTAAAATAAGACGAAAGGTTTGTAGTGTGCAAATGCTTTGTTATACGCTGCCTTAAAGATAATTTACACGAATTTTTAGTATATTTCAAAGAAAAATTAGTGGATATATTTGGATGACCAATTGCGTAGTTACAGACATCAGCTAATTTAATTGCAATTAGTATCATTTTCATTTATCTACAAGGTGTTACAAATTAATAGGTCAAGCCTTTAACCACATATTCTTTGAAATAAAATAATAATACTTTTCTTATGCCACTTTCATTTCGAAGCTCCATTTTCAAAATACAAAGTGTTAAAATAAAAAAAATTTAAATATTTTTATCTTCAGTGCTTTCTGTGACTTTTTGTTTAAAATATCAAAGTATGAACGCAGAAAAGGGGGAGAAAATCGGGGGGAGGGGGTGGTCATTTGTCAGTACTGCAACCCGCTTTCCTCCGTTCATGCTTTGACATGTTAGATTAAAATTACAAATAAAGTGTGCCGACTTAAGATAAAAACGAGTGCCAAAATTCAAACAAAAATTTTATTTTGACACTCTGTATTGTGGGAATGGAGCTCCGAAATAATAATAATAATAGTTTTCTGTTGACTCTCAAAGTCTGTTCATTTATAACTGAATCACCCTGTATAAACTATTTTGCACTCTTGTACGATACCTACAAAAAAAACGGCCTCAATCATCGCAACCTTGTCTCGTTAACAAAATCTGTTTGCCTAGAATTCCCATTTTCACAGATTATCGTATCTCATAAGCTTTTCCGGTATAACAACACTGATTTTAGTTATAGACAAGAATACAGCATTAAAAACTACCTACTAGCGTTGAAAATAGTCAGAATATTAACTCTGCTAAGTGTAATAATTAATTTTAAATAAATGTTATTGATTTTAAGTGTACGTTAATTTTCACATAGCGTGAACATTAATACAGCAGTTCTTTATTGTTGTATGTAACTGTTTTTACGGTCATTACTGCAAAAATTTTATTCTAACGGGGATCTCCGCTCTGTATTGATAACTATTATATGAAATAAGGAGTAGCTTTTAAATGGTGTGCATTTTGGTATATCAAGCAAATTTGTAATTTCTATTACTGTATTTCAAAACTCGATTAAATTTAATCTAAATCAAATTTTATAACAAATCTAAAATTGATAAAACTGCCCATAAGTTGTTTGTGGTTTAGTTTTAATAAAAAGCAGATAAATTCTCTAAACTTTCGAAAGCAATGTTTTCGAAAGCAATGTTTTCGAAAGCTTAGTGAAGTTATCTGTTTTCCATGAAAACCAAAGTACATAATTACGGTTTAAGGAGATCCTAAGTGATCATACATTTCGAGTACACTGACAGACAACAAAATAGTTGGATTCTGCACGCACTTTAAGAGTTCTCACCGACTACTTGGGTAATTACATTTAATAAGTTGATCTTATAACACAACACTTAAATTTGTTTTATTTGTTAATTTGCATAATTATGTCGAATATTTTTGCTGTTGTCGCTATTAAATGTAGGTCTTATTATACATCTGCTAAAGCTACGAGAAGTTATTACTCGAAGAACCTTGACAAAATATAAAAATCTAAAGCAGGTAATTATTAGGATTTACGAACATAAATCGCAATGCATATACCTAAATACAACGCACTGTACACTGAAAAAAGTACATGTTTGCCATTTGGCATTCGAAATGGACTTATTTTAACTCGTCGCATGAATGTACTGTCTTATTTCCAAAAACATTTTCTTCATCGAAAATACAGTATGCGCCAAAAGTATGGAATAAATTCAATAAAAACGAAACAATTATTTTTTGGGAAAAATCCTCGAATAGGTCGATTTTTAATTTAAAAAATACATATTTTAGCGTAAAATGCGATTTTCTAATGTCATTTGTTTTCGAGTAATGACGTCATCGATTTTTTTCCTTGATTCTGAAAGATCGTTTAATTCTCTATCAGACAGTACTAAAATTTTGTCCTCTTACATAGGAAAGTTTTCGAGTAAATGACGATTGAATGTCAGAAAACGTAAATCAATTAAAATAAAACAAAAACGTTATCAAGTTTAGTTTTTCGAATTCCATAGTTCTTTTATGGATCACGTAGGTGAAAATCTTTGCAAAGTGTCATTGTCACACCGACTTTCTAATAAGTATTGTAAGCGACATAGAAATTATTATTCAATTTAAAGTATTATGGCACATTTAACTGTTACTCAAAGAATTGAAATTTTAATTCTTATCGGATGCGGGAATATGACTAGAACTCAGCAGGAAGTTTGCTATTTATTTAATGAAAAATACCCAGATCGCCCTATCAGCCAATCAACAGTCAGTAAGGTAGATTCTAAATTTAGAGAAACTGACAATGTTGTAAATATTCCAAAACCTGGACGTCCAAGCATTAATGAAAATCAGAAACAGAACATTTTGATAAGTATGGTGGATAATCCTCATAATTCTTCACGATTGGTTGCATTAAAAATGACACTAGTCAGAGCACAGTGCTACGTATCTTGAGGAAGGAAAAATATCATCCCTACAAAATTCAACTTGTGCAGGAACTCAATGAAGATGATCCCGATCGCCGCTTACACTTTTGCGAAATTCTAATGGATTTATGTCAAGGAAATAGAAATTTACACCGGCAAATACTTTTTTCAGATGAGGCCGCATTTTGTCTGAATGGTACAGTAATCCGTCAAACTTGCAGATATTGGAGTCGGGAAAATCCTCATTGGATGGCAGAGGCACATACCCAACACCCTCAGAAATTAAATGTGTGGGTTGGAATAGTTGACGACAGAATAGTAGGGCCTTTCTTCTTTGAAGGAACCCTTACAGGACAAAGATATTTAGAGTTTCTAGAAAATGACCATGTTCCAGCCCTTGCAGTAATTTTTCCTAACGATAATGACCCTGACATTCCTGACGATACACTATGCGCGCCCTGTACGAGATTTTTTGGACAACTGTTTTCCTGGGAGTTGGCTCGGCAGACGCGGACCGATAGAATGGCCTGCAAGATCGCCAGATCTTACACCTCTTGACTATTTTTTATGGGGATACTTGAAGTCAAAAGTGTACATTAATAAACCACGCAATTTAGAAGAACTTCAAAATCGCATTCGGGACGAAATACGCAGAGTTACCCCAGAAATCATTTATAATGTGCAAGAAGAATTTCTTCACAGACTTGCGCATTGTCAAGAAGTTGGTGGATGGCAATTCGAACATTTATTTTAAGTATAAAATTTGATCAATTGTATTTTATTTTACATACCTCAGAATTGTTACTTTTTTATGGATAAAATTTACGTTTTCTAACATTCAATCGTCATTTACTCGAAAACTTTCCTATGTAAGAGGGCAAAATTTTAGTACTGTCTGATAGAGAATTAAACGATCTTTCAGAATCAAGGAAAAAAATATGGTGTTGCCATTTAAAAAAAAATCGATGACGTCATTACTCGAAAACAAATGACATTTGAAAATCGCATTTTACGGTAAAATATGTATTTTTTTTAAATAAAAATCGACCTGTTCGAGGATTTTTCCCAAAAAATAATTGTTTCATTTTTATTGAATTTATTCCATACTTTTGGCGCATACTGTATAAGCTTAACTATTCACACGACGCACATACAAAATTCAATTTCTTGAAAACCGAGCGAAGTAAACTTTTCCTTAATTTAGTTATACCTTAAAAAAATCTACCAGAAATAAGCGAGATAGCGAAGCGATTTTACTCCACTATCATGTCAGTCGCGACTCATAGATTTATAATAATAGATGAGTAGCAACATTAATAGTATACATTAAAAAAATATCAAAAAAACACTGGATCATAAAATATAAAAACATTTTGACGAATTCGAATATTGTGCCACACGCCACACCCGCTACTTTTAGTCCACTATACGCGTCCCCGTTGTCATAACAACAGTCGTAAAATGTAAACTATATATTTTTATCTAAAACAAACAGATGGAATAGTATGTAACAAAAATTATTGCATTGTGTCTACTAATTGCAATGATAATGAATTATATATAATTTCCCTTCATATTACATATTACAAACATTTTTTAAAACAAACTGTACGTTCCGCTGTTGAAAAGTATCAAAAACAGTCGAGTGTAAATTATACATTTTCTTTGTATGTAAAGGGTTGAAAGTGTGGCCTGTGGTTGAAAGCCACAAACAAATATTTTGATGAACTGAGATAAAGCAGGTGTTTTTTTGTACGTAATACGAATTCTAAATGCGTGTCTTTATTAGCCAACGATGGAAAGTAAACGTTATCATTTTAAACCACGAATTTTTGACAGAGTGGATTAATAACTCCAGAACACTTTATCGTGTAAATGTTACAAAAGAAATTGTCATCGCGTTCATTATGTAAGCAGCCTCAAGAATGAAAGACACTATGTATTTGGGCTCGGCATCTGAGTACTATAATCTGAAAGAATATATAAAGTGTGAGTACAATTTTACAATGTTATATCCGTCCGCATATTTACAACGTATTATCATTTTGGTTCAATATACAAACCATTCCATTTTTGCAATAACTTTGTTCTAAGTACATATACAAGCGCTTGTATATCTGACCAAAAACAACTAAAAACTTAACGAAAACGAATAGTTTTTCTATAAATACATTTAAAGGAAAAGTGGCCGCGGATGAAACAGAAGTACAGTCTATCTCCCTCGCACGTGGGCTCGCTTCAGCAAAGTACATCCTGACATTCCATACCATTAACGCCGGTATAGGATTTTCGCGCGCTTTCTTAACTTCGATAATTCGTTTGATTCTATTGTTTTATAGTCGAGATTTAAACAGGGGAGTGAAAAGTAATGAATAAATTCATTATTTTTGAAATTGAGAAGTTTTCGAAAAAATCCCCTGGCACGTTGATTTTGTTTTTAAAAAAGGCACTCTTTGACATACGACCCACATTTGTGACGTCATCGTTGTTCGAGATATGACGTCATCGACAATTTTTTTAAATAGCAACCCCCAATTTTGACCATGCCATTTGAAAAAAGGTGTCATTCTACATACATACATACATCTTGAAAAATTATGGTGTTACGTAACAAAAATTTCAAGAAAATAATGTTTGAAGATTTTAAAATCTAATTTTCACAATACTGAAATTGATAATGATTATGTAAAAAATCGACTAAATTAAATGTTCAAATTGTGCACCGTTGGCTGCCTGACAGTAGCCAAGACGATTAATAAATCCTTTTACATTATCAATAACTTCACGAGGTATACGATGTACCTCGTGACGAATTCTTGCTTTTAAATCTTCTAAATTAACCGGTCTAGTAACGTATACTTTGCTTTTTAAGTATCCCCACAAGAAATAATCTAGGGGTGTCAAATCTGGCGATCTGGCTGGCCATTCAATCGGCCCCCTTCTCCCTATCCAACGATTCGTGAACAGCTCATCTAAATAAGCAGAGACAGGTGTTGCATAATGGGGAGGTGCACAGTATTGTGAAAATTAAATTTTAAAATCTTCAAACATAATTTTCATGAAATTTTTGTTATGTAACACCATAATTTTTCATGATGTATGTATGTATAATGACACGCTGTTTCAAATGACATGGTCAAAATTGGGGGTTGCTATTTAAAAAAATTGTCGATGACGTCATTTCTCGAACAACGATGACGTCACAAATATGGGTCGTATGTCAAAAAGTGCCTTTTTTAAAAACAAAATCGACGTGCCAGGGGATTTTTTCGAAAACTTCTCAATTTCAAAAATAATGAATTTATTCGTTACTTTTGGAAAGCACTGTATATGAAATAAGTGTTTCTTTAGTCGTGAAAAGTGAATTTGTGAATAAGTGAAAGTGCAATACATTGTAATAATTTTATAACCTATATTATAACAGTGTGAACTGTATAATTTTTAGTATACAGTAGTATTCAGTCAAAATGTTATTGTGATTGTTTTGATATTAAATGATGGAAAATATTCCAGAACCTTCAACATTTCAAAACAAAAAAAGTTTTCGTATTCCAGTTGGAGAAAAAAAACCATATTGCAAGTTTTCAAGTGTCTTTTAAAAGATCATCCGCGTCCAAAGGATGAGTCAAAATCAAACATTTGCAGAATTTTGAGAGAAGTTTGTTATTACCGTTGGTCAAAGTAAAAAAATTGTTGTCAATTATGTATTGTTTGACACAATTTATTATACAACAAAATAGAGGCACTAACAATCCCGTATTTTTTAAAATAAATTGTTTTTAGAAACAAACTGTTTCTGCATATCCTTTACCTTATAATACATTTTTTTTATCTGAATTATTAAAAAAAAAATACACTCATCATTTTATGTTAGATAGAAATATATTTATCTACCTGTATCTACTGATAAAACACAATAGAGATGGGATGGTTCATATGATCAAAAAATAAAAAAAAAAGGTTGAGTCACACATTTTTGTGTTGAAATTATTAAATTTAGCCAATGATGAAGATAACCGTAAAATTTAATGAAGAAATACAATTTATTTCAAGGTATCTAGAAGTAGAAACATTTTTTTCACCAAAATATTATTCTTCCGCTTCATTTACTATGTAGTTGTTGTAAATTAATGATCTGAAACGTAATTTCATTTAAAGTTATCAATAAAAAAATACTGAATACTTCGGTATTAGCTAACTGCAAATTTAAAACAAAGTTATTACAATTTAATTTACCATTTAGTTCACCTAATTAGTGTTACTGTTTTGCTCAGTTATGACACAGAGCTATAAAATCATTCTTAACGTGTCATTTAAGTAAATTGTTTTTGTTGATCCCCTCTAGTTTTGAAGCAACTGGAGTTGTCATTTAGCTATACAGTGTGTTCCACAACGGACGGCTGCGATCTGTATATGGGAAAATGTATACAAGATGATTCTGAAAATTAGTTACCTACCTAGGTCGACACTTTTTAAAATTATTTTCACGTTTTCATTTTTTGATTCTACGTTAAATTTAAGTCCGGAAATGTCTCGTTTTGGAGATACAGGTTGTTTAAAATGTTCTGTCTAGTCTTCATTTTTCGGAAACTGATCTAGATATTGAGATAAGATTTCGTACACAACAGTGTATAGTAAAGAGCTACTTTTACGTGTATAAATTTCTCTTGTAATATACTAGCATCAGTGGTGTTCGTGTCGTTAAATACTCATTTTTTAGCAAAAAAAAATTGTACGCCACTGAATTTTGGACAAATTGGTATCGCATTCTTAAAGCCAAGTTAATTCTGCTTAAAAAGTGTCTCTTGGACTGTTTCCTCCTGATGCGCCGTTTTAGAGATAAAAATTAATTTATTAAAGTGGGAACACGCTGTAACTTTTTATGACTGCTGATAAAAATTTGAAATTGGGTGGGTTTATACTAGATGGTGCCATGAATTCTTTGAGGTCATTTCGGATTTCATGACATTTCCGGTTTGACCGGAAATGACCGTAAATTTATATTTTTTAATGGGACACCTTGTATTTTTTGACATTTTTGGAATCAGCGGATCATTGTACGTATGGTAGGGCCAATTTTCTACACATTTTCTGGATGTAAGTAATTTTTTTAATTTTTAAAAATAAAACTAGAACGCCGCGACTGGCAGAAATTGTTTCCTTTTCTGACGGATTTTAAAAATTGTTGTACCACAAAATTCAGAAAAAAATCCTTTATTAAAAAATCAATAGGGCCCACCCTCTTTACATTTGAAAAAAATGAAATTAAGGAAATACAATAAATCGAAATTTTTAGTGGTAATAACTAAAAAAATGTACAAAAATATTCAAATTTAGAATTTTTCCCATAATTGCAAACAAAAAAGAAAACAATTTTTGACAGTCGCGGCCTTCTAGTTTTATTTTTAAAAATTAAAAAAAAATACATACAGAAAATGTGTCACGAAATTGGTCATACCATACGTAAAATGATCCGCTGATTTCTAAAATGTCAAAAATACAGGGTGTCCTGTTTAAAAATATAAATTTACGGTTATGTCCGGTCAAACTGGAAATGTCATGAAATCCGAAATGACCTCAAAGAATTCATGGCACCATACTGACGATAAGTAACCAAACTTTCAGTATCACCCTGTATATATTTTTCCTCTTATCGATCGTGACCGTTCGTCATGGAACACACTGTATTTAAGACAAAATACTAATTGAAAAAGTACAGTATTACCACTATGTTACATTAGAAAATTTAGATGTAACAAATACAGATAACAAGCATCCTGCAAACCTATATTTAGGCAGATTATAATTATTCATCAATTCTTGTTAGAGTAATGTGTCACAAGCGTATCTCGTTCTAAAATGGCGCCTCAATGTAGATAAAACGGGCAATTTAATTTGTGTCGACTCGCTAATTTGTTTTATAAAAAAATATATATTACATCACTAGGTTAAAGGTTCCATTCACACAACCTATTGCCTTATCAATTACTGATGCTAGCTGCAAAATTCACTATCCGAAAATGGGTCCACTGTTTAAAATAAAATGTGTAATTTTTGTAATGCAGTTACAGTTTCTTTACAATACCCTGTGTGAGTCCACAAATGAACAGAATTAGCTTTAAAAGCCGAGTTTAGGTTACACATATAAATTTAATGGAGTTTCCTCGAGTACACAGCAAAATTAATTAATAACTTCCAGTCAGATTCTCCCTCAATAATGCATCTGATACGATAAAGTTTATGGGTAAAAAGTGAATAAGCAACGAGAAACCGAATACTCGTTAAAAATCATGAAATTGAGAAGAATGTATAATCTGTATCTACATTATTCTGGTTTTTTTCGATATCAGATATATGAAATTTGAGAAAATTGATGAAAAATTGAAAACAAGGCCGTTATTGTATTAATATTTCTTGTATATGTTTTGAATGATTTTTAATATACCAGTATACAGGGCTGCCTGGCTGGCCATTCTCAGAAAAAAAAATATTACAAAAACTAATGAGATAGAAAAAAAATGAAAAATTATTGTAGGTATTCGAACAACAAACCTAAAGCGTACTCGTGGATTATTGTCCAGGAAAGAATTTTATTTTTATTTTTGTAGTTCGATTTTATTTTTGTTTTTTGAAATTACTACAAACGAAAAAAATGTTACTACAAACGATAATCTATAAGAATCACAAAGAAAAAATTGAAAAGTCGGGTACCAGGTTCACATGGCCCAAAACAGCGAAATATAGACCCGAATCGATTTTATTTTTGGATCGATTTGCTAAAAAATCGAATCGAAATATCGAATCGAAATAATGAATCGAAATATAGAATCGGATCGAGATATTGAACTAAATATAAATGTCGAATCGATTCGATAGTAGACCAGAAAATCCTTATACCGATTATAATTCATTGGAACATCAATTTGAATTGAATCTGAAGATTTATGTATAGCTTTAAATTGCTGGATTTTATATTAACTTTACTAATATATCGATTCGAATCGATTTTATTTTTTATTCGATTTGCCAAATAAATCGAATTGAAATATCGATTCTGATATATTGTATTGAATCGAAATATCGAATCGATTCGACAGTAGACCAAAAAATCGTTACATCGATTATAATTCATTTATCGAAAAATCAAATTGAAATATCAATTCGATCGAATCTGAAGATTTATGTGTAGCTTTAAATTGCTGGATTTTGTATTAACTTTACTGACATATCGATTCGAATTGATTTTATTTTTGAATCGATTTACTAAAAAAATCGAATGAGATTATCGAATCAAAACAACGTATCGAAATATCGAATCGGAGAGAGATATTGCATTGAATCGAAATGTCGAATCGATTCGATAGTAGATCAAAAAATCGTTATATTGATTAGAATCCATTTATCGAAAAATCAAATTGGAATATCAATTAATCTGAAGATTTATGTGCAGCTTTAATTGATGGATTTTGTATTAACTTTACTGATATATCTATTCGAATCGATTTTATTTTTGAATCGATTTGCTAAAAAATCTAATCGGATTATCGAATCGAAATATCGAATCGATTCGATAATAGACCAAAAAATCGTTATATCGATTAGAATTCACTTATCGAAAAATCAAATTGGAATATCAATTCCAATCGAATCTAAAGATTTATGTGTGGCTTTAAATGACTGGATTTTTTATTAACTTTACTGATGTATCGAAGTCAATATTTTCTGTGATGTTTAGGTTTATTAAATATTAAATCATCTTCATAAACTACAATATACAATTTCTTAAGACGAGACATGTAAAAAGTAACAAGTAAATGTCAATCTAAGAAAATCTAATGGATGCCCCATTTAAAAAATCGAATGTCGAAGTAATTTCTCTTTAAACTACGCCCAACTGTTGATTCAAATAAATTAGTTCTATAATTAGATGTTTCGATTCAATTTAGTTCGATTCGAATTGATTAGCCATTCGATATTTCGATTTGACATCTTCGATGGATCGATTCAAAAATACAAATCAATACTCGGATTCAAATAAAACCATAAGATTCGATTAATCGATATGAATCGATTCGTTATTTCGCGAATAAGGCCTAGTTGTAGCAGGTTTGTACACTAAATATGGCCGCACCGTATATATACGTCACTGCTGAACCCTTGTTTGTTTTAAATTTTTTTCATTTTAATTTTCGGAGACGACTTACTACGGTCTTATTACGGAAAGAGACTTGTTTACTCAGCAGTAAATAAATACATTGTCGTTGAAATTCATAATTTTAATATTAGGAATATTCTTAAATTAAAAAGATGTTTGTCATTACGCTTAGCTTTTATGTTTATTAAAACTTTTATATCTTAATATTACCTTTTTTTTCAATTAGAAAATGTTTTGCTTTATTAAATACATAAATTTATACCCTTATTAAAAGTTGGAAGATGATGTAAGGAGGGTAGACGTCAGGAGAGGTTGGGAACAAAAAATTGTTATTTTGTAGACGCAGATATTCTAAATCATAATTTTTTTCACTGGGTAGCCTTGCGAACTCAAAAAACAAGTATTACACTCATAAAAAGCGTTAAAGAAAATATCTACTAACTATCCCCGTTATCTATTTTTTTCTGATAAAATTATATCGTACCAGCAACTTCTACTATTTCTGAAATACACCCACGGAACAAAATTTAGTTCTGACTTTAAAACACTGTACATTGGTAACGATAAAACAGTTTTGTATGAATAATGAACAATTTAAAACTATTTCCGTAACATGCCAAGGAGTTGGACATCTAAAACAGTAAATCCGTATAGTGAGTAATACAGGGTGATTCACAATTCAGAAGCGGTCTTTCACATAAAGTTTTTATACAGTACGCTTATATTAGAAATGTACAAGGTGGTCCGTAAATAATGGTCCATGGAGACATACTAGATTTTCAAGTATTACGATTTAAGCCAACTTGTCTTAAAAAAAATGTTGAAAATAAAAAAATACAGAGTGCCAGTTATGATTTAAAAAGTAATTTTTTTGTAATAATTATACTGTCTGTGAATGCATGAACTTCTAAAATTCATCCAAAAATCCAAAATCTGAAGTTTCTAACTAAAATAGTACATGCTCCAAAACAGTGTTCATATAAACCTATGTCCATAATTTCCAGTTATTTCATTCACTAGTTTATAAAATATTTAAAAAAATAAAAAAGAATGTGTAAGTTTAACACCTTGCATCTTTTTAACGAAGCGTTACGAGGTTTCATTCTTAGTCGCCATTTGTAAATCACCCTGTATATTCTCTCGACTCAAAGTAAATCCGTATAGTGACTAATATATTTTCTTGTTCTCTCCGTACAGCTTTTAATAAACAAGAACTTGAGTGTTCTAAAACCACTTTGAGAACTCCCTTGAAGTTACCAGGTTTCCGTATGTAAGATTATTATGTTTTTTCAAGTACCTCTTATTATAAAAGGGCAGGATATTTTTTATTACACGTCTGCCTACGCTACTGCTTAAATGAAGATCTTTTGTTTCTCGGATCCGCGAAGCCATTTAACTAATCTTTCTTTTGTATATTCGAATAAGAAAATTAATTAAAAAAAGTATTTACGTGAAAGAGATTTTTCTCGGAGGCTTTGTCATCGTTGAACGGACTGCTTTAACGGCGGATTACACATTGTGAATCATATTTTACTAAAGCGGTTGCTAAATTGAGATACACAATAATTTACATACTAATAAAAATTCCGAGTCCATAAAATATATTCGGAACTGTTTTATTTATGTTTATGTACATAACGTTATTCATGACATCAGTCATTTTGAAGACCCTAAAATAACTTAGATGATATTCGAAACTGTCAACATACGATTTTCGTCAATCAAAACAAAAAAACAAATTTGTGGCTTAAGGACGGCTCTGTAAGTACTTGGGGGCGCTGAACACACTGATGCAGTCCATTTTTGTTCAGTAGCTTCGTTGTCGAAAAAAACATTCTCTCGAAAACCACTACACTGGTTACTATCACTTTCACTACAACGTCACACAATAACGATTAACCGTCGGTTATTAAGGTAAGGTTAAGGTAAGGTGCATTATCCATTACGAACATAGAACTATGTTCCATTTGTGACTAAACAGTGCTACACAGTGTCATCGTATGGTATTCATTTATCTATGTTTCGTCTTTATAATATACTCTTCGACTCAGATTTCGACCTTCTAATATTTCTCAGCTATATCACTATTTCGTCTTTTTCTATCAGCATACTCTTTCAATTTCGGTTTATAAAACAAGAATTCATGCTAGACATAATTCGCAAAAACACCCTTCTCCCCCGATTTACAAATTTTATGTAAATATTTGGATTTTTTAAGAAGTTATCTACAAATATCGAAAATAAAATTTTAACATTGACACCCTGTATTTTTTTTATTATGCGATTTTTCGATTTTTTTCACCTAAGGAATCTGTGGTCTCATTTTTGCTACTTCATTTAAAACCACCCTGTATACAGGGTGTTAAAAAAAGAGTGTAAAATATTTAAGGAGGTAATAGCACAGTACATAAAGACCAGTAGAAACACTCACGCCGAAATAATAAGTCGCGCATAGCAGCTCGCGCATCCATTTCAAGCTGCAGAGACCTCAGTTTACATCCAACTCTGGGAGTGCGAACATCGATTATACAGAGCCGTATTAAAGCAATATTTTGGGTCTGATCGAGGAACGAGTCGCTGCGCAGCAGTTAGATGTTTAAATATATCATCTATAAATAATAATTTAAGTTTCCTTAAATTTCCTAAATACATAAATAAGTAATAAGTAATCTATAATATACTCTGCTATTGCCTTACCTATTAACTTATTTATTAAGTATAACATTGGAATATAAATCCTTCTCATGAAAGTGAAGTTTAAAATATACATATTTGTATTTTTCACAAATACAAATTTTTATTTTAGAGCAAAGTTCTGTGCAGAGGCTTCTAATAGAGAAGATTTATTAGAAGAGCTGCTTAGGATTAATAGTTCATACAAATTATGTCAAATACATTTTTAAAATTATATGTTTTCTAACGATTCGCGCAATAGATTACGCAAAGAGGCCGTTCCAACGTTTCCTGCACAAGACGGCTCATCTTCAAATTATGTAGATGATCATATTTCTTGTAGTCACTATAATGAGAGTAAGTCTCAAAAAAAAATAATATAAAATAATTTTTTTCTAAATCTCCAACCTAACAATTTTCAAGGTTAAGTAAACATAATTTTTCTGTTCTGAAAAATACTTGTCTTCTGGTTTACGTAGATCATTTAAGACAAAAAAAAAATCATAATAAATTATTTGTCCACTAAACTTCAAACGTCAAATTTTAAATTTAAAAAAAACCCCAAAAAAATGTTATCACTAATAACAAAAAAAGTAAGTAAATAAATAAAAATGTTTTGTAGTGCAATAATATATATTTTAAACTCTTTTTTTTTAAAGAGTCCAAAGAAGTAAATTGAATTTTCACACTGTATGTTAGTAGCAGTAAATGATAGTATATAATACATGTTGAATTACCCATTTATAACTGTATAATGAATTATTACATAATGTGGATAGATATAACGTAAACTTTCATGTTGAATAACTACGCTTTCACGCGCAAATAAAAAATTCTTATTCCGGTCCTGATCACCGATTCTGTAAATTCTATCGGATGCGCTATCGCACTCACATTTCGAGGTCACCGCAGAAAACTGAAAGCAGTTCAAAGTGCCGACAACGGAGTGAAACTGCTGGTCTACCTATGCTGTGGTAATAGTATGAACCAAAATAAGCAGAAAAGTCCCAATAATCATGGGTCTGCAAAGTAACGGTTGCGGACATATGGAATATTTTATGTTAGCCACTTTTGTATTTTGCAAAAACGTTGTGTATTTTCCTCGGTATTTTCTTATAATAGTTGGTTGATGTTTAGTAAAATAAACAGTACGTATTTGACAGTTGTTCTCAGTACACAAGTTTTCTTTTGCTATGGCTGGTTACTCTAACGCAGAATTAACAGACATGCATTTTATGTATGGTCGTGCTAATGGGAACGCCACCGAAGCGCGACGTCTTTATGCTGACGCTTATCCAAATCGCCAGATTCCTTCACAACGCATGTTTGGAAGAATTCACCAAAGATTGCGTGATACCGGTTCCTTGAGCAAACAGTGCCATTTATCCGGAATACCAAGGTCGGTATCCACTCCTAGAGCAGAAGAAGAAATTCTAGCACTGGTAGAGAAGAATCCAGGTACGAGTGTGCGGAGAATAACAGCCGAGGTAGGAATTAGTGGTCCTCTTGTTTGGAGAATCCTTCGCGAGCAACTGCTTTATCCATACCATGTGCAACGAGTACAGGCCTTAAATCCAATAAATGATTATCAAGCACATTTGGTTTTTTGCCGCTGGTTTCTACGTCATGATGCTGAAGACCTCGTTTTCTTGCAAACATTCTTTTTACTGATGAGGCCGGGTTCACAAGAAATGGAGTGTTTAATTTTCACAATACGCATATTTGGGTCCACGAAAATCCTCATGCTCTAATAGAATCTGGACATCACGCACGCAAATGTTTTCATTAAACATTTGGATGGGTATTGTAGGTGACAGGTTTCTAGGTCCTGCTGTTTTACCAAACCGATTAACAGGCGCTGCTTACCTCAACTTTCTGCAGAACACACTATTTGAGTTTTTGGAAGACATTCCTTTGAATCAGAGGCAACAAATGTGGTTCCAGCATGATGGTGCTCCAGCTCATTTTTCCATGGCCGTTAGAGAACATTTACACCAAACTTTTCCACATAGATGGGTAGGAAGGGCCGGACCTGTTTTATGGCCTCCAAGATCGCCCGATCTGAACCCTCTAGATTTCTTTGTTTGGGGATATTTGAAGACATTAGTGTATGGTACTCCTGTAAATAGCCTGGAAGAGCTGCAGCTACGGATTAATCAAAAGTGTCAAGAAATCCAAACCAAGGAGGGTGTTTTCGAAAGAGTTCGAATATCGTTGGGACGAAGATGTCGTGCCTGCTTGGGAATGGACAGAGGGCACTTTGAACATCTTCTCTTACTTTGTTTTTTGTTTGTTAAAAGCTTCCTTTGTCGGTTTATTCCTAATAAAATAAAATGTTTGAAAAACGAATAGTGGTCCATACTTTGGGGACCCATGTTTATTAAGACTTTTCTGCTTATTTTGGTTCATACTATTACCTCCTGAAATATTTTACACTCTTTTTTAACACCCTGTATAATGTGAGCGTGTATCACATGAATTACTTTCTACTATTTTCTAATCCGAACTATAGTAAACAGTAAAAGCTACGCCCTTGGCATTCTCAATTCATTGTCGCGTCGTTTTGGGAGAATTAAACACAGACTGAAAGCTGACAGATTTTGTCATCCAGGCAGTCCCTCATTACCAACTGGAAAAAGAAGTTTCCCAGTGTCGAGCCGCAGTCACAACAGCTTGGATGGACATACCATGTCTCTTGTCCTGAAATATTACTCACAGCGACCTAACACTTCTTAATTTATTCACGTCAACATCAGTACAAGTTGCCTATAACAGATGACTAACGCTTCAAACGTAGCGCTGCTATTTCCGATTTTTTAACGAGACACTTCCTCACAATCCATATAGATTAGTAAGATTTTAATTGCGGCACAAAATTACTGGCCCCTCCCGTGTCTGTTGGGATTTTCAATTGACCTTCGCGATTGAAGTTGAGTTTCTAATTCAAAATGTCCAGGTTTCCGTACATGGTAACGACAGATCGATTGCGTGTAATGTATGATACGATTCAAAGATGATTATCATTTATTTGACAGTTTTGCGGACCTGTTTCCGCATTCGAGGCGATTTTACCGACTGCGTGTTTAAACTACCTACACTCACAAAAATATTTATTTATACGAGAGTGAAATATTACAGCAAGTTAACTAATCTTTGTGTGTCGTTCCTCCTACGCGAGAATTAGAAAAAAAAAGTGGATTTTATATAAATACTAAAATATTTTCATGACAATCCAGTTCTGGCTATAAATAATCATATAAAATGACGGAGCATGGTATTTGTGCGATTTAACTCCGCATATTAATTTTTATACAGCACACTCAAATTTATTTTTTTTCTCATTCATTTTCCTCCAAATATTTTACATACGTATTCATGTGTACCTTTTCTTGCTTAACGTGTTATTTATTATTCCTGCGGCAGTTAAAAAAGTATGCAATTAATGGCCTACACTGGATAATTTTGTAGGCTATTAATAGATTCTGCAAAGATCAAAATACTTTCCAAGTCCTACGCTTGTGAGATAAGTCAAATACAACGCTAGAGGGATCTGTCGAATGCAGCTACAATGACATGCGACAGATGTTTTGATGAGTGGGAAGGGACGTAAATGGTCTGTGATACTGTACATAATGTTCCTAATTGCTTAACTAACAAATGTTCCTAAATATCAACCGCCATGAATTTTACTCAAATAAAAGTTTTAAGGATGAACCGAAAAATCGAAACATTGGTGATTATAAACTATCGTTAAGTGAATAATTATTTCACATACTCGGCTATGTAATATACAGTGTCTGCTCTTATTTATGCACAACTACATTATTCAAAATAATCCAACAAATATTTTTTACAAACTAACTACGAACTATTTTTTTTAAAGTCGTGTGCCAGTTTCACACCGCTATTAAGATGGTGATCCAAGGCCGAATTTCAATAAAAACGATCTCAAACTTTTATTTGTGTACAAATCCGTAAAAACTTCAACATAATCAATCTAACAAATATTTTTTCTTTTAAATTACATTGAAAACCGCTTTTTCTGATCTTACCACCATCTTTAGTGATTTTATAGTAACTCTAGATTTTAGGGAACTACAAATGAAATGAAAGTTACTACAAACAACTACAAACTATTTTTTTTTTAAAGTCGGATTCCAGTTTCACATAGCCCTACCACCACTTTTAAGATAGTGATCCAAGGCCTGCTATGATTTTTGTATACCTTAAATTCAATACAAACGCTTAGCTTTTCTAATTCTATATTTGATAAGGTAGTAGGAATCAGGACACCCAAAGTGCATTTTCTTTTGCCTTTCATAACTTTTTTATTTTTAGTTATAAAAAAAATTTGGTACCATTGTATTGTTTGATATATATAAGCTTTCCAAATGAGGTGGCATTCTACACAAAAAATAATACCATATAGTGTTTGATTAAGAAATCCAAAATCTAATTGATAGCTGGCACATTTATTACAGAATTAAATACACGAGGCATATTTAAAAACACTGTAACAGCTCCAATGTTACCAAAAAAGTTAATTTGGAGAAGTGGCACACACATTCGTTTCAACGTTAATGGATGGTAGCTGTAAATACTAATAACAGAGGGAGAACGAGTTTTAAAATTAACTGTTTTTAAACCCTGGCCCTGAATAGAAGTTTTTTTCGCTAAAATTGTACTGAATTATAAGAAATACCTTTACCTTTATAAAAATATGGCAGGGTTGGATCAATACAGTTTTATTTGCTTTTAGCAAGGCCGAATGTATATCTAATGACTGGCCTACAGTTCAAACAACCACATACGCCTCTACAGTGGAAATACACGCGGCTTATATTAAAAAAATATATATCTAACCAACCCGTTTACTTTTTAAATGTGATGTATATTTTTCAATCTTTTAAATCTCCAAATGTATCGATGATGTCGTCGTAATATGCTCCTTAGTTCAATTAACAGTCCTTCCCCATTTGATTTTTTTTTTAATTTAATGAGTTCAAAAGCGGTATATGTCTGGCGTGCCGCTAATGAATGACTGACAGTTTGCTATGAGTCTTTCTTTCCTTACATAAATAATTAAAAACTACTGAGTGAGTGAGTTACTACATATATAAAGGAGGTAGAGTAGTAACTACTCTAGAAAGAAATACAATATCCACACAACGTCACTAGTCTTGGACCCCCTGTGTATAAAATGTTTCGATTAAATCTAGTGGTTTTTCTTAATGTAGCAAAAAGTTCATGTACTTAGGGAACAAAAGAGACCATAAAAAATTGCACACCATGAACCTTTACTTTATTACCAATGTTTTTACAAATCTGGTCAGTTTGGTTGTTCCTTTGAATTTTTGTACACTATACGCACATGTTGGGCATTCCTAGATCATCAGTTGTACGAATAGTACACATATATGAAGAATTTGATACAGTGGAAAATAGACTACGTAGTGGACGTCCTCGAGTATCTAACAGAGGAAGGATCGGTATTTGGTGCAATATGCCCGTAGACATTGCACATCTTCAGCTTCAGCTCTCAGGGCCCATTTTCAAGGTACGTTTCGCCGTGTCATATCGAATCGACACCTACTATTCGAAGACGACTCCACAACGCAAATTTACGTGCTAGAAGACCATTACGGGTCCCCACTCTACTTCCAAGGCATCGTGCTGCCCATCTCCAGTGCAAGAGCATAGGGGTTGGCTTTTACCAGTGGCGGTGGGTCCTATTTACAGACGAAACCAGAATTGGGCTGGATACTGATGACAAAGTCTGGATAAAACCGGGTCGTCAACAGCGACTACATTTTCCCCGCAAAGTTTCTCCGTATGAAGGGGGTACCGTAATGTTTCGGGGAGGAATAATGTTCAACCGCCACACCCCATTAATTCGCATACCACAGAATATGACCAGTCAAATTTACATCGGACAAGTTATTACGCCCATTATCTACCTCCTACGTAATGAATTAGGTGAAAATGTTGTGTTTATGGACGACCAAATCGCGTAAGAAGGGTTCAAGACACACTCGAAGCAGGACATATCAATAGATTAGATTGGCCAGCCAACTCTCCTGACATGAATCCTATTGGAAACATGGGGGATTTCATTGCTAGAGTATTCATAATCATATTCCTCTACCTCAAGACTGCAGATGAATTAGTCGTGGCGTCAGAAGAATGGAACAATATTCCGCAAGAGATCGTTAACCGATTGATTATCTCAATGCACAGACGTGTCAATCTGCTATTGTAACGTGATGGAGGTCATACCGAATATTAGTCAAGAGAGAACTTGCTTTGTTACTTCTTTTTGATTTAATAAATGTTGTCAAAAATGTCACACATATGGTGGTTTTTAATTTTTCTAAGTACTCATATTTCATATTCTTTTCACAAAAAAAAAGATTCAGAAAACAATATACTTTTATAAATGTATTTGGTTGTTCTGACAAAAAATTTCTTTAACAAGAATGGGGGGGGTCCAAAACTTTTGACGTGTGTATTAACATAGCTTTCTTTCCTGCGTCCCCTGATGAGTCACCACTGCTTTAAATAAGGGACTTCGCAGCAAAACGCATCTCAAATTGTTCATAGTTACTAGTATCTCAAATTTCACTAACAACTTCATAAATAAAAATAAAATACAGCGACCACTGGATGCAAGGTTTGTTATCTGTGTTTTGTATAGGAGCTGATGTTTTCCGTAGATAAATTCTTAGCAAACAATGAATGAATAACTTTTACTCAAACTAACTTTAAAAATAACCGTGATAAAGATTAAACATGCATATTCATCGAAACTGTAGTGAATTCTACTCCCATAATTAAAACATTTGTTTATAAGTTAAAATCAAACTTGCTATTATGTTTCTTGTTCGAATAGACGTGATAATTGTTCTGAAATCAATGAATGCAATTTTTTGTGTCGCTGACCCTAAAGGAAATATTAAAACAATGTGGTTAGAAAACCCGTTTGGAAATATTTCAGATATAGTTTATGTATAAACAATTAAGCAAACAAATGACTAACTTATAAACTCAATTAGCTTACAAATCAGAGCCAAGAGAAACTGGAATTCAGATATGAATGATATAATAGCGGTGAAACGTTAGCATTGCCAAAACGAGATCGAGTGAATATAATAAATCATTCGTTTAAATGATTACTTTCTAGAACTCGTTCAGAATCTATTCATTATTTCATATAGCTACTATCTAGTATTCATTATTTAATAGCTTTAACAAAAGAGAAATTATTAAAAAAAAAACAAGTAGTAGTATTTTTTATTTTGCCTAAATCTATCCCTTTGGGTACGTTTATGGATGAATCACAATTACATTGTTCACATCTCACTGCAAACCGTTCAGAATTTTAGAGTTTTTGTTGAAAATTAATCTTCATCTAGCCATTCTGTGAAGAAGCAGACTGTAAAAACACAGATGATTCATCGCATCTATAGTAAACTTGCAGAAATAATCGATATATTTCGAAAGATAGGAGATTTTAAGTTATTCACTTGATTCTCTATATATCTTATCGTGAATGGCCTTTTATTCTTGACTATTTGGACTTAATTTAATTTTTTCCCTTCACCTTCGAAATTGCCTGTTTTGCGCTGGAATCGCATTTGCAAAAACTGCAATTAATTAACAGGACAATCCAATAACCATTACAAATCGAATTTCTCAAACAGAATGTAGGTGCTAGAACAAAAATCTATCGAATGAAACTTTAATTGCATAGTTTTGTAATTGAGAAACTCTGGTTTATTATATTATAGGGAGAGTTGGGTGTGGAACGTTATTATGTGAACGCGACCTTCTTCTTCGCAGGTAAAGACAAGGTCTGGAAGAGTGTAACATCTAATTAGAGTGAAAATTTGCCAATGACACCAGATTGCAATGTATGTGGGTCACCGTATGATATCATTTTTCTCTTATGACATCCTCATTAATATTCTGCCAACAGAACACTACTTACAAGTATTTAGATTGTTAAACCGCACACAAATGAATGTACAGATTTCCAATGTTAATACAGGTTGGCGATACTACTGATGTTTTTAGAAGTGGAGAATAATTAATCTTTTTAAGACTTAAGTTAAAAGATATGCCAACATATGTAACAATCGTAGGCCGATTTTGATTTTCTTATTACTTAAATATCATTTCGTTATTAATTTACGTTTTTGAAATTAACTACTCAAACTAGACGTGTTGTGGATGAGATCAACAGTGAATTTCGATCTGATTTTGCATTTTCGAGTCATCACTCAACCAGTACCGGTCACTACCACGCGATGTGAACCATTGTAAGAGGTAATTTACATTTGGTTAACTGTATATCTTCACACCAAAGGTTCTTTACAAGTGGCTATACTGAATCCATACAAGGCGGTGTCGATAAAGATTAAAATAATTAAGAATTCAAACTGTATAAGTAACATATTTGCGAATTATTTTTGTATTCGAATTTTTACAATTACCTCATGTATACGTACAGTGATAAATTTCCTCTACGCCTTTGAAATCATATCAAATTACGACTGTAATAATAATAATAAATAAGTGATAGTTTATTTTTATAGTCTGATACAATATCAAACGATACAAGCACATTGTCTACTAGATTACAAACATTTTATTTCAACTTGCGCTTAATTGACTGCTATCTTCGTCAAATATGCAAACATTACGACAGCTAATGTGAAAACATTGCTTAAACATTTAATATTTTATTTCTTATCGTCATGGTCATTAACAGACAGCAATTTGTAAGATCATTTCTCCAAAATACAACCTAAAGTTTTAATATCTTATTTTTATACATTTTTCTAGTCACCTGGTTTAAACTTGTATTATTGTTTACTAAGATGCTGCTACTTTTTTTTTCTATTTGGTATAAAATTTAGTCCCATTCCCGTTAAACTGTAACAATAATTATATAACTTTAATAACGGTGTGATAGACGTAAACAATGTTGTGCCACTTATCTCATACTCATAATTTGTTTCACATTGGGTTTGTCCGACTATTGGCAAAAAACTGCAGTGTACAGTTAAGCTTTTTATTTAGAACCAGCGGACTAATGTTCCACATTTTTTTTTCTTCTTACGAACTTGAACAATGGGAAAATCTTAAAAATTTTTACAGACCTATCCTATTACAAATTTAGGAGATCGAAACTATTTACGAATATGAGCAGATATATTGTAGATAAGTGTTAAACCATCATAAACATCTTTAAATTATCGCAATTATGTTAGATATCTCAGATAAATTTATATACCTATATTTTATTTCTAGATAAACAGTAATACTTAGCGAACGAACTATTCCATAATTTAATACTATTTCTCATAATAACTATATTAATTTCAAATGATTTGTTTCTTGAAAATAACTTTTACGTCAAATCTCAATATTTTCCGTGAATAAATTTTCCATTTTCTTATCTAGAGCACACTTTCACAATGTGAAACATAATGAAATAATACATCCTGCAGCAAGTACACTAGGACAGACGTACTTATCGTTTATATTCTATTATTTAATTACAATGGACAAAGCGTTACATTGTATTTGATCTTGATCCTATAAATCCTGTGCTTTTAGACTCGATGATAGACCAAATTGTAGAACAGAACTTCAGCTTCAGTTCTCAGGGCCACTTTCAAGGTACGTTTCGTCGCGTTGTATCGACACCTGCTATTCAAAAACGACTCCACAACGCAAATTTACGTGCCAGAAGACCATTACGGGTCACCACTCTACTTCTAAGGCATGGTGCTGTCCGTCGCACAAGAAGGGTTCAAGAGACACTCGAAGCAGGACATATCAATAGATTAGATTGGCCAGCCAACTCTCCTGACATGAATCCTATTGAAAACATGGGGGATTTCATTGCTAGAGTATTCATAATCATATTCCTCTACCTCAAGACAGCAGATGAATTAGTCGTGGCGTCAGAAGAATGGAACAATATTCCGCAAGAGACCGTTAGCCGGTTGATTATCTCAATGCACAGACGTGTCAATTTGCTATTGTAACGTGATTCTTTTTTTAATTTAATAAATTTTGTCAACAATGTCACACATTTGCTGGTTTTTAATTTTCTCAGTACTCAGTTTATCGAACATATTCTCTTATAAATGTATTTGGTTTTCTGACAGAAAGATTTCTTTATCAAGACTTTTGACGTTGTGTGCATATTTTTACCGACCCTGTACTATGGACGGGATATCACAATTTTGATGATTACAGTGTTGAGGGTTTTCGCACATAAAACTTCATGGAATAACTTCATAAAATGTGTTATAAAATTCAGTAGACCTCTCTACAAAATCTTATAATTTATGACTATTACATCCCATGGCAAATATTTAAGTATTAATAATAGCAACTGCAAATAAAACCCTGACACAGCCATCTCAGATACGATATATTGCGTTATGAAAAATGTTGCGACAAATTTAAGACGTAACCCGCTCATTTTCCGCATCCGAAATGCAGACACTGCTACGACGGTACCTGGGAATTGAAAATATAATGAGGAAAAGTATGTAATGGTTTTTCAGTGACTGCGACTTGTTACTGTAATTGGCGAATTTCCTTTTGATGCATACGCTGGAAGTGAATGTTTTTGCTACATAAATAATTATTTCTTCGTTTCTCTTCATAAAAAATGCTACTCGTATTTCCTTATCCGGAGAGTTTTCTTTGTATTTTGATAACTACAATCTCATTAGGAATCCCTTATACAAATGGCGCCCAAATTCACGAATTGCACACAAAAAAACCGTTCCGACGTGAGCATTTCGAAAATTAGTTATATAAGCAGGATAGGGCGGTTGCTTATACCTGAAATTATGATGAAAGATTTTTGGAGCCTGTATTACAAAACATACTTAATATATTGACCGTATTACCTGACGTCATGACCACGTATCTAGTTCAGACGAACTGTACGTTTTATCACTATGTTTATTTATTACTTTCTCCTAATCTTATTGTTAAATCCTATGCAAATAAGACGAGTATTTATTTGTTTAATAACATCTCCTCTGCCTTCAACATAGATATGTACGTATATTCCCAATACATAGCTCTAGCCCTTAGAAACGAATATAGTAATTGTTACGAAATTTAATAACTACATGTCAATTTGAACTAAACATTCGAATGGTAATCTGGTAATCTCTCTGTTTACCTTTATATGTGATTTTAATATTGCAATTAACAATAATAAGCCTAATTTATAGGTAACTTACTGAATACTGAATATCGTCATTACATATTCTTCATTAGAAACGTGCTGTATTTAAAATTTGGATGTTAGGAAACTACTTTCTGAATTTTCTATATACAATTATGTAGCAAACTGTATATTTGCCTTCAAAATAAATATTGCCATTAATTCGTTCTGTACAGAGATATTTTTTTTATTGAATAACGTTATTTATTATGATTTTTATGTTATAGAGGCAAGTGGTTGTCAAAAAGAAGGAATATACCCGTCAACTGATTCTACTCGAAATCGCGTTGTGTAGATGAGAAATATGACTCTGTTTACTTAATTACTTATCAATTACTCAAACGTATTTGTCGAACTTGTTAGTAATTAATTTTAGAGAACAAGCTTCGTAATGTTAAGTCTTGTTACCGATCCGAGGGATATTTGAATAATTGCACGACTTGCAAAAAACTAGTTTTGTTAAAATACGTTTCCACGAAAATCGTTAATTTTAATTAGATGAAATTTTCCAAACCCTCTGATTTTATGACGTATTTTATATATCTTTACAAGAATTTTATCTAAAAACGTGGTATGTATGAACGGATGTAAATATATGAAGTGATTTAAAACGTATCGGCATTATTTAATAATTCATAGGAAATTATTTCTGATTAAGTGCCAATTTGGGATCTACCAGAATCCGGCATCAGTGATTGGCATAGCCTCGTGTTATATCGATGCATTGGTGCATATATGTGCATTATGTTACCAGGTAAAAGCACTACTTTATTACAGGTGCTCCACAGATGGATGGGTTCAGTAAAGGGTGCTTTCAATTTTATACATCAGATATGCTGGGACAACAACGTTATTACCAGCTTTTCCTTTACCTTGCCTCGTGCCTCATTTTACAAGGTGCGACAAATAAATTTCCTCGCAAAAATATTCTCAACGTCTCTATAATTATTATTAAAGGTATAAGGTTTGTTTAAATCTAAATTCATCATCGGACAGATACTTTCAGGAGAATCTGATAATCATAAAATACAACAATTTGTACTGAGAGAAACAACGTGTTTGCTAAAATATTTATACAAGGTGTACCTTTTGTAAGTAAAAACATCAACTTTTCATATTTTTCATTCAGATATTAGAAAAACCCAAGTATAAAAAGATTCAAACGAACTTTACCGTTAATCAAGCCCTGATATAAATTTTGAAAAGTTTTCTATTGCATATTGTTAAGCAAGAAAAATTCAGTACGTCATCAAAATTTGTCAAACCGTTTTTAAGAATTATTTCAACTGAAATTTTAAATACTTAAAACAACCTTGTATAAATAACTACAGAAATAATTTTTTAACAATTAATTTTTAGATAGCTATTAATACAGGGTGTCCCAAAATAAGCCTGCCAAAAATTAACTGTGGATTCTACGATCAAAAATAAGAAAAAAATATATAAACATAGATCCGTAAACGCCCTTTAACGGAACTATAGCTTTTTAAAGGGGGACGCCCAAAATTTTTGTTTTCTCCAATTATTTTCAAAACGGATTGAGAATCGCATTAGATTGCGATCAAATGTTCTAAAAACAATACCATAATTAGTCATAGGCGTGCCAAACTGGGAATAAATATTGCTCTTTCATGTCTCGAGGTTTTTGCCGTCAGATCAAAAAATTAAAAATATTGAACAATATTATTAAAAAAGTACTCTTTCCGTTTATGAGTAATATTAATTTAAAAATTTTGTGATATAAAAATATTAGATTTGATATGCAAGCAGTCAAATAGTCTCTAGTAGGCTTTGAAAAGTTATTTGTCAGTTTATTTGACACATAATGCATCTGTTTTTAAAAATAGTATTAATAGGCTATATTAAAATTCAAAAATTTACAAATTGAATATGTTAAAATGCTAAATGTTAAATAAGTCGACAGTATATGTTTTGCCTGTTTATAATTTCCATCTTAAACTTTTGCGGTATGTAACAAAATTTTTAAATTAAGATTACTCGAAAACGGAGCAGTTTATCGGATTAAAATAGGAGTACCTTTTTCGTGTAAAATAGACCAACATTTTTAATTTTTTACTCTGACGACGAAAATCTCGAGATACAAGAAGGTTAGAGCAATATTTACGCACTGACCCCCCATATTGGCACGCCTATGACTAATTATGGGGTATTATTTTCATAACATTAGATTCGCAATCTAATTGTGATTCTCAATTTCACATTTGATCCCTTTTGGAAATATTTGGAAAAAATCAAATTTTGATGTCCCCATTTAAGGGGCCATATCTCCGTTAGGGGGCGTCTACGGACTTATAACTATTTTTTCTTATTTTTGATCGTAGAATCCACAGTTAATATTTGGCAGGCTAATTTTGAGACACCCTGTATAGAAATCACGCTCACCCTATACAAGATCTAAGCAAATTCCACTCTTGTCTTATAAAGGTACTTAAAGAGATTTCTTTCTTTATGCATTATACACCAGTAGCTTCTAAGACATGCTTTAAATTACGATGAAAATTTCCAGATCTCATGGTATGAAAATTATAACGTTACCAACACAATATCCCTCTAGGTATTAGATTTAAACTCGCAGTTTTCATATATTTTTATGTCCACTATATATGCTCGTTTTTTGGAATTCTAGGAAACTCGTTTCATCAGTTCGTTAATTGAACTTCTATTCCTTTAAAAGTACCCAGGCTGTTCTCAAGTTCTTGAAAACATTGAGCTGACGTTTCGAAATTCTTTAACCGTTTGAAGTTTAAGTTGGAGAATATAAAAGTTCGATTTGAAATTTTATACCATCTGCTACTGAAGGCCTATCACGTACAACCCTGATAATAAAGTACGTAAATCGACAATGTTATACACGATATCGTTTATTAAGGCAAATATTAATATCCTAAATAAATCTAATTATTCTCGCGTACCTAGGAAAACAGAGGGTCCTGATCAAACAATTGGATTCGATTAAATCTGGATTAGATTTAACACAACAAAATTAATATCTTGATCATAATTAGGTATTAGGTAGTTAACACGTTTCTATATCGAAAATAATCAATCTAATTTTTATACATACTATTCTGCCAAAACTTAAGGCTTTAGAAAATTTAAAAAATAGAATCGAATTTGTCTATAAAATAAGGTCATTAAAAAAAAATTATTCAAAATAAAGAAACAGTTTTTAGCAAGTAGGTTAAAGTACGTTTTTGCTGAACAACAGAGGCAGGTAAGTTATTATTTACATCTGGAGGATTTACGTTCCATAACTTTTTAATGAAACGAATAAGAAAAGGCACCATCTGGTGAACATATTTTGCATTTGATAAAAGTTCGAATACCCAAGTGAAAGAATAACCAAACACGTAAATCACGTTTTACTGTTCTCAGATAAGGGATCCGTCATAAAATCAAAAATCATTCCTTCATTTATCACGTCTGTGAATTTTGTTAACGCTTTTCCGAGAATTATGTTATAGGTATTTATGCCTAATAATGCCACTTTAAGGGTTTCAAACGTGAAGATAACTTTTTACTACCACATTATCATATGACTGTTTTACCTCAGCAATGGCATTTCTAGAATATGATAAAATTTAAATTGTAACAACATCCTATATGATAATAATATCGTTTTAATTTGGAAATATGTGACTTACATTATTCTTTTTCCTCTACTCTTTAAAAATAAATATATACATAAATGAATTCTTCCGTGGTCAAACATTTATTTGTATTCAGCCTATACGCATAAACAATCAAGCGAGAGTTAAGAAAACATACTGGCTTTTATAAAAGTAATGTAAAACAATAACGTGAATCCCACGTAGGTGAAATAAATCAGGGAAAGATACGAGAAAACTGAGCTTTTTTCATTTACAGAAATGGCCCCATAAGCAGTTAAATATACAGTAGGCGCCAAAAGTATGGAATAAATTCAATAAAAACGAAACAATTATTTTTTGGGAAAAATCCTCGAACAGGTCGATTTTTAATTTAAAAAATACGTATTTTAGCGTAAAATGCGATTTTCAAATGTCATTTGTTTTCGAGTAATGACGTCATCGATTTTTTTTAAATGGCAACACCATATTTTTTCCTTGATTCTGAAAGATCGTTTAATTCTCTATCATACAGTACTAAAATTTTGCCCTCTTACATAGGAAAGTTTTCGAGTAAATGACGATTGAATGTTAGAAAACGTAAATCAATTAAAATAAAGCAAAAACGTTATCAACTTTAGTTTTTCGAATTCCATAGTTCTTTTATGGATTACGTAGGTGAAAATCTTTGCAAAGTGTCATTGTCACACCGACTTTCTAATAAGTATTGTAAGCGACATAGAAATTATTATTCAATTTAAAGTATTATGGCACATTTAACTGTTACTCAAAGAATTGAAATTTTAATTCTTATCGGATGCGGGAATATGACTAGAACTCAGCAGGAAGTTTGCAATTTATTTAATGAAAAATATCCAGATCGTCCTATCAGCCAATCAACAGTCAGTAAGGTAGAGTCTAAAGTTAGAGAAACTGGCAATGTTGTAAATATTCCAAAACTTGGACGTCTAAGCATTAATGAAAATCAGATACAGAACATTTTGATAAGTATGGTGGATAATCCTCATAATTCTTCACGATTTGTTGCATTAAACAATGACACTAGTCAGAGCACAGTGCTACGTATCTTGAGGAAGGAAAAATATCATCCCTACAAAATTCAACTTGTGCAGGAACTCAATGAAGATGATCCCGATCGCCGCTTACACTTTTGCGAAATTCTAATGGATTTATGTCAAGGAAATAGAAATTTACACCGGCAAATACTTTTTTCAGATGAGGCCACATTTTGCCTGAATGGTACAGTAAACCGTCAAACTTGCAGATATTGGAGTCGGGAAAATCCTCATTGGATGGCAGAGGCACATACCCAACACCCTCAGAAATTAAATGTGTGGGCTGGAATAGTTGACGACAGAATAGTAGGGCCTTTCTTCTTTGAAGGAACCCTTACAGGACAAAGATATTTAGAGTTTCTAGAAAATGACCTTGTTCCAGCCCTTGCAGTAATTTTTCCTAACGATAATGACCCTGACATTCCTGACGATACCATATGGTTTCAGCAAGACGGTGCACCTCCGCACTATGCGCGCCCTGTACGAGATTTTTTGGACAACTGTTTTCCTGGGAGGTGGATCGGCAGACGCGGACCAATAGAATGGCCTGCAAGATCACCAGATCTTACACCTCTTGACTATTTTTTATGGGGATACTTGAAGTCAAAAGTGTACATTAATAAACCACGTAATTTAGAAGAACTTCAAATCGCATTCGGGACGAAATACGCAGAGTTACCCCAGAAATCATTCATAATGTGCAAGAAGAATTTCTTCACAGACTTGCGCATTGTCAAGAAGTTGGTGGATGGCAATTCGAACATTTAATTTAAGTATAAAATTTAATCAATTGTATTTTATTTTACATACCCTAGAATTGTTACTTTTTTATGGATAAAATTTACGTTTTCTAACATTCAATCGTCATTTACTCGAAAACTTTCCTATGTAAGAGGGCAAAATTTTAGTACTGTCTGATAGAGAATTAAACGATCTTTCAGAATCAAGGAAAAAAAATATGGTGTTGCCATTTAAAAAAAATCGATGACGTCATTACTCGAAAACAAATGACATTTGAAAATTGCATTTTACGCTAAAATATGTATTTTTTAAATTAAAAATCGACCTGTTCGAGAATTTTTCCCAAAAAATAATTGTTTCGTTTTTATTGAATTTATTCCGTACTTTTGGCGCATACTGTATATAACATAGAACAAATGAATCTTATAGAACAACCAAAGAATGATATTACAAAAAATTCAATAATTTTGCCAGATCCTTTCTCTTTAATAATGGCTACTGTCTTGTCTAAAGAAAACTATAGTAAATTTCAGGACTTATTTTTCATATGACATTCGGAGTGGAGACCTTTATATTGCAGCGAGTGTACCTCGGATAGCTCTTAGTAAATGGTAAAACAGAACGTTTATTTAGTTTCATTGACACATCGAGATCTACCCATGCATCACGTGTGGGAATTTTGACCTTTCTCCGCTTTGGTAATGTCGTACAGAGGATATAATGATATCCTATATTTTAATAGGTCAATTTATTGATGTATTATATTTGTCGTTAAGTGTAGCGCATAAATATTTTTAACACAATTTATTGCTATCGCTAGATAACGTATCAATTTATGACAAATGAGAATAGAAACATTACAAGGTTGGCAAATGTCAATTAATGCGTTCGTTGGTAGCTTCTACAGATCCATGTACCTCTATTTCTGGTCATTAAAGGTTGCCATGCACGATAAGATTTATATGTATTCCTTGAAATAAATGGTATATGAACTCATATAATGGGTCCCTATTTTTTCCGTCAATGTCTTTCTTTACGATTTTAGGACATCCGGTAGAGCGCTGTTGAAGAAATTTTATCGATTTTATTCCCAGACTATCTAAAAGTGAATCATTTTCATTTTAAGATTCAGCGACAACAGTACACAATTTAATAAAATGTCCTCGAAAATATCTGTAGCTGTTTAATGGGCACAGTTTTATAATTTCAGTTCTACACAAATACAGTAACATATTTTACATTCGAAGTGGGATTGTGGCATCGTTAAAAGGCGTACTTCCCACAAATTGGTTTTCTAATAAAGTCTGCAAAAAGACGACAGCTCTCAGCCCTACATAAAGGAATTAGTGTTTGAAATAACTGAAAAGTATATAAAGGAGGCAATCACGACACGAACTATGAATTTACTGCTACTATACCTAGCACGTAGTAATTTTGATTTTTTTTTTTAAGAAAATAAAAAAATGTTATACAAACACGATGCATTTATATAGGTATATTCTTAAATAAACTATATTGATTATTGATGTCTGAGATCATCTCTGATGATATTTTTATCTTATCTAAAATATAAACTTCCTTTACATACTGAAATTTCCCAAATGATTACAACCGAACAATATTCGAAGAAACTATAAAGAAATGTATTTAGACAATAAAATAAATTTACTCAATCAAAAGAATAACGTCAGAATCTGATCCAATCCAATTACTCACGAAAATACAAGACATTCAGAGTGTAATTAAAGTGCCAAAGTTTAGTAACCGATTTACGTTATAAATTTAAAAAAAGGTTCCTAAAAACAAAACAATTCAAAGGTGCCATATAAAAATATTTGTTTTCTTAAAATTTAACGAAAACGAAACATTTGCGAACACATTTTTGGGCGTACAATATTAAAAATTTGTCAAAGTATTTAACTAGACTGTTGATATAAATTTTTCTAATATTTTTTTGTTATTTATGAGACTTTTCCAATTAGTACATGCATAATCGCACTGTATTTACCGGTTATCATGATAATAAATATGCAAGGTCAAAGAGCATATGTATGTATACATCCCTCTTAGAATGTAGTTGGTACATGGTTATTGCTTGTTATTTTAGTGCTCTTATAAACACAGGAATGTATTAAACTTTATAAACCCACTTAACGACAAATAAACAGGGTTCAAAATTTTCACTACAGGATTTAGTTATTTACAATAGCAATGCAATGTGGATACAGGAAGTTCAGTTAGTAGTGATATATTATATGACTCATTAAAATGCAGCCAATGAATGTCCTTTGTTAATAATCTGTCTATATCCATCTATATCAACACAATGGCTCTTTTACTCTTTCAAACAGACTTTCTGTTATTTTATATTGTATTCATATTAGGGGGACAGGGCCAACGTCTAAGATACTGCTTATAACATGCACTTAACTTGTACACTGAAGTACCCTTACATTAGACCATGATAATTAACTACAGTATGCGCCAAAAGTATGGAATAAATTCAATAAAAACGAAACAATTATTTTTTGGGAAAAATCCTCGAACAGGTCGATTTTTAATTTAAAAAATACATATTTTAGCGTAAAATGCGATTTTCAAATGTCATTTGTTTTTGAGTAATGACGTCATCGATTTTTTTTTAAATGGCAGCACCATATGTTTTTCCTTGATTATGAAAGATCGTTTAATTCTCTATCAGACAGTACTAAAATTTTGCCCTCTTACATAGGAAAGTTTTCGAGTAAATGACGATTGAATGTTAGAAAACGTAAATTAAAATAAAGCAAAAACGTTATCAAGTTTAGTTTTTCGAATTACAGATCGCCAGATCTTACACCTCTTGACTATTTTTTATGGGGACACTTGAAGTCAAAAGTGTACATTAATAAACCACGTAATTTAGAAGAACTTCGAAATCGCATTCGGGACGAAATACGCAGAGTTACCCCAGAAATCATTCATAATGTGCAAGAAGAATTTCTTCACAGACTTGCGCATTATCAAGATGTTGGTGGATGGCAATTCGAACATTTAATTTAAGTATAAAATTTAATCAATTGTATTTTATTTTACATACCTCAGAATTGTTACTTTTTTATGGATAAAATTTACGTTTTCTAACATGCAATTGTCATTTACTCGAAAACTTTCCTATGTAAGAGGGCAAAATTTTAGTACTGTCTGATAGAGAATTAAACGATCTTTCAGAATCAAGGAAAAATATATGGTGTTGCCATTTAAAAAAAAATCGATGACGTCATTACTCGAATTCAAATGACATTTGAACATCGCATTTTACGCTAAAATATGTATTTTTTAAATTAAAAATCGACCTGTTCGAAGATTTTTCTCAAAATATAATTGTTTCGTTTTTATTGAATTTATTCCATACTTTTGGCGCATACTGTACATTGTAATACTTGTTCGATATATGTATTACAGTCAACAAATAACTTTTCAAGAACTGAGTTATACCCCAAGTTATAACTGATTTGAACTGAAAACTAGATCAAGTTTATTCTGAACTATACATTTTAGACAAAATAAATAATGTATTGACACACTGAACACGCATTACAACAAACAATACTCATGATTACATAAGAGAGTTTTAGATAGAGATGTTTAAGGTCAAAGGGTATTGAAAATGTTATTACCGCTGGCAATTCAAGTGTTTTAGGTATGAATTTGAAAATGTAATTTCAATTTTTTTTTATTATTATTATTATTATTATTATTATTATTATTATTATTATTATTATTATTATTATTATTATTATTATTATTATTATTATTATTATTATTATTATTATTATTATTATTATTATTATTATTATTATTATTATTATTATTATTATTATTATTATTATTATTATTATTATTATTATTATTATTATTATTATTATTATTATTATTATTATTATTATTATTATTATTATTATTAATTATAGAAATTCAAACTCCTCTCCTTTATTTAAGAAAATTATTTTTTTCTAAACAAAATTAACAAATTGTTGCTTGCGCCTTCAAAATGTCAAGAGCATTTTATAAAATTTATCAGTAGAAAAACTGTTTCTTAGTTCTTTTGATTTTTTAAAAATTTTTTTGTCATGTGTAAATAGTTGAACAAGAAAATGCACAATATAAACAAAAAATGCCATTTAGATTTAAACATAAAAACATGGTTCCACGCAGTCCACATTTATCATTTTAAACCATGGTTTAAGCGGGAAGGTAAGTAACTTTTTGGATATGGTTCGATCCATTACTGAAATTTAAATGCTCTCAAATATTTGTTTGTGCGGATAAGTAATGATAAAAATCTAATATTGTTTAAATTTCCTTTTTTCAGAAAATAGTTCAGTCACAAATTCGAATATAACAGATATTCCATGCGTCACCTACTGTTGTTTTATAATCATATTAAGATATTGTTTAGATACGTAGGTTACATAATTTTGAATGTAAACTTATAATTTGTACAGAGCTTTTATTACATCAAATTTGCAATAATAATGACACTTTCTCAAAACAATTTTTGAACTTCTGGAAGTTCTGAGTATAAATTTCATTAAGGGCGCCGCATTCTTGAAATAGTGTTTTCTACAAATACAAGTAATTTTAGATATTTAAGAACTGAATATGGAGTTTGGCAAATAACAAGAATGTTATCTCATGCCACCTGCGAATATCAATATATAACGTCAGAAAGCGATCTATCCAACTTAGGTACTGAAATCTTTCAAAATACGTGTTTTTTTAAATTCATCTATAGATGTAAACATTGTTATAACATAAGCTTACATTGTTCTGCATATAAGATTGTTCAATTTTGTCTATAAGTATGTGAAAATAATTGTTAAAATGTGGGGTTAGAATAGCGAAATAATGTGTGCCATACAAATGCACTTTAAAAGTTATTATATTATTTGAGGAGAATTTAAATAGTAAAAGTGTATAAACAAAACATCAATAATTTTATTTTTGATCGAGTTTTTGATATCACTTTTGCTCTACGCGTTTTATTTTTCGAGATTTCAGTACCTAAAAACACCACAAATTTGATCATTTTACGCCGAGAAATACGGCGACCTTAAATCTCTATTGAACGAAACAACTAAGGACTAATGTTGAAAGTAGATTTCATTACAAATACGTCAGCAGTTCAAAAGAAATCGAGTACCATTAGAGTCTCATTATTATTGCAAACGATTGTACATACGTATGTCGTAGCGAAGAGACTTAATAACACAGTATTGCCTATTATGTCGGCTAATGATCGATTTTCATAATTATCACAGCAGATGCAAATTAAATCAAGCAAGCAGTGTACAACCCTCATAATAATTATATAGACATAAGCAAATCAAATAGTGACTAATGACTAATGCTATTTGGGTACACTTGATGAAAAAAACCCGAATTACTGATATATTTATATTCATCAAACATACCAGACTAGCCTAAAAAAATATTTTTTAATTATCGTTCAAAACTGTCAAGATATGAATCACCAGCGAAGAAAGAATGCTCTGTACAGCCATTGGATTAAATCTTAACTCCGAGGAATGCAGTGTTGTACCTACTTCTACTTTTCTCAAATAGTCTACCTACGGTGAATTAGTAACATAACGAACCATGACCACATAATCAATATTATCTAATTTGTAATTTAACACGTCACAATCTAAATGTTAAACGTAGGTATTTACATTCAACTATGCGGTAAGGTTGAGACCTGCCGTTTTAAATGACAAGAATTTAAAAGCACAGTGACTCATTCTACAAACACAGCCAGCTCTGTGGTGATTTATGGTCTATCGTTAGAGAAACTCACCGAAAAAACAAAATCTGTCAATACGTAACATATTTGTTATAAGTAGTTGTAAACTATTTCCTATTGAGATTTTAACTTCAACAGTATGAAAATCAAATTATCTACTATTAATGTTACCTATGTATCTAAATATTAATATTGAAATCAAAGAATAGTAAAGTCTCCAACACTGAATTATAAACAACATTCAAGTAACCGTGTACTAATGACATCAAGTTTATCTGTTTATACATTAACCGACTAATTAATTTTAAAAAACTTACGTTATAAAATCCCGTACTTCTCGTACACCTCTTACGATTCACCTAATTGCACGCTTCCTCCTCACTGCAAGGCACTAGAAACCGGTAAACACACATCAAATTATTATTACTTTAACAATTAAGTACAAGTTCACAGTTTATTTTAAAATATTTCATCGGTTTAAACATCGTTTTAACACTAACGCGTAAACTTGACCATATATGGTTATTACTTTTGACAACAAACGTTCTTATTCACTTGTTTTGGTAACATGGTCATAGCACACCTACTGATTTTGTTTATTGAATTGTAAATTAAAATAAAACTATACACCTATCTATATACTATATAGTATAGTAAGTAGATAAGTAACAAACATTAAACATCAATAACACAATTTACATATCGTTTGTAATTAAAAATCAAAATCACTTACACGAAAATTGTACTTCAAATAGTTCCTCTGCCACATTACTTGTTGATACTGCATTCAAATTCACTATCGAGGCACAGGTCTTTCGCTAAAAACTTAACACTTTTTTACAATTTTTTTGTAGAAACGCCAGACATAGTTTTTTCTTTTAACTTCGTAACAGTTGATTCTTTAAAGTTTATAGTAGTGTAGGTTATATTTTTGCCTACTTTACAAAAAACCTACTGGGCATTACCAACTTCAAAATAAATAGTTTTGATTTGTATACCTACATTTTTAAAATTGCGATATAGGTATACTAAAAAATGAAAAGCTTAAATAGGTGCTGAATTCATCACAGAAAATATACCTAGGTACTTAATATTTTTATATATTTCATTTGTATGAAATCCATGCATGTATTATGTTTTTGCACCATATATTATCTTTTTTATTGTTATAATCGCTAATTAATGCACATTTTGTAAGTGTAATACTACTACAATTGTATTTAATTAAGTATTTCCCGGTTCTTTTAATGCTATAACCTCATATGCGATGCCTACTAAAACTAGTGGTATTAAAAAATGATATCTATATTAATTTACATTTCGTATTAGCTCAGTCTGTTTTATAAATAAAAAATGATGGTTCATGTTCATAGTATCCATTACCAATAACTGATTTTAGTTATCGTAAAATTGAAATTTCATTCATACTGCAATCTAGGTAGCTTAGCAGTCGACGTTAAAAATCACTGTCTCGCATTGAGAAAACATGAGTAATGTAAATGAGAACGTGAAATCAGAGCAGGTAGTTTCAATTGATTAATTTCTTATAAAACCAATATTATGATAGCTTTACCACACCACATAGGTAGATAATAAATGTAAATCCCAGCAAAAATAAAAAAATTTAACAGTAGATGTGGATTCTAACACCATTTTTAAAATTTACATTTAACAATGTAGGTACCTATGTGCTACTTATTAAAAATATAATTTAAAATATGGGAACAATGCATTTTATATGAAAACCAGTATTCAGCAAACAACCTTGCCTGTGGTCTTCCCTCTATTTCTGTCTATGAATGACAAAACAATTTCAACCTTGAGCCTTGGGGAAACGGTACTAAAGTAATTGGTAATTTGGCGGGTGTTTTAAAAAATTTAGTTTTTTTTTCCTTTATACTTAATATTGCTATAATCAACCGTTGTAAAGACTTTATTAGAATAAATACTATTAACATTACACATGATTTATATATTTTGAGTTGAGTTATAAATTTATAAATAAATACTCTTTAAGTAAGAAGTACTTGTTACTCTACCGGTGGGAAATTGTACTACATACTTTAGTAGTTCTCTGTACTTGTAATGATTATGCAACAAGTATTACACAAAAGTTGGTAAAAGACGTTGTGTTTTCAACAAGCAACAGCAAAATGTACTTGCTAGATTTACATATTGTTTAAATAAAATACAGAAATAAAATGGTTATTAACTTTAAATTTCAGTTCAAGAACTTTAAAAAATTTTTTGAAATAGGTAGTCTAGCACCGATTCTGTTGATTAATTCCTGCAGCTTATAAAAATCACACATAATAATTTAGTTTTTGATGCACTTACGTGCAATATGAATAGGTATAAATTAATTTCATTGAACGTAAACAGTTCTACGGATACAGCAAAACGCACATTTTGTTAAATAATCCATAGCTTTTGTTCTGTAGTGGTGAAACTGCTGGCAGGAGCTCCTGGGCCTGGCTATATACACCTACATCGATTTCGTTTCCTATTGTCGGTAATACAGCTTCTCAATCAATGGTAATCTTTTGAGACGTATCGAGTTGTAGCAGCCGAGCTCAATCGTTGCAAAACTTATGAGGAGTCGCTACTCCAACCGTAGCAGCTGTAGTATCAATAACAGGAACTGAAATTAATATATGATTTTGATAACAAATCTGCTCCTGCAGACCCTAGCCGGAGATGAGCTAGAGCAAGTCAAAGATTTCCAGCTAAGGTTAAAGCAATGCACATTAATTCTGTGACTGGCGAAAACCAGTTACCTAGACCACAGTATAATCTGAAAATCAAAGATTAAATATCTGGCCGTGAGAGCCTTAAAACCACACACAATTTGATATTTATTTAAGCATTAAAAATATAACAGTATTTTATTAAAGTTCCATACATTCGGATTTCAGGTAGTCATAGTTACATCAAATTTGTAATTCAATTTAAATAACATAACTCATGAAGAATTACACAAATATACATCAATATTTTATTAAACTGTGTTTTTTGTTCTTTTATTATATATGTTTATAATCTTATTTATACTACAGAACTTACAGAACACAAAAATAATAAAAAAATAACCAATCTTTACTCAGTGCTAAGGTTAGCAGGTATGTACTTTATTATATTTGAGTTCTGTAATACACCAACTATATACTATAAATATATCAAAAATGACAATAAATGAAACATATTAATAAAAAAAAACACACTAATGGAGAATGTTTGGTCTGCTATCACATAAAGTAATTAAATTTTGTGCTAATTGCTATTCTTAAACATGGACCGCTATTTTTATAAAATATGGGAAGAGATGAACATGCGTAATTATATACTGAAAATATTTAAATCTATTTTCTTTAATTCAATATTTTTCTAAATTTACATTAAATCGAAGGATATCTACCAATCCTCAAAAATTTTTAAAAATTCTGTATTAGCCACAACTCTTGCATTATACCAAACATGTTCTACTAACAATAATAATTCTTTCAAAATCATAAAATTTATAAAATACTCTATTAACAGTATTAAATACATCTAGTGGTCCTTAGTACCTCAATTTATACTAATGTATTTCTGCACTACCTCTTATAACTACTTTTAAAGTTTGATATACAAGTAAATCTTTTAAACATGAGCATTCAAAGGATATAGTAATAATTTATTTACTGTCTATTCTAATCTACTTTACTCTTAAACTGTTTTTTGATAGTATACTCCATCTGTATATCTTCATTTAGTCTCTTAGCTAAGAAGTACAGTTCTGCTAGAGCTATAGTTAAAGCACATATGATGCCAAGTAGAAGTCTAAATCCAAAATCTAGACTTCCGATAATTAGTTCTACGCCTATGAAACCAAACGCAAATCCAGCAGCTACTGATACAATGAATTGGAAAATCGCCACAAGGTGCCTGTTCATCTGTCTCACTACAAAAATAAATAATATAAAATAAAAATTATACATCACATATAATTACACAAGCAAAACTGTTAATTATTGTCACTGTCTTCAAAATTCAACACAAAAATTGATTGATTGTGCGAATGCATCACTTTCATAAATAAACTTTAGTTTTGATTTATCATATCCCACCTTTGAGAAACAATGACGTAAAGTGTTGTTTTTTTCATAAGCCGACGTAATACTATCTGTTCTATAACTAGTCTCTAGTTAGTAAAACTAATTAATAAGCAAAAAAGATCAAAAAATGAAGACTTGCTGAAGACAATTGTTTTACTGTACTGTAAAGGTATTTTAGCTAATATAAAGCAATTTTCTAATAACAAAGAATATATGGAATGGAATATATGGAATATATATTGTGGGTTGTAATTGTATAAGATCATACTGTTTCAACATTAAAAGTTTTCTTAACTTTTAAAACTTTACTTGATTTTTTTTTAAATAAACCACTCATTTGGCAATTTAGTTGCTTTTCAATACACATTTTCCTTACATCGTAATTGACATAATTACAATATATACGGTATGAAAATTTGAACACAATTACTATCATTTTTGATTATAAAACTATTTCACGTTCTTTTAAAGGAGGTTGTTTTGCAAAATATTCTAAAAACATTGTAAAGTGATGTTGACTTGGTATTCTAGAAATATAAATAATAATATTCTTATATATTAAGAGATTTGTATCTAATTTTGTGCATCAAACAGTTTTAAGAACTTTAAATGTGATTCCAAACAATGAACAATTTGTATTTACATCTTTGTTTCTGGAGAGGTACAATAGATTCTTATTCGACTATTATATAAGGATTTGAAGTTTTAAAAATAACATATACTTGAATAAAAAAATTATAAATTCCTAAGGCCTCATTAAAATTACAGTAATTATTAGACATACCATGATAACCGTAACTGTCTTCTGGCAATTTTCGTTTAGTGGTATCTACATTTTTAGTCATTTGATGATAACTTTTGTTTTCCTGTTGTGCCTTCAAACGTTGACACCTCTTTTCCAATTCTTCGTTCCGGGGTATTTCTTGATTTTTCGGTAGAACAATATTTGAACCTTCAATGAGTTCATGTAGATATATTTTATCATCTTTATCTGTATTTTCTTTCTGCATGTATCTGTAGAGCCAATGCAAATCAGACAAACTTAACAATTTTTCATTAACGCTAACTGAAGAACTTTTCAAAGGCAACATTGTGAAAATATCCCCCTTAGATTCTATTTTCATTGATTTTATGAAATGTCTATCTTCTTCCGTGATTAGAAAATTGATATCCGTTGCATTTTCCACTTTACTTTTAACTTTGTTCTTAAAAATGAAACTGCTAAGACCATGTGGTATATCTCCGCTTATTTTTATATTGCTAATATATGTTTTAAGTTTCTGGGATGGTTTAATAAAAATTGAGGGATTTAATATTTGAGCTGTGTTGGTGGCCATTTTAATATTACCTACACTAGGAGCTTCTTTTCAATATCGTCATACAATTTTCGAAGTTCTTCTTCTTTCACCTCAAAACTGCTGTTTATTTCAGAATATTTTGCTGTAACACCATCCATAAAATTATCCCAAACAATTTTACGTTTCTGTCTTGTATCTTCAATTGTAGGGTCCTGAAAAATGTTAAATATTATTTATTCTATATTATGCGTACGTCAACAATAGAAGGAAATTTAATTATCAGCCATCGGTGCATAAGTGGCGGTTTGTCACTTACTTAATAATAAATAATATCTTGTGGTGAATTTCTTATTTTATAATATTATCTAACAAGACCATTTACTTTTTCAATATAGAATTTATTTTTGGATTTTTTTAAGCTCCAAACTTATCGATGGTGTAATAAATATAGTTCTGCACTTATAAGTTCATTTAATAATGCATCCTTATTTGAAATTTTTGCCAGTTCTGTAAGTCTGGTTTTTGTCCTTGGGTTATGTAAATAGTTAAAAGTTTAAACTAGTTTTAGACAAGAGAAACATGGTACTCTAATGATATTGCCAACAAAACATGAACAAGATCATAAAATAAAAACATTTCGACAAATTCAAATTTTCATAACATGCAAATAACCATACATCGATAAGGAAACAACACCGCTGACCCTATAAAAGCTTGTTCTAATTGTATAAACAAGTGAAGCAGCTGTCGAAGCTCCACAGCACCCATCTGATCACTATATGTGTTCTGTTGTCATAGCAACCTCCGTAAATAAGACTGATGAACTGCAGTTAGGGTTGTCAGGTGACCAGGATTTTCCCGAAATATATTTTATCCCTCTATTTATATATTTTTGTATCGAAGTAGACACAAATGCACAAATATGTTTTTTTTTTTTCAAAAACGAGGTTAGATTTGAAATTGAGATGCAGAAAAGTTTTGATTACAGTAGTTTTATTAAACGAAATTATGAAAACTGCAAATAATCTGGGTGATACTTTTTTATCCAAACGAATCAACTTATCCTGTGTACACTTTCCTATAATCACCGGACCAATTATAATAGGTCCCAAAAGATACTTTATGAAGTTACCAATGAACTGTAAAAATTTTATGAAAATCGTTCAAAGCGTTTTCTAGATATTAACCTCTTAAGTGTACATCTCGAAATTATAAATCTATTTCAGGTGGTTATGATGGACATATTCGCCTAGGAATGTTTTTTTTGGAGTCAAGAATTATTTAACCAAATATGTACGTATGAAGTAATTTACGTTTTAAATGCAGGTCTGAAGAAATTTGAAATATTTTCCTGGGTTAGGTATTTCTTAATCTGGCAACCCTAATTGCAATGAATTTTGCCTGATTCCGCAACATTTCTTGTTTATGCATTGTAAGTCGGCAGCGGCACCAAGTGAAAGCAATTTTTTTTTGTGTGTTCAGCATCCTACATTTTATAATTTTCTTTATATCTACTGATTTTGATAAATTATGTGATAAACCATATATGTTTATCTAAAAAACAAACCAAAGACATTTTTAATATTAAAAATAATTTAAGTGGTATGTATAATCTGTAAGTTTAGATAGAGCAGTGCGTAACCTGATGAACTGCCAATGCTCTGAATGTCGTTGGTTGCCTAAGTTGTATAAATCTATAGATTAGGTGCTCCAAATTACTAGGTAAAAATAATCAACATGGTAAATAAACAAATCCATATAACAAATGATATAAAAATAGCTACCTATTATTTTTAACTGTGTACATACGTTAAAATTAAACGTAACAATGTGTAGGTTGTACTATTGTAAACATAGTAAAACTTGCTTTACAATATAAATTCAAGTGAAAATCGAGTGTTAAACTAAGATGCAATGTTTCAATACCGTTTTAGAAGTAAATGAGGTAAGTAGGTACAGTTATTATATTTTGAAAATTGCAATAAATGGTTCTATAAATAAAATTTTCTATTCACCTGTTTGTATGATTCTTCTAAAACACTAAAACGACTGCAAATGTCCAAGCCTTGCTCTAAATCTGCGTTAGCTTTATTTAAGGTTTGACCTCCAATTTGTTTACACCGTTCAATTTCGGTGTCTTTTATCTCGGTAATATTTTCTATAACACGAAATAGATTATCGACTTCTCCGTCTCCTCGTTTTTGCTAAAACAGAACCCAATGTTGTATTATATTAAACAGTAAAAACATAACCTCTAAAATGGATACCTCGAATTCACGAACCATAAAATTTATTTCGCCAACTAAAAACCCTTTATGATCAAATAGTCTGTCCCATACTTTTCCTACATCTGCAAAGAAACCAATGATGATAAAATACCCATTAAAAATAAGATATTTTAACCGCACCCTTAGAGATGTCAGACATCTTAATTCACATGACTTCTGTCGATTTTCCAAAGAATATAAGAGAAATTTGGAAAGCAGCGACAAAAAAATCTAATTAGTGGTGTAGAATTTATTACTTATTATTATTTATATATATATTATGAAGATAGAAATAACAAACTAATATTTTTCTAGCATCTATCTACACTCTACAGTAAAAATATTTTTAAAATCTTAGGAATAGGACCTATTGTTTATATACATTAAGTACTTGTCAGTTTTATATATTGATATAAATATAAGAATTAATTACTGATACAGTATGATAATAAAAAAATAATTATTCTTCATTATACAAATTTAAATATTATGGTATTTGAATACAATTTAGATAACCCATGTGTTCTATTATGTGGATACGTGGTTGCCTAGTTATCGAGCATCTAGTGCGCAGAGTCTGCCATTACGATAAATTGAAATATGAGAGTGAGTTGGTAACAAACGTAAAGGCACTACTATTTATTTTCCTTGTGGGTTTCGCACAAAACTGTTGGTATTATGTGAGAATGTAATAAAAGTGATCAACAATCTCGGAATTTGCAGAAACAATGCATTATATCAATAAAATGTTAATTTTAATGGATATGCAATAATAATACGTGTTTTGAAATGATTTGACTCTAGTGCAGTGATGGTGAATCTTGTTTATCTGTTACTGGGAGCTCATACGAGCTTTTTCGTGTAAACTGATGCTATTTTGACGTATTTTCTGATTGCAATACATCATGCCCACTTTAATCGGAGTTAATGAATTTGTAGAGGAAACTAGAGATGACTACAATTCTCCCATTACTTCTACATTCGTATCCCGAATGCAACAATGTAGGAACACCATTACCAATTTGGAAGAGGTAAAGTTATAATCATCAATCAATATACTTTCCCTTTTACTACTACTGATTTTTTTTATTTCTGTAGTTTATTCGAAACTTTAAAATTAATCTTTAGTATTACATATTTAAACATTTATTGTATTTTAAATATTCCCTTCATTACCAAAGCAGTAGTTACTTTTGGCTGACTCTCAAAAATTACTGTTTACATATTTGTAAACCTATATTTTTAGATTTTAATGCTTAGTATCCGTGGTAGTCTTTATCACAGGATATGGAAATCTGTATGTTACTTCCACTAGGAAATGGTTTAAATATAACTTTAAACTTTACTGTAAAATTTGCTGTACTAACCTAAGCTTCTTCCGACCTAGATCTAAAAATCATTAAATTAACTAGATTTTGTTGTATTAATTCAACATCACAAATAAGAAAAAGGAAAGTTATATTGCTGTGTACTTAATTCATTTATATGACTTACAACATATCTACGTGTTTTTATGTTTATATTTTTGTTTAACATACCTACCTACTGAGGTTGATTGTTTATTATCTTACATTACACTGAAAATATTGCAGTTCATTTCCTGTGCTGTACCTACATTACTGTCATCCTTTATTTGTTGTCTTTTAATAATTGATAAGCTGAACAAGAATAATATGTACCAAATGGGACATAATAATTGTAATATTTATCACCTAGCATAATTAATGATGATGATAGCAGTGATATTAAGATAAGAGATATAAACTGAATTATTTGCATATTCCAGACAAATTACATGAATAAATTTTCCAGGTTAATTTTTAATTAATATACCCACTTGGTTTGTTTTAATCAGTAAAGTTGTACCTCAATTTACAATTATGCAATTCATTCTCTATTACATAATTATAAAACCATATCAAATTGATTTGATTGTCCAAAATATAAGTAATCATTTTGAGACCTACCAAGAAACACCATAGATTAGTGTTTTCTATTTTAAAAAATACCTGTAGATTCATTCTCTCTCGACTTATTGGAACTGGAAGCTATTAACTGTGTACCTAATTACCAATATTAGAAATGTGATTAAGGCGATTTCTGCCGAGTTAAAAATAGTAGTTGATCATTTATCTAATTTAAACGATAAGTTTAACTGTTAGTTACTCTACTTTTTAAACTTGGTAGCTTGACTTTTCTAATTTCTAAAATTTATGTGGCACTGTATTGATATTCGTTGAAAATATTATGTGCAGTAGTACTGAATCGAGTGATAATTGTTTTAAAGATAAAAGTAAAATAAACAGCAATACATATACTTAATTTAATTGTTTGTTTAACATTCCTATACCATTCATGTACTTTTTATCCTATACATAACTTATTTGTAACAACTATTTTATACTTATCTCCTTGTTGATACTACTTTTAGAATTCTGAATTTAGTAACTGATATATAATACTTCGTATATTACGTTTATTTTATTTTTAAAAACAATTATAAACAGGCGCATTGCTAAGTTGATTTATATGTATTAACAATGTGTTAATATTATTATTATACCTGTCGTTATACCTAGAAAATAATATTCAATAATTTCCTAACATTTGCTTTATAAATAGTGCTCATTTTACAAAAATAGGAAAAAAACTATTATATATCCTATTTTAAAATAAGTATATCGAGGCAAGATTTTATATCTGAAATTAGTTTCTCTGAACACTCATCTGTAAGTTGGTATAGAAGTCATTGAAAAGACTAGCTTATTTCTACATTCAACGTGGGAATATACCTACAAATCTAAATAAAAACTTTAATTAGCGAACCTACGCAGTATTATTACTTCAGTATTACACAAACTTTTGCAATAATTCGGGAAAATGTTACGCTGCACTTCGTAAGACCCAGTTTTATTTTTCGTGTCATAAAAAAGCCTGTTATAGTGTCAAATAAATGAATGAAATAAAATAATTGAATATGTAGGTATTTGAATTAAGTGGTATCTGATTTACAGGAAAAAATCTAAAATCTTTAGTTTAATATTTGAAAACAGTACGTAATTCAATTTCGAAGACCAAGTCAATATCGACTGCTAAAATTAAATAAAGAAAATGCAATAAATACGGAAATGGCAGGTTCCAAAGCTAACTTTATAGACTTTTACGACATATTACGGTTTTAGAAGTGCCTCAAATTCTTTGGGTTCGGATATACGTTTATAGAACCTTCAGTGTCTAAATTTAATTACAGTATTATATAATAAGTAATTGAAATATCAGTCTAGATATTTTTTTAACTTAATCACGTCGTATGTTTGTTATTATATTTTTTTAATAAAAAAAACTGTAATTCAACTCGCAGTTACACAAAACGTGTACCTTTATAAATATCACGGTATATTCTTTTACCCATTTCAAATTCTTAAACCGACACAGGTAGAATATGTTTTAGTAATAATATAAACCAGAAATATGTACCTACCTACCCACATTCTTATGTTATCAAAACAAATTTTGCGGTCTGAAAATCTAATATTACGTAATTGGTAGGTTATATGTACTATATTTTTTTGGTATTAAATTGCCTGATTATAGTTAAAAGGTCCATAATTAGGCCAGATAGAATTTAATTTAATAAAAATTTTAATGAAAGTTAAGGTCACTTGACATGGATTTGATTTTTGCAATTGTGTAAGTAAATTAAGTACTTAAACACTCTGTATGTTATTAGAACTACCTGTTGAACATAGGTTACAATCGGTCCAGGAAACTTCACAGGAAGCGGTTAATTAATTTGTCTGTTGAATGACTCCTACACAGTCCGATGAATATTAGCGGTATTGTGGTAAAAAGCATAAAAATAAGTATCATTTATTCAGGTAAGTTTTGTATTTTGCTTCCCGACGCAAACGAAACGAGAATGAACGTAGTGAAATAAATGCAGCTGTAAATATTCGGAAAAGTTGAATATTTATTTAAAATTTGAAGTAGAAAGCTATTGTGCAATTTTAATGTGCCATAAATGTCAACCACCATTTAAATCCGTATATATTTATCTTAATCTTAAATGACTGAATAAAAACGTAGTATGTATTTAATGATTCCATTGGATTTCATTAGGATTTAAATCTGTATAAGTTTTATTACTTGTTTATAAATTTGTAAACAGATATATGGATCCCCTCACCCAAAAAAATGTAATTCATTTTAAGACTACCTACGATTATTAATTATTGTAATATATTTTAATGTGCTTCGTATTAGTAAATAAAAAACATGGAATTGGAATTAGTAAAAGTACATATTTTAAATGACCCCAAGGGGCATCAAATCTCGCAACCTGAATCCAAGCGTTTATATAATAAGCTAATAAAATATTCCAAAGAAAGTAGACAGGTTATATTTTTTAAATCACTCGCGAGAGCCGAACATGTTGAACAATGAGTCACCATTGAATGAATGCTGCAATTTTCAGTACCTTTCGAGAAAAATAGTTATGTGGTACCTGTTATTATCTGCGGTTTTGTATAGTAATCGCCATGTAACTCTCATACTTTTATTATGATTATAAGCGGAATTTTTGTTAACTTAAAATTTACCACTATCAGCGTGATTTAAAATGAAAAGAGTTATAATGTGCACATGTCTGTTTAAGGTGTCTACTATCGGTGTTCTTGAAAGCTACTGTCTAAATACCTTGCTTTTTTTGCAGACTTTGGATTATGATAGAGATGGGTTGACCAAAATGAAAAAGGCTATAAAGGCCATACACACGTCAGGGAACTGTAAGTATTTTTTTTGAGTTCGTATTTAATAAACAAAACATTGTTTAATTTACTGGTGTCAACGATTTTGCGCAGTGAGAAGTTAAAAGCGATTAACTTGTGTGTTATTTACCTCGGTTTGCATCGTGCCAACAATTTATACTAAATAGGTGGCAAATCGTGCATGAGTCATTATAAAAATATATGAATTTTGTTACTATAAATTATACCAAGTAAATTGTATAGTAAAATTTCCTTGCGATAACAGTTTTAAAATTTAGTTAAAACATTTGTATATTTTGCAGTTTTTACTTTTTGCAGGTTTATATTTGATAGAGTATGTTGTTTAGGAAATATAACTCGAGTTCCTTTGTGGTTGGAAAAATAAAAAAAAGATTTTCATCAAACGTGTTTCTGAAGCGACAAGTTGTATAACCTTTGAAGCTTCTGGTTTATTTAAAATATTGATTTTAACGCTCGTCTAGCCTGGAAAAGCAGGGGAAGCTATGATATTTCTGAACAAATACAAAATTTAATATCCAGTAGACAAATTAATTGCAAGTCATTTGCTTACAATAGATTATCGATTCTATTCGTATGGGGTGTTTTATTTCAACCCTTTTACGAAAGCGTATTTATTATTTTAGTGAAGAAAAATTTCTACTTTGTTTCAATAAACACGTATATTTATTTGATCCACTTTCTTTAAAACAGTGTCGTAATGGGAGCATTTGTAGGTACTTATAACTACTATTGATTCATAGAATGGTGTTAAACGCAGCAGTTTTTCAATTCCGTAAATGTGCGGTGTAGATATTTTGAAGGCTATAACCACATGTCTACTTAATGATAATAAATTTGCATATGTATCGTAAACGAATGAAGGCTGAATGTTTTATTGCACATCTATCAATATGCACAAATAAGCTTAGCAAATATTGCTTTAATCAAGAATTATTCGACGTCTAGTGTCAAACGATAATTGTCCCAGTTGATTACATTTACTCTATTCAAATACACGCATAATTTTTTTACTAGATATAAAGATGTTTCCATCTCTATTTTAATTCACAATTGTCATTATAAATATTAGATTGTTCAGTATGGGCTATCACTTGTATAAAACTTAACAATAAATATTATACAATAAATGTCCAGATAACATGCTGGTTGTGTTTGTTGCGACATACCTTAGGTGAACATCTGTCATCGAGATTTTTAAGCTATATGGACTCGTAAATAATATTTTAGCTTCTAAATGCTCATAAGAAGTTATATCGTTCGCAGTTTTCAAAATTAACAAGCTGATTATCTAGAAGGAGTGTTATACAGAGTTTGCTATTTGAACTTGTCAGAAATATTCGACCAGTTAAATAGAACGAGGTAGCAGTGAATTTAACGCAAGAAGTAATTGGACGGACATTTCTGATAGTTTCGAACTGCTGCAGGAACAAACCTATAGTTAGATTTGAAACGTTAAATATGTATTTCCGGAAGGTTTGACCGCTACATATTATATTATCTGTGTACGATAATGAACCAGTGATTGTCATGTTTTCAACGAAACATTTTCCTGTTTTAAACAGTTGTTAAAAATAGCTTGCTGTAGATAAAGCAGTAAACACGCCAGTAAATGATTCAGTTGTCTGTCTGTTTCGTATGAAAAGTTCAAAATAAATTATATTTCGTTGCTGTAAGACTAAGTCTTATAACAACAAATATGTTTTTTAAGAATAGATAAGAAAATGCTAAGAAAAAAGCGTATATCCACTTCTTCAAATAAATTTAGATTCTTCAAATTTTGTGTACAGGATGTAACAATAAGATGTATTCATTAATATATTATAAATTAATTGATAATATGTTTATATGTAAACTATATTTAATTAACATGTTAAATTGAATATTTACAAATATTGATCTTATTTATTATTATTATTTTGTTATGTACAATATAAAATATATATATTTACATTTTTTAAATAGGAACAGAAATACCAGACAGGTTTACCTAGTCGGAACTTAGCTTCAAGGACTTATAGTCATTATTTTATTATTAGTGTTCTATTTTTAATGGGTTTCTTCACCTATTTTTAAACGTAAAGTTCATTTTCTTCGACCCATGTATTCTGAAATCGTTTAAGTACCTGAAAAGAGCTGTAATTTTACAGTATTTTCCATATTTTTGAAATTTGTTGCTTTTATACATATTTAATTAACTTGAACAATAACACTGTTCAAATTTAAAATTAATTTTCACAAGGCTAATTATGTTAAATGTAACGTAAATATTTTTAATTCATTAGTGTTTAACCAGTCCTCTAAAATACGGTATTTCCATTAAATTTTTAATAAAAAACTATACGAAATTGCTCTTTGTTGTACGTTATTTTGTTTGTACAGAACAACTTAAAAAATTTTGATAACTAAAACATTTTATTATGTCTACTGCCTACGCCTTTGAAATTATTCAACGTTTGCCAATGAGCATCAGATCTGGAACTTTTGAAGGTCAGGGACTAATTCCTACCAAGTAAAATACCTCTGTATGATTCAAAATCAGGCTATTATTAGTTAGTTATTTTAAATTCAACATCAAATTTTATACGAGTGCAACGTTTGACTATAAATGGTGAAAAAAGGAACCACCCAGTACACTTGCGTAAATACCACATCGTCTGAATCATTCTTGGGCATAGTTAATGCCAATTAGCTTTTTAATATTCATACTCATAATCAGTATTTCATTTTCATAACCATATTTTATATTTAACTTATAAATAATTAAAAGTTAATTGTTGATCTGTCGGTGTTTACAAAACGAGTAGGTACGTGATAAAAAAATAAATACCACAACGGGATGTCAAGGATCTTGATCAAATATGGTGTATTACACAGAATAATATCTACCTTACAAAACATCGCACTTGTGAATTCTGTCATTTTTTTAATTTTGGTCAGTCACGTAGATGTCCTGATCTTAATCCAGTATATTTTTTAGCGGTCACGATTGAGAATTTAAATATTATTTTTTTAAATTATATTAATTATTAATATTTCTGTGTTAATTATATAAACGCCATCGGATGTGTATGATATCATGTAAATTAAATTTTGTATATTGCGTTATACCCGTAATAATTTCAATTTCCTCTGCAAACCTGCATTTGTTTTGTGTTTCTACATCAGTGGTTTTAAATAAAATACACTGTTGATACAATATAAACAGACATAAAACAAGGCTGTTTCTAATTTTATTTTACATGTAACCAGCCAGTCCTTCCACTGCATAATTGCTACCAACATGTCATTGTTCCGCGGTTGTAAAAGTATATAAAAATTTCGTGTCGCTGCTATTGAAAATAAGCATTGCTGGAACGCCCTAATTTTTTTATGTACTCACAGCTTATAGTACGCGTCGACGAACCAATAATTAGTTGTCGCACTAAATTCTAAAATAAAAAAATAGTAATTTCAAAAGGGCAGGAAAAAAGTTATTTAGATGCACTTTGATTATAACTAAAGTGAAATAAAAAAATACATTTACTGTAGGTCATGTGGATAACGAGTCCTACCTAGTGAAGGCCTTGGAAAAAATCGGACAGAATGCTATGACAAAGGAACACGAAGATACAATAGGCAACGCATTTATAAAATTCGCGGTGGTAACACAAGAGTTGTCCGCTCTAATGAAAACCCTGATGCAAAATTTAAACAACATCGTCATGTTCCCCCTAGACAGTTTATTAAAAGGCGATCTGAGGGGAGTTAAAGGGGATCTCAAGAGGCCCTTTGATAAAGCCTGGAAGGATTACGAAAGCAAGTACGCCAAAATCGAAAAAGAAAAAAAACAACAGGCGAAAGACGCCGGCCTGATAAGATCGGAAATTACTGCTCCTGAAATAGCCGACGAGATGGAAAAGGAAAGACGGCTGTTTCAGCTCCAAATGTGTGAAGTAAGTTTATGAATTGTGTAGATTTATTCTAGAAACGGTTGCTTTAATGTTTCATTTATACCGACTTTTACCGCTTCCACAATTACTAGGCACAATAAACGAACCTTATTTCATCTAAAAGTTCTTAGCAAAAAAAAAACATTTTGAAGCAGACCAACTGACCAAGTTTATAGTAAACTTTTTTCTCATATATCAATCCATATTATAAGAAACATTCAATAAATTATTCAATGCAATACAATTTTCATGTATGTCTTTATAATCATAAAAATGCATATTGGTTATCAATTAAACTTATTCAGGTTCAAAATACATATATATTTTTATAAATAAAGTATAATTTTGTATGTGAATGTTGAGAAACTGCAATTTGCTTCCTTAATTTTACTGTTGTTAGACTATTATCAATATTTCAACTAATTGCCTTTCTTTTTTAGTATTTAATAAAATATAATGAAATTAAAACAAAAAAGGGAATAGATTTGCTACAAAGCTTAGTAGAATATTATCACGCTCAAACAAAGTAAGTAGAAAAATACTAGCCTTTTCCGAATCTGTTTTAATACCTACATGTTTTTAGTTATTTTCAAGATGGACTCAAGACAATAGAACACTTTGGTAACTATGTAGCTGACCTTAGTATAAAATTACAAAAAATTCGCCAAGCTCAAGATGAAGAAAAACGAAAACTCTGTGATTTGAGAAACCTAATCAAATCTACACCCAGTATTGAAAAAGAGGCAAGTTTCATATATTATATACTTAAAATATGGCATAATTGCATATTTTCCAGGTGGGACCGCAAATAGACAAAGGAGCAGCAGGGTATTCATTACATCAACTACAGGGTGATAAACATCATGGCGTGACTAGGACTGGACATCTACTTAAAAAATCAGAAGGAAAAATGAGAAGGGTATGGCAAAAAAGGAAGTGTCGGGTGCAAGCGGAAGGTTACCTAGATATTTGTCATGCTGATGAAAGTAAACCACCAACTAGAGTCAATCTGCTCACTTGTCAAATTAAAATGGTGCCAGATGACAAAAGGGGATTTGATTTAATATCATGTTAGTAAATAAATGCAATGTCTCCGATCAAGTCTGAATTGTTTAAATTCTTCTTGCAGATAATAGGACGTATCACTTTCAAGCAGAGGATGAGGCAGACCAGAGGGCATGGATGTCAGTATTAATAAATTGTAAAGAAATGGCTTTGATGAAGGCTTTTGATGATAGTAGTAAAACGGGTGGTGATAAAGTTAATCATAGTTTTATCGAATTACAACAAGCTATTATAAAATATATTCAGAAAATTCCTGGGAATGATAGATGTTGTGACTGCAATTCTCAAAATGGTGAATATACTTTTTATATGCATTTTTTAAATTTGAAAATGATGTATTTTGATTATTTTAGATGCAACGTGGTTATCAACGAATTTTGGTATTATCGTCTGCATCGAATGTTCTGGGATTCACAGAGATCTGGGGGTCCATATTAGCAGAATACAATCCTTAACATTAGATAACGTTGGAACTAGTCAGTTGGTACTCGCACGCTTTATGACGAACCATAGTTTTAATGATATTATGGAAGCTCAATTGTCACCTAATGAAAAACTTGAACCGTCCAGTTCGATGTATGACATAATAATTTATCAAATGCCAACATATTCATGTGTTTTTTATTTTAGGGAGGAAAGACTAAATTTTATTCGGGCTAAATATGTAGATAAACGTTTTGCCGTTAAAACTTGTCAGTCTGAACGGGAAAAAATGTACGAACTTGAAGAGGCTGTCAATAGAGGCGATTTGCAGTTACTACTTCAAACATTTGCCGAAAATGTTGATTTCAGCGTCACATTGCCTTCATCAGTAAGTATGACAAAATACTCAAAGAGTGGTTTTAATGCATCTTTTTAGAAAATTGGTGAAACTGCACTACACAGAGCAATTCTGAACGAATCTGGTCGCACATTGCATATCGTAGATTTCCTAATTCAAAACATGTCGAATTCAGCTATAGATAGACCGACCAACCCACCTTCAGTTGCTGAAATTTGTGGATCCAATACAGCTCTTCATCTATGCGCCCTGTATGATAAAGTAGAATGCATGAAACTGCTGCTTAGAAGTGGTGCGGACGCTAATTTAAGGAACTCTCAAAATAAAACTCCAATGGATATAGCACAGGAAATGGGCAACAACAGTTGTCAAGAACTGGTAATATCTTAAAGCATTTAAAAAAACATTAACTCATTGTTTGGTCTTTTAGTTACAAAATGCTGCAAACCGATTAAAGAATTTCTTTGATAACATAAACATTGATTGGAATTTATCTCATGATGATGGGTCCACAGATTTTTCAGATGATGAGACTATTATAGAAGATAGGGTAAGCATTTATATGGTACAGCTTTGCTATACTACATGCTGTGACTATAAAAAGTGTTATTAATGTTTTCCTTTTTGCAGAATTATAATACTTTGTTCAAATTGCAGAACGGTTCATCGACACCAGAGAAGAAAAATCGTTCACGCCCTCCTAGTTACACAGGTGGGGATTCTCCTATAGCTTTACGTTCACGTTCATCTACTTGCGATAGTTTACAATTAGGGAGTAGTCTTAATAGTATTAACAGACAAATGCCTCCTCCCCCTCCCCCTCAATCTAGAAAGCCAGGTAAAAATTATCTTTTCTCACTTACCTACCCTTCTTTTCCTTCAAATGATGTATAAGCAAATACTCTACTTGCAACCCAGATGCTTTTTGCAAGCATGATCATGCATTGTATTCAGGGAGAGGGGGAAGAAAAATGTTTTCGCGGTGTGGGGTATTCAGAACCAACATTAGTAGTGAAAAAGAAACATATGTCGTGTTTTTGTGCAATACCCTGCTATCAACTTAAATGTATTTCAGTGTATTTTTGCCGCATGTGTATGTCTGCTTTGAATGTAAATTCACGTTAAATATCTAATGCTAGAAAAATAGAATTAGAAATTTGACATAAAATTATAATTGAAAGGCCAAAATATATATTCTCTTAATCTTCTAAATTAAAATAAGTTATGTTTTCTGTCTTGAAATAGAACAATACAAAAAATTTATCTTTATTTTCGATGTTTGATATGAATCAATTCTGGTGTCCATATATTTTATTTTCTGAAATGAATTTGTCATTTTAGCAAACGTTCACGGTAGTCTCAAGAAGAGAGTAGCACCTCTTCCTCCACCAACAAGTCCGATGCAATTACAGTATAGTACGTTACCTACCAGTCATAGTCGAACACCATCTGACCCCATAGTAGCTGGATATCATACTTTAAGTCATACACACAAGCGTTCACCTAGCAGCGATTCTAGTTCAGGAAGATCTGTGATACCCATAGGTCAGTTTTTAAATTTGTTTATTGTGTAAATTTTTGTCAATATTATTTTGTTTCAGGGAACAAACTAGTCATGGCAGATTGCAAAAACTCTGATAAATTTGCATCGGTTAGAAGGCCTCAAAATCCTCCTCCTCCTGCTCCAAATCCTTCGTCTAGCCGTCTTTCTAATGGTCGTTCGACTGAAAGTATTTCGTCAATGGCGTCTGATGTAGATGTCACTGGAATAATTCACAATCCTATTCCACCACCTCGTAGAGTAAGTAATAATGCATTTCTTTTTAATACTAAGTATGTCCCACTGTACCGTTCCAAACTATTGTTAAGGTTGGGTCTAAGGGATCTGAAATTTAAGAATATTTCTTGATCGACATTATTTTAAATTGTCATGGAAACGAAATAGATAAAATATCGACTAGGTCCATTAATATATTTCAAAGTTTCACATTTGTTGTTCATCTAACGTGTGTCATACTCAAATCCCCTTGGCCTAAATTGTACATTTTTTTATTTATTATTGCCTGAAGCTGAAAATGATTGTCAGTTTTACATTACATCGCTCAGGATGAACTTTGTACTAACTTTATAAATAGTTAATACAACGGGTGTTTTGATTAAAAAGGAAACTATGGTTTTGTAAAAGTGTACTATAAATTTTTATTCCATTTTAAGTAGAAACACCCTGTATTTTGTGCTTGTATGGTTTGCAGAAGCGGAAGTGTCGTTTGGATAGTTTTACTGAAGATAACGATGTTTCTAGTCTGGTAAACATGTCGTGTGTCGAAATGTTTTTAATTTATTAATCATGTCTGTTTTGTGCTTCGTTTTTTGTGCTAACATGTGACGACGGTCAGATATTTGGTACATTTATTTTAAATAATTTTAAAATAACACAAAAAAGTTGAATTCCTCTATATATAATTTTTCGTTTTGAAATTAGAAAATTCTAAATTAAAAAAATATATTCAAAACACTAATTTACTGCAAAAACCAAATTAAATCCTATCTTTTACTCAAATAAAGTTATTAATAAGACATGTATCAAGTTTTTTTTATGTAAACACTGTTTAAGCTCTATATAATTTTGTTATTTGTAGTAAACTAGTATTATACACCCAGCATGCATATAACAGGTGTAATATGTTTAAATATAAAGTGTTCCTTTCTGCAAATTACTAACTGTGACCTTTTTTTAACTTCTCGTTCTGATTGTGTGCATAAACGTAATTTTTTAGGCGTCTGATTCACCACCTCATAGAATATCTTCTAGTCCAATATCAACAAATTCTCTCTGTTCACCAAGGTCGATGTCTGGTAGGTTATCATATACGTCGAATGGTAATACAACACTGCGTAGATGCAAAGCATTGTACGATTGCGCAGCAGACAACGATGACGAATTATCGTTCCAAGAGGGTGAGATTATCATCGTCATTAACGAACACACCGATGATGATAACTGGATGGAAGGGATGGTGGAAAATGACCCGGAACGGACTGGAATGTTCCCGATTAGTTTCGTACATATGTTACCGGATTAGTAACTACTCAAATGGTACTTGTATTCATGTAAAAAAGTATTAAACATATATTTTTGATGTAAATGGTCTAAGAGCAGAATGTAACACTGAACGATGTTATTCGTACGACTTTCGTGATTTTACTTTTTGATGTACACCTTGAATTTATAAATGTATTCGTGTTAGGGAGGACATATTTTCTGAATATTTATGAGAAATCTCGACAAGGTATTACTAGGTGAATGTTAAGAAATTCGTCAACCTCGTGCTCTAGTTCAGGCTTTGAATTTCCTAACTACCATCAAGGCTTATAATACTCTTCCTTACCGACAGTGTAACAAAATCTGTGTCGGCTGATTGTTTTATTACATGTTATACAGCTGCAGAACTTCATTTTTGAACAGTGCACCTATATTGGAAGGACAAGGTTAATTTAATTCGAGTTAAATTTAAAACAGAAGTGAAATTAAATTATTAAGAACTTTTTTAAATTGTTTTGTGGTTCCTCGAAAACATTATTTCATAAAGTTCAAAGGTACCAGTGCTGTGTTGTTTTTTCAAATCGGTTATCCTTATTTCACTGTGACATTTGCTCAGTTTCTTTAGATTTAAGAGCCTATTGATGACAGTTAGTATTTTGAAGACACATTTATAGATATTAACTAAAAAGCTGTTAAATGTGCACTAAATGATAAAGGATGTGTTAGCTTAAAAAAATTTCTAAACTTCAATGCCTTAGCCTTTATGAGAAAACGTTTTTTACCAAATGTGAACTACCAACATAGTATGTTAATAAATTGAATTATTTGTCCTACATCTATTAATTTTATTTGTATATATTTTGTAAACTCTACGTTTGTGTATATTATGATTATGATAGCTGCACGCCATAATAATTGTCATATATATTTAGCGTTAAACTACATTCGGTCTGCCATACCTTAGATATTTATTTTTAATATCTTGTATTTATTTTGATATTTGTGTAAATATTATTTTTTTTTAACTACTGAACCGGAAACTAGATCGATTTGTTCCTGAGGTATCCTACTAAATTAAATCATTGCTCGTCTGTTCACAATAATTAATAACGGCATGTTTGTGTAAATAAATATTTTTCTAGTAGATATTAATTTATAGGAACGCCTGTTGAATGTTATTAAACCAAAGAGAAAAGTCTATTGCTTTTATACAGATATAGTACTATCATTATTATATAGGTATAAAACCGCCAGTGTAAATATTAAGATAATTAAGATTCATATTGTTAAGTGTTAACTCTTTTTTCATTTCATTTTCTTATTTCTTTATTTATAATAACTGTCAGATATGCAATTTAAACTTAGTCAATGTGAAAAGTGAGATGGCCAGAAGTGGGATGTTTTCTATATTATTTTATGTTCACTATGTCTTCGTAAACTGTTCCATACGTAACATTTTAATTTTTTAAATTATAATTGCATGTATTAAGAGCCTATCTGGGTACATTGCCAGGAAATCCTGAAACACTGATTCATAAAACATGCACAAAATTAATCATTTTTTTGCACAAATTTTTATTAACAATAATAAAATTCTGATTTTTAGGTTATTGTAATAAATTACAGTATTGTTCAGGTGCACAAACATGCTATTGAAAAATATGGCTTTTGATGTACGTAATCTCCTGTAATAATTATAGTCAGATGTATTGTAGATACTGTCAACTATTGAATACAGTTTTATTAAGTACTCAATAAATTGTCATTGATTTTTCAAATAACTTTGATAAATCCTCCTCTGATTGTTCCCTTGGTGCCAATTTTGTTATGCGATGCTAAAATAAAAAATATCACTTTGTAAAACTAACTTTGAAAAAACATTACCTGTGGAAGAGTTCCTTTCACCAATTGTGGGATATCGTCTTTTACGAAACCTAATGTGCTCAATCCATTTTCTATTTTCATAATGCTCATATATTTTCGCATTGTATCGGATAAAATTGCACCAGCATCTTCTTTCTTTGCATTTCGAATATCGACTCCCAGTAATTCGGCAGCTTCTAAATGACGTTCAGGACTAGCTGAAGCCGTAAATTCAAATACTGCAGGTGAACTCATAACTACCGATAAACCATGTGGAATTATTGGATGATCGTCACTAAAAAAGATGTAATTGGAGAGTAAAAAACTTGTGACAATTATTAAACAAGGATATTCACCTATATCCACTCGGTTTAAAGTCTCTAACATTACCAGATATAGGATAGGACAGCCCGTGACACAAATGTACACCAGCATTTCCAAATCCAACACCCGCCATTGTCGATGCTAAATGCATTTCTGCTCTTGCCTCGATATCGTCAGGGTTATACACTGCCCTTCAAAGAATTATTTTTTTTACAATTAACATTGGACTAATCTGTAATTTTTACCTTTGAAAATATTTGTGAATAACCTTTAAAGCATAACGTGCCCAAACATCTGAAACTGGGTTTCTTCCTTGGTATGCTGGACGTAAAATAGGGTTTTCAGGACATGGAGATCGTTCATTATAAGGAATGGCGGTGAATGATTCCAGAGCATGACAAAATACGTCGAAGCCACTGTAAGCTGTCACTCTTTCGGGTAAGGACAAAGTATGTAAAGGGTCGATGATCCCAAGTAATGGTCTTAGAGATCTATTGGCAATGCCAGTTTTCGCTTGCAGTGGTCTGTAGTCAAAAATACTGACACCTGTTGTTTCGCTACCAGTTCCACTTGTGGTAGGAACTAGAAGAAAGTGAAGTGACAGTACCTATCTAACAAAATACTTATTTAGATGTTTTATACATTACTTGCAATAAGTGGTTTTAGAGGCACGGTTACAGGTTTTCCTTTGCCAATTGGAGCATTGACGTAGTCCAAAAATTCAGCATCTGGATCGCAAAGATATAGATTGGCAGCTTTACAAGTATCCATTACCGATCCTCCCCCTACTGCTATAAAAGCATCAAAGTTTCCAGATTTTGCAAATTTTGTAGCATCTAATAAACTAATTAACTCTTTTATTATATTATAATACATAACTGAATAAAACCTTACCTTTCTTCGGTCGGTTCTACTCGTACATTTTCGTAAACTTCAAATTTAACTCCATTCTTTGTTAACGAGTCTACTGTTGTTTTTACAGGTGCTAATTTGGCTAGATATGGATCTGTCATAACACACACATTTTTTGCTTTTAAGTTGACTATATCCATTCCAATTTCTTTAGTAACACCTTTACCATAACGAATAGTTGATGATGCCATCTAGAAATTGAAAAATTGTATCAAAATAGAACAAGTATTTGTTTACGTTAATCTTAAAATGAATTGAGTAATAAATTTATAAAAAAAATTACATGAATATTTACCTCAAATGCGTAGTCCTTAGAAGGTAGAGCTTTTGAACTTGAATGAACCACCACTCCATTTGAATGTGCTGGGCATTTACAGCTATAATGAAAATATGATTTCAAATAAGGGTTTCTAAGTTCAAAGTGGCCTAAGGCCACCAATTTTACAACGCCAATTGCAAACATTACTTTTATAATAATAGAACATTAAAAGACAATACGATAAGTATTGAATTAAATGAAAATTTAATTAAAAAAATAAAAATTTAATGTGCATAGCCTTATCGTATCAATTATCGTAATATGTGTTGCAACTGTTGGATAGTCTTGATTGAAATTGATACATATTTTCAAATTTTAAAAATATGCAAGTGCCATCTTTGATCGATTGGTAGAAAAAGCGTGTCAGAGAACGATAGATAATTTTAATAAAACAATCGAATTTCAATTCGATGACAAAATTTACTTAATAGTTTCATTAAGCAAAACAAAAGCTCGATAATGATTTAATTATCATAGTTATTTAATCAATATTGAGGTATGGTTATTAGTAGTATTGCCATCTATGTGACCCTATCCAAAATAACTGGGCTATTGTAAAAATATAGTATTCTTACCCAAACCTAACAAGCATAATCGTATAATAGGACTTGATTTAGTCTATCGGGAACAGATGGCAACACAATTCAAACTAGTTTTTGAAAAATGGTACCAATTAGCATTTTTATTAATTTGAGATATTTAAATATTATTTATCAATAGAAACCTTTACGTAAGTATTTAAATATATAGAAATATCTATGTTATTTTTAAATTAAATAGGTATGTATTTTAGGTATTTTTATTCTTGGTTGATTTATTGCATATTAATTATAAACCTGGTGTTGGTATGTAAAAAACTGTAGTAGTTTTTGAATTAAAGTGATGTTTAGTTATTATGTTATTTATTAGGTGCCACCATGTATGCTTATTTTTATGATTTTTGAAGACGTTAGTGGTTAAAGAATTTCATAAAATTCTTTTAAAATTAAATCTTGACAAAACGATAATATAAAGAGTAGTTATGAAGCTGTATGTTTCATTTTAATTTGGTTTTGTTTGAGCCACTTGGTAGTTTATGGTCTACATTCTACCAGAATTTTTAATGCATTGCTGAAATTCTCACATTAACCTTAGTATACATAGTTACAAAATGACGATATCGTTATCTCTTATTTGAATGATATCCAGGGAGCAAAACAATGAGTTGTATTTACTTACGAAGTGGATGTGATGGTTTTTAATAAATCCAGCACTCTCTTTCTAGCCACCATTGTAATTGACCACAACTAATTTCGCTGATAAGTGAGACAGACAACTAAACCTTCGTATTAGTATTTAACGATACAACCTTGCTAAAACTTGTTTATACTGTACTCAAATGTTATCTTCCTGGTTGATTACTTACGATTATGGCTTAAGATATATCATTGCTCAGTTATAAAATATATACTATATATTTTTTAGGTATAAGTATGATGCAAGCTGTTAACAGTATTCCGTATATTTTCTAGATAGGAAAACTCCAGTGGCAGCTCTCTGGGGTAGGTAGGGCTCAAGCATAATTCATAATTATAAATAAAAATTTTATCATGCTTTTCCATTGCGGCAAAAATTCAAACGACTTACGTCACGAAATTGTTTTTACTGTGAACATACTATTCAATAGTCTCGCTTTAAAAACAATAATTTTTTATAATTTAGTGCAATATGTAGTGCAAAAATTCAGTGTAGAATATAGGTTTATTATTTTTAGTTTCTTAAATATTTTGATAAAAATATAATGAATTATATCGTATTTCCACAACATAGAACTTCTCTTTTATCCTTGAGCACCATTGCATTGCATGGAAGCCAGAGATGATGATTAGAAAAAATAACTGACCACTCAAATCATTCTAGACAATTTAACTGTAATAACAATAAACAATAACAATCATTTTATTAGTTGACCAGCATGCCTTCTTGTGATGTCATTAAATACGAAACAGATATTTTTTACTAAACAATCGGTATGTACAACTTTGAATGATCGCTTTAATATATTTTTGCATATATACGTAAAGTAAAAAAGTGTTGTAGATTTCTACAATGGCTTTAATTGCTTAATAGCTACCGAATGAACAAACATTTATATAAATACTTCTTCCAGTATTTTTATATTTTCATATAATAGTTTCTATAAATATATTGACATTGAGGTATATATTACTATAAAAAGAAGACAAAAAAGAATGACAAAATAACCAGCCAAAGAATTTACTGTACCAGAAAAGCTTATCTACTTTTTATACTATTTTAATTTGTTGCAGCATAATTACTTTATAAAAAATCTCATTACTATTGTATCTGTACACATTTTCTATCGACATCGACAAAAAAAGGTTAGCCGACTTTAACCTAATTTTAATTTGAACACACGGTATAATACCTTCTTATTCTAATTGGGTTGTAGAACTACATTAACGCCTATAGATTTAAACCGCGATACCGCTGAATGATAGCATACCAATGCGGTATCAGTGGCGTATGCATAATAATTAAAAAATGGGCTTTCAAAGAATTTACGGAAAAATTATCAAATTCAATCATATATGTTTAAAACATATACTTAATATATTTTAAAACAAATTTGTCCAGTATTTTTGAGACTTATTAACTATGAATACTTACTTTTTATCCTCTTGTTATCTCTGATGATTCAGCTGGTAGACCTAAAGGCCAGCTACAGACTATGTGTGAATTCGCGGTTTGTAAGAAATTCGTGCATCGTGTTTTTATGAATGGATTTTTAACGAACAAGACCCTACACACTATTCGCGAATTCCTCGCATATCACGAATCGCGCATAACGAATCGCGAATACACGCATAGTCTGTAGCAAGCCTAAGCATTCATACCTTTACGTTTTCTTTTTGTATGGTAAACTTACTGACGTAAATAATAGCCGATTAGTATCAATTGTGCGTATAACTTTGGGATCTTTGTCCTTTAGCGTCAATGCATGCATTTTCCTGTAACCACTAACGTCACTTTACTAAAATAGCTGAAGACTGATAATTTGTTATTCTGATGTATTAGGTAATACCTTTCAATGTTTTATATACGGGTTAAGTTCAAATCTACTATTACGTATTTAGGTAATAGACGCAACTAAGGTTCTAAGTATCAAAAATAGCACCACCAAAATAAAAGAGACCGAAAAAAATACCATCAAAAAATTATAATTTTTATTCTATCAATGAATAAATAAGATTCAAGAAATTAATCGATTTTTTGCGCCTGCGGTGTTAACTAAATTACGGTATCAATGATGAGTAAATGTACAAATAACTTTGGACTGGCCTTTATCCGACGAACCTTGGCACTTCATTCTATAACAGCATAATTAAATATTAATAACATTGTATTAAAAATGAACTATTTATCACACCGTAGCAGATAATAAACTATAAACAAAATATACGTACCTAATAAATATATTCCTTTTGTTTGGAATGCATTTTGCACAGACACATATCTATTTAAAGAAAGTGACTAATAAATATCTGTTTAAAATTCAATACTTGCATTCATATTAATACACTGTAATTTTCGACAAACTTCCTTAAATTAATTGCTAGGACTAGGGATCATATCTGTGCTAAAATTAGACTTATCATTCAATAAAAATAGTTTTTATTAGCATTTGCTTACTTAAAATAATCTCTTCAAACACTCAATTAAATGGGTATTGCATACATTACATATAGTAAAATTAACAGATATAAATGTTATATTTTGCGTACTAGTTTTTATTTAACTATTTTTTTTCAATTTATTAGTGTATAGGCTTGAGCTGATTGCATTTTAATATTTATGAGGCCATAATAAAATGTAAAATTTAGGTACTGTTTAAACAAAATGCTTTTGCTTTGTAAGGGTACATTGACTTTTGATAACACTTATGCGGATTTAAATTTTATTTTTGTTCTGATAAATTGATAATTCACTACCTACCTTGCTTCATCGTTATTAGAATATTTGTAAACAAAAACAAATTTAATCTTGGAAATATATTTCTCATTACTTATCTTGTGGATGTCATTATTTTCTTATTTATATATTTTTTAATGTCACAGTAATAAAAACAGCAAATATTTCATTCTCTCCTTCTGAATGTTTTACCGAGTTTATCTGTATCCTTTAGTGCCTATAATAATAAGAACAATACCCTACTACGTATTTACGTAACTTATCTTGTTTACTTAAAGTACAAAGAAGCAAATATTTGTGCAAAATTTACCTTTATTTAGATGACATACATACATCCAAAGACAAAAAATAGGGGTACAGAAGTTTTAAACCACGAGACATTTTTTTCATAGAAATTGGTTCCAAATGTAAAATATTAAAAGCGATTATATGTTTTATTATATATATATCTATACAAATATGCAGGTAAACGGTTTCCAAAATTTTATTACAATTTTTTTCTGTTAATTTTGTTGTGTCCTAAAAATACATACCTATTACTTCCTACAGGTTCACTCTTTTTAACTGTTTCATTATTTTACATAGGTATATTGAATGTATTGAAGAATCCTAAAAAAAGATTATAATACATCATTCTTTATTTGCTCAATTTCAGTAGCAAACATTTATTGTACATATAAAAGCAGAATTCCCCTTTATCTTTACCACATAGAGAAAATTTTGGAGTTCCTTTCAAGAACATATCAACTGATAATCAAATTTCAAGGATCCACTCAAAATAATTTAATACAAAGTATTATTAATATGTTCTTATCGATTGGAAATCTAAAAATCGAAATGAAAATAAATTTCTAAGCGTATTTTCGAAATATCGTTAATAGAAGATCACAATTATTGTAGTTATCTGTCTTTTTTGTAAGTTTAAACAATTTTTCATTTCATTTTGAAGGGTTTTTATCTGTATGAACTTGCAATATTTGTTTTATAAGCATTACAACTAGATAGATCTTGGTGGATTTATGTCAAACAAAAAGTTTGAGAAGTTTTGAAATAATAATACTCATAGATTTGATTGAGGGCAGATGCGGTCAAAGCCAACTTATTTATAGCATTAAAATTGTTTTGTGATTTATGATTGTAAATTTTGTAGAAAAATTTCAAAATGGAATGCATAGCTGATTGGTATAAATGCCTTAAATCACGTGACTAAAAACTATTTTTTCCTTTGTCTCTACATCCCATGCACCTTCTACCAAATCCATGAGAAGCCTTCCATAGAATACATTAATAATAAAACTGTTTATGGCATATTGTTAAATAATAAATTTATTAGAATCTACTAACATTAAATCTAAACTATAAGCGCAATAACGTTAATAATATAAACAATATACTTATTCACTTAAAAGTCGTATCACAAAATAATTTTACACCACCATTTCATAAAAGCTCAAAGTAAATTTAAATGAAGTTAAATGTTAAATAATAACACTACCGCTACAAATAACATTACTAGTTTTCTTACCATAAGAAAACATAATGAAAAAATATTTCGAATACCTTTCAAGTGTACTTTCGAAAAAACATGCTGTCAAAATATGGCGTAAAATTGTTTTGCAGTACACCATATTTAACCACAGTTATGACAGACTTATATATAAATATTAAGTTAAGTCGAAAACATATACGTGTACCTATTTTTAAGGGTTAGCAGAGTGAACTGTAGGGGTTGAAGTAAACTCATAGCGGCTAAGTTTAGGAGTTTTGGGTCCAGAAAGGTCTTCTGATAAAGGTCGATACACAGAGCCACTGTGCTTCTTCTGACCTGGAGTCGAATGCCACATTGGAATCTTCAACCTTGGAAGATTGGCCTTGTGCATGTTAAAGTTGTTATTACGTCTCAGTATCGTAAGGGTTACAGTGACTGCTAATGTAAGCACCACCAGAGCAGTCAAAATAAACACGGATGTTACTGAAAGGATGTAAGAAGCTCTGGCAAGGTTGTTATTCTCATCTTCAATAGATTTACTCAAAGCTTCACCTGTTTCGGTTTCATCATCGTCGTTGTCATCATCGTCCTCCTCATCCTCATCATAGTTGTATTCACTATCATCTTCTTCGTATTCCAAATTGGAATTATCGATTGCGTTGTCGTTAATAGCATTGTCGTCAGTTTCTTCCCAAGATTCTGTGGCGGAAATAGTGGATATTTCTGGACATTTATTATCATAGAAATCTCTCCAAGACATGAAACTGATTTCATTAAAAGTTTTAGGATTTTCGATATAATGTCCTTCCAAACCAGCATCTTGTGTTTTTTCGATTGGTCGTATCTGATTGATATCCATCGTGTTGATGAGTTTACAGAACTCATCAGACAAATTTAAGAGATTGTTGTTCAGGTCAATAGCAATCAAATTGGGCATAACTTTGAAATCCTCAATAGTTAAGGATGTAAGTTTATTGTCACTTACATACAATTTGTTCAGTGAAGGAATAATTCTATTTTTATTGGACCATAACATCTCTAGGGAAGTATTTCTTGCATCAATTTCTCTTATAACATTGTTATTAGCAAATACTTCAGGGTTAAGGCTTATCAGAGGATTACCAGCAATGTTTAAGTTTTCGAGTTTATAACTGTTAGCAAAAGCTAGAGGTGAGATGTAACCGATATTGTTATATGAAATATCGAGGATCTTCAAGCTTGGAGTTTTCTGGAACATATTGTCTACGTTTATGAAATCATTGTGGGAAAGCTGTAACTCCATCACTCCTGGCATATTTTCGAACACTGAGCTTGATAAGGTTTTCAGGCCACAGTAGTTACACGACAATGTGTATGTTGTGAACACTTCTTTGGATTTTAAGAAAAAGTTGGGCAAGGATTTGAATTTGTTACCATCTAGTGTAATCTTATTTAGAGCTGAATTTCCGGAGAAGATATCATCATCTAGTTGTTCCAATTGATTGTTTGCTAAGTTTATCACAACCAAGTCTTCCATATGTGCCAATGCCTTACCAGTAAGAGTTTTAATTTTGTTGTTGCTTAGGTTCAATTCACTGAGTGAAGAAAGCCTTTGGGTTGATCTTTCATCGAAAGTTTCTAAATGGCAATTGCTAAGAGATAGGGTTTCCAAGTTTTCAGATGTATTTAGATAAAACTGTTTTAGTGGATTATTGTCCAAATACAAACTGTTTAGGTCTAGGTTGTTGATGAACAAGTTGGCAGGTAGCTTGAAAATTTCATTATCTGACAAGTACAGTTCTGCCAAGTCAAAAAGTTCAGCGAACGTTTCAATGCCAACGTCCTTGATATAATTTCCAGTCAAATTTAAAAATGTTAAGCTCAGCAAACCATTCAGCTCAGGTATCTGCTCTATTTGGCAACTGCCGAAGTGAAGTTCTTCCAGTTTTTCGGAGAACAAATCTGGACTGTCCTCAAAACCACAGTCTGCAAACTTAAGTCTTCGTATACGATTGAATGCTTTGGCATCTATGGATCCAATTTTGGAATTCAATATAAGTACGTCTTCTAAGATGGTAAAGCCTTTGAATACAGATTCTTGAATTTGACTAATGATGACATTTTCAAAGCTAATCACACTAATGGTTTGTTTGTTTACAAAACGAAATGTTGTTTCGTTTAAAATCAATGGTCTATCGCATTCGATGATTTGTAGTCTACCTGGGACATCGTTTGGGTCGCATTTGCAGTAATCGATGCAAATTTTTGGTTTTAGTGGAATTGATACGGCTGATGCAACTGTTACAGCCGCTAGTAAAAGGTATAAGCGCCTCATTTATCTGAAAATAGAATAATCTTTTTAACTTAACCTACTTCAGTAATTTGAAGCTATAGGCTTAATATTTAATAAAAAAATGTATGTGGTACTTAAAATAGTTTTTTGTTTATTTTTAAGTGAAAACTACATTGGTATCTTTATAAAACGTATAGTGAACGCAATTAAAAATGTCTCTTGAAACATTCGAAGATTAAAATGTTCTAAATTCTTTGGGACTCAAATCAGAGAAGATATGCATGACGTACAACAAAATGACCTTTCATTACTTTATCTACACCTCTTACTAATGAAACAATTTGTGGTGGTCTGTTTTAAAACGCGATAAACACAATCATTTGACAAAATTTTGTAGTAACAGCACCTATTAAAGCTTTCAGTGTTAGTCAGCAGTACTATTCCGACAAGTAAAAGCTAAACTTACGATTTTTTAGTTTTAACAATTTTTTTAAAGTAACAACGTAATACAAGGTATAATATCTCTGTCCAAATACACTTTCAGAGATATATGTTAATATTATAGTGCTGAGTGAACATTTAGTTATGTACATTTCTTTTGAAAGATGACGAATACATTTTAAAAGTAGGAACAGATTATGCCATACATTTTGAAAATGGTGCAGGTATACATGTTTCTCTCCCGCCGAATCTCAAAAACTAATATCGTCTGTTTCTCGAGAACGGTTGAGTTTACCGATCTGTAACAGGTATACCTTTTCTATTTAGAATTTAAGGTAGTTCAATAGTTTCTTATTAAAAAAATCAAAAGTGTAAAATACACCAAGTTAGACATAGCCCCCTAGTCGTGACCTCAACATTGTTTGCATATTCGTCATTGCCACCTCAAGAAACATAAAACTGCACATTCTCAAAACAATTAGTCCAGACGTTCTTAAAATATAGTAAAAAACCAAAAACATTTTTTCAACTTTAACACCCTGTAGAATGAAAAGGAGCAACAACTGAATAAGACATGTTCGGCTTAATCGCTTTATTTTAACGTTAACAATCTGCCCTTAAGTTGTGTACCATTATTAATGACTCACCCTGTATATCAATAACCTTTGGAATGCTGTTTATGCAAATATTACGTGTGATTAATTTGCTACCATACTCTTCCCTAAATAGTTAATTTACTATTTTGCGGCCAATAACTGACATGAAAGAATTTGGAATATATCTTCAGATCTATGCTATATTTTATGTCGTAAATTAATTATAAATTAACCTATTTTTACAAAATGTCGGATAATTTTAATTGTTCCAAGGCTAACTAAGTAATACGATTTGAATTAATATTTTCAAGCTGTTTATTAATTTAAAGTTGTAGGATCTAATACTTGTATTATTATGGTTTTAATATATACCCTCACCTTTTTGTATGGACACCTGATGTTAACATACACACTATTTTTTACTTATCATTATCTGCTCTGGTAACCACGTAGTGATAAATTCAAGAGTAGTTAAATATGGATTCGATTTCAGAATTATCACAGACCTTTGTTTTTATTGGCTTAGCTAATAAATGAACATCCCACTTTCAATATTTCACCTCCCACCCTTCTCCCTTTTGCAGTCGGTGATTTTAGAAATTTATTAAACACCTAAGCATTTTTGCAATGCTTTTGAGAACATTATATGTACAAATTTCAAGTTAAGGGTATGTACGAGCTGATTATTTTTATTTGTATTGGTCAGTGCATTTTAACAGTTATTTTAACAATTAGAAAATACGTTGTAAGAGAAGCCCTGTGCCTGTATATCCTGTAGAAAAACTAATACCAAGAACAACCACCTGAATATAAAATCCAGTACAGCACATTTAAAAAACTAAAAACAGGCAAAATAATTGAGATAAGTTAAGGGTAAAAAAATACAGATTGGGTAAGTCATTGTTTTTCAAGTGGGTTACACTAGTGAGTGGTGTGCATTGTGCACACGAAACTACTCCTTTAATGGGAACAAAGGAAATTATTGACCCATGAGATATGGTTGAATTTAATAAAGCTTCGATAAAACCAAATTTAAATTTTTGAATAATTTTTTAGTTTATAAATGCCGATGATTTTTGGAATACCTTGTATAATTATGTAATGGGTTAGACACTGAACGTAGAAGAATTTGACTGCTTGGTAATTGAATTTAAAACAGTGAGGATATATTTGATGGTCATTGACCAATGACAAAAAAGGGAAAGTGTAAATGAGAATACAGATATTTTGTCTATATACAAGGTTGACGAAATTACACGACGTTATGTTTTTGAATTCCAATAAGTGATGAGACGTAATTGCCTAAAATCGTCTATTTTAGTATTCTTAGTAAATTCAAATGTTTTCTTGGAAATAAGTATTGTTAACACATCTTACGTATTCATAAATATTAACAAAAATGAGCAGAGCAGAGCAAAACAATTTCAAGAAATAATTGCGTATAACGTGTTTAAGATTCCAAGTGGACAATAGTTTGGTTACTTAAGTTGCAAAAATTATTACAATGGCTGAGATGTACAGTAGATTTAGCCAGACAGACTATATTATTTAAAACGTATGGCAAACAAACGTTGAAGATAGCAAGGATTAGAACTGTATTTTATTAACTAACACAATAGCAGAATACTAAAATTTAATTCCTGTTAGAGAAATGTTTTTAAAAATATTGCTGTAAAGTTTACTGCTTGATTCTTACTACAAAATTAGTAATGGTATGATAAATTCAACTGTACTCATTATTTTTAACAATTTCGTTATAATTAGGACATTGTACTCGCTGTATTCAAATTTGTACATCCTCATACTGAAAAATACGTAGAAGCGCTCTTCTTTACCTCTGCTGCTTTTGTAATAACTATCTATTAGAAAGAGAATATGAGTCGAGCAAGTACCGTTAAGGTTAGCTATATGATAAATAATAACTTCATGGACTTTAAAACATCAGTACCAACAAATATATAAGTACTGATTCATATAAAAAATGTTGACACTATTTCAGTTTCTAGTGCCAATAGCACACAATTATGTTCTCTTACTACCAAAAGATAAATAGTTATGAACTATTTCAAGTATTGTGCAATGTGTTTTTTCATACATGATCTTATAGATACATTACATATTGAAAAGGAAGCAACTGATTGGTTGAATTTATGAATCTGCCATAAATTTCTCGATGTTTCGATTTCCGGTGAGAATCTAAAAAATATGAGCAAAGGAATTCGCTTTTTATACAGGGTGTGCCAAAATTAGCCTGCCAAAAATTAACTGTGGATTCTACGATCAAAAATGAGAAAAAAAGTTATATAATCATAAGTCCGTAGACGCCCCCTAACGGAGCTATTGCTCTTTAAAGGGGGACCCCAAAATTTCCAAATATTTTCAAAACCGATCGAGATAAAGTAACCAAATTTAAAATTGAGAACCGCAATTAGATTGCGAGTCTAATGTTCTAAAAATAATACCATAATTAGTCATAGGCGTGCCAAACTGGAGGTGTTATTGGATACATATACAAAAAATTAAAAATGTTGAATAATTTTACAAAAAAAGGTTCTCTTGTTTTACTTCGATAAATACCAGAAAAATATTAGATATGATATGCAAGCTGTCAAATTGTCTCTAGTAGGCTTTGAAACGTTATTTGTCCGTTTATTTGACACATATTAAATATGTTTTAATGGACTAATGGATTAAAATTCAAACATTTACAAATAATTACATTACTGATATGCATTTTAAATGTATTTTAATATGTTAAAACGGTTGAAAAACACTTTTAATATGTGTTAAATAAGTCGACAGTATTTTCTCAGGGCCTACTAGGGATATTTTGCCTATTTATAGTTTCCATCTTAAACTTTTGTGGTATGTCTCAAAATTTTTAAATTAATATTACTCGAAAATAGAGCAGTTTATCGGATTGAAATAGGAGTACGTTTTTCATGTAAAATAGACCAGAATTTTTAATTTTTGATCTGACGACGAAAATCTTGAGAAGTTAAAGCAATATTTACCCACTGACCACCAGTTTGGCAAGCCTATGACCAATTATGAGGAATTATTTTCAGAACATTAGACTTGCGATCTAATTGTGATTCTCAATTTCAACTTTGATTATTTATCTTGATCCCTTTTGGAAATATTTGGAATAAATCAAATTTTGAGGTCTCCATTTAAGACGCCATATCTCCGTTAGGGGGCGTCTACGAACTTATGATTATATACCTTTTTTTCTTATTTTTGATCGTAGAATCCACAGTTAATTTTTGGCAGGCTAATTTTGGGACACCCTATATATAGTAAGTACATCGTTTTAGTATATACAGGGGAAATGCAAAAACTGCATTAAATGTCATGATAATAAAGTATTTGCGTTTACAAAAGTCGACAATCACATTTCTTCGAACTTAAATTTTATTCAGTCCATAAGAATAAAATTTATGATCTAATTTCTATTTTTAAATTTAATGAATGCATATGCGCTTGAATTATGGAATTTCTTAGATTCAGCATAGTTTCTTCATTCATTAGCATAATATTTAAGTACATAAGAGAAAAACGCTTCTTCGATTATCGAAATGTATTAGGTCACATTTTATTTTTTGGATGATCTAATTTAAAAATCCCGTCTTTTGAATTTGTACTGTTTACCGAAAAACCAGAAAAATCTGTTCCAGTTTTATCAATGTACGTGACAATCTGATAAAGTGCTTTGTTTAGTTTAAAAATCGTGTTTCACAAGTACGTTTTCTAGAGAAATATGTTATTAAGTGATCGCGTTGTTGATATTAATTGATCCACCACTTAAGGATGACTTATAAACATGTTTTTACCCTCTGATAGGTGAATAATAGAAAATAGGTGAAACAACTATTCTGAGGCTAATTTCCGCGCATTTGATTAGCAAAGTGCTTTGTTGCACTAACTCTATACTTGCTAATTTAGTTATTGATTTATATTTATGTAGATTACCATTATCAGCAATTAACATCTTTGAACGTCATATGCGAACTGATACCGGTCTTTGTCGTCTGAAGTCTTACCAGTTCCAGTGAACGTGCTTTTACTGTATCATAATTTTCATGGTTCTATCAGGCATACTTGTGATTTGATTAGATTTTTTATTGTCTTAACCGTAGACAATGAATGATTTGTCGCTTGAAAGGTTTCATTACCCATGAACAATCATTTTATTTTGGTAGCGACTGCAAAAACCTTCGATATATTTAATTATAAACACGTACTTATTAAAATAAATTTCTTTTATGAATATTAATCGAGCTATTAATAACATTTTTTAAAAAGCAGGATCCGAATTAGGAAGGAACTTAATAAGTGGAGGCAATTTGGTTCAAGTACTCTCGTATACTGATAAATCTGGTACTTGCTTTGCACTGATAAATTCGTTTAGGGTGATGTGAAACTTATTCCGAATATAAGACATGTAGAAATTACTAATGTAAACAAACTGGAACTTAGTTAATGGTCTCTGGAAGCAGTACTGCTATGAGCTAGATTAACAACCTTGACTGCAACTTGTTGCGCACCTTACTCAGTCTAATAAATCTATCAAAATTTGTTGATTTAATCATCAAGCTATTAATTGGTTTCAACTGCACTTAACAACTTACCAAGGTTAAAGCTTCCTTTACAAAATATTCCCTGGAAAATTCACAGTGTAACTGGTTGTATTCACTTCATTAAAATATAATGGTCACAAAATATACCTGTGCTCACTCAGGTAAGTCCCCCCTCTCTTGCAGTGCACTGCTTATCGCATTTCTCGCTAGAGGGAACAGTATCTTTGTTCTAAAGCTAACTCCACATATAGTTAATTAGTTGACCTTTTTTGTACAGTTTAAGTGGAGTCACGTTGTTATGAGAATGAAACCCATTGGTTGAGCAGCGTGACATGACAATCTTGTATGTGCAGCTGCCTTAATTTTTGTTAATAGTTTTGTTTTATTTCCAACAGGTCTGGACTACCATCACGACTTGGAATAATTCTCGAACATATGCTTCGAAGTATTTATTGAAATATTGAAGATGTACATATAAAATTTTAAATAATGATTCTTAATTACGGAATTAAGGGGTAAAAATTTATTAGTTAGTGTATAACATTCAAGGTTGATGTTCAGATACAATGGGTTTTCCTGCGATACTACAAAAGTACACATTCTCGCCTATTTTCTCTGAAAAAGATTACGAAAATTTTAAAGATTTGAAATAAGATTGTAACCGGAAATGTTTGATCACCCTATCTAAAAGGTATCAGCACATTTTTTATTTTAAATTTGTAAATATAGGGTTTACCTCTACGTCAACGGTATGCTTATTTGAGTATCTTTTAAGTTATAGAAAATAGAATGCAACCATTAACGCATGAACAAAATTAAAAAAGCTAAATACTATTAACATTTTATATACAGTAATTAAATAATACATTTAATATTAATTACATTTAAGAAAACTAACGTTTATGCTATTTTTACATTGATTTCATGTTAAATGTTAATTACTTTATTTTTTCTACATAGAGAATAAAATTTCATGACATCATCATCTATCGATCGGATATAGTTAGGCTTCTAATTTTGTAAATAGGAACAATTTATTTATTATCTGAAGAGTTATGATCAATAGATAACAGATAAACAACATTTTATTTATAAAAAATAGCTTTATTCATATCTTTGCTGTTTATTTGTATATCAGCGCCATCTATGAAGAGATAAGTATGTGATCAACATATGGCGGCAAAGCATACAGTAATCTATATAATATTTAAATTCGTTACTTCAATAAAAATACAAAGCATGATTCATCATAGTATTGAAGACAATCAAAACTGTTGTTGGCACTGACAAAATTTTAGGTAAGCTAGGTATTTCCGAAAAAGATACAAGACTGTGTACACAAGTAGCACACTAGTCTTATAATTCAAAATTATAAGACGAGAAATTTATATATAAAAGATATGTGGCGGTTACATGACAGCAATTTCATCGGATTATTGTTCCATTTGAGATTTTTTTGTTAACAGCCGCTATTTTGCTATTTAAAGTGCCTGTGTGTAATTCTATCAGGAAAAACATTTTATAGGAATTATTTAAACTATTTTCAGAACGTTCTTCTGCACTTATACAGTGTTTTTGCTGCAGGAGGTCATTTTACTCTAGAATGTCTATAGTAGTAGCAATCTATACGACTGACTATAAAGCGTTATAAATCAATTTTGTAGTGGTCGTAAGAGAAATATTTGAGAAAATTCTTGCACCAAAAATAAAAGTTTTTAATAGAAGTTATTTAATTTTTAAAGTTCTTACGCCATTTATGCAGTACTTTAGTTTCAAAAAGCTGTATAATTGTTTTATAAATGCTGTTTTATAATATTTTTGCGCGACAATAAAGCAAAACTGCTTCTTAAAGGTAGTTAACACGAGTAAACGATTTTCTACAAAACATACTGCTCTTATGTTTCGCTTTTACATAACATTAAAGTATTTTAAATGCTTTTGAAGTGACCAAACGGTTTTATTATTTTAGCGCCATGTTTGTTCACTTAATTCCAATTGCTTTTCAGCGTTCATTTTCAAAATAAATTTTACGTGAAATTTTTCATAAAAATAACTTCCGTTGCTCATTAAAAATAAGAGTTTTTATTATATGGAATTTAGAATTCAAATTGGGGAGATTTTTTAGCAGCAAATGTGCATGTATTTAAATTTTCAGTTTTTTTTGTGAACGGAAATACTTTATTTTTTAACATTATGCAAGCGCCTTATGACTTTTTGACCGACTTTATTCTTTTATCACAGTAAAATTTTATTCGTACCTGAAATTCAACTTTGCATTAGATATTTTTGAGTTTATAAGTAAAACATCATATACCTAATATAAAGATACATGTTGTAAAATTTAAAGAAAGTCGAATATTTAGCTTTATAGTTATGATGGGCTTGTAAATAAAGTAGAATAATTGTATAACGTTTTTATAAGACATAATCATGATTCATGATTTATTGGAATCGTATAGTTTGTTGTATCAATGCTGTAAGCTCATTACTTGTTTTATATAGAACTCTTAAAACACGATTATATAATTTTTATGCAGCAACTATGTTTTATAAAAATGTGCCTATTTCACGCTGCTGTGTTGATGCCAATAAGATGTCTATGCGATTAAACCTTGCAACTTTAACTCTCCAAAAATTAGTTACAGGAACATTCTTAACCACTGCTATAAAATATCTTGTGTTACTTGGGAGTCATGATATTTCAAATCTTAAACAGCTTGCAAAATATAATCAAAATATTTTGGCATATTTTAGTTTTAAGTTGTATTGTGGGTGGTAGACTTTACAGGTAAACTAAAGTCCATAAAAGTAGGTACCACTTGTAATTACTGATCCTTCTACTAGATGGTGTTTGCTACTCTAATCCAAATTTGTGATCACTAATCAATTATACATCTATTTAACTATTCCAAATTTTCAAAAGTACCTAATAATTTTAGTATTAGTTAAATCAAATCATACTAAGGAGGTGTTGGTCGCGCTTGAACTGGTTCCTTACTTTAATTATAATATTACTTAATTAATGTTGACTTAATTATTTATCCGCAATTAGCAAATCATTGCTAGTTTTTTTCCAAGGAGTTTAACAGGAAAATATGTAGCGATAGGTGAATGTTGGAAGATATTTTTAATATTGCAAGTGAAGAAGGCTGAAATTAAAGTTACGAAATCTGTAAAAATTGCATGTTTTCACATTATTTAATTGCATGTAGCCGCCTTATTATTAAATATATTTCGATTCGGTTTTTTTGTTACAAAATTCTGTCTTCTAGGAAGTAGTCCGTAAACAATTTTAAGAAATACAGTCCACTTCGAAGAAAAATATCATGATACGACGTAGAATGAGGTATTACGCCATTTTGCCGATGTCACGTTATCCCAAAAAAAATTAACTCAAGTTTTTCAACTTTTAATGGTACCACTCATTGATCTAAAGCTTAAATCTTAGTGTGATATGCATAAATGTATGTTTTTCAAATTGATTTAGTTTTCAATATCAAATTAAAAACATAATATAATACTCAAACATTTAGCTTGGAGCAAATATATTTTTAAATCTCTGAAAAATGTACTACTAAGCATTTTTTCTTTTTATGGGAAGTTGTACGCATGAAACCACCGTTTGCGCAACTGCTAAGGAATGACCGTATTGAATGCTGGTCATGTACAGAAAATTATATTCCTTATACAGCATTAGCAATCTTGTTGGTTCTGTACTCGGCAAGTCCTTTGAGAATAATATATTTTGTGCAATGTTTGATGTTTATACTGGGATAAGTTATCTTTTCTTAAAGAGAAGAAAGACAAAGTTCATTTGTTTTAATTAAAATTGTGTAGATAAGTCTTACACCGTTATGTTTCAAGTATCAGCTTTATGTACCATTTTCGTCAAGCGATACACGTGATTTTATACTCATTTATTTTGTGTTGATGAAGGCTAGTAGCCCCGAAAATACTATCAGTAGATATGGTGTACGTATATTAAATTTAAATCATACGTATTGGTTATGGACTTGTAGAATTGACACAGTGAAGAGATATTATTTCTAATTTATTCAGATTTTTTTCAGGCCGTCTCAACAAACAGCTATGAATTTGGTTCTGTATGAATTCAACTTAGTTGTAGCAATTACATAATGAAAACATAGGTACCAAAATATTTTTGTTTTCGTATAATAAAATAAAACAAATAATACCTTACGCAATATGAATTTCCCTGTTGTTCCGAATTTGATTTAATTTATTTAGCTAAAATTAATATAATTGTTTTAAATTAATGTTTTTATTTTTCAAGCAACATGAAATCATAATGATTCTTTTTACCTCTACCTAGTCATGAACTTTTTTCAACAAGAGGCACATTTGTATTTAATATAGATACAGTTGAGTTCTCAGAGCCTGTCTTTTGACGAAACGATTTACAAAACGAAAGTGGACGTGACAATATTTTAATATTTGTAACACAAACAGCAAGTAAACAACGTTGATTATTCCGTATGTACTTACCAGGTGATTTCCGATTATTGATATTTTGAATTATAATGTCAGACACTATGAACTTGTCTATACTTACAAAGATATACAGGGTGTCCCACCGAAAACTCTTCAGCATTTTTGGTTACACCGGAAGACGACATTAGTATCGTTATTTTAAATACAACACCTTGTATATCGCATTTTTTGATTCTTCGAATTTTGTATAATATTCCCTATAGCTAGAAGTTATAAATTTTGAATAATGATATTAAGGGTTTTATTCTTGCCTTTACATTTTGACAACTTCAAACAGACATAATTTTTTTGTATCACAAATCTATAACACAATTTTCTGTAGGGTCAAAAAATGCAAATATTTAAGGAGTTTAGGGAGATATGGCCCCATAAAAGGGGACCTCTAAACTTGTTTTTTCGAAAATATTTCCAAAAGGGATCAAGATAAAGGAATCAAATTTGGGGCTCAGTGGGTAAATATTGCTCTAACTTTCTTATATCTCGAGATGTTCGTCGTCAGATAAAAAAATAAACATTTTGTATTATTTTACATAAAAAAGTTACTCCTATTTCAATCCGATAAACTGCTCTGTTTCCGAGTAATCTTAATTTAAAAATTTTGTGACATACCACAAATGTTTAAAATGGAAACTATAAATAGGTAAAATATCCCTAGTAGGCTCTGACAAAATACCGTCGACTTATTAAACACTTATTAAAGGTGTTATTCAAACATTTTAACATATTAAAATACTTTTAAAATGCATATCAGTAATTGTAAATTTTTGAATTTTAATATAGTCTATTAATACTTTAAGTTTTTTAAAAACATATGTAATATGTGTTAAATAAATTGAAAATAACTTTTCAAAGCCTACTAGAGACAATTTGGCCGCTTGCATATCATATCCAATATTTTTGTAGTATGTCACAAAATTTTTAAATTAATATTACTCGTAAACGGAATAATTTATCGAAGTACCTTTTTTTGTAAAATTGTTCAACATTTTTAATTTTTTGATCTGACGGCAAAAACCTCGAGATATGAAAAAGTTAAAAATCCGAAAACTTTTCCAGTTAGGCACGCACGATTAACTATGGTCTTGTTTTTAGAACATTAGATTCGCAATCTAATTGCGATTTTCAATTTTAAATTTGATTATTTTATCTCGATCCGTTTTGAAAATATTTGAATAAAATTAAATTTTGGGGTCCTCTTTTAAGGGGCTATAGCTCCGTTAGGGGGCGTTTACCAAGGTATGTTTATATAACATTTTTCTTATTTTTGATCGTAGAATCCACAGCAAATTTTTGGCAGGCTAATTTTGGAACACCCTGTATATGGTGTATAATTCAATTTAAAATGTTATGATAATTTAAGTACCTTACCGTGTAATCTAACATTCTAAACTTTCAATTATTTTCGTTTTATAATTTTTATTGCAAAATAAGTACTTAATTCATGTTAATTTTAACGACTTGTAGATGTGAGAATCCAAAGAGGACTTTGGATATTGTTTACGGTAAGTTTAAGTTTGTTTTTTACTATCATAAAATTATAATGGAAAACAACGGACAAATGACGTACATAAAATTCATAAAACATGCTGTTTTTATATTGAGAACTAATGATTCTTACGAATGGTTTATTATTTAAAATTAATTTGTTATATTTTCATTTTGGTAAAAATTTAAGTCAGTGAACACCATATAGGTAGGTACTCATTTTGTTCTGCAGGTACTTTCATCATGACAAGACATTAAATAAAAAAAAATGTGTTATTTTCTGCGTATTTTGCTGCCACGAAAAATAGTTCGCTCTATATACGAAGAGAATTTTGGAGTTTTAGGGACGTTTTTTATGAAAAAAATCTAGTGCCCTACGGTGAGTCTCCCACCCTAGTCGTCCCATCGTGCTATATATCACTGACTAGCGCATTTCCCCGTCTACTTTCATATGAGAAGAGAGCTGCTTTAGCTTTATCTTCACTCGGTACTTAGCGCTCAAGTCCAATCGCGCGCGACACTGCTCAGTCACTTTTCAAACCCTATGCGCTCCCTGACAATAGGAACCTGACAGTGCAAAAATAAATGACGGTGTCTGAGGATTAGGAAGGGAATATGATCTTGTTTTGGTGCTCTGAGGTGCTATAATCGGTCGAAAAGTGACAATCTTTATGAGTGCACATTTACAGTGTGTTGTGGGCTGTGTTGTTACTTAGAACGCGGTGTCCCGGTGCATAAGAATATCTATTTCCACGTTTTTTGAACACTGGTAAGTTTTTTTGAATCTGAAATCCAAGTTTAAAAAAATTACCTCTCTTTCGATTTTTTAAATATGCGGTTTTGGGACCTTTTACCGCTGTTTTATCTGAAAATTCGCACTGATCAAGTCATATTTGTTTTTCTTGAATAAATATTTATTTGCATGACACTGCCTGGTAAATTATCTGCGTACGCTGTTCAAAGTAATTTATTGTTTAAATAATTTTGCGTCATGTGAAATATCGTCTTTGACTTTAACCCTTTGTACTGTACAATCGTGTTAATGTATGATGTGGACCAAATACGGGTATATTTGTTATATATATCTTATCACTATTTCATATTTGTTTAAAAATTGTCACACGCTAACATGTAATTGATTGTCTTCAACATTCACTTTCTTTGACAGGGACTTAATAAATGTTTTAAGTTTCTCCAATCCAATTAAAATTAGTCATTTTTTCGTCTGGTAGATATGTAACAGACAATTTCATGGTCATGGTTTAGAAAAGTCATCTTGCGGTATGCCGTTACCTGACTACCTACATATTATTTCGATCTGTTTTTTTTTACAGTGAATCATACGAGGTTCTCAGCCAATAATGCCAGTTTAGAAAGTACTACTCCATCGATTTGGTAACAATGGTAATTTATTACCATGTAGACAATGACATATTTAAATATTTCATAAAAGTGAGCACTATTTGGATTACACGTTCGTGGATATCATTTTCCTGTTTGTTTTATTTCTGCACAAAAAAATCAGTGCTTTTTCGTGTAGTTTTTGTGGACTCTTTTTATATCCCGAGCAAAGTAGCCCTTAGTTACATTTTAAAAAAATACAAATTTCAAAATAGCTATCACAGAAAAATAATAACTTAAAATAAAATAATATGTAAAAATTATGTAATATATAAAATATACATGGGTTCAAAATTCATTTTTTTTTTCAAAATTTTCACAGTACGATTTTAAAACAGTTCATGAATTTCTACGTAGTTTTGTTTTAAGGAAGATTATATGAAATGCTCTATTAAAAACCATCCCATAGGGGTAGAAATGGGGGCCGAAAACCTTAATGTAAAGGAAATCTATAGCAATGACAATTGTAATTTTGTATTAATTTCTTAATAAAATATAGTTTTGTGATTTTTTGTAAATTCTGTAACTGTCACGATGTTTGTACATTTCTTTGATGTTTGATATTTGCTTGTTGTCAACATACACATACAGGATGTTCGTAGAAAATAAGAAGTACCTAATACTTAGATCTTTATAGTAATGATGATGAACAATAAGAATTGAAAGGATAAAAGTTTAAACCAAAATAGTTCTACTTTCTGTTCTTTGTAAGCTACGTGACCGTCTAGACCTATTTAATGAATTTCAGAGATAGTTCTTGCTGATAAAAGTGAAAGTATCCCTATTTGAGTCAAGTGAAATGGTCGAAATAATCAAGGTTGTTATCCAAATTGTCAAACGTGGTAATTGTACTTACAAAGGTATTCGACCCAAAAATATTTGGTAAATGCCTTGCTGTTATTTAAAAACAATGGAATCGTTTCCTGTATTTTTAGATAACTATCTTATTATGTGGCTTTCTTGTGACCAATAATAAAAAGGGATATCTCCTCTTGTCTGTAGACGAATTTCTTAATGCCGCTATTATCTATTTGTATAGACTGTCGCCTGAGCAATTGCAAAGGTAGATAACGAAATGGATTTATAGTTCGTTCTAGCATATGATTCCTAGAAACTTGGAAGATCTCGCCTACTTTGCGGCACCCAGCATTTCACGTGGTTCAAGATTTATTCAGGACACTGCTTGGCAATAAAATTTGACCTAAACCAGTGTGGGTGAAATAGTAATAATGAATTATTAGCGAATTAAATGATTTAATTTCAGTATAATTATTGAATTGATCTAGTAATTAAAAAATAATGTAGGCACACAAGTAAATGGAAAAAATGGCAGAAAAGCTGACTCACATTGTAGTTCGGCTTGACTGATTTACAGTTGCAAATTTTTCAGCAAACAACGATTTGTGGCTTCTATTATCTATAATTAATAGCAATTTAAATGTAATGATTCATTATTATGAAAAATATTTTTTTGCCAATAATATTTATGTATGCAGTTATTTTTCTCTGCAAAATGCTTAAGGGGAATTTGTGCATACTTTATTTATTGAGGGTGTGACACCAAAATTTTTGTACATCAGGTTTTAGATTCTCATTTACTGGAAATCTGTTAAATCAAGAAGTAATAATTTCATATCATCTAATTGATTTTTTATGATGGAATTTTCTAGTACAAGTGCAAAACAATATTTGTAGGCAAAATTGTTTTATTTTTAACAACAGTGGAATTTTATAACTCAATTTACTGCATTAGTGATGACTTAAGGGTCAAATCAATAACATATTTCTTTTATTATTTCAGAAATATAATTTATGGTGGCAAATCTATATTATTAAATTAGTTAATTATTGAGCTTAATGCTGTTCGGTCATTGATGGAGTAATAAGCGACAATACGTGACAATCGTTGCAATGAAACTGTCACTATGACAGATGCCTACTATGTGAAAATGTTAAAAAAAGTTTACATTTTTAAATCATACATTATTTAAGAAGTAATTATTTCTGACTAAACTACGCAGAATTTGAAAAAAAGTAGAGAAATTATTTGAATTCAATTCAAAGGAATAAAAAAAATTCGAAAAATTTCTGTTAATGATAGTAAACTACTTTTATTTATAACCGATTTTGAAGAAACTTATGAGTTAAATACCCTTATGGTATGATTTGGTTTTGTACCAATTTGTCCAAACACTCTGTATATGGTTAATATTAATTTTCAATAATTTGGTTTGATTGTGTGTGATGTTTACATGATTTTACCGATTTCCGATAATTTCACAAGATTTTACAATATTTCCATGATTTCACTGATTTTGTGGTTGTGGTTTTACAAATTGTTTTTTGATTTCACTCAAAATGTGATTTAAAAAAATATTATTTTACGATCTCATATAATATTGCAATTAGAAATTTTTTGGCATTACAAATCAAAGACGCCAGTCAAAATGTTTGTCTTGGACATGGAATTTTAAATTGTTTATTTATTTGTGCTATCAGTACAATTGCGCAATTGAAAAGATAGTGAAATATGAAATGGATTAAAATTATTTTTATCGTGCTCTCGAAGGCGAATTGCGCAATGCCGTATTCGAATCGCATCCTTGTGCATTCATTAAGATGCGTGGAATTGTTGCGGATGTCCAACATTAGACCCTTGACAATTGTTTCCAATCGTGTCAGCAGTTACCTACAATCATAATCAACGAAGAGCGCGTGCGATAATCAATACCTTATTAAAAAATTGCTCTTCACACGGCAAAAATGCAGGAAACCAATTATTTACTTAAAACCTATGGCGAGAACAGTCAAATTTGTTCGTCACAAACACTTAAGTTAACACGCAATCAAAATTTGCAACGAAATATGAGAATTTCCCCACGAAACCATACTAAATTTTAGTACACCGAGAGAAATGTTTAATTACAAAGAACAAATAATGAAAAATTGATGGGTGATATTCACTTCTTGGCCACCCTACTTGATCAGTGCTACTAACTAGATTATTTCATTTCCTCTTGCTGGTATTCTTCATATTCGTATTTTTTTGCAGGTAGACAAAATGTGGAACCAAATACTTTTTTTGTATGCCACCCTGGGGGCAGTGTTCAGCGCCACTTTGTTTCACTGCCAAGAGGGCTCCAACTGTCAGCTCCCCGGTAACCACGTAGAAGCCACAACATTCGAATTTCTCAGCAAATTCTCCCAGAAACAGTTTCGAACCATAGTGAGTCTAACAATGTCTAATGCATCAGTTAATAAAGTCGATCCTAAACTAAAATATCTAAAAAACTTAAAATACTTGGACCTGTCTTATAATACCGTGCAAGTTCTATCTATTCCTCCACTGACCAACTTGAAGACTTTGAAGTTGAATGGAAACAGCTTGAAGTATATAAATATGACAGCGCTTCCGCAAAATATAGAGACTCTAGATATTTCTCATAATCTACTTGTTCAAATTCCCAAAGACTGGAGATCGTTAAGGTCACTTAAGACATTGCATTTGTACAAAAACCCCGTGGACTGTGATTGTAATAATGTTTTAAATTACGATCGATTAATAAAAAGTGGTATTGTTGTACCTGAAGCTGTAACGTGCCATTCTCCAAAGAAATACATTGGAAAAGATATAAGTGCTGTTAATTGCTCATTAGATGATATAATGTTGTATGATGAACCTGATCTAGGCTCAGGTGATTTTTGGGAAGAAAATGTAAACGAAGATGCACAGAAGGTGCCTATCATTCCAGAAAAGGAAGATGAAGACTTAGAAGAAAACAATACGTTTATAGACGACAGATTTCCACAAGAAGAACTGATACCAGCTGAGGCTACGGAAGAGACATTGGGAGATATGTTAGATGAAGGAAGTGGCGATGAAGGTAGTGGTGTTTATGTTAACTTCCACAAAGATACTTTAGGATGTATTGAAAATTGTAGTACTCCTGGACCAATTGGTACTAACGATGAAGAACACGCCTCGCCTTTACCAAGTCCTATAGACCAAGCTAAGATCCTTTTCGATGATATCAATATCTTCAAAGAACCTACTACAACTGAAAGTACCACAAGTACTAGTACTACAACAGTAGCTCCAGTAATTGAACCAAGAATAGTCAAGGCTGCTGCGACACCAGTTAAAGAATCTCCAAAGAATGATGTTGAAGTCATAGCTGGCGAAACTAAAACTGGGGAATTAGAAAGAGCTTCAACAGTTCCTGAAAATTCTACAGCCGTCTATGCTATTATTGGAGTTGGGCTGTTCTTAGCTGTGGTATTCATGATATGCTTCATCAAAAAACGCCGGTCAAAGAGAAACAGCAAAAGACATGACTTACCTAATTCCATAGGAGAAGAATTGCAGCCATTAAGCAAACCAATTAATGAAAAACCACTGCTGAACTCCTCGAATGCACCTGAACATGTTCCTTTAATTAACGGACAAAATGGTAAACCCAAAGACGATACTCCGATTCTTACGACATTCACTCCTCTGGCCCACCCGGAAACGGTACAAGAGGAAGAAGATGGACGGGAGCAAGAGAACAATCAACGAGAAATGCCAAATGACGTGGAGTTGCGACAAAAGTCTGCACCGGAGCTACTAACTCCACCTAGAGAAAGAGTAACCATAAGGGAATCGGAAATTCCAGATTCAATTCCGAAAACTCCTTTGTTAGTTCACCGCCAGAGAAATAGTGATGGTGAAATAGTCACCATGCTGGTTCCTTAATGAGACTAGTGATGTGAATACCTCAGTATTTATTACCTATCGATACTTTGTGATAAAAATTAACTTATTCTGCGGTCGTTCCTATAATAAGTTAGACGAGAAGAATTTCTAATGAAGAGAAAAGTGTAATTTCTTTGACTGTTACAGACTATATTATGTAATGTATGTATACTTATTTTATGTTTTATTTATAATTGTTGCCAAAGTAATGTTATTAAATATTTAATAAACTGAGTTAATGTTGTTGATATTGCAAAATAAGCTAGGCACAATTTATTCTGTAATAAAACTTTTTGAAAAATTAGTGAATCAACTAAAGACGTATGATGATGGTCTTGGGTTTTAGTTGAGTCATTTGGTATAACGGGATCAATTTTTATTACCTAAGATCTCTTGAAGTTCGCTATATTAGTGTATTATATTTTTTTATCACGTTAGCTGTGTTCAGATAAATTTTAAAGTGCCGTTATCCATTAGACTAAAGTAAAATTGGTTCAGCAGTAAAAAGTTAAAAACAAAACAATAAGAAACGGCTGTGAAAACTTCTTTAGGTTTGGTAAAGGAGATTGGTCACCTCGCATTGATTGATTTGCGCCGTAGAAGCATTTCTGATTACGATTTTGCAATACTCAATTATTTTTTACATTTTTCAGTTAATTCAGTAGGATGCATATTTTGCCCTGACTGCTTGCACCGCTCGAAAATGCTTATTGTATATCAAAATTTTTATAAGCAATTTGTATGAACAGGGTAGAAAAGTTTTTTATTAAATGTTATAAATAACCAGTTATTTATCAGTTTTGTTTTCTATTTGTAAATTTTTAGATGAATAAAAAGTTAAAGATATAACCTTATCTTATTTTAATCTTTCCCAATGTAAATGCCATAAATTTGTCGTTTGAAACTAATAAAATTTTATAATACTCAAATATATCAGAAAAATAGATTAGTTTGACATATAGCATGCACAACGATTCATGAAGGATACTATTTTTAGTTGTACTATCACAATCTGTAAAAAAATTTAGTACTTCTTAATATTTTGTCTATGTTAAACTATTATCAAAACAGAATTGACGTATATGAAGAGTACATTTACGTTTCATCGATAATTTGGCAAGATACTCATTCGCACCTATTAGATATGCGACGACATATTTATTCAAAACATTCATAAAATTCGTAAACGTTTTTCTATCTGTTAATAAAGTTTTATGAGAATATGTCAAGTTTTGTGGTGAGAATCAAAATTCAATTTTAAATCAGAGGGACGCAAAATTTAGACGAATTCTATACTAATGACCAGACCACACAAATAACATGTTTTAGGACATAAAAAGTGCCTTTCGTCTTTTATAACATGACATGTTGTGAGTGATGTTTGGCATTTCTTTATTTGATCTAAACCGCAAAAATTTTTAAGCTAAAGCTACCTGGGATTAATTTAAAGAAATACGGCGGTTTATTCATCTACCCAGGCAACTATATTTTTCCCTCCTAAGACTGATGTGGAACTACCACTTAAAAACTATATGCGTTGTTATGGCATGACATTGTTTATTTACGAGTAAATAGGTTGTTTTCCACCCGTATCAGTCAAAACAAATTATTTTGTTACAGAGGGACAGACTAATTTAAAAAACACCGAATGAAATTTAAATCAATAAACAAAAATTAGTATTAAAATATTTTTATTCAACTTGTGCAGCTCAGAAATTTCACTGTATCTGTGACCTTGAGCCTTGTACAAAAAATATTAGAAATTCTAATTGAAATCGCTCGTGCTGATTTATTTAGACACATACATATCACTTGAGATTAAACAACTAATAATTAAGGAGAAATTGTATTATATGTGTAATATTTGTGCAAACACATTAACTACTTATAATTTGACGAATAAGGATTAAATTATTCATGTTAAAGTAATTTTCAAGCAAATTATTGCCTAAATAGGTAATAACGTTATTAAAATACTTTAAGATTTCAATTTTGATAAATTAGGTATGTTAAGTTTTATATTTATTATTGTTTTACTGAAAATCATATCGCCTTATACGACAGAAAGTTGTTACCCAAAAATTTGACTTTTCAGAGAAAGCAATAGTTGAAAGTCCTCTCAATATGCTTTCATATACAGGATGAATTCAATCAAAATGGAATTAAGACATTTTGCATACTTCATCAATTTTTCATCTTCTTGATATTTTGCCGCACACCATAGTGAAAAGACATATTAATAGTAAAAAAAGATTTTTCCGAATTTCCAAAGTTTGCTTGATTTGAAATCATGTAATTTAAATCCTAGGTCATATTTCTACGATAACTTTGTCTATTTAGAGTCGTACCACCTATAAGCGAACACCCTGTATGTTACATACGAATACGTTTCTGAAAATCACTGAGCTTGTGTTTTGAGGGTGTTATTGTTGCAAAAGAATTTAGGTTGCGTTAAAAAAGAATTTTCAAGAAAAATGACGCCATAACCGATAGTTTCCGTTAGCATTTCTACTTAGATAAATGTATTAACAATAACTCTATATTTATCTATCTTTTAGTACATTGGATGAAGGTCACTGTGAGTTCAGTAATTATATAATTCGAAATGTTTCGTCACATGGCGACAGGTTAATAAATACCATAATTTTTCAAATTGGATTTAAATTGTATGATATTATAGTGCGGAGAAGAATATGCATTGTATTCCAACGAAGAAACAAACGGGCATCGGATCCATCATTCACGCATGAGATTAGATAACGAAGTAATATTTTATACTTCATGTATCTATTACATAATGTAATTTTGATTAATATATGTGTCGCTTGTCAATATAACTTATTTATTATTTTATTTAGAATAAATTCAAGCCACAAATTCTTTATCATGTCTTACTTGTATTGGAAATTTATCTGCAAGGTAAAACATTTTTACCTACTGCAAAACAAGGTCGCGCTGACAGCTATAATAGTTATAATAAAATTAATTTACATGAATCATAATGTTAATACAAATGCATATCCTAGTTTCTATGCAGCTGGTCCAAGAAAACAATTTCTATACCCCATTGCCCATTGGCTTCTTTTTATATGATAGAAGTTATCTGTTTCCGGTTGTCTAATAGGCTGCGATGGAATCAGGGTTAGAGTAGAGACAGGTCTTCACGATTTTTAGTTTCTCCTTATCGTTCTAACTCAGATATATATTTAGGTCTGGGCAAAAAATCGATATATCGATTCGAGTCGATTCCAACCGAATGTGAACATTTTCATAACATTCATTAGTTGCGAGACATGTAAAAAATAACTAGTGACACATGGTTACATTTAGAATGTCATTCCCATTTAAAGAAAATGAAAAGTATACAGTATATCCCATTTAAAAATTGAAAGTTGATGTCGTTTCCCGTTAAATCACGGCTAACTGTCGATTCAAATAAATTGACAATTCGATGAAATTCGAACTGATTAGCCATTCGTTTTGATTTTTTCGATGGATCGATTCAAAAATACAAATCAATTCGATATATCATCATTTTATTGCACTGGTGCATAGAACAAATTCACTTTGTATTTATTTTTTTCATAAAAATGTTATTTATAGTTTTCTATTCGTTTAAAATGTTATTTCTATACGAATAATTCCTATATTTGCAATAATTTTTTTCTTAAATTCAAATTCACCCTGTACATTTTGGCATATTACCACTGCATCACCATGTATAACAACGTGTGTTATTAAAACACACTTTGTGTTATTTATTGTAACTAAAAACCGATTTTAAATAGCATTTTCTAACCATATTTAGTAATATTTCTCAGTTTTTCCTATAGAAAATGTTAATTTAATTTTTCTAATCATGAAAAAAGTTATTTATATTCGAAATAATTCAGAAAATTGTATTTAAAATATCCCACAATCTCAATCAAAATATAATATCGAACGAAAATTCGTTAAAAAGGTGTGCGGTGCACAAAAACTAATCTAGTAGGCCATCCTGGAGTCTAGACAAAAACGCAGCGGCTTTGTTTGACAGCTTCGTCATAATCCGTAAAACTTTCTTTGTCGCTGGTGGTTTAACGGTGTGTAGTGTGATATTTCACTAAAACATCTATTTAAAATACCGTGATAGACTCTAATAACTTTTTTAAAAGAACGTGTGCATTGTGTAGTGTAGTTGTACGGGTGTTATTGGAATCCATGAGCTTTTCGATGAATAAGGACAAAAGGTAAGTGGTTTGACTGTATTTTAAAAGATATAAAAACACGAAAACTAGATGCAATTAGATGTTTGATACAGTTTGATATAAAGTGCTTCTTGAAATATCTCAAGGAAATAAGTACTCGGCAAACATAGTTATTCTTCCGTTACAGACGAACGAAATTCAAATTTTGTGCAGACATTATACCTACCTAATTTATTCTATAAATATCCAAAATTAGTTAATGTGAGGGTTACTAATGCAATTATACAGATATTAATGTGCATGTTAATATTTAGTTTCGTTTTGCCATCATTCAAAGATAAAATATATAATTTTATTATTTTGCCTAATGTGCATAAACAGATTCACTGCGTTCGACTTGTTTCGGCTCAGTTCGTTACTCTTTAAAGGTGTCCATCTAAATTCGTATTTATTTCTTCGTCAATAGGTCTGTTCCGTTCACACAATTTGGATATTAATTGAAAAAGGTAGGCGTATAGGTTTATAATGTTTTTCTTGTCTTAGTTATTCGTAGCAGATCACATGCTTGTTGAGGTGGTTGCGGCGTTAATCATAATCGTATGCTATAGGTAGGACCAGCGGGCAAGTGTATTCTAATTCAAGCAGTTTCTCGGGTCCCTGCTGTTTTTCCAAATAAACTTAATATTTTGTTTATAATGGATATTTAAGAGCTAATTTAAATATAGGTATATTAATTTTTAGTGGACAGACCTATTATGAGATTTGTTTCTGCATCAAATTTATGGATTTTACACTGCAAGAACAGTTCATATTGGTTTGAATCTACGTATTTGATATACCTATCTACAAACTAAATTTTGATACCTATATTTTCAAATCAAACACAAAACCTGCCTGTCCAGCAAAGTTATTCAAATATTATGTGCGAAAATAAATAATTTTTATACAGTGAGTCAGAAAGAATGGGTCAACACCAAGCTAGAGATACTAGACACCAAAATATTATGTTTGAGCTGATTATGCTTGTTTAAGAAATACAGGGTGTTCAAGGTTTAAATTTTATTCTGAAATTTCTTAATAATTGAGAGTTTTGATAGCATGACTGTAAATTGGTATTGTTGGGTTCTCTGGTGTGAGATTTACGAATTTGAAGCTTATTTTGACGTTGCTCCTAGAGCGCACTAGTTTCACCGTATTATTTACATTTTTTTATCTGTTGAACTATGCTTTAAAAAAGTTAAAAATCTAAAAGAACGTTCAATTCCATCGTTATCGGTATTTGAGTTATTTGCATTTTTCCGGTGATTTTCTTTCAGGCGCTGATGTTATTATTTCTCTTCTTATAGTACGCGTTGTGACAAATTTTCATGTCAATAAATATTAGCGTATTTTGCGTGTGTGTGATTTATTATTATTGAGAAATTTCACACACCCTGTATTTATTAAACCAGTGACATTCATATAAGGCATGGTGAGTTGAAACATAATATTTTGGTGTCTAGTATCTCCAACTTAAGTAGTATTGACCCATTCTTTCTGCCTCGCCCTGTATATTATAATACACTTGTTTTAGTACTCTAAAATATTTGAAATGTACTATAAATTTAATGGACAAAAACATAAAATAACTATACCTCAGAAAAGTCCATTTTATAATACAGGGTAATAAAGAAATACTAGCAAAAAATTAGTGATCTACGTCATAAATTATTTTTCCAAAATTCTAATTTTTAATAAGTTAATGGAGGCACAGTGGCGTGCAAAAGTTGAGGAGTACAAGAAAAAATAATATATTCAAATCAAACACAAAACCTGCCTGTCCAGCAAAGTTATTCAAATATTATGTGCGAAAATAAATAATTTTTATACAGTGAGTCAGAAAGAATGGGTCAACACCAAGCTAGAGATACTAGACACCAAAATATTATGTTTGAGCTGATTATGCCTTATACGAATGTCGCTTGTTTAAGAAATACAGGGTGTTCAAGGTTTAAATTTTATTCTGAAATTTCTTAATAATTGAGAGTTTTGATAGCATGACTGTAAATTGGTATTGTTGGGTTCTCTGGTGTGAGATTTACGAATTTGAAGCTTATTTTGACGTTACTCCTAGAGGGCGCTAGTTTCACCGTATTATTTACATTTTTTTATCTGTTGAACTATGCTTTAAAAAAGTTAAAAATCTAAAAGAACGTTCAATTCCATCGTTATCGGTATTTGAGTTATTTGCATTTTTCCGGTGATTTTCTTTCAGGCGCTGATGTTATTATTTCTCTTCTTATAGTACGCGTTGTGACAAATTTTCATGTCAATAAATATTAGCGTATTTTGCGTGTGTGTGATTTATTATTATTGAGAAATTTCACACACCCTGTATTGCTTAAACCAGTGACATTCATATAAGGCATGATGAGTTGAAACATAATATTTTGGTGTCTAGTATCTCCAACTTAAGTAGTATTGACCCATTCTTTCTGCCTCGCCCTGTATATTATAATACACTTGTTTTAGTACTCTAAAATATTTGAAATGTACTATAAATTTAATGGACAAAAACATAAAATAACTATACCTCAGAAAAGTCCATTTTGTAATACAGGGTAATAAAGAAATACTAGCAAAAAATTAGTGATCTACGTCATAAATTATTTTTCCAAAATTCTAATTTTTAATAAGTTAATGGAGGCACAGTGGCGTGCAAAAGTTGAAGAGTACAATAAAAAATAATATATTTTTTAATTGAACGCTCTGTGTATTGTTGAATTTTTTAATTACTCTTTTTCCTGATTTCAAAAATATGACATACCTGTGACATTCCCATCTTTAAGGTTTTTGAGTTATTGAACATTGTAGATGTAGGTTTATCTTTTATATCTAAATATTGTAAAATTGAAATAAAAAAACGTTTTCTAGGAATTTGACCTACCTATGTAAACTAAGTAACCAAATAAAAAGTAATTCACAAATTTAAGCAAATTCAAATTATTCATCACTTGGAAACATTTACATATAATTCGGTTTTCGTTACCTACGCAAATATATACACAATGACGCAAATTTTAAAACTATTATATGTTTAATTTGTCATCGGAATAGTTAATTATTATACAGTAATAGCGTCTGTCGAGAAACTTTGCGTCCTTCTAAATTCTAGCTTATTCATTCGTTAAACCTACATCCTCTGTGACGTATAGCTAGAGTATCCAAGAAATTACAAATTGTAGGTCAGTTGTGCCCACTTGTAACTAATGGTGCATGTTATACGTTGCAGTAAATGCACATTGATGTACTACCACAGATTAAACGTACGTTAATTCTTGTCAAGTTACTCAGTGTTAGGGAAAAGTATCCAGCAGGAAATCCAGCGACCTGAAAAGGCGGTGACAACCTTATCTCCGATATACAGGGTGTCCGGAAATGATGAGCAAAAAATTCAGGGGATAATTCTAGACCGAAAATAAATGCTACCTCTTTCTATTACATTTTTTCCAAAACTGATTATTTATGGAGTTACAGGGTGTTAAAGTTAAAATTTTATTTTCGATATTTGTAAATAAATACTTAAGAAATCCAAATATTTACATAAAATTTGTAAATCGGAGGTTTTTGCGGACGTGAAATTCAAATATGTTTCTAATTTTGACGTCACTAGTAGAGGGAGCCACTTATGGCACATCATGTTTCTTTTAAATGACAGAACTTTTTTGCTGCTTAGTGTATCTGACTATTGAAACAATCGATTCTTCTACCTGTTATATCTAAAAAAGATATACCTTATTGAAGTATATGCATTAAGATGAAATTTAAAAGAAACATGGTGTGCCATAAGTGGCGCCCTCTACTAGTGACGTCAAAATTAGAAACATATTTGAATTTCTCGTCCGCAAAAACCACCGATTTACAAATTTTATGTAAATATTTGGATTTCTTAAGAAGTTATTTACAAAAATATCGAAAAAAGATTTTTCAATTTAACACCCTGTAACTCCGTTAATAATCAGTTTTGGAAAAAATGTTATAGAAATTTTAGAATAGAATATTTTCGGTCTAGAATTATCCCCTGAATTTATTGCTCATCATTTCCGGACACCCTGTATTATCCAAATTCTGCACGCACGGAAATCATTTGTGATTTAGATATAGATAAAAACAATTATGCCCTCAAGTCTTCTTTGTCATCAATGAGCTGTCTAGAATTTTGAAAAGTAGGTAACTGATTAATTAGAAAATAATTAAAAATTTTTAATTTAGTAATTATAAGAATCTATGAATAGAAAGGCACAAGCTCGGATAGAGGTATCTGTTACCTATACTGTCGTGTTCTTATTTTAAGTTATGCCTTTATCTCTAGCACCTTTTAAACGTGTTTATTAAACAGTAGATTTATAGTCCATCATTAATTTGTTACAGTCCATGTCCATACAATTATATCGGTACTGCATTGGCACAAAAATTCATAAACCGGATCAATATTTTTTTGTTCCGCTATGACTGTTATGCATCGCTTTTACTGCTTCATAAAGATCAGCTAGAAACTGGATAGGGCATCAATAGTAGAATAGTTTATATTTTGAGTAATTAATAAATTATTATATTTTACGTTCTAAATAATATTACAGGGTACCTATACCAGTAAATTGAAAATATTCAATGCCTCTTCATATTTATCATTAAATGCGATATTATTGTTATTTGAAGATAAGGTGCGAAAAAGTAATAGGCTGAAATAACCAGAACACATTCCGCACAGGCATGTTATTTGCTTCATGGTAATCTAAAAGATAAAAAAATATTTGCATTATTGATATACCAAAATTGCCAGTAAATTACATTTTAATTTTTCTAGTCATAAAGGAGGTACTATCGTTTGCAATAATAATGACACTACCTCAATCAGTTTTTAAACAACTGGAAGTTCTGAGTAGAAATTTCATTGGATCTCGATTGATAAATGGAACAACTAAATACTAATATTGAATATTGAAAGTAGATTTTATCAATACGTCAGCAGTTCGAAATAAATAGCCAAATTCGTTTTAAAGTGTATCATTAATATTGAAAACGATTGTACATGGTATCTCGGAAAGTACGGAGAGAGATGCTATTTCCACTACACTGAGCTGCTTTTTTGAAAACTTAAGCGCATTCACAATTCTCATAGACTTAATTTTTTAGATGTGGTGCTAAATTTAAAAAAATATACTTCGGGGATTTTTAGCATCTTAGAGAATACCTGATATAGCTACCGGAATGGTGATATACCTTTTTTTAGTTCAGTGGCGTAGTTGTAATTTTATTACAGGGTGTTAAAATATGATCCGAACATACAATTTTTTGAAGTGGAATATCCTGTATATTTTATACAATTCAGTTTATTTTTTCCTTCATAATATACAGGGTGTCTAGCAAGTCGTTACAATAATTTTAGAAGGTGATAGAATACTTAATTTTGAGTCGATTGAAACTAATATACCCATATACCAAGTGTTACAATAATTGTGAAAATTAATTTTTAAATATTTTTTAATTCAACCGTGCTTTTCTACAATTCTGTAAAAGAAAAACAAACCTTTTTATAACAAATATTTTTATTAGGAATGAATGGATTATTTAAATTATTTAACCAATAAAATCCAAGGTGGCTTCGTTACTTACCTAAACCTACACACAAAGGATTAAATAAAATCCACGTTTAAATTTGACACTCCGCTTTTACAAAGTAGAAAATCCATGTTTATGAAGTTCTAGGTAAGTAACGAAGCCACTTTGGATTTTATCGGTTAAATAATTTAAATAATCCATTCATTCCTAATAAAAAAGTATAGAAATATTTGTTATAAAAAGGTTTGTTTTTGTTCTACACTTCGATAATTGTGGAAAATCACGGTTAAATTAAAAAATATTAAAGCAATTATTATCACAAATATTGTAACACTTGGTATATGTGAAAATTAGGACACCTAGTACATTCGCACGTAGTTTAGTAAATATACATATAGGTACATTTTTTGTTTAGTTCAACGCCACCTTGATTACAAGTTATAAGTACTAAAGGAGCTAAAAATACTTAAATCAATCAATCTGAAGATGAGTTTCTTAATTTAAGGTTTAAATAGGTATTTTGTATGAATAAATGTCGTTTTTTATTCAACATCTTTCTTTTCTGAGTATATAAAATTCTGAATTGCTCTGGTGCAAAATTCGCTGGCCGTTTTTTGCAGATTTTTTTTGTTGCTAGGCCGAAGTAGTAAACAAATTCGAACTCCTTAAACTAGTTCGGGTGTCGACTAATCAAATAATATCTATGCCAAGGACCTTCCATATGAAATTGAAATTAGCATAAGAAAACTTGTTACTTTTATTCTTGCATTCTATGACGGTCTAAAAATAATTTTTATTATCAGGTGACTAGCCTGTAGTCCTGTGTGAAGTCAACAAGCAATCTAGTAAAACATTTATTGATAAACCGCCATTAACAGAAATAATGTGTAAATATACTCGTGTGTATGCTTTAAATTGCGGTATTTACAGCAATTAATGTGAATTTTAATGTTAGGTAATAATTATTTACATGTCGTACGATTTCTTTTTCCATGTCTAGGAAGTTTGTATATCTTAGTTTTGCTACTGCGCATCCCTAATTTAGGCAAACTATGTTTATTATAAAAAATATGCCAGAAAATGTCTATTATTTAGACGATATTAAGCAATATCTGAAAATATACAAAAAATCAATATTATCTCTTATCTGAGTACAGCGGAACGTAATCATAGGCACAGTTTCTTGTATTTTTTGGTAACAATTCCATTGTAGATATCCCATATCTATTATGTCTTGTTTAATATTCATTCCTATTTTTAGTCAAGAAGTATTATTTATCGTTTTCACCTTAAACTGATTAGATAAATATAATCACACAGAACTCCAGTGGGGCTAACCACAAAAGAATTAATATGTATTAAAAGTGGCCTAAATTATGCTTTAAGCCCATTATAAACAAAATATGAAGTTTATTTGGGAAAAAAGTCAATTGGAAATACAGCAGATTTGACGTCATATGCTCGTTCGTGACGTCACACGCTAGTCTCTAGCTGAGGGCACGTCTTCTAACCTCGCTCTTTCACGTGTATTTCTGCTACGAATAACTAAGAGAAGAAAAATACTATACATTTTTTAACTTCACAGTTGTTTATATAAAAATTTTGTAGACTGTATACGAATGTGAGGACAACTTAAAAATGTGTGCGTGTCTATTTTTATTGAAAACTTAATCTTTTTTAGTAAAAAATTTCATTGTACAGGAGGATAACTTTCGCGAGGTCAATCAGTACAGTTATTATCCAATTGAAATAAAAAATGATGATTAATTCCTGATTTTCAAATTTTCTCAGTACGAAGAAGTATGACTAAAGACAAAAATAAAGGTGTTGACATTGATATATTTTATTGTTGCTAAGTATTAGCAGTACAATAGGTTTATAATACAATAAATAATGATGAGGACCCAAATTCGATTAGTGGTTTATAAGCGTCATAGTGCATTCTTTATGATAAATAAATTCTAGGATTGAGAATTATATATTCAAAAAGCGTCGTGTGATGCATATATTTGAATATTCCGGATATCCTAAGCTCTAAGAAGCCAAATTCACTGCATTGTTAAACGTTAAGTATTCAATTGTTTAGAATATGTACGACAGTTTTTATTATGTTCTTAAAATGAAGTTGTCTTCGAAAGTGACTAGCAAGGTGATGCATATTGCCTTGTCAGATAAAAATATTCATATATTTTGTGTCTCGACAAGATAGACAGGAGAATAAACATTATTTTTCTGTACGTAAAACTTTCTGACCATTTACGTAATAATAATACGTGTTTCCTCTTTATTTACAAGCACACAAGTTGTTCGTAAACACTCAAGGTATGGTGCTGAAACAATTTATACATGCTAATAATTAGCGTAAATAATTACCTAATAGGTTATTTCGTAAAGGCAATAGAAGCAGCAGAAAATGAAAACAAAAAGCAGCTGTATTATTACAAAATTGTATTGTCAAGATAATATCGCTTAAATAAGCGTCAAGACTTCAGGAGGTGATTTCTCACAAGAAATTAAGGTCACGAAGTCCTATAACAATCTTTCGAAAACTCAACATTAACGGAGATACAGGGTGTCAAAATATATTTTTTTTTTAGTTTTTCTTAGATAACTTTTATTTGTGATTTGATTTTTTCCAAGTCTTTCCTATGTATTACTAGTGCCCCTGTAGATTTATGTTCCATCAAATATGATGCAAATATTCCAGTGCCCAAGGGCCTGACCTTAATCTTCGATCCATGGCCCACAACTTTTTTGTTTTCACCGTTTTATAAATTTGAACAGCATCATGTTAAGAGTACCAAAAATTATTTAAAAAAGTATCTCTTGTTGCGATACAATAAAATGAACCGTTTCTGAGAAAAACGACTTCAAACATGCGTTAATGCTGCTTTAAACTGATTATTAAGATTTACAAAGGCGGCTTTGGAAACAATAATTTAATGTTGCCTTAGCTACTTTTGACAGATAATGTTTATGTGAATTATTCTGTTGTTATCATTCGTGTGTAATAAGTGTCGTGTTTAAAACTGATAAAATGAATAATAATTATAATAAATGCATCATGAGCAAAACGTTTGCATCGAGATGCATTTCCAAATAGAAGAATTCCACGACCGCAGCTGTTCAGTGCTGTCCATCAGAGATTAGGTGAATAGGTTGTTGGTGTGACGAGAATCTTCATTTAGTGATGGCATCGTGGGAGATCATTTAGTTGGGCCGCATTTCTTTCCTCAAAGGCTTGGTGGTGAGGTTTACCAACACCTTCTACAAAATGATCTGCCAGTTTTGTTGGAAAACGTTCCTATTGGAGTGCAACGTGCAATGTGGCTATTGCATCACGGTGCACCGCCTCATTCCAGTTTAACGGTTAGTGAGCACCTCAATGAAATTTTCCCTGAAAGGTGGATAGGGCGTGGTGGATTTATAGAGTGGGCTGCCAGATCGCCGGACTTGAACCCGATCGACTTTTTCCTTTGGGGCTATGTTAAGTCACTGATATACAGAAGGCCTGTGAATAACGTGGAAGAGCTGAGGCAACAAATTATTGACAGTTTTGCAATAATAAGGGCAAGGGCACTAGTAATACATAGAAAAGACTCGGAAAAAATCATATCACAAATAAAAAAGTTATCTAAGAAAAACCTAAAAATAATTTTTTTTGACACCCTGTATTTTATGTGAGGAATCACCTCCTGAAGTCTTGACGCATAATTTCCGGACACCCTGTACAAACAGTTTCTTTGGTACCAAAAACTCATTCTCCTTTCAGATAAGAATTTAGTATGATCTGCGTTTTTATATCAATTAAAAAGTACAGGGATGATGAAACTTTTAATTGAATGAGTTTTTCGTGCAGTTTGTTTTTCACAGAAAGATCTAATACTTGTTATTTTGAGCCCATCTGTTCTATAGGCTCTCAATAAACATCCTCTTTATTACATTGATTTTTATCTATTGTCTCGAGCGTCAATTATAAATAAATTTAGATTGTCCACTATTAGCGGGTATTTATTTTATTTGAAGTTAATGGCAATAACATTGGGTCAATAACAAACTAATTGGCCACTAATGGGGAAATTTACAATGCGTTTGCAGAAATTCAGGATCTCACCTGTGTTTAAAGACATAACAGATGTTTTTTCTGATATTTGCATTGTTATAAATAGTTATTTCGAGCATTATATTAACGCGTAATATTTTAATTTGTTTTCTGTCTGTTTGCTTTCCAAATGCAATTCTAAGAAAAGGTACTATTTGCTAATTCGTTGCTATTTTGTAATGTTTGATAAATAATTTGGGATTTCCAATGGCATATGCAATATTTGATGAAGAGAAAGCAAATCTTTCGGCATCAAAGGAACGTTAACTTTATGAACATTTAATGTATTCGCAATTTTAAAATGAGTCATACATTTTATCATATTTTAAATTGCTTTTAAGGGCGCCGTATTCTTGAAATAGTGTTTCCTACAAATACAAGTTATTTTAGACATTTAAGATCTGAGTAATATAGAGTTTAGCAAATAACACGAATTGTTATCTCATGCCACCGAAGTAAAACGAATATACACACAACGTCAAAAGTCTTGGACCCCCCTCATTCTTGCTAAAGAAATGTATTTATCAGAAAACCCAAATACATTTATAAGTATATTGTTTTCTGAATGATTTTTTTTTTGTGAAAAGATTATGTTCGATAAAGTGAGTACTTAGAAAATTAAAAACCAGCAAATGTGTGACATTTTTGACAAAATTTATTAAATCAAAAAGAAGTAACAAAGCAAGTTCTCTACGTGATTAATAGTCGGTATGACCTCCACCACGTTCCAATAGCATATTGGCACGTCTGTGCATTGAGATAATCAAGCGGTTAACGATCTCTTGCGGAATATTGTTCCATTCCTCTTCTGCCGCCACGACTTACTCATCTGCAGTCTGAGGTGGAGGAATATGATTATGAATGGCTCTACCAATGAAATCCCACGTTTTCAATAGGATTCATGTCAGAAGAGTTGGCTGGCCAATCTAATCTATTGATATGTCCTGCTTCGAGTGTCTCTTGAACCCTTCTTGCGCGATATGGTCGAGAGTTGTCGTCCATAAACACAAAATTTTCACCTAATTCGTTACGTAGGGGGTAGATAATGGACGTAATAACTTGTTCCATGTAAATTTGACTGGTCATATTCTGTGGTATGCGAATTAATAGGGTGCGGTGGTTGAACATTATTTCACCCCAAAACATTGCGGTACCCCCTTCATACGGAGCAACTTCACGGGGAAAATAAAGTCGCTGGTGACGACCTGGTTTTCTCCAGACTCTTTGTCGATTGTCATCAGTAATCAGCCCAATTCTGGTTTCGTCTGTAAATAAGACCTACCGCCACTGGCGTAAAAGCCAACCTCTCTCGCGCCCACTGGAGACGGGCAGCACGAGTACTTGGAAGTAGGGGGACCCGTAATGGTCTTTTAGCACGTAAATTTGCGTTGTGGGGTCGTCTTCGAATATTAGGTGTTGATATAACACGGCGAAACGTACCTTGAAAGTGGGCTCTGAGAGCTGAAGCTGAAGATGTGCGGTGTCTACGGGCATATTGCATCAAATACCGATCCTCCCTTTCTTTAGATACTTGAGGACGTCTACTACGTGGTTTGTTTTCCACTGTATCAAATTCTTCATATCTGTGTACCATTCGTACAACAGATGATCTAGGAATGCCCAACATGTTCGATATCTGACGTTTAGAATGTCCTGCATCATGTAAAGCAGTCATTCTGGCTCGAGTAAACGCAGACATTTCACATCCTGGCATTATAATGTACAAAAATTCAAAGGAACACTTGGCTGAATACACTGACAAACTGACCAGATTTGTATAACATTCGTAATAAAGTAAAGGTTCATGGTCTGCAATTTGTTATTGTATTTTTTGTTCCCTAAGTACATGTATTTTTTTTACCACATTAACCACTAGGTTTAATCGAATCATTTTATATAGGAGGTTCAAGAGTTTTGACGTTGTGTGTATATACAATGAGTGTTCCTTTTTTTCGAAGTGTCCCAAGGGCAAATGCAATGCTAAATCCAGTCCTGTCCCAAGTCACAGATAAATAAGCTAATTTATCTGTGCCCAAGCCCAACTTCGATGGTTGATGATTCATAGTTTTTCTTATCTCTGATATGACTAGCGATTCCTTGTTATGAAGAGTTGTCTCTTATCTACCTGTTTACAGTTTTTGGTCTACCTAAACTAATCTAGGTAGGAAACCAATAAAACAACTAACTATTCAAAGTCTACTGGTCATATAGTATCATGTTTAGTCTACGGTTAATGCCTGATGATTGTTTAATGCTTCTTAGGAATTTTTATTACGCTTTTCTAGTAGTTTAGCTTCTTCAGCTGTTTGATTACACATTTTTTTACATACTCTGGTATTTCTTCACTTCCAAGTTGAATTTTTGTGGTGAATTTTATGCAATAGGATGCGCAGGTCGTCGACCACTTACTTTTCTTTATCGTCTGTCGTTGTCTAGTATTACTAGTCGTACGATATTTGTGCACATTCCGTTAAAAATTAGAACTTGTCTTGCAATGTAAGGGTATATTAAATGCCGTTAGTCTTAATAATTATTATATATTTCCCATATTATTTTTCATTACCGTTGAGGTTGTATCGAATAAACCGCATTTCCGTGGATTTAATAAATGTTTTTGCATAACCTTGTTTGTTACTGAAATATGCCTCAATATTATCGCAAGGAAAACTGTAAATCTTACACAGAACACCACAGCCTTTCCAACTGCACTGAAGGAATTTACCATTATTACCTTTATTATTATCTTGCTCTTAAAGTTCACAAAAAATTCTTTCATACTTTCATAACGCATTCCAGCATATAGAATGCTTTAGCGGTTAAATTAGGCTAGACCTACCAATCATTTTTATTTATACATGCATGTTAATTTCTGTTAATTATTATTGTATTATTTCACAAAATTGTGTATGTATTCTGAAGGATTTATTTCTGACATACAGGGTGTAACAAAAAAGCAGGTCATCCCCTTAATTACGTATTATACAGGGTGATAAATTTAAACAATTTTTAAAGTTCAACTAAAGTGACTCAACTTAAAGGAGGCTACTTGAAAAAGCAATCCTAAAATTGCAGAAATAGGTCAGATCTAGTCTATTGTGGTTGAATTTTCGAGTACCCACAGTTTCAAAAGTGAACTTGGATATTTATAGTGTTTCCTAATACAGTAAAAAACACATTTTTCCATAATGGACAAGTAGAATTAAATCGCCATATTTTAATGGAATGCCCTGCTTTTAGCAATAAATATTATTTTGTTGACGTTTTATAATCGTTTAAAAACTTTAAGTAGATAAAATCTGTCACTCGATAAAACGTAAAGAATTTCTACATTTAATTGTGCGATTTCATCCGACTTAAGCTTTGTTTGTAGTTTTAACTTCTGGAAAATCGTTATCATTTAAAGAGATAACATATTTTTAAGTTTGTTAGTGTGTAGCACACAACGTATCACGTATGAGATGTAAGATTTGTTTTATGGTTTGTAGAAATTGATAAGAAACTAAATAAGATTTATTAGAAACTAACTATTTATTTCAACACACTAAAACTTAACATTTTAAAGTTTTTGTATTTTTGTACGTAGTTATGAAGATGATTTTGCAATTATTATATAGTGGTAATACAGCTGGCGTAATTATACGTTGGATATATTAAAATTCATGTAATTATAATAAACGTAATGGTTGTACTATAAAACAGTTTTTTTTATTTCCTTGTTAAAGGCTATTTTAGAAAACACACAAGGTTTTGCAATTATTTGGTAGAGGTCATTATTATGTTAAAGATATTGATAATGAATTTCTGCCTGAATTCCCTCAATAATGTTCAGTGGCGCCGTCTGCTTTTAAATTCATTGAGTTGGGATCACTTTGCGTCATACCAGGACCGAACTAGTACAAAATAAATAATGATTGATGATGACATTTTAAAACTGTTTTGCTACACACAACGTCAAAAGTCTTGGACCCCCTGCATATAATTATATTAAACCTAGTGGTTTTTCTTAATGTGGTAAAAAGTACATGTACTTAGGAAAAAAGACAATAAAAAATTGCAGACCATGAACCTTTGAACCTTTGAATTTTTGTACATTATAATGTCAGGACGTGAAATTTCTGCGTTTAGCCGAGCAAGAATGACTGCTTTACATGATGCAGGACATTCTAATCATCAGATGTCGAACATGTTGGGCATTCCTAGATCATTTGTTGTACGAATAGTACACAGATATGAAGAATTTGATACAGTGGAAAACAAACCACGTAGTCGACGTCCTCGAGTATCTAATGAAAGGGAAGATCTGCATTTGGTGCAATATGCCCGTAGACACCGCACATCTTCAGCTTCAGCTCTCAGGGCCCACTTTCAAGGTACGTCTCGCCGTGTTATATCGACACCTACTATTCGAAGACGGCTCCACAACGCAAATTTACGTGCTAGAAGACCATTACGGGTCCCCACTCTACTTCCAAGGCATCGTGCTGCCCGTCTCCAGTGGGCGTGAGAGCATAGGGATTGGCTTTTACGCCAGTGGCGGTAAGTCTTATTTGTAGACGAAACCAGAATTGGGCTGGTTACTGATGACAATCGACAAAGAGTCTGAAGAGAACCAGGTCGTCAACAGCGACATTATTTTCCCCGTGAAGGGGGTGGAATAATGTTCCACCGCCGCACCCTATTAATTTGCATACCACAGAATATGACCAGTCAAATTTACATCAAACAAGTTATTACGCCCATTATCTACCCCCTACGTAATGAATTAGGTGAAAATTTTGTGTTTATGGGCGACAAAGTTTGATCACATCGCACAAGAAGGGTTCAAGAGACACTCGAACCAGGTCATATCACTAGATTAGATTTACCAGCCAACTCTCCTGACATGAATCCTATTGAAAACATGTGAGATTTCGTTGCTAGAGCCATTCATAATCATATTCCTCCACCTTTGACTGCAGATGAGTTAGCCGTGGCGGCAGAAGAGGAATGGAACAATATTCCGCAAGATATCATTAACCGCTGCATTATCTCAATGCACAGACGTGTCAAGATGCTATTGGAACGTGGTGGAGGTCATACCGACTATTAGTCAAGTAGAGAACTTGCTTTGTTACTTCTTTTTAATTTAATAAATTTTGTCAAAAATGTCACACATTTGCTGGTTTTTAATTTTCTAAGTACTCAGTTTATCGAACATATTCTTTTCACAAGAAAAAGATTCAGAAAACAATATACTTTTATAAATGTATTTGGTTTTTCCAAGACTTTTGACGTTGTGTGTATTACAAAATAAATAATGATGAAACCGTTTTACTATTATTTTGTCTGTCAAAACCACTCACGGAACGAACATATTTGAGAGATTCAGGAGTAAAATTTAGTCTACAATTGGTTGGTAATAGGTTTCGTAACTCGCGTCGAGGTGATTTACGCCTTACCGCAAAACGGCGGCATATCCAATGTCATCGAAGGTTGGAAAACAATAAACCTGTAACCAACCACCAACTCTGGTCCACCCTGTATATCACGGTTGGTTGGTTAGGTTCGTGAAAGAAAAAGAATAACCTTAAGGTATCTTTCTTTTTTATAAATTCGGACTTTCCTAAAATAAAACTAATTTACCGGTTGCGCTTATTGGATTCGATGAAAGTTATTGTATCACGCCACGCTTGGTAGTTGGACAGCGTCTATTACTGCATGGCATGGTCGAAGGAGGGTCACTCGGGACTTTGGCCTTCCCCAAATCGCAGTCAGTCGTTTATCATGTTTGTATATCTGTTTTTCGCACTCTAATGTTGTGCAGGATGTTATGCAGAATTGTATGATTCTAAGAACGTGGGTTATATTCTTAGTCACCTTAACAGGATGATGTAGTAAATATATCACTATAACGCAGTGGCGGCCACTACGACAGCTGAATAAGAACTAACTGCTTACTTTAATCATGTAAACAATTTACTACATCCAGTAACATTAGAATAATATTGGCCATGTCATTTCTATGTATACAGGGTGTCCCAAAATTATCCTGCCAAAAATTGACGAGGATTCTACGATCAAAAATAATAAAAAAAAGTTATATAATCATAAGTCCGTAGACGCCCCCTAACGGAGCTATTGCTCTTTAAAGGGAGACCCCAAAATTTGATTTTTTCCATACCATAAATAGTTTAGCTATTACTAGATAGCAGTATCTGTCAAGGGTTTAAAATTACTGTCCTATAGACTATGCTAATACACGGTGAAGTAACGTAAAGTACTACTCAATACGCTCATAACCACAATAAAATAAATAAGGACGCATCTGATGCATGCCTTTCACCAATAACATATAGGTAAGAAAGAGATGGAGAGCATGGAATGCGTTGATACCCAATTACGGAAGAGAGGCCCTTCAGAGGCATGCATCATCTCTATGAGACATGAGTAGTCATGAGATGAGCCATGAGACAGTCAGTAGTTTGTCATATTACACGTTCGTTTCTTGGTTCTTTCTCCGTTATTAATATATTATATTTCAAATTTCAATGCACTGTAATTAAAATTTTATTGTCGTTACCCATTGCTACAAGTGCTACCGAAGAAAAGGAAAACGTGAGGAACGTTCTAACGATATTATTAATTGTTCAATAAATAAGCGCGCTTTTTCAACATTGGCAGTAATGGATATTCCGATTTAAAAAGTCGCGAGATTTATTAATATTTCACAATAAAATTACTCATTGTATTCTTTTCAAATTTAACATACAATATAAGAAATCAAAAATCAATTTATTTGAAAGTTTGTGAAAATCGTCAAATAATTTTAAAAATCTTACTTAAATGAATAACAAAGTAGATCAATTTAAAAAAATCCTGTTTTTGTATTTTCTGTTTTATTTTTAAACAATGACTAAGAAAGCAGTTTTCAAAAAATGTTAATTCTGTAGTGTATTTCGAACAGTCCAGCTTGCTTGCCTCACTAGTTACGTTAAAAAGTCACGAGCCACCACTGCTATAATGACTCTGCATCCGTATACAGTTGGAGAACTGAAGGGGAAAGCTGTTTCTCGAAACGTTCATGTATAATACAATTATGTGAAGAAATTTCTAAATGCTTCATAACTCGTGATAAAATTTCGACCCTGAAAATCAATAAATTGTAGTTTTATTTATTGTTTACTGCTTTTAAATGTAAACTACCGTCAGATAAATGAGAGTCATCAATTTGGTTTTGTTAGAAAAATAGTAAAGCATAACGTTGTGGAATGATTATTCGTTAATACTGTAATTTAATTATCAGTGTTTATTTTTAGAAATATAAATTTTTCATTTATGAATAATAAGTTGATAAAAAGCATAGGAAAATATATATATATATTTGGGATATCTCAACTGCCAAAAGTCACGTCGAAGAAATAATGTTTCTATTTTACTAATAAAGATAACAATAGAAACAACATATCATGAATACTTTTTACAGGACGCAGGCTATTTTTCTCTGTTATATTTGTGCCCGGGAAAATGTGGGAAATTTCGGGTGCAGATAGAACATGAAAAAATAAAATGACAAGTTCCCATAATTTTTTTTCCTACAGACCCTCCCTACGGAGATATCTGTCCCTGAAATATGCCGCTGGAAATCGTTTTTTCTTGAATAACTTTTAAAGTACTTAATATAATTTAATAAAAATGTATTGTGATGGACACTAGTAAGATCCTTGAAACATATTTGTTTTTTTTTTAGTTTACCAGGGGCGGGCTAAGCTTTACAACTTAATGCCTAAATTTTTAACACCCTGTATGATAAAAACTTTAGCTGCAACCTTTGACTAAAAAATGTACTCTTGTTTATTATCGCGCCTGTAGCAATAAAAAATTACACTCGGACACTCTGAATTTTTTATCAAAATTGTAACTCGAGGAAATTATAGATAATTAGCAAGTGGATCTACAGTTAAAAAATTAAGTCATTCTGTCGAAGAATAAAGGAGAAAAATGGTTTACAGCTCGTTCAGATACTGCAAAGCCAGTCAGAGCCAAAGTTTACATTTTTTAAACACCCTGTACAACTCGATCAACAAACTACTTTTACATAATTGTGGGAAAGTAAACAAAAGAACAAAATAAATTTAATTCCTTCGAAAATGAACTTTATGTAGACATTTAAAATTGTGTCCTGAACTTTAAAATAATTATTATAGTTATACGGTTATACCATGCGAAATGACACATGAGATATTGTTGTTAAATCACGGTATCTACTTTCCAAAACTTTCATACACGCGTTGAACAATTTATATAACAGTGACATATGCACAATAAAATGAAAAAATAAAAGTATGTAAACGTTAACAAGTAACATAATAGCTAATATCGCCACGGTTAAGAGGTTTTGGATGTTATTTTTTGCAATCAGTGTCACGCTAAAGTAGCCCAATTATAACGAGCCAGCCCGTCACGATAACAAAATTGGAAACGGGCTATAAAGGAAATAGCGATTATTTTACATGATAATCTCATCCTGAAGTTCTAGTGACTGATTTAAATACATTATCTCTCGTGAGATAGAGAACAGTATCTAATACTATTAATATAAAATATTAATCTCAGTGTTAGCATATACGGGGTATATCTACATTAAATCGCATATTTATTTGATTATTGCGAAAATTATTCTTTTCGTCAATGTAGTAATTATAAACAAGAATGGAGATAAGTTTAGAAAAGGGCACGCCATTGGTGTTTCTACTTTTACTATAGATCGAATTTAATGTCAATTTAAATTCGCGAATAATAAACAATGTGATATTAATTTAATAAGGGCAGATAAAGTATTTGTTCTAGGTGTGATATCCATTATCATTTAGTATTTATTTAACTTTGCTTACGCTGGTTTGAATTGTTTTTCCGTTTTTTGTTGTTCTGTGGTCGTTGTTCTCTATTCCAGAAACATATTTATGTCAGATTTTATTATATTTTGAGTATTGTAGACAGATTTATTAGTAAAGAGATGTAATTGTTTATATGTAGTAGTAGTCAGAGATCATCATTCTATTTATTTGTGATTCCACACTAATAAAATATTTCAAACCTAATTTTAATCAAAATGTTGAATTATTTGATTTCTATACAGATAAAACTACATTTTGGTTTTATTTGGGATTGGAATAAATGTCTAGGTCAACATCATTATTATCATTATCAATAAATTAGCTGTAAATCCTTTCATAACATGTTCGTTGCTTTAGATATCCATACTTGGTGAATCTACAGGGATGGCCAGAAGTACGGAATAAAATTCATATCTTTTGATTGAGTTATTTTTTTTTAAACGCCGAAACACGTTAACTGATCTTGATTTTTTGCTATCTTTCTGTTATATAATAATTTTTCTTCAACCCTCTAACCCCCAGCTACCTCTACTTTTTTTCAAATGGAAACATAAGGCATAAAGGGACTCGTTGAAATTCTTATCCAGCGAATTCAGCCATACCAAATAAACAAGTTTTATGTTTTCAATAACAAGTTTTATTTTCATTTAGAAATTGAAACAACTAGATAATTTACAAAAATAAACTCAATGCCGCAAATGCTGAAAATATTCTCCATCCACTATTTGGCATTGTCAAAGACGATAGTGAAAGCTGTCCACGGCATTTCGAATGACTTCAGCTGGTAAATTGTGCATCTCCGACCTAATCCTGTTGTTTAAATCCTCAATATTATCCGATCTGTCCTGGTAGACTCTTTCATTCAAATATCCCCAAAGAATATAATTCAGGGGAGTTAAGTCGGGGGATCTTGGCGGCCATTCAACTGTACTCCGTCTACCAATCCAAAGATTTGGAAACATTTCATCTAAGTATCTTCGAGCATCAATACCAAAATGTGGGGGAGCTCCATCTTGTTTGAACCAAATTCTTTCATTCGGTATATCTGGATCAATTTCATGAGGAAAAATGACAGCTAGAGCAGGTATCATCCAGGTAGCGTGCGGCAGTAAGATTTTCTTCAAAAAAGAATGGGCCCAAGATTCTGTTGTTGATGATACCTGCCCATACATTAGCTTTCTGTGGGTGCTGCGAATGCGATTCGCATGTTCACTGTGGCGATAGCCGACATACCTTATAGGAGTGGTTGTTTCAAAAACATTCGAATTGCAGTTCGAGAAGCATCGTGATTGGCGGCCAATGAAACAGTTGAACTATGAAGATTTTCAACAAGTTCTAATGCAATATCTAATTTCTTCAATCACAGCACGTGCCCGTCCAGTTTTGGGCAAAGTCTGTTAGCAGTTCAATAGCAAAAATTTTGCTATTGAAAACATAAAACTTGTTTATTTGGTACAGCAGGATTCAGTTTTCTATAAGCTTTTCAACGAATGAAAATTAACTCATTCAAAAGATATTAATTTTATTCCGTGCTTCTGGCCATCGCTGTATAGTAGGTATTTCAGTACGGAAAAATTATGTTGATGAATAAATACTGGTGAAAAATTTCCTAAAAACAAAAAGCATAACATAATGTTCGCATTTCGCTCTGACAAAATGGGTTTTTAACTTTTTTTAATAGCCTAATCGCGGTATACGTCTAAAGTATGTTTTTAAATCTAATAAAATTTTATCTTAAAAAATGTAAATCAGAGTTACTGACGCAAGCACAAAAAAACGCAACGGCGAATTTCAAGTTTGACGCATTACCTCAAGCTTTAATTAATAATTATTTGACATAATATATAGTATAGTAATTCCCTATATGCGATTTTTTTCTAAAGAATCTATTTATATCTCGAGAAATATTAATCTTGATTGTTATTTGAATGTATAAAAACACAGAGTATGTTTGTGGAATAAAATCTTAATTAAAAACAATAACAAATGTACTCGTAGTACACAATTTTGTAGTAAGAATTTAGTATGCAAATTGCTTTTAAAAATTTGCATATTTTTTATATAGGATGTCCCGTAAGAACCGACACATAATAGGTGCCCAACATTAACAAAATCATTTAGAATGTGTAACAAAAAATGCTAAATTTATGTTATTACATTAATACAAACTTCTCTTGCTTAAGCATAAGCGTTTCAAGCTTACAAATAAATTTCGTAAATAAGCGATAACCCTTGTTCCATCAAAAATACAGTCACAGCAGTTGAAATGACATAAAGCACTTGTTATTTACGACATTTCTCACAAGAAGCCAGTAGCATCACTGATTAACGGAATGCAACTGGAAATTTTTATGCTATAGATAATTTCGAAAATTTTGCTTAATGTTTTTCAAGCTGATGGGTAATCATCCTTTAGCTCCATTAATATTGTTAATTCAGTCAGATTTCGTTTTTTTGCCATTTTCAATGACCTCTCGTTAAAATATGAAGAATCCATCAAAAGTCAACGGCCAAATCATTAGTGGCAAAAGATTGTTTATTGCATTTTTTTTATATAATAACATGGCTTGCCTCTTATAGATGTCAATAAACTCTGCAAACAAGTTCCAGATAGATTTTTGTTTATTTACTGATTATAAAATTGCTGTAACAAGATGTTTTTGCATTTTATGCAGTCAGAAATTGTACAGGGTGTTTTAAACACGATGGTATGGGCCTATTGAGAGGATACAAAAAATTTAAATAAAATTTGGGACACGTGGTATTAAATAGTGAGTGCTATCTTTGAGATTTGACAGAAACGACTAATGACTTCATCTGTTCTGTTCTTCAAAACTGTTTAGCGATTTTTTTATTTCAAATCTAACTACGGCACTGGATTTAGCATCCCGGAAAACGGTTTTATGCCAAGTTTCATAAATAAATATTTAATATTGAGAGATTTATAACAATTTTAAGGCAGGCTTCATTTTATTAAATTCTTTTATAGTAATTTAAAAAAAAAATACAAGTTGGCTATGAAGAATGAATTAAAAATTTTGTTAATTAATTAATAATTAATTTTACGCTTTTAATTAATCGTATTAAATATAAAAAACTTATAATTATTAACGGTTAGCAATAATTAGATATTTTAATAAATATTTAAAATAATGGAAAATTACCGCGTTCCTGAGAAATTAATTTTGGGATATACATATTACATGAACTCCCAGTATAAGAAAGAGTAAATCTTAATTTTCAGTTGGATGGATGTCCTGTCCATAATGCAAAAATGATCACCGATTGGATTAATGATAACTTTCCTAACCAATGGGTAGGTAGAAACAGCCTGCTAATTAAATGGCCACCGAGGTCTCCGGACTTAACTCCGTTGGACTTCTTTTTATGGGGTGTCATGCAAACTAATGTTTATAAGTCACGCCCAGGCAATATAGAAGAGTTGTGTGCAAGATAAGGCAAGCTTGTATCGAAATTACCCCACTACAACTACAGAATGTTCAAAAAAATATTCGCAAGCGATTCGAAAAGTGAATTCAATTCAACGGTGGCCTCGTAGAGGCTACAAAAATGTAAAGGACCCCGCACATTTTATATGGAAAACGGTCTTCCGGTGAAATTCGCTGAAAATTTGGAAAATTGTTCGTTTTGTACCCCTGAACAAAAGTCTCGATGGGGTCGAAGCTCGAAATGCCCATCTTTAGGCTCTACGGCTATTTTTAGTGGCCAAAAACGGCGAAAATTCATTTTTTTTAAATATCATGTTTAATGCTGGGAAAGTGTTCGTTTTGTACCCCTGATCAAAAGTCTCAATGGGGTCGAAGCTCGAAATGCCCATCTTTAGGCTCTACGGCTATTTTTAGTGGCCAAAAAACGGCCAAAATTCATTTTTTTCTAATTATCATGTTTAATTCTCGGAAAGTGTTCGTTTTGTACCCCTGATCAAAAGTCTCAATGAGGTCGAAGCTCAAAATGCCCATCTTTAGGCTCTACGGCTACTTTTAGTGGCCAAAATTAATTTCTTTTAAATATTATATTTAATGATGGGAAATTGTTTGTTTTGTACCCTTGATCAAAAGTCTCAATGAGGTCGAAGCTCAAAATGCCCATCTTTAGGCTTTTGGCCGTTTTTGGCCACTAAAAATAGCCGAAGAGCCTAAAGATGGGCATTTCTAGCTTTGACCCCATTGAGACTTTTGATCAGGGGTACAAAACGAACAATTTCCCATCATTAAACATGATATTTAAAAAAAAATTAATTTTGGCTGTTTTTGGCCACTAAAAATAGCCGTAGAGCCTAAAGATGGGCATTTTGAGCTTCGACCTCACTGAGACTTTTGATCAGGGATACAAAACGAACACTTTCCCAGCATTAAACATGATATTAAAAAAAAAAATGAATTTTGGCCGTTTTTGGCCACTAAAAATAGCCGTAGAGCCTAAAGATGGCCATTTCGAGCTTCGACTCCATTGAGACTTTTGTTGAAATGAACAATTTCCCAAATTTTCAGCGAATTTCACCGGAAGACCGTTTTCCATCTAAAATGTGCGGGGTCCTTTATTGTGACGTTAAATTTATTGTATTTTTGTATCGCAATTTTAGTGTAATGCAGTCATTTTCCTTTGTTATTTTAGTTATTTATTAAAATACCTAATTATTGTTAACCGTTAATTATAAATTTTTACATTTAATTTCATTAATTAAAAGCGTAAAACTAATAAATCACTTTTTTAATTCATTGTTCATAGTCAGCTTGTATTTTTTTTTAATTTCTATAAAACTATTTAATAAAATGAAGACTGCATTGAAATTGTTATAAATCTCTCAATAAATAAATATTTATTTATCAAAACTTGGCATAAAATCGTTTTATGGGATGCTAAATCCAGTGCCGTAGTTAGATTTCAAGTAAAAAAATTGCTAAACAGTTTTTGTAAAATTTTACCGTGAAAAAAATTCAAAGTAGGCCTTGAAAACAAAAAAATAATTTTAATATTTTGTGCCAGCATATAGTTTTGACTGGTCCATCTTTTAGATAAAAACCGAAATAAAGCGGATAATAACTACCATTTTTATAGGCTTGTTTCCATTTGAAATGGGCTACGCATGTAGTATGAAAGCGTTTGCCTTATTTTTTAAGTTATTGTTATCATCACCTTTTGTTAACGCTAATATGATTTTCAGGTGGTATTCCTTTTGAGACAAATTTCTCTAATAAAAGTTTATTAGAAAAAAAACAGCTTTTTAACGGGAAAAACATGACGTCATTAGTCGTTTATGTTCCACGGCGTCTCCCAAATTTTATTTAAATATTTTATATCCTCACAGTAAGTAGGCCCATTCTATCGAGTTTGGGACACACTGTATAGTATTAAATTTTAGTAATTTCTAATGTTCAACAAACCAATACTAATATTTACCCACAAAATTCTTTTTTTTTTCTGTGAAAGTTGTCCCTATAGATTTAGCATTTAGATTTAACATTATTCTCCTTGCCTGTCATTCTTTTGAATTTATCCTTGTATCCAATCTAGTAAATCTTCGACCTTTCGTTTACCGCTATTTTGTATTTTAAAAAAATGTGACTTGTTCCCTACAAGTAAACTAAAGTAAGGTCTTGGTATATTTCTCCAAGGTCATCAGTTGAATCTAATTCAGACGGAAAAAGGAATTTTCTTTAAGTGTTCTTAAATTTTCACGTCTTAACTACATAATGAAAAGAAAAATTAAAATTCCTACTAGTGTTATTAAGGATGAGGAACATTTATAAATATTTTCTTGGTTATAAAGTATGAGGCTTAAATTTAAAAGATTCGCTTAACTTTTCTGCGTTCCTAATAAACTGGACCGACTTAAATCAATCATTAGGTGGTACAAAGAAAATCCGTATTTTCTCTCTCTAGTCTGTAAAGACTCGGACACCTTCTTGCGTTTCTGTGCTTCTAATACAGCTTGGTGGATGTCATATGACCAGTGCAGCTTGATTTTTTAGAAACTTTAGTTGACATTTTAATTATAAATACAAAAAACAAAGTGTTTTTTTTTTGGAACTAGTACATACAATTCCTTGCACCATTTTGTGTGGTTGTTATTCTTAGTTCTCATTAAGAGAAAATGAATAAGGGGGTCATGTATTAATTAACCGTAATAATCGTTTGATAATCGTAATTGGATGATATGTTTTCGTTATTTAACATAAGTTTTGTGTTGCCAACACAGGGAGAAATTTTAAGATAGTGTTATGTTCTCACAACACGCTCTGACGTAACTGATACGGTTTCACTTGTTTCATGTACATATAGCGCAATAAAAATGAAAATATCTACAAAGCAGGATTTTTAAATAATTTGTTAACAAAGCACATAGTTATACTTCTTATGTAAGTGGTTTGTATACCTAAGTGATTTATTGTAATGATCCTGACTACTCAAAGAATGTAGCGGGTAGCTTTAGGAAACCATGTCGTAGAAACCAAGTATTTGAAAAAATAGACAGTAATTGGTAAAAGAACTGTATCGGAAAAAAGGTTAAGTACTCAAGTCAAAGTCTCGGACCCCCCCCCTCATTCTTGTTAAAGAAATCTTTTTGTCAGGAAAACCAAATACATTTATAAAATTATATTGTTTTTTGGATATTTTTTTCGTGATAGTGGGTCCAAGACTTTTGACGTTGTGTGTATTATACAGTATGCGCCAAAAGTATGTAATAAATTCAATAAAGACGAAACAATTATTTTTTGGGAAAAATCCTCGAACAGGTCGATTTTTAATTTAAAAAATACATATTTTAGCATAAAATGCGATTTTCAAATGTCATTTGTTTTCGAGTAATGACGTCATCGATTTTTTTTAAATGGCAACACCATATTTTTTTCCTTGATTCTGAAAGATCGTTTAATTCTCTATCAGACAGTACTAAAATTTTGCCCTCTTACATAGGAAAGTTTTCGAGTAAATGACGATTGAATGTTAGAAAACGTAAATCAATTAAAATAAAGCAAAAACGTTATCAAGTTTAGTTTTTCGAATTCCATAGTTCTTTTATGGATCACGTAGGTGAAAATCTTTGCAAAGTGTCATTGTCACACCGACTTTCTAATAAGTATTATAAGCGACATAGAAATTATTATTTAATTTAAAGTATTATGGCACATTTAACTGTTACTCAAAGAATTGAAATTTTAATTCTTATCGGATGCGGGAATATGACTAGAACTCAGCAGGAAGTTTGCGATTTATTTAATGAAAAATATCCAGATCGCCCTATCAGCCAATCAACAGTCAGTAAGGTAGAGTCTAAATTTAGAGAAACTGGCAATGTTGTAAATATTCCAAAACCTGGACGTCCAAGCATTAATGAAAATCAGAAACAAAACATTTTGATAAGTATGGTGGATAATCCTCATAATTCTTCACGATTGATTGCATTAAACAATGACACTAGTCAAAGCACAGTGCTATGTATCTTGAGGAAGGAAAAATATCATCCCTACAAAATTCAACTTGTGCAGGAACTCAATGAAGATAATCCCGATCGCCGCTAAGACTTTTGCGAAATTCTAATGGATTTATGTCAAGGAAATAGAAATTTACACCGGCAAATAATTTTTTCAGATGAGGCCACATTTTGTCTGAATGGTACAATAAACCGTTAAACTTGCAGATATTGGAGTCGGGAAAATCCTCATTGGATGACAGAGGCACATACCCAACACCCTCAGAAATTAAATGTGTGGGCTGGAATATTTGACGACAGAATAGTAGGGCCTTTCTTCTTTGAAGGAACCCTTACAGGACAAAGATATTTAGAGTTTCTAGAAAATGACCTTGTTCCAGCCCTTGCACTAATTTTTCCTAACGCACTATGCGCGCCCTGTACGAGATTTTTTGGACAACTGTTTTCATGGGAGGTGGATCGGCAGACGCGGACCGATAGAATGGCCTACAAGATCGCCAGATCTTTCACCTCTTGACTATTTTTTATGGGGATACTTGAAGTCAAAAGTGTACATTAATAAACCACGTAATTTAGAAGAACTTCAAAATCGCATTCGGGACGAAATACGCAGAGTTACCCCAGAAATCATTCATAATGTGCAAGAAGAATTTCTTCACAGACTTGCGCATTGTCAAGAAGTTGGTGGATGGCAATTCGAACATTTGATTTAAGTATAAAATTTAATCAATTGTATTTTATTTTACATACCTCAGAATTGTTACTTTTTTTATGGATATAATACGTTTTCTAACATTCAATCGTCATTTACTCGAAAACTTTCCTATGTAAGAGGGCAACATTTTAGTACTGTCTGATAGAGAATTAAACGATCTTTCAGAATCAAGGAAAAAAATATGGTGTTGCCATTTAAAAAAAATCGATGACGTCATTACTCGAAAACAAATGACATTTGAAAATCGCATTTTACGCTAAAATTAAATTAAAAATCGACCTGTTCGAGGATTTTTCCCAAAAAATAATTGTTTCGTTTTTATTGAATTTATTCCATACTTTTGGCGCATACTGTATTTCAGTGCACTGTAATTGAAATTTTATTGTCGTTTCTGATTCGTTTCAGATGTGTGTACTGTAATAAATAAGCCCTAGCCTACTGCCTTATTAGTTTAAATGTCACTCTAAATGTTGTGTTTTTGAAATACAGAATGTCCCACACTTATGTGAAAAAATTAGCAACATGGCAAAGTCTCTAGAATTCCACCAACTTTCTTCCTTATTTTAAATGGAACATCCTGTATCAAATTGATTTTTGGTATTCAGGGCTAAATTATGATGTATCCGTAAATTTACAAATAGTATACCAAGCGTTTCATTCTTGCAGTTACATTTTGACAATTTCATTATTTTATCTCAAAAGGAACATCCTGTATTTCACTCTTGTCTTGTGCACACTGAAATTGATTACAACTTTTGGAGATATTTGCAAATTTCTACTATTTTGGCGGTTTTCGTCGTATCAAATTTGCCAGACCAGTAAAATTCCTAGGACCTTGTCCAGTATTTTACCAATTGGGTCAAGAATAAATCAAAAACCTTCCACAGCCAGGTAAAACCCACGTTCAAATAGAAGTTCCTATTTGTATTATTTGTAGGTGTAGCACATTTAGTTTATATGATGTTTACGTCATTTTTCATTCATAAAATGTATAGGACTTCCCTAAGCTTATTAATTTATTCATAGAGAAATTATCTATAAATTTCAAGGCTTTATATTGACTACTGCAGTGCAATGTACTTGTTTATTTAACTTAAATCTTTATATTCTTCGCCACATTTTTAAAGTAGGGTTATTAGGTGTTAACTGACTGCAAAATTTCTTTATAGGCAGTTACTAGGTCAACAACCCAGTATTTCAAGTGAATATATAATTATTTTTAAGATGAAAATATTGAAACAGATATTTGATGACAGACTCGTATTTGCATTCAGAATTTATCTAAAAGAATTTGAGAATAGATGCGTCATGAAATGAGTCAATATCGTAAATAAATTTGTAAAATCCTTAGTGTCCGAGAAAAAAAAGTCCAAAACGAACAATATGTAGAAATATTTGTGTTAGTTTGTAGAAACTGGGTAAGACGGGCCCAAAATTTTGTTGTAACAGACATCGGACATGTCAAACTATTTTACTAATTAAAACTACAAATTGATTCTATTAATAATTAATAACAATAGCGGCAAAATCAGTTGAATTTGCTGCATAAAAAAAGGTGTTGTAAAATGTAATTTATTTCTTTCCTTGCGAATTTAGATCTTATCAGGTTTTAAAGTGGACCAGTGCCGTACGAAAGTGTTTTTTTAAATTAATTTGTAACTATTTTTGATTTTATTTTTACAAAATTGTATTTGTAAGAATCCTCTGTGCATTAAATTTTTTTTATAGTTAATTTCTGAATCACCCTGTTTTTATTGAACTAATAAAAATAAACGATCTATGTCAATACTCACGTGCGATAAGAAATAAATGACTCAGTGGGTTACGTAGCTTCAGTGATAAGGCCTTGTTATTAAAAGTTGCATATGCATATTTCATTTTTTTTTTTCAAATAAATCTTTAATTTTTTATTTAGTGTTGTAGACATTGGCCTCATTTTCCGGCGATGCCATTAAATATTTTATGAAACAGTAGCTTCTATGGCTTGTTTTTATGTTTTCCTGCAAATTATTGTGTTTCATCAAGAGACAATATTCACATAACTTTCGGTTTATTGCTAATTTTATCTGAATGTAGCAATTATCTTTAGGACGTACACAGTCTGCATCTGTTAATAACTAATTATTAAGCAATAAACAATTACGAATAAGTAGTATTTTTAAATTTGCAAATTTTTATGTTTTTATTTTCCAGTTCCGAAGGCTAATATTCTTAATTTAAGTGTCTAAGAGGTCATTCTTCTTAGATTTAACGACATTCTTCGAGGCTTTTAGCTTAAGTGCGACTCACCAACTTGAAGTAATCAACCGGTAAAGAAAACCTGCAATTTTAATTATAAATCTTTATTTCAGTCAACTTAACCGTTACCAACTCGCTTGAATACAAGTAAAATTTTATGCAAACATCTTGCATAAAACTTAGCCTTTTTATGAAAACGGTTTTGATATTGCTTAAAAGTTATTGTTATATTTTTATTCGGTCTCTAAAGAAGACAAGATTATGTACACTAAGAAACAACTTAGATGTTAGTGGTTCAAATTACAAAGATGTTGAGTCATTTTATGACCATTAAGATAAAATAAACAAATCCAAGATGTCTGCCGTTGCTTGTGAAAAAACTGAAAATAGCAATTGTAGAAAATGCCCTCTATCGTCATTATTTCACAACAGAAACAGAGGTATAAGAATATACAAGAAATCGATGTTCGTTGAAAGAATATTTCTATCGCTACTAAAGTTTCGGTTATGGAACATTCATTTGTTTTTTTTATCTTATCGACGGCTTCCAACAATAAGAACACAGCAAATTAATTTTTTTAATTCAAATTTTTTTTTACTAATGTTTCGAATTCATAACAACTATTTATAGGGATTACAGAAGCAGAAGATATAATTTCTGTCATTTTTATTCCCAATATTTTAGTTCTTATAAATTTACCTACACTTTTGAAAATATTTTTACTAACGTTTCGAATCTAGAAAAATTGTTTAGAAAGAAGATGCGTTTCAAATTCAAAACAACAAATGTAATTTCTACGATTTTTATTCCCAGATTGAAATAATCTCATAAATTCACACTTTTGCAAGCTTTTTTCTAACGTTTAAATTCAGATCAACTATTAAAAAAATCAATAGGTTCAAGACATGGAGACTGTGGAGGTCAAGCAACAGGTCCATGAGCGCCAAACCAATTATTTTTAAAGTGTTGATTTAAATATTGGGACATCATTGCAGAATTATGAAGCTCTGCGCCATCTTGCTGAAATAGTTTTAAATTAATAAAACTTAAAATGTACAGGAAGATTATCAATTCATTCTCCATTTCTATCTTTAAAATATTTAAATACTGAGACGTAAGGCTTCCAACAATAAGAACACAGCCAGCAAATGCCGAATCTGTCAAAATGTTTGTTGGTTTTTGTTTCATGTCGAGAACAACTGATTTTTTTTATGTAACTTCTCACTGACTTTCGTCTAACGGTTTTCTGTTTTCAATCGGTGTATTCAAAGGAGACATTTCTGTTCACTGAGCTACAGTTATACGCTTAAGCGCATTTCCCCGCATATGGTGTTGGGATGGTTTCTAAAAATAGTAAAACCATTCTCTATTAAACATTATAGTTCTTGTAACTTGTAAATGCTGCTTCAATGGGCAGTTTACCTTCTTTACATCTCTTTGTGCGGAAAGATGCGGCGAATAAAAATAATTATTTACGTACATTGAAGATTCCTATAAATTTTAAATATAAAGGGAAGACTGAGACATCATATGGTAAGAGTTGTTTTCTTAATATGTTTGAAACACTTTGTATGCTGAATGTAGTCGATAACAATTTTTTTTTAGTTTTATAGCTTTCCGTTTAGTTATAATAAATGCGAGCGAGTTTTAGATAATACAAAAGAAGCATTCATTTATACTTCTTGGATTTTAACAATGTACCACACATGCTGTTTGTAATTTATTACGGAATAAACATCCAGAAGCACAATTTGTATCATAATATTCCTCTAAAAATCGGTCACATGATTCATTGTTGTTTTACAAAACTTTCTAAAGAAATGAACACTTTAAAAATAGTTATAATTTTTATATTTTTCATACACATTATTGTTGTCGCCGCATCTGTGTATTACTGGTTGCCTGATTTAATGGGTTCGAGAATTAGAAAACACCTGGATATTATCCCACATTTTCTCTCGTTGATGGATATAGACGTGTAGCTTGTAATAAAAACTTGTTGACATATTTATGGATGACGTTATTTTGATATCGTATCAATAATAACATGTTTGTAATACTAGCAAAGCAACTATCCTTGTACCTTGAAAAACCGCAAAAACTTGCCAATCAATGTTATATTTTTGTTTTGATTTAGGCATAAATGATAACGATTGGTGTAGGATCAGTATTAGGAAAAAAGTTTGGAAAACAAATAGTTTTTATTCACTGAATAATACTTTTCAACACTAATTTTACTATACGTAACAAGCAGTTTGATTAAAAAATATATTGTTAATAATAAGTGTAATAAATAAAATGATATTTTAACGTGTACAATTGTCATTTCCAAATTTAATAATTATTATTTACAAACATAATTTGCATAATGTGTCGTACCTATTTGTAAAATTGCAGTGCCATAATTTTCCAATTGCTACTGTTGAATATTTCGTCGCGTTTTAGTATTGACTTATTTATAGCTCTTATAAATAACGTACTCGAGTGCCCGAGTTCAGTTCAATAGTACAACAGTCCAAATATAAATTGAATAAATCATAAAATTTAGGGGGTTAGTATTACACGACTTTCTTTGTAGTATCTACTATATTTTTTAAAGGAATTGGTAAATGTTATTGCTTATCTGATCACTGTCTCTTTTATTTTAAAATATATTGAAGTAGAGTCTAACGAATAATATAATAATATTATAAGAAACTATTAATTTGGATTTTAGATATCTATCCGCTGAAAATCCTTCTACGATCTTTGGAAAATAAATAGAACTGACTAGAAACAGTTCATCTCAAACTCAAAACATTTTATGTACAAGTATATGAGCATTTTAGAAATCACTCTCGAGAGGGGCTTGCGTTCGGAAATGGGTATCAGCATCTGATGTATCCGAGTCAACTACTACACGAGAAGCCCGTCTGCTGTCTGAAGAATCAGACTTCCTCCTCCTTCTCTTCCTTTTTGGTCTACTTTTCTTAGAAATGTCAGGATTACTCGCACTTTGTCTAGAATTCAAGCTGTGCATGCTTCCAGATAGATTTTGATACGAGGAGTCCAGTCTAGGAAGTAATAGTGCTTCGTTATAAGAAGGTGGTCTTTGGCCTTCCCTTGGATCGGGTGCGTTTCTATTTTCCTCTTCCCTTCGTTCTCTTTGAAGTCTATGCATTCTCTCTAGTGCTTCTCTTTCTTGAGCCCTACGCGTTTCTTCCGCTTCCCTCAAACGGTTCTCTTTGATCTGATGCATCTTTCTCATAGCTATCACTGCTACTAGTAAGAGTACCATTGTTACTATAACACCTACAGAGTACCACCAGAGGTGGTCCTTGGATTTGGGCGAAGGGTACCATTCTTCTTGGCAGGCTTCGTGCCAGGTTTTACCTTCGTAACGTTCTGGGGAGTCGCATATTAACCTGTCAACTCGTTCATTGTATTCGATCAACCACTCAAACATACTCTTCAACTTGGAACAGTCACATCTCCATTGGTTGTCTTCGATTTTCACGTAAAGAGCTTGAGGGAAAAAGTTTGGATCAATTGTGGTTAATCGGTTACCAGATAGATTTATGTGTCTCAAGTAAAACATTTGCTCAAAAGTATGGTTGCTGATGCTTTTTATTCTACAACCACTTACGTCTAAGTATACCAAACGGTCCGCCGTCCAACCGTCTGGTAAAGAAGATAAGAAGTTTCTTGCTAAAGAAAGTTCTATTAGTTTAGGTAAATTCGCTAGACTGAATCTATTTATGTAATAAATTTCACAGTAACTGGCATCTAAGGATTTTAGGGATGTACTAGTAATACTGTCGATAGAATTAATGTAGTTGTGAGATATATTTAGTGTTATAAGCGACGTAGTAGGCAAAAACGTTTTTTCACTAAGGACTGTTAGTTTGTTCAAGGACAAGTCGATTATGTTAATGTTATCAAGGCCACGAAATGCATTATCTTTGATAACAGCTATTGCATTGTAAGACAGATTCAATGTTAACAAATTGGGAAAGCTATTGAAGCTTCTATCTGGAAGTTCCCTTAAAAAATTCCCTTGTAAATTGAGACACGTAAGTGCTCTCAAGTTTCCTGTGGGAACGGTTTCCAGTGTGCAACCTGACAAATCTAAATACCGCAAGCTTTCTGAGTTACATGAAATTTTTTTAAGGTAGTCGTTGTTTTTTAAAATAAGTGTGTCTAACATGGGCAAGTCTTGAAAAACATGCTCACCAAGGTATTGTAAGTCACATCCACTTAAGTCTATATATTTCACGTTGCTCAGGTCGAACGATTCGTTTATTATTCGTATAGGATTGTCTGTCATATGCAGTTCCTTTAGATTCAGTAAGCTTTTGAATGTTTGCACTGGAATCGTCTTCATAGAACAATTATTTAGTTTGAGAATCTCCATAGAAGGTATTGCCAAGTGATTTGAATACTGTGGAATGCTTCTGAGTGGATTGTGGGATATATCCAGGTATGTCAACATTTTAAGGTAACCAAAGGTTGCAGAGTGGATGTCTTTCCAATCATGGAACAGATTATATGTCAAATCCAGACGTTCCAGATTTTCCAGTCCCGAAAAATCGGAGTGGCCAAGTGTTGATATTTTGTTGTGGGATAAATTCAGATACTTCAGGCTTTGGAAATCTCGCAGACCTTCAGGAAAACTTTCGAAGCTGTTGTAGGACAAATCCAAACTGATCACCTGAAAATAAATAAGTTTTTACTAAGGCTTATGCATGTATTAAACTTAGAACTTCGCTTCATTCAGATTACAGGAAGGAGCTTTGGAAACTTTACACGGAGGTGTTGTACTACTTAATTTGGTATTAAGAAAATATAGTTTTTCATTTCTAGGGACATCATAAGGGTTAGAAATAATTTATTTCCATTTAACGACATAATACTTTATTTTTTAGTGTGACAAGTTTAAGTTTATGTACTTTTATTTATTATGTGAACACACAATAAAGTTGTGTTTAATTTTTACCATGTTATGCAACTTCCTCATCCTGTATATATTTGATTTGGTACATGGTTAGGTTAATATTGCTATTTTCGTAAACTGAACAGATACCGTAATAGAAACAGTGAAGAGATTTTAGAAATCTGTAGAAAGAAAGAGAAATCCGCACTTTCGTTTGTCGGATAAAATGTGAAAGAAAAGTATTGCATCAGCAATGGCACACTAAGATCTACCCTTTTTATGGCTTTTATATACCTATAAGTAGCGTTGTACAAGTATTAATCGAAACACTATTAAAAACTCTTCATATCTAGGTTAAGCTAATAATACGAAATTTATTGTCAATTTTTTTTATCTCTTTATATATAGATAGATAGGTATTGAAATTAGGCATGATATAATATCACATAAATTATAAGAAATAAACAATTTTATGCACCAAAAGCATTTTAATGACATTTTATTACCTTTACGTTAATAAAATGGTTAATATACCAAATTTTAGGGGAATATGTTAACTATAGTAATATTTTAAAGGTTATATTAGGTCTGTTGACTTTGTTTATACCGCTGATGCCTTTTAAATGTATTTTTAAACGTACTTAAGAAGATAAGGCTTACGTTCGGGTTTATCCCTTCTGGTAAATCAGTGAGGCTACTGTAGCGGCAATCGGTTATCAAATTGTCGCATTGACATGAATCTGGGCACATCCCTGATAACTCTGCGGTGTTCGACACACGTAGAACCGGTATCAAGTAAATAATACGCCACCACATCTTCATCGACGAAATTGCACTCGATTAAACCCCTATTCGGATCCAGTTTGCTGCATTTTAGGAAACCTAACACTCGTGATCCGTATATTTTATGTACACATTTCTTTCCTATTTTGTTGTGCAGTCTTCTCATAGCTGGTACACCTCATAGCTCAGAGTCTAAACTGAGTCAACAAGATTATTCCAAGATAACTGAACAGGTTAATGATAATAACTGATAAGGAGAGACACAGGCATGTATACACAAATAATGTCGTGTTATCTTTAAAATAATTCATTATAGTTGACGGTTATTGCTGAATTTTTATTTTTTGCAGCTGTGTTTTACTTCAGCTTTAACTTTTGTATTTAATCTTTAAAGTTAATTAGTTGTAGTAACTTAAGGTACATTTTCATAATTCAAATTTGTGTGAAAAAGTACGCTTGTAACAATTATTTTTAATTTTACACTGTGGATTTTTGGTTATTTATTACCTAGGTCAACAGTGTGAAAAAACACACTAGAATGTAATGTTTGTTACAACTAATACAAAATTACTATTTTTAGCGTAAAGTGCTGTTACCATTTCTTACATTATTACCCTGGATTTTACTAAGTCAAAAGTCTTGGACCCCCCTACATTCCTGTGCCAATCTTTTTGTCAGAAAAATCAAATACATTTATAAAAGTATTATTGAAAAGAATATATTCGAACTGAGTACTTAGAAAATTAAGAATCAGCAAATGTGTGACATTTTTGACAAAACTTATTAAATCAACGAGAAGTAACAAAGCAAGTTCTCTATTTGACTAATAGTCGGTATGACCTCCACCACGTTCCAATAGCATATTGACATGTCTGTGCATTGAGATAATCAATCGGTTCACGATCTCTTGCGGAATATTGTTCCATTCCTCTTCTGCCGCCACGATTAACTCATCTGGAGTCTGAGGTGGAGGAATATGATTATGAATGGCTCTAGCAACGAAATCCCACATGGTTTCAATAGGATTCATGTCAGGAGAGTTGGCTGGCCAATCTAATCTATTGATATGTCCTGCTTCGAGTGTCTCTTGAACCCTTCTTGCGCGATGTGGTCGAGCGTTATTGTCCATAAACACAAAATTTTTACCTAATTCATTACGTAGGGGGTAGATAATGGGCGTAATAACTTGTTCGATGTAAATTTGACTGGTCGTATTCTGTGGTATGCGAATTAATGGGGTGCGACGGTTGAACATTATTCCACCCCAAAACGTTACGGTACCCCCTTCATACGGAGCAACTTCCCGGGGAAAATAAAGTTGCTGTTGATGACCTGGTTCTCTCCAGACTCTTTGTCGATTGTCATTAGTAAGCAGTCCAATTCTGGCTTCGTCTGTAAATAAGACCCACCGCCACTGGCGTAAAAGCCAACCCCTATGCTCTCGCGCCCACTGGAGACGGGCAGCACGATGCCTTTGAAGTAATGGTCTTCTAGCACGTAAATTTGCGTTTTGGAGTCGTCTTCGAATAGTAGGTGTCGATATAGCACGGCGAAACGTACCTTGAAAGTGGGCTGTGAGAGCTGAAGCTAAAGGAAGCTAAAGATGTGCGATGTCTTCGGGCATATTACACCAAATACCGATCCTCCCTTTCATTAGATACTCGAGGACGTCCACTACGTGGTCTGTTTTCCACTGTATCAACAAATGATCTAGGAATACCCAACATGTTCGATATCTGAGGATTAGAATGTCCTGCATCAAGTAAAGCCTGTGGCGTAGCCAGAAATTTGACATGCGGGGGGGGGGGGAGTGTTCGGTGAACAAAGTTAAGTATTTCAAACTAGTTTTGCTACAAAAATGACAAACATAAAATTAGAACTTAGTTGGAGGTGAACCCTAATGTAGGGTTGCCGTAGGAGATCTAGTTCACTGAACGCGTTGCCAAATCTTGGCGAATGGTGTGATTGTAAGTTTGTAGTGGGACATTATCTATATGACCAAACCAACCCAACCCATGGGGAGGGTTCTGACCCCCAACCCTTCCCCCCCCGTAGCTACGCCACTGTGTAAAGCAGTCACTCTTGGTCGGATAAACGCAGAAATTTCACGTCCTGGCATTATGATGTACTAAAATTCAAAGGAATACTTGGCTGAGTAGTGAGTACACTGCCAAACTGACCAGATTTGTAAAAACATTGCTAATAAAGTAAAGGTTCATGGTCTGCAATTTTTTATTGCCTTTTTTGTTCGCTAAGTACATGCACTTTTTTACCACATTAAGAAAAACCATTAGGTTTAATCGAATCATTTTATATATAGGAGGTCCAAGACTTTTGACGTTGTATGTAGTTTCTATGGAAGATTTATATTTATTTTTCCAATTTCATTGTATTTATTAACCCGTTTGTTCCTCACTTTTCGTTGTAATGTGGATGTTAAATTAATATCAATAAGAAGCTTGCTTATTGTATTACCAACAAAAACAGTTGCTTTGCATTCATACAAAAGTTTTTAGGCATCATTTTTTTTGCGAGAAACATAAAAAACCGCTTAAAATTTAATTTTGAACATTAACGAAGAAGTTGGCCATTTTCGAGAAAATAACTTTTCAACAACCAGCTGCATAGTTGATTTTTTACATTTATGAACTTCAGGTGAGTGTACTTTTTTCCATAAAATATAAAATAGAACAATTTTTATTTTAGTCACTCTAACCGCGGACATACTGTAGATTCTAGTCGATTTCCCCTTATTCATTGACGTTTTCCTTTGTATATTGTTTTGTTTCAATCCCGAATCCATTGAACCGTTTGGTATTAAAAAGTATTTTCGTAACTAAATGTTAAAGAAGCTTATTTTTTTCTAAAAATACGGATTACCGGAACTTTGCCCGTCGTTGTTATACTTTGAGCAATAAAATCAACTTGTGGTATACGGTGGGTGTTTGAAAGCGAAATTAATAATATATTATCACATAATATGTAATTTAGTTTCAACATAGTAAACGATTGTGTGATTTTAAGGCTGTAATGTTCGCAATTTTACAAAGCCGTTTTTAGACGTCCACGCGCTTTCATATTTCTCCTCAATGGAAATTCGTATTAAGATGGAGCAAGTTTTAATCAACTAATAAAAGTCTATTTTACTAGACAGCAAAGCCATATTTTCAAAAAAAAAAAAAAAAATTAGATCTGAACAATATTTCGGTCGTAATATTGCCCACATTTAGGACTGCGGTGAGACGTTGTTAGGCACTATTATAAAAAAAAGAAAGCTGTAGGCTAGTAGATCAAGTCTTCATATAACAGACAATTGCCTCAGATTTCAATTTTTTGCATTTATATTCATGAAATCTGTCCGTCAAGAAGACATGTTTTCCTAAATTTCTGCATACAATTGCCTAACTTACAGGGGCACAAAGTTAAATTTGCCGTTGAAGGTGCTGATGGGCGGAGCCTGATAAAAGCTACACTGTTTGGCCGAACATTATACCCTTAAATATAAAATAGTTTATGATTACATATTTTTTTTAGAATGACTATTATATTTAGAAAAACAAAATTTAATGGTAATGCCTTACTCTGACATTGAGTGCATTTATTGATATTTTTTACTCGCTGTAAAAATGCACGTTTCCAACTTTCCCTCTCAGTTCTTGGCTCAGTAATATGGCAATAAATTAAACCAACATGTAGGATAGCACTTGGTACACTCGCTGGCAAATCTTGCACTCAACCATGAAAAGTTATGTATTATCCACGTAATTTTGCAAAATAACTGTACACTTAATGAGAAATATGTCCTTGTTTGCTTACTATTTATTATATATTGAACGAATATGTTGTTTTTAATATGCTTGTTAATAAACTGACAAACACAGTAATATTCGTAAATGCAATTTAAATTGTATCATCATTGTTAAAATATGAAATTAAATTTTTCCGTTGAATATACAGTAAATGTTGAAAAAATACCGTTTTCTCAAGATACGAACGAAAGTATTTGGGAAAAGAATTTCTTATATAAAAAATAAATTAATTAAAACATGTTTTTGAAGGTCCAAAATTATCTAAAGTCGTTTGATACAATTTATATTACATATCAAAATAAAAGCACTCATGTTTCGAATAATATGCATATTCATTTTTCCGTATTGTGTGGAATTTTTTTACTGACCAAAAGTAACAAAAAAAACTTATGAAAAAAATGTCAAACGAATAGCAGTAATGTGCAAAACTATATGTTACAAAATTACGGATTAAGGTACAGTTAGGCAAGGTTAAGTAGAAGCGCCTGTAACGTAATTTGTTCATAATTTGATTTTTGGATCAGTATTAATGAAGTAAACAATTGAAGTTTCTGAGACACTCGTTAAAATTGTAACGTACTGTAAAGTTCGACAGCAATAGCCGAATTTTATTCAGCATCGGTTTACTTGAAGGTCAACCGCATTCTATTGGAAGCTCATGACGTCAAGGCAGCAATTCGGTCTGTCAATTTTAGAACCACTCATATTGGGGGCGGTTCTAATTTTTGGTTTGATTACTTTACAATCAAAACATAACCTGACTTGAGTGTGATGTAAATACACGTTCCAAATTCGAATGAAAATGTCGGAAATGGAATAAAATCATTCATTGGAACTAGAAAAGGTAGAAATTAGTTACAATGGAGTAAAATTTATAGACTCCCAACGAAATAGCCAAAGTTGAAAATGGCGAGTAAAAGTATGCAAGAAAACTAGTACTACTAGTCCCAACACAGTAACATATCAAGTTTAATTTTTTTTACTGGAGACACCATCACTAGCACTTAATAAATAAACGTAAAACGTCTATTATAGTCATATATTTTTGGTAAAACGTGTGTAAAAAGCCAAACGCAGAACAAATGCATTCAATTGGCAGTAATGATGACGTTATGCATTTAGAACCAAAGTAAAACCATTGTCAAAAAATCTGTAAATTTTATGTCAACCGAAACCAAAACCGAAGCTGAATAAAATTCGTCTAATGCAGTGTCAGACTGGAGATAACCTGAAAGTAATATTAGTCATACTTATAATGGTGCAATTTACTTGTACCTATTATTCTGTGTTGTGAAAAGAGCTTTAAGAAAACCATTCACAGTAATTATTATGTATAAATACATAACAATCCTAAGATAATATGTGAGCGATCCCAAATAAAATCATGACAATTTACTGAGTCGCCTGTTTCTTGGTTCACAAGGTGGTATATTTTTTTTCAAAATAACGGAGACTTATAACGTTGGTATATTCGAGGCTATTTGCAATATTTCAGTATCAGCAAATTTAAATTCCGCAAATCCCATATTGACCAGGCAGCTAAGTCTCGGACCTTTCCTTAATGCTGGAATCATTCAGTCAGCCAGATAATACAAAAATTCAATTTTCATTACTTGGCTCCATCCAATATTTTACATTCGAAGTAGCTTATAAATGATAACAGTGTGGTTATGACCATTCATTCCGTGTTCTCATAGGTGTGTGCTATATTTATGAAGATTTGACTGTATTCTGTACGTATTTTACAGTCAATGTCCAGGAATGAACCTTCTCATGTTTTTGTTCCACTGAGAAACGCAAAATGATGTAATAGTAAATCTAAGTCAATATAAATAGCATAATTATTTTTTTTTGTGTGTCTTTCATTAGATTTACACTGACAATGTTGCTTGTTTAATGTAACAAAAGTATTGTTTTAGATACAAATTATTTTGTTGCATTTTTAGCTGTAGTTGGGAAATAGGAGATATTTTAATTGAGTGAAATAAATATTTAAGAAACAGTAACTAATTTATTATGGTTTTAAATTACAAATTAAACTTCTAGTAGAGACTTTGTTCGAAATGTCTAGTTTAGTCAGATGTCTAATTGTTGAAAATTCGAAAGTCTATCGAAATATTGTATATTATGCTATATCTACGTATAAAAAATAAATTAGAAATGACTCCATTATATTTTCTCTTAACGAGATTGTTGGAAATGTCTAATTTAGTCAGATGTCTAATTATTGAAAATTCGAAAGTCTGTCGAAATATTGTATATTATACTATAATCTACGTATACAAATAATTTAGAAACGACTCCATTATATTTTCCCTTAACAAGACTTTGTTGGAAATGTCTAGTTTAGTCAGATGTCTAATTATTAAAATTCGAAAGTCTGTCGAAATATTGTATATTATGCTATAATCTACGTATACAAATAAATGAGAAACGACTCTATTAAATTTTCTCTTAATGAGACTTTGTTGGAAATGTCTAGTTTAGTCAGATGTCTAATTATTGAAAATTCGAAAGTCTGTCGGAATATTGTATATTATGCTACATGACTGCATATAAACGTAAATGGGAAACGTCTTTATAAAATGTTCTCATGATTAGACTTTGTTAGAAATATCTAGCTTAGTTTTAGATATCTAATTATTGAAAATTTGAAAGTGTATCGAAATATTGTTATACTATAATCTACGTATACAAATAATTTAGAAACGACTCCATTATATTTTCTCTTAACGAGACTGTTGGAAATGTCTAATTTAGTCAGATGTCTAATTATTGAAAATTCGAAAGTCTGTCGAAATATTGGATATTATACTATAATCTACGTATACAAATAATTTAGAAACAACTCCATTATATTTTCATTTAACGAGACTTTGTTGGAAATGTCTAGTTTAGTCAGATGTCTAATTATTGAAAATTCGAAAGTCTGTCGAAATATTATGCTAATTAGCTGCATATAAACGCAAATGAGAAACGTCTTTATAAAATGTTCTCATGATTAGACTTTGTTAGAAATATTTAACTTAGTTAGATATCTAATTATTGAAAATTCGAAAGTGTATCGAAATATTTTATATTATACTATAATCTACGTATACAAATAATTTAGAAACGACTCCATTATATTTTCTTTTAACGAGATTTTGTTGGAAATGTCTAGTTTAGTCAGATGTCTAATTATTGAAAATTCGAAAGTCTGTCGAAATATTATGCTAATTAGCTGCATATAAACGCAAATGAGAAACGTCTTTATAAAATGTTCTCATGATTAGACTTTGTTAGAAATATTTAACTTAGTTAGATATCTAATTATTGAAAATTCGAAAGTGTATCGAAATATTTTATATTATACTATAATCTACGTATACAAATAATCTAGAAACGACTCCATTATATTTTCTCTTAACGAGACTGTTGGAAATGTCTAATTTAGTCAGATGTCTAATTATTGAAAATTTGAAAATCTGTCGAAATATTATATATTATACTATAATCTACGTATACAAATAATTTAGAAACAACTACATTATATTTTCTCTTAACGAGACTTTGTTGGAAATGTCTAGTTTAGTCAGATGTCCAATTATTGAAATTTCGAAAACCTGCCGAAATATTGTATATTATGCCAACTATATGTATATAAAAAAGTGAGAAACAAACAATTTTTTCCTAACGAGGCTTTGTTAGAAATATCTAGTTTACGTAGATACCAAATTGTTGAAAGTTCAAAAGTCTGTGGAAGAATTAGATACATCTTTATGCTAAGTTATAAGCATATTTCTTTGTGTCTGTTTACTGTTTTCATATTGATTTATTTTAATGTCGAGTTGGTACTGAGTACCTACTTATAAAAAAGTGAAAGCGTTTGTAAATAACGAGACGCGTTTTCTGAAGTTTTCTTTAAAAAGCGAGTGATTTTTGTGAGTAGGAGTTAAACGCATTTAAAGTTGTTTTGATGAATACGAAGCCAATCCCTGGGAGGTTCTTAAGCAGACGACCTGAAGAGCGGCTGCACGTGTAATCTGTTGTTTCGATGATGCTTTATCTGGTTTGATCTTTGGTAGCGAAGCGGGTCGTCTCACCCTTCACCCCTCGCCATCCGTCGAGGATGACAAGTGGAGTGGTTTTCAAATGATTTCAATCGAACCGCAAACAACGCTTATAGGCGGATACAGTTCACCCGGTCCGTTGGCTCAGTTTGTCGATTGGCATTATCTTTTGTGTGTCCGGATCGAGATCTGCGAGGGAGATTTAGACCAACGTCCCTCGAGATACAAAGCTAAAAGGGCTGCCCACAAATGTAACTTCTTCAGGTGAGCAACGCCAAGACTCAAGCATAATTGGAAACAGGAACTGATATCTCTAATAATTCGAGGCACGGATTTGATGTATTCACACCACAGGCGGAACAAGAGGCGCTTTTTCATAAAAAATCCATTCAAAGTTAATGTTTGTAGAAACCGAGGTGCAGATATATACCTACAAAAAGTTAAAATCAACATCTTACCTTGTACTGGTAATTTATATTATCCATCATTATTCATATTAAGTTTATTAGTTTACAAAACGCTACATAACTATTCACTTGTAGTACTGGAATAAAATTGAATAACCAGCAATTGGAAATGTGCAGGTGTTAGGCTGTGGCGTTTATCGTTAATAATCCATTTCGGTTTTGAAAACGTGTCTTCAACGTTTAAAGTATATATAATTGTTCATAGATGGCACATTTAGGGTGGGTTCGGAAAAATGCACTTCTCTGCCATCAAAAAGATCGACTATACGATACAAAGTCAAGAAATCACGGATTGTTCTGCAAAACGGTATCAATTTTTTTCTTCACGCGTTCAGCACTAGGTCCTTATAACTGAGCATTATTTACTGCCTTATTTATTAAAAACCATGATACTGTTACAGTTGCTTCAAGACGGCGAATATCTGAAGGTATCCGTGATTAATTAAAATGTATATATGCTAAATCTTCGTGAATTCTAGGATGGTTGAATATCCGTTGGGCACATAAAATAGCAGGAGCATTACTGTAGAACACTTTTTATGCCGTCAAAATGAACGTATTAATATGACGTTGCTTATAACTACGTATCCCATTGCAACTGTTTTGTTTTACGAGTAGTAACCTGTTGTAAGTCTAAACATGTTTAAATAAAAATAACACACCTGGACATCGATTCTCAAATGAAGTGAAATTCGAGAATTCGAGAATTCTTTAAAAATTCCTAAATATATTATTGCAGAAGACGAAGATAGTTGTGTTGAATAATCAAATTTCAATGTAATATTAGGACATTTTGAATATATCATAGTATTTACCTTTAATTTATTATATTTTATTTCGTAACGTTCAGCAACATAAAAAAGTGTACTTCAGCAAACTTTAATAGCGTTCTATAGTTAATCTAAATTAGTAAATTTCTAATTTTGAGCTTCATACTTGTCGTAAAGAGCCTATTTTTGGTATATAGCGTTATAATTAAAGTTTATACAGTGCAAAGTTATTCATTTGTATGTAAAACAATGACAACATGTTTTTAGAAAATGTTTTTTGACCAGATCAAAGTAACCACCTTTCCACCGTGTCTGATACAAAAATATACCATTTTTCCTATAAAATTTTTCCAAAATATTTGTAATTTTTCGTAAATTCGAAATTTCTTTCTGATACCGATTCCGTGCCAACTTCTTACATATGCATTGTAGGATATCGTAGCGAATACAATGTGTTTCAGAAAGTGTTGAGACCCTACGTTTTATAATAAGTATTATCCTTTCTTTCGTATTTATTGTTTTTGATAAATTATGCGATCAACATATATCGTGTATTTTTATGTAAATAGAGAAAAGGATTTTTGAAGTGGTACGTAACAACCGCTAATATTAGGTATAGCGGTGCGTCACTGTCTCAACTGGCAAACTCCACTGATCATGGACGAAGTTAGGTCATCAAATCTATGGGACTGTGTTTTAATTTCGGTTCTGAAAAGTATGTGAGATGTTTATGAATATTTTTGGGGGGGTTACTTCGATTTATGGGGGGCTAAGCCCCCTAAAACCCACCTAACTTCGCCACTGATAAGGGCTCTATCAATATATTTATAATAATAATAATAATATATCTACCCCTTATTCTAATCACAGGGATTAGCCCAGAAGTCGGAGACTTGTGCGGGAGAGGGGCGGCATATTATTATTAAGCAGGCCGCTTTTGCGCCCAGGAACGACTTGGTAGGCCCTAACCACTATTCAGTGCAGGAATGATATCAACCGGTATCATCTCATCTCTTACATTGACCCAAGATAACATTATTCCACCCTACCATACCCGCAGAGAGGGTGCCACGAATATAGCTGATGCCGGTCTACCGGCAGCTGGACGCGAACCCACACCGATCTAGTCACCTCGATTCAAGTGCGACCACTGACCGATTTATACTGAAAATTATTGTGACCCGCCGCTGATCTCTAGGATCGTTCCTTCAGATATTTAGTAGTAATTACGATTTGGACATGTCTCCTATTATGCCTTTATATGTATGTAACAGTAAGTAAACTGAGGAATCATGCGGTCATTCAAGAATCTGACTTGCATGGAATTAAATCTCGCACATCAATAGACCTATAAGGTCGACCGAAGCGAGCTGCGCTTTCAACTAATTATTACCGCTGAAGTATAAAGACCGGATACTTAGAAGTTGCGGCAAAGGAGTTGGGGGTGCCTATCAGACCACATACACACCACTCTCAGTAGCGCGTCGAGCATAAAATAACCCTTAATGGCCAATTACACGTCTTTAGAGCGGTAACCCGGTTTCGCCATCCGTTAGATACACTTTCGTGAAATTAATCTTTTCCGTCGAGCTTATCCCGAGATGGGCGCTCCGTTAACCTGTTGCGTGGCTCATCCAAATTTAAAACCTCGTTTCAGGATCCACTGCCTGATCTCGTCTCCGACACCGAGATCGTATTTTTCAATTGGCTTCCACCGAAAGTTAAAGCTCTGTTCGCACCGATATTTTCCGATAGCGAACGTCTCCATAGGCGCGACTAGGGGGGACTGGGTAGACCCAACCCCCCAAAATTGAAATTGACTCTCCCAAAGTAAATAATTTAAATTTCTAAATTAATAGTTATTGTTAAAGATGACATTTTTGCTAAAAATATTACTATTATAGTAATTATTTGCAACATTTACAATGAAACGTATCTACAATGTGTACGGGAAGTGCTGTCCAGAATATATAGGGTTAACTATGAATAAGCATAAAAATTTTAACGTACTCAGGAAGGCCTAAACGACAATAAAAAAATGTTTTAGAATTGTTTTAGGTCGATATTTAAAAAATGGGGCAAAACCCTCTTTTCCTACGGAAAGTCAGCGCCTATGATAAGCATCGATTAAGATAGCTTCAATCCATAGATAAAGCTTACATCTGTCAAAAGTGTCAACTATCATGCGGTCGTTTTTTGCAGCGTTTCTATATGAAGAAACGGGAGACGGAAACGGTTATTCCAGTTAGCTGCAGTACTTTGAATTCGTTTTTCATTATTTCGTTACAAACTGGCAAAACTACATTTTCATTCATTACAACCACGCACTACCGATAAAACACGCTTTCCGTAGGGACAGTTAGATACAATGCCTATTTATTATAAGAAAATGGAAGGAAAAGAATAGATAGGTATTAATAGATAATAGAAGACTTTTAATGCACCCGCGGCAGTCTTGTCCCATAACCTAGAAAAACAAGCCGGCGAACTATATTATGGGAAAATATCTGCACCCGACACAAATTTCTTTATTTAATAACTATAAAACGTTTAAAATTTTAAAAAGGTACTAAAAACTGAAGAAGAACACGAAACTACAACGTAAACACAGGAATTAAATTATGACATGACAGCGAATTTTACCGTCGTGTTGCTGGTTATCTACTCTGATTCTGTAAACGTAAAACACAACAATGTAGATAGATAATCTTCTTTTATTCAGTATTAGATTATAATTACCTAAATAGGTTTCCAAGGTATTTAATAAATAACACAGAGTCGGCTTTCATTCTCTCCTACCAATATCGTCAGGCAGGTGTATTAAATTTTTTGTCGAATAATAAGAGTTTATTGATAATTTTCAAATATCTACATAGTTGACCATCACAAATTGTTAGAGAACCAGCAAACGACGCTTTTCTGCTGGGTATACATCAGTAGACGTAATTATAAAGTTACGTGAAAGTCTCATTAAAAGTCTGCTTACTTATTAAAGAATTAATAAACGTGCATCGGTAGGTCTAATGAGCGAACCGTTTCTGTAATTACGATTTCTTCATCGGGCAATGTAAATACCTTTTTCGTAATGAAGTAATAAAGTGATTTTCCTCGGAAACTGGATTGTGAGATGTGTAATCACTAACGTAACTGCCAATTACTGCCGTCGTTTTTGCTCTTTGTCTTTTATGAGGTGAGAAAAATGTAGTATATCTATCCGCCTGTGATATATTGAACTTAACATATTTTGAAGTTTAAGAAGATAAGGCGACTTAATATAGAGCATTACAGTTTTTTAACTCTCGTGTGTGTTGTGAATTCAGCTGCTTCCTGGCTTGTCCGGCATGCAGCTATTCAATTCCCAAGCGGGTACCTAAGAAGAGACCCCCTAATTATAAGTAGAGGCATAACCTTATCTTGCAATCAATAAAGAGACGCTTACGTTGGTTAAAGTTAGGCGCGCTATCGTTTTTCGCGCCAGTCTGTCGTCTCAGCTGCTCACCAGGGACACGGCAAACTCTAAGCCAGGCTTACTACTTACGGCCCCAGCTTCACACTTGATCATATTTATGCGATGTCCGGATTATCGGTGGCTGACTACCTCTTACATTTCCAAGACGCCTTATATCGATTTATGGGACACTTAGTGCTTAACCGATTCAATAAATCCTCATTAGACAGTGATTAGTTTTACAGGCGCCAGGACGTACGTGACTAGACCGAGCAATTCCATTTTATCAAATTCCAATTCTGTTCAGCCAGCTGTATATGTGCTCCTTCAGAAATCATACCTCAGCGCCTTCAGGCCTGTCGTAACAGTTGTCAATGGGTGACTTCATGATATTCAGAAGCAACTCTGAAATTAAAGACGAAGTCCTCAGGTTCCGCTGTTATTCCACTGTCATTTAAGTCATTACTTTCTGGTCCCTGATTTTGACATAGGAATCGTTTTCAAATTCCACATAGTTGGATATTTTTGGTCTTCTATTGGTTTTTAACCTTATACATCAGGGCCTGAGAGTATATGGCTCATGTTGGTCTCAAGAAAGGTTACTTCTATCTTCCTTGAGGTAGAGGTGTTGAGATGTCACACCATCGTTTTTACGTTCTTAGAAATAAATACTAACATTGCTTATGGCACAAGTACATTTTGTCGAAAGTGAGAAGAAGCACCACATTCGAAGTGGGGCAGTTAAGGGCACATCTTCTAGAAGTCCAGGGAGATCATTTCAAAGGAACTCGAAATACTGAATCCCATCCATTCTATTTGGTAATATGAATGGTCCAACCAAGCGATCATCGGCAATCCCTGCTCAAACATTTAAGGAAAAGCGTTGTTGGAAAAAGTCCAAGCAGATTATTTCGCAGGAACTCGGGATACTGCTGTTGAATTCTATTTGGTAATATGAATGGTCCAACCAAGCGATCATCGACAATCCTTGCCCAAACATTTAAGAAATAACCTTCTTGGAAGAAATCCAAGCAGATCATTTCGAAGCAGCTCGATATACTGAACCCCATCCATTCTATTTGGTAATATGATTGGTCCAATCAAGCGGTCATCGACAATCCCTGTCCAAAGGTTAAAGAAAAAGCGTTGTTAGAAATAATGATGATGAATACGTCAACTGTAGACCTTTTGAGAATTTTGTTGTAGCAACCATTCACAAAATTTAATTCATAAGGTATCCCTTAGTATTAATGCTTGGACACGCTCTACATGGTACGAATATAATGGAGCCTCGTGTATGATACGCCACACTGTTGAGTGGGACATCCCTTATAACTAATGTAAACACTATGGTAAAAAAGTCAATACTGCAATCGGATTTCGGATGATGCTAGAGACTACAGTAATCCAGCGATGTAAAAGTTGAAAATACTACAAAATATTTACAGTCTTCCCAACTTTTTTTGAATAAGTTATGAGTCATGTTTATATTACTGCAACTATAAATATTTTATTTTATATGGTCATTGATACTTCAAAACATGATGTGGTGGTTTTAGATTTGTGAACGGTATGGTGTTCGTATGGTTCGCATCTGGTATAGATTTTTGAGGGAAAATCAGTGGGCTGTGAATTTATCTGTGGAAGTTTTAATTCAATTTACGAGTTCGAAGCCGTAAATCACAAAAAAGCGGTTAGCAAGTACGAGATTAGAAGTCCTGTATGTGGCAGGCTGCAGGATGCTGATCCCAATGATAAACGATTATTGAGTTAAATAAACAATCCGCGCGGAGAGGCTCGTAACTTATAAATATCTATCCTGTTTTCCTTACAGGACTTAGTCGTGATATATAGCGGTGTAGCTATAAGGATTATACACCTACTCCTTTCTTCATAAGTTCGCGAGCGCGCGTCTCGCTCGGTCCCGCATAACTCGGTATCGTCGGGTGTTACGGATATCTTAATAAGATTCATGAAAGGACGCCATATTTTATATCCTCCCTATCTGAAGTAATGCCTCGTGAGCCGCTCGCTCGCCGGCCGGCTGCCCGCTGCAGCACAGATAAGCCTACCTCCGCCGCGTGCACGGCACTGCCTCGCCGGCGTAACTCGGGGCACTATATCTAATGATGTCTTACGCTGGAAGGTGGTGTGTTGGTAGATTTCGTCTAGATATATCATAATAATTCCCCGCTAACTACGACGCCGTTTATGCCTGCCGCTCGGTGAGCTAACACACAAATACACTGCTCCAAACTGAAATTGTATTGTGTGTTCTACACAAATAACAACAAATAATGTAATAAATATCTCAAGAATGGTTGGGCTTGTAAAATACTTCGCAGTGAATTTGTCATTTTATATTTAAAGAAGTATCTAGCAAGCCTATTTGCTTTTTAAATCTACTCTTCGAACTTTTAAAATTGTAAACTTACGATGTCGTCGTAAAATGGTTATACCAGTTCATTTGATAATCCTTCCTCATTTTGTTCAGATTTTAAGTCTAGCTTCTACCTTTGAGTTACTTAGATACATTTTAACTCGTTTTAGGCAAGAACAACTTTGTACCTTGTAATGGTATTTCCTCATCATCGTCACCATCACCATCATCATCACCATCCTCATGTTCATCTTCGTCATCCTCGTTCTCACCCTCATCATCATCGCCCTCAATATCCTCGTCTTCATCATCTTCATCATCCTCATTCTCGTTCTCATCCTCATCATTCTCACCCTCTTCATCCTCACCCTCGACATTCTCATCTTCATTCTCATAGTTACCGTCACCATCGCCATGACCATCATCATCTTCAGTCATCACCATTATCTTTATCTTCATCTCCATCGTCATCGTTGTCGTTTCATTTAAGAAAAAAGTTAACAAAACTTGGTCAATTAGTGACTGAACCTGGCAATTTTGTTAAACATTATGTATATAAAGTCTCAGAAGACGATCTGGCAAATTAGTAAATATAAACTTGCTGCAAAGGATTTTATAGTTATCGTAAAATGATCAAAATTGTTTTTTAGGTACAGGAATCTGAAAAAATAACACGTAGAACAAAAGTACACAATTATTTTCATATTCTTATAAACAAAAGTAAAGAATCTTATATGCAGAACTATGTAAGTTAACAATATCTACATATATAGTTATATTTAAAAAAAATACCTATTTTGAAAGATTTCTGTACCTACAAATTTGTTGGTTAGACCGCTTTCTGCCAATATAGAAAAATTATGTAATAAACATAAACCATTTATTTTTATCTAACAAACAGCCATTTTTGTTAACATTTAATCATACACAAATTTTGTCTACCCGATTCAAAGACAATTAAAAAAACCCTCTTGAAAGTAACATCTTGTATCTCGGGATCGCAACTTAAAAAACAAAATTGATACATTAACTACCCTCATTATTTTTTTCAAGGCTTTCCCACATTTCAGTTTTTAAAAATATAATCAGGACACCCGCATATGCTAATTCTTGATTGAATAAGGCGTTGGTAAATGAAATAACTACACTAAATTATTGAACTTGACCCAATTAATGCACTGTAAACAGTTGAATAAGGGACGATGCGCCTAAATTTTTGCGCTACAATAATTATGCTTTAGATTATAGCTAAAGGAAAAATTTATTTCATGTCCTACGCTTTTATTTACTTACTTATTTTATTTACTTTTCTCGGTATTCGTTCACATTTTACTTTTTTCTGAAATAGAGTATAATAAGTTAAGTCATAAATATCATACATATTGAGATATGTAGGGAAAATAATCCCACTTCTGAATTTGCGTTGGCACTATATCAGATATTTTTCACTTTAGTTTTGAATTTTTTTGTTGATTTTGTGAGATTGTTTTATGTTAGATATTTTTTTACTCATCTTTCGAATTTCCTTTTGTTATTTTTGGGTGTTTCTTTCTATTAGATATTTTTTACTCATCTTTCGAATTTCCTGTTGTTATTTTCCGGGTAATGTTTAAGTAGCGAGGCATTTTCTATGCGGCATAGTGTACTCGCAGCAGCGCCGTAAATCTCAACTTTTAGGAGTGTGCGGCTCGCTAAAGAGAAGAGCTGGAAAGGAAGGGGATTAAAGATCAGTAATCTTATAGGATAGATGAATTATGGCGGTATTTCCCGGTTCCATTCCAGCGCTCCACGTTCTTCGCAAAAATCCTTTATGTTTTCCAAGAAATTGCCATTTAATTGGTCGAGATTACGACTACGAAATTAATTAAGATTCTATAGGCCATGCATCTTAGGATTGCGATGCCAGGTGCGGCATCGGTTCCAGGAAGGCGACGCCAGCGCCGCATTACAACCTCCGTCCATCCAGAAGCGTCTCGGCGCGGAATGAACTTAAGTATCATCATATTTTACTCCGTATCTGCGTTAATCTCTCATATACGGCGGTGCACAATCGGCAATAACCATTAAACACAGCAAAAGATACCCGAGCTAAGTCTAACCTCTCTGCGAAATAATACTCCACTGCATATATCACTTCCCGCCCAAACGCCGCACCAAAGACAAGCATATTTCATTTTGTATATGAGGTTTATATGCTCCTGCGACGTTATCTGTGTTGCCTATGTGCCAAGGAAAGAACTCGCCTGTTCGCATTTTTACTTTGCTTCCGGCTTTCAAATTTACCATCTTCTCCAACTCTATACCTCGGGAGTTTACTGGAAAATTCTTTTTTTTAAGTCAGCAGTTAATTCTACATTCCCAGTAGCAACGTGTTATATACGCTGGACAAAAATGTTAAGTCATTACTGCTATGTAAAATATATTAATGTAATTTTCACTTTCTACAGTTCTGATACTTGTAAATTTACATAGTTCATTCTGACACCATATTTATAAAGTAATTCATTAAACTTGTTATTTAACATTTTATACAATTACATCGTTATTTATTTCTAGCTACATATTCATGTAAAATTACAATTGGACTGTACACTTGTAAATTTTGTAAAATTACATTGATCTGAAATATGAATACAAAATTACGTGTTACATACACTGAACAAAAATGTTGTTAATAGCGCTATGTAAAATGTATTAATGTAATTTTCACTTTCTACAGTTCTGGCACTTGTAAATCTACATAGTTTATTCTGACACCATATTTATGAAGCAATTCATTAAACTTGTAATTTAACATTTTATACAATTTTATAGAATTACATTGTCATTTATTTCTCGCTACATATTCATGTAAAATTAAAATTGCACTGTATACTTGTATATTTTGTAAAGTTACATGTGTAGTTTTGATCTGAAATATGATAATGCAAAATTACATTTACATTATATATTTTTTTAAATCAGCAGTTACTTCCTAGTAGTTACATGTTACATTCACTGGACAAAAATGTGTGTTTTTAGCGCTATATAAAATGTATTAATGTAATTTCCACTCTCTACAATTCTGACATTTGTTAATTTATATAGTTCATTTTGACACTATATTTATGAAGTAATTAATTAAACTTGAAATTTAACATTTTATAAAATTACATCGTTATTTATTTCTCGCTACATTTTCATGTAAAGTTACATGTGCACTTTACACTTGTAAATTTTGTAAAGTTACATGGGTTATTTTGATCAGAAATATGATAATGCAAAATTACATTAATTTTGTGAATTTACATTTTTTTTTAATAAAATTACATTTTTACAATTTTTGGCATCAATACTGACTTTTGTAAAATTACATTCGTTAATATGATTCCATTCATATTCCAAATATATGTACAGGGTGCTCATTAACGAATGCCACATTTCAATGCTAGCTTCCTCTGGCGAGGACAATAAATAAGAAAATTATCGTAAAGAATGTTTGTGTCTGTTCGTAGTCTATTATACTCTAAGGCTTGCTACAGACTATGCGTGAATTCGCGATTCGTGATATGCGAGGAATTCGCGAATAGTGTGTAATTTTGATCGTTAAAAATCCATTCATAAAAACCCTACACACGATGCACGAATTCTTACAAACCACGCATCGCGAATCGCGAATTCACGCATAGTCTGTAGCGAGCATTATATGTACGAAACCAATAAAATCCAAGAAAGTAAAGGAACATACTGAATTTTCTTATAACTGATTTTAACAATAGTATAATTTTACCATGCAAAAAATGTTGGTAACCCTCGCACTTTCCAAAGTCAACTTTCATTAAAAGAAAATAAATATGGTAGAGGTTACTTCTTTGAACGCCCGAATGTACAAAATATAACCTCAAATACGCACACGAAATTAGAAAGCCACTTGTTCGACAAGAGCAATTTCTAGGCGGTTACAGAATGCAGATATCCCAAAGCAGGGGGTAAAGCATGTCTGGACATTGCGGGAAAACTATTACTATTACAAAAAAACGTTACAATAATAATAATGGCACTCCATCAAAACAATGTTTGCCTATCTCCTCTTAAAATTACTGACATTATGACTAAATCGCCCCGTATATCTCTCCACCTCAGGATAGCGGGTCACGTATACGAAAATTTCGTCGCGCCAGCGACGAGAAGGACGACGAATGCACAAAACCGATCTCGACACTCGCAACATGCATTGGAAACGTCGCGAGTCGAGCTGAGCGTACACACAATGCTCCCGCGGTGATTCAGGGTGTTCAAATCTCCGTGAACACCTTGGAGGTGCAAATTAATCCCGGCAGCGGAACAAAAATGTCCCCCGTTCAAACTTGAACGGTTCCATGCAAATGAGGAGATTGGATCATATCGTGTCAACGACAGTTTTGGGGTGAGCAAATTGCATACTCCAATTCGCATAGGTATTAGTGGAATTAGCGCGAATTTTGGCATTGTAAAAAAACAAAATGAATTTGCTTCGTTAAATCCTTTGGCTTCCTATGTGTTTTTACCTCAGTTCACCTCCTATTCAGAGTAGCAGTAGAGCAGATTCAAATGAGGGAAGTTTTAATAATGGCATCTGTTATCATCTGCACTTTGGATTTTCGCATTTAACGAATAAACAGAGTATAGTTGCAGTAAATTATAAGACAGTTTCTTTACAATATTTGGAATAAAACGGTTTTTTATATAGAAATACTATTTTTACGAATTTTCGTGTGAGTTCACTATAACATTTCCAAAAAAAAGCCAGATCGACAGAGATGGACAGATGAAGTTCAAAAAAGGCAAAACTTTTTAAATTTAATGTGATGGAAAAAAGTTACTCTACTTTACATTTCGGGAAACTACAAACGATTCTTTAACTTCCGCGTGACTCTGCTTTAGATTTCGAAGAACTACAAGCGAAATGAAGGTTACTACAAATGATTTTTTAACCTCCGTTTGAAATATAATGATTCTAATTTAAATCTCGGACCACATGAAATTAAGGTTATTATAAACGATTATTTAGACTCCGTTTAAAGTATAGTGACTCTTTAGATTTCGAGGAACTACAAATAAAATGAAGATTACCACAAACGATAATTTAGCCTTCGCTGGAAGTATAATGGCTCTACTTTAAATTTTGAGAAACTACAAACGAAATGAATGTTTCTACAAAAGAGCCTTTAACATCCGCTTGAAGTATAGTTATTCTACTTTAGATTTCGAAGAACTACAAACGAAATGAAGGTTGCTACAAACTACTACAAACGATTGTTTAGCCTTCCCTGGAAGTATAATGGGTCTACTTTAGATTTCAAGGAATTTCAAACTAAATGAAGGTTACTACAAACGAGTTTTTAACCAGTGTTTGAAGTATAATGAGTCTAATTTAAATTTCGAGGAACTACAAATGAAATGAAGGTTATTACAAACGATTCTATAACCTCCGTTTGAAGTATAGTGACACTACTTTAGGTTTTGCAGAACTACAAAAGAAATTAAGGTTACTATAAACGAAATGAAAGTTACTACAAACGAGTCTTTAGCTTCCGTTGGAAGTATAATGGCTCTACATTAAATTTCGAGGAACTACAAACGAAATGAATATTACTACAAACGATTCTCTCTGAAGCATGGTGCTCTACTTTAGATTTCGAGGAACTACAAACGGATTTAAGGTTACTGAAATCGATTCTTTAGCCTCAAGTTGAAGTATAGTGACTATTTTAGATTTCGAGGAACTACAAATGAAATGAAAGTTACTACAAACAACTACAAACAGTTTTTTAACATCCGCCGGAGGTATAGTGACTTTACTTTAGATTTCGAGGAACTGTAAATCAAGTGAAGGTTACTGCAAACAACTACAAATGATTCTTTAGCCTCAGTTTGAAATATAGTGACTCTGCTTTAAATTTCGAGGAACTACAAATGAAATGAATATTACTACAAACGATTCTCTCTGAAGCATGGTGCTCTACTTTAGATTTCGAGTAACTACAAACGGATTTAAGGTTACTGCAATCGATTCTTTAGCCTCAAGTTGAAGTATAGTGACTATTTTAGATTTCGAGGAACTACAAATGAAATGAAAGTTACTACAAACAACTACAAACGGTTTTTTAACCTCCGCGGGAGATATAGTGACTTTACTTTAGATTTCGATGAGCTGTCAATCAAGTGAAGGATACTACAAACAACTACAAATGATTCTTTAGCCTCCGTTTGAAATATAGTGACTCTACTTTAAATTTCGAGAAACTACAAACGAAATGAATATTACTACAAACGATTCTCTCTGAAGCATGGTGCTCTACTTTAGATTTCGAGGAACAAAAAACGGATTTAGGGTTACTACAATCGATTCTCTAGCCTCAAGTTGAAGTATAGTGACTATTTTAGATTTCGAGGAACTACAAATGAAATGAAAGTTACTACAAACAACTACAAACGGTTTTTTAACCTCCGCGGGAGATATAGTGACTTTACTTTAGATTTCGATGAGCTGTCAATCAAGTGAAGGATACTACAAACAACTACAAATGATTCTTTAGCCTCCGTTTGAAATATAGTGACTCTACTTTAAATTTCGAGAAACTACAAACGAAATGAATATTACTACAAACGATTCTCTCTGAAGCATGGTGCTCTACTTTAGATTTCGAGGAACAAAAAACGGATTTAGGGTTACTACAATCGATTCTCTAGCCTCAAGTTGAAGTATAGTGACTATTTTAGATTTCGAGGAACTACAAATGAAATGAAAGTTACTACAAACAACTACAAACGGTTTTTTAACCTCCGCGGGAGATATAGTGACTTTACTTTAGATTTCGATGAGCTGTCAATCAAGTGAAGGATACTACAAACAACTACAAATGATTCTTTAGCCTCCGTTTGAAATATAGTGACTCTACTTTAAATTTCGAGAAACTACAAACGAAATGAATATTACTACAAACGATTCTCTCTGAAGCATGGTGCTCTACTTTAGATTTCGAGGAACAAAAAACGGATTTAGGGTTACTACAATCGATTCTCTAGCCTCAAGTTGAAGTATAGTGACTATTTTAGATTTCGAGGAACTACAAATGAAATGAAAGTTACTACAAACAACTACAAACGGTTTTTTAACATCCGCCGGAGGTATAGTGACTTTACTTTAGATTTCGAGGAACTGTAAATCAAATGAAGGTTACTACAAACAACTGCAAATGATTATTTAGCCTCCGTTTGAAATATAGTGACTCTACTTTAAATTTTGAGGAACTGCAAATGATTCTTTAGTCTCCACTTGAAATATAGTGACTACTTTAGATTTCGAAGAACTACAAACGAAATGAAGGTTACTATAACTATTTTCAAACCTCCGATTAAAGTGTAGTGACTCTACTTTAGATTTTGAAGATCTACAAATTAAATGAAGGTTACTACAAACTACTACAAACCATTTCGTAGCCTTCGGTTGAAGTATATTTTCTCTGCGTTAAGTCTAGTCAGTCAAAGTAATGGAAAAAGTTACTGTTTAGTACACATATTTGATGATTTTTTCAATGTCATATATATATAATTTTTTTAAATTACTTCAAATGAATAAAATGTTACTACAAACTATAAGAATCACAAAGAAAATATTGAATTTTGAAGTAGATGCCAGATCCACCTCCATCAAAATAAATATATATTTAACGGGTATTTACCTTTCTTTGTCACGTAGTATGCAAAGGAAGTACTTACGTATGATCAAGGTTGATCATATTTAGATGAACATTGGATCTTCATTGGTTAATTTTGGTGTTTGAGGAATAAACTTTGTTGGGGAAATGTAAAGAAGGCTGTTCTGACAAAGCGAAAGAAAACAATTAGCCGCGGCCTGCTATAAAAAGGGGGATGATCTCAACGGGCACCATTTAAAAGTCCTTTATCATGCGTTATAGTAGTAATTCACATTTCCGCCTCGGTTATGAATAATAAATACTGATATAGAGCGTAATCTCAGCTTGGCCTGAGCGCCTTTAGCGAAATACATATTCTCCAACTCCGTCGGGGAGCAGCTACTTATCAGCTCGCTGCTAAATTAAAGATAAAAAATATACTGTCACGTCCATTCTAAGTTGGCTTATTCAATTTCCATTTCTTATCCTTGTAGCGCGGGGGATCACTTGGAAAATTATGTGCGTTTTTTTCCATGGGACTCGTAAAAATATGTGAATCTAGAACAATTACTTCAAGACTGCTTACGTACAACTTTGTTCATTTGAATTGATTTTCCCCTTTGAGTCAGTTAACAGATCACGTTATTATTTGTATATATAATATATTCTCGTGTGTAAAATATATAAAACCATTTCTATTTTAAATAAGTATTCTAAGTAGTAACTTTTTCCATTACTTTGATTTGCTTATTGGTACAGAAGACAATGTTGAAAAAGAATACAGTATAATTTTACCGAGGTTGACTAGATTTAACGTAGAGAAAATATACTTCAACCGAAGACTAAAAAATCGTTTGTAGTAACCTTCATTTCGTCTGTAGTTCCTCGAAATCTAAAGTAGAATCACTAAACTTCAAACGGAGGTTAAAGAATCGTTTGTAATAACCTTCATTTCATTTGTAGTTCCTCGAAATTTAAATTAGTCATTATACTTCAAACGGAGGTTAAAAACTCGTTTCTAGTAACCTTCATTTCGTTTGTAGTTCCTTGAAATCTAAAGTAGACACATTATATTTCCTGGGAAGGCTAAAGAATCGTTTGTAGTATTTTGTAGTATCCCTCATTTCGTTTGTAATTCCTCGAAATCTAAAGTAGAGTAACTATACTTCAAGCAGAAGTTAAAGACTCGTTTGTAGCAACTTTCATTTCGTTTGTAGTTTCTCGAAATTTAAATTAGAGCCATTATACTTCCAGCGAAGGCTAAATAATCGTTTGTAGTCACCTTCATTTTGTTTGTAGTTCCTCGAAATCTAAAGGGTCACTATACTTTAAGCGGAGGCTAAATAATCATTTATAATAACCTTTATTTTATTTGTAGTTTCGAAATTTAAATTAGTCATTATATTTCAAACGGAGGTTAAAAACTCGTTTCTAGTAACCTTCATTTCGTTTGTAGTTCCTTGAAATCTAAAGTAGACACATTATACTTCCTGGGAAGGCTAAAGAATCGTTTGTAGTATTTTGCAGTATCCTTCATCTCGTTTGTAATTTCTCAAAATCTAAAGTAGAGTAACTATACTTCAAGCAGAAGTTAAAGACTCATTTGTAGTAACTTTCATTTCGGTTGTAGTTTCTCGAAATTTAAAGTAAAGCCATTATACTTCCAGCGAAGGCTAAATAATCATTTGTAGTAACCTTCATTTTGTTTGTAGTTCCTCGAAATCTAAAGGGTCACTATACTTTAAGCGGAGGCTAAATAATCATTTATAATAACCTTCATTTTATTTGTAGTTTCGAAATTGAAATTAGAATCATTATATTTCAAACGGAGGTTAAAAAATCGTTTGTAGTAGCCTTCATTTCGTTTGTAGTTTCTCGAAATCTAAAGTAGACCAATTATACTTCCATCTAAGGCTAAAGAATCGTTTGTAGTTCCTCAAAATTTAAAGTAGAGTCACTATTTTTCAAGCGGAAGTAAAAGAATCGTTTGAAGCAACCTTAATTTCGTGTTTGTAGTAGGTTGTAGTTCCTTGAAATATAGAGTGACTTTACTTTAAGCGGAGGCTAAAGAATCGTTTGTAGTAACCTTCATTTCGTTTATAGTTGCTCGAAATCTAAAGTAGAGCCATTATACTTCCAGCGGAGGCTAAAGAGTCGTTTGTAGTTATATATACTAACTTTCATTTCGTTTGCGACGAAAATATCGCGTCGCTTCCGGTGTAGACATACCTATTAAATTTGATAGGTAGCGTTTCGAAGTGAGAAATTCACTGCGGCTGTGGATGTTTCGCGACGGTTTGGAAGATCCTTTAGTTCGTTTTAACGTCTTAAGTTCTTCGGATAACGTACCGAGCTGTTCTAGAGGCCCAAGAAAAAGAGAGGCATCAAGGCGGGGCCCTCCACCGCTGCTCTCAGATATGTGGGGCCTGAGATGAAGACAGGCGTACACAGCAAATCCTCACCGCATCTCCAGATCACGTTCTTAAAGGCCGGAGTTGTGATCCGATTAACTCAACGGCGCCACCGTCGCAATCTCGGTAATGATAAAAATGGCAATAAAAATTAGGGATAATAGGGCAGGGGGAGGGTGGGAAATTCATTTCAACTACCACCGAGCTGCGATGTCGCTGAAGAACGGCCAGATAAGCGCTAATGCCGAATAAAATTAGACGCAGATGATCGATTATAGAAACAGGACTCGATTTGAATTTAAAATCATTTAAGTATTGACTTTGGATAAAGCTTTCCGTTTCGTGCTCTCAGTTAGCTTATCCTCGTTGAGTGGAAAGTGCGGTTTTCATCGAATCCATTTACGAGGCTGCTTTTTGCTTCTAATATTCACAGGGAACTTTTACATTGATACTATGTGTCTACCTCAACGCATATAGATATCCATATTATTAACAATTCTCAGTCTACAGTATTCTCAACATAAATTCAATAAATCTATCAAATTGTATACAGCATCATGTCACCTCTTCATTAATAATTGAAATTTAAATAAAGTGTAAACGTTAAATAAGTACAAATATTTTAACTACAGCAATTGAATTTTTAAATCATTTCATTTGTAGTTTCTCGAAATCTAAAGAACTGCCATTATACTTCCAGCGAAGGCCAAAGAATCGTTTGTAATTGTTTGTAGTAACTTTAATTTCGCTTGTAGTTTCCCGAAATTTTCAAAACAAAATTTTTTCAACTTTAACACTGTAGAATGAGAAGGAGCAACAATTGAATAAGGCATCTTGGACTCAATCGCTTTATTTTGACTTAACAATCTGCCCTTAAACTATGTACCATTATTAATGACTCACCCTGTGTACAATATTATGACTCATAAAAACCTTCTCTCTAGCCATCTAAAAAATACGACTCATCCAATCATAAACGTGTAAATGATGAAAATTTACGTATCTACCAAAATAATTTTCTAGTCTTGCTGACCTACCTAATTTAATTTCATTTCAGGTCTTGGTTACATGCCTGTGATTTCTGTAGTTAATTGAAAATACTAATTACCTGTCCTGTCTCTTGTAACATATGCTTTTTTTAATAAACTATGGTATAAATAAATCGAAACGTACAAATACAGACTTTGTGTAATCATGTACCGATGAGTACAGTGGTTATTCTACATAAATCTTATGTGATTGTTTCCATGGCCTACTTTCAGATTTCTTAACATTGTGTGCTGATGCATGACTTCTAGGAATACATTTTAAACTTAATGTCAGTATTGTTTTTGTATAATTTAGATACGAAGTTGGTTCGAAGAAAAAAATTCTAAAAAAAATAATATACAGTGCGTCTTTCTTTTACTGAAATATTTATAGTAATACTGCATTAAAAATTGTAACAGATATTTATCTACAACTTGGGTATTTTTATAAAAGAAAAGAATATTTTCGAATTATTGTTTATACCGTTTTTCACTTCATTCATCCACAGTTTTCAAATCAACTCGGAATCGGCTTGATGCAACGTTGCCAAGTTAAAATATTTTGTCTGAAACTATTTATTTGTGGCATAATTTTAGTTATTCTTTAGTTTTATTGGGTTTTTGCCACACTTCTGAAAAATAATAAAAATTAATTAAATAAGCTCTTGCGCCAAACGGAACAGTCAAGGGTTATTTTTGAAACTAAGTTTGCCTAACCAAAAAATCTCACACTGAAAAAAGCAGATAAGTAAAAAATAAGAAAAATCACATCACTATCGCGCACTTCCGTAATATTGACGTTTCGAAAAACTCTCTGTTTTCGTTTTCAAAATAGTAGTAAAATATTAAACGTTTATCAAACTTGACAAACGTTTAATATTTTACTAAAAAAGTGTGTAGGGTTTCGTCGTATTTAAAATCGTGGAAAAGAAAACCGAAATTGATTTATCTAAAAAGGAGTTCAGTCACCGCCGGCGGACTATTCGTGTGGAGTTGTGTAACTTTTACAGAAGCGAACTGATAACCCATCCTATGCGGTTTTATTAAATGAAATAAGACGAAGGTTGTTATCGCTTGTGATTGCCAACAGAGAGACTACTTCGGCAGCTTTCATTTTTGAGAATTAATTTCCTGCCAGCATTCTTTAAAAAGGGGAGACAAGCAGAGTGCATCTCAGCTAACCGCATATTGTTTGGCTCGCTAGCTAATAAGAAAAACTCTTAACTGCCGTAGCGGGACGTAGAGACGCCTATCACGAGTATATCTGTAGCGAGAAATTTAATTAAAATTCAATCAAAACGTAACGCCCGGGCATTTATCAGCGTGTTATCTTACAGCTCTGCCTAAGAAAACATTTTAAATAGTGAATTGTCAGTATCTACATTGCCGTCGATAAAATTATGTGTCTTAAATGGAACGAGTAAAGAATTTTTACGAGATAAAACTGCTCCTTCGGCTTCTTTTGGGCATTTGGCCGCTGATGTCTTGCAAACTCTCTACAATTTTATATCTGTCATGGTCGCTTAGTTTACCACCTTCATTTCCTTACATCGTCGATAACAAACATTTATTTCTGGCAGCTTACTCCTAAACTTCGCAAAATTGCTCCCGGCAGTAAACAACATATAAAAGACGTCGATTCTCATCACAAATACATAATAATTATCTACATATTCTTTATTCTTCAACAAATCGCATATTCTTTCACTAATCTTTCGAATATCACCCTTGCATGAGATATGAACAGATCACATGAACGTCTTTTATTTGTTTTAAAGATGGTTTTTGGAGACTTACCTTTTAAAATATTTGAAATTACCGCGCTTAATAACGTAGCTTGTGGAAGTTTATGCACTAGAATTATTATTGCAGCAATTGTCCCTTTACATATAGCTAGGCGAATTTACGAAATAATTTAACTACGATTTAACTAAATTCAGTTTAGTTGCAAGAGCTGTCATATTATACTTACATTATAGGAACTACTTTCACTATTCCCTCCCCCATTTTCGCAGTACAAATGGAATACACCGTAGAGTAAATTTTTCCCTTACTTTCGAATTTCCTGGATTCGAAAAATATAGATTTAGCGTACGTTACGGCTTAAGTACGTTCCAAATGATAAACAGTTGTGCATCTAGTCAATTTTCTTGATAAACAATTACTTTTATGTCATTCTTTGGTAAACTACGCCGCTGATCTCATTTCTGTGTACCTGAAAATCAAACTGCTAAGTTCGTTTGTGCATAAAATACAAACGAGACCTCGTTTTGTATAAATCTTTGTTTTATGGCTACGCTTTAGAGTTATTGTTATTATGAAGGTTCTCAAGATTGTCTTTGGAATAGAGATAATGAACCCAATCCGATTTGCCCAATTAAAAATACTTAAAGTTGTCTGATACCTGTACATTTTGCCAGTAGCATCATCCGAGAATAAAGGCGGCTTTGAGATAAAGCTAACTAAGTAGTTCGTAGCGACTAACCTCTTAAAGGGAATGTTTATATAAGACCAATAATATCTAAGAAGACATACAAACCGTAAATCTTTATTTTTAGTTGCAAAATAATAATAATATGAAGAAGTAAAATGATTTATATAATTCCTTAAATAAAGTTGTTTACGAATTTGCTTTGTAATAATGGAATAGTATACAGGGTGTTAAAAAAAAGAGTGTAAAATATTTCAGGAGGTAATAGTATGAACCAAAATAAGCAGACAAGTCTTAATAAACATGGGTCCGCAAAGTAACGTTGCGGAGATATGGACCACTATTCGTTTTTCAAACATTTTATTTTATTAGGAATAAACCGACAAAGGAAGCTTTTAACAAACAAAAAGCAAAGTTACAGATGATATTCAAAGTGCCCTCCGTCCATTTCCAAGCAGGCACGACATCTTCGTCTCAACGATATTCGAACTCTTTCGAAAACACCCTTCTTGGCTTGGATTTCTTGACACTTTTGAGTAATCTGTAGCTGCAGCTCTTCCAGGCTATTTACAGGAGTATCATACACTAATGTCTTCAAATATCCCCAAACAAAGAAATCTAAAGGGTTCAGATCAGGCGATTCTGGAGACCATAAAACAGGTCCGGCCCTTTCTACCATCTATGTGGAAAAGTTTGATGTAAATGCTCTCTAACGGCCATTGAAAAATGAGCTGAAGCACCATCATGCTGGAACCACATTTGTTGCCTCTGATTCAAAGGAATATCCAAAAACTCATACAGTGTGTTTTGCAGAAAGTTGAGGTAAGCAGCGCCTGTTAATCGGTTTGGTAAAACAACAGGACCTAGAAACCGGTCACCTACAATACCCATCCAAATGTTTAATGAAAAACTTGCCTGATATCCAAATATGTGTATTGTGAAAATTAAACACTCCATTTCATGTGAACCCGGTCTCATCAGTAAAAAGAATGTTTGCAAGAAAACGAGGGTCTTCAGCATCATGACGTAGAAACCAGCGGCAAATAACCAAACGTGCTTGATGATCATTTATTGGATTTAAGGCCTGTACTCGTTGCACATGGTATGGATAAAGCAGTTGCTCGTGAAGGATTCTCCAAACAAGAGGACCACTAATTCCTACCTCGGCTGATATTCCCCGTACACTCGTACCTCGATTCTGCTCTACCAGTGCTAAAATTTCTTCTTCTGCTCTAGGAGTGGATACCGATCTTGGTCTTCCGGATAAATGGCACTGTTTGCTCAAGGAACCGGTGTCACGCAATCTTTAGTGAATTCTTTCAAACATGCGTTGTGAAGGAATCTGGCAATTTCGATAAGCGTCAACATACAAACGTCGCGCTTCGGTGGCGTTCCCATTAGCACGACCATACATGAAATGCATGTCTGTTAATTCTGCGTTAGAGTAACCAGCGATAGAGAAAGAAAACTTGTGCACTGAGAACAACTGTCAAATACGTACTGTTTATTTCACTAAACATCAACCAACTATTATAAGAAAATACACAACGTTTTTGCAAAATAAAAAAGGGGCTAAAAACATTAAACATTCCATATCTCCGCAACCGTTACTTTGCGGACCCATGTTTATTGAGACTTTTCTGCTTATTTTGGTTCATACTATTACCTCCTTAAATATTTTATACTCTTTTTTTAACACCCTGTATTACAGGCTGTCCAACATAACGCTCGCGACATTTTTGCAGCTCGCGAGTTAATAGTTAATAGTGTGGAATAGAGACAAACTTCCCACAATTTTGTTTGCATATTTGTTACTTTTTGAAAAAATAATTATATAAACACGTTTTTTGTGCATATTACAAATCACTGATAAAATTGCATACGTAGTATTTTATGATGCGGCTCTGACAACTGCAAATTTTATATACATTTTTTTTACGATATCACCCTGCATTTTAATATAAATTTTACATGTACAGGATGCTTAAACAAAAACTTTGCATTACAAACTGTGGTATGTCCTTTATTGGCTCTTTTTCTATGCCTTAAAGTTTGTAAATTTTTTTTAACACCCTTTACATTTTCGGTCTTTTGTGTCTTGTATTTTAATGTTGACTGAAAATTTGCGTTCGCCTTCGTGGTGGAAAAATCGAAATCCATTAGAAACTCGCGTTTAGACTAGCATAGTGCAAACGAGAACAAAATACGATTAAAAAAATAAGTAAGCAGAAAACCCATGTAGCTGTGGGGCATAGAAACGTAGTGGCACATTTTGCAACGCGATCTGATTGCGCTTAGAAAGTGGCGAGAATAAGAGACGTAAATGTGTGCCACCAGCCGCTATCGGAAGAGAGTTTGAAATAGAACAGCTTGGGTGTCTTTCAGATGTCTCAATTCATTAGATCAGATAGTTGACAATGTGGGGTGTTTACAAAGCACTCGTCATCGAGCAAGTTTCCAAGTCTTCAGGAAGCTACCGGCAACCAATGATAATCTACGTCAGTCTTCAGATACCGTTGTCCGCGTGCTGTCCTACCCTATCCGATCCCCCGTCGTGCCTAACTTTTAGCAGGTCGCTCGCTAAGCTTCCTATATGCCCAACAAAACACGTGGGAACAGACAAATATTCACCAGAGTTGATACGCTCGGTTATTCTGTATCATTTACTAAAGGCAAGTCCAAAATTCGCACAACGACGACAAATGAACGGTGAAGGTTATATTATTCCTAACATAAAACAAAATTGATTATCATAATCTGAAACATAATGATGTTGATTTAGAAAAATCACACTTTTCCTGCGTCCCTTATAGGCTCTGTCAAAATTAGTCCAAAATTATTATGTTATGCCAACCAACACTGCCGATATTTTTTATTTCATTGCAGATATGAAATTACCTCCTGTCTTTTTAAATAGAAACCTCAATATTTGAGAGCGCCATTTTAAACAGCACGTTAATCTTCATATTTAATGATGAAATTTTGAGAAAAGAAGTTTAAAATGTCATATTTAAAAATTGCCAAATTAAATGTTCAAATTGTCTACTGCTTACTCGCTGATAATGAGCTAAGCGATATTCAGATTCTTTTATGACATTATATATTACTTGGGGAGTAGGTTTGTTACTGTTACTGAGTGATTAAATTGCCAGCAAGATCTCTGGACCTAACTCCACTCGATTTCTTCTTGTGGTGTTATTTTATGTCGAAAGTATAAGTAAGGCCTAACATTATTGAAGATTAGAATAATGAATCAAGAGTTAAATTGTGTCACAAAAAAATTTGAATATCGCCTTGCCATATATCAATGTTTATGATTACTGTCGGTATAAAATAGCAAATCTCAGTATTATTGAAAAGTACTTACCTTGTTTATATCTGTCTTCATGAAACACATTTGAAAAAATATGAACTATGAATTTTATATATATATATTTTTTTGCTTATTATATCTGAAATGATACTGTATATTATTTGTTATTGTATTTTTCAAATTTATGCAGCTTAGCTTTTATTATTTTTTCTATAGACAAATATGTATTTGAAGAAATGGAAGTATATGGTTCCGGAAAAACAGTAATAAAACTAAATGTTATATTAATGGGGAAATAATTTTATTTGTATATTTACATACATACATAATTTATAAATATATAACATAGGAAGTAACAAAAAATTAGGAGTATTTTTACACATCTGCCTCACATTAACACTGCAACAGGCTACGACACAACAGTTATTAAGTATATAGAATAATACGTTTTTTTAGTATATTGAATATACTGGATGCAGGAAATTAATTAAAGTAAACAATTTTACAATTATTACAGTTTTCAACAATCTTTGGTACAATTATAAACACTTAAAATATTTAAAAGGGGAGACCGTTCACTTGATAGCCACAGATAATATTCACATTTTACAACTATGGAATGTGGGTTGCCTATATCAATATAATGCTGTGATTTAATATTAGAAAAACAATAATTTTCCAGCGCTTTCAAAATTATATTAACCAGGCACTTATTCTGTAATTAAAAAATATTTTGATACGTAATAATTTCCTTCTGAATGCCATAATAGAAAATATGGAAGTCCCAAACCAATACACTACTTTTCTATTCTATATCGAATTAATTCTAAACTCCAATATAACCTCGAACCTCCATCACCTTGTTTTAAAACAAGAATCAGTGCCTGGCCGTTTTATAAAAATCGTTTAACAGGATACGACAAGATTGCATTGGCACAAAAGAGTAACTACTTGTTTATTGTCTTAACACTAATTAAATTTACATTTTTCCAACTCCCTAAATTATGACTGCGACAAGATACCAGCCAATCATTATTACAAACTTTCACGTTCAGAATGATGATACTGGCCAGTTTGATTATCGAATAAAGACATTTTGAGTCTCTTACATTTTGCCCGTCTGTTTTTAAACCAGAACTGCACGTTTTTCGGTTCTAACCGCGGGAATTTTTGGCGGTAGGCCATACAGTTTAACTCCTCAGTGTATTTTAATATCAAATTATGAGATGGGTGAGTGTTGAGAGAAAACCACTGCTCCAGCCTAGGTACTTCGGTTACGGGATCGATGAAGGTACGGTTGCGCTTTCTTCTTTCATCCGCTGTTAGACTAGACATGGCCAAAGCTGTGGAATTAGGAGGGGATGTTGCTGAATGGGATAAACCTGGAATGTAGTGACTCATATACATAATACTGTGACTGAACATGGAGTTAGGAACAAGAGGGAAACCAGCTGCTAGCCTATCCAAACCTTCTGGATTTCTAGGAATGAGCTGACTGTCCATATCGGGTGAGTTGCAAAAACGTTGCACAAGAGAGCGATTTGTAGGGGACGTTATCCCGCCTCCTTCAAAATGGCTTTTGTTGTCACCGTCTCCTTCTACATCATCCTCAGTGTCAGACAGAACTAGTTTACTGTTCATGTGATCGGATGTGTTGTAGTTAATGGTTTCCTCTTTAGGCTCGGTTTTGCAGTTCTCAATCTGTAACAAATTGGAAGTTAGTTAACAATTCAACGAATTTTTCGGAAAACTTGTACCTACTTGTATGTCAGGTGGAGGGGGTGGTGTGGAGGATCTTGGGCTACCATCTCTCGAATCTTTCCTCGTTGTTAGTGAAAGGGGAGCTGTAGGGCTAGGTGGTTGTCCTTCAGGCATTTCCTCATCCTCAATATCAGACCCAGTGTTAGAAAACTCATCGGAGGTATGCGAATTTTGAGGACCTCGTCGAGATAAATTATTTTTCAAGCGATGATCCACTAATCTATCAGAGTTCAAATAATTGTCAGTCAGTAGGAAACCTCCACCGTTGGTAGGACTGTGGTTGCTGTATCCGTTCACTGAGAGATGGCATTGCAAATTCGAAGTGGTCACGTTTCTAATTTCAGCACGCTTTTGGGCAGCTCTAGCGTTTTTGAACCAATAAACCACGTTGTTTATGTCTAAAGGCTTCCTACCTCTTCTCGATTCGAGACTGTTCAATTCCTTTACGTACTGCTGGATTTGCTGCCTGCTCGGGTGTTGGTTTTCAGTGAACCACCTTTGTAGCTTAGGTAGCTCCAACTCAGGATCAAAACTCGTTCTCATCCTGGTTTTTTGAGTAGGAAATTGGCTGTGAACAGTTTGCATAGCCGGATGTGAATCGGTTATTGTGCGTTCTATTGGTGCGGAGGGTTGAGAAGGTACTGGGTACTGATTGGGATACGATGGGACAAACTGGGATCTACCAACTGGTGATTGGGGACTAAACTGAGTTGTCCACCACTGATCGAACTTGCGACGGTTCTCTTCGGATATTTCAGGTAGAGGACCCGATGACGAGTTGTTTCGACATAACTGCGACAGGAGAATCTGAAAAAAAGTGTTTCCTTAACATAAATAAAAAATACGAAATGATTAGCATTAGTATTTCTCGCTCAAAGGCTCCTTTGTGGGGTGAAATTGAATATTAGGATTAGAGATCGTTAAGAGTTTCGCAAATGTGTAGAATATAAATGCGATAAGGAAGACGAATAACATAAAGCGCATATCAGCAAGTGTTGTATGTAGGTTTTTAGGGTGAGATTAGAGTACTTAAAAGCAGACGTTTGAAGCCATGTTTGCCGGATTTATCTTAGGTTCAGCTACTATTCAAATGAAAGGCGCAAATGTTATGATTTATAAGCCCATCGTTAGCCTCTAGCTCTCTCTCTGTTAGCTGCTGAATTTATTTTTAAATCAACACCCCGGGTATTGTGGACAGGATAAGAGAGGATGAACTTCGTGAATGAACATCATATTACTGTATAATCCGCTGCCTGTATAATAGCGAAGATAACAAGGGAACATTTCTCAAACTAATGTAAATACGCAAAGAAATTGAATCGATAAACCGAGATTGATAGTTTCATTAATAAAGTTCATTTTTGACTCCAACTCCATTTTTTTATTCTAGAATTACTTCAGTTTTCTTTTAAATCTACAATTTAAACAAGTTTATGGTAATGATCCGTCCCGTTCCTGTGTTGACTAGAAAAAATATTTACTAGAAAGAAAGAAACGTCTGCAGATTTGTTATAAAAATGTTGGAAACCGTAAGTAGATTATAAATTCGCATCTTTCCCTTGCTTTAACAGACAGTGTATAAAATTCAGTACGAAATGCGAACGTAGCACCTGAGCTGTATTACGCTTCACCTCTCCAAGTGTTGTATTTTATCCTTATCAATTGAAGAAGACTTCTCTTCTTAGATATTGTTGTAGGGGGTGGGGAGAGATTGGGATCTACTCGGCGCTGTATGATGTAGAAGGCTTTTGATCTCATTAATACCACGAAATAATGCTACATAATCTTATTAAAAGCAAGGTTACAGCTATTCTCTGCACCCTTAATACATTCATTCCCGTTTAATTCTTAAGACGGGTATCTCATAACCAACTCCTTTGCCAAGCGAGACTCGTGCATAATACACCTTATTACAATATGCATTATTGTAGAAAACGCCGCTTCTCGTTTACTCTACGTACATGCAATTATGCATGTTCAGATCATACGAAATACCTCACATCGAACTACAAAAGGAACTAGGATTAACATACTCCTATTACCTTCCCTAAAACAATATATAGGGTAGACAACGCAAACCTGCCTTAAAACATTAAAATATACACTTAGTCCAAATTTCCTATCGAAATTATTCGTTTAGAAGGTATTGTCTAGTCTATTTATACAAGAATCTCAGCATCTTTTTCTGCATATACGGGTATAATATGGTGCTATCGAAAAGTAACGAATAAATTCATTATTTTTGGAATTGTAGTTTTCGAAAAAATCCCCTGGCACGTCGATTTTGTTTTTAAAAAAGGCACTTTTTGACATACGACCCACATTTGTGACGTCATCGTTGTTCGAGATAGACGTCATCGAAATTTTTTTTAAATAGCAACCCCCAATTTTGACTGTGTTTGTTTTTCGAAAACTTCTCAATTTCAAAAACAATGAATTTATTCGTTCGTTTTTCGAGAGCACTGTATAGTTAGGCAACCAGTCAAACTTAGGGATAATGAGTGTCACTATCAAGAGATCTTATTGAGATTATTATATAGGGTGATTGGGAGCATGAGGTGTTTAGGGGCAAAAGTGAACAAAAAAGCCTAATAAACATATGGTTAGTATCAACGGTTACTGAGATAGCAATGACAATATTTTTATTGCTATTTTTACGAAAGCTGTTATAATTTGATATTTTATTTTGAGTAGGTCATGCATTCCTAAACCAAATTCACATTAGTGATTACTAATTGTCACATTTATTTTGACGTTTGTGATTTAAACGCTTATTTTATAACTGTCGCATTTATTTTTACATGTGCGTTCCTTTAGTCGGTATTGTACACATATAATTTCGTAATGCCTGCCACATTTAGTCATCGAAAATATGCTGATATTATTTTTATTTATGTGTAATGACGGTACGACTAATCCTGCAGTTGCTGAATATCGACGTCGCTTCCCGAACAGAAGAGTGCCGATAGAAATTATTCCAGATAGTCAACAATGCACGTGAAATTCAAATGTTTCCCAGTGTGAGAATTACATTTAAGAGGCAAACTCTCGTCTATCAGTGGAAGAATACATTCTAAATATGGAAGAACGTAACCCGGGTGTAAGTACAAAACGCATTGCAACCCGTCTCCAAATTAATCAAATCCCAGTTGTGCTAGATGGTCGTCTTACTGGAGCTAATATGTAGAATGTTTAGAAAATAATTTGACAGATCCACTGGACGATGTTCCATTAGATATTAGGCAAAACATGTACTTTCAGCCCCTGCCCATTTTAGTCGTGTTGTGATCAATCATCTTAACATGCTTTCCACAAGGCTGGATTGGCCTAGGTGGTTTCCAAAATTAGCCACCAAGGTCATCAGATTTGAATCCCCTTGATTACTGCCTCTGGGGATGGTTTAAATCATTAGTATATGCAACAAAAGTGAACACGAGAGGAGCTATTCGATCGGATTGTCAGTTGTGCAGCACTCATAAGAGAAAATCACTGTGCATTTCAACGAGCCATCCGTCAATCCACAAAGGAGCTGATGTATGCATCGAGGTGGAAGGTGGTATATTTGAATATTTAATCATTAATTTCGGTTTATTAGATCTTTAATCAATGTTTTATATTTGTTGGTTTGTTTTATAATACCTACAGAATAAACAATTTTCTCTACTAATTCATTGCAATAATTAACTCGGGTAAAAATATTTTCATTGCTATCTCAGCAACTGTTGATATTCGACCTTATGTTTATTAGGCTTTTTTGTTCACTTTTACCCCCTGAACACCCCTTTTGAATATTGAGGGTTCCTCCAATCACCCTGTATGCGAGGTGTAATTTCAAATGGGAGTTATGGTGTGTTTCTAAAGATCAAGCTCCATATAACCCCCATTTAAAGTTACACCTTGTATAAATAAGATTTAAAGCATTTAAATAGTACTAACGTAAAGATCGATGTCGATTGGTAGACATGATTTCTACGATACTTAAAAAAGTTATTGATTTACATCCACGTGCGAATATTCCTTACCTCGTCCAAAGGGCATCCGGAAGAAATCAGCAATCCATGCGATTGGAGCAGAAGAAATCTCAACAGCTTGTCCTTGATTTCGGCCATAGTACCGGGCCTTCCCCTGAAAACTTGTATCCTTAGAGTAGCCACCGTCGAAAGCTCTCCCAAAATATCCCCAACGGTAATCATTGGATCGTCCGATATTTGGTCAAAAGTAAGCGCTTTCCAATTTTTTATGAGAACTGAGCCCTTAGCTGCTGCTGCGCTTTCGGCTGAATAACCCAGCCGCAACAGCGCAGCTTGAACTAGATTGTGGAAGGGCGTGGCTACAGGTATGATGACGTACGTGTCGATTTCGATCATAGGTCGACGTCGCCAGACGCCATGCTGCATTGAGCGGTTGTCATCTAGTGTGTGGATTGCTTCTACGATGCAGTGCACGGGCAGTGACTTAGCTGAAACAAAAGAAACGCGTTTAAAAAAAATGCTGCAGGTGACTCTCCCTCCTACACCCCACTCCGAAAAAGGGCAACTTGAATTTTTATAATTACTCAACTTTTTCTTTATTGTTTCTTTGTATATCACTTTACACTATTTATTGAACTTCTTTTATGACACATCTAACAAGGGTCTATTAGAACATCAATTATTGAGAAAAATACACCGGAAAATCCCTAAAATCCTCAAAATTCATAGAATTAAAAATATCGATTCGATTCAAGTTTTAAAATACAGGGTCGAAACAATTTTTCTTGAAAATTATAGAGTCGAACCTTCCTCACCACAGAAACCTTTCTAGTATTTATATAATAGGGATCAGTTGTAGAAATATAAGAAAGCGGTATTGGGATTGACAGAAAGTTCTGCATGCTTTTAATGTTGTTATCTGTGTATACAAAGTGTGTAAAAAAGTATAGACATGACACGAACTGATAAGGAATGATAACTCCACAATCCCCACGTCTAAACGAACATTAATTCACATGGTGGCATATCTCGGTTAGCAAATGATTCGGAGTTAAAAAGTCGTGGATGGAGAGATAAATACTTTAAGCAGAATACGGCAGTTTAGATGGAGGGCAGGGCAGATCATCGTTCTTTCAGGGTACAATCTTGTCAACCATACCGAATTTAATGGGGAGGTGTAAAGCGGAAAAGTAACCAGCGATAAGAAAGACAGACAGATCAATTGATAGCGCCGAACAGATGACAGTTAATGGTGTCGCTGTAGTAAGAACTTGTTCATTTCCTTTTCACCTAAAATATGGAAGGGTCTCGTGATCTTCTTACTCCCGTTTCAAATACTAGATTTGGTGCTAAACACTGCCAATTGAGGGAGATATATAGCTGTACTGACTATAACGTTTCCAAATAGAGGTAATTTCGGACGAGATTTATGAAAATGAAAATTGAAAGTCTGCTGCAATTATGAATGAAAAACGTGTTCATTTTATTGTGTCTGCTAACCAGACAATACTGTATAGATACGTAAAGTTGGTTGCATATAAAACTGAACCATTCACCTTATGCTTTCTTTTAATAGACATTAGCGCTTATTTTTGTAGGTATCTAAAAAAGTACTGTTTGAATTTTTAAATGTTAACAATTATTTTCATGTTTAAAAATGCTTAGAGATTATAATCTTCTGAAGTGAAATGTTGTGAAAAGTCTATTAGTGTAAGTTTGGAAGAAAGTGTAGGAAAAATATTTATATCGAATACTCTGTTTTTAAAAATTCGTTAATGACTGCTGTATCGGACATGATACCGCCTAATTATATAATCTCTAGGAAAGCAGCAAAGAAGATTAGATTAATTAAACTATACACATCTAAATTAACCGCGTAATATTTCCAAGAGGCCACTCGATATTTTCAACCATAAATATAAAAATAGGTATCTGAACGAATTAAACCGGCTTTTTATAATCTAATAATCCTATAATTAACAAGATTCCAACGAAGGAGCTTGAATATTAAAACAGCCTCGGTGGAATCTATACGATCTTCGATACGTTGTTAACCTATTTGGCATACCGAGATTTTGGAACCGGAACCTTTTAAATTAACGAAGAAAACATAAGACAGGCTAGATTATAAATAGGTCTCATTTTATAAATTTGTGGATTTAACTTTACTTCTTAATTTTGTTTGTTATATTATTTTTTAACATTTATATTACTTTTTCTGTGTGTTTTTATATGTATAGTAAGGGACAAATGTGAAGTTTTTGGAGAATATTTGTATAAATCGTGATGCGAGATCATTTTTAAACGAAAGAGAAGAAAACCTTCCGAATGGCCCGTTCACCAGATTTATCTCCATTAGACCAAAAATTTGTGCGACACAGCGTGAATCATTAGAAGAAATATGAAACACGTTTTAAATATTTAAAAAATGGAAAATGGCTATTAAATTGTAGTTTAAAGGTCTTTGCGCACTGTTTTATTTTAATAAAGCGGCTGGAGGTGCGACGGACGCGTCAGGGCTTGACGATGGAAAGGCAAGTGGAAGAGGCAGACCTCCGCACCGGCATCAACTAATAAACCCACACGAAGAGGAATTAGACCCACTGGTCTGCCCTGTCTATGCTAATCTCGTTAGGTTAAGAAGGTTTCTGCATATTAGAGAGCTTTAGCAAGAGCAACCTAGACCTAGCCCCGCGTCTTTAGGATTAGTTCAGTCGACTTGAGCTTACTTGAATTGCTGCCAAACAAAGGAAAGTATGTGACGTCATGCGTTTAAGGTAAATCCCGGCTATAGGTGGAATTAATGGAGCACAATCGATGCAAAAAGCGCATTTACCGTAGCTGGCGGTTTTGTATTTTTTCGAAAGTGCAGTGAAACTAATAAGATTTGAAGCCGGCCAAATATTTGGGTTAAATATGCTCTGTACTGCAATAATACTTCTACACATGTAAGTATACAGTATGCGCCAGTATGGAATAAATTCAATAAAAACGAAACAATTATTTTTTGGGAAATATCCTCGAACAGGTCGATTTTTAATTTAAAAAATATATATTTTAGCGTAAAATGCGATTTTTAAATGTCATTTGTTTTCGAGTAATGACGTCATCGATTTCTTTTTAAATGGCAACACCATATTTTTTTCCTTGATTCTGAAAGATCGTTTAATTCTCTATCAGACAGTACTAAAATTTTGCCCTCTTACATAGGAAAGTTTTCGATTGAATGTTAAAAAACGTAAATTTTATCCATAAAAAAAGTAACAATTCTGAGGTATGTAAAATAAAATACAATTGATTAAATTTTATACTTAAATTAAATGTTCGAATTGCCATCCACCAACTTCTTGACAATGCGCAAGTCTGTGAAGAAATTCTTCTTGCACATTATGAATGATTTCTGAGGTAACTCTGCGTATTTCGTCCCGAATGCGATTTTGAAGTTCTTCTAAATTACGTGGTTTATTAATGTACACTTTTGACTTCAAGTATCCTCATAAAAAATAGTCAAGAGGTGTAAGATCTGGCGATCTTGCAGGCCATTCTATCGGTCCGCGTCTGCCGATCCACCTCCCAGGAAAACAGGGAATTTTAACTTACCAAATATAACTAAGTTGTACCTGTAACTGTATGCGTGTTTTCATTTGATTCAAAAATATATTTGGAGGGAATGTTTCACTCAAATATGTAAAATATTCAAGACATTTCCTGAGAAAAATCTAGCATGGTTAAAATTGTCAATGAAAGAAACACCCATTACAGGAGTGAATATTTTTACGAAAAAATGTAATCATATCTAATAATAACATATTAATAATGCATAAGTATATTTTTATCTTCTATCTGATGCAATCGCAGTCGTTATCTAAACTCATGTGAAATACTAGCAATTGGCCCTTGTATGATTTTTGTTAATACCCTGAATAGTTCTCGTATATAAATTTATTTTGGAAAGTTAAGTGAAATAAACGAAAGTAAGTGACTAGCTGCTAATCCATTTATCTTCATCTGAGTAGTAAGACATGGGTATGAGCAGGGACATGTAGTCTTAAATCAAAGTCAAATTTAAAGAAAAAGCACAATGACCTTGAACTTCCTGAAACATTTTCGCGTTATTGGGACCCGGAAAAAATGTTTGCCTCAATGCCCTGATCAGTTCTTGTATATAAATTTATATTCGAAAATTAAGTGAATTAAAGCTCCGATTCGTTTTTCTTCACCTGAGTAGTAAGACATGAATATGAGTAGGTACATGTAGTCTTAAATCAAGGTTAAATTTAAAGAAAAGACACAATGACCTTGAAATTTCTGAAAAATTTTCGCGTTATTGGGACGCGGCAGAAATGTTTGCCTGAATGTCCTGATCAGTTCTTGTATATAAATTTATATTTGAAGGTAAAATAAAAAAATGAAATTAAGTGAATTAAAGCTGCCGATTCGTTTATCTTCACCTGAGTCGTAAGACATGGGTTTGAGCAGAGATATGTAGTCTCAAATCAAAGTCAAATTTAACGAAAAGACCTTGAACTTCCTGAAAAATTTTCGCGTTATTTGGACCCGGCAAAAATGTTTGCCCCAATGCCTTGATCAGTTCCTGTATATAAATTTATATTCGAAAGCTGAGTGAAAAAACCAAATTAAGTGAGTTAAAGCTGCCGATTCGTTTTTCTTCACTTGAGTAGTGAGACATGCGCATAAGCAGGGACATGTAGTTTTAAATCAAAGTCAAATTTATAGAAAATATACAATGACCTTGAACTTCCTGAAAAATGTTATTGGCACTCGGCAAAAATGTTTGCCTCAATGCCCTGCTCAGTTCTTGTATATAACTTTATATTCGAAGGTAAAATAAAAAAATGAAATTAAGTGAATTAAAGTTGCCGATTCGTTTATCTTCACCTGAGTCGTAAGACATGAGTATGAGCAGAGACATGTAGTCTCAAATCAAAGTCAAATTTAAAGAAAAGACCTTGAACTTCCTGAAAAGTTTTCGCGTTATTGGGACCCGGCAAAAATGTTTGCCCCAATGCCTTGATCAGTTCCTGTATATAAATTTATATTCGAAAGCTGAGTGAAAAAATGAAATTAAGTGAATTAAAACTGCCGATTGGTTTTTCTTCACTTGATTAGTGAGACATGCGTATAAGCAGGGACATGTAGTTTTAAATCAAAGTCAGATTTACAGAAAATACACAATGAACTTGAACTTCCTGAAAAATTTTCGCGTTATTGGGACCCGGCATAAATGTTTGCCGCAATGCCCGATCTGTTCTTTTATATAAATTTATATTCGAAAGTTAAGTGAAAAAAGGAATTAAGTGACTTAGTCTTAAATCAAAGTTAAATTTAAAGAAAGGAGACAATGACCTTGAACTTCCTGAAAATTTTTTGCGTTATTGGGACTCGGAAAAAATATTTGCCTCAATGCCCTGATCAGTTTTTGTATATAAATTTATATTCGAAAATTAAGTGAATTAAAGCTCCGATTCGTTTTTCTTCACCTGAGTAGTAAGACATGAATATGAGTAGGTACATGTAGTCTTAAATCAAAGTTAAATTTAAAGAAAAGACCCAATGACCTTGAACTTCCTGAAAAATTTTCGGATTATTGAGACTCGGCAAAAATGTTTGCCCCAAGACCCGCTCAAACTCTCGACGACCCTGGATGTGAGCGAGAAATGTATTTTTTAGAAGAAATACATTTTAATTGAGTAATATTGAGATATTAGTACATTAATAAGATAGCAGTTTATCATCCCTTTCGCCTGAATCGAGGCAGCGTCCCCCAGACCCTATTAATATACCTCAAAGAGTGCAGTCTTAATAACTAAGTCGGTGAGTTATTTTCCATTTATTAAGGTCCGTGTTTCGGGCCTTACGATGCAGATGCGGTGGGCAAAAGCAGCGCTCACGACTCCGTTCTAAATCTCAGGGATCCGGCAGCCGGATCCAGTCGGTCCTAATCCCATCGGCTTACCGCGCTGTGTATAGTCCACTAGTCGCTAATCCCACTAGCTCTAATCCAGGCGGGCTGACCAGCGTCTTAACTGGGGCTCATATTGCCTTCCGGTCCTTTGTTCTGCCAGCCCTGATCAATAATGCGCAACCTTATAAATAATAAGACCAACTATAATAACTATTCCTCGGGAGCAGAATCTGACTAAGCCATATACTAAGTCAAAACTGAAACAACTGCTTTCGGAACCCCCTTTTTTAATTTTATATTACCCTCTATCCTCATACACAGGGGGATCGACACATTTCTGTCTTATAATATTCTTAACCTATACGCATAAACTTGAAAATTACAGCTGATGACAAATGAGAACACGAATAGTGAAAAAATGTAGTAAATTATTTTTAGTTTACAAAAATTTATGGGGTGATTTTTTTGTTTATAAAAACTAAGAACTAAACAAGTCACGACGATATGTTTGGTATTTGTAGCAGTACTTTGTTATAGGTTTTGGTACTATTCGAGTTTATTTTCACGGGATTATAGTGTAGCGCATCATTTTTCAAACGAAGAACTTATGGATATGATACTGACATACGGAAAATCAAAAATCAGTGGCTGCAACTCATAGGAATAGATAAACTGGTAATTTGCGGCCGAGGTCTGGGCAACATCGAAGAGCTATTAGACCTGTGGATCTCGAGGAACAGATTTTAAATGCCATCGAGGAGCAGCCTGACATAAGCACATAATCCACAGTATGGGAAACGTTAAGGCACGACTTACTACCCATTTCATGTGAAGCGCAAGCCTTACTTCCAAGGAATCTTTCACTTCGAGTTAACTTCGAGGTAACACACATAGTAATTGTCACAAGATATCAGAACAATTTTTGGCATAAGCATGTCGGCCATATATCCGATATATTCTGAAATAGTAAAGTGAAAATACTTGAAAAATGCCAAAGAAATACGAAGAGGGATTTGTTGTCAAATACAGGACTAAGCTTTTTAAATGTTGATTCGTTGCTAATATTCCCGCGATAGGAAAGTTGAGTAAGTCATCGTCACCGCAATCGGGATTAAGTCAACAAGTATTCCACGGTCTCTATGCCAGAGAATGTATTGTTTAGATGAGCGCGTTCTTGTGATATTTGGTTTAAGTACGTCAGATTCGTTCGACCACTCATTACGGATTAAAAAATCTTTCTTGTAGTAATTCCGGCACAAAGAGCACAACTCTCATTTCAGATCCTTCATCCTCCTCCTTTCAGTGCGCTGTAATCCGCGCCCATGTAGTCGCTTTGTACAAGGAGAACTTCCTCTGGACTAATATTTATACATTCGAGAAAAAATACATATAATTTTAACATGGCTCGAAAAATCTTCACATATTCATTGAATTGAGAAAAAAGGAACTAATACTGAATCCAATTGTTGTATTTTTCAAGCTTGGCTTCCAATATGAAAAGACTAACATGTAGTTAGTAGTTATTTTGTTGAATGTACTTATTAACACTAACTTACAAATACATTCAGTAATTCGATAAAAATATCGTGTGGAAATGTGACAGTTATAAGCATTTTTAAATATGGTTAAAGTGTAATATGGATTTTTTTTTGTATGTGATCATTACATTGATACCTGAGGAACAATAGCTGCATAAAAATTACCCATGTTAGTAATATGGTGAGAAAGCTTTGAAATATGACGATATGAAAAACATTATGATTTTTTAAAGGAAGCAGTTTTACACATGAAATATAGGAGCTTTATCCATATTACCCCAGTTCATGGTCATGCGAACTGGGGTAATATGGTAATTTTTTAATATGGTTAAACTATTACATTGATACATGAGGAACAGCAATAGTTGTATATAATACCATCCAAAATATAGTACTAAGTCGAATGTCCATATTTTTGGGAGTAATATGGTGAGAAAGCTTTGAAATATGACGATATGAAAGAAATTATGATTTTTTAAAGGAAGTAGCTTAACAAATAAAATATTGGATCTTTATCCATATTACCCCAGTTTATGGTCATGCGAACTGTAATATGGCAATTCTTTAATATGATTAAACTGTTGCATTGATACATGAGGAACAGCAATAGTTGCATATAATGCACATCCAAAGTGTAGTACTAAGTCTAATGCCCATATTTTTGAGAGTAATATGGTGAGAAAACTTTGAAATATGACGACATGAAAAAGAAATATGATTTTTAAAGGAAGTAGCTTAACAAATAAAATATTGGAGCTTTATCCATATTACCCCAGTTTATGGTCATGCGAACTGTAATATGGCAATTCTTTAATATGATTAAACTGTTGCATTGATACATGAGGAACAGCAATAGTTGTATATAATGCACATCTGAAATATAGTATTAAGTCGAATGCCCATATTTTTGGGAGTAATATGATCATAAAGTTCTGAAACATGACGACATGGAAAAAATATGATTTTTTAAAGGAAGCAGCTTAACAAATGAAATATTGGAGTCTTATCCATATTTCCCCAGTTCATGGTCATGCGATTTGTGGTAATACGGCAATTTTTTAATATGGTTAAATTATTACACTGATAAATGAGGAACAGCAATAGCTGTATATAATACACATCCAAAATGTAGTACTAAGTCTAAAGCCCATATTTTTGGGAGTAATATGGAAAACTTTGAAATATGACGATATGAAAAAGAAATATGATTTTTAAAGGAAGTACCTTAACAAATAGAATATTGGAGCTTATTACTTCAGTGCGTGATCATGCGAACTGTGGTAATATGGCAAATTTTTTAATATGATTAAACTATTACATTGATACATGAGTAACAGCAATAGTTGTATATAATACACATCCAAAATATAGTACTAAGTCGAACGCCCATATTTTTTGGGAGCATTATGGCGAGACAGTTTTGAAATAACATGGTATGAAAAAAATACGCAATGACCATATTACCCCAGTTTATGGTCATGCGAACTGGGGTAATATGGCAATTTTTTAATATGATTAAATTATTACATTGATGCATGAGGAATGGTGACAACTGCGTACAATACACATCGAAAATATATACTCCTCGAATTATTATAGTTTTACTAGTAATATGATAAAAAACTGACGCTATTAAAAAATATGACTTTTTAAAGAAAGAACCTTAACTTACGAATTATTGGAGGCACCTCATGGCCATGAGGTAATATGTTATTTTCTTAATATGGTTAAAGCACTACATTGGTCATATTTCTCCACCTCATTAATCAAACAAACATTAGAATGTCACTATTAATTTTAGAATGTTCTAGTTGCGTTTGAAGGAAGTGAAACCGACATATTTTCCCAAAAGTTACTTTATAGTTTATATATTAAAATGGGGTATGTTGAATGTGTAGACCATCCGCGACCACCTTGTACAACGAGTTTTTGTTTCAAGGGTGGTAGGTCGGAGGGTGGGACGGGTTATAATGCATAGTACAAGTACGCTAACGCTACGTCCGTCTTTAAGTCTGCTAGGCTCGCTAAACGAGGCCAAAGCGTATTACACAGCGGCTTATTTCTATCCATTTTCTTATTAGCTTAAGTCTTGTTAGTCTAAAGTTTTAATTCTCGCAACTTGTAAAGAGTCGACAGTTGGGCCTTATATAGTTAAGTTTAGTGAGTGCTAAGGGTCTTCGAACCCGCAATACTGTTTACAATAAGTCCTGTGCTCTGTTCTGCCTTCACACTAATACGATTTCATGCTGGATTTGCGATAAGGATTTGAAGGAGCAACTCGGATTTTGAAGCGTCTTCGGAGGAGTACCTTCAATGTTTTATCTCACTAAGGATGACGCTCGCCGATTATGTATAGCAGGATTAAGTGCTGTTATTGGTCAACTTAAAAACAACTTTCAGGGGACGTTATCTTTGATCCCCATTTTCTCATCTGTGCCAGTAGCAACAGCTGACGCGGTCGATATGTCAGCCGTCGTTTGTCTACAAAATTCACAGTTTTTCAAATCAGCGGTAATAAAAATCACTTACCTTTTGATTTGATGACGTCACTTATTAGTACTGTGAATGTCAGTATTGTCAAATTGTTATAAGGAATAAATACAAACGAAGTTAAGACATAAAAATAATTGTATGAATGAAATTAATAATTAATATTCTAGAGATGTATTCTTTTGAACTAACAAAGTAGATAGTAATGGTTATTTGATTATTATGATCTTAAAAGCACGATTTGTGGTTTGCAAAGCATTTTTAATTTATGCTCAGATATATAGATCTACGCTTATAACTGCCAAAACTAACCTATGAGAAACTACATACTGAAAAATATAACAAAGGTATCAAAAAGAACAAAACACATAATAAGTAATAAACAACGATATTTGACAATCCGCGAGCTTCCAAACAGAGTTTGCAGCGTTGCCACGTAGCGCGTAAGCGAAGTTAATTAAGGAAATGGTAATATTAATTTTATTTCCAAAATTGATAAGTACAAATTAATTTAAATATATAGAACTCCACAATGATGTGTTTTAAAATTGTACGATTAAAAAGATGCAAATTCAAGTAAAGTGTTTCTCAGAGTGTACGTAACGTAGCATTTAAATGCGTAAGTAATAGAAAATTGTACTTCTTTTAATCGATAATTATAGTTATTTATTTTAACGTTTCGGTGTTTAAAACATGTTAATAAAGTTTAAATGTTCTATTAAGCCCAGCCGTAAAAGTATAAAATGGTTAAATGTTTCGAAGCCCTCGAACCAGTCGATTCCATTTCGAGACATGGGAACCGTTGGATGCACCAGTTTGCAGATCGGGTCAAAACGCCCCTGAAGGAAGGATGAGTGATTCGGGGAGATAAGCACGCACAGACGGATTAAAGCATTACTTGTACAGTCCGCGGCGGGCGCGCGCTGTTGGCGAATATTCCAAACCTCGAAATCGGACGGGACTGAAGAGGATCAGCGACGGAAGTAGATAAAACATCGGGGATGCGTGGGTGTAACCAGGGCGGATTACCGACACTGCGATAGTGCACATCCGCCCTCCGACTGATATATTCATTATAGAGATATTTTAAAGTGGGGCTTCTTCATTATAATATAGCCTAATATCCAATAAACGATCAAAGAAATAATTAAGCCTTCAACTTTCTTTACGTTCCTTTCTAGCGTTAACGTGATTATTAATTTATATGGCTTGTTACCAAGAATCCTCTTATATTAAGACTTTCTTTTGTTTCTTTTCGTTCCACGTTTTTCAAAGAAAATTCTTATATAATAAAGTGATTTCGATATTCATTCCGTCTCGTGGTTCAAAGCAACCGATTTAAGTCGATTTAAGAGACATAACTCTAACCTACATAAATTCAAATTAACGATATAAGAAAATATCAGTTTCACGTTCTAAATATAACCGACACAAAGCAGGCAGTGTAGGGGGTTCCAAAATATTGCAATTTAACCAAACATACTTATACAGGGTGATTCAATATCGTAAAAAAATTGTTTGTAAAATCCTTATAGGTTTCGAAGAAATATATATTAAAGTTGTAGCATTTATCCGATTAGTTATGATATTAACTTTTTTGTTAAACAACACACATCTTCAAGAGTGAACTTAGATATTTATAGAGTGTTTTCATTAAACCAGGTTAGTAAATTTAGCTAGATTATTTTTTTTAGATAATTATTGAATAGAGCTTTGTCTGTGGAATTGTTCATTAGCATACCTAGATGTTTGGTATCAGAGAACATAGGTGAATCAGGTTTAATATTGATAACTTCAGGAATCGATAGAACAGGTTAAAGGACGTTGAAGTTGGAATTTTTTTCTCGTTTTTGCCTTATAACTTTTGAACCACTTATCTGATTTAAGTGATCTTACATAAGCTTCTTAAGTTTGAACTACCTACTTCTCTTAGAAGTGTATTTTGTATGCTACCCCTTACTTTCTTTCAAAACTACAAAAAGAAATAATTAATTTCAATAAAACATCTACACACCACTTTTTTTTTCGACGTTTGGTCTTGTTTCTGAGATATTCAAAGAAATTGGTGACCAGTGTAACACACCAGCCGCGTAAATTTCATTAACGTTATAGCAACCCATGAAAATAAAACTCAGTGATTTATGTAAACTGGCGTTTGTGAAAATCATTGTCAAAAGTATTATTTAAAGAGCATTTTTAGTGCTAAGAAAAAATGCCAAGAACGTTTGCAAATGCTGAATATGCCGATATATATATTATGTTTATGGTTTCTGTGGCGGAAATTCCAACGCGTCAGTTGGGAGTACCGAACACACTTCCCTAATAGAAGAATTCCAAATGCACAAGTTTTTGTAGATCATCGATTTTCGGAATATGGTTTGCGCCGCTACAATGGTCATAATCGTAATGTACCGCAAAGAAATAATCAGCGAATTCCTAATCCTTTTGATATCGATATAACTTTAAGCACACGCACAAGATCATCGAAGGGCTTTCCATCTCCAACCAGGTCAAAGTTTGTTGCCAGAAGATGCTGAAAAACGTTTAAATTTTTGTAGATGAGTTTTAGATTCAACAGAAATTAATCCACAATTTCTGCATAAGGTTTTATGGATCGATGAATCTAATTTCACAAAAGCTGGAATTGTGAATTACCGCAACATTTACGTTTGGAGTGAAGTCAATCCTCGATGTATCAGACAATCTTCATTTCAGCAACAGTTTAGTGTAAATGTGTGGATAGGTGTTTTAAGTAATAACATCTGTGGGCCGCATATTTTGCCTCCTCGTTTAAATGGGGATTTATTTCATGAGTTTCTGCATAACTCTCTCTCCGACGTGCTTGACCATGTCCCCTTAAATTTACGCCAAGGGAACTGTATGCAGTTGGATGGTGCCCCTGCACATTACGGAAGGCAAGTACGGCAGTGGTTGGATGAGAATTATCCTCGTCGATGGATTGGACGGCAACCCAACAACCATCCAAATATGTGGATTCCTTGCGAAGGAATCCACATATTTCCGAGCTCGCCAGATCTGAATCCTCTGGATTATTTCGTTTGGGGCCATCTAAAAGCAATTGTGTATGATACGCCAGTACAGACCCGTGAGGAATTGATTCAAAAGATAAGACATGCTTGTGATGACATAAAAAACAATCCTGTTCAAATAGCAGTTGTGGTTAATACATTAGTTCGTCGATGCCAAAAATGTATTGAACAGTTATTGTAATTTTTTTTAGTAGTTGATAAGTTTGTTGTAAATCTTGTAATAAGTAGTTGTTACTAAATTTATGTTTGAGGTTATGGGCATTTTTTCTTAACACTACAAACACTCTTTAAATAATACTTTTGACAATGATTTTCACAAACGTCAGTTTTTTTTTTTTTTTTTTGAGAGCCGTCCAACAGTGTCCCGGAAGCACCGCAGCCTATTGTGCATCTCTCGACGAGCACAAACATCCATGGTACTACAGTGGGATTCGAACCCACACCGACATAGCCGTACAGAATAGTTCCACGAGCAGTCGTCTCCCAGCCACCTCAGCTAATGCGGCGCCCAAAGCGTCAGTTTATACAAATCAGTGAGTTTTGTTTTCATGGGTTGCTATAACGTTAAATGAAATTTACACGGCTGGCGCGCTACACTGTCACCAATTTCTTTGAATCTCGGAAACAAGACCAAACGTCGAAAAAAAAAACAGGAGACGAAAAAGTTTCGAAATTATTCAGATCAAAGTGGTGGGTAGATGTTTTATTGAAATTAATTTTTTTTTTGTAGTTTTGAAATAAAGTAGGAGGGGGGTAGCATACAAAATACACTAAAGGGGTAGGTAGTTCAAACTTAAGAAGCTTATTTAAAATCATAAGGAGTGTTTGTGTTTCGAATTTCACTTAAATTGGATAAGTGGTTCAAAAGTTATGAGGGAAAAACGAGAAAAAAATTCCTACTTCAACGCCTTCTTTCTCGGAAACGATGCGTTTTAGGAAATAAGTTTATATCACAAATGAACATTATTTTAACCTATTCTATCGATTCCTGAAGTTATCAAGATTAAACCTGAATCACCCTGTATATGACTTCATTGATAGGAATTGTAGGAGTTTTGATATATTAGCTTAAAATACCTTTCTAATACAGTAAAAACACTTTTTTTACTCGTTAAATTTAAAAAAAACTAGAGTTCTCAAGAAAATATGGATTAATTAACACAAGATTTTAATAGTGTTTATTAGAAGTATAAAAAATCCAGCATCTACTAAAATATTCTAGATAAAAAAGATACAAGTTAATGTTTTGACACTGATAATTGATAGTTCATTTTTACAGTTTTACAAATTTGCGGAAGCTTTTATTGGTACGTACGTTTTTTACAACAATTTTATAAAGAAATTAATAATACATGTAGTTTAAAAAAGGTTACATACAGTACAATATTTCATCCTTGAAGTACGTATTCATTGTTGGCTGATGTCTTCATTCAACAGAACTCACAAGTATTCCAAATGCGAGAGAATTTGGCTCTCATCGTCTTTATAGGTACTACGAAGTTCAAGGTCATCATTTACTTAACAAATGGAAGTCCTATATCAACATTAATATTACGTAAGTCAAAAGTAATTTGCTATGCTACTAAGTCTCTAAATTTGTAACTTTATTTTTGAAACATCCTGTATATATAATTTCTATAATCCGATGCCGAGATTATTTTAATTATTCTAACTCATTGACATGAAGTCGATTAGTGGTTAGGCTAATAATAAAGAGCGTAAACGACCGAATTTGACAGATAAAGAACATTTTAAGGTATCAGGAAAAATTAAACGCGAATATCTGAGTGAATGATGCATTGGAAAGGTGCAATTTTTTAAGAAATGTGTATGTTACAAATGACTATATCTCACAAAACTACTGAATTTAAAAACAAGCTTTTAGTTATTGGACAGCTCGTCTGGACAGGGGACTCATTTCCTACAATAACCAGATTTTAAGTAAAAATGTCATTTCAATTCATACCAACTCAGTTAAGAATTGTTGTTATTGCCGTCATATATTTTCTCGGGTCAGAACAGGCTGTAACGTTTTCCAGGCACTCGGTATAATCCCAATCCGATCTGAAAACGCTTATTCGACAACGCGCTGCTGCTGGACGGAAACGTTCTCTGATCGGTCCTGCTCGGATTAGGTCAGTGTCTATCCACAATCCGCTAAATCCGTCTCTAGCCACGTGCAAAACAACGACCGAGTATCTCCGCCCTCCTCCCTCCCTAATAAAGAGTCATGAGAATTCGACTACTGCGAGGATTACCAGTAATTATGCGTCTACGAAGGAATTATAAATCCACAGCTGGATATGTACGAGGGTATCTCGAAAAGTAAAACGGGCCTCACATTATACGATTTGTCGTACTGCAGGTTGTACAACACGAAGTTGATTCGAAGCAGTTCGTATCATACTACATACCCAACTTTACTGTACTTATGCTTCAAACAAATATTTTTAACATAGAATTTAACCGTATTACTTTACTATTACGTTAAAGGAAACTTAATATTTATATTAGAGGAGATATGGCAACCTCGCAACAAATCATATGGTTCATTAGGTTGGTTATGAGAGCGGTCCTCAAAATGTGGGTATTTTTTTAAAAAATTAATATCTCCGTAAATATGAGAAATTTTTAAAAATGGCTTTCACTAGACTGATCTATATGACGAACTACACCAGCAGTTAAAATAAGGTTCACCCCGTATATTTTACATACATAGTAGTAGTATTTGAATATGTTTCTGGGAAAAATATAATTGATGACGTCATTAGTCGCTTCTGCCAAATTCCAAAGAATACCTTCGATTGAAAATGGAGCTTACCTCATCCCATTGAATACTATGTGTCCCAAATATTATTTAAATTTTTTTGTATCCTGTACATACCTGGAAATGGAACCTTTCACACGTAGTTATTTTACGGCCAAATTGGTCAAAATTATCCGGCTACGAGACGTTTGTACGGTGAATGTGAAAAATCGCAAGCGACGTCATTTTGAACACTTATTATACTGATTTGTGTTATGATAAAAACTTCAGTAATTTGTGATAATTATGTATAAACACCTGACATGGTACTAATTTTTCTAATTGCGGAAGAGAACAAATCGAAATAATTTGTAGCTTCTGTATTCATCAAGCCGTTTACGCATCATAGTTATAAAACATCACGTTCCGATGCCTTGAGGGAGTGGTTGTTAATGTTGACCTTGACAATGAAAAACTCCAAATATATCGCCAATATTGCCAAAAGCTCACATGTAATCGGAAAGGAAAAATGTTGTACTTTTGTACACGATATAAATTAGGGTTTGCCACCCTGTATGTTGGATGGATTTAAAATTGTAAGAGAAAACACATACAGACTGCACTCTCTCTCCCAGAGAGTACTTTTGGGCTTAATCTCTTAATAACGCAATGTGTTTTCGGATCTGGAGCTGGTAAAAAAGACGATGGAAATCACCTTGGCGACGTTTAAGCTTAGGGCTCGGGCTGAGCCTGGATCAGACAGGCCGCTAATCTGTCGATATGTTGAGGTCGCACGACAGCGCTGCCCGCCATGAATACAAGTATAAACCTGTTCAACTCGCTTGCTTAATCCCAATAATATAATGATTAATTCAGTTAGGGATTAAGTTTAGCTATTGGTGCGTGTTATCGCTGTTTTCCAGAAATACATTCTGTGGGTCTACATACTGTATTTGTCTGGAGCGAAAACGGAACTTGAACTTTTGCTCGACCCAAATCGAGGATTACTTGACACAATGATGGGTCCATCTAGACTCGGTGCTTATTTTCCATTTCAAAGGATGATCGCTTGATACAAAAGCAACTTTTATATTTCCTTAAGCTTTTTTTCGCATTGTTGGTTGTTCCTGTTTCTTTGACGCAAAAAAGCTCTCCCGTTGCCCCCGTGCCCCTTTTAAATCGTCGCCTATGAGTAAATATAAGCGTTGTAAAAGTGTATTCGTTAAATCGCAAGTATTTTTTGTAGGAACAAGATTTATGCGATCAAATTAGCGAATGCTAGTGTTTCTTTCGCTTGATGACAAAAATGCCTATTATATATAATTATTTTTTTTTAATGACCGACGGTAAGCGTGGTTTGGCGAAATAATTAATTCATTTTTAATAGTGTTATTAAGTCATAGCTACTTTATACCTAAACATTAAAAATGCATATTAAATTTAACGAATTAATCAGTTTTGCATTAGCGCGTTGTAAAAGTGTTTCTATTTTCCGTTTTGCTAATTGCAGGTGAATAATTAATGCTCAGTACTTAAATGAATTCATTTGAATGACCTTATGATTGGATGCATTAGCAGTTCTTAATGTTTTTTGTCTGTTTTACGTCAAAACGCAGCTAACATAGTGATTTTTTATCATTAATAAAAAGTAAAATGTATATTACGTACGACCGATAGTCACAACAACAAACTTTGTTTAACATGCTAATGTGTTTGTGTATGCGTTTTGGTTTCTTTACTTTTTAATCTTTCCTTGAAATAATCATGTATATCCCTATTTATTAAAATCTGCGTGGTGACAAAACAGGAGGTTAAAAATTATAGACATGTGACCAGAATTAACATTTCAAAAGTTTCTAAACTTTTGCTTTATGAACCTGTTTTTAATCATGTGAAAAACTGTATCACGGAAAGCAGCATATGACAAATTAAATCACAGTCTACGCCTTACTGAGCTTGTGAAATTTGTTTTCTCAATAGATCTTGTCGAGTACTTTGGTTGTGTCATCTTCACTCACCACTGTCTCAGGAGTTCCACAGGGTTCTGTGTTGGGTTCTCTTTTCTTAAATGTCTTTATAAATGATATTGTTGACGTTGCTTGTCTGTTTTATGCTGATAATTTACAAGATCTATAAGCGTAATAATCAGTCCTCTGAATTGGTACTTGATGTTTGTTTTGATGTAATCACAATAATTTTTCACTTAACGTAAGTAAATGTAGCGTTACCACTTTCTCGTTAAAATAATATCACTTCCAATTACAATACAAACACTAACGACTCTTTATTACTTAGGTTTTATAATAAGACATTTTCGAGACTTCCAGGATTTAAATTACTTTTTCTTTGTTTATTTTTGATAGAGACTTGACTATGCTTGTGTTGTATGGAGTCAACATTTAGATAAATATACATGTAGATGATTTGAAGAGAATACAAAGACGTTTTCTTAACTATCTTCATTATAGGAAATATGGAGTTTATCCACCAATAATTGGGGTCACAGTTTTCGCTGTTGTTTCGCATTTGTAATAATGTTGATAGATATAACACACACATCGATTTGTTCTCCTAGCAAGCTTAAAAGCTTTACGTGTGTAATTCTTTGATTTGACTTTTATTGTATTTATTTTGTGTGCTTTTAATATTTATACTATGGTTCCCTCTATGCGTAATATTGAATTAATTTTTTTTCTTTTTTGTTTGTCCAACCATGTATATTTGTCTAAATACGCATCTGATAGGCCTGCTGCGTTGAGGTTTTAGAAACGGCGTTCGTGAATGGATTTTATCGAATTACGACTCAGTATATCACCGTTATGTTTTCAATTTTTCTCTTATATTTTTGATACCCGTGAATACTAATCCTCGCGAGGTTTAATCCCCAACTTCCCGTCTCAAAGCGGGAGAAGGCCAGGGTCCCCCTAATCCCAGCTTCCTCTAATTCCCTACCTTCAGCTTAATCCAGCTTTAACTGGCCTACCAATGGCACGCAGTGGCGTGCTTGGGGAACCCTGCCTCGACGAACAAATAAAATGTAATAGTGAAATTAAAATTTCGCTGGGTAAGGATGAAGCGTTGTTAAGCAGGAGATCAAATACTTCCCCTTTATGCGGCTTTTGTCCGACAGGAATTTAGAGTTAGTAATAACTGATACTGAACTGAAAAATAGCGATAGAAATGCAATATGATCAATATTGATTAATTCAAAATATCGGTAAAACTTGAAATATTCGAAAGAGCAGTGAAAATGTGTGAAATAAAACAGTGCTTGTGTCTCTGAATCCGGGAAAATGTGGGAAATCTCTCGGGTGCAGATAGAACTCGAAAAAGTAAGATGACAAGCTCCTATAAAAATATTTCCTACAGAACGTACTGCCAAGAGTTCTATCGCTATTTGAAAACGTCACCTGTACTACAGTTGCGGCAAGAATTGAATAATTCATTATATTTTCATCAAAATATTTAAGAAACTGCCACGTAAAATAATAAAACTATACACTATATTAAATGTTTGCACTAAATTACAAAAAATAAGTACTTTTAACGCGACAAACTATTGAAAATTATGTTGACAATAAAAACAATTGCATAACGTCAGCTGTGTCGTAAGCCGTCTTAATTCTTGCCGCAACTGTATTAAAAAAATGGTGCACATAAATATTTAAATGAATTTAAAATAGTAACTGTAATGTTAAAAAAGTATGTAAAAAATGTTACACAATGGCTGATTAGGATGAAATTAAACTCGATATAGGTTTTTAGATTATTTATTATAAATTAATTTATATATATTCTTTCTCATTGAAGATGTTTTACCTAATAAAAATTGTAACATTTCAGAAATATAGCATCTTACTGAAAACTGAACTGAACTGAAAAATAGAAAAAGGGTAGAAATACTTTATAATGAATTTTACTCTAATATTTGTGAGTTTGCTACCGTATTTTATGTTGTTTCGTTTTTGGTTAATTTGTAATAATTTTGAGAACGTGTCTCGTATTTTAAATAAAAAATAAACGGCCGGTTTCCGTGTGCGGGGCAGTCCTGTGGAAATCTGCGGCCGGCGCCACTGCGGGATTTCGATTCTGCTACTACTCTGATTCGGCTAACTTGCATGGCATATGGGCAAACGGACTGCATACCTGATCCGATCACTGAATGTTTTTGGTACGGGGAGTACCCACTACCCAGTGCAGCCGTTTCATCAATCATGAGAAGATAATCTGCTTAACGCCACACTATCCGCTTCAATCCGACCCACTGGGGGCGACCAGGGAAAGGATTGCCATCGTCGCCGGGATTAGTCGGCTGCTTCTCACAATAAAACGCCCGAATTGGCCGGCTTCAGGTGATATGATATCCGACCGGATTTCGTATCGACAGAAATTGCAGATGTCACGCGTTAGGCAAACATTTTAACTTGAAATCAAAAAATTCGTATCAAAAGACTATAATAATATACATATAAATTCGTTTTATTGTAACTTGTAAATGGAAAATAAAAATGTCAATCCTACTATGTTTTTGTGTTTGCATATTAGTACAATATCAGTATAAAAATATATATTGTTATTTTTAAGGAAATAGAATAAGATGTGGCTTCTCTGATGGTTTAATTTTTATTGTGTTATCGGTAGTATCAATCACTGCGTTAGAAAGTATATGTTATGCAATAATGACGCTCAAACAAACCCCCGACATTTTTTTATCCTTCTACCGTCGTAACATTCGAAACTGTGTTAAAAATTTAATATAAAGTATAATAAGATGAACTCAAAAATAGTATATTATGCAACGATCATGTAATGATGGTTATTAATACACGAGCATTAACCGGGATACGAAACGAGCCGAAGGCGAGTTTCGTGTGGTTTATGCGAGTGTATTAATAACCATTACATGAGAGTTGCATACGCTATTTTTTCTACACCCGATAAATAATCAAAAACCATAAATTTTATATTTTTATTGAACGCAATAGGTAACAGTAATTATTCGTATGAACTGCATTTTCTGCTTTCTCCGATATGTGTGGAGGACATTTTGATAAATTATCGAAGTTTAGCTAGGTATCTACGAATATTTAATACGTACTGATTTTGACATGTAAAATAATTACATAGGAACCTAGGATAAACGTCAAATGCACAGCATGCTTGATTGAAAAATTATGGGTTTCTAGTGATTAAAAATCTGTATCGTAATGGGTATCATTATGAAACGGATTATAAAATCTGTATCGTAATGAAAAATCTGTATCGTAATGGGTATCATTATGAAACGGATTATGGGCATATAAGTGCATTGTTATAATACGGGTGTAAAAAAAACCCTTTATGTTATCATTATTTTGTATTACGTTATCGGTAGTACCGATCCGAAAGCGTGTTTAAAAACTTACAAAAACGTACAAAATATATGCATTATTGTTTTTGTAAAAAATGGAAAACGTGGCTCAAATAAGATCCTGGAGGTATTCAACATTATGTTATTGTTATTTTGATCGTGGTATAGATATTATGAATTTGGAACTGTGTTAAAAATTTGGTTCAATATAAACATTTCGTTATGTATGAGATGAAACTCAGGCGTTCCTATTATGTTATTGTTATATGTGATCACGTCATCGCAAGCATGTAAAAATTAGTACAAAGTACAACAAAATGAAACTCAAATAAGATCCCTTATGTTTTTGTTATTTTGTACAACGTTATCGGTTGTATCGATTCGAAACTGTGTTACACATTTAGTACAAAATATAATAAGATTAACTCAAATAAGATCTCTTATGTTATTATTATTTTGTATTACGTTGTCGGTAGTACCGATTCGAAACTGTGCTAAAAACTTCGTACAAAATATATGCATTATTATTTTCGTAAAGAAAATTGAAAACGTGTCTCAAATAAGATCCCTGAGGGTATTCGATATTATGTTATTGCTATTTTGATCGTGGTATCGGTAATATCAATTCGAAACTCGTTTAAAATAAAGATTTTGTTATTTATAAGATAAAACTCAAATATTTCTAAGGTGTTCTTATTATGTTATTGTTATATGTAATCACATTATCGCTAACGCGTAAAAAATTTAGTACAGTAAAATGAAACTCAAATAAGATCCCTTATAATTTTGTTATTTTGTACAACGTTATCGGTAACATCGATTCGAAACTGTGTTCAAAATTTAGTTCAAAGTATAATAAGATGAACCCAAATAAGATCGCTTGTTATTATTTTGTCGGTAGTACCGATTCGAAACTGTATTAAAAACAAAATATATGCATTGTTATTTTGTAAAAAATAGAAAGTGCCTTAAATAAGATCCCTGAGGTATTTATATTATGTTTAACTGTGTTCAAAATTTGGTTCAAAATAAACGTTTCGTTATTTATGAAATGAAACTCAAATATTTCTGAGTGCTTCTATTATTGTTGTTATATGTATCCTATTCCTATTATGTTATAGTTATATGTAATAACGTTATCGCAAGCGAATAAAAAATTTGAAATATTCCTACGATGAACTCAAACTGGATCCCCTATATTATTAATATTTTGTGCAACATTATCGGTTGTATCGATTCGAAAAAAAATTAGTGTCATCTTATTAGAAGTATGAATTCGAAGTTGCGTTCAAAAATTTTGTATAAAATAACATTTCGCTATTTATGAATATTAATATGAAGCTCAAATAAGATTTATGAGTTATTGCTATTATGTTATTGTTATTTTCTATCTAAACTATGTTAAAATTTTGGCTCAAAGTAATTATAAATTTGTTTAAAAAGTATGCGCTATAGTTGAACATGATTTATGTGTGTATATATTAAAGATATATTTAGTTACAATATCTTACCGGAAGGTGACGACTTGGAGGGGTCAAACTCTTCTTTCACCGACTGAGGGGAGACGGTATTCTCTAGCGGGGTCGAAGATCGAGCCGGAGCCGGAGTTAGGACCCTTTCGGCGGATTCTCGACTTGACCTCTCTGTGGCGGCAGTCGTTGGTGTCGGGGGCGGCGTTTTACAGTTACGGGTTAGCGCTAGGGCTTGACTCTGCAATGAGAGAACCAGACAGTTAGAATTAATTTGATACTTTCCTGAAAAATGACGAATCATTTAATACAGAATTACTTTCTTTCTGAAAAATACTTCAAATATGAATGTAATAATATACAGACCACCAATATTAATAGGATAATGTTAAAATTTTCTTAACTTGGTAGATTGTCTCATTCATATGTATACAGTTAAGTATCCTTTGAGAGACAATGCCCAGTAATGATTTTAATCTGGACGAAATCGAGACTAGAACGTAAATCGATGAGCAAAAATAATATCTCGTTGCAACCCTAATTTGATGCGTCGCACAAATCTGGCTAGTTGCTAGCCTACAGTTAGCGCGTTTAATCTGGGTTAAGTGGGGTCAAAAAGCAACAGAATTCCTGAATGTTATATCTATCAAGTGTTACATGCTGCAATTGGGCACACGTCTGATTTGTGATTTGATGGAAAAATTACTAATCAAATGATGTAAGTTAATTTGTGTTAATCTAGGTTTTACCAGTACTTTTCCCAAGATATTTTATTTTATAGCTTACTAAGCTCGTTCTAAAGTTTTTTTAAATATATTTTTTCGAATTTTTTTACTAAAGTTTTCAATTGTTTTTACTACACCTTAAAAAGGGTATTATATTAAGCTCAAATACTAACGTGATTTTTACATATATTACTTTACCCAAATATTTCACTACAGTTTTGAATTATTTTCACTATTTAAAAAAAAACGAAACACAATGCGCCGAGTAATATAAAGCTTAGTTCTAACAACGTTTTTTACATTTATAAATTTTCAAAAATTTCACTACACTTTTGAATTGTTTTCACTACTTTTTTTAATTGCTTTCACTAATCTTATAAAGCAAAATACGCTAAATAATAAAGCATATAAATAATATATTACTTTACGAAATATTTCACTACACTTTTGTTTTCACTATTTTAGAAAAAAAAACAAAATGTGTTAACGTTAAACTCCAATTCTAACGGTTTTTACATATGCTATTTTTCACTACTATTTTGAATTGTTTTCACTACAATTTGAGTTGCTTTCACTACACATTTAAATTGCTTTCACTATTCTTATAAAACAAAATACGCTATATAATAAGGCATATAAATGATATATTACTTTACCAAATATTTCACTACACTTTTGAATTGTTTTCACTACTTTTTTGAATTGCTTTCACTACCCTTTTGAATTGCTTTCACTAATCTTATAAAACAAAATACTTTAAATAATAAGGCATATAAATAATATATTACTTTACAAAATATTTCACTACACTTTTGAATTGTTTTCACTATTTTTGAAAAAAAAAAAACAAAATGTGCTAAGTAACGTTAAACTCAAGTTTTAATGGCTTTTTGCATATGCTATTTTTCAAAGTTTTCACTACAATTTGAGTTGCTTTCACTTCACATTTAAATTGCTTTCACTTATCTTATAAAACAAAATACGCTATATAATAAGGCATATAAATGATATATTACTTTACCAAATATTTCACTACACATTTGAATTGTTTTCACTGCTTTTTTGAATTGCTTTCACTAATCTTATAAAACAAAATACTCTAAATAATAAGGCATATAAATAATATATTACTTTACGAAATATTTCACTACACTTTTGAATTGTTTTCACTATTTTAGAAAAAAAAAAAAACAAAATGTGCTAAATAACGTTAAACTCAAGTTCTAATAGTTATTTACATATGCTATTTTTCAAAGTTTTCAGTACACTTTTAAATTGCTTTCACTTATCTTATAAAACAAAATGCGCTATATAATAAGGTATATAAATGATATATTACTTTACCAAATATTTCACTACACTTTTGAATTGCTTTCACTATACTTTAAAATTGCTTTCACTAATCTTAATAATAAAACAAAATGCGCTAAATAATATGGCATATAAATGATACATCAGTTTACCAAATATTTCACTACACTTTTGAATTGTTTTCAATACAATTTTGAATTGCTTTCACTATACTTTAAAATTGCTTTCACTAATCTTAATAATAAGACAAAATGCGCTAAATAATATGGTATATAAATGATACTTTACCAAATATTTCACTACACTTTTGAATTGTCTTCACTATTCTAGAAAAAAAAACAAAATGTGCCAAGTAATTTTTTTACATATTTTATTTTTCAAATTTTTCACTACAGTTGTGAATTGCTTTCAGAACATCTTATAAAACGAAACGGCATATAAATGATTGCCTCCATCTTAAGTACAGTACTTATGATACGCCCAGTAAGTAAAATACGCGGAGGCTTAAGACCTGAAAAAATATACGTTGTATGAAAATGTAATCCACTGAAGTATACGAATGAAGATTATTTCTGTAAGTCTTGCAGAGTTGAGGTTGATGAGCTTATTTAATTTCAAAGACTAAGAATACAGCTTAAAAAACAGGCATCCAAATGCTTGTTATATGCGGATTAAAGGAATTATGAGTCATACAGATTTAGTTTTAGATCTTCTTATATCTGAGAATACAGAAAATGTACGGCGAGCATTATATGGGGGAGAGTTTAAGAACCAGCGGTAGGGTTATCGAGTCTACATTTGCCCTTTGTATCTCTTTTGCTTTTAAATCGTTCGCAAAGTTGCCACGTCGTTAGCTGGGGTACTACACTTATTTTAATCGCTACTGTGAATTTCAAGTGTTGTACACAACAATAAATATTTATTCCCACGTTTTCTTCGAACATCCCTTTAAGATATTGCTTCGTGTAGTAGTTTTACATTGGCGATGAAAGGAAGAAAATGGAAAATCGTCTGATGCCATTAAATATACGAGGTTAGTTAAAATAAGTAGGTACTGGAAAACTTTATCTCCGATACTTTTCTTAACCACAGAAGTTCAGTGGTGAATACAATTTTATGTCATGTGAATTCACGTGACTGTATGTGACGTGAGATGTGTCTGCTGGGGCATATATTTTGAAAACGCCGGTCGAAGGCCGGTAAACGGGGTGATATAGCAGACTTAGGAATCTGCTTCAGTTTTGGTACAAGTGCATTGAATGACAGGTCGGCTATACTTCAACTTCTACGAATTGGCTGTGCAAAAACTGCCAGCAGTTGTGTTAAGTATGCAGGGCCACAGAATAAGATCATCGACCTGTTTGCCTGGCTATCTCTGTCGGTGCTGAAGGTGCCGAAACTGCACTGTTCAAATGTTCAGTGTTTCAGTCCACCGTCTACGAGAGTGTGTCCACAAGTGCAACTTCTGCACTTTGCCGGCTATTCGCTGATAAGCGCCGTCGCTGCTGCTAAAATTGCAAATCAATTTTGTCAGCTCCTGCAGCGCGCTTCACCACCGGAAGTTTATTCTTTCTTCGTTTCTTGCCAGGAAGGGGCCACGCTTTTACTCGAACGTATGTCTCAAAAAAGGTTACAAACTTTGGGACATATAGAGGAGCGTAAAACAAGACAAATATAAGATAGTTTTGGCACCGAACTCTTAAAGTGCTAAAAAAATATTTTTAATTTGATTTGCCAGTGCTTTTTCCAAGATATTTTATTTTATAGCTTACTTATACACTGAACTGCGTAAAAAATGTTTTATAGAAGCTGTAAAAAAGTTTTCAAAGCAATCTTACTTATAAAATTAAAGTTTATAAATGTTTGATTAATTTTTTTTTGTTTATAGAAGATTTTTGAAATAGTATTTAATGTTCTGTGTGTAACAATGAAAAACTAGTTACAGTAGTTACCAGGCTATTAAAGTCGCCGTATTTCTCGCCGTAAAATTATCAAATTTGTGGTGTTTTTTAGGTGCAGAAATCTCGAAAAATGAAACACGTAGAGCAAAAGTAATATGAAAAATAACATTATTCATGTTTTGTTTATCCACTTGTATTATTTAAATTCTCCTCAAATAATATAATAACTTCTAAAATGCATTTGAATGACATACATTATTTTGCTATTCTAACCCCACATTGTAACCATTATTTTCACATATTTATAAACAAAAGTAAACAATCTTATATGCAGAACCTTGTAAGTTTAAGTTATAACAACATTTACATCTACAATTGAATTTAAAAATATACGTATTTTGAAAGATTTCTGGACCTAAATATTTGTTGGTTAGGCCGCTTTCAGTCGTTATATATTCGTTTTACTTTGAATATTCGCAGGTAACATGAGATAACGTTGCTGTTATTTGCTAAAATCTATATTATTCAGTTCTTAAATGTCTAAAATTACTTGTATTTGTAAAAAACATTATTTCAAGAATACGGGGCTCCTAAGAGAATGTAATGCAGTGATTATATCGAAAAAAAAACACAGTTCGCGTTTACTCATTTAATAATTTTTAGTTTCTATATTATTTTCACTACCAAAAAAACTTATACCCAAAGGATGCGTGCTGCAGCCACCGAGTACTGTAGCACTTATGGTACCGAATAAAACCACTGCCTCAAGTATAATATTCAAATAAAACTTTTATGTTTAGTTCGTCTTGTATTTGGTTTTGCTGTTTTATTTAGTAGCATACAATCAAATAATCGAGACGTTTTAACTAATAAAATGTGGCTCCATTGTAAACAGAGCTACAACAGATCGACCTACGAAAATGCAGTTTACTTTTGTTATACAAATGCATATATTATTAATCGAAATGATTTTGTAACTGATGTGCAATGAATAAATATTTGCGTTCAGAAAGGTAATTCATGTCTATAAATACTTTTTAGATATTGCAAAGAAAGCCAGAATAAAGCCTTTATCAATCGACTTTGCAGTAATTGCGTACTATACCTTTCCGTTTTGTTGAATTATCTGACTGTGACATTTATAGATCAATATATGTGATCTTGTGACACTTTTAAATCAATCTCAGAAAGCAGCTACTAGGTAATTATAAAACAAAAAAGCTTATAGAACAAATTAGATCTATAACAAAAGCCTATAAACGTTCCCTGAGAAAAAATCAGCCTTCTTAAACTAGTCTTATAATTTTGCTCTAAGGACATTCTTATGATTTTGTAATATAATACTTCTATTCTCGCAGATTATGTTGTGTTAGGTTCTGGTGCTCTTTTAAAAACATATAAAACACTGTATGCCTTTATAGTCAAAGAAATGTACTGGTTAAGTTTTATTCTAAATTTTTCACTACACTTTTGAATTGTTTTCATACACTTTTGAATTGTTTTCACTACACTTTTGAATTGTTTCCACTACACCTTAGAAAACAAAATACGCTTAGTAATATTAAGCTCAAATTCTAACGATTTTTTACATATATAATTTTTCCAAATTTTTCACCACACCTTTGAATTGTTTCCACAATAACAGAAAACAAAATGCATTAAATAAAATTATGTTCACGTTCTAACCATTTTTTTGTCATAATGCATTACAAGTCCTTTATTTTAAGATTTTGTAAGTTAGTAATTTGCTAATGTTATCTAGCTTTTATGAGCCCACGTCATTTTCTTTCGAGTTTATATTGAGAGCACAATTAATACAATTTATAATGCAACACAACGAAAAACGGCAGCCACCTTTTCTTCTACTCGTTAACGACGACTTATTACCGGCTTCTTTTTGTGTATTGTTTTTATTTCAATGTTAAGACGCTGTAAATTTTTAAGGGTGCATTTTAGTATTTGGACAAACTATGTTCAAACAATCGCTTTGATTATGCATATTTTTTTTTTTCAGTGTCGAGTTAGCTGTAATAAAAATGCTAAAAGTTCCAAAACAGTAACATTGACGATATATATATTATTTACACAGCTTTACGTCTTAAACTTTATACATAAGATAAGCAAAAACAGTAGTAAGGAAGATTACAGTATTGTTTCAACGATAACTGGATAATATAATATTTGATCTTATTTTGATTATGGCTTTTATGACCCTAATTTTGCTGACAAAACAGCTTAAGCAATAGATTAATTTAATGATTTACCAAATCATTGTATTGCGAAAACAATGATCATTCTAATTTTTAGTAAATGCAGAAAATGTTTATTTTGCGAATAGTGTAATCGGTAAAACAGCAATAATTCAGCTTAAACTGACTTACAAATACTACATACATTAATTAATGTAAAGTCGTTAGTTGTATATAAAATTAATTCGTGAAATTATACAGTGATTCAGAACTTATCTAAAGGAATTTGGGAATAAATGCATCAATATCGTAACATTATCGTATTTTTTTTTTTTTTGTAAAATCCTTATAGTTTTCAAGTAAAACATTATTGCTGATTTTCTCGATCAAGTGTAGATTCTGTCCAAATTCAGCTACTGGAAAATTAAAAATCAGTAAATCGAGTAGTTTGACTGTTTTCGTTCGAATCTGCATGTTTATGTGTACACTAATTGTCTTGATCCACATTCTAAGATGGACAGAAAGTATTCGATTCCTTCCTCATCAATATCTTTTCATAAAAGTGAAGACAAGCCTTGTATAAATTATAAAAAAATACGAATCTAAATTACGATTAGCCTAAAAAATCGATTTACAAACCACATGTTACACAACGAATTAGAAGAAAACGGTATCTTATCGAAATTTATTAACAAAATTATGATTTTGGGTCTCACTTTCTCGATGCTTTCATATATACCCATAATTTTGGTCGGCAATTAGCGACGAAATTCGAATTAAAATCACATTTCAGGATACATTTAGAGAGCAGTAAGATGATTTCGATTATCTACAGGGTGTTGATGCAAAGGGAGCGCGATTGCATCCAAAAAAGAAATTAATAATATAAAGAAATTAATATTATTATCATTGCAATTACTCGCGTAAATGTAGCATTAAAATCAATAAATGTGATCTCGTCTCCAAATAAAATTGATTTATCCATCAATGCATTACATTCGGGTTTTAAATATGTATTATTGACAGAAATATCATCGTATGCGGAAACAGAGGTAATCCTACTCACCGGATGTAAAATACGATTGTGGATTATCCTGATAATGTTAATATTTATGGTGTAATATTAAAGGGTACATGAAACAGTTGCACTATGAGTAATCGGAAACGAATGTTAAATATTATAAACTCTAAATATCTGTACGTCACTTAGCAATGCTTATATTTGCTCTATACTGAATCAAATTAAAAATTATCTACTTTTCAACTTGTATTATAATGACATCCTGAAAAAAGCAAATACTTGGGGTTTTAGTTTATCAAATTGAATATATTTATTTAGGATCCTTAAGTCATTTATTAAAATTATTTCTTATATTGTACGCAATAATCTAGTTAAGGTTCAAATTGTAGTTGTTGAAATTAGTTAATTAAACAGTTGAAAGTATTTTTCAATGTGAAATAAAATCATAATAATAATTATGTATTAAATAATAAATGGAGGTATTACAATTATACATATATGTAACTATTGTAAAATTTATAATTATAAAATCTGTTTTATTTGAAGTAACATAATGGGAAGCCATATTAAGCCAGTAATCATTATTACAGTTAATTATCAATTTCTGGGTTGTCTTTTATTAGTGTAATCTGTGATTTGTTTAAATACCCAATTGAAATCCTTATGATGTTCATCTATTGATTTAATGCATCCAGATATAAAACTACATATCATTACAGTCAAAAATATGAACATTGCGTAAAATTTGTTTGCTGTGGAAATTCTCGGAAACAAAAGGAACCAGTTTTATTGAAAAGTTTAGTATAGAATAGACATTTTCTGAATTTCTTAATGGCATCTTGAAAAAAAAAGAAACAGTTGGATATATCGTTAAGGTCGCCGTATTTCTCGCCGTAAAATGATCAAATTTGTGGTGTTTTTAAGTACAGAAATCTGGAAAAATAAAGCACGTAGAACAAAAGTAATATTAAAAATAAAAATTTTGTTTATCCACTTTTACTGTTTAAATTCTCCTCAAATAAAATAATAACCTTTATTTTACTATTCTAACCTCAAATTTTAACAGTTATTTTCACATACTTATAAACAAAAGGGAACGATCTTATATGCAGAACTCTATAAGTTTATGTTACAACAATATTTACATCTACACTTAAATTTAAAAAAATACGTATTTTGAAAGATTTTTATACCTAAAAATTTGTTGGTTAGACCGCTTTCTATCGTTATATATTCGTTTTACTTCGATACCTTTGAATATTCTCAGGTGGCATGAGATAATATACCTGTTATTTGCTAAGCTCTATATTATTCAGTTCTTAAATGTCTAAAATTATTTGTATTTATAGAAAACACTATTTTAAGAATACGACGCCCATAAAAAAAATTGACCAAAATTGTTTTCTTTATATTTTTCGATATTTGGAATCTGTTAGACTAGAGATAACAAGTTATTGTTTTAAAAAAGCGTGCTATGTTTTTAAATTCGTGAAATCAAGTAAGCCTTGCAAATTTAGAAAAATGTCACTTTCACACTGCTTTCACTATTAATGTGCCTTGTCTATGACACGTGACAAAATGATATTAAGAAAAATTTAGTAAGGGTGCAAAATTTTTACGTTCTATGTTTGCTTTCATTAAAAGTTACACATGTTACGTCTTGTAATTTTTAAATGAAATAAACAAGATAGCTATGGAAATATGTAAATTATAGAAAAAATATATGCCATGATCAAATTTTCTTGCCTCAATAAATTTTAAAGAAGCTATATATAACTTTGGTCTGCCATTTTTTTCTTTAAGAAGATATATAATCAAGCTACAAGCTATCTTTTTGATTTAAAGAACATGTGACGAAAATACGAAATACGAAAGTAAGCTGGTTTCTTAATAGTTTTAAAGATATTTTGAATTTTTGCCTAAATTGTTTCTATAATTTCTATTTCTTTGTATTTCTCTACCTAGTAAATTAGAACAAAATTGCACGAAAAGGAATAAAATTTTACCAGTCTTTCGATTAGTTTAATTTTGCCTTCGTTTTTCGAAATATAGGTTTTGAATGTTCACCTTGTATAATAATGGCGTAAAATGACCGGTGCAGTAAAAGGAACCGGTGAAATTTTTCATGTGTGACTGACGCCGGAAGACACCACATATTCTATTTCCCACCTGCACATTTTAATATAAACCTCCCCCAGTACATGAAACGGTTACCTAATTATCTTGATACGAGTGAAAGACCAACGGACGAATTTTGTAATTCGAAAGTGTAGTGAATTTTCCTATACTTGAATTCAACTAGACAGTAAACTTTTCACACACTATATCTTAGTATAAAAATATGAAGTGGGGAAAAACATGAATTTAATTCAATGGAATCAACAGAAAACACACTTTGAAGTACAAATTTTGTGCCTAAATAAATCTAATTATGATATAAAAGTAAATACGTACGTACATTTCAGTTTAAGTGTCAGGAACACAGTAATGTGGGCCATATAAATTTGGAAAGGATACACTTAGGAATGATAAATTGAAACCATTTTTAGCTAATTGCGGTTATGGCATTCATTTAAAGCTTTATCTATTGATCAAAATACTTTACGCCGAAATAATTATTCAGGAATATTTTAAATCAACCACTAACAATTTATGCTACCATAATTAAATATTAAACATTAATCCGTTTGTTTAAAATATTAAAGTGAAAATAATTTCCAAATGTTTGGTTAAATAATTTACCTCAAATTAGAATTACTAAAAATGGCCGATGGATCTGTGTATATTACGTATGATGGTCGCAATCGGCTTAGGTAAATTACTATGAAACAATTTCATCCAACTTCACTCTTAAAATGGACGATTAACCAAGTTTTATAACCTTATTACCTGCTGAGTTTCTAATAAATGAAAAAAAAAAATGATTCACCACCCTTCCCCTATAACAAAAGGTTTGAGGTACCTGTTGAAGCCTATAAAATTGCACTCTGCAGGTAGAATCCTCCTAAGATTTTGACTCTGGGTCTTTGTTTGTAGTTTGACAATAACAACAATCATAACATTACCATTGTCAGAGCCTAGAATTATTATTACTTAAGTTATGTAATAAAAAAACGTGAAAAATGTTACAAAAGAAAGTGAACTAAAATGATAATTAAAAAAACAATTATTTTAAACTATTAGTTGGCTATTTTCATTTTTTTAAATGATACATTATATCGATTTTCAGTTGTTTTCATGCATATTTATATTATCGTTTTGTCCCTGTAATATAGCAATAGGTTTAATCGTATACAAATTAAGAAAATAAAGAAAAGTGATAATAATTAAAAATTAATGCTTTATATTAAACTAAGTAGGCTCACGTCAAATTTGGAATGGAAATGTCAAAATGTCATGACGCTATTCTGTGTGTGATAAAATGACTTCTCATTTCAATGATATAGATGTTCGAATAGTGTGGATTTAATTTTTATAATAAGAACGAAGTGTTACATTTCTTATTTCATTTATAAAAGAGCTTATGACTGAATCACCCTGTGATAATGTGGTTTAAATGACCAAACTTCGAGGGTCAGCAGAACTTCGAAAAATAAAACCAGATTTGTCATATACATTTTTTTATTTTGGGCCTTATAAGGTAAAACATATACCTATTGGTTCTATTGTATTATTACCAAAGTGGGGATATTTAAGCTATTTTTTGTATACAGTGTAGCTCCTTTAAAGTATCATAAAATATATTAGTATCAAACACTTTCAACGACCAGTGGTGGAGGCATATGCACTTTTCCATTAATTAAAAAAAAATATGCCACCCTGAATAATATTAAAATCGATGCCATTCTTAAATGTGCAGTTTAATTTCAGATAAAAATTGTATTTTGACATTTTTTTAGTGTTTGTTGTAGTTACATGACAAATGTGACGTTTATTTCACTGTTCTTCTCAAAAACAGGTTTTGAAAATAAATATGTCGACTTTTTATTGGTTAGAGTATGTTTTGGTGTGTTTTTGAAAACAATAAATTTTATTTAACATTATATTTCGCAAAAAAACTTTTTGAATTAACTAACATATTTTTTAATAATTTGTATATTACAAAACTACCGATGAAAAGAATAAACTTCTCCATAGCATCATATGTATGTAACACCCTATGTATTAGTTGTGAGAGTTTGTAAATTTGGGATTGAAAAAATAGGTAAACCCACTACTGATTAATCCCCTCAAAATCTGTCGGTAAATATTTAATTTGTTTGATAGCCAATTTATCACGGTACTCATATCGGATATAAGAGGTTATATAGATTTGTAATGATTTAAAAGAGATTAAGAGAAAATACCGCCTTTGTATGTATACAGATAAACAAATTTATATTTCGATAACACAAAATACTTTAAACATTGGAAAACATTTGCGTTCGATGATGGTTTATCTTTAAATACTTGGGAGATATCACCTTGATACATGATACGAATAAAGATTTATTTACTGTAGTAAAAAAAAATCAGGGAGGAATATTTTATGTAATGTTTTCTACGCACGTACTTAAAATATAAAGATTTGGTTTGTTAAAAAATAATAATCTGTTTTCTCAGTGTAATGACAATTTGTTTTATTGATACATGACGAAAACATATTTATTTGAATTTAAAGTTAATCATTTAAATATTTTAAGAAATTCGAATGAAAATAGCATATTTAATTGTTCATTTTCACTGAATGTTTGGTTTGTGGCATAAGGATGCTTAATATAGTGCATACTATTAGTAGTCCTTAAATATTAAGTTCGGCATATCGCTAATCTGTGTACGCATAAGGAAAAGAAATTGTTTTCATATAAACTATAAATAAATTAATAAAACTATTAACCAGTGTTGAAGTTCTGGTTTGATTTCAAGCCTATAAAAAGGCAGAGTAAAAAATAACCGTATATTATGATGATAAGGAAAAATTATGTGGCGAAAGGTCTACTGGTGTGTATTTTTGTAGTTTTTGTAGCAAACCGGTGATTTTATGTACTAATTGTGCCACGCACGCAATACACAAAACACTTAGTATTAAATTATTAGTTGTGATCAGTTCAGAAAATAAGATCATTTATTTTATTTACACTTAAACTATTATAATTAATTAATATTATAATTACAGTTAACCTGCGTATGCTATAAAAATAACCGTATTGACGTTTTTATGATATTTACCAAGAAGTAATTTGTTGTTGTAATAATAAGATGGAACTTAACTCGTTCTATACACATACATTTTAAATAATTGTTGGATAGGTAGTTAGAATGCGTCAGGTTTGAATAAAATTTCCCTCGACGTGACTCTACGGAACTTGCACCGTTTTTTTGTTGTCACCGACGAACGTCTCAAATTAAGTCTTCAAATCGAAAAGAGATACAGTATTCGAAATATGCAATTTTTGGTAAAACCAAACCCCTAAAAATTCGACACATACATTATTACTGCGAATCATATTTCAAATTCTGCTTCAGATCATAAAAATATTTGAGTTATTAAGGTCGCCGTATTTCTCGCCTTGAAATGATCAAATTTGTGGTGTTTTTAAGTACATAAATCTCAAAAAATAAAACACGTAGAACAAAAGTAATATCAAAAATAAAATTATTGATGTTTTGTTCATCCATTTTTACTATTTATTTAAATTCTCCTCAAATAAAATTATAACTTTTAAAAAGCGTTTGTAAGATACACATTGTTTCACTATTCTAACCCCACATTTTAATAATTTTTTCACATACTTATAAACAAAAGTGAACAATTTTATATGCAGAACTAAGTAAGTTTATGTTATAACAATATTTACAGTAACATTTAAAAACATACGTATTTTGAAAGATTTATATATCTAAAAATTTGTTGATTAGACCGCTTTCTGTCGTTATATATTCGTTTTGCTTCGGTACCTTTAAATATTGGCATGTGGCATGAGATAACTTTCCGGTTATTTGCTATATTATTCAGTTCTTAAATGTCTAAAATTATTTGTATTTGTAGAAATCACTATTTCAAGAATACAGTAACTTTAAGCATATTTTTTATTTCAGTCTCTTGTGAAAAATGAATGAATTTTTTAATAATCACTAATATTATTTATGTCAATTTTAACAATAACCCTAACCTATAATTTCGCTTCTTGCATTAGTTTCTTTACTACATACACAAAGTAAGTACAAATATTTTAACCACGTGCTCAGGAAGGCCTAAAAGACAATAACAAAATTCCAGAATTTTAGCTCGATATTTAAAAAATGGGACAAAACCCTCTTTTGCTACGGAAAGTCGGCGCCTATGATAAATATCGACTGAGATGGCTTAGATCCATAGATAAGCTTACATCTGTCAACAATATCTACTACCATGCGGTCGTTTTTTTGCAGCATTTCTAAATGCAGAAACGACAAAAATTAACGTTCTTAGCTCCACTATTTTGCATTCGTAAAACACACTTCCCGTAGGTACAGCTAGATAAAATATCTATTTGTTATAACAAAATGGAACGAAAGGAATAGATAATAGAAAACTTTTAATGTGCCCGCGGCAGTCTTGTCCCATAACCTAAAAAACCAAACCGGCGAACTATATTGTGGGAAAGTATCTGCACCTAACACAAATTGCTTTGTTTAATAACTGTAAAACGTTTAAAAATGAAAAAAGGCACAAAAAACTGAAGAAGAACACAAAACTACAACGTAAACACAGGAATCAAATTATAAAATGACTGGAAATTTTACAGTCGTGTTGCTAGTTGCCTACGTTACCTACTCTGATTCTGTAAACCTGTGACGGACAAGTCGCATAGGCGGCGTTAAATAAGGATTTAATATAATTTCGGAAAATTTTTTTTTTGATTTATAAATAAGTTTGGAATTTTTTTGAAGGGTGACTCCGTTAATTCTTAATTTTAGTTAACTCTGTTTGGAAGAATTCTTGCCGTAGCAAGCTTATCCCGTAACACTTTTTTAAAAATCTTGTTTTGTCTTGCAATTTGAACTGTCAAGTATGTCCAAAGTTACTTCTGACTCATGAATATTTCACAAAACTGTGGAAAGCCAAAGATCTCAATTTTTATTCTGCGTAATAGAAAATCCAAATTTCTCATATCACTGATATGCCTCTATGAATATTAAATAGCAGTTAATTAACCATTATTATGTCTTGATCCTTGATTTAATTAATGACATTTAAGGTATTAGCACAAATATTAACATCATATTTATATATACCACATTATATAACGTTGTTTTATTAATAATATTCATATTAAGAAATAATCCGTCATATTTGCAATAAGGTTTGACAGTCACTAGACCTAATTAGATAGTGGGCATCTCTAACTAAAACGAATAGTTTTTCTACAAATACATCTCAAAAATAAAAATACGAAAGTGTGTTACGAAATTAAACGGTACACTTAAGGTTAAGTAAAAGCTCTTGTAACGTAATTTGTTTTTAGTATTAATGAAGTAAACATTTGAAGTTTCCAGAAAATTCTTAAAAAGTAAAATATGTTTTGTTTGTTGTAATGTATCATACTGCAAAATAGAGGCACTCATATTTCGGACACCCTGTATAGTTTGTGTTCAAAATAAGCACTGATTCACTAAAAACTATAGTGAAACTATACTTCAGATTACTTAATTGCAGCATTTTTTTTTAAATAGAAATAAAATTTGTTTTTAAAAATTTGTGCGTGTTGGAAGATACAAAATAATTAAAACTGTAGTCTAGTTTCGAATAACAAGGATTTATTTCAACATTTTGTATTTTCGTGTATAAATAATGTTAAAAGGAATTATTAAAATAATTTTTATCTCTTCTAAATATTTGAATACGCGGGCGGGCGGATGATCTATTTAAATTTGTTTATTTATGGATTTAGTGATTAAATTTTAGAACGGAGTTCACTTAGGTTTAGATAAAATTGTGCATATTATTTAAAATGTGGGATATGGGAACAATTTAGTTGAGACGAAACGTGGTTTGATTTGTCACAAAGTGTGAGTGACATATTGTACGCGAAAGCAAACAAGTATGAAGTATAAAATTAACATAATCATTATAAGAATGTGACAATATATAAAAAATATTACAAAGTTTAAATATTAACTGGTTATGTACGCAGTAATTTGTCCAGTCATAAATGTTAAGTTAGTTGACGGTCGGGATATAAAGATAAACCTACAGAAATATAAAAGTTTAGAGAATATTTAATTTTTATTGTCAATTTCTCGGTAAAAGTACTAATTGTTGAAAATTTACGGTGTATTTACAGCATGCAATTATATATTTGTTAGTTTTGCCTCCCCCCTGGCTTATTATTTATAAAATTATAAGGATTTATATTCAAGTTTTGTCGTAAATTTATTTTTGGAAAATAGTAATTAAGTTATTTAAAAGACATAAAAGTAATTAGGGATTTTAGCACTTCATTTCAAACAATCAAAAAAATATAAATATTAAATAAATATATACCATCCAATTTTCTTTTTAACATTCTTTTGGATTTGGAAGCACACATATTCTAAGAAAAGTCATTCCACCCTTACATCAGTATTTTAATTTTATATCGTTCAAACTTTTACTACCCTTTTAGTTTATATACAAGATAATTTTATTTTATGAGATGGTTGTTAATAGTACTACCTACCTCTAGACTTTTTTATTGTTTTGAACACTATTTAGAATTCTGTATACAACCCTTAATCGTTATAGAATATCTAAAACTACCATGCAATATTATTCAACATATTTATGTAAAAATTGGAATCATATCAAACTCATGTTGAGTTTGGCCCTGTGTACAGTATGTTAAAGACTTAACATTATTAAAATCTAGAATGATATAAAATATACCCTTTGTTAAAGAATTAAAACCTTAAACAGTTAGGAAAAATAGGAGTTCCAAGTAATATATTTTTTTTATTGTAAGGTATATACAATTCTTTAAGGAAAAAGGCATACTTTAATTTTTCGCTTATATTTCCTACAAAAAATTGGTTCTAAAGAGTAATTCTGCTGTGAATAATACATTAAACTATTATTTGAAGTTGTCAAAATAATACAGTTCTGGTCAGATCGATTCCTGAATTCGTAGTGATATCCAGTATTGATAATACCGGATTAGCAAAATCCCGGATTTAGAGGATTTGCTTTCAATACATGGAATATATACAGTAAAACACCGAATAAATATGTCAGAGGTATACGGGTAATGGCAATATTGCCAGCACAAAAATTTTCCAGGCGAGAAAATATATTTTCGATTAAATACATGTAAAATCTTAAAAATGAAAGTTCAACTAGTAATAATTACTGGATAATCGAAGACCAAACTTATTCCGTTTAAAAATGTTCAATTTTTCAAACTGATTTGCCAATATTTCGTGAAAAAGTTAATTCCATAGCCATATTAATCAATACTAATTCGCTCTACAGCTGAACACCCTGTATGTAAATTAGTATTCTTTGATATCATGTAAATGTCATTGATGATTTTAAGAAAATAGAGCTTGCAACAATTAAATCTTCATCTTGGTTGTGAACAGAAATTTATTGACAGTAGTAAATATAAGAAAACAAATGCAGTTTCGTTGTCACTATACAGGGTGTTGTGACTGACGCTGTAAGAAAGCGTAACTTAAAGAATTTGTCCTTGGCGCATTTTTTTCTTCTATCTGGATCAGCGATATAAGATTCCTTGTTTGAAGACTGAATCATATTTTTTTGAAGAGGGAGTGATGGGAGATTTTTTAAGAGATAGAAATAAAGAGAAGTAGTGTTTTTTTACCTGTGTGGAAACATCGGAAAGTGGAGCACCTTTAGTGTTAGCGGCGACCCATGCTTCAGCGAAAGTCTCCATAGCACTCTGGAAGTCCATTGTCATATATTGAACTCATTCAAGAAAAACAGCACGAGTTGTTAATTCATTACGACGACAACGTGACCGGGGGTTCAGAGAAGCATGCGGCACAGCAACCAGCGCCGCCGACAGACCGACAACGACTGACTGGAACACTGCCGCTGCAATCCACCGGAGCAGATCCCGGTCGGCAGCGTGTTGGCGGGCGCTTTCGACCGAACTTTCAGGGAATTTAGATCGCGCCACCCCCTTGCATGCGCTCAAGGAGTAAAGACGTTTAGGGTTTTTAAAAAACGATCAACCGCACACTTTTTCTTAATGAATATGGCCGGCCCACTAGCCAACCAGATTTGTACGTCTCAATCTTTATCGCCGATATTTCGCAATCGGCTAAATCTCACACTCTGGTATCTGCATTCCCGCAAAGTGCCTCAGCAGGATTTTATCCTGGTATGCGATCCTCGCTTTCCACACAATTGTTGTCACTACACGGTCTTCGTAGCAGTTATACGCTCTCTGCTGTGTTTTTTTGTATCTACGGTGAAAGAAAACTATTTTCTTGAAAGTTTTCACTATTGACGCGCCTGCGCATGCAAGATGATAGAAGCGTCTGGATGCCAAATGAATAAATGTGTAGGCGGAGTCGCCCCGTCGGGATAGGCGTTCCACATCGGAGGTATGTCCCACCAGTAACAAAGGGTTCAAGCAAATTATTCATCCCTACAGATTTCCGCATAAAATAAAATAAACTGCTCTAATGTGATGCATAGGAGACGGGTCCCACATGCGTCTCTGTATTTTCTTGGCTCGAATGAGAGGACTACTAGATTTCTTCAACACGTTATGGTTTTTCTATGATAATTTTATTTCTCAAGTCTTTTCAGGACATGTTGCGCTTCGTGCCCATTTTATCTCTTCTTACATATGCAAGGAAGTACTCCAATCTGAAATTGATTCAAAATTTATGTTCCTTCCATCATTTTCCTTAAATACTCCACATGTGACATTCGGAACTTCTATATCTTACAGGATTTTCTTACTTCGTTATATAGTGTGCATTTGGTACGATTGTGAACTTCCAATGATATCAAACATTGTCTTTGGAGAACAACTCCATGATTTTAGAAGATTTAGATCACTAATAATTGAGTCATATGTAGTTTATAGAAATTTGCAACTTTTAGTGTTTCTAAGTTTGGTGTTGGTAAACATGTCAATAATTTTGGAACAGAACTCAAGGGACAGATTTATTTAAAGACTTCATTTTGAGAATATGCTGCGAAATTTATGACAAATTGTAATGTTACTTTCAATATAATCGAACATGCTTCTCCATTATCTTCAAAAAAGGAGTCAATTGGCAACTAAATGGACTATCATTCTCTACCATTTCCAAATTTACGTATGTAATAGGGATTCACAGTTCCAGGTAGGAACTTGTGTTTATTAGTACAATTTGATATATAAATATTATGATTTTATTATTACAGTTATCTTGACCAAGGAATGTAATTTATTGTGACAACAATAAATGATATTTTAGATTGTATTGTAGAATTAATCACTGCTAGTTTTTTGGTAGATAGTAATAGGTACTGTGATGGTTTTTGGTTGGTTGCCTATTTTATCTCTTCTTACATATGCAGGGAAGTATTCCAATTTGAAATTGATTCAAAATTTATATTGCTTCCATCATTTCTCTTAAATACATTTGGAATTTCTGTATCTTACAGGATTTTTTACTTCGTGATATAGTATACATTTGATACCATTGTATCCTTCCAATGCGATCAAACATTGTCTTTGGAGAAGAACTCCATGAAACTCCATGATTTTAGAAGAAGATCACTAATTGGGTCGTATGTAGAGTATAGAAATTTGCAATTTTTAGTGTAACAAATGCAGATGTTGATGAATATATCATTATTTTTGGAGAACAACTCATCAAAGACTTCATTTTGAGAAAATGTAATGTTACTTTCAATATAATCGAACATACTTCTCCATTATCTTCAAAAAAGGAATCAATTGGCAACTAAATGGACCATTAGCTTCTACCATCGAAATTTGGAGGTATGCAATAGGGATTCATAATTCCAGGTAGTAGAATGATGTTAGTACTGCTTGGTATGCAAATATTGTGATTGTATTATTACAATTATCTTGGCCAAGGAATGTGATTTGTTTTGACAACAATAAATGATATTTTAGATTGCATTGCAGAATTAAGAATTTGATTGATATTAGGAACTACTATATCTTACAGAATTTTTTACTTTATGATATAGTATGCATTTGATACGATTGTGAACTCCCAATACGATCAAACGTACCTTCCCAATGTCTTTGGAGAAGAACTCTATGAAACTCCATGATTTTTGAGGATGGTTAACCATTGCTACTTTCAAAGTTGGGTCATATACAGTCTACAGAAATTTTAAATTTTTAGTATTTATAAGTTTGGTGTTGGTGAACATATCAATATTTTTGGAGAAGAACTTAAGGCTACAGATTTCTTTAAAGACAAAGAAATTTTGAAACTTTCGACAAATGACAATTACTTTCAATAATCTTCGCTCATATTTTCCATTATCTTCAAAAAAGGAATCAAGGAGCAGCTAAATGGTTCATCAACCTCTACCATCGAAATTTGGAGGTATGGAATAGGGATTCATAATTCCAGGTAGGAAAATATTGTTGCTATTACAGCTTGATAAATAAATATTATGATTTTATTATGACAATTATCTTGGCCGAGGAATGTAATTTGTTTTGACAACAATAAATGGTATTTTAGAATTATGAACTGGTAGTTTTTTTTGTTATTGGCTAATTGAATGTTTGTAAAAACTGATAGTTACTGTGATGGTTGATGAGGATTAGTTTATGAAACATTACAAAATAAAAATACCACAGGATAATACGGGGAACGTGAGAAACAATGAATGAATGTAAGAAAAGTAAGGATCAAATATGACTAAGTATGACGTGTGTGGAATATAACCAAGTTGGATTGCAAAGAAAATTCATATAGATTCAAATAAGAAAAAAAAAATGGAAGAGGAAGAGAAACATATTTATAAAAATATAAAGAAACATAAAGGAAGTCATTGGTAACGAAGAATTAGGAAATGGTATTTCTTTAATTTATATTAAAGTCACATTTAGGTAAATACATCTGAATTATTTAGCTTTTTAGATCAGGGGCGGTAAATGAGAGAAGTCGGCATAATTAAATGGCATCTCGTAATATTTACTATCGATTTTTCAAAAATAGCTTCGTTTTTTTTGTGCACCTTGTACGTTGTGCTGGGCATATTCCCCAAGGTTATTTTTTGCTGTTCCTTCCCGCTTAATGCCGTCGTATCTTAGAGACTATTTGATCTTATAAAAATGTTATATGAGTTGGTCTATCCGGCTTTGATGGATAGTTATAAATATAAAGCCAGGTAAAACCTTTGCAGCGGTTACATAGGCGTACCAAATTTAAGTAAAAACCTTTTATCGATGAAAATAAAATTACACATATGTATGTCCAGAAGTGTTGTGATATATATTAAGAATGGTCAGTGCGGACAAAAATAAAATTGAAATGTCCTGTCAAATTTTTTTGTACAGCTGTTTTTTTGAAGTTAAACCTTGAAGGAGGTTTTTCGGTAAGAGTCTGGAAACTGTGGATATAATTTTAATGAAATGTGAACAGCGTACTTATACATAAGTAATAATAGGATATAGCTATATATGTAAACCAGGGATGGACTACTCCAAAGTAACGTACCCTTAAGCTTTGATACGCCTCTTTTTTTTGCAGCGCACTATTATTTATTTATGAATAAATATGGTATATTTCATTCACAAACAAAATATGTTTTCCAGAAACACGCTTAAAAATGTATAAACCTTGAGAGCTTTCACTGGATATAAAATAATATAAATCATTAGAATATTGGAGACCCCTATCAACAAGTGACGCCGCTGGCGTAGCCTATAACTATCTGTGGATAATCCTCTTATACCTATATCCTGTCGACAGGCAGATTCTTGCTTTGGTTTTACGTACGCTTTAATATATTAAACTCATCTTGAGGTAGTGACTTCGAGATCGGATAGGGCTTCCAGCAAATAAGCTGTTAGAGTTAGAAAAGAAGATAAATGAATCCATATTTCGTGTTTCTCGTAAGGTTTTAGAATGTAAGTTAGTGGTATATTCTTAAAAAGTATATATCCAAAGCGTTTAAAGCTTTTAATATATTTATGTAATAATTAATGCAATAAATTTAAAAGTTAGCATAAAAAGAAAATTGAATTGAGAGAAATTTTGGAGACTTTATTAAAATATGCGAAGTATAATAAAAAAAAAATTATTTCGCACCTTGCAAGCAGCTTACTACATGTCAGTTAGTGCAGGATTTCATTTTCCTAATTTTGTAAATTTTCACTTCACTTTCGAAAAATTTCTCTTCGCTTTTGAAACATGCTACTTCAGTTTAATTATGTCCTCATTATTTTTACAAAAAAAAAACAATGCACAATTTTTTTCCAAATACTTATTTGACTTATTTTATTAAAAAAAAAATCACCGAAATTTACTATTATATTCCATCAAAACAACAAAATATAAAGCGGAAACAGTATTTCCAAAAATAATAAGTTAAGACATGTTGTTTTGTGAAATTTGGTGTGGAAATTCTGAAAAATATCCTACAGGGATATATATTGTGGGTGTAATCCATTATTTCGTAAAGTTTAATAAAAAAGTGCACAAAAAAATAACGTAGAAGTTGAAAAACCGTTGACACAACATGAATGGAAAATGCGATTTGTCACTTAGATAGAGTTACGATTTAAAGTGTTAAAATGTTTTATAAGTATTATAATATGCTTGTCATTCTAAAAATTTAAAATATATCGGACAGATTATGAATGCGAAATACGTTTTGTTAATTCTTCCAGTATTGGTTACAACTAATTTCACAACATCTTGTCGAGGTAAATCTTTCTAAAAATAAGTGCTTCGTATAAATACTTAAATCTGAAGACAAAGCTTTTAACAATAACTCCTAAATTACGGTAGTTAAGTCTCTGATAAGGATTAGGAGAGGCAAATAATTACATAATGTAAAAGTAAATCCGCACCATAAGACAATGTCTAGAAACTGGCAGGTAGATTTAGATTGAAAATGTTTAAATATAAAATAATCTGTAGTTTACACAGCATTCATTATCATTCTGATGAAGTGCGCTAATCTTTTTAAAATAAATTTATACGTGGCTTATATCGATTTAAATTCGAGTTTTTTTGTTGAACTGATTTAAGATAAGCGATCTTCGATTAGCAAAACATCCACTTGAGTATTAACCTTAATTATCGATTACGTCCTTTGATGTTCCACCGTTTAGAACTTCTAAATTCACTCTAAATGATAATAGATTTATATTAAAAGATAATCTCGATGTCCAATTTTTACAACAGCGCACGTTAATCTATAATACTTATTATTTTTGGAAATGATGCAACACATTGTTTTCTTCTCTGTGTCCTGCTGCGTACTGATATATATTCATAAAATTTGTTAAATTTCTTTAAAAATAGACAAGAAGTCTATTTAGACATACAAACGAGTTGTATTTAGAAAATATGATCAGAGCTATTTATAGAAATAAATAATGAAATTTTTCAAAAGTGGAGGGAAATTTTCGGAAATTGAACCGGAATGCAAGAGGTGAGATCTTTTAGCTCTTGTGTTTCGCCACTGGTATATGAGGAAAATAATTTACTTGATATGCATTTGAAGCACGAAGATAAAAAGTATTGGTAATCTTGATTATCGATGAAAGGTACATCATATATACATTATTTTTTAATAAGATAAGTATAGGATTTAATAATAAGTACTCTAAAAAAAACCTCTTGTACTGCGGCTTAAATTCTGGATAAATAAGTATTTGGAAAATTGCCAACAAGGTGTTTTAAAAAATAATTAGGAAATTAGCCCAATCCTAATGGCTTGTGGTTTCCGAAAATTGGATTACTTAACTTTCTAAATCTTAAACCAGGTACTAAGTTAAGAATAATTGAATAAAGGGCAACTTCAGACTAATGTTATAGCTATTAAATTTAACATAATTAAAATAGTATTACCTAAAGTTTTATTGCGTTCTTTCATTCTTTATTAGATATACGTCCAGTGTGGTAAAATATGTCTAAGTAAAATATACATTTCATACCTTAGAGACCTTATATGTGCACATAGCAGGCAAATGATTTGATTATCCGATTATGGTGGATTAAGAACGTCTTAGAAAGTAACATTTTATAAATCTGTCCTTGGTTGTCGATAATATACATAGGTCTTTAAAGGGGTTATTAGAGACTGGTGAAAACTCTGTCGATTTTTATTTTATTTGTCTCCTTTTACTTTCGTTCTACCTCCTGGAGACTTGTCTTTAGTTGTTTTGCTTCACATTGGTGCATACATATAGTTCAGTAAATGATTATACTTTCTTAGCAAGTACATCACTATGACTATATACACTGCAAAAAACGTTTGTTACCATAACATAACCTCTTGTGTAAAATAAGTAAATTGAAAACAAAATAAATTTTATTAAACTGATGCGTCATTACACTAATTTATTAAATGGAAACGAACATTTGTCTGAGTGTATGAAAACATTAATATCTAATGCCATACCAGTATATGAAAGCGAAAATAATTGAAAATTTTCTGATTCATTGTAAACAATGTGTTGCATTAATCGATAAATTTTGTGATATGTCATTTTTTGTTAATAGGAATAACCTCGTCGTAAGTAATCTGTGACATTTTTCGGATAAGTGGCACCGACAAGCAATTGTTTCACAAATATATTTTCGTAGAGGTGGGATACGGGATGATTACAAAGTAAATGTCAACAAAATTATCATATTTATTATAATAATAATAGTTAATCAGTGAACACTCGAGATTCATATATTATACTAATCGCTAAGTCTTGTAACTTATTATCAGCGGTTAATAAATCAATCTTTTGATTAACAAGAAAGTTATCTCAACAATATTATTTTATTCTGTACGTACAAAACACCTATTATACGTTAATATTAAATAAATAAAAATGTAGTAAAGTGACAAAAAATAAAAAATGTAGATTCGAAAGTGTAGAGAATTTTTTCTAAATACAATTTTCTGCTGTTTTGTAATAATTTCAGTGTAAATATTAAGTAAATTAGAATATTTAAACAAGATAACAATGCAACAAATTTGGCAATTAAGTTTTTACAAGTAAAAAAGCAAATTCAAATGCTCGAAAGTATAGTGAAATTTTCCTAATTTGTATAGCTATTGATATTATATGTTCCTGACGGTTTTAGTGTCGATATGAATTAAATAAAATATATTTTTTTATAAGTTAATAATGCGGCTAGAGTGTCTAAATGTCCATAGTGAGACATTTTCCTATGTAAAATTTGATGTTTCCGGAAAATATTCTATATTTGTTAACAATGCAGTAACAATATTATTTTATTCCGTACATACAAAACACCTATTATTAGTAACGTAACGTCAATATTAAATAAATAAAAATGTAGATTCGAAGGTGTAGAGAATTGTTTCTATATTTCAATTGCTATTGTTTTATCTTATTTCTATGTTTTTTAGTGTCAGTATTAAATAAACAAACACATATTAACACTGTAACTAAGTGTACTATTATTATTAAATATAATAAACATGCAAATATTCAAAAGTGTAGAGAAATGTTTATAAATACAATTTTCTGCTGTTTTGTATTAATTTATGATCTTTCAGTGTCAATATTAAGTAAACTGAAGTATATTAAACAAGTTAACAAGATAAAGAAATTGGCAATTAAGCGTTTACAAATAATAATAGAAATGCAAATGGTCGAAAGTGTAGTGATATTTTCCAATTCCTTCTGTTTATTCATATTATACAATTTCTAGCTTATTTAGTGTCGATATTAGTAAAATATTCTATATAGTTTAACAATGCAATGATGTTCGTAGTTAAATTGTTAAAATACTGGAAATATGTAGGGTTCGAAAGTGTAGAGAATTTTTTCTATATTTCAATTTATATTGTTTTACATTATTTCTATGTATTTTAGTGCCACTATTAAATAAATTAAAATATATTATCACTGTAACTAAACCAGTACTACTATTATTAAATAATAATAAACATGTAAATATTCAAAAGTGTAGAGACATTTTTCTAAATACAATTTTCTGCTGTTTTGTAATAATTTCAGTGTCAATATTAAGTAAATTAGAATATTTAAACAAGATAACAATGCAAAAGAAATTGGCAATTAAGTTTTTACAAGCAATAAAGCAAATTCAAATGCTCGAAAGTATAGTGAAATTTTCCTAATTTTTATAGTTATTGGTATTATATGTTCCTAACGGTTTAATTAAATAAAATATATTTTTTAATAAGTTAATAATGCGGCTAGATCACTATTAAATTTAAAAAAATAAAAATGAGTGTCTAAATGTACATAGTGAGACATTTTCCTATGTAAAATTTGATGTTTTCGGAAAATATTCTATATTTGTTAACAATGCAGTAACAATATTATTTTATTCCGTACATACAAAACACCTATTATTAGTAATGTAACGTCAATATTAAATAAATAAAAATGTAGATTCGAAGGTGTAGAGAATTGTTTCTATATTTCAATTGCTATTGTTTTATATTATTTCTATGTTTTTTAGTGTCAGTATTAAATAAACAAACACATATTAACACTGTAACTAAGTATACCATTATTATTAAATATAATAAACATGTAAATATTCAAAAGTGTAGAGAAATGTTTATAAATACAATTTTCTGCTGTTTTGTATTAATTTATGATCTTTCAGTGTCAATATTAAGTAAACTAAAGTATATTAAACGAGTTAACAAGATAAAGAAATTGGCAATTAAGCGTTTACAAATAATAATAGAAATGCAAATGGTCGAAAGTGTAGTGACATTTTCCAATTCCTTCTGTTTATTCATATTATACAATTTCTAGCTTATTTAGTGTCGATATTAGTAAAATATTCTATATAGTTTAACAATGCAATGATGTTCGTAGTTAAATTGTTAAAAGTAATACTGGAAATATGTAGGGTTCGAAAGTGTAGAGAATTTTTTCTATATTTCAATTTATATTGTTTTATATTATTTTTATGTATTTTAGTGCCAGTATTAAATAAATCAAAATATATTATCACTGTAACTAAACCAGTACTACTATTATTAAATAATAATAAACATGTAAATATTCAAAAGTGTAGAGACATTTTTCTAAATACAATGTTCTGCTGTTTTGTAAAAATTTCAGTGTCCTATTATGTAAATTAGAATATTGAAACAAGATAACAATGCAAAAGAAATTGGCAATTAAGTTTTTACATGTAATAATGCAAATTCAAATGCTCGAAAGGGTAGTGAAATTTTCCTAATTTTTCTATTTATTGATATATGTTTCTGACGGTTTTAGTGTCGATATGAATTAAATAAAATATATTTTTTAATAAGTTAATAATGCGGCTAGATCACTATTAAATTCTAAAAAATAAAAATTAGTGTGTAAATGTCCTATGTAAAATTTTAATGTTTCCGGAAAATATTCTATATTTGTTAACAATGCAGTAACAATATTATTTTATTCCGAGCATACAAAACACCTATTATTAGTAACGTAACGTCACTATTAAATAAATAAAAATGTAGATTCGACGGTGCAGAGAATTGTTTCTGTATTTCAATTGCTATTGTTTTATATTATTTCTATGTTTTTTAGTGTCAGTATTAAATAAACAAACACATATTAACACTGTAACTAAGTATACTATTATTATTAAATATAATAAACATGTAAATATTCAAAAGTGTAGAGAAATGTTTATAAATACTATTTTCTGCTGTTTTGTATTAATTTATGATCTTTCAGTGTCAATATTAAGTAAACTAAAGTATATTAAACAAGTTAACAATATAAAGAAATTGGCAATTAAACGTTTACAAATAATAATAGAAATGCAAATGATCGAAAGTGTAGTGATACTGGAAATATGTAGGGTTCGAAACTGTAGAGAATTTTTCCTAATATAATTTTCTCGTTTCCTATTATTTATTTATGATATTTTTATTGTTGACATTAAATTAATAAAAATATATGAGAAAAGTGATAATGCAGTTAAATTACTTTTATTAGAAATATAAACAAACGTAAAATATTCAAAATTGTACAGAAATTTTTCTAAATACAATTTTATGTTGTTTCATACTGATATATGACATTTTATGATCAATATTAAAAATATATATAAGCATACGAAAAACAATGTTGAATATGTAAAAATTCAGAATTATAGAGAAATTTTTCTAAACACAGTTTTCTCTTATAGTAATTTCTTTAAGTTATTTAACAGTAAAATAATTTGTTCTTTGTTATACATTTTATTCATAGCTCATGCCTTCTTTTATTAGTACTAAATTAAGCGTTTGTTCTATTTTAGTTTAGTCAGTCGGCAAGAGCAACGGTTGGCAAAGCAGAAATGGAAAGTGAAATTAGTAAAACGCCCTCTTGGTTGGTCCCTTTTATCACAAATGTATCGGTAACAGGAGGAAGTTGCTCCTATCGATACAGGAACAGAACTGGCCTCTTCTCTAATCGACCTTGGAGTATATGGTATGTATGTCACAAATAATTTTACAAAATTCACTTGAAACGGATAGAAATGTTGCATCTATATGACAAACGTTTAAATTAAACAAACGTAGTCGTTGCGTTTGCATTCAATATTTGAAACAGGATTACGTTTAAAGTTATTTAATTCCCAAAATGGATGTATGTCGAGTGCACGCAAAAAAAAATAACAACTTAACTTCGACACAAAACACAATCGACGTGATAACTTCAACACAATCAGAAATAAAATGTAGAAACGGATATTTTGCTTACTTGGACTACTTCTCACATTATAATTTACCAAGATTTTGGTTTATGTGAGATAATAGTTTTGTTCGCGCATCCCCAGAATCAGGTTTCCAATCGTCAGGTGCATGCGCATGCTAACTAAAACATCGCGCAATATGCTTTATTTTAAGAATATACGCAAATATTTCAAAAAATGTATATAACATGCAAAATATGTGCTTTGCATATGCTTATTGATACGTCTGCTATTATGCGAATGGAAACGGGCGTCCGCCCGGTAGGATCGAAGGCGGCGAGTTATGTCGCAGAGTATCGCAAGACACAAGTCAACCCTTCTTAAAATCCATTAGCCTCTAGTAATAATGTCCGAAGTCTCACAAAGAGCGATTCAGGCCGTCTAAGAGCCATAGCGGGACTTATTATCACTGTACGCTATGCAACAATTAGTTGGAAAGACTAAGTATATTACTCACTACTTACCTAAGGGCTTTAAACTCCAAAACTTAATTTACGCGAATGTAGTGCGTATAACGTCTACTTAAATTCGGCCAGGAAATTTTACCGGGCACATTGACCCGATATTACACCGAAAAAGAAATTTGGTACCTGTAAAAAATTTTGTTTCATTGAAATAAATTGTTTGTTTGTATAGGGCCAAACAAATATTTATTTTCTGATATCAAATAATTTTTTTGAAAAAATATAGTTATTTTGTGTAAAAAAAAAACATTTGTTTAAATTAAAAATTATTTCCCTTTCAATAATACACTTCTGGTGTTGATTTAATTATACAGTGCTTTCGAAAAGTAACGAATAAATTCATTATTTTTGAAATTGAGAAATTTTCGAAAAAATCCCCTGGCACGTCGATTTTGTTTTTAAAAAAGGCAGTTTTTGACATACGACCCACATTTGTGACGTCATCGTTGTTCGAGATATGACGTCATCGACAATTTTTTTAAATAGCAACCCCCAGTTTTGACCATGCCATCTGAAAGAGCGTGTCATTCTACATACAAAATTTCAAGAAAATAATGTTTGAAGATTTTAATATTTAATTTTCACAATACTGAAAATGATAATTATGTAAAAAATCGGCTAAATTAAATGTTGAAATTGTGCACCGTTGGCTGCCTGACAGTAGCCAAGACGATTAATAAATTCTTTTTAGACATTATCAATAACAGGAGGTATACGATGTATTTCGTGACGAATTCTTGCTTTTAAATATTCTAAATTAACCGGTCTAGTAACGTATACTTTGCTTTTTAAGTATCCCCACAAGAAATAATCTAGGGGTGTCAAATCAGGCGATCTGGCTGGCCACTCAATCGGCCCCCTTCTCCCTATCCAATGATTCGGGAACAGCTCATCTAAATAAGCACGGACAGGTGTTGCATAATGGGGTGGTGCACAGTATTGTGAAAATTAAATTTTAAAATCTTCAAACACTATTTTCTTGAAATTTTTGTTATGTAACACCCTAATTTTTCATGATGTATGTATGTAGAATGACACGCTCTTTCAGATGGCATGGTCAAAACTGGGGGTTGCTATTTAACAGCTATGACGTCACAAATATGGGTCGTATGTCAAAAAGTGCCTTTTTTAAAAACAAAATCGACGTGCCAGGAGATTTTTAGGAAAACTTCTCAATTTAAAAAATAATGAATTTATTCGTTACTTTTCGAAAGCACTGTATTGTGATAAAACAATATTGGTATATTTCAAAGAATTTGGTTCCAGTTAAAAATCTGCTTATTTAAGTCAACAACTTATTCCTCCGACCAGTATTGAATTACATCTGAGAAATCTATAACAAATAGTCAACGTATACCGGTTTCGAGCTTATTAGGTCTCATCAGTACGCCACATGTGAGTGGTGAGCATTTTTGAATTAAATAAACGCATTATTTGATTCAAAATGCACATTAATTTCAATCAAAAATCATTTTTTGTTTTAAAACGTTATTTTTGTACACACATTGTTTAGGAAAATATATATTTATTTGAAAATCATTTTTTTAAATATTCATATGTTCAAATGGAATACCTATTTGTTTCATTTAAACAAATACGAAAAAATTAAATTTTCTCACCAAATAAATCAATTTATTTTTGGCAAAAGAGTGAGCATTACATCAAAAAATATTTGTTTCCCTGCAAAAAAATGTTTTTTCAGTGTATACGCGACGATTTATAAAAATATTTTTTTTATTCAATTAATCAATATTTTTCATCACTAATTAACTAATTGTACAGGGTGTTTTTATATTTAAATAATATTAAAGGTTTCGATGAGTGATATATACATAACTACAATTTTTCAAAAACAAACATTAGTGAAATATCGGTAAATTTAAAATTGCATATATTTTACAATAAATTCGGCCGTATTTTACAAGGAACGAACCCGAACGCGTTCATCTAAGAAGTAAATCGTGGCACAGGCGCCGTTCGAGCCAATCATATAAATGAAAACCTGATATTGTATACGTAAAGTGTATATTTCGAAAGATTTTGTGGGATCGAATTGATTTGTAGTTTGGAAATAGCATTGTTCCTGTTCAGTTCCTTTAAGATGGTATATAATGGATACAAAACTCCCCAGGAGGGTAGTTGTTCGTAATATATTCATTTTAAATGTGATGGTAAATCTGTAAGTCGAGTAGAACCCCATATGTTATTAGAGGGCCTCTATAATAATTTTGAGACAGAGCGTATTTCACTGATTTAAATCACTCTGTGTTCTCCAATATGGATCAATAATAAATATATAAATTAATTAAAATATAGCAAATGTAATGTTTATTGTTTATATCCGAAATTTCATAGGTAGACATGATCATTATATTAAACCTAGCGCATCCACCATATTTTTAAAATTAAGATTAAGGTTGCGGTATTCTAAATAAGAAAGTACCTCGATCGTTGACGACAATGATATAACACTGTGTACCGGGAAGTGCTGGATATCTAGCGGAGAAAACTTGAACTGCAAATATTTAAAGAATGTCACAGTTGTAGTGCAGAAAATAACGGGTGGCCGAAACTGAGTTTGAAGGTCATGCGTTCGATCCTGCGACAAAATATTTACAACATTTTTATTAATTGAAAGTTCGTTGGATTTAGAAAGGTATGTATATCATTATTTGTAAATTGAATTAAAGTAATAATTAAATAATAGGTACTTAATAATTATATATTTATCTGTAACAGGAACAGGGGAGGGGATTCGAATTTTTAATTTATCAAATTTTAGGAATACACAATAGTTATTTATGCAACAAGTACAAAAAGTAAGTGTTTATTGCGCGCGACGTGAAATTGTCCTACGAGGCCGTCAGGCCGAGTGGACAACACGTGTTTATGTTGTTGTTTTGTGTTTTTCTTCAGTTTTTAGTGCCATTTTTAATTTTTTTGTATATGCTGTCTAGTTACGTATTATCCAAATTTATAAAAAAATAAATCAGGATAAGCGTCAAATTAACGTGATTGCAAAGAAACATTAGTGAAGGGAACAAAATTTAAAGAAAAACGATATACTTACAATAAAGTTATTAGAAAACATTAACTTAAAATAATTTCTTAGACGCCTTGGAACTCGAACGAAAATTTTATAGAACAGTGTGATAGTAATTTTTCATGTAAACTGAACTCTCGAAAATCATATCCGAACAACCCTGTATAATGTAAATATATTTTTAATTCATTATTTATCCCTTTTATAATAGGTATTTAATAATGAATAGTGAGACAATTCACAGAAGACAAACAGCAATATACTTTTTGAAAAATTTGTGTACCTGCAAAATAAAAGATAATAGTAAAAACAATCGGTTTATGTTTCAACCTTACCCTGATATCTATTACATCTTTATTTGTGTGGTGGGTTTAAAATATGTAAGCAAACTTATACGGTAAAAATTAGATGTCAAAATATATTGCTGAGATCCAATTTACCTAAATGTCAACCTCCAACGAGTTACAGTCCTTTACAAGACGAATGCTAATAAATGTTTTAAAGTAAATGTTAAAAAATCCCCTGACGGCATGAGAACAATGTACACTAATATACAGGTAAGCGTCATTTGTTTTCTGCATCCCTGTATACTCCATATTACGATAGCCAGCAGTATCAGTGGACAGATAATTTAACTGTAAGATTTTCCTTTTGAAATTTATAATTTTGAAGTGGTTGTCATTTCACTTTAAAAATTTTGAAATTCTGTCAATTTTGAGATTTTTGACTACATTTTTTTCAACACCCTGTATTTTAAAATTTGAATCAGATCGATTTAATTCTCTGAATTTTGCAGGAGTTTGGTTTGGTGTTTTAAACACCTGTATTTTTTCGTTAACAGTGTTCCCATAGCCCTTAGTTAATATTAAAGAGATTTTTTTAGTTCCCATAATTTTGAGGTGTTTTTAAAGGTCAAATTTTTCTCATAACTGCATACAGATCGTCTTTCGCACGTTCAATAACCGTTCCGAATTGGAAAAATCGAAAATTTATATCAATAACAATGCAATCAAATGCATGTGGTATGTTTAATTCGTCTTGATTTCTAATATAATACTTAATTCCAAATTTCGGTCGCCCTGTAAACAGAATTTACTTTACCGCCACCTCTTAGTCAGAGGCTGAACTATTTATTGCTAAATTGTGTCAAATTTTTATAGTTTGTGACAGACTTCTAGATAATGAAGTTGGCCTAACTTGCTGAAAAAATAACCCTTATGGAAAAATGCAAATAAATTTTTAGGTACTGAAATTTATCAAACTAACTACTTTTTAAAATTGATATATAGTTCTAAATATTCCTATAACATAAACTTACTTAGTGTTACATTTAAAATTGTTTATGTTTATGTATATGCACGATAAATTAATTGATAAAAATGTGACATTAGGTTAACAGGAAAGACCAATATGAAAATACGTTTTTTAAAAGTTAAAACTTTGTTTAAACTATATTTAAATAGTAATAATGAATAGACAGATCTTTAAAGATTCTATTTGTGTGGTTATTTTTGTTCTTCGAGCTTTATTTTTTGAGATTTCAGTACCTAAAAACTACAAATACGGGTCATATTTTGCCAGAAATACGGCGACCTTAAAGTGCTGTTGTGTGATATATACAGACACATATAGGTGCGTGCAGGGGGTCCCAAAATATTACAATTTAATCAAACATACTTATATACACATGTACAGAGGCGGAGATACAGGGTTTCAAAATGGGGCCAAATATTTGGAAAAAAATACATATCTCTCATCAATCCAAATCTTGAGGCAATAGCTCTTGCACTTTTTGAACAGAAATAAAACAATTTTATTACTAACTGTCAAATTTTGAAGACAAAGCCTACTACTGACTTTTCGATTTCTTCTAATTAACACTATTAAAATCTTGTTTTCATTAACGTGTTTTTTCATGAACAGTTTTTTGAAATTTTACAAGACTAAAAGTTTTAAATTAAATTCTGCACGGGATGTTATCATTAAATCCAATCAATGGGAAAAAAGTTTGGTATAATTTTAGGAGTGACTCTCCCTCAATGAACACCTTGTAGTGTTTCAATTTACTTGAACTCATAGTCAAAGAAGGCCAATAATAAACTTAAAGCATGTACCAAATTTGGTTATTCCAAGTCAAAGTAACTCATAAATATTTTTTTTTTCGAAATATTTGGCCCCCCTTTGAAGGCCTGCAACTCCACCTGTTGTTTAATTTGCAATATTTTGGGACCCCCTGCATGCACCTGCTCTGTGTCGGTTCTTATGCAGAACACTCTGTATATTTAAAGGGTATTCTATTATCTTTTCAACGCCATCAAAGTAGGGTGCATACCATGTCAAGGTCGGAGAATGTATAATAATCTCAATAATATCATCAAAAGCACTACTAGAGACCCAAGCACCTGATTTGGTCAACATCAATTAAATATAATTGAATTACTCTCCATATTTAAGGGTTGGTTATGCTCTAATATGGTGAAAAGCAAAAGGGTCGCGATATCATCTTTAAATATACAAACATTGCCTTATATCGATCCCATCCGCTGCTTTAGAAGGCATAAATCAATTAAATTGTCGTTTTCCAAATCCTGCTACGGTCTATTTACTCAAGGCATCATCCAAGTAGATAATATATTTCCTTTAATTGACTTAGAATATCGAGACGCATAGACAAAAGTTTTGCGCCTACTAATTTGTAGGATTAAAAATTGATATTGGAACAGCGTTATATAAGAAGCCATATTTCACATTTCACAATCTGAAACAACGTAAATGCTTATGAGCAAAATGGGATACACACTTAGTATCTCATAAGTACAGGTCTAAGTATATATTTCTGAAAATTCATTAATTCGACGTTTAAATTTTTGGATAATTATAGTTTTCTTCTATAATTTTTTAGAACATTATTTTTATACATTTAAATCTGTTTTGAGAAAAATTAAAAATATGCAACTTACTTCAATTGCTAGCAACATTGGTTGCATACTGTCAGCATAGGTCAACATATTTCCATTAGTTAAGTAATAATTATTTATAAACTAATTTAATTTTTATTACCAAATTAAATTTGACTACGAGATTAGTGCTGTGATAATTGCAGTGCTCTAGCTTCAATCTGAATGATGTTTAAGCTTAAAGAATTAATGCAAAATCGAAAGTCCAGTTCTTTGTCAAAATAAAATGATATTTAATAGGTATTTACCTTTCTTTGTCAAGTAGTGACTCTTCTACAGGGTGTTAAAAAAAGAGTGTAAAATATTTCAGTAGGTAATAGTATGAATCAAAATAAGCAGAAAAGTCTTAATAAACATGGGTCCGCAAAGTAACGGTAAAAAAGATATGGACCACTATTCGTTTTTCAAATATTTTATTTTATTAGAAATAAACCGACAAAGGAAGATTTTAATAAACAAAAAACAAAGTTACAGAAGATGTACAAAGTGCCCTCCGTCCATTTCCAAGCAGGCACGACATCTTCGTCTCAACGATATTCGAACTCTTTCGAAAACACCCTCCTTGGTTTGGATGTTTTGACACTTTTGATTAATCCATAGCTGCAGCTTTTCCAGGCTATTTACAGGAGTACTATGCACTAATGTTTTCAAATATCCCCAAACAAAGAAATCTAGAGGGTTCAGATCAGGCGATCTTGGAGGCCATAAAACAGGTACGGCTCTTCCTACCCATCTATGTGGAAAAGTTTGGTGTAAATGCTCTCTAACGGCCATGGAAAAATGAGCTGGAGCACCATCATGCTGGAACCACATTTGTTGCCTCTGATTCAAAGGAATGTCTTCCAAAAACTCATACAGTGCGTTCTGCCGAAAGTTGAGGTAAGCAGCGCCTGTTAATCGGTTTGGTAAAACAACAGGACCTATAAACCTGTCACCTACAATACCCATCCAAATGTTTAATGAAAAACATGCCTGATGTACAGATTCTATTAGAGCATGAGGATTTTCGTCGGCCCAAATATGCGTATTGAGAAAATTAAACACTCCATATCTTGTGAATCTGGCCTCATCAGTAAAAAGAATGTTTGCAAGAAAACGAGGGTCTTCAGCATCATGACGTAGAAACCAGCGGCAAAAAACCAAACGTGCTTGATGATCATTTATTGGATTTAAGGCCTGTACTTGTTGCACATGGTATGGATAAAGCAGTTGCTCGTGAAGGATTATCCAAACAAGACGACCACTAATTCCTACCTCGGCTGATATTCTCCGCACACTCGTACCTGGATTCTGCTCCACCAGTGCTAGAATTTCTTCTTCTGCTCTAGGAGTGGATACCGACCTTGGTCTTCCGGATAAATGGCACTGTTTGCTCAAGGAACCGGTATCACGCAATCTTTGGTGAATTCTTCCAAACATGCGTTGTGAAGGAATCTGACGATTTGGATAAGCGTCAACATAAAGACGTCGCGCTTCGGTGGCGTTCCCATTAGCACGACCATACATGAAATGCATATCTGTTAATTCTGCGTTAGAGTAACCAGCCATAGCGAAAGAAAACTTGTGCACTGAGAACAACTGTCAAATACGTACTGTTTATTTCACAAAACATCAACCAACTATTATAAGAAAATACACAACGTTTTTGCAAAATAAAAAAAGGCGCTAAAAAACATAAAACATTCCATATCTCCGCAACCGTTACTTTCCGGACCCATGTTTATTGAGACTTTTCTGCTTATTTTGCTTCATACTATTACCTCCTTAAATATTTTACACTCTTTTTTAACACCCTGTATAGTAAATTATATAATAGAAAATCTAGTGGTTTTTTTATGTCGGCGCCTTCGCCATATTTTTAAAACAATTCTCGAAGTCACCTTTAATCGAATTTATAAATTGTTGCTTTATTTTTTTGTAGAAATAAAAAAAATGTTATTAATATGCATGATAATGAATTATGATAAGAATTTTCTCTTGTTTGATAGTTTAAAATATTTTTGATGTTCTGCGTAAATAAGACTTTAATGCCTTGATATAGCGTTTTGTACTTTAAAAATGTTACTTGCATTTCACAATACGCAAATTAAATTGGGCTTAAATTTTTGTAAATTTTTAATGAACTTGTGCGTAATTATTTATTAATCTGAAATTCGTTTGCGGTCTTAATTGGGTTGGGTATTAATGCCAAATAACGACGAGCGTGTTTATGACTCCTCAAGCAAGATATAAAGTACGTAATTATTTACTAAAAATGTATCGAAGGATTAAGGCTTCTTTTTAAAGGTATGAATATACTTTTTTTTCTCAGAGGAAATCGGATTGTGTATAATTTGAATAAGAAATGTTAAATGACAAAGTGCACTGAACTGAAATCTTAGCAATTAGTTCTTTGAAAGAATATTTTCTTTACGCTTTTTGCTGTTCCAGAAGGAGATTTTTATGATTCGACGGCAAATCATTAGTAAGGTTTAGCAGTGATTATTTGAATACTTTGAAGTTGAAAGATGGTATTTAAAAGGACGGTAGGCAATAAGAGAGTAAAATCACTGTATATAAAATTTCAGACTTATCGTGGTATGTCATTTTACACGTTTTAGAAAAATAGTGCACTATGCAGATGGAACAATCTAATTATTTATTACTTAATAAGGACTCAAAATACTGAGTATTTATTACTTAATAAGGACTCAAAATACTAATCAACAGATGCATAAAAAGTATGCAGTCACAATGCCACTTACGTTACAGAAGCTTACACACAGAAAACTAATTGATATACAGGGTGTCCCAAAATTAGCCTGCCAAAAATTAACTGTGGATTCTACGATAAAAAATAAGAAAAAAAGTTATATAATGATATGTCCATAGACGCCCCCTAACGGAGATACGGCCTCTTAAATGGGGACCTCAAAATTTGATATTTCCCAAATATTTCCAAAAGGCATCAAGATAAAGTAATCAAATGTGAAAATGAGAATCACAATTAGATCGCGAATCTAATGTTCTGAAAATAATTCCTCATAATTGGTCATAGGCGTGCCAAACTAGAAAGTCAATTGGTAAATATTGCTCTAACTTTCTTGTATCTCAAGATTTTCGTCGTCAGATGAAAACATTAAAAATGTGAGTCTATTTTACATGAAAAAGGTACTCCTATTTCAATCCGATAAACTGCTATTTTTTCGAGTAATCTTAATTTAAAAATTTAAAAAGTTTAAGATGGATGAATTTTAATATAGCATATTAATACTTCAAAAATGTTTAAAAACATATATGTAATATGTGCCAAATAAACTGACAGATAATTTTTCAAAGCCAGTGCAAGAGTACCTTTTTTTTTAAATTTTTCAACGTCATAACTCCTTTATTATTCGACGCAGGGCGACGCGGTTTGTTTCATTCGAAAGCTCTCTCGAAATGCTAATTTGACCTGTCTTTTAGTTTTTCCGTGTCTGCAATCGTTCGAGAGTTACGGTCGATCGAAGTTGGTGGATTTTTCTCACCAACTGCAGCCGTCGAGCACAAAACCGACGCCACCGACGCCGATACCGCTTACAAAATAGCGTCTGCAGCATCCTTAACGGTATTTTAGCCGGTCTCAATCGATACATTATCGCGTGGACATTTTTGAAGAAATTTTTATAAGGTAAATTTTCAAAAACGATTTTTTTCTGAAAAATTTTTCGGGCAACAACCGGTCTCAGCAGGTCGGGAATGAATCCCCCTATACATTCCTCCCTGGTGTTTCTAAGAGGTACCTGGAGCGGTTTTGCTCTAAAACGAACGGTTTTCGAGATATTTGGAATTTTCTAAAATTATAGGCTATTTTCGGGACGTCATAACTCCCTTATTATTCGACGCATGGGGACGCGGTTTGTTTCATTCGAAAGCTCTCTCGAAATGCTAATTTGACCTGTCTTTTAGTTTTTCCGTGTCTGCAACCGTTCGAGAGTTACGGTCGATCGAAGTTGGTGGATTTTTCTCACCAACTGCAGCCGTCGAGCACAAAACCGACGCCACCGACGCCGATACCGCTTACAAAATAGCGTCTGCAGCGTCCTTAACGGTATTTTAGCCGGTCTCAATCGATACATTATCGTGTGGAAATTTTTGAAGAAATTTTTATAAGGTAAATTTTCAAAAACGAATTTTTTCTGAAAAATTTTTCGGGCAACAATCGGTCTTAGCAGGTCGGGAATGAATCCCCCTATACAATCCTCCCTGGTGTTTCTAAGAGGTACCTGGAGCCGTTTTGCTCTAAAACGAACGGTTTTCGAGATATTTGGATTTTTCTAAAATTATAGGCTATTTAAAATGGGCAAAAAGTGGAGCAAAAAATCAATTTTTGTCAGGAACATAAAAACAAAATCTTAAAATACATGTTTTAATTTCTTTACAAAAATTTATATGCTGCATTTTGTTGTGGTTTCTGGGTGGCCATGTTGATGTGAGCAACAACAAAAATATACTCCTAGCCCCAGACGGTACAATATAACGCCTGAGAACTAGAAACATACATCTTCGAAAATTGCTCCTTTGGTGCAGTTTCCCAGAAAAATCCTTCTGAATATAAGAAATCAGAAGTTTAGTTGCAACAATACCAAGTTGGAAATAATAATATCTGTATAAATAAATATATAGCTTTTCTAAGAGGTACCTGGAGCCGTTTTGCTCTAAAACGAACGGTTTTCGAAATATTTGGATTTTTCTAAAATTATAAGCTATTTTCGGGACGTCATAACTCCCTTATTATTCGACGCAGGGGGACGCGGTTTGTTTCATTCGAAAGCTCTCTCGAAATGCTAATGGCAAAGACCTCGAGACATGAAAAAGTTATAGCAATATTTATCCAATAACCCCGTCCGTTTACCACGCCTATGACTAATTATGGTATTATTTTAGAACATTAGATTCGCAATCTAACTGCGATTCTCAATTTTAAATTTAATTACTTTATCTCGAACCGTTTTGAAAATATTTGGAGAAAATCCATTTCTGGGGTCACCCTTTAAAGAGCAATAGCTCCGTTAGGGGCGTCTACTTATGATTATATAACTTTTTTTCTTATTTTTGTCCGTAGAATCTACAGATAATTTTGGTAGGTTTATTTTGGGACACCCTGTGTATATGTTTCAACCAAATGATTATTTATCTTGATTTCTAAATACATTTTTGGTTAAGACAATTATACATGGTTCTCTTTGATTAGTATTAATTCATACTAACAAAATATTTGGTTTTAATTAGCTAGATTACCATCTCAATAAAACTAAAGGTAATTTATGCACTATAGAAATACTGGGTTGTTCCCTACATCCTGGAAAACCTAGAAAATAGCCATAGTTAGATGTCAGCAGCTTGTTAGCTGATACATATGCTGTTCGCTAGCAATTATTTTCTGTTCTAGTTGTACATACCTTAGTTTGTAATTTTGTAACACAATTTTGCATTTTATTGCAGTTTTATTTTTATTTTTGAACTGACATGATCCTTTTCTGCCAATCTTTCATTCGTTTAGATATAATTGAGCTTGTATAAAACGACTTTTAACTTCTGCATAAGGGATTTAGAAACATCCAGTCAGGTTTAGGTACAATTAGTACAACCGTGTGTAGGATCTTTAGAGCGGAACTTCGTCTACTTTTGTTTAGCTCACCGATAATAGTAAACCTATCGATCTAAAGTGTCTGTTCCCAAATATTAGATGTAAATGGTTTCAAAGTAAGGGAAGATATTCTCCTTTATGCTGCACGTCTAACTATCGTATTAAGGAAATTCGCGTGGTAGCAATTAAATAATCCCTTCAAAGCACAAGCCGAATGAATACCTTAGGGAATGGCGTAGAATAATGCAGTGGCGGACAAGACCCAGAGGCGAGCTTACCAACTATAGTGGTTGTACTTTCCGTTATCCAAAAATTAAAGTGAATTATTTAGAAGGCTATTATAAGCTCGCCAAAATTTCTTTATGGCATTAACCTGTGTCTAAGTAAGTGATACGGTCCGTTTCATAAGCATAAGGAATTGACAATTGACAGTACAGTGAAATTTTAATCATAAAATTCGAAAGTTTAGTAAAAAAACGGTACTAAATAATATTCTTGTACAGATGCTAATCACAAGCACAGTGTTTCTGTATCACTTAAAAAAGTGACCCACTATCTTTCTTTTCTAAGTATGACCATGCTAAATGTGGTATATAAACCGTAATATATACAGTATGTCCATGATTAGAGTAAAGGAAAGAAACAACTTTTTTATTTTATATCTTCTCATTTTAAGTACAAACAAAACTTTTTATCAAGTGTGCTTTTTTCCTTAACATGTAAACTAAAAAAGTTTTATTTTATTCACTCTAACCATACTCATATTATAGTTATTTTAATTTTTTTTTTAAATATTTACGAACACTTATTATATTTAGCGAAATTTGCTATAGTTTCGAATTTACCAGTTTAGTAAAATCGACAGAAGCGTTAAACGTTTTTAATGCAGTCTAGCTGTATCTACGGGTCACGTTATCGAGTCAATCGTCGACCAAGGCGGTTTGGTCAACCCATTGACTACTCGATTTGTCGGTTGATTTTGCCCTCCCAGAACTGTTTAATCGTATTTGCTGAAAGATTAAACGGCCACAGCCCTTATTCCGACTTGACGTTTACCGTTCTTCGCATTCGTTAGATGCAGTCAATTACCAAAGTGGCTCCGTATGGTTTGATGTCAGGCCGCAGGTTTAAATCGGGTGATGCATCTAAAAACACACACTGTACTGTCATGAATGTATCATTAGCTTTAATACCATTTAATTCTCGTTAATGATTATAGTAGCACGGTGGTATTTTGTCAACTTATTCATAGAGAAAATATACAAAAAATAAAAATAAATAAATAAATGTTTTTAATGTATATTAATAATATTTAAAAAAATACAAAAAAATTACAAATTTGTAAATGTTAGTCATAATGTTAAAATTCAGTATAATAACCGCCTACAGAAATCTTGAATTGACGTTTTATATATTTTTCACTTTAGTATGTCTAATATGTTTATAATTATAAATCACATATTTTGTATTTAATTAGCGAATGTTGATTTGTGGTGTTTGAAATAAAGCTATTTCAGTTCCCGGTGTTTATTTCCATCACATCGCCTGATCTATGCAGCTTTGATGTTCAACAAGGAATATTTTTATTCCCTTGGAGTGGAAATTTTGCAATTTGCCATCCGCAGTGGCTATGTGTATTTATGCCAACTAACTCTAGTAAAGTAAATATTAGTCCAAGCGACATAGAACTTTATTAGTGAAATTAACCTAGCCGCTCTATATCATACAAGCAAATTAACCAAGCATTACTAGCAACAGATCAAGCTTGTGAACTGCATCCCTTTCCAGCGGCGTACCGGTTTTGTTGCATTGCCGGAATAGGGGTGTAAAATAAAAAATATTCACTGTACTTTCGCAAAATATTTCGCTGTACTTTCGAATGCAATTTAAGGTTCAAGCGTAATTGTTCTTTTATTTCATATATTTCTTTCGTGATTTCTAAAAGGACCTTTATCGTAGTGAAAAAAAGATTTTGATAAAGATTGTTGTAATGTAGTGAAGTCAGATTGCAAAATTTTATAAATGCCTCAAATAACGTCACATAAATGGTAGGAGCAAATACAGAACATGTTATTGTCTGAAGCTATTGCGGTATAGTTTTAATTTTTCTTTAGTTTTATTGGTTTTTTTTTGCCACACTTCTGAAAAAATATAGATTAATTAAATAAGCCCTTGCGCCAAACGGGTCAGTCAAGGGTTATTTTTGAAACTAAGTTTGCCTAACCAAAAAATCTCACACTGAAAAAAGCAGATAAGTAAAAAATCACATCACTATCGCGCACTTCCGTATTTTTGACGTTTCGAAAAACTCTCTGTTTTCGTTCTCAAAATAGTTGTAAAAGTATTAAACGTATGTCAAGTTTGACAGTTTAAAATTTGTTTATCTGCTTCCATAGAGATGTTAAATGATTTTTATTTTATTGTTACTTACTTCTTCTTGATACAACTGTATCCAACAATGATCAATGTTTACTGAACAGTTTGACACACACTATCTCCGTGCAACAAAATAATCGCGGTCTCTCTTAATTTTCTTTTCGTTGCGTTATCTTCCTTCTCTAAAATTTTTACCGAACCCCGTTGAATCAAATGACCGTTTTTCCAAACCTGTTCGCAAATTTTGGATTTTTCAAATTTCCGTCTTTTTATATAATATTTATGTTCCTCAACTCTAGCATTCATAGGCCGAGACGTGTTTCTCCAACGTTTTTACAATTTTACATTTTACTTATTTCGATTAACTTAAACCTACCTGGATTTCCAGTTAAACTTATATTAAAATGGTCTACACAAACAAGCAGTGTTGCAATGCTTCCTTTCATCACGCTTTATTTCCCTAAACCACATGTTTTTTGTTTTTTAAATTTTTGGCGCGGAAAAATATTTTTTATTAGGCATAATGCAATACTTCTTCCATTTGTCCGGTGAGGTGTACTTTCTGTGCCCATGTTACCAGTCTATTTTGCAACTTTATTTAATACCAATGTCTATTTAACACCATAACACCTAATAATATCACAAATGACAAATTAACTCTTCTAAACGTATGTACTATGTAGCTATATTTAGAAATTGTAGTGGTCTACGCCTATGACCGTATAATTTCATATACTTTGTTTGAATATTATTACCGATGTTCCTAATGACACATTTACACAGTATTTTAAATATAATATACTCTAGTTAAGAAAAGCTAGTTAGTGATTTTGTATATTATGTTTTATATATATTTCTTACATAAAAAAAAATATTTTAACAAGTCGTCTTTGTAATTTTATTTCAGTTTTCACTTTTGTTGCTCTTAAAAAGTATATTAAAAATATACTACACACAGTGTTGTACTTAGAATAATATCATTAAGATTATATTGAAGAAGGTCAAGCCATGTGAGTAGTAGGTATGTTAGGGTTTTATTAAAAGGTCAAAATATATCATAAAATCTTATTCTACTGTTTCGCAGTTTTAAAAAACTACGTCTTCAGGCCAACAATGCCAAAGACTAAATTGTTTTATATAAATGATAAAATTTTATTAGAAATTACTTTTTGGTATATACAGGGTGTATATTATTTTTGACAACTTTTGTGTTCTTTCAAATTGAACGTAAGTACATAATTTTATTTATTAATGTTACATTTCTGTATGATTCTAAGACCGCAAGATTATCAATATTGTCACGATTATGTATGTGATAAATTTACTTTTACTTTGATGCCTATTTGAAATACCAGAAGAAAATTCGGTGTGAGGGTGTTTTAATGTCGTAATTTTTTTTTCTTTATACGTGAAGACATATTCGGAGTCCCGTATATCACCCATGCAAATTTTCAACTTCCAGATAATCTGGATTCAGGCCGTTTTGGCTTCTCGAAAGTAAATAAACTAGCCATATATATTCCGTATCAAAAATATTCGGCGTCATGCATACGATATCACTAGTATCGCTCTCTCACGGACAGATTCTTGATTTAGTGGAGAATAGACGTGCTTAGTTTGGTGTTCGCCTCTTCTCCCAATAGCCACTGTGCAGACTTCATTAACTTCTTGGATTTACTACCCCAGGTTATGACATTGTATCGGATTCTCTCCGTAATTTATGACTGAGGGGTTAAACCACTTAAAAATAGGGTGGGTAGATCCTGGGGTGATTAAAAATTGCTTTGATTTCAGATGGATGTAAAAATGTCGTCGTTATTCCACGTCGTTTACTTTCTTAAATTAACCGGATCATTTTTTGTTGTCTTAATTAATTTCTGCGCATCGAAACAGGACGCGGTGCTTTTATTTGCCTAATAATTCGGAGGTTGCGTGCATTTTATATTGGTTTTAAATGTATTGGAGGGTATTCTTTTAAATATATACTGAAAGATCAGAACATGTGTCTAGCGGCAATAATAATAATTAACATTAATAAATTGCCATCGTGTAAATAAAACCACGTGGCCGAAAGCGCGATATCATTTATGTGACGTCACACGCCGTTCAACGCGGTTTGCTGGATACGGTGCAGTTTACATTCATTTCTCCCTCAACATTTTAATGCAGGTTTGATTTACTTTTCTAAACTCCCTGTATACATTCTGGTAGCTTAATAGAAAAGTTTAATTGATTCTTTACATTTTATTTATTTAGATGAACTTGAACCTACCTGTATTTCCATTTAAACTTATATTAAAATGGTATTCACAAACAAACAATTCTGCAGTGCTTCCTTTCGTCGCGCTTCATCGCCCTACACCACATTTTTCTTTTAATTTTTTTTGTACGGCTTTTAAACTTATTTTTTCTCGATATTGTTTAGGACAAGCACTATTTCGCCCCCCTGTTTATACGTTTGTTTTTTAGGCATTGTTTACAGACTAAACCCCTTCGATTTTCCATTATGTTGTGAACATCTTACGAATATGAGAATGTTTTGGGATAGTTAATGTATGTATTATGCAAAATGAAATAAAGTTAATGGATCGCGAAATAAAACTGATTCTAGTAGAAGGTAGCGCCTCGCGGTTCGTCCGATCTCCTCCGATAATCCTCTTGCGGAGACATCTGAACCGCGCCTAAGACGCACAGCGACACGCGATGGGTTAAGAGACAAGGTATGATCATGTTAATGCTTTTACTGTGCTCTGGCACCGCAAGGGAGCGAGAATTAATTCGGCTCAACGCTGTATTATGTCTAATATGCGAAAACACATTTGGCTAATTCCAGAAAGACATGTAGCTGCGCGCTTAGCGCCCCGTTAAAACGTTCCTGGAGGAAGTGAAATTAAAAGATTTTCGAAATAGGTAGGTGAGGGACTTAATCTCGTTCTTGCTTACGGGATCCTTTAGCTCTTCTACCAGGCGCAATTTAATATCGTAGATTATTATCCTATAAAATGTATCGCGATACGTATTTCAAATAAAATACACAGAATGGAACGCAGTTATAATATACAAAATTGGACCATGTGACTTGATTTTTTCTTATTTCTTCTTTGTGTAGCAATCAAAAATTACGTTACCCAAGGCTTTTTTGATCTTTCTTAAACATTTTCGTGAATTTATGAATTGCAACCGTTCGAGAGTTACGGTCGATAGAAGTTTTAGTGTTTTTCCACCAATTGCAGTCGTCGAAGGAAAACTGACACTGATACCGGTACAAAATAGCGTCTGTAGCGTCTATACCTGTGACAATGTCGGTATTTTAGTCAGTCGCAATTGATGTTCATCGCGTGGAAATTTTTGACGAAATTTTTACAAGGGAAATTTTTAAAATGGAATTTTTTCTGAAAAATTTTTCGGGCAACTATCGGTCTCAGCCGATCGAGAATGAATCCCTCTATACATTCCTCCCTGGTGTTTCTAAGAGGCCTGGAGCCGTTTTGCTCTAAAACGAACGGTTTTCGAGATATTTTGATTTTTCTAAAATTATAGGCTATTTTCGGGACGTCATAACTCCCTTATTATTCGACGCAGGGGGACGCGGTTTGTTTCATTCGAAAGCTCTCTCGAAACGCTAATTTGACCTGTCTTTTAGTTTTTCCGTATCTGCAACCGTTCGAGAGTTACGGTCGATCGAAGTTTTGGATTTTTCATGCCAACGGCAGTCGTCGAGCAGAAAACCGGCGCCGCCGACGCCGATATCGTTTATAAAATAGCGTCTGCGGCGTCCTTAACGGTATTTTAGCCGGCCGCAATCGATATATTATCGCGTAAAAATTTTTGACGAAATTTTTAAAAACGAAGTGTTGTCGTAGTAGTGTAGTAGTTGTGTTTAAAATATATGTATTTCCAATTTGGAAATCTGCATCTAAACTTAACTACAATGTAATTCATAGTTTTCTTTTTTTTCAGGTGGATATCTATAAGAAACTGGACCAAAGGAGCATCTTTCGAAGATTTATGTTCCTAGTACCCAGGCGTTATATTATACCGTTTGGGGCTAGGAGTATATTTTTTAGTTGCTCACATCGACATAGCCACCCACAGACCACAGGAAAACGTAGCGTATAAATGTTTGTAAACAGAGTAAAACATGTAATTTAAGATTACGTTTTTGAGTTCCTCACAAAAATTGTTTTTTTGCTCCATTTTTTGCCCCTTTTTTGTCGTCGGCCGACAACAAAGGAAATTTTTTGCTCCATTTTTTGTCGATTTTTAACAAAAAATTTTTAATAAAAAATTTATAAAATTTTACTGTTTTTTGATCATTTTTTTTGTCCGATTTTTTGCTCCATTTTTTGTCGATTTTTAACAAAAAATTTTTAAAAAAATTTTTATAAAATTTTAGTGTTTTTTCATCATTTTTTTTGTCGAATTTTTTGCTCCATTTTTTGTCGATTTTTAACAAAAAATTTTTAAAAAAAATTCTATAAAATTTTGGTGTTTTTTTATCATTTTTTTTGTCCGATTTTTTGCTCCATTTTTTGTCGATTTTTAACAAAAAATTAAAAAAAAAAAAATTATAAAATTTTTCTGTTTTTTGATCATTTTTTTTGTTCGATTTTTTGCTCCATTTTTTGTCGATTTTTAACAAAAAATTTTATAAAATTTTAGTGTTTTTTGATCATTTTTTTTGTCCGATTTTTTGCTCCATTTTTTGTCGATTTTTAACAAAAAATTTTAAAAAAAATTTTTATAAAATTTTAGTGTTTTTTCATCATTTTTTTTGTCGAATTTTTTGCTCCATTTTTTGTCGATTTTTAACAAAAAATTTTTAAAAAAAATTCTATAAAATTTTGGTGTTTTTTTATCATTTTTTTTTGTCCGATTTTTTGCTCCATTTTTTGTCGATTTTTAACAAAAAATTTTTAAAAAAAATTCTATAAAATTTTAGTGTTTTTTGATCATTTTTTTTGTCCGATTTTTTGCTCCATTTTTTGTCGATTTTTAACAAAAAATTTAAAAAAAAAAAATTATAAAATTTTACTGTTTTTTGATCATTTTTTTTGTCCGATTTTTTGCTCCATTTTTTGTCCATTTTTAACAAAAAATTTTTAACAAAAAATTTATAAAATTTTACTGTTTTTTGATCATTTTTTTTGTCCGATTTTTTGCTCCATTTTTTGTCGATTTTTAACAAAAAATTTTTAAAAAAATTTTTATAAAATTTTAGTGTTTTTTGATCATTTTTTTTGTCGAATTTTTTGCTCCATTTTTTGTCGATTTTTAGCAAAAAATTTTTAAAAAAAAGTTTATAAAATTTTAGTGTTTTTTTATCATTTTTTTTGTCGAATTTTTTGCTCCATTTTTTGTCGATTTTTAACAAAAAATTTTAAAAAAAAATTCTATGAAATTTTAGTGTTTTTTGATCATTTTTTTTGTCCGATTTTTTGCTCCATTTTTTGTCGATTTTTAACAAAAAAATTTTTAAAAAAAATTTATAAAATTTTAGTGTTTTTTGATCATTTTTTTTGTCCAATTTTTTGCTCCATTTTTTGTCGATTTGTAACAAAAAATTAAAAAAAAAAAATTATAAAATTTTAGCGTTTTTTGAACATTTTTTTTGTCGAATTTTTTGCTCCATTTTTTGTCGTTATTTAACAAAAAATTCTAAAAAAAAGTTTTTTTCCAGGCAATTTGTATCAAAAATATCTTTATAAGCATCACGACGGATAATTTAAATAAAACGCAAATATAATATCGAAATAATTTTATTCAGAATATCCAGAGAAACGATTGTCACAATTCGTTTCACAAGATTTTAAATTTATTAACATTTTATTAATACAAATTAGAAGTCCTTACATTTATAGCATTGGTCCAGATTTGGAAAATACAGTCCGTTTGCTTAGGCAGGCAAGGGAGGCAGAATCTTCATGAATTCTGTAACAAAAAATATGTGGATTATGTGAATTATGTAGATTCTGGTGTGGTGCAGGTGATAACTGGATTATGTGGATTATATGTAGATTATGCGAGTTATATGGATTACGTAGACTATTATGTGCAAACAGTGACTGGATTAAGTGGATTAATATGTGGAATATGTAGATTGCTAAGTGGATTATGCGGATTAGGAATATTATGTGCCATAATATGTATATTATGCGGATTATATGGCATAATCCACATAGTAATGCACATAGCATTACTATGTGGATTATGCTTGTTATGTGGATAATATGTAGATTACTAAGTGGATTATGCGGATTATGTGTGTTAATATGTAGATTATGAGCATTATATGGATTATGTAAATTGTTATGTGCAAGCGGTGACTGGATAAGTGGATTATGTGGATTATGCGGATTAGGTGTGTTAATATGTAGATTATACGGATTATATGGATTATGTAGACTACTAAGGGGATTATGTGCATTACTATGTGGATTATGCTTATTAAGGGGATAATATGTGATTATGCGGATTATGTGTGTTAACATGTGGATTATGTAGATTATGTGGATTATGTAGATTATTATGAGCAGGCGGTGACTGGAACAACAAATAGACGTTATTATTAAAAAAGCAGATATTGTAGAAGTACAAAAAACTCACACCGAAAATTTACAAGTTATAAGTTTTTTTTAATGTTTTATCTAATTCTGACAAAAGTATACAATGATTTAAGGCGCTTTCTTATTTTGAGAAATTTTGGAAATTTTCCTGGACTATCATGAAAATTTTTGGCTCAATACATATTTTGTTTAGGATAACTCTGACCAGTTCCTTCTGGCGTATTTGAACTCACCTAAATTAATTTCTAAAGTCTATTTTTACCTAACGTTTAAGAGGGATGTGAAATACGTCGTTATTTAAATATTTTTCATAGTGACAAGAAAGTAGTATATTTTAGAGACAATCCGAGGTCAAATTCAAATTGCATTTACCGCATTTACTATGGTTAGTGTCCCTAAACTGCAATTATTTAGTACTTTATAGTAATTACAGTATTTTTTAATGTTTTGTCTAATTTCGATAAAAGTATACAATTTAAGAAAAAGCGAATATCACCAGTGTTTTCAGCAGGTCGAAATATGTAAGTATAGATGGTGATGTCTGCATTTTATAGGTAAGTTTAATCAACTGGAAATTATTTACGGCAAATATGCTGCGTTGCACGAAGTCGGAATTTTCACGTTCTCCCACTGCTTTCTTTATCATACACATCCGATACAAAACAAATGGCGATTTATAAATGAACGGTACGACCTTCCTTTACTTTAAATCTATGGTTGCGATATTGCGACAACACAAGTAGTAGGTAGAAAGGAGTATTGAGTTTTAGAGGCATCTCGATCAAGATCAGGACAACTCTTTTCTAATAGAACCAACTATCCGTCAACTTAATTTCGCCACAATTATACAAATAATAAATATTTATCATGTCCTTTATCCTCTTATTTCTGTCCCGGTTCTCCTTCCTGTTGCTTTTCTTCCTCATTACGCTTAATCCAGGCTATATAGCTCTGATTTTCAGTGCCGTCCGTGAGCGCGGTCATACCGAGAAACGCCTTCAGGAAGCTGCTTTTATAGGCCACGATTTGTTGTGTGTGCCAGAATCGGAGAAACAGAAGCTCGCGAGGGTGCTTTAATTTATTAAATCGCGCGTATGAAATATGTGGTTGAATCGCTACTGAGCCCTCTCTCCGTGTCTAGCTCCAGTGGCGCGTATCGCAACATTTATACTCAACAGACGGCGAACTATGAGTTCAATTAAAAAACACTGCCGAGGTTCACATTCGAAATAAATAACAACTGTTTGAAATATCCTAAAATTACTGGCAAACTTAAAGGTCAAAAGTTTCTTTAATACATTCATTGATACTCCTGAGCTTGAATCTAATAAGACAACTGGGAAAACAATCCAGATCTACGTACTCTAGGTATATCAGCTGTAAAAAAATGTTTGCAACAAGCTTCACAACAGTAGCAACAAAAATGTGGGCAGAAACTTTTAAAACATAATGATACGTTATCAAACAACGCCATATGCATAAAACTTAACAGATAATCCTGAATATTTTTTAATTTCAATGAGAGTTAACAATTATTAAAATAAAATATATTTAATGTCACGTAGTATATTTCAAAAATCTGTTTTTTCATATTCTGGTCTTGACATTGCAAAAGCAATAGTGTGATTGGATTGAGTAACGTATTTAAGAAACATATTTTTGTGAATTACTAGTACTTCGTTCCAGTGGGCTACGCCACTGGGCGAGTCCTTATTTTCTCAGACGAGGACTTAAATATGGTAGCAATTATTCTAACTACGGTATTAAAACCTTTTAGATAGCTATTCTTTCCAGGCCAAGAAGCCGGTAATGCCAGAGACTCTGCCTCAAAATAGAGCAAATACAAAAGATTGGCTTTAGTCTGTCCGACTTTGAAAGAAGTCTTCTTGATGAGGATGAACGGTAAAGGCCGCTCTCAGAACAGGTGGTGATTTGGCCCCATGCCCGTTTTGCATAACAATTGCCTTTTAAGATGACTCTATCATCGTTTTTCTTTTAGGTTTATTTGCGGCGGAATATTAGAAAGCACTAAAGCTGTCACATTGAATACGACAATTTAATCTTCCCCGGGCGCGTCTAAATCTCAACACCGCAAAATAAATGATTTTTTAGGAATTATTCTCCTCCATTACTGGGAATTTTCTTTCAGATGGATAGGACATGTCAAGGAATCATCTTCACAATCCTAAACGAAGTATATTCCCGATTCAAAATTCTTTAATTTAATTTACTGTTTATATAATATATTGTACTTGATATACGCGTATATGTATACAAGGTGTCCCACCGAGAACTATGACAATCGTTATCAGGGAAAATACCGATCCTTTGTTATTTTAAATGGGACATCCTGTATATTATTGCATTTTTTGATTCTACGAACCTACCAGTTATACAGTGTTCCAAATATAAGTGCCGACATTGAAGAGGGCTTGTGTATCTGACCAAAAGCAGCAAAAAAATGTCTAGGAATAGTTTTTCTACAAATACATTTGAAACATAAAAATACAACTGCAATAAAAAGCAGAACTGTGCTACAAATACAAGGTGCAACTAAAGATAAGAAAATGTTTCTGTAACATAATTTGTTTTTTGTATCAATATTAATGCAGTAAGCAATCCGGAAAATTAACTGTAACGTATGACAACATTGTAATCTATCACCTGCTACTTTAACCTAAAAATATTATTAATCATAGTACACTGAGAAAAATCATCTAATTAGACGATGTTGTTAAACTATTTCTTATAGCAGATATAAGAAAAACGATAATCACGTTTTATTGATATCAGAATATAATACTACTCCGTGTTATTATTGTAATATAACCGTGTTATTCCCCCTTCCAAATCTGAGTGTTGGTTGCCCTTCGAGTTTTTGACATTAAACTAGAAAGAAGTGTACTACGTTCATTTTCCGTTGCTATTTCCTTCTTACGTTTTTATCCCGCCGTGTACTCTGGACCTGGACCATCGTATTATGGTTTTACACGTGTTGAGACGAATTAAATTTTTGTGTGAAAGTAAACTTAATTTAAAATTGTTATCAATTTTACTATTACATACAGTAGTTAAAGTATAGTATTTTTTTCTTGTTTTTTTTTTGTGTTTAGATTAACAATTACTCATTATTATTTAATTTAAAATGAATTTAAGAGGGTCGATTTATTTCAGCAAGATACATTTTTTCGATTTGAAAGAAATCCAAATAGCAATATTTTTTAAGGTGAAGATTTTAAACACACAATAACAATATTCATTTTGTGTTGGAAATGTTTCGCATTTCACAAATTTAGACCAAAAATAACCATAACTTGACTAATTATAAATTCCATACGTTCCATTTTTTAAAAATTAATTTTGAAAAAATCCATCTTAATTAATTTCTCTAATGCTGCATCTGTGTAAAATATGCAGTTATTATTATTATTATTTTTTAACACAACTAGTAGTATAGAAACAAATTATATGCGTGATTTGCTATATAATGTTAAACATTTTGAAAGAAGTACCGCAAAATGAAAATTGCAAGATCCTGCAATCTTGTTAAATTAAGGCAAACATACGTCACCAATTGCTTTTTAAATTTTACTCGCTATTAGCCTTCAAGGTTGAGGGAAGTAATACTACAGTAAATATTTTATGGCATCCCACATCACTTTGGACAACACAATATAACTGCACCACATTTTTATCAAGAATATTTTTTAAGTTGCTTGCAACACAAAATCAAGTGAATCAATTACTAAAAAAGATCACTGGAATTTTAACATAGATTGTATGTACGAGTATACATACATGGAATGTTAAATATAATGGATTAGGGTCCTCAGACTTAATAGTACAGTGTTATATTTGTTCACACATCGCGTCAATAACATTTCATTCATTTAATTTATTATATCTAGGTTATAGAGCATTTACATGTAGGCGGCGCTGCGATCAATGTTAGGTATTAAATCTAACCTCACAAATATTTGTTATTTAATTTTTGCTGTGTTTCAAATTGTGTAAAAAAATAGTCATTAACTGTTGTGTACTGCAGTGTTTATCTGTTGCCAATAAAAATAAAGATTTCATGTTTCGTAAGTTCCCTAATCATGCTGAAAAAAATGGTTAATAGCAATTGCATCCAGCAAGAAACCAACCCAGTACACAAAGATCTGCTCAAAACATTTTACAGAAGATTGTTATACTATATATACATGATCTATTTTCGGTGTATATTTTTCATTATTTGATAAGGTTTCATTCTTATTTTTAGGACAATGGAAAATTCTCAAAAAACATTATATTTACCCGTACAAGAAAATACGTTACCAATATTGCAAAAAAATAATGAATGCATAAAAAAGTACATGAAAAGGCGAAAGCAGGATGAAAATGTAGGCAAACATGCAGATGGAAAAAAGTAGAAATGTGACACGAGTTCATAGACTTCTAAACTAACACGAGTTAAATGTGATAATACGATTCCTCAAATTAAAAATTTGATAATCCTGAGAGTATAGCAAGTGCATCTAGTAGTAACAAGTTATTTTACGATATGGCGATTCAAAATGTTATTATTTACAAATTTTTAAATGTAAACCATTTAAAACACCTATCAGGGTTTTCAACTTTTTCTGTATTGTACTTGTACTGTAATAAAGATACCAAATAAAAACTGCATATGTTTATTATTTATTTATGTCACATGTATATTATTTAAAACACTGATTTTTTATATATTCGTATTCGTGTTTTGGAAAATGGGTATTTAATGCACTTTTTTATTTACTAGGCATATTATATGCAACATTTTTGCAATCTGAGTGACTACTAACCATTTTTCTATCGATTCGTAATACATAAAATTTCAGTTCTTTAAAAACAAAGAGGTTTAAATTAAGAATTACCAGAAAATTCTTTAGGCACTCCAACGTTAACAATTTCTGTGTTAAATAACGTTTTATTTCTTCTCTTTCCAAATTGCTAATGTACAATGCAAATAAACAAGGTTATGTGCGGTTAACATAAATAAAATTTAATATATCTTTTCAAGTGATTTTTTTCCTGTTGTCTTTGTGTGTTTCAAACATTTTATTGATTTATTATAAGTTTTTTTTTTTGACAATACGTATGCAAATTAGATTTACAATCACTATTTGACTTACACAAATTCAAATAAAATATTATCGAATCATAAACTAGACCATAGAACATTAATATTAATACCTAACTTTGACGCTAGCGCCCCTAGAGGAATTTAATGACACTGAGTTAATGTAAATGCTCTATTGGTCGCACTTTGTGACAGAATTGAAATACTCTTTCCCAGCCTTAGCTAAGATTGTTTGACACGCCCTTGTTGTTCTTGGACTAAGTTCCGTGGTAACATCGCAAATCTCAGTCGCGGCGAAGATATTCTATTGGGGTCTATCACCGTACAGTTTTATTTTTTACAAAAAAAAAATTCTGAATCGGATAATTCACAAAAAAAATAATTTTAACTGAGTATGAAGTTTAAGATAGTATGTAGAAAAAAACATAATTATAGAAAGTTTGTTAATTCTTTATTTTAACCGTGTAAGACGCTTGTTTAATGTGGTGGGGGGAAGAGTTAAAAACCCATTTCGGTTTTTATTGGCAAAATTGTGTATTCAATATTCGTTTTAATTCGGTTGATTAAGGTGGGCCGATATAATAGACGTTTTTAAATGAAATATAATGGGGTTACTTAAAATTTGTACGGTTTGACGCACTTAAAAAGCCGTAAATTCGGTACGGCGAGGTTTACGGGAGAACCAAGGTAAGACGCACTCCCGGCTTTCAATAAAAGGGTGGAATGTAGGGAATTAAAAATAAATGGAAACTTTTTCCATAAGTCCCGTTAGATTACAAATAATGAAAGCTCGGTTCGCATTGCGTTTAGAGTTTTAATAGTCTTACGGCACATCGCGCGGTATTAGTCGACATGGCAGAAGCAGAAGCAGAAGCATCTCGGTATCTCGGTGATATTTATTCGTTTTTCCAAACGAGTCGGTCCGAGACAATGCCGTTGCCGTAGCTAAGGACGGTTAGGTCGCGCTCGTGATTTCGCTTTAATCCTCGTATAATGGTTGTGTAATTCTTCCAACTGGGATCCACCAACTCTTTCCTTGATCGTCTAATGTATTCAGAAGGCATTCTGTTGCCCGGGCTGTCGATTTGTTCCGGTTGCTTAATATTTTTAACAGTCTCGCATTTAGGCGGAGTATCAGGGGTCGAGGATTAAAATGTAATAACTTCGCTGCACGCTGAAATTACATTTTTAATTTGAATAACTTATTTTTCGTGTTGATTTAAGCATTTGCGCGGGCATTGAGCCTGCTAAGACGTGCCATCGCGGTAAAAATTGCGATTCTAGACTAAAGCTAAATGTATAATGGTAAAGATTGGAGGCTTAAAAATTATAATGGGCTGAAAGGGGGTTAAATAATGATTGGGGTACAACTTGTCCTTGCCCACCTCCCGCCTTGGTCGAGGACATACGATCAGGACCGTCCTTACACACTCTTCCACAAATATATCGATATATTTTTCCACAATATTTTTCTTAATCGCTTGACGCTATTCTCATTGCATATTTCAAGAAAATAAAAAAAGAAGTTGAAAGGAAAAATACACTAAACATCTGAAGTCTATTAAGATGCATCACCCACAGATTGCTATTAAGTAAGTTTGTAAATAGATTTTGAATGATTTTCTTAGAGCTTTTCTTACAACAGAATAAAGTTTGCAACAGCTACAATACGCGATTAAAATGGTACTCTTATTCCGGACAGCCTCTATATTTATTGCTTTTTACGTAGTATTATTAATTTTAAAATAAATAGCTCCTAATCTATGTATTTCTACTATTGCTGATGTAAGATGTATGTCAGTGAAAATTTACAGTGAATCCTTTTGACTCAATCAGTTAAATTAATGTAATTTTATGTTTTAAATAACTTACAAAATATAAAATTACATGTTATATGTATTTAAAGTACTCTAGTATGTAATTTTAAGTACAATTTTTGTATTAATACAGATTTATACTGAACTGCTTTGATAGAACAAATTAAATTACACATTTTTATGTAAACTTACATATATATATATATATATATATATATATATATATATATATATATATATATACCTATAAAATTACCTACTAGATGTGTTCAAAGTACTCCAGTATATAATCTGACAAACACTATTTGTATTAATATTGAACTGTTTTGGCACAATCAAATAAATTACATATTTTCATGTAAATCTGTATATTACTGTAATTTTATACTATAAATGACTTACAAAATATAAAATTATATGTATTCAAATTACTCTAGAAAGTAATTTTTCAAACAATTTTTGTATTAATACGGATTGATATTAAACTGTTTTGACAGAACAAAAGAAATTACATATTTTTATGTAAATTTACAAATTACTGTACTATAAATGACTTACAGAATATAAAATTACATGTTATTTGTATTCAAAGTACTCTACTATGTAATTTTACATACAATTTTTGTATTAATACAGATTTGTTTTGAACTGTTTTGGCAGAACCAATTAAGTTGCATATTTTCATGTAAATTTACGTGTGAATGTAATTTTATTCTTTCAATGACTTACAAAATATAAAATTACATACTAGATCTATTCACGGTACTCTAGTATATAATTTTACATATAATTTTTGTATTAATACGGATTGATATTGAACTATTTTAATAGAATAAAATAAATTACACATTAATATACTGTAAATGTAAATTTACATTTTAAATATTTTAAATAAATATCAAATGCTTAATATAATGTAATTTTATACCAATATATGTGGCATCAAAATGATTATGGTGACATGTAAATTTTTACTGACAACTAACCAACAAAAACAAATTTAGCGACTGTTGATTATTTTGTAGAAATATCATTTTCATATGAATAAATTCCAGTTTATCATTGAAAATTGTGTCTGAGAACAAATTTTGATAAAATAGAAAAACATATAAACGTTCGAAAAATCGCGGTGCGTAATAATGCGTATAAAAACGACAAAACGAAGCGAGCGCTTGAATTTTTTCAGGGCGCGGTCCTCGGATCCTGCCGAAGACGGTCAGGAGCGCAGGAACGGCCCTGTGCCCACCTCCTAGCTCGGCCGTCTCTAGGCGTATCGGCGAGTCCGAAATCTGATCACGTTTCCTCTCCTGATCTTGGCACGTAATGAAAAATTACACGTTCGTTAAGGAAGGTGAACTCCTTCGGTGAAGGAGTGTTAAGTAAATGAAGATTCGCGGTTATATCCAACTTAGAGGGTCGGCGGACATTTAATATTTTCTCAATTCTTAGATAGCTCTACGCCCAACTTCCATTTCAGTCGCTAAATTGCCATTTTAATGCCGGCTAATGGAAGGTAATCCATCACATCCTCAAACTTTTACACCTTGATTTTCAACACCTCTTCCCATTCTCATAATTTCCTTCTAAATATTCACAAAATTGCTTCCGACGGAGTTTAAGATAGATAGATTATGTATTTTTATATAGTTGACGTGTAAAACTTAATTACATTAATAAAACTTATTATCATTAATTCAGTACGTTCAAAAAATGTTTCGAATGTACTCTCTCTTTCTTACAAACTCTTACAAATTCTATTTTGTAAACAAAAAATCAAAAAGGACAGTTTTAACGCTGTACATAGTACGCATATGATTATTTCTTTCCTTGGCAATTTCTTTCAACTTTTTGTTATTTGTGTATTTTTAAATCATTTTCAAACTGCGCTTTCTGTTTTTTTTTTTAACACGCTTATATTAGCTTCACCTGTATGTATGTATGTATGTATGTATGTAACGGAATCTTTCAGCGTAATTTTCACCAATTTCAAGAAGTCTGATCAGCTTGAAAATCTGCACAGGGGTCAAGGACTGATGACAATACAATTATTTAATAACTTTGTTCTAATGTCCTGACTAGGATCATCAGAATAAAAACTATTTAGATTACTTTGCAGGTTAAGTGTATACAATCCATCAGTGTTGTTTCCAAGCAGGCAAGGCAGGGGCAGGGGACTGTAATAGATTCGTGCTCTTGCTTTTCACGTATAGATGGCGACCTGACAAAATTAGTTTTCGGTTTTCGCCTAATTTTAAATTAAAAATTTTTATAAATAAATAAAAATTTGATAATTTATAACAAAATTCAAATAAACATTTTGATTTAAAAAATTTCGAAAAAATACAGAATTCAAAATTAAAAAAAAAATTCTGAATATAAAATTTTGGAGTTTAAAAAAGTTTTGAAATACAAAATTTTGTAAATAATTTTGGATTGTGGAATTACATGAAAATCAAATTTAAAAAATTTTAGAAATAAATAAAAATTTGATAATTTATAAAAAAATTCAAATAAAAATTTTTGGAAAAAATTGTCAATTGAAAAATTTTAAAATCCAAAAATTTTGAAAAAATTTCGAAAAAGACATTGAATTTTAAAATTTTGAAGAGCGTAAATTTTCAAATTCAAAGAAATTTTGATTTGAAAATTTTGGCAAGAATTTTGAAGAAAGTTTTGAATCTAAAATTTTGTAAAATTAGAAAGAAAAAAAAAAGATTTTGATACGAGAACGTTGACAAAAATTTTAATTTGCATATTTTATAGAAACAAACAAAAATGAAAAATGAAACTATAACACGAAGAAAGAGGAGACTGGAGAAAAAAAAAATGTATAGAAAAACTATATGAAATGGAAAGGTTACGTAAAGATGAATGAAATGAATTTAGATTTATTGTCAAATATAAGATATTTTAAAAATTAAGGCTCTTAATTATAATTACTTTTGTTATTGTTTTGAGACTAAAAATTAAGAAAATAAATTATAGTTTAAAAAAACTAAAAAAACACGCTTTAATAGTAAACCGAACTAAAAAGTAGAAAATAATTTTGAAGTATCAAGAGTTTGTTACAGCAATAGAAAATTCCGACAATCAATTACGACTAATTAATTGGGAATAAGATTAAATTAGAAATTAAATTATTAATAAAATAATTCAATTATAGTAAAAAAAAGCGTGGGGTGCTTGATATTAAATGTTACCATTATTTCAGTAGTGCAGCTATTTATAAAAATAAAGTCATTATGAAAATATAGTAAATTGCACCCCACGCTTTTTTTTACTATAATTGAATTATTTTATTAATAATTTAATTTCTAATTTAATCTTATTCCCAATTAATTAGTCGTAATTGATTGTCGGAATTTTCTATTGCTGTAACAAACTCTTGATACTTCAAAATTATTTTCTACTTTTTAGTTCGGTTTACTATTAAAGCGTGTTTTTTTAGTTTTTTTAAACTATAATTTATTTTACAAAATTGTATTTGTAAAAGTCTCCTGTACATAATAACAATTTTAATAAATGTTCATTGGTAACAGGATTATAAAGTTATTAATACAATTAGTTTTATTTTTGAAGCCCTACAGATACAGATATGCAGATAAACGATGTCGGTGAAATTTGAGGACACCCTGTATATACAAGTACTACATAACATCCTGTATAAGGATTATTTACATATTTTTTTATATTCGCTATTACTATAATTCCTTAAATTGCAAAATTTGGATCAGATGGACGTATGAAAATAGAAAAATTACGTGAATAATTTTGTGGAATTGAAAAGTAAGTAAGGGGGACGCAATTCGCCATAACATTTGAGGCATTGGTGTCGTAAATGAGTCTACACAAAATGTGTAGTAGCCAGCCAATTGGATAATAGTGGTCCCATTTCTAGGTAGGAGATATCAACAAACTTCGGTTAGATGATTGACTACAATGAATAGATCTTAAACTATACTAACAAACGCTAACTTCAACATTGCTCTGTTAAATTTGTGTAGTATATAAAACAACCAGGCGGTGCTAATTCTAAGGTTGGTATATCATTTGTTTTATTTTACGTAAGCCTACTACGTATTAGTACCTTATCTTTAATATTTATATGTATTTTGAATTTAATTTAACATAGGTTTTTTTCAAAGCAAAGTGACACACAGTGCAAATCCGAGCGTTGAGGCTAGTACTTCAAAAAATTTCTATGAATAAAATTTCTGTTGATAGAGATGTCACGTTGACGCCGGAAAACATGAAAAGATGTCTCCTAACTAGAATCGTGAGTGAAACAACCGCTTCTCAACATGGAATCCAATCACGTGAACAACTTTGATACGAAAGGGAAGTTGCAAGTGATTGAGACGTTGTTACCTGAAGTAAACAACATTGTACCGGAAGTTGACGTCATTTTACCAGAAGTGAACAGTCAATCGACATTCATCGACGAAATTTTACTGACAGAAGACACATCGTGTGGAGTATGGTTTATGAAAGGTCCTTGCCTGCAAAAATTTGCGAATAAGAAGGCGTATGTCTTCCTGTATGGCCTTCTGGGATGTGTTTTTTCAGCAGCGTACGCATATTTCAATGGAACCATAACTACTTTGGAAAAGAGGTTCAAAATACCCAGTCGCACCACAGGTTAGTAATCATACTATGCGATTTTTATACGAAGCATGACAAGAGTTAAATTATTTTTTGGAAACAAAGTTTCGATAAAAATTAGGTGAATTAAAAAATATTACTGATATCGAAAGAATGCAGTTCATTTATTAATCTTGCTAAATTCGTTTTCCTCAATACTGATTATTTCAAGTTCCTTACGATTAAGAAAGGTTTTTTCCAAAAGGGAATCAATAGGAACAAAAATAATTAATCAAACGTGTATTTTACTGTTCTGGAAAAATACAAATCCGAAAAATTTTAAAATTTAACTATTACTGTCATTTTTGTTATTTTAAATGGAACATGCTGTATATTATTACATATTGAGATTCTATGAAACATTCTACATTTTTCCCACATCAAATATATTCTGAATAAAAAAAGCATACAGGGTGTCTACTTTTATTTGTGTACAAATCCGTAAAATCCTTATTCTTCTAGACAATTAAAACAATTTTTTTTATTTTAAATGACATCGAAAACCGCTACCAAGACCTGCTATGATTTCTTTTATAACCTCGAAATTCAATAAAAACGTTTAGCGATTTTTTTATTAAAAATCTAATCTGATCTGTTAATCAACACCCCGTAAAACCCCTATGTGTGAAATTTGAACAAAAACTATACAGTGTTTTCTTCTATACGTTCTTAAAGTTTCATTTTTGTAAAATTTAGTAAAAACTTTATTTTTTTATTTAAATATCATCCATAAAAGCTATACAGTGTTTTGCTCTTCACGTTCTAAAGTTTTATGTGTGTACGATTTCGCAAAACTTTATTCTTCAAGATAATCCAACATTTTTGTTTGTTTTAAATGGCATCGAAAACCGCTTGTTCTGATCCTACTATGGCGATCCAAGCTCCCCTTCAAAACAAAATACTGAATTTAAAAGGCACTAGACGAATCAAGTGTTGAGCCATGAAATTATGTCAAAAGGTTTTCGATGTTATTTAAAACATAAAAATATTTGTTGCGTTATTTTGGAAAATAAAGTTTTTACAGTTTTATAAAAACTTGAGAACGTGTAGAAAAAAAAAACACTGTATAATTTTTGTTCAAATTTCACACATAGTTGTTTTGAGAGGTCCTGAACACCACCTTATCAGATTTGAAATAAAAAAATCGCTAAGCGATTTTATTGAATTTCGGGGGTATAAAAAAATCATAGCAGGTCTTGGATCGCCATCTTAAATGCCGTAATCTAAAAAAAAAATGTCTGATTATCTTGAGGAATACAATTTTTACGGATTTGGACACAAATAAAAGACACCCTGTATATTGCTTAAAATAAAACATTATATGCCCCCATTAAAAATTACATGTGATATAAATTATTTACGAAAAAATGCAGTTTATTTACTGTAAAAAAAATAACTGTTTAGACGTCAGATATAGACAATTACAAGGCATTTTATAAACCAATGATTTATTTCGTAAAAGTAGTAACATATTTGTTTCATTCTTTTACATTATTTATATAAAGCTTTGTTTAATTTGTAGGTAGGTATTTGTATTACATTTTCATTATTTGTTCGAAACAAATAATGTATATATTCCAGTCATTGTCTTTAATTTCCATATAATCAGACTATTTACAAGTTTTTTTAATATGTTATAATAAAAATAACTTTGTAAGAGATATGGAATATTTCTGCATCTTCGAAATTTCTAGTTTAATAGTTATAACTGAGAAAACCTTATATTATGATCATCATTATATAAAAGAATTATTTGTTCAGTAGCATTATCACATAAAATATTTATTGTACCTTATCTTAATAGTTTTCCAAAATACTTATTTGCGTAAATTAATTATAATGTTATAGTTATTCATTCATAATTTTCAAAATACCGTATCCATACTTCTAATGATGACATAGTAACTGTATGAAGTCATTATCACTTAGTATCTATATTATGGTTCCGATTTGATAACATGGAAATATTTTAAATTGCATTCTTGCAAAATATAAAATAAATATATGTAAATAAATGATTATGACGTCATAAACGTGATTATACAAATCTAGTTTTATCAAGAAAGCCTTAAGACTGATTTTAATTGATTTATTTCAGGTGTGATTACAGTAGGCAACGACTTGAGTCAACTACTCGTCTCTGTCATACTAAGCTACTACGCTGGACGGGGTCATAGGCCAAGATGGATGGCATTAGGGATGTACACAGTAGTACTTTTCTGTCTTTTGACAGCTCTGCCTCATTTTCTGTATGGTGCGGGAGCAGATGCGCTCTCCTTGACTTTAGAACATAGAACAAATGATAATGCTTCAGAAGAAGCGCATTTAAGACAGCAAAGCAAAGCATTATGTCACAGTAAAAATTCAACGACCTCGGAATGTGAAATAGAAGGAGGGAATTATTCCCCACAGTTGATTTTATTCACGGCGCAGTTTATATCAGGAATAGGGGGGTCCCTTTACTACACACTTGGAGTATCTTACATGGATGATAATATCAAAAAGTCGAAAACACCTGCACTCTTCAGTAAGTATACTCAGATGTTTCACTATCCTACAAGAGTCTTCTAAGTCCTTAAAAATTATAAATTTCAGGTTTTTCTTACTTCATCCGAATGCTAGGACCTGCTATAGGTTATGGTCTTGCTTCTGTCTGTCTAAAGCTGTATATAAATCCTACTCTAACACCCACCATAGACAATAGAGATCCACGATGGTTAGGCGCTTGGTGGTTGGGTTGGATCATTCTAGGATTTGTCCTCTTCGTTTTCTCTACACTATTAGCCCTTTTTCCAAAGACCTTGCCTAGAGCAGCAGTGAGAAAAGAACTGTTGAAGCGTCAAGCCTCCAAAGTGTCTTCTACCAAAATGGAATCTGATCCAGAGCTACCAACGTCTTTCAAAGGTAGTTGCAACAGCCCCTTTATTGTAAAATGAAGTTTAATTAACACCTTCTTACAGATATGGTGAAGACGTTCAAAAGGATCATACAAAATCCTACGTTGATGCTGAACAACTTTGCTGCAGTCTTCTATTTTCTGGGCTATATGCCATATTGGATATTTCTACCAAAATACATAGAAACTCAATACAGACAGTCAGCTTCTGCTTCAAGTCTAATCACAGGAAGCGCTGGATTAGTTTTTTCAGCAATAGGAATTCTACTGTCTGGACTTGTTATCTCAAAATGTAAACCTAGAGCTAGATACATGGCAGCATGGAATGTATTGGTTGGAGCAATATCAGTGATGGGAATAGTTTCTTATGCCTACTTAGGGTGTACTGAAAATGATAACAGAGCACCACTGCTACCCAATGGAGAGTAAGTTGCAAAATAAAAACTATCTGAAAAAAAATACATTGATTTTATTTTCAGAATGAACCCAGTCTCTGAATGCAATGCTCACTGCCATTGTGACTACGTGAAATATAATCCAGTATGCTCACAAGATGGTAGAACAACCTTCATATCTGCCTGCCATGCTGGTTGCGGAAGTGTGAAAAATATTAACGATACAGGCATATTCTCTAATTGTTCATGTATCAGCAACAATCTGGTTTATTTTGAAAGACAAACTGCTTTTAAAGACTCCCCGATCTTCGAAGGAGGTACAGCACAAGCAGGCAGCTGCCAAGTCGACTGTCTGAATCAATTTTACATATTTTTATTCGTCGTGTGTCTTCTGAAGTTTAGTGGAGCCACTGGAAGAGCATCCAACTTTTTAGTGACAGTTAGGTAAGATTTATAACTACAAAATAGTATTAGTAGAATAGTTTGGACTATAAAAACCAAAAAGACAGTAATAATACAAAATTTTATTAACAACAAATATAAAGTAATGTCTCATACAAACGTATCAGATAAAATAAATACAAAAGTAAATAAACCCTTAATACTGTTCAACTAAATGCAGAAAATGTACTGCTTCTCTAGGTGCGTAGAAGAAAAAGACAAACCTGTAGCCATGGGCTTTGGACTAATGTTGATGAGCCTCTGCGCATTTGTTCCCTCTCCTATTCTATTTGGCATCATATTAGGTAAGATTAGAGAGCGTTTTTGAACGAAATAAAACTCCCATTCTTTTTAAGACAAAGCTTGCCTGGTGTGGGGAAAAACTTGCACTGGAAATGGTAATTGTTGGTTGTACAATGGAGAAACCTTGAGGTACACGATGAACTACACAGCAGCAACTTTTGTTTTAATCGGTACTCTGTTTGACGCTGGTGTGTGGTACTGCGTTAAAGAATTGAAAATATTCGACGAAGAAATTGAATTGGGAGAAGGTGCGACTTCCAGCTGATATTATTTTTCTTTATATTATATAGATTAGATGTAAATAAAATACCATTGTGTATATAAATTCAAAAGCTTGTCTCGACTAAATCATTTCCAGCGGAATTAGGTGTTACATTTCGTCGATTTGGTACATTTGTTCTTGACGTATTTGAAAACGAATCCGAATCATGATCATCTCCCACAACGCTTGCTATAGCCTTTAAGGAATCTGAAGACAATCCAGAATTCGTCGAATTCTTTGAATTGGAAACGTCACTTCTTTTATGAATCGATTTTAGAGGTGGCACCAAATCACCTTCACTTAAATACGTACTTATCCTGTCTTCTTTTGACCTAGGACGTGGCAAATTAAGTCTACCTTCACTCAATTGTCTATCAGTTCTCAAAAACCTTTGCGAATCTTCACCACCACTGTCTACATCAGTGTTTTCCTCTTCGATGTTCTGTGGCCGTCGATTTCTTCTAATTCTTTCTAGTTGCAGGTCTGTTGTACTTTTGAAGTCTTTATCATCGTATAGTTCTAGCTTTCCCACGAAAAATAAAAGTATTATAGCAAAAACAACTGCTAGTAACATTAGAGAAATTGTTATCGAAGATAAAAATAATGGAAAATATTGCGAAAAGAACTGACATCCTTTACTTCCATGAATTTCACAAAATGTATCTAAAATGAGATTTCTTTAATTGAGAGTATGTGTAATGTTAGGAACAAAAATTACCTGCTATGGCACGATAGGAGAACCGTAGTGGAAGATATGGAATTATTCCAAAATGAGTATACGCCAACCCAAGAGCAAACGCTTTCTGTTTGGTAGAAACAGATCTGAGCATTATAACGATGTTTGAAACAACTGTAGTTGCTAATAGTCCAGCAGATAAAATGCTGTTGGCTTGAGATAGGGCTAAAATTATGCTACAATTGTCTGTATCGCAAGAACCGTCGGTAACTGTTTGGCCACAACTGCAGTTTGTATAAACCTAAAACAAAAAAATTGTTATTCCATATTAAATATAGACAATATGTATATTACACTTTGTTGTGCAGAATAATTCTTGCATCCTGCTAAGCATGGCGAGAAGTACGTCCTCTTATCAACACAGACAGGTTGAAATGGTGCATCTGGCGAACACCCACAATTACTACTACAATAAGGTATAGTAATGGTATTGCTATGCTCATTTTCAATTTTACCAGCACAGTTCCAAAACACTGTACTAGCAAAAAATAATGTTATTAACGTAAACACTATTATGTTCCACCAAACTAGGTACTTTGCTTTTGGTCTGATTTTTGCTATGACCATTCCTGACGTGATTACTGATATAGCTACCATTGGTTGTTTCAGCAAATTTGTGGTGAACTGAATTAGGAAAGGATCACTATATCCTGAAGAGTCGTTGTGTACAGAAACGTGATATTTGGACTGGTTGAACTGTTTCTGTAATATACTGAAGTTTATTAAGGCAGCTTGAATAAAGACCACGGAGAAAATAGTAAGTGACAATACTTTGTTCTTCAGCAAGCCCCATAAACTTTTGAAGAACCCTAAAATGATATTAGTAAGTTATATATATTTTATTTCTACTATCTTATTTACCCTCGATGACTTCTTCTTCTTCATACAAGTCATTACCTGACGCTAGGCTTAACAGAGAATTAACAGACTTCATCATTACAATATTTGGAAGAGCTTTGGGGAACATGGCTATTATGATTCCTATTATGAATGCTAGAACTGCTAGCGTAATCCATACTGAAAGTTGTATATTAGATATTTAAAATGCGAAGCAAATTAAGACTTTCATACCTGGTGACATAAAAATACTGTCGATATTTATAACATATGGACCCCAAGAGCAGTAAAGGCCTATTTGTTTTCCGATTTCGTTTGCGCCAAATGCCAGACCTAAAAAAATCTTTGTAAAAATTTCAATTTAAATTGCTTTCAGACGATTAACCTATGAATCCTGGGCTATGCTTCGGTGATATGTGATCATCTATGTACGTCATACCATGCGTTATGAAAGAAACAGTGGCCATGCCTAGCATCATTTGGAATATAACGATAATTGCAAATGTTATTATATCGAACTCTTTGTCAACTTTATTTATATCGCTGTATGCGCTAGATCTGTTACTGTTGCATAGTATTGGACCTGGAATATTAAAAATTAAGGATAATGAAATTAAAGTAATTCCACAGGAGATTTTCATTGCTTTTCCAAATTTTCTCTACAATGTATTTTCATATGCTCGAAAGTGACATTATATCCCACTTCTGATTGTTTTTCTCTCGAAGCTGCATACCTGTAATGGAACTATCTATTTCACTTCCACTTAATGGGTTATAAATTTCAGGAACTGCTAAAGTTGCACACGCTATTGCAAGAAATATTGTTAGAGCGCCAAGCCAACTCGCTCTGTGTAGCCTGTTACCCCAGTAAGCCACGCATAAAGCGAATAAGCCTACGAATACCTCATTTGTATAGATCAACCAGCCTGAAAAAGAAATAATGAATATACAGTAACGCTTTTTCGAATATATAACATAATATAAATTATTTCCTAAGAATTCGAAAGTGTAGCAATTTTTATTTGAAATAATCTACTTTCCTTATTAAAATCAACAGTAAATAAAAACATTTTAAAAAATGAAAGCGAGAAAGGAGGATTTTGTCAAATAGGTAATAATTTTGATAATGATTGCAAAGATAAGATATAAATTCAATGTGATATCTCACGTGTTACACATCACAGGAAGATTCTTAGTATTGAACAAAGTGAAGTTTTATTTACAACTTGTTGAATTAATGACAGCATCCCGCCTATTACAATTATTGCCAGACTTTGAGTGAATTTAAAAAATGTTACACTTTCAGCTTGTGCATCTGTAAGATACATTTTTTTTTTGTAGCTTATGCATGTACATGTGTGTAATATAGTAAATATGACCTTAAATAAACAATATATGATTCATGTACTAACATAAAATATATAACTACTTCATGCAATGTGTAGATAACAACGCGGCATCTAAACATTTTGACGGACCAATTAGATGAGTCATTTCAGCTTACCTACAGTTTCCGTAGATATATTGTAATGTTCGCTCCATATATGCGAAGTTCCTCTAAAGTAAACCAAAATGGCACCATGGAAAAGTCCAACTAAAGATAACACTGTCACGAAAACACCGAATTTTGCGCATTTTTCCAAATTCAAACACTTCGTCAAGCACGGCAACGCACTGATCCCACAGTCGACTTGATTTAAGTAATTCCCAACGGGAGCGGAAAAACTATTCTGCTCCTCATCGGAATTAGTTCGAAGGAGTTCGCTAGGGTGGATCATTGTTAGAATCAGATGAGGTATCACATATTGTTTGTGTCACAAAGCGGCTACCACCAACTTTGGCGTTGAAATGGTATAATAAAGGAGATATCACTGGATGATAAGATACCGTTTATTGTTTGCTTAATTCTTTTATCGGAATCGAGTTTACTGAATAATGTAGAACAAGCCTACAACTGAAAGTTGTACGAGTACGCACCGTCAAATTTTCTTAATGAAAATAATAATAAATTATAAAAATTCAGTGTTGAAAAATATACTATTTAACAGAATTTGTGGAATATATACGTAGATTTATATTTCTAATATCTTTAATATAAATTAAGTAAAGTAACGTGTGTTTAAAATTGGAAAGGTTGGTGAAAATTATGCTACTTAACAAAAAAATCGAAAGATAGGTGAAAAAACTCCATTTAACAAAAAATGGTTGTGGAATAATAATACGTCCGCAGATTTATGTTTCTGATCCTACAGAGTCTGGAATCAGGGGATGGCATTTGCTACTATATTATATTACCCATAATACGCTCCGATATTAGTGAAAATGTTGCCTGCCCTTATTATCGGTTAGGGAGACGACTTTCACCGCTCACCCTATGATGGGATAGAATTAGAGATAAAAGGATTTCGTTGATTTCATTTCCACTTAGGGGTTATCCAAAAAAGTAAACATTTAGACTCCAAATGTTGCTCAGTTAATTAAGTTTTATGCTTGGCTGTTTTTAATTAATTAAATGAACCGCTTGTTTGGTTAGTTTCTTCAAATAATCTCGAGTCTTTTCCATCAATCGCATCGTAAACTCTTGAGACTGATAAATTGATTGGAATATATAAATGTTATTGAACATTGTAACGAAGAATTAATTATTATTATTATTCACTACACTTTCGAAATACTGTAGATCCTTTTGTATTTTACAGGCTTATAATTGCTATTTAAATTTACAAAGTCATCAACTGAGTACGACAAACAAGTCAATTAGGTATCTTTGTGATTCCGTCCTTTGTTTTACATACAGCAAACTCAAGACATTTTGATACATGTTTAGGTTATACGGTAGCAACAAAAGCCTAGCGAACTGTTCTGCCGCTTAATATTCATACATACCCTTTTCCAAAGGGTTAATTGTATCAGTGAGATTCAATTACCTAAGATCTATCGAGTCTTTTATTCAAGAATTTTCTGATCTTTGATGTCACAGCGCAAAAATAACCTAATTACGGAGTAATCTTACATTACGATGGCATTTTAAGCGTACTCTTCTCAATTCCAGTAAAAGGTCGATAAGAAAAATGGAAAAATTAAAATAACGAAGCGATACTTCCTCTCAAATTAAAAAAATCTGTTTAAATTTCAGAGTGTAATTTTTAATACATATTATATATTGTTATATACATTATAACATATATATGTTAATATTAATATACAGGGTGTAACTATATTTTTGTAATCGATTTTCACGAAGATATTTAAAAAAACAAATGTATGACACGTATTTTTTTAAAATTAAAAGGAGCATAAATACAACTCCTTAAAAGTAAATAATAACTTTTTATCAGTGTATCTTCACAGAATAATAACATAATTGGTTAATAACTATTTCTCTTTGCAGTATCATAAATTTTACTGATTAATACGGTAACACATTAAAAATATCTGAGATAAAGCGTCAACATTGAGCTTATAAGTATAAATATAAAAGTATACTGCTGTGCTAACGCAACCACTGATCGATGCAACCTACAGATGGCAGTGGCGGCACTGTCGGAAAGTAAGACACATTTCACGAGGCCTGTGTTTAGTTTGAAGCAATTTTCATAGATGGCTCAAATAATCAGTGTAAAGGGAAATGCTTTTGTACAAATCGTTGGAGATAAAATGGAAAAAATATTACAAAATGCTTCAATCATAAGGGTACTTTTGCAAATAACCCGCATATTGTTTCAACTTTCTCGCCATACTTTCAATTAAATTTTAGTCTCATTCAAGCTACGCCGACGTTAGTAGCAAATATGCAGTTGAACACAACAGAATCGTGTAAGTAATTAAAAAGCATAATATTCTTAAGTCATATTCTTGGAAATAGTCTTTAGACCAAGTATATGTTCATAATTATAATGTGTCATGACTAGAATCGTTCCAAAATGTGTATTTTCTATATAAAACATGTATTTATTCCAGTCAAATTCAACAACACATCCCTCCGCGAACCTAGATTTGGATATGGTCCTCTCCTTGGTCTATTACTAGCAAATTTCTTATCAAACTCAGTTATAGCAAAGTACGCACCATTAGGAGCTTTACGTTTAAGTTACGAACCTTGGCGTCCTCTTAGTTCAGCTAACAACCATTTCACCCAGGATGACCACTATAATTATTGGCATCCGATAAAGAACCCTTACGGGCCACCTGTACCGCCAGATTCCACATCATCAGACAATGACGGTCAACACATCCACCATCATCACCATATCGACGCGTATCCTCCTGCAAATCAGCAACAAATAGTCAACATCAACGAACGGCCTCCTACTGAGATACTAATTGATGATGAGTCTACCGAAATGGACATTGAATCCGGTACCGAAGAAAACAACTCGGAAATAATTCATAGTGATGATTTTTTCCCAGTCAATACCAACATTGAAACTCCTCACTTGGAAGATACAATTGCTGAAGAGTCTGTCTTGACAGCAATACATCAAAATTTGACATCTATTGAGCCTGTTCAAAATTCAACCCTAGCACCAAAGAAAACTGTTAAGAGAGGAGCTCCTAGTAGACATAACACTAGAAAAAGAAGTCCTAGCAAACGTAGAAGGTTAACAACGACTCCTGACTACTATTATGATAGCTACGAGGATGGCACCACCACCAACAGATACAGGTCTAAAAATAGGCAAAAACCAAAGAGACCCGTTGATTCCTACGAAGACGAGTATGACTATGACTACGAATTCACCACGAGACCGTACAAGAAGAGAAGGAGAACCACACTGAACCCCAGAAATAGAAACAAGAGCAGGAGGAAACAACAACGAGCAACGACTGTTGCAAGTGACTACAACGACGACTATGATTATGACCCAGTAACTCAGATTGTGATATTAAGGCAGAGACAAACTGTCACACCAACAGACACGGTCATAACAAGCGGCGTTACTACTGAATCCAGTACTTCAACTACGACTGATTCTAGTACTACGACTACAGAAACCACAACCACTACAACGAATTCCACAAATACAACTGGATATGGTAAATATAACAAATTACATTGTCTTGTATATTCATTAGCAGAGTTATATTATCATCAGGAAGTCAATTTGAAAACAATTCTTTTTTCACTAAGGTTATGGTCCTTCCAATGGCAACGAAGGGATAAGCATCACTTATGGCCCACCGCAAGGTGTACCCCAAGGATCCTATGGCCCTCCACGTCCTTCCTATGGACCTCCTAGTCCTTCCTATGGACCTCCAAGTCCTTCCTATGGACCTCCAAAACCTGCGTATGGCCCCCCTACCGGCGGACAGTACCAACTACCATATTCAGATTGGTACAGTAACGAAGCAACAAGAAATGGTATAGTCAAAAGAATCAACGATATTATTGGCTTTGACAACGTGTTTTAGTGTATTTTATTTTAAAAACATTTATTACTATATTCAACAATGAATTTATGGCAGGAATTTTATTTACAATGCTGTTTTAATGTACACAAATATGGTGAGGGCAAAATATTTGTTTATTATTTTTATTAATTTATTAAATAACATAAAATATATGTATATGTAATCCATTTATTCATTTTTCTAGAAGGGAAATCTTTAAATTTAGTGTCACTCTTGAAGATTATAAAATTCCGATTCAGTGTATGCCAGTATTAAATATGACGGAGTTATATAGGATATAGTGACATAATTTCCAAACACCTTGTATATGATGACTATAATTACTAGCAAATATGTCCTCTGCGATAATTTTAGTAGGAAATCATTAAAATGTGATCATAATTATGTATATTCCGATATTTTACCGGCATTATCGCAATTATGCCAAACAAAATCATATTAAGGACTATAAACATTTGAATAATGTGAAGTATGTTAGAAAATAGTAAGGAATCATGTAATAAATTAAGAACGTAAGTGATTTTGTCTCAAAAGCAATCTATCCGTTAAATTTAAATTGTGGCAGACCGAAAAAAACAAATCTTTGGCAGCATTAACAAGTTATGTCAGTTTAATGTTGTGCCAAATGCTATTAAAATAAGTACAGACGCAAAATACCCCCGGATTCCAATAAAGTACTATTTTTTAAATGAAAAATCACTTTTTATTTTGGTGGAAAAATTGTTGGCACGTTTTATTTCAAACTGGTCGCATTTTATTACGCAAATACATATATCTTACTTCCTATAATATTTTTTTAGCTAAGACTGGGTTTAATTTTACAAAACTTTCCTATTTGCTTTCATAACGGCAAAACAAACTGAAAGTGTAAATATTGTATTCAATTTTGCTGGCTTTATCATGCTATTAGTAGAACAAAAAGAAAGTTTCCCTTCAAATACGATCCAGGATAAATTATAGCAGATAGCACAAAATTATTGGATTGAATTTGCCCTTCATACACAGGCTAGTAGTCGTGTTTATCTATCTTTATAATCTGGATGTTGAGCACGACATGTAAAAAAGTATAGCAATTTCACGTTTTTTATGAATTCATAAAATATAATAAATGATCACCGGAATTTCATACTCAACGGTTAGCATTCGAGGATTTTCTTGATCATCATTATGAATTTTTTATAAATTAAATCAGCGGTCTTGAAACTACAGTTCAGTGGTTCTAATTAAAAAAATATATTGGTTAATCGTATTCATTTAATGGGACAACTTTCATAAACTCTATAGCGATTTGTGCGAAACTAAAGCTATTTAGGCGTATACCATTTCTTTAAGAACTGTCGAAATGAGACGCTTCTAAATGAACGTAGTAATTTATTAAATATTAACGAGGTAGACACTATTATTCTGCTGCCATAATCAAGTCATTAAAATAATTAAACACCTTCCGTGAATATTTAAATGTGTTTTTATTGTGGTTGCAAAGATAATAGGTTGGCAGGAAATTTTCTACGGCGTTCGGAAACAACTCAGTTCCGACCCCTTGCCAGTTTGACACGCGTTTCATGAAAAATTTATACGAACGGTTAAATTAAGTTTTCTCGCTCACCCCTACCAGATTATAGTAGTTTCATGAGCTCTTAAATGTAAATGCTTACGCAAAGCTGATCCGTTTAGGATATATACATTTTTTAACGAATTCGCTCCACTTTCGAAACACATTTTTTAAAAATACTCTCTCTCTGTCAAGCATCTGTTTCATCTTTTTTAGACTATATAAATCCAAACCTTTATAGAAAATACAAAGACAAGTTTTTTAACATTTCTTTTCATTCAGATCTGCATTTTTATAGATTTAATATCTATAAAAATGCAGATCATTAGATACTGTCTAATATTTTACCGACACATTTTTTTTGCAATTTTTAAAGTTAAAATATTCTTTCTCTTTTCCATCACGTTCACGTTCAACATAAAATTATGCATTGACAGCCATAAATATTTAGTAAAGTACCTGTTTGATTATAATAATAATTCAGCATGCATTTTAAATTAATTTCTCCCCACTTTCGAATCAAATTTTGTTCTGCCACCACGAAGTTATATTCTGCAGTCACCCCCCGCATTCTAGCTACAGAGTGTTCGAAATACCACGTCAAGCATCTGCTTGACCACGTGCGTGGGTAATAAAAAATGTAAAACAATGTTGGCTCTAGCAAAAGGAGGAAGTCAAGAATTGTTGCACGTCATTTGCGGCCACAGCAGACCCAGTCTATTTTCGTGGACCCTTGATTAGTTGGAAAAAGAACAGCTGCTGCCAGTTTATCAGACCGAACTGATTTTATTTCGATATTAGTTGACTCCGGCTCATTACTAGTGTCATCTTAATTCGAGTTTCTCTAATTACCTCATTCTTTTTACGTTCGTAAAAACAAGACGAAAATAAAAATGTCCTAGTTACAATTTTAAAGCATCAGTTGTCGTTTTTACTGTACAAGACGTTCATGTTTTACATTTGTCACAAAATAAAATGTTTTAAGATATAATTCTACAAAACTATTTACAATTGCCCAGAACAACATACAAAATGGCCGCCTTTGAAAGTTTATTTTCCCGAGCGCATTTTTTCTTTAACGCACTGTATAAAAACTTATTATGCCATCGAATAAGCCATGAAAATAGCTTTAATATTTGATATACGAGCTTTTGTTACTGTAATTTTGTTAAAAATTATCAAATGTCGATTTTTGCATCTTCTATTTAAAGTTATATGGAAACTATCATTTTTATTTAAAAAATGAATTTTTTAAGTTTCGAACACTGTCCACCGTTATTTTTTTTTTGTTTTCAGTTACAAAAAAAAAGTGAAATACAAAAGTTGGGCGATTTTATATGAAGTTTTCGAAAATGATTGCAGAAAAAACAAATGAAATTCAAAGCATCCTATATGACAATGCTCGGCAGAAAACGTTCTTTCTGAATATGTAAATATATACTGGGTGTTCTATTTAAATTAACATCATTTTCTAAAACTTCATAAAACACCGTGCAATTTTTGTATTTCACATTTTTTATAACTCTAAAATCAAATAAATTAACGGGGAGGTCACAAAATATAAATCACCCTGTATCTAATTTATTTTAAAAACCGCCCATTTATGTTGAAATTATATTTACGAATTTATTTTAATTTCAACGATTTTTGGCAATATGCGCATGAAAATTGTTTTGTGTAAAAAATAGACTTGCTGGGTGTTTGTAGCTTTCTTTGTTAGGATGGATGCAAAAGTCGAAACGCATTTTGGCAGCTGTTAACGCGAGCGAACGGCGTTAATAAACAAAAACAAAACACGCCACTGCTGTGAAAACTGAAACTTAAGGGTTATTGCACTGAAGTGTGAAATACTGAAAGCGACTGTACATAAATATTTCACGAAACATCCTTAATATACGTGTTAGATGATTAGATATGAACCGATTAATCAATCAGCGGTGATGTTCCATAAAAATTTATAATGTTTTTGTACCAAACAAACATTTTTTTAATGGAGTATTGTGATGTGCGCGTATAGACTGGATTTTGTTAATGTCTTTCGACTTTTAAACTTATTAACCGCATTAAAATGCTTGCGACCTTCTCAAAATAGCACCGAGCCTGTCGCGGATCTTCAACTGACATGGCTCCAAAAGACAGAATCTATTCCACCACAGAGAAATAGGAATATTTTTTTGTACAGTTTTCGCTACACTTTCGATCAGTTTGTACTACACTTTCGAAATATAGTAAAGACACCGGTAAAACAATGAGTTCTACGGCATCACGTACAAAAAAACAAGCATATGCCTATAAGTCTATTAATATCTATAAGGGCTCGGAGAACCTGAGCCCTTTAGCAAAAGAAAACCTGTGGTATTTACAAAAATCGAAAGTATATGTAAACAACATTTTTTTCTACAAAAGTAAATTAAAATTATAAAACCTAGCAACTAACAATAGTTATTCTAGCATGTGTGGAATAATATAACTGCTTTACTAACAAAGAAACCGCGCAGGCTTGTGGTGGAATAGAAGTCGCTTTTTGGCACCGAAACAAACTTTTCCTTATCTATAAGATCGTTAATGTCATAAGTGCGCAGCTTTGAACTAATTTGGCACAAACACAACCAGCTCACAATAAAAGAAAAGCAGCATCGGCAACTTACGACGTATAAATAGCTTGTTCATCTCACTTAAAGAATATTTTTGTATAAAGTCTCCCTGCTTTTAACAAAGTAAGACGTCGCGACAACGTCTGTTGAATAAAAAGTACATATAAAAACATTTACCAAAACAAAATCTTTCAACAAAAACGAATATAATTAAAATTTGTTACTGAACACAAAGTATACAGGGTGTTTTTGAGTGAACATATAAAGCGATCGGATTTTATTGTAAGAAATGGCGAAGGAGCTGGTGATACGAAAAAAATATATACAGGCTGTATCACATAAGACATGTATCTCGCTTAATATACGAGACACGTCAAAAATCTTTAATTGTTTTTTGTTGCATTTTTGGAGGCCTTTATGCTCGCAAAAACAAATTTGAGATTCATGGCCAACTTTATGAGTAATAACAAAAAAACCTGTAAAGTGCCCAAACTTTAAGCCTGTCTAACTTTTTTATTTTAAGAGATAGAGAAAACTTATTGGTAATAAATTTTTATTGCAAAATTGATACCTTCCACCTGATATAAACAGATTTTTGAAATATCGTATGTGGTTCCCTGCGCCCTCTAGGCGGATAAAAAAAAATTTATTGAAGCAGGCTATGGCCACAAAAAATTGCCTGTTTTTTCGTCTTTCATGCAATATACTACATGTCGCCTTTATCTTTCGTATTTATTACATTCTTTTCAATTTTAGTTTAAAAAAATGTACCTAAATATTTTCGTGTTGCTCAAGATAATGTAGAACCTGTTTTAAAGACGCCAATTGCAAAAAAAATAATAAACAGAATGTATTTTTTTTATGCAAAATACAGATTTTCTTATAATATTATTTTATTACATTGTCTGTGTCAAAATAATTTTAAAGACCCAATTGCCTGTATATCTGAGGCGTCTGCAAAAATTGAAACAAAAAATAAATTTGAATCTTCGATCGCTAAAAAAATAAGACACTATTTTGATGTTATTGTTGATTAAATAGTCAATACCTAAATATAGGTATATCTAAAAGCATTAATGTATTGGGAAATGACAAAGAACCTTAAAAATAAACTAGAACTATCCCTGATGGCAACTTATAAAATAAAAAAAAAATACATTAACTTTATTGAACACGAATATTATTCCTATTGGCGTTGTTATTACGGAAAATATTCCAGCCAGAAGTGTAATCAGTTAGGCATACAAATTATATAATTGCTATGAATTTCAATCATCGACAAGTTCCACTTTAGCAATGTAACACATTTCCAGTGTGCTCAAAATAAACCAACATCATTTAGCAGCCTGGAACATACGAGTTCAAAAAAACATTCAACTCGAGAAACTGTGATTAGTATTTTTTATTCAGAAAAATATTTTTTATTAGTATCGATGATAAAGTATGAAATAAATTCAATAAAAACGAAACATTTATTTTTTGGGAAAAATCCTCGAACAGGTCGATTTTTAATTTAAAAAATACATATTTTAGCGTAAAATGCGATTTTCAAATGTCATTTGTTTTCGAGTAATGACGTCATCGATTTTTTTTTAAATGGCAACACCATATTTTTTTCTTTGATTCTGAAAGATCGTTTAATTCTCTATCAGACAGTACTAAAATTTTGCCCTCTTACATAGGAAAGTTTTCGAGTAAATGACGATTGAATGTTAGAAAACGTAAATTTTATCCATAAAAAAGTAACAATTCTGAGGTATGTAAAATAAAATACAATTGATTAAATTTTATACTTAAATTAAATGTTCGAATTGCCATCCACCAACTTCTTGACAATGCGCAAGTCTGTGAAGAAATTCTTCTTGCACATTATGAATGATTTCTGGGGTAACTCTGCGTATTTTGTCCCGAATGCGATTTTGAACTTCTTCTAAATTACGTGGTTTATTAATGTACACTTTTGACTTCAAGTATCCCCATAAAAAATAGTCAAGAGGTGTAAGATCTGGCGATCTTGCAGGCCATTCTATCGGTCCGCGTCTGCCGATCCACCTCCCAGGAAACAGTTGTCCAAAAAATCTCGTACAGGGCGCGCATAGTGCAGAGGTGCACCGTCTTGCTGAAACCATATGGTATCGTCAGGAATGTCAGGGTCATTATCGTTAGGAAAAATTACTGCAAGGGCTGGAACAAGGTCATTTTCTAGAAACTCTAAATATCTTTGTCCTGTAAGGGTTCCTTCAAAGAAAAAAGGCCCTACTATTCTGTCGTCAACTATTCCAGCCCAAACATTTAATTTCTGAGGGTGTTGGGTATGTGCCTCTGCCATCCAATGAGGATTTTCCCGACTCCAATATCTGCAAGTTTGACGGTTTACTGTACCATTCAGACAAAATGTGGCCTCATCTGAAAAAAGTATTTGCCCGGTGTAAATTTCTATTTCCTTGACATAAATCCATTAGAATTTCGCAAAAGTGTAAGCGGCGATCGGGATCATCTTCATTGAGTTCCTGCACAAGTTAAATTTTGTAGGGATGATATTTTTTCTTCCTCAAGATACGTAGCACTGTGGTCTGACTAGTGTCATTGTTTAATGCAACCAATCGTGAAGAATTATGAGGATTATCCACCATACTTATCAAAATGTTTTGTTTCTGATTTTCATTAATACTTGGACGTCCAGGTTTTGGAATATTTACAACATTGCCAATTTCTATAAATTTAGACTCTACCTTACTGACTGTTGATTGGCTGATAGGTCGATCTGGATATTTTTCATTAAATAAATCGCAAACTTCCTGCTGAGTTCTAGTCATATTCCCGCATCCGATAAGAATTAAAATTTCAATTCTTTGAGTAACAGTTAAATGTGCCATAATACTTTAAATTAAATAATAATTTCTATGTCGCTTATAATACTTATTAGAAAGTCGGTGTGACAATGACACTTTGCAAAGATTTTCACCTACGTGATCCATAAAAGAACTATGGAATTCGAAAAACTAAACTTGATAACGCTTTTGCTTTATTTTAATTGATTTACGTTTTCTAACATTCAATCGTCATTTACTCGAAAACTTTCCTATGTAAGAGGGCAAAATTTTAGTACTGTCTAATAGAGAATTAAACGATCTTTCAGAATGAAGGAAAAAAATATAGTGTTGCCATTTAAAAAAATCGATGACGTCATTACTCGAAAACAAATGACTGATTTGAAAATCGCATTTTACGCTAAAATATGTATTTTTTAAATTAAAAATCGACCTGTTCGAGGATTTTTCCCAAAAAATAATTGTTTCGTTTTTATTGAATTTATTCCATACTTTTGTCGCATACTGTATAATGAAGGAACTGCTTTATTTTATATTTAAATATTCGAAATGTATTGACACATTTCTTCGTGAAAATATAACTAAAAAAAAAAAATTGGTGAAACAAACCAGTTGCCCGCTTGGGTCACATGAGGTTTGAAAGGGGTGAATTCACAGCTGTTACTGGGTCGAATACCATTAGAAAAATTAGTTCCTTAAACCTATACTATTAGGGTTGAGCACCATGAATTAATAACGCAACGTAGATATACAGGAAGTGGAACGCTTTAGGTACATACGTACCAGATTAAACAAGTTTTAATTTAAGAGGTGTTCAAGAATAGTGCACCTCAAATCAGTAAAATATATACGACCCTAAAGGAGCCTAAATGGTATGAAAATGAAGCAAAATTTTTTAAAAGATGACTACAAAAAAATAATAAAGCAGAAATTTAAAAAATAGTACATTTTAGATATTAAAGCATAGGTATAGGAAAATTTTTTTGTTGTATATACGTCTAGGCTAGAGAACTATAGCGAATAACTTCCAGTGCGAGAACAATCGTGTCCGAGATAATAGGGGTGCGATCCCGATACAAGAAGGGTGCTAAGGCCAGGTGCGCACTGCCAAGTATTGCTTATTTATTTCACCATTCGCCAAGTGGAACCGAATTATTCAATGCGCAGTCCCAGTGGCGTTTCTCATTTTATCTTTTTTCTATCTACAACGTACAATACCGTTTTAACGCATCCAAAAAGAACCGCAAGTAACTGTAGCCGTAACTACTCTTTCGATTTATTTTTTCACTCCTCTTTCGATTCATTTATTTTGCTTATCTTTCGATATATTTTTATACTGCTCGTCCATTTAATTTTTACAAATCTTTCTACTATTTTTTACCCCTCTTTTGATTTAATTATTTCACTGCTCTTTCAATTTGATTATTTCACCGCTCTTTCGATTTAATGAAATCACTGCTGTTTCTATTTAATTATTTTACTATTCTTTTGTATTTTTACAGCTTTTTCTAATTTTTTTTACTGCAAGAACCGCAAGAAACTGTAGCCGTAACTACTCTTTCGATTTATTTTTTCACTCCTCTTTCGATTAATTTATTTTGCTTTTTATACTACTCGTCCATTTAATTTTTACAAATCTTTCTACTATTTTTTACCCCTCTTTCGATTTAATTATTTCACTGCCCTTTCGATTTAATTGTTTCACTGCTCTTTCAATTTGATTATTTCACCGCTCTTTCGATTTAATTAAATCACTGCTGTTTCTATTTAATTATTTTACCATTCTTTCGTATTTTTACAGCTTTTTCGAATTTTTTTTACTGTTCCTTCGGTTTAAAACCTTTTATAATTTGTTTTGTTCGACAAGGGGGTAAGTTTTCATGAAAACTGTGGAAATAATCCACAGCTGGCCTAAAATACTTGAATTTCTAATCCGAATTCATTTCGTTTTTAACCGTTAATTAGTAGCACATTGTACGAGACCTAAGTCGCGCGTCACTGGGTCTTTTTCCTACGAAAAACTTCAAGCAGATGGGCACGCGTACGGTGGCACAGAGACGCATCAAGTTGATGGTAAAGCCCATACGAATACTTTATATGTACCTACACACATATGTTTCTTTTTCTTTCATCATCCCCCATGGCTTGATTTAATTTTATACTCTCACAAAATGCTATATTACGATATTTTAGCATAAGTTCACAAATACGTGAAACAGCGAAACCATTTATACTAACGCTGTATATTTTGCAACAAGTTTTTGACATTTAATGTAAATATAGAATCCGTAGAGTAGCCATACTATAAACTTAGATCTATTTACATTTTGTGGCAATGTCGGTTCGTAGTTGATATTCTACGGGCAAAACAAAATTATTTTAAGAATTTACGATTTCTTGCGATGCACAAATGGTTTCATGATCTTAGATTAAGAATATTGCCCTAAGTAATGCATACATTCTGTCTCCGTATAACGGAACACAACAATTATTGAAATAAAAAAATATTTAAATCGAAAAAGGAGCAAAAAATAAAACGAAGGGGAGAAAAAATAAACCGGAAGAATACTAGGACAATTGAAAAAAGAGAACAATAAAAATAAAATATATATATCGAAAGAACAATAAGTTTCAATTTCGATGATTTGGACGTTATTTTTTACGTTACGTGTAGATGTAGCAGTAGAACAACTTTTTGATAAAACTTGAGTGTAAGTGGGTACAATTTGAATTTTGAATATGAAGTCTGTATTTTTAAATAAAATAAAAAATCCACTTGTTTACACCTGATATTCAGGAAAATAAAGGTACTTCCTGAATCCTAAAGAATTTTGCACTCAGACAGATTTATGTTTATACAACGCCGTAATCTTATAAGCAGAGAAGAATGTTCTCTCTAGACAGTAGAAAAAATGGTTTCTACATTCAATAAATTTTGTTTTAAACTCAGCCCGTTGCCGAGAGAGTTTATTTTTCTAAATTTAAGTTTGCTGATTCATGTCTATTACCTTGTTTTGAAAAGCAGTTAATACTTTATCTATTTTATTTCCTAGATTTGTCGCATGGAAATCCAAAAATATCCGTGACCCAATAAAACTGTAGCTTAAAACTTTGAAATTTATGCATATTAGTCACTTTAGACGATTTATAGAACTTAAGTTTCAATCTAATTAGGCACACTAACGCCGAAAATCTTCAATACGGTCCTATTTGTTGTTCTTTGTACCCCCGTCGAGAATCTCGATTTCAGGTCAGCTGTTGTCAGCTCTTATAGACACAGACGAATAAAAAAATGTTAAAATAAATAATAAAGAAACAATTTACTGCCTTAACTCTAATACGGTACTTAAATTTATAACGATACTTAAAGAACTATAAAGAGGCAAAATTGCATTAAATATAAACAAATAAAGATCGCTTTACATGAGCGTAAAACTATTTTTATAGAATATGAGTGCTTCGAATTCACATTTACAATTGAATCGGGACGTATATACTAAACAAAGCAAAGTGAGAAAGCGGTTTCAGGTCAAGTAAAATAAATGGCTTGGTCTTGATCACCAAAAACTTATGAAAATACAAATATTTTAACGCATCATGGCTTAACTAAATATTTGTCTAGTCATACAAGCGTTCCTAAATTAGCTAAAAGTGATGGACTAGATTACTATTAAAATTAGCATCTTCGGAATTTGGCGTAAAAAATAAAATAACATTTAGATCATTATTTAAGAAATTGTTCTCATTAATTTTGACAAATTTAACGCTGCTTTGAAGTTGCGGCTTAAGTAAAGTGCAGAAATAGATGAAAGAGATCGTACTGAAATATGTAAATATTAAATTCAAATTAGATATCTGAAATATCACTGAATAATCGAAAAAATAATTCGCCGCTTTAAATTTTTTGTATAAGAATTTTAAGCAATATATGATTTAAAGTTGTTTGTACGCCAATATTTTGAGTATTATGTTTTTGCTGAACTTTCGAATTTGTCGATATGACTAGGTTGATTTACGAGTTAAAATTCACATTTATAATTGATCGCGGCGTATATACTGAACAAAATAAAGTGAGAAAGCGGACTCAGATCAAGTAAAATAAATGGCTTAGTCTTGAGCGCTAAGAAATTAATTAAAATTCAAATTAGATATCTGAAATATCATGATAAATTATTTGGAAGCTTTTTGAATTTTTAGTAACATATTTTAAGCAATTTATGATTTAAAACTGCTGGCACGCTAACAGTTTGAGTATTCTGACAATTTTTCTGCATTTTCGCTTAACTTTCAAATTAGTCGATTTAACTAGGTTCATTTATGAGTTTGATCGATCGAAAACATTATTACGCCGCTTTAAATTTTTAGTAATAATATATTTTAAGCAATATACGATTTAAAGTTGTTTGTACGCGAATATTTTGAGCATTACGTCAATTTTTTTTTGCGCTTTCGCTTAACTTTCGAATTGATCCATTTGCCAAGTTGATTTGAGTTCGAATTCACGTCTACAATTGTTTGCGGTGTATATACTAAACAGAACAAAGAAAGCGGTCTCAGATCAAGTAAAATAAATGGCTGCTAGGTCTTGATCGCTAAGATATTATTATGTGCACGGTTCACAAAATATTCCTTTAGTCAAGAGTATCTAGATAAGATAAAAAAATGATGAACCAGATTAATATTAAAATTAGCAACTTCGAAATTTAGCCTAAAAAATATAATAACAGTTAAATCATTATCTAGAAAATTGTTCTCATTAATTATGACAAATTTGGGCTGTTTTAAAGATCGTTCTGAACTATGTAAATATTAAATTCAAATTAGATGTCTGAAATTTATCACTTTGACTAGCCTAAAATTGATTTCGAAGTATTACATTTTTAATAATATAAAAATTTAGGCAATTTATGATTTAAATTTGGTTGTACGCGAATATTTTGAGTAGTGTCAATTTTCCTGCATTTTCTCTTAACTTTCGAATTGGTCGACTTAGCTAACTTTGTTTATGAGAGTTGAAAAGCAACCGTCAACGGTTTGTTTCAGTTACAGTGAAGATAACGTCGATTTCCACGAAGTGGCAATAGATACTGACAAAAATGACTATACCGGTAGTATCGAGACGTGTGTACGCTATTGCTAGACACCGGGGGTACGACCCTGCCGTAAGTCGAGCCAATCCAGGGGGCGCATTACATACTGAGACACAGCATTTGGTTTTATTCGTGACTGAGCGTCCGCACCGGTCATATGTGTCGAGCATCGCGCTTCAGTTGACGAGTTATCTCCTTAACCCTTAGTTGGTCCCCGATACACATATGCGTTCGGCGAACAGCTGTAGCTCAGCCAGTCTAAAATTAGTCCGCAGTGGTTAGTCGGTAGCGCACAGATTAGTTGCACGTGCTTCAACTCGAATTCGAAGGTTTGTGTGTTCTTCTGAAAGCCAGCTTTCGAAGAACTTTATGTGCAAAACGGCCCAACCTGCGTACCTATGCGAGATCGCCGGAGTACCTTTACCAAAGAGTACATAAACAACATTGTGAATCCTCTTGGAAACAGACCGGCTCGACCAACGGAAAATCACTCGTCTCGCGTGGTCGAGGAGCGCGCGGCAATCTCTGAGCCCGCAGAAGAAACAACCAAGATCATGCTGATGCCGAGTGCTGGAATCGCTGCCACCAGCGAGGCCGACAGTCTCGTAGGGGGGCTTGGTGGCCTGGGGGTCTTAGGGGCTACTGGCACCCTTAATGGCACAGGCGTCCAAAACAAAGACACGACGTGGACCAAGTTGTTTGTGGGAGGCTTGCCGTACCACACCAGCGACAAGTCTTTAAGAGACCATTTCGCCGTTTACGGAGATATCGAAGAGGCTGTGGTTATTACGGACAGACAGACGGGAAAAAGTAGAGGATACGGATTTGTAAGTATACAAATATTATTATATTTCTTAATATTTACTCTTCATCTACCAATATGATTACGCGAAGTTACATCAGACTGTGTAAAGATGCCAATTAAAGCAAAATTAAAAGTAACAGTAAAGTGACAGTCACATAAATTGATTCAAAATTCATGTCACCAGCTATCTTTAGCGCTACCTTAATGAAACAAAATGTGAAGCAGTTTCTCTGGTTTGACAGATAGGCAAGATAAAAAGATTTTGCAGCTGAGAAACGGCAGATTTTCGCAAACAGTATAAATTTTAGTAAGAAAAAGATATCAAGAGAAATTAAGATTCAGGAAACTGGCTACTTGTTTCTCCAAAATTAACTAATTTTTGGTTACTATAGTTAAGTTTAGTCCACAGTGAATATATTGAAAATTTTACAAAACATACAGACAAATACTATTATATTCTACAATTCAGGGAAATGGAATCGATACATATACCGTACTTCCTGTTATCGCTATCTGAAGTTAAATGTTATATAATTAATAATAATTATGTTATTTGTTTTATGCCGCATGAACTATTGAAAAAAAAAGTATCACGAAATGTGAATTATTTAAAAAAATTGTACTGTTTTAAACAACTACGCGTTTATTGAAAGGGCATTTTATTGTTAAAATTATGTTACCTACCTGAGCCAGATGGTGGTAACTGATCCATAAACCACACGAGACCATTGGCGTTGCGGGGGGGGGGGCAGGTGAAATACGAGAACCTCCTGAAAACAAAAGAAAAACCAATTAAATACATTGACTGACTTAAATTTTTGCAGCAATTTTTGACAAAAATATATGGAAAATTTTTAATTTCCAACGTTTTAATATTTACGTTTTATTCAAAAGGGCATTTTAATGTTAAAAGTACTATACCTAGGCCAGATGTTGTAGTAACTCATCCATAAACCACACGAGACCATTGGCGTTGCAGGGGGGAGAGAAGGAATACGAGAACCTCCTGAAAACAAAAGAAAAACCAATTAAATATATTTACAGACATATTTTTGATTTTGCAGCAATTTTTGACAAAAACATATCGAGAAATTTTAATTGCAATGTTTAAATATTAACGTTTTATTCATAATGACATTTTATTGTCAAAACTATTATACCTAGGCCAGATGTAGTAACTTATCCATAAACCGCACGAGACCATTGGCGTTGCAGGGAGGAGAAGGGGGAATACGAGAACCCCCTAAAAACAAAAGAAAAACCAATTAAATACATTGACCGACTTATATTTTTGATTTTGCAGCAATTTTTAACAAAAACATATCGACACATTTTAATTACAACGTTTAAATATTAAAGTTTCATTCAAAAGGACATTTTACTGTTAAAACTACTATACCTAGCCCAGATTTAACTCATTCATAAACCACACGAGAACAGTGGCGTTGCAAAGGGAAATGTTGAAAAAAATAAAGAAAAATAAATAAATAAACTGACTTATTTTTTTCATAGTACATGAACTATTAACAAAACTTAATGTTTAAAACAGATATACAGTTATTCAAAAACATTTTGTTGTTAAAATTATTATACCGGCTTAGGCCCATTTATTTAAAGTAGAGATGTGATACATTAACCTTTTTGATACTACTGGTAATTCATTTTGACACTGTGTGTACTATAAATATACATATACAATACAGTGTTCGGATTTGAACAAAAACAAAAAAAAATACAATGAATTCGATAAATGAAAATGATAAATGATTAACATAGACAACTTGGGTACTTATTGTTCATTTTTCAATTATTCATGTGTGATTATCTGATGAGAGATATCAGATAACACAGAGGATAAGTATATTTTACATGTCAAGATAGTACAAATAGGTCAAGTTGAAGCCTTAGGTCGATATATTTCTTTTAACATGTACACAATTTAAATATCTCTGTCATTAAGCAAATAATTCTTCAGAAAATGAAGAAAGAAAGAGAGTACAAAGAACTTTTTGGTTGAAAAAACAACAAGGCTGTAGCTGGTTCTGTTACTAGAGAAAGTAGCCATATTTGCCATCTAAATTTATGCACATACTGTCTAGCATCCCCTAGGGTACTCCCCTATAACAATTGTCTTGTTTCCTTGGGTCCAGACAGCTGTGAATTTGAAAAAGGTTCACCCCAACGGCATTGTGCAACGTACCAGTTTTTGGTCGCCTGAGTTTTACATTAGACGAATTAATTTGTTACGCACAATTACTGACGCTTTTACGTACAAATTCGCTGCTCCGGATTTTATTTTACAATAACTAATTTAGTCATCGATTAGCTTTATTTTAAATAGTGATATAAGGTTATACCCAATCTTTTGTCATAGTTACCAAAAAATTGTCTTTGTCACACACTGTATATTTAAAACATGTGCATGAGATCGCCAAAGTCATTAGTTCTATTCCTTTCAATCTTGTATACAAGGTGTTTCTAAAATGAGTATTCAGTGCATATAGAACAAGTACGGCTACCCCTACTCTTTTTTCAAATGGAAACATAAGGCGGCTCGTTGAAAAGCTTATAGAAAACCGAATCCAGCCATGCCAAATAAATAAGTTTTATGTTTTCAATAGCAAAATTTTTAGGGTTGTATAAAACACCTACTTAACAAGTGATACAAAAACCCATCAAAATATTGATATTGCTTGGATGTTGAGACAAAATAAGAAGTCAGGCTGAAGTGCGCAATTTATTTAATGCGAAATATCTCGAAAACCAAATCTCGCAAGGGAGTTAGTAAAATATTTCACAAATTTGAGGAACACGGTACAGTATAGACTTTGCCCAAAACTGGACGGGCACGTGCTTTGAATGAAGAAAAGAAATTAGACATTGCATTAGAACTTGTTTAAAATCCTCATACTTCTTCCTCATACAACTGTTTCTGTTCATGCTTCTCTGCAATTCGAATGTTTTTGAAACAAGAGAAATACCACCCCTATAAGGCATGTCTTGTCCAAGAGCTTTTGGATGACGATTATGATAGACGATTACAATTATATGAGGAAATAATGAGACGGTGTGACGACAATAATGGTTTTCAACAAGACGTACTTTTTTCGGCTGAAGCTACGTTTTATTTAAATGGAGTGGTAAACAGGCACAACTATCGCTTTTGGTCCCAGGAAGATCCATACTGGACATACGAATCGCATACGCAGCACCCACAGAAACTCAAATGTATGGGTAGATATTATCAACAACAGAATCTTGAGCTCGTTCTTTTTTTAAGAAAATCTTACTGCCGCACGCTACCTGGATTTCCTGACCTGATACCTGCTCTAGCAGTGATTTTTCCTCATGAAATTGATCCATATATACCGAATGAAAGAATTTGGAACAAGATGGCGCTCCCCCACATTTTGGTATTGATGTTCGAAGATACTTAGATGAAATGTTTCCAAATCGTTGGATTGGTAAACGGGGTACAGTTGAATGGCCGCCAAAATCCCCCGACTTAACGCCCCTGGATTATTTTCTTTGAGGATATTTGAAAGAAAGAGTCTACCAGGACAGACCGGATAAAATTGAGAATTTAAAGAACAAGATTAAGACGGAGATACATAATTTACCAGCTGAAATCATTCGGAATGCTGTGGACAGCTTTTACTAGCATCTAAATGAAAACAAACTTATTGAAAACATAAAACTTGTTTATTAGGTATGGCTGCATTCGGTTTTCTATAAGCTTTTCAACAAGCCCCCTCATGCCTTATGTTTCCATTTGAAAAAAAAGTAGAGGTAGCTGGAGGTTAGGGGGTTAAAGAAAAATTAATTATTAGGAAAAAATCAAGATCAGTGAATGTGTTTCGGCGTTTTAAAAAAATTAACTCATTCAAAAGATATGAATTTTATTCCGTACTTCTGGTCATCCCTGTATACATATTCCTTTGTACTAAAGAGAACCTTATCACCGTTTTACCTCAACAAACTACATATCTTATCAGAATATACCTATATATATTTGTAACAAAAATTGTCTCGGTAAAAGATCGTTGATTATTTACTAAAACATTATCAAAAGCCATTATGCAGTCAGAGCTTTGTTTAAAAATACGTTAGGTATGAATCCAAAACAATGTATGTTGACTTAAACTTGTAATAAACAAAATCAATGTACGCATCCGGATGATTACAGCAATTATCTACGGTAATAACGATTTTTTCTTAATTATTACTGAATAACTTGGGTTCAATAAAGATAATCGAATTATTTGCCCCCATTAAAAATAAAAGCTAATGCCAATGAAAGTGTGTGTATGCAAATATAGATTTTATTTCAAACTGTTTAACGTCACGTTAGAATTTGGAACGTCAAATTCTGTTTATATCTTTACGTATTTTAACACCGGCCTAGTTGAATCGCAGAAATAACAGGACGGGATAGCATTCGAGGATATATTTCCAACCAATATTTCTTATTTAATGATATAGAAATATATTAGTAATTAAAAAAATAAAATGGTAAAAATAGAAGCGACTCATAGCCGGATGGCGACTTTGCTGTTTATTTACAGCCAGCAGATAGCTAAAAATTTGACAAAAGGCCAAAATTTAATGTCATAATTAATAAAAGATGTCAAACTTAAATATATTTTACAAACACTATAAAAGAATTCCACGTTATTTGACAACTGTATGTCAAATCTATTAATACATGAGTAAATATTAAGCCAGTAGCGTACATAAGGTAAACGATTTGGTTAAAAAACTACAATCCAGAAACTATTCCAACATGATAGTTCGGGCAGTAGAAATAGTGTAATATTATGTAAAATATTGATGTATGGAAATACATACGAACCTGTGTTGAGTTCAATGTCAATTTAGAATTAACTAGAATTGTGTGTTTTTCATCTAGATAAGGAAAAAGCATCGTCCCAGTTTACAACAACAGGCCATTTGTCAGCCTCATTTTAAATTATATTAGTATCTATTCTAAACACCAATGAAACTATAAACCATGTCGCATTATGAAAACGATGTGTTGGCATTCCATTTTTGTTTGTTTTTACAGAACTATATAACGAATTCAGGAGTTTTACGTTTCAACAAAGCTACTACTCAGATACTTTAAACTACAGCGCGTTTATAATTATTAAAATATCACTTACTACACTGAAAGACTCGCTTAATAATAATGTGTTATCAACAACCTTACAATTGGCCAACAAAAACCGCTTTTCTCAGTGTAATCTCCTCATCCTTCGCATTTTGCTTCCTTTTCTGATTCTGCATTCTGTAGGTATGTTTTTATTAAAGGTTATAATGGGCGACAGGGCTTCCGCTGAAAGAGCATGCAAGGATCCAAATCCAATAATAGACGGAAGAAAGGCAAATGTGAACTTAGCGATATTAGGAGCCAAGCCAAGAGGAAATGTCCAAGCCGGTAAGTCAAGTAATACATCACGGAAAACATCATTATGTTGAAAGATCTACTTTAGAATTTATACAAAGTGAGCGCTTGATTTGAAAATTTGACTGAAAGCATTTTCACTAAACTTCCGAAATGCATTATCCTTATCATTTTCCAGCAATAAAATTACTTCTACAATAAACTAGACTAAAAATATAGGTCAAATCTGGAAAATTCATAAAACATAACAGACAGGTGTTCTAAAACACTAAAACCGCGATTAGATTTACAGAGTATGTTTATTTAAGAACTATGTAGACCCTGGTATGTTACATACAATTTATACGTGCAGGATGTTTTGATATTAAATTTGTAAAAGTTACGTAAACAAAGAGCTTTTCATGCTACTAATTACCTTGAATTTGTTAATTATTACGAACCAAATTTGTTAAATTTCCAGTTTTCCACAATTTATTGAACTTATAATTACATATTAAGTAAAATTTTTAAACAAATACACAAACCGTTGATGACTACAGATGATGTTATTTTTCTCTCCACTTCCGAATTACGATCTCAATAAATTCTCATTGTTTTCAAGTAGCAAGAAGGTATTTCGCTGTATAACGTATTCGAGCTGTTATAAAAATAATTTCCTCGCGATTTGAAACAATTCTTCCACCTGGTGGAGTATTTCCGATCACTAAACGAATTGTTGGTTTCGGTGGTCGCACGCACGGATGTCCGGGTGCGCCGGAAGAAGGGTGGATGATAGGAATCCATGCCGCTGCGGCTCGTGCTTGCTGAACTATACCCGATCTGGAACACCTGGTAGGTTATTGAGCCCATTCCTTACAATGGTTTCGCATTACTAGCAAAGGCATGGACTTTATTACCTATATTAAAATTTTCACGGATGTCAAAGAATCTACTGGTACGCCTATGGTCGATATTCGAATGATTTATTACTGTACCTACCCTTTTAAAATAGACTATAGCGAAGTACCCTAGTATTCCAGGAGATTCTTGTTTTCATTTTCGGTCGGTTATAAAAACATTTCGTTTGGGAAAATCCGCTAATGAAAAATACTTCTATTGTGTATATCAAATTATCTAGTTCTACAGACCGCGGTCTATAAGAATTTTATTGAAGTAATAAATTTTTTGTAGTTTACTTTCGTTTAAATAAGATCGTGGTCAGTCGTAATAAATGTAAAAATAATTCGAATTGGGATGGTTAGTTGGTCTGAAGTCTCTTTCCGATCGGAATTATGGAACTAAAGTACCATTAGAGAGATACTGAGTAATACGTCCGTTTTTATCGGTAGATGTTGACATATTTGCTGCATAAGACACATACAATGTTTATCACAAATCGTCATAATTGTTTAATAAATATTTTTGCAAAATCAAATGTAACGACTAGGAATTATCATTTTAAATACACCAAACATCAATGGATATCCAGGATGTTTAGAAAATAACCTCCTGGAAATGATTATATGGGAAAAATCAAATAATAGTAGAACCTCCTACAAGAATAATACGTCAATAATAAAGTTTTTCTTTTTGAATCGTAACGATATTTGGGGTTGATAATGAACCCAGTATACAGACTTACAAATACAATTTTGTAAAAATAAAATCAAAAAGAACAGTTCGAAAATGATTTAAAAATACACTTCCGCACAGCACTGGTCCACTGTAAAACCTGATATGGTGTATAATCAACGACCGGGCAAAAAATTGAGAAAGAAATTCCCAAAGAAAGATATATTACATTTTACAACACATATTTTTATATAGCAAATTCAACTTGTTATTAATTATTAATAGAATTAATTTGTGGTTTTAATTATAAAATAGTTTGGTATACGTGATGTTATAACAAAATGTTGGGCCCATCTTACTCAGTTTCTACAAACTAACACAAATGTTTCTGCTTCTTGTTCGTGAACTTGTAAGTTATTGGCAGCAGCTATGGATACGTTTGCCTAAATCATCAATAGTGCCCACTTCGGTGCAATATATTTAATTTTTGAAATATCTCCACAAAAATAAGGCCAAATGATTTAAACTCAGGAGATCGCGGAGGCCATGGTACCGATCCTCGTCCAGTCCCTTGCTATTAATGTTTGGACACGCAGTACATGGTACGGAGCCTCGCCACACTGCTGTAATACGCCGTGGATGCCCTGGACCTTACCTGGACGTAAATACTTGCATCACAAAAATTGAATACGATAAGTAATCGGATATTGGAAATCGCCTGGCCTAGAGACTACAGTAGCCCAATGATAGAATCGCCCTGTATACACTCAACCCTAAATATTAACTTATAGAAGTCTCTTTTATTACTGACGTATTCATTTTTTTTTTTGAGGAAAATCTACAACTATTTTAAAACATATAATCAGCTCTTGATGTATTTTCCGACACAATATTTTTGGTAAAAACTATGGTAGTTTATGCAGGTAAGAGTTGATTAACAATAATTATTAAGGTAAGAATTGTTTTTTCAGGTTTTCCGTTTCCCAGTGTAAGGGCAGGATACCCCACCCTCCTCCCCAGCCAGTACGGGTAAGTCAGAATGATAGGGCATTCGTGCACTGTGCACTCGAAGTGCAACCAAGTCCAATACATCACCAACTCTATCGTAATCAATATTTCATATTTTCTAGCTACTTTTGTCATGAAGGCAGTTGGTGATTCGTAAATCCATTGAATTCTATTGAATTTGGCTGACATGCAATGAGACGTATCCCGAACCATCGTTCGTAACGGCTCAAACACTAAATGTAAACAGTTAGTTCCTTCGATGAGTGTTTGTGAGTGTGCGCGTGAATTTTATTTTGATTAGTATTGAGTTCCACTATTAAACATTAGCCGGCACTCGCAAGGCCGTTGGGGAAACCCCCAGGTGTCCACCACTAACGGCTCCGCGAACGCCATTTTTGCACGATGTTCGCCAACCGACAACCGTCATCAAAAACACCCGGACCCCCCTCAAAACTCACCTCCGCTCTGTTATCAAAACTTGGAGATGCGCTCTGGGCGGTTCAGGTCTGGCAGGTGAGATGGTCGGATGGCGGACGCCAATCTTACTGTTTGCTGTGAGGTTTTCGTTTTTTATTTTGGGCTGACTATTTTGATGTTCGTTCCTTTTTTTTCAGTAACTCACGACTGCAATGTAACACTAATGCGACACTAACTCGATGTCGATGTGCTTGGTTTCATTAACCTGGGGTGTGTTACAGTGCAGCCGGGTGCGGTGGTGGCGGTGTAGTTAGTGATGGCCACTTTTAATATTTTCGAAACTACAGTGATAAATTAATCTCACTGGAAAACTCAAATCCAGACAGCCCATTTCTATCCAAGTTCTCCAGTGAGCGGGGTTATATAAAGGGTTAAAAATCCTCAGAGCTACTTCACAATGACTTTCCAGTTGTACCAGACACATTTCAAAAGTTATAAAACAAATAAGAAAATGACAGTTATTTTTCTACATGGTCACCACTCCAAACACTTTTGATATCGTGCAACAGGCCTATGAAAACTCTTCGCATAACCACTTGATATTGTATCTACTTTGGTAGTTACCATATGCAGACGGGTCATAGTGAAGCTAAACAATTCCTGGTCTTAACATTCTCTCTACATCCTACAATATTGATTAGGCATTCATCATCTCTTCTTACACCTCCAGAACTAATTTAACAATTCGAGGACCAACTATAAAAGCCTTACGCGGTGGAATTTTAACCTTATTCCGCTATATCTAAAAGTATTTGGAACTATGTGGTGACTATGAAGAAAAATAACCATTTAGAACCATTTATTAAGAACTTTTCATTTTCTCATTATTTCTTATAACTGTTCGAAAGAGAGATTATAAAATATCAAAATTTAGTCGTGTAAAGTAGTACACTGTTTATATGAAGTCTGAGAGACAAAGATTATTTCACTCCTTATGTAGAGTTGCCAAACTGTTGATAACCTTTTCAGTAAGTTCAAAAGGTTTCTTATAAGTTTACTGAAAGGCCATATATAAATCCGTTCCCAGCTCTTGACTGTTCAATTCATAACTGACGCATTTAATAAAGATATGTGAAAAATGTGTTATTTTCTATTTGCAAGAGTTTAGACTATGGTGCATCAAGTAAACTAATGTTTTAGTTTCGAGAATTTGGAAATAAACAAGAATGAAAACGGACAATGCAAAAAGTCATTGTGGCTCAGCTCTGGAAGGACAACACGATTTGAATTGTCTCAATGCGTGGACGCCCTTAAAGGTCACCATCACTAGAATAGTTGCGAAAGAGCTGAGTGCCTGGCTAGAGTGACACGCGTATTCCGACGGTATATACGGTGTTAGGTAGAGACGTAGAATATGTACACTGTTGTCTATTCGCACTTAATATACTTATATATTTACTAACTTACTGTAAAGTACTAAGCAAGTGTGATATTTTGGTAAAATGCTTAGAAGTATAGTGAAGTTGGTGTGGTTAAAAGTCAGGCAAATTATGTGGCATGGTTTGGCATAGAAACTGTAGCTCTTTGACCATGAGGCAAAGAGGCATTTTTTCTCGATGTTTATTGTTCGTGTTGGTGTATTTTTCTTGGGCCATACCGTTAATATGCTTATTAATCAAATTATCGTAAAATAACACAGTGTATCCCTACTTTCAACTGATATAAATACAAATAGAATCAAACCAATTTACATATGTAAATGAAAATATAAAAACAAAGATACTTATATACATTTTTGTTTGTTATTTACTTATAAACTGTTAATATTTTTAAATTATGTACATGATTAAATCGTACGCTTGCTAAGTATGCTGTTGACAGTGAAGAATATACTTATTTTATATTATGCCATCTTCTACATTTAGGTGAATTGGTAATAGAAGAACTGGGCACGAATTCACTTATATCTAATTTACTTCCATTCGAAATTTTTGTACCTCTTGATAAAAAAGGACATTATTGATGTTCTGTATAACTGTTATATATTGATATTTCAGCAAAAAATAAATATTCGTTTAAACTTGTTGACTGGATAGGCAATTTGTTGCATTTTCTATGTCAGCTAGTATATCCGTTCTTTCAGCTCGCATTTTAGTCACACCACGCACGCCGCTGGGAGTGATAAAGCGTATCTATATTTAAAATCGGGTGTCAAAGAGACTTAAGAGCGCGCGTGGAGGAGCGAACCTCGGGTAATTAATTTTCGAGTTATTTTCAGTTGATACATAATTCACAAATACGGCCAAGAGTGACGCACTTTGGCGTTAAATCCCGAGGACCGGAGCACAAAGCATGTTCCGTCTCTTCCAGTTACTGGTCTCGAATTATTGGCTATGCTTTCATCTTAATAATTACTTTCCCATTTCATCTAGGAAAAACCCGAAGATCTAGCCGAAAGTCAATTAGAAAGCACCCAATTGCTCCTGAAGCCCTTTTTCATAAATATCTCTCACTCAGTTACACAGTTTTCTACAAATTAAGACAATGATGTTTCGAACCGAAGCAACTTTGGCAAATCATAAATACTTCACTCAGTAACAGTTCGTTTTTAATCTTCTTCAACAATAATCACACACTTTTCTTCCCATTTTATTAAAATTTCACCGATGTTTCGAACCAGGACAATTTTAACAGATTATCCCAACAATTTTTCATAAACACCTCTTACTCAATCATGTAACTCATTATCAGTCTTCTTACAATTGAAGATATTATTATAAATTATGTTGTTTTTAATAAAATATCGCTGATGTTTCGAGCCAAAGCAATCTTAGCAAATTATTTTTACAATGTTTATAATTAAAAGATATAGCTAGTTATAGCAGCCATAATATCCTAATAACTTCTAAATTTCAGTATAAATTTCATTCTCATACTGTAATATTACAATGTAAAAATATTTAGAATTACAGAATCCATGCTATCGGTAACTGGAGAGACGACACAGTCTTCTGATAAGTGATGTCATATTTACGTTGTTGATTTTGATAACATTTCGCTGATGTTTGCAACTAAATCAACTTTAGCAAATTACTCCTAAAGCCTCTTTCATAAATATCTCATTCAATCACATGTACACGTTCATTTTCAGCCTTATAAAGGAAAATATCATAATTTGGTAATTTTCCGACTTTGATAAATATTTCATTAATGTTTCAAACTATACCAAAATTACTCCGAAAGTTTTTCTCATAAACCTCACTTAGTAACAGTTAATTTTCAGTCTTCTTTAGCAACTGGAGATATTCGTATTATTTATTATATGTGTTTCTTATTATTTTTAATAAAATTTCACTGATGTTTCGAACCAAAACAATTCTAACAAGTTACTAAAACAATTTTTTCAACACATCCCACTCAATCACATTATATTATATTATTATAATTAAGTTGTTTTTTGGATTTTAATAAAATTTCACTGAGGCTTGAAACCAAATCAATTTTAGTAAATTAAATAATTAAATTATAGCCAGTTATAATATCCTAATAACTTTTGAATTCCACCATAAATTTCATCTTTATACTAGATATGTCACTGTACTTACGTTTTTTTTTTATTTTGGTAAAATTTCGCTGATGTTTCGAACCAGAACAATTTTGACAATTCTTAATAATTTTTTCATTAGATATCTCTCATTCGATCACATAACTCATTTTCTCATTTTCAGTCTTAGAATTGAAAATATTATTAAAATCGATCTTAGTAAAATTTCACTGATGTTTCGAAAGAAAGCAATTTTGGCAAACTGCTTTTACAATGTTCATAATTAAAATTAAGTTATAATTTCCTAATCCTAATGCTTTCGTCATAAATAGATACTTTCTACAGTTCATTTTCAGTCGTCTTAGACAAATCAAGATATTATTAGGTTGGTTTTAATAAAGTTTCACTGATGTTTCGAACTAGAACAATTATAACAAATTACTCCCAGTTTTTTTTTTAATACCTCTCATTCAATCAAGTAACTCATTTTCTTCTTACAATTGGAAGTATTATTATAATTAAGTTGTTTTTTTGGATTTTAATAAAATTTCACTGATGTTTCGAACCATAGCAAATTTTGGCGAATTATTTTTACAATGTTCCTCATACTATAATATTATACAATATGTTTAAAAATATTCAAAATCGCGGAATATATACACATAAATTTAAAAAAAATATATATATATCAGTAAACGACAGAAGAAAAACTCTAAAAAGACGTAACAGTCAGTAACCAGTTTCCTGGTGTGACACATTAATCCTTATTACCTTGTAATATTCTCAGTATTGTGGCGATTGTATGAATAATGACCCGCGGAAAGATCGTTTCTGATCACAGTTGAGGTCCCAAAACAATATCCCAGCGTTTCTTTCAACGAGTCAATTTAGTTTTATTTCGGGCGTCTGTAAAAATGTCCTGCGACTGGCGTCGCGACGCGGCTGATCTCTTTTCTATTTACTACCACTAAGCAGCTGTTAAGCATTCTTCGCCTTGTCAACGATGACATTTAGATGGTTTCGAAACGCCTACACGGCAGCGGTTGCCAACATTTCACGCTGCCACCGTCTAAAGCGATTGTTAAATTGTGTCGCGACGATATCTGGACCGAATTATTTTAAAAGCGGCAAATGGCCGGTCCTTAAATTACGTGAGAAATGACAAAGTTTTTCCATTGACGCAATTCCACCGGTAAAAATACAACCAGATTATACAATATTCATATAAATCATATTTCAAAATGAGGCATTTTAAAAAATTTGAATAGTTTAAACATTTTTTTTATTTTCGATTGTAGTTAGTGGAATTTTATAAATTAGAACTCTATTTTAGCATTTGTAAAGGCAAACACGCGATTGATTCTATAATTACAAGCTTAGGACTCATCCAAAAATATTTTAGAATTCACTTGTACAGGGTGTCTCAAAAAGTATTATCTTTGGGATTTGACAGAAACAACTAATGCCGTCATCAATTATATTTTTTCCAGAAACATACCCAATTTGTTTACTGTTAAAAAGCTCTCTTTTTTCTAATAAACTTTTATTCGAGAAATTTTTCTGTATTACTTCTCATTTAAAAGTTATGAGCAATATCGTCCTAAAGATTTCGAAAGAAATACCACCTAAAAATCACGTTAGTGGTGGAAAGATCAAATAGTCGTTGGAAAATAATCAAATGTTGTGTGCTTACAAAATGTTTTCTCATTCAGAAAACATTGATATGTTACTAATTTACAGCGAGTCACAAAAAAAAATCAAGAAGAGCTGTAGTTATATCGAGAAAGGTATCGAAGGCCGCCTCATTCCTGATCATAGAACAGATAAATCAACTGTTCAACGAATTTTAAAGACCAATGGGTATCATGACTACAATTCACAACTTGGAGTATCTGCCTGGACGTTACAGACTTAATGTTATAGCTCAAATTGTAGTAAATGTACAAACTGTTGATCAGAACCTTTTTCGGCACGTTCTTTGGACGGACAGAAGTCGGTTTGTCAGTAATGGTTTGCCAAATAGTCGCAACAAACACCGCTAAGTCCATTGAAAATCCCTACATTGTAAATTCAGTCCAAAACCAAGGCCATTTTGGAGTAAATGTATGGTGCGGAATCACTGGTAGGTATGTGTGCCTTTGCAGCTAAGGAGAAACATATGGAAACCACACGGCCAGGATTGCGCAGCAATATTTAGATAACACTTTCCCAATAAAATGGATTGGGATTAATGGACCTATTCAGTGGCCCGAAAAGTCACCAGATCTAACACTCCTCGAATTTTTTATGGGAATGTTTAAAAAAATATAGAAAAGCTTGTAATGAATTAAACGGCGAAATCTTAATAAAGGCAGCCCACAAAGAAGTCAAGCGAAAATTGGATATGTGTTTTGAAATGACGTTTGTCTCATTTTTTAAGTTTAATTATTAATACCTTTTGTTTTAACTGTATTAAAATTATCGAGTTTAATCCTATCCCAAATTTTATTTAAAATTTCACGATTTATCAGGCCTTGTAAATTTTGTATAAAAACATCCGATTTATGTAAATTTAGTCAGTGCAAAGTGTGAAATCCGTATATATTTCGGTGGTATATAAAAATCGTAGAAGTTGTCGTCTTAGCACGTCTTTTTCAGACCTAAAGCGGATATATTTGTTATAAGAAGGCGGGTTCTCTATCGGTTAACACATTTCTATTGGATAATCTCAGCGTAGCTTCGCGCAAATCCGGACTTAGTTGTTAACTAATGACGTTTGCGCGCCTGTTAGGAACTCCGGATTCAGGACTCCGGGACACTATTGACCTGTGGGCGCAACCTATGTGAAATCTTTTCTTCCAATCTAACTTACACGCAGATACAACCCGGATTAGTACACACACCTACCTAGGCTACAGTTCACCGCTCATATCCAATCTTAGCGCTTCTTCATTTCACCATACATTTTCGGATTTATCCAAAAATCCCCTCAAATTTTCTTATCATCTGATGTTTGTCTATATAGATGTTTTCGTATTTGAATCCATTATTATTATTTTTTTAATTATGCAAACACAATACAACGATATTTGACACATGCCAAGTCAATGTTGTTGTATTTTGATATGCTTATATCGGTAACAAATTTAATAACAGTCCAGAAATGACAAAAACTACCAAAATAGTACAAATTTTCAAATATCTCGGAAAGTAGTAATTGCAATGTGCACAAAGCAGATAAAAAATACAGTGTTCCATTTGATATAAAAAAGTTATAGCTGTTTTAATTTGTCAAAATGTAGTGGCAAGAATAAAACAACTAGTACAATATTTAAAAATTAGATTTGCCCTCGTCTAGGTTCCTTATGAATACCAAAAATCAACTTTGATATACAGGGTGTTTCAAGACATGTGTCGGAAAATGAAGGGTGTGATTTTTTGGATCATTCTAAGAAAATAAAGTTTTTATTAACATGCGGACACTTGTTAATAAAAAACGCATTGTTTTCGAGATATAGGTGTCAAAATGTTTTTATTTCAGTTTTTTGACGATATCTCAGGAACCGTTTGATTTTTTGTATAACCAGTATTTTTTCCCAGATAAAGATCGACGCAGTTCCGGGTGGGACACCCTGTATAACTCAGTTGCTATACATTTAAAACAATTTTTTTCTTTGTAGAAAACACTATGTCAAGAATACGGAATCCTAAATTAGAACAAAACATCAACTGCATTGATTTTTTATTGGATCAATCTCCACTCAATAACCTTCTTTGTTAGTCAAATTTAAAAATGACATGTCTGACCATAGCATAGTTCATTTTACATGTTTTTTTAAGGTACATTAATAACACACCTACGTGCACTCCACTCACGTCATGATATGCTGCGAATTTTATCTTTTTGGAACTTGGATTTATGTGGTGACATTTTCCTTAGCTCCTTTAATCAAGTACGTTGCGGATTCCAAACGATTTCGCTTTCATTTCGTCTTTCGTTCAAAATATACTCATTAAAAGAGACCATTAAAAGACGTTTACGGTCTTTGATAAAATATACGGCTTATAGAGCGGATGTTGATTTTTAAATGCGAATTTTGAGTACCATGAGAAAAATGATTTAAGGGATACGGTTTCCTTCGTTACACAAAACTAAATGAAACACGTTTTAGCTGTGCGAATACGTTATGTTTTCTAATAGTAACTGGAATACTATGTGACTATAGTGCAAAATAATAATATTTATAGATGATACTTACAACGTGGATTGAAATAAGCATACCTATATACCAAGTGTTACAATATTCACTTACACTTCAATAATTGTAGAAAAGCACAGTTAAATTAAAAAAATAATTATCACAAATATTGTAACACTTGGTATATAGGTATGTTTGTTTCAATCGACTCAAAATCACGTATTCTATCACCTCCTTAAAATTATTGTAACGACTTTCAAGCCATTTCAAGTATTAATGTATTTGAAAAATAGTGAAACTAAGCTAGCGTTGGAATAAGTACATTATTATGTTAGTAAAGCTTTCTTAATTCTTTATTCAAAAATATATTAGATTGAAAATTATTTTAAGTGTAAAAAAATGGTGCGTCACCTGCGTCCAACTTGACAGTTTGTTTTTGAGGTTATACCCCTTTTCTTTGTCAAGTAATGCTACCAACTGCCAAGGCATACTGCTGCTTTACAAGTGCCCAAAAATCTGTTACGATTAATGCCTTGACAAATTTCGGAAATTTCTTATAATTTTTATACGAACAATTACGCAATATAAATAATCTTTTGTACATTTATGGTAATAAATTTCATTTTCAACAGCAGACGGTGGAGATACATAGCTAATGTTTATTCAGTAGAATTATTTGTATTAATTTACGTAGCTGATAAGGATATTTTAAAGAAACGCAGCGTAATGATAAAAGGGAGCCGATAACAGAGCGATAACTGTGGTAAAGTAGGAAACGTGAATAATTAAACTTATACTGTTGTTATTTTTATCATCACTGCGGATATGTATTTTGTTTATACCGTTTAACTTGCATATCATCGAACTAGTTACTAACACAGCTCTATTTACAACACAAATACCTAGATAATTTCTTCAACACGAAATCTTGACATAGCAAAATATTTAAATGGGTTTCTTTACACCAAAGCATTATCCGTAAAGCAGCATAACTATAATTGTTTTAAATAAGTTATATATTCTATAAATAGAAAAATTCTACTATTATTTTTGCATAGCTTAATTCCTTTGTGTGTTTTCTTCCACTCCACATTACCTAGATCTTATTATAGAAATTCTTGTTTTCGTTTACGTTAAAGCAAAAAATGTATATTTATTCAGTAGTTGAGGGTTCTAAAACCCACCAAATCAAATAGACATTTAGTTAATTCATCAGTTTGAATTTATTGCCTAGTGTTATACTATGAATGTCTTCAAATGTAGACGGTGGACGTGAACGAAGCAAGAAAGGACAATGTTAAAAATAGCCGATTTTTGGCTTATCCGGGGGAACGCATAAATCATAAAAAAATCAATTGATTATTGTTAATTAACATTAGAAATGGCCCAGAAATACATCAGATAGCTGGGGAAATGTCGCTACTATCCCTAAACCTATATAAACTACCCTTAAATAGCTTTAAATGGATAATCATTAATTATTGTTATAAAATTCGTGTAAGTCTTGTATAAGTCTTGTATTACAGTGTTGAATTGAAGTGTTTAGTTGGAGATATCAAAGTGATTTAGATAGCGATTAATTAAATAAGTGTTTAGTTGAGTTTTAATTAGTGTTCAGTAGTGTACTGAGTATAGTAAATAAAGAAGTAGTTAATTAACGGATTGTTTTTCTGGCAGTAAGTAAAAGTCGGATTGAGAAATCCGTGACAATCCCCCCGTATCCGGGGGAACGCATAAATTATAAAAAAATCAATTGATTATTGTTAACTAACATTATAAATGGCCCAGAAATACGTCAGATAGCTGGGGAAATGTCGCTACTACCCCTAAACCTATATAAACTACCCTTAAATAGCTTTAAATGGATAATCATTAATTATTGTTATAAAATTCGTGTAAAATTAAAAAAATGCTTGAAAATGATTTGAACAGACAGTATGTCAATATAAAAAGTGATAAATAACTGTAAAAATGTCCATTCCACCCCTAAAAATTAAAAAAACGACTTTCAAAAGCTAACGGTGAGCTTACTTCGACATCAAAAATAGATAATGCTTAAATGTTCAAGGGAACGCCTATTGCTAGAAAAAAATTATAGATTACTGTCAAAAAATGCAAAAACTGATACTAGGGTACATTAAGTAAGTGGGGAAATATTAATTGCACCCCTAAATCTATATAAACTGCCTTTAAATAGCTTAAAATAGATAATCATTATTTATTGTTGTAAAATTCGTTTAGAATGAAAAAAATGCTTAAATCACTTTTAAGGTTCATTTATATTATTGCGACATGAAAAATGGGCGCAAGGATAAATTGCCATTTTTTCAGTACGTGCTCGCAAAGTGAGAACAATTGGCGCTATTTCGCCATTGAATGGGCATTTTTACAGTCATTTATCACTTTTTATATTGACATACTGTCTGTTCAAATCATTTTCAAGCATTTTTTTTTCATTTTACACGAATTTTATAACAATAATTAATGATTATCCATTTAAAGCTATTTAAGGGTAGTTTATATAGGTTTAGGGGTAGTAGCGACATTTCCCCAGCTATCTGACGTATTTCTGGGCCATTTCTAATGTTAATTAACAATAATCAATTGACTTTTTTATGATTTATGCGTTCCCCGGATAAGCCAAAAATCGGCTATTTTTAACATTGTCCTTTATAAATTGATATATGCTGCAATTTTATCAATACTATGAATACTGTCTTAGTTTATCTTTCGACCGATCAGTAATGCATTTTTCATTTGTTTTTAATTATGCACATTTCAGTTATAATTAGAGATAGTTAATTTGTCAAAGATTAAGGAAACGAGTAGAGATCCAAGAAAAAATAGAAGTTGAAGTAAGTAATATGTACGTACCTACATTATGAGTATATTCGTTGGTTTTGTCGGCAGCAGTTATCGATTTTCTGAGTAAATAATATAAGTCATTTTTATTGTTAATACATTAAATGAGTGACATTAAAAACAAGTTATGTTTTAGCAATGAGCTTACAGCATTGATACAACAAACTATACGATTCCAATAAATCATGTCATGATAATGTCTTATAAAAACGTTATACAATTATGCTGTTTTCTTTACAAGCCCATTACATTAAAGCTAATATTCGATATAATGTCTTATAAGTGTCTTTATATTAGGTGTACGATGTTATACTTATAAACTCAAAAATATCTAATTCAAAGTTGAATTTCAGATACGAATACAATTTTACTGTGATAAACGAATAAAGTAGGTCGAAAAAGACTGAAAATTTAAATACATGCACATTTGCTGCTAAAAATATCTTCAGTTCGAATTCTAAATTTCATATTTCATAAAAACTCTTATTTTTAATTAGCCACGGAAGTTGTTTTCATGAAAAATTTCACATAAATGATGTTTTTTGAATTTTTTTCAAGATGGACGCTGAAAAGCAATTATAATTAAGTGAATAAACATGGCGGTCGCGCAAAAATATTTTAATACAGCATTTATAAAACAAATGTTGTAATTAATTATGCAGTCAAACAGCTTTGCCTGTTGAAAAATAAAAAAAAAATATTTAGATTTAGTAAAAGTAATACGGCAATTTATTAACGAATTAAGACAATTTTTGACAGTTGCTCAGAGACAAAAAGTATTCAGCAGAGCTAAAGGTAAAATTAATGCTTCTGATTTTACTTTTTGCCAGGTAAATTGGTTCTGGATTTGCAACATTATTATATTTAACATAAGGTTACCAGACATGTATTGGTGATAATTTTAATTTAGGATTATAAAAAATCAAATAGTAACTGTATTACACAGGTAACCAATGCTGTTACCGAACATTTGTTAGAAAGATAGCTATATGATGTTTCCACAAACTCAGCAAACACGGAATCACATAAAAACTGAGTTAGCTGTATCAAGAACAGTTTAGATTAAACCGCTTTAGTTTTATCATAATTAAATGAATTATCGTATTTATATTATATTAAAATTAAAAAACAATAATCGAATTGTCAACAACCATTTAAGCAGGGAATACACATCCCTGTTGCCTGCATAATGGTATTCACTAAATCTAAATATTTTTTTAAATTTCATCATCAGGCAAATCAAATGGATTACTTAAATTTTTTATCTTTCTTCGTTGGATGTTTTGATTTAAATACAACTTAATTTCGATGTGCATTTATAAAACCGCGAATTAAATGTAAATTTAATAAACCGTGCATTTTCACAATTCAAATAACACATACGTTAAACTATAGCGACATCTAATTACCCTGTTTAAGAAACTCTGCGTTAAAATTCTGCACAACGTGTTAGAAATAACATCACCGTTAATTTTTAACAGTTACAGGGAGATACACACTACAAAAGTTTAAGATGATGAAGTATAACATTTAACGTTGAAATAACGTATACTTACGTATACCATTATGACCAAAATGGGATACATACTTGGGCTGATTATGTATGTCAAAAAATAGTCAAATAAGCCTACAAGCATTTAAAAAATTCTACCTGTACAAAGAATAAAGAATTTTGTCATCATTATTAACTTGTATGTGTGTTTATAACAGAAACAGTACAGGTCTTACAAAAATTAAGACATGTTTGTTATCACTATAGTAGTAATGGTTAAGGTTAATAACTAATTCATGATGGCAGTAAATAAATAGGAAATAAACATATACTTTTTGTGTATTCAAATACATTGTATTAATAGAACTGTATGTCATGTTTTGATCTCTTCACACGCCTGATCTGAACCCACTTGTACGGAGATCTGAAATATTCAGTTATAAAATGCCATAGGAATATCCTAGCATATTTAGCGGTGAAAAATAATATTGTATTGTATCGAATGTGTTCTATATTTACAAATAATGAACCTACTTCATTAAATAAATGGGCGTAACAGCTTTTTAACGACCGCCTAATCACTCTAGTAAATTGTCCACTTCGACATTTTGATTTCATCCCCTTTAAGTTAGATAAGTAGAGTAAATATTATTTTATTACTATTATTAGTAAAAATAATCTAAGCTGTCTGGCAACAGAGGAAATGTTTATTTTACTGAATTTATTAATAAAAAATAATGTTTTCCTTATCCAAGGAGGCGTAAAATGATTGCCAGTAGGCTTTGTGTGTCAATAAATAAGGGTACTTTCCCTATCGCAGCTACTATCACTCATTTGTTACTGGCGTAGTCTGTATTAACTTACATTATTGATGAGTTGTTTCTATGCATGTGTACTGAATTACCGCCATTTTAGATTTTTTGTTGTCGAGCGTCGGTGCTTAGGAAAGAAGTCGATATGAACCTACGACCGGCCTGACAAATGACATTTCATTAGACGCTCCAAACGTATGAGCAAACACCAAAGAACGATTTAGACAGAATCAATACATTTTTTATTCCCCACACAAACAATTACAAGGAATACAAAACATTACAGTCATTTTCAGTTGTTCATTTTGTATAAAACAACAACATACTCACTTTGCCATCGCATTTCTAACTCAGAGTTAGATCATTCTGATCCGATCTTAATTTCTCTAGAACAATAAATAAAGCAACAGGGCCGTAGTCAGGTGAGACTGACTTAAAATAATGCCCTTGAAACATATTTAGCCTTTTTAGTTCTTTGCGGATTTTTCAGTTGTAGTATAAACTTTAGCAACTTTTTTAGAAAATACTGCTCTGTGCAGGAAACAAATAAAGTCACTCGATAAAGCTACCATATTAATGACGGTCAAAGAGATTATTTACAACTACATACAAAATCCTATTAAAATTGATTTGGGGTTCAGAAGATATTTTCGAAAAATAAAATAAATTTTAGGTCCAATTCCAAGAAGCTATTTCTAGGGATTCTAAGCCTCTAAAAATTACAACTCGTGAAAACAGAAAAATGAGAATGAAATATTTTCTCAAGTGGACTGTATGTACCCATTTTTCCTAGTATCTTCAAACCAGTTTGCATAAGAGGGCAACATTTTCTTTTAGAGCTTTACCAAAATTTAATCTTGACAATCCCCCCCCCCCCCTGAAAAATTGGCTGGCTACGCGAATTTTCCAAAAATTATTAAATTAAAGGTTATATATTCGCATAAAGTGAAAACATTGCTTCTGGATAAATTTTGACGGCTGAGAAATCCTAACGTAAGTTTAAATCGTACCTTTTGATTGACGGGAAATTACGTGTTAAAAAATTCATGCAAAATGGTGTTTATAGATCGTTAGTGACAGTAATTAAGCTCGGTCTGAAAGTGGTGGAATGGGGGGGGGTTGATTTGACTGCCCTGTACTTAGAAGTAATTTAGGAAACGAGCATTAGACCGATATAAATTTACTAGGAATAGAAAATACTGGGGCGACACTCTAAATCCTTTTATATCATTTGCATGGCATTTGAAATTGATTTTCCCGTAAATAATAGCTCTAACATAGCGCTTTGCGGGGGAAATAATAGAATATTGAATATGTAGGTTTGACGGTCGGACCTGCAGTCATTAACTAGTTATTACACATACATATATATATATATGTAACACACTACCTGCCGAGGTCATTTCTAAGTTGATCATACTTTTTTGTCATTGTTCATAAGCTGATAATTTACCACTTCCTATATTTCGCACTACACACGCGGAATATATAGAGGGTGTTTATTGAAGAGTCATACTTTAAGGCTAGCTTATTTATTATCTTGGGTAATTGTTTTCAAATTTTGTACAAAAGGTATGACACACAATTGAAATAGTAAAAGAGGATAAACAAAACATCAAGAATTTTATTTTTGATATTAGTTCTCTTCCTTATAAGTTATAGGTCTGAGAAAGATTTTTTAAACATTTTTTGAGGTCTATACTTTTCTGGAAAAAACACAAACTAAATTTGGTATATATACTATCATGTATCATGTACTAACCGTCTTCCTTCCTTCATTAAAATTTTATGTGTAATACTGACCTGAAAATTATATTGAAATTGCATCATTTTCTATTAGTAGATTAAATTTTTGAAAAATTGTAGACGTCGCATATCTGTCACTAATAGGAAAGATACGAGCGATAAAATCTGGTTAAAGTGACATCCGAAACTATTTAAATTTCGCTATCTTTGAAATTAAAATTTCTAGTAGCCTTGAATGATATATTTATGAAACACATTGGGTAATATTTATAGGCTGATATTTTTAAACCGGTGGAAACAGTGGATTTTGTTAATAAATTAGAAGAATAGACAGTATATAATTCTACCAGAAAACATTTGTACACTTTAAAGCTCCGAACATCAACGACTGTAGTAAAAATAAATTATACGCTTATTATAGTTCAATATTTTGGCTGTTTCCTGGCATAAATAAAATCCCATTTGTTACACGTTTGCATTTGACACTGTAAATATATTTTTAAATCTTTCTTAGTCTCAAAAGATAGAATAAAGTCAAAAAAACCTCGTGGTTGAACAACCTTTTCTGAAAAAGCTATTTTTATCGAGATATTTTTAAAAACAAAAGTAAGCTATTAATACTTTTTAGATACAGGAATATATTTTAGTTTCTGTTTCTGAAATTTTGTTAAAACAACGACAAACCTGATTGATTATAAATATAAAATTCCGTCTACGTCAATGATCATTTCATGCACATATTACTTTCGGGAAACTAGGAATATTTGAAGAGTCCCTGGAAAAGCCTTGCATCATTGTGCAAGAGTATATAGACAACAAAATTACATTTGTTCATTGTGATCCTATAGTTAAAAATAATACATTAGTCAAAACGCGCAAACAATGTTAAATAGGGCGACGAAAATAGACTTGGCAATGTCTGGAATCGTTGATTCTGGTGTCTTCTTATAAATTGTAGGTCCCTTACTATTGGTTTGCATCTGCTTTCTCTTCCTTATTTACTTTATAATTCGCTCAAAGAATTAAAGAAATGTTAAGTATGAATAAATATTTTGTCATTATCTTAATATAACCACAATTCCAATAAAGCATTAGATATTTTCAATAAATTTCGTAGAAATTATTTAATTTATTTGTTCGTTCCACCTCTCTAAGAAAATCTAGATATACGCCACTGCCAGTTCAAATTACATCTGGTCAGGAAAAAATCACTGACATAAAATAACAATAGAACAGACCCAGACGCTATACATAAAAATTTCAATATAGCTGTGATTGTCCACATTAACATTGGTCAGTCACTTTAGTAGAATTTAGGTACCTGTAAATCTACAGAGTATTTGGTAGTATAGCGTACTATGTCTTAAACATGATTTTTTATGTCTATGGTAGATATGTTTGGTATTATCCTTAAATGTATGAATAAATCCTCTGAAATTATTTTTATTGACAAAAGAGTACTTGCGATGAAGTTGAAGGTTGAGGAATATCGTTAGCACTGCAAAATTAACACTATTTTCCGATTTACTTGTAACATTCTCACCTACTATTAAGGACTTGTAACATACGAATTGTATATGCTCGATTGAAACTGTCAACGAATGAGATAAATGACGTTCCAGGAATGTTAGTTTCAGTCCAGCATATAACATCGTATTTTTTTAGATAGTTTGATGTGACCTGACTTATTAGGGATATTTACTACGTACTATTTCCGTAAAAAAAGTGAATACAAAGGTCGGTGCAATTCTCAACCCCGTATATAAAAAATGGTACTTGCTTTGGATAAATTAAATGAAGTAATGCGTTCATCTTTCACTTACCCTTAGCTAAAAGCTACCCTAACGTATTAAACCCGTTTGGAGGGGTGACTTATATTCCCATGACTATTCGGGCAATGCTTGGGTCTACTAACAGATTTTTTGCAATGATCTATCATACAATTACAGTCATTTCATTTATTTGTAGAATATACCAAAGAACTAAAAATTTCTGTTAAACTGGGACACGACATATATTAAATATTTTTCATGAATTCAAGTGAATTTTTATCAGCTTGGATCAAAAGTTCCTAATTTTCTCAGTTTAAAAATCGCGTCTAGATTCTAGAAAGGAAAAGGCTATAAATAAATATAAAAGATATAATGTAATGTATCTGCTGAAAAGATGATCAAGTTTCATCTTTCAGTTCGCTGTCGCAACCTCACACATGCTACAGTTTCAGATGTTGCCAAGTACGCAACAGAAAAACAATTTTAAATAATATAAGTATTTTTAAATAACGAACTACCCAGTGAACCTAAGTTTGGCACCCACCATATCTGCTTTGACAAATATCGAGTCTACAGAAAATAACTTAGCTTAAAATAGCACACAGTCGATTATTTTTTCATTTTAATAAAATGCCTTCCCATATGAGGGGTTCACTATTGCACCACCTTTCTTAACACTTTCTGTTTCAAATATCAAACCCTCTCTTAGACCATCAGGTGAAAAATAGATGGAATTGTATCGTTTACTTTTCTTCAAAATTGATCACCACACTTTCGATTCTGATTCTGTTTTCCTTTTTTAAACAAACAAACCAGTTCCAATTTTAATAAGTCAAAGTAAACAACGGAAAACAAATGTAGTAATGTGATATAAAAAATAATTTTTAATGGAAAATATGTGCTAGAAAATTAAGAAAAGATAAAAATACTGCTTCTAGTTTTGAAAACTCACAATTGGCTTTTCTCCTGATAGTCTATATAGGGAAATCACCCTGTAATACGTTTTAATTTTGATTTGGTCATTTTAGTGCATCAGAGGTGTTTTTGGTATTTCTTCTGCTTGCCGTGCTGAAGCCACCGTTTTCCTTAAGAAATAACTAAACCCGTTAATTTTCAGGGTACCACCTGGATACGTGTACCAATCCCCGTACTTGGCAGCAACGGCACCGGGAAGCTTAGTACCACTTCAGGCGACGCAATTAACGCATGCTGCAGCTGTGGCAGCTGCGGCAACGTCGCAGTTCTACGAGTACCAAAACGCTGTGGCTGCAGCTGCGGCTGCACCGTATACTGGACAGTATACGAACGGATTTGACGCCTATACCCCCTACACTGGAGCTGCAGGTAATTACGAGGCGCATTTGAAAAGTAAGGGTTGAACAATTTCGATATCGTGGAACAAGCTTTTACAAACTACATCTGTATATGGTTACCCGTACGATCAATTCGAATTAAATTTTCTGCATCTTTGAAATAATTGTCAGTACAAAACTAGCTACAATCTCAGGCGACGGGATGTTATGCGGACAATTTGTAAAATACTATTCCACGATATTATTAAAAGTACTTACAAAAATATGAATTGCCTCATTTTGAAATACATTACCTTGATACAAATTGTAATGTGCTTCAAAATCGATTAGTTCGCTAGCTGGTGATTTGTTTAGTTTTATAGAGCATTAATTTATTATTAATGCAAAATTGATTTATTTCCATTCCGTGTGAAATCATGGCGAAACAGCGATTATTTATTAAAACATTAATGGAATGTAATTCATGACGAATTAGTAGAAGTTTCGTTTAGAATACGATATTAATAAGTCGGAAATACATGGTACGCCCTAAACACAGTATATAGGTACTTATAAAAATGCACTGTTCTAACTATTTTGAATTTCTGTAATAGCTTATTTTTTCTTGAAGTGATATCCATTACTATGGCTAAATTTAATGTTAACATGTTTAGTTACTTGTGTAAGAAAGAGGAGATGATATTAAATAATTTTTAGGTGCTGCTAGTTATATGCCGTATGCATATGCTGCCCTTCCTCAAACTCCTGGATTGCCTGCAGCAGCGACAACAGGAGCTTTTCCTGGAATCCCCTACCAAACTGCAGCGCAAGCCCAAACTTTACAAGAAGCGCGATTGCAATAAATTCTGTGCCCTGAATTGTCTTGACCTTAAGTGATTGATAATATTTAAAATTAGTGAGACACGTTAGATTTTTAAAATATTTGATAACTCTCTATTATGGATCTCAGAACATCTCAGAACCTGCATCAAGAAAAAAGACAATTTCTTTTATATTTTTATTACTTTTTTAATGTGGACTGTTTGCATCTCGAATGAAGAAATGAAAATTTGTTTATATCCGTTTTGCTGACTAATTAAATACATCACTGTACAGGGTGTGCAATAAAATTATCAACCGTGTCCTTTTTATTTTAGAACATCTGAGATATTCTGCATTTCTCTCATTGAAGTTTGGAAAATAGCTTAGTACTCTGTTGGAAAAGTATATATTATAAACAAATGAAGATTATATGCTCTCATTATATAGCATTCTTTTTCAATCTTTACAAACTACATTATATTAGTAGATCTGCTATTTAAAGTAAAGTAGATATTATGTTATAGTGAATATATTAATTTATTATTAGTGAATTAATTCCAGTAATTAGTTACCAATGAGTAATTAAAGGTATAATGCTCAATAAAAATAACAGACTTCGAATTGCTCCTACTTTTGCAGAAAGTTGTTGTTAAGACTGCAAAAGAAAGTGCAATAACTACGAAAATTAAAGTAGATAGATTATTATTTAAATAGTTTCTTATTATATTTAAAGAATAGTTCTAGTCTTAAATAGGTCTATATACATATATAAATAGTACTTAAATATATCCATACTAGTATGTAAATTATACCAAATTTTATAGACTAAGTACCTAGTGATTGGTACTTCGTAACATTTTCAGAAAGTTTTCAAATGAAGACATTGTGGAAAGTACTTATCAATTTTAATAAACAATAACTTTTAATTATTAATCTTAATAAATGATGCCTTTCTTTTTAACCTTTCTGAAAATGTTAATTCGAAATTTATTTAATGTAGTAACCAAGGTGTACAGTATGCACAAAATTAATCTGTACTCAATTGACAATTGTATTTCTTCCAAATGTACCTAAATCACTTTATAGATTTAAATCTACACAGTTATAATCTATAAATGTTAAGTTGTTAAGGTACGCCATAAGAAATTTATTAAACTTGCACATTTATCAACCACTTCTGCTATTCTATATGACACTAATGTCAACATTTTTAGTGTACTTATAACTAGATTTCAATTATCTTAATGTAGCAAATTATTTATTTATATTGGGACAATTTAAAAGCTACTGTACATGAAATACGAAAAAAATCACACGTGCACTATATATTGAATATTTATAAATTACGATATTTCTTATCTAAAGACTGTTCTAAAGCTAACACTACATTAAAAACGTCACTAACTGTATACTTATAAATGTTCCTGGCAACGCACTTAGGGCTAGAAAATTATCTAAATAGTGCATTACCCAGTGCCTTTTATCCCTTGTACAACGTTAGCTAGCCAAAAATCTGCATTTATGACATATTAAATGCTTTGGCCCTTCAAACAGCTAAATGTGATAACTAATTGGGAGGTGCATGGAAATAACATCTAGTCAAATAATTTAATTACTGTTTTTTCACACTCCGTCCATAATCATTGTTTTGATGCCTAAATATAAAATCTGTCCAGCCATAATAAACAAATTTTCAGGTTGATTTTCTATTCTTCCTTGTTGATATGAAAATTAGGAGGTAAAAAGACAAATGCAAATTTAAGGGAGATATATTTTTATACGGTACGATAAGGTATAACAGATACTGTAAAATACGAATTTGTATATTCAAATTATTCTCTTACAACATTGATGTGGACGTATTAGCAGCCCCTTTTCTTTCTTTATAGGAAATGTACATAATAAATGTCATTATTTGGTAAATATAGCTAGTAGAAATATTTATAAAGGCTTAGTTTAACTCTGCCTGTAATTAAATTTTTGTTATGGCGGCTCAACCGCGTTTGATTCTGTTTTAAAAAACTTCATGTTACTGAATATAGTAATATGTAATTGTTATTATTCGAACTTAAATTATTTTCTACTAAGATAAGATATCTAATGTAATCAGTTAAATAAATATTTCTAAAATATTTGTTCTTTTTTTACCCAGCACCTTTACAAAGTTTTAATAAATTAAAATTAATATTTACATGACCAATAGAACACCAACATGTTAATAATACGAATAGTACCTATATACTTATATTTAAAATAAATTTTATGCAATAAATAAATTACGCTGTAACACCAACACTCCTTGGTTTTAAAATTGTCTCCAATTCAAAGGACCACGTAGTGACATCTATGAAGTAGGTACTTAACCTTACTATTCATACAATTTATGAAGTCGAAGTCTTTCCTGTGTCGAGTGCTCAATCAATTGCCTACTATAACTATAGTGACTAAATATTTTTTATTGGAGACATTAATTAGACATTGAATAATAGTTAAATTAAATAGACACAAATAGTATGTAATGTTCTAACTGCACACCTCCATGAAGACACATTCTACCGTTTTCTTCGCATTACGGATAGGTACAGATTTCTGTACTTCTTAATTAAAACGAAAAATTCTAAAGTTAAAGCCTTGTTCTGTGGTTAAAGCGGTAATTTTGAAATATATCAGTAGTGCTTTGACCTTGTTTTTGTTATTATATTAAAAGATAAATTCAATGAAGACAATAACGTTAGTATTTCAAATGCAAATATGTCCTTTCAGTTACATTCAATCTCATTTAGAAACTTAAACAAATGCACAAAACTATGGAAAAAGTATGTTCATGTAAGTAAGGTTATATTTTCTACACCCATATCTAATATAATTCTATTTTAGAGTAAACCTTATGTTAGAATAGTAGAAGTAGGTCCTAGAGACGGTCTTCAAAATGAACCTGTTAATGTTCCTTCGCATATTAAAATAGAATTAATTAACAAGCTCTCCGAAACTGGTCTCAAGACTATCGAAGTTACTAGGTAACTACTACTGTTAATATATATCTAAACGAATTTTGTTGTAACCGATATTTTAGCTTTGTGAGCCCAAAATGGGTACCTCAAATGGGAGACAATGTAAATGTTTACTCAGGAATTACAAGAAAAGATGACATCTCTTATCCCGTTTTAGTTCCTAATTTAAAAGGACTGGAATCTGCGGTATGTGATACACAAGTCATAATAATAATTTGTAAATACCTATTTATATGATAATCGACTATTTACAGATGAAGGTTGGTGTAGAAGAAATCGCTGTCTTTGCATCAGCGTCTGAAGGCTTTTCTCAAAAAAATACTAACTGTTCGATTCAAGAAGGTATAAATCGGATAAGAACCTTGATTGATGTGGCAAAAAATAGAAAACTAAAAATACGAGGATATGTCTCGTGTGTAGTTGGTTGTCCGTATGATGGACCAATACATCCATCTGCAGTTACAAAAGTTACTGAAACATTACTATCTCTTGGTTGCTATGAAATATCTCTTGGTGACACTATTGGTGTGGGAACGAGAGAAACTATAGAAAATATGATTAAAGATCTGTTAAGAATTACGACACCAGATAAATTAGCTATACATTGCCATGATACTTATGGCCAAGCTTTGGTCAATATTTGCACCAGTCTTGAATATGGTATAAGGGTTGTAGATTCTTCCGTTTCTGGTCTAGGTGGTTGCCCTTATGCAAAGGGTGCAACTGGTAATGTTGCTACCGAAGACTTGGTATATATGCTGAATGGAATGGGTGTGGAAACAGGTGTTAATTTGAAAAGACTTATAGAAGCTGGAAGATATATTACTGACTTTATTAAAAAACCTTCAGCATCAAAAGTCAACAGTGCGTTATATTCAAAGTACTTTGAAATAGAATCTGTTCACAAAAAACTTTGAAATTGGTCTCCTTTTTAAATAAAAACATGTCTTTCTGCTATTACCCTTATGAAATAATAAATTATTTGTACTTCTGTTCTGTTTAAAATATAAATTTAATAAATTACAAAAACAAATATGTATTTGAGTAAATTTTCTCTCTAAAAGTGATACTCAGTTGCTCTTGATAATTATGACGTCACTGTTAAACCGGTCGCTTGGTAGCGTGGTGTAAACTAGCCTAAGGCTTATGGGGATTGAAGATGGTTTGAGACCATGCTAAAAAAGGGCAAGCGACTGTTGCTTTAGGAACGTAAAGCAAAGGGAAATACCTATATCAATGTGGGTTTATTGGCCTTTTATATCGTAGTTACGAACCATTCTACGATTTGTTTTGACCCTTAAAAATGGCAGTTCGGCACAACATTCCCATGGAATGTCTCAGAAACGGTGATAAATAAATTAATAATATATCGTTGACGTAGTTATGTTTTCGTTGGTTTAGTAGTTTTGAGTGTTATTAAATAATAAAAGGTATGGTACTCTAATTTACGCCGTAATTATCAAAAATCAATTATTATGTGTTAGATATGAATTTAACTAATAGTATGTGTCAGGTTCAATATGAGGATAAACGCCACGAGAATGACCACACCGATTGAAGAGAAAGTAGATCAGAAACTTAAAGTTAGAACAGGAATGGTAACTGTCAGTGATGGTAAAAGTAAACCAATACCGGTGCAACTACATTTATCTATGGAGGTCCTTCGACTTCAAAAGGAAGAACCGCTTCCTCCTGAATCGAAACCTTTAAATGCCAAAGTAAGAATATATCGTAGAGTAATCAGATGTCATACTATTTTTTTTAATACACCTGCTTGAGTCTGTAGATAGATGTCTACAGAATTGATTTAATGTATTAATTTTTTAATTCTCTAGAATCAAATGTACACATAATATACAACTTGTACTTTTTTAAATAATTACGAATTTATATATGGAAATTGGAGGAAAAAAATTAGACTAAAAATATTCATTGCTATTTTTTTGGAAAATTGATGCGTTTATTTTAAGTGCCTTAATGTGAGAGAAAGGCCTGCTTTCTAGATAAAAAAATACGTCACCAAAAAGAACACAAATTTATTTGTGTTAAATAAATACAATTTATTGACTACAATTAATTATGTTACGAATTCTAATTTAATTTTCTATAGGATATTGTTATATCACTAGGTACCTACATTTGGTGTAGACAATTTTACATTTTGTATTTTCCTTACTTATTATTTTCAAGTAATACAATGAGTATCTATAATGCATCAAACGGATATGTCAATATAGGTGTCTACTTGAAATGGGATCTGCATTGATTTTAATAGTAAATGTTTCGACATAACTGCATGTTAATGTCTTTACCATATTGAACAATTAGATTACATTATTTTTCAATTTGAAAAATATGTTTAATATGACTTTTTATAATTTGCATTAAAATGAGAAAATTGAATTTTGTTATTAAAAATGTTTGATAATTTTTTTTATTTTATTTTTCAGCTGTTATTTTTTGTAAAAAAAGAATCTAATTCTATCGTTTTAGCTAATTAGGAATGAGTCATAAAAAATTTAGTATACATTTTACCAGATTTCTCCATTACACAGAAAAAATATTGTCGTGAAAATTCACACAACTGTAGCTCCAAATATTAAATTATGTCAGACCTTTCCAGACCAAATATGGAATATCATTTTGTTTTTTTTTTGTGTAAAAAAAAAAAATAGTTTTCTTACAACATTTATTATTATTTTTTAATAAATAGATTAGGTATTGTATACTCTACTGAGTCATTACATTAAAAATGAATCAGTCATTAAATTATATTTTTTTTAATTAAAACTAATTAACTAATGATAAAATTAACTTATTGTATTAAAGAGAAAACAAAACTATAGCTTATCAATCTGAACAATCTAAAATGTTCTATAAATTTTTACATAGAAAGGAATTAATTTTAATTAAATTTATTTGCAACGTTCACAGATGAAAAAATAAATTCACAAATTTAAAAAATTGAACTTGGTATGGAACATTTTTAAATGGGAGAGTCTACTATTCCATATTAGGAACGTAATTCCAAATTGCAAACTAAAATTTATAGCTTATATCCCGCACAAACCTATTTTAAAACAGGCAATAGATATTTTTGTCTATCTTTTTGTTAGTTAATATATTTTTTCGGCAACCCCTTTATTATGATAAGAAATACATATAATAAGAAAACTAGAATTACTGAATTTTTCAATTCCTTCAGGAAAGAATGGTCCAGGTAAGAAGACAAAAAGTTGGAGGATTAGGTTTGAGCATAAAAGGGGGAGCAGAGCATAAGCTGCCAATATTGATTTCTAGAATTTATAAAAATCAAGCGGCAGACCAAACAGGAGAGTTGTTTGTTGGTGATGCCATTATTAAAGGTATTTGTAATAAATACAATGTGTTTAAACAAGTTTTACCAATTTTTGCTAATATATTTTAATTGCAGTGAATGGAGAATACATCACTGCATGTCCACATGACGATGCCGTAAACATATTACGTAACGCGGGCGATTTAGTTGTTCTTACGGTCAAGCACTACAAAGCTGCAACACCATTTTTACAAAAACAAGGTAAATATCAAGTATGTTAGAAAATGCAAACTTGATGTGTTTTGAATGTTTCAGAAGACAAAGATTCTCAACAGACGGACAGCAACAGTGATGAAAAAGCCGCATCTGACGAAAGCTTACGTGTTATGACAAATAGCACAAGCAGCAGACCAAGCTCAATTTCTTCAGAACCAGAGCCTGAAATGCAAACCCATTGGGTTGATATCATAACAGTACCTTTAATGATGGCGTATGTGACAAGGTATATTTTTGGTACGGATAAATTGAGGCCTAATGCCTTTGAGGTGCGTGGACTAAATGGTATCAGCACCGGAATTATCCACTGCGATGATTCAGCTATTCTTTCTCAGTGGCTTAAATATATTACCGACAATATCATTGGACTGACAAATTTACAGGTAACAAATATAATTTTCATAAAAACTGTCGTATATATGATTAATATTTCAGATGAAATTGTACAATCGAAACTTCAGTGTATCTGATCGTATAGAATACATGGGTTGGGTTAATGAAGGCGTTTTGAATAATAATCAGCCTTGGCAGAACTACAAGCCAAGATTTTTCGCTTTGAAAGGAACTGACTTAATGCTTTTTGACTCTCCACCTGTAAGTACCGATATTACCATCCAGAGATACTTTAATAAGTCTATATCCAGGGCCGGACTGGGTCGACAGATCGGCGCGGGCGTTTGTTATAACTGGCGCAATCTTTTTCTTGGCAGAAAAATGTAAACAGTAAAAACATTTTTTATTATGATACCATTATGATACAATTTACCAATTATCGCATATTTAGATGTGCATACAAGTTGTAAGTTTGGTGAATAGGTAGGTAAGAAGTAAGAAGTAAGAATTAATTTAAACTTTGCTTTATGACAATGCTAAATATTAAGAAATAAAATACGTATAAAAAAAGTATACGCAGTGATGGTTTAAAATTTACGTATTTACATACATTTGACAAACTTAATTATTTACTTTATGAGGCGAAGAAGTTCTAATAAATGCGATATCGCACCAAGTACTTTATTTATTTACTTTTTTTTCTAAATATCTACAACACAAATTCAACTTGTAATAATAATCATTTGACAGGCTGTTTTACAATCAGCACTCGGTTCAAATTTATTAGCACACAAGATTTGGTATATAGGAACGTTAAATTTCAGTTTAAAAATCTTTAAAATAAGTACTACTTGAGTGCACAATTTTAACGTTATTTCTTTCGAATATATGTCCTCATAATATTTGTACTAGTATAAGATAAGATGAAATTGTAGTCCTATCCGTAGCCGTGTCACTGGTCTTTACAATGAATCTGTTTTACGGCTTTATTAAAAAATGGTTCACATCTACTCGTCTACAAATGTTGAAGGATTACAACGTTAAAATCGGAAATCATATATGAGCAATGCTCGCTATTTTTTTCGAACTCAAACCCCTTTCTTAAGCATAATCGGAACATCCTGTATAAATAAAATAATTCCCTCGATTTTTATTATTTAAGTGGGGGAGTTTTCAAGAATCAATATATTTTTATTTAGATTTCGAACTATTTTATCAAAGAGGAAGTAAAATGAAAACTGAATTAAAAATATTGAGACAAATTGGGTATTTAATGTACATTGGAGATATTCAATTGCATTAAAAAGTGTCATTATCATTTACGCATTACTTAAGTTACCTATCTTTTAATCTAGATTCCCTTTTATCTAAAATTAACGAACTACGAAGTATACCCCATCGATAGACAATTAGATACTGAGGTCACAGTCTATTATACAGTCGGCTCCTTTGATGTCGAGGTCGCAGATTTCGTTTTTTTAGACGACCAAAAGACGACTGCGCATTTAGCCGCGCACATTCGCGCGCTCAAGGGGCACGGTGATTTGTAGAATTTCTCCCACTTCGTCGTGTACATATGAATTTCATTGGTGTTCATTGCGCATATTATATTCGAGTGACGCCGGCGATTCATTTGTACTGTAGTCTGTACTGATAGTTTATTGAGGCACGCCAGCTTGTTGAACAGGCGGCGCCTCGGCTTGTTGAACAAGCAGCGCCTCGGGCGATCGCCTGACCTGCCAGTCCGGCCCTGTCTATATCCGACCATATCAAAGTGACCCGACTTATGAGAATATCTCTAGATGGTCAAACATTAATTTTCCTTCTAAATATAATTTTTTGTCTAAGCTGAATGTGATGGATTGGAGCAAGTGTCCATTAATGTTTAAAGTGTACCAAACAATGTTCCGTGTCGTAAAAGAATCAGAAAATGTAGACGAACGTCAACACTGTTTCCTAGTACAAACATCTGGACAAGACTCGCGTTATTTTTCTGTAGAAACTAGGCAAGAACTGTTAAGGATTGAAAATGCTTGGCATTGTTCTGTTTGTACCGCTGTTATGAAATTGGGGGTCAGTAGGATCAGTTGTATAAATGATATAGTACTAATATTGTTCTTTCTTGTAGAACAAAACATTTACAGTTAGTAGTAACGGGAAAACTGCCGGACTGACATTAGACTGGAACTTAGGGTTTTCTTTACATGAAGGTGACTCAAAAACACCAGTTTGGCAATATAAGTTTTCTCAACTTAGGGGTTCCTCGGACGATGGAAAGTCCAAACTTAAATTGCACTTCCAAGACATTGAATCGAAAGCTATCGAAACAAAAGTAAGTACCCTTTATGTGTGTCAAATATGATTTATATAACACTTTTATTTTAGGAATTAGAGTGTTCCATTTTGCAAAGTTTGTTGTTTTGTATGCATGCCTTCTTAACTGCTAAAGTGGCATCGGTTGATCCAGGATTCTTATGTTCAATGATACCATAGACTTAGAGAAATAATAGTACTGATTTTGTAAGTATTAATACTCAGTCCAACAGAGGATAATAGTATTAGTAATATTTGACTTAGATTTTGTAAGAAATAGTTCCATTTACAGAACGTTTACATTCCTTTATTTCACAATAATTTCATAGTTAAATATTTATTTTTGCATCTCAGAATTTGGATAAATTAGTTATTAATTTCAAGTAACAGTTTTCAACATTCTTAGCAATACATATCCAGAATTATTTATGAAATTAAATTTAAAACAAACTTTTTTTTAAAAAATACATATTTCTGTAATTGGACTTATTTTCATTTGAACACTGTTACTGTTACGTGTTTTATATAAGGATACATCAAATAAGATTCTAACTAAATGTATAGTATAAAAAATGCACATTGTCTGCGAAGCACTATAGAACCATTTTGTTCAATACAGGGTGTTGTTTATGAATACAACATAAATCAGATGTGAACATTTTTTTCATAACTTCTTTCAAGAGGTTTTAAAATATTGAAAAAAATATGTTGAGACTGACAATTGTTAAAATTTTGTTTTGTGACGTCTTTAAAATGAATAAATGTATGTATGTATCTTTGCACTCTTGCAGTGGCGTAACAATAATAAACTTGAATGCATAATAAAAATATCAGGCACAACAATCTAAAAAAATTAGACATTCTGCTATTATCTTCTGAAGGTAAGTACGGTCACCACGAGTCTAAAGCTGCGTCCATTTCATGTAACTACCGCGTGGTAGTTACATGAAAAATTGCCGCAATGGTACAAAGTTTAGAGAGAATTTCTATAGTGGGAATAATGAAGTGTTCTAGCCAAGAATTAAAAATACTGTTGTAACAGAACCATTAAAAAAAGTCAATTATAAATTTCTTAGGGTATAGATGGTACTGAATTATTTTGCCATTCACGTCTCCTTGCTAGTTTCGACTTAAAGTTTTTTTATGGACAAAAAAACTAAGTAGTGTCTAAAAGCGAAAGAGCTATAGTATCACTTTATGCCTTAATATTTTTATTTATATCTGTCATAAATTTGAATTTCTAGCAATTTTATTATGTAAATAATGTCGAATTATATTACAATGACTAATAACGATGAAAATTAGATCAATCATTGTAATCCTCCATTTATTGTAGGGGGGGGGCTATTCAGTTTTTGTTACGCCACTGCACTCTTGTTGATTTTTTAATGTGCCTTTATAACCAATTATCTTTATTAATTATGGAATATTACTTCTAACCTTTACACAAAATACTTCCATATAATCACACTTTAATACACTTATGTAATGGCCTTACGATTGTAGCTAAACTTTTTAGACACTATTCTGTTAAGTGTATGTATATATATTTTCCTAACATAAGGCTGTGGCATAAGCAATACAAAGTAAGTTCAAGTTATCGTATAAACAAATGTCATGCAACACCCTGTAAACAGATAAAGAAATGTTCCTTATGATAACCTTAATAGGTAAACATATGAAGAAAAAATATTAGATAATGTTTATTAATTAATTCTGTATTTCAAGAAAATACTTAATTATTTAACATTAAAATGTGTTTATTGGGTTAAACTGACCCAGTGTTAATGTTATTTTAAATAGAATGTTAATTTACTGGTTAACAAGGGAAATATTTCTCTATTAAATCTTTGTTATTGAGGTTATTAGTAATTTGATCTTTAATCCTATAATTATATAATATAGTAACCTCGTAATGTTGATCTTACATCGACTATACCCAATAGGTAGAATTTGTTTTTCCCTTAAGAAGAACAAAATCACACTAACTTCCACTAATGTTAAAATGTGTTTAAGTGTTTTGTATGAGATACAAAATTAGTGAAATATTATGTATACATATATATCTGATATTTCAGACAGCACAATTGTGAATTAGGCTGAATCGAACGTAGTTTGTAAGATACAATGCACTTTTTCTGTTGTTTTTATTGGAACTGTTTTAGTAGATCTGTAGGATTAGAAGTAATAATGAGAAACTTAATATACAGAGTGTGCTAGATGTAGTGACACCCCACAATAATAATAATTTGTGTTAACTATTAAAACAAACATGTTTTTATTGTTTTATTTACGTAATTAAAAACATAAATTCTGACATCACATGTCTCGACCACTCTGTATACTTAATAAACTGTTTGTGTCTGAAAATTATCTGATATCTTTGAAAAGCAAAACAGATAATTACAACTGTCCATAGCGATGTACTCAATGCCTCAATTGTCTGTCACTTATGGGTCATTTTGTTCCAATTTAGAAACTAGCTGAAGAAGACCCATTGTCTAAATGTCTACATAACCTATCTCTTATATCATTTACAGTGTTATCATTGTTACAATAGTTAACACTTTTCCATTTCGGATCGTAACCGTTCTATTATATTCAAAATTGAAGTTCGAGGTAGTTTTGAAGAAGTAGGACACTTACAAAGTTAAACTAATGTCTCCAATAGCTCGTTATATCATAATAGATAGTGTAAGTTCATATCATCTCGTAAAACAATTTCAGATGTCAATGATGCATTTGTTCAATTAAGAAAAAAATATCGAGCAATAAGTGTACTAAAACATTGTAACTTATTGTATTCTTTAATGTTTCTAGTTTTTGAACCAAAGTTATCTAAAATATTGTTGATTATTGTTGGTGCATCTCATCATAATTTAGACTAAACGAATTGTTGATAGTTTAAAAATGGAATTTTTTGAAAATTTTTCAGGAAACAGAATAATTTAGATTGTTAGTATTCAACTAGTTTTTCCATCCTTATCGTTAAAGTTCAGGGTCACTGTATGAGATTGGACTTACTAATGGTAAGCAAAAAATTCCATGGCTAGTCTATCCGTAATTTATGTGATTTAAATATATTTATCGTTGATTAGTTGTTATAAAATTCGAATAAATCTTATGAAATATTAAAGTGAAATATAAGTTAGCTTTTGCTTACAGTTCAGAATAGGTTAGTGCAGGTAATATGGTTGTGACTATCTTTATCCCTTGGTTGAAAATTACTAACATAACGCTATCCAAGGGAATTTATCATGAACTGCATAAGACCATTAAAATTATGTAAATCACCCATAGATTACAAAAAATCTTGGCATCGCGTGATAACTTCCCTCATTACAGAGGTTGGGTTCATATTTTTTTATTTGCCCACTAATGTAATGAAAATTTCTGTTTATTTAAAATATTTGCATTTAAAGACCAAATAGTACATTCTTCAATTAAAAGTATAGTTATTACTCGTTGACAATATAAATAAATTTATTTAATACCTTAAACTGGTTTTATTTTTCCTTCAGGTCGACTATATAGCATATAAATAGTTTTCTATATCTTAATTATCAAATATTTCTGTTTTCTGGAATACAAGGTGTTACTTCGGTTTCTTAAAGAGCAATTATGGAAAATTTTGAACACGAATTAAGAGATATACCACTTTTTTTATATTGACCGTTTACAATGTCAAATTCTCAGATAAACTACAGTTCGGTGTGCAATGATTTTTTAGACACGAGGATAACTGGTGGGGATATATAAATCGTTTTTATACTACTTGTAACCAACTTTGTTATAAAAGGCGCGAAAAACTTGTGAAGAATAAAAGAATAAGACCATTCTGTTACATTTTCACAAAAATATTCCAATACTTAAATAATACTAGATATTAGTGACAGCTTTAAAATTAAAAGTAATATTAATATGAGTTGACGAAATTTTGTATAACTTACATTACACTCGACACAATTTAAATTTCCCTCGGTGGTTTTGACGTCACATAATTTAAAAATTCAATCGAAAATTTTGTGAATTATCGACATACAAGCACCATCTATGTCCAGATTTTTGCACCCAACTTATTTCATTATTAACAATATCAAAATCAAGGAACCTATTTTGATAAAATGACAGAGCACACATCTTTCGTACAAATAATACTATTACTTGCGCAGAGATGGCGCTACTGAAGTACGAGTTCGATTTTTATACTGATAATTAATTACCTATATGAAGTTGAAAGAAATTGTTTTTTTTTTTATTAAGGCTAATAAAACTAGGAAGGTCTATTCAGCTCGCCGTTTATTCAATATATGCTTTCATAGAGATATAACGTTCGTGATATTAAGGCTTTCAGTAACGGCAAAGCTTTTGCGAAGTTGCCACTCACATTGCCGACATTGAAAAGCGGGGAAACGACATTTGGTAGCATTAAATACGACGAGGCTAATGTGGAACGTCTTAGAAGATTACAGGGTAGTAGAGTGGGCTCAGGAGTTTTGATAGGGGGTCTACTTCCGTAGACCCTAATCCAAGAACAACAAGGGCAGGTCAAATGTATCCAACTATGGTAATAGGTATTAGAAGTACATATTAATTCTGTGGCTGGCGCTGACTAGTTACCTATGTAACGGCATAAGAATCCGGAGAACTATAGACTTAATATTGAAAATTCGTTTTTACAACCTTCAAAATATCTCCTCGAGAAAAAACACGGACCAAGCTGGATAAACATACATAATAAAATAGAAAGATTAAAATAATAATTTAATTTTTAAGGTAACTGTGACAAATATTAAGATATTATTTAAAAAAAAAAAAATTGGAAAGACGGTTTATGTTAAAATTTTGGTGAAAATGTATTATTCGTGAATATTGCCCAACATCTCATTGTAAAGTTTTGCTTGGTTTAGGAGTAAAATCTTAAATTAAAATCTTTTGTGTCAGCCCCTTAAATCATAATAAACTTATTCGCCCCTGAAATCCGCATGAAAAACTTAACATTTTCTGCCAGACGAGTTTCAAATTATTGCTATGCAAATCTAATACTAAAATGTCGTGCGGCGTTGTGATAATGTAATGTCTTCTTTTCGGTGTAATAAATTTTGTACTACGGTGCCCACCATTGGCGTAACATCGCAACAATGTAAAAACAGATACATACAACTTCTCGAGTAGAAAATACAATGTCCTTAAATGCAAAGGTAAGAATTTAAATTACTGTCTGAAAACAGAGATCATCACAAGTACAAGGATGTGTTTCAGTGGAACACTCTGTATACGGGATTAACTATGACTATAACAATTTTAACCACGTGTTCGAGGAGGCCTGAAAGACACTAAAAAAATTATTCCAGAATTTTAGCTAGATATTTAAAAAATGGGGCAAAACACTTTTTTCCTACGGAAAGTCGGCGCCTCTGATAAGCATCGACTGAGATGGCTTAGATCCATAAACTACCATGCGGCCGTCTTTTTGCAGAGTTTCTAAATGCAGAAGCGAATTAGATAAAATGCCTATTTATTATATGAAAATTGAACGAAAGAAATGGGTAGGTACTAATAGATAATAGAAAACTTTAGAAAAACAAACCAATATTGTGGCAAAATATCTGTACCTGACACATACTCCTTTATTTAATAACTATAAAACGTTTAAAATGGAAATAAGGCACTAAAAATTGAAGAACACAAAACTACAACGTAAACACAGGAATTTAATTGTGACATGACAGTGAATTTTACCGTTACTACTAATAAGGATTTAATATAATATCGAACATTTTTTTTTCCGTTTTATAAATAAGTTTGAAATTTATTTGAATGGCGATTCCGCTAATTCTCAAATTTCTCTATTCCCTCTTAAAATATTTGTATTTAGTCATAGTTAATCCTGTATACAACTATTACATAAATCTTTTGTTAAATGCTTCCCAGTTATGCACTTATAAACTGGTGGGTAAAATTTTTTATAGAAAATATTTGTATTGCAAATCTATTAAAGCATCTAAGCGTATCCTAATGCAAAAATAAAATTATCAAAATTACCATGGTGCATTAAATATCAGGATTAAGTAAACTACATATAAATACAACGCCCAGCCGGTTGCATTTACCATTAAAGGCTTAAATGCATTTTACTGGAGTTTTGTAAGTAATTACGTCGTTAGCAAAGCGGTATTTGCAAGAGGGACCACTGTTTAAACAGATTTATTTTCCACACAGAGATGAAATATACTGTTTAATTTCCGGTGGCATCTCAGTTTGCGAAAATTCCGATTTTTACACACGTTTCGGATCTGAAATTTAAATTATAGAACCATATACGTACATTCGCAAAGTAAACTATAAAAAGTATGATAATTGACTTTATAACCGCGGTATTGTGAGAATGTAAAAAAAAATTAAATAAAATTTGGGACACGTGGTGTTAAATGGGATGAAGTAAGCTCCATTTTCAAACGAAAGTATTATCTGGGATTTGACAGAAACGACTAATGACGCCTGTGTGTAAATACTACATTTCCTCTGACATCCATTTTCTACCTAGAATACACTCTTATTTACAAAACTTTAAGGCCATATATTCCGCTCTTTCGAAATTTCCGTTTCCAGGACTTTTCAACTTTCTACAAATAAATTTGAACTGAAATAGCAACTATTTTAAAACTTGTGTGCTCGCTAGTAAATTTGCGCCAAGTAGTCATTCCTAGAAAAATCCAGATTCAGAAGTATGCGAAGAAAGTTTGCTAGATTCTAGTAAAAATATTGTAGTAAAAAATGTCGCAAGAAATCCATACATTTTATGCTTATTCCTTACATAATACAGGGTGTACTTCAAAATAATTGTGGGGGAAAGGGGGGGAAATATTTGGAAAAATAGTGGGAGTCGTTCATATAACGTTTTTCTCGCTAACGTTGAATTTCAAGATACAGGGTGTTAAAGTTATTACTCTGAAGGAAAATATCAACATATGTAGTAAGCAAATATCAAATCAACTATGTCATGAGAAAAACATGCAAGCCGTTTTATTTACCTACACTTTCATTAACTTCTGCTTATGATGACATGAATACAAATATATTAATTGAAAAATGTTTATCAAATATTATTACTACAGTGTTCATCGTCGATATTTTATGTTTAACATGTGGGACATGGACTGATCCGACCGTTTCCTAATTTAAAAACATTGTAAAACACCCATAGCACTTGTGCATTGAGGACTGGAATTCCAGGGAAGGGAAACTCTCATCTAAATCAACACTTCCCCATTTGAAAGGCCTTTAATTAACATGCATAAAAAACCGGCACAAGCTAAATTAATTTCACTCAATTATGTAGATTCTAGTGACTCCAGTGCATGTAAGGAGACAAGGGTTAGTGGAGGATTAGAAGACTGGATGGGTTTTAATTAAAATGGGAGAAATCCTAAGGCTGTTTTCAACTTGAGGGTATGTTACACACGTGGATTCCTCCTTGAATTTAACTGCATTAAAGTGCTTTCCAATTTCCTATCGATAATTGCTTCATTACTATAAGCAATGCATTCGGTTATTAAAAATATGAATATTTCATTTAGACTATAATACATATACAGAGTGTCCACGGATGGAGTTGACAAGAGGAGAAAGTCTTCTGTTTTTGACTATATCGAAAAATGTCACCCTTTATAAAAAGTTCTGCTCTTCGAAAAAATGAGACTATCATAGAAACTTCTTAGATTAGATATACAGGGTGCTCATAAATTAAAAAAACATGAAAATACTCAAGAGAGAAATACCATTATTTATTATTTTACACAACATTTTTATAAAACAAATCTGTTTATAACCCGAAATAGAGTCCTAATACAAATTTTAAAATTAAAATTTCAATTTTGACTTTTACTCTACACACTACGAATAGTTTATTTCTTCTGTTATGCGCTCTTTTAATATCATGAGGCAGATCATTTGAATAAACCTTTTGTTTTAGGAAAAAGTCAAGGGGCGTAAAGTCAGGTGGTCTAGCAGGATAATGGGCCAAATCTTCCTATCCATCTTTCACCATTGTCTGAGCAAGGCTGTAAAATGAGCAGGACAGCAGTCCTGTTGCCAAAACATGTTATTGCGTACTTCTGGCTCTCAAATATTTAAAAATGGTAAACCAAATGTTTTCAAAATATTTTGGCAACAGGACTGCTGTCCTGTTCGGAGGAAGATTTGGCCCAATCCTAACCTTATACCCCTTGCCTGTTTTCTCCAAGGTGCCCTAAAACAAAATATTTATTCAAATGGTTTGCCACATGATAGGGAAGTATTAAAAGAGCAGATAGGCCAAGGAATACATGAACTGAATGAGCCGCTAACTATTCGAAAAATTTATTAAGTTAGCGGAAAAATGTGTTGAGGTGGGAGGTAGAGGTAGAGTAAATGTTAAAATTTAAATTTTGAATTTAAAATTTGTATTGGGACTCTATTTGAAGCTATAAACAGATTTGTTTTATAAAAATGTTGTATACAATAATAAATAAGTATTTTCTTGAGTATTTCCTTGTTTCCTTAATTTATGAGCACCCTGTATATCTGATCTAAGACGTTTCTATGGGAATCTCATTTTTTCGAGAAACAGAACTTTTTATAAAGAGTGACATTTTTCGATAAAGTCAAAAACAAAAGAGTTCCTCCTCTTGTCAACTCCATCGGTGGGCACTGTATATATAGGGTGATGTAATTCATAAATTATAGTGATAAATTAGTTGCTCGTATCAAATGTCTTTAAAGAAAAAAAGTCAGAATCTACCATAAAACAGAAAATAGAACAGTTATGAAATAAATTCATTCACTGTTTTCAGAGATATAGACGGACTATTTAGCATGATTGTTATATTTTAGTTGCAGTATTATTTGGTAGCATTTGTGTGTTCATTTAAATACACCCCGTATAGTTTGGGTCTGAGGTACAGATTTAAATTCTGCACAAAATCTTCCGCTGAAACGAATCTAGAGTGCATGCCGTGTTCCATTTCAATGTGCAATTTATCCAGCTGACCGATTTTATTATAAAACAGTTTAAGCATAATGCAATTTTTCTTTTATTTCATTTTTAATATAAAATAGGCGAAAATTGAATTATTACCAAAGTTTCATCTCACATAATGTGTAGCCTATTCGGAATACTAAGACTATCGATCCCCTGAATAACCCAAAACTCTGTTTTAAATCCTTTAGTAGTCCATAAGGCAGTCGCGCTTGTTAAATTACACTGGCACACAAAAAAAAGGTGGTCTGTACTTTTGACTGATCCGAATTTGAAGTCCGTTTAGCTCAAATACCATCAAAATTATGACTAAAATTGTAACTAATTACAATTTTACATAAAGTTAGGTGGGTTTGATCAAGTTACAATTTTACATAAAGTTAGGTGGGTTTGATCAAAAGTACAGACCAATTTTTTGCAAATTTTTAATGATTTTGCACCTTTTCTCGCGATTTGTTTCTAAATCTGTGGACGATGCAGCTCAACAGACATCAGATTCGAATTCAGCCGTTTGAAATTTATAAGACACACTTGATCAAGGTCAGAAAAAAATTTTCCGATTTTTTTTTGCTAATGAAGGTGATTTTCGCTATATTTGGAATTTACTCAAAATTTTGAAAGTGCTTTCAGTTAATTGAATTTCATATTTGGATTCAGTGTGACAAAATATACAGGCTGTATCACATAAGAGGGCCACTCCCATGTATCTCGCTTAATATGCGAGACACGTCAAAAATCTTTAATTGTTTTTTGTTGCATTTTTGGAGTCCTTTATGCTCGTAAAAACAAATTTGAGATCCATGGCCAACTTTATGAGTAATAACAAAAAAACCGGTAAAGTGCCCAAATTTTAAGGCTGTCTAACTTTTTTATTTTAAGAGATAGAGAAAACTTATTAGTAATAAATTTTTATTGCAAAATTGATACCTTCCACCTGATATAAACAGATTTTTGAAATATCGTATGTGGTTCGCTGCGCCCTCTAGGCGGATAAATTTTTTTTTATTGAAGCAGGCTATGGCCACAAAAAATTGCCTGTTTTTTCGTCTTTAATGCAACATACTACATGTTGCCCTTATCTTTCATATTTATTACCTTTTTTCAATTTTAGTTAAAAAAAATTTACCTAAATATTTTCGTGTTGCTCAAGATAATGTAGAACCTGTTTTAAAGACGCCAATTGCAAAAAAATAATAAACAGAATGTACTTTTTTATGTAAAATACAGATTTTCTTATAATATTATTTTATTGGTTTTCACATTAGAAGCAATTGGGTCTTTAAAATTATTTTGACACAGACAATGTAATAAAATAATATTATAAGAAAATCTGTATTTTGCATGAACAAAGTAAATTCTATTTATTTTTTTTTGCAATTGGCGTCTTTGGAACAGGTTCTACATTATCTTGAGCAACACGAAAATATTTAGGTACATTTTTTTTTAACTAATATTGAAAAAAATGTAATAAATACGAAAGATAAGGGCAACATGTAGTATGTTGCATGAAAGACGAAAAAATAGGCAATTGTGGCCATAGCCTCCTTCAAAAAAAAAAAAAAATTGTATCCGCCTAGAGGGCGCAGCAAACCACATACGATATTTCAAAAATTTGTTTATATCAGGTGAAAGGTATTAATTTTGCAATAAAAATTTATTACCAACAAGTTTTCTCTATCTCTTAAAATAAAAAAGTTAGACAGCCTTAAAATTTGGGCACTACAGGTTTTTTTTGTTATTACTCATAAAGTTGGCCATGGATCTCAAATTTGTTTTTACGAGCATAAAGGACTCCAAAAATGCAACAAAAAACAATTAAAGATTTTTGACGTGTCTCGCATATTAAGCGAGATACATGGGAGTGGCCCTCTTATGTGATACAGCCTGTATACAAATACGTGAGGTCAAAAGTACAGACCTTTTTTTTGGCGATTTTTAATAATTTTTGGCCTTTACTAAGTATTTCTTGCGATTTTTGCAAAATCTGGGCGATGTAACTCAACAGACTTCAGATTCGAATCAGAGTATCAAAATACATAAGAAATGCACTTGATCAAGTTCAGAAAAAAATCTCCGAAATATTTTTGCAATTTACTTAAAATTTTGAGGGTGTTTGAGCTAAACTGACATCAGATTCGGATTCAGTGCGTAAAAATACATAAAGCTAAGTGGATCTGGTCGAAAGTACAGACAATTTTTTTGGGCGATTTTTAACGAATTTTTGCCTTTTCCAGCTATTTATCGGGATATTTGAAAAATCTGTTGGCGATGTAGCTCAATAGACTTCAGATTTGAATTCAGTGCAGCGTAATACATAAGAAACACACTTGATCAAGGTCAGAAAAAAAATTCCGAAATTTTTGCTCATTAAAGTAAAGTTTTACGATTTTCCACTATTTTTACTCAAAATTTTGAGGCTGTTTGAGCTAAACGGACTTCAGATTCGGATTTAATGCGTCACAATACATAAAAATAGGTAAAGAGTTTATTTAAAACATATATTAAGGTATCGATTTGTTTAAAAGATGCAGTAGTGATACTGTACTGTCACTCAAAATATTTTCAAATTATTTTTCGATTCGATTTTGTATAAAAGATACCCCCAAAATTCCTTACTGAAATATAATATTAAATTTATTTCATTAAAACATCTAGGTAATTAAAGTTAGTAACATCACAAGTGCCATTTTATGACGTTAAAACAACATTTCAGTGACATGTAACGCGTTGTGACATTCCCTTTAAAGTTGATATTTCAAATGTTATGTAAGGCTGGTCTCGAGTTCGAATTCACTTAGGGCTTTCTACAATAAATCGGTTTTAAAGCAATTTAAAGTACTCTCGTTTATTTTACCTTAAAATTCACCTTTAGTCAAGATAAATTTCGTACGTTGTGTGGAGATCGGCGACAAAATAACCCAGGAATTTTTGTCTGGATGCCGTGACCGTGGGTTTATTCCACCGTAGGTCGAGAGGAGCGAATTTACAAAAAACAACGTAGTACACCGGATATGACTTACACTCAGAACGGTAGTGATAACCGCAAATAAATGTTTCAAATGTAAAAGAAATGCCTAAACTCAGTAATAGTAGAAAACGAAATTTATTACCTTGTTTACAGTGCCGGTCTTATAAATGTCACTAACTATTAAAACACTACACACTGGCACTGACACTAAATTATACAGCTCTCTATAATTTCTGAGACGTTTATAACATAAATGGGGTCGTATCTAAAATACATTATATTTTAACAATGTATGGCAAATGAACTGAGGTATCCAGTTTTTTGCGCTATCGGCTAACTAGCAAAAAGTTACCTACTTTTTATTACCTCAGTCTCTACGGTTTTCAATATTTTGTAGCTAAAGCATGCCGCACATCCACAAATGCATGCAGCATGCAAGCTACAAATGAATGGGGACGCTTTTAAAGACTTTATGATATTTAAAATATAAATATATAAATGAATAGATAAATATGTGGGATCTTTAAATATGTCTCGATTCGTTTGTAGCGTGTATGTTGCATGTATATTTGGTGTGTGGCCTGCCTAAGGAAAGGGGAAACAAAATTAAATAAAATATTATATATATTCCGTGACAGTTAAATTTGAATTGAATAAAAAACTAAGCAGTAGACATATTATAGTCTTGTTCACGTATAAACAAAGATAATAGTAACAAATAATAGGTGCATGCTACATTGTTAACTGTATGTGGAGAAGCCACATTACAAATATATTATTTTATACTGGGTGTTCCGTAGCTATTGGTACAGGAAGACATACTACATATTTTAGATACAGGAAATGATAAGTCATAAATATTAAGTTTTAAAGAAGATTGAAACGAAATATATTTTTCGAACAGCCTTGTAATTACAAGAACAAACCACTTACCTGTAGGAACTTCGTTCTGAATTATATGAGATATACTCGTCCAATTAGATAGGTCCCATCTTGCTGTAGAAACTGCACTATAGGGGTACAAATTAATAGTGAGCACAAAATTTATTTTTTGTAAAATCAGACAATATTTTTGAAACCCCACAAACATTATTTTTATCGCGATAACTCGAAATGATCATTGTTTGTCTTTAATCACAAGTTTTGGACCTAGGAATAATTCTGAAGTTTATGTGCACTTCATTAATATTTTCACTAGTAACTTTACTTCTTTCTGACTAACTTCACAGCTTCAACGGCACTTTCACTTTTCACACACATGAACTCAAACCGTCTTATCTCGACAAAGCACAACAGTGTAATGAATGTCCGGCTAGCGGTTAAAAGAGAACTTATGGAATCATTTTTTGGTTATGATGATTCATCTTTTAAATGTGCTCGACAAAGAACACGGCTGTGTTACTACATGTGTTATCTAATTGGACGAGGATATCGAAATATAATATACAGGGTGAACTGCAGGTATAGTTCGTCATATAGATAAGTCTAGTGAAAGTCATTTTTGAAAATTTCAAATATTTACGGAGATATTATTTTTTTTTAAATACCCACATTTTGAGGACCGCTGACCAGATAAACCGCTGACGTAACCTAATAAAAATAAGCCATATGATTTATTAAAGGCGAGGTTGCCATATCGTCTGTAAGAGAAATAATTGTTTAACGTAAATTCAATTTTTGCAGTTGTTTCTAATTTAAATTGTTTTTAACAATAAGTAAAGTAAAATGATCATAAACGATTAAAATATGAATTTCCGCAAATTCGATACTATCAATTAAAGTGTTTAAGATAAATGATTCCAAAAATTATCCATAAACGTGCATAAAAGCTCACCCACTTACTGAAACACCAACTATTTAAACAGTTATCCACATTTCATACTACCATTGTACACTGTTATAAAGATTATCACAAGTTATAACCCTTAAATTATTTTATAAAGAATAACAAAAAAAACTATGATTTTCAAATAACACCTTAAGAGTTAATTTTTGGCCACATAACTTCAAACAACGTGGCCGTGTCAACCATTTCGTACTTCGTAGTGGGACTAGTGGGTGGAACAGATTTTAAAAATAAACACAAAACATGGAATAACAAAATAACTAGTTTGATGTATGTTCAACGTCAAGAGAAGGTAAAATAAAATATTTAAAAGCAATGTCAATCGTCAATGGAAAAAAGAAACTAGTGCCGTAGGTACAGGTAACAGGTAGATGTCACGAGCAGTAGATGAAAGGTCCCGTACCAGCCCCACTCTCTAGGATTGATATTCGACAAAGAGGTTATGTTGATGTTAATACCGCGTCGGAAATATGGTCCAGCGCAAAGAAATAAACTGTGTAAATTACAAGTGGAAACAAAACATGTAATATTTGTGGAAAGGGATTTGATAATTTCAATACACTTTGCATCTTCTGAAACCAAACTAAACTAATGGTTTCTTTAAGTAATACACTACCTGACGCATCTGTTTTAAGAGTTGCGGTACTAACGTATAAAACGTATTTAAATTTTATTTACACGGGCAGTGTTTTTCTCTTAAATGTCTTGTGTATTTAATTAATATTTTTCGTGAAAATACAGTGTGATTAAATAAAATGTGGCACATTATTCAAAGAGTGAAAAGGTTGACATATTTCTCGAGTAGTGATAATAAGTGATAGGGGTAACGATAACATATTGTGATAACTCAGTTGGAGTGTAGTAAACATGGATAATGAACAAATTCTGGAAAACTGTGGAGTAGAGTATCTGGTTTATATTTTCAGTTTATTGGTGAGGTATAGGAATGGCAAAGAGGAGGAGATGGCCAGTAATATTTTCATAAATAAACATATTTGTTGAAGCCTATTCGAAGACATTAATGTAACACTGGCAACGTTGTGGAATTCACATCCACCATGACTCCCGGAGCAGCGGTCCTCAACAGGTTTTCTGTTGAAAAATCGCGAAATTTATTTAAAATTTGACTTTTTTATTCGAAATTTTTTTGTAAAAAAACTATTAATTATGTGTTCTACACAGTGAACTGTACTGCTGGTTAAAATATTTGTACTTATTTAAGGTTCACCCTGTATAATAAAACTTGACAATAAAACTTTTTAGGCTTCCTGGGACTGTAGTTTTGTAGAAGCTTTATTATTACCATCAAATGAGCCTACTAAACTGTTTGATTTTGACATAGCATTTGAATGAAAATTTGATAATGATCATGAATTTTTTAAACGGTTTTAAAACTACTTTATGCCAGTAATGTCCTTCTCCAATATTTTTAAATTAATAAATTTTAGTTTTTAGAGAATCCTTGAATCTTGTAGAAAAATGATTAGTCATCGTTTATCTATACATGTTGAATATGAATTTATGAAATCTTAGGTTATGATATGCCATCAACCTAATTTTCTTAAGATATTTCAATTTTATTGAGGTATATTAAAAGCTAATAAGATTTATAGTATATTTAATAAATAATTTATTGTTGTCTGGTATTCTTTGAGAAGGGTATACTTTCTTAAGAGAAGAAGGTTTTTAAAAAGTATACAGGAAGTCAGCACGAGTATGTACTGACGGAAGTTAGTCAGGGTTTAGAACATGAATTAAACATGCTTTTGCTCATATTTATGATCCACTAGACATAGTAATTAACATAAATATGGATGCCCACATTTAAAAGCACAAAACATGTACCTATGTATTAAAACTATAGGTACCCAGCAAAATGTAAACACAGCGAAAAACACTCGCAAGCAATAACAAATAGGTCAGAAATTTAGGCGGGAAACATAAAACCATTCATAGGCTGCAATAAAGCTAAGCGGTCTGGCATAAAACAGTTTAATCTTAACTAGGATTATAAGATTTTATTCAAGTATAAATTTATAAGTATAGGTATGCGAATATTTAGTTTTATCTAGGATTATAAGAATTTATCTCAGCTCAAGTTAATTTATCCAGACCGGCAAGATTGACTAGTTAAATTTTGAAAATACTTGATGATTTACCTATTTTCTGTATATTACATATACATATACATTGTTTTAATACATATATATTAAAGAGGTTAAATAATTATAAAAAAACATTGATTTTTTAAAACATAGTTTTTACAAAATTTAAGAATGGTTATAAAACTGAAAATATATAGAGGTTATTAAAATTTTAGTGGTAATTTGATGCATTTCATCAGTAAACTGTTTGTCGTTTGACATTTTTTTTATCGACATAAAAATCTTTTAGGAAAGGTATTAGCAACAAAATAATTCTATTGACATGAAAAAATATTTTTGTTTTAATAACAACAATAAATTAAAACACTCTTTAAATATGCAAATTTATCTTTTAAAGGCAGTATGAAAATTTCAATAAAACCCTTTGTTTAAGGCAAAATACTCTTATTATAGGTTTGATAAAACTCTCTAAGTTTGCATCTAGACAACATGATAAGTTGTTCTTAAGTAGAGTAAGTTTTATAATTGTTTTAACTTTTACTGCAGATCATTATTCTTTGGGTCCTTTTTATATTTATTAGACTCTTAAGGTTACTGTCGCAGAAATATAGACTTATTAATGGTATAAATAGTTACTAAACATGGCTTCGTAAAAGGTAAATCCACTGTTACTAACTTAGTCCAGGTCGATGTTATCTACACTGATTTCACTAAGGCTTTTGACAGACTAGATCATGATATTTTATTAACTAAACTAGATGCTTTTGGATTATCTGACTCCCTTTTAAAACTTTTTCAATCATACTTAAGTAATAGGTATCAGTTTGTTCAGTATCGTGGTTTTAAATCTCACATGTTTCATCAAATATCTGGCGTACCGCAGGGTTCCATACTCGGACCTTTACTTTTCGTATTATTTATTAATGACATTGTTGAAGATTTGCAGGTGCACTATCTGATGTACGCTGATGACCTCAAACTTTTATGTGAAATTAACACCATTGCTGAATGTGACAGGTTACAGAGTGCCGCTGACAATGTTTGCAATTGGTGTCTACATAACTGTTTACCTTTGAACGCGTCTAAATGTAATATCGTTACGTTCACTAGGAAAAAGAATTCAATTCAATTTAATTACACACTGAATAATACAATACTCCTTAGACCAAATTACATTAAAGACCTTGGAGTAACATTTTAGCAAACTTTAACCTTCTCTAAACATATTGACTTTATGAAGTCTTCTGCATTTAAGATTTTAGGTTATATTATAAGAAATTCCAAAGAGTTTGCCAATATCTCTACTTTACGTTTGCTATACACTACGCTCATTCGTTCCGCATGAATTATTACTTGATCGGTTCAATTTTCATACTTTGTCTAAAAGAAGGGCAGTGTCCCAAGTAATGTTCTTGTATAATGTTCATAACATTTTGGAATGTCCAAGTGTTCTAAGCAATATCCAATTCAAAATACCACGACTTTCAGCAAGAAGTAATAATATTTTTAACCTTCCTATTGCACGCACCAATATTCCTGTGGCATCGCCTTTGTATCAAATTATCTCAAGGTACAATGATATAGAATCTAGTGTAGATATTTTTTGCTGTTCAATGCAAGCTATAAAAAATGCAGTACTTAGTAAAGATATGTTTAGATAGGTATTTAGCTTTGTAACATAGGTTTACTTGAATATTTCTCTGTTTATAAATTTTTTTTGTATATTAATTTTCCTTGTCTATTATTTTGTTTTGTCTCTCGTTTGTTATTATCTTGTTTTGTTAGTATCTTTGTGTCTTTTACACACTTCTGTGTTTATTTTGCACTGTATATGTTTTACCGTACCCTGTAATTGGGCAATTGCCTGTTGGGTATGTGCTTTGAATAAAATAAAAATAAAATAAAATAAACAATTGTTACTTGGGGTGTTTCCATGGATTATTTACTTAGGCAACGTTTAAGCACAGACTGTTGGTGGAATAGAGTTCCATCCGCATCGTATCGGGGCTGTTCCTAGTCAAGACTCACGCCCTTGACGTTGGTCGTATTTGCATCCAAAGCGATGTCAATGCATTCACTTGGATAAGGTGGTATTGGTGGATTCGTGTTTACATCGAACGTACTACTACATATTTGTTCCCACGTCGTGCAGAAGGAATAATGCTGGAATAATTTTATATTTCGTGCGACGTATTGAATTTTTATTTTTTCATTCGTGTTTATTTTTATTTATTTAGTCCCTTCTGATAACAAAGGCGCATGAATAGATAAAAAAGGATTTATGATATGTTATAAGAATATAAGATATCATAAAACTATCCATTTCGCTATTATTTTTTCCTGGAAATTATTGTTAAACGTTGTAAATTTTTGACGGAGAGGAGAGATTACATGTGCTTATTTGATCTATCAACTTGAACTTCAGACTTATAGGGAAGAGCCCATAAACGTGCTGACATTTCTGAACAAATAATCTCAAAGGTCAAAGGGCCTTCCATGTAAGTGGATTAGGTGACTGTCTTAATGTCACATCACATATATAACTTGGTAGTCACCCATGTTGTTGTTTGATTTATATTAATTATCAGTTGGTATTAACAATTCGCCTGACAATGTACAAACAAAAATGTGGAACGTATTACGTATTTTTCTTTTTGCATATTACAGAATTTAATAATATGCAAAAACAGTCTGATCATTTTTAAATGTAATCTTGTATAATAAGAACATTATTCTTTTAAGGATAAAAATTACTTGAAATCAAGAAAACTAATATACTTAATATGAGGCAAAAGAAGTTTAATTTGCTGTATAAAAATAGGTGTTGTAAAATGTAATTTATTTCTTTTCTTGAGAATTTCATTCAATTTTTTGCCCGGTCGCCGATTATACGCCTTATCAGGTTTTCCAGAGGACCAGTTTCCAGTGCCGTGCGGAAGTGTATTTTTTGAACTGCTCTTTTGATTTTATTTTTACAAAATTGTATTTGTAGTCGCTTGTACATTAAAAAAAAAATTTTTTTTAGATAAGTTCTGAGCCCTGTATATTTTGTGAAATATCCTGTAGGTGAGCGTATTACCGTCTAGCAGTCGCGTGAGTATCGGAATTGAGATCAGTCGCACCTACTTTATTATCAGTTCTAATTTAATCAACTATCAAACGTCATAAATTAATTTAACGACGAAGAGTGTTATCACGGCAAAGTAAATAAATCAGCTATCATGTTTTCGTCTAATTAAGACGCTTGACGCTTATTGTTTAAGTATTTCTCAGTCAAATTAGTCTAGCACAGTTCAAAATAATTACTACGAACGGTGTTTACGTTAAGTACTTAACTCTAAATTAACAAAATGTTTACACTACGTTTTTTATTACATCAATAGTTGTGTTGTACCTGTAAATCTAGTTTGAAGTCTGATTTTCGTATCCAGGGCCGTAGCAAGATAGACATCAGGTGGAACTTAGCGCTAAGACCTCTTTTGAGTCCGTCTGAAAAAAAAAACATATTTATAATATAAAAAATAAAATCCACGTTCGAAAAAAGATAATCACTAAAATTAGTGTTAAATAAAAAACATTCACTATGTAAATAAATGAAGAAAAACTGTAAAATAGATTTAAAAGGAAAACAGATTTACATATTGTTTGAGCATTTCTATGATAATATTGATGTAGGCATGTTGTATTTTCGAGCAGCACCACATAATGCGCATTTAAACATGTTGCACTTATCAAATCACCTAAATGCCACACCTCTCATACATTGCGAGGTGTGGGTGGCATTTATGTTCCGGGAATTTAGTTATAACTCGGAAACTGACACCAATGCATCGTTTGTCAACGTTTTTCTAGAGAGGGGGGACCTCTCTTTTAGTTTAAGTCCAAGGCCTAAGCATTTGTGCGTTGTCTGACGAGTTAAACGTCAACAAAGAAACCGTTCGCAAGATGTTACACGAAAATTTGAATATGCGAAAGGCTTGCGCAAAGATGGTGCCCAAAAGTTCTCACCCGTGACAGAAATACATGCGAAAATCGAGACCTGGATATTTGAGTGTGACCCCGAGACCCGTAAACAAAGTCAACAGTGGGCGGAAAAAGGTGGAAAGCGGCCAACGAAAGCGAGGATGTCCAAGTCATAACTGAAGGCAATGTTGATAGTTTTTTTCGATATCAGACAGTGACTGGACAGTTATATGTTGGCCTCCTAGAACGGCTGCTGGCTCGCTGAGAACGGCTGGATCTTGCACCACGACAACGCGCCAGTCCATTTCTCGTTCATTGTGCAAGAGTTTTTGGCAAAAAAGGCATTCCAGCGTTGCCGCACCCACCTTATAGCCCCGATATTGCCCCCCCGCAATTTTTTTTATTCCCCAAGATGAACCGTACCTCAAGGGAACTCATCATGGCGGCGTACAGGAGGTCAAAAAAGCTGTAACCGTGGTGCTGAACGGGTTAACTGCGGATGATTACCAAGGGTGCTTCCAATTGTGAGAGCAACGTTGGAATCGTTGTGTAAAGTTAGACTATTGTGAAGGTCGATAATAAAATTTTGGCGAAATTTAATTTGCTTGTTATTGACAAATTCCCGGAACTTAATTGCCACACCTCGTATTCTACAGCACAGCTAAACCGTACATATACTTGAAATGTTTCATATCACTTTCTACAACTCATATGATTGTATAAACAAGCTGACCATTACTGAAACTGTAAGCTGTAGGCGCATGCGTTGGAACGTATTTACCATAACTGTGTAAAAATACACAATATTGGAAATTTTTACTAAATTAACAGAACTTTACACGATTTTCTGCTAAAATTACAAAGTGAAATAGAACTATTGCAATATATTCTATGAATAACAGGACTATTACACACTTTAGATATTATTTCAATGAATATGGTAAATATTATATTAGTCTCCATTTTTCATACTTCTAAATTACTCTATATGAGACGCAACATCTTATTTTAAACCACAACAAATTTTCATTCAGCCCGATCTGAAAAGTTGCCTGACTGCGGCTCTGTCCGCACCCACTTGGTAAGCAACGGGCATTATCCTAAATAATTTTTCACCAAACTACACCAGGGCTGCGAGATATATTTGATCTTATTTACAATAGAGCCAGGAAAATAATCCATCGGATTTTATTTCCTCGGTGAAATTTGAAACATGTCACTTATCAAAATCTAGATGATCCAAGCCAAGTCAAGCATGACGTTGGAGAAAACCAGCCGTTCCTTTTGGCTACAAAAACTTAAGTAAATGAAGCAGATACAATTTAAAGTGACATCTTATCGATATACTTGACGTACTGCCTTTAAGAAATTATATCTCGACAAGTTTTATCAAATATAGTACCGATCGTTTATATATAAAAAGTTATACATATTTTCGTGAACCTTGCTCTGAGGAGGTCGAATTAGGTCTCAATGTATCGATCAAATGTGACAGACCTGTATAGTTTTGGCAATATTGCTACTGTTACGAAAACAAATATGTCATCTCTGATATTCACATCATTCCGCAACCAATATTCGAAGAATACTTCAATCGTCATTTCTATAATGACAGATCTCGAAACGTATTAACCTTTCTTAACTTATCTAAACAAATTTTGGAATAGATGCGTCATGAAAGTTATTACGATATTAACTTATATACTGCCAAATAATATTTTAAACAGACTTTTGGTTTGGGGGAGGGGGTAATAGGGATATTTTTCCCAACAAATTCTATACCACGAAAAAAGAATTTAATGCACAACTTGAAGCAATAAAAGTTTTCGTCTTTCATGGTATTTCAAAAATTATGCGCCTAAATATAACACAAAAAAAGATCCTCCCCACTTTCGGATATGCCACTGGTTGTGAGTTGAAGCACGAACTAACTGCATTTCTAGTAAAATCAGTGCTGTAACCAACATGTGAACTAAAACTTTCGATATTAGTTTGCTAGATTAAGTCGTAAGAATTTATACAAACACTGTTATTGGCACTTGCAAACATATGCAACGAAGCAGTGATTAAATTATGTACAGGTATTGATGAGGTTGGCAATCACTGCTATTTGCAGCGTTCTTGATAAGAAGTGTGTTACATTGCGGAATTTAATAGTTACATATTAGTATTACACTTAATAAAACGCAAATTGTTACGGTATAGTATATTGAATACATTTAACCGCATCGCATTAAATTAACAATTAACAATTTCACGTCAGTTTCGAGTCAAGTTTCCATTTACGTATATAACACAAAAACGTATACTCAAACAATTGCCAGTACGATAAAAAGATATGTCCACACAAATTTACGAAATTTAGATTTAGTGTAACTAAGTCCTCTTTCATTTTTCGGTAGAGTACGTGACAGGTAATAATTAGGTACCTCTCTCAAATGGTTTTTCCGATAAATTTCTGGAAAATCCCATTACCATTTAAATTGTATGAGGACGGATATTTATTAAATCTAAGACCTGATTAGTTATGAAGGAAAGGACGAGAAGACGTTATTTTCCGCACAGTGGCGCACAAATCAGGGTGCGGGGGTCTTCCAAGATGACACTGACCACTGACTTCCTAATCCTGTTAAGGATAAGGTTGAATAACACATTTTAAATAACACCACACAATTATTTTCCATAAAGTACAACTAATATTCATAAAAACTACAGAAGTATATATTTAATGACGAAATGAACGTTTAATACATTTACATTTTCAAGTGCACTGTAAAATTACTATCGACTTAATGTAATTTCACACTTTAGGCAAGCATAAAATAGTGACAAATTTATCAGTAATCTGAATTTACAATAAATGTATGTAATAATCTATAAAATTACCAAGGATTTACTTATAATGTTTATTTACAACCATATTGAAAAGCAATGTAATAACTTATAAAATTACTTTCAACCCTAATGTAATTTCACATTTCAGGCAAATTAAAAACTCGGCAAATTTATTTGCAATGTGAATACAGTCCCATTATAAACGTAAAATGTTTGTAATAATCTGTAAAATTACTTTCCACTTTAATGTAATTTTACACTTAAGACAGCGTCAAGCATTTTGATAGATTTACTTGATAAGTGAATCTACAACCAGATTGGAAAGTGAATGTAATAATCTGTAAAACTATTTTCGGATTTCAAGCTTTGGTAAACTTATTTGCAATGTGAATTTACAGTTTTATCATTAATGCAATTTCACACTTAAAGTTAAAAATGTTGGTAAATAGCTTGTTATGTACTTAACCGATGTTGATGTAATTTCACGTTGAAGTTAAATTAATAATTATGACAAAATTATTTGCATCATAAACGTAAAATATATGCAATATATTAAAATTAATTTCTACCTTAATGTTATTTCTCAATTAATGTATAATAAAAATTGTAAATTAACAAACAATAATCCAGAAAGATGTAATTCTATCGTGAAACTGCAACTACATGAGTTACTGTTGTATTTTCGTCGTTTCGAGAACTTGGTCTAATTTAATCTGACTAAATCGTCGGGAAAGGTCTCTTTCACAAAAAAATTGATCTGTGCAGCCGTAATAAATAACAGCGGTTGTCCAAAGCCGTAATTGTACACCACTCTGTAAAATGGCCTGGGACGGGCTTATAACTGTAGAATGTGGGGAGGAATGAAACAATTTGTCAGAAACAGTAAATGATAAGTGGATTATGTACAAGCTTTGTTATGTTATGATAAAGCTTCATCCTTCTAGATCACCAAGCCGAATATATGTAAGAATTTCAGTGATACGTTCTCTAGATATTGCCAGCTGAAAATAATATTGTGTACTTTTCTTCACTTTTTAATTATACAGGGTGTTACAAACTAAAAAGTGGCATAATAAAAGTGTCATTATTTTAGTCCAAAGAATATGTGGTTAACGGATTGACCTACTAATTTGTAACACCCTGTATATATAGTTAAATAATGAAATATCTAGAATAAATTAATTTTATTTATCTATTGATTTAAAAACAACAGCATGTATTTTTTTAAATAACGGAAAAGCATTTCTCGTGTCAAAGTTGAGCAACCCGTGCAAAGAAAATTTCACAATAAATTATTTTATTTGTCGAGGCTTCATATTTTTGCATGCCAAATTTTTACAAATCAACCCATAAATCCCTGAGAATATTTGATAATTTATGAGAATACAATAACACCACATTTTTAATAAAAAGGGATAAAAAATAGCTTTGCCAGACTTTCCTCTTTTAAATCAATATATACTGGAGCAATGAATTATTCATCAACGAAGTTCTCTAGACAGCTTTTTAATGGAACTTACGTCCTCTAAAATGATTACAAGTATTTTAAGGGTAACACGAAAACTACTAAGTTCCTTATTTTCTTTTTGAGAGCATAGAAATGCTATTATATATTTATTTAATATATAACAGCATATACAATTTTTTTCCAAATCTCCAATAGTAGTAATCGCAGCCATAACAATGCTTATATAGGTTGAAAGGGAATTTCAATATGCACAAGACAGATTTAAAAAATACAGGGTTCCATTTAAGATAAAAACGTTATAGCTGTTTGATGTTGTCAAAATGTAACGGTAAGAATAAAATGCTTGGTATAATATGTTTAAATTTACGGATATACCACAATTTAGCGTCATCTAAGCTCTTTTCTAATATTTTTAAAGCACAACATCATCAAAATTTGATACCGGTATATATTTGATGGTGTTGTGGTGTTTCTTATCCCATGTAGAAGCGCTAGTTGCTAGCGCTTCCACTCGCATTTTGTTCTGTAATTTTTTAAGTTCCTTACACAAATTAATCTTAATAAATTTGTTAATAACGCACCGTTTTTGAGGAAAACACAAAAAACTTTAGTAGTAATTATTTATCAAGTATGTAGGTGATCTCTGTCGTATTGATATGTAATGTATCTACTTTTGTTATTATTTAAAATTTTGTAAAGATGTACTTCACTGATATTAAATACATAAATACCTTTGCTAATAAATATTTTTCATAAAACAAGGTAATATACCGACTTGTTTAGGTATTTATACAATTTTTTGCATGGAAAATCGTCGCTGTGAGTGCGGTTTGGTTAAAATTACATGATTGACCGTAAGCTCCAGATGGAAACCTCTCATAAACGTTTTTGCCTCCTCGAGCTCATATCATGGAATTAAATACGTTTTCGTTGTCAATTTTTTTTCTATTAATTCCAAGTGCTATTTGTTTTAACCGATTGAAAAAATTACGAAACATCGTTTCAAATTATTAATTTCAGACTTCAAACCTGGAATTGAAGTAAATACTATTACATAATACATGTACAGGGTGACTGGGGAGAACCCCCAATATTCGAAAGGGGTATTTCAGTGACAAAAGTGAACAAAAAAGCCTAATAAACATATGGTCGAATATCAACGGTTACTGAGATAGCAATGAAGATATTTTTATTGCTATTTTTGCGAAAGCTGTTATTGTTTTATTTTGAATAGGTCATGGCATTCTAAACCAAACTCACATTAGTGATCACTACTTGTTACGTATATTTTGACGTTTGTGATTTAAACGCTTATTTTATATCTGTCGCATTTATTTTTACATATGCGTTCGTTTAGTCGATATTGTACGCACATAATTTCGTAATGCCTGCTAAATTTAGTCATCGAGAATATGTTATATTATTTATTTATGGGTATTGCAATGGTAGCGCTAATCGTGCAGTAGCTGAATATCGACGTCGCTTCCCAAACAAAAGAGTGCCAGATAGAAATGTATTCCTGACAGTCTTCAACAATGCACGCGAAACTGGAATGTTTCCCAGTGTGAAAATTACATCTGAGAGGCAAGCTGGTCCTGGCCTAACTGTGGAAGAAGAAATTCTAAATAATATGGTAGAACGGGTGTAAGTACAAGGCGCATTGCAACCCGTCTCCAAATTAATCAAACTACAGCATGGGAAGTCATTCACAAAAATGGTTTAGAACCTTTCCATATTCAGCGCGTCGAGAATCTTCAGGACAGTGATAATGATTTGCGCTTGCATTTTTGCAATTGGATAAACGCAAACTATACTTTTTACAAATACATTTTGTTCATTGATGAGGTTCAATTCACTCGTGATTGAGGAAATAACTGTCACCATGAAAATCCGCACGCCACGGTGGAACTTTCAGTATCGGTTCAGCATTAACGTGTAGTGTCGTATGATTAATAATCAATTACTTGGCCCAGTTGTGCTAGATGGTCGTCTTACTGGAGCTAGATATGTAGAATTTTAAAAAAATAATATGACAGATCTACTGGACGATGTACCGTTGGATATTGGACAAAACATGTACTTTCCTCATGATAGCGCCTCTGCCCATTTTAGTCGTGTTGTGATAAATCATCTTAATAAACGCTTACCACAACGCTGAATTAGCCGAGGTGGTTTCCAAGATTGGCCACCAAGGTCACCAGATTTGAGTCCCCTTGATTTTGGGGCTGGTTTAAATCATTAGCATTTGCAACAAAAGTTAACACAAAAGAGGCGCTATTCGATCGGAATGACAATTGTGCAGCACTCATAAGAGAAAATCACCGTGCAACAAGCTATGCGTGTAATCCATAAACGAACTGATGCATGCATCGAGGCGGACGGTAGTATATTTGAAAATTTAATTCATTAATTTCGGTTTAATAGATCTTTAATCAATGTTATAATTTATAATATCAACATAATACACATTTTTCTGTACTGATACATTGTAATAATTAACTCGAGTAAAAATATTTTCATTGCTGTCTCAGTAACCATTGATATTCGACCATATGTTTAATAGGCTTTTTGTTCACTTTTGCACCCTGAAGACCCCTTTCGAATATTGGCGGCCTCTCCCATCACCCTGTATATTATGAAATAGTATTTTTTGTATATTGGCATTCTAAGACAATTGAAATTTGACGCTTGTAGCGATTCCGAGAGATTTATCGCTACTTTTTAGAACTGGAAAATCCTGGATTTATAAGTGGAATTAGATAGAATACCTGGCAATTTTAATCCCAACAATAATTTAAATTTAAGGCACTAATGAAACTTACTATAAATGATTTAATGCCAAGGGTAAATAAGGGCAAATCCCCATTAAACCCATCGGAATTTTCCAAACGGATTTGACTGTAAAATTTAATTGAAATTTATTGTTCTACTGGATACATTAGAAATGATACTCCCTCTTTTTACAAAGGGAAAGAAGATACCACCCGATTGTACACTTGCATTGCTTTGCCTCAATATTTAAATATTTTTTATTAAATACATACCTGAATATGAGAACGATTTTTTTTAAGAAGTATCTTATAACAGCACGCCTCTGCCACTCGCTGATATGACTGCGAAAGCGTCTCATATATTTATGTTGTTTCTCTGAACACGTAAAATTTTGATTTCTCTCACGACATACCGAAGAATAGATCTGAGACAGCCTACTCTGTATGTACGGCAACAAAATTTCTTTCAGGGACCCATAATAAACATGAAATATCCAAGAAAACTTGTGGCAATGGCTGGGATACGGCAAGAGGGTGAGATTCTTTTATAAAGAAATAATTGATTTGTACGGTAAAAAATTCAAAGGAAATTTTCAGGTCAGTCAGGTCACATAACGTCAAAGTTATAAAGAACTTGCAGTACCTATCAGACGTTTAAATGGCATGTTTAATGATATGGCACACGTTTTAACAATTATGACAATTAATACAGGGTGTCCCAAAATTAGCCTGCCAAAAATTAACTGTTGATTCTACGATCAAAAATAAGAAAAAAACAATAAAACAACAAAAACAAACGAAAAAACGGCAGTATAAATCTGTTAAGGCTTCGATGGTCTATACAGTATAAGTGCAGGCTTCAGCGAACGTTTATTATTAAGCATTGATGGTATAATGTCGATATCTTCTTTTGTCATCGATGTCTGTTTCAAAGGCAGTTTTAATGTGATTAAAACCTGATCCTTGGACAAAGCGTAGCGAAAGTAAGTGTTGAGGAATATAATAAAAAACGTCTGTTTCAAAACCAACGGAAGTTGAAAACTGCAAAATGTTGAGTGCTAAAAGCTCTCAGGTTATCGCTGTGTTTTCTCTCCGCTGTGCCCTCGAAACTTCCGTGCCTTTTTGCGTGGCTGAAGTGGTAGTCTGTAAGCCGCCACCCCAGCCGACATCTGTAGAAAACAATTCAGTTTGCAACTTATATTTTCTTGAGGCAGGAACTTCTTGCATTCGATTATAATACGCACTGTGCGAGTACGAACTTAGTTAACTTGATAAAACCCGCTTCTCATAACATCATTTGCAAAATTTCTTATCCGAAACTTATCTATTAAAACATATCTTCATATGAAACGCCTTTATCGTTGCCAGAGGCAGAATATTTAATATATATCTTTACCATATATATTCCCTTAATTTATTGTTAAGCTCTTCCATCTAAAAACAATCATATGTACGTACTGTCAGTAGAATCTACTAGCAATCGTGATAAATCGAATAATTCATTGTTATACCCTTAAAATTTTTTCAGTGTCGCTGCTACGTCCTTTATAATCCTACATTACTTGGAACAAATTATATAACACCATCAAAGGAAAATAATATCTAAAACTAATAACTGCCGAAATATATAATCAATACCGCCGATCGTTTGACAGTTTTGACATTACGAATGACGAAAACATTTCAATACTACAGCAATACCCATTCGCCGAAAATCTAAAGTGTCTCATGTTATAAACCCGCTCACAATTTATAGAAGTCGACACAAAGAAACATATATGCAGCCTGTATATCTTTCCTATAAAATCGTGTGCCGCATATTTCTGCGAGCATACCCGATTACACAGCTTCTGCTGCAGCAGATACACATGCGCCGGATCTAAACTTTAGCCTTCTGTTGGTTGTGACCTGTTCCATCTCCAGCGCTAGATAACTGTTAATGTGTGAGGTTCACTCGACGTCAACTTATTTTTGATAATTTATTGTGCTTTGAACCCTTCTCAAGTGGCATGCCAGGTAATCATGCAGCCTTCACCTCCCGTACTTATCTCTGTGCTGTGAATTAATCACTCTCTATTATTTCCGACCTTGGGTATTTGATAATACAAGATAAAATCTTTAATTTTGGAAATAACTAATCATTTTCATTTTCTAACAACACCTCGAAATTGTAAAAAAACTGTTATGTTCTAGTAAAACTAATGGATGTTATGTAATGCAATTATTTTTGTCGTTTTTATATCTGATTGCCTTCAAGTTTAGTACGGCAATGAAATGGTGCTCCTCGCACGCTTCACTTGTCGCGCTTGTCTACAAGCTAGCGATTAGTCACTCATACACATGAAATTGTTGAGTTGATGGTTGCATAACTAAAATGCAGGACAATATTGACATTTTGAATATCACAACACCAGAATTGAGTGTTGCTGAAATGAATTTCTTACAGAACAAATAAATTAAAAATATTAAGCCAATGTAAACTGTACAAACTGATTACCACAATTTATCAACAGAAGGAAATGAATTAGTACACGTAGAGGCGGATATTTTTTGGGCAAAAAACTTATAAGCCATGTTTTTTATCAAATAAATAATCGTCTACGTTTTGAAAATTTCTCTTTTTATGGACGTTCAATTTCTGCTATATAATTTCGGCAATTTGTTGAAAGACCATTCCATACTATATTTCTAAAATTGTGCTATATAAAAATGTGATAAACCTCAAATAAATAATTTAATTTTCAAAACATCTGGTCAAAGACAAGCGTTCAGTGAACTATTCAATACAAACACCCTTCTAATACAATAGCTGCATATTAAAAACCAAACATATAGATAGAAAGTCGATAGCCCGTTGGCAACAGTCGGTTTGAGTATATTTGGAATTCGTTTTGCTACCGTCGCATAGGGAAAGAGAATTGATTTTACTGACCTATTTGTGACTGATAGTACTACTACTATTATTTAGTAGTAACTCCCACGTGAATTTTCAAAGCACGTGTTGTCTGGCTTCCAGCTGAAGCCGCCTACGTGTGGCGGATGTCAGTCTAAGGGAGCAGATAGGCTTTATAGGTATTCCCTTTTTGCTGAATACAGGATGCAAAAATTACGCTACCCGAAAAAATTTAGGCGACATTTTCACTCATCTTAAAAACCACAAAAATTAGAGAATTTTAAGAGAAGATAAGGAAAAAAGGGTGTAATACGAATACGTGATTTAAAAAAGAATTTATATGCATATTTACAAAAAACACAGCTAAAAAGTTGACAGTTCAAATTCCCGTTTAATATCTTACCGGCAGAATAAGTCGAACATCGTTCGAGTCCATTTTCCTATGCAAACGAACCCGCCGTTGACTGCATCTGGAACAGATGCACGCGGCCCGACTTCTCTCCCTTCTTCATCCATCCGTCATTATTTTCACGTGGTAGAGGTTGGTGAATTTTGTGTGTTTGTGTCGCCAGTGCAGTTTATAATTATTAATTAAATTTGCTATTTGCCGTGGAAAAAATTTTAACATTTTAATAGGCATTTCGTTACTTTATTTAATAAATACATCATTATTTACAGCTTCCATACCAGTGCATCTTAAAACAAGTACTGTAGTGCCCGTGGCAAAAGTTTGTTCACCTGTACAACCAAGTGACTATCGACCAATTAATTAGTTAAAAGTTGTAGACAAGATTATAGAGATCATAGTTTGTGAACAGTTAAGAACAAATTTTGAACACAACAATCTTATTTATGAAGGACAGTCAGGTTTTCGTGAAAAGCATTCGTGTGAAACAGCGCTAAATTTTGTTTGTGCCAAATGGAAAGACAAAATTGGTGATGGAAAGGTTGTGTTAAGTGTTTTTATTGACCTTGATAGGTCAAGGTTATTGCAAAAGTTGCAGCTATATGGTATAAAACACAGGGCGTTGCAGTGGTTAAGTAATTACTTAAGTAATAGGTTGCAGAAGACGAGGATTAATAATAATTTATCAAATACGGTTGTTAGCAAAGTAGGCGTTTCGCAAGGCAGCGTTTTGGGTCCCTTATTATTTGTTATTTATATAAATGATTTGAATAAGGCATTAAATGAATCATTTGCGAGTCTGTTTGCAGATGATACGCTGATAGCGATATGGGGTAAAGATATAATGACATCACCCACCGGCTATATAACGAGCTGAATATTTTATACAATTGGTTATGTAATAATAAATTAAAATTAAATTCCAGTAAATCTAAATGTATGGTACTTGGTACGAAACAAATCTGTAAAAATTATTTAGATCCCCACAAGAAATTATCTAGGGGTGTCAAATCAGGCGATCTGGTTGGCCACTCAATCGGCCCCCTTCTCCCTATCCAACGATTCGGGAACAGCTCATCTAAATAAGCACGGACAGGCGTTGCATAATGGGGAGGTGCACAGTATTGTGAAAATAAAATTTTAAAATGTTCAAACATTATTTTCTTGAAATTTTTGTTATGAAACACCATAATTTTTCATGATGTATATATGTAGAATGACACGCTCTTTCAAATGGCATGGTCAAAATTGGGGGTTGCTATTTAAGAAAATTGTCGATGACGTCATATCTCGAACAACGATGACGTCACAAATATGGGTCGTATGTCAAAAAGTGCCTTTTTTAAAAATTAAATCATGGTCCTGAGTGGCAACGCTGCTGGACTTCTATATAGCTTCAACGCCTCATCAGAAAATTTGTAGCGTACCAGGAGCATCGTGTTTCAGTAACACAATCAGTTGTTATGGGGTGTTTGTTCATGTTTTGAAAGGACGAATCATTTTTTTTACAATTTTCTGTCTTTATTATGCCTTCCGAATACGTGGTTAAAATTAATGACATTATGAGTGAATCACCCTGTATGCATCATATTTAATTTACGGTTAAGTCCTAGTAAAATATAATTCGCTGATAAATCACCCTGTATTAGACTTAAAGGTCGTAATTCAGCATAATACAACAGCTAGCAAACTTTTAGGAGACTCTAACGTGTTCATAATATTATACTTATACAATACAATTATCTCAAAAGCGATTTCATTCAACGTTAAAGTTAATTACTCTGTCATAAACAAATTTAAATCTGTGAGGAAGTGTATCAATGCTGGAAAGCTTTATTTTCAAATTATAAATGTGTCAAAAACGTAATATACTTAATGCGTAAGATATTACATAATAATGCTTGTGCTTTTTTTTAATACACTTGTATAAATCTATACACTTGGGACCTTTTTAAGGTCAAATATTTTGTATATATTTATCACCCCACATCTGGTTTCTTTCATAATCAAAAAGGCAGATAAGGACTCAGTAAGACACGTTGTGAAACATGGAAAGAAAATTGTTAAAAAGTCAAATTTTCGAGTCAAAGAATTACCTCGTTCAAGAGAGTTACGATTTGATAAGAGGTTATTTACATTTTTTCGCATCATAAAATCAAATGAGAAGATCAAAAGATACGTGTGGGACTTTAACAGACGGTTTTAGGGAACGTCAAATAAATATTAAAGCTACAAGGAACCTTTAAAATTTTCTTTTACCTTTCACTTTGTCCATTTGACGCTTGATTTTGCGATAAGCATATCAGCGGCCATCGTTTAAAAACCCTTCAAAATATTTCTAAATCTCTGGTTTTTATATATAGAATATAATTTTTCTTTCGTTAATTAAAAATTTAAACATTTTATTCACATTTGTACTACACGACACTTTTACATATGAAATTTAAATAAACTGCTTTGACCAATGCAGTGTACTGCTATGCACAATAATTGAAGTAAAATTTTACACACATTTCTTTCTGTGCAGTTGTTCCTTGAACATAGTATTTACATTTTGGTGCGCCGTGCGCTGACCGTGTTAAAACCAAGTGTGCTTATAAATTAAATGCTTAATACAACTATCCTAATATAATCTGAAAGAGGGACTAACTTTGGTAATTTGTAGCATATATCCACATTAAACATATTTTGGGCCAGAATTTTAAAATAAAGATCAAATTCGGTCGTATACGCGCGTATATTGAAAATATTTCTATTAAATTTCACAGAAATATGTCGTCGGTGGCTTCTGATATAAAACAGGGTCGTTTATAGGGCTACAGGCATTTGCCTGACTAATTATCCCTCAAAGGAGGCATAAAATATTGGGGTATGCGGCAACCTATAAGGTCAAGTTTTTACGATGTTAGCCTAGGTCTTTTGCAAGAAGAACCGAACAGTATATATACGATAAGCTATGAAAAGAAATTGTATGTGCTATTAATTCGAGTATAAATTTTATTTTCACCCAATTTAAAGATAGTTAAGGAAAACCTTCTTCAGAGTAACACCTTGTATCTCAGACACAACAATTTCAATACAGAAAACTTTTAATAAAAAAATTTCTTCCAGTTCCTGCTACATTGTAATTTATGAAAAAGGAACAACGGACAAAATATAAAGGTTGCAAAGAATTCGAGGTTAACAAGAAACTGATGAAAATGAAATGGTGAATACTACGACACTAAAAAGATTTTTAAGCATCTCGGGAAAATTACTCTTCTATAATACATAGTGTCCCGATATTGATTCTTCATCTTATCTTTCTATAACTGGAAGTACTCCTGAATATTATACATCACATTGAAATAATCCTTTTATGCTCTAAACATTACATCCTTTCCTGCTACGTATATGTCTTGAGAGATAAGAAACATTTGTACTAGCTTTCAATTTTTAACGGCTTGTAACTAATCATCCGCATTGTTCTAATGTTACAAAATCCAATAAGAACGATACAGTATCCTAACTCATATGTCAGCAGCAGTCGAAGCACAGCAATGCCAGACATTTTCCAAAATGGACTGGAATAAAAACCGAATCGACGTAATCTATAAATTAACTAAATATCAAACCTGTCCCAGACATTTCTTAAACCTCATACACACCTTGAAATGTAATAAATCTACTACTCAAATCTCAAAGCGTATAAATTTACTATAAAACTAGAAATAATATAATGGTTTCTTTGTACCTTTGTATAATGTTCATATTTTGTTGATTTTAACTTCATGTTATGCTAAAAGGATTCACTCCTGTTCCCAAATGAATGAAAATTGTCTTTATCCTTTTTAATATTCGATATCCATAATACATATTTATACTCTTTTGTCCAATCTAATCAATATTCTTTTCTCTTCATCTACAATAATTATAGAAGGATTGTTAGAGAAACAGAAGAGATACATTCATATCCACATGAAATTTGACGGAATTAAAATACCCAAACTTACGGATCATATTAATTCCGGTTATAGAGATTCTTACGCCAAAATACCAATGCTAACGATACATTGTCTTATAATAGTATTAATGCTACAAGACAACGAGTCAAATATTTGTATTAAATGAAGTGTCTAAAATGTTGATTATTTCAGCCGAAATAAATTCCTTTGCATATTAAGGGAAATGTTAGGAATTCGCCTTCGGAATTTAGAACAAAGGTAGAAAGGAGAGACGTTATATTAGATGGATAATGCTGCACAATTTTTTTTAAAAAATATAGGACCATTTGAAATCGTTTTGAATATTACGGCTTCCATAAACTGCATAATATCATCAAATTGTTTTTTTACTGTTTTAGAAAGGTACTTTAAGCTAATATAAATCAAATCTCCTACAATTCCTATCAATGAAGTCATATGTATGTTCTCTGATACCAAACATCTAGGTATGCTAATAAACAATTCCACAGACGAAGCTCTATTTAATAATTATCTAAAGAAAATAATCTAATTTACTCACTCTATAAAAATCTAACTTCACTTTTTTGGCAGTGGGAACACGACAAATTCAACCACAATAGATGAGATCTGACCTATTTCTGCATTTTTAGGATTGCTTCTTCAGGTGGTCTCCTTTAAGTTGAATCAAATATCTGACTATAAAAATTATTATAAAAATTAAAATTATTTGAAGTTAAATATCGACAATGACAAAAAAGTGACATCCTGTCAATGAATTAAATAAGACAATACCTACTCAAAAAATGTTCATCTTTTATGTAAAAGTTTTTATATATTTTTAGGTATTAATAATATTGTGTGAAACTAACTACTCATTGTCGATATTTAACTTCAAATAATTTTAATTTTTATAATAATTTTTATAGTCAGATATTTGATTCAACTTAAAGGAGACCACCTGAAGAAGCAATCCTAAAAATGCAGAAATAGGTCAGATCTCATCTATTGTGGTTGAATTTGTCGTGTTCCCACTGCCAAAAAAGTGAAGTTAGATTTTTATAGAGTGAGTAAATTAGATTATTTTCTTTAGATAATTATTAAATAGAGCTTTGTCTGTGGAATTGTTTATTAGCATACCTAGATGTTTGGTATCAGAGAACATACATATGACTTCATTGATAGGAATTGTAGGAGATTTGATTTATATTAGCTTAAAATACCTTTCTAAAACAGTAAAAAAAATGTTACAAAAGCTAATAATAAGGAATATATGGGTAGATATTGTGGGTGTAATTCAACGCAGGTTGGGGCTTTTGTCCACTGAGTAGTTAGTTTCACACAATATTATTAATACCTAAAAATATATAAAAAAATCAAATTGTTTGTTAAAATATTGTTTAATTCTCTGGGCAATAATAAAAATAGAGGAAAATAATATGCAACAATAAACAAAACCAACGTTTCTTCCAACGTTGACATATATATTCATATTTATTAAGATATAGAGATACTCCCGTAAAAATAAAGATAAAGAAGAGTTAATTCATTGTTGATTGAAACATCAATAATAATTGTGATATTAAAAAGAATAAAAAGTAAATGCATCGAACTACTTAAATTATGGTATTATGCAACGAAAGCCGCTAAAAATGTGCGTTTATTACGATGATCTCACATAAAATTGTTCTGGTCGTCTTACGAAAAATAATAGGATGAAATGTGCAACATTACTCAAGGCCATCCGATCGATATGGAGGCGTAATATGTTAGAAGGCCTGGAATATATACTTTATTCCCAATTTGGACGGCTGAATTTAAAGGGGTGAATATTATATTAATAATTTTTACTTTACTTTCGATTTTTTAGTACTTGGTTTTTAATAGGGTATTCCTGTCACTGAAATATAAAAATACGTGTAATGGATCAGTCGAGGCTGATTTTATAAATTTTATTTTGCCCAAATCACAACTATTTCACACTTGACAAAATAGGTATTTCACTAGTAACAGCCATTAACGTCGCATTTCAAAAATGTCTTTAAGGTAACAAAATAGCTAAAAAGAAAAAAAAAACGTTTAAAATAATTTAATGCTCAAAGTAATAATTACATTGATTATGGTGGAATAAGAAGCAATTACATTTTCTAAAGAAAAATGTGAAATGTAGTACGCTGTGGAAGCATAAATTGACGCCAGGTTACAAAGTTCATTGATTAATGCGTTTTTTTGAACATTTAAAAAATGACTTTCCGATATGTAATAGACTTCAACCTCACGCTGAACTCATACTTCTTTTTATAAAACAATGAAATATTTTCTGTTTTTCACTTTTCATTTGAATTTCAAACTGGCATCACATATTTCATGTTTACTTACGTCCCATGGAAACCTTAACATTTAATTTAAACTCAAATAAAATTACGTGACTAATATTTACAAAGCACTAACTTTTCTGTTAGCCTTATTTACCTATTTTATTATAAAATACGTATTTTCTAAAATGCGGATATTTTATTAAAGGGGATGTTTCAAGAGCGAAGTATTTAATGAAGTATCTGGAGTATATTGACTTTTAAAAATAGTTCAAATGTAGGTCGAATAATATAGATAGCTTGAAAGAACATAACTCAGGTCATGAACTTTTCAATAAAATATTTTCTAATAAAAAGTTACACAATTCTCTTCTTTTGCAATTTCATGTCTTGTAGAAGCTGAAATAATGTTTATAGAACATATTTTACACGACAAAATTGGTTTTTATTGTATATCAACTACAAAAATTCGAGTTGCTGTATACACCACTTTTATAAGCATTTTATTAACATTAGCCACATTGACGATTTTGATAAAACAAAATAGCTTCTATAAAATAGTAATAAAATAGAATTGTATTGTAACATTTAAATGATATTTTCATTACTACTTTATTCTATTGATTGACTCATTTAACTAACTAACGTATAAATATCAATAATTTTGCTCCACTTTCGATTTTTAACACAGTTTTAGTAACGCTATTGTAACTGTTATGAAGACATTTCAATTTGTGATCAAAATTCTCTCAAATCACTTTCAGCAGATCACTTTCTTTCAAATAATATAAAATTTTCCTTTAATTTCGATTAACCAAAGAATAATTGTTCTGATATTCTTGAACTGTTGAGTCAGGTAATGGAGAAAAATTTTGGATAAGAACAATACATTTTTAGTAGATAGATAATACTGATGCTGTTAAGACTTTTGAATTTTTAATGAAATGTTTCCTATATTTTGCTCGAGTTTTAATTCTTGGATATGTTTTTCAATGCTCTGTTATGAAACCTGTTGCAATTAAGTTCATTTAATAAAATAATATAAAAATGGTTTATTCGTTATTGATCTTCAAGAACTTTATTGTAATGGTATCAAAATTAATTGTCACAGAATGCAGAACAAATAGGTATAGTTTTTAGTTAATTAGTTAGTTTTTAGTTAGTTGAATCTTGAATGAGTTTTTCAATTCAGTTTTTCAATCCTGTTATGTGTTATGAAACTTGTAGAATTTGTTCCCTCTACTTTCGATTTTCATAAGATGTCGCTCCACTTTCGATTCTTCTAAATTTCATAAAATTTTGCTTCACTTTCGATTATTCAGTATTCCATAAAACCAATGTTTTTATATTCATATAAAGTAATATTAAGCTGTTATCGCAATTGAGTTCATTTAATAAAATAATATAAAAATGATTTATTCGTTATTGATTTTCAAGAACTTTGTCTATTGTAATGGTATCAAAATTAATTGTCACAGAATGCAGAACAAATAGGTATAGTTTTTAGTTAATTAGTTAGTTTTTAGTAAGTAGAATCTTGAATGCGTTTTTCAATCCTGTTATGTGTTATGAAACTTGTTGAATTTGTCCCTTCTACTTTCGATTTTCATAAGATGTCGCTCCACTTTCGATGTTTCTAAATTTCATAAAATTTTTCTTCACTTTCGATTATTCAGTATTCCATAAAACCAATGTTTTTATATTCATATAAAGTAATATTAAGCTGTTATCGCAATTGTGTTCATTTAATAAAATAGTATAAAAATGATTTATTCGTTATTGATTTTCAAGAACTTTGTCTATTGTAATGACATCAAAATTAATTGTCACAGAATGCAGAACAAATAGCTATAGTTTTTAGTTAATTAGTTAGTTTTTAGTTAGTTGAATCTTGAATGCGTTTTTCAATCCTGTTATGTGTTATGAAACTTGTTGAATTTGTTCCTTCTACTTTCGATTTTCGTAAGATTTCGCTCCACTTTCGATTCTTCTAAATTTCATAAAATTTTACTTCACTTTCGAGTTCATTTAATAAAATAATATAAAAATGGCTTATTCGTTATTGATTTTCAAGAAGTTTCTATAGTAATGGTAATTAATTGTCGCATAAAGCAGAATAAATCGGTATAGTTTTTAGGTAAATTTGACAGAAAGGAAGGAAAGACGAGTAGAATAGAGCACCAATAATTAATATCTAAACAAAAGTTAATTTGACTGTTGTAAAATAGAAACAATGCAACGAGAATGGCCTTTGCGGGAGCGGTTGTAAAATAGAAAACAAAACAACATTTGTAGTGAAATCACGAACGATGGAATGCGATCTTGAATTCCAGGGAACACCAGCATCGAGATAATAAAGGTCGGTGTTGTTCCAGCAAATGACTTAAACAGAACTGGCGAGCACAACCGGGGGCCAGCTTTTGTTGAAAGATGTCATTACTCACTTATGGTGTCAAAGAGTTGGGAGCATTAAGCTCCACAATTAATGTCTTTCCCCAACGGTCGTATGCCGACGTAAGAGCTGGAGTGATCGGTTTGTTTTGATTTCATTATGCTAAAGCAGTCGCCGACCAGGACCGTTTGCTGAAAAATACGCTCCTTATCGATCGTTCTCCAGCTAGACTTTACATCCATATCTATATATTTTAAGCGCTAAACTCCCTAAAGCCTAATATCTACTACTACTACTGCTACTACGACTACTACTACTATAGATTATAATAAAATCGTATCCCATGTAGATGTTACTACAATAAATGACTATATCACCCGAAAGCACTTGCAATAAAAATATTTTACGAAAAACCATTATTACTACTTTTTAATAGTATAAAGGAACTTAAAATCAATCAAATGTTTCATACTTAAACTGCATTATCGTAAATATTTCAATAACTGACTAAAATAAAATCAAAAATCTATGCGATGACCTACATTTCCACCGCGTTTGGAAATAATATTTCTAAGTACAGGAAATAAGAGCTTTATTTACTACCTATTAAAAGGAGACATTAATGTTACACTTGGTCTGAGGTGAGTTCGGTTCCACCTCGAATAGATTTGTTTGGTTTATTTTACTTTTTCATAAATCAAAAGCTTTCAATTTATCCGCAGTTTGTCAATTCTTCTGATAATACTACGACATGTGAATATATTAAAATAACTGTGACGTCCCAACATCATATACAATTCTTATGTATAGTGTTGATTGAGACGAAAAATCTTATAACATTTTAAAAAATCTCTTTAGTCTTGCTCGATCCTGTAAGACCATGTCCTGTATTGTCGCGAAAGAATCTCTCAGTTTCTTGTCAAGATCAAGAAAAAGCAAGACCACCAGAATTAAGAAGATTTGGAATTAGTTTGACATCAAGATTAGATGAATTAAGGACTGAGATTTTAAACAAAAACTTTGGGACTACTTTTAGAACATACTTTATGAGATATTACTACTGGAATCCCTCTATGAGGCTTTAATTTCTTGTTAAAATCTTTGTGGCTTAACGAGGGCGAAGAGGTAGTACGAAGTAACGGTTTCAATTGAAAATAAACTGGCCTTTGGCTCGGAAAGTTGGGAAAGACTTGTAACTTCGGCCCTGTTTAGAACTTAACATAAACCGTCTGGCCAAACCGCGTTAGCCGAAATGTCTGGACGGACACTAATGGATATTTAGCCGTTCGGAGTACTAAATATTATTTTGCATTCATAAAACACTCTGCTGTTATGCGAGGGTTATTAAACCCTCTTCGTATATTTCGCTGTAACAATGCTTTATTTTAGATTGTACAAATTTAATTCGAAACCGATAAATATCTAGCACTCTGTACCTGGAAATATAAAAACATAGTATTCAAAAATATCTTGGAGTATTTAATATACCTAAATTTAAATTGAAAGTGTTATTTTCACAGCTGTGAAGAAAATAACTAAAAACCTTAATCTATAGTAAACAAATAAGCAAACTGATTGTTTTCGTCAATTGAAAGACATCTGTATTTTAGTTCTACTTCCAACTCTCTCGATTTTGATAAAATTTTGTTTATTTTCGATTGTCATTAATTTCATAAAATAAAAGCATATTTTAATAGACCTATTACAAATGTAAAAATTTTTCACTCTGTGTTCCAATTTTTGCTCTACTTCCAATTCTCTTGATTTTTCTCAAATTTTCGTTTCTTACGAATTTCATAGAACTAATTAATTTTTGAAGTTCTATTATGACTGCTACTAAATTTGTACTTTGACAATTTGACAATTTTTGACCCACTTTCCATTTTTATAAAATTTCGCTCCACTTTCGATTCTTAACTACATAGAACTAACGTATTTTTTTGTCCTGTTGCCACTGTTGGCAAGACTTTAATTTACGTTCAAATGTTATGCTCTGCTTTGTATTTTCATTTAATTTTCATCCACTTTTGACTTACGAATTTCATAAAATTTTGATTTACTTTCGGTTCTTCATTTCATTTTTCGCTCCTATTTCGATTCTCCTAAACTTCATTAAACCCAGCGCATATTTTAAGTCCTATTCAAGACGAACTTATGCGATATTTCTGTTGCCATACAATTTTTCTTCACTTTTGACGGTTGATTGACTATTTTGCAAAATTAATTAATGTCTTGGACTATTAGCTTAAGAACAATAGAGCTTCTTAACTTAATTGAGATAAAATACTTGCGTGCGTGTCGACTAACCCTATTACTTGCTCTCTTAGTCTTTTACCTACAATTTATTATTCAATTTATACCTTGTAACACTAAATTGATTTTAGCTCAAAGTACAAACATCTGAACAAGAATTTATAATTAAGTTTAGAATATTAGACTTGTAATATATATAAAAAAACAATATGAGATATTATGTTAATTTTCTGTAATGGAAGTAGAAAGCAAAGTAATTAATTCTTGAGTTATCGATTGAAAACCCAAAAAACCAAGTTGCTTTAGACAATTTTTCAAATACAATATAGTCATTTTTCGAGCACATAACAATATTTCATATTTCCTGTTCGTATAACATGTAATAAGGTGAAATAAATCTTTGCAAAGGATAGGGTAGAGCTAAAAAAAATTGGAAGTGATGTAGGTATATTTTTTCTTGGTGGTAAAGGTATACGATGGATTATTTTAGATTTACAAGTTCTTGATATTGACGCGTAAGTGAATAATCTAAAGCTATTTGCAGCATTTGAGTTCATTTAAAGAACAAGAAATTTAAGGACAAAAATCAATTAAATTGCATCAATTATATTTGCAGATATACGTACTTGCATTACAATGAGAATATCCAGTCGACATACCTTCATTTTTCATTACATCGTTGTTTAAAATAAATTTTATCAGCTTTAATAAAATTTAATTAAAAATTGTTAATATAATTTCCACATTTACGTTTTCACTGATTTTTCCATTATTTTATATTATTAAATAGCGAAATTTAATTATTGATAAATATCAAAATTTTAATAACCTTCAACAACATTATTTTAGCTTAATGGCATAGTACGGGGGTAAAACTGTGTTATTATGACCGATACTGAGAAATTGATATGAAAAATTAACTTTTTTTATATTTCTAATTTCTATTTATGTTTTGTACGTAGGTACGCCACTGGACTGTGTTATTATGACTTATATCGAGAATTTATAGGAAGAATTTACTTTTTATATTTATAACTAATATTTTTGTTTTGTTTGTAGGTACGCCTCTGGGACATACCAATTTAATGGCTTTTTGCATCACTTTTTATTCACAAGTGAAATTTCGTCCGCAATTTTGGTTTAATAGTGGAAAGAAGAAATTCGATAGACAGAGAGTTTGGACCCTAGCACTAAATAAACTCAAGAGCTATGACGTGAACCAGATGCTCGTTCTTCGATAATACATTCTTCCAGATTTTTTTTTAAATCCACATTCCTCGAACGAGTTCACGTCATTATATATTAAAATTCCTTGAGGAGTATACTTAAAAGAGTTTAACCGTTTGCAAAGTATGAGATTTCATAAAGTTTATACGATTTTGAATTTAATTAGGCTGACTAAAAAACGGCTGTTTAACTTCAGTGATATTTCAACATTATTGGAATATATTTGCTTCCGACGTACTCCGAGTCTTATACATGTATCACAACTCGTTTATACAGCGGAAATGAAATTAGACGTTCAAGCATTCATACTACCTATTTAAAACATGTATATTTTCCACAGAATTATTTTCCCATCAAGCAATTCCTTTTGCGCGAATTTATCCATCGATACGAATTAAATCTGAACATAACTTAAATCAGAAGAATGATACAGCGTCAACATTGTGTTATTAATGCTGCGAATATAAAAACATTCTCGTGGTTTTATGAACACAATGAAAGAAATCATTTAAGCTCAATTTTTCGCCGGGAAATATTTCACCGGAAAAGTCCAAAGGGACCTCACAATCCCAACACTATGTATTTAAGTATATTAAGTACAATAGAATAAGAAGTAAACGCTTGTACGAAAATTATTTGAAAGCTCGCAAAGGGGTGCAAATTCAAAAGGAATCGTGACTTTTATTTCTTTCTTTTTTAACGCCTTCCCTAAAACAGCCACGGCAACTTTGGAATTAAAAGAAAGATACAATAATTGCTTCGTAAGGTTTTCAGACTTAATTTTACAGATCAGAGAAAATATGTAAAGCATTATTGAATAAACTGAAAAGTTTAAAGCCTTTATAAAACACTCAAATATTTTATCTTAAATTTTTATCTAAAATATTATACATCATTCTTTATATTAATGTTACTGGCAGATATACAAGTTGTGTCTGATTTTTTATGGCGCTTTCAAAATGGGACGAAAATGTATTTTTCCAAAGGACCCCGTAATAATCTTATGGAAATTGGGTTTCTGTCAAATTGTCTGAATGTTGTAGATTTTGTCATCCTGAACAAAAGTCTTCATGGGCACAAAGTGCCAAAATGAACATTTTGGCAGCTACGGAGCTGCCAAAGCTCCCCTGACCCGTTGCAAAACTATTCATTTTCAATTTACAGATGTCAAAAGCATATTTTAATTAATCTGATATATAGGGTAATGTTTTTGAGGTCACTGGATTCAACCCTCATGTCAGATTGGACAAATTGACCGTTGACAACTGTCAATACACTGTCAACGAAGAATAGAAAAGTAAATATTCTCTTTTCACATTGAGAGTTTGGGCTTTTGAGGGAGCTGAATTCAATTCTCATGCCAGATTGGCAAAATTGACAGTTGACAGCTGTCAATTGCCTGTCAACGAGGAATATAAAAGTAAACATCCTCTTTTCACATTGAGAGTTTGGGCTTTTGAGGGAGCTGAATTCAATTTTAATCTCTGATTGGAAAAATTGACAGTTGACAGCTGTCAATTCACTGTCAACGAAGAATAGAGAAGTAAATATTCTCTGTTGACATTGAGAGTTTGGGTTCTTAAGGTCGCTCAATTTAATTCTCATGCCAGATTGGAAAAATTGACAGTTGACAGTTGTCAATTCACTGTCAAAGTAGAATAAAGAAAAAATATTCTCTTTTGTTATTGAAAGTTTGTCAACTACCATTTTAAAAAGAATTGAATTTAGCGAGTTGGCCAACATAAACTTGAGGTATTGAATTCAGCTCCCTCAAAAGCCCAAACTCTCAATGTGAAAAGAGAATATTTACTTTTCTATTCTTCTTTGACAGTGTATTGACAGCTGTCAACGGTCAATTTGTCCAATCTGATATGAGGGTTGAATCCAGTGACCTCAAAAACATTACCCTATATATTAGAATAATTAGAATATGCTTTTGACATCTGTAAATAGTATTGAAAATTAATAGTTTTGCAACGGGTCAGGGAAGCTTTGGCAGCTCCGTAACTGCCAAAATGTTTATTTTGGCACTTTGTGCCCATGGAGACTTTTGTTCAGGATGACAAAATCTACAACATATCAAAAATTCAGACAATTTGACAGAAACCCAATTTCCATAAGATTATTGCGGGGTCCTTTGAAATTTACTAGTTCCTTTGATTCCAACTATATATACGTATCGTATATATAGAGTGGTTTATAGTCAGTCAGATATTTAAGATTTTAAATTTTCTTCATTTTATACCCTCTCAAAGTACCCACATCTACGCTACTGTTATTAGTAATAAAACGGTTTACACGTTTTTCTCAAGACACAATTTTAAAGAAAACATTATTATAGTCCTAATTAATATAGACCGATATTGTTTCACAAGAATGTTCTCACATAAACGTGCAAAAAAGAGACCTCTCCCCTCTCGCTCTTATTAATTGTGAAGAAAATATTCTAAAATCCTCATCTGAGAATAGCAAGCAGACTGATTGTCCGCGTTTGAATTTTTCCTCCACTTTCGAATATCCGGAATTTCGCCCGACTTTCGATTTTCCTGAATTCTATAAAACCAACACATTTTTTATAGTCCTCGATTGACAAAGCATTGACAACCCGGACAAATGCTGTCGTGTGAAGATAAAGATACGATGGACTTACTAAATCAAAGTCGTAGATGGACAAAGATAACAGCTTCCTAAGAGGACCCAAACAGAATTTAAGTGAATTAAAAAGCAGGGTAGTCTTAAAGTGTTTTGCTGGTTTAAATAATTTTTAAGTCGTTTACTTACAGCATGTTTTTTTAATTCAATGTACTTATGCAACTAAATAGAGGGCAAAATTTTATGAGGAGAAAATAAACAATTGAACCAAAGTCTCCATATAGTTAAAAGTTGCGTTACTATAATATGATATCGATTAAAATTGAGTGTATGAAGCCTTTAACTTCGCATCGGATATATACGTATCAATGTAAAGCCAGATGGGGTTTTATCAAATGATCATTTTCTCCAGACGTACAGGATGATACAGCACTTATCTAAAAAAAATTTTTTGAATGTACAGAGGACTCATACAAACACAATTGTGTAAAAATAAAATCAAAAAGAGCAGCTCAAAAATTTAAAAAACCTTTCCACACGGAACTGGAAACTGGTCCACTGTAAAGCCTAATAAGGCGTATAATCGGCGACCGAACAAAAAAATTTAAAAAATTCCCAAGGAAAGAAATAAATTACATTTTACAACATCTATTTTTATACAGCAAATTCAACGGTATCCATCATCTGGAAGTTGCTATAGACCATTTTTGATATTTGAAAAACTAATGTGAACACTTGCATTACAAAAAAGTTAATACAATAAGTAACCGGATATTTAAATAACTATTAGAATTTACAAAAAAATGTTTCTAATGAAAGGTATTTATTAATATTATGAACTATATTTTTCTTAGTGTAAATTATGAGCTAATGAATTATTTGCAATTTTTATAATACGAGTAAAATACTATCATGTTGATTTCAAAATACGCTTCATTTTTATTTTAAGAGCAATTTTCTTAGAATTCCTGCTGAAATATTTCAAGTTTATATATTTAGAAGTCGTCTGCACAAGGAAACTCGGGAAGCATGATAATTATAAAAGAAAAACAAATAACAACAACGACCTTCCACAACTCACTAAATATTTACTTAGTGCCTTCTACCTGCTTTCTGGAACACCGACAATCATGTCCGCTTTGTGTACTTTTTCTTTTTATTTGTGTTTCCTCTGTTGCGAAATTTTGATGTCCCTTAAATACGCGACGGGAAAAATACGTATTTTTTAAAATTCTGTAATTAAGGAACGTTCGCTGACGGGCTGAATATCGCAGACAGCCCCACAACGCTGTTTAGATATGAGAGAGGTTCGCTTATGAAATCTTGAATGGGTTCTAACACCCTTCATCAAACTGATATCTGCAATGAGACAATAGTATTAAGAATATGTTTCAGCTTTATCAACTCAAGCAGACTGTCTGACAACTCAAACAAGCTCGTCTTGAATTTGCATACAAACATGTGCCCCATTTTTGCTACATAAGGATAATTCGTCGCTGGCAACTCAATGTTGACGCTAAATGTTCTTAGGGCTCTGATACAGCGGTGGCTTCATCTAAAATTACCACTTACGATTATTTTTAATCTAATATAAATTTTGTACATGGCTTACGTGTATAGCAACAAGGAGTTGATGGATACCGTTTTAAGTTATGGTGAAGTAAGACAAAATGCTTTAGCATTTAGCATACATTTCCGGTAGACAATGTCAACCACCATGCCGTCGTTTTTTGCTGCGTTTCTAAATGCATTCGTTTTTCATTACTTCGTTACACCTACATTTTCACACATTACAACAACTCACTACCGATACACACTTCCCGTAGGTACAGTTAGATAGAATGTCTGTATCATAAGAAAATCGAACGAAAGAAATAGGTAGGTTCTAATAGATAATAGAAAACTTTTAACAACTACGAGATGTGGCAATTAAGTTTCGGAAATTTGTCAATGAAAAAACAAGCAAATTAACTTTCGCCAACATTTTATTATCGGCCTTCACAATAGTCTCTCTAACTCTACACAACGATTCCAACGTTGCTCTCACGATTGAAAGCACCCTTGGTAATCCTCTGCAGTTAACCCATTCAGCACCACGGTTACAGCTTCTTTGACCTCCTGCACGCCATGATGAGTTCCCTTGAGGTGCGACTTCGTCTTGGGGAATAAAAAAAATCGCAAATGTATTTACACGTCGGTGGACAAAATTTTGTATCATCAAGTATGTCAAATTATTAATTAAAACCAAATTAAGACTTAAAACTTATCTGCCTTACTCAAGGACGGAAATAGAACTTTCAAATTTGGTAAAAATTTCAAATGGAAAAGGAGTATTAAATGAACTTCTACAGCGACGACATCGTATACAGCTTTAACAGATATTTAATATAAAATAACAAATTCACCCTGAAGTTTATTTATCCTTTCGCTTGACCTATTACGAGCCGCCACTGGTGATACAACGTATTCAACTAATAATTATATGTATTGCATAATCCTGTTTCTAATGTTCAAACAATTTAAAGTTCAAGTTAAATACCCAACTCGAATCAGAAATTTACGGTAAAGCCAGTAGATTTGGAATTAATGGTAGATTGTTTGTATTGGAATGGAGAAAAATTAATAATAAAATACGATCTCTGGCATATATCCTGAAAATACAGCTAGATATAAATTTATCTACACCACTATACAGCTCTATTGTGTCCGGAAAATACCTGAGGCTTCTAGTTTCAGCTTATAGGCGAGAGGGAGCGAGTGAGACGGAAATATGAATATTCATAACATGCTATGCGACCTAGAAAATGCCACAGCCAATTAGTAGTAGCTAAAATATGAGATAGATGGATAACGTCTCTATCTACGATAGAATTATTATTCCAATTTCAATTCCAAAGGCTCCCTTAATACGATCATTTTCAATAAAACCACTTGGAAATATTTTAAGGTGATGTCTGCCACAACACCGTGTATAAATATATGAGACCAGGACTGTAAATAGAACCCTGAGGTACACCCCAAATGAGTGCCTAAGGACAATCACTAAAATATGTTGCTTGCGTGTTTGTTAAAACAGCATGTCAAAACAAAATAACATACTTAAAAGACTAACGTTTCTGACACGTTACATTAATTCATTGTATACAGGGTGTTCAAAAAATTTTCAAGTCAGCTAAAAGGCAGAATGGACTAGAATGTTTATACAGTCCATTTAAGAATGACGTAAATCTCCATGACAATGTACTAAGCAATGCCTAGCCTTCATTCTATTCAATAAATCCAAAGCTGGTCGTACATAATGTTAGTATAAAATCTGAACCGTAACAACCTTGTATACATGATGGATACCCTCTTCAAATAGACTTAGAGAGTATCACTGACAAATGAGCAACAATTTTGGGCAATTTCATTTTAATGAGGAATTGTCTGTTCCAAGAAAAGCATATACGAGTTTATTTATTTATTTTTCTTGGGTTTTATTATACCTGTCCCTGGATATTAGAATCTCAGGATCATTAATGATTTATTGCTAAGGAAACCTAAGCTTATTAAGGTCCAGACAGTAAAACTAAGGGGTATTCTTTCTGTCTCGCGAAAATGTCATATTTATTATTTCTGTTGACGACACAATTATTGTCAATAAGCAAACGAGCACTTGGTAACACTCGAAATATATTTTGCTATTATTTTAACTACCTACTTTAGAAGGATAAACATTGCTGCTGATGAGCAAATTATTATAAAAGGCTTAAAATGTGAATAACAAACAAAATATAATTCTATGAAGCCGTGGAAGGGCCACGTCTACAACTTTTTTTAGATTCAGACTTTAAACTCTGAATTCAGACCTTAAACTATGAATTCAGAACAGTGGATTGCTTTCTGCTTGTGACTGTATTCAGGCCCAGCATTGAGTAGCCAATGACTACTCGGTGTGTATATACGTGCTAGTCCTGCGTACTCATATTCTGTTAACTATTATGACAGTTAAGGTTGCGAGTTATTAGCCTCATTTCTGATATACTGATAAGAACTAACCAGTTCGAAACCAGTACATGCCTAGTGGCACCGCTGACGATTAACTGCGGCAGACACTCAGTACTTAAATACTTACAGTGCTTAAATAGAACTGTTCATGACAATGGTACAATCAAATTTAATCAGGAAATTATTGTTAGCACATCACGGTAATCTAGATCCAGAAATAAAAATAGGTCTAAGGAAATTAAGTGGTCTAAATCATTTCCCAAATAAGTACAGTCACAACTTAAATCGTCTCTAGAATCAAAAACAGTAAAATTATGGGCTTGTGTAATTCACAATGACTATTTATATACATTTCTTATTTCTTAATATAAATGACATTTATATAATTTTTGCCTCACATTGTGAGGCAAAAAGTAATAATAAAAATTCAGGGACAAAAGCCGTTTGTTTATTGTACACAGTTACTATCAACAAACATTTAATCAGTTTATCAAAACAAACAATATGTGATTAGCGTGGAATGAAAACAAATATCAATGGTATAACAGATTTTGTTGGAAACGTAAAGTAATATTAAAAAACTAATACTTTACAATGCTGTGGAATATATAGTAATTTTTTAAAGAAAGATTATTTGGAATGGTGAAAGAATAAAAAGAAACAATACAATTTAATAAGTAATTTTATGTGCAAGCAACAAAAAAGCCAAAACTAACTGCTTATTACATTTTAATATCTGAATTATTATTGATGTTTAAATAAAAAAATAGAGGTGTATTATTTTCAAATAACAAAGTAGGTTGCAATGCTTATTTGATTACTTATGATCTTGAAAGGGCGATTTGTGGTTTGGAAAAGAATTTTAGATATTTTTAATGTATGGTCTTAGATAGATCTACGCCTATGACTGCCAAAAGTAACCTATTTTAAGTTAAGATACTACTTTTCCACAAACTACATACTTTTTGCGTTCCATAGTAGACTATAATGCAATAAACAAAATAATAGACTGAAATATATAACAAAGGTATCAAATTCACTTCAAAAAGAAGAAAATACACCATAGGCGTAGCTAGGGGAGCAGGGTATCCCATTTTGGTCATAATACATTTACGTTATTTCAAGGTTAAATGTTATATTTTATTACCTTAATTTTTTTAGCATATATATCCCCCTTAACTGTTAAGAAATAACGGCGATGTTATTTCTTACACATTATGACCAAAATGGGATACATACTTGGTTACCTCTATTTTTATTACTGCTCTGAGTTCAAACCCGAATCCTATTGTAGCATTTTCAATACAATTTGACAACAAGTATCAAGGTCGAGATAACAATCAATAACTCCAATTTCTGGATGTGGAATTTTATGTTAAAATGAGGTCCATCGCCCTGTTTCTCTGTAGCTGATTGATTTTCGATTTAAATTCTACTTGACTAAATTCCAGTCAACGTAGTGTTTACAATTACCATTGTGGGACACCCTGAATTTAAAAAGTAAACGTAGAACTGAATTAAATGGAAGCGATAATACCGTGTAGTCAAGAAAAGTAAAATCCTCTGATTGCTTTCCTGGCAATAGCGGCTTTCTTGCGGCAATTTAATTAAAAATGTATATTCTTGGGGGAAAATTAACTTCTGAGCAAAAGCAAAGGTGAACGTGCCGAATATTTTAGCATTTTAACCAGCCCTTCTATTAAACATTTGTTTATTTTCGATGTCTTTTGTAAACTTGATTGGAAAATAATTCAAGACGCAGAATTTAGTCACGAGACTAATGAAAACCCAATTTATTATTTGTGAGAATTTTACACCAACCCTTTTTAACCAATTAGAAGCTTATATCTGTTCCGTTACCATGGAAATTCAGTCGCATGTGATTACACTGGAAATTTTTTGACGTTAATGTATAGATTGACTTTTTGCACACACGAAATTCCAGCCCACCAGACATATACCGGTTTCAAGCTTATTAACTTTCATCAGTATGCCATAGCTCTTTTAAGTCTATCTAAGCCCGACAGAAGGGGCCGTGTAGACAAGCTACATCTAGCGGCCATTCGCTCTCCAACACTAGCAACAGTATTTCACATTTTTTTGAGATGTGACTGGCCCGGTCTCAGATGTTATATAGTGGGAGCTAGGTCGTGGTTCGGAATAAATGTATGAATAATTTTTATAAATTTTATTTAGATGTTAATTGCTGAGCACCACCAACTGTTAAAATAATGTTTGAATTATCAAATTGTGGTTGGCCAAAAAAATAACTACCACTCGGACATCAATATTATAGTTATTTTGTCCTTTACAGCGTTTAAATAATAAAATTAAATTGTTAATTAATAGTGGTTTTACATATGGCTCTAAGCCTCAAAAAAACAATAATATCATAATGACCACAACGTAATGATAGTTGCAGATTTTCAATATGGCTCAAAGCCGCAAAACAAATAAATCCTGATCTAAAGAAAATCTGTCCATTGAATAAATTTAATAATCATAAGGAAATGGAAATCGATCTCACCAAAGTCAGAAGCCACTTTGTCTCTATGCCTTAAATGTTCCTTCTGCTTAGGCAACCATGAATCCCTTCAGTAGTCTTCGGAAGAAACCTTGACCTTCACTATCGGCCGTCTTATTGGTCCCTCAGAGTTGTTTTTCCAACTTAGACCCAAAGTCCAATTTGAATCAGTAATGACTAATGTATGCCCAGCATTAAAACTCTAAAAGTCTCGTGGTTTTGGAATTCTCGAGTCGCTCTATAGAGGTTAGAGAATCACGCTCCACCCGCGTGCCAGCTCGCAGAAGAAAAGGCTTAGCGTTTCAGTTCCCTTCAACGTTCAATGAAATCGTTATTACCAACCTTAGAAATTTAAATGTTTATGTGATCCGTACTGAACTGATTGTAAATATAAACAAATAGATAATTAACTTGACACGTGTGTGAAATAAATTATGACCAACTACCTGGATGAACCAATAAGATTTGATATTAATTAATTATTCTTAACATATATTTCTGTAACTGACATAATCCCTGATAGAGACAAAATGCTTGCTGCTTAGAGTGATCTGTAACATAAAATAAATATTTTTAAATATAATCCTCAAAACAATATCTATAATTTACGGTAATTATCATAAACAATATTTTACACTGCAGATTATTGTACAGGGGAACGTTCTATGTACAAATGAACGTTACAAGTGGTTGACAGATTTCTATACCAAATTAGTAAATCTTCACCTTGAATGCCACCAACCCAACTTTTATCAATTCAATTCAAACATCTTCAAACAAGCTTGAAAAAATGTACTGGTACAATATTTCCTCGACTCCCTTGTACCTTGAGCGTTTAACTAGTGGCACTCAACAATTTAAATGAATTTCCAAACGTAATGCGACGATATTAACAAAGTTAATAACTTAAATTTCATATCAGCATTCACTTGAATTAAATCGGCGAACTTTTAATTTGAAAGTAACTTTTACAGTTTCTCTTGGTGAAAGCAATACGAAATTAATTTAGTGCGGTTCCTGATTCAGCCCTTTCATTGACGGAAGTACTGACACTATTCATCCATGCTCTTGCATAGGGTCTTAAATAAAGATGCTTAATAAATAAAGATCAATCAACCCATAGTCAGATAAAAATTTGCGATCGCTAAAAACAACTCTGAATATTTTGTTGCTCTTCGACTACTTTTAGAAGGCTTATAGATTTTTTCAAAAATAAAATAAATTTTTAGTAGTCATAGGCACAACAGAACCTGAAATAATATAAGAGTAATATGAGACTTTGTTACACTTCTACCTGTAATCTGTACTTATCTAATACATGTAACCACATTTTATTGTTTAAAAAGTGTTTTTTATTCGGTTTATATGCAAAAAAAGGAGTTGTCCGGCTTTTCGGGCAAAATGTCCGGCTAAATAGACAGTGATGTCAGGCTCCTCTCATTTTAGATATAGCAACCCTAATTACTGATTGCCCCAATGTGGATTTACTTAAAATTAAATCAAGTTTCAGTCAAAATATAATCTTTTTCTTGATTTCCCATTCAGTTGGCTTCTGTGTTCGGAATCTGTATGTAAATATTAATAAGTATATCGTATTTTTTGATGGACGTACAATCGGGACGAAAAAACGTCATTTTGCAATTTAAATTCGAATGTGAGGCAGGGCCGGTGGGCGGTGTTCATTTGTTTCCGTGGAATTCAAAAGTTTGTCTCGCTCGGCGGCGGCATTACCGGATCGTCCGGACGGCTGGGGAGCGGTGCGGGGGGGAAAAAGTGAGATTTAAGATACCCGTGGCCCCTCATGGTCTGTCGGAAATTTCGGTTTTGGAGACAGGTAAGCCCCAAGTTCAAGTTGGATTCCACGTGGTGTTGAAGCGCTGCATCGAACGCAGCTTGGGCCGGGCAAGCTGCTCTGTGGAGCGCAGGCCTCGCGGAGGCACCAGCGGTAGACACATTTTTGTGCACATGTTGCCACACCGCGGTCTTGTACGCCACACTGCTAGAGTACGCGTGCACCACTCCAGGTGAGTTACGTGTGTGTTCGTTCCCGTATTTATAGGTCAGTGACCGGTCGATTGTATTCCCGCCAATTTCGATGTTTTCAGGCCCCCGACTACGATCGTTCGACGATTACTGCCGTTTTGCGCACTTTTTTCACTTCACTTTCGAACCGCTACTCTAAAAAAATTATCGATGCCCCGCTCCATGTCCCTCAGTGTTTAACACCCAGTGGGAACATGATTGATTATGTGTGACCTCAAATGTAAAACACCTTTTACACGCTTTTATATCCCTATCGCTCCCGAAAATCGCTCCCCACAATAACTTTATTTTCATCTTCTTTCGTCTATCCGCGACGAAAATCCTCGATTCCCACTACCGTCGTTTTTACGCGGTTGTAAGCGTTAAAACTAATTAAAAATTTGCCAAAAACCTCCTAAATATATGTGCGTCTTCTCAAATTGTTTAACTTCCTAAAAACTTTTCCCCAACCGTAATACCTTTAAAATTATGTGGTTTATATTACGTTCCTTTATAATTATTAAAATCTTACAATTTTCAATAGATCGGGAAAAATAAATTACTGTTTAAGTTACACTAAACAATTTTAATACTAAGTCGCCAGTGACATTGATTCCGTCAGTGACAAAGTATTAGTTTTACTTTAATGGAATATTAACTGGTATTTAACTTCATTGTCGCTTCATGAAAAAGTGTTTTCTACAAATACAAATAATTTTAGACATTAGTAACTGAATAATATAGAGCTTAGCAAATAACAGGAATTTTATCTCACGCCACCTGTGAATATTCAAGGATACCGAAGTAAAACAAATGTATAACGACAGAAAGCGGTTTAGCCAACAAATCTTTCAAAATACGTATACATAGCGCTGCATATAAGATTGTTGACTTTTGTTTGTAAGTATGTGAAAATAATTGTTAAAATGCGGGGTTAAAATAGCAAAATAATGTCTGTCTTACCAACGCTTTTTAAAAGTTATTTTATTTGAGGAGAATTTAAATAAAATGGATAAACAAATCATTAATAATTTTATTTGTGATATTTTGTTTTACATGTTTTATTTTTGGAGATTTCTCATTTTACGGCGAGAAATACGGCGATTTAAAGGCGCCGTATTCTTGAAATAGTGTTTTCTACAAATACAAATAATTTTAAACATTTAATAACTGAATAATATAAAGCCTAGCAAATAACAGCAATTTTATTTCATGCCACCTGCGAGTATTCAAAGGTACCGAAGTAAAACGAATATATAACGGCAGAAAGCAGTCTAACCAACAAATTTTTAGGTACAAATCTTTCAAAATACCTATTTTTTATTTATTTTTTAAGTATGTGAAAATAATTGTTAAAAATAGCAAAATAATGCGTGTCTTATAAACTTATCTTATTTGAGGAAAATTTAAACAGTAAAAGTGAGTACAATACACAAAACATATTTTTGATATTACTTTTGTTCTAAGTGTTTGCGCTTTCTAGATTTCTGTACCTAAAAACACCATAGATTTGATCATTTTACGGTGAGAAATACGGCGACCTTAATTAAAACTTTCAAAGTATTAATACTACAACATTTTAGAGAAAAACATGTTTCTTGTGACGTTTGTAGTAATTAGGATTGGTACGCGTAAAACTAACATCTCTTCGCAAAATAATTCGATCATTTTCGTGATTTGAACGGAATTCTTGATTTGAGTTGCAGCCATAAAAACAAAATAAAGTGAGAGTTTTACAACTGTACCTAACTTTAATACTTGTCCGTAAACCTTTACTCTGTTTAATTCGGTATATTTTTTTAACTAACTTTGAAAGATCGCGGCCCTAAATCACGATTGAATTAGAAGTCAATGATATCCGAGATCTGACGAGGTACGAATTTGAAGAGATTGGGATAATCTGATATTGGGGAGGAATGTGGAAGAGTAAATACTTCCGAGTAGTCTAATTCCACAAGGAATTAATATCATGCCGATTCCCGATGCTAGATGCGAGTTGTTCTGAGGTAGTATTTTGTTACACAGGTGCAACAGGTTTGTTGTATACCATTAGATCAAGATGCTTTAGGAAGGCGCCATGGTGGATCGACATCGCAGCACTGTTAACCACGTAGAGGAGCCTAGGTCTAGGCCAAGGTAATAGACCATCGCATATTCTAAGGTGCTATAAAACTAATACAATATTTTTTAACGACCTTCATCTCTAAAATAATTTGCAACTTACTAATTTATGCAGGCTGTCCCAAAATTAGCTTGCCAAAAATTAACTGTGGATTCTAAAAAAGTTATATAGGTCCGTAAACGCATCGAGATAAAGATCCGTTAAAAATTTGAAATTGACCCCTCCTCATAATTGGTCATAGACGTGCCAAACTGGGGGGTCAGTGGGTAAATATTACTTTCTTGTGTCTCAAGATTTTCGTCGTCAGATCAAAAAATAGAAAATTTTGGTTTATTTTACATGAAAAAGGTACTCCTATTTCGATCCGATAAACTGCTCTGTTTTCGAGTAAGTTTAGTTTAAAGATTTTGTGACATACCACAAAAATTTAAAATGGAAACTAAAATTAGGCAAAATATCCCTAGTAGGCTCTGAGAAGATATTGTCGACTTATTTAACGACGGTTTAACATATTAAATACTTTTAAAATGCATATCAGTAATTTAATAATTATTTATAAAATTTTAAATTTTAATATAGCCTCTTAATACATAAAAGTTTTTTAAAAACATATGTAATATGTGTCAAATAAACTGACAAATAACTTTTCAAAGCCTACTAGAGACAATTTGACCGCTTGCATATCATATATAATATTTTTGTGGCATATCACAAAATTTTTAAATTAATATTACTCTTAAACGGAATAATTTATCGAAGTAAAACAAGAGTACCCTATTTTGCAAAATTGTTCAATATTTTAAATGTTTTGATGTGACGGCAAAAACCTCGGAACATGAAAAAAATAGAGCAAAATTTATCCAATAATCCCCCCAAATTTGATTACTTTATCCCGATCCGTTTTGAAAATATTTGGAGAAAATTAAATTTTGGGGTCCCCCTTTAAAGAGCAATAGCTCGTTAGGGGGCGTTTACGGACGTAGAATCCACTGTTAATTTTTGGCAGGCTAATTTTCGGTCACCCTATATCAAATAAAAATTGTAAAAAAATTGAATTTAACATTGCAATTTGAAAAATAATAGCGAATTTTTATTTTGAAATAGTTTTTATTGGAAAATTTGTTAAAAAGGAATTGACAAACCAAATCTTTAAGTCTATTTTATAACAACATAAATGTTACACTGATAAACTTGAACGTTACAATAAATTGTATATCTTTTCATCTTCGATACAGTTTGCTTATATCATTAAAAAGAATGTATCAATTATTAATCAATATACACTGATAAAAAATACAATAAAAATTACACAATAATTTTGTAAATGAAACTGCAACATTCCAGAAATAAACTTCCAAATCATATGTCTACAACTATTATGCTAAATTCCATCGTAAATTTCCGACACTATAATTTGTATTGAATTGTATAATATAGATATGTAATTTTACTGAGTAGATAATTATTTATATTTTCTTATATTTATAACTAACAAAAATTTAAATAATGAACAACATGCGCATGTATGTTTCAAATAGTTCATCAATTAGTTCAGATCAAATCATTCTATTTAACCTGAATAGTGTAAAAGAAGCCAATTTAAAAATGTATTAATATTATTTTTGTAGCCATATAAAGTGTGTCGACAGATGAAGTTGAAATGAGGAAAAACTTTTTACTTTTAATGTCATGGGAAAAAGTTGCTCGGGTTAAAAATTCTGCTCGTTAAAATGTACAAAAATACAGGTTTAAGTGAATCAGCATAATATGCAAGATGTCCCTTACTTGTACTTAAGTTATTAGAAATACAGTAGATTTTTTATTATTAGAATTCAATAATAAATAGACTATAGAGATATATTTATTTCTAAATAGTTAAGAAGGCGCTACGCAAAAATAACTTATGTGTAGGAAGCAAGGTGCATCTTCTAAATGTCAATTATCCATCACTTTCTCTAAAAGTGTATTGTTCACCCATCATCTAAAAATGTTTCGCAAAAACTGGCATCGCATTCTTAAAAAATGAATTAATACTCCTTGGTTTTGCAAATATTTTTGTAGACATACGTATATCTGTGTGAAAATAAATATTTTTAGCTCGAATTTTAGTTACAGTAAATATACAATTAACGAAACTATACAACTAATGTATCTCTGTTGTAAACTATTACTGTTTTTACTGACATAAAGATCAATATGTTGTTTGAATTGAATGTTGTTGTATGATTTAGAGACACAGGCAATGGTGCAGTTGTGATGTAAGCATCTAAACGTACCGTTGCAGTTTCTTTTATATTTATAAATTGCACAACTTTTAAATTGGCATAAACTGCAAGTTCACACGTAATAAAATTTAATCTTATTCTTTATATGTTTGTCTACCACACCTTAACACAACTAAAACGCATTAGGTTCAGAGATTAGATTGATGTGCCTCTGATCACATGAAAAATTCTGTAAAATTTCATGATAAATTAAGTTTTAACACATTATTCCTGAAATTTCCTAATTTTAACACACATATTTGATTTTGCCTTAATATAGCGTAAATTAAAAATTACCAGTACCTAAATATTATGCAAAAAGAACATAAAATATGGAAATTTCCTCCTATTTTTATCGGTGACATCTCTTCAAATAATTGTGTCGTCTTGATGTAACAAGCAATTTTAATTAGATTTTCGCCTTTCTATTTTCCTTCTCAAACCCTAGCGTTATACAGTAACTCTTACGTCAAACATGACGGTTACCCACCACTGTATCTGTTTATTCCCCCGTACAGTACATTATGTTACTTTGAGGATTGATATTTGCTTAAAAAGGGTTTGTGGAACAAGCAGCACTGCAAATTCAATTACTAAAGCTCAAAATGGCCCGCCTCGATGTAGTTCACTCGATTTGATGAATATTTTGAAACACTGGGTTATTCAACAGAGTACTAATTGATAAATAACAAACAATTTAAGAACGATATTAAAGAAATAAAACAAAATTCGTTTAGTTAGTTTAGGTATTTTATCAGGAGTATATTCAATGGATTAATTGGATAAAATGCGTTTAATGCCGTAGATAAAATTTTCAACTGTATTAGAACTAATTTGTACTTCCCGTGACAATAGTAGCGTTTTATAGCACCTTCATAGCATGCCTTGAGTACTGGTAATATACTGCTATAAATTCGTTAACGTCACTTTCTAAATGTCACTTTTCTCCACACGAAGATGGGGAAGTTTGGCTAATGAACGAGCTCTATTAGATCTTCTTGATGGAGACCATCCCATTCTCCAGCCCACATCCCTGACGCTTGCTCCGCTAAACTCCAATATCTACGCTAGAAGACATTCGGCACACACTTGTCCCGTCACAGAGGAGCAACACACCAAGCTACCAACACCCGTAAGTATAACATTGCGCGTAAACATAAAAAACGACATAATAATTCAGTGATAGTGTCTTTAATTTTAAGCTAGGATAGGAAACAATGATTATAATACATATAATAATACTATAGTATTAATAAAAAGTATTATTTTGTCGCCAACAACACACTGTGTATATATTTTGTCGTTGTTGCAATGCATCAGAAGAGTTTTGATTGAAATAAAAGTTTACGAAACGTACTTAACAGCCATTAATGTTCTGAACTAAGTGTTTAAGGGAATTAGAAATGTTGAGCCGAGTTTCGACGTATTTTTTTTTTGTTAATTACCTATCTTTTTTTAATTTTTACATGAAAACATAATTTAACTTTCTAATGTACTATTAATTATCTATCAAATAAAAGGATCGTAGAAAAGTGTCTGGTAAATCAAAAAGACGACTTTGCGAATTGATATTATTTAAAATGTAGAGGCCTGTGTCATTTTACTAATGTAACTAGCCCTCGGCTATATTCACAGAAGCAAGGAATGTAATCATTGTTCTTATATGCCTTTCTAGCGTTTGTTTCTTTCATATTAAATTTTGTTTCGTAACATCCCTTTTAAGTGTATTGATTGAAACAATTTTCTTTGTACCATTATACTATTCGGTTTCGTTTATAAAAAATCAGTGATACTCAGAGAATCTCACGGCTTCTATACCAAAAACATAGGTCTAGAGTTACACTCTGAAAGGGTGAAAGCGGTTTTAATGAATATACCCTAATTTTTTCTAATAATTTATTACGTTATTGTAATAAATTTTATTATACTAAAACGCAAAGTATCTTAATCGTTAAGGGTAACATTGCGGGAACTTCCTGAAAATTTATAACCTCGAGATCCCCATACTTAGTAGACAGATTATAATGGACAAAACAACGAATCCCAGTCGAAACAACCAAACACAAAGCTTGTATCATCACGCCGGCAAAAGAAAAGTCAGTATTCAGAAGGAATTTCTTTTAAATCACTCAGAAGTTGTCAAGAAGGAAACCTTCAAACAATTATGTTGCCCTCAAAGTGATTTATTCAATCAATACCAGTGTTTATCGTCTATACTTCCCGTGATTTTCCACAGAATTGGTATTAATTCATTTAATGACTTTCAATTCAATTCACTGTGCAGTAAACCATAATATCCTTTAATATTTGGTAACCACAATAATTTACACACACACCGCTTGTTTGATATAACTACAATGTGAGGTGGAATTAAGTGATTTATAGTAGTCATTATATCCTCATAAAACGTACGTTAACCGCTTTCTTTTTATTAAAAGTCGACACGTTTAATACCCTAAATCTTTCTTAAAACAAATTTAATGATAATCCATAAGCTTTTGCGATATCTCACCTGAATGAAAGTTCGTTGCTACACTTTCACATTATATTTTATAGAGGGATATTTATGGATATCCTACCATACATGCTGAGGTCATATCCTGAACTTAAATCAAATCATTAATGATTTTATCCAGGATACAAGACTATCAGCACCATAGAATGTTTCCTTTTGCAGATACCTCCACCGATACCATTACGTCCACCACCTGTACCAAAAAGGAACAACATGCCCGGTCTAATAGCACAAAACAAACCTCTTAAGACCATAAGCGACAAACCTGCTGAACCCCCTCCACTACCACCAACCCCAAAATGTCGAGCGCTACCAAACAATCCGTTCGGAGATAACAAACCGAAACCTCCACTAAGACAGATGTCCATGGAAGCGAATAACATCAACAACATAAGAAGATTCGACGTGAACAGAAACTGTCCTAAGAACCCAAAGACATCAGCTTTTGCTTTTGATGGCAGTAATGCTAGTCAGAACCAAGAAGCGAAGATTCCCCCCGCGCCCCCCCAAACAGTTCCAAAGATGCACAAACCCAATATGACGGCGAATAAAGTCCAAGGAAATCAACCCCCTCATGGTAGGGTTTCCATCAGACAAGACTCGAGTGTTTCTAGTGACAGTTTCAGTCAAACATCTTCGCCTAGTTACACGACAAAAACTATGGAGACACCATTACTCCCTCCAAAAACTCCGCTGAAGCAGCAAAATGGAGGTCTTATACCCAAGATCAAAGACAACGAGGATGACAACAATGGAAACACTACTATTACAAAGAGTGTATCCACTCCAGCTAGTCTGCAGACGATCGTGAGGTTCCATAATGGTTCCAACATGTCATTACACCACAGGGTGAGTTTTTTCACTAGGACCAAATTATGATTATTGTTAATTATGCAAATTTGGTTTCAGATTATAAGAGACATCCGACGTCCGTCTACAGCTTGCGCAAACAGATTGAAATTTAGATTTGCTCAACTAATAGTAAATGCTATAGCACTATTTGCTATAGGCGCTGGCATGGCAGCATATTTTAAGGGTAAGGGAACTAAACAAATACAATTATAGTTATATTAATTGCATTAATTTTAGCATATCCAAATTCAGTAACTATAGTCAATAAAACCTTAAACGTCACAACTCCAGTTATAATCGAACGGAAAAGTGACAATCCAGCTCCAGGAATATGCTTACCGGTTATAGTGACTTTTTGCAAGCAACATGGAGTACCCTATAACTATACTGTGTTTCCCAATTACATGGGTCAATTCGGACAGAGAGACGCACAACAAGAGCTTGAGGTCTACGACGCTGTAGTTGATGTCAGGTGCTATGATCTAGCAGCTTTGTTTTTGTGTTCCTTATTTCTCCCTAAATGTGGACCCAGTGGTGTTGTAGTGCGTCCTTGCAGGAGTCTATGCTACGGTAAGTCGAGTAAGTACTGAGGCACCTCAAAATTCATGTTGATGTTTTTTTTTTTTAGAAAACAAAAGACGATGTGGGTTCTTCCTAGACGTTTTTGGCCTGTCTCTTCCTGACTATTTGGACTGTGCGCTGTTTCCTGAATCATCAGACCCTAACATTTGTGTTGGTCATTATGAAGTGAAAGCTGCCAAACTTCGGGCTTCAAGACCTGGTAAGTTTTTGTCATAGTATAATCCCAATACAGTACCAGTACCGTAGCAAAATGTTCCAGGATGGTACTGGTACCTTATAATTTGCATAATTCAACATTTTCAATGATTCCTTAATGTATTTAAATTGACTCGTATTGATGACTTTCATCCCACACACGTTATAGCAGACTAGTTTCCAAGTCAATCTGAAGTGTGTTTTACCTTTACACGGTATCCAAGGTTTGCTTAGAATTTATCAATGCCTTTGAACCTTTCGTAGGTTAATTTAAATTTCAAAATACTACTCAATGAACGCGGAGTAAGATTGAAAGCAAAATAATATTAAATTTCTAACGCTAACTTCATGAAATATTCGCTTGCCTATAAATGAGGAACGTAAATATAATTAGTTTTAGTATTCATTCTTTAGGATCGTAATTTTTCAAGTTCAAGTTTTCAAGACTTGAAATGTCTTTCATTTATTCACGGATAAGCGCACGAGTCAAGAGAATTAAAGCAATGCTTTAATATTTTTACCGGGTGTACAAAAAGATATGGCAGTAGTGCTAGAGGTGCTAAAACATTGAAAAATAAGTGAAGTTAATAAACGTATGTTATAGTGCCACACATTTTTGGGTTACAGGGAATGCAAGATAATTTTAGAATATTCTGGATGTAACTTTATTTAAACACAACATATTTTATCAAAACGGTGGTAATGGTGCCATAAAAGTCCTTGTACATTTTCTGTACAGATATTGTTGTTATTTTGGTATTCTACACATCCTAAAAGATGTTGCATTTATCTGTAAATAAATTTGTTTACGCTAAGTTGGATCTTCGGATACCAACTCTAAAACATCCTGTTCATTTTAAACAGTTCTATGAAAAAAATCTGTGATAAATAGAATCCGCACGTCGTTCGCAGATGATAACGGGCGTAGTTATGATGCTAAGTTAAAATCAACATCTTATCTTGTACTGGTAATTTATAATATCCAACATTATTCATATTAAGTTTATTAGTTTACAAAACATAACTATTCACTTGCAGTACTCGAATAAAATTAAATAACCGGCAACTGCTGTAAATGTTCGGGTGTTCAACGTCCACAGAGGTCACTGCGGCATGTTTAAAGTATATACAGGGTGTCCCGAAATGAATGGGACACAGAGCAAGAGCAGATTCCTGCGATTAAGCTAAACTCACCTTGGTCGATTTGTGACTAATAAAAAAGTTACAGGACGTTAAAGTTTAAATTTTGAATTCGAAATTCTTAAAATTCGAAAGGATTCTTTTGATAATTTGGGTTAGGAGTTTTCTGGGACGATAAAAACGAATCCGTACTTAATTTTGCTGTTGATGCTAGAGAGCTCTGCGAAATGTACTCTTGGTTGATAAAAACTGGTTATAACTTTTTTACCAGTGTGTATACGAAAGTTTTAATAGAAAAATATTGTTCTCCTATCTATTTTTCACAAATAAGGTATACTTGTTTTATGTCGATAAATTTAACCGTTTTCGATTTATTCCTTGTTTTTCTATTGGATGCAATAAAATAAAAGTTTATAGTTACTTACGTAAAACTGTCATAGTTATTTGAAAACAAATTGTACTATTGACAATTAGCTGATTGACAAGTAACTTATGTTAAATAGTGTATTCCTGTTTTTGTTTACAATTAATAATATCGCGTGGAATATGCCTCGCCATAATTTATTTATGCGAGATATTGTATGTATTTATGCAAAAGAAAATTTTAATGGACGTCGTGCGTGTCGCAGGTATTTAGAAAGTTACCCAAATAGATTACAACCAAATCACAAATTATTTAAAAATCTTTATGATCGGTTAGGAGATACTGGATCGTTTCGTCCTAAAAGACGAGATGCTGGCCGTCCAACAACTGTTACTCCAGAACAAGAGGAGGATATTTTGTTTGCTTCGTGTAACAGAAAATCCTGATGAATGTCTGCGGCTGTAGTGGAACCTAAATCATCTATTCATAGATTATTTTATAATGAAAAACTGTACCCGTATCACTTTAGCCTAGTGCAGAATTTACTACCTGCAGATTTTCCAGATAGGGAACAATTTTGTCTTCGATGGTTAGACCGGCACAATGATGATCCATACTTTTTAAGCCAAGGTGCTGTTTACAGACGAAGCCACATTTACTCGTCGGGGCATGTTTGGGATAATGAAAACCCGCATGTATTAAGAGGACGTCATTTCCAACATGAATTTAAGATAAACATTTGGTGTGGTATTGTTGGAAATCATGTGTTGGGCCCTGTTGAATTGTCATATAGTCTGAATTGCATTTCTGAGAACATGATTTTGCGGAACTTATTGATGATTTACCATTAAATGTGAGACACAATATGTTTTATGCAAGACGGTACCCCTACCCATTTTTCTGTACAGGTGCGAAACTATCTTAACGCACAATTTCTCCAACGGTAGATTTCAGTATTTGGGGTATTTTGAAATCAAAAGTTTACAGTCACCCTATTAATACACGGGATGAGCTGTAGCAAGCAATTTTAAATGCTAGGAATTTATTAAGAAATGAACTATTTATAATATGAGACAATCATTTATCAAACGAATAAGATTCGGCGGTCATATTGAGAATTTAATATAGCCACCACCTGAATGTAATTAAATTATTATTAAAAATAATCTTTAGTTTTTTACCTAAGTAACAACAAACTTTTATTTTATTTTATTGCATCCAATAGAAAAACAGGAAATACATCGAAAACGGTTAGATTTATCGACGTAAAACAAGTATACCTTATTTGTGAAAAATAGATAGGAGAACAATATTTTTCTATTAAGACTTTCGTACACACACTGCTAAAAAAGTTATAACCAGTTTTTATCAACCAAGAATATATTTCGTAGCGCCATCTAGCGTCAACAGCAAAATTAAGTACTAAGGTAAGTTTGGCTTAATCGCATTATTTTGATGTAAGGAATCTACTATTGCTCTCTGTCCCATTAATTTCGGGACACCTTGTATATTTTAAATGGCACATTTAGGATGGGTTCAGAAAAATCTACTTCTTTGCCATCAAAAAGATCTACTATACGGCATAAAGTAAAAAGATCCCGGATTGTTCTGCAAAACGGTATCAGTTTTTTCTTCACACGTTCCCCACTAAGTTCTTATAACTGGGAAATAAACTGTCGCAAATAAAAACATTATTTACTGCGTTATTTATTAAATATCTAGCAGTCCGGATCTGAGATCTGCGAACAAAATGCGGGCGTTAGTGATAAAATAAGTATGATGGTATTAAAATTATTTACAATACTGCGTTATTCGACCCTGGGAACTCTAACACCTTACAACTTCGACGTGTTAATGAAATATTTAATAAAAACTTTGTATTACTGGTACGGCAGATTTCTGGAAGTTAGAATGTGAACTTCACACTCGGCCAATGTAGAGATTTCTCTAATAAAGTCGGAATTTGTTCCCTGAACTATCGAAGTAAAACAACCGGAAGCTGTTTACTGTATAAACCGCGACACTCGACGTGACGTACTTTTTCGGGTCAATGAAAAATACCCAGACATTTTTTATCTTCCGATATTGCCCTTCCTACCCTGTCACATCGCACGGAATACGTTCTCAAATTAAAATGCGGATGAGAAATATAAATGACTGTAACGAACTATAAAGTAATATATGCGAGTTAAGTCATATATCATAATTTATTTCACGCGACGTGGAAAATCTTCCGCACCCTGCGATGTTTTTAAATTCTTCGACTCGGAAAGATTATGCTAATAATACCAACACACACACACACATATACAGGGTGAGTCAGTCATTAATTTTATAATGCAAATACGCGATTAAAAAAATCTAAATGCTTATTCACGTCGAAAAAAAATATTTTCAAATCATTATTTAAACTTCCTTTTCAGACTGTCACTGACAGCTCACAACCTTGGTCGTTTACAGCTCACAGTTCAACTCGATGTCGATCTGATGCAATGTTGTCAAGTTGAAATATTTTTCTAGTACCTACCTACCTAGGTTTTAGACATCACAAATAAACCGTTGTACTGACTATTTTAGAATATAATTTTTTCTTGCTCAGTTCAACTTCAGCCAATAATAATTTAAAATGTTAATATCCAATGAAATCAAATATTAATAATCAAATAATTCTATTAAAAATTGCGAGTAACGCGGCCACTCAGTTTTTCCGGTAGAAAATACGGCCCAATCAAATGATACCCGTACACTCCTGCCCATATGATGACAACAAATCGCCTCTGAAAGCTAAACCGACAAGTAGTGTGTGGATTTTTCTCTGAGCAAATGAAGCTGTTATGACTGCAACAAAACTCCAACGTGTCTAATAAACCGAGTAATAAACTATTTACGTACATTACATAAAAAACCTATACCCAATGGGTAAATTATTAAGAGAAGCTGAAAAGTGTTTCGTGTTTAAATACTAAATAATAAAAACCCATCGTGTTGTCGACAGAAAACTGTCCAAGACCGAAATGGCACGCCGCTAATTTAAGTTATCGAGAATGACCTACCGTATTATTAGGTCAATAACGTAGTTACCTATTTTTTGTACTGTTATTTAACGACAAGGAGTAAAACTATTTTTTTTAATCTAGATACATGAATGAATTTTCCTTAAATATTGATTTATTTGTTAATAAAAACAAATGTAGATAATAAATAAATGTTTTCGAATGTTAGGTTATTACAGTTTAATAATTTTAATATTACGTTTTCACTACGTTTTACAAATAAATATGAATTTTTAGTATTACTCGTAAGTACAATTAATTATTCAGTTTGTAGTTACGTACATCTAGCCTAGAAATTTATTGTTTTTCAAGTAGTATGGTACTAACCTGTTAATTGCACTCATCCGTCCATAGTACTTTATTAATAAAAGTAGCGTCAGTCGCATTTCGTAAACATTCTCCATATAACACTACCATTTCCGCATATTCGGAATTTGTAAAATTATGAATCTACGACGAATACGCGAGACCGAAATAAACAAACTACTGCTTACTGCTTGTATTCTCACTATTCTCTCCATCCCCCCTCCAAATGTGTGGTGTGATCTACAAATTTGGGGGGGGGGGGAAGAAATGCGGGAAATGCGGGTAAATTTGAATAACACGCTGATGTGTTAGACGATATTATGTATGTAAACATGATGTGGCAACGATGTTTAATCCGGTCGTATGTGTGCGTCCTCAGAAAGTTCGTAGCGCACCAGGAGCGTCGTGTTCCTGACTTTTATAGGGTGATTTGTTTATTTTTTTAAAGGTTGAGTAAACATTTTTTTTTTGATTTTCTGCCTTTATTAGGCCTTCCGAATACGTGGTTAAAATTAATGACATTATGACTGACTCACCCTGTATACAGGATGATACACCAAAAATGAAACATTTTATTCTTTGGTGAATTTTAGGGGTGGGGTGGGGGGCTTAGGTTAATCTAGGACGCTTCATTAAAAAGATACAGGGTGTTAAACTCACGAAATTATTCTTGATTTTTTTTAAATATTGCGAGTGATCCTACAAACCAGTGGCGTATTATTTAATTTACAAAATCAATACGGATATCCTTATCCGTTTTAAAAATAATTAAGAAAAAACCCTTTTTATCAACTATACAGGATGTCCGAGAAAATATGGGAAATCTCTCGGGTGCAGATAGAACATGAAAAAATAAGATGACAAGTTCCCATAAAATGTATAACAATATAATTCTTTTATTCATTAATATTTGTGAATGAAGTTGTTTTCTCCGTGTACCTTTTCGTCGATATTTTTTAGTACTGTTTTCAAAAATTGTACGTAGGTATGACCGATAAATTGGGAACATTAAGGCAAAACAAATGATTTTCAGATACATATTCGAATCCGTTGGTTATTAGAGGTTATTAACAATGTATGATGTGGTATAGATAGATAATATCACGTAACAATAATTAATGTAAATGCAGAGCTGACAGCTTGTAAGATTTATTACATTTTAATAAAGAATAATGACAGCCAAAATGATAAACTGCCTTTAAAATTAATATGTATCGCTTGTAAAAATATTAATAATGGCAGACATGCCAAGCAAGCTTCCCTCGACATCTCTCTCAATATGGGAAGTCGAATTTTCTCTCGAAGGGGTCCCGAGTATCCTTTACATGTACGTTTCTTAGAATACGTTCGGCTATTCCCAACTGCAATGCAATGTTCTGCAAAATATCTACACAGATTAAATTTTTAACTAGCCACGGGAACTCTTCTTCGTTGAATAATTATATGCTTCCCCCTCTCCCACACTTCCTGGCTTTCTGAATAATCCTTGTGGTTGGACTAAGGGTAGCGATTGATCGAATGTCGTTAGGTAGAAAAGCAATTCAGCTGAAGAACTTGGTAAAGCTGTGGTAAGTTTGTCCTAGCGTTACAATTGAGTTTGGGAAGTCCACTTCATCAAATTTTTTAGAAAATGTTGATCGATAATTCCCATCTACAGTAAAATGTGTAATTTATTGTTATTTAATCTTTTCCCGACCCTTTACGTTGCACGCTAAATCATAGATGATCTGATATAAATTTAAGCCTGTAGTCAGATCAATAACAATCAGTCTAGCAAAGAACCACATTTGCAGGATTGCCGCCACAAAGCTTGTGCTTTGTAGTCAATTATTAATGAATAATTTTAGCCAATTGATTAAGCCTTTCGAGATAAACTCTAACCGCCAGCTCAGAGCGACCGATTATGTTCTATTCTATTCGCTTAGGAACGTTTCATACATATATAAACGATATCTTGTCTCTAGCGTGTTCATACAACTGCCTTAAGTCAATCTATTCCAAAAACATGCATAGAAGAACTTTGTTCAAAGAATCCAAAGTTTTTATTTCAATGTACAGAAAAATAAAATATCTGGACGATTTTTAACCAATTTATAAGACAAAGAAGGGCTAGAGAATCACGATATATATTTTGGTCGTGCTCGCTCCGTTGGTCCTCAAAAAAGAATTAAATTCTCGTGGAAGAAATTCCCCACCGTGTTGAGTTAATATTGAAGTAAGGAATATCGGGGAAAACACGGTTGATTTATTCAATACAACATATATTAAAGAAAACGCGGAATATTTGGAAAGAGGGTTTAACTTTTTGGTCATTTTATTAAACAGGTTTAAGGTTGGGCTACACTGATTCGGACGGAAATGAACGCGCATTCTCTAGTGGAATGTAATTCAAAGATATGTTGTTTACAATTTGGTATTCATTCATGTGTATGTGTATAGGAGACCTATTTGTTTACTAGCAAATATATGACAAAAGTTATTTATTTCATCTACTATGGCCCCTGTTGTTATGCCGTCAATCTCTAGGGATGGATTCGCTATCAATTATCCTGGACTGATTTCGATTCTTATTTTGGTACTACTGCCATAACCGCTCCTTAAACAATTGCAGTCTTTTGAGACAACTCCACTTTAGACTTCGAAGAAACTACAAACAAAATGAAGGATACTGCAAATGATTTTGAAGCCACCGTTTGTAGTGACTTTATTTTAGATTTAGAGGAACTACAAATGAAATGAAGGTTACTACAAATTATTGTCCAGCCTCCGCTTGAAGTAGTAACTATTTTAGATTTCGACGAATACAAACGAAATGAAAGTTACTACAAGCAACTACAAACGATTTTTAACCTCCATTTGAAGTATAGTGGCTTTACTTCAGATTTCTAGAAATTAAAAACGAAATGAAGGTTACTACAAACGATTTTTCAGCCTCCGCTTGAGATATAATGAATCTCCTTTAGATTTCGAGGAGCTACGAACGAAATAAAAGTTACTACAAACAACTAAAAACGATTTCTGAAATATAGTAACTACTTTAGATTTCGAACTACAAACGAAATGAGAGTTACTACAAACAACTACAAACGATTTTTTAACCTCCGTCTGAAGTATAGTGACTTTACTTTAGATTTCGAGGAACTACAAACGAAATGAAGGTTACTACAAACGATTTTTCAGCCTCCACTTGAGGTATAGTGAATCTACTTTAGATTTCAAGAAACTGCAAATGAAATAAAAGTTACTACAAACAACTACAAACGATTTTTGATGTATAGTAACTAGTTTAGATTTCGACGACCTTCAAACGAAATGAAGGTTATTACAAACGATTTTTCAGCCTCCGCTTTAAATTTCGAGGAACTACAAACGAAATGAAGGTTACTACAAACAATTTTTCAGCCTACACTTGAGGTATAGTGAATCTACTTTAGATTTCAAGGAACTACAAATGAAATAAAAGTTACTACAAACAACTACAAACGATTTTTGATGTATAGTAACTACTTTAGATTTCGACGACCTTCAAACGAAATGAAGGTTATTACAAACGATTTTTCAGCCTCCGCTTGAGGTATAATGATTCTCCTTTAGATTTCGAGGAACTACAAACGAAATGAAGGTTGCTACAAACAATTTTTCAGCCTCCACTTGAGGTATAGTGAATCTGCTTTAGATTTCAAAGAACTACAAATGAAATAAAAGTTACTACAAACAACTACAAACGATTTTTGATGTATAGTAACTACTTTAGATTTCGACGACCTTCAAACGAAATGAAGGTTATTACAAACGATTTTTCAGCCTCCGCTTGAGGTATAATGATTCTCCTTTAGATTTCGAGAAACTACAAACGAAATGAAGGTTGCTACAAACAATTTTTCAGCCTCCACTTGAGGTATAGTGAATCTGCTTTAGATTTCAAAGAACTACAAATGAAATAAAAGTTACTACAAACAACTACAATCGATTTTTGATGTATAGTAACTACTTTAGATTTCGACGACCTTCTAACGAAATGAAGGTTATTACAAACGATTTTTCAGCCTCCACTTGAGGTATAATGATTCTCCCTTAGATTTCGAGGAACTACAAACGAAATGAAGGTTGCTACAAACAATTTTTCAGCCTCCACTTGAGGTATAGTGAATCTATTTTAGATTTCAAGGAACTACAAATGAAATAAAAGTTACTACAAACAACTACAAACGACTTTTGATGTATAGTAACTACTTTAGATTTCGACGACCTTCAAACGAAATGAAGGTTATTACAAACGATTTTTCAGCCTCCGCTTGAGGTATAATGATTCTCCCTTAGATTTCGAGGAACTACAAACGAAATGAAGGTTGCTACAAACAATTTTTCAGCCTCCACTTGAGGTATAGTGAATCTATTTTAGATTTCAAGGAACTACAAATGAAATAAAAGTTACTACAAACAACTACAATTGATTTTTGATGTATAGTAACTACTTTAGATTTCGACGACCTTCAAACGAAATTAAGGTTACTACAAACGATTTTTCAGCCTCCGCTTGAGGTATAATGATTCTCCCTTAGATTTCGAGGAACTACAAACGAAATGAAGGTTGCTACAAACAATTTTTCAGCCTCCACTTGAGGTATAGTGAATCTATTTTAGATTTCAAGGAACTACAAATGAAATAAAAGTTACTACAAACAACTACAATTGATTTTTGATGTATAGTAACTACTTTAGATTTCGACGACCTTCAAACGAAATTAAGGTTACTACAAACGATTTTTCAGCCTCCGCTTGAGGTATAGTGAATCTACTTTAGGTTGCAAGGAACTACAAACGAAATGAAAGTTACTACGAATAATTACAAACAATACTTCAGTTGTCACTTGGAGTAAAGTAACTACTTTAGACTTTGACAAATTACAGACGAAATGAAAGTTACTACAAACAACTACAAACAATTTTTAAGCTTCCGTTTGAAGTATAGTGACTACTACAGATTTCGATGAACTACAAACGAAATGAAGGTTACTACAAACAACTACAAACGATTCTTATATATTACACATGAGAATATTCATATATTTTATACGTGAGACTATATTAAAAATAACTTTTTGCCTTGTTACTACAAATGAAAATTCTTTCACTACAAACAACTACAAAGGATTCTCTATATAGCGCCAAAATTATAGAAACTTGCAAATATCTTCAAAATCCGTAATCATAGTATTTTTTTCAGATAACAGCACCCTGTATAGACTATAATTTACCCCCTTCATTTTATTGTTTGTTTTAGGGTTATACTGTGACAATTTAAATCAAATGAACTGGTATAGAGAAAGACGAAAATGAGCACAATTTTCGTTTTAATCATTGAAAACAGGAATTGGTGTGAACCTCGCGGAATTGTTTATCCAAATTGATTATGTTTATTTTAATTAAGATCAACATTTATGTTGGATTTTCTCTGGTAACCGAGATTTTACAAATTACCCCAGTTTAGATAAATATGGTGGTCAGATGTAAAGAGAGATCGCTCACTCTTCGTTATATATATTCGCAGCCTATAATGATCAGCTTGTGCGGGGTACTGAGTAATCTTCTTGCTTACTTGGTTCCCTTCAGTTCCGTCATTCGGCACTCAGATTATTTCTTTTCTATAAAACGTGCTGAATATAATTTTAGGGTTACCTTCCCTTAGGTATGTGAAATTATGTTCCGCTCATAAACCTTCAAAGGATGAATAATAGTAAGATTATCTACCTATTCAGAAGCATATAAAACCAAATATTTTGGATGCGATATTCAACTGCCAGTATTAAAATTAATGAACAAAGTTTTCGTTCGAAATCTCTTTAAGCGTTATTATAAATACCCTCCACTTCATTTAAATTGCAGATCACTCTCAATGAATACTATATTCAGACGGTTTTGAACCCGATTAATTTTTTGTTTCACTGTTTCTTCCTTTACAGGTGTAAAGGAATATTATTTACTCTCGTCGTATATAGTGTAAATGACGGACATTTAAAATTTACGAAATATTCGAAGCATCAGTAATTATCCTCAATTTTAGTTAAACAGAAAGATTCGTGCAACTGATATTTTTTTAACTGTTGTTGAGAAAGAGCTAGCTTAAAATAACTTTACTGTCAATTTTAGTGAAATCGAAAGTTGAGTGAAATAGATTTTTTTTTAAATCATCGCGACTTTGCGGTAAAGAAGAAAACGGGGGATGCCCTCACTTCGAGGTGTTGTACAAGTACATTCCATCATTCGCTGTTGACTCGGTATGAATATGGAACGGTTTTCCATTTTACGTGTTTGTCTCTATATTCAGGTGGTTTTGAACCCGATTAACTTTTTGTTCCACTGTTTCTTCCTTTACAGATGTAAAGGAATATTATTTGCTCTTATCGTATAGTGTTTTTAAATTTGTAAATGACTGACGTTTAAAATTTACGAAATATTCGAAACATCAGTAATTATCTTCAATTTCAGTTAAATAGAAAGATTCGTGAAACTGATACTTTTTTAACTGTTATTGACAAAGAGCTAGATTAAAATAACTTTGCTGTCAATTTTAGTGAAATCGAAAGTTGAGTGAAATATGATTTTTTTAATCGCGACTGCGGTAAAGCGGAAAACGGTGGTTGCCTTTACTTCGAGGTGTTGTTAAGTACATTCCGTCATTCGCTGTTGACTCGGTATGAATATCGAACGGTTTTCTATTTACTTTTTTGTCTCGGGAAAGTTGTTACATGAAAGGTTTCAAGTAGAACGCCCCAGGCTTCTAGTCGGCAGCGAGCGTCTAAAACAGGGAATGCAATTGTGCGAATTAAAATTCTGCCCTAACAAAGCAACACCCAGAGACGCCCTAGGCGTCGGAAGGGAGGAATATTCGCGGTGGAAACAGAAGCCTTTTAGTCGGATTAATAAAAGGTTAATTATATATAAAATGGTTTAAAATTGTCACAATTTCCCCCCTGAATGTAACAACTACTGACATCTTACCCAATGCAGGCAATACAATTTATAAAACAAGATAAAATTTTACTTCTTTGTCAATATATTTCATTTTCACAAAAAAAAAATGTCATTTAAATCTATACAATTTTTACTTTGTTTAAAAATTTGAAGATACAATATTAACCTTTCTATTATTTTGTATACGGGGTTTTTTTGTTGTATAAATGTGAGGCGTGTTAAAATTAAAAAAAAAATCAGTTTTTAATTTTTAATTTCTAAACCGTTTGTTATAATTTAACCAAATTCATGACACTTTTTTATATTCTAAACCGATTAACAACAAAATTGATTTATTTGATGCATTCATTATATTATTTAAAACAACAAAATACGTAATTAACAATAGACTTACTTTACTATATTTCATTATAACACATGTTGGAAATGGCCAAAATACATGCTTCAAATCTTCAGCTACAATAAAAATTCCAGGAGTAGCTCTTATCACAATCAGCTATAATTTGTTGACGTAAGTGCTCCTCAGATTCAATGTGAACCTTGTAAACTAATGTTTTGACATGTCCCCAAACCAAAAAATGAATGGGGTTCATATCGGGTAAACTGTATGGTCAAGTTTGACCTGGTTCTAGAATGTCTCGACTAATCACGATATTACCAAATCTTTCATCTAAAAATTTACGAGCAGTAAAACTATAATGTGAGAAGCCCCGTCGTGCATAAACCACATTCTTTGTCTTGGCGCATAGGGAACTTCGTCAAGTAATTCAGGTAAAACTTGTTCAAGAAACAAGCAAGAAGATTTCCAATAATATCCACCCATGCAAGAGAAGAATTATAACTATCGTCACGTTTTTAAAACACGATAACTGTTTTAAAAATGTGACGTTAGTTAAAATTGTTTTTTTTAAATTAATTGTTATGTGTATAAATTTTAACAACGGCTTTGTTTTTCTCTTTTTTATGGTTTTCTAATGTAATCTTAAGTGTATGTCTTGAGAAAGGCAATAAACATTTTGAAAAGCTTGACAACAACCCAGAGTGTTCCTTTTGTACTTAAGAAACACCCTGTATATTTCAAATAGTGCATGAAGCAACAAGGTTTAATAAAAAATGTATGTTTCTACGGAAAACGTATTACTATTCTTTACACATGGCACATATTTTGCACCGGACAAATTTTTCAACTTGTGAGAAAACGAGTTTACTACCAGGATTGCGAAATTTAAGCCTGTAAATATTTAAAAAATGGTGGCGCACGAAACAGTATGTGTTCATGTTTAATCTAGTGTAAAACATTCACTGAAATTGAAATAAATGGAGCTGAACAGGATTTCAGATATGCGAAATTGTATTGAAAATCCTCCTTTCCCCTTTTCAAGATTTTTTAATTCGCTTAGTATAGGTAAAGGCTATACAAATTACAGCTTACTTTAAATATATTTCCGTATAATGGAATTCATTAGTGAAATCGATAGGAAACATCAAAAGAAATTTTCGAAGTACTCTTTTCATTAAAACTAGATATTACTATGAAATTATCAGTTGCTCCAACGACAAAATATGGCATCTAAATGAGATAAATTTCATTATGTACGTACATTTTTATAATAAATAAATTTATTCATTATTAAATTAAATATTTTTATTATTATTCGTTAAAAAAAGTCTTGCGGCAAATATAAAAAGGAAACAAGGGAGCTGAACAAATAAATATTGCATTTCTGTTGTAGGTATAATATACTTTAGCCACGTGCACTTTGCGTCAAAAAGAGGTGGAATATTTAATAGTACATTCGAAGTAGTTTCGGCAAATTATGATTAAAAAAATGGAGATAGTTTAAGCCAGTCATTCGTTCTGGAAGAAAAAGAAGTCCATACTGTCACCGTTAATTTTTTTATGTCCATGTATAGTTAAAACAAAGTCCCTGCTTGAGATTCATTCTGAACAAGCATTAGTATTTGATTTTCTGAAAATTCCAGTGCCTTTATAAATTCTAACATTCCCAATGATCTCTCGAGTAAAACAATTTCACAAATATGTGCGTTGAGTGAAAACCTGGTGCTAAAAATTACACCCATAGCTTTCGCACATCGCATTGTATCAGTACTAAATTATTTATTTCGTAGTCAAATTTTATTACCGAGCTTAACTATAATATTTACAAAAATATAAGACAATTTTTATTTTTATTACAATATACGTCACTGATTCTACTTAAAAAAACTTTATCAGAAAAAATTTTCACCATTGCGATATCTCAGCTATTCTCTGAGATACGAATAATCGTTTAAAAGCATTTTTTTTTAATTATATAGTAATATTATTAAGAAGCAATAATAAAAATGTACTGTTATTTTTATGAAAGTTTTATCATCACATTATACGAAAAAATTTCCTGGGTTGTAAAATTTGTTGACTGGAAACAAAAAATACAGACTATATTATATTAGAATCTGAATATCTCTACTTGTAGCTTTCCTTTCTCTCTTTCTCTTCCTATCTCTGATCGCTATTAGAACGTATGTAATCAAACATATAATTTTTTTACTGTTTTAGAAAGGTATTTTAAGCTAATATGAATCAAATCTCCTACAATTCCTATCAATGAAGTCATATGTATGTTCTCTGATACCCAACATCTAGGTATGCTAATGAACAATTCCACAGACAAAGCTCTATTTAATAATTATCTAAAGAATGTCAATGAATCAATATATATGGGTAGATATTGTGGGTGTAATTCAACGCAGGTTGGGGTTTTTGTCCACTGAGCAGTTAGTTTCACACAATATTATTAATACCTAAAAATATATAAAAACTTTTCCATAAAAGGTGAACATTTTTCAAGTAGGTATTGTCATATTTAATTCATTGACAGGATGTCACTTTTTGTCATTGTCGATATTTAACTTCAAATAATTTTAATTTTTATAATAATTTTTATAGTTAGATATTTGATTCAACTTAAAGGAGACCACCTGAAGAAGCAATCCTAAAAATGCAGAAATAGGTCAGATCTCATCTATTGTGGTTGAATTTGTCGTGTTCCCACTGCCAAAAAGTGAAGTTAGATATTTATAGAGTGTTTCATTAGCAGGTTAGTAAATTAGATTATTTTCTTTAGATAATTATTGAATAGAGCTTTGTCTGTGGAATTGTTCATTAGCATACCTAGATGTTTGGTATTAGAGAACATACATATGACTTCATTGATAGGAATTGTAGGAGATTTGATTTATATTAGCTTAAAATACCTTTCTAAAACAGTAAAAAAAAATGTTACAAAAGCTAATAATAAGGAATATATTGGTAGATATTGTGGATGTAATTCAACGCAGGTTGGGGCTTTTGTCCACTGAGTAGTTAGTTTCACACAATATTATTAATACCTAAAAATATATAAAAACAAACATATAATGTTGTTTCTCTCGGGCAGAAGCAAGTTATAAAGGGCATAATTAGGGTATATTTTGGTAATAATGTCTCTTATATTTTGATATTTTAACATAAAATTGGTCTGTATTTCTTTTAAGTCCAATTATCTTATTGGAATAAAATTCTTGCCGGCCAATTATTACCTTCTACATTACTTTAGTTTTTTTCCCCACATAAGGAAAAAGGTCAACAAATATACATTTTTTTAAACCAATTTAGGGTCAAATTAACGTAATTTTAACTTTAAATGTTTGTTGGGACCCTGTACATCCTTCGCAGAACCTTTATCTGTGCTATTAAATAAATTGTTGTCGGTATAAAACAATTATTTCAGAATCGGTGTGAATTTGGCTTAGACCTAGAAGCACCCAGCAAAAAACGAAATTAATGCAGTAAAATAACTCGGATTTCCACCACGCGGGAAATCTTGAAGAAAGAGCAGGCGGAAGATCTCGTGAGCATATAAAGTTTCAGGCAAAGTTTCCGAGGAATGTCCATGAACGATAAATTGATAGGGGAACTAAAAAACCCCGAAATTAATTATTTGTTTGTTTTACCTCTCTTCTCCTTTGCTCAATAAAAACTGAAATTATACAAATATATAAACTTCTTAAAAGTTTAATTGGATTTCAGGAATTTTGCCATTTTCATATACCTTACTTTTATAAGAAATTATTTCCAATTTTAAAAAATTATTACTCTATCTTTCGACAAAGGAAAAGTTATTAGATTTATTTAATTAAATTAATATCGATGTTTTCAACATAAGTATTCTTAAGAAAACAACTTATTAACTTCCTTTTCTGTACCCAGTGACAACTCGTGGAATTAATAATGAAATATATCTAACAAACCCATTTCGTTTTTAAATATAAAGTCTATTGTTTGTTGTTATTATAAACAAGCTCTTTAAAGTCTTGTTTTTGCTGGACCTTGCAGCATCATGTCTCGTTTTTCTCGAAAATTCTTTATGCAAAGGCATACAAACTTTATATGGTTGGAAAGAGAATAAAATCTATTAAAATGTATGAAAAAAATATACAGTGCCATTTAAAAAAATATCGATACCTTCACCAGTGATCTACATTCGAAAAAGTGTTTGCACAAGATAATTGGCGGTCAAGGAATGCATCTTCATAAAATGTATGTCGACCAATTCTTCATAGGAAAATTCATCATATTTACTTACCTTGTTAAAAAAATGTATTAAAAACTAACTTAATCACTTTAAAAGCAAGTCTCTCGACATTTTGTGTTATCTTTTTTGTTTAACTCTGACATGGAATTCATGACAAACTGACACATGACACCTAGATTATTGTTTTTTAATTAACATTCCAAAGTTGGTCGAACGCCACTGATGCTAGTATTATATTACAAATTTATACACGTAAAAGTAGCCCTTCAGTATACACTGTTGTGTACCAAATCTCATCTCAATATCTCCATCGGTTTTCGAGAAATAATGACTATAGTATTTAAGATAGAAAATTTTAAACAACATAGACATTTCCGGACCTATGTTTATACAGTATGCGCCAAAAGTATGGAATAAATTCAATAAAAACAAAACAATTACTTTTTGGGAAAAATCCTCAAACAGGTCGATTTTTAATTTAAAAAATACATATTTTAGCGTAAAATGCGATTTTCAAATGTCATTTGTTTTCGAGTAATGACGTCATCGATTTTTTTTTAAATGGAAACACCATATTGTTTTCCTTGATTCTGACAGATCGTTTAATTCTCTATCAGACAGTACTAAAATTTTGCCCTCTTACATAGGAAAGTTTTCGAGTACATGACGATTGAATGTTAGAAAACGTAAATCAATTAAAATAAAGCAAAAACGTTATCAGGTTTAGTTTTTCGAATTCCAGTTTGCGATTTATTTAATGAAAAATATCCAGATCGCCCTATGAGCCAATCAACAGTCAGTAAGGTAGAGTCTAAATTTAGAGAAACTGGCAATGTTGTAAATATTCCAAAACCTGGACGTCCAAGCATTAATGAAAATTAGAAACAGAACATTTTGATAAGTATGGTGGATAATCTTCATAATTCTTCACGATTGGTTGCATTAAACATTGACACTAGTCAAAGCACAGTATCAGTATCAGTATCTTGAGGAAGGAAAAATATCATCCCTACAAAATTCAACTTGTGCAGGAACTCAATGAAGATGATCCCGATCGCCGCTTACACTTTTGTGAAATTCTAATGGATTTATGTCAAGGAAATAGAAATTTACACCGGCAAATACTTTTTTCAGATGAGGCCACATTTTGTCTGAATGGTACAGTAAACCGTCAAACTTGCAGATATTGGAGTCGGGAAAATCCTCATTGGATGGCAGAGGCCCCACCCTCAGAAATTAAATGTTTGGGCTGGAATAGTCGACGACAGAATAGTAGGACCTTTCTTCTTTGAAGGAACCCTTACAGGACAAAGATATTTAGAGTTTCTAGAAAATTACTTTGTTCCAGCCCTTGCAGTAATTTTTCCTAACGATAATGACCCTGACATTCCTGACGATACCATATGGCTTCAGCAAGACGGTGCACCTCCGCACTATGCGCGCCCTGTACGAGATTTTTTGGACAACTGTTTTCCTGGGAGGTGGATCGGCAGACGCGGACCGATAGAATGGCCTGCAAGATCCCCAGATCTTACACCTCTTGACTATTTTTTATGGGGATACTTGAAGTCAAAAGTGTACATTAATAAACCACGTAATTTAGAAGAACTTCAAAATCGCATTCGGGACGAAATACGCAGAGTTACCCCAGAAATCATTCATAATGTGCAAGAAGAATTCCTTCACAGACTTGCGCATTGTCAAGAAGTTGGTGGATGGCAATTCGAACATTTAATTTAAGTATAAAATTTAATCAATTGTATTTTATTTTACATACCTCAGAATTGTTACTTTTTTATGGATAAAATTTACGTTTTCTAACATTCAATCGTCATTTACTCGAAAACTTTCCTATGTAAGAGGGCAAAATTTTAGTACTGTCTGATCTTTCAGAATCAAGGAAAAAAATATGGTGTTGCCATATAAAAAAAAAATCGATGACGTCATTACTCGAAAACAAATGACATTTGAAAATCGCATTTTACGCTAAAATATGTATTTTTTAAATTAACAATTGACCTGTTCGAGGATTTTTCCCAAAAAATAATTGTTTCGTTTTTATTGAATTTATTCCATACTTTTGGCGCATACTGTATAAACTTGTTTTCTTATTTTTAAACATCATTCTGTAACACCTTGTATATACTTTACAGGGTCTAAAAATGACCAAACGGGTTATAGCTCGAGGCCCTTATAATCAAATAGACTAATGTTCACTCAAACAGCAGTATTTCTTACCTTGTGCCGCATGACTTTTTTTAAATCTTGTCTTCTCTTTCAATTCGACCTGTCAACTCTTGTCTTTCCTTGAAGGCCAAGAAAAAGCAAAACATTTTATGCAATATACACAGTCCTTGTATTTGTATCTAAAAACAAACAAAAGACATTTTTAATATCGGAATTAAAATGACAAAGTTTACATTAGATTAAAAATAATATTAAGTACGTACTATAATATACACTATGTCAAAAAAAAGGGACTGGGTCAACATTAAAACATTGTTCAACAATTGTGAATATTTTTAGTACCGTTGAAAAGAACATTAGTTGTACAGTCTTATCGTTTTTTTTTCAGTATGTCCAACCGGTTTCCAATGCGACTTGAAGAGATGTATTCCCAAGGATTGGCAATGTGACGGTCACGTTGACTGCAAGGACCAATCCGACGAACTAAATTGCCACAAATGCGGCCCAGGCATGATCAACTGCGGTGCAGACAAGTGTATCACGCAGGAACACATGTGTGATGGAAAAGTGGACTGCCCTTGGGGTCAAGACGAAAGGAATTGCTGTAAGTTCTTACGTTTTTGGAATAATATATGTATAAGTTGCACAAAACACAAAAAAAAATAATATTCATATATTTTTTCCTAGTTTAAATTAAAAAATGTAAAACAATTTAGCTTGTCACGCATATCAAATTCGTTGTCGATTGCTTGGGCAGCTTGACTGTAGACTCTCCTTTATAGTGTCACAGGCTACTTGGCGATATGAGGTATTAGAGTTTTTGAACACTTTTCACAGGCGATATGAGATATTAAAGTTTTTGAACACTTTTAAATTAAAAATCTTCTTCAGAGTGATTCAGTTATAATGTCATTCATTTTAACCACGTATTCGGGAGGTTCAATAAAGGCAGGAAGTCAAAACCAAAATTTTTACTCGCTCTTTCAAAAGATAAACAAGTCACATTCGACGAACACGACGTTCCTGATGCGCTACAATTTTCTAATGATGCGTGCGAGTATTGAAGCTATATGGAAGTCTAGCAGCGTTGCTACTCAGGACCACATCCATATAATATAACAGTATGTTCGGTACTGAAGTGATATATTATTTTTCTAATGACACATTTCTTGTTTGCAATCTAAAATGTATACACTTTGTACCCTTAATTTATTCATCATGCCCTCGTAATGCAAGTTCTAGATACGAAAATTTTATAGTCAATAATTTTGGATAAAATATTAAAAACATACCTATTTTTTTGTCACCTTTTCGTTATGTTCTTGATAGCAGACTCAGTTTGAGCTCGTACGTTGATATTCCCGAATAATGCAAATCGCATTTGATTATGAATATGAATCAAAATTAAATCCATTACTCATGATCAGTAGGTACCGAATAACTCAGACGCAAATGTTTATTAAAATATCTTTTGTAAACGTTTCCCTTGGTTCTGTTTAGTAGAAGAACCGCGGTCTCACACTACTTCACTTTACTCGACTTGAATTGCATTTTTATTGAGGCAAACAGTAAATTTTAATAATAATTATAAACTACACTGGCGACACACGGAATTCACCAACCTCTATCGCGTGAAAATGGTGACTGATGGATGAAGAAGAGAGAGAAGTCGGGCCGCATGCATCTGTTCCGATGTCGGTGCTGATTACTGCGGTTGGTATTTATTATAAAATTCCCATGATTTCCTACTGATTACATCGGGTGTTTATAAAAATGTAAACGTAATTATTATTTGTTTCTATTATTATTTAGCGGTGCTGCAGCTCTGCAGCGCTTGTCATTGAGTAGACATTAAAAACAAAGTTATTAACTTAAGTACGGTAGGTCAAAACTCGGATTGCCAGATTGTTTTATTCCACTATTTATGCAATGAAATGTGAATGGTTTATTTTGATCCGTTATGAGTTTTGTAATTTCAATATTAAATATTTTTTATGTTGAAACTTAATATGTCAATTGCATAGTTTTTGTTATACTAATTTTTCCCTATCTTCTCTCAAAATTAATGACATTATGACTGAACCACCCTGTATAAATGGTATTTTAGACACGAGATGTCACTCGATAATAATACGATAAACCGAGGAAATAATTATATTTACTTTATTAGTGTTTATACTGTTTACACTACTGTTGACAATGATGGACTTGTTTGACAATAGTTGATTTTGATTGCCGTTACGGTTTTGAATAATTTCATTTCCGAAGCGAAATTGATTACATGTGGATCTTGTGTTCGGCCCAACATGCAGTGTTCCAGTACCTTATGACATCATTAATCGTCTGGTTTCTTTCCAGTGCGATTAAGCGAGAGAAACGGGGATGAAGGAAAAGGTCAATTAGAAGTATATCGACCCGACCAAGAAAAATGGGTACCTGCCTGTGTAGCCCATTGGGATCGCACATCTGCGAAAACCATATGTTCTCTGCTTGGATATTCGTAAGTTAAATTTGAATTAGATTGTTAGTTCGTAACCGGCTTAACTCGGGAAAGGCTAGACGGCTTATATCGAAAGCCGATGTCAAATGAGCTGGCCAGTAGATTTATCCAATGATTATTTTTTTTCTCTCGACGATTAAAATATAGAGAAATGTACTTAATGGCGCAAAATCAAGACTGAACCGACAAATACTTTTCATACTTTCGAAAATTTGTTCCATTACCAATTCACTTCTGTCGCATAAGTTGCCTTACCTACAGCATACTGAGGAGAGATAACAAGCTTGAAAACGGTATATGTCTGGTATGCCGCTAATGAATGACTTTGGCAGTTTGCTATAAGTCTTTCAGGTATTCACACATTTATTTTATAGGTATCTGTTTTATGTGACCCACCCTATATATATAATTAAATACTACTCTAGAAAGGAATACAATATGCAGGGTGGCCAAATGAAAACGAAACAGACATTAGGAACTGCGTCAAGATTGTAGAAAAACGCTCAGACCCATCGATTTTAGATTAAAGGGGGACATTCTTTGCTGGTATTTTTGACTCCGCCACTTTCACCCCCAAGCAAGGGTAAGCATCACCTCAAAATATTTAAATGGCATTGGGGTTGAGTAATATTTTTTTTGAAAGCTCTTACAATTCTCTTTACAACAGACTTTTTAGTTCAAGTTTTATAATTCCGCCCAATACTTAATAAGAATTTTAATTTTAAAGATGAGTTGTGTTTTTTTTACGAAAGTGATAACAAATCGCCAAAAACCAATGCAACGCAAGAAATACTAAATTTATACCATTGGTGTATTTAACCCGAATGAGTGACATATTTACCGTTACTAATTGTTTGTACATAAGCTTCAACTTTAAAATCAAAATTCTTATTAAGTATTGTGCGGAATTATAAAACTTAAAGTCTGTTGTAAAGAGAATTGTAAGAGTTTTCAAAATAAATGTTACTCAACCCCCAATGCCATTTAAAAATTTTGGGATGTTGCTTACCCTTGCTTGGGGGTGAAAGTGGCGGAGTCAAAAATACCAGCAAAAAATGTCCCCCTTTAATCTAAAATCGACGGATCTGAGCGTTTTTCTACAATCTTGACGCAGTTCCTGAAAACGGCTATTTCGTTTTCATCTGGCCACCTTGTATATATTGGTGACATAATCAATAATTTTGTACTTAATTAATTCTTAAACATTTTTAAAAAGGGAAATTATTAGGTAATTATTTGAAGCGCTAGATCTAAATTCTGAAATGGTGGACGCATAAATGTTCAAATATTAAAATACAAAAGAAGAATAAATCAAGTTACAAAAGTGAAATACGAAATTAAATACATTTCAATAAATTTTAATACTTTGAAATTCAAATTTGAATTCATTTCTAAATTAAATTCGTAATTTTAACGGGTAACGCCAATCAAACTAACAAATATAAATTCATGAAACGTATATTTATTTATTGCCTTGTACCATACAAATATCTCACTTTCAGTAGTTATTCAATTTTATTTAAACGTTTTAAATGATTTATTCATTTACATCGACCACGGACAAAATAAGAAAAATATGTTCGAGGGAAAACACCATCTACACCCATAGGACTTCAAGGAGGTAGAAGGTGCCAACATGTCACTTGAAAAATATTGAAAATTCATCAATCAAAATCCGCTGACAGGGAAAGTCTGCCAGTTTTAGCTGAGACTAACTGATACGATGAGTGAAATATTCCGTAAACAGTTTTAACAACTTTGTAAAATTACCTTATTTGAGAAAATACCACAAGAAATATATATCCTTCGCATAAATTGAATACAATGTCCAAAACCCGGCGGTTTTGAATCAACTAGAAGCCACCAGAAATATAACGCTACTACTAATAAGCTTATACACTCAACCTCAATCTTCACATTGAAATAATAAAGGTACAGAACGGGTTCAAACACCTAGGGGTATATTTACATAACAGAAAATAAAACATTAGCATACAAAACAATAATAAACCCTATCATTACCAAGATGGTTTGATTCAAAGTAAAAGCAGCGAAACAATAGACACCTTAGGCTTGTTCCGTATTTCTTTTGTATGGTTTTTATACGTTTTTGAATAGTACATGATACTCTTATTACGCCATCAAAACTTCATATGATTTGCTAGTTTCAATAGTGGTACGCTCGCTTGTGACGTCACTACACGCAACTCTAAACTAGGAGATCTACCGCTAACACAGTAACTAATATCAAATTAAAATGTGCTATGTTGTTTCGTTACTGTGTTGTAAATATTTTAGTATATATTCAATTGGAGTTGAATTTGATAAGCTAATTCTGACAATCGACCAGAAATTGATATGTCCATGATTACGGACTACTTTAACAAAGATAAAGATTTTACAGAAATGAAGAGAATAAAGTACAAAGTTATTAACATTTTAAATACTTTTTCTATTTCATGTCATTCCTCATTTTTTTTCTCGTGTCCATCCATTTATGTTAGGGTTTATAAAACGAAATGATACGCCCGGTCATGCCCCATTTTCGTGCACTGGAGATTTGTAATTAATTTTAAGGTACTAAACTTTCGAATATTTTGCAGATCCATTACTTTTCACTTCACTTTCGATTTGCGAAATAAAAAAAAAATGCTGACCAAGCCCAATATGGGATGTATGACAAAAGTCGGCCCTGAAATGTCTACTCAGAACTTGCAATAGTTCAAAAACTGATTTGAAGGAGTGCCATTATTATTGCAATAGACTGTATATGCTCTTAAGGCTTACGGTGAGCGCTCTATCAAACGATATATAATGTCTGTTCCAACAACCGTCGAGAACTGGTTCAGAACCGTGAAAAATGTTTGACCAACACCGTCTTACGTTGCATTCGCCTAGAGTACATTAACAACTGAACTGACTGATTAATTCTGGACGGTTCGGAATCGATTCTTGCTGTGTTGGAACAAACCCATAGTTTTCGCTCAGCAACTCCTTAACGGATAATGATATAGTCTATTAAAAGTTTTTTTTAATAGACTATAAATATTATTTTACGTCGACGCTGTGTTTTGAAATTTTTAAAAAGTGTAAAATTAATTTTTTTTAAATGAATTTTGCATATTTTCAAAATTTCTAAACACAGCGTCGACGTAAAATAATAGTTGTAGTCTATTAAAAAAACCCGCATATTTTTATCATTTTTCGTTGAGGAGTTACTGAGCGAAAACTATATCCCTTTGGATCGAGCGCTCACCGTAAACCTTAAAAGAAATTATTCCACTATGATAATATCAGTCGCAAACATCAAACATTTCATGCCACAGATAAAAATCACGTGGGTTTAGAGAGTTCTGGCGCACTCGCAGACCATCTATCGTCATTGGTCTATTGCGACGAGCTTTTCGGGACTCTCGGTATATGAATTTAATAGAGGTACTTATAGAGTAAGATTCTAAAAACATAAATTCCTTAACATCTACGTACATATACAGAGCAACAAATTAAAATTAATAAGTTAATTAATCCCTAGAGTTATTCTATTTGAATAAATTTATATAACGTAAATAAGCATATCGGTGTACGGTTCAACTGACGAATTATTCGGTTTGGTTTGATAAACGTAAATGATAATCCAAATCTATTATGGTACATTATCGTTGCCTGCAACTAATTTCCTCTCTCAGCCAGTAGCAGAAACAGAATACATAATGTAACGCGATAGCGATATTATATGCCGTTTTGCGGATGATACATGAAAAAGGGTTTATACAGTTTATGTAAGGTATTTCCTTTCTAGAGGGTCCTGTTAATATGCAACTTTGTTCGCGAAAGCCAGGCTATTAAACCTTCAAATTACATTCGCTTTATAAAAGGAAAAGAATCGTGTAAATTAAATTATAAATTGCGCTCGAAATTATTCTATTATAAGCATGCTCGTAAGCGACGGTGAAAAAATCGGCCGCAGATAAATAATAAATTACTTAATTTAATAATTACCGATATTATTTGAGCATAATGCATATTGTAATACTGATTGCTGCCATACAGGGTGTTTATTAAAGAATGAGTCATAGTTTAAGGCTAGCTTCCGTGATAAAAATAAAGTAATTTAAATCAACTTACCTTAGCACAACTTTGTTTCCTTAAAAATAAGGTGATTTAAGTCAACTTACCTTAATACAATTTGCTTCCTTATAAAATTATACAAAGTATTTTAAAAAAACTTTCTCAGACTTGTATCTTCTTAAGTATAAAAGTTGTACTAAGGTAAGTTAACTTTTATCACCTTATTTTCGTTTAAGGAAGTTAGCCTTAAGTAAGGCCCACTGTTTTATGCATACCTGAGTAATTCATTCATTTACACCTTAAATTTTAAATACAGTTTTGTCTAATATAGTCCATTTTAGCACATGTAACAAGCATAGTTTTTTAAATTAATAAAATGCTGTATCAAAGTCACTAATCATTTTCTAAAAAAATCTGAAAGAAAGAATACATAATAAATACATAGATATATAAAAATCAAGCAGATATTCGTGTTAAAAAATTGTAATATGTAGTCCTGTTGTAAAATGTGTCCTACTTGACCTACACAAAACCCTAGAACAACGTTTTTCAAAGTACTACATTATATCATAAAATAAAACAGCCGCGGAATAATTCAGGAAGAACATCCTGTATCTATAAAGTTGGCATAATGCCTTTTATAATAACAATTAAGAAAAATCGTATCACGGAATAAAACTTTGCAAATCCTCTCGCTTGTTTGCTGTAATGCGAACCTGAAGATTTGATTTCGCTAATTATTTTGTTTGCCAAAGTACTTCGGTTAATACAAACAGCTATCTTCTTAAAGTTGCTTCTGAAGCTGGATCCTAATAAGCAGCTTAGAAGGTTAGCGGTTCTAAAAAGCAGATTATCCTAAAACGTAATGCTTGATACTGACGGGGTCTGGCTTTACCTTTATTGCCTCAAGATTTCTAGTCAACTGCCCAATTAAAATTTTTATGGCAACTTAAGCAGCCCAAATTTTAAATTTAATCTAAACTGTTGAGTTTTACTTCAGTGCTGTTCAAAGAAGTTACTATGACTAGTAGAAACAATTTAAACATTGAAAAAGAACCTTAACAACATGTAAAGCCCATAATTAATAAGTGTAGTACGTGGTAAATACACAAGACTTCATAAAATGTCTGATATCATTAGCATACGTATCACGACAATACATTGAATTGAGTAGAATTAAAAAGCAGAATTGCAGCGCGTAACTGTCGTTCAAAAGTGTAGCGAATCTGTTGATATATATAGTTAGTTGACACAAGTGTCAGTTTCTCTTGTATATCGTACTGTAAGTGTAAATCCAAGGAAGAAAAAAATGGAAATACGAGGAAGGAAAAATATAGCAGTCAATGATAACGCAAAATACGCCATTTGTAGGAAAATTCTTGGATTCTTCTCCAGATATGAAACATCGACTGTGAAGAAAATTCAAGAAATAGCTGAAGAGGACATGACTAAATTATCTGATACAGTTCTCAGGACAACAATACATGACGAGAATACTTTTTCTTGATTCAATTTTCTTGACCCAATTCTCTTGTCAAATGTTTGTGTAGTTCAGAATTTTTTTGAATTTAGTGCAATGCATCCAACGACTGAAAGATAAAATACTCTAGAGGTCTTTGTTTCACAAAATATAGATGAAAATCCATCCATAGATTTCACAGTTTTCACAAAACTTGTTCTAAAGTTGTTAAACTTTTTGGTCTGAACTGATACGTTTCGTAAACTTGAAAACAATCAGCTGATCGCGATTTCAGATGTCTTCACTGCATATTCTTAAGACAAGAAATTTGAGAACTGATCAAAAACTTTTGGAATGCAAAACAGCTTTAATCCAAGACCATACTACATCAAAAGTTTGGTAGGATGGTAACGTTCTGAGTACGAAAGTATTTTCTGCAGGACAAGCAAGTCACCTTCTGGAGAAGACGAAGATTAATAATGTAGAACCAGGATCAGTTGTGATGAATCACACTTTATTATAGCAAAAGAGTCGAAAAATTGCCAGCATGAGCATGGAGGAAAGCATATTAAGAAGTGCTTAAAACCAAAAAATAACAGAGACTATGCTAGAATTTTTCATTCTGAAGAACTGTTCATGAAAGTAAGTCTAGAACGCTAAATTGTATTCTGACTCAAATTTTCATTATAAGAAAAGATTTTCCTTAATAACATTTTGTCGTATCTCATAGACTCATAGACACTTCTGTTTCCAAAGCTTACTTGATTTGTTCCACAAACAATGAGAACTGAGTCCGAGAAAACCATGTTGTTCTTCTTAGAGATAATAGAGATGATGCAAAAAAAAATAAAAAAGGAGCAAAGATTAGCACAGCTTTTGTATACATGTGGAATGGAGCAAAGTAAAAACATGTTGTGTCGAATAACTTTTAAATGGTGTTGGCTTTTTGTGGTTACAGAAGAATAACCCCAAAGAAACCTTTGAAAATAAATTACCCACTGCCAGTAGAATAAAAAAATAAACAGATCAAAGGAGTTTCCAAAGACATAATTAAATAGTTTTATACTAGTTTTCAATTAAAGGTGGAGAACGATCCCTGGTAATACACCAGTTCTATGTCCCCCAAAGAAAATCATTTATTTTCGACGCAGGAACAGATTTAGAACGCCACGCTGTGACTGAGGTCTTACTTTACCTTTGTCTAACTATTGCGGGTGCTAAATTCAGTCGAGAAAAGCCATTTTTCATTACCAAAAAAACAATGTAGTCTGTCTTCCAGCCGTTTTCGAGGTTACACCTCGATGAGAAATGCGTACTGCATACTGCCTTTCGTCGATAATTTGTTAGGGATTCATTCCTGCTGCTAATACCAGCAGGAACGATGATTAGTTAACCGTTCAATAATTATATTCCTAAAATTTTTGCTCTCTATTTACTGTAAAATATACAGGATGCTTTTAACCTATACGTAGAAACTTGTAAAGTTAGCAAGTAAGGTAAACAATTTTTTATATATTTTTAGGTATTAATAATATTGCGTGAAACTAACTACTCAGTGGACAAAACCCCATAAGGTAAACAAGTCAGGACATTACTTTTGTGGTCCTATTCGAGTTTATTTTCACGTTTTGAGAAAAAAAAACTGTTAAATTTACTCAAAAACTGTTAAGTTATTGACGGTTATATATGGCGAACCCAAACACTACTTCAATATTCCATTACTATTTTAGTTCAACGTACTTATTCAATCCACTTTGTTGATTCTAATAACTGAAATAAAGATTTCAAACAACAATTACGAAACTTTTCTATATAAACATCATATTACTATATAGTTTTACACTCAATAAGGTTAAATTTTATGTTTCTCTTTCTCAATTCTTAAATATTATAGTGCACGCCAATATTCTTGGCAGGATAAAAGACGTTTGATTTGCTGGGTCGAGAAGGGCTTTCTCTCTTCACCCTCATTATTGGGCTATAGGACTATATGGCCGGACGCCTTGTAGAGGTGCCCCCCCCCATTGAGCTAGAAAGAAACCGAGTCCAGTTTTGGATTCTCCAGGGTCGATATAGTACCCGAGAATTATTTCAGAATTTTCTGAGCCCTTGAACTTCTCGGAAAAAATCAAAAGAAAATTTTACGAAAAATTTTAAAAATAAATTTGCGATTTTATTTTTGGAGCGCTGAATACGCTGGTGTAGTCCGTTTTCCTGTAGGAGGCCCCGTTGCCGAGAAAAAAATAATAGTACCGGAGAATTATTTCAGAATTTTCTGAGCCCTTGAACTTGTCGGAAAAAATCAAAGGACCCCCCCCCCCCCTTAAACAATTTTACGAAAATTTTCAAAAATAAATTTGCGATTTAAGGACGGCCCTGTAGGTAATTTGGGGCGCTGAATACGCTGGTGTAGTCCGTTTTCCTGTAGGAGGCTGCGTTGCCGAGAAAATATTAATATCTCGAAAACTACGAGAGCTAGAAAGAAACCGAGTCCAGTTTTAGATTCCTCAGGGTCGATATAGTACTGGAGAATTACTTCAGAATTTTCTGAGCCCTTACACTTGTTGGAAAAAATCAAAAGACCCCCCTTTGAAAATTTTACGAAAAATTTAAAAAATAAATTTGCGAATTAAGAAAGGCCCTGTGGGTAATTTGGGGCGCTGAACACGCTGGTGTAGTCCGTTTTGCTGTAGGAGGCTCCGTTGGCGAGAAAAAATTAATATCTCGAAAACTACGAGAGCTAGAAAGAAACCGAGTCCAGTTTTGGATTCCTCAGGGTCGATATAGTACCGGAGAATTATTTCAGAATTTTCTGAGCCCTTGAACTTGTTGGAAAAATAGAAAGAACATTTCACAAAAGTACAAATAACGGTAATGACTCTCGTTTACACCAAAATTCAGTGGCTGCAGATCATCTTTATGTCTAAAGACTTCCCCAAAGGTATCATCCGAGAACGTAAAGCTTTTTTACGTGTGGTGCAGCAAGTTACTGGTAATTTGCGGCTGAGACCTGGCAATATGGAAGAGCACTTAGGCACTTTTACTGTGGAATATATATATACTGACACACGCTCTCCCATGCGACCTGTCCCATTTCTTCGACCAAAACGGAAGCTTTTCAACAGGTTGTAACTTCTAAATGAATAAAGGTAGAATAACGGTTAAAAAATGTAAAAAGCTGTCTAGTAGAACATTGTACATTCTATCACGAACATTCTGTATCTCACGTTAATAACACGAACGTTACACGAGGTACCCCCACTACTAAGCGCAATATCCTATAAATTAATAATTGAACAGTATTTAAGTAAATAATAAATTCGAATTTGCCGGTGTTATTTCAATTTAAGTTTATAACAAAGCGTTGCAAATAAAACAGTATATAAAACCTTTGATGTCATTATTGGTTAAACCATAATTTTTGTTTCGAATTTAAGCGTCTTCCCCTTTTTAATAGCTTATATTTAATTACAATAAATCAGTCAATGATGCTTATTCGAACCAGTAAGCTTTTAATATAGCTAATTAATAATGCAATAAAACTAGCTTCTTGATATAGTCAATACCATGGAAGTATCTATCCTTCAAAGTGGAATTAAATAAATTAATAAACAAGTAGTAGCTTAATTCCCCAAAACTTCTGACTTGCCGCCCTTTCGCCACCTTACTGTAAGTTAATAACCTCGTTCGAGTCGATCCGCTTGAATTCGCGGGAGAAGCAGCTCGGAATTATAAATTTGAATACGAGGGAGATTCCGTAAATTCTACACGGGGTGCTTGTTATCTTAAAACAGTTCGGCTATAGATCTGTAACTAAGAATCAATACAGTCTCATTATGTCAACAGAACGGTGAAAGTTTCACTAAGTTATTTGGGATCTAACATTTTAGAGTCGGTGTACCGAATATTGAATGTTATTTATTTTCTTTAGTGCTGGAGTATTATCTAAAAAAAGTCATTGAATCTTTCTTGGATTAAATATTTCATGTTGAAGCACGCACTTGCAACATACTTTTGTTTAAAAAATGCTGCTTTCCACCACATCATTCACCCTAATACAACCGTAACTTGAATTAATTACGTTGAAATCACTAAATCTACTACCATATAGCAAAACTAACTCCAATTTATGTTAGTTATTTTAAAAATAAATTTGCGATTTAAGAACGGCTCTGTACGTATTTTGGGGCGCTGAACACGCTGATGGTCCGATTTTGTGTAAGAGGCTCCGTTGGCGAGAAAAAAATAAAATCTCGAAAACTACGAGAGCCAGTTTTGGAATTCTCAGCGTCGATATAGCACTGGTGAATTTTCTAGCATTAATGTATGACCCATTCTTTAGTAAACACCCTGTATGTACGTATAATTCACGAATTTCCTCAAACACATTACTATTATTGTTACTATTATCTACCACTTGCCATTTACATTATTAGGTGTGCTAATTAACGGAAGATCTCTCATGTAGCTATGCAAATGTCATGCAGAAATTCATCTGACCACGAACTAACAATTACGAACTCGAATTTAAACTGTTAGAGCTTCACACAAGTCCTGACACAAATATCGAAACAATTTGCCGACGAACACAACTTGTAAAATTTATAAAATCAACCTGGTAGTTGCAATCTGACACGTGCATGCACTGAAGTTTGTAACAGTTTATAATTATTCATTTGTGAATCCCACGTGTAATGTAACGTACAGAGTGTAATTTTGTTACAGGACGGCAAACTACAGCAGCCTCTTGAACGGGATCCACATTAAGTCACCTCCAATACGGGAAACAACGGCAATTTGGAGATTCAACCAACACAAACGTCCCAAAAATTTGATAAGAGAGTTTGCTTCGTGCAACGGAACAAATTACCCAACTGTATTGCTATCCTGCAAAAACTATAGTAAGTCTAACTGTAATCATTACGCTACCCAAATGTCTCGCATATTATATAAAATGTTACGTCAAGCGCTTAAGGCTTTGATCAATTACATGAGCACAGGGTAGTTCACAAGAGTGTTAAGATAGTGTTAAACATACAAGATTATTTTAGCTTTGTTTTAAATGTTCCAACGCATGCGTCTACATCGTCTTAATCCAGTAATGGTCGGCTTGTCTATACAATCATGTGCGTTATAGACATTATAGTTTGTAGTGCAGTTGAAATTAAAGTAGTATCAGACATTTCAAGTGTATGTACGGTTTTGCTATTTGCAAAATAGTGCTTACATCAATATTATCAGGAAACACATAAACATAGTGTTTCATGCTTCATGCTATACTTAAAAATATGCCTCATATACATATATTAATTTTTCTCTTTCACCAACTGTTTCATGCTTTAATAATTTCTATATTAATAATGCAATAGCACTGCTAACTTATACAGTAGTAATGCACCCCATTTTTTTGTATCAAAAACAATTTTGCAAGTTTAACCACCCTGTATCTTTTTTACGTCACGCCTTAAAATTCACCAAAGAATAAGAGGTTTCGTTTTTGGTCACCATTTGTAAATCGCCCTATATATTAAAACAAAGTGCAATCCAATTTTTATTTAGATCCTTTCTTGTTTTTTCTCATATGAGAATTGAGGTTATAGTTACCATCACCATATCAAATGCTTCGTTTGTTTTTTTATTGAAAACTAAAAAATGTGCAGATCAATCGGAAATAATATACGATGACATCAGTGCAGATGACTGACAATAAATAAAGCGTAACGAAAGGTTGAATTTGAAAATGAAAAATTGTTTTTATCAGTAAAAACCGAACATAACAAGCGTTTGTGAATGATTACTTTTTTATTCAACCTTTTCCGCGTTATTTTTTATTCCTATTTTAAAAGCGAATTTCTCAACAATAGATATAAAGGACGCAGTTATATAAAGGAGAGAAAGTCTTTCAAATGAAATGATGAGGTAAGACAGTTGAAGTAATATACGAAACGATTGATCGAAAATTAAGGAAAACGAAAAAATATTCGAGCGCCTTGAACATTCAGAGTATTATAAAACTCGACAACACAAACTGCCTTTGTTCGTAATTCAATAAAAATAATATTTCAAAAACCTTTGTATGCGAGTTATGTATGTACAATCGTTTGTAATAATAATGACACTTTTTAAAATGAATTTTGCGATTTGTTTTGAACTGCTGACGTATTTGTAATGAAATCAACGTTCAACTTTTAACATTAATTCTTAGTTGTCTCACTCACCAATAGAGATCTAATGACATTTCTACTCAGAACTTCAAGAACTTCAAAAATTATTTTCAAGTAGTGTCATTATTGTTGGGAAAGCATGTCAAAGTCTCTGTGAATTGGGAAATTGTATGATTTTTCCAGATACGTGCGTTATTTTAATCGAAATGGCGACAATTTCGTGGAAAAATAAGCCTAAAAACGACAGCGTGCTTTAGTTGCAGTGTGCTTTAGTTCATATCTATATATGATTTCTATGCTTACAATACCGTAAGGTCACCACATCACCACTAATAATTATCGCATTACCTACAAAGTATTAACACCATGTAATATTAATTGAAAAGGTGTACCTAGCCTTACTTACGACTTTTCCGTTGTTTTATTATTTGTTCAGGATAAGGCTTCTCCTGTAGTGAAAACGCCAATACGCTCGAACAGATTTCTCTCACATTGTAAGCCTGTTCGAGCGAATATTTTCGTACACACTAAGGTCCGAACAATCGATCATACGCACACGTCCCTTCACTAAGCATATCCATTGTATCTGCATAGATCTAACAAGGAAACTATCGCACAGTGGTACATAATAATTAATTATTTTACAAAGAATACGGTCATTTGGTCAAACCACAAATTACACTGTTTATCTAATTTTTATAAAGCATTTATGATGTATGGTCAACTCAGAAAATTTGAAGTCGATCTGACTAGTAGGCCAAATTGGAATTTAACGCTCGTGAGCTGTGACATCATTGCCTCCTATAGCTTCTGGGTACTCGTCCACAATTATAATTATATTGTAAATCTTATTATATGACACATATTTATTTGTTTTGGGTCTAAGAAGTATGTCACGCTTTAAATTATAATTTTCTTCGGATCGCATTAAATTTACAAAATCATTAAGAAAATGTAATAAAAAAATGCTAAATAATGCTTTAGGTGCTTCAAATCAATTAATGTCAGAAGAAAACAAAATATGACAAGTCAACAATATGTAAAGTAATGTAAAGTCAATTAAGTGCAATCCTGGTGCATTATTTTGGGAGGGGGGAGTATAATCTTATGGTAATCCAAGGGCTGATTAATTTTTTATGTGAAGTGAAGGGAAAACTCAGAGATAATCAGAAGGGTCTTAAGATATGCGATACATCTGGGTAGCGGCGTTCACAGTTTGCTAATCGAAGCATTTCAGTGTGCGGCAAGGCTCGAGAGAGTTACGACGCCGACAGGCGTCGAAGTCGAGCAAGAATAGTTGGAGGAGTTCGATCCAAACCGGGGGACTGGCCTTTCCTCGCCGCTCTGCTAGGAGGCCCTGAAGAAATATTTTATTGTGCAGGCGTTCTAATAGCTGATCAATGGGTGCTCACAGCGTCGCACTGCGTTGGAAAGTAAGTCCCTTTTGTGTTAGATTAATACGCGCAAATCCATTTCCCACTACGGCCATATTTAATCGAAAACTTTCTCGAATTGCTTAAACTTCCTGGGCACAACACTGGCTTCTGAAACCAACAAGGGCTCCATGATGTGGTATCCCGGAAGCATTTCAAAATCGATTAAAACTTTAAAAGAAATACATCAAACGGTTTTGATGCTCTACATCAAAAATTGTTGCTAGATATGGAAAAAGTATTATTCCTTCTATTTCTTAAGGGTTACAAAGGTTCAAAACTAACAGAAAAAAGCAATAATGCTTGTAATCCGTTGACAGTTTTGTTAGCAGTTTTCTTTGTCAAATATTCGAAAGGACCTACACATATACAGGTTGTCAAATTGTGAACTGCATCGATCGTTATTTGGGAAAATACTGACAAATTTGACACACACAAAGAACGCTAGTATCTAGTGTTGGCTGAGACAAGAAAGCAAAAGTCATGTCTAATCTTGCAAAACAATATGTAAAGTTACTATTATTATTATGTCTTGTATAGAAGCGACTAGATACATAATAAGTAATAAATTATGAACGAAATAGGCGAACCCGAAGGCTACGTGAACTTGGCACTCGACTTTTAAAAATTCAATTTTTTCTTTGTGATTCTTATAGATTATCGTTTGCAGTAACTATCATTTCGTTTGTACTTTCGCCAAATCTAATGTAGTCAGTATACTTCAAGCGGAGAATAAATAATCGTTTGTAGTTGTTTGTAGTAACTCTGATTTCGCTTGTAGTTACTCCACTTTGGATTTCGAAGAACTACAAACGAAATGAAGGTTACTACAAACGAAACGAAGGTTACTACAAACGAAACGAAGGTTACTACAAACGAAATGAAGGTTACTACAAACAACTACAAACGAGTATTTAACCTTCATTTGAAGTATAGTGACTGTACTTTTGATTTCGAGGAACTACAAAGGGTTACTACAAAGGAACTACAAACCGAGCTACAAACAACTGTTTAGCCTCTGGTTAAAGTATAGTGATTCTACAAGGAACTACAAACGAAATGAAGGTTACTACAAACGATTTTGTAGCCTTCGGATGAAGTATATTTTCTAGTAGGTTAAATCTAGTCAAATTATCCTATTTTCTTTTTCAAAATTGCCACCTCTGCCGTAGCAATATTGGTTGTCTCACTTTTTTAAAATCTTGTCTTCCAATTCAAGTAGTCAAGTCTTGTTTTGTAAGAGAATACTTTTTCAAATTTGGCAAGATTTATTATCTCAGCCAACACTAGCCAATCAATCTATAATGAAGTCAAAAGCATGTGATCTAGTTGATTAAAATTAGCAGGAAATTGATATTTGCAAGAAATTACTTTACGAAAAATTGTTACTCCTTGCTTGTATCTATATATTTGTCGCAACGCTTACCCTCTGTATGTCGCGAATATGGCAATAACCCAGCACAAAATTTGTTGTGAAATAAAAGCTAATAGTTACCCTTTGTAATAAAAAACCAATTTTCGTCGGTGGTTGTACAGCTTTAGAGTACGCCATTAACCGATCACACCAGCTAATAAAACTTACTCAATTTTCAGCCACTCGGATGTTTCCGGTTGGACGATTCAACTGGGAATAACGCGCAGGCATGCGCACTCCTTCTACGGGCAAAAAATGAAAGTTAAGCGAGTGGTTCCACATCCCATGTACAACCTAGGCGTAGCACACGACAATGACGTGGCGTTATTCCAGGTAAGTCTGGATTTACATAAAAAAAGGCGCAGGAAATTAAACATGCTTTATCAACCGGAAAAGTATTTCAGAACAAAACTCAAAAATCGTATTCAAATACAAAGAATATTAAACTAACCGAAGAAATTGCGTGGACGAGATGAGTTTCAAAGGAAAACCAAACGCATTTGATGAAATATGGATTTCCAAGAATTGCCAAACAGAAAATAGATACTAAACGGATTTACCCAGATAACATATGAAAAGGGCCTGGGTAACATTTTTCTATGTCAATCTATGTATAAATGCCACAAAACAAACTTGATGAAAATGTTCATTAATATCACGAAATTAGATATACATTATATTAAAAGAACGTGACTAACACATCATACAAGGTGATTAAGAACTTATCTAAAAAAAAATGTTTGAATGTACAGGTGACTCTTACAATTTTGTAAAAATAAAATAAAAAATGATTTAAAAATACACTGGCACTGGAAACTGGTCCACTGTAAAACCTGATAAAACGTATAATCGGCGACCGAACAAAAAAAATGAAAGAAATTCCCAAGGAAAGAAATAAATTACATTTGACACCTATTTTTATACAGCAAATTCAACTACTTTTGTCGCAATTGTTATTCATTATTAATAGAATTAATTTATGGTTTTAATTAGTAAAATAGCCCTTTTTACCCAGTTTCTACAAACTAACACAAATGTTTCTGCTTCTTGTCCGTTTTGAACTTGTAAGTCATTGGCAGCAGCTATGCTCATTTTTTAAATATCCCCACAAAAATAAGTCCAAATCCACCGGTCCTCCTCGTCCAACACCTTGTTATTAATGCTTGTACATGGTACGAATATAATTGAGCCTCGTGTATGATACGCCACACTGCTGCAATATGCCGTGGACGACCGTTGTAAAAGTAGCTGCATTTGGAACATCGTTCTGCTAAACCATTTTCGCTTCCCCATAAATTAAAACGATATCTATCAACTGCGATTTGCTATAGACGTAAGCCATTTTTGATATATGCAAAACTAATGTAAATACAAAAAGTTAATACGATAAGTAATCAGATTTTTCTTAAGTTTTATTGGGTTTTTGCCACACTTCTGAAAAATAATAAAAATTAATTAAATAAGCCCTTGCGCCAAACGGAACAGTCAAGGGTTATTTTTGAAACTAAGTTTGCCTAACCAAAAAATCTCACACTGAAAAAAGCAGATAAGTAAAAAATAACAAAAATCACATCACTATCGCGCACTTCCGTAATATTGACGTTTCGAAAAACTCTCTGTTTTCGTTTTCAAAATAGTAGTAAAATATTAAACCGTTTGTCAAGTTTGACAGTTTAAAATTTGTTTTTGTAATCAGATATTTGAAATCGCCTATCTAGAGCTACAGTAGCCCAGCGATGTAAAGGTTGAAACTACTAATTTTTCTCTCGAAATCTATAAGGTTTTTATAAAAATTTTGTCCACTCCATTTTTCATGACGCATCTATTCCCAAATTATTTTAGATAAGTAGAATCACCCTGTATTATACTTCCAGTTAGTTTAAAGAAAAACTAGAAAATTAATTTATTTATTTACTCCAAGTAACTTCCAAACAAAACATAACGAAAATTAACAAACAGTTTAAATGTAAATCATATTCTGCATATAGCAGGAAATGAAGGAAATGACCAAAAACATCGTCACAATCATAATGATATTCTTCAGAGAACTATATTCTGGATCAATAAAGGTCCACACTCTAGAAATTTGCCTTACTAGAGTGTACAAAATAAACAAAACGAATATGAAGATATTTTCGTTCAGAAAGAAAAATGCTTTCAGGACTTTGAAGATGTCGCTAAAGTTATCAAAGCTAAAAAATGGCGCATCCAAAATTTTAAGTAAATCCTTGTTGTATTCAAGTTCGCTCCAACGGTACTGCTGGTGAATAGCTTCTATGATGATATGAATCCTTTCTCTGACCAAATACAGCTTGCTTCTAGCAATATTCTTGTACACCCTAAAAAAATAAATCGTTAATATTTTAAAACTTCCAATTTACAGACTATTTTTTATCGTAGAACGTCTAAATGTTATTGGAGATAGCTTAAAGCAACAGTTTCACAAAGCATTCAACTGTAAACTACACCTTTCCACGGCATCATTCACGGACATATTCGCGTATAAGATTTTATATTATACATCGGTATGTGTTGAAGTACAATCAAGAAATCATTAGGTATCATAATTTAAAATCAGAGGAACAACGATAAGAACTTACTGGGTGTGCGGATAAATACGCATCTAACTGTTATCTGAAAGTTCTCCAGCTATAAATATAACAATCAGACGCAGTTGTCTAGAAGTGCTTTAAGTTTCTAGGATTTTTTACTACCTATAATCTCATTTTAGACATACTATTTACAAAATAAAGAAAAAAGATAGAAAGCACAAGTAGAGATTTTGTTTTTATATACTAAAACTAGTTGTTACTATTACGTTACTATTAACTATAAGTTCCTTGAGTTTTTAACAACCTGCTACCCGCGGAAGCTTACAGGTTTCCTCAAATACACCGAAATGGAAGGGAAAGGTATGAATCCGACTTCAACTTTGACCTTTTGAGCAAAAAATATCTGTCAACTTAGCAAATACTTTTTTATCTGTATTATAATTTAACTCAAATCGTTTAGGGAATTAAAACGAACGGAAAGCCTTACAAAATTATCGACACAACAGAAATGTGTGTTATTAACTTTTACAATCGTCTTGGATAAACTTTTCTTCATCTACTTCCAATAACAAGTTGTTATTATGAGTTTCCAAACACCATCCCATATTCGATTGAATACAAAACTACTTAATTTTAAGAAAATAAAAGAAGTACTTACGGTATGGCATACTTGATAATTAGTCCTAACCTCCACTCTAGCTCTTTAACAGTCAGAGAACCGTAGTACATTTTTTGCCCCAAAATCCTGTACTTCTTGACATCTTTCTTGGTCCACTTGTATTTAAGTCCCCTTCTTTTTACTTCCATATGAACGTCTTGCGCGATTTTCAAATAGATGAACAGATCATCCTCGTCTTGGAAATAATTCAACCATCTAAACATCCAAATTACCACAGAATAATTTAAACTACAAAATAACTTACCTCAGACCAGTGTAGAAAAGTTCCAGCAATTCTTCATCGGTTATCTCCTTCAAATCTCGTATAAACGCATTTCGAAACGGTGTAAAAGGGCTGTGTAACATTTTTTTACTTGACGTACATCTACAAATTTTGAAATAGACACTGACAGTTCTAGATGTGACGTTTAAGGCTTGTTGGCAATTCCACCACGGTAAATACAGTATCCGCAATTTGACGTTTAAGGCCTATTTGCAATTCCACTAAGGTAATATAACGAGGCAATTTGATACTGTCAACATGTACATGAAGCTCTGTTTTAGCTGGAGTATCTGTCGAGGAAGAAGTTTCCTGTATTATTGACATATATACTGAAACAGTATAAAGTTTATTGCGGTAGATTATGTAATTATGTATAAAATTGCCAGTGTTTTAGAGTAAATTTCACTACATTCATACTTTCTTGTATATAGGGTGAGCATTAATTAAAACAAGATTTAATAGTTTTTATTAGAAGAAATCAAAAGTGAGTAGTACACTTTCTCTTTAAAACTTAATGTTAGTCTATAAACTATAATATAAACTATAAAAGTGAGTGACCCTCAATGAACACTTTGTAGTGTTTCAATTTACTTGAACTCATTGTCAAAGAAGACCAACAATGCACCTAAATCAGGTACAAAATTTGGCTTTTCCAAGTTAAAGTAATTCGGAGATATTAAATTTTTTTCGAAATATTTGGCCCCACTTGGCATGTTTAATTAAATTGTATACATAAGTAGATACCCATATGATCCTATTACATCATCGTCCACAGTCCAAACATATTCTTACATCATTAGACTACGATTACACTTGGTCATTCTTAACCTACACACATAAACTTATAGCTGATGACAAATAATGACAAATAGTGAAAAAAATTGTAGTTAAATATTTTTAGTTTCGGAAGTTTACAAGTGTTTCGTTTTCGCTTACACGTATTCTTAATGATGATATTATAATCCCGGTATAGATTTTGTAGGGATATAACACGAATATCTTGGTGTCCCTCATTTTAATATAATTTTAATTTGTTTGTAGCTTTCTTCGAGAGTGACGTTTCATGAGCATCTTCTGCCAGTGTGTCTGCCGCCCCCAAATAAAGAACTGAGACCTGGGACGAAATGCACTGTAATCGGCTGGGGGAAGAAGGAGGACACGGGAAGTAAGTAACGAGATTAACTAAAAGCAAAATTTCTTGACAGCCCGTGTCTCTAAACTTACGAAATGTTTCTTTTCACTTACCATTTAAATTATTATTCTCCGAGCGAATTTGATTTGAATAACGAGTTCTGCACCTGTTAACAATTATCTTATTATACTAAAACAAGTTGAGATTTGTAAAGGGATTATTCGAATATCGCGAGCTACTTTATTTCTAATTAATGCTATTTATACAAAACTTTTAAACTTGCTTCAAACGCTCAAACTAAATTCAATAAAGCCGATCGGACTCTGGAAAGGGCTTCAATTAAAAGAATAAAATAGGGTACTAACAAATTTACGATAAGTCCCAGCTCAAATAAAAGTTTATTGGTTCAGGGAAAGGTAAATATATTATTTTGTGTTGCGTCCAGAATTCCTGTATACAAATATTGCTTGTACTACATTTTGGATACAAATTTACGTTTCCAAGATTAATTTACTTCATAAAATTACCGTGTTTACAGGCCTGGAGTAAGATACAGAGTATACAACCCCCAAGTTAACTTTAATCAAATTAAATTATTTTTAAAAGTGCTCTTACTTACCCCCTGACAATTTTTTTAGGACGCATATGATCATTGCATATGTTTAAACACAGGAAATTTTGTGGTTTAATATTATTTATACAGGGTGATTAAGAACTTATCTAAAAAAAATTTTTTAATGTACTTATAAATACAATTTTGTAAAAACAAAATCAACTTCCGCACGGCACTGGAAACTGGTCCACTGTAAAACCTGATAAGGCGTATAACCGGCGACCGGACAAAAAACTGAAAGAAATTCCCAAGGAAAGAAATAAATAACATTTTAAAACTATTTTTATACAGCAAATTCAACTGCTTTTGCTGCAATTGTTATTAATTATTAATGCAATTAATTTATGTTTAGATGATTCAAACTGTGAGAATTTTTTTTTAAAAGCTCGCTATATTACATCGATTCTATATTTTTCTATTAATTTCAATAATTCCTCTAATTGGCACTTAAAACTCTTTATCTATAATGACACAAATTAGCTTCTATCCGCGATTTTAACTATCAGACAGTCTAGAGAGAAATTTATTTTATTTCAAAGTTCATCCCAACATTTTCTTACTGGCTTAAAGTTTTGAAAGGTCAATCTTTATCATCCGACAACAGAGCACCGTGCGAAGGCAATTCTTGGAACTATTGTCAATCAATAAATTTGACATCAGTTGAAGGTAATTATCTACATAACGCTACAAATAACCAACCATAGTTTAATTAGAACTTCATTATGACGATCACGGAAGGTGTCGATTTGTCCGTAATTAACCGACTACAACTATGCTCCTTGCCGAGTTCATAATAGAAATAATTTCGTATGTTTTAAACATTCATCTTCAGAAGGAATAGGCAACCTGATAGCATATCATCTCATTCGAATGTTTTTTAATATGATACTCGTTAGAGATCATCGCAAGTGCAAATAACACGCACCTTCAAATTGAACCAATGCAAACATAGTTAACATTGACAGAGCTGATACGACACTGATGTTTGCATTTGTTTAATTAGATGCGTAAGTGGGACTAGGTCATCGCGATTCAAGGCATAGGCTTAGACACGGCGTGGCCATGATTCACATAATTTTCCGTGCTACTCATATCTGCTTCATGACGTCTATTCACAGATAACTTATACTTTCACATTAAAACGGTACAAAGACTAACTTTGTTTCAGTGTCCGAATATGAACCGGAAGTCAACGAAGTTGTAGTTCCAGTACTCAATCGGGATCTTTGCAATATGTGGCTTGAGAATCGTGAGCTGAATGTCACCGAGGGTATGATTTGCGCGGGATATAAGGAAGGAGGGAAGGATGCTTGTCAGGTGAGTTTATTTTAACCTTGAGTCACATGATTTTGATAGTTGTCGCTTCTTACAACGGAATTGGCACAGTTTGTACAAGGTATCTACGAATTTTTTAGAAGGGAGGAGTTAAAGCATTGTACACTAGATGTGACCTTAAGCATTTATACCCAACAAGCCGAAAATTTAGAAAGTGACTCATGTTATCAACCCGCTCACAATTTATAGCAGCCGACACAAAGAAACATACATGCAGCCCGTATATTTTTTCTAAAAAATCGCGTGTCTGTGAGAGCGTATCCGATTACACAACCTCTGCTGCAACAAATACGCGTGCGCCAGATCGAAACATTTCTATTTCTATTGGTTGCGACGAAATAAACTGTTAATATGCTAGGTTCACTCGACGTCAACTTATTTTTAATAGTTTTGTGTACTTTGAACCCTTCTCAAGTGGCACGCCTAGGTAATCATGTCCCTTGCAACCCTCACCTCCCGTACTCATCTATGTGGTGTGGTGTGAATTAGTCACTCTCTATTATTTTCGGCCTTGGATAATTGATAATACAAAATAAAAAATTTAAATTTGTAAATAGCTATCAGGTTTATTATGTAACGCCTCGAAATTGGCGAAAACTGTTACATCACTGTTTCTACTGAAAACAACGGATGTTATGTAATACAATTATTTTTGTATATTCTTATATATCTGATTGCCTTCAAATTTAGTACGCCTATGGACTGTTACTCCTCGCACGCTTCGCCCGTCGTAGTAGCTCGCGATGAGTCACTCTCTAGACTTTCGGCGGTTGGTTATAGAGATTGTTACGTAAAATATTTCTGATTATACAGGGCGATTCTGGAGGGCCATTGCTCTGTCACGATCACGACAGCGATGACCCGGAGCGATGGTTTGTGGGGGGCATAGTAAGTTGGGGGATAAAATGCGCCCACCCCCATCTACCAGGAGTCTACGCTTACGTCCCCAAATACATTCCATGGATCCATTCCCAGATGCGGAAATACTCAGACTAGTATTCTTTATAGATAAACAAGTAAACTCAATTAATTTGACAATAATGAAACAAGATTGAAAGGTACAAATTATACAAGGTAAACTATGATTTTCTAAAGCATTTACATACCATGAGAATGCTTACAAATGTTATGTAGACGCATTTGTTATATTGTGGTAAAGCAGATTTTTTCCCTGCCACAAACCTGAGCTACGCACAATATCTAGATTGATCCTTTAATAGTGATATCTCGTGACAATTCACCTAGTGTTCGAGCGGACCGCTACATGTGATCTGAATTTTACAGCTGTAACATATACACAATTGTGACAAATTTTATCAGACCGAATTTGCTTCGCTACATACCCTTACGGTCTTAGTCGCTTCCACAACATCCCGCGATGATGCTACTTAAAATATCATCAGTAATTAAACGAGGCAACTTTTCCCGAGCTGAAGCTGAAATATAGCAAATGTTTCCCACTTACACTAATCTTTATTTCCACCGGCTTTGATAAACTTAAAGGTATGTATATTCGAGTAGATTTAGACGTATAGTTAATGTGTCGATGTCAAAAATACCGCTTTATTTGTATTTTCGAGGCTAACTACGATGTGACTACTTTTATGCTGTACAGGGTGGTTGCAACATTGCCTTCCCTGCCTTTTTCCCTCCCGAATACAAAGAAATTTGTAAGAATTAAATTTTTAGGATTTTTTTACACCAGTCAACTGAACCCCGCATATATAAGGTGGCCGGAAAGTAATGAGACCCAGCTTAAACATAGCTTCCTATGATCAAATATAATTGATTTAGACAAACTTAGCTTAGTTCAAAAGTGCCACGTTTAGAAGTTACAGGGCTTCAAAGAAAAAAAAATGGTTTTTTTGTTATGAGCATAATTAAGAAACGAACCGTCCAATCATGTTCAAATTTGGTACAGTTATATTTTAGATAAGTACAAGCATTGTGAAGTAGTAGTAAGTAGTGCCGCATATCGCAGAGGGCGCTCTTGGCAGTTTTTTTGCAACTAATTTTTATTGTTGCTCCTATTCTGATACGCTTGACTGAAAATTATGATGGGGAAATTAATTTTGCATAGAAAAGCTATACTTGTTCCATATTGATAAAATGCACTGTTTTCGGTTGAAAATTTCCGCACATTAAAATAGAAATAAATTTTCTAATTGGATCAAGTTACCACTTGTCAAACTATTGGTACGCTTAACAATTTAATGGAGGAGCTGCAGAAAGAAGGTACAGTTAACAGGGAACAGGTATAGCTTTTCTAAGCAAAATTAATTTCTTTTCCGTCAAGCGTATCAGAAAAGGACCTACAAAAAAGGTACGATATGAGTTTCAAATGAACTGCCAAGAGCGCCCCCTACGATATGCAGCACTTCTTATCTATCTTATCTAAAATATAATTGTATCAAATTTCAAGCCCTGTAACTTCTAAATGAAGCACTTTTGGACTAAGCTAAGTTTGTCTAAATCGGTTCTATATGATCACAGGAAGCTATGTTTAAGCTGGGTCCCATTACTTTCCGGACACTCTGTATATACATTAAAATAGTATTATACGCAATTTAATTTAAGTTTAATCAACAATGTTTACTGAAAAAATAAGTGTTTCTATAACAATTTTGAATGGTTAATAATTTAACTGCAAATTAAATAACAATTGAATTGCATATTTTGTAATTCCTAGATTTTAGAGGCTATTCATGAAAATCGAGTCCCAGTTTCACGATTTCAATGCATTCCCAGTCTACTTTAGTAATCACCAAAACTGAACGATATGATTTTAAAACGTTAACTTTCTCAATCAAACAGATTCTTTAATTCATGGAATTCCCAGCCTACTTTGGTAATCATCAAAACGGAACGATATGATTTTAAAATGTTAACTTTCTCAATCAAACAGATTCTTTGGTGACTAAATTTTATCTTGCACGACGGAACTCTTTCGCGAACATTCCAGAGGGGTACATCCATTTTTCTCTAGGGGTCATAATTTTCATTAATAATTAGAGAAATCTATATCGTCCTGCTTTAGTGATAGTAATTAAATATTAAAACTATCTGGATATACAAGAATGGTATAACCAAATAAAACAGTGGAAATTATATAAACTTTGATATAAGAGCTAGCTTAACATTTACGGTGATTAGATTTAAAATACTTTCAAGTATAACACAAAAATTATAAATAAACTGATATTGCTTGCTTGCAAATGACATAACAATACTGATAAAGCTGATAAGACGTTGAAAAGTAATGTTTTATCTGCTCTAGCAAAATTGTCATGTCTTTTCGGAACACCCTGTATAAACAAGCCGAAATTTCGTGTCTGAACATTTCATTATAAAGTTTGAACAATGAAAAGCGTTGGAATTAATAAAATCATTTCGTAAACAGGTAAATTCGTTATATAGATACCCTTCTCAAAAGTTATACCTTTACAAAGTTCGAAAGATAGATATTTCTACCATGTTAAAGTTAAACAACATGTCACAATTTTGCTTTTTCCGAGTCAATAGCATCTCTAATTATTTGTCGAACAACAATATTCCGCTGTCAATAGAGTTAAAAGACTAAAACCGGGTTTGATTATTAGGAACAATTCCTAGAAAACTGTGCATGTGCCGATAACAAACTATTGTTAAGAGAATAAAGCAGTTATTAATTAGAAAACTAGGTCTGTATTTGACCCGTAGTATAGAAGCGATCTGAAATATAATTCACCAAAACTTATCTAAGCTGATCTTGTTCGATCCGTGAAAGATTTTAAACTCGATAGAAGGAAGTATTTAAAACTTCCAGGCAGGAAATATTGAAAGAATTTGTATGTCAAACCTCAACAATGCATTACCGCTTCTGTCAAATACTAAATTCGGTAGAAATATTAATAAAGGGAGAAATAAATTTAATAATGAATATCTATACCCTGTTAACAGTATTTTTATACACAGCGAACAAAGATAACGTTAAAGTGATAAGAAAATTTAAGAAAATATTTTTAACGATTATCTTTGTCGCTGTTTTAAATTGTGAATGTTACTTCTAGGTTTACTATATGTGAAAAAAGGCAGAAAATATCTTTTATATCATAAATAAGACATAGTTTTGTAGGTATTATCTTAGAACGTAACAACTATACAAATTTTTAAACTTATATAAGTTATATAACCGATTTTTCCGAAGGGTATGTGGCGGTAGAAAATAAGGTGTAAATTTTTCACTTATGCTGAAGGTTTCGAAAATTTGTTTAAGTAAGTAGTAGTGGAATGTGTAACTGTGTCAATTTAGCCCACACCAAAATGTAGGACATCGAGAAATTATCATTTCCCACGGAGAATTGTATCTTTTTTGGGTTTTCGCATCATAAAATATTCGAAACAGTAGTGCATTTATTAATATTAATAGATTTTTATAATTTTACAAATTTTTCCCAATATAACCCGTCCTTAATTAAATTAATTTGATATATTCTATAAAAATTAATAACTCTAGTTTCTAATTTCAGCACCACTCGAAGTGCGTTATTAATTTTTGGGTAAAATTGAAATTTTTATTTAATATAATTATTGGAGTGTTTATGTAATTATTTTCAATTATGTTACATCATAATTTTCGTCCTTGGAAATATAAAAGGTCCTTTTTTTCTCATTTGCTTCCCTTTTTAATACCGGATCATTCAAACCTGTCTTAAAATTTGTAAGACACGAAAATTAAATTTTAATTGATAGGAAAAATTTCTCTGGGCCTTGATGATTGCTCTACCGTTCCCGTAAAAATTCGGAACCTTCCGCAATGCTTTAAATATATTTTGTACCCTTAGAAAGAGAAGATATCATAGTTTTCTATAGATTTATAACGATGTTATCTAGTGTCTACTCTCCGCGCAAGTCATGAATTTTCCAGCTTGCGGCGAGGAAAACCCTTTTCTCTTGTTACCAACTGGTTTTACTTGCTGTCAACTAAACCCAGGGACGTTCTAGCCCATGTAATATGCCGTCTGTCAGCCAGGGTCCACGAAATCGTCATTACATCCCGACTGTATAAATACACTTCGGAAAAACTGTTCATACATTGCTCGTAACCGCAAAACCAATAAAGCACGTAATTTATCATGCTTTTCATTTATTTTTAATTGATATGTCAAGTTTCGTATCTCAAATCAAGGACCACTTGATAGCCGCTCCATTTTTTATTGTTTGCGGAATTCTGTTCGGAACGTTCAAAATATTATGAAATTATCCCTTCCTATACAGCACAAATATTATTTTGAATCAAGAAATACATTTATTTCGAACACAAGCTAACGATATTTTGTATGCTTGTATATGATATATTTGCATATACAAGAATAATTTAATGTAAAGAAAAATATATTTGAATCTAGAATTTTTTACAAAAAAATTAATTATGTGAATATGTTGCAATTTTGCAAAAAAGGAAAAATATGTATTATCGCAATAACATTCCTATACAAATAAAATTGCTAATCTAAGTAGGTGTTATAAAAATACAGAAACGTTACAGAAATTTTACAATGCAAAATAAAAAAGATATTGTAAAAGTACAAAAAAAAAGCAACGAAAATTTACAAATTACTATAAAATCGCATAGGAAATTTACAAAAATATAGTAAATATACAAAGCCACCTTTGCAATAGAATTTTGCAATAGTAAAAAAAGATTTTTGTGAAATTATTGGTAAAATGGGTAATAATATACTTCTTATTTTACAAGTAAAATTACAAATAAATAAATATTTTCAGTGTACTTATACATTTTTTTTGTGCTACTCCGATGCCAAAACAGATTTTCGAAAATCCTTTATACAGGGCGCTGTTTTTGTATCTCAGTAAATACGGTGGTTAGTTATTATTAAGTAGACCCTCCAACAATAAGCGCTGCAGTCACCGTTAGCATATCTACACTTCCCAATGAAACACTCTGTATACGCTTATTAAACATGCATAAGAATTAAACGTATATACTGATTCCAAATAATCATTGTTATCAACTTTAAACTCTTTAATATAAGTAAAAATATGTTTTCATTTGAAATCTATAAATATGCAACATTGAAGGTTAAGGTCGCCAATATTTACATCTACAGTTGAATTTTAAAAAATACATATTTTGAAAGATTTCTGTACCTAAAAATTTGTTGGTTAGACCGTTTTCTGCCGTTATATATTCGTTTTATTCGATACCTTTGAACATTCGCAGGTGGCATGAGAAAACATTCCTGTTATTTGCTGAACTCTATATTGTACAGTTCTTAAATGTCTAAAATTGCTTATAATTATAGAAAACGCTATTTCAAGAATACGGCGCTCTCACGAAATATTTATGTTGCCAGAACAACTTTTTTTAAATCAATTTGTATGTATGTTTTTATAACATGTAATTTAGATTAATGTTAGTAAAACTTCTGCGCATCGATTACAAATTTAATGACATAGAACGTTATGGACTTTCGGAGAAATGAAAAGGCACATTACATTAGCTAGAAGCTTCCAAAAAAAAATAGGTATATAATACTAAAAACTAAAACGTGTGGGCAATCACTAATCAAATACTTTTTACGGATTTCTAGATTGTGTTTTGTCATATCGGAATGCCATTAATAACGCTGAGAATTTTCATATCGACATCATCGTCTAATTTATGTGCAACCAAACGACAAAAATATCGGCTTGAGGACACGATGAAGTATTGATTGCTGGAGTATTACTTCACTCACTGGCATCTTCAAGTTGTAACTATACGTACATAGTAAATTTGTTTACTGTGAATCAGTATATTTATTGAATTACTTACAGTATTATACAAGGTTAATGGCTACGAAGTATAAATATTTTAAGGGAGGATAGAGAAAAATAAGAATCACCCTTCAAAAAATGTCCAAACTTATTTATAAAGCGAACAAAATTCGTTGTTATAATTGAAAATATGTGTGGTTAGGTTGTGAATTTGTGTTTACTTTCAGTCTTGAGTGCCTTTTTTCAATTTTAAACGTTTTATAGTCATTAAATAAAGGAATTTGTATCAGTTACAGATATTTTACTGTAATATAGCTGCTTTTCTAGGTTATTATATATTAGAATTGCTTTTCGATTTTCTTAAAATAAATGGGCATTTTATTTAACTGTGCGCGCAGTGGGTTTTGTTGATCTTGATAGTTTTGACAGTTTCGAACGAAGAAAGGATGCATTTGGGAACGTTGTAAAAAAACGGCCTCATGCTAGTCGATTCTCCGAAGGAAAAGAGGGGTTTTACCTATTTTTAAAAAATCGAGCTCTAGAATAGTAGTTAACCCTGTATAAATATTTAAAAAATACTTATTTTATTAACTATTATATTAATAAAAACGATTAGCTCAGAATTAGTGAATTGTTTGTGCGAAGAGGCGGTATATAATTACCCAGTATCCTCACTATGGTTAGTCATTTATTTATTATATAACGCGGGTTTGAAAAAATACGACATAATTTTAGCTAATTTGATTCTAGTCATGTCATGTCATCCCTTATAATAAGTTGGGAAGAGTTGTTAAGATGTTATCTATTATAATATTATTATACCGTCCTATTGACGAATCTAAATAATTTTATTTGTTGCTTCGTTATATTTCAAACAATTATAGTGTAATGTAGAGTACGAATCACGTAGAAAAGACTGACATAGGATAGACAATAACAATATACATATATACAGGTTGTTCGGGGACTGCACAGAAAATGTTGTTTTTCTCGACTTCAAAAAGAGTAACCTTTAAGGTAATACTATCAAAATTCCCATAAAATTAAAGATAAAAAGGTTATGACAATTACCCTTTAGGGTATAGGTAGGGATTCCTATAAAAGCAGTAAATATGCTAAATTTGAAAATAATCGTTCCACTATTAAGAAACGAATTAAATTCAAGTTACGTACCTCTGACTTGACATATTTTTCACGGGGGAATTTTCGGACACCCTGTATGTAGGGTACGGCGTGTATAATGTAAAAATATTAAACTACAGCTTCCTGGCGATATTTGTAATAGAAGTCTTTACGGCAGTTGAATAAGTGAACTTTAATTTACAAAAAAAAAAAAACGCAAAAACTTTTTCTACTACAAATACCGACGGAAAGAGAAGTTAATTTTTATACATTACACACGTCCCACCCTGTATATATAAATAAATAGCTTTAATACATAATTATTAAAATAAATATAATGCTTAGTCCTGACTAATAAAATTATTAACAAGTTATGGCGTTGATGCCAGTGAAGTTTTTCAAAATTTAATTGGTAAATGTAACAAAGCAATCCTTACGTTATTGATGGCATGAAAATCTTATATTTTATATTAAAACCATGGCTCACATGATAAAAGCACAACAAGAAGTATAATAAATTCTAAACAAGTGATAATACATATCTGACAATATTTTAGACAATATTATATATTTATCAGTATTTATAGTAAAATTTTCTCATGTGGGCTAAACATTTACAACAAATCGCATGATTATTTGAGAATGACTATTTTGATATGAATTAATTCCTATGTTTTTACAAAATAAAAATGTACATTGTAAGGTTTTATTAAATGTTGCCAATATAAGTTTACAATAAATGTATGTATCACACATAATCAGTGTCATATGTTTAATATACACAACGGTGGCAAGGCACTGAATTTTTTCTTTCGCTCTTTTACAAATTCGATACGCAAATTCATGTAAATATAATCCTAATCCCTCCAGTTCGCAGAATTGCATTAAAATGTGTCTCCTGTATTCAATCCGAGCATAAACCGTCAGATATTTCAATATAAATTTGGACAATAGTATGACAAGAGTTTTTTAACTACACTTAAACTATACTATAATAGTTTGAAATAATAAAGGCGAAGGTAGAGGAACAAGAGGATTAAGAACCTCATAATTTATATTTCACCGAGTATAATGGACTTTCGATCAATACACTTAATTATTTATTATGCTTCTAGGAAAAGACTATTCCATTTAAGTTACGACTTTGATTTGTTTTGAAGTTATAAGAGGGAACTGGAAAATGCCGCCCTAACTATGCATGCATGTTGTAGGGTATCGTATAATTGCGTTCTAGACGTTGAACGCTTTAAAAATAAATCATTTTAAAACTTGTAGGGTTTCGTGTGAAGTCACATAAAAAACGTATTAGCGTAGTGTCGAAAATGACACACCTTTAATATATTCAAAAAAAACACAATAAGAAGCACGTAACAATAGAGAGGAAATAAAAGCCATTTTATAAAATTCATTCGGGATACAGTATTATCAAGATGTAACTTTGGCGTCTTTTCAGAATTTTCCTACGTCTTTCAATACGTAAATAAATATGTTTTATCAGGGACAACGGCACATATCTGGGGCAATGTGATTCTCTCCCGGCGCATTGTTTGTTTAAAATCTAGAAGGATGATAAAAATAATTTAGGCCTTGCCACCATTAACAATAAAATTAGATGTTATATGGAAATATGTATGTCAAAATTGACGAAGTTTTGTTTTATAGCAAAAATAAATTTGTTTTAGACTAGACAATACTGTTACTTATATGTTCCTTGGCTTTTCGCTGCTATGAATAGTCGATGCAATGGACAATAATATTACATTGGTATAGTTATGTGTGATGTCAGGTTATAAGCATGCTATGTGCTTCCAAATATTGCTCCTCTGTACTGTATTACTTAAAATACCTGTGTTAAAAATGTAGTCAACCATATACAATAAAATTAAAGTTTGTGTTTTAATATCGTCTTTTATTTAGTCACATCCCTAACCTCAATTCAAGTATAAAAAATGAATTATATGAGACCGATACAAACTTGGGAAAATTGCATGAATTTTATATTGGTTTGAAATGCATTACAGACTTTCAACCATATTGTATCATACTGTAAATACTGTGTAGGTAATGTCATAATTATTAGTGGCGATGTGGTGGTTCTTCTGCACGTATTTAGAAAAATCACGCAATTTCCCCATTAAACGAATACCTTCAATAGTACTATGAATAGGAACAGGACATAGTCAACAAAATTTATTTTTAAAAAATAATCTCTTCAAATTTGCCTATAAGTACTAATTCAAATTTTATTCTGTGGAATTCTCAGAAAACTTTTATAGCAACTTGATATAAAAAGCTATAACGATGACTACACTTAAATCCAGTTGCACGCGCTGTTAATATGTTTATTTAATAAGTGCTCAGGTAAGTATTTAATTACGAAGTTTATATATAAGAAATCTTATATGAAAATATTTAGAATTGAAAGTAGAATCCAAAAATGTACTGATATACTGAGCAATAAATTTAAGAAAGCATAACTTTGGTTTGTCACAAATTTTTGGAGCACCCTGTATAAATTTTCACTCGCTATACATTATATAATAAAATTTTAAAACTAAAACGCTTCACAAAATTTGAAAATTGTTATTATCATTACCTGATGCAAAAAGTCAAAACCATTCTGAGAAATTACCGAGATTTATACAGGGTGTTTTTAAATGAAGTAGCAAAAATGAGACCACAGATTTCTTAGGTGGTAAAAATTTGTAAATCGGAGATGTTTTCGTGCGAGAAAATAGGATTATTTAAAAAATGGTTATTCCTACCGACTTCAGCAAGGTATACCTTTTTCAAATAAAACAGGTAGGAGAATCAATGTTTCAATAGTCAGATGGATACACTAAGCAGCAAAAAAGTTCTGCCATTATAAAGAAACATGATATGCCGTAAGTGGTGCCCTCTACTAGTGACGTCAAAATTAGAAACAAATTTGAATTTCTTGCCCGCAAAAACCCCCGATTTACAAATTTTATGTAAATATTTGGATTTTTTAAGAAGTTATCTACAAATATCGAATATAAAATTTTAACTTTGACACCCTGTATCTTTTATGCGACTTGAGAACGACGAATAGCGAAAAAAAAATGTAAAATATTTTTAGTTTAGGTTTAAAAACCGTCATCAAGCACTAACTCTTCACACCCTGTATGTCGAAAATAAAGCATTTTAGGATACATGTTTATATAGAGTTGTCGTCTTATTTTGGCGTCTAGAAAGCACAGTTAAATTTATGGTACTACTTTTAGAATCACATTGTACAATAAGATTCGGATAATGCTTAAAATAAAATAATATAGAATGCAGTTTAAAAAATTATTGATCTTTCCTTACATCGAATGGAACGCGGTTTTCCAATACATTATTCTTCGGTAGGACAGGCTCCATTATTAGACTTTTCAGTCCTCAGTCTCTCAGGATTGAAATCAATAGCTCCCCTAACACTTACAACGTCCTTAATATACAACAAACGATTTTTATATCACATTTATGGTGCTTTTAAAATGAATTAAAATCACACCCTTTACCAGGCACTTTATGAATATTGCTATATTTTAAGACACGTCTGTACATTATACATCTGACCCTTAATATATCAAATTAAATATTGATAACTTTTGAATTAATTAATAAAAACTTCTTTATATTTTTGTCTAAAAAAAACCTTTCGGCAAGAAATAAGATACGATGTACTTATTTATACATTTTAATGATGGATAACGTCGATTTAGTGCGGAAGAAGTAATGATGCTTCTGTAAGATGGCCACCGCGTTCTCCAGATTTAAGTATGTATGACTATGACTTCTTTTTGCGGGATGTTCTTAATCAGTATCATTTATTGACGAGAATTTCAAATCAAAGTACTCTTGAGGCCTTAGAGTGCAATTTCATTTTTTAAATTTCGTTAAAAAGTATGTTTATCAAAATGGCGGCCATTTTTCACAATGGGGTTATTGCGAATTTTCCAAATATATGCAGAAGAAAGATGTATTATTTTAATCGAAATGGCGTTTGTCCTAGAGAATTTTATAAATAAGCTACAGAATATATACAGGGCGTTTAGAAAATTAGTTGTAAAGCAAACTTACAATAATTTTTCATTTATTGTATTCAGCGCGGTTTTGTTTACATTTTGTTTTCTCAAATTTTAATCTGTTTAAATACATACTATAAACCTAAAATCATTAAAATCCAAGAGTAAATTTTCAAGAAATCTAGAAACCCTCAATTGTTTTGTAAATCCTTGAAACCCTCTAGGAAATACACACAGTCCATCCAGTAACTACGCCACTGGAGCATAGATAAATATTTCATGTGTAGGTATAAAATTGTAACACCCTATAATTCCCTTATTGAGCTTTCAATTCAAAATTTTGCTATATGTATAACAAACACCAATTAGTTCCATCGACAGAATACGTCAATGGAGTTTGAACAAACTTATCGTTAACACTCTGTATAAACATCAGGTGCATATTATAAATTCATGAACAAGTCTGGTTATTAAATGTGGCGTGAAAATAAATCCGTGCTAATATATGCCCACATCTAACTGATAAATCAATTTTGGAGGGAGTACTTAAGAAGCGCTTGATTATTCATAAAGCAAGTGAAGTAGGGTTGCGTCAATAATTGATTTTCCTCGAAAATTCCAGGCAATTTTCGTCAGGATACGTTCTTATCACTATACTGAAGAAATTGCTTATTATGGATAATTAACGAAGCAAATACTTTAGGGGCGCGAAACGATTTTAAAATACACACAACGTCAAAAGTCTTGGACTCCCCCTCATTCTTGTTAAAGAAATCTTTTTGTCAGAAAAACCAAATACATTTATAAAAGTATATTGTTTTCTGAATCTTTTTTCTTTGTGAAAAGAATACTTTCGAAAAACTGAGTATTTAAAATATTAAAAACCAGGAAATGTGTGACATTTTCGACAAAATTTATTAAATCAAAAAGAAGTAACAAAGCAAGCTCTCTACTTGACTAATAGTCGGTATGACCTCCACCACGTTCCAATAGCATATTGACACGTCTGTGGATTGAGATAATCAAGCGGTTAACGATCTCTTGCTGAATATTGTTCCATTCCTCTTCTACCGCCACGACTAACTGCAATCTGACGTGGAGGAGTATGATTATGAATGGCTCTAGCAACGAAATCCACATGTTTTCAATAGGATTTATGTCAGAAGAGTTGGTCAATCTAATCTACTGGTATGTCCTGCTTCGAGTGTCTGTAGAACCTTCGATGTGGTCGAGCGTTGTCGTTTGACTGCTCATATTCTGTGGTATGCGAATTTTGGGGTGTGGGGTTGAACATTATTCCACCCCAAAACATTACGGTACCCCCTTCATATGGAGCAACTTCACGGGGAAAATGAAGTCGCTGTTGACGACTTGGTTCTCCTCAAACTATTTGTCGATTGTCATCAGCCCAATTCTGGTTTCGTCTGTAAATAAGACCCACCGTCATTGGCGTAAAAGCCAACCCCTATGCTCTCGCGCCCACTGGAAACGGGCAGCACGACGCCTTGGAAGTACAGTGGGGACCTGTAACGGTCTTCTATAACGTAAATTTGCGTTGTGGAGTCGTCTTCGAATAGTAGCTGTCGATATAACACAGCGAAACGTACCTTGAAAGTGGGCCCTGAGAGCTGAAGCTGAAGATGTGCAATGTCTATGGGCATATCACACCAAGTACCGATCCTCCCTTTCATTAGATACTCGTGGACGACCACTACGTGGTCTGTTTTCCACTGTATCAAATTCTTCATATCTGTGTACTATTCGTACAACAGATGATTTAGGAATGCACAACATGTTCAATAGCTAATGATTAGATGTCCTGCATCATGTAAAGCAGTCATTCTTGCTCGGGTAAACGCAGAAATTTCACGTCCTGGCATTATAATGTACAAAAATTCAAAGAAACACTTGACTGGATACACTGCCAAACTGACCAGATTTGTAAAAAAAACATTGGTAATAAAGTAAAGGTTCATGGTCTGCAATTTTTGATTGTCTTTTTTGTTCCCTAAGTGCATGTACTTTTTGACCACATTAAGAAAAACCATTAGGTTTAATCGAATCATTTTATATAAAGGAGGGTCTAAGACTTGACGTTGTGTGTATTTAATAGTCAAGACTTCTATTTACGAATAAAGACGAATTTCATTTCATATCTCAATCCAAACTGTTATTTGCCACAATTCGTTGATACTCACTCATTAAAAAGCTTCGCTACTGAAAAAGAAATGCATACATACATACTCCTTTGAAAACATCAAGGTTACTGCTGTAAGAGTTGTCATAATAAAATATGTTTATCCCTCATTATTTAAGGCAGAGGAGTGTCAACAAGACACATCAAAAACTTGTAAACGATGCAAAACATCTATGTTGTAGTAAACAAGGTACTTTGGAACTTTTTTTTGGGTCACCTTAGAAGATTATTATCATTACTAAGCGCTTAAAATCAAATCAAACGAAATTTTTTTCTATCAAACTTAAAGTAACGTAAATATTTTCGGACAAATAAAAATATTTTGTATCAATTCTTTTGATTAAGTATGTAAATTGGTTTTTTGGTTTTGAACAGTAAGACAGTGTTTTTTATATACCTCTATCCTATAAGTATGTTAGAAAGAGAACTTATCGTCCTTAGAATTTTATAAGAATCTATATTAGACAAATTTCTGCAAGGAAAACAGTCGGGCAAGAGTTCAATGTTATAATAATCATAACATACTTACAGCGCCATCTGTTCGCGAGCAAAATAATGTTATTAGGAAGTTTCAGAAATCTGTCCTAAGCCACCGGCATTAGCAAATTTGTACTACTAGATGCTTCACATGTAAATTACAGAAACCTGCATATTTACATCTATAACTGATGTCAAATGTCAGTGAATCTCAGTTGTGGATAAATAATTTTATCCGGTTGTGTTTGTTTTTGCCTTATCTACATTATTATGATAGGAATATAAAGAAGGAACTACCAAATTCAAACAAGCAAACGATTTTTTTTGAGTTCCAAGGTTGAAGACCCATTTAAAAAAAATCTCTGTCAGCATAACCCTTTTAGACCTGCAGAAACATATTTTTTTAATTTAATTCACTGCAGTTAGTGTTAGTTTTAACAGAATCCTTAACTATTTCATCTTAAGGGTGAGTAGTAGTCTAAAGCAATTTAAATATTTTTTTTTCGTATAGCTACATAATATACCGGAAGGTAACTGAATAAATAAATATATAGGTATGTTAAGCATGGCTACATTATATATATATGATTATGATACTTTTACGATTAAATTGTATAATTAAACGTTAGATAGCTACAGACATTGAAAATACACCCACTTGTTGATACGCGAATATTTGTATTTAGAGTTCTATTGTATATAGCTTTGTTAATAGAGGGAGCAACTGTATTTATTGCAAATAAACTGATTTTCTGTTAAACAGCTCATCACATCTAGCTAAAGCTAAACTGACTAGGAGACATATGCTGTTCACATCCTCCAATAACCCGATTTTAAGCAATGATTTTGTGTATTTTCTGCATAGTCAAATCTCGCAAAAACATCATAAGTCCAAGACTTGTGTGATTTTTTCTGATTTTCTGTTAAACAGCTCATCACATCTAGCTAAAGCTAAACTGATTAGGAGACATATGCTGTTCACATCCTCCAATAACCCGATTTTAAGCAATGATTTTGTGTATTTTCTGCATAGTCAAATCTCGCAAAAACATCATAAGTCCAAGACTTGTGTGATTTTTTTCTGATTTTCTGTTAAACAGCTCATCACATCTAGCTAAAGCTAAACTGACTAGGAGACATATGCTGTTCACATCCTCCAATAACCCGATTTTAAGCAATGATTTTGTGTCTTTTCTGCATAGTCAAATCTCGCAAAAACAGCATAAGTCCAAGACTTGTGTGATTTTTTCTGATTGTCCGTTAAACAGCTCATCACATCTAGCTAAAGCTAAACTGACTAGGAGACATATGCTGTTCACATCCTCCAATAACCCGATTTTAAGCAATGATTTTGTGTATTTTCTGCATAGTCAAATCTCGCAAAAACATCATAAGTCCAAGACTTGTCTGATTTTTTCTGATTTTCCGTTAAACAGCTCATCACATCTAGCTAAAGCTAATTTGACTAGGAGACATATGCTGTTCCCATCCTCCAATAACCCGATTTTAAGCAAAAATAAGCATGTGCTATATATTTTAACACAAATAATGCACAATATACGCCCCATTTAAAACTTAAAACAAAAACAGCTTCAAAAATAGTATCAGTAATTTATTGAAAGTGCCCGTCATTCATTGTTATGCATTTATGTATTTTGAATAGTAAGCAGTTACCACAACAATATCGATGGCATGACAGCATTCTTTTTTGACGTAATAATATAAAAAGGAATACCAAGTACATACCACCCCCAGTATAAGTGGTATACATTTAATCTCTTAGGAGGCTCGTACCATCAATAGGTTTTATTAACAAAATAAGTGTGGGTCCCGAACTGACCGAAAATTAATAGACCATGGAGATCATAAGTGGTATCAGAATGGACAGTGGTCAATTTTACGCAATGTGCCATCCCCTTGTAAAGTAAAACTAAACACGAATCTTGCAACATCTGGCCTCTTCACGGGTCGTAAGTTCGAAGTCAATTGTTGTCCGTGTTAAATCAAGTCGTCTATACAAAAATGACAGTTTCATATTAATTTTATTAGTATTTTCCTCTTAATACAGTCAGTGCTCCCGTTATCTTGCTTTATGATTATAATAACTTACAATATTTGACTCTAACGCCATATTTCGATGGTTTTCCTATATTTATTACAAGGGGATGTAAGAGGTATCCAACAATATTTAAATTCAGTCTTTTGATTGAAAATGGAGCTTACCTTATCTCATTTAACACCACGTGTTCATACTTTTGAGTTTGAGACACCCAGAACAAATAAATTGTAAATTGTTACCGTATCGTGTCCATTCTACTCTAAAACCTACCCTTTTAAAAATCAATTGTGCGGTTTTAAAATCGTCCAGACAATTTTACACGGATTAAAGATTAATTAAATATGTTGCACGCTAATGCAAGCAATAATATATACAACTGTCAAGAGCACGTCAACGGAGAATACGAACTGACAAAAAATCAACCCCTCTGTTACAGTGAAATTCGTTTAATTGTTGCAAACGTAAAGAGGGTGCGGTTTTAATTTAAATGTAAGGCCTTTGTGGTTTTAGAAATGGTCCACTCGTTTTGAAAGAAAGTACAATTGAGAAATCAAAGAAATTACAATCATCGTTCTCAATTTTGATATTTCGTAATAGTGCAAATATTCTCCTGCGACCTTATTCTTGCATAACAGGTATTAATGACTCAAGGTATGTTGGAGGCTTGACACTTGACCTACAATACAGATTTGCAAACTGTTAAAATATACATCGTACAAGGTTCTCATGAGAGTTAAGTCAATAGTTAATTTCTTTTATTTTCATACGTAGTGTTAGAATGCAGATTGTTGAGTAGTTGTTTGTTTGTTTATTTTTTCCCAAATTTATGACGTATTTATATTTAAATCAATCACGTTTATAAATTCAAATTAACTTAGACCAGTAGAACAATTCACGCGTGTGCCATGGTCATCGGAATCATTTAATTTTGGACGACACCACAACGAAAATATTAATTGTAAACATTTATCTCGGCATAGGTCCGTTTAAGTGCCTGGACCTGACCAAACGCGCCATGCCAATGACTGAAGCCCTAGGGAACAACTGACCGATGGGCACACGCCTACACCCTTCAAAGTCAATTATACAACTTCTTTATATTGTTTACTTTGAATATACTTTAATTCTGATCACTTTGCGTCGGCTATCGTTTGCATACGCCCGCTGAAATTAGCAAACAGGATTTTTTAATCGATATCGGTCCACAATTTCGTACAGTAAACAACGTGCAAGCCCGAGAAGAAATTAATTTGAGAGAATTTAATGCTAAGAATATTAGGGCTATATTTTATTTATCATTAGTCTCATCGGAACTGGGAAGGGTGTATATTTTTTTAAACAAGCTTGGAACGTGACCGTATAAAATGACCTTTCTGCCACAAACAGGATATTCGAAAGGAGAGCGGTGTAGAATACCAATCAGAGTGATGGATGAAGAAAAATAGAGAAAAATTCATGACGTGAAATTTACTTTTATGAGTTATGGACCAATAGTTTAAAGTTAATTAGAAATGTACAGGGTGCGCGTATTGTTTTGAAATTATAGACAGGGCTGTTCTTAAAACGTCAGTAACTTATTATTCACTTGAACTGCTATTATTTCAGATTTATGTATAATCGAAACTGTAGTAAAATGTATTAAATTTGCGGTAAAGCAATAGAAATTACTTAAATACGCCTTTGGAGCTCAACCCACGGTTACTGCACGTTTACTAAATATTAAACAGTGCTGGTTATACAGTGCGTTCCTAAAGTCACGCACAAATTCATTATTAGGTAAATAAATGACATTATTCCCGAAACAAGTCGATTTTTAATTTTAATTTACTTTTTTTCAATTAATAATTTAATATACAGGGTGACCTACCCTCGAGTAATGACTTCATCACATTTTTTTTAAATAGAACACCACATTTTTTCCAATTTCTGAATTACCCTAGCTGAGCTGTTTCCAAAAATATATCACAAGTTTCTTCTTCTTACAGGGTGGGTAACAATACCCAAATTATTTACATATACCAAAGTTTTTGTCTGATCAAACGTGCACGTGCATTTTTTACAGGCAATCAATTTTAAGCAGTTTGCTAAGATTGTACGAGTAAATCCATTTTAACTGGTTCTTTCTTAAAATATTAAATATTTTTTAATTAATCAACTTGTTTTCGGTTTGTAAAAATATGAATCTAAGTGAAACGGAAAGGATTGAAATTCTCATGATGATCGGGTATGGTGATAGAATTTAAACTCATGAGGAAGTTTGTCCTTTGCTTAATGAAACACATCCGAATTGTCCACCAATAAATCGATCCACTGTAAACCGAACTGAAGCAAAGTTTCGAAACCATGGTCACGTTAAAGATCTGCTCAGATCTGGTCGACCAAATATACTAAATGAAGATGTGCAGTTACAAGCCGTTTTGTCCCTTCATGAAAAACCGCAAGTTTTGAAACCATGGTCACGTTAAAGATCTGCTCAGATCTGGTCGACCAAGTATACTAAATGAAGATGTGCAGTTACAGGCCCTTTTGCCCCTTCATGAAAACCCGCATTCCACTATGAGAGTCTTAGCAGGTGATTTAGGTATGAGTAAAAGCACATTGGGTAGATTTCTTCACAAAAGCAAGTACCATCCCTACAAAGCTCTTAGTGATGATTGAAGAATGTCAGGCAGATCCGGATTTTGTCAAACGCATAATTTTCTCGGACGAAGCGTCTTTTTATCTGAGTGGCACCGTTAATAAACAGAATTGTCGGTACTGGTCAGATCACAATCCACACTGGACGATGGAAGCACACACTCCGCGTCCCCAGAAGGTCAATGTTTGGGCTGGAATTGCCGATAATCGAATTTTAGTTCCTTCCATGGTTGTACTGTTTCCAAATGAAGAAGAACCAGATTTACCCAATGACACAATTTGGTTACAGCAAGACGGTACACTGCCGCACTATTTCATCGGTGGATTGGCAGAAGAGGACCTAAGGAATCGCCAGATTTAACAACGCTAGATTTTTTCTTTTGGAGATATGTAAAAAGCAAAGTATACATCACTAAGCCAAATAATCTTGACGACCTCAAGGAACGAATTCGACAAGAAGTTCGTGCCATCCCGCCTGAAGTTATTGGAAATGTACAACAAGAATATGTTTCTCGTCTGGCTTATTTATTTGTCAGTATATGGTCAACAATTTGAAAATTTATTAGGTTTTTGTGTCTAAAGGTTTTGTTAGCGAACAATAAAATTTCCTATACAATTAGGGGCAACTTGTGATACATTTTTGGAAACAGCTCAGCTAAGGTAATCCGGAAATAGGATAAAATGAGGTTGCATTTAAAAAAAATGTGATGACTTGAAGGTAGGTCACCCTGTATATTAAATTTTTATTTGAAAACAAGTAAATTAAAATAAAAAATCGACCTGTTTCAGGAATTTTCAATAATGTCTTATTTACCTAATAATGAATTTGTGCATGACTTTAGGGACGCACTGTATACTTTTCCATCTATCGATCGTGGTCTTTCGTGGTGGAACACTCTGTGTGTGTGTGTGTTGTGTCCCTTTCTGTTCTGATTTGATCCCTCTAGCAAACCGCCCCTAAACTTTAACGTTCATAAATAATAAATTGATTACTTTAGGTCCTCTAGTGATATTATAATTATTTTACTCTAGTTACAATGCGGATGTGATTGTAAAACTAACTCGTTAAAACTTAACCAATCATCCTGGGCCGATTTATCAATAGAAAAGACATCGCCATTGATGAAGTAGTCGCTTTCTATTACATTATTGAACGGAGCCCTAGTACCTACCGCAAATATGATTGATCGATTTTCAATGTTCGAACCCAGGATTCCAATCCAATTTCACCGCCAATAATATTCTTATTGTTCACAGGAAGAGAGTTAAATGCGAGTCATTGTCCCATCTCGCAGTTTTTTTACAATCGTTGCAGTAAAACAGCAATTCGGTGTTTGTAATTTTACAGGTATGCCACGAGTTACGGCAAAATAAATATTCAAACAGCTGATGAACTATCGAATTAGTTTGTTTTTTGATAGGACATAAACATCGCCCCTCTACGTATGTTTACTAATAGAAAAACAATTCAATGTAAATCGATCTCTATAATGAAACGCAGTTGTATGGCCTCTAAGATTGTTTTATTATTTACTACTAGTAAATGTCGAATTGCTAATTATGCATATCCAAGAATTTACCTGGTTGTTACACATTGTCAACACACTGGACTGCGATACTGCGTATTCGTTTACAAAAGGGTGGGAAAACTACGGGCAGACATAAAATTCACATACACACCTCCCAGATAATAATGAAATACGTCAACACCATTCGAAGAAATAAAAAGGAGATATTTGTTTGTTTAATGCTTGTCGCAATATTTTGTGATATAGAGAAAACCGAGCGGTTTTTTATATAAAATTTTCAGTACTGCATAAGGATATTTTGATTTGGAATGATTCCAACACAGACATGTGCTGATTACATGAAATATGTTGCTATTGGATCAACAATCGAATAATCCCTAAACAAATATAAAAATGGGACGGTAATTTTAATTAATAATGTATATTTTTTTAATTCATATTTAATCTACATTATTTTTTTGGAGTTTTTAATTTAGCTAAGCTTGGTTTTCATAAAAATTTTATTAGAATTTGGCTAGGCGTTGGGAGAATGTCGATTAGAAGAATTTTATTATATTTAAAGTAAATAATATTAGAGTCATTAAGAGGTTGTGAGAAACCGTTCGCTTGTATTAACTAGTGGGGTCCTATAGTGATATAAATGATTTGGAAAATATGTCACGTATATTTGGAGGAATGCCTTTGACGTAATAGGTTCGTGGTCGTAATAGATTTTAAAAATTAATTTACGCACAAAATTTACCTATACATATATTAAAACATTTTGTTTACTTCCTTATGTGTACAGTGTGTTCCATTTTCGATTACTTTTATGGATATCTCGGAAATTATTGAAAATAACTCTAAAAAATGAGTTTCATAATAATGTGATATGTTTTCGAAAAACAGCGTTACAGCATTGTCATGGCACTCTTCGTTTCTGTGTCTCCTAACCTTATTCTGCTTAAAATTCTCTTTCAAGTGATATACAAGATGTTTTTAAAATGATTATTCAAAATTTCAGTGCATGTTAAAAACTGTATGATATATTATTTTATATCGTATGAATATTAAGCAGAATTAGGTTATGGAAAAATATACGAATGTTCCATTAAAAAAATACAACTTTGAAAAATAGTACTTCCAGAAAAAAAATACGCCACTGGAGTCTACGGAAAAAGGGAATCATTTCCTTTTTTTAACTCTATTCGTTACAAATAGTAGAACAATTTCGATTAATTAGACTCATTCAATGGGAGAAATTTTTAAATTTGCTAATTATATCTTACTAGGAATTCATCTACGATAAAATAAATATTCAGAAATTACGTGGTGTAATAAATTCACCAAAACCCCCATGGCTTATTCACTATTTTAAACAATACAGCGTATAGTGTAAAACTTACAAAATTAACTGCACGTGATGTCCAGGAAAGTGTGACTTAAGTTACTATTAATCGGTACTATGTTTGGATGAATCAGGCAGAAAATGTAAATAGCATACGCAAAACAAAAACCTATTCTATTCAGTGAATTCATTGAAAAGTGTGACGTCCGTAGAAGTGATCCTTAATACCATGACACTAAATGTTTATTTGTAGTGTCATGCGTCTATGGGTTTACGCTTTGCACTTAAACACCGTCTAACGAAGTTTATATTTGTAAAAAATTATCATCTCTCAAGCATCTGTGGGGTTTATTTACTGCTACCGATAAAAACTAATGGATTTTACGACAGCTACCAACATGAATGTAACAAAAATTCTTTAACAAAAATAATTGCAATAAGTATTTCAGTCTGGCGTTCATTCTATTGTTTTATTCGTTTTAATGATTCTTTTATCGCTGAATTTCAAAACCACGTGCCTCACAAGTATGCAATAACCTTAATATTAAATAATCTAATTTGTGAGCATGTGTTAATGTGCATCACCAACTTAACTGTTAAAATGGGACATTATGACGCTACCCGTCATTGATGCAAACCTCGAACTACATTGATTGTATCACGTTTTACTATTAAATCACTTAATTTACGACAATGTCGGTACTGCAAATTCTGTTTATATTTTGGATTTTACGATGACGGTGTTACATCTGTCTTTTCCCTCCCAACACTGTTAAAATTTGTGGCATTTACTTCAAAGTTTACCTCCAAAACAGCATGGCATTCCCTGATACAATCTGTTATACAAATTTTGCAGAAGATAGATAGGAAGTATCATACCCTGAGGCTAAAAGCTAACCTAGAAAAGGGAATTATCATTAATTATCGACGATTATTTTTTTAACATATAAACCCGTTAACCAATTTAACAGCATATTGGATAGTGACAAGAAAACAGTAAATATTTATGGAAAGCGAGTGAAAATAAAGTTATTTGATTAGCGCATAAAATGTTGGTCAAAGTCAAACCAGATTAGTATGATTAATGTAGTTCATATGTACATAAAAATCACGAATATATACTTTATTTTCTTAATGCTTTTCTTAATTTTTTGGAATCATCAGAGCTTTTGATTTTATTGATATGAAATTATTTTCTGGTTTAGTAACAAAATTTTTGAGATAGAATAAGTGAGAACAAATTAAGAATTAATAAAATACGAAAAAATAGTAAAATTATAAACGATGCCCTATTTTGCTTCATTATTTATAATAATTGTAACTAATTTACTCAATGAAACAAGACTTAAGTGACTATATTAAGATATAGTATTAATTTTGACACATAAGTATAATAGCAATAATAGTGGCACTTTTTAGAATGAATTTATCAACTTATTTTGAACTGCTGACATATTTTTTATGAAATATACATACTCTTATTTTTTAACATTAGTTCTTAGTTGTTCCACTCGCCAATAAAGTCTAATGTAAATAGTTAAAAAATTGTACCTTCTCTTTATTTTTTTTATATATGTCTTCTCCATGTGTAATTATTTATTTAAATAATATTAAGAATTTCCGAATAATATTTTAATTAGGAAACAATTGTTTTCATAATTTATTTTATATGGACCTATTAAAACTGTTTTTACAAACGTAGAGCTAAACAGTGTCACCAACATGATTAGAAATTTACGCCCCTGACGGCGGTTTCTGGAAAATTATCGAGTTTTATGAATCATGCTAATACTAATACCTTTTCGGCATGTCAAAGTAATGAACTATAGAAGCAGTGGCTGAAGATTTTGAGTTTATGACGTCAGTGACGCGTGCCGTACACACGCTGATCTTCTGTCTATTGTTTCCGATTTTCAAACCAGCACGTGACCGTAATGGCCGACTTATATCCTTAATGCCCTTTTTCAGGACCGTCTGATCAATTCTTCCGGCTATCCCTGGTATTAGCGAAGAGCGCCCAAATTCGTTCGTCAAATTATACTAAATTCGTCGAAATATTTGAATGGTCCAATACCGTTCAATTAAAATCCCATAGAGGAATATAATCCAGTGGTTCATTGCCTCTGAATAATATGATGTTGACAAAAATTGTTAGCGTCACACAAAATGCAAATATTTTAAATTATCCAGAAAAATTCCTATCAGAATTATTTTCGAATAGAATACGATCGGAAGCATTGTAACAAAATATTGGAAGAATTTACCTTGTGTGGCATTTCAACAATCAGCTAAAAGCATTAATTTGAATAGAAACAATTTTTTAATTATATTACACATATGAAATTTTTTTAATGTAAAATAATTTTCTTTTAATAACAGAAACATCACTTGACACAGTTGAAATATTGTAGCCAACAGAAAAGAATTTATTGACTTTCATTTTCTGAATACGGCCCTGGGTTCTTAATTTAACCAAACGTTAGTCACATCTAATAAAGGCTTGCACTTATTGTATTCCACGTCCAATATATCAAAAATTTGTTATTTTAATTGCGTTATATCGACAGTCATTTTAAAAGGGTCTATAAAAAAATCTGATGTGACTTAACAAAGATGGCGTCAATGCATTTTTTACGTTGTTACGCTTTTGTAAATGTTTAATCTTTTATTAAAGTATTGCGATAACAGTTATAACAAAAATATTTTTTTTTATCATGTATTTTTATTTATTGCACCAAGTATGCGAAATATCTTTATTGATAACTTATAAAATAGATTGTTATCGGTGAAAAATGTATTTCATTGCAAAAATCCTTTAAGTGCAATAAATATGTAATAATTGAGGGACATATTGAAACAAGTGCATAACTATTATATGCGAGATAATGTACACGCAAACAAATTGTGAGTCATTAATAAATATGTTACAATAAAATGTGTTCCTTTATAAATTTTATGCAAAAATCAAAACATGCAGTACATATGTATGTGTCTAGAAATTTAATTTATTACGTACCATAATTTTAATATTGCTACATTTTTTAATCATTTAAAACTCATAAATTCCGTAAAATCTTAAAATAATAATTTTCGGTTTCGAAATATGTGATAGTACGCAGTAAAGGCTATTAGGACAATGGGTTTAAGCCACAACCAAACAAGAAAGAAACATTTGTCATTATGTTGTTAGGTTTATCTAGACAGCTTTATATTCTGCAAATACTCTTTGTTAACATCTCAATTATATTTGATTTGTTTGCTATAAAGTTCTTTGCATTGAAAAAATAGTGTAGATTATAGAATACCAAAAAAATATTGAATTATCTATTATTTAAGGAACTATTTAGCAGAAATACTGTATCAATATTGAATATTGATTTATATGGTTTCTGTAGAGTGGAAATTTTAGAAAAAAATAATAATAGTAAGATTTGTATTACTACTTAACCGTTACCTTATAAATACTATTCTTACGTATATTTAAATTAGAATTTGCATTAAATGCTGAATTATTTAAGAAAAGTAGCAGTGGAAACAAGTATTTTATAAAACAATGTCAATTCATGCCTTATTGTATTATAAATCAAACTCAAACTACTTATAATAGCACATAAAATTTATTTTTTCCATAAATAATAGTATCACAGTCAACGATAGCTTAAAAATACATACACATATAAAAAATACAATATAAAAAAATATATCTAGGGGGCTTTAGAAGCTCATTTTTCTTTTTTCGATGCACTCATTTACTCTGTTTTCATTAATTTCATTGTTGGTGTATTGGTATCCAAAAGTTGATATGTCATAATCCAGCACTGTCATTTCTGTTGACACACTCCCCCTGCCATAGGTTGACATAGAGAGCATGGACCCAGACTTCCGAATTTTTTTCCTGTACCGCCTATTTTGAATGGACGTCGTCCAGTTCTTGAATACCTGCCAAAAGAAAACAGCACGTAAATAGGCTATTCAAAGTGCGCGTTAAAATTCGAAAGCGTAGTAAAAAACTATATCTTAAAATTTTCGAAACAGTAGTGAAAAAAAAATGTGCAGAACTTACTTTTAAACAGTTATGGCTAGTCCACTGGAAAAACTTTTTCACGGACATGACTCGCGTTTGATCTGCGTTGCTTCCACAGCTCGCGAATATAGACGATAAACACGCGCTCTACTACTCTCGTATATATAATATGCATTGACCCCCCCTCTCTTCTCTTGCACTTAACTCTACACCCTATTCGAACCACCCTCTAATTACATAACCAGCTCCGTATAGGAAATAATAATGTTCCCACACTTGTGTTGTGTATTCGGACGATGTCGCATGAGAATTATTATTTAAATATTCGATACAATTCACACGGTATTTAGGTGGGTCATTTTTTACAGGGGAATCGACTAATAAAATCATTTATAAAACCTGCGCAAATAAAACTGTAAAAAAGCTGTAGCATGTAATTTAAACATACAAGATTAGTTCTTTGTCTTTTATGGACCATCGAATAAATTAAAAAAAAACAGAACTAGATAGACGATATGAAGAAACGTTTAGGATATTACTGAATTACCGAAAATTAATTAGAAAAATACTAAAATTAATTAGAAAAAACTAATTATTGTCTGAAGCTATTTATTTGTGGCATAATTTTAGTTTTTCTTAATTTTATTGGGTTTTTGCCACACTTCTGAAAAAATAATAATAAGATTAATTAAATAAGCCCTTGCGCCAAACGGAACAGTCAAGGGTTAGATAAACGTATGTCAAGTTTGACAGTTTAAAATTTTTACTACGATTTTGAGAACGAAAACAGAGAGTTTTTCGAAACGTCAATAATACGGAAGTGCGCGATAGTGATGTGATTTTTGTTATTTTTTACTTATCTGCTTTTTTCAGTGTGAGATTTTTTGGTTAGGCAAACGTAGTTTCAAAAATAACCCTTGACTGCAAGGGCTTATTTAATTAATCTTTATTATTTTTTCAGAAGTGTGGCAAAAACCCAATAAAACTAAAGAAAAAAAAAACTAATTAATTTCTAATAATTACTGAAAAACATAACTAAATAGATGATATGAAGAAACGGTTAAGACATTACTGAATTACTTAAAATTTGTAATTAGAAAAAACTAAAATTAGTGAAAATTAATTAGAAAAAACTAATTAATTTTCAGTAATTGACTTAAAATAATTTACATAATCGAAATATCGGAAGAATTATGTTAATTATGCATGAAATCACATAAAGCTTTACATCAGTGTAGCTTTCGATGTTGTGTACATTTTACTGCGTTCACGTTTTTCGGTACGAACTTGCGTAATAACGCTTGTCGCGACATTTTTGTGGCTTTTATAACAAGGTCCTTATTATTCTTCCCCTGTAATAAATACAATTTAGTTATCTCATATTCCAAGAAATATTTATGATCGTGCATCACATTTCGTTTGGGGGATCGTTGTCGTTTTACGGTTGAGTGAATTGAGGAATAATACAAAAATACGACATTTGTACCTAAATGTGCTGATGACTAAATCAAATAAAATCACACATTTTGGTAAATTATGATGAAAACAATGCACATGATTTATTGGGCATCTGTTAGCGGCTATATATCAATTACAGTACCAAAACAATATGAAGTAATAATTATCAGTGTTGTTATTTTAAGTAAACTATATTGAACTCATACCATAGGCCATAGAAATAGCAAAAAAATGGAACACAATAGAAATCTTCTCCTTTAAATTCCAGAAAAGAAATTTCGAAACATGCGTGAAATATTGTATTACATCTTATTCTACAATTCCTTAAACATACACAAATAAACTTCTTTTGTTTAGAAGATACAGGTATTACAAGACTTATTTAAGTAAATATTTTGCACTTATGAAGAATTAACTAACATTCGTGCTATCCATTCTATATTCAGACCATGTTATTTCAATTATTTTTTTATTTCGATGCTATTTTGAAATACCAGAACAAATTTCGATGTGTATTTAATGTAAAACAATGTTTGCTTTATACATGAAGATATACTCATATATCACCTATGTAAATTTCAAAATCTGGATTTTGAGCGTTTTGGCCTAATCGATTTAATATACAAATAAAAACCTAAAACATTTAAGAAAGATGAAGATGTTCAAAGTACTTAAAAAATATTAATGAATTAGTTTTAAAAAACTGACAACTCGTCTATGAGACATATGGAATATAATGTCATAAACGTATTAACGTCACAATTCAAAATGATAGGAAAAATTTGCCATACGGTCATCACGACTTATTTGTCCTGATGTGCTGATAATAAATTATTAGCTTCGTAATTGGTAATCCTAACAGATTCGTTATTTAGTTGTACGTAAGCGTTGTGGCATTCTAATTACTTTACAATCTTTGTTTAAAAACATAACTTTTACTAATTTAATTTTAATAGGAAATGTCAACAACAGAAAAACAGTGCTACTGTGTTAATCCATCACCAAAGAAACCAAAATTTAACGCAATTTTTATAAAGTGACGCAAGTACATTCGTAGTTTGTTATTAACTAATTGTCATCATAATAGAAATTTTGAAGTAACTAATATCTATGGTATTATTGTGCAGCAAAATTAAATAAAGCTTGATTAAACTAGGCCAAGATGTTAGATAATGTGAATAGCAAAAAACCATCTACGTAAATAATCGAGAACCACTAACAACACTGCTATCAAAACAGGTGCTTCGGTTGATATCTACCTGACTTTATAATGCGGGTAGGACAGAATGGTAGGACCATTTTTATCAACCGGTGCCGTTGAGAGAGAAAGAGACGAAGCTTGTTCCGGTTACTCCTGGAATAAAACACACACGGGAATCCTAGTAGGGACTACCCGAAATAGTACGCGCGTCGTAGTCTTATTTAAACAATAGCAGCACGCTTATTCTTTATCTTTACTGTAGAATCCTTGACGGGACGGAGTTTCCTACCTACCTGAGGGTAGTGTAGGTTAAACGAAATGTGCTCAACACGCGGCAGATGCTGGATGATATGCGCAAGAAAAAAGAACGAGATGTGTAGTCAATGTAAAATAATATTACAACGCAAAATTTGTGTACAAAAATCTCATAATTTTTCGAAAAATCAACAACCTGTATCTCCCTTACAAAACGCCCATCTGATTCCCTGATTATATACATTGTCGAAATGAAATGTTGTCCCCAATAATGCAATTAGAATGACAAATAAGTATTTCCCAAAATGCTAATAAAACAAACCTTCTGTCGAGAATTAAATCAATAAAATTAATTCTGGCTGTTGCTCTAAAACGTTTCGTGGGCTTTCGAAGAAAAAGGAGAGAAACTGAAATGCAAATAGTAAGTAGCATTTATGGCGGTATGGGGTTGTAATGACATGACTTGCTTAGGGTGTCCTAAACGTGGGAAATAGTTGGGAAGCCGACTCTCATACGTACGCCGAACAGTCGAACACCGTCCGGTTGACTGTGGCGATACACACGCCACTCTGATCCGTATAACTGCGAACTGCCCGTACGGGGGTTGGGGGTTGAAAACCTGAAGATTTCGAGCCAGAGGGTTCGGCGCCAACACCTGATGGATAATTTTTTATTTGGCATACGACGAAACACCATTGTTACAGTCTTTTATAAACAAAAAAATGTCCAAGATTTGAGATACAGGATGTTACGCGATATAAGTTGCTCAAATATTAATTTTATGTCTGATGCAAAGGATAATATCAAATTGCATGTACCATATGCGTATATGAATATAGTTCTAGTCCAATCTTTTGCAGTTTCCCTGTGCATTGTCTATAAAAAAAATACTAACAACTGACCATCGGTCACTGCAAAATTTTAATGGTCGACTAGTTCATAATAAAGGTGGTGGCTTAAATATAGCTAATGAACTTCCTGTCCAGGGAAACACACGTGCACAGGCATTGTTAAAATATTCATATATGTTCGCAACGACCGTTTTTTATGGATATTGTAAAACTAAAACCCTTGCCGCTTGACCGTCGCATATTATTTTGCGCGAAATACAATAAATGGAAACGCGCCCTTTGTTGACCGAGATTATCTTCACGGATGATGGGTAAAACAGGTTTTGACAATTGCAAATAAGGGGAGAAGATACTTGCTGAAAGTTTTTCATTCGCAAATGCCATATAGTCGTATAAATATGTCTAGCGGGCATGGGCTTCCGCATGGGGGGTTAAGGAAAGGCGCTTGCCCCCCCCTCCATTCTTGGCTTCTGCATCAGTGCACAAAATCATATAAAATGTTACCACGTGATTAATTTCTTATTGTTTTGAATTAGATATATTTTCCGTCATCAAATAAAAAGAAAGTGCGCTAGTTTTGTGGTTTGAAATTATTTTTGCTCCCCTGTCAAATTATCTATGGATGCTTATATTGCCAAATAGCGTTAAAATATATATTGCTCAGTAAATACATTCTTAGTATTTTGTCTCAATGAAGAAAAAAGGAAATCAGCGGCGCATATAAAACATACCTTACTTTTTTTTAATATACCTTGAATATAAATATAATAAAAAAAAACTATATGCTTATTTATATATATATATATATATATATATATATATATATATATATATATATATATATATATATATATATATATATAGTTTTACTTTAATATGTATTTACCAAAAACTACACTGAAAACTGAATTTTTGCACGTACCGTACAAACGGGATCATACAAAATAGAAACATTTTGGCGAATTTGAATATTCTTGGCGAAATATCTATTGATTTGATAAATTATGCGATAAACATAAACCATTTATTTTCATATAAAAAAACAAAGGCAAGATATTTTTAATATTGAAATATAAACTATCTACATATTTTCAAAAAATATATATTTTTATATTAAATGATTTTATTTTTGATCCCCTTGAATGCATTATGTCTGAAGCAATATATTAGTTTCTATGGCCACCTATTATAATATTTGTATATTACAAAAACTGGCACAACAACCAGCTGAACTCATTACCTTATGTATTATTCCAGTTCTACTAGTTTGTAATGCGTTGCAAAAATCACATAAAGGACGATTATTTCAGCAAGGAAGGGGAGGACCTTCTTTGTACTACGATTTTTGGTAGGCCCTATTCACTGACCGCTTAAACATGTTCAGTTATTTTATCCCCTTACCTGGGAAGACAATTTAAAAAAAATTAACTGACAGACAAATATCAAATAAAATTTAATTGCCATCAATATCTGGAGTTGAGCAAATCGGTAGAACAAGAGGAAAAAGCGAAATAAACAACTTCAATATAACATTTATTCCAATTACACTAAATATTTGAAATCACAATAAATCATCCACGTCAAGTGAGATCATATAAGATATATTTATAAAAAATACATCGCCTTCCGGCGAATTCTTTGTTCTGGAAAACTATCTATAATACACTAGAAAAATAAATAAAAATTCGTAAGGTACAATATAATGACTAAAACCTCCCAAGGCGTGCAAAGCGAAATTTAAAATGTACAGCTAAGGCTTGGATTTCTTCACCTGAATATTGGTATAAGGTACACTGGAGGGCACTTGTTTCACTCTAACTAACTTCAATATGCGACTTCTGCACCCCACGGTCGATAAGGCTTCATCCCTTGCGAGGTGGGAATACTTTGACTATAATTTTGGTGATGACTCGTAGTTGGAATACTGAAGGTATTTGCAGGGTATTGGTGAGGGCTATACGCTAAAGCGGAAGAAGTTGTAGTAGTCAAAGGGGTTAAGATAGATGTAGAAGGTGCTAATCTGCTACTATCACTTGAAGGCACTGGAGGTGTACTCTGCGCACAAGATGTAGACACATCGAAATGCCCCAGATCATGATGCATGTTCTGGTGGTGGATTGGAGGCGGCGGGGGTTGATGGGGATTCAAATTACCGATTGGTCCATGATTCGACGCTGGCGAAGGTGGTAGTGTATTCAGAGGGGGGTAAGGTTGAGAACTGCTATAACCCCACGGTGCTGTCGTTGCTTGTTTTGAAGCTAATTCCCTTTGAGCAGCGCAGCACTGAAGATGTGAGGTCAAACGCAATCTAAGAGGATTCTGAACATCTAAGCCTTCAATTCGTTCTAGATATCTCACTACTTCAGCAACGCATTCTCTGAAGCCCATTCCATGGTAGTCCATCGCGTACTTATGTGGATCATAGGCAAAGGAATCCAAACCTGAAGCAAAATGAAACTGTAATTAATTGTAAACTAATGTTTCCATATAAAAATATAATCGCCCAAGAATACAATGCAATATACACGAAAAGCAGAGATTCGATTATTTCAGTATCAGATACCGGAGCTATAGCGCTAATTTTTAGGGTGGCGATAAAAGGCAAACGAATTAAGGCAATATGCTGGCTAAACGTTTATTACGTGGGGAATCAACAAACCTGTTGCGGGTTATCAGTGATCAGTCAGCGACTCGAAGTTTTCCCACGAGGCCTGCAAGCACTACGGTCTAGTGCTACAGCTGGCCTACCGCAGTTCCCACGCCGCATATTTAACCCCTTAATTCATATTCACCTGCTACTTAACTAGATGCCGACCAATAAGCGTGTACGACCGGTACCACTATTAGGCTGCGCCGCTGATTTTATGAATGAAACTGTTTTGTTTTGATTAATTCCTACAACATATGGAAACGGAGAAAGTTGAGCAGGCTCTGAAACGCCACCCTATTAAACTTTTTTTTATTTGTTTTTTTTTTTACCTGAAATCCTCCCCGAATTGGTAATTTAAATTGTACATTACAGTTACACTACATTTTGAAAGTGAAGTAAATCTGTCTTGTTTTGATTAATTCCCACAACATATGGAAACAAAGAAAACTAAGCAGGCTCTGGAACGAAACCATATTTTACTATTTTAGTTAAATTATTCGTTACAGAGACATCATTTTTTCGAAAGTGACGCAAAATTTTCCACCACTTAAATAACTTTGTGCCGATTTTATGAATATAAATGTGTTCTGTTATAATTAATTTCTACAACATATGGAAACGGAGAAAGTTGAGCAGGCTCTGTAACACCACCCCATTCAATTTTTTTACTAGTTTTTTTATCTGAAATTCTCATCGAATTGATAATTTAAATTTTATATATATCGCTACTTTTTCGAAAGTAAAGTAAAATTTTGCTCTATTCAAATAAATAATTTTATAACAACGTACCTTTTTTCTTATTTACGTTGTTTCCATTATCATTAAATACCAATAACAAACACTTACCTTTAGCATGGAGCATTTTGAGGTGGTCCACAGTCATTTGCAAAATCTCGGCCTTTTCCAATTTGGCAGATCCTTGTTTCTCAAAGGCGCTGGGCACGAGACGTTTTAGTTCGCTCAAGGACATATTTATCCGGTCTCTACGTTTCTTTTCAATCACACCCCTCCTTTTCTTCCTGGATAACATTTGGCAACTGTCCGCATCACCTGGAGACGTACATCTGCAAAAGATAAAAGTCAAATGAAAAAATAAAATAGCTAAATTATTTTTTATAATTTTTAACACTTTGTTATCATAAGTATAAACAAAAGTAAGTACTGAAATTAATAACAACGTTAAAAATCTTCGTTTGGTTTCCCAAAAAATATTAGAAGTAACATATAGGACATATTAATATTTTTATAGTAAATAATATTTTAGATATACGATTGAATTAAAACTGTTAGATTCTATATGTCATTATAAAGGAATTTTGGATTTTTGAGAATGGAAAATACTGACTTACCTAAAGAAGCAGATAAAAGATTTTTTAACTGAAGTTAATTAATTATTATCATATTAAACCATGATTTTGTGAGGCACATATTGATAAATATTAAAATGATGTTTTATTCAACTAAAGCATAGTTTCCACCATAAAAAGTATTAAACTTATTTTAGGCTACTCTTACACTTAGTTGTTCACCTTTTATTTAAAAAATTTTTTTTTCGGATTTTTCATGTAATTTATCTTTGATATAATGTCCACATACTTTCGAAACCTAAGAATATCAATTTGTCCTATATGTCTTAAATATAATTAAAACTATTAATTGATCCTGAAGTATTAAAAAATGTTCATAAGTAACTCAAAAAAGTAACAATATGGTTTCAATTTACAATACAAATTATCACATAAGGAAATGTTAGTAAATACATTTTTAGTTTTGGATACTTACTGTTCTTTGGAAGACTCCTCCGAGTAAACGTCATCACAGTCACTTTCAGAGAGCGGTCTTTTGCTGCCTCTCGACACCGGCTGCCAAGAGGTGTTAGCAGGATTGTTACCAGAGTAGCCCCAGTGCAGAGGAGTATTCTGAGACAAAGAATGATCCATATTGGAAATGGGTCACTGTCACTTGCACTAAGTTGGCACTTGCGGCGAAGATGAAGATCGGAAGCAGGCGCGTGTCAAACGCCTGTCAGTCTGTAAAACGCGCGTGTTTCACCGCCGATTGTAATGTTGAATGTGTCTTGCCCTGTTGATCAACCGACGGCCCTAGCGACGTCCAGACACGTTTTTGCCCCCACCACCATCCCCACCCGGTAGTGTGTGGCACACGCGACCTGTTCTACCCTCTTACTTGAATGTGTTACTCACCCCAATAGTGTATCTTTCTCTAGTGCTTTTCATTCATCCGATGAGTGATTCGGCTACTATGGCCAGCGCGTGTGTTCCCCGATAACCAAATTTTGAGTTTTCCCACATCACGGACGCAATCAAATTGCCAATACCCAGGAATTAATAGAAGGTCCTGAATATTTACAGGCAACGTGTGCATAATTACTAATCAACAATACAAAATTGTATAATGTTATTGTATCTCTGTCAAACGAAAAAATAATTTTGTTCCATCATTTTCGGACACGCTGTACACAGGAAATATATGTTCCGAGCGAGTCACCTTAGATTTTTAAGGTCAAAAATACGACGTTTTATGCTACTAGTTTACATATACAGGAATAGAAAGAAGTACGGACTAAAATTCATATATTGTCTGAAGCTATTTATTTGTGGCATAATTTTAGTTTTTCTTTAGTTTTATTGGGTTTTTGCCACACTTCTGAAAAAATAAAGATTAATTAAATAAGCCCTTACGCCAAACGGATCAGTCAAGGGTTATTTTTGATACTAAGTTTGCCTAACCAAAAAATCTCACTGAAAAAAGCAAATAAGTAAAAAATAACAAAAATCACATCACCAAATAATACGAAAGTGCGCGAATGAGTGAATTTTTCTTAAAACAACGAAAAACGTTCACTGACCTTGATATTTTCTCATCTTTCGGTTATATAATAATTAATTTTTCTTCAAGCTCCTAACCCCCAGCTACCCCTACTTTTTTTCAAATGGAAACAAGGCATGAGGGGGCTTGTTGAAAAGTTTATAGAAAACCGAATCCAGCCATACCAAATAACCAAGTTTTATGTTATGTTTTCAATAACAAGGTTTTTTTCATTTAGAAATTGAAACAACTAGATAATTTACAAAAATAAACTCAATGTCCAATTGCTGAAAATGTCCTCAATTCACTATTTGGCATTCTCCAAGACGATAGTAAAAGTTGTCCACAGCATTCCGAATGACTTCAGCTGGTAAATTATGCATTTCCGCCCTAATCTAGTTCTCATCAAATTCTCAATATTATCCGGTCTGTCCTGGTAGACTCTTTCTTTCAAATATCCCCAAAGAAAATAATCCAGGGGCGTTAAGTCGGGGGATCTTGGCGTCCATTCAACTGTATCCCGTCTACCAATCCAACGATTTGGAAATATTTGATCTAAGTATCTTCGAACATCAATACCAAAATGTAGGGGAGCGCCATCTTGTTGGAACCAAATTCTTTCATTCGGTATATCTGGATCAATTTTATGAGGAAAAATCACAGCTAGAGCAGGTATCAGGTTAAATGTTAGGAAATTCAGGTAACATGCGGCAGTAATATTATATGAATACTTAATGTTACACAAAATTATTGTATCATTTTTGTAATTTCTGTAATATTTCTAAGAATATACCACACAACGGCTCTTCTCTGTTTTCATCTAAGATTAAAAAATTTGTAAAACGGATTATCATTCTACCATCCTTTCATTAAATCAAAACATCGCTCAGAATAGTAGAACTCAAGCGGTGTGGGAACAAACTTTTCCTTTTTTACCTGTAAAGGGCAGGTTTCACCTCTTTTTTAAACATTCTTTTCACTCCACGTGATCCCACATCACACTGAAATATTAGTTATGAAATATATTTACCGTAAATTACAGTAATAAGATAAGTTTTTTACAGGGGGTAGGTGGTTGTCAACTGTATAAAAACACGGAAACAAATCGCTTTTATATACAAAAGGTAACGGGAAAATATCATACAAGATGTACCGTTATTAATATAGATTCGCTTTCAAAGGAAGCAGATGAGGGTTTGCTATTTTAGAGCTTTTACCAATATGAACAAAGCGAATTTTTTTCGCTTATACAGGATGGTTCGTAAGTAATAGCGCATGAAGACATGCTAGATTTTTCACTTCAAAATATTACCATTCAAGCCAACTTGCCTTAAAAAAATGTTGATAATGAAAAAGATACAGAATGTCAGTTGGAATGTGATTGACTGTATCAATTTAAAAATTTGGGAGTTGATGTTTTTGGATATGAAAAATCATAATCACTATTTCGATATATTCCCTAAGGGGCACCAATAGTAAGTTAAATTTTAACAATTATTAGACACAATTTATGTTAAAGTTAATAAGTATTTCTAAATGTAAGGTATTTATCCAGTTTTGGTTAAAATCATTTACTTTACAAAATCGAAACACTCTGAGACAATCATTTTTCTATTATTTATTGGTAATGAAATTTCAATGGACGTGCTGGGCAACGAGAATATTTGGGAGGGTTTCGAAATAGATTACAAGCTGATAACCAACAATTTAAAAATCTGTTTAGGAATTTAGAGATAAAAGACAAAAGATTTGTTTACGTTGCGGATTATCCACAAACTAATTCAGGATGACTATCTTGAGCTGCAAGAATCAGTATGACAATTTAAAAACGTTGCATGTTGAAAAATACTATCTGTAGCATTTTAATGTCGATATACCTTCAACATACCTATCCATTGTGCAAAGGAACTTTGGCGCCTACTACGTTAAAATATCGTACTATGCAGCTATTTTGACAAATATACCTTTTTTCCTCAAAAATAATGTAAGTTTAAATTTTTTTTATAAAAAATGCGATAATGTTAAAGCCAAAAAAGATGCGCCCACATTTAGGTCACAAATATGGCGGATGTGGAAATACGTCGAAATAAACAACAGATTATGATTTCTCATATCCAAAAACATCTATTCCCAATTTTTTTTAAGTTGATACATTCAAAGACAGTGAATTGTTACAAAAAGTCGCTTTTTAAATTCCGGATCTGTTCTATTATCAACATTTTATTAAAACAAGTTGGCTTAAATCGCAATATTTTGAAGCGAAAATAATATTTGAATTTTTAATTAAATTTTGTATAATTTTATACAGTAAATAAAGAGTATGTGCAGCTGAAGTTCATTTGCCAATTCGAATGCATATATGTATAATTTTGAAGTATTTTTGACTCGAATGGAGAAGTGATTAGCAATTTAGGTGGGGTGGTTCTTCGTAACGTGGAAGGGAGAAGCTGAGGGTATCGTGGGAAACGCACTTTTCTGGTCGTCACACCGCTCGCCACGTGCCTGGCCTAGCTCATAACAAAAATGCATTGTGCTATACTATCGGGGTAAACAAAACCTCACCCATATATAATTGTTGCAAGCATGCTTATAAAAATGAAGGAAGACGACTAAGATTAAAATGCCCTTATGAAGAATGTATTCCTTTCGCGTGTCTAAGTGTGTACGTCAATGTGTCCAATTTCCTTCATAATTTATCGCAAAATGGCCATTATTTGAGTAAATATTACATTATGCATGGTTCCGCGTTAAACAAGTTTCACTGTTGCAATTCTAATAACTTCAAATTAAATATTTCGAAATGTAAAGTCATATTACATATCTTTAAAGTAAAAAAATACAGCAAAAGTTGTTCAGAAAGGTAAATAGACGTGCAAAATTTCAAAAATATCGAAAATAAAATTTTAACTTTGACACCCTGTATCTTTTTTATTATGCGACTTGGGATGTAAGTATGTTAGTTTAAATCGATTTATTTCACCTAAGGAATCTGTGGTCCCATTTTTGCTACCTCATTTAAAAACACCTTGTATACCTTGGTCAAAAATCAATTCGATTCCTTAAAGGATTTGAAATATATGGCTGAAATAGTTATGTTTTTTAATTTAACATCCTGTATCTCAGTTACACGATTTTTACTTCATGCGGTATTCTTCACGTAAACAATGTATTTCAACTTTTAAAATACCAGTAACCCATAAATATCCATACATCTTGTACTGATGTTAGTTCGTTTCATAACTATATCTTGTCATTCTCTAATTATTTCCAATGTTGGTTTTTTCTTCCAGTTACATGTTTTCGTTTTATAAATTTTGTCATGTAATTGGTTGATGCACTGTTGCACAAATAAATATTATATTTTGAAGAGGCATCTATGTTATACAAAGAGAAATGTTTTATTTCTACACCTACATTTAAACTGACCCCTCAAACACCTACTACTATACTTAGCTACATCAACCATACCTTAGCGCGATAACTAATAATAGACATAAGTAGAAGTAATTATCCTAGTATCTAAAAATAATTGACAAAAGGTATAATTTTAAATAAAACTCCCATTATTATTACAATAGTACTCAGTTAAATATCGCGGACACTAGATTTACATTCTCATTATATTTGGTAATAACTATGTGTCTTTGTTTAAGAAAACAAATTACAAGCCATGATTATTATTGAAACTCGTCTACATGCAAATATGTGAAAATTAAAGTGCCATTCAAAATTCTTTACGTAAGCATGTTTTGTGTACTATTTATAGCGTATATCTCTCAAAGCCGTTAAAAAAATTTAATTACTTGTCAACAACCTTAACCACATTATCATTTTTTAGTAATTCAGTTATATTCAATTATTGTTTTAGATATGATCGGACCTTATCGGTGAATTTCGGTTAGCCTTCGAGTTAGACGGCGCAACGCTTCTGTCAATCCCTCGTGTTAAAAATACTCCAGAAAAAAAGAATATTTTATATGGTGGTGTGGTCTTTTTCGATTTAATCCCGTCACCAAAATGTCGGGTGACGTCCAACCGAGGAAAAGAAAAGACAAAAAGAGAAGAAAAGGTATTTTCTATAATATTAAATATTTATTTTTAGCCTCGCTATTCTACATAAGTACGTCGAATGCTATTTTTAATGTGCTGTGCGAACAAACCGATTAAATATTTTAATTATTTGTGGAAATCTTCCCCGTGACTTTTTTAGATGAAGGAGAACAAATACCCATCCAAACTCATGCCCCTTCACATACGAATTCATCGAATGACGATGTTAATATCCACGTGCACAAAGAAGGTGGTACAGGGGGTGGAATTTGTGCGAAACTAGTATTTTTTGTGCTGTTATCGGCCCTTGTTGTAGTTATTGGCATGATTATTACACAATATCGAGGATTTACAGATGGTAAGTTCCATAAACAACCCCATATTGAAACCACCTTAAACAAAGTCCCTGGAAAACAAAAATTAAACTGAATCGTATTTGTGTGGTCATAAAAATAAACAATTGCTTACATATTTTAGTTGAAACCGCAGACACAGAATCAAGATTTTCACAAATATTTGAAGGTTGGATAGATTCAAGCCCTGACCATCATGATGATCATGATATAGAGGACATAGATGTCTCAGATGATCATAACTTAAATCATGACGAAGAAGATGATGAACATAACGCTTCAGAGGACGACGAGGAAGAAGAGGATGAAGAACATGAACCAAGTGAAGAAGATGATGAGGAAGACGATGAAGAAAACGAAGATGTTGAACTGTCTGAGGAAAAGAATGAAGTCGATGAAGATGATGATGATGAAGATGAGGAACAAACTGTGGAAGAATCAGACGAAAATCAGTTAGACGAAGACGAGGAAGACGAAGATATTCAAGCATCTGAAGAAGACAGAGACACGTATGAATCAGAAGAAAAAGATGATGACGAAGACGACGACGAACATGATGAAGATGAACAAGAGTTAGAAAATATTGAAAGTGAAGAAGATAGAGATGAAGATAATGATGCGGTTAATGAAGTGTCTACTGAAGCAAAATCTGAAGAGGATAATGAAGAACAAGATGCTGAAGATGATGAAGATGAGGACGATACAAAAACTGAAAAAGTGGGATATTTTTATATTAATAAGCATGTTTTACTAACAAAGCGATTAAATATTAAACTAAATATTCTTATTTGAACTTCGACCACAATAATGAGTTCTTACAGATCTCTATTTTAAAATTACAGGCATCTGATGCGACTAAGAGAGTCAGCAGAGAGACTGCAGACAATAGGACACCAGGGGAAGAAAAGCAACAAGAAAGTGCTGGCAGTAAGTTATTTTTATATATTATTAATAAAAAGACTAAAACTGTAAAGTCTTTTAAATTATAAACGATTTAAAATTATGTAATAGTCATTTTGGCGTGTCAAATAATATTCACCAAAAGAATGCTTTATCTTTATGATGCATGAAGACCAGGGAATAAAATACGTAAAAAACAATTTTTTAGAAAATATTGGGATATTTTGGTTAATGTATAAAGAAATTCGACTAGAATAAATACTTATTATATACTTAGTGTTTAAAAATACATAGTTGTAAATCAGGAAATGCAAATATTTATAGCTGCTGAATTTTACAGTAGCGGTCAAACTTGGTGTTGGCGTAGCCCTATTGGTGGTAGCACACCTTGTCTTGGTTAGAAAATGGAGAACTGGTCAGTAAATGCATGCGATTTATGTTTCATTCTCGTAAAAAATATTTTTCTAATAAGTTAATAAATGTTGTATATATATGCCTCTGCTTACTATGCAACTAACACCTGCATTTCCTGGTACGTTGATATTTGTACTGCTTTCACTGTATTTTTGCTGTCTCCTCTCCATTTTTATTTAGTATATGTATATTTAAAATTATAAAAAACTCAATATAATATTCACAATTAAGTATTAAATATTCTAGAAGAATAAAAATGGAACGAGTATAGTTTGATACATATATTATTCACAGAATTATGAAACTTATATGGGGAGATGGCGAAAGAATCGATTTATACATGTATTATTTCTTTTTCTTTAAAATTTGAAGCTCCCGATGATAAACCAAAACCTCCCACAGAAGAACCTAATGAACTAAGCCCAAATTTATCTCGAAGAAATACTATTGTTATGCCGCCAACTTTCCAAGAAGTAGAACCGGATATGGAACCAGAAGAGGAAGGTACTATTAAACAAAATTCGATATTCTAAGTTCATGAAAATCAATGTCCATTAAACTTCATACGATTTAAAAAGTAACTATAATAAAATACTCGTAAAATTATCAGATTATTCAGAAGAAGAGGAAGAGGAACTAAGCGAAGAAGAAGTCCACGAAACCAAATCGGCTAAGGCAAGATATCAAGAACTTAGATCGACATACACGCGATCTCTAACTCCTGAAGGCGAAATCGACTATCACAAGCCATCAAAAACTTACGATGACGAATACGAGGAAAATGTAGATGATGAAGAGGAAGAAGTAAGTGAAGAAGAAGAAGATGATAAACAGGAGGGCGAATCCGAAGAAGAAGATGATGAATACGATGAAGATGAAGACGAGGAATTACTTAAACGACTTGAGGCCAAGTACGGAAAATTACGAGGAGAAGGTGATAAAAGAAAGTATTTTGAATTATTCTAGCAACAATATATGTTTGTTAATTCTTAGTACATTAGCCAAAATACATCCAAGTTTTCCAATTTTTTACTATTAAAATGTGACAGTCTATTTAATCCTTGTAAAGAGTTGACTGATCTTAAATAATAATATTTCACTGAGTCATTCAAGTCATATAATTTTTAGCTTTCAATTTTTGAGATACAGTAAGGTCCTTCATTTCGTTGTTGTATTATAATTTCTGCTTTACAGGATTTCTTATTTTAATAAAATGTTAACGAAAATATTAACAGCTTCTAATAAGTACTGAAAATGTTTCTATAATTTCTTATTTGTATGTAGGACCTGCCGAAAGACAAGCAGATGTTGAAAATTCAGATTCTGAAAAATCTGATGATGATGCTGGATATCAGTTTTCAAATATAACAAATAAAGATGATTATAAAATTAAGAGCGATATAGATGAGGCTCAAAAATCAGTACAAGATGTAAGTTAAAATAATATGTTATAGTGACAACTTTATAATAATTATGAATATTTTAATAGGAATAATTTTTTAAAAATCCTTCCCTACAAAACAAATGTTATTAGCTTTAACCTGATTGTTGATTGTTGTTGATTTTGTTGTTTCTCGAAATAGCCTTTAAGCAGCTATGTTTTATTTTTTCAGTGAATTAATTGGAATGTTGACTTAATCCCTACATGTGCGTGTTTTAGTTTGATACATTTTAAAATGTTCTGGTACAATATTCCATTAGATTAAGATTGATTTCGGTCAATCATCGGTTTTTATTAATTTCCCGCACCACGATTAATAAAAATCGAGTGATTTCCGTACTTTTTTTTATCAATTTTTTGATAATACACTAACAAACTACCATACCATTTAAGACTGTTTTGTGTTAATAACTATATTTTGTTTGTTTCTGTAACCGTTAGAATTCGGCTTACGCTATTAAGCTTTTCGATAAAATCCTTCAAAAATACCCCTCCTCCCCTAGAAGCATTTACGGAAAAGCATTAGCTCTGGACTATTTGGCGGACCAAAGAAAAAGCAATGATATTCTACAGCAAGCGCTAAACTTTTACATACAACTTCTTAATGCAGAAAATGTGCCAAAGGCACTATTTGAGGCAGCAGCCGAACGCTGCATTAACCGGATGAGATTTGTAGGTAATTCAATTTTGAAATATTTTAATAAATGACAATTTTTTATTAATTATCTTCCAGGACAATACAGAAATGCAATTAACGTACACAAATTACTCATACAGCGATATCCTCATAACCCCAAGCACTATAATGACCTGGCTGTTACTTATTTAACAATTAATAGGTTCGTATATTAAATATTTCTCTTTCCATCAGTCTTCATTCATGCGTCTAGGCAGTAGAACATTTTAAAATATTTAAATACTCAATTCTAAATTTAGGATTATTGTTGTGACATAATAATTACAATTGCAATGTAACATAAAACAGGTATCTATTCTGTGTTAACTGTACATTTGAATAGAAACATTTTTTTTAATTTTGTAGATAGTTCCGTAACATTAAAACGCGGTCGATATGGTGATAGTTCCACATTACGACTTTCCTACTGAATTGAAATATATGGTTATAAAAGTGCACAGTAATAGGGTATTGTCATATATGAAAAGGATTAATGTATTCTTTCCGAAATATAAAAGGCAGAAGCTATTGATTCCAATATGACAATATTCTAATACACGTTATTTTAGTTCTATGTTTCAATAAGATAATTTGGGATATTTTAGAGTAGAAGAAGCAAGATCTGTCCTTAAAAAAAATCTTGAACAATGGCCCAATAACGGATTTGCATTAGTTCACTACGGTTTTATATTAAAAACAGCAGATAATAAATTAGAAGAAGCTGTAGATTATTTACGAAAAGGCCTTGAAACTAGAGCTGAAGGCGTCGTAGATGGCAGGTTTTACTTTCATTTAGGCGATGCCCTAGCTCGTTTGGGGCAAAATGAAGAAGCTATGAAGGTATATTCTACATTTTTCTTTACTTATTTATATTTTGTTTTAAGAAAAATATTTTAGGTGTACGAAGAAGGCGTAGAAAACAACGTTTTTCTGTCAAAATACCAAAGATCTCTCTACAATGTGCCGCGACTGACTGGTACTCCATGGTGGGACCTATCCGACTTGCCGTATCTAGACCTATACCGTCTTCTGAAACAAAACTGGAAAAAAATCCGAGACGAAGGCTTAGCCATCTTAAACGAAAAAGGCTATTTCCAAGATGAATCGGAAAACCTTAAAGACACTGGAGATTGGAAACAATTTGAGTTGTTCGCCAGGGGTCAAAAGAATTTGAAGAACTGCAAGATATGTCCTATCACGTGCAGCATTATCGATCGGGTACCGGAAGCCAGGAGTTGTAAAAGAGGGCAAACAAAATTCAGCGTGATGCATCCTGGAACACACGTTTGGCCTCACTGCGGGCCAACTAATTGCAGGCTAAGGGCACATTTGGGCCTTAAAGTGCCTCCAAGGACTTTTATAAGGGTTGCCGATGAAACGAGGTAAGAATGTTTTCAGTTGAAAAACAGTACGCATTATTATCATTAATTATAATAATTAATAACTATGCAAGTATCCGATAACGTGTGATAATAACAAGTGAAAATAATTCATCTTTGCTATTTAAACACTAGTTTAAACATACAGGGTGTCATATCGGGAACTGCGTCGATCGTTATATGAGAAAATACCGATGCTAAAAAATTTAAAATTTAATAGCATGGCAAAGTTCCTGGAGCGAACAGAACTGAAATATCTATATTGCTTCAGCTCTTCCGGTTATACCGGAAGTCGACACCAACTTCGTTATTTTAAATAGGCCAACCAGTACATAATTAATCGCATATTTGAATTATACGGAAAATTTTATGGTCGCTTTGTATAAAATTTGTTATAGCTAGGAGTTGTAGATATTGCTGTATTAATTTATTAATAAAAGAGATGTCCGCATCTTTTTCCTGGAAATATACAGGGGTGTTTTTTGACTCATTTTAAGGAAAAAAGTTGTTATTAATATGAGCACGTACGCATCCTCGAGATATAGGGTGTCAAAAAGAATAGGTATACAGGGTGTCTCATAATGATGTACGCTCCTTTGGAGGGTGTGTTCCTTGGGTCATTTTAGGGTGGTGTAGATTTTATTTTTTTTTAAGAAAACGCGTGTGCATAAAAATACTAAGAGGGGAAAAATTTTGTAAATTGATTGTTCTATTTACTGTAATTTTTTCATATCGGGAAACGTTTAGAATAAAAAGTTCAAATTAAAAAAAAACAACAGAGGTTCGTGGTTGCCACCCTTGAAGACATTTGGTAAAAATAAAAATCGTATTCAACAATGTCACTTAATTAACTGAATGTATTCACCGATTTTCAGATTTATAAGTTTAACCGTTTTTGAGAAAAAAAATGAAAACCGAAATTTTTTCAATTTTTTAGAAACCCTTATGGGAGGGCTCAAATCGAAAAATTTTATCCCCCAAAGAAGCGCACATCATTATGGGACACCCTGTATATTTTTCAGTTCTTTGATGATATCTCAGGATATTGATATTAACTCCTTTTGTATAGTCATTTGAATAAAAATGAATTAGCGCCCAAAAATAGTTCATATTAATTATAATGCATTTACAAAACTTGAGTTAGTCATGAGAATGAACCAAAGAACCCCCTTCATTTTCCAACATATATTTTAAAACACCCTGTGTTTATCAAACTGATTTTTGATTTTCGTAAAAAACGTAGACGACGATATATTATCGTATATCCGTAAATTTAAAAATATTACACTAAGCGTTTTAAGCGTTTTATTTTTGCTGTTACATTTTGACAACTTCAAATAACTTTTTATTTCACATGGAACATCCTGTATTTTTTTACTCATTCTCATGCATATTGAAATTGTCTTATATAAGTCTGCGAAGATTGCGATTACTACTTTTGAAGATATTTGAAAATTTCTACTATTTTGGCAGTTCTCATCATATCTGTAATAGTATCACATTTGCCATGGACATGAATATTTCAAACAGTAAAATTGGCTTAGTATGTGTCAAATATTGTTGTGTTTTGTCTCTATAGATTATATCCATGGCAAATTTGATAACATTCCAGATATGGCGAAAATCGAAAAAATAGTAGTAACGCAAACCTAACAATACCTGTATGGGTTGAAAAACAATTTCAATGTGCACAAGACAGTGAACAAACAAATAAAGAGTGCTCCAGTTGATATAAAAAAGTTATAGTTGTCAAATTTGGCAAAATGTAACAGCAAGAATAAAACGCTTGGTATAGTATTTATAAATTTACGGATACACCATAATTTAGCGTCGTCTAAGCTCTTTATGAATACGAAAAATCAACTTGATATATATTTCCAGGAAAGAGTCAAAGAGCTACAAACACCTCCGCACACCCTTGCAAATGTCAATTTCTTATTTAATAAATTAATATCTAACAATATTTGTAATTCTAGCTAAAGGAAATGTTACATAAAGCAACCATAAAATTTAGCAATAGTATACAGGTTGTCCCGGTTACAATAACGAAGTTAGTTTTTATATATTTTTAGGTATTAATAATATTGTGTCTAAAACAGTAAAAAAACGAGGTTAGTATCGAACTGCAGGAGTGCTGTAGATATTTTAGTTGCATTCACACATTGAACTTTCAAATTTTTCGGATTTGATATACAGGATGGCCAAATTCCATTGCAAAATAATATTCTTTTCATATAACTTTCACACGATTTGAGCTATAGATTTTACTGTTTGTATGCATTATGTTTATTGATGAGTATAATATTCAATTAGGACATGTAAGAAAATGTGTTATATTCTGAAATCCTCACCTCATTGAAAAACCCTATTATTAATCTAATTTCTTTAATACAAAATCCTCACCCCATTGAAAAACCCTATAATTAATCTAATTTCTTTAATACAAAATTTATTTTTAAACGTTTTTTGTCTGTTATGAAGCTTATTGTATACAAAAACAGGTTTTTAGTCCAAGGACCTTGCACATTTTCTTATATAACAGATTCCTATGCAGATTCAAATTAAAATTACACTTACGAAAACAAAGTTTTCGATGTTGTGACTGTAGACTTTGTTCAGTTGGCTAGAATCATACTAAAACACTAACAAAATTTACAAAAATTAACCCCATTGTATATGTTATTCACCCTGTATATGAACAAATATTTTGTCACAACATATTATTTTTAGTTAAATAACATTCATACAAAAAAATTAAATCGAATCATTAATTTGCTACAAAATATTTTAACTTTAACATCCTGTATCTCTAAAACAAATCACAGAATTGAGTTGGGAACTTTACAATTGTAATCAGATTACAATTTTTAAACATAGACACTAAAAATTCAGAAAATTTCACCGATTGCCATTTTAAGTAAGAAAATGTGCATGCGATACATTTTTAATATTTACGTTTTTGTCATTTCTAGGTCCTGGAAAGAAGGTGAAATATTTATATTTGACGATAGCTTTGAACACGAGGTTTGGCACAATGGAACGGAGTTCAGATTGGTTTTAATTGTTGATGTTTGGCACCCTGAGCTAACGGCAGCGGAGAAAAGAAGTCTCTCGCCCATTTAATATATAAGGAACTATGACTGTTTTTCTCTTAAAAAATATGTTAAAAATGTAAATAAGACATAAAAAGTAATAAAATGTTATAAAATCTAAGCTATAGTCTCATCTCGCAGCATTATCCAAATAAGAATTCAATCTTTAACGTAATCTGAACTTACAAACTCTTTTTGCTACCGATTTTGAAAATGTACACATGGAACTCTTATGTTGTAAGTAATGTATGTACATTCTACATGTGAGAATAATCAAAGTAAATAGCTACACACAAATATAAAGCACACTTACCTTGTAATCATGTGGTGAGAATTGTGAGGTTGTTGCCGAAGAGTTTTACGATTCATGATAGTTATTTATTATTATTACACATTACACACACTTATAGCAAACACAATTACAAGCAAATGTATTTAGTGACATTCCCGAACGTTGTATAACAATTTTTCGATACTTTTTGAGCAAAAATTCTTTAAAATCACGTAAATGCGGCACAACACACGCACGGTTAAAAATAAAAGACAATCGCCTAATTGTTGAATTTCGAATTGATCAAAGATCACAGACCAATATTACCGAAGAATGTACCTATTAAAATTTGTTCAAGTGCGTTTATTAAAGTCTTTTATAAGAAAAAGTAATTGAATTTAGTCCACATTTCAAATTAAAGGTTCACAGGACTAATTTTAAGTTGGGTTGAGGTTAAACATTTTATACACCAATGGAATTTTTCAGTTTTTTCATTATCATATCAATTTTTATATGCAAACTTACACAACGTTTTTTAAATAAACAAAAACTCGTTATAATTTCTTTAATTCGAAACCGTTTGGTTCAAGTGTACAGAATAAACAAATGTTATTGGTGGAACATGACATCATGTTTTGTTAATTGACAAATCAGATTGCAGTATTTGCAAACAAGTTCCAAATCTCTATAACAGTAGCGACAAAATGTACATTCGAGTTAAGAGAACTCATACACTTAAGAAGGATATGTGGTGCCATCTGCCAAGCTAGAAAATTACTAGCTATATTGTGAAGAGGAGACCTGTCACCCCTGTCAGGCCACATAAGCCAAATGCCAAATATAAATATAAATAATATCAGGGAGGAGTTATCATAACTTTTCTGTAGTAATAAATAATATAGATAGATACCGACAAATCAGATAATGATTATTCTAATTCCTAAATATATGTGTGTGAATTAAATCACTTATCTTCAAATTTTCAAAATATATCACCCCCACTAAACTTATAGTGATTCACTATAGAAAAGGAAAGAGATATTGTAAATGTGTATATTTATATTGCACTATTGCACACAGAAAAATGTAGTGTAACTAGTGTAGGTACTGTATTTGGTGAACAAGTTTATTACCATTACCTTTTTGTTATGACGTGTGAATTACGATCAATTTTGCTTCATATGTTATATACCATATGAAATCTGACCAACAGGGACTGAATGGTTAACGAGGCGTTAATTTGTGCAACTTATATGGATAATGATCTTATCAAAATAGCTTTGGTGTAGCAACTCAAACAAGATGTCAATAACCAGTGATTTTGCTAACATTTCAGTTTTCAACGATACCTGTCTTACAACCAGAAGAGCTAACAAAACAGTGATAAGTAATGTTTATGAAGGAATACCTGAAACTTTAATTCTAAATCTTATATCCTGGTTAGTACTTGTGTTATTGTTCGCTATTTTAAGAAATCGTGCCTGGGACTACGGTAGGCTAGCGTTAGTTCATACAGAGAAATGGACACAACTTTTTTACAAGAATACCGATGATGCTGTAGCTGTAGAAGAATCTAGCCAAGACGTTTCCTTGATACCTGATACCGGTTGTTTATGGTTTCCGTCAATTTTCAAGATAAGTAGAGAACGTATTTACACAAGATGTGGCCCAGACGCTTCGCACTACTTATCATTTCAGCAGCACCTACTGCTTTTAATGACTGCTATCACAGTGTTTTCTATTTGTGTAATTTTGCCGATAAATTTTCAAGGGACGTTACAAGGTGATAAAACGACATTTGGCCATACGACAATAAGTAACCTTATGTCAAATTCAAATTGGCTGTGGGTGCATATCGCGGGATCTATGTGTGTTGTACCAGTAACCATATTAATAATGAGGAAATCATCTGGAAGAACACGCAGTTCAACCTTATTAGCTTCAAGAACACTTTTGGTCACGAACATTTCGAAAAATCATAGAAACAGCGAAGATATTAAAAATTACTTTATTGTGCGTTACCCTGGAATTGAGGTATGTGATGTTAAAATAGCTCATAGAATAAAAACCCTGACAAATTTGGAAAAGCAACGTGAAAAAGCTCATGAGGCGAGAATGTATTGCTTGAGTAACATTCAAAGAAATGAAATTATGGTGCAGCCATATGGATGCATTGTTTGCTGTCGTTGTAAAACCGTAAATGCTCTTGAGTACTATACAAGAGAAGAAGAACGTTTAAATGACTTAGTTTCTGCCGAAAGAACAAGAGCGTTGCAAAGTCCACTTGGCATTGCCTTTGTCACATTGAACTCTGAAGAAATGGCACAACATGTAATAAACTCTTTCCAACCAGGTTCACACCGAAATTGGGTAATTTCAAAAGCACCTTCCCCCTCGGATATTAACTGGGAAAATTTAGAAATATCTTATAGAAACTGGTATTCTAAAGCAATAATCATTAACTCACTACTATTTGTGATACTATTTTTTCTCACGACTCCAGTAATTGTTGTTAATATTTTCAATAATCTCATAGCACCAGATAAATTTTTTAAAAGCCCTATAGTGTCAGAGTTTTTACCAACTTTGCTCTTGTTGTTGATGTCCGCCATAATGCCTGTTATTGTAGCTTATACTGACGAATGGATGTCCCACTGGACGAAATCTAAGCAAAACCATGCTACTATGTATAAAACTTTTATCTTTTTGCTCTTTATGGTATTAATCTTGCCATCTCTTGGTTTAACTAGTGCACAAGCCTTTTTTAAACCAGACAATATAACTTTACGTTGGGAATGCATTTTTCTAGCAGATAAGGGTGCTTTCTTTGTCAATTATGTTATAACTTCAGCTTTAATTGGTACAGCACTAGAGCTTCTCCGATTTCCTGAACTGGCAATGTATGCTTGGCGTTTACTGCGTATAAAGTCTGAAGCTGAAAAAACAACAATTCGCAAGGAAATTTTATCAGAATTTCCTTTTGGTATACATTACGCTTGGACTTTACTTATTTTCACAGTTAGTACAGTTTATAGTTTAACTTGTCCTCTAATAACACCATTTGGTTTATTATATTTGTGTTTGAAGCATTTAGTTGATAAATATAATATATATTATGTATATCGACCTATAACTATGTCTGGAGAAGGTCAACAGATTCATAGTGATGCTGTTGTTATGGTACGAATAGCTATTCTCTTATTACAACTTATTACAGCTGTGTTTTTCTTTATAAGAGCAAAATTGAATCTAATGACTTGCATAGCTTTTCTGGGTTTTGCTGTTACAAGCTGCTTTTTCTTTTTCTTAGGGCCATTTCCTTCATGTAAGCCAATTATTTTAAATAGTTCTCACTTGCCAGAAACTAATGAACAGTATGTAGCTCCAGTTTTAATTAGTTCAAGTACTCTTGATCACATTGAGCATGATAGATCATCACCTTCTATGTACGGTACTTCTAATATTAGTGAAAATGTTATTCGAATTTCTCCTGAAATTGGTTCCAGTAATGCCTAAATTCTTTTTTAGCTTTCCTTTGTGGCTGTGACTAATTTTAACGTAAAGTAATGAGATTATCACACTCCTAATAGTTTACAGAATTTTGCTTAACTGTATTTTCAATAATACTTATTCGATTAATAATTCATCAAAGAAGTTTTGCTTAAGTGCGTGGTTGTATGTACAAAAATATTTGAACTTCAAGAAGGTAAAGACCGGTAACTGTGGTGCTCTGTATATTTGGGCTTTGTATGTAGTATTATGTGTAGTATTATTTTCAAAATGTTTAAACAATAAATTTTTTGCATGCTAAGTAAATCCTTGTCAGCCCAGAAATTGATAGTTATATATCTACCTTAAAATTCTATTCTTAAGTTAAAAAATCCTGGATTGTTGAAGTGAAATTTTTTGTAAAAAATATGTTAACATAATGTGATACTGTTTGCTAATTTTTATAACAGAAATGACTTTAATATCGTTGAATAATTATTGTGAGGTGCTTGTATTTGTAGTTTTAGACACAAAGGTGTAAAAAAAATCATTTCTCAAATTGTGTAAGTTTTAATTCATATTGTTACAAGTTGTAATTTTAAATATGATTTTGTATTGTTAAATTCCTTATATATATTTATTCATATCGTAAACATTTATATATAGGCAGTCAGTAATATATAAGTATAAAATTTTATAGACCATAAAAATAACCAATGGAATATTTTGAGCATTATGGAATATTTCCAATATTTATGTAATAATTGAGGTGCTGGATTTCTCCATTTGTGATCTGGATCTATATTTTTTTAAGTGCATATTTAATTAGAGATTACAAAATATAAAAAATATATATTCGTACATGGCGAATCAAATTTTTAGTAATGTATGTACTCAGTTTTTGAAGGGCATCTAAAAATATATTTGTAAAGTGTAATTGCTTACACTGTAAACATTAAATGTAAAAAGAAAAGTAGACATTTCCAAACTATATAGAACAGTAGGGAGTTATGTAAATCATTAATTAACAATAAAAATATATTTTTGTTTTAAATATGATTTATTTTTCATTATAGATAGAACTTTTGTTTGTTGCAGCAAAAATATATAGGTACATATTTTATATTCTAAAACTGAAACAATTAGATTTTTAGGAAAACAAAATAATCAAATATTTAATTGCAGTTTAGAAAAATTATCAAATGTTTGTTTTTATCCAATGTAAAATAAAGATTAACGATAACTTTTATAATTTTCTAAATTCATTTTATGATGCATTAAAGCAAATCTTTTTACAACCAAGATAAATTTATAAGTTTGTTTTATATTTTTGTAAGAATTAAATTGATTAATGAATTAAACTTAATCTGATGATTATGAATATTTTCTTTATCGTGTAAATACTGGTTGCTAATATAAATATATGTCAAAGGTTTATAATGAGTAATATTGCCAGGAATGTAAATTCTGAGAAATTGTTTTTTTCTTTTATAAAATGAAATATGAACTAATTAAAGGCACTAATATCTTTTTATCAAAATATATCAACTTTTTTGTCCTATATCCTTCATATTTATTTGTTACTAGAAAAACAGTTATTTGGTTTTATTGAATATACAGATAGAATATTACAACTACTTAAAAAAATATTGTCCTGAAAAATAAAATTATTAATGAGTTATTATTATTCATTTTACTATTAGAAAAAAAAAGCGTTTTCGATTCCTAACTGTAATAGAGCATAATTTTGGTGTAATTAATTGATTGTCTATTTTGGGTACATGTAATGAATAATATATCAATTTATTTATTTATTTAGAAAATGTTACTAATGTGAAACAATAATCTAGTTTATGTATGGGAGCTATATATTTTTAAATCCGGCATATAGATGTTCACAGTTAATATAATCTGAGAGATCATTCATAAATAATAAAAATAAAAGTGGACCCAGATTAGACCCCAGGGGAACTCCTGATGATATAAGAACTGGATTTCTATCCAATGTATGCCGACCTGTTCACGAAATAGGACTTAAGTAATGATAGTAACGCAGAGCTAAAGCCAAATTTTTTTCGAGCATCAACAAGAGTATTGAATGGTTGATGTAGTCAAATACCTTCGAGAAGTCCGTGCACAATATGAACCAAGACATTAAAAATGTACTGTTTGCACAAGCAAATTTGTCATTGCTGATCTTTGACCCAACCATGTTGAGTAATGGATATACAATTCGTGACCAAATCATTAATATGCTTGTACACCGACATTTCGAAGACCTTTGAAAAATTTGGTAAATAGAAATAGGTCTATAATTATTAAATAGTGGTGCCTGGTCGTCTTTAAACACAAGACAAAGTTTACTAAGCTTCCAGGAATCAGGAAAAATGGAAGTGGATAAAATCGGATTATAAATACGTAACAGATCAATCAATCAACAGAAAATTAATGCATTAATTCAAGTTTTTACTGTTGTGGATTTCTTTTATCTACATATAGGATACATCAGCAGAAGAGAGTAGGCAACCAACTTTGCAAATATGTCAAGTTGAAAAGAATATCCACTTACACGTGCAAACCAAACATTGTTTGAAAGAAAAAAAAATCTTAATTTTCTCTTAGTCTTAGTCATATTCAGATATTCCTTTTTTTGGTAATGGCTTTGTAAAAGCAACAATTTATTTTCCATTACTTGTACCAGTATTTCAACATGAATTGTATATTTTTTTTAACTGAAAATTTTAGCAAGTGATATGCATTCTAGACATATAAATAAGAAACTAATACAAAAGACTAATTTATTTTTCATAGAAAAATCTTAACGGCTTCTAATAAAACATGGAAAAATTAACAGTCACAGTCGGATCTTAAGAAAAAAAAATAACCACAACAATGGTTTTATACAATGATTTTTTTAAGGAAACTAAAGTACGATGTTGATGTAAAATAAATAAGAATGATACATTCACTAGTCTAATGTGCTTTCTTCGTAGGCTTCGCTAACTTCTCATATTTGCTCTTGCTGCTGTACCACAGAGCAAGAGGGATAGCTAAAGACGGTGAAGTCATCAGAGCAAAGGCTAACCAGTCCCAGTAGTGAGATGAGAACTTCTTGTCATAATCACGGAATGCTATGATTCCACCCTCACCTGGTTCACTGCTGAGTGATACTTGTACCTAAAAAATCAATAATTATAAAAACTGTTTAATAGAAGATAAATATAGTTCCATAAAATAATATATTTACTTTTGCTGAGGCATCATCGGAAGTCTTGTAAGTGGCTTCTGCACTTGTAAAATTGAAATAGCCATACCGTAACGGTCGGACAACTACGACATGTGTGACGTTAGTTTGTGGAGGAATTCTATCAAATCTCGATATCAGGTGCCCTCCAACAACCTCAAAAGCTTCAGGATGGAAGCCGTTGTCAACAAGTTGTACATTAACAGCTGCTGCACTTCCAATATTGTACAATGTGTACTTAACCTCAATATCCTTAGTTTCTACCAAGTATCTGTTCAAAATTTGTTTTGAAACTAGTAATCTGGGACCTGTGTCTTCTTCAGATTCACATAACACTAAAGCAAATACTGCCAGGAGAACAGTAATTTTTTTAAACATTCTGAAATAATTAAATTAGTTAACCTAAGTAAAATTCATTGAATTTTAACAGCATAATTAAACAGTTTGTGATATGCGTACCTGTATGTTTAATTCAGACTTGAAATGTAATAACAGTTTTGTAAGTGACCGTACACTGTTCTTGCAGTACACGTTTCACAAATTTAGGATTAACTGAAGTGAAATTAAAATCAAAACTGCAACAGCAAACGCCACGCAGTGGCCACGTAACTGACAGCGGTGACAGCTCAGTGACAGCAAGAGCAGTCAAAACACACGGAGGAGGCGAGACGATGTGTAACTTGTCTTAATTTCATATTTCTCCATACGAGGACGCTTTAGTATCATCGCAAAAGCATTGAATATATATCACTCATTATTCAATGGCAAAAGTAAAAGGTAGTAAAGGTAAAAAAAACAAAAATGTAGTGCTTTCATGATTCATAATGTTAAAACGGATATTATTAAATAAGAGAGCAATAAATAATATCAAATTTCAAGGTTTAGTACATAACAATATAGCAAGTATATATGTATTAGGTGATTATCTAAAAAAAATTTAAAAATACAACACTGGAAGCTTGATACACGGTGGCAAAGCATACAATCAGTGACCGGACAAAAAATGGAAAGAAATAAATAACATTTTATAACACCTATTTTATACAGCAAATTCAACAGCTTTTGCCGCTATTATTATTTGTTATTATTAATAGAATTAATTTGTTGTTTTAATTAATAAAATAGTTTGCCATATCTGATGTTACAACAAAATTTTGGGCCCATCGTACCCATTTTCTACAAACTAATATAAATATTTCTGCTTCTTGTCCGTTTTGAACTCATAAGTTATTGGCAGCAACTATGATACGTTTGAGTAAATCGTCAATAGTAAAGAGTAGTAAAGAAATACAAATGATTTAAAGTCAGGAGATCGTGGTGACCATGGTACCGGTCCTCTTAGTTCAATTCCTTGGTATTAATGCATGGACACGCTGTACTTGGTACGGATATAATTGAGCCTCGTATGATACGCCACACTACTGTAATATGCTATGATTGTCCTGGACCTCCATCCCTTCCACGATTCGGTTTCAAATTTCTCTTGCATTGCACATTTGCTGTCAATACACACCGCAGCAGTAGCTGCATTCGGCACATGTTTACCGACAAATCATTCTGTTAAAGCATTTTCATATTGCCATAAATTAGAACGATATCCAACAACTCCGAGCTGCTACTATACATGTAAGCCATTATTGATACTTGAAAAACTAATCTAAAGATAGGTAACACAAAAACTTTAGTACCTGCAAAAAGTAATCGGATTTTAATACTCAGAATTATCTGACTACAAAAGCCCACAAATGTGAACGTTGAAAATACTATAACTTCAATAAATTTTTTTTTTGGAAACTAGATTCGATAAAAATTTTTTTACAATATTGACTCCATTTTTCATGATGCATCTATTCCCTAATTTTTTTAGATAAGTTCTGAATTATCCTGGATATAAATTTTCAATGTAATTAAAATATATGGATGGCTTATTTGCAATAAGGCGTAACTCCCAAACCAGGGTAAGTTTTCAGGACGGACAAAAAACGTGTTAAAAATAAAAGTGTAAAAGATTATATTAAGATTTGGATTTACACATTTTTAATGACTATATTTTACATAATTTTATGTTCAATTTGTTGTTTTAGTTATACAGTACAGAACGAATTAGTCTATATATTGACGTGAAAATCTCGTATTTGAAAAAATGTGGGTTACGTCTTATTGCAAATAAGGTATCGATATTAAATTTGATTAGCCATGCTTATTTCAACACAAACTCCTCTCTCTTATTTAGTGTGTCATATTTTATAATTAAAATCAATAAATAAGATGAATACAGACTGAAATGTCTTTATTAACATAGCAAATATTAATTTGATAAAAAATTATGTAATATAAATTAAAGTTTTAAATTTTAATGCATGGTTTTAATATGTTTTTTTTCGATACCAATGAAATGCAACATCTTTTAATAATCATTTAGTTCCTTAAAATGTAAATTAGACAATAAAATACTAATATAAAAAGAAAAGAAATTTATTTAAATAACTTAAAACATCACATAGATTTGTATTCGTCCACATATAAAGATTTGAAACATCATTGTAAACATTTGGACTTAAAATCACATTGAGTTAGGAAGAAACTTCACATTCAGTTAAAAGCCTTTAGGACCTGTTCTGCTACTTGGTTTTCTAGCTCTTTTGACTTGGGGCCTGAGTTAAGCATGTATTCAGAAACTGTTATATAGACAGCTACACAGAATCCGATAATCGCTGCTAGATAGGTGTTTTTATGGAGAATTATACATGTTGTAACACATAGACCTAGGTATGTTAAATATCTTGCTATGACAACGTAGCTTTTTCGATACTCCTCCGATGCATCTAAAAGTAATTAGTGCTTATTAAATTTCCATAAAAACTGGTTACTTGATACTTACCTATACACATATTGTCTTTTTTGTAGAATCCCGACGCACAGTGTATACACATATCGGGGCCATCTCCTGAACATCCGGCACATGCTTTGTCGCAGTCTAAGCATCGATAACCTCCTTCTTTATTCACACAGAATTGTAAAGGTGTACAAGGGCTTTTGGAAGCAGCACATTCGTTTATATCTAAACAACCCTTTTCTTTGTCCATCAGCCACCCTGATTTACATTTTTCACAACCTAAAACATTCGTAAACACATAAATATCAACAAAGGTGTGAAATTAATAAAGTAGAACATCATACCTATAGGTCCAGCTTTGGTACATGATCCGTCACATGACAAATGGCATTCGGAGCACAAAGTTTTCTTGTCATCCTTGTAAGAGACATAGAATGATTTGTCACATTGATCGCAGTAATCCCCAGCATATCCTTTATCACAAAAACATTTTCCATCTCCTTTTCTCGTACCTGCTCCCTTACATCTACCGTTTTTGTGGCAGATATTGTCAGGGTAGCCTGGACAAGGCAAGCAATCCTTCCCGAAGTGCAAATCCGCACAGCAAACTTTGAAGGAGTCGATACACAGATATTTGTATAAATCAGGTTCTTCGGTTTGTTTATTGAACCACCAGTCTTCTAATGTTTCATCGTATTCCTCCAAAAGGTTATAGCATGATTCTTTGCCGTCTCTTACTTCTGAACAAAGCTTTTCTTGAATTTCGACAAATCTAATTTCGCTAGTTGCGTAGCTACCTAATTTTTCTTCCTCCCATGCCGTGTCACCTCCTTCAAATTTAAACTTAGATGTGCGTTCGAGACCCTGCAAAAATATAATGTAACATTTATTCATTCAAAACATTAAAATGAATAGCTAAGTAACAATACATACCTTTTTGAAAGATTCCACGAATGTTTTGCATGCTTTACAAGGTGGTAATTTGCTGGAATTAGAAGGGGGTTCTAAATTCCCGAAAGCATCAATAAAAACTGAGGTTATGTTGAAAACTACCCATCCAACCAAGAACCACCGCAACATTCTTTAACACCTAATAATAATAAAGCGAACACCTGTTTTGTTAATTGTTATATGGCATAATAATGCACCCTGTTTCTTTGCACCCTGGACTTTTGTAAATGAAATTTACCCACTGCGCGTGAGTTCACTCGTTACAGTAAAACAACCCCTAAGCACTAGGTTATGTGGAGCACTATTTGCTTTGCAGGATGAGGAAAATCTGGGTTTCCCTAACTACAGTTAATTTTCCCAACCAGCATTCAATCAAACAACCCTACCTGCGATCTGTGTAAATTAATATCTTGAAAAATATGCTAAATACTAAAGGATAATCAGTCCTCTTTAAATCCCTTATATTGAAAGCAGTGGCCAGTGACGTGCATGCTAGGGTTTTATTTTTACCATGTCATTTAACAAGTAATAGTTTAGCCTTTAGCCTTTATAATTACTTGTATCATTTACTTCTATAACTTTCAATTTTATAAATTCTTTTAGACGACGCAAATATGTATGTATACACAAACAATATAATAGGTTTTATCTGTTAACCAACAACTGCAAAATTTCATGAATCTACTCAATTATTCATTTAACAAATATAAATTAAAAGTATAACTATAATTTAAATGAAAATAAGTATTTTAATTCTAAAGAGTATCTTTTCATTTACAAGTTGTCGTACGTAAACCAAAAAAAATATGGAATAACTTTTTTACTAGATCTAGATACGCCACTGGACATTTAGTTGTAAGTGTTCCCGTACGTGCAGAGACGTGATTGGTAGGTTCATAAACATATAAATGCCTCTTAATTATGATTGACAACATGACAACTGATAAATCTGAGTACAAAATATATTACCACACCGTACCTAGACTATAATGCAATAAATAACCACTAATATAATTTCTTAATTAAATGTAGATGGTGGCATAATAAATATAAACAAATTTAAAGTCATTTCATTATAAGTAGATATTTTTTTATATTTAATTTAATAAATTTATAAATATGCGACATCTAGCAGTAATTTAATTAAAGTAACTATTTGAGTTAAAATGGAATGCTACGGACACGTTCTCCTCGTAGATGGCGCATCGTCAGTTATTGTACTGCATGATATATTAATTACAATTTAGAAACACCTTGCATTACCTACATACTTTTTTATTTAAGCATAAACTAAAATAATAAATAATAATTTTGAAATAAAGATGTCAAATCAAATACCAAAATGGATTGTACAATCTATTGTAATAATAATGGCAGTCCCTCAAATTAGTTTTTAACTACTGAAAGTTATGTGTAGAAATTTCATTAGATTTCTATTGATGAGTAGAAACAACTAAGAACCAATGTGGAATGTTGAATGTAGATTGCATTACAAATACTTCAGCAGTTTGAAATAAATCGGCAAATTCGCTTTAAAGAGTGTCATTACTATTGCAATAGATTGTACAGCCAGATAATAATGACCTCATTTATTAAATGTACCTGCTCGCACCACCTTAGTCGACCCTGTAATATGGCGCCATCTTCGGAATTACACGAAAGTAATGTATTTCTATCCACTACTTGAAAAGTTTGTCGCTGAGCTAAACGAATGGTCTCTATAAACATACGGATGATATCTCCCTCTAGCGAAATCGAGCATTTTTTCTGCTCATACCTATCACACTATTTTAGCATGGAAATAAAACTGTAATATAACATACTGTATTTAGCTACTTATTCCATAGATGGCTATTTCTTAAATAATAGCCATATTTAAAATATTGTTTCAAACTGCAGTAGTATGTGTAACACACTGAAATAGTTGTAAATAATTAGTGAATATTTATAAAAAAAATTCTTTAAAATAAATCTAATTCAAAGTAATAAACAAATTTAATTTACTGCTAATACAAATTTTCTAATACCTATTTAGGTACAAAAGTATATAACAAATTACTATTTCCAAAGTCATAGAAGATAAATCCATTATTGTTATTATTTTTATTATGCTCTAGAAGAGATAACCGCTAATAGCTAATGGCGTTAATATGTTTAGAATAAAACTCAGTAGCGTCCTAACGTATTTTGGCTCATTATACATTGTTTTTAATTTTAATTTTTTATGGAAAATACATACATAATTTGGATAAATGACATTAGTATTGTTTACTTATATTTATCTGTTGCAGTGAATGTTGACTGATGTATGATTTATTAAAAAATGCAATAATATACTACCAAATTAAATCAGGCAGATATACCTACCACATATTTCTAAAATATCTGTTAATTTGGCATTCGTTTACTTGGAGGATATTTTATAGTCATTTTTTGTTTATATATATAGCTATCGAAAATTTGCAAAATACATACATGTATTCATACTCAATCTTAATATTATGAAGCAGAGGTAAAATGGTCAATTGGTCTAACAATTATTGTGAACAAAATTAACGTTCAAATCTACTGTGATTTAAGAAGTATCAAGAGAAAACAATTGAATATTGGGTTATATAAAAATATTAATTAATTTATACCAATTTTATAACCCCCGTAGGTAAAGCTTATAAAATTCACCATTTGTTTGCAATATTTCGTTAAAACACACTTTGATTTTTTATTTCTGATTCTTCCTTTCTCACCTGGTACTTTGAACAAACCTAGACCAAACTGCGATGTCCTGCCGATTTAGAGCAAAGTGGGGAATAAACTATAAATTTAATTGTCTTGTGCAAAATTTACAATTAAAAACGTGTTGGTGGTTACATGCAACAATTGACAATTGAGAGGGTCTAGTTTAAAGAGTGTTCAAGGTTTCGGTACAGAATTATCTACCTACTGTTTATAAATGTGAGTAAAATATTTTATCAGGTCCATGTTTTCTTTTTCGTATACAAGTATGAATGGAGGTGATTAAAATCATTATTTAATTATATTTATTGTCTAGTATCTGGCTTAGTTTGAATAAATATTTTGTTTTAAGTATAATTTATTTGATTTACACAATACATGGAGTTTAGGAACTACCAAAAATGTAATACAATACTTATTTAAAATTCTGTATAATAATGAAATTAAAAGATTTTCTGTAATAAATAACTCACATTTTTTATTCCTTTTGGTATGAATTATATAATTAGTATGTATTATTCACTTATTAAGAGCAGCAGTAACATTAGTGTCGCTAAAAATTTAATGGTGGTTCTGTGGGCAGGTAATAATATTTCTTCTGTATTCTTATTATCATAATTTTATGTAAAATAAGTTTAGTATTGCAGTTTGATTAGATGGCTTTCAAGCATATTATTCATATCTGTTATAGACTTGGTATGGAGGAGGATCTCGACAAAATTGAAGTCATACCTGGTACTCCAGTACCTTCAGATAATGACGATTCATCTATATTTGGTTTAGGTGAAAACGGAAGTGTTGAATCATTTTTTATAATCATTGAAGCACCACCACCTGATTTCTGGAGGAAATTTAGAAGTTTCCTAGACAGAATCAAACCTGTCTGCCCTCCACCTGTTTGCTACCTTCTGACTGAGCAGCTCATAGTGTTTTTCCTGCTCGCTAGCATTGCATTGGTTGGATTTTTGGTTTATTGGTTTACTGAGAGAAAATAGAAGTTCGTCAGTAATTAGAATCGAGAAAATTTGCGTTAGAAATAATTCTACTGCACTTTTAACCATATTATCAATTACCAAATACGAATGTGAAATAGAAATGTTGGAATGGTATTATTATTTAAAAATGGAACTCTTTTCAAAACCGAGATACATTAATTTGACTGAAAATTAAAGAAAATGACAAAATGTTCCTATTAGATTCCAATAAAAAGGACACTTGTAAGCACATAATGCTCAAGAAAAACATTCCATTTTCTAAAAATTATATGGAAAGGCCGCAATGATATTTTATATGTCTAGGTATTTATTATTGTATCCTAAATAATTACATATAAGATTTATATAATTTTCAGGAAATAAATTATAAACATTGCTGTATACTATTTTTTTAATTAAAAAAAAGTGCAATACAAAGATAAGGAACAGAAGAATATTTAAATTTTTCAAAACCATATCGACAGTTTTTTTTTATTTATTTTAACTGGCACGTTTATATTGTCTGGAGCTATTTATTTGTGGCATAATTTTAGTTTTTCTTTAGTTTTATTGGGTCTTTGCCACACTTCTGAAAAAAATTATACACAGAGTGTTTAAACATGATGTAACAAAATTTATATGTTTTTCTAGTCGAGATTTAAAAAATACGCAAAAAAGGAAATTAGTATGTAGCAATTTTGACTTTTTCAAGAAGTTCCCGAAAAGTTTGAAGAAACCGAAAATATAAAAGATTTATCTTTATTGGGAAGACAAAGAACGATAAACAAAAATGACTTAAAATGTGCTGCTCGCTGTTAATGAAAATCCTCACCCATCCATTAGATCTACCTTAGCCAACTTCAACTTGTCGAAGTCCTTAGTTCAGAGAATTCTGAAGAATTGCATCCATAAAGTTAACAAACAGAAAGTTACAATTTTGCGATGAAATGAATTTAAATGAATGACAACCCAACTTAAAAAATCACATAATTTTCATTGAGGAAATATTTGTTTAAACGGAACCATGAACAGGTTTAAATGTTTGGGCTGGAATACTAGAAAATTGCATAATTGGACTTTTTTCGACTGCAACTTGACAAGCGACACTTATTTGGATTTCTTACGTTTTGAGCTAATTTCAGCTATGGAAATATTTTTCGTAAGTATCGTGAGCACGATAAGCGCCTGTTGGTAGTGTTGGTGATGTTTAGTTTAAATTAAACAAGATACCCCTCCACATTTTCCCTTAATGAAGTTTTCCCAAATCTATGGATAGGTAGAAAAGAGCCGCCTGAATGGCCACCACGTTCCCCTGATTTAACTCCAAATTTTTTTACGACTAAGTATGACAAAAACTTTATCCTGATCCTGTCAAAGGACTAAATATTTTATATGTATTTGTTCTGAAATGTTTATTCTTGTAAAAATTGAATTGTGTTTATTGACAAAATTTTTATTTTATATTTTAACTGTTTAATTAATTTATTTAAAAAAAAATACATTTTTGTACTTTTATATTATAGTGTAAAAATAACACCGAAACGGCAAGAATATAAATACATATAATGTTCTTTTATTTTTGGTCTTTATCCGATTAAAAAAACTACTTAAATAACTAAGCAAGACCACCAATTAAAGAAAACTTCATAAAGCGTTCTATTTTAAATTTAAAAAAATGTCTGTAATGTTGTTGCTCTGTTACATGCAGATAAAAAATAGAAAATATTGCAGAAAGTGGCAATTTATTTGTCAGTTCATCTGTTTCAGCGATTTTTTTTAATCTCAATTAGAAAAAAGTTACTTATTCCATCATTTCGAGATGTTCATGTCACTTTACCACCATTCGATATTTTCTAATTGGAGCTTTGCAGGAAACCTGTTCAGGGAAATAATTTAAAACCATAATTACAGCTTTGATATTAGATACTCCCATAGCCGCAACTACCACAAAATAAGGCGTTCTTTTAGCTTTTGAGGCACGTGGTGCGTGCGCATGGGGTGGGAGCACAACGTGGGTTTTAAGGAGTGGGGAATTATTTCTGTCAGTCTAACGCGGGTAGCTGGTTGGGAATGTTTATGTTATCGGTTTACGCGTAATCTCTAGGCCACGTATTTCGAATACTTCGGGTGGTGAGCCGTGAAAAAAAAACAGGTAGGGTGCGAAAATATAAATTATATATTTTTTTTTTACATATTTTCACATTTTAAAAGATTTGTCTGCCAATCACAACCTAAGAAACTTATGGTAGGTACTAGAAAAACGTAATATAATAAATTACAATTCAATAAATACGATATTTTGTACTATATATCTACAGAAAAATATTTTAATATATTTATTTTCAAGAAAATTTGAAAAATTCAAAAGATCGAAAGTCTTATTAATTAAGAAATGCATAATCAAATGTTCAGAATAGCATTATTTCAAAAACTATTTAGGTACCATGTTTGGTTTAACCGAAATCAATGTCAAATCAATATTACGGTGGATAATAATTAAAAATATATTTTATTAAGATTCATTTGTTACAAAAGTTTAAAAGACCAAGGAATGTGATAACTAATTGCAATTTTTCACTTCAGAAATATCTATTATCACTTTTGATATATTTCAATGTTCAATACAAAATACAAAGCCATTAAATATATACACCGCATTCACCACATCCCCTTTTAAACTTTCAATTTCCTTCTATATTTCAGTGATGGAGAATTCAGCATACGTGCCAAATTCCGGTCATTTGAACTCCCCAGCTTTGGTGGTGTTTTCCCAAGCTGCCGGAGGTTTACAAGATGCATTGAGAATCCAAAGACCCTTCAACCCACAGGTTAGTTAACTGTTAAATATCAGTTTATAGGAAATTGTATCTTCTAACGGATATGATCTTTACCTAAAAATTTGTCTTTGAAGTCGTATGCATAGCCAAAGACGAGTTTTCTTTAAAAAGTATTAAAAATTTTAAACCTCATAATGTATTTGTAAATTGAATTCACTATACATGGTTTTTAGAACAAATCGCGTTTGAATACAATTTTATGAAAACTTTGAGCCGTCGGTAAGTCTTCCTTCAGCTTCAGCTGAAGCTGGAAATTTGGTATAAGTATCTATGTTTCATTATTTACTGTACAAATGGCTATTAAAACAGTAAATTAATGTTTATTTGTAATAATGTAACAAAATACAAAAGATTTTTCAAATAGATACATATTTTCTTATCTATTCAATTATATTTTTATTAATCTTATTAGTATATTTCAACTCCACATTGATGTCCAAGAGAAACAAGTTGTCACTAATTCAACAAAAAATGTTCAGGGTTGTTGAAAGGATTCACTAGTGGGCAAATAATTGTCAAAAAATTCACCTGAAACCTCATCTTTCGGGTTTATAAATTTTTTTTGGAAAACTCGAAAGTTATGAACACATACTCAGAAAAAATATTATTTTAAATCATAATATTTATTGGTAGGTATATCTTTTTAAGGCTAAACATATTGCATACATTTATGTGAAGTATTTTTAATCAGTTCAGAATTCTACCTAATAAGCTTCTATATGGGCAAATAAATTATTTATTTTCATCTATACACCCCCAATTATAAGCTTGAGCTGGGGTGGTTTAACAAAAAAATATTTAAGTAAATTTAGATTAATTAAATAAAGATTAAAATGCGTAAATCAATTATTTAACTAATAAATTGTGGTTAAAGAACAAGTTACTTAATTTAAGATTATAGGTATATGCTAAAGACAGAGGCATATTAAATAATGTGTTATTCATGATATCAAATATCTTTTTTCTGAGTATGTGTATGATAAAATGCATTTTTCAGTTATAATTTCTATGACCAAAATGTAATGACTTTTTTTCTTTTCTGTAGAAGCAATTACCTTATTTACTTCTAGCATGTTTGTTATGAACGTTGTTTTAATTTGAAGAGATCTTTTGAAATATCATGTTTTCCGAAAAGTGTATTTTTTCAGTTCTTGGAATTAGTATTACTTTGAATTTATCTAAAATTGGTTTTTAAAATTTTGTAGTGTATTTATTTACGCGTGATTTTCATTCCTATTATTTTTTACAGTTTGCTATGTCGGAAGCAACTAAAGACCTCCACAGACCATTCACAGCGTCCAGCTTCGGTCTTCGGCACATGGAGGCCTACAGTGGCATACCAGCACACATCCTCAACCACCTACAACCCCAATTCTTACACCCCGGTCTTTCGCTCGGTTCCGGGGCTTTCCGCCCCCTCGGCGACCTGAAATCGTTCCCATCGCCTTCTGCTTTCGCGCCCCCGAAGTGTTTAAAAATCGAAACGAATAGTGAATCGCTTCATGCTAGTCATAATCACGGAATATTCTCGCCGTCGGAAGAAAGAATTTTGGGTCCCAGTCCGAGGACAGACTCTTGTTCTCCTGCTAGCGCTTCCATGTCCCCTCAACCCCAAACAGCGGTCAAGGAGGAGAGCTTGGATGCACAAATGTCTGAGGATGGCGACGGACATGGGCAAGGGAATGGTAACGATTCGCCGGGAATTCATGAGGAAAATCGTGGATTTAGAAGTAAGTTTTTCTTCACATACCTACAACTCTTGTGAGAGATGGTAAAATTTTACCACTCTTTCGATTATTGTTTTGGAATTATTGAAAAGATAAGCTTTCAAAAATGTGTCCTTCAATATAACTTGCATTTCCATGAGAAATATTTCTTCATAATAATGTTGAAGAAAAAATAATTTTATTAAAAACAACGTGAAAATCACTGTCTTAAAATATATTATTGACTGAGTGCAAAATAAAGAATTTGAAATCTGATTCACTATACCAACAGGTTATTGTTTCCTTTAGCTTCTGTTGGAAGTGATTAAAATAAATAAAATAAGCTTATCAAAATTTATATATGAATCAGCAAACAATATGTGAATATTTGCTAGCCATGAAATACACTTGTGTTTGAAATAAACAACAGATTAGATACTACAGTATTTGCAAGAACTGAAATAAATGATAAAACATACTAACAAACTAATGTAAAAAATCACTGGTTGTCAAGACGTAAGGTGTTGAAAAAAATAGGACATTTTTGATATGGCTCTAAATATGTCGTAAATTGATAATAACTTGAGAATAACTAGTTGTGTTATGCTTATATAAACTATTATAAGTAAAACAAACTTTTAAAATCAATTACATCCCAATATTCATCATACGATAATAATTAATTGTTTAAATTCGATGAACAAATGACACCCTGTCATCAATATGACTAATAACCTGAATTTCAATAATTTGTTATCATTAAATATTGGCCAAGCGATACTGTTGAATATTTCATATAATAATCATTAATTATTTGTAATATTTAACCGCTGATCGCATCGTTTTGGTTGTTTTAATATGCCCATAATATAATCTCTTTTTAACTACATTATTTTTCAATTTAGCAGCTTTTAAAATATAATTTATTAAAGTAATATTATCACAAAACTTTTTCCTAAAAACACTATTAAAATTAAATAATGATTTATCTTTAGATGCTAGATCTGTACATCTAGGAAGTGCCTTTAGACTTTAAACATTTTTTGTAGAACGTTTTGAAGTTAGTAGCTTTAAATTAATCACTCTGTTTATTTGGAAACAAATTTATTTGACGAAATTTTTACTGGTATATGTTTCTTTATTTTAATTTGTTATAGAGGTAAATGTATTAAGTAAATTTATGAGGGAATGGATTTGAGCAAGCTAGGAAGAAATTTTTAATTATATCTTGAACCAAATTTTGAGAAGCAAAATCGCGAATGTGCACTAGCACTCTTAAAAGATTTAGTGGCATTCTTGAATGGCTTCGGTTGTGTTACATACATACAAACACCAGTACTAAAGTATTTTTATGGTTCGGCAGTCCTTCGAGGAGGATATATTACTTTCATTTCGAATCAGTAGCGATCCACCGGGGTGCTTCGAAACGGTCCTAGCCAGAGAAACCGTTCTCACCCATAATTAATGACAATCGAAATTAAAAACGTAAAGACCGTTATTGGTTCCGAATGATACGCTCCCCAGCCACAAATCAAACCGAGATTTATTGCGAAATAAGTACGGAACAAAATCTTAGTTTATGGAAATTCCTGTTCCTACAAAATTCGGAACTCACCTGAAATTCCTGCACTGGTTAAAATGACGATGTGTAACGTGTTTTTGTGCCATAATAACGAGAGCAACTAGGTTTTTCCTTTAAAAATGAGTATTCAAAACTTCAGTGCATATAGAACAAGTCAAAAGATGACGAGAACTTTACTATAGTTTTTTCTCAAATATCCTTCTAAGTCTAGATAATCAGAAAATATAAATACAGGATTATCTGAATTGCGAATATCATTAGCATATTCCTCACGGTTTTCCTGTTCTTCGGTGGTCGTCTCTCCCGCAATTGCCTACCAACCAGTGTTGCCAACCCTTAGGATCAAGATTTTCCACAAAGCAATTAAAAAATTCCCTAATTACCCACAACAATTTTTAAAAAAATCCCTAAGAATTTCCCATGACTAGTAATAATAAAAAATATTTTGGAGGATATAGGAAGATCAATAATAAAAAATATTGTATTTAAAAAAAATCTAACAAATAAAACTGTCAAACACAACATAGAAACATATAGGTAACAGTGTTCTCTGAAATATGACAAAAATATAATTTGTTATTATTTAAAGGTAATTATTTACAACAGTGTAAAAACTCCAATATTAACAAAAAAATTACACACTGTTGTCAAAATAATTAGGCGTTATATTCCAACTTTAACCTAATGTAATGTATACATAGAGATTACAATTTTCTATATTTGTGATACAGAACTTTTCTCGGATTGTAAAGTTTTTTTTTTTGTTAATTGTGCCAATAAAATAAAAGTAAACAATATTGCATGTACGAACTGATTTACACACAAGAGATTTCTTCCAAAAATTATAACACAAATTAAGGGCAAATTTTTACTAAGAATTTTGATTAAAGTTTGTATGTATATTTCAGATTTCAGCTACGTTACTTTACAAATTGCTAAACTATTTAGTCATAAAAATATAGAACATGTTCTATATTTGTATGAAAAAGCTAAAAATTTCACGAAATTAGGAGATACATTTTTGCTATAATTCTTGTGTGTATAAAATGGTTCTAAGATACAATAAAAGACATCATTGAAATTTTTCCCACGAAAAATGATATTTCTTAATTTTCTTCCCTTTTTCCCATTTTGCATTTTTTCTTCCAAAATTTCTCACAAAAAGGGAAATTTCCCTAGAGTTGGCAACACTGCTACCAACGGATTTCATGCCTCAGATGCGTCCTTGTTTATCGTATTGTGCTTATGAGCGTATTGAAAATTGCCTATGCACTTTATTGTATTATTAGTTATTATCGTTATTACGATTCACAGAGGCAAATTAAAAAGTGCATCAACGTCGCTGTTCGCAATATATTCTAATGTTACTGGATGTAATAAATTGATTATAATGCGTAATGGAGAGAACTAGAAGTAATCGAAAGAAAACCACTTCTTTCCTTACCGTGGAAATCAATTTAGATTAAGCGAGTTTTTCCGTGCGTCGCCACATCGCGGAAAATGACATGTAAAACCTGGATTTAACCCTCAACTGTTAACATTTTTACATGATAAAAAAGGTTGTCTAAAGGGGATATTCGCGTTTCCGTGTGTTATGATCGTGTCGAGAGCTGCGAAGTTATTCATCTGGGCTGCCTTTAGAATAGGGCGCCTGTTTGGAGAAATATCACCGCCAATCTGAATTGTTAATGGGAACAGGGGTGACACAGATAAAAAATAATTTGACAGCACATAATCTTAGATAACACTCTTAGGAATTGTGTGATGAAATCGTTACTTCCGTTTGTGATACATCTGTGACTTCAAATATGCAATAATCTCCGCTCACCCTGTATACACGGTATTTCGATGGGCGTATAAAAATTTACTAAGATAGAGGGAGTCAAATTTATAATAATAGTAACTGTTTTTAACTATATGTTTGAAGTTTAATGAATCAAATATATTTGATTGATCCTGAATATTTTGATGAAGAAAACTGCTATTTTCAAAACAAACATTATTTTCTCTTAAATCTCTTAATTTTTGTTTGTATTTGGAACTATCCATGAAAATAATTGTGGTTTGTTATTTGACAATTTTTTACTCAAAGCCAAATATAAGTTAAATATCCCCACTACTTTGGTAATTACATCAAAAAGTTTTTTGAAAATTTTGAAACTGTAGCTTATAAAGTTCCAAAATGATTTTTTTATAAAAACATGCATTATTTTTTAAGTTCTGTTGACCTTAGAAATTTACTAATTTAAAGGTATGTAAAATACACAAAAAAGTTTGGATATTTTTAAGGTCGCCGTATTTCTCGCACGATCAAATTTGAGGTGTTTTTTAGATACAGGTATTAGGTATTTTTGCTATTTAAATTCTCCTCAAATAATATAATAACTTTTAAAATGCATTTGTATGACACACATTATTTTACTATTCTAACCTCATATTTTAACAATTATTTTCACACGAAAATAAACAGTCTTATATGCAGAACTATGTAAGTTTATGTTATAACAATATTCAACACCTACAGTTGATTTTTAAAAAGTAGGTATTTTGAAAGATTTCTTTACCTAAAAATGTGTCGGTTAGACCGCTTTCAATCGTTTTATAAGTATTAGTTATATGTCGGTACTTTTAAATATTCGCAGGTGACAAACCGCAGTTAAATTTATGGTACTACTTTTAGAATCGCTTTGTATACAGTGCGTCCATAAAGTAACGCATAAATCCCCTATTATAATATTAACAATTTCCGGAACAGGTCGACTTTTGTTTGTAATTTACTGTTTACGGCTTCAAATAATAATTTAATATACAGGGTGACCTAGTTTCAAGTAATGACGTCATTAGCGGTTTTTTTAATTGGACACCCCATTTCTAGATTTCTCTCGCTGAGTTGATTCCAAAAATGTATCACAAGTTGCTTTAAATTGATAGAGAGTGGGCAGCAATACCAAAGATGTAAAAGTAATAGAAAGTATTAAGTAATACGTTACCAAATTCAGCTACAATGCCCCTGGAAAATTTTCATCAAAAAAATATGGACCAACAATTGTATTTCTCACAATACCAGCCCACACATTGACCTTTTGTGGTCGTTGCGTATGATATTCTTGCATCCAATGTGGATTTTCCTGAGACCAATAACGGGTATTTTGCCGATTAGCATGCCCGTTGCCTCGTGGGAAAATAAAATGCAATGAAATTGTTATTTCGATTACTTTGGTGCATCATATTCAGTTCTTCGGTCAACGTCGTCTTCAGCCAATTCATGGCTGAGACGTAAGATCACTAATAAACGTGTTTGTGGTGTTTTTTAATAGTTTATCAAACTAGTTGTAATAACAACACATAATTTTATTTAATTTTTAGTATATTTATTCATTTGTAAATAACTTGTAATTTTGGTATTGTTGCCCACCCTGTACCAATTTGAAGCCTTAGGATACATCTTTGGAATCAGCTCAGCAAGGAAAATCCGAAAATGGGGTGTTCCATTTAAAATAACCGGTGACGACGTCATTACTCGAAGGTAGATCACCCTGTATATTAAATTATTATTTGAAAAAACAGTAAATTAAAAATCGACCTGTTTCGGGACTTTTTAATAATATTGTTTATTTAGCTAATAATGAATGTATGCGTTACTTTATGGACGCACTGTATATGCGACGATGCATAAACATATAATGCTGTACCCTAGCACCGTTTGTGATTTTTGGAAACTAATACAACTATAAATAATCCCTGACCGGGTGGTTTATTTCCTTTTTACAGACAAACGTAAACAGGACGATTTGTCTGTACGCGAATACACGTAGCGTAGGATATCACACTTGTGAAAATGACAGTGACATTTCAATTTGTGTGTTGGGTGCACGTCCGTTCCTGGTCGACGTTATGCGGTGGCTGCTTCACCAGGCGTCGAAAGGGTTGAAAACCGGCAACCGATGCTTGATTACAACAGTTGAACTTGTTATTGAATTCAATTTACACCAAATAAAGCAAATTGCGACGCTTTAACCCACTGCGCGGTCTTTACTCTATCAAGACAGAAACGAGACTCATTTTTATGTTTCACACAACTTATTTTTTATATTAACACAGTGTATTAAGAAATATATTAATTATCGATAGAGTTAAAAATTTAAAAGTCATTCGACGTAATAACAAGTTTATGGTACATGAAAGAGCAAAAAAATTGTGTAGAGTATCGATTTTTTGTTATCCGTGTTGATTAACGGATTGGGGCATCAATTTTGGAGGAAATTCGAAGAATCCGTTCAGTACAAATATGTAGGAAGCAAATTCGCGGCCCATGTTTTGTGGTGTGAAAAGCCGCAATAACAAATCATATGTAAGCTTTTACTAACAGATTTTAACTGTCTATGTAATGCTAACATAATGCGCGGTGTTATGAGGGAAATTGGGCTTTGCGCGTGATTTTAACGGCCATAGTGGTTTGCGTGTTTCGTGGTTTTTAGTTTTTACTTTCTACCGCACTACATACTCATTTTCTGGACTTCCGAATTTATTAGGGAATGCATTTAATGAATCACAAGCTAGCACGGTTCAACCACCAATGTTTATAATTATAAACTGAGAAAAAAATATACATCATATACAAAAATTTGGCTTCTAGATTCAAGTACTATTAATAAATCAATTAAGCACAGAACTAATCCGGAGTTTATGTATAAAAAGTAATTAAATGGGTAATTGTTTAACTTAAAACTCTGTTGTAGTATATGTGGATAAGTTACAAGACGAGATACGAATTTTATTTGTTTGCCTAAGACCGTACACTTTGTTTATATGGCTAGATGAAACCCAACTGCTCTGGCTAAATAAACACATGATCTTAGTAGGCTATTGTTTCTTCCGTTAAAGTGGCTTGTGTCCACCTGGCCGACAAATAAACCGTTTACAGGCCCATATCCGCAAAAATATTCAGAATTATATTAAAATAAACTGTACCTACAATGTAAGTTGTATGTTCACACTATTTCGATATCCTGAAATCAGGCCGTTACCTCAAAGACAGTTCGGGTCATAACAAAATCCCAGAGCTAAAGTTAGCAGCAAAAATGATATATATATTTCGGATCTAAAAATAACGTGGTGTCGTTAATTGTTCAAAGCGAGAATTCTTCCGAACGTATAAAAAAATTCTGTATATCCTGTACAGGGTTATGATCATGAGTTACTATTATCGACTTTTGATATTCTTTCACTAAAGACTAGGCGTATTATGTGTTATTATAAAAGCAAAAACAAATACGTATTCAACAATTTCTGCCAGTCGCGGGCTTCTAGTTTTATTTTTAAAAATTAAAAAAAAAATACTAACATCCAGAAAATGTATCAGAAAATTGGTCCTACCATACGTAAAATGATCCGCTGATTCCAAAAATGTCAAAAAATATAGGGTGTCCCATTTAAAAATATAAATTTACGGTCATTTCCGGTCAAACCGGAAATGTCATAAAAATGACCTCAAAGAATTCATGGCACCATCTAGTATAAACCCACCCAATTTCAAATTTTTATCAGCAGTCATAAAAAAGTTACAGCGTGTTCCCACTTTCCGTTGTCACTCGGTATATGTCTCTTAATTTTAAAATGATATCTGGTCAATGTGACATTAACCATAGTGGTATTCATTCATTAAAATCAATTGTAATTTATTTTTTGCATTCTTTCTTTATTGTAATTGGTTTTTGCTTTATAACAACCATTTCTTTTTGTTTTTTTTTTGTAATAATTTCTTATTCAAGTACCTATTTGCTTATATGTAACATTTTAATTATGTTTTCTTGTTACTACCTACGATTTTTTGTTTTTATTTACCACACCATTTTTTATAACTGTTTTGTCCTGTAAGTGGAAGTTTTCTGATGGACAAATAATTGAATTATTATTATTATTTCAAAAAACTGTTGTCCTTAATTTTGAACGCCCTGTATAGTTTATTGGTACGCATATTCAGTAACACAAGACGCATAGGGTACAAGTACTGAACATAATTCGCATAACAAACACCAAAACTCCGGAATGTGACATAATGTTCACCTTTTCAAATTTTAGGGTTGGAAATGTAATTTGGGATAATCCTTTTAACTGGCAGTTTGTTTTACTATCGCATTTACGGCATCGCGGGCTTAGCATCTATAAATAAAAGCCAAACGCTAAACAGCATCGATCACCAACCAATAAATAGCAAAATATAGCAGGCGCGTAACAATGTGGTTTATGGGGTATGCGAATAACCACATTAGACCCGAAAATGATATATTTTTTAACTGCGGCATCAATCCCACCCTTAAATATCTATCGACGGTAAAAATTGAACTAATTACACCTAAATTTTAAATCAGACAATTTTAATTGCTAATAAAATCATCAAAAGCTTTATAAGAATAGAACTACAATAATTTCTCACAAACCCGCAGCTATAATAATAATTTGTTTTTTTGCATATAAGTAGCCTATATAATAAGTACCTAACTATTCTAAACCGTTATAGGCGTTAGAGATTCTTTTTTTAATGGGTCTTCAAATATTGCGATTGAAACTTGGGTACCTTATATTCAATCTGGAATATCTCAGAAGGGACACACTTGAAAAATTTAAAATTTCCAGAAAATGTTCTTTCATTGTATTGTAATAGGTAATTGTGTAAAATTTTATCACTGGAACTTATTAGTTTTTTAGTTATAAATTTTTAAATACCAGATAAAAATTGCAATATTTGAAGACCCATTAAAAAAAATTAACTAAAGGCCTAAAACTTTTTAGGGAAGTACTATACTATAAACATTACCTATATGCAGAGAAAAAGTTGAAAGTAAGTGTTAGTTTTATCTTTAACATTTTTTATTTAAAAGAGAAGGTTTCCTTGAAAACGTTAACCAATTTTTTTTTGTTTATTTACAGTACACCAATTTTTTTTTGTTTATTTACAGTACGGCCCTAAATATATACCGGATATTGTACATTTTATGCTCTTGAACATGGTTTTTGTTTGAACCGAATACCTTTAAATACCAAAAAGTTGCAGCGTTTAACACAAACCTGTGTAAAATGCAAAATAGGCTATAATGCACCAGTACAAAATAGTGGTTAAAAAAAGTGAACATTAAAAAATTAATGTAAAATAAATTTTAACAGCAACAAATTAAATTGGTTTATTGGATAGGTATATGGAGTTTTGACTATAAAAATACACCGCCAAGTCCATCACCTTGTAAAACATACAATTGAATTGATAGTAGATAATAATAATATTACCGATATTGTTTATATAAAAAATACCACCTGCACTAGCGCATCCAAAAAACCGGTTTTCTGGTAGTCAGAACTGAAACCGGCTAGGATTGTTGCTCGAGGCGAGCAGGGTTGCCAGATTGGGCGAAACTCCGCCGATTGAGCTCCCTGAAATATTAGCGCATAAATTTTTAGTTTGGCAACTGACGATTGATTTGGACTACTTAATATTTTCTGTCTGTCTGAATTGAGCGACTTACTGAATTCTAGTATCGTAAAAAATTGCAAACCAAGATCAAAGAAAAATATCACTTGCTGCTCAGAGTTCAGTATGACATGATATCTCTGTTCAAGTCTTATAATGTTTACAAAACAAATAATAACTTATAATAAGATTATTTGAATTCTGATGTCATATTTCTGTAGAGATGAAAAAAAAAATAGTGTAAAAAACGCGTTCCTGGACAACATAACGGAATTTAATTGTTAAACAAGTATAAGGAGATATGTATGAAAAGTGTATTGAATTTAAATATTTATCTTAATTTTGGCGATTCTGGCTATATTTTTAAGATAACCTGGTGAAATTATATTCGCAAAATCTGGCAACCCTGGAGGCGAGAACACGGGCTCGTTTCATTCTAGCCACATACAGAGGGCACTGGGATTTTAACGTTTTAAAATTATTCTGTGTTCAATGGAGTGCGATGACTGATTATTTGTGTAGTTTTTTAGTGGTTTAGTATTAAAAGGGCAAATGTTTGCATGTGCAAAAACCATATAATCTATTGTGCTCGTTGTGTTTCGGACTTGGACACATTTGGATGATTGCAGGCTCAGTTTAAGATCAAGAAAAGGTAAGTGATATACTTAATAATCTTGTAAAAGATTGAAACCAAATTATCAAGAAATACCTCGTTATCAATCATATATAATATGATAGATAAGTACTCACCAATTCCCTTTCGAAAGCGGTTCGCTTCGGTACAGAGACTTCCTCTCCTTCCAGAAAAGCACTAACACTATCACAAAAATTTTCAGTTCACGTAAAATTAAATATTGCAAAATATGGAAAAACTACGTTAATATAAGTACGTGGATTGACTGGTAGAATACAGCGATAGGAAGAACGTTAGCACCTAGTTGGGTGAGTCATTAATAATGGTACATAGCTTAAAGACAGATTGTAACGTCAAAATAAAGCGATTGAGCCCAACATGTCTTATTCTATTGTTGCTCCTTTTCATTCTACAGGGTGTTAAAGTTGAAAAAATGTTTTCGATTTTTTGGTTTATTTTAAGAATGTATGGACGGATTGTTTTGAAAGTTTGTAGTGTTATGTTTTTTGAGGTGGTAATTACGAATATGCAAACAGTTGTTGAGGTCACGACTAGGGGGCGCTAGTCCAAATAATTCCAAGTGCCTCGCTGCTGCACGGCGACCACAAAAATTAGACATATTTTTACATCGACAGTACAGTATAACTTTGGTTGTCAACACTGTTGCATATTTATAATTGCCACCTCAAAAAACATAAGACTACAAATTTTCAAAGCGGTCCATACGTTTTTAAAATATAGCAAAAAATCGAGAATATTTTTTCAACTTCAGCACCCTGTAGACTTAACTATTATTAATGACTCACGCTGTATATTGTGTTATGTTTTTTCTTCGTTGTAAGTGAGTCAGGGGTGGCCCATAATCACTTATAAAGGCTAAACGTTAAAATAAGAGTGAACATAAACAATTTAATCAATATTCAAAGTGCATGCTAATAAAATTGTAATCCGAATTTTCTTAGGAGCTTGTTATCTGTTATAAATCGCGTAAAGGCTGAAAATATTTTGGCAAGTCCTGTACCCGCGTGTCAGTACCCTTGTGGGCACTCAAAAGATGTTCAGACGTCGGTTGCTATTGTACATTGTCCTATCCAGTTGGAAAAAAAGACGTCAATAAATTATGGCGTTACATCAAACGTGGCTGTATTTTACGATGACTTTATGACGAAATATTTAGCAGAAGTTTTGTGAGGGAACTGAAAATTAAACCTGCCAAATTGCAGTGCAGGACTTAAGATTTCGAATGATAAAACATCCGTTGATGTACCATGAAAGTACAGGGTGAGTAGATTTACTGCGAATTGCTACTTTATCAAGAAATAATTCTACAGTGATAAATACGGTATGTTGGATTCTTCGTTAAATTCGAAACATTTTAATGTTAGGTTTCCTATATTTAAACTTAGTAGTTTTTCAAATAATTGGGGTTAAATTAAAAACAAAGCATTTTTGCTGCATTTAATTGTAGCTATAATCATTATTTTTAAGAATTAAAACATTGTTTGTAGGAAGTGATGGCGAATTTTAAAAAAGTTAAATTAAAAAATCTGCTTTTCACTGCACTCCTTGTATATTTCTATATTTCTTTAGATCTTTCGAAAACTGACAATTTTTGTTAAGGGCGCCGTATTCATGAAATAGTGTTTTCTACAAATACAAGTAATTTTAATCATTTAAGAACTGAATACATAATATAGAGTTTAGCCGTTAAGCAAATAACAGGAATGTTATCTCATACCACCTGCGAATATTCAAAGGTACCGAAGTAAAACGAATACATAACGAGAGAAAGAGGTCTAACCCACAAATTTGTAGGTACATTTCAAAATTCGAATTTTTTAAAATTCAATTGTGTAAGTAGCCTTAACATAAACTTACATGGTTCTGCATAAAAGATTGTTCACATTTGTTTATAACTATACGAAAATAAGTGTTAAAATATGGGGTTAGAATAGCAAAATAATGTGTATCTTACAAATGCATTTAATATTTTATTTGAGGAGAATTTAAATATTAAAAGTGGAGGAACAAAACATCAATAATTTTATTTTTGATATTATTTTAGCTTTACGTGTTTTAGTTTTCGAAATGTCTGTACCTAAAAAACACCTCAAATTTGATCGATCTTAACCTATATCCTATACCTATTCTCAATACTTTTAAAAATATTCGCTTATTATAGTCGAGCCTTTTTCCTGATTTTTAATTTTGTCACATTGTCACAACAGCCATGAATGATGAATATACATATGAAATAAATCATCTACTATTTCATAATTTTGTTATTTTCTGCATATACAACTTTGTTTGGATATATTTTCATAAAATAAATTAATTATCAATTTCTATCCTACAAATATAAAGCTGTAAGAATATCACTCCAAACAAATCTGCAGCTCAGATTGAGCATTGAACACCAATGTCACTTTGGGTTATAAAAGCCCCTCAAATTTATGAACCTGTATCTCGAGTCGACTCAAACATCTACCGACCATCAGTAAAGCGGTATTAATGTTTCTAGAAGATATATAGCACGTTTACCATGGCTGTTTATAGTTTTTGCAAAATTATTAATTAATGGCTTTGATAATAAACTTCATCCTGGAAAAAGTATTTAATGCGTGTTTATTTTATTTTTTACATTTGTTCTGTTTCCTAAAAATAGATTATACATTATTAAAAGATATAACTTTTTCACTACAGTTTCGAATTGTACAAGGTACTATGTGGCTCAAGCAAATCGGTTCACGCTTTTTCCCAAATCCTTACAAGGTATTTCCAAAATGAATATTCACAATTCTAGTGCAAGCATGACGAAAACCTTGGTATTATTATCTACATCAAAGATATCTTAACTCGGGACATATCCCCTCCATAATTTTCTTCTTGAAACTATGGCAATCGAAATAATAAACACTCAAACTCTTTGATCGGCAGTTTGTTTTAAATTCCCCATCAGTAACCATAAATTTGGTGAAGGTCTTGCTGTTAAATAAGCAAGACGTCTAGTAGAGGTGGTGGAGTGATGAAAAATGCCAAAAGGGCACCCTTTACGTTTAGAGAGCCCTCAACCAGATACAATATAATTACACAAAGCTGGATATCATTTTGCGGCTTGGGAGTATTCATTAGCTGAGTTGGAAGTTGGACGCTGAGCTACAGTGGCGTACATTGAAGGAGATATAAGTTCCGTTATGTCCTCAACAAACGAAAAAAGTATCCATATTAAACTAATGTTATATAACGATTTATAAAATTAAGAGAAGTTATTAAAATGCAGTATGCAAGTCGCATTTTGAAGAATCCGCTTACAAGCTATCGAAAAGTTAAAAATAAAGCAGTTATAGTCATATTGCAATATTGTTTCCTTCTTGAGTCGACAATCGAGTCGACTATAGATGACAATCAGCCCAAGTACCTATATCCCATTTTGGTCATAACATTTACGTTATTTCAAGGTACTAATTATATTTTCACTATACTTCCGAATTTATATTTACCTATTTATTAAGAATAATGGCTTAGACTTCGGAATATCCGTCTAGGTATTAAATAACGTTTGAATGTATAATAAAAGCTTTTTTAAATACGCCTTTGAGGTTGCGACGCCCATGTTAAAGCGAGTGTTAACCGCGTCGATTACCATAACGGGAAGGGATGGGGACCGTCTTATTATTACATACTTTTTGAACTGAAATATGCCTTTATCTTGCGCCAAGTGGCTGGTTTCAACAGTAAAAAGCACACAACTAGCACAATCAATTATGGAATTTCGCGAAGCATAAATGACAAGCTAATGTTTGCACATTTTTAATTGAAATGCAGGAACGCTTGCAGGTTTTTTTTTTGGCACGACGGTCGACGGTTTGTTAGGTATGCATTTTTGTGACAAATGGTAAATCCTCCCAGTGTTTTGTCAACTTATGGCCACTACGGTTTGTTTAATTTAACCGGACGGGGTTTTATTGCATTTGTCTAGCGCAGTCCTGAGCAATTGAAACAATAAACAACTTTATGAGAGCTTTATGCTACCAAGCTCTTCAGATGTGCTAAGTTCCTCTTATTCCTTAAAAATTATATATTATACAATAATTTTACTTCGAAAAAGCTGAATTTTTCGACAAAATTGATTTAGTTAATATAAACATTGTTATCAGTGTGTTTTATATACAGAGTGTCTTAAACTCGATGCATGGACCTACTGTAAGGATAGAAGTGACCTGGAAAGTCACCAGATCTAACACCCCTCGATTTTTTTTAGGGGGTGGGTTAAAAAATAAGGTTTTCAAAACACCTTCGCGAGATAATCATTTGAAAGAAAAAATCACAAACGCTTGTAATGGTCATATAAAGAATATATTGTAATATGTATGTAATAAGAGGGAGTTTACCTAATTTTTTAAGTTTAGTTATTGTTATCATCACCTTTTGTTTTACCTGTATTAAAGAATTATCGAGTTCAATCCTTTTATTTATTCTTAATGACAGTTATGCACTTTAAATAGTGAACATTCAATTATTTTCCAACGACTACTTGATCCTTCCACCGCTAATGTGATTTTTAGGTGGTATTTCATTTGAGACTCTTTAGGACGATATTGCTTATAACTTTTAAACGGGCAGTATTACAGAAAAATTTCTTTAATAAAAGTTTATTAAAAAAAAGAGAGCTTTTTAACAGCTTTTGGGTATGTTGGAAAAAATATAATCGGTGACGTCATTAGTCGTTTCTGTCAAATCCCAAAGATAATAATGTCGATTGAAAATGGAGCAGTGCCAAAAATATTTTGTTTAGGTTGACTGAGACTTGAAATTAAGGATAATAAAACGAAACTGATTGACATCGTGACGTACCAATTTTTTTCTCTGTATACCATTTTTTCCAAATAAATTTTTATAACTATTCAAAAGACGCTTGTAATTTCCTTAAGAGAAATAAGTAAACTATTATATTTTTCTGTAAAATTCTTCGTTGCTTAGGCGTGTATAATAATGAAAGTCCTCTCTGCTAAGGATGAGGAAGTACATCTATAGGTATACAATTCCGAGGTACCTACAGGGACTGAAAAGTTAATGACGTAGGCTATTTAGCTATTTATTGACTTCCGGACCGTGCAGTAACAATGAAGGCTAACACCTTTTCTGTTATTGATAACTTATAACCTCAACTTTTATTTGTAGTGTCAACAGGGATTAAGGACGTATAGGAAACCCTACCAAGTGTTGGATTGTCATAAATACATTTTAACTTTTGGTGCTTTTGAAATATCAAGCGAAAACTTAACTTCTCAGATATTATGCTATCATTTTTAGATGTAACAATTCCTAGATTATTATCGCTGTAAAAATTTAAATTATAGTGTTATATTTCAAATAAACAAGTTAGTATCGACTTTCGGTATAATCGGTGAAAATTTTCAAAATCACCCTGTATATACTTTTTCATATGTATATCGCGACCGTTCGTGGTAGAACACACTGTATAGGAACTCCATTTTATAATGCATATTTGAGTGATTTAGTGAGTGGTGAGTAGTGATTTTCGCAACACACTTTAAAGTTTTCAGTGTCATGGCTGCTACATTCAATTCACTAAATATGCTGCTTGAGTACTTTAAACCTAAACGCTACAGTTATTAAGTAGTGTAAGTATTATTGAAGTCTCAATATCAGTAAAATTTAAAAATATTGAGTGGAAATGAAGTTGAAATAAATAAAATATCTTCATCATCGTCAACTTTAATGTTAACTGCAATATGTAATACTATCGTAAATTAAAACCCATATAAAAAAATATTTTTATTTAAACGACATTTTTCGGAATTGAAAAGTCCAGGTCAGTATCACACATCGTCGCCAAAGCTTACAGATTGTAAACAGGGAATATTCAAAACTCGTATCGCACGGTCCAAAAACACGAGTTTATTTAGCTTGTGAACATCCCCGTGTAATGCGTAAATCTAGTGCACCTTTTTCGGCACCGGTACCTTTTTCGAATGACAAATTGCAGAGTGTGAAATATATTCGTTTAAATAGTGGTGTTTATAACGGTTCCGCTTGAATTATTGTTCAAATACGAATCATGTAATAGGATTAATTTGGGTGGAATGATGTCGGCCTATTCGGAAGGGGTCTAAAGGGAGGTAAGTCACAGGATTTAGCCTGCAGTGCCCTGTCTATACGCCAGTGGCGTAGCCGAAACATATGAGTTAGGAAAATTCGTACAACCCTGACCATGATCATTCATTTTTCACAATAAAAGAAAAATTATTAAGTTCGTCATAACGAAAAATTGAAAAAGTGCGTGAAATTTCAATGGTCTAGGCCTACTTTGATTTTTATTATTGATTTCGCATTTTTCTTGTTAAAATGTAGTGACAAAAGTACGCCTAGGACATTGAAATTTTGCTTCCTAACCCAATGTTTCTCCCTGAGAATCTATTCTTAAGGTCGCCGTATTTCTCGCCATAAAATGATCAAATTTGTGGTGTTTTTACTATTTAAATTATTCTCAAATAAAATAATAACTTTGTAAGACACATTATTTTGCTATTCTAACCCCACATTTTAACAATTATTTTCACATACTTATAAACAAAAGAACAATCTTTTATGGAGAACTAGGTAAGTATGTTGGAACAATATTTTCATCTATAGCTAAATTTGAAGAAATACTTATTTTGAAAGATTTCTGTATCTAAAAATTTGTTGGTTAGACCGCTTTCAGTCGTTATATATTCGTTTTATTTCGGCACCTTCGAATATTCGCAGGTGGCATGAGACAACATTTTTGTTATTTGCTAAACTGTATATTATTCAGTTCTTAAAAGTCTAAAATTATTTGTATTTGTACAAATCACTATTTCAAGAATACGGTGCTCTTAATAATAATTAGAAATCAAGCAAAAATTTATAGTAAGTAGGTCTAGGACATTGAAATTTTGCATACATACTCAATGTATCATCCTGAACAATTTTTTGAAATAATATTTTGTTGTGTCTCAGAGAAAAGGCACTTTACTAGTAAGCTTTTTCTAAATGACCATGACTGACATGACTTTACAAACAATATATTTTTGTAGTAGGTTGCTGTCACTTAAAATATTGTTTTGTTTATACAGGGTATAAGTTGTACATAACAAAACATAATTAACTTATAGCAGCAAACAAGATTTGAATGTGACAACATGGCACACTTATATTAGATGTTTCTACATAATAAGCATTTCTACATATACTTACCGTTAATGGCTTCCTGTGAAATAGTTATAATAAGTGTTCAAAATGAGTGCTGTTGCTTGCGGAAAATGTTCAAATGTTTCGTAGTCGGAGAATACCATACCATGCAGCTCAAGGTTACTAAATACTCTAAATAGAAAGAGTCATTAAGAATCTGGCAAATATGAATGCTGAAACGCTTTATTTCATAGATACAGGGTGATACAATTTTTGGAAAAATAATAATATTAACTTTACTTGGAATATGAGTCATATTCGTATTATTATTTTTTCCTCCGCCACTGGAACGCTACACAGAGGATCGAGGACTCCCTAGGCATTGAATGTATGCCACTCCAAAGTGAGCACAGCAAACTGCTATTTAGTGCAGTGAACCATGAAGCAGGTGTCCAGAAGTCACTTATGTTTTGTATTATTTGACAAATAGTACCGTAATTGGTCCCTACTAACTACTTTCGCCACTGTGTCGCTTTTTTATTATCATTCTAATTTAACGACGATACGGCAGAGCTCATACTTACGACATTAAGAGTTGTTTAAGACTGCACGGTTTTACAGTTGAGTGAAACTGAGATCAGGGGCGTGGCACTACTTTACGGAATATGCAAAATTCAAATACATATTCCTATGGTGAAAGAAACCACACCAGTTGCTAAAATCGCAGTTTATGAAGTCAATAATTGTGTTACTATTTTCATTTCTTTGTATAGTACAGACTCACTTTCTAGTAACCTTCAGGATTCTAACCACATTTGGAGACAGCGTCTAATAAATATAGTACAGTACGGTAGACGGCGCCAAAATATTGCAATCTTTGATTGAGTTCAAGTAAATTGAAACACTAGAAGGTGTTCATTGAGGATGAGACGTCGAAAATGATATCAAACTTTCTGCCATCGATCGATTTATCATAATATCCCGCGCAATTGCAATATTTTGGAACCTCCTACATGTACCTGTCCTGTGTCGGTTCTTATGCGGAACACCCTGTATAAAATGACAAAAGGAAAAAGTCAACTGAGTGCAACTCTGTCAAATTAACTTCTTCGAAATCTATCATGAATGATTTGTTACATTTTAAAAGGTGAAGCTTTATTGCTTTAAGTCTCCATACATCTCACGTTAAGTTTACAGTAAATTATTGGAAACTTGAGCACCATTTTTCTCAGTTATTTTTATGTATATTGAATAGTATAAACGAAACGTGAAAAATGATTAAAAACAAGACTAGCTCATGGCCGAATTTCCTCTTAAAAGGAAAACAAAAGTGTAGTTATTTTCGAAACCAGCCTTAACTCAGGATCATAATAAATGCGCTTCCAATATTTCAGAACTGATCCTTCAAAAACGTGAATTATGTGCCACTATTTTATTGAGTCTTATTTAATTTCCTACGGTTTATATTCAGATAAATTTGTGACTACGTAGAAATTCGATCCGCCGTAGAAGAATCCCCACGGTAGTGATCAAGTTATTTTTATACCTTGTTTCAAATAAAATGTGAGTTATATTGTAAAAGGCAGACAGACAGTTTACTTTTACAAGTATCATTGTTTACATTGGCGTGTAATATTGACAATGAGTTAAGGAATTTTTAAAAATCTAAGTTCCTAACAAAAGGAAAGTAATTTTAACTAATCTAAAGATATTACCATGGTTATAAGTAAATCTCGCACTTCGTTCGCAGATGACGTCATTATCAGGGGCGCACTTAGGACGCTAAATTAATGTTTGTAGAAGCCTAGGTGCAAACATATACCTACAAAAAGTTAAAATCAACATTTTACCTTGTACTGGTAATTTCTAATATCCAATATTATTCATATTTATTAATTTACAAAACAGTCTAAGTAACTATTCAGTTGTTGTACTAGAATAAAACTGAATAACCAGTTTTCTAGTGTGAGAATTACATCTGAAAGGTAAGGTCCAGAATCTTCAGGACGGTGATAATGATTTGCGGTTGCATTTTCCAATTGGATAAACGCAAACCATACGCTTTACAAATACATTTTGTTCACTGATGAGGCTCCATTCACTCGTGATGGAGTAAATAACTGTCACAATGAACATCGTTGATCAGATGAAAATTGTCACGCCACGGTGGAAAGTAACTTTCAGCATCGGTTCGCATTAACGTGTGGAATGGTATGATTAATATTCAATTACTTGGTCCAGTTGTGCTAGATAGTCGTCTTACTGTAGCTAGATATGTAGAATTTTTAGAAAATAACTTGACAGATCTACTGGACGATGTTCCATTGGATATTAGCCAAAACATGTACTTTCAGCATGATGGTGCCCCTGCCCATTTTAGTCACGTTGGGATCAATTATCTTAACAATCGCTTGCACAACGCTGGATTGGGCGAAGCTATTTCCAAAATTGACCACCAAGGTCAATAGATTTGAATCCTCTTGATTACTGCCTTTGGAGATGATTTAAATCATTAGTACATGCAGCAAAAGTGAACACAAGAGAGGCGCTATTCGATCGGATTGTCAATTGTGCAGCACTCATAAGAGAAAATCACCGTGCACTTCATCGAGATATCCCTGCAATTCACCAACGAGCTGATGCATGATCGAGATATACTTGAAAATTTAATTCATTAATTTCGGTTTATTAGATCTTTAATCAATAGTTATAATTTTTTATACCTACAGAATAAACACTTTTCTCTACTGATGCATTACAATAATTAACTCGAGTAAAAATATTTTCATTGCTGTCTCAGTTGATATTCGACTATATGTTTATTAGGTTTTTTTTTGTTTAATTTTGCCCCCTGAACACCCCTTTCGAATATTGGGGGTGTCAATCACCCTGTATATTTAAATATTAATGTCGTCCGGACCTGAGATCTGCTAACTATGTGCGGGTTTTAGTTATAAGGATTAATAAATGAAGTTTTTATTTAGTCATTTATTTCTTGTGGTGGAGTTTAATAAACGTTTTGGTAAAGGGATTATATTTTATTTTACGGCTGGGAGAGCGATTAGGGGCATTTGTTAGTCCAAAATCGGCAATAACAACAGTAGTAAAGAGTAAAGCGCACGTTCTCATCAGCGTGCAATTAGCCTGTACGTGTTGCTGTGAATTGTCGTCGCGACGCGTCGGTGCGCGGTGGACGCCGCCACCGCACGCCGTACCAGCTAACTCGTAGCGACACCGCTTGAATACAAAATCACGTTTTACTCCCTGTAAAATGCGTAATTGCATCATTTCATTTCATTCCAAATAATCTAATAAATTTATTCAATTTCACCCACACCATATTCGACTTTTATTAAATCACGGACCGATTGTCTGTTTAGTTTTATGAAATTCAACGCCGAATGGACGGTTTTTAATTAAATGCCACCTACAGAAAATTGCTGTGTTCGCCATGCTGTCGATTTTTAATACCTAGGTGCAAACTGGTCCCTCTAAACACCTCGTCTGTTTCTTCAATCATTTTGTACACGAGTATTTTACAACTTAGCCTAAGTCGAGTGACTAACGGTCAGTTTGTGTCAATGAAAGTGTTCTTAAGGTTGCCGTATTTGTTGCCGTAAATGATCAAATTTGTGATGGTTTTTAGGTACAGACATGTCGAAAAATAAAAACCGTAGAGCAAAAGTAATATCAAAAATAAAATTATTAATATTTTCATTATCCAATTTTACTACATTTAAATTCTCCTCAAATAATATAACAACTTTTAAAATGCATTTGTATGAGACACATTATTTTGCTATCTAACCCCACATTTTAACAATTACTTTTCCCTTACTTATAAACAAAAGTGGACAATCTTATATGCAGAACTATGTAAGTTTATGTTATAACAATATTTACATCTACAGCTAAATTTAAAAAAATACGTATTTTGAAAGATTTCTGTACCTAAAAATATGTTGGTTAGACATAGGTTCGTCATGCCAACCAAGAAAATGTTAGACTTTGTGGATGAAGTACCTTGGCCTCCGCTATCTCCAGATCTAAATCTACTAGATTTATTTTACAGAGGTATTTAAAAATGACGTATATCGTATCAAAGTAGAAGTTTCGCTTCCAATTGATAATTGGACAATTTTTGTATAAAAACAAAGAATATTTTCATATAGTACGTGTCTAGTATGTGTGTGTGTGTGTGTATCAGTTATGCTGTACGTCGTGCCTATATGAGGACCACCCTTTTGTGTCCTATATTGCCTCTCCAGCTGTGAACTCGAGTAACATCCCCTAAATAAAATCAACCCCCTGCCCCGTGAGAAATCAATTTGCATTTTATTGTTATTATATTTACTGAAAACACGACTTTTTATGTCACTTACTTTCGCTGCGTTTCTTGGAATTTGTCGCAAACGCAATTACAGCGTCGTAAAATTTTATGCTTAAGTTTACTTGTCGATTTCAAATTTCCGCGAGGATCGTTTGTTCCCTGAAAAGTTGTCTGTAGAATTTGTTATTTAAAGTCTATTTCTGTGATAAAACATGTGCTTATTATACGACGCTGTTAAGGTATGCTCACGCGTCATATCGCGCGACAAACCCAACGCATCATGTTTACAAGAAAATCATAATATTTATGCGAAATATAAACGCCAGGCCCTTAAATATTACTACTAAAACGAGTTTACAAATCTGCGTTGTAGTTTTACAAGAAAATCCGTTTTTAATAAACATATTACGCAGTTTTACTACGTATGTGGTTTTTCTGAACACTTTAATAGCCGCTTTGAAAGTAAATGTCTCGGGTTGTAACAGCATTCGTTTTTGTTGCTTGGTACAAATTTATTATGGTTTTAAAACCCTAATAAACGTTTCTCAGTATAAATTTTCGAGATTTTATTGATATTTAGTAACTTAAAAATTCCAGATGCTGTTCGAATTTGAATGAATAAATCTGGTTTTCTCTTTTTTCTTAGCCGGCTTCAGCTCGGGCTGGCATATTTGTGTTATCGGCAGTGGAATCTGTGTAACACAAGAAAGAAGTGACATCGGGTTTAGGACGAATGTACTATCTAGTAGCCGCCGACAAATCACACAATTCGTTTTCATAAATCAATTAAGTGACTGGTGCAAGAATCGCCATCAACCAGCTTCGACGCGCTTGGATGTACAAGGTGTACGCTCGAAAATACCAGACGGAACTGCCTCCACACACAGATCAAGTTATATACAGGGTGATTGGGAAGAATCCCCAATATTCGAGAGAAGTGTTTAGGGGGCAAAAACGAACAAAAAAGCCTAATAAAGATATGGTTGAATATCAACGGTTATTAAGGCAGCAATGAACATATTTTTATTGCTATTTTTGGGAAAAGTGTTATTATTTGATATTTTATTTTGAGTAGGTCATGCATTCTAAACCAAACTCACATTAGTGGTTACTAATTATCTCATTTATTTTGACGTTTGTGATTTAAACGCTTGTTTGATAACTGTCGCATTTATGTTTACATGGTGCGTTCGTTTAGTCTGTGTTGTACACACATAATTTCGTAATGCCTGCCACATTTAGTCATTGGAAAGTAACTTTCAGCATCGGTTCAACATTAAAGTGTGGTGTGGTATGATTAATAATCAATTACTTGGCCCAGTTCTGCTAGATGGTCGTTTTTCTGGAGACAGATATGCAGAATATTTAGAAAATAATTTGAAATGGCAAACCATGTACTTTCTGCATGATGGTGCCCCTACCCATTTTAGTCGCGTTGTGTTCAATCCACAATCGCTTTCCACAACGCTGGATTGGTCGAGGTGGCTTCCAAAATTGGCCACCAAGGTCACCAGATTTGAATCCGCAAACGAACCGATGCATGCATCGAGACGGACGGTGGTATATTTTAAAATTTAATTAATTAATTTCGGTTTATTAGAACTTTAGTCAATGTTATAATATATAATACCTACAGAAACACTTTTCTGTACTGATGCATTACAATAATTAACTCGGGTAAAAATATTTTCATTGCTATCTCTGTAATCGTTGATATTCGAGCATATGTTTGTTAGGCTTTTTTGTTCACTTTTGCCCCCTGAATATTGGGGTTTCTCCCCAATCATCCTGTATATATAAGAAAATGAAAATATATATGAATCTTTGTACCTACTGATTTTTTAAAAATTTAATCCTCTCTTTTTATTTTTGAGGGGCAAAGGAAATGTTTTTTTGTCGATATTTAAGTTATAAGTCAATTTAGTGTAAAAATTAAGTTGTTTAAGGCACAAGATCTTGAATTTGGAGGTCATTTAAAACTCACCAGACTTGTATATCCCTTACTCTTTAAGATATGTTAACGATCAAGGCATTATTTTGTAGGTCTGTTCAGGGCCTTCTAAGCTAATTTAAATTAAAAAAAGAAACATATTTTTGCAAAATTTTGCCGCCTTTGAAAACGTATTTCAGTAGAAAAGGCACTTTACCTGGATAACAGTTTTTAATCGGTGCACTGAATATTTCAAATAGGATTATTTCGAAAACTCCTAACGACTTCAACAAGGTATACCTTTTTAGATATTACAGGTAGGAAAATCGAAGCTGCAAAAATATTTTGCCATTTAAAAGAAACATGATGTGCCATAAGCGGCGCCCTCTACTAGTGACGTCAAAATTAGAAGCAAATTTGAATTTCTCGCCCGCAAAAACCCCCTGATTTACGAATTTTATGTAAATACTTGGATTGTTTAGAAGTTTTCTACAGATATCGAAAATAAAATTTTAACTCCCTGTATCTTTTTTATTATACGACTTGGGATATATGTTAGGTTAAATCGATTTATTTTTACGTAAGGATTCTGTGGTCTCATTTTTGCTACTTCATTTAAAAACACCCTGTATATTTAAAGCAAGAACACTTATTGTATACTCCAGTTATATTTTAGCGGTACAGAAATTGAAGTTGATAGAAAAGCAGTTCCAAGCGAGTTGTTTGTTCATCCTGTAGATACAGCGACGCGGGCTTCCTCTTGTATGTAAAGCAGGAAATCGTCGAAGAGGTATTCGGGACGGTAGAGTAAAAAAGAATTCTCGAACGTAAAAACGCGAGGATCTGCTACCTATGGCATTTATAGAAAGCCTCCTGTATGCGTTAAATACGCTTGGAACGCTAAATAACCTACGGTTTCGTGACTCTACAAGATTCTGTAAACGTTTGAACGTTTTTAGAATTTCCTACACCGATGAGTCCATTGGACAAGCAACGGTAGTGGGAAAACGTCGGTATTTTGAAAACAATTCAAACATAAATAAGTTGTCTGCGGGTTTTCGGTCCAGAGAATGCGAGATACACGTTGCCGCTTGTTGCTACACGTAAACGCTAGTCTCTAGATTGTATATATGGAAATTCAATTAATACGGGTGATTTACCAAAAACTTTTCAGCTCCAACATTCTCACATCTGAAAATTACTGCCTATACTGAATAAGCTTTATATAATGCCGCTGATTGGACAAAAGTTTATTGAATAAATGATTCTATTCGTTAATACAACGTACACTTCTTGATTAGCTTATAACTGTGTTCGTTGAATCAGTGATTAAGAGCGCCGTTTTCTTAAAATAGTGTTTTCTACAAATATAAGTAATTTTAGACATTTAAGAAGTGAATAATATTCAAAGGTACCGAAGTAAAATGAATATATAACGACTGAAAGCGGTCTAACTAACAAATTTTTAGAAACAGAAATCTTTCAAAGTACGCATTTTTTGAAATTCAGCTGTTGATGTAAATATTGTTATAACATAGTTCTGCGTATAAGATTGTTCACTTTTGTATATAAGTATGTGAAAATAATTGTAAAAATGTGAGGTTAGAATAGCAAAGTAATGTGTCATACAAAGGCGTTTTAAAAATTATATTATTTGAGCAGAATTTATATAGTAAAAGTGGATAAACAAAACATCAATAATTTTAATTTTGATATTGTTTTTGCTCTATGTGTTTTATTTTTCGAGATTTTCGTACTTAAAAAAAGCCACAAATTTGATCATTTTACGGCGAGAAATAGACGACTTACTAAATATCTTTTACATTAGCCAATGTAAAATATCGAAGCAACGAATTTGACATACAGTGCTTCCGAAAAGTAGCGAATAAATTCATTATTTTTGAAATTGAGAAGTTTTAGAAAAAATTCCCTGGCACGTCGATTTCAAGAAAATAATGTTTAATGATTTTAAAATTTGATTTTCACAATACTGTGCACCTCCCCATTATGCAACACCTGTCCGTGCTTATTTAGAAGAGCTGTTCCCGAATCGTTGAATAGGGAGAAGGGGGCCGATTGAGTGGTCAGCCAGATCGCCTGATTTGACACCCCTAGATTATTTCTTGTGGATATACTTAAAAAGCAAAGTATACGTTACTAGACCGGTTAATTTAGAAGATTTAAAAGCAACAATTCGTCACGAGATACATCGTATACCTCCTGAAGTTATTGATAATGTCCAAAAAGAATTTATTAATCGTCTTGGTTACTCTCAGGCAGCCAACGGTGTACAATTTGAACATTTAATTTAGTCGATTTTTTACATAATCATTTTCAGTATTGTGAAAATTAAATTTTAAAATCTTCAAACATTATTTTCTTGAAATTTTTGTTATGTAACACCATAATTTTTCATGATGTATGTATTAGAATGATACGCTCTTTCAAATGGCACGGTCAAAATTGGGGGTTGCTATTTGAAAAAATTGTCGATGACGTCATATCTCGAACAACGATGACGTCACAAATATGGGTCGTATGTCAAAAAGTGCCTTTTTTAAAAACAAAAGTGTTTGTGATCTCCTGATTATGACTTCAAAACTCAAGTAAAATCAAAAGACGAACCATTTTTTTGAAAAAGGAGAATAAGGGTTTGATGTTGATTCGATCAATCCAAGTTAATACTAGACTCACATGTTTCATATGCAACGTGAGCTCATGTTGGAAAATCAAACTTATGATTATATTAAATAAAAGATATTTTAGTATCAAATATCAAATAAGCGTGTTACGCGAACATGTTTCTGGATAAAAGGGATAAGAAGAGAAATTAGCCCAGGTGGTGGTTTCAAAAACTGTATAAATTGTAAAATAAATACTGGAAATCGAAGGGGTGGACAAGTGACAATATTGAGCCCTACATGTAATCGCATTTACCTTTACCCCCTACAAAGCTCGGCCTAATTACCCCTAAGAAATATTTACTCAACGGATGACTGTATTGATTTTTAAACTGAACAGCATGTTACATACAAGCTAAACACCCTGTCTTTCCTGCAAATGCTGTGTTTGGATTACAGTTATTCGCTAAAGCTTGCCAGCTGTTTCGGAGTTATTCGACATTGACATTTTTTTTAGTAACAGTTGACGACGCTTGAAAGAATTTAACTTTTTTCTTGTTACATTTAGGCATCTAATTTTTGGCATATTTATTATTCAATGCTTTTGGTATACCATGAAATCTAAGGGTGTTACGCCTTGTATTTAATAGCATTTCTAATATTCTACACCAAGTGTACCATTTTTCAGGTTACTTTTTACCAAGTTCATTAGGTGAAAACTTTTTTCTTTAAATAGAGCACCCTGTATGTCTTTGTTTCAAATTGATCTAGGATTTGTAAGGGTTAAACATTTATTAATTTTTGTGATATTTTTTCGGGCTCGTAAAATGTAACCGGAAAAATTCAACACATGGTATAGTATTCTAGGACTGGTATTAATACTAAATATATAATACCTTAAGATTTCATAGTATTTCAAAAATTTGATGCCTAAATGTAACACAAACAAAATTATAAAGGTTCTTACAAATTTGATTAACTGTCATTTTTTTTTAAATGTCAAATAACTTTGAAACTAGTAGGTTTAGGTATACACTGATAAAAATTGGAAGTAGCATATCTCTACATACCTTTAATCTAAGATTGTCAAGATTTCCCCTGTATATACAACGATTTTACTTATAAAGGCAGCAGTGCACACTAGATGGCGTATACTCGGTATCCGGTTATGATTTTCATCTGTTTTTGCATCTCTGCAGCTTCGCTCTGGCTTTCCCAAAATCATTTCCAGCGGTTAAGCACCGCAGTGCACATACCGTTTGTGTAATATTGTTGCTTGATGAATGTGCATCCTACTAAAAGTTATTGCGATGAAATCTGGATTATTAAAATCTGTATGCCGGCATCGCATTAAGACTAAACGCTTGAAATTAGTAGAAGTTAAAGATAAAATAGTTTTTCCTGTTGTATTATACTGTTTCATATTATAGCTACTTTCTGTTGCATCTTAATATCGTAGATATGCTTGTTTTAAATCATTAATTATTCATAAGATAATCATTGGTCACTGAAATTTTTAAATACAACTCAAGAAATGCAATTTTACAATATCGTGACGTATTTTTATTAAAAATTATGTCGTGTGGCATACAATATGTAATTGTACTGTATTTACTTGGAATTTCTTGTAGTACAGTAATTTGCTATCATTTTTACAAGCGTAGTGTGTTTTTCTGTCCACCCTGTATATTTCAGAATAAGAGGTTTGAGTGTAGCGCACTAAGAATACAGGAAGGCACAGCAATGGTAAATAACGATGTTCGGTAGGAGATAGAAATAAATAGCAGGTAAGATAATCGATTTAAAAACCACGAAATCCATCGTCTTGAGTAGTTGATGTAAATTTCACATTGCACTGGAAGTTTTGTACAATTATACAAATGAATGTATTGAATTTGAATATAAATTGTATTGAAACGTTGAGTTCGGAGTTTGGTATTGTATTGTGTGTAAATTTTGACTATTAATAACGTGTAGTGGAGTATCAATATGTCCAATCGAATAAGTACGTATCTACATAATTCATGTATTTAAATATCGGACTGGTCTGGTTATTACCTTATCATCAAGTCATCGTTCGCGGATAGTACAGTCACATTAAGATTTTTCTGCAAAAATCCACCGCCAAATGATCGGGTCATTCAATTATTCCTTGCATTTTGGAAATACAGGGCGTTTCACAATTCATCTGACCCATCTGAATTAAGAAGTAAGTAAAACACTGACAACTTGAAATATTATATTAAACTGCTATTTCGTGTATTGTAGTAAGCTCATAAAAATTTACAGTGATTTACAACTTTTACAGGCAAAGAGTCTGGAGAGAACCAGGTCGTCAACAGCGACTTCATTTTCCCGTGAAGCTGCTCCGTACCATAATGTTTTGGGGTGGAATAATGTTCAACCGCCGCATCCCATTAATTCGCATACCACAGAAGCAAGACATATCAATCGATTAGATAGGCCAGCCAACTCTCCTGACATGAATCCTATTGAAAATATGTGGGATTTCGTTGCTAGGGCCATTCATAATCATATTCCTCCACCTCAGACTGCAGATGAGTTAGTCGTGGCGACAGAAGAGGAATGGAACAATATTCCGCAAGAGATCGTTAATCGCTTGATTATCTCAATGCACAGACGTGTAATATGCTATTGGAACGTGGTGGAGGTCATACCGACTTAGTCAAGTAGATAACTTGCTGTGTTACTTCTTTTTGATTTAATAAATTTTGTCAAAAATGTCACACATTTGCTGGTTTTTAATTTTCTAAGTACTTCGTTTATCAAGCATATTCTTTTCACAAAAAAGATTCAGAAAACAATATACTTTTATAAATGTATTTGGTTTTTCAGACAAAAAGATTTTTTTTAACAAGAATGAGGGGGTCCAAGACTTTTGACGTTGTGTATAGTATTCTTGGCAAGTTAAATAGAGAATCTAGCAAAAGCACTTTTAAAAAATTGCTGTACTGTACCAATAGTTGTACATACAGTAACAGAATAGTAAAAATTGCTGCCAGTGTGTAATTTTTATATATTTAACAGGCACTGAGAGTCACACTGTATATGTATATCAGACAATTCGCATCACGTAATAATGAATTATTATTATTATTATTATTATCATCTGGATTTTATGTTTGAGAATAGACTGTACTAACAGAAGACCCGGCATTTCTTTCTTGCATCTGCCGACTGTCCAACTGTCACCGTTCAAATAGCGAACGGGCTTTTCCGACTGGTACATGGTTCGATTTATTTGCATGGAGCATCGCTCATCTGCCTTTTGACGTCAAAGTACGTCCATGTATACGTCCGCGTCGGAGTTTTTATTTTCTATTTTATTATTCGATTTACAGCTTTCTCCATTCAATCCCTCCTTGCTTCAGACAATGCGATACGCGATATGCTAGAATTTGTGACAACAACCAACTCGAGAATATAAAACTATCATCGCAATATCGGGAATACAGGATGGTGCGTATTAAAGACCACGCGCAGCTGTCAAATGTCAAACTCGATAGTGGTCCCAAAGATAATACCTCCCAAATTGTATTTAAATTTTTTATATCCTCGGAGTAGGCTATCGAGTTTGGGACACACTGTACCCTAGTTATTGCTTTAAAATAAAAACTCGACTCCTGGTGTTTTTATGGTGTAAATTGAATTAAGTGTTGAAAATACTGAAATTACTGACATGTTCTTTTGTTTCAGTAGGCCCTCTATTCGGGGGCGGCTTCAACAGCAATGGAGCTTACACGTTCTCAGTACCAGGTCTACCACCAGCTGCTCACGCGCTGGCCAAGACTACCTTCCTCTTCGACCATGGTAAATATTCCCCATGTACTAATTTTTTATTTTAAGTGTCAACAGTCAAATTCACGTTTACGTGGTAATACATGTTTGAGGTTATGTACACCTTACACCTTTTAGAATACTTGGTGCTATCATCTGTGGTGCCTTAGTGACAAACTACACTGAAAGACAAAATATAGAAACACTAAAAGTTAGCAAATGGTACTATTTTTATACAGGGTGATCGAGAATGATTGACTGGTTTCTGAACGCACCTTGTCTCAAGTACTATCAACACCGATTTTCGTTTGGTAAATTACTTTATTATCTACTGTCACTTGTGTCAAATTGCATAAATTAACAGTGAAAAATAAAGTAATTTATAATCATTCTCATTTTCAGTTACTCTATAAGAGAAGAGAATTCCTTTACCTACCTAAGTACCACTGCAATGCATTTTTTTTAACTTTTAAACGTATTTGGAATTTGAACGGCTATCTAGAGCGCAACGAACCTTGGTGATGATTTTTGTAAGAAATTTACAACGTATAAAAACAAACTTATATTTAATTTCAGTCCCTGGATACGAACGGTATCTTGAAAATTGACTTAAATTTGTTTATCATGGAACGCATCTTCTTATCTCTTCGTTTAATTAGCAACAACAATAATTCTTACATTTACATGGCAATAAAACTATAAAGTGTCAACCTTATGGTGTCTATCTACGAATTTGTAAAAAAATTTATGGGATTATGTACTCTTATGCTGTTGTCCTCTCATAGCAATAAAATATACACTCGACGACAAAATTTAGAAAAAAAAAATGTTTTTAATGAAAGAAGTTAAATTACTTTAAAATTTTTAACCAAGCTAGGTGATTTACTTAATACTCCCAGGCAGATTACAGAAAAACAAAAACATGCAGTGCAATTTTTAGATACAGAAATCTTTCAAAATACATATAAGATTGTTCTCTTTTGTTTATAATTATGTGAAAATAATTGTTAAAATGTGGGGTTAGAATAGCAAATTAATGTGTCTTACAAATGCATTTTAAAAGCTATTAAGTGGATAAAAAACATGCTTTTTGCTCTACGTGTTTTATTTTTTACTTTAATGGAAAAGACGCACCTTCTAATTTGAGACACCCTGTATATTTTACGGTTTCCATACCACCCTGCAGGGTGATCCAGAACTTATCTAAAAACAAATTTTTGAATATACAGGGGACACTTACAAATACAATTTTGTAAAAATAAAATCAAAAAGAGCAGTTCGAAAATACATTTCCACACGGCATTGGAAACTGGTCCACTATAAAACTTGATAGGGCGTATAATTGGCGACCGGACAAAAAAATTCAGAGAAATTCCCATAAATTAAAACGATATCCATCAATTACGAGTTGCTATAGACGTAAGATATTTGCCTGGCTAGAGAATACAGCAGCCCAGCGATTTTATAAAAAATTATTTTACTATATTGACTCTATTTTTCATGACGCATCTATTTCCAAATTCTTTTAGATAAGTTCTGAGTCAACCTGTATAAGAAAAAGGGATAGGAGAGATGGGAAGGATTGCATTATATTCCTTAAATTGAAAAAATATCTGTAAGAGAAAGATTGTACCCGCGGCCACGTTAATTATGCGATCTATTGCCCGTTATTGTCGCAGCCCACTAAGTAAGAGCGCCTTTTTATCTCGTTTTCATGTTTTTATTTCCACGATAAGCGCGAAACGTCCATCTGTTCAATGGCATAACCCTCGCAATCTTAACAACTGCCAGCGAAACGAGCTACTGTCTCTTCTTTTTATGGTCAAAAATCTCCTCTTAGATCTCTGATGAAATTAAATGCCGGGTTTTAATGTTCATTGGGTGGAAAAAGTTCATATCGCCCTGCCGTGTGACGCTTAGCGACAGTCGGCCGAAAAGGGAATTTAATTAAGTAAAATTACAGTGCTTGTACTTTAATTATGTTAGTATCAGAGTTTTTACGGCGAGTGGGCCCCCTTGCGAGAGGGGCGCATCGCGTCAGCGATCAAAAGGTGTCGCTCAAAGACTTTGGGAATCCGCCTCGGGTGACGACGCTCGGCTTCGGGAAATCACTGTGTCGGCTCGCGGGTTACAATTAAAAAGATAACGACCCGGGTGCAACAATTTAAAAAGCCGATAAAACACTGGGGATAAGGAGTGGCCAAGAAGGGTGTATACCTCCAGGACTGTCTCCAGAATTTTAGAAAAGAAGCTCACGTTATTAGATTTTAGTAGGTCACAATGTCGAAATTGTAGTTTCTAAACTTTTTAATTCGAAACTACAGTGATTTTATTTGAGGATATTACTGTATTTTTAAAAAACACCACTGTAAGCATAAACATTTTCAGTTTGTACTATGTTAACAAGAATAACATCAATTTTTATTTTTTTGAACAATTACAACTTACATCGACAAGAAATTAATGTAATTTACAGTTTAATGGTAAAATTACAGTAACCACCCAATATGTATTAGATGCCTGCAGGCAAACGTCGGCCAATAAATGTGTAACATTACAGAAATTTACATTACATTCTAACAGAATCATTATTTTACATTTTCATTGTAAAATTACAGTAACCACAGAAATTACATTAATTTATAAAAACATGAAATCAATGTAAGCACTTATCATAGATTCACATCTATTATCACTTGTCAGTGTCACAGTTACACTATATTAAACTTACAGAAACCTCAACTACTCAGAGATGATGTAATATTACATTATAGTTACAGAATTCCAGTAATTCAGTTCAAATTACATTAAACGTAAAATAACTGTAACTGTAAATATACTAACTGTAATTTTCTATATAATTCATTATCAATACATTATGAATTCCAACTGAATTGTCAGTTTTTACAGTTTCAATATAAAATTACAATAACTGCAGACGATATATTAAACAGTTTGCGTAAGATGCAGTAAATATTGATAAAATGCGAAATAAGCAAATTATAAAATTACATTACATTCACATTTACAGTAAAATGGACGTCCAGTGTTTAATATCTATGTATACGTTATGGAATTATAACTGAATTGTAACATTACAACCTCAACTATAGAAAAACACGAACTCAGAGATGTTATAATATTACATTACAATTACAGAATGGTAGTAATTGTAAATTTCATTAAACTTGCAGAAAAATGTAAATCCACTATAAATTTTTAATGCAATTCAATATCAATACATTATAAATTTCAACTTAATTGTGAATTTGCAATTTCAATGTAAAATTACAACTACAGAAGTGTATTAATCAAATGAGCATAAGATAGAGTCACAGCAATTATCAATGTAAAATTTCAGGAGAATTACATTATATTTACAGAAAAATGTATGTCCGCTGTAAATTTTCATTGAATTTAAATATCTATAAATTATGGAATTCCAACTTAACTGCATATTTATAATTTCATTGTAATATTATAACCTCGACTATAATAAGCAGTGCAAATTACATTAATCTTGCAGAAAAAAGTATGTCCATTGTACATTTTCAATATCAAATCATTGTAAATATACAACTTTTGTTGGAATTCCATAACACGATTTCCAACTGAAGATGTATCTTTACAGTGTTAGTGTAATATTACAATTACAGGGAAATTATATCACTGTAAATTTTCAATTCAATGGGACTTACATATTTACACGTAAAATTACATTAACTTGTGATTTTTTTCAAGAACGATCGTTTCTGAAATATATTAAGGGTTAAATGAATCTAAAGCGGACCTGAACAGACTCCATCCCGTCAATTTTGAAATTTCAACTGAATCAATTTATAGTTTGGGTGTAAAGTATACACACACATACCATACAAAATCACAGCTCTCAGTGTAAAATTACAATTACAGGGAAATTACATCACTGAATTTTTATTTCAATGGGATTTATGTACTTTACACTTACAATTACATTAAGTAGTGAATTTTTCCAAGAACGATCGTTTCTAAAACCTTTTAAGGACTAAATGAATCTAAAGCGGACCTGAACTAACTCCGTCCCGGGGCGTAAAGGCATAACCCGCGCTCTCGGCCTGCTCCTTAGCTTAAAATATGGTAATTGCCGAGACATCGCCGCGTTAACATGCCTATTACTTTTACAATCCTGGCCGGGTACGCTTTACCGAACAGCTTCCGGAAGTGGCCATCTTGAATGCCTTCACCCACCTTGCTAACACCTTCCGCTTTATGTCTTGTTTCCTTTATTCTTTCACAAATTACCGGGGCTAATATACGCGGTTCCACTCTTGTCTTGGATCCTGTTGACGGGATACGTTTAGCTTTATGGCCGCCATATATGTGGGCGAGAATCCCTTTTATAGTGCAAGGAATCTTTGTATATTAGCCGAGGAATTACTACACTCAAGGATGATGCGATGACGGCTCCGGAATGCTTTATACGAGGTGTAGTCAAACTTAATCCAAAGTTGCTCGTTTTGACCTTACCGAAAGCAATTAATGAATTAATTTCAAATCTGGCACAGTGTTCTAGATCATGGTATCAAGCAAAATTTTAGTTTATATCTAGTTCCAGTCCTTCTTGACCCTTTTAAAAAGAGGTTACGCCACTGACTACGCCTGGATGATTATGGAAGGATTTTTTCCGTTCAAAAAAGTAGAGTTTAAGATTCTTATTTCTTTAACCAGCGCGAGGTTTCAAAGGCAGGCCATAAAAATTTCAAAAATGAAGGAAGCCCTGGGTGAAGGAATTTCCATCCCGATTAAATATATCAGGGAATGAGTATCAAAGTAAGCCGTGAATTGCATCTCGGTAGTAAGGTGCGGCTGTAGATATTCCGCCGAAAGCAATTTTCATGTTGGTTCGCGAGCTGACGACATTTCTTCCGTCTCTATTTCAACGGTAGGGAAACAATGCGGTCTTCCTTGTCGGGCAGATTGGTATAGGATCGTGGCAATTTGCAGCAAAGTGATCCGATAACACGGGGGCTCTGACATATGGCTACACATGCTGTTGAAGATACGATATAAACAAACATCGTTCTTTGCATATCTTATGTATATCCTGCATAATAGGGGTTGCCACACCGTTTTGAGAGGGTTGCTCTACCGGGGCCATTATAACATAATAGGATCCTGAAGGTCCTATTACCGCATCCTTTAACATGCATTGCGTTTTTTGTGGCTTATTTTCCATGCAAATTAACATGATCTATCTGTCAACTATAGTTAATGTTGCTTCACTCCGATTTTCCCACTGACATAATTTTTTAATTAATCAAAATGAGGATTACTCAATATTTATTTAAGGCTGGATTCCCAGCTGAGTGAAACTACAATTTGAAAGGGGCATGGCACTTTACGGAATATACAAAAAATTATAATCTGTCTATATTATCAGAATATATATAATTCGTAATATCCACAGATTCTTGTGTCATTTATAGATTTGGTTTTAATTTTTATTTAAATTAACTCGCTAACAACTGCTCGACGATTGTTGAAATGTGTAAACTTCCTGCTTTATTTCAGTCAGTGTTTAACGTGTAGGCCTAAACAAGTATTTTTTGGAAATGAGGCTAAGTATATTATTCTGGGGCTTAAAAGTCCGAATATAACTATAGAAGGCATTACCAGTCTCGAGACTCTTCGAAATCACCAATTAGTATTAAATACAATCGTAATATGTATATGAGTACATATTTTAGTTCTTTGTATAACTAATTTACAAACATTCAAAACAGATAATTTCCTAGTAACTTTTAAATTTTTGCCTGAAATTATCAAAATTCTAACACGAGGAAGTCATAGATAATTACTAAATAGACATACAGTTAAAAAATGAAGTCATTCTGTGGAAGAATAAAGGAGAAAAATGGTTTATTATTTAGGCACCGATAAAACGTCAATCCTTCCGTTATTTTTGTATATATTGAGATGGAGCAAACGCGAAAATTCTTTAAAAAAATATATCTATGACTTGCTCGTGGACGAATTTCGCTTATAAGAAACCAAATGTCGAGCTATTTTCGAAATTACTTTTTAAATTTTTACCTGAAATATTCAAAATTCTGACACGAGGAAGTCATAGATAATTACTAAACAGACCTACGGTTAAAAAATGAAGTCATTCTGTTGAAGAATAAAGGAGAAAAACGATTTATTATTCAGGCATCGCTAAAACTTTAATCCTTTCGTATAAATTAATAAAACATGTAAGTAAATAAACATGTTTTCCAATCTTCCGGTTAAACAGTGATTCGGCAATTGATTTTGGTAATCCAGTGCGAGTCGAGTGATTAGTTAAGGTAATTGTATGGGGTGCAGAGTTGAAATTTAGTTCAGTAGTGCCTATTAGACGTCGTTTTGTGACGCTCTTTTAGGGGAATGAGCGTCTGTGAACGAGACGTCAAGCGTCAGTAAAGCGTTATGCGTTAATGCATTTTCGTTATTTGATTAGGCGGGCGAAGAGCGGACCAAAATGACATGAGGACCACTGCCACTGGCCACTGTTGCCAATTACTTCGTTTTTCTTTGACTGCTTCCGACCGATTTATTTTGTCTTATTTGTTCTTTTAGATCAGGCAAAAGTAATATGCAGAAAGTTGTTTCTTTGACGTATGCGCCACCTTCTTATATACAGGGTGTTTTCAGGGGGGGAGGGTCCTTCATATAATTTTCTTCCAGAACCCCTTCTCCTCTACAGCTCTCTGAAGCTGGGAAAAAAATTGTTTTATTTATTTTCTCCACTATGGACCAATTTAAAAGACTTGCACTTATAAAATATAATATGTGGTAGTTTTTGTAATGTTGAGATATTGTTACAAGGGAGTAAAAGGGTCCTATAATATTTTTCACTGTTAAAATTAATTTTATTTAACAATACTTTGTGATATGGAGAAGTGGGAACGCATTTAAGTTAAAGTTTTAATACAATTTTTTCTTTTGAGGCTCACAGCCCTGTGATCTGATCGTGCAATTCCTGGGACATAATAAGTTTTTTATTGGCAACACCGCTTCCGGCTGATCTATTCCATGCAGCGCTAGTCCTTTCCGTTTTGTTCCGACTGACTTGTCAGGGCATGTCGGGGAGTTGAAATGAAAGACTGAGCCACTCATACTCGCATTCAGTTTTTATGGCGGCATTTAGCTCAATCACATTCCGCCCGTTTACAACTTTATCCGGCAAATCGCACTATAATTATATAAGTATTTATTGGCGAGAAGGTCACAATAGTGCCAACCACATTTCAAAATAAAACCAGCTCTGCGGCTCGCACGACTCCAGGTGCTGTAAATCAGGTCTGATTGAGCGATCTGTTCTGACTGTAATACCTCTATGAAGTTAGCAGTAGGTGCTCTTTTTAAAGACGTTGCCTCAAGCTTTGAGGACTCCCTTGTGACATCAAAAATATTATTTAATTAGTACCTGACATTATCTCATCAACAGACCTACAATGGTAATAACAACAGTCAAAATAATGCAGGTATTAATATATTGCTTCTCTTATGTTAATAATCCATTCCATCCACTTATAGACATTATAGGCTATATTTACGGAGAGGATGGGCATCCTCTGTGGATATGGTAGGGTCAGCAATGTTGGCTTGGGTCAATGTGAGAGATTGATACCGGTTGACATTTGACCACCCCCCCCTAATTAATGAGGTTTTCCAGGTTTCTCTTATTCCTGCACTTCATTTGTTTCACACATTATTTATCTAATTTTAGTGACCAGCAAGGACAGGTGGATGTGGTTTACATTGATTTTTCGAAGGCATTCGAAATAATTGACCATAAGCTACTGTTTTCCTGATTTTGTCCGTCTTTGATTAATTCATTTGCCTCTTATTTATCTAATCGTTCTTAATACATCACGATCAATGGTTTCAAATCTGAGGCTTACACTGCTACAGCAGGAGTTCCTCAGTGCTCCAATCTGGGTCCACTTTTATTCTCAGTTTTCATCAATGACTCAAGTTCTCTCAATGACGTGACAAGTTATTTTTTGCAGACAATTTAGACATATTTTAGGCTATCTACTCAAAATATAATTGTGACAATTTATAAATAAACTTATATCTCGTCATCTGGTAGTCTGTTTATCTAACTAGTCTACCAAACAGTACAAACACGTGTTGCATGAAATCGTTGCATCCAGAGATAATTTTTCGTTGCCAATTTAATTCACATAAAAATACGTAACGATCGAACTGTTTCATGTAAGATTGTTTTAGGCTAAATATTAAATCGCCAGAGTTCTGTATACTTCTCTGGAATCATCTTGGAACAAACAATACTTCATTTAAGAAATAAATAAAATCCATCGAATTACGTGTCATAATTCCAGTCGGGAGTTTATGATTAAATGAATCACCCTCTTTACTAGAGTGACATAGTTGGAAATGAATGATTTAAATAGGGTAGAGAAGTCAACTGTCAGAACTGCAGCGTATATATTTCTCTTGTCCCTCGACACCCTATTTCACATGAGCTGAATGTAATAACTTGTTATCGTTTGTCATTACTATTGTTCAACGTTGTTATTGAAAGTTACGTCTATAAGGATACGTATGAACGAAAACATTTTTCAAAAATGTTTGCGGTTATTTCCACTTCACCCACCGACTATTTAAGCTTGACGCTTGAGAAAAGATGCGCAGTAGACTTGAGCACGCCTTTAGGAACATCATTTTATGAAGAGTCTTCGAAGCCTGAGAAACAGCTTCTTTGGTGAAGAAATTTTATTGTTGCAAATGTTCTAGAACCCTTCCTAATACTCTACTTGGACTCATAAAATAATAATTCGCATTTTTTTATTTATGTTATAGAAAGATGGCATTAAAATTAACTTTAATGTTATAAAGAATATGGTGGTCAATTTGCAGTAAAATATTATAAATTAATGAATAATGAGTATGTTTGAGATGTGTAGATTTTTTACTGTGAGTTAAATTTATTTCTGAGTTGTTTGTTAATTTGTTGGAATTTTCACCAATTAAATATGAAGAAAAGTGAAATAAATTCCAAATATGTATAGTAGTTAATGATCTTAGCTTTCTAATACCTAGACAAAAGAGTTATAACGCGGTATTTTAGAATTATTCGGTGAGTGCTATTAATGTTTTGAAAGATTGTATATCAAGCGGAGGATAGGATTTATTGGTAGGACTAGGAATTTTATCAGATTCAATAGAAGGAAACAAAGGGAAATCCCATGTAAGTCCCCCCTATTTAAATTTTAGTGAGTTTGTGTGGAAAGAGAGATAGTTTAAATTTAAAACTACAAAGCAGAGGGTCGGGGAAAAAAGAATGCGGCGATATTTTAAAGCGTTATCAGGATTGGGAATATCGGACTCGGAGCTTCAGTCTGAGCTTCGCGTTTATACATTGTGTATGCGGTGGCTTAGATATAGATATATTTGGTAGCCTAGTCCTGGAGGCGGCTCGAGGCGGGGCTTGAGAAGACGGTCGAATGTGGATATAGACGTCGACGACGTCGGGACGGCCGTATCACTTAAAGACGCCCGCTAGAGTTTGCTAACAGCACATTACTGTGAAAGACAACAAGAGTCGTCAGCTCGATGCTTAGTACTCAGCTCGAATATTTAAATTAAACTTACTTTTCTCCGAGACGCTTTGTTTCAAAATGAAAATCCTGAAAAGTTATCAGTATGATTGATATTAATAACAAACTGGAAATTAGGAATAAATCTAATGAAATTATTTCTTTTCCGTCCTTATTATATTTACAAAGGAAAGGAAAGATAACTAAAAGTATGAAAAACACTTTTCATGTTTCCAGAATATACATAGATATCCATTAACAGAAATATTGAAGCAACATCATAAATTTATGTGTAAATAATACAAGTGCAGACAGACGATTGTAAATGAAAGCTCGATACTGTAAAGGACTTTGTATATTTATAGTGAAGTATGTAAATTAAGTTATCATATATTTAGAGGAATCACATCAGAGTGGGCAGTGTTTATTTCCAGTTGTACATTATAGAAATTTTTAAAAATAATATTTCACAACTGTTGAAAAGAGTAACATCATTAAATATTCTGTAAAAAGTCTGAGAATTTTATACGATAAATATTTTTGGCATTGACGCTTCCTGAAATTCTGTAAAATATTGCTATAACAACAAATAACTTCTGTAATGTTGTACGAATAAACTTTTACATTCACAGATATTTTTGGTATTTTCCAATGTTTTTTCCTGTTTGCATACGGTTAGATTATAATCAATGATAACGTAATGACCTCAACCAATAGCGTTATTATAGTTTAGTTCAGTGGTATAATGAATAAATATAAAAAGAGAAAGATACTATTTTCTATACGTGTTGAGAGAAAAGGTTAAGGATTTTATTGTAAATTTTGATATTATACAGCATGTTTTAACTGAAAATGATTTCATAAGGAATGATATTTCAATCCTTCACTAAATACATCATACAGCTGGATTAAAATCTATGATAACGCAGTCACCTCTACCCATAATAGTTATCATAGTTTCTTTCAGTAATATAATGAATATGAAAGGTTAAGAAGCCTCTACTTCTAATACCTGTTGAGGGAATCGAAAAGGTAAAGGAGTCTATTGTGAATTCTGATTCTTCTGAGAATGTTTTAATTAAAAATTATTTCATCAGGAGTGCGACTTGAACCCTCTACCAAATATATCGTACAATTAGATTAAAATCAATGATAATGCAATGACCTCCACCAACAATAGTTATCATAGTTTATTTAAGTGATATAATGAATATGAAAGGGTAAGAAACCTCAAATTCTGATACCTGTTGAGGGAATTGAAAAGGTAGAAGAGTTTATTGTGAATTCTGATGCTTTTGAGAATGTCTGAATTAAGAGTTATTTGATCAGGAGTTGGATTTGAACCCTTAACCAAATACATCGTATGGTTAGATTAAAATCAATGATAATGCAATGACCTCCACCAACAATAGTGATCATAGTTTATTTAAGTGATATAATGAATATGAAAGGGTAAGAAACCTCAAATTCTGATACCTATTGAGGGAATTGAAAAGGTAGAGGAGTTTATTGTGAATTCTGATGCTTTTGAGAATGTCTGAATTAAGAGTTATTTGATCAGGAGTTGGATTTGAACCCTTAACCAAATACATCGTATGGTTAGACTAAAGTCAAAGATAATGCAATGACGTTCACCAACAATAGTGATCATAGTTTATTTAAGTGATATAACGAATAAGAAGTCTCAAATTCTAATACCTGTTGAGCAATTGAAAAGGTAAATGAGTTTATTGTGAATTCTGATACTTTTGAGAATTTCTGAATTAAAAGTTATTTCATCAGGAGTTGGATTTGAACCCTTAACCAAATACATCGTATGGTTACATTAAAATCAATAATAATGCAATGACATCCACCAACAATAGTGATCATAGTTTATTTAAGTGATATAATGAATATGAAAGGGAAAGAAACCTCAAATTTTGATACCTGTTGAAGGAATTGAGAAGATAAAGGAGTTTATTGTGAATTCTGATGCTTTTGAGAATGTCTGAATTAAAAGATATTTGATTAGGAGTTGGATTTGAACCCTTTACCAAATACATCGTATGGTTAGATTAAAATCAATGATAATGCAATGACCTCCACCAACAATAGTTATCATGGTTTATTTAAGTGATATAATGAATATGAAAGGGTAAGAAGCCTCAAATTTTGATACCTGTTGAGGGAATTGAAAAGGTAGAAGAGTTTATTGTGAATTCTGATGCTTTTGACAATGTCTGAATTAAGAGTTATTTGATCAGGAGTTGAATTTGAACCCTTAACCAAATACATCGTATGGTTAGATTAAAATCAATGATAATGCAATGACCTCCACCAACAATAGTGATCATAGTTTATTTAAGTGATATAATGAATATGAAAGGGTAAGAAACCTCAAATTCTGATACCTATTGAGGGAATTGAAAAGGTAGAGGAGTTTATTGTGAATTCTGATGCTTTTGAGAATGTCTGAATTAAGAGTTATTTGATCAGGAGTTGGATTTGAACCCTTAACCAAATACATCGTATGGTTAGACTAAAGTCAAAGATAATGCAATGACGTTCACCAACAATAGTGATCATAGTTTATTTAAGTGATATAACGAATAAGAAGTCTCAAATTCTAATACCTGTTGAGCAATTGAAAAGGTAAATGAGTTTATTGTGAATTCTGATACTTTTGAGAATTTCTGAATTAAAAGTTATTTCATCAGGAGTTGGATTTGAACCCTTAACCAAATACATCGTATGGTTACATTAAAATCAATAATAATGCAATGACATCCACCAACAATAGTGATCATAGTTTATTTAAGTGATATAATGAATATGAAAGGGAAAGAAACCTCAAATTTTGATACCTGTTAAAGGAATTGAGAAGATAAAGGAGTTTATTGTGAATTCTGATGCTTTTGAGAATGTCTGAATTAAAAGATATTTGATTAGGAGTTGGATTTGAACCCTTTACCAAATACATCGTATGGTTAGATTAAAATCAATGATAATGCAATGACCTCCACCAACAATAGTTATCATGGTTTATTTAAGTGATATAATGAATATGAAAGGGTAAGAAGCCTCAAATTTTGATACCTGTTGAGGGAATTGAAAAGGTAAATGAGTTTATTGTGAATTCTGATGCTTTTGAGAATTTCTGAATTAAAAGTTATTTCATCAGGAGTTGGATTTGAACCCTTAACCAAATACATCGTATGGTTAGATTAAAGTCAATGATAATGCAATGACATCCACCAACAATAGTGATCATAGTTTATTTAAGTGATATAATGAATATGAAAGGGTAAGAAGCTTCAAATTCTGATACCTGTTGAGGGAATTGAAAAGGTAAAGGAGTTTGTTGTGAATTCTGATGCTTTTGAGAAAGTCTGAATTAAAAGTTATTTCATCAGGAGTTGAATTTGAACCCTTTACTAAATACATCGTATGGTTAGATTAAAATCAATGACAATGCAATGACCTCCACCAACAATAGTGATCATAGTTTATTTAAGTGATATAATGAATATGAAAGGGTAAGAAGCCTCAAATTCTGATACCTGTTGAGGCTTTGCTTTGCTTTGAAAATGTTTTAATTAAAAGTTATTTCATCAACAGTAGAATTTGAACCCTCTATCAAATATATCATACGGTTAGATTAAAATCAATGATAATGCAATGACCTCCACCAATAATAATTATTATAGTTTATTTAAGTGATATAATGAATATGAAAGGGTAAGAAACCTCTATTCCTAATGCCTGTTGAGGGAATCGAAAAGGTAAAGGAGTTTATTGTGAATTCTGATACTTTTGAGAATATTTGAATTAAAAGCTGTTTCATCAGGAGTGGGATTTGAACCCTTTACCAAATACATCGTATGATAAAGCAATGACCTCCACCAATAATAGTGAATGAATGAATATGAAAATGTAAGAATTTTATATTTCTAATACCTGTTGAGGGTATTGAAAACGTAAAGGAGTTTACTGTGAATTCTGATACTTTTAGAATGTTTTAATTAAAAAATATTTCATCAGGAGTGGGATTTAAACCCTCCACTAAAATTTATCTTTTCTGGGTGCAGTTAGACTAAAATTCATGACAATACAGTTAGAGACCAAAGTAATTTAAACAGGTTGATGTCGCCGAGCGATTATCAGGACCCTGGCGATATAATTTTCCTCGGTAAAGATCTTTACACGTTTTTAAAGAGAAGAGTAACAGGGAGTCGGTCCCCCTATTTTAATTTAATCAGTTCGTGAATGAGCTAACTTTTCATTTATTTTTATACTTTGTGACTTTGTCTCTTATTACTGCGCGCTTGGATTGGCCCCGTCTTTTTATACTATTTTCGACGTTCAGCACACTTTACTGCAATTATAAGGGTTTGTTCTAAATAATCTAATTACACCTGCTTTACCTCCGATTTACGCTACGGAGCTGTGTATTTCTCAGGCTTTTAATTAGCCGAGAAAATTAGCTTTGAGATTTATAAATTTAACGGTAAAGATTGTCGGCCTTTTTGATTAAGGCCTGCTGCCTTCCATCCTCATTTTAAAGAAAATTATATAAGGTCTTGTTAGATTTATTGTGAAAGAATTAAACGTCTACATGATACCTAAAAATAACCATATCGATAACGAAAAACCTTTATTGAAACATGCACTGAAGGAAATCGACCGATAATAAAGTTTTGCTAAGATAATATGTATCAATATTTCTTATTAGTGTTGCAATATCATGATTTTATTACTTTAAGTCAACATTTTGCGAAAATAATAGACCACATTACGCTTTTGTAATAGCTACGTCAGGTTGTTCATTGGTGGCCTTATGTATGGTATACTGATGAGAGCTAACAAGCTCAAACCCGGTATCTCTGTGGTGGTCCGCTGACGAATGACTTCTGTTTGTTATAGGTTTTTCAGGTGTAATTCAATGCTGGTCGAGGCATTGTACGTTATAATAATAAATGGTTTATTGTGTACACAAAATAAAGTAGAAGCAGGTACATAGAAAGTGGAGGTTAGCTGAAGTTTCTTATGCCCTCTTTTAAGAAGTTTCACATATATGTATTGAAAGAAAAATGTAAAAACATGATAAATACTAATAAGATTATAATAATAACATATCACATTAGTAGCTGTTTTCCTGACTTTCTGCTTTTGCGATATTCTCTGTATTTTTTTTTTACTAAAACTAACTAAGATAGCTTATTGCATATACTACAATAATTTATTCCAGAATTACTCAACATAATATGGTCTAACGGTGTATTATTAACGGGTATTATATAGGAACTTTTATTCAATAGGTTTGTTCCTGCAACAATTGGAAATGGTTTGAAGCTTAGAAATATTCGACCAGTTAAGTTGAGAACGAGTAACAGTAAATTTAACACCAGAGGTAGTTGGACATGTATTTCTGACAGTTTCAAACTGCTCCAACAAATCTAATAAACTGTTAAATCGTTTTTAGGCACTAAATTGTCTAGGACAAACGCCACTTCGATTAAAATAATACTTTCTTTCTTCTGTACGTATTTGGAAAAAGCATAACGCAGATATTTCTCTGAGTGTGGAAGTGTTTTATTTTCTTATTACGTGACCAACAACGCATGTATTATTAGAGTTGGTAATGCGGTGGAACGTTTTGCTCCAACAAGGAATATTAATTATAAATTCAGTTTGGAGCATTTGAGTTTTCATTGTGGCGGTTAGGCATATGAAATTGTCGGCCATTGATGTGGAATAACCCCTATATAACATACTGTAATAATCTGGTGGAAATCGCATTCCTCGCCGATGATAAATACTGCCCTCTGCAATATCTTCTTCCAAATAAAAGGTCCATTTTACAAATGTTATCGCGGTAATATATTTATAGGGCCCTAACAATTCCTGTCAGTGTGTTGGGCAATGTCTCCCGCTTTTGTATCATTTCATTTCACTCATTTCTGCAGTGTTTTGTGAATTTATGTTCCCAAATATTAGGTTGTGCCGTTGACAGCCGTGGTCTAGAGGTATATTTCCTTTTGCGGTCGGCTCGACTTGCTAAAACAATAACCTTCCTGAATAAATGTCAATGATTTAAACGGGATTATTACTGCGTCACAGCTATTTCTTTTTCACAGCACGTCGCGTTGTTTTACACCGAACCCTACATTTTTACGTAACAGTTGTGGCACACGCTACTTAAAAAAATCGCTCTACAGATGTAACATTGTTTTAGTCAATATTATTTAAAAATTATTTCGGAATTCTAACACGATGTTTAAAATTTGGGGCAAAACTCTCTTTTCCCCCGGAAAATCGGCGCCTATGACAATCATCGGTCGAAATAGCTGAGATATGTTATCTACCATGCAGTTTATTTTACAGTGTTGTCAAAATGTAGAAACGACGAAAATAAACATTTTTATTTATAATAATATACAGTGTCCCAAAATTAGCCTGCCATTAACTGTGGATTCTAAGATCAAAAATAAGAAAAAAGCTATATAAACATAGGTCCGTAGACGCCCTCTAACGGAATTATTGTTCTTTAAAGGGGAATCCCAAACTTTGATTGTTTCAAAATATTTTCAAAACGGATCAAGATAAAGTAATCAAATTTAAAATTGAGAAATGCAATTAGATTGCGAATCTAATGTTCTAAAAACAATATCATAATTAGTCATAGGCGTGTCAACTTGGGAGGGTTATTGGATAAATATTGCTTATAACTTTTTCATGTCTCGAGGTTTTTGCCGTTAGATCAAAAAATTAAACATGTTGAACAATTTTGCAAAGAAAAGTTACTCCTGTTTTACTTCAATAAATTATTCCGTTTACGAGTAATATTAATTAAAAAATTTTCACTACTACAAAAATATTAGATATGATGTGTAAGCGGTCAAATTGTCTCTAGTAAGGTTTGAAAAGTTATTTGTCAGTTTATTTGACACATATTACATATGTTTTTAAACTAAACTAAAATATTTGGAGTATTAATAGGCTATATTAAAATTCAAAAATGTACAAATAATTAAAAAAGTATTTTAATATGTTAAAATGCTTGAATAACACCTTTAATATGTGTTAAATAAGTCGACAGTCTTTTCTTAGAGCTTACTAGGGATATTTTGCCAACTTACAGTTTCCATCTTGAACTTTTGTAGTATGTCACAAAATGTATCTATAAATTAAGATTACTCGAACAGAGGAGTTTATCGAATTGAAATAGGGGTACCTCTTTCATGTAAAATAGACCAAAATTTTAAATTTTATTACATTATCTTGATCTCTTTTGGAAATATTTGGGAAAAATCAAATTTTGAAGTCTCCATTTAAGGGGCCGTATCTCCGTTAGCGGGCGTCCACGGACTTACAACTTTTTTTTCTTATTTTTGGTTGTAGAATCCACAGTTAATTTTTGGCAGGCTAATTTTGGGACACCCTGTATAAGTATCTAATAGATAACAGTTAATCCGTTTAGCTGGAGTATTTTGCAGTCATTCTTCGTTCCAACTTTTTTTTCTTATTTTTGGTTGTAGAATCCACAGTTAATTTTTGGCAGGCTAATTTTGGGACACCCTGTATAAGTATCTAATAGATAACAGTTAATCCGTTTAGCTGGAGTATTTTGCAGTCATTCTTCGTTCCTTCGTTGCACTCTGCCAAAACTATATTTTCAGATCAGAATTATCCACTAACAGAATACAATACAATTATTCTAAGAAAATTGAAATTTAATGTAAGGAATACCTACTAATAGAAAAGCAGTCTTTAATTATAAAATCTTATTCGATTACCATAGCTTCGTTGCATTTACTTTCGACCATGTTATAGGGAAATATCTGTATCCGACATAAATCCCTTTATTTAATTGTTTAAAACGTTCAAAACTAAAAATTAGTCACTAAAACTGAACCATAACCTAGAATTTTGCATTGCTAGTTACATACTCTCCAAACATCAAAGAACACTAATGTCAAATCTTAGATATTATATTGTAAGGATCAAAGAAAGAATTTTTATAGAACACTGTAAACGCCTATAGTTTAAAATAGTACTAATTATTTTATGCAAACATCGTCGGTTATTGTTAATATTGTTGCTATTACTAGTATTCACAGAATTTAATTTCCCAACATCACAAGAAGTTTAAAAATTTATCGGTGTAAAGTACACCTTGCTCTAGTAGCCTACAGATGGCGACTGCATCAAATTATGTCAAAAACAAAATATCGTGTCAGTTGCTCTTCAAACACTCAGATGACGAGATGATGAACATTCAGATGATAAGGGATAAGATGCTAATTTATGAAGTGTGACAAGTGCATATTATCGTATGGCAGCGTAATACTAAAGACGTTTTTCGAGTAGACAAAATATTAGGTACTGAATCTTCTTTGTACCACATTGAGCAACTGCTATAATGCCTTGGCGGTAAATATGTGGCCATGTTGTATGTATTTGTCTAGATTTGCATGTATTTTTTATTACTCTTTGTGGTTTTCCCGACGAAAGGAATCCACCTGGTCGTAGTCATCGGACCGAGTACCTCGCTTTAATCAAAATGAACGAATGACAAGTTTTAATGTAAACAAATAAGAATGATTCAACATTCTCTTGAAATATCAATCCTGGAAATAAATATCAGTAAGGTAGGAGAAGATGAACTTGGCAGTAAATCACCAGTAAGGTATTATGGTATTAATATCAATTCATTAGATGCTTATGCCAATTAGTTATTGGCCAGTGGAAACAAGAACAAAATTATTTTGTATTAAGGTTAATTTAACGTCTTCTTACATACTACTACTGTACCGAAAAGTTAGAAGTGTTATTGCACTATTAATATAGAAATTATTAAAACCTACAATATACATATTAGAAAAGTTTGTGAAATACAAAAATAAATAGGTATATAAACAATATTTTCGAGTAGGTAGTGATATTAATTGAACATAATAAATATATATGTTTAACAAAGTTGCGTAAAGCATGAAACACATTTACATATTTTTTGAGATTTTCTATATATTCTTTCTATATATATTATATTCTATTAAAACAACAAATAGATATATCAATGTTGGTAAAAACTTGATTATCCTTATAAATTTACTAACCTGTCACATCCAAATAACCAACAGGTACAGGTAGATACTTTTTTCTTCTTATAATTTAAAATTGATCCAAGAGATATTTATTTGCAAAAACCATAACTTTATGTCCAATTCCAAGTGGCCTCAGGACTTTATGAATCCATAAAACTAACGCTCGACAACATTGCAATCTGTCAGTTGCTGCTGCTAACCTAAAAGAAATATTAGTCATAGTAGTATTGACGTTCAGTTCAGTTCAGTTTTCTCAAGTGCTTCTTTGATGCTTGTGAGTGAGTGTACATAAACAAAAATGGTTTATAGTAACCATGACCAGCTGCATGACTATATGACGTTTGTACGGCAAACGCTTCTCGCAAGCAACATAAGTAATTTTGAACACTTGTAACTATTTCGCATTTTATTCTGTGTTGTGAAAAAAATCATTAACAAGAAGTGTATTTGTAATTATTATATTCAAAACCTGTTTACTGTCATAATTCTGTTATCAAAAAATTGTAGTCAAATATGTTTTATTTGAAATTATTATTTATTGCAATACCTATATATGTATATATGTTTGTTATAGATCATTTTTGAAAAAAGTAGTTTTTTAGGCAGTTTTATATTTTAATTTTAGTGTGAGTTATATTTGAACGCCTGTGGTAAGCCGCAAATCAGACCACTTCGATTTTTATCCGGTCGAGCAAAACCGGAAGCATCAGCGGCAACGCCCCGACACAGCTAGAAGCAACATTATTATCCTAAACTAAAGGTCCCCACACATTGAACCCGTTCATGGTGTTAAAGCAATCATCACACCGACCTTAATAGCGTTCTTTTAAGTAGCCATATATCGTAGATGTTTTGCAAATATCTCGACTAGTTTTTAAACGGCAGGGGTGGGGGAAAGGCGTGTAGCCAGTCCCACTGCGTGGCTAGCCCAAACCACGCCTCCTGGATCGAACTCACACCTGAGCCGTGAACAACTGTATTTTTGTTTGGTGGTTAAATTTAACATACCGAGCGATACTGTCTTGACACTTCTCTCTGCCAGCAACAGCATTGCGGTTAGCCAGTTTTTCGGGGCGTAACATTGGGGTAATTACTATCCATAAAATTCCACCTGTAAAAGGTGTGGGAGTGAAAAATTGCGCTGCGGTACAAAAGAGGTGTAAAAGATGCTGAAGATTGCCCCTAGCAATCTATCGTCGGCATGGGGTCATCCGATTGTAATAATAGGGTAACACTCAGTTTAGGGGAAAATGAGACCAGAATATTTTATCTCGAATACATTACTTCCAAGAGAGGAATCGAGAAAAATATGGTATTAGCGGATGGGAGGAAGAGGGAATCCTTTTCGTCACAGGTGCAAGTCGTACATCTACATTTTAGATTGCGACTAGGTTTTTTTGATATTGTAATTTACAAGGGTGTTGGAATTCAAAGTTAAATAAATCCCTCTTTGAATTATCTTTCCGTTTGCCTTTGAATAACACCATTAACACATCAGCAATTCCATATCTCATTGCACGAACAATGTTTAAAAAGCATATAATCAAACGCAAACAAATAATCAAACTAAGCGAAATATTATCACGTAACTTGCACATTTCCATTCGTCAGTTTGTTTATTTTATTGTCTAAATAAAACAACTGCACTGCAGTAACCCAGAGGCTCGTTAACTTAATAATCGAATTTATTTTATATTAAGTATGTGACAACCCCTTTTCGAATATTCATAGTATGCGAAGATCCGAACACCGGCATCGAAAACGCTGGTGACCCAATAAAGCTTATTCTAATTGTATAAATAGGCGAAGCAGCTCTCGACCTCCGCGATACCTGCTAATTCTGGTCAACTATATGCGTCCTCGTTGCCATGTCAAATATGTCAACGGAATGTGACTGATGCCGATTCCGTGACAACTGAATATTTAACACATTTCATAAATGTGGTAGTAATGTTCATATATATAAAACTTTTAATATTTGTTTCCCCTTCCAAATCGCCTTGTATAAAGCCGACGAGTTGTAAGAGAGTGTGGATCATAAAAGATTAAAAAAATTCCTGGGTAAGTAATAATCTGTTGCTGCAAATTGTCCCAGACAAGTGCGGCAAAAACTTAAAGTATGGGAAACAAAATAAGATGATAAATTTAGGTGCATAGTAAAAAATGTCGTCGGCAAGCCACAATGCCTCTGGTACAATAAAATTCTGGTGGGCGCACGTTCCCCACTTTTCTAAGCGATTGTTATCTAAGTTCCATCAATCACGACAAATTTTAATATCGCCAGAACATATTATGAGTAAATTCTACACAATATGGGTGACAGCCTGCCGTTTTCCGGATAATATGCTGCCCCTCTGATGGTCATATGATCGCTAATTTGTCTCTATGGTACATTTACACAACAATATTCACTCCTGCGTACAGTACAGGGTGCTCAAAATATGATAGACTTCTAACCTTTTAAGTCATTTTCTTTACATATTTGGTCATTTAAATTAAACTAACAACAGTGCCTACAATAAATGTTGCAGTTTCGGTAATATGGCTATGAACACAAATATATATTTAAGTCATTTAAATGACTACAAAATGCGATGACAAGAATTATGGAGTCTACAAATATGAAAGAAAAAAGTGTAAGTCACATAAACAACCTGATTTTAAGAAATAGAATGATCAGAGTTCTAAAATAAACATCTTTCGAATATGATTTTATAAATTAGCTTTGATTTAAGTGACTACAAGTATAGTGACCAAGAATATGAAAGAAAAATTTGTAAGTCACGTAAACAGCATGATTTAAATAAATAGAAAATTCAGAGTTCTAAAATTCACTTATCGTCCGAATATGATTTTATAAATTAGCTTTGATTTTAGTGACTACCAATAGAATGTATAATAAGGAAGAAAAATTTGTAATCTTTTAAGTCATTTTGTTTACATATTTGGTCATTATTTATGGTCATTTAAATTAAACTAACAACAATATCGATAGTGACTACAATAAATGTTGCAGTTTCGGCAATATGGTTATGAACACAAATATATATTTAGTCATTTAAATGACTACAAATGCAATGACAAGAATTATGTAGTCTACAAATATCAAAGAAAAATGTGTAAGTAACATAAACAACATGATTTAAAGAAGTAGAGTAATCAGAGTTCTCAGATTCACTTATCTTTCGAATATGATTTTATAAATTGGCTTTGATGTAAGTGACTTCAAATACAATGAACAAGGATATGAAAGAAAAATTTGTAAGTCACATAGACAATATGATTTAAAGAAATAGAATGGTCAGAGTTCTAAAATTCACTTATCTTCCGAATATGATTTTATAAATTAGCTTTGATTTAAATGACAACAAATACAATACCCAAGAATATGAAAGAAAAATTTGTAAGTCACATAAATAACATGATTTAAAGAAATGGAAAACTCAAGAGTTATAAAATTCACTTATCGTCCGAACATGATTTTATAAATTAGCTTTGATTTAAGTGACTACCAATAGAATGAATAATAAGGAAGAAAAATTTGTAAGTAACATAAACAACATGATTTAAAGAAATAAAATGATTTCTATGAGTTCTAAAATTCACTTATCTTTCGATTATGATTTTATAAATTAGCAAAATTTGTACTTAAGTCGATAAATCGACTTAATTAGATCAGTGCTTTAAAATACTAAAATATTCCGAATATTATTTTATAAATAGCTATGATTTAAGTGACTACAAATAAAAATCCTTATGTTTCAAATAGTATTTTACAAATTAATCTTGATTAAAGTGACTACAAATACAATGGTCAAAAATATAAAGGTATGTCACAGAAATAAAATTATTTAAATAGACAGATTGGTTATAGTACAAAATTCACGTATGTTCTCAAATAAACTACAAATTGGCCTTTGATTTAAATGATCGAAAGACAATTCTAAGTTAATATATTTAATTTTAAATCGTTTATTATACTGGGCATTTAAAAGTGTTTCTTTATTATTTTTGGTCAATGTATTTATAGTCATTTAAATCAGCCTGAATCAAGATTATAACCTACACCTATTTTATTACTTTAAGTTATTTTGATAGTATTTATGACCGTTTAAATTGATCTGTGAATTAATACCTATAATGTGTCTATTTTGCTTCCATATTTTGGTCATTGTCACTGTGGTCGTGTAAATCAAAGTGAATTAATAATACAGTTCTCTGAAGAGAACTGCAGCTTAGGTTAATCTGACCACATACACCTATTCTATTACTTTAATTACTCCAACACGTGTTCCTCTATCTGGTTTTAATATGCATCCCAGTTGCGTCACGAACGTTCGCATTCTGCGCGGACGGCGAGTCATTTTAATAGCGAATTAGCTGGCATAAGCGCTCTCATCAAATCAATTACGGCAAGATTCGCCAACAAATACACACTGAATTACACCATTTTGCTGCTCGCCTCATTTTAGAACCCCTTTTCACTGAAATTTAATCTCGTGACATCTACAACAAAGCAATACAATAAATTACCGATATAAAACAATATGAGAGACAGGGGAATTCGTTAGTCTTCGCATTCCTTTCTCGTTTGCCGGCACACTGTCATCCGCAACAACACAATTATACGCGGCAGCTGTGGACAATCAAATATGCAAGAATACAGAATCAAATTTCTGCATTATTCATAATATTACTATAGCATGATGTATTTAATGTACGGGGAAGGTATGGTCAGCGTTAACACATATATTAGTCAACCGCCTTTACTTGTAGGCCAAATAGCAAGGACAGTAATGTGTGAAAATAATTTGGACACTCTTTAGACAATGGACTAGCTTGTGGCTTTTATATTAACTTTGTTTAAGAATTTTTTATCGGTGTCATTATCATCTCATATTCATTTACTTTAATATAGTACCACAAATTCCGTTTAGGTGTCGCTACATAAAATACATTTCTTGTAAATATTGTATTAGTTTATTCCAGTAACTGTCCAAGGCATGCTGTCGCTGTATTCACAACCTTAAAAACCTCTTAAATACATGTGAGCTTGAGATAGCACGAAAGACAAGACATTTTGGTATCTTTCGAAAAAATGAATTCACCCGTATGCCGTTTGGGCTACTGATTTCAGCGCGCCTCTGGCTGTCGGACTGTCGGGTCGAGGGTGGTTTGCGTTTCACCCCCGTATCTATCAGAGTCGCGACAGCCTGATGATTTATTTCTCGTGTCACATCGTCGCCACTGGCGCGACATGCGTCATTACCAAATAACCTGTGCCACTCTCAATTGAAATATTATTTTTACTCGTGTTTGGAATTGCTTTAATTGTTGGATGATTTATTTACTATATTTAATTAATATCCTATTGACGGTTAATAGCGCGCCGAAAAGCAACAAGTCAGTCATTTATCACGTAGGCCCTATTGTGGAGGAAGGGTTAGAACTACAAGATATTTGCCAAGATCTTTAAGAGCCATTCTTCACTTAACAATGCATGTAGACAAATAATGATAAGTATTTCACACTGTCTCAATCAAATGAAAAAACACCAGATTGAATGTGAATTCAAGCGTTTTTCAGAAGTCTGCAACGTAGCCAAATTGTGTAAATTATCGCAGTTCTTCCTGCATTTAAAATGCAGTTAACTTTAGGACCTATGTGACGTATTATTTTGTTGTTTGCATATACTTAAAGATTAAAGTATTAATATTAGATATCAAATGATGTTACCATTTTTATGAGATCTACTTTGTCTAGAAAGAGAGTAAAGTACGTAGAAAATTGTACAGGCGATTAAATGAGATAGGTTGTGAAACGATGTCGATAGTTTTAGTTTAAGTTGTGGTGAATTGTATTAGTGACATCGTGAGATTGTGGAAGGTTACTTCAATCAAATCGAAACACATCAAATCGAAGGTGAATCCAAGCGCTTTTCAGCCAGTTTGCAACGTAGCCAAATTGTGTAGATTACCAAAGTTCTTCCTGATAATTTAAATGATAATATTTAGAATTCAGTTGAGTTTTAGGACTTGTGTGACATACAGTTTTGTTGTTTGCATATACTTTCAAATTATAGTATTAAGCATCAAATAATGATTGTATTTTATTGAGATCTACTTTGTGCCGAAAGAGAGTAAAACATGGAAAATTTTACAGGCGTTTAAATGAGATAGGTTATGTAATGGATGCCGAGAGTTTTAGTTTAAGTTTATGTGAATTGTATTAATGACATAGTGAGGTTATGGAAGAAAGGCTGCAGCCATCACGCTTCTACTTGTTCTGAAATGAATTAAGCTTGTCGATTAAGAACCATTCTTCACTTAACAATGCATGAAGAGAAATAATGATAAGTATTTCATGCTCTGTTTCAATGAAATGGAAAAACATTAAATCGAACGTGAATCCAAGCATTTTTCAGCGAATTTGCAACATAGCCAAATTGTGTAAGTTATCAAAGTTTTTCCTGATAATTTAAATATAATATTTAGAATGCAGTTAACTTTAGGACCCGTGTGACGTATAATTTTGTTGTTTGCATACACTTTCAGATTATAGTATTAGTACTAAGTATGAAATGATATTTGCATTTTGATGAGATCTACTTTGTGTCGAAAGAGAAAATTTTACAGGCTATTAAATAGATAGGTTATGAAATGGTTGTCGATAGTTTTAGTTTAAGTTGATGCGAATTGTATTAATGATATCGTGAGGTTATGGAAGAAAGGCTGCAGCCGTTGCGCTTCCACTTGTTCTGAAATGAATTAAGTTTGTCGATTAAGGGACCCTCTCATATAGAGTTAGTCTAACTGATGGCAGCGGATCGCCGGGACTGGTCGTTCCTTCAACTTTTCATGGCCCCATTGCACTTCTGTCTTGACTCGTCTTATTGTTACGTCGAGAAATAGCAAACACAATGTCCGTCCAACGATATAAATAAAAATCTCGAACATTCCAGCTTTTTATTAATACTTGTTCGGAAGGGCCATTTAAAACATTGTTATTTTATGATTCCGAATACGAATACATAAATGTTTGGCTTATGCCTTTTTAGGATATATTATACATTGTAAAACATTATGTTCTATCTGACACCGTTTATATCTTGCTCGGACTCGTCATGTTTTATGGCTCAACGCGCTTTTTGATTTCTGCACTGACAATAGATGATTTGTCCAGCCTCAATCACATCTTTACTATGTGTCTCACAAAGACCGTATTAACAGCTAATTTATTACCTTGAACCATCAGCGGAATTACTCTTTTTCTCGTTATATTTATGTACCTACAAATCAGATACACTACACCATATACACAACCACTCAAGAAAACCACAAAACTACCTTTAGGTACCTACTTCATTTAATACAATGTTATCTCATAACAAAACCAATACAAACGCAACAATTTAAAATTTAAAATTTTAAAATTAAATTTAAATATGTACAATCGTTTGCAATAATAATGACATTAAAATGAATTTTGCGATTTTCTTTTTTACTGTTGACGTATTCAGAAATCTACTTTAAATTTTTAACATTAATCATTAATTGTTTCACTCACCAATAGAGATTTAATAAAATTTGTACTCAGAACTTCCAGAAGTCATTATTATTGCAGAAGTATGTACATAGCAACAATATAATTTACAATGTTTTAATCAACAGTACCTTGCACTGCTATTTTATAGCAAAAATTATATAAGGGATGTTTTACAACTTAGAAAAAAATGAGAAAATATATTTTTTTGTTTTTTCTTAATTTATTTTTATTGCATTTGTTTTTCCAATATTATTTTTAAAATTAAACTTATTCTTACATAAATTTCATTTTTAACAATTCTCAACTTTCAATTAGTTCTACGCAAACTTGAATTTGGGGTGCTACTGTTTCCATTTTCCTAAGTTCATTTCTAAAATACTGGGTGTTTCAGGAGGAGATGTACATACTTCAATATGTCATTCTACGTTCAATTTTAAGCAAACAATTTCCTATGAACTTAGCTCTGGAAATGCTTCGTTTAGGATATACAGGATGTCAAATTTAAAAAAAAAATAATAATTACATTTTCTTTAATAACTCTCGACTACTGTGAGTTAAATTCACGAAATTTTGTATGCGTAGGTTTCTTGGGACCGTAAATCTAAATTTTATGCATAATTGGTTGTATCTTCAAGAGAGCGCCACAAGCGGCCATTAGCATCCTTTTAAATCGCTTCAACTTTTTTGTGCCAAGGTGTATATCATTTCGGAATAGAAAAACATTTCATCATACCTTTTCTACTTAAAAAATGTATACCAGCAGCCGTTTTCGTTAAAAACTCATCTAAAGATGATGATGCATGCAAATTATGTATTAGCGTACTACCTTAGTTTATCTAAAAAACAAGGCATAACATTAATACTAAGAACTATTAGTTTTTAATCAAGACAACCTGAATTTTTTGTGAGAATTGCAAAAATAAAATTTCTAAACAAATTGTACAAAACCTGACAATAATTTTCGAATCACTCTTAATACATAATTTGCATGCATCATCATCTTTACGACTGCTCCTAGAGACTTCAATAAGGTGTACATTTTTTCAGTAGAAAAGGTAGGGAAACATGTTTTTCTATTCCAAGATGACATACACCGTGGCACAAAAAAGTTGAAGCGATTTAAAAGGATCATAATGGTCGCTTGTGGCGCCCTCTTGGAGATACAGCCAAGTGTGCATGAAATTTGAATTTTTCCTCCCAAGAAACCTCCGCATACAAAATTTCACGAATTTAACTCAAAGTAGTCGAGAGTTATTAAAGAAAATGTAATTATTTTTTTAAAATTTGACATCCTGTATATCCTAAACGAAGCTTTTCCAGACCTAAGTCCATAGGAAATTTTTTGATTAAAATTGAACGTAGAATAACACCGAAGTGTGTACATGTCCTCCTGAAACACCCTGTACGATGTGGTGTTTTTAGGTACAGAAATCTGGAAAAAAAAACACAGAACAAAAGTATCAAAAATTAAATTCTTGATATTTTGTTTATCCAATTTTACTATTTAAATTCTCCTCAAATAAAATAATAGCTTTTAAAAAGCGTTTGTAAGACACACATTATTTTGCTATTCTAACCCCATATTCTAACAACTATTTTTACATACTTATAAACAAAAGTAAACAATTTCATATGCAGAACTACTATGTACGTATTTTGAAAGATTTCTGTACCTAAATATTTGTTGGTTAGATCATTTTATGTCGTTATATATGCGTTTTAGTTCGGTACCTTTTAATATTCGCAGGTAGCATGAGATAACATTCCTATTATTTTCCAAGCTCTATATTATCCAGTTCTTAAATGTCTAAAATTATTTGTATTTCTACAAAATACTGTTTCAAGAATACGGCGCCCTTAAGGAATAGGTTTGTGACTTGGTTTCGAAATTTGACTTTGTGGCTCCTCCGCCAAATTATAGAAATATTATTCTTATTCGAAACTGTAGTGTTTTTTATACTAAGCAAGAAAATAAGTAAAATTGCATCACAGAAGATTTTAAGCGATAGTCTACACCGCATTCCAATTCCTTTCGATTCTCGTTAACGGAGGTGACATTTTGCGTAAAAGTTGCGGCGAAGTTGCATGGGCGTCTCACCAAATTGTTTAGGTTGCGGTAATAGTGTACGCCGAGTGTCGGAACTAAGCAGTCGATGTCTTGGGGTGTTTGTAAAGCCGCAAACGGCAACAGCTGGCCCGACGTATGATTACACTATGACTATGCCTTCTATCGACCACCACAAATGAAGGTTTAAGATTTATAGCTCCTCAAAATTAACGAAAGGGTTCATTTCTGGCAATTAATTCCACATCCTGGGACATCGTTACATGCGGTGGCTTAATCTTCCTCGGTCTCTGTCGATGGGGGTTAAAAGTAACCACATATTTATAAAATATGCGATTGCACCGATGTAAATGATAGTAAAAGGCAGAAGTATTGCTTCGCCTTTATTTTATGTTGAATTCAAAGTTTTCAAATGAGGAGCAGTAACGCTGGAAACTCTACAATGTTTCCGATCAAAATCTACCTGGAAATTATTGTATTACTAATATACAGGGTGAACCCTAAATAAGTACAAATATTTTAACCAGCAGTATAGTTCACTGCGTAGAACACATAATTAATAGTTTTTTTACAAAAAAATCAGAAATAAAAAAGTGAAATTTTAAATAAATTTTGTAATTTTTCTGTAGAAAACTTGTTGAGGACCGCTGACTTTCATACATTTATGAGTCATAGCACTGCAGATTGAACGTGATTCACAGTGTTGCCAGTGTTACACAAATGTCTTTGCTTTTCTTGATATTAAGCGCATACGTCAAGCTGCTATTTTGTTATTTAATATTGTGTGTACCTACCTTTATTCTTAAAATTTGTTTCACTGATTAAAGTGCGAAGTCACTTTATGGTTCTGGATTCGAAATAAATGGTTAATACTGACTCATTTGGGGTTATGTGGTGAATATTAAATTTAATATGCTGTGTGAAAATCATAGTTTTTCGTTATTCTTCATAAAATTGTGTCTTGTGTCTCTTTCTAACAGTGTACAATGACATTTAACTTGTGAAATGTGGATTACTGATTAAATAGTTAATTTTTAACAAACAAGTAAGCTTATGTGCACGTTTATGTATAATTTTTAAACATTGAACATAGTAATATCACGTAATATCTTCCTAAATACCTTATGGTAGTATGTATTTAACTTGCGGAAATTCATTTGAAATCGTTTATAGTAAGGTCAGTTAAGCAGTTAAAATTTATATTAATAATACTGCGTATCATACTACATACCCAACTTTACTGTACTTATGCTTCAAACAAGTATTTTTAAAATAGAATTTAACCATATTACGTTAAAGAAAACTAAATATTTATATTAGAGGAGATATAGCAACCTCGCAACAAATCATATGGTTCATTAGGTTAGTTATGAGAGATCTGCTAGCGGTCCTCAAAATGTAGGTATTTAAAAAAAAAATTAATATCTCCGTAAATATTACAAATTTTAAAAAATGGCTTTCACTAGACTGATCTATATGAAGAACTACACCAGCAGTTAAAACATTTGTACTTATTTAAGGTTTATAGATGAACAGTTATGTGATTTTAGTGTAGGCTACATAAAGAACATAAATTTTATTAATAATTAATGTTCAAAATTAAATATTGACTGTATTTTTATGCATTTTTATATCAAGTGTATATAAGAGTTTTAAATTAGTGACTACAAAAGAGAAAAGAGGTACTTGTTTCTGTATCGTTCTATACCAGTGGGAAAATGACAAAACATAACCAGAACAATAAGGTGACGACAACTGTCACAATTGTATGATCAAGTTCCTCCACATTAAAGGTGTGTTAAAGGTTTCCAATACATCGCCAAAACTATTATAAACATTTTAAAGCTACTGCCACTTCTAAGTAATATGTAAGTGATATGACTTGGTTGCAGTTATCTTTAATATCCACATTAAAGTTTAGGCAACTTTAAGGTGCTTCTGCTTAGTTTCCATAACGTTCCAGACACTAAACCGCTTCACCAAGAATTGCAAAACCATGAAGTGATTTTCAGTGGTGAGGAATAGAACTATTATAATTATGCTTACATGTATACTCGCGACAAGAATTCAGACGACTTACGTCATACGAACAAATGAATAATTTACTAAATTTTCATCAAAATATTTAAGAAACTGCAACTGAAAGTAATAAAACTATATACTACACTAAAAGTTTGTATTATATATTGCACTAAATTCCAAAAAATTATTGTTTTTAACGCGACCAAATATTGAAAATTACGTTGACAATAAAAACAAATGTGTAGCGTCAGCTGTGACGTAAGACGTCTGAATTCTTGACGCGAGTATATTGGAATTATTTTTGCTACAATTACTAACCTCAAAATAAAATATTTTATACAGCAAACTGATTTTATTCGAAGCCTTGGAGACTCGAAGTTTGTTCATAATAACTATGTTCTATTAAATTTTGGACATTTTGAACACATTTTCCAGATATCACGTGCGGCGTATTGTAGCAACACCTTTACCAGCTCCATCTCTGATTGGATTTTCTTTAAAATGCCACCGCACGGCAGGATTTTCTGAGCGCTTAAATCGTCAAAGACAATAACTGGTTGCGGTTAACCCGACGGTCACCCCCCCCTTCGCCTACGGTGTCATCAGTCGCTTAAGGACGAATATAGGGTTATCCTGAAGCAATGTTAATGCTCGAGTTGAGGGCAAAGGTAGTTGCCGCTGAACGAATTTGCCATGGAACGCCGTGGAAATTGCTACGATAACCGGATTTAGCTTTTCATTTTTCTGCCACGTTGGTTTGATGATCGGCACTGGGATCGCAAGCCGTCTAGAGTTTATACGTTTCTCATTTCCCCTCTCTCGCATGACTCCCCCCTAACACAATATGTACCTTATATTTATATGGGTTTTAGCTCGGGCGATAACCTAGAAAGTAGAAACTACGTTGTGTCTCAGTATCCAGCTCAAAATATATTGGTTGGGTAAGCTTAATTCAAGAAGCAGTTAAGAGGTCACCATGGCTATTTTGAAGAGCAAGAGTTCAATGGTGCCTACTTGTAATTTCTCTACAAAGTGTTTCTTTTAAAACATGATTGCAATTCAATTGCTTCATAACTATACACAGGGTACACTATGACTAAGTACAAAAATATCAATCACGTGCTCAGGAAGTCCTAAAAGACAATAAAAAAATTATTCCTGAATTTTAGCTCGATATTTAAAAAATGGGGCAAAACCCTCTTTTCCTACGGAAAGTCGGCGCCTATGATAAATATCGACTGAGATAGCTTAGATCTATAGATAAGCTTACATCTATCAACAATATCTACTATCATGCGGTCGTTTTTTTGCAGCATTTCTAAATGCAGAAACGACAAAAATTAACATTCTTATTAGTAATAATACCTGATAGATGGGTAGGTAACAGTTAATCCAGTTAGCTCCACTATTTTGCATTCGTTTTTCATGCGTTTTTCAATAAAAAAATTATTCCTGAATTTTAGCTCGATATTTAAAAAATGGGGCAAAACCCTCTTTTCCTACGGAAAGTCGGCGCCTATGATAAATATTGACTGAGATAGCTTAGATCCATAGATAAGCTTACATCTATCAACAATATCTACTATCACGCGGTCGTTTTTTTGCAGCATTTCTAAATGCAGAAACGACAAAAAATAACATTCTTATTAGTAATAATACCTGATAGATGGGTAGGTAACAGTTAATCCAGTTAGCTCCACTATTTTGCATTCGTTTTTCATTATTTCGTTACAAACTGGCAAAACTACAACATTTTCATTTACTACCGATAAAACACACTTCCCGTAGGTACAGCTAGATAAAATGTCTATTTATGATATCAAAATCGAACGAAAGGAATAGATAATAGAAAACTTTTAATGTACCCGCGGCAGTCTTGTCCCATAACCTAGAAAACCAAACCGGCGAATTATATTGTGGGAAAGTATCTGCATCCAACACAAATTTCTTTATTTACTAACTATGAAACGTTTAAAAATTAAAAAAGGCACTAAAAACTGAAGAAGAACACAAAACTACAACGTAAACACATGGTAAACACAGGAATTAAATTATAACATGACTGGAAATTTTACAGTCGTGTTGCTAGTTGCCTACGTTACCTACTCTAATTCTGTAAACGTGTGACGGACAAGTTGCATAGACGACATTAAATAAGGGTTTGATATAATTTCGAAAACAAAATTTTTTCGCTTAATTTTCTCTATCCCCTCTTAAAATATTTGTACTTAGTCATAGTTAACCCTTTATGTATAATAGTTTTGGAAATTGTCAAAAAGTGTTAAAACGTTTTTCTACACGTTACACATTGATACGAGACAACCTGCACACTGCACGCTTTTCGCGGTAGTTTTAAAAATATGATAAATTTGGATTAAAACGAAATATTAAAATCAACTATACTATACTCTTAAATGTAGTTTATCTGAAAATTTAAAGATATAATAGTTTTATATCAATAAAAACTGGTATTCCTTTGATAAAATAAGTGTTTTAATTTGTATTTATAATTTATTGGTTGCAAATAAGTTTGTTTAAATGAAAACAACCAAAATATAGATGTAACCTTAAAAGATAATTATTTTAAAAAAATGGAAGTTTTAATACATTTCTTAAATATACAATAGAATTGTTCCAAATACAAGAGTATATGATCAAATTCAATAAATATTTCTTCATAAGAAACAAATTTTTTTAAAGAAATTTGTATTCTATTATTAAAGATAGGTTTTCATGTGTGTAATTAAAATATGAAATTTCAAACTTTCTAGAATATATGAAGTATTTTAATGTTTCACCACACTCTGTATTAGTGTTAGGTGCCTGGCGGTTGGCTGTGAGATATTACCTGCACTGAAAGCGGGTTCTTAAGTCCCGCTTTCCGTAAAAGTTGCGTTTTCATGCTGTACGCGGTGCGAGCGCGTGTGTAAGTCATTAGGAATATTACAAACGGGAAAACTAACTCTCAGGCACCATATGGCTGTGGAGCGGAGCAGACAGACCCCGCCAGTGTTCCGCAGGGCGCGCGTCGGGTAATTTGCTGTGGTCCTGTGGTATCATTAGCAGGATTGACATCTCGCAAACTCCGCTCTACCTCCCATTTACCTATTTCAAGCCCGGCATCACGACAGATCGATTACGGATTTGCATTCACTGACCCACAACGACTTTTTGTCGCCTTCTTCTTTAAGGGGTCCTTAATTGTATCCTCGTTTATTATGTTTTTTACGCGACACGTTATTTATTGGACGTGTTAATCTCGCCCGACCTCTATTTTTTACGCTAACTGACAAATTATCAGATGTCGACACTCGAATTTGGATTTATCTCAGTTTTAAGTAGTTTCTCCAGTTTGTAGCAATATTAACAGACATACAAAAAAGACAATAAAAAATTGCAGACCATGAACCTTTACTTTATTACCAATGTTTTTACAAATCTGATCAGTGTATTCAGCCACGTGTTCCTTTGAATTTGTGTACATTATAGTGCCAACACGTGAAATTTCTGCGTTTACCCGAGCAAGAATGACATGATGCAGGACATTCTAATCATCAGATATTGAATATGTTGGGCATTCCTAGTTCATCTGTTGTACGAATAGTACACAGATATGCAGAGTTTGATACAGTGGAAAACAGACCACGTAGTGGACGTCCTCGAGTATCTAATGAAAGGGAGGATCGGTATTTGGTTAATATGCTCATAGACACCGCACATCTTCAGCTTCAGCTCTCAGGGCCCACTTTCAAGGTACGTTTCGCCGTGTTATATCGACATCTACTAATCGGAGACGACTTCACAACGCAAATTTACGTGCTAGAAGACCATTACGGGTCCCCACTCTACATCCAAGGCATCGTGCTGCCCGTCTCCAGTGGGCGCGAGAGCATAGGGGTTGGCTTTTACGCTTGTGGCGGTGGGTCATATTTACAGACGAAACCAGAATTGGGCTAGTTACTCATGACAATCGACAAAGAGTCTGGAGAGAACCAGGTCGTCAACAGCGACTTCATTTTCCACATGAAGTTGCTCCGTATGAAGGGGGTACCGTAATATTTTGGGGTGGAATAATGTTCAACCGCCGCACCCTATTAATTCGCATACCATAGAATATGATCAATCAAATTTACATCGAACACGTTATTACATCGATTATCTACCCCCTACATAATGAATTAGGTAAAAATTGTGTGTTTATGGACGACAACGCTCGACCACATCGCGCAAGAAGGGTTCAAGAGACACTCGAAGCAGGACATATCAACAGATTAGATTAACCAACCAACTCTCCTGACATGAATCCTATTGAAACCATGTCGGATTTCGTTGCTAGAGCCATTCATAATCATATTCCTCCACCTCAGACTGCAGATGAGTTAGTCGTGGCGGCAGAAGAGGAATGGTACTATATTCCGCAAGAGATCGTTAACCGCTTGATTATCTCAATGCACAGACATATCAATATGCTATTGACTTGTTTTGCTCTTCTTTTTGATTTAATAAATTTTGTCAAAAATGTCACACATTTGCTGGTTTTTAATTTTCTAAGTACTCAGTTTTACGAACATATTCTTTTCACAAAATAAATATTCAGAAAACAATATACTTTTTAAATGTATTTAGTATTTCTGACAAAAAGATTTCTTTAACAAGAATGAGGCGGAGTCCAAGACTTTTGACGTTGTGTGTATATTGTGAAAGTTGCATTTTTATAATAATAATCTTTATTTATAGTTTAATTATTTCATAATATATGTTTCACAAATTTTATTTTTGCATAAAAAAATTGTATTTGGTATAAAAAATTTATTAAACAACGAAAAAAATTTAAATTAAAAAATAAATAAAGGAATAACAGTTATACTAATTAGGATTTTTACATTGTACACAATTCTCCATAGCATCTTGAAATTCTTCTATTTGCAGAGTCATTTCAAAGAAATTGAATTTATCATGGATATTTTTGGTAGCTTCCATTAAGACGTTTTGAGGATTTGTTCCTGGACCTAAAGACATAAAATTAGGATAAATAACGATTTAGCATGATGCGTTATGTTTTTCTGTTATTAATCAATACAAAATTTTAATTACTTATAGCAACGTGAGCAGACATGGCAATTTTATCCAAACTCAAAGCCCAAATCCTTAAATTATGAACTCTTTTCACTCCTTCAATATTGAGTAGAATATTCATAACTTCTTCAAAATCGATACTCTTAGGTAAGGCTTCCATAAGCACCATTATAGCATCTTTGATTATGGCGAAAGTTGTTATCAACACAAGGACTGAAAATATGAAGGTGCATATTGGATCTACTATCATCCAATCTCTCTGCAAAAAGGAAATAGTTTTGTACTCAGCTGTTGATACAATTTTGTTCATAGATAGTGTAGAATTGAGAACAATGGTGAAATATTTCGACATTGCACTATAAGATAATGCTATGAATAAAAATGCAAATATTTACCTTGAAATATATAACAATTGCGGCGACTAACACTCCAAAACTTTGAAGGAAATCTCCTAAAACGTGGATGAATGCTGCTCTGACATTTATATTTTCTTCATTATGTGAATGCTCATGAGAACCTCTTCCACTATGCGTATGGCCGTGTTGATGCAATGTTAATCCCATTCTAAATGATATAAATTAAAATGTATTAACTTGTATACTTGTATAGTATATACAGGGTGATTTTGAAACATCAATACGTGTACGACGTACACTTGACCACACGGTCCTGTTACTTATATTCGAAATTGTTTCGACGATTTACAGAGGTAAAAGCTTGTAACTGGACCAAATACGTCCAGTTACTCGAAAAAAATATCCATATTGCTATAATGTTGATAACGTAAAATCGGAAGAATTGTGTTGTGTTTATATTATAGCCGGCCATTATACTATTAAAAACGTAATTTTACAGTGTTACCATACACAAAATAATAAAAAAATAATTAGCAAGTTTTCAAGGAGTTTATGAAAAATTAATTTTTTTGTAAATCTTTGAAGTCTAGCGGCTAATCGAAACAGTTTCAGATAAAAATTGGCTTCAATTGATCTGTTGAAGCCAATCTATTGATCACCCTGTGTATGAGTTATATTTGAATTTTGGTCAAAGTAAAACTTACACAATATTGACAACAACTCCAATTCCAGATGTTATCAACATTACTTTGGCGTCTATATCGTAACTTTCGTTAATTATCCTCTGTACTGCTAAGTAAACTAAAATTCCCGTGACTACCCATATAAGAAGGACGGAAGTTAAAGCTCCTATAACTTCAGCGCGGTACCACCCAAACGACAGTTTTCTTGTCGACGGACGATTGGCCATATACAAAGAAAATAAAGATATCATGAAACTGGCAAAGTCTGTTAGCAAATGTGCAGCATCTGACGCTATTGCCAAACTATTCGATATATATCCACCTGTAAAACCATGTAAAGATTAACGAAATTTCTTCTTTCATAAATAAAATATTTTTTTTAAATCTTACCTACAATTTCTCCTACCATAAAAATCACACATAATATACTAGCTATTATTAGCTTCCTTCTAGCTCTTTTATCTACTTCAGGAGCTCCATTTTGGTGGCAATGTTTATTAACTGAAATTAGAACAGTTTTACCAATAATACTCATTTTCGTATATTTGGAGATAGCTATTATATTTTGTTAAAATGTTTATTGTTAAATACAAATGAAGATACGGTACCCTCTATGTCTATTACTGTCATCTTCAGTAGGTACACCTGCACACACGCCTATGCTGTTACTTTAATGAAAATAAATGCGAATTTCATTTCTACTAATATAAGTAAATTTAACAATGTGATAAGAATTTTAATCACGTGTAAATCTTAAGGGCTGTGTGCAAAACTGTAACGTATAAATAAGATATTGTATCACAATAATACAATGAATTTTAATGAATGCATTTATTTTCAAGTATATTTCAAATGATTTTGTAATTTCATAAATCCTTATATTTAAGTTTTTATGTTAGTTTGTTGTAAAATAAACAAGGAAAATATTAAATCAAAATATATAGTGCTTACTCTTTTTACTGATACATTAATACTTACAGATTTATTTGTTATTTATGATTGTTTTAGAGATAATACGAATTCCAGTTTACCATATATTTTTTGTAACCCGGTCATAATACAGGAAGTCCCAGATTTAGCAAAGTACATTATACAGGGTGTCCGGAAATGATGAGCAAAACATTCAGGGGATAATGCTAGACCGAAATGAAATGCTACATCTTTCTATAACATTTTTTCCAAAACTGATTATTAACAGAGTTACAGGGTGTTAAAGTTAAAATTTTATTTTCAATATTTGCAAATAACTTCTTAAGAAATCCAAATATTTACATAAAATTTATGAATCGGGGGTTTTTGCGGACGAGGAATTCAAATATGTTTCTAATTTTGACGTCACTAGTAGAGGGCGCCACTTATGGCACATCATATTTCTTTTAAATGACAGAACTTTTTTGCTGCTTAGTGTATTCATCTGACTATTGAAACTATCGATTCTCCTACCTGTTATATCTGAAAAAGGTATACCTTATTGAAGTCGCTAGGAGTAACAGTTTTCGAAATAATCTTATTTGAAATATTCAGTGCACCGACTGAAAAGTGTTATCGTTTCAGTTAAAGTGCCTTTTCTACTGAAAATACAGCAAAATGTTACTTGAAAAAATTGTTCAGAACGGTAAATTATGGAGATGTGCAAAATTAAAAAAAATCGGTCTGCTTTGATAAAATCTTTGTGCTTTGTTGAAAAATGGGTTCATCTAACCTCCGCCGATCTTCTTGAAACTTTGCACGTCTCCATAATTTACGATTCTGAACAACTTTTTCAAGTAACATTTTGCTGTATTTTCAGCAGAAAAGGCACTTTACCTGAAACCAAAACAGTTTTTACTCGGTGCACTGATCATTTCAAATAGGATTATTTCAAAAATGGTTACGCCTACCGACTTCAGCAAGGTATACCTTATTCAAATAAAACAGGTAGGAGAATCGATTGTTTCGATAGTCACATGGATAGATTAAGATGCAAAAAAGTTCTGCCATTTAAAAGAAACATAGTGTGCCACAAGTGGCGCCCTCTACTAGTGACGTCAAAATTTGAAACATATTTGAATTTCTCGTCCGCAAAAACTCTCGATTTACAAATTTTATGTAAATATTTGGTTTTCTTAAGAAGTTATTTACAAATATCGAAAATAAAATCTTAACTTTAACACCCTGTAACACGTTAATAATCAGTTTTGGAAAAAATGTTATAGAAAGAGGTAGCATTTATTTTCGGTCTAGAATTATCCCCTGATTTTTTTGCTCATCATATCCGGACACCCTGTATATATTTACGGTTTATTTATTACAAAAATAAGAAAAATTGCGTAAATTATTCTTTACATATTCCATTACATTTATTTTTTTAAGTATCAAATTATTAATTGTATACACAAATGTGAGTATGCAGTGTGGATACACCTTAGTATAATTAAGTCCTTAGAGAAACAAGCGTCATTTAAATATATTTTTGCACACAACACTTCACAGTAAAAGAATTAGAAATTTCATAAAATCGCCATTGTGTAAAACTAATTCATAGTTTCATCGTTATAAATGTTTCTTTCGATAATGCTGAAGTTGAAGTAAGTAATTTCTTATACCATAAATATGTAAAATGTAGATATTTATTTGATACCCCAAGTATTTTATCAAAAAACGTCTCTACGTAATAGTGCACTCGGCACGAACATCAAGAAGTGGAAATCATTAACCATTGTTTAAAATTTTATCTAACAGAATAACCTCTTTATTGTTATTACAATTATTCTTATTAGCTTATTCACTTTTAGCATTCTAAATAAATTAATTACTTTATCAAAAGTACTAAAACTATTTTTCTCGCTCTATACAGTATGTCCGCGGATTGAGTTTACGTGAGTGCAAATGGACCAAAAAGTGAAAGATACGAAAAAAAGGCATTCTTGATAAAAGATTGTGCTTGTTTATAAAACACAAATCACCATGACGAACTTCAATTTTGTGGTACAGGGTGGATCAAAAACACAAAAATGTTATTTTGCGTAAGAGTAAACATACCTTATTTTGCAAAATATGAAAAAAGGCACTTTTGATAAAAGTTTTTGCTTGTTTAGAAAATACGAGTCACTATGGCAAACTTTAATTTTGTTGTACAGGGTGGATCAAAAACAATAATGTTATTTTGCGTGAGAGTAAACATACCTTATTTTGCAAGATATGAAAAAAGGCATTCTTAATAAAAGTTTTTGCTTGTTTAGAAAAGACAAATCAGCATGACGTAAGTGTCACTATTATTTTAGGAATTAGGTGTCCACCCCGTACAACAAAATTCAAGTTCGTTATGGCAATTCGTATTTTCTAAACAAGAAAAAACTTTTATCAAGAATGCTTTTCTTTCGTATCTTGCAAAATAAGGTATGTTGTATAAGGTAAGGTGTGTTTACTCACGCAAAATAATATTTTTGTGTTTTTGATCCACCCTATACAACAGAATTGAAGTTCGTCACGGGGATTCGTATATTCTAAACAAGCAAAAACTTTTATCAAAAGTGCCTCTTTTCATATCTTACAAAATAGGGTATGTTTACTCTTACGCAAAATAACATATTTGTGTTTTCTAAACAAGCAAAAACTTTTATCAAGAATGCCTTTTTCTCGTATCTTTCTTGTACTCAATCCGCGGTATATGGTGCGAACAAGACTTTTTCAAAATTTTCAATATTTTTTGTCCCATTTTGGTCATGATAACATTTATGTTATTTCAAGGTTAAGTGTTATATTTCATCACCTTAAATTGCTGTATTTAAAAGACTCTGTTGAAATTCTACACAATGTGTTAGAAACCTCGCAGTTATTTCTTAACAGCTACAGGGTGATAACGACAAAAATTTAAGGTGATGAAATATAACACTTAACACTGAAATAACGTAAATGTTATTATGGCCAATGGGATACAGACTTGAGCTGATTATTGGCAAAAATTGGATGTATGAAAAATAAAAGCTTGTCAATATCCTTATTTAAATTTCCCGATACTGAGATTTTATTAAAATAATTCTTCCCTGATAAATTAAATATTTGCATCAGTTTAAACCACCTTGACAAATAATTAAGTCTAAAATTAATTAACGATTTCATTTCAGTTATTGAAAGGGACAAGTCAGTGTCTTATTTCAATTAAAAAATTAATTACAATCTTCACCTTCCAAATTGAGCATTTCAGTTCTAATTTACTTTCGTTGACAAGGGGACGACACCCAAAACAGATTTGCTAATTGCGCAATTGTTCCCAAGCAAAAAAATGGAAGGTGAAGGTTATTAAAACTGGTTATGGAGTATTTTATTTATTGCCTAGATCAATGAAATGACGCACCAGGATACATTCTGGTTACAATTTTAATGGAAAATTACTATTTGAAGTGTAAAGTACTGTTACCTGAGTTACTTTTCCAATGTCCCTCAATCTGCCTTGTAAATGGATGTGAAATTATTATCAATAAAAAGCTTCCCAAGTAGCATTATAAGAATGAAAATTGGGGCCGCAACCTTTACCCAATAGTGAAATGAAATACATTAGTTTATTATTAGCTTTATCCTGTGTCTGTGTAGCAACAAAAAACGTCGCAGAAAGAACTTTTCGATATTCTACTACGTTTTATAGAAAACTAAAACAACGAACACAAAGTGCTAAACATTTTTGCTTTTCGAGTTGAAGAGCATTTTTAAAATTTCCTAAGTGTCTTCCAGAGCACTGGTTGGAATGCGTCTTAAAATTTCTCTTTGAAAATAGTTTAAATGTTCTGGTCATTTTCCCACTGATATGGAACAATACAGAAATATATACCTTTTTTCTCTTTGGTGGACACTATTTTAAAACTCATTGTACATATACAGTATGCACTACACATAAAAACGCGCAAGATGTGAGATGTTCACATATTGCAATTTTGAGGTTATGTCGGATTAAGGTAAAGTGAGGAAACAACGTTATTGTAGCGTTGCTACCACCTTTAAGTGGCCGGAAAGTTGCTGGGTTAGTTGCATTGCCCCCTTGTTTGATGAATGTAACTAAGAGTTAGATATAGATGTAGAGACCGAGGTACATAAGAATATTTAGCCAAGTATATCTAGTAAACTTTCGTTGTTCGTCCAGTTTCTCTTTTAGAGGCGGCAACCCCATTCTCCCGTTTTCGCCACGTAATCACAACGTGGCTTAAACGAATTTATATAAGATGCGAAAACGTCGTTGGAACGTAGTTGCCTCCAAAAAATTGTTCACCATTTTACTCACCTTCACGTAATAGAACCGTTTCTATCATGTGGTAATGGTTTTGGCACTACACTTTAAAGTTTTCATTGTCGTGGCTCTGACGTTTCATTTACTAAAAATGCTACTTGGGCGTACCACTCTGTATAGTATTAAAATTGATGACATTGAGTTTAATTTCAAACAAAAATAGTATTTTAACATTTTGTATTTACTGTGGTTACATGCAAATATACTACTACTACTACTAATGATGAATATGTTGACATACTGTAAGTGTTTTTGAATATTGAAAAACTGTGCGACACCAAAAGCACCAAGATCCCTTCCACTTATGCAGGGTGAACCTTTAAATAAGTACAAATATTTTAACTGCTGGTGTAGTTCGTCATATAGATTAGCCTAGTTAAAGCCATTTTTTAATACCAAATGAGTCAGTATTAACCATTTCGAATCCAGAACCATAAAGTGACTTTGCACTTTAATGAGTGAAATACATTTTAAAAATAAAGGTACACACAATATTAAATAACAAAATAGCAGCTTGACTGTGACTTATAAATGTATGAAAGTCAGCGGTCCTCAACAAGTTTTCTACAGAAAAATTACAAAATTTACTTAAAATTTCACTTTTTTATTTCTGATTTTTTTTGTAAAAAAAACTATTAATTATGTGTTCTACACAGTGAACTATACTGCTGATTAAAATATTTGTACTTATTTAAGGTTCACCCTGTATACACCTTATCAGCACTAGAAAGAAGACTTTGACGTACTGACATCTCGAGGGAAATCGCTTTATTTCTATTCCTAACTATTTCATACTTTCTTATTTTTTGGACACTTTGTTATGAAATTCTAAATTGATTTATGAAGATTATTTTCACAAGCAAACACACTGTATATATACAGGATGTCCGGAATTTTAAGGCTTATATATCCGACTAAAAGCAATAAAAAAACTCTACCTAAAATATCTAAAACCAATAGTTTTGTCTACAAATAAATTTAAAAAATAAAAATACAATTGCAATAATATGCAAAACTATGTTAGGAAATTACAAACTTAGGTCGAATTAAGGTTACGTAAAAGCGCCTGCAACGTAATTTGTTCATAATTTGATTTTTGGATCAGTATTAATGAAGTAAACAATTGAAGTTTCCGAAAGACTCGTTAAAACTGTAACGTTCCACAACGTTGAAGTGTCAGGCTGCTGTTGATAACCTAAAAGTAATATTAGTCATAATGGTGGGTGCCAGCTAGTGCGATTCATTTAGTTTTTCTTTGATGTTTGTGAGTGTCCATAAACAAAAATGGAACAATTTATAGTAACCATAACCTGCATGGCACATTAACTTACGGCGACTTTTGGCAAAACTCTGGCTACTATTCATTTGTACGGTAAACGCTTCTTGCAAGGAACAAGTCATTTTAAACACTGTAACTATTATACTGTGTTGTGAGAAGAGTTCTAAGAAGACCATTCACAGTAAGTACCTATGTTTAGGTGTACCTATTTACAATTATTATGTATAAATACATCACAATTCTAAGATAGTATGTGAGCAACGTTGTGACATATTCAAGACCTGTTTGCCGTCATAATTCTGTTGGTCAGAGAAAAATTTGTTAAGGCAAATATGTTTTGTTTAGTACAACTCATCATATTCCAGACACCCTGTATTGCAAACAAGATAAAAGAGGTAGAATGTTATGTGTACATGAAACATTGAAGTACTTTGTACAAAACCTCTTTTTTAATTGAATAAATATCATTAAAAACCGGTATGATTGACGGGATAAGAAACGGTGTCAGTTCTAGGATCAGTACGTCATGCCGTCAGACGATCGAGCGACCTGACCGAGTGATCCGCGTTGACATTCAAATTTTCCTCAGCTTTGAATACATTGGGAATATAATAAAAGTAGCAGGTCTTAGTGAGTGACAAGGGTATATGGGCATTGGGCGACGACTTGGAAATAACATATATATCCCCGTTTTATAACTCCTGAATTGGGCTGGCGGGTTTTATTTTCAAAGCCATTGTCAAAAAATAAAGATATACTTAAATAGATTTTCTCCTGTGTATCTTTCTTTGTTGCTGATAGATAGCGCGGGTGCATACGCCAAGTCTCATACGAAAAAATGCTTAACTTCTCGATACAAGTTTAGCAAACTCTATAATATTTACTAGTATCGCCTACTTTACATGTTTTTACTCTAGAAAACTCAACTGTGATTACTGTTTCAAAATATTCAAATGTCGACGAACCGTTTTGAAGGGTACGGGGGAAGAGTGGGTTGTGTAGTAAAGATTATCGATGGTTCAGTTAAATATCCATATTTTACCGTTCTGAGCAACATTTTCAAGTAACATTTTGCTGTATTTTCAGTAGAAAAGGCACTTTACCTGAAACGATAACAGTTTTCAATCGGTGCACTGAATATTTCAAATAGGATTATTTCGAAAACTGCTACTCCTAACGACTCCTTTTGCAGATATAAGAGGTAGTGGAATCGATTGTTTCAATAGTCATATGAATACACTAAGCAGCAAAAAAGTTCTGCCATTTAAAAGAAACATGATGTGTCATAAGTGACGCCCCCTACTAGTGGGCGGTTTATTTTCATCTAAGGAATCTGTGGTCTCATTTTTGGTACTTCATTTAAAAACACCCTGTATAATAATTGTATTCTTTACGTTGTATTATATAAATCAATTACAAACCGAAATATTGTTACTTTATCCTTCCATTTAATTTTTACCAAGCTCTTTGCCTTTCCTTACAATTTCGAATTATGTGTTCGCAATTTTATTCGTTTAATAGGGAGTAATCTGTTGTAGCGTAACGTTCTTTGCTGTTGAATTAGTATAGGTCCGAAAGCAGTGCTTATTTCACTCTATTAGGTCGATTTGATCGCTGACCACTGCTAATCCAATTGGTATCCCGATGTAGAAGTGGATTGATCTATAATTGCATTAACAATGGCTGAAGAATTACAATGGTCCGTAAGCTCGAATTAGCAAACTTCGTTTCGGATAAAGGAGAAATATATCCTTAACCCTAATTTATTCATAAAAGTCTGAATAAATCAAGGATTTGACAGAGTCAGCCACTGGCGCAACCACAGCGTTTTCCAGGGTGTTAACTGCCACATATTTACAGGAAGACAACTTGGAAGCAGAATTGTATTAAGGTCGTCGTATTTCTGGCACAAAAATGATCAAATTTCTGGTGTTTTTAGGTTTTTGTATTACTACTATTGTTTTATTACTAAATTGCGTTCAAACAAAAATGATCAAATTTCTGGTGTTTTTAGGTTTTTGTATTACTACTATTGTTTTATTACTAAATTGCGTTCAAACAACAAATTACTTTCAAAAAGCGATTGTATGCATGATGTACACTTTCTGGGCTGTTTTACTGTGATCGATGCTTAACTGCAGACGTTTTGCTATACTTAACAGATGACATCTTCAGTAGGGGTGGGCGATAACGATTTGGAACTATCGACTTAAGATAAACAAAATGGATCGATCAGTAAATCTTTAATATCGCTATTATCCATAATATTGATATTATAATATTATTGATAATATCGATAAAACTGACATCGATAATATACATTGCCAGGGTTTTTGAACTATTTATTTATTATTTACGGTTTTTCTGCACAAATTTTAGGTTTTGCGCTGAATCGTGACCGTTCCTGAACGGTTTTTGGCATGGTTTGGAGCCGCATTTTTGACAAGCTTCTAGCTATGACTGAACCTTCGACGTGTCAAAACATTATCGATGCTATCGATATTACCAATACTATTGATATTATCGATACTATCGAGACTGTCGACATTATCGATACTATTGATATTACCGATACTATTGATATTATCGGCACTAGCGATATCGATATTTTATTGATAATATACATTGATAATATTTGAGTTGAATTATTATCGATATATCAATAAATACCCGGAATGCATACATAGTTAGATTTTGCGATTTTTAAAATCCCAATTCGAAAAGAAATCAAATTTGTTAATTCTGGAACATACTGTCCATTGTCCAATGATATGAGCAACATAGTGCTTTAACGATATTAAAGTTTTCATATAAGAATATTTGCAAATCAAATTGAACGCCCAAGCCTACAACACCTAAGGTAAAGCTTTTTACGGGTTATACTTTTCCTCCGGCTTTCCTTTTGCCCTTGTTTAAAATGCCGACAAATATTTGAGTTCTGTTCAGATCAGTTACCCCGCCATATGCTAAATAGAGGATTACGTACCCGCGAAAAGATCTGAATTTTATTAGACCTTTTTACTCTTGTTAACGATCAAAGAAACAATTGAGCGCCTTATAGAAGGATTTCTTGGCATTGTGGGAATGTTTCATTTTAACGATTTTTCTTTCTTTGCTATTATAATTAAGTCCAATGGTGAAGAGGGGCCGAATACTATCTTCGCTTTTTCATTATGCATGCAAATATATTATGAACGCCCGAATCTAGTCCTAATAATAACTCTCAATATTTGAATATGGAAAATACTTTCCGACACGTCAAATTATCTTTACACCTCACATTTCATTCCTTTTAAAATATTTTAGATGTTAGTTCTTATTTTTCCGTTCCTATTATTAATTTCCTTTCTTCATGGTTGCTGAATAAAACATTACTACAATAATTATAAGTTAATGGAGATATATCTCATAAATAACTTGAGAGATAAATTACTCTGCTTGTACATATATTTAAACCAATAGCATTAGAATTTACCACGATGTGACATGTTTTGTTTGGTAGGATTTATGTAGTATGGCAAGTTTGCTGGAGTAGGTTTAATATTCAGCTCACGTGTATGTCTTAACCCGGCAATCTCCACTGTCCGACCAAGCGGTCATTCTGACTTCCCTCTTTCGAACACTGTTAGCCCTATAAATCCCTATGTCATTTTTTTCAAAGATTATCCCACTGTCTAGGAAAGCCACTTACAATCATACGACTTTTTATGAACAGATGAAACTTATGTTCTGGCCTCCCTAAATATGACACATCGTAACAGCAAAACTACCTTGCAAATCGAAATGCTCTACACTTCCGAATTTCGCGCATTTAGAAAAAACACAAGACTTTGGCTAGTTTCGCTCAGTTGATATAAAACTAATTCATAAACTAATTAAAGTGCAATTAAAAATGTGCAAGAAGTATTATTATGAGGCATTTTGTTTATATATTGAAATGCGACAAACGTGAGGAGTCATTAAAAAAAATATATCTATAACTTGCAGAATTTCCGTCTATAAAGAAAACAAAGGTCGAGCTATTATCGAAATTATTTTAATTTTCATCTGAAATTGTTATAAAAATTCTAACGCGAGGAAGTCATAGATAATTATTAAGTAGTAGTACTATTAAAAAATGAAGTAATTCAGTCAAAGATAAAGCAGGAAAATGGTTTACAGTTTATTAGTTACTGCGAAACCAGCTTTAATTTAAAAATGTTAAACATACACGAACTATCATGTATTAACTACTTAACTAGATTATTAACAAAGGTGTATGACTGCCAATTTATTGTCATGGAAATGACCTGATAGAAATTCTGTGAAGCCTGCAAGCTTGAATATATTCGAAGAATAACGAAGTCTTAATCCGCCAAAAAAACTATTAACTTTTTGTTGGATTAAATAGCCATCTACATACAGATAAGTGTGGGCTATTATCTAAACTGTCAGCAGATGCGGTACTGCGGTCCTCAAGCGGTAGAAAATAACTTTTGGAAGGTGACTATAGCTTGGTTGGTAGCGGCAGTGTTGGGTGCCAACGCATTGTATCAATATAATCAATTTTGAAAATTTATTTAAATTAAAATTGACTGTTACGTTACTTTTCAAGAATTTTTTATTGTTTTTCTTAATTATAGATTAATTAATCTGTTTTGATAAAGATGTATTCCATTAAAACTAATAATTGCACAATATGTTTTGTCTCTCAACGTTGTAGAACAATATAGAATATATTTTAGTGTAACAACAATAAAAATTTATAATGTAAGATATATCTGGCAGCAGCCAACATCCGTTGTTGTTCTGTCGCGACCAGGGCTTTACCGGCGAGAGGTAGCACCCCTTCAGCTTATGTTGAACCAGTAATCCCGCGGATAAGTTGTTGGGGGACCGCAGGGATGCGGTTGGTAAAGGATTTGTAAAATGTAATTGGTTCAGCTGCTTCAGACACGTTGAAATCATCAATAGCTCATCAGATTGAACTACCAACCTGCCACCCCTGAACCCTTACGGGTCATAAGAGACGGATTCACCTCTGTCTTAGTACCACCGCTGTTTAATGCTGCTACGTTACCCGACCTGTAGCCACTTATCGCGGATTTATCGCAGAATTGTCTGCCTGCATCTCACGAAAAATTACATTAGTTCTTCTAAAGACGAATTTAGCGATACTAAAGTTCTACTTACTCATAGTTGTCGACAAATTTTTTAGGCAATGTAGAGAAGAGGCTATGAAATCAATGCGACATAAAAGACAATTTTTGACATTTTTTTTAAAATACATATTTTTAACAGGCCCGCATTTTAGCAAGAAGTGATTCTCAGGGAATGGAAAAAACAATAAATAAAACGTTTGACATTATTTATTTTAGAATTAGGCAATGTATGGTTTATCTCATCGATAGAAGGGAATAAAAAATGGCATAAGAAACTGTCATAAAAACATCAAAGGCTTCCGCATAATGCTCGTGAGCCGTAGACAGGACCGTATTTATGTTAAATGCCAGTATTAGCTTTAAAATAAAATTAAGTGTATAATATTGAATGTAAATGCAACTCATCTTTCTTCATACTAGCATTGCACGCAATTTCATGGATTTTAAGAAATTTTTGAGTATTCTTTTCTTTGTGCCACTATCTGGAATCTTTTTTGAAAGAATGGTATGCTAATACTATTATTAGGTCGTTTTTTCTAATGTCCTCTGTATTTGCAACGATAAGTAATTAAAAATACCTAGTATATCAGGAAAGTGAAAAATTATAATACACTCGAGCCTGTGAAATCACCTAGCACTGGAAAGTAATGTCCTGCACTGCCAGCAAAGTAAGCAAGTAATAATCTAAGTTCCCATTAACTGTCCGCTTTGTTTTCCTTACGGTTTTCAAGAACTACGTAAGTGCTATTAATTACAAATGTCATATATACACATTTGATACATGTTAAAAGATTAAATTTTATAAAAACAAGGACCCATGTCCGTCAGAAATCCGTTATCTTGTTTTGTCGGATGTTACAACGTTGCATTCAAATAACGGCTTGTAGCTGCCATTCCGATATAATTTTTTATATTCGAGCAGTGTGTGTGATTGGGGTAATACTGATTTGACGACAAGATATGAAGTATTCCCTTAATAACCACCCCGCTTTGAATAATATAGAGACAGATGACTAAAATAGACAGCATCTTATGTCACTTATATTGCCCACGACTTTCGACGTCTTTTGAATTTTTTTATATTCCCTTATATCGATGAGATGAACTGTATAGTTTGAATATATATTTCAATAACAGTAAAAAAATAAAAACATGACAAGGTGATAAAGATAAATAGGACCGACAGGGCATCCGGGAGAATTATACAGGATGATTACGAGTCTGGGGTGGCGAGAGGTGACGATGCGAAGGGCGACGTCTAAGGGTGCAGAGCAGTGACGCGGGGGTGTGGGATGATAAATGGTCACTCATACATACAGCCGTTTAGGCCCGGACTCGTTTACAAATCCGGGAAAGGATTTACTACGCTTTCGAGGTGCGAAACCCGTTTGATGTTAAACACCAACTGGAATCGCCGACCAAATCCCTAACGTGCAAAACTTGTTTCTTTTTTAGCATGGGGAAAAGTTTAATATATTCGTATTTTGTTTCCGAACTGTCACGTTCCACGTATTTAATTTCTGACTTGGATATTTTACTGCCGCATTTGTATTTAGCAGGAAATCGTCCGTTATACCCCTAATTCAGAAAAAAAATATGAAAATTGCTACACTTTCCTATATTTTCTAGTTAAATTTTCTTAACCTGATATTTTCAAATAAGCGTAAACTTTACTTATTTCATATTCCACCAGTAATAAATCCTTTTATTTACCTTTAATTTTTTACTTTACGCTTGTCTTTAATCTTACGTTATATACACTGCCTTTATTTGTTAAGAAGGATATATTACTGCTGCAAACATTAAATAACTATTAGCTGAGAAATTTTAGGAAACTTTTTACATCAGTTTCGATTTCTTTCTGTAACAAATCCTTCCAATATAAACAGTTGTCTTTAATTTTGTGTTATACACACCCTTGCTTTGAGAATATTGATATTTTACTGTTGCAAATTACAAATAACTGCTAACTCCGAAATTTTACGACATTTTTTATATCAGTTTTTATATATTTTTAGATATTAATAATATTGTGTGAAACTAACTACTCAGTGGACAAAAGCCCCAACCTGCGTTGAATTACACCCACAATATCTACCCATATATTCCTTATTATTAGCTTTTGTAACATTTTTTTACTGTTTTAGAAAGGTATTTTAAGCTAATATAAATCAAATCTCCTACAATTCCTATCAATGAAGTCATATGTATGTTCTCTGATACCAAACATCTAGGTATGCTAATGAACAATTCCACAGACAAAGCTCTATTCAATAATTATCTAAAGAAAATAATCTAACTTACTCACTCTATAAAAATCTAACTTAATATTTTTGGCAGTGGGAACACGACAAATTCAACCACAATAGATGAGATCTGACCTATTTCTGCATTTTTAGGATTGCTTCTTCAGGTGGTCTCCTTTAAGTTGAATCAAATATCTAACTATAAAAATTATTATAAAAATTAAAATTATTTGAAGTTAAATATCGACAATGACAAAAAAGTGACATCCTGTCAATGAATTAAATATGACAATACCTATTTGAAAAATGTTCACCTTTTATGTAAAAGTTTTTATATATTTTTAGGAATTAATAATATTGTGTGAAACTAACTACTCAGTGGACAAAAGCCCCAACCTGCGTTGAATTACACCCACAATATCTACCCATATATTCCTTATTATTAGCTTTTGTAACATTTTTTTACTGTTTTAGAAAGGTATTTTAAGCTAATATAAATCAAATCTCCTACAATTCCTATCAATGAAGTCATATGTATGTTCTCTGATACCAAACATCTAGGTATGCTAATGAACAATTCCACAGACAAAGCTCTATTCAATAATTATCTAAAGAAAATAATCTAACTTACTCACTCTATAAAAATCTAACTTCACTTTTTTAGCAGTGGGAACACGACAAATTCAACCACAATAGATGAGATCTGACCTATTTCTGCATTTTTAGGATTGCTTCTTCAGGTGGTCTCCTTTAAGCTGAATCAAATATCTAACTATAAAAATTATTATAAAAATTAAAATTATTTGAAGTTAAATATCGACAACGACAAAAAAGTGACATCCTGTCAATGAATTAAATATGACAATACCTACTTGAAAAATGTTCACCTTTTATGTAAAAGTTTTTATATATTTTTAGGTATTAATAATATTGTGTGAAACTAACTACTCAGTGGACAAAAGCCCCAACCTGCGTTGAATTACACCCACAATATCTACCCATATATTCCTTATTATTAGCTTTTGTAACATTTTTTTACTGTTTTAGAAAGGTATTTTAAGCTAATATAAATCAAATCTCCTACAATTCCTATCAATGAAGTCATATGTATGTTCTCTGATACCAAACATCTAGGTATGCTAATGAACAATTCCACAGACAAAGCTCTATTCAATAATTATCTAAAGAAAATAATCTAACTTACTCACTCTATAAAAATCTAACTTCACTTTTTTAGCAGTGGGAACACGACAAATTCAACCACAATAGATGAGATCTGACCTATTTCTGCATTTTTAGGATTGCTTCTTCAGGTGGTCTCCTTTAAGTTGAATCAAATATCTAACTATAAAAATTATTATAAAAATTAAAATTATTTGAAGTTAAATATCGACAATGACAAAAAAGTGACATCCTGTCAATGAATTAAATATGACAATACCTACTTGAAAAATGTTCACCTTTTATGTAAAAGTTTTTATATATTTTTAGGTATTAATAATATTGTGTGAAACTAACTACTCAGTGGACAAAAGCCCCAACCTGCGTTGAATTACACCCACAATATCTACCCATATATTCCTTATTATTAGCTTTTGTAACATTTTTTTACTGTTTTAGAAAGGTATTTTAAGCTAATATAAATCAAATCTCCTACAATTCCTATCAATGAAGTCATATGTATGTTCTCTGATACCAAACATCTAGGTATGCTAATGAACAATTCCACAGACAAAGCTCTATTCAATAATTATCTAAAGAAAATAATCTAACTTACTCACTCTATAAAAATCTAACTTCACTTTTTTAGCAGTGGGAACACGACAAATTCAACCACAATAGATGAGATCTGACCTATTTCTGCATTTTTAGGATTGCTTCTTCAGGTGGTCTCCTTTAAGTTGAATCAAATATCTAACTATAAAAATTATTATAAAAATTAAAATTATTTGAAGTTAAATATCGACAATGACAAAAAAGTGACATCCTGTCAATGAATTAAATATGACAATACTTACTTGAAAAATGTTCACCTTTTATGTAAAAGTTTTTATATATTTTTAGGTATTAATAATATTGTTCATTAGCATACCTAGATGTTTGGTATCAGAGAACATACATATGACTTCATTGATAGGAATTGCAGGAGTTATGATTTATATTAGCTTAAAATACCTTTCTAAAACAGTAAAAAAATTTTTTATATCAGTTTCGAATTCTTCTGAAATTTTGTTACTTTACTTTCGGTAACAAATCCTTTTAATTTTGACCCTTGTCTAATTTTACCTTATACGCATTCTTGATCTGATATTGAGGATAATATTTTGCAACTACACACTTGAAATAAATACTAACTGAATTTTTTTACCTCAGTTTCAAATGTCTTCTGGAACAAATCCTTTCAATATTGACACTTGTCTTTAATGTTACGCTATACACTTTCTTATTTGTTAAGAAGGAGATCTTACTGCTGCAAACTTAAAATAACTGTTAACAGAAATTTTAGGATTTTTTTACTTCAGTTTCGAATTCCTCAAATAACTGAACTAAGTCTGAAGTTAAATTTGTATGCAGCTTAATACTAAAATTGCAACATATCCTTTCAGTTTTGACAGTTGTCTTTAAATACATGTTTTCATTTCCATCTACAATATTATAATAAGAAAAGTATCCCGCATTGACTTAATATTTATTTCCACAATTAAGGCAAAAAATGTGTTGCAGTACGAGTAACCTGATGCATCATCTGTAGAACTTGCTTTACAATACCTATCGAATTCTCAACGTCACCAGTTGGAGTCAATCAAAACACCTGCTTGGGATTTGTTTTTGACAACATAATTATATTACTGTTGGCATTCTTCGCCATAATTGGACAACCTTATATACGGTCGCAATAAAATTTGCAGCAGTTTCGCAGCAACTTTGAATGCAAGTTTTTCTTTAATCTGCCTCTGAAAAAGTCGTTACATTATTTCGTCTTCATCTACTTCGGTGTTGCCATAACACGGTCGGTAAAAAACTTAAGAAAATACTTGCTGAATATATTAGCTCAAATATGTTTTAATATTACATATAATCGATTAATCCTCTACCAGTGTCGACTAGTGGTGGACTTGATCTGGAATTCCTTCATTTGTGATCAATTTTTTAAAAATAAGGCGGCAATTGAAGTCATTCAGCATTTCTGTTATTGTATTTTCTGAAAGAAAAATTAAAATTATTTGAAGTTAAATATCGACAATGACAAAAAAGTGACATCCTGTCAATGAATTAAATATGACAATACCTACTTGAAAAATGTTCACCTTTTATGTAAAAGTTTTTATATATTTTTAGGTATTAATAATATTGTGTGAAACTAACTACTCAGTGGACAAAAGCCCCAACCTGCGTTGAATTACACCCACAATATCTACCCATATATTCCTTATTATTAGCTTTTGTAACATTTTTTTACTGTTTTAGAAAGGTATTTTAAGCTAATATAAATCAAATCTCCTACAATTCCTATCAATGAAGTCATATGTATGTTCTCTGATACCAAACATCTAGGTATGCTAATGAACAATTCCACAGACAAAGCTCTATTCAATAATTATCTAAAGAAAATAATCTAACTTACTCACTCTATAAAAATCTAACTTCACTTTTTTAGCAGTGGGAACACGACAAATTCAACCACAATAGATGAGATCTGACCTATTTCTGCATTTTTAGGATTGCTTCTTCAGGTGGTCTCCTTTAAGTTGAATCAAATATCTAACTATAAAAATTATTATAAAAATTAAAATTATTTGAAGTTAAATATCGACAATGACAAAAAAGTGACATCCTGTCAATGAATTAAATATGACAATACTTACTTGAAAAATGTTCACCTTTTATGTAAAAGTTTTTATATATTTTTAGGTATTAATAATATTGTTCATTAGCATACCTAGATGTTTGGTATCAGAGAACATACATATGACTTCATTGATAGGAATTGCAGGAGTTATGATTTATATTAGCTTAAAATACCTTTCTAAAACAGTAAAAAAATTTTTTATATCAGTTTCGAATTCTTCTGAAATTTTGTTACTTTACTTTCGGTAACAAATCCTTTTAATTTTGACCCTTGTCTAATTTTACCTTATACGCATTCTTGATCTGATATTGAGGATAATATTTTGCAACTACACACTTGAAATAAATACTAACTGAATTTTTTTACCTCAGTTTCAAATGTCTTCTGGAACAAATCCTTTCAATATTGACACTTGTCTTTAATGTTACGCTATACACTTTCTTATTTGTTAAGAAGGAGATCTTACTGCTGCAAACTTAAAATAACTGTTAACAGAAATTTTAGGATTTTTTTACTTCAGTTTCGAATTCCTCAAATAACTGAACTAAGTCTGAAGTTAAATTTGTATGCAGCTTAATACTAAAATTGCAACATATCCTTTCAGTTTTGACAGTTGTCTTTAAATACATGTTTTCATTTCCATCTACAATATTATAATAAGAAAAGTATCCCGCATTGACTTAATATTTATTTCTACAATTAAGGCAAAAAATGTGTTGCAGTACGAGTAACCTGATGCATCATCTGTAGAACTTGCTTTACAATACCTATCGAATTCTCAACGTCACCAGTTGGAGTCAATCAAAACACCTGCTTGGGATTTGTTTTTGACAACATAATTATATTACTGTTGGCATTCTTCGCCATAATTGAACAACCTTATATACGGTCGCAATAAAATTTGCAGCAGTTTCGCAGCAACTTTGAATGCAAGTTTTTCTTTAATCTGCCTCTGAAAAAGTCGTTACATTATTTCGTCTTCATCTACTTCGGTGTTGCCATAACACGGTCGGTAAAAAACTTAAGAAAATACTTGCTGAATATATTAGCTCAAATATGTTTTAATATTACATATAATCGATTAATCCTCTACCAGTGTCGACTAGTGGTGGACTTGATCTGGAATTCCTTCATTTGTGATCAATTTTTTAAAAATAAGGCGGCAATTGAAGTCATTCAGCATTTCTGTTATTGTATTTTCTGAAAGAAAAAACAGTTTCAGCAATTTAATTTTGTGGAATAGCTGGAATTTTTACAGGGACTGTGCTATCTGATCCGTCGTGTTAATGATTACTGCAGGAATTGAAGCATTCATCAAATAATTTCGAAATTAAAGGAAAGCTAATAAACAATAATGATTTTAATAAGAATTCCGAGCGCATCCGGCTAAGAGAGAAAGTTCCAGATTATATTGTGCCGTTCAGACAATTTCAAACGACTGTTCTTAAATGTTCACTGGGCCACTTACTGTTTATAACAGATTTAATTAATTAATTCAAACGTTCTTACAGCATTTTCGTAATCTAACAGCCAGTTATTACTTTGTAAGTATAATAACTGCAACACTACTTGACAATTTGAAAATTAATATCTTCATAAAATGCCCCCTGCTGCTGCTTGCCACTTCGTGTCACCCTTATGAGAGATTATGTTCTTATAACGTCGCCACCACGTGATAACATTACCTGTGGATGCGATTTATTGTCCGTGTTACGCTATATTGCCTCATACTTTTTTCTTCAGCCTCGTTATTTAATTAAAAACTTATTTCAGAAAAATATCCCGTGACTACCAGTAGCAGAAAGAAAACTATTATACAGGGCGACTTCTTAATGGTGCATAGCTTAAGGGCATATTGTTAACGTCAAAATGCTTTATTCGATTGTTGTTCCTTTTCGATCTACAGGGTGTTAAAGTTGAAAGCGAACAAGTGCATGTGCAAATAGAAGAAATCAAAAAGTCAGTAGTACGCGTTGTCTTTAAAATTTGACAGTTAATAATAAAACTATAAAATAAAATTTGGTCTTACTTTGAAGGCCTATAACTACGCCTGTGTGTAACTTTGCATACCGGTAAGTTTGGTTAAATTGCAAAATTTTGCCATACACCTGCTCTATGTCGATTCTTATGTGGAACACCTTGCATATGAATCGATTGTTTTAAAATTTGTAGTCTTATATTTTTTGAGGTGACAATTGCTAACATTCACCTCTATATTCAGTCACCTCTAGGGAGCGCTAGTTATACTGTCCTGTCGATATAAAAATAATATCTACCTTTTGTATTTTACGCTATTGAATTTTTTAGTCAAAATATTATTTATCTATTAGTACAAATTTAACTTTGAAGAAATTAGCGGTAAGAGTTCTTTTAGGCCTTTCCTAATAGTATCAATCTGCTAAAGAATTAAAGCCCAAAGAATTATAAAAGCGCTATGATCAGCTGATGCGTTTCAATAAATCAATTTTGATTTGGCTCGTGTCCTCGATGGACTGTCAATTGAAAAATAGCCTCCAAACCGTACACTAAATCATAATAATGTGTGAAATGTGAAGTTGAAAATGATGAAAACCGCATGGATTTTGGTTGAGTAGTTTTTGAATAAGATAAATTTCCGCGAAAACGGCCCACATAACATTACAGGTATGCACAGTGTCGAGCAACATATGGTGTTAGTAAGCTAATCGGGTTATTGATAGACAGGTTGTGCTGCCGTGTACACATTACAACAACATGTATAGGAAGATTAATACTCAATATCTGTATTATGGTGTTACATTGTTTTTATCAACCTTTTCACCTGAACGAATTTTTCAGAACAAAATGTCAATTAATTTGTAAATATGTTCCAGCGCTACAAAGTTTTCCACATTATCGTTTCATACACGTTTCATGATTAATTAGGGAAAGTGTAACTCATAAAAATAAGCATGTACAAAGAACACAAAGTTCAGGGATTTTTACAAATTTAATTTCAGTTAACAATTTTACGTAGAAGGTTCATTGATTTGTTCACACTCTGTATTAGTTTACAAGGGCTACGTTCTGTCCTAGAAATATATATTTGCGGCACAAACAAATAAAAAATAAAGAAAACGTATATATGTATATGAGATGTTCTATAAAATAAATCCATTGAAAACATAGTAAATGTCTAAACATAAAGTTGGATGATATTGTTTCCGGTTTTCGGAGTTAACTGAGCGGTTTCCGAGTTTTGCGGAAAGCAATGGAGTGCGGCCCATTTGCTTCAATGCACCATAACTATTTTTCACACTCGCATGTTCTTGGGTTCTCACATACTTATCCTCTAACGCAGACTTAAAACTCACCCTACGCCTTGGAAATCCTGTGTTATGTCTCATCGTTTGAATTTTTAATATATGCTCTTATACTCGAACGTACGAGGCCAAACCACCGTGTAATCATCACTAGAGAAGACCGCCATTTGATTTTTATTCATGAATATACAAAACAATTGATACTCTAGGAATGCTTATTGGACCTGATGAGTATTTCAGTCAGCTGTAATCGTTTTCATACATTTTTTATATTATTGTAATAGCGTTTAACAGCCAGAATTGTTAATTCAAATATTTGATCCAGTGGCGTAACTTAGCTTCCTTATGACGAAGATAACTAATCAGATTTAGCTTGATCCTGAAACGAGGCTATCCAGTCTAGCGAGTTATTTTTTTCACACAGATAATTGAAGTGTTATAACATGGAAATATCTCCCCGTTATCTTGTAATCGTTCCGTGAATCGAGTTTAAATAGCAATATCAACATTAATATAATCCGACAAGCTCTAACGATTTCAGTAATAACTAATTTGACTTAATATAGATTAGGCTACTGATGAACCCACCTGTTACGTATTTATTTGAAATAGATTATGCTTTAATCTGACTCGTAAAAAGCACCATGACAGTTAGAAAATTGCGGCATATGGTCTAACCGTATCAGAATGATATTTTATCGAAGCAAAATTGTCACTCCAGAAATTGTTTTACATAGGCATCCATTAATTATTGTATTACGCAATGGTAAATATATCACGGAAAAAGTCATCCGTTAACATTAATATTGACACAAAAGAAAATCTCCAAACATATAAAATCCAATAATCTATATACAGGGCGGCCAAATGAAAACGAAACAGAGCCATTTTCAGGAACTGCGTCAAGATTGTAGAAAAACACTCAGACCCGTCGATTTTAGATTAAAGGCGGACATTCTTTGCTGGTATTTTTGACTCCTCCACTTTTACCCCCAAGCAAGGGTAAGTATCACCCAAAAATATTTAAATGACTTTGGGGGTTTTTAAAGTCTGTTGTAAATAGAATTGTAAGAGCTTTCAAAATAAATCTTACTCGACCTCCAATGCCATTAAAATATTTTGGGGTGATGCTTACTCTTGCTTGGGGGTGAAGGTGGCGGAGTCTAAAATACCAGCAAAGAATGTCCCCCTTTAATCTAAAATCGACAGGTCTGAGCGTTTTCCTACAATCTTGACGCAGTTCTTGAAAATGAAATGTTTCGTTTTCATCCGGCCTATATATTCACGGAAAACTCACACGATTGTAATAAAACTTCACGACGCCGATGTGGCTTGCAAGTTTTGACACTGTATACTTTATTTAAACATTTTCTGATATCTAAATTCCATATTATTAACTTAGCCCACTCATGTTCCTACCTCCACGTTTCTCTATGATCCTTTTTAACTCCTACCCCGATTTACCCTTTCAAATATATCGATTGCTCTAATTCTCATAAGTTCCAACTGTAGCTGTTAAGACCTATGCTATTCGCAAGGTATGAATAACTTTATTTGAATTATCAGCGAACTTTAGAATTTAGTGCCTTAACAAAGCCATTATTTAAGACATTGTTGCAAAATGGCCCTATGGCGTGCATTTGTAGATATGTATACTTCATCTCATTGATATAAGGGAATATAAAAAAATTCAAAAGACGCCGAAACGTCGTGGGATAGAGTGGTGCAATATAATTTCAAGCAAGTGACATAAAAATTATTAGAATATGTGAATATATGGATAATTATTATCATAACTCTATAGAAGCTGCCTAATTCAGAAAACTGAACTCGATATTATTCAAAGTGGGGTGGTTATTATCCCAATCGAACCCACTGCTCGAATATAAAAACTTATATCGGAACGGCGGCTACAAGCCGTTATTTGACTACAATGTTGTAGCATTTCACAAAACAAGGTAACCGCTTTCTATACATCACGGAAATGGGTCCTTGTCTTTATAAAATTTTGTCTCTTAACAAGTATCAAATATGTATATATGACTTTTCGAATTATTAGCACTTCTCCTCCTCCTCCTCCTCATCATCATCCTCCCCTCTCCTCCTCATCATCATCTAAACTTTTTCTGAAATAACTTTCCAGGGCGGTGTATTGACAATACTGTTTATAACAACCACTAAAATGCTTACTACGATGATTCACCCGTTTCTCAATTAGTTGCTAGTAAAATTTTAATCAACAGGATAACCATATATAGATAAAATGAATATAGAAGCATGTGGGATAGGCAACTAGATTCAGAACATTAACTTGGAATGCAGTTAATAACAGCATAGAAATGGTCGAACGGAAGAAAAGTATGAAACAAGGACATATTCTTGCTGCTTGTTCCAATGGTTAAACTAAAACGATGATGATAAACTAAAATCGTTAACAATTAAGAAAAATTAGTACCTATTTTCTTTTCTTAGGATATTTAATAATTTAATTAAAAAATGAAAGACCTGTCAGAAAAATTGCAGAAATTTAATTGACAGTGCTATTAAAATTCTCCGTTTAGTTTCTAAAATAAAATTTAATTGAATATGTAATTCTAATAGACGCTAAATCATAGATTTTAAAATTTATTATGACGTTTCTGGTAAGTATTAAACCTTACAATGAATTTATTATTGAAACCTAGCCAAACTATGACAGTTACTTAATTAAGTAAACAATAAATATACTTTAAGTGCGTTCTGGCTTCTTTAGCACAGGATAGATGGGTCATAAATTTTTTCGTTGTAATTACTTAAAATATTATATGGTGTAATACAACCGCAAAAGAAAAGAAACTAAATAACTAAAATATATTGTGAATTTCTAATTAACTACCAGTAAAACAATCTTAATAATGGTAGTCTTCAAATATACAGGGTGTAATGTGTCCTAATGTTTAGGAGGGAGCTGTTTATTTTATATCCAAATCCCTTGAGGACCAAGTTCCCATATCTTTTTACAAAACTAATAATAACTGGAGCAGATGAAGAAGAAAGTTCTATTAAAGATTATCTTGCGGCTGCTACACAGGGTTGATTTGTTTTCATATCACGACTAAGCTGTCCCAACAGAACAACAAGATATTAACAAACTTTGTACACTATAGTGGTCAGAGGGTTGATGCCGGTATATAGTCATTATTTCCCAATTTACTCCCACACAGTTGAGAACACCGAGCATTTTTTTAATTTAATTTTCGTGTCTCTATAACTTTTTCGTGTTGCATTAACGCATTTTATTTTTGGTATGTACATCTTTTGTATTTAATAGCAATTCTAAACTACTATACTAAGTGTTTCATTTTTCCTGTTACATGTTACCAATTTCAATAGTGAAAACTATCTTATTTCAGATAAAACATCCTGTATTTTTTGTTTCAAGTTGTGCAAAATTGAATTCCTTTTTCCTTGATAGAGACTTTATAAGAATTATTTATTATTTTATATTATAATTAAATAATATTTTATGTTTCTGGATTTACCTTGCTCATTTAGACGCATTGGTATTTCAGCCGAATTTTGCGCGTGGAGTGTAAATTAAGCACGAATAAATAATGGAGTTGCGCTTAAGTGAAAAGAAAGACAAACAAAGGAGAAAACTAAGATACAAAAATATATCAGTTTAGATCTGTTTTATCCGTTGAAAGCCGTGAAATATATTAGCATTTGTCATGTTAATAGTCACAGGGGGCAGATTGGCGGATTTGTTTGGAACGTCGATGGAGCCCGCATACGGCACCTGCGGGCCAGAGTTTCTAGCGTTCGAGAGTAAACTGGTTGAAAAAAGTTAAGACCGTCACTGAAACCAGATAACGCCTGACTCTACATCAATTGTTGAGTTAAAATTTAACAAAAAAAAAATACATATTCATCATTACATAAACAAAGCAATTCTTCAAAGTTCCTTTGTATCTATTTTAAAATATATTTTGGGAACAAGGAATCTAAAGTTTGGTAAAGTGTACTTTCTGGAAAAATAATTGGTTTTGTTATTTTCCTTACCTACACGAATGCAAGGCATAAAAACTGTGCTAGCGATCTGATGAGCTTTTCGATAAGAGCTTAAATTTGATTTTATAGGGTATAAAATGTAAGAATTTACGCCTACATCCGAGCTGAATCGACTCGTGTATTATGCATGCATCAGACCCATTATTCGAGTTCAGAACCAGATCTATTAAGACACCGGCATATTTTCCGATCCCCGGTGTAAATTTCAGCGCGTCGTGATGACTTAAGCTCACTTCATCCCCTTTTAGCCGGTGCTGATTTACGTTTGGGGTACACACGGGCATGGGTCTAGTCGAGCAATTAACAAGGTTAGCCTGGCTAATCCCATGAATGATGTCCGCGTCTGACGGATCGCCGTATCGCACTCGAGCTCAGCTCAGGATACAGTATGACGAGAAAATTAAGGAAATTTATGTTTTCACGTTGCTACTAAAAATACACTCTTTCGCATGTGAAGGATTTATCCGCTTTTTCTTTTGTTTTATCCGATACGAAAATCCTATGTTTTATCGAATTACATTTACGATAATTGCGATAAACTTCACTAAATACACACACTGCTCAACACTTGAAAGATTTCGATAGCAGAAAAATGTTCTGTACTAAATTAAGTAAGAAGCATGTAGTTTCTTAAATTGGAGGTATTAACATATCAAAATTGTCACGTCAGTAGGCAGTAAGTTGTAAATTGATGTCAATGAAATGAGTATTAAACTTGACAGAAGTATATATAGGATTACGCATTATAATTATTTAAAAATTGAGCTCTGCTTTCTTTTCGGTATTTAAATCTGGCATGTAACAAGACGTTATTTATTCACTATATAAATTAAAATTAATCTGTTGGTCTGATATATTAATCTAGAGCAGTCGATACAAGATTTCATTGTATAACCAAAAATGTAGATTGTTTTTTTTTTCAAGATTTCCTTGGTTACAGATTTTGTATCAAACAAGAAAAAGAGGGATCCATCAAGTTGTCCAGTATGTGGGCTAACAATATCATCAGGAGACTTAGAAACACACTTTATGCATGAACTGGATAGACTGTATAAATTAAGTGGTACAGGAGTTGCAGCAACAAGAAAAAGGAATAGACCTGAACCAGGTAGACCACCTGCTCTTCCTGGTGATAGTGGTCCTGAAGGACGATGGGAGGTAAGTGAATTATAGTCAACAAAAGTTTTAAGATTTAACAAATTTCTAATCTTTACTTTCAGACATTTCAAAGAATCAAAACTAATAGACAGGGTCGACTAAGACTGAAAATACGAAAGAGGAAAGCAGATGACTGTTGTCCTATTTGTACCGGCCATCCTCACAGGACACAAGAAGAAATAAATATGCATGTAGAGAGATGTGTCAGGAAGGTTAGTATGATTCTATTCTACCTAAATACTTTTTCATATAAAAACAATTTCTTGTAGAATGCTATGAATGAAGAAGATGAAACAGTCGATGTTGAAGGTGATTCGGAACTAGAGGAATGGCACGAAAGTCAAAGACGTCGAACAAGTTCTCTGGTAGCTGGTTTGACTATTCCAAGTAGTACGGGAAGAACCACTACCGATGTTGACAACGAAGGTGACGATGTTATTGTCGATGGTGACGAACCCGAAGATAGTACCTTTGGTCCTTCCCAATATACAGAATCAGATGTAGTAATGAAAGACATCAAAGAAAAAGATGGTGTTCAATCACAGGTATGGTGATTTTTTGTTAAAATGAATTGAATTAATTAAAAAATACATTCTGTTGTACTATCAGGTAGCCACTGTCAACTCTAGTGGTGATGTTGAGGTAAAGGTTGAAAGTGCAGGTCAGCAGTGTGACAGCAATGTCAGCACATCCGATGCAGAACCTAGCAGTAGAGCCCAAATGATCGAAGAATTGAGGAATAGAATCAGACAGCTCGAGGCGGAGGGTGGTGGCGAGGCTGCCAGCACTACGGAAACCGAGGAATATAAATGTTTAATTTGCCTGGTAAGATTTGTTGCCTAGCAAATGATTGGGATTGAAGAGTAAGGAAAAATTCTGTTGCAGGAACATTATAAGAAACCAGTCATCTCCACGGTTTGCTGGCATGTTCACTGCGAGGAATGTTGGTTGCATACTTTGGTAAGAAAATTTTCTGCTTCAGTTAAATATATAAGACTATTATTTTGTTTTTTTTTACAGGGTAGCAAAAAAGTGTGTCCTCAGTGCAGTATGATTACTTCCCCAACAGATCTTCGACGTATTTTTATGTAATGTGATTTTTAGAAATACCATGAATGTATATTGTTCCCCAATGCAAAAGTTTTGAACGAAAATACTCTTCGGTTCCCTGCGATAGATAGTATAATTTATTTTATCCTACTTTATTTATCGATGTAATAGATAGAATATTTATCTTGCAGTAGGGCAAGTGTACAAACTATAAGGATCTTTATTAGTTCTGCATGCGAGGGAAGAAATTACAATTTTAAACTTTAAAATATGTTCACGCACCGTACTTATTATAATACATGCACTATAACTAATAAATATAGCTTAGCTAAAAATAAACAGCGTATATTCATACAACAGTATTTGTAAAAGATTTCGCCATGTCGTCTGTCTATCTATTTATTATAAATTGAGTACATACAATGTTTTATACACATTGCGAAAATTAAAAAATTTGTGTCAAAACTACATCTAAAGCTTTAAATAAAGGTATCGATCGATAGTCTAAAGAGTTCGAGCATATGGCGAAATTTACTAAATAAAATAAGTAAATGGTGGTGTATCACAAACCTTGTTGTTGACTGTGGCCCCAATTGAATTATTAATTAATGTCAATACCACATTTTGTTTAATGTTAATATATGAATATGTAAACTTTATAATTATTGTAATATACATTTCTATTTATGTTGTTTGTACTTATTATTATTATATATTATTAAAATTGTATTATAAATCCTATGTACATTTTTTGTAGATATCTTGAAAGACTATATACTAAACAATAAATGTCAATAAATATCCCATATATAGTTTCCTTTATCTTCACATGCATCTTTTTAAATTCGAATTGAAGTTAAACACAATCAATTATCTTTCAATTCAAATCTGAAGCATTCGTCATTTCCCTTTTACATTGCAAAAACTTCCAGTAGAGGTCGCATAACTTTATTATACAGTAACCAATAATTATTATCGATTAGCAAAGTAGAACTTTATCTGTTCTTTTCTATTATGTCAACATTCTCTAATTTGTATGAAAAGGTAGTTCTAATACTGTTTCATGTTATCAAAACCATTTATTAAATTTTAAAGTTGAGAACTCGCTATTGATTTCTGACGAGACAATCGATGCAATACTGCAGGCCACCTATAGTAGAATCGAAAAAGGTCATTAATAATTAGGTAACTGCACGTTTTGGTTTGTAAAGAGAGATCTTCTGAATTACAGTGTATCTCCACGTCTCAATAATTATGCTTTAAAAACTGTAAAAGAATTTTAATGACTGAAATATTCAGAAATGCATTTACAAATTATCATTAATTATGTCAATAACAGAGATAAAAAGAATGTAGTTTCTGGTTTAGCCAAAAGGTGGCACACGTCATCAATTCTCTGTGCCATTGAATCTATTTCATTTTTGCCATTCCATATCCCATATGTCAGGGTTCATTCGATTGACGTCGTCTTGTGCGTCTGACTGTCAAATGCTCGTTGCCTTGTCTTGTAATTTCACGTGATCCATCAAGTTCGTGTGATTTTACATAGTAAAAAATAGCAGTTTCAAATCTTCTTACAACATGAGTGTGTGCAAAAGTATATTAGTTTTCTTGAGTTTAGTATTAGCTTCTACTTTAGTGCAATGTACAGAATTTGTTCCACTTTTTATGTGGTCTACCAGCAAGTAAGCACCGATTTTATTTTAAAATACATATTTTACATCTTTTTAACTTGCCACACCTAAAGGGCAGTACACTTGATAAGACAACAGTATTTGCTGATAAGGAATGTATATTGTTATGTAGAATGTCTCCCTAAAGATTTTATTTATATTTTATTAAAAACACCTTAGATATTGTTTATCTAACCCTAGTCATATGATTGATTACAGAACAAACGAAAAAGTTCCGGCCTTGCACAAAATCAGTCAAGATTCATTTAAAGATGATGTCCTGGAACATCTGAAGGAAAACCCATTTGTGATAGTGTTTGCAGAACAAACAGTGAGTTTTTTAAAAATAATTGTTTTGCAATAAACGTGACATGTACTTTTCAGTTAAGTCCTGAAGATTTTGCTCAACATGATCAGTCAGGTGCCACAGTTTTCCCTCATCTTCAGAAACATAAGAGGGACTCTAAAGTGTCGTATCTGCCTTATGTTCAAAATCCAATCAAAGCTTTGAAACATTTAGGCGAAGAAGTAACTGAGATCTCAATATCTGATTTAAAAGAAAACTTTGATTTTCCTGAAACAAATATCCTCATTGTTAATCTAGACGATGCTAAAGATGATGAACACAGACTAGATATGTTGAAACGTCACGGTAATATCATTTAATACGATTATTAATTATTCTAGCTATGTATATACTAAACTTTTTAGATTCTGCTATAATATCTATCTATAACCAAATTGCCAAGAAGTATGAAAACGTTTTGGCTTTATATACTGCTCATCATACATCCTGGGTAAGTTTCATTATATTTTCACTTTTTTTTTTTTTAATTTTTTTGAAACTGTACAGGTCGCCCCAGAAGACGTCATAACTTCAAGAAAAATTAGATCATTACTTGCCACTACTGAAAACGGTTCCTATTTCAAAGGCAACTACTCCATGCTATATTATACGGAAGTGTTATATCTCACTAATAATGCCGCAAATAACACTGAAGTTACCTTGGAATTCAATGACGAACTGCAAAATGGCAACATCGTTTTGACTGGCATATCACCTGAAGCACTACAAGTTCAGTAAGTATCTTTTCTCAAGATTTAATATGTGTAATTTGGACTTACTTATTTTTTTTAAGGATGGAATTTACAACAAATACTAGTGATGGTTATTGGGTACTAAGGGATGTCACTGTAACCTACAATAGTGTAGACTATGACCTTAACGCATCACTTGCTGATGTCTATGCTCCAACTACATTTTCATACCACTGTGGGGACCAAAACTTCTCGACTGAAAACAACAATTTCCATCTTTACTTTGGTTCCTTCCAGGTATGAATTTTTATAAGCAATTTATGTATCTTTTATAAGGAATTTGTTTATTATTTTTTATTTAAACTAATTTTACTTTACAGGTTCAGTTATTTTTCAATGGTGCTTCCAACGAAACCAGATTCTCAGATGCATACGACTGCGTCGGCTTTACTTCAGTCCCGATTTGGTCTGGGATTTTCGTTTCAGCCATTCTATTACTCATCATGACTTTGGGTATCACAATGATGATGGATATCAGAACTATGGATAGATTTGATGATGCCAAAGGCAAAACTATTACCATAAATGCAGAATAACATGCTAATAAATATTGATAACTTAACTTAATAGCTTATATGCTTAACTTGAAAGATTTGTAATAGGCCTAATGGAATGCCAAAATTTTGGATGAGAATTTACTAGAATGAGGAAAATATTTGTATTTTGTATTTTTGTTTAATATGGATGTATAAATGAAGTTTAAGTTGTTTATTCATATGAAAATGAGATGTTACAAGTTTGTTAGAATTATTTGTGTTAATTTGCCTCATTCTAGTAAATTTTATTTTTCACGTGGTAACGGATATAATTTATGAAGTAAACCAAACGGTTAGCATTATAAGCATTAAGCATTTTGTTGTCAGATATTAGCTAAGCCTTCCCTAAATAGCTCAGTATTACACCTGATAAGATCTATACTCATTGATGATGTGCTCTTGTGATAACTAAGCATCTACTTTGTTATGCCATCCGGAGTTCTGTCTTAATCAGGTTTTCTACTGTAGGCCTAACTGCCTATGATTTCTTCTATGTCCCTTGGACCTCCATCTTCCCGCTGTCATTTTGTACAATCATTCTACTAAATTTTTCAACGAACTCAATATTTCGAAAAAGTTTGGAACTAGCTTTATACATGTACTTCGAAAGAGATGATCTAACTACAGTAACGTTTCATGGAGCTTTAATGTCAACTGAAACGAATTTTTGTCCATGAGATTTAGAGAAACGACAAACCTACTATATACACAATTTATATTATATATGACAATAGTATTTTTATTATCTTTTGGATTCATATAAACCTAGTAACTTGTTGTTCAAGTAGTAGTACAATAATTGTTAAAAATGTAGCCTTGACGTTGTTAAAAAAATAGGGTAACTAAGCTTATGGCCTATTTTTGAGTGTTAGGTCTGCACTATTAAGAAACTAATTTTGTAGGAATGTATCCTGTTAAAAATTATTTTGTATATAAAATACAATTTTAACCCTGTTACTGTATAGTATTGTTATATTTTAGAAGTGTCCTTAGTTTTATTTTCATTCCAAAAATTGTTGTTATTTTTTGATAACGGCGTTTTGTTTTGTAAATTCGTATTTATATTTTTCAGTCATTCTCTACTGGTGTTGGGTTTAATTATAAAATGTCTGATTTGTAAATATTAATATTTTGTATCATATTGTTCCATTAATTTGTTGCCAAACAGTGTAGACTACATGTCATCTAATAAATTATTATAAAAATTGCTTTTTTTAAATAAACCCACTTTCACCCATCCTTTATAATAAAATAAATCTTTTGAATTGCAAAATTACAAAAAAATCAATTTATTTTGACGAGAAGAATGAGAGTATAAAATGAACATTCGTTGCACATGAAGTATATTTTATATTTATTTAAAATGAAAATGAGGGTAATATTTTAAGGTGAAGCAATTTTTTTCAACTTAATCACATCTATAAGGCTACAACCTTGTTACATTGGCATGAGTGCACTTGATGTAAAAAAAATCATTTGAAGAATAAGTATTTGGCGCTCTGAGAATTCTGATACGTTTACATCGCCACGAGGTGGCGCCGTCTGTCTGGGTCAATATCCCTATCTTTAATGAATAATGACTGAGGAATGGTGAAGAGGAAATGAAGTATTTTGTGATTTTGTCCTAGTGGCTAGTTTAAAGTTTAAATTTTGTTAGACGTCATGAAGATTTAAATATGCTGGTTTATTCAGAATGGATCCGAACGGAAATGGAAAGAGAGGTTTGCTCAGGCTTAAGGAAATCATTAGACGTCAACCCCAAGATTCGGATGTAAGAAATCTTAATTGTTTTGAAAATAATGCTTCCCGTAAGCTATACAAATTATTTTATATATAGATTATATTTTCTTTGAAGTATATAAGATGAAAATATTACATTGTAAAGTTGATTGAAATTGTTTAAAGTTAATAACCTAAATGGATAATTTGTCAACATTTTAATTATCCTTTTGTTTTCAGTGTCAATTTTCTTGCAGGGTGTCTGGAATATGAGTGCCTTTATTAATTTTTTATTATACCAATCGAAACATATTTTACTTAACAATTTTTCTTGTCTGAACAACGATAACAGAATTTTGACAGCGAACAAGTCTTAAATAACTGACATCGCTAACACACTCTATTAGGATTATGTTTGTGTGTTTGTACATAACAATTACAATACTCCTAAATATACTTATGTGAATAGTTTTCTGAGGGCTCTTTGAATAACAGCATAAAATGTGAATTAGTTACAAGTATTCAAAATGACTTATGTTGCTTGCGAAAAGCGTTTATCTTACAAATGTCTAGCAGCCAGAGCATTTGGAACGATTCGAAATTAATGAATAACAATGTTATCGTGCGTTAATTGCAATTGTTTACTTCAATAATACTGATACTTAGTTTGTAATTTTGTAACACAGTTTTGCTTTTAATAATTGCAGTTGTATTTTTATTTTTGAAACGTATTTGTAGAAAAACTATTCGCTTTAGATATTTTCTTCAGTTTTTTTTATTTGGTAAGATATAGTCAGATATACAAACCCCTTTAGTATCGGCACTTATACTCTGGACACCGTGTATACATATCTAATATATACTTGCATAGTTGGTCCATATAATTTAAATATTATTTTCAACTTTACAATTACTAATTCTTGTATTCAGACGTAGGTACTAATGTATTTTTAAATACATGAATGCACACATTGAGATAAATGTTCTATAATTCGGCTGTATTTTAATAATTTTAAAAATAATTTGGCTCATCTAGTTTTATGTGTGTGTATGTGTATAATTATATAATATTGGTAACTTTTAAAAAATTGTTGATAATAGTTAAATGAAAAGTAGAGACATATTTAACCATTTTTAAGGGAGGAGGAACTGATTCCCCAGATCTCGACTTCATCTATGATGATACCGATTCTCACATCAATGAAATCGCCGAGTTGTATAGCTACACAGAACAGCCTGAGCTGCAGTTCAACGTCAAGGCATTTGAAGACCAGATGGAGTTATACAACTTACCACCAAGCTGGCAAAGATTATCAATTAATAAAAGAAAATCGGTAGTCATGAAACTTCTCGATCAGTTAGAAGTCAGTAGTAAGCCTCTGAGAATGAGAAGTGCAAGATGCATTTTGTATATCGCTCAAGGTTGCTGGGCCGAAATGCAGTCTGATACGGAGCAACAGGAATGGGCTAGGAGTAATTCTATGCTGTTGTATCAGTTGGGCGTGTTCAACGCATTTACTGATCTTCTGAACATTGAATTTGAGTAAGACTTTTTACTAACTACGTTAAACATTTTCTACATGTTTTTAATTATTAATTTATAGGAACAGTACAGCAGCTCATGTTGCAATGAGGAAAATAGCTGTGTCTTTAGCAGATTCGCAAGATTTAAGAGTGATTTTGTCCGTTTTATATACAATCACGGAAGTGATACGAAATGAAAAGTACTCCGAATCTAGTGAATATGAAAGTGATGTTAATGCTTTTTGCCATGAAATTGGTAAGTCACTTTCTAGGAGAGAGTAGCACATTTTTATAATTTCTTTCAGCAAATTCGAGTGGTGATGATTTGCTGATAGTAAAGTTGCTGAGTATGGTTACGCGATTTTGTAGTGGTTCTGCCCCACATTTTCCTATGAAAAAGGTGCTTTTGTTGCTGTGGAAATTAATTTTAGTCTCACTAGGAGGCATGACTGAATTGAAGGAACTGAAAATGGAAAAAAGGAAAAAAGTTGGACTACCGCCGCAAGATGAAGATACCATGGAAATAGCCAAGACAATGCGGTCATCTTCTCCTCCGGCTAGTGCTTCAGATCTTCTTGAAGCGCAGAACCAGAAGAGAACCGCAAGGCCTTTCAGGAGAGTGAGTAATCAATTTTAAATTTACATTGTTTCTTATTGCATATACATAACTAAAGCATATAATTTTTAGAGTTTGATAAAGCAGAGTAGTTTAGACGAGCATGAATCTCTAGTAGGTATGGAATTGGATACTACTTTAGCAGGTGACAATGGAGATGAAATAAATGAACTCTCCGAATTTGATGAACGCCGTCCCGCAAATGAGAACAGTGACCAAATGTACCGCAATAATATTGATAGCTACAGGCCTACATCTCCACCCTCTCAGAGTACTTTGATAATCCCTAGAGGATTGCCATGGAAGCCTAAAGTTCGACAGAAGGATATTGATATGTTTTTAGATGGCGCAAGACTAAAGTTTTTAGGGTATAGTTTACCAGGCGATAGGACTACTTTGTTTGGGCTTCCTGAGCCTATTCACGAGGGAGTTCGAACGCTGAAAGAGGTGAGTAAATTTCCATATAGCTTTTTAATATGTTGTTTAATTTTTACTATTTTTAGCATGTTTACACCTCGTTGGCAGAGCTACAAATTCAGAAAGAAGAAGAGATAGCTAGAAATCCAATATCTACAAGTGAGGGCGAAATTGAAATGACACCTACTGAGATATTATATCAAGCAATGTTACCAAATTTGCCTCAATATATGATCGCTTTATTGAAAATATTACTGGCTGCTGCGCCTACGTCGAAAGCTAAAACAGATTCTATAAATATAATGGCAGACGTTCTTCCTGAAGAAATGCCGTAAGTAACAGATTGTACTTTAGAAATGTTTTGTGAATTAAGCTATTTTAGAATGACAGTTCTGCAGTCGATGAAATTAGGAATTGATGTCAATAGACACAAGGAAATCATAGTCAAGGCAGTATCAGCAATTCTGTTGCTGTTGTTGAAGCATTTCAAATTAAACCATGTGTACCAGTTTGAATTTATGTCGCAACATTTAGTTTTTGCAAATTGTATTCCACTGGTTTTGAAGTTCTTCAATCAAAACATCATGGCTTATGTTGGAGCGAAAAATGCGTACGTTCTGTTTATTGTGATAACCATGAAAATATTTTTAAATTTTGTATTTTAGGATTCCTATTTTGGATTTCCCGTCATGTGTGATAGGAGACCAACCCGAACTCACTACAGAAAGCTTAGAAATAGGCGATTCTGCTGCCTTTTGCTGGAGGAACATGTTCTCGTGCATTAATTTACTACGAATATTAAATAAACTCACCAAATGGAAGCACTCCAGGATTATGGTAGCCAATACTTCTTACTAATCACATGCCGGATTAATTATGTTGTTTCAGATGCTGGTTGTTTTCAAATCCGCCCCGATTTTGAAGCGAACTTTAAAAGTTCGGCATGCCATGACACAATTGTATGTGTTGAAATTATTAAAAATGCAGACCAAATATTTGGGACGACAGTGGAGAAAATCCAATATGAAAACTATAAGTGCTATTTATCAGAAAGTCAGACATCGATTGAACGATGATTGGGCTTATGGAAATGGTATTTATTTATTAATGTAAGACGATCCACTCTAAAAATTATTATTTTTTTTTTAGATTTGGACGCTAGGCCCTGGGACTTCCAAGCTGAAGAATGTGCACTTAGAGCATCCGTCGATAGATTTAATAATCGTAGATACACACAGCTTAATGTGAGTACTTTCCCTTTATAACTTGAAGCATGGAATATGTCTATATGTTTGTCTCAATTATTTTAGGATAGTGAATTTGAGCCAGTGGATAATTGCGTGAATAGTGTGCTCGGGACAAATCATGACCTGTCTGAAAGCTTTAAAAAACACTATAACTTATGGTTAGAGCAAGAAGTATTCAGTACTGCAATAGAGTGGGATAACCTATTAGTAAATGAAAAATTATAAGGAATTTCATTTAACATCGTATTATGTGCAATAAAATTCCACAGTAATTTTTTTCTGTACAGCTCTACAATATACTACTTCAATACTCTGTAGATATATTTAAAGCAGGTTTTTTATTGCATATAATTGCTTTTCTTGTGTTAAAAAAAATATATATATTTATTTAACGTTTCCTTGCTGTTGATTTTCCAGACAATAAATATCAATATAATGGATTTAAAAATTGCACATTATATCTTGAATTAATAACAAAGTTATTAGAAAAAATTATGTACAAAATTTTAATTAGAGGTGCTGCTGAATCTGTTATATTGGTATATTTTTAGAATTACTATCTCGTCATCTTTTTTATTACCGAGAGGCCTGAAAAATTTCATTAACTTTTAACTTTTATTATAATGACTATAATCAAAATGTTCCTAATGTTAAAAGAAGGGCTGTATTCATTACATATTTTTTAATAATTATTTTATCATGCAAGGGATGTTTCTGGCGGCTTGAAATGATTACATTGCCACTGTTCTGCTCTGTTTTAACCTTTATACAAATTTCACTAGTTGCCTATTAATAACAACTTTCTTAGATCTTGTATTAAAATTGGGGTGTTTGCTGTGAAATATTGTTTAAATAAATCTGCAATAAAATATTTTTTTGCGTATGAACAAAACTACCTCAATTAAGTATTCACTTTTCTAAGAATTTTGTAATGAAAAATCTGAACTACCACACGTTTTTCCTGATTGTGATTTTACGTTCTGTGTATACTTTTTAAATTAAAATTGAGAGTGGTAAAGAAATTTATATAAATATACTGAATATATTCATTTAACCACGTTCAATTTTATTGGCTTAACTAAATTTATTTTAAGCTTATGTAGAATTTTATACTTTACTCTTATTATAAACTGTTGCCTGTAGATATGTAATTTTTTTTTTCAATATACTTTTAAATTTCTGTCTGTAGTTGCTTTTCATTCTGATTTATGCACACTTTATTTTACACTATTAGGACCTTATTTCACCAAGGCACAACCAATTGCACTGCCAAATTAAATATAGAGAATTTAATACAAAATGCAAAGTTTTGAGACTTCCAAGCACTTACCCGTCTTAATGTAAATAACGTCAATAGCAGCACAACCAGTTTGAAGTGTATTGAATTTAGTACAAAGTATCTTATGATAATTATTGGTCATGCTATTTCTTAAGTGACCAATCAACCAAGTAGTTTTATATATTTTCATTTCCTCTACTGCTAATTGTGCCGTCGTTTGCTTGGGTAGATTGTCTGTCTAAAGCAATGCAATTTATTCGGTCAGAACATCTGGTTACCTACAGATATCAAGTTTGTGCAATTCATTGTGTTGTCATTATGTCTTGGTGAGATATGGTCCTTGTCATATCGAACTCACCTAGACACCTCCAAACAACCAGAACTCCCAACATTTGGTTTGTAGTTTATATGAGTTTACAAACGACGTGAAGTCGATGTAATTTAACAATAAAAAAAAAATGTTTTACAATAGTTTATTACTTATTTTAAAAAAGTACCTACAATGTATTCTAACTTGAACTTATTCATTGATAAACGCAGTTCCTGTGGGAGAAATTGAGTAAATTGAACATCTAAAGAATTTTGACAGACAGTAATTCATACTCGTATGACTTTACAACTTTAATTCTATGTAATTTAACAATAAAAACAAAAAATACTTTCCAATAGCTTCATTATTTTTTGTCTGAAGTATGCATCTATCTCCACCCGAACTGAATTTATTAAGTGATAGAAATGACAGTTTCTATGGAAGAAAATAAATATATAAAACAAATGGTTCAAACATATTAATTTTTACTGCAGAAATGTAATTTTTAATGGCACTTTTTTACGGTAAATAAAGAGAATTGTACAAATATAAAAAATATATTTTTAAAAAATAATTATAAAACAATGTACACATTTTCAATTTAATAACTTATGGTACTTTACAGACAATATTCGCCACTTTCAGCATCTTTTTCTTCAGATTGCAATTCATACATAAAGCGATAGGGAATAACCCCAAAGACATGGTATGCATACATTCCAAAAACAAAGCTTTCTGAAATACAGGGGAATTGTTAGTATGTTACGAAATCATAATTTTTCAACTCAAGGGTTTACTATTTCACTGGAATAAAAGTTCTTTCCATAAATTCCTGAAATGTATATAATTTACCAACGAAAAAGAAATTAGGGTATAAATAATGCAATTAATTATCTATTAAACCCCTTAGACCTCTAAACTAATCATATCAAGGAAAGTTTTTTGGGAGTATGTTATAGGTGCAGGAAAGGTGTATTAATAAATTTGTCGATTACATACCCACAGGCCTTAAACGAGTTGGCCAGTTACTAAAGCCTTCAGATAAAATACATATACTGAAAAATGAATTTTATTCAATAACAAAGTATTTTAAATCGAAATATCAAACTTACTCACGAAATGAAGTGGTGGTACAATGGACTATCCTTTCAAAGTTGGATTTGAATTTCATGAATTTTTCACAGTTTGGGCAACCTTTATTAAAGAAGTCCACAAAACGCTGTAATCAAGTGAATAATAGCAAAACAAAGCTACAATTTATTTTAAGAAATACTTACTTTTACTATTCTACAGTTCAAGCAAGCTCTAGTTACGGAACCTGGAAAATCTTGCTCTGCCATTTCTATTATTTTTGTGTTTGTTAAAAATGAAGGAAATAAGAAATAAGCCGCGCACCACGTATAAGATATATATCAAATGAACGCTTTCATATACAAATATGTAGTTATTAATAATTGTAATGTTTTGTATCCTTATTTTTTAAAACAGTCACAGAATATACTATACAATACAAATTCTGTAAGTAGCAGCAGTATGTGTTACAAATTACAACTACAATTCATGTGTTGCAAACTTCTTACAACTACTGAAGTTAAAGTAGCTACTGTTAAGTGTAAAGCAGCTTAAAGCTAGTAGATCTATTGCTGTTTCTTTGTCTAGTAGAAACAAATCGAGTTTAAATTTTAAATAATAATACACACAAACATTAACAAGTAAACTGTTTTAACATATCTACCCATAACTCATAAGAAAAAATTATTATAAAAATACGAGAAAATAAATGCACTTATTATATGGTATATTGTATTTTCAATGAAACAAATTTTATAACGATATTTTGTTGTAAATCAGAATGTAATATTCCCTGTTATAAATAGTGCAAGTCCACCTCTGGCAAAACACACGAGTAGTCGACAAAAAATCTTGACAAGAAAAACAGAGTAGGCTTACTCTGTTTTATATCTTATCAGTTTGCAATTCTGCCGCAACGGCAGCCATTTCTACGCGTATGTTTTGATTATAATTACCTTTTATTTTTAAATAGGTATTACAGTCTATAGTGTAGTGTTTTACAGTGAACATGTTTGTTTAATGTGTTAATTAATCAAAACATTTAAACAAAAATCCAATCGAATAACTATTTTAACGTTCAAGTTTTTTTTGAAGTAACTTTCTGCTCCTGATGCATGAATATTTTTGTGTTTTGTGGTTTATGCAGACTCTGTGATGCAGATGCCGTGAAGATGTGGACATTATAATACAAGGTAAGTGAAAAATATTAATTCACATAACTAATAGTATTTTGAATACCTGTTAAGACACCATTAACTGGGTATTATTACATACGTTCTGTAATAAAACAGCTACTTCTCAATCTTTAGGCTTGTTTTGGTTCTGCATTTGAATAGTTATAGAACGATTCTAAATAGTCATCTAGAATTATTGTCTTTTGGTAGTTTAGATGGTCAGTTATTTTGAACCAAATCGGAAGCAAAACAGTAAAATTTTAGTTATTTTTTGGTAACATATATTCCTAAAAACATACTGGTAACATTACAAAAAATAATACTTAAGGAGTCTGGCTAGGATTGAGTGCTGTCATACTTTCTGTAGGAGCTCTACAGCAAGCAAATTCGAAAATTCCTTCGTCCTCGCCAAATTCCTCGCCATCTTTCAAGGTCACGGGTAGGGTACGATTCAAGGTTTCGGGTAGGAATAAACAGGCTGTTGCACCTAAAATCAGTAAAACTCCTAGAATAACTTCAGGGTACGGTTTCCAAATATTTGCTAAATAAAGGATCTGCGGACTGAAAAAACTAGCAGCATAGCCTGCTACGTGAATGGCTGACACTCCTTGCCCTCGTACAACTGTGGGGATGAGCTCCACAGCGTATTGCGCACCTAGAGAATAAAGCTTTTTACCGTTTTATTTAAATTTGTTTTAAATTGTTTCCAACCTGAGTTGTAAGCCACGTTGATACCTAATCTGGCGATGACCGCTAAAGTAACAATCATAGTAGGTTCGGGATTCTGCATGAAAGCTTGCATGACCCCTGAACAAGCAGTGAAAATTCCGCTTAACAAAAGAGATCCACTTGCCAGTGCCTTTCTTCCCGCTTTGTCTTGCACTGCTAGAATGAACAAACAAGCTGGAAGAATTGTTGATGACGTTGTAGTGAATACTATGAAAGCAGAGTATCCTAAACCGTTGACGTTTCTAGAGATAGCGTCATAGCACAATGTCAACACCATGCTAAAATAAAATGAAGTACATGGAAAATAATATACAAGGTGTTTCCAAATTGGGTGCAGAAAATCTAGGGGCATATTATATAGTTGCCAAAAATATCTCTAGGAGTTTAGAAGGTATGAATTTTAAATGGATTTTTTATGAGCGTTGGAAACCTATTACCTTAATTTTAACCATAAAATACGCTCTTGCATTTTCTGCGCGCAATTAGGAAACACCCCATGGATGTGTTTCACCTACGATTTAAATACGAGGATAGCCGTTTTTCTCCTTAATTTAGGCGTTTTTAGCAGCCCCAAAAAACTTTCATTGGTCTGTTTAGAAGAAACATGCATTGAACAGAATCTTCTTAAACTTTCAACAGTTTTCTCGCAAACGGGTTTTTTGTTTATTCTAGCAATTCTCCTAAAACATTGTATAGCTTCTTCTGTCCTACCTTTGCTTATAAGCCATTGGGCACTCTCGGGTACCAAACAATAAAATCCTAATACGAGTAAGTGTGGTACTGAGATGAAAATTAGAAACATCCGCCAATTGCCTAATAGTACCGCCACCCAAGGTACTGCCATACATGAAAGGCAGTAGAATAAGCCTATACATAGGTTCAAGCCCAAAGTTCGCATACTCGGTTTGATATATTCCATTACTATAAGAAATATTTTGAGTCCTATGTTTTTACCTAAATAGAAATTTTCCTCTGTGCACTTACCTATAATGTACATCATTACAAAATTCGAATCAGTAGCGCAACCAGCTATAAATCTACTGAAAACAAATACCACTACGTCATTTGATAGAATCGTGGCTATATTTCCAATAAAAGCCAGTATGTTAGCTATGACTAAAACATGAAGCCGACCTATAAAATCTGCTAGGACACCTAGAGTTAGACTTCCAACTACAGAGCCTATAAAAAATACTGATTGACCCAAAACTGGTTTCCAGTCGTCGTCACATACCCATTTTAGCTAAAAAAATACATATAAGTAAAATAATCTATATTTACATTACATACATATACTTCATAAAATATTAAAATTTTAGACATTACTCATATAGTTAGAAATTAAAATTTAATGTCTCTAAAAACAGTTACTTAATTTACTTTTCCTTCATATCTGAAATTCTTGTCATTTTGTATACCTGCAAATATACTTATAAATGTAAATAAAAACGTGAATAACAGATACAGAACAGAAACTAAAATAAAAAATGAATTTGCACATAGCTGTAAAATGATGCCATGTATAACTAAGTATTCAGTTCAGTTATATTTTTTTAATTGTAGCACTTTTCATTTGGACTGCAACCAGTGCAACCTAAATTACAGTGTGTTAAATCGCATCTCATAATATTTCATATATTCACCGATAGATGGTGGCATTACCGCAGTATTAGATCAATTCAACTTGGCTCAATTTTCATGTAAATTAGAAAAAAATAGATAATTGTTTCATGTTTTCATTTGTAAATTTTGATGATAAAAACATTAAATTAGAATATTAGGCGCGGTTTCAAGAATATACATGCAATAAAAAAGACATGGCAGTGTTGCTAGAGCTGATAAGAGTATTGAAAAATAAGTTACTTAATAAACTGTATTCTAGAGTCATTAATTTTTTAGATATAGGGCGTGTAAGACAAGTTTAGAAAGTCAAATTTTTGGAGTAATTTTTTTAAAACAGCATATTTCATAAAAATTTGTTGGTGTTATCAATTTTTTTTTAAAGTAGAGGGCGCCAGTTCCTAATACTCCGCTGACATTTTATTCTGTAACTTAGTTCTTTCCTATTTTAAATTACGTTGTATTATGTAAAATTTCATTTTATAGAAAATTTGATCTTAATAAATTTGTTAATAATGCACCGTTTTTGAATACTGTACTTACGTGTACAATCCAAAAAAATATATTTTTGTTTTATAAAACTATAAGCTAAACGTTAATGTTCATACCTCTTCAATTATGCCTTCAAATCCGTAAGTAATATTTCTGCTAAAGATCCATCCTGTAATACATTCCACGTTAACGTAGGTATCATTTTCTAAAATTTCTACATGACAAGTGTGTGCTTTGGTAACATTTTCGTAGTTTCTAGTGTCACATTGAAATTCAGGCACTACACTTATGAAAGTTTGTCCAAAGTAATGAAACGCAGAAAATGCATTTATTATACTGAATAAAAGCATCAGAATTAATTGAAAACGATCAAAATTCCCAACATGCTGGAGCATGCCATCAATGTCAATTATTTCATCTGTCATTGTTGCTATTCTTGAGATCTGAAAAATGGGTTCCCAATTGCTAATTTTGACTTGATGTGCATTCAAATATTGTATTGCAGCTGGCAATTCTTTGTATCATTCCTTTTGGTTTGCCAAAATTACGAGCAAAAATATTTGTTTCTTTTAAAATGCGACATATTTGATCTCCATGATGGGGTCTTTTGCTACGATATTTCTTTTATAATAAATTGGTTTCTCGTATTACGACTAAATCATAAAATATTAACCATGAATATTTAGTTACGATTTGAATTTCATGAGAAAATCTCGAGTACTTTTATATTCCTGGACTTCGTGTTCTGAAAGGAAAATACCGGGATATATTTTATTTATAGTCATTACAAAAACCCCTAGGAGAATGCTACCTACCCCTGCGTTTTTATTTTAAGGTTGGACGACTTAAAACAACTCACCTGAATACCTGGTACCTAAAGCTTTAGTTCTAGATTTTTATTTATAAGCGACTATAGTCTGTTTGGAAATGAAAGAAAGGAATAAAACTTCGAGATAAGAACCGGCCATGGGCGTGGTAATATTTCGTTTCACGTAATTATCGGGTAACACTAATGCTAACGGGTAATGAGTGTATATTAGTATATTTTACTGGATACATCATAGGGCTGGAGCCAGTGTATTGTGACAGATCAATCCAGTCTTAAAGCTGAATATACGAAGACGTGCTAGTGCAGTAGAGTAAAATTCGACTTGTGTTTAGTGACTATTGTGCCAGTGGATATAATATTGTTTGGGTAAAATGTCGAGCTTATCAGATTACGTACCTGCTAAACGCGTGAAAAGATGTGCGCTGTCTCAGAACGAGAAGATTATTATATTAAATGTATTTAATGCATTGAAACACCAAAATCCTACCAACAGTGTTGACGATATCGTGGAAAAGTGTTCTAAAGTGACAAGGATTGGAAAATCGACTATCTACAGACATTTAAAGGAAACAAAAAATGAACAAGATGCTGTAAATCCCCCAAAATCATCTACAGGGAGGTCAAAAGTCGTTATAGATGATTTCTTCAAAAATGTCATTCGCAGAAAAGTACACTCATTTTATTTTAAAAAAGAAATACCAACGCTAAACAAAATTTTAAGTGAACTTTCAGAGGATAACGATTTGCCAAAAATCAGTAGAAGCAAATTATGGGCCGTCTTACGAGAGTTGAATTTTTGCTGGGAACAGCAGAACAGGAATGAAATTATTTGTTGGCGAAGATCCTACTTAAGATCAACTAGAAAATTCCGTGACGAAGGGAGAAATATTTATTATCTAGAAGAAACTTGGGTCAACGAGGGGTATACTGAAGATTAATAGTGACACATATAGGTAGTGCCAGTGGTTTTGTAGATGGCGGTTTACTTTTATTTGTATCTAAAAATACAGGTGACTATCACGAAGACATGAACGCAGATGTTTTCGAAGAGTATTTTACACAGATGTTGGATCTTATTCCTCCGGAGTCTGTAATTGTCACGGATAATGCCAGTTACCATTCACGGCAGACTGAACGGACGCCTACGACTGCTTGGAGGAAAGCCGATATAATTCAATGGTTATCCGGAAAAACATTTCTTTTGAAACAAATATGGTGAAAAAGGAACTTTTGACACTTGTCAATCTTAATAAAGATCAGAAAAAATATGTTATCGATGAAATGGCAACAAATTGCCAAATAACGATACTACGGTTACCACCTTATCACTGTGAACTTAACCCAATCGAATTAATCTGGGCGCAGGTAAAAGGAAATGTAGCGCGAGATAATACGACGTTTAAATTAAGTGACGTGAAAATTTTGTTAAACAATTCCTTGAAACGAGTAACTGCAGATAACTGGCAAAGATGTATGTACATCATGTACAAAAAGAAGAGGAGAAAATGTGGGAACTCGTTATCAATCTAGGAGACGAATATATATATATATATTTGTGTGGAATAAAAGTCTATTCATTAAATTTAAATAAATATTTTGATAATAATATTGAATAATTTTATTTGAATTACTAAAAACCCTCTTAACCTGGTTATGATGCTTAAAGTAACCTCTAGTTTTGAAATGCTGTTTTTATATTGTTTACTTATAAGAGAAATGGACCGATAAATTGAAACGGCATAGGCAAAGACGGATTGTCGGGGATTAAATTTTAGCTACCTGCTACAATTTACACAAAGTTTTTTTAAAAGTGCACCTCATCTATACCGATAATACATAATATAAAAATATAGAATATAAGCACCAGTACTACATTTATTTACGATTTGCATACATAATAAGCTTTTATTACTCTCTTTCATTTCTAAACAGACTATAATAAACTTAATGAATTTATAAAGTTCTATTTAATTCTATACAGGGTGATTCTTAACCAATATGCGTAAAATTGGGAAATTTAGGACAATTAGTGAAAACAATTTAGTATTTTTTTTAGCTTCGGAAGTTGAAATTTTTTGTTTATAAAAACTAAGAATTTGGTTATATTTAATTTTTTTTTAAGTAAAAATGACACCGTACCTGGTTTTAATTGAAGTAGGTAGGCATGGAGGAAAATTCACTGGATAGTTGCTATTTATATATTTTAGCGAATAAAAAATAAAAAAATAACGTACCGTTGCCGTATTAAATGGCGCATTGAGAAAAACATAAATTATAGGGGATGATCTGATGCCCAACAGCGATATAGTAGATCACAGTTGTTTCGAATCAAAGCCTATCTGTTGACACAGGCGGTATCACTAGTTGTCGATGTCGATATTCACAATAGCTCGAACCCGACATTTGGATACCTATTAGATAAATTCCCCCTTTTCACAGAAAGTGAAAATGCGTTTGGCCCAAAGACTGACCCCACATTTATAATCCCCATACATATGTTAACAAGAGTTTTCGTTTCCGTGAACAAGTCAGGCAGCTAATATATTCGTTTTTATTTTCGAAAGGAAGGTGAAATAAAATACAATACCGTTGGGCGTTTAAAGGACTGACAAAATAATTGAATTAGGGGCAGTTTTTCCGAAAATGTCATTCATGCTAATGGAAATATCGACTTAATATTAAACTAATCAATCAAAGATTTGTTAATGCTTACCTAGGAAATATTTTAATCTGACTAAAACTTCCAACTCGAAAGAAAAATCACCTATCACTCGAATAAACCAAACAAAATAATTATCGCGGTTAAAGTGGTCGTAGTTTTAATTGCTTTTTTTTATGAACTACATTATAACGAATGTTAGATGGCCACTGTCTTAATTAGTCTCAAAGTAAAATGAAAACGAGAACGAGTTGGCTTCTGCTTCTATATCTGAACTTAATTTTGCCTTATCGTATAAAAAACATAATTACAAAGTTGTCCAGGAAAACAATAGTTACACTGAATAAATATGTGTATATACTGAGAGAAATAATCCCCGATGTGAGGTGACGGACATTTTTGTAAACAGTAATTTGAACTTATTATCACAAGCAGATAAAAATTGTATGTATTCTAATACTGTCTCGAAGAGTTTAATACCCAATAAAAGTTTAAATTATAACAAAAAAAAGTATAAACAACTATATATATTTTATTAAATTGTACTTATTCGATACATCGTTTTCACCGACGTTTCGAATATTTCTGAAAATTTATGTTCTTCAAATTGTTTTTTGTAAACATTTCTAAGAAGCATATTAAAGAAATTTAAAAAATGTAGCTTAAAATAATGTTAGTTATTGTTTTGTCTTTAAAAAGAGTTATCATTTGTGTGACAAATATTAAAGAACATTTTCATTCAATTCTAATAAAACTGATTGATTATTTGTAATATAATCAAATTTGACCTTGCAGTATTGTTATACATATGATAATTTTTATATCTTATTGTGTTTTCATTAATATTAATTTATCTCAAAACATTTAGTCAAAATAAAAAAATATAATTTTTGTAAGCATCAGTACATATTGATATAAAACTGTATCTTCATATACAGGCTGTATCACATAAGAGGGCACTCTTATGTGATACAGCCATTATAAGAAAATCTGTATTTTGCATAAAAAAGTACATTCTGTTTATTATTTTTTGCAGTTGGCGTCTTTAAAACAGGTTCTACATTATCTTGAGCAACACGAAAATATTTAGGTACATTTTTTTAAACTAAAATTGAAAAATATGTAATAAATACAAAAGATAAGGGCAACATGTAGTATATTCCATGAAAGACGAAAAAACAGGCAATTTTTTGTGGCCATAGCCTGCTTCAATAAAACAAATTTTTATCCGCCTAGAGGGCGCAGCGAGCCACATACGATATTTCAAAAATCTATTTATATTAGGTGGAAGGTATCAATTTTGCAATAAAAATTTATTACCAATAATATCTCTTACAATAAAAAAGTTAGACAGCCTTAAAGTTTGGGCAATTTACAGGTTTTTTTGTTATTACTCATAAAGTAAACAATTAAAGATTTTTGACGTGTCTCGCATATTAAGCGAGATACATGGGAGTGGCCCTCTTATGTGATACAGCCTGTATATCGTCATAGTATAGAGGAAGTACTGAATTTATTTTTTAATTATGGTATTTATACTCTCATGTGACAATTCTTGCATGAGTTGCATGCATGCAGTGTATCCATGTAATTTTCTCCAATTTTGCTTGTTATTTGCAATTTTTTACAATTTAACCAATACCGTTACTTAATAAGTATTTAACAAGGTATTTAACTAGTTATATTCAGTATAGCAGAACAAGTCGGAAGCGCATAGAGCGATTGATTTACTAAAAGTCCGTGATCAGAAAGCGGTCCACGATGCCCCTAGACTGCGACCTCATAGTGCGGTCTTTTCTAGAGATATGATTACGATCGTGGTTTCTACACGCCTACACATAGTAGTCCAGAAGTTTTGGATCGAGTACGCATAATCTCCCTAGTACCTTAGCCTCCGCGATCTCCGGATTTAAATCCTATACATTTTTTTTACAGAGAATTGAAAACGAGATTTATCGTACCGAGAAAATATTGATGTAAATACATGAAAATGGGATGGTACAAACTTAACATCCTGTATAATGTAGAAATAAATGTATATGTATATATAAGTTGTTCGTATTTTGATCGATAGGTAAGAAATTGCTAGGAAAGAGTGCATGGAGCGATAATATCGGGGTGTAAATAAATGTACAACTTTAAAACAAGCCGAAAATTGCCTTTTATCACACTTCCCCCCTCTAATAAAATTATCGCTGTTTAAACTCATAAACACGACATGTATCAGCTAAGTTTTATAATATTCCATGGAGTCTGTTTAATATTCTGTTCTTTCCTCTCTTGGTTTTTATCCTAAAGCGGCTCTTGGATACAAAAATGTAACACTTTCGAGTTGAAATAATGTTAAGAGATTTTTCGTCTTGTCGGATGTGAAAGACAAAAAAATTGTAACTCCTGATGCCACTGTTTCACTAAAGCTGGGTGTCGGGAATAAAATTGGATATTGGATTGAGTTTCGTGATGTGGCAGTAAAAAATTGAGTAATTATTTGGTTTATGAGTGTATTTTACCACGAATTTTCCGTACACTACCTTTTTTATATATAAAAATATGGTTTAATATTATGAAAAAATGTATTCTTCAGCAGCTCTAGTATACTTATTGCACATTGTTTTTCATGAAAGTTTAAAATATCATTAAGGGTTGAATATCCGATGAAGTAATTTAAGTTTATAACCAACAAATCATAGCTAGACACAATTCTTTGAACATTGAATATTTTAATAACATATTTTTTTAAATATACGTATTTATTATATCAGTAAATGCTCCAAAACACGAAATAATTAGCAGATTTTAACTGTTGAACGGAAATGTATAATAAATGTTATTCTAGTGATTTAAATAATTAATTTAATTAGATATATTTTTTTAAATAAAAGCTTTATGCTAGATAACTAATTATCAATATGATGCGTAAATAATACATGGTTTGCGAATTGGTTTTATTGGAAAATAGAAAATATTTTGTAAATACACTTTTTGATGTTTGCTAATTGGCTATTTAATTTAATGTCAGTAGGATGTAATTCATTCAGATTTTAGCTTACATTATATGCGTATATATTTTAATGTCTAGAAAATGTAGTTAGTTTATATTAATTTAATAAATTTTACATAGCAATCAAACTATAGGCTTATGAAAAAATTTCTGAAATTAATAGTTTTTTAATAAATACATTTCAAAAATAAAAATACAACTGCTATAAAATGCAAAATTGTGTTATGTAATTGCAAACTAAGGTAAAATTAAGACTAAGCAAAAACTAATGTAATTTGTTACTGTTTCTATATTATTTCAAACCCTGTTATGAGAAAAGCTAGAAGTACTTATGATTATTATGTAGAAATACCTGACATGGTAATTCTAATGCCGTTAGTCAGACAAAAGAAAAGAAAGTCAATTATGTTTTGATTTGTAACCTTGGGAATTTAAATTCCGAACACTCTGTATTATACGTTGAATCATTTTATTGTATGTGTTACATATCCTATTGTCAAATTCATGGGTTTGTCACGTTCTTAACTAACCATAAAAAAATGTTGTATTCAGTGTTGAGCACGTAAGATAAACATTTTTCTATTAGAAAAAAAAGTCCCGGTATCGTGTTAATTATTTATAAGTAAAAATAAAATGCCGTGAAATAAAATTGCAATTACGAAATTAAAGCATTCGAATTTTATTTGAACTGCAAATATAGGTAGATAAACTGTAGTTTTATATAAATCGCAATTTCCTCCGCTAAGGAAAATTGCATTTAGTAATGCGTTATTCTACCTTATGCAATCATAATTCTGCAGGGAATTACAATATGTAGCGGTCTGAGAGATATGTAGTTTATCTGAATTTACCACGTGCATTCCACATTTTAAAGTCCAGGGAAATATTGGGATACACAAACCATCATTTTAAAATATTTGCCCCCCCAGTCCATGTTAGAAAGACACTTTAGAACCGTCATAAAATAAAACTACAATGGTTGTCACTTATGCAAAATACGTGTACAATAATTTTAAGCTGGTGATGAAGGGTTATACATTTTATCACACTCCACACAACTTCAATGAATAATAGCTTTCCTTACCTCTATAAATTATAAAAATACGGTTGTATTATGGTGCAGTATATATAACATTTTAAAGTAGTTCCAGCACAATAAAAATGAAGCCTTGAAATCACATGGAACGTTGTCTTTAAGAAGGTGCTCAGGAAGGCCAAAAGCTAAATTTATTGCGCAATTTTAGCTCGATGTTTAAAAAATCTGATAAAAGGGTTTTGCTCTCTCGGTAAATGGCGTCTATGATATGATAACCGTCATTCAAGATGACTTCGAGTTTATATATGAGTAATTTTACTGTATTAATAAGTTTCTGATAAATTATATACAAATTCGTCCCTTTAGCTGATTCTATTTTATTTTTTTCGTACAATGACAATTCTCAGTATGAAGCAGATATTCCAATCTTTTAGAGGTTATATGACATTTGGAGAAAAAGTAAATACATATTTTAATGATTTACGATGAGTAAACATACATGTTATATTTATTTTTTACTTAGTACTTTCAGATATTGTTTAATTAATTTACAATGAAAAAATTTAAGTTAATTGTGGAGTAAATAGGTCAATGATCAAGTCTGAGAATATACAGGGTGTTTCTTAAGTAGAGGTAAAACATCCAGGGGATTTTAAGTTAACTTACCAAAATAAATAGAAATAATTAAAATTGACGAATAGATTTTTAAACAAAAAATGAATATTAATGGCGCATATGATGACCTATTTTACCTTTATAATTATACAGTACTTGCAATAAAGTTCCAGAGCTACTGAGACTGTTCGGTGAACATGTGACATTAATTTTGTTGATGCCTGTTGTTCTATGGAGGATACAATTAGTTAATTCGGAATTCCAACCGGTCAAATTGTCATAAGATAATATATACACAATGTTGTCTGTAATCCAGGACATTGAACTGCTTAATTGAAGGGTAAACTATCATTTTCTAATAGGGGGTTAGTTGAGCTTTGATTGAAGGGTCTCTATACAAACAAGTTTGTTATGCACAGCGCTTGTATTTAAATGATTCCTTTTTAAAATAATAAACAATATTTTGGTTCAATTTTAGTATCATTTTTTAAGAAGTAATTTGATATACTATTCAAACGAGAACTACTTTCTTAACTATGAATTTTCGTTTATTAATTTACTTTGGGTTATACAAAAATATTAAAAGTCCGTGTTATCTAATAAAATAACGGTAATATGTTCTTCCCTGGTGTTGCAAAAAATGAATTCCGAATGTAGAAAAAATAATTTACGACTATCAGAGGGAAGATAAAAATAACAATTACTTTACACGAAATGAAGTCAGATTGTCCGTTTTTAAATAGTGTTTTCTTATCTCCCTTAAAAAGACGCGTCGCTTTCGGCTATTAAGGTTAAGAAAAGTTAAAGTACTTCCTCAAGTCTCCGGTTTTTCGTATAATTTCGTGAAAAAAAAGAATGAATACACTTATTTGTTTACTCGCTTGTATCCGTGCTTGGATATTTGATACGTCTTGTAAAATAAACAGAAATTGCCATGGAATGTAAACAACACCATGGGCCGATAACGCGATATCATTGGTGTGACGTTATAAGCCGTTCAGCGTGGTTTGTTTCGGTGGATACAGGTGCAGCTTACGGTGTGGTGATGTAAAGAGGAGTTTCTTCCTTGTATCTTTGCGATTTTGTGGATCATAGATATATAGTGTAAATACGGTGCAGGTAATGCCATAATTATTAGTGGTGATGTGGTGAACTTACGGTATTGTTAAACGTAACTTATTCCTTTATTTACGATATACAGGTGAGCGTGCTGACCATTCAGTTGGTCTTATTGAAACCATATTATTAGGTCGGGAACATCATTATTCTCATTGTTTGAATAAAGAACTGCTAAAGCCGAGTCCTAGTTAAAAAGTAAATTTTTTTCAAAAAAATAAGGCCCTAAGATACGACATCCTCTCATTCGTCCATACATTTTACCTGGCACTGTCTATGACATTTTTGAACCCAATAGGCATTATTTTGAGATCAATACTTGCAATTTGTCTTCATTACAACGTAATATGATCTGGATCATCCCCATTCAACTCACGCGCTAAATATACTTTGTAAGGTTAGAACCTTTCTTTTCTTAACAATTTTACGACTTTACGAATTTTTCTTGAACTGCAGGCAATACGTTTAATTAACATGAAAATACATAAAGATCGTCGACTTTTCTATTCCAAATTTTATTAAGAAACTGCTGGAAAGTTTGTTAGAAAATCTATACATCTACGATTTAGGTCAGCTTTATGGGGGCAGTCGTTAGTCTAGCCTCCAGTAATAGCAGACTTAAGACATGGAAATTGAGCAGCATTACCGTTTACGCAGCGGAAAATAGCAAAAAGGCAGAGATGCGACGACTTACCAAAGATAGCAAGGGAAGATCTGTTCAATTAACTTCGGATTTGTCTCTAACGAGGATTGCGTGCCAACTAATGGGTACATTATCAGCACCAAAATCCGGGGTGCTTGCATGTCGCCATGGAAAAATGCAGGCGAGAAATTGCCATCCTCAGTAATTCAATATTTTATATACATAGTTAATGTGGGATGATAGATAGTCGAGTGACTGCAGTGTTTTGTGGAAATGCACAAGACTGAAAGAAGTCCATTTTGTAGCACTATCGCTGATAAATTTTAGTCCAATGTACTCGCTACAATGAGACTCGTTTAATTCATAGATGGAGATCTTGCCTATTTTGCAGAGCTTCAGGGTCTATTCTATCAATGCTCTCTTAATAATGATCGTTGTAAAACAACTAGATGTATTTATTTTCAAACTGCCTTGCATATCTATGCAGTATGTCCTAAAATGATGGAACGAAATTCCTCGTTTTCCAGCCCATGTATTGAATTTTTTGAGACACGTCATGAATCATTATATATTCATATGAGTCTACTACATATTATTTTTACAAATAATGACGAATATTGAAAAAAAATCTAAAGCGTATAGAAACTTAGCAGGTAACATTTTTTGAGTTTATTTTCATGCGATTTAAAAGTATGGCGCATAAAATATAGTAAAACATTTTTAGTTTCGGAAGTCAGGTGAAATTTTTTGTTTATAAAAATTAAGAAGCAAACAAGTCAGAGCGATATGTTGGTACTTGTAGCAATAATTTGTTATTAGTTGTATCAAAACATTTTTAGTTTCGGAAGTCAGGTGAATTTTTTCGTTTAATAAAATGTAGTAAAACATTTTTAGTTTCGGAAGTCAGATGAAATTTTTTGTTTATAAAAATTAAGAAGTAAACAAGTCAGAGCGATGTTTGGCACTTGTAGTAATACTTTGTTATTAGTTGTATCAAAATAGTAACATATTTTTAGTTTCGGAAGTCAGGTGAAATTGACGCTCATTTATTTTTATTTGAAATAATTGATGTCTACGTAAATGAAAAACATTTTTTCTTCACCCGTTATTATTTATTCTCAGCTATAATTTTCCAAGTTTATGCGTATAGGTTAATCACCCTGTATGGTGTAAAAGTTTGAAGAAATCAGCCATCGTAGTTGTTCTCGGATCCTAACGTTATAAAACATCCTTCATCTTTCCTATATAAGCATACTGATAGACCTTTTTGTCCTAAACACTTGTAAAGCCATAATGGTAAATGTCTGCTAAATTCACCTCACCTTTTGACTTAAAAAAGTCAGCGCAACATTTCCTCTATGCGGGTTTAGCAATGTTATGAAGCTAATTTTACTTTATTCTAATTCTCTCTCTACGCACGAAATTAACTAAAGGCATTAAAGTTTGCTCGCTTTCCAAATTGTAAATAATGAGAATTCCGACCCCACTTGATATCATAACCCCAAATTGAGTTACTATTCTTCGGAAAGATTAAAGCGGTACGCTTTTAAGTTCCATGTAAACAAATATTTAATAACATATTAGTGGGAGTTCGTGAAGATTTCAGGATATTTTATAATTAATTTCAATTGATTTTAATTTTTGTAGATTAATATAACAACTTATACGTAGGTGTTTTCTATGGGCTATATTTAGTACACGAACAATATCGGTGTGTGTCAAAAAAAACGAAAGTTTAGTGAAGTTTGTAAATCTGACGCGCTATATTGCGTTTCCCGTTTTCTCACATATCTCTCGTTGTAATTCCACAGTTGCTGGCAAGAGAAGATTCAGTTATCGGCACGGTGATAATATAATTTGCTGGTGGTGCATTGTTTGCTGATACAGTTCCTATGCTTCACTTACAATGTTGCCAACATAACCGTATGAGGAGAACTGTTGTACTTTGTCTTTCCACTCCGCTTCACGAATTTTAATATTTTTTAAAAATCGGTTAATTAAATAAATTACGAATTTACTTACTTTGCATCACATTGTACAGTGAATTTTGTTTCTATTTCTTACTTATGTCTTAAAATATTCAAATACGGTTCATAATGATTAAAACACTTTGTCCATTTAACAAATGTTTTAAAAAATATGTACGCTTACCATAAAATATAGGCAACTACACATACATGATTCAAATTTTATTTGTGGTATAAACAGACCTTTATAATAAGCAATGAATTAATATCAGGGCAAGCAGTCATGTTCTCTTCTAGAATTTAGAAATGATGGATTGATTAAATTATAAAAATGATATGTATTTTCATACAATTTAACATTTTAAAAATAAATGAATAATCGGTAACATGAAGTAGGCCGTGAAAATGAAGAAATATCTTAATGTGTTCACTAGTAAAGTGTCTTTTCTCTTTAATTTTACATGCATTTTGTCATATTTCATAGAGAAAAGTTTACAGGGTGTTCCGATTGTGATTACGGGGAGAAAACGAAGAGATGTAATTGCCGCCTCTAAAAAAGAAACTGGAGAGACAGAATTGACTAGATATACTTGTCTTTGTTGGCTAAAACGTAGCTCGGTCTCTTTCCTACATATTATTTCTGCCTTTATCTGCTTCTCCTGTTATAATTAGTAAAATATTAGTTATTATAATAGTGTGACATACAGTATGCCCCAAAAGTATGGAATAAATTCAATAAAAACGAAACAATTATTTTTTGGGAAAAATCCTCAAACAGGTCGATTTTTAATTTAAAAAATACATATTTTAGCGTAAAATGCGATTTTCAAATGTCATTTGTTTTCGAGTAATGACGTCATCGATTTTTTTTTAAATGGCAACACCATATTTTTTTCCTTGATTCTGAAAGATCGTTTAATTCTCTATCAGACAGTACTTAAATTTTGCCCTCTTACATAGGAAAGTTTTCGAGTAAATGACGATTGAATGTTAGAAAACGTAAATTTTATCCATAAAAAAGTAACAATTCTGAGGTATGTAAAATAAAATATAATTGATTAAATTTTATACTTAAATTAAATGTTCGAATTGCCATCCACCAACTTCTTGACAATGCGCAAGTCTGTGAAGAAATTCTTCTTGCACATTATGAATGATTTCTAGGGTAACTCTGCGTATTTCGTCCCGAATGCGATTTTGAAGTTCTTCTAAATTACGTGGTTTATTAATGTACATTTTTGACTTCAAGTATCCCCATAAAAAATAGTCAAGAGGTGTAAGATCTGGCGATCTTGCAGGCCATTTTATCGGTCCGCGTCTGCCGATCCACCTCCCAGGAAAACAGTTGTCCAAAAAATCTCGTACAGGGCGCGCATAGTGCGGAGATGCACCGTCTTGCTGAAACCATATGGTATCGTCAGGAATGTCAGGGTCATTATTGTTAGGAAAAATTACTGCAAGGGCTGGAACAAGGTCATTTTCTAGAAACTCTAAATATCTTTGTTCTGTAAGGGTTCCTTCAAAGAAGAAAGGCCCTAGTATTCTGTTGTCAACTATTTCAGCCCACACATTTAATTTCTGAGGGTGTTGGGTATGTGCCTCTGCCATCCAATGAGGATTTTCCCGACTCCAATATCTGCAAGTTTGACGGTTTACTGTACCATTCAGACAAAATGTGGCCTCATCTGAAAAAAGTATTTGCCGGTGTAAATTTCTATTTCCTTGACATAAATCCATTAGAATTTCGCAAAAGTGTAAGCGGCGATCGGGATCATCTTCATTGACTTCCTGCACAAGTTGAATTTTGTAGGGATGATATTTTTCCTTCCTCAAGATACGTAGCACTGTGCTCTGACTAGTGTCATTGTTTAATGCAACCAATCGTGAAGAATTATGAGGATTATCCACCATACTTATCAAAATGTTCTGTTTCTGATTTTGATTAATGCTTGGACGTCCAGGTTTTGGAATATTTACAACATTGCCAGTTTCTCTAAATTTAGCCTCTACCTTACTGACTGTTGATTGGCTGATAGGGCGATCTGGATATTTTTCATTAAATAAATCACAAGCTTCCTGCTGAGTTCTCGTCATATTCCCGCATCCGATAAGAATTAAAATTTCAATTCTTTGAGTAACAGTTAAATGTGTCATAATACTTTAAATTGAATAATAATTTCTATGTCGCTTACAATACTTATTAGAAAGTCGGTGTGACAATGACACTTTGCAAAGATTTTCACCTACGTGATCCATAAAAGAACTATGGAATTCGAAAAACTAAACTTGATAACGTTTTTGCTTTATTTTAATTGATTTACGTTTTCTAACATTCAATCGTCATTTACTCGAAAACTTTCGTATGTAAGAGGGCAAAATTTTAGTACTGTCTGATAGAGAATTAAACGATCTTTCAGAATCAAGGAAAAAAATATGATGTTGCCATTTAAAAAAAATCGATGACGTCATTACTCGAAAACAAATTACATTTGAAAATCGCATTTTACGCTAAAATATGTATTTTTTAAATTAAAAATCGACCTGTTCGAGGATTTTTCCCAAAAAATAATTATTTCGTTTTTATTGAATTTATTCCATACTTTTGGCGCATACTGTATAAACATGTAATATACAGGGTGACAACGGAAAGTGGGAACAGGCTGTAACTTTTTTATGAGTTCTGACAAAAATTTGAAATTGGGTGGGTTTATATTAGATGGTGTCGTGAATTCTTTGAGGTCATTTCGGATTTCATGATCGTAAATTTATATTTTTAAATGGAACACCCTGTATTTTTTGACATTTTTGGAATCAGCGGATCATTTTACGTATGGTAGGATCAATTTTCTGACACGTTTTCTGGATGTAATTATTTTTTTTTAAATTTGAATACTTTTGTACATTTTTTTAGTTATTACCCCTAAATATTTCTATTTATTGTATTTCCTTAAAAACTCATTTTTTTCAAAAGTAAAGAGGGTGGACCCTATTGATTTTTTAATAAAGGATTTTTTTCTGAATTTTGTGGAACAACAATTTTTAAAATCCGTCAACATTTAAAAAATCAAAAATAATTTTGTAAGTTTAACCCCCTGTATGTTTTTAACAAAGCGTCGTAGATAAAAATTTTATATGAAAGACCACCACATTAACAAACATTAACAAGTGTCATTTTTTGTCACCATTTGTGTCATTGTCGTCATCTTTTAAAAGGAAGAAGGAGTAAAAAGTTATATTTACGGTAATCTTGATAAAGACTGCGCAATATTCGACTTTTTTTTAAGCTGATATAAAAGCTAAGCCCCGATTAAACCACCGGAAGCCTGTGCATCACAAGATGGACGTGAGTGTGTTAAACTAACGCTTAACCGACAAGGGAACGAACCGATACAAATAACAGTTAATCCATGCCTAACTTAAAGACAGTTTAATCCCTTTACGTGATGGGAATTTTGCTTTATTTGAGTATTTATTGCCTACCGCGTTTATTATTTCTTGAACACGAATTTATTACTTTCGGAAGATCGCAATACGTTATCTACTAATGTAGCTCAAACAAAAATCATGTGTTTTTTTTGTAATATAAATTTTGTTTAATTTTCAAACGTTGAAGATGAAATTACTTATGGGGCTCCCCCACATTTTAGTTTGACTGCTCGTTAAATGAAAGATTCGGTAATAACGTAACGCATCCTTGGCCACCCAGACCACCCGATATGAACCCTATCGATTATTTTTATTTGGAGACATCTCAAGATATTACGCCAACAAATTATAGCCAGTTGTGATATGATAACAGCTACTCCTGGAATTTTTCGGCTTATTTTTGATCCACCCTCGTATTACGTCAAATAGAAATGAACTGTCTTCGAGCTGAGTGTTATTTTACATAAAAGTTATGTTGCTGAAATGTTGAACAATTATTTTTTAATGCTGAGAGGTAAATAGTGAGCAACATCGAGGCACAATACGATTTTTCACACGTCTTTGTGATAAGATAGATGTGCCGGCGTTTTATGAAACAAGTTTCTCCTGTGAAGTGACAACAATCGGCCGCTAAGTTTTAGAGTTGAGTGGTGAAGTAGGCTTATTACAATGTGCGATATAGCTCGTCTACATGATGTATACATGTACCTCACAATGAACTACCTATTATTGCGGCGGCATTCATTCAAAATCTTGCGCGAAGCTTCCCTCCTGGCCTGTCGCCAGATAAATAGATAGCTGCTATACACACCCAAATACGGCCCATTCTGTGGCTTTTCTAAACACTTCACCTCGGTTCCCACTTTTCGCATCCTCCAGAATCTTTAACTTCCCTTTATAACTTCCAATTCCGTGCAATAATAAAATATCGTGTGCCACACCTCGCGTTTGCCACACTGCCATATTGTTATCGCTTTGAATATTTTATTCCTATTCATAGAGTGTGCTATCACCTCCCCAGATAACAAAATATTCTATTTCGTGGCACAGTCGCCGCCACTTGCATTCGCGATGCTGGATTTATGAGTTATTTACATTCGAATGGAGCTGTACAACTCTCAATTTATATTTATTCTAATATAGGTACGATACTATCAAACTCCTGTGAGGATACAAAAAATTTAAATAAAATTTGGAACACGATCTAAAGTATTACCTTTGGGAATTGACAGAAACGACTAATGACGTCATCAATTATATTTTTTCCAGAAACATGCCCAAATTATTTCCTGTTAAAAATCTCTCTTCTTTCTATAGTCTGTTTGGAAATGAAAGAGAGTAATAAAACCGGCCATGGGCGTGGTAATATTTCGTTTCAGGTAATTATCGGGTAACACTAATGTTAACGGGTAATGGGTGTACATTAGTATATTTTACTGGGTACATCATAGGGCAGGAGCCAGTGTATTGTGACAGATCAATCCAGTCTTAGAGCTGAATATACGAAGATGTGCTAGTGCAGTAGAGTAAAATTCGACTTGTGTTGAGTGACTATTGTGCCAGTGGATATAATATTGTTTGAGTAAAATGTCGAGCTTATCAGATTACGTACCTGCTAAACGCGTGAAAAGATGTGCGCTGTCTCAGAATGAGAAGATTATTATATTAAATGTATTTAATGCATTGAACCACCAAAATTCTACCAACAGTGTTGATGACATTATGGAAAAGTGTTCCAAAATGACAGGAATTGGAAAATCGACTATCTACAGACTTTTAAAGGAAACAAAAAATGAGCAAGATACTGTAAATCCCCCAAAATCATCTACAGGGAGGTCAAAAGTAGTTATAAATGATTTCTTCAAAAATGTCATTCCCAGAAAAGTACACTCATTTTATTTTAAAAAAGAAATACCAACGCTAAACAAAATTTTAAGTGAACTTTCAGAGTACAACGATTTGCCAAAAATCAGTAGAAGCAAATTATGGGCCGAGAGTTCAATTTTTGCTGGGAAAAGCAGAACAGGAAGTCAGTTCTTATCGATAAAGATGAAATTATTTGTTGGCGAAGATCCTACTTAAGGTCAATTAGAAAATTCCGTGACGAAGGTAGGAATATTTATTATCAACTTCAACGAGGGATATACTGTAACAAAAGTATGACAAGATAAAAATGTAAAAAGTTTTCGACAAACATTTTTGGATGGACTTTCAACAGGGTTCAAGGCACCTTCAGGTAAACAGCGAAGATTAATTGCGACACATATAGGTAGTGCCAGTGGTTTTGTAGATGGCGGTTTACTTTTATTTGAATCTAAAAATACAGGTGACTATCACGAAGACATGAACGCAGATGTTTCCGAAGAGTATTTTACATAGATGTTGGATCTTATTCCTCAGGGGTCTGTAATTGTCATGGATAATGCCAGTTACCATTTACGACAGACCGAGCGGACGCCTACGACTGCTTGGAGGAAAGCCGATATAATTCAATGGTTATCCGGAAAAAACATTTCTTTTGAAATAAATATGGTGAAAAAGGAACTTTTGACACTTGTCAATCTTAATAAAGATCAGAAAAAATATGTTATCGATGAAATGGCAACAAATCGCCAAATAACGGTACTACGGTTACCACCTTATCACTGTGAACTTACCCCAATCGAATTAGTCTGGGCGTAGGTAAAAAGAGATGTAGCTCGAAATAATACGACGTTTAAATTAAGTGACGTGAAAATTTTGTTAAAAAATTCCTTGGAACGAGTAATTGCAGATAACTGGCAAAGATGTATACATCATGTACAAAAAGAAGAGGAGAAAATGTGGGAACTCGATAATTTAATTGACCTATCGTTATCAATCTAGGAGACGAAGATAATTCATCAGAATATTCAGAGGATGAATTTTAATATACCTACTTTTTTATTTTCTTTATTGTACATTTATACAACACTACTTACTCACCATAATTTGAATTTTCAAAATACATATATTTTTGTGTGGAATAAAAGTCTATTCATTAAATTTAAATAAATATTTTGATAATAATATTGAATAATTTTATTTGAATTACTAAAAACCCTCTTAACCTGGTTATGATGCTCATGTTTTGAAATGCTGTTTTTATATTGTTTACTTATAATAGAAATGGACCGAGAAATTGAAGCGGCATAGACAAAGACGGATTGTCGGGGATTCAATTTTAGCTACCTGCTACAATTTAGTACGGTTCGATCACACAAAGTTTTTTAAAAAGTACGCCTCATCTATACCGATAATACATAATATAAAAATATTGAATATAAGCACCAGTACTACATTTATTTACGATTTGCATGCATAATAATACTCTGTTTCATTTATAAACAGACTATAATAAACTTTTTACTTCCCGTTTAAAAGTTATAAGCGATGTCCTAAAGAGTCTCAAAATAAGTATTACCTAAAAATCATATTAGCGATGGAAAGATCAAGTAGTCTTTGGAAAATAATTGAACCACTCGTGATTCAGATCTTGAAATTTCAGCTCGAACACGCTGTTACCATATCACAACCAGCTATAATTTGTCGACGTAAGTGCTCCTCTGATTCAATGTGAATCTTGTAAACAAATGTCTTGAGATGTCTCCAATCAAAATATTAATAGGATTCATATCGAGTGATCTGGGTGGCCAAGGTTCTTGAGTACCTCGTCCAATCACGTTGTTACCGAATCTTTTATTTAAATATCCACGAGCAGTCAATCTAAAATGTGAGGAAGTCCCGTCGTGCATTAGCCACATTCTTTGCCTTAGCGTATAGGGAACTTCAAGTAGTTCAGGTAAATCCTTTTCAAGAAAATGTCTGTAGAAGGCACCTGTTCTTGGTAAAAAGTAAGGCCCAACAAGAACATTTCCAATAATACCCACCCACACATTCAAAGAAAACTTGTGTTGAAATCAAGATTCCTTTATGGCATTAGGGTTTTCATCAGACCAAACCAGTTTGTTGTGGAAGCTCATTATAGCATTTAATTAAACTTAAACCAGCTTCTTCCAACTCAAGCGCTCTGACACTCGAAGGTCTTCCAGGATTTGGACCTTTCAGAAATGAGCCTGACTCCGAAAGACGTTGAAACGTTCTGAACATTCTTGGATTTGGAGTTGAATGATTTGGAAATCTACCTGGACAATGACTGTCCACCACCACCATCTTTACATAATAACCTAGATATGCTTGAACATCATATGACATGACCTCATCAATAGTATAATTTTATTGGATTGAATGAAACATACATTGTTGGCTAGATTTTTTAATCACATTTTGAATAATAGCCGTTTCATTGCTGGTTATATTCTATAACGTTAAATCTAAGCAATCCGAGAATCTATATCTTTTTGCGGTAGAAAGGCTCTATTAATATTGTGTTACTACACAAGTCGACGAAGTACGATTTAATCTCTTTAAGTTCGCGCTGGTTTTGGCTTATTTCCAGATAAGTCCGAATGGTCTCAAGTAAAAACAGTTTTTGTTAATATTTATTTCCTTTCGGTATTATGAAAACTGGGGCGGCATCTCATTTAAATAACGAAAATAGGAAAAGTTTTAACAGCGATTTTTGGTTTATCAGGTGCGCGGTATTGCAAATTTATTTGGGGCAACTTCGCCGAGCAAAAATGAATTTGTTGCTTTATTCATTTAAAAAAAAATGTTTACAACTATTTAGCGTTGGCTAAAGAATTTGTAACAATAAATGAGCAACGATAATTACATTATTTGTAGTTTAGATTAAGTAAGTCGTTCAATTTTATTGCTTTCATTGCGATTGTTGCAAGAATTTATCGGGGCATATCCTTTTTTTGTGCCTCTCTGAATCCACTGTAAGGTAGAGGTGACAATTCTAGACAGATAAAAGGAGCGAAGAACTCAAAGAAGAGAATTTTTTCGGAGCTTAGCCTGAATTAAAGTAGAAAATTAATTGCCTTTTAAATTTCTAGATAGAAGGGTCGACAGTGCTTGAAGAAGTAACGTTTATTTATTTTTTTTAACTTAAATTAAAAAAACTGAAATCACTGAGTTGCGTACAATTAAATTTTTACGTGTTTTGTTATTTTTTTGCCAGACAAAAGTTCTTCCAGATATTTTTTACTGTGTATTTTAAGCTAATATGTATCAAATATCCTACAATTCCTATCAATGAAGTCATATGTATGCTCTCTGATATCAAACATCTAGATGTGCTAATGAACAATTCCACAGACAAAGCTTTATTCAATAATTATCTAAAAAAATAATCTAGCTAAATTTACTAACCTGATTTAATGAAAACACTCTGTAAATATGTAAGTTCACTCTTGAAAATGTGGGAACTCGAAAATTCAACCACAATAGATTGCTTCTTCAGGTGGCCTCCTTTAAGTTGATTCAAATATCTGACTATAAAAATTATTATACCAATAAATTAAAATTATTTGATATTAAATATCGACAATGTCAAAAGTGATAAATCTGTCAATGAATTTAAACATCATAACGACCTACTTCATTAATAACAAAATTTTACTCTTTATGTAATCGTTTTTTATATATTTTTAGGTATTAACAATATTATAATTAGAGCGCGGAAAAGTATTCCTGCTAACAGGACCGTATTTAGGGGGAAAAGAAATTGTGAATTCAATATAGTTGAAAAGGCTTTATTTTATATAATTAACATCAATTCTACAAAATAAAAAACAACTAAAAACAATAGGAATATCTATCATAAAAATAAGAAATCATAGAGGAACATCTGTACTAGAACTTTTGTATCTGAAATTAATTATAACATGTTTTTCTAAATTGGACATTGTAAAACTCTGTCTTCTGTCACTTAATAAATGTTTATATAAAAAGAAACTCCTCTCTACGTCTGTGGATGTTACAGGACAATATTGGAATAAAGGTGCTACGTCCTTGTATACTCCAGTAATATCGCCACTATCCAAAATTTGAACTATATCTTTTAGTTTTGATAAATCGGGATTTTTTTGTAGGGCAGTTCTAAATTTTTGTTCAATTCGAAATCCTTGTGTATGTTACAAATTTTCTATTGAGAATTCTACATTTTCCAATATTTGTAGAGATCTACTGAGGGGCAAATTAGCGGTTTCAAGGTTGTTTATGGCGTCGTGCAAAACTGTAAAATTTTGTTTTAAAAACAGAAGATTTTCTTTGAGAGTAGGATTTTGGGCACTTCTAATATGAATCGAGTCATCGGGATCAAATTCTTGAACTACTTCTGAAAGTATATCTATATATGATGTATAATAAAATGCCGCTTCTAGCCAAGTGTTCCATCTGGTTATAACAGGTTCTGGAGGTAATGGTACTTGTGGATATTTTTTATGTAAAGATAATACTCTTGTTGGAGCTTTAAGAAACTTTTTTACAGAAGATATCAATTGGTTTACTTCGGGAAAGAGCTTTCGTACTTCTTGTGTGACTCTATTAAGTCCATGGGCTACGCAAGTAATGTGATATAAATTGGGATACACTTCTTTTAGACACTGGCCTGCTTTTACCATGTATGACGCCGCATCTGTTAGAAATACTAGAAATTTATTCTTGTTGCTTTCATACTGTTCCCTCCAAAGAAATTTAAGAGAATTGTTCACAACATTTACAATATGGGCGTGATCTGTCCATTCAAGTTCTTTTGTGCACAATAAATAAGCCTGCGTAGTTTCTCCATTTAAAATTCCCACAACAAAAGTCACTATATAACGTCCACAAATATCCATTGTTTCATCCACCGTCACCCATATATAATTGTTGTCAACAGCTTCCCGTATCTCCTTTACTACATTTTCATATACCATATCAAGGTAATTTTTTCTTAAGGTTGATTCTGATGGAATTTCTTGATGAATCCATTCTGCTAAAAACCGCTGAAGATTATAATCTTCTAATTTCCTTAATGGTATGTTGCTTGATACAAATGCCTTAGTAAATTCATACTTCCACTTATCTAAACTTGATGTTCCACTTCGAGCTACAGCATGAAGTTTGGTTTGAATATGTTTCTTTATATCATTTTTGCAGTTAGGGCGAAATTCTCTTTTACAGAACACGCACTTTACAAAGTCGTCACGAATTATAATAAAACTGTTAGGTTCACTTTCAATCCACGATTGCAATAAACTTCTTCGAGTGCTCTTCTCTTTGGGCATTTTGGCATCGGCACGTAGGTACTTCTCCGCATTTCAAACTATAAAACTGGGTTTCAGCTCAATCGGCAATTTGATTATATATTATTCCAAACCGAATCCTCTAGAAACCTCGGGAAAATTCTCAATAATTTTAGATAAATGGAGATTTTGGTTTAATCGATATTTTATTCACCGGTCGAATCACCGGTTAACAACAGTGCATCTTTGTTTAACTCATAAAAAATGATAAGGACAACGACAAACCGGTGGATCCACCGACGGTATTCGTCATCGGTAACGCCTACTGTGTGAGACGAAAGAGGGGCATGGCACTGGGTTGGTTCGCGACGCGTGCTGTTATCCCCACTCCCACAGCCGTCTGTACCTCCGTGAGCAGTGGAGACTGAAGAGTGGATGGTACCTACAATAAATTAAATACGCAGCCAGTGTCAGACTGATGCACTATGCAGCGACTCTAGCATTACGCACTAGCCAGTCGACCTTCAACCTTCGTTTGATGCGTGTAAACTATAATAACTTTAAGTTCATTTTGACCCTCGTTGTGACTAATAAATAGTGACTGTAACACGCGATTGTGATTTTAAATTATCTGTCTGCGTGTAACAAACCCGTTTAAAAAATAGGTAACAATACTAATCACAATTTACTTTATTGCGCGTGAATAAACATTACTAAATTCAAAAGTTCATATACTCATAGTAACATATTGTAACAAAAATGTACTGAAAATATATTACAACAGTCAAATCTGTCTGGTCACCCCTAAGTGCGGTCCTGTTAGCAGGAATACTTTCCGCGCTCTATATAATATGAGTAGAGTGTTTTTATTAAATCAGGTTAGCAAATTTAGCTTTAGATTATTTTTTTAGATAATTATTGAATAGAGCTTTGTCTATGGAATTGTTCATTAGCATACCTAGATGTTTTGTATCAGAGAGCATACATGACTTCATTGATAGGAATTGTAGGAGATTTGATATATATTAGCTTAAAATACTTTTCTAATCAAGTAAAAAATGTTACAAAAGCTGATAATAAAGAATATATGGGTCGATATTGTGGGTGTAATTCAACGCTGGTAAAAATATATAAAAAATCTTCCAGATACTTTCGAACTTCGTTATTTTAAACGGGAGACCCTGTATAGTTTTTGCTGTATTGTAAGGATGTTTAAGATAATACAAACAATTTTTTTTTATTATTATTATATTAAAAATTAAATTTAAGTGTGTAAGAGTGCTCAACTTAGTAGTAGTTTCGAAAGGTCACTCGAAACATGGGCGAAATAAGGCCGACAAAGCGGAAGCACATATAATTAAATTTTCGTTCACCATACCTCGACTAAGTGAATTTATGAGGTGAGCTCAGAGGCGTTTTCATGGAAACTGAAAGTGTAATTACCGGAAAATCCATTCAGGAATGATGCCCTATAGGTTTTTTAATCAAACTTCACCGTTGGGTGAAAAAGATTAACAAAACTATCCGTCTGTATAGCTAAAAAGCCACACGGTTGGATTCGGGTAGTAAGTTGGACACTGAAATTTATCGGCACTAATCTGAGCGGAATATTTATTGGTTTCTGTTCCACTTCAGGCACATTTTCCACGGTTTTTGTTGCTAAATGGTATCTCACAGTATAGTAAATGCATGTATTTCACAAAAAACTGCTTATTGTAAATTATCAGCACATTCACTAGTGACAGTTAATATTTATGTACGTTTTTATAACAAAATGTTGCATTTTCAATGCAACCATGGCATGTATTTTTGTAATTTTCAATACAGTTTTATATAAAATTACATAACTTAATATTTACACCTCCTGTTTGAACTAAACCTTGTTCTGTATACATACAATCGTTATTCTCTATTATTTAACTTGAGTGCTTATAGTTTCTAATATTTTTATGTCTATTTCGTCATGCTTAAATATCTCAGTTAAAACAAAATTGAAGTCATCTGATATAAATGCATATAAATATGCACATTCAAAAGTGCACATTATCTAAAATGTGCACATTGTTTAAAGTGTGCACATTGTATAAAATGTGCACATTATCTAAAATGTGCACATTATAAAATGTACGTTATCTAAAATATACACATTCAAAAGTGCACATTATCTAAAATATGCACATTTTAGAAAATATACATTCAAAAGTGCACATTATCTAAAATGTGCACATTCTCCAAAATATGCACATTGTTTAAAGTGTGCGCATTGTATAAAATGTGCACATTGTCTAAAAGCGCAAATTAAAAAATGTACCTACGTTATCTAACATATACACATTCAAAAGTGCACAATATCTAAAATATGCACATTTTAGAAAATATACATTCAAAAGTGCACGTTATCTAAAATGTGCACATTCTTCAAAATATGCACATTGTCTAAAATGTACACATTTTAAAAAATATAAACACTCAAAAGTGAACATTTTAGAAGATGTGCACATTGTCTAAAATGTCTGTTAACTAAAATGTGCACATTCTTCAAAATATGCACATTGATTAAAATGTGCACATTCTCTGAAATGAGCACATTTTAGATGAGCACATTTCAGAAGATGTGCGCATTTAGATTATGTGCACATTTTAAAAGATGTGCACACAGTCTAATTTTAAATCGCCTAAACTTAAGATTCATTAAATCTTCGATTTAATCTAAAGTGAATAAGTCGTATCGCAAAAATGGTAAAAATGTCATCGGCAAGCTCATCTAAGTACGTGCGTGGTTATGCGGACGTATTAGAAATCTTCCCTTGGAATTTCTACCTATCACCCCATTGTTTTACATGGTCTGTAATTATGTGCCGTGTGTAATTGTATACTGCTCGCCGGACTGTGCTTCCCAACGACTTAATCGACCTAATGAACACGGCTGTCGAATGGAACAGCGAACAAATCGTTTAATTATGGCATAGTCCAACGGATGCGGTCTGGCCGACATTCCTGCTCTTCCTATAGTCCTGCTGCCTCCTGCTGCTGCTGCCGCGTCACCCCACCTCACGTTACCAGACCTGCGACTGCATCAGAACGTGAGCGGACAGAAATCAGGGTCTACAGGGTGGGAATAATCAATGGGACGTGAAAGTATTTGATCACCGTTCAATGTAAAAAAACGCTATAGGCCGTCTCACACAGCTAAAATTTAAGGTCGTCTTATATGAGAAGCTGTTGTCGAGTGTTATTTTCATGCAGTACAGGTTGTTTGACTGTTCTCCAGTGAATACAAGACATCCTTTTTGCGCTATATTACGGAGTTATACGCAAGCTTGTTTTTTTATTTAATATTTTATTGTTTTTAGTTCATTGTTCCTTTATTACTACTTTTTTTGTAGTATGTACTTGATTAAGCTGTAAACCATTTTTCTCCATTATTCTTCGACATAATGGCTTCATTTTTTAACTGTAGACATGTTTAATAATTATCTATTTCATTATTAATTTCAAATTTCGGATAAAAATTATAATAATATGTTCGAACAGAGCTCGACTTGTTTTACTTATAAGCGGAAATTCGACCACGAGCAAGATAGATACATTTTTTAATGATTTTAAAATGTGCACATTCAAAAATGTATGTTATTTAAAATGTACACAATATTCTAAATATGCACATTCTCCAAAATATGCACATTGTCTAAAATGTATACATTGTTTTAAATATGCACATTTTAGAAACTGTACACATTCAAAAGTGAGCATTATCTATAATGTGCACATTCTCCAAAATATGCACATTGTCTAAAATGTGCACATTCAAAAATGTATGTTCTATAAAATGTGCACATTTTCTAAGATGTGCAGGTTGTCTAAAATGTACACATTATTCTAAATATACACATTGTTTCCCAAAGACATCCTTCCAACCGTTTACCAGGGCGGGGGGCAAAACTTTATCGTACGTGAAGAGTGCAAAAACAGATTTTATTATTGTCACGAGCATCAGTAAGTATATTTCGAACATTTACTCCATTAAATCAGTATTATTATTATTATTATTATTATTAAGAAAAAAATTAAATAATACGTATTGTTAAATATTTTATTCAGTGTAATGAGACTCTGAGAGGTTTTTCTTAATTTTTGAACGATCTGTCAAGGTTTGACAGGTATTGTGTCATATCATCTCACTCAGAATTTATCTTAGATCCGATATCTGTAACAAAGATATTAATGTTCCATTTAAAATAAGAGAGGTGACGTAATTTCCGGGAAAATCGAAAGTACCACAAAAATGTGCAAGACTTTATTGCCGCACTGTATACAAACGTGACTGAGGAAAAATGGCCTGCAAGTTTCCAGTAATTTCTTCGTACTCAGTTCACTTTTTCCTTTATCATTTCGTATATTTAGACGTTATTTTCAACCTGTCATTAGGGTATAGGTTAAATAAAATAAAGAGAAATTTAAAAAAGAAATTGGTAAAAATCGTTTGTGGCAAACGTTCAAAGGTTTTTCTGCAGTATTATTGGCTAATAATTTACAGCATTGTTCAACACATTCCATACCATTGTATAGTACTTTTAATTTTCATGAAGTGGTTTTTAACAATATTTTGTGCTAGATCGGCAGGGTATTTTCATTCAATTGCGAATTAATAAAATTATTAAAGTCATACAAAACTGTGTTATCTTTGTTATATTTGAAAATCCTTTGCAATAAAAATACGCTCTCAGTCTGCAACAACACCGTCTGTGTATTGGCAAGTCCGAATTTGGATTTTTTTCCTTTTGATGTGGCAATTTTTTCGGTTTTACGGACTGCCGTGTAAAACTAGCGGCGGTAAATTGGAAGTCCTGCGGTTAAACAAATTCAACTTCAAAGGAACTAAGGTACAGTGAACCGTGAAAATAATTTATGGCCGATTCGAATATTTTGTCTGCTGACACATTTCGTAAATTGGTATCAATTGAACAGGCCAGGTCCGTTTTATGTGCCGGTTAACCTTTGCCCTTTGATTGCAAATATTTTCGTTAACCGTTCAATTAATTTAATTCGTTATTTCACTTACAATTAAATTAACGGTATTGTTCTAAGACTGAATTTATTATTTGGTCGAAAGATTACTTGTATTGCTCTAAGATTGAATTATTTATTTGCTCAGTGCACTACACACAACGTCAAAAGTTTTGGACCCCCCCCCCCTCATTCTTGTTAAAGAAATATTTTCAATGGGATTCATGTCAGGAGAGTTGGCCGGCCAATCTAATATATTGATATGTCCTGCTTCGAGTTTCTCTTGAATTCTTCTTGTGCGATGTGGTCGAGCGTTGTCGTCCATAAACACAAAATTTTCACCTAATTCATTACGTAGGGGGTAGAGAGATAATGGGCGTAATAACTTGTTCGATGTAAATTTGACTGGTCATATTCTGTGGTATGCGCATTAATGGGGTGCGGTTGAACATTATTCCACCCCAAAACATTACGATACCCCCTTCATACGGAGCAATTTCACGGGGAAAATAAAGTAGTTGTTGACGACCTGGTTCTCTCCAGACTCTTTGTCGATTGTCATAAGTAACCAGCTCAATTCTGGTTTCGTCTGTAAATAAAATCCACCGCCACTGGCGTAAAAGCCAACCCCTATGCTCTCGCGTCCACTGGAGACGGGCAGCACAATGCCTTGGAAGTATAGTGGGGACCCGTAATGGTCTTCCACCACATAAATTTGCGTTGTGGAGTTGTCTTCCAATAGTAGGTGTCGATATAACACGGCGAAAGAAGAGCTGAAGCTGAAGATGTACGGTGTTTTCGGGCATATTGCACCAAATACCGATCCTCCCTTTTATTAGATACCTGAGGACGTCCACTACGTGGTCTGTTTTTCTACTGTATCAAATTCTTCATATCTGTGTGCTATTCGTACAACAGATGATCTAGGAATGCTCAACATGTTCGATATCTGATGATTAGAATGTCCGTAAAGCAGTCATTCTTGCTCGAGTAAACGCAGAAATGTCACACTCTGGAAATATAATGTACAAAAATTCAAAGGAATACTTGGCTGAATACACAGCCAAACTGACCAGATTTGTGAAACCATTGGTAATAAAGTAAAGGTACATGGTCTGCAATTTTTTATTGTCTTTTTTGTTCCCTAAGTACATGTCCTTTTTTACCACATTAAGAAAAACCATTAGGTTTAATAGAATCATTTTATATACAGGGGGTCCAAGACTTTTGACGTTGTGTATATATTAGTTTCCTAGGCAGTAGTGTACGAATATTTAATCTAGATTTAATTGCAAAATTACAAGGACTTAATTTCAGTAACAACTTCGCTTGATTTATTATCATTCACTTGGGGAGAATATAAAAAAGATAAAAAATAATGGCAACATTAATCAGACTAAGTAGCTTTGCAAAGTCCAACTATTAACTGTTTCTGAAATGTCTGTGTATTTAAGATAGCTGAATTGTTAAATGGACAAACTTGATATAGATTAGAGGTTATATGGCTCATAAAACGGGTATTTTGTACCATAAAATTATCGTACGGTATATGCAAGGAGCAAAGACTACAAAATTTGAATTTCTTAGATCATGTAGCGGAAACTGTAGTGAATGTTACGCATTTCGATTCAGCTCAGATCAGTTGAGCATTTATTACCATTCTTTCTTCCCCTTGTTAAAACATTAATTAATTATTATTATTAGTTAATCTGCTGTCCTGTTTCATGTTACTCGAAGGAAAATTTGTCGACATTTTTATTATTGCTTTACGTTTTGTGTTGCAGATTGGCATAGAAATAGGGGAGGAAAGAAGGATCTCAGCTTATTTGTAATTTGAGTGATTTATTTACACCTCTGAAATCTCAGTTAACCTCATTTCAGTAAATCACATTCTGAGATGAGATGTGGGGTAAAAAAACACTCCTATTGTGCGAGCTTTTTTGTATTATGAACCTAGACCCGAAATATGGGCTTGTAATCAACTGAATTATGTATATACAGGGTGTTTCGGAACTTATCTAAAAAAATTGGGAATAGGTGCGTCATGAAAAATGATGTCAATATCGCAAAACAAATATTTGTAAAATCCTTGTAGTTAGCTGAGCTACTCTATTCTCTAGCCAGGCGATTTCAAATATCCGATTACTTACCGTATTAACTTTTTTGTGATGCAGGTATTTACATTAGTTTTTCAAATATCAAAAGTGGCTTACGTATAGCAACTTGATGGGTATGGTTTTAATTTATGGCGATGGGAAAATGCTTTAGCAGAACAATTTCCCGGTTAACACGTGCCAAATGCAGCTACTTTTACCGCGGTGTGCAGTTTTTTTTTTTAGGTCAGTTCTGAAGCACTCTATATAGGGTGTTACAGGTTAGAGGTTTGAGTATCATAATTTTAATAGGCGACAGTATGCATCAAAATAAACAAAAATGCGTTATACAGGGCGTCCCTGAAAGGTTGGAACAGCGTTTCGCCACATACAGTATAGCTGAAAATAAGTCGATTTAACTAAACTAACTTAGTCCAAAAGTTGATAATCACGACGCTAGAGGGTGTCAAAGGTTAAAAAATAAATCGGGTTTTCTTTAATAACTGTCGACTGTTTCACGTTACTTTCAAGAAATTTATCCGGGGGTTTCTTGGGATGGCAAATTCAATTTTGGTACATCGTCTAGAGTGCCACCGGCGACGTCTTCGAACCATTTAGACCGTTACAACTTTTTTGTTCCACCCTGTGTATTATTTTTACCTTATTGAAGTCGCTTGGAGCAACGGTTTCCGAGAAAAACATATCTAAATCTATTGTTTGCAGTGATCTTAATACTAAAAAAAGTAATAAATAAACGCAAACATAAATAATTAAAGTAAATGCTCGAAATGGCCACCACTTTCTTGTATGCAGAGATTTATTCTTCGTACAAAGTCTATTTGTACTCTGCGTAGCATGTCTTTATTTGTAGACAGAATAGACCTTGTTCTTAAGTGTTCCCCACAAAAATGTATAATAGAATCAAATCTATTGTTCTACCAAATAATTACAGAGAGCTAATTGCTATTCCTTCAAGAAAATTTACTAGTGTTGCTTGAGGATAAATGAATAATTTTGATTTTTTTAGATAAATAATAAGTCATCAGCTTTAGATGTGTTTTTCTCAGAAACCGTTGCTCCAAGCGACTTAGGTCGAAAGTTATTAAATAAAACGCGATTTATTTTTTAACATTTGACACCCTGTAGCTCCGTAATTATCAACTTTTGGATTAAGGAAAGTTTAGTTAAATCGACTTATTTTCAGCTATACTTTATGTGACGAAACGCTGTCCCAACTTTTTAGGGACACCCTGTATATTAAGGGTCCTAAAGAGAGAAAAAAATGATCAAATTATCTCAACTTAGGAATCATAAAATGCAATGCTTATTATTCCTATGAATTTCTTTATTTTTATTAAAATAATTGTATTCTTAACCAGTAAAATTCAAGGTTTTCTCGTTAATAAAATATAGCAGAAATAGTAGTATGCGTCTTATATTTATGTGCATGTTTTTGATGGTAAAATTAGTGTTTTAATGTGTGTTGTATCCGTTATTTATTTATTTTTTTTTTGGACCGAAATACTAATTAAAAATGATGTAGTAGTAGGATCGGGAAAACAAATGCATTTAAATAAAATGCAAATTAGTGGGAAAATTTCTATAATAGCAGAAATGTGGTATTTGACATTAACCCAAAGTATTGCGGTTTGCCGTGGGCGGTAGCAGCATATTTGGAATTTAAATAAATACAACCCAGATAGGTCTTATAAAAGAGCATCAAATCTAGGGGTGCGCCAGCTATATCTGTTAGAAAGGGTCAGGGATGGCTTAGCCTGGGAAAATAGAAGCATTATCTTTGTTATTACTTCTGAAGGTTTTGTTTTTTTATTCCTCTTCAATTCTAAAATAAAAATTGCGTTAAGATCGAGTTCGGAATATAATTGGACTTAAGCTAAATTCATGCCATATTCTTAATCATGCCTGACTGTAATTTTATTTATTTTTTATGACAGTGTAAGCTCGACTAACCTAAATTAGATTGCACAACAAAAGTTTATGTTTTTTTTTAATCCAGGTGACCTATGACGAGATCGAGAGTGATTTATTATTACTTTTAAGTAGTCAATTTTGTACTCCGTCTCTGCCGTCCTTAAAGTGTCCATCACGTTCATTTGAGGATTTAATGAAAAATATAAAACGAGAATTACCAGCCTGCTCTGTATCTCCTAAAGGGTTTCCGAACGTCGAGCTGGGACCATCTGCTTGGGGGTATCTTGACAGCAGTTAGTTGTACTCGGCGCGTTGGAACCTCGCGGACTTAGATCAAGACTAGTGGAGCTTCGACGTTTCTTGAGTCGTGAATAAAACATCCCACAAGGATTGTTGGCGGTGCAGCACGCTATGCCATATGCTGTATCTGGAGTACATCGGATACATTATTAATTTGTTGTCGCCTAGATATTCCATAAAATGAATTCGATTCGGTGACTGGCTTTAATAATTCTCTCTTTCTACCTGAGCAACGCTTAAATCGTCCCACTTGAAACATTCAAGTGATCTGATAAAAATGTATTGGTCTGTGTTATCTTTGTACAGGGTATGTTAACTGTAACTGCCTCTTTTAAGTTGTCATGGAGACAAATGCATAAACACTCTATACTTATTATGGATATTTGCAGTTTTTGACTTTTTTCTGTTTTCCAGTCTTAAAATTCATATTTTCCAGATACAGGATGTGAAGGTATGAACAAAATATGTATTTTCCAAATAGTAAGATCTACTTCATTGACACTTTGCACATCCTAATAAATTTTTAACTAGACTGCATGTTGCAAGTATGACAGTATTTTTGTTTCTGATTTTAACACCCTGTATATTGAAAACAAAACGGTTGAGGAGCTTTGTATTAACTTTTTGTCTTGAAATTAATCAAGGAGGCATTTGTAAAGTTTGTGCATATACTTAAATAAAATCCTGTATGTTTCGTAAAATACAGAGTGGTTCAGAAGTTATCTAAAAAAATTTGTGTTAGTTTGTAGAAACTGGATAAGACGGGTAAGATATCTCAAACTATTTTACTAATTAAATCCACAAATTAATTATATTCATAATTAATAACAATAGCGGCAAAAGCAGTTGAATTTGTTGCAATAGGTGTATGTAGTTTATTTCTTTCAAGTTTTTATGTGGTCGCCGATTATACGTCTTATCAGGTTTTACAGTGAACCAGTGCCGTGCGGAAATGTATTTTTTAATCATTTTTGATTTGTAAGAGCCCCTGTACATTCATTCATTTTTAGATAAGTTCTGAATATGCAACCCACACAGACGAGACGGTAAATTTAAATTGTGTATATACAGTATGCGCCAAAAGTATGGAATAAATTCAATAAAAACGAAACAATTATTTTTTGAGAAAAATCCTCGAACGGGTCGATTTTTAATTTAAAAAATACACATTTTAGCGTAAAATGCGGTTTTCAAATGTCATTTGTTTTCGAGTAATGACGTCATCGATTTTTTTTTAAATGGCAACACCATATTTTTTTCCTTGATTCTGAAAGATCGTTTAATTCTCTATCAGACAGTACTAAAATTTTGCCTTCTTACATAGGAAAGTTTTCGAGTAAATGACGATTGAATGTTAGAAAACGTAAATCAATTAAAATAAAGCAAAAACGTTATCAAGTTTAGTTTTTCGAACTCCATAGTTCTTTTATGGATCACGTAGGTGAAAATCTTTGCAAAGTGTCATTGTCACACCGACTTTCTAATAAGTATTGTACGCGACATAGAAATTATTATTCAATTTAAAGTATTATGGCGCATTTAACTGTTACTCAAAGAATTGAAATTTTAATTCTTATCGGATGCGGGAATATGACTAGAACTCAGCAGGAAGTTTGCGATTTATTTAATGAAAAATATCCAGATCGCCCTATCAGCCAATCAACAGTCAGTAAGGTAGAGTCCAAACATTAATGAAAATCAGAAACAGAACATTTTGATAAGTATGGTGGATAATCCTCATAATTCTTCACGATTGGTTGCATTAAACAATGACACTAGTCAGAGCACAGTGCTCTACGTATCTTAAGGAAGGAAAAATATCATCCCTACAAAATTCAACTTGTGTAGGAACTCAGTGAAGATGATCCCGATCGCCGCTTACACTTTTGCGAAGTTCTAATGGATTTATGTCAAGGAAATAGAAATTTACACCGGCAAATACTTTTTTCAGATGAGGCCACATTTTGTCTGAATGGTACAGTAAACCGTCAAACTTGCAGATATTGGAGTCGGGAAAATCCTCATTGGATGGCAGAGGCACATACACAACACCCTCAGAAATTAAATGTGTGGGCTGGAATAGTTGACGACAGAATAGTAGGGCCTTTCTTCTTTGAAGGAACCCTTACAGGACAAAGATATTTAGAGTTTCTAGAAAATGACCTTGTTCCAGCCCTTGCAGTAATTTTTTCTAATGATAATGACCCTGACATTCCTGACGATACCATATGGTTTCAGAAAGACGGTACACCTCCGCACTATGCGCGCCCTGTACGAGACAACTGTTGGACAACTGTTTTCCTGGTCCTGGCCAAGTCAAAAGTGTACATTAATAAACCACGTAATTTAGAAGAACTTCAAAATCGCATTCGGGACGAAATATGCAGAGTTACCCCAGAAATCATTCATAATGTGCAAGAAGAATTTCTTCACAGACTTGCGCATTGTCAAGAAGTTGGTGGATGGCAATTCGAACATTTAATTTAAGTATAAAATTTAATCAATTGTATTTTATTTTGCATACCTCAGAATTGTTACTTTTTTATGGATAAAATTTACGTTTTCTAACATTCAATCGTCATTTACTCGAAAACTTTCCCATGTAAGAGGGTAAAATTTTAGTACTATCTGATAGAGAATTAAACGATCTTTCAGAATCAAGGAAAAAAATATGGTGTTGCCATTTAAAAAAAAATCGATGACGTCATTACTCGAAAACAAATGACATTTGAAAATCGCATTTTACGCTAAAATATGTATTTTTTAAATTAAAAATCGACCTGTTCGAGGATTTTTCCCAAAAAATAATTGTTTCGTTTTTATTGAATTTATTCCATACTTTTGGCGCATACTGTACGTCGTAGGCTTATTGTAAAATCAGGCATAGTGTAATATGCCTAGGCTTTTTTATATGACTGGGCCTTTTGTTTTATTGTCTAAGCATATTATGCCTGCGGCATATACAGTAGTTTCTGTTTTTCCTGTCCATTATAAAATTCTTTGACTTTTCCCTGATTTCATGGTGTTCTATATTGATCAGTTATTAATCAGTAACAAAACTGTTACTGTTTGTACAGCGAAATTGGTCATTTCAACTATAAATTACAAATTGGGCATTTATAGGTACGTTTTTTGATTGCAAAATGAAATACAGATAATTAATTCATGAAAACTTCATTAAAATAGGATTTGAAGTTACGTCACATCATTTGAGGGTTGTATAAACGTGTATTGATTTATTGTAATTCTGTTCACTGAGCCCCATTCCGAATTTGACCTTTCCAGATAGCAATTATGTTTCGCGTTATCCCTAATTTACAGCAAATCACACGTTTGTTTTCTCTACCTAGATTAACTTTGTTAATTAAGATCTTCTTCAGAATCGAAAACTTGCCGACTTCCTCCATTTCACATAGTTTGTTGCTTCTGCCTTCAAGCATATCTGTAAAAAAACTCGCACTATGAGCATAATTCCTTTGTGGATGAAAGCGCAGGTCTAACTCCTAGCTGCACACACCATTTTTAGTTCCTTAATAAATTTATTTATTATTAGTGGACTGTATTAAAGCTGTTTAAATCTGATTACTTAGGATTAAAGTAGGTAGTTGTTAGTTGTGTGCGTAAATAAATGTTCGGTGCTTCCGTTTGGGTGTTGAAATTCTTTTAATTTTGCTTGAAAAAAATGGGTGCAATCTAAACATTCAATCTAATCCAGTTTCCGCTTTGCCTTAGAAAGTTGTTACTTTTGCTTTTCCTATTTGGAATTTTGGGTTGGGCACATTGGCATCAGTATTTGCGAGCGATCCAAGCTTTGATGTATCAGAGTATTGATTTATTTATTTACATACATATTTTTCCCGTGAGTTGTTCTCCCATGGGTGATATATGCGTTTCCGATAAAAGCGTCTTGGCATGTTTGCATTATGACGGTGGTGGCATGGTCTGGCTTAGCGAAACTTTTTTAACTTAGATAATACCTGCTGCGATTTTATTTGCATACATCAGGTATCCGTTGTTTTATAAGTAATGGCTGTAACGCAGCTTAAAAGAGGGACCAGGGAGGTAACCCTTTGACTCGATTATTTCAACTTTGTTTGATTCAGTTTTCTGCACCAAAGTTTAAAGGGAATTTTATTCTTTGATTATGAAATTTATGAATCTAATTAAAAGTCGACGAACTGTTTTCCCCAACACTTTGTAATTTCGTTTACTTTGTATTAGTAAAGATTCATGTAAAAAAACGGAAGCATATAATAGTAAAACTCGAAAGTGATATCGGTTTGTCCGGGTCTCATTTATTTTCCGAAATATATATGTGTTCGAATTGATCTATAATAATTTTTTTCTGAATTTTCAGTAGCCAATTAAACATTTTTTTTAACTATTCAAAAGTGTAGTGAAAATTAAATAAAAAGCAAATTATCTAAGGAATTGTCAAAGTAATCGAAAATGTCTTTTCTGAACATTGTGTAATAGTAAATCGGATGCCAGAATCTCAAAATTGATATCGGTTTGTTCGGATGTCATTTACTTTCCGAGATATTCGTGAAAATTTATCGATAGAAATCATAAATCTACAGAATCTGTTTCAGTCGATGAGACATGTAAAATACGATTGCATTATCGAAATCTGCGTGTCCGAATTGGTCTAGGAGAATTTGTTCAGAATTTTCAGCAGCCAAATAAAAATATCCACTTTTCTAACTATTCAAAACTGTAGTGAAAATTAAATAAAAAGTAAATTATCTAAAAAATCAACAAAGTAATCGAAATTATATTTTCTGAACATTGTGTAATAGTAAATCGGATGCGAAAATCTCGAAATTGCTATCGGTTTGTTCGGATCTCATTTACTTTCCGAGATATTCGTGAAAATTGATCTATAGAAATCATAGATCTACAGAATCTGCTTCAGTCGATGAGGCATGTAAAATACGGAGAATTTTTTCAGAATTTTTTAGCAGGCAAATAAAAATGTTCACTTTTCTGACTATTCAGAAGTGTAGTGAAAATTAAATAAAAAGCAAATTATCTAAAAAATCAACAAAGTAATCGAAATTATATTTTCTGAACATTGTGTAATAGTAAATCGGATGCGAAATCGGTTTGTTCCGATCTCATTTACTTTCCAAGATATTCGTGAAAATTGATCGATAGAAATCATAGATCTACAGAATCTGCTTCAGTCGATGAGGCATGTAAAATACGATTGCATTATCGAAATCTGCGTGTTCGAATTGGTCTAGCAGAATTTTTTCAGAATTTTTTAGCAAGCAAATAAAAATGTTCACTATTCAAAAGTGTAGTGAAAATTAAATAAAAAGTAAATTATCTAAAAAATCAACAAAGTAATCGAAATTATATTTTCTGAACATTGTGTAATAGTAAATCGGATGCGAAAATCTCGAAATTGCTATCGGTTTGTTCGGATCTCATTTACTTTCCGAGATATTCGTGAAAATTGATCTATAGAAATCATAGATCTACAGAATCTGCTTCAGTCGATGAGGCATGTAAAATACGATTGCATTATCGAAATCTGCTTGTCCGAATTGGTCTAGTAGAATTTGTTCAGAATTTTCAGCAGCCAAATAAGAATGTCCACTTTTCTAACTATTCAAAAGTGTAGTGAAAATTAAATAAAAAGTAAATTATCTAAAAAATCAACAAAGTAATCGAAATTATATTTTCAAAACATTGTGTAATAGTAAATCGGATGCGAGAATCTGGAAATTGATAACGGTTTGTTCGGATCTCATTTACTTTCCGAGATATTCGTGAAAATTGATCGATAGAAATCATAGATCTACAGAATCTGCTTCAGTCGGTGAGGCATGTAAAATACGATTGCATTATCGAAATCTGCGTGTCCGAATTGGTCTAGGAGAATTTGTTCAGAATTTTCAGCAGCCAAATAAAAATTTACACTTTTGTAAATATTCAAAAGTGTAGTGAAAATTAAATAAAAAGTAAATTATCTAAAAAATCAACAAAGTAATCGAAATTATATTTTCTGAACATTGTGTAATAGTAAATCGGATGCGAGAATCTGGAAATTGATATCGGTTTGTTCGAATCTTATTTACTTTCCGAGATATTCGTGAAAATTGATCGATAGAAGCCATAGATCTACAGAATCTGCTTCAGTCGATGAGGCATGCAAAATACGATTGCATTATCGAAATCTGTATGTCAGAATTGGTCTAGGAGAATTTTTTCAGAATTTTTTAGCAGGCAAATAAAAATGTTCACTTTTCTGACTATTCAGAAGTGTAGTGAAAATTAAATAAAAAGTAAATTATCTAAAAAATCAACAAAGTAATCGAAATTATATTTTCTGAACATTGTGTAATAGTAAATCGGATGCGAGAATCTCGAAATTGATATCGGTTTGTTCGGATCTCATTTACTTTCCGAGATATTCGTGAAAATTCATCGATAGAAACCATAGATCTACAGAATCTGCTTCAGTCGATGAGGCATGTAAAATACAATTGCATTATCGAAATCTGCGTGTCCGAATTGGTCTAAGAGAATTTTTTCAGAATTTTATAGCAGGCAAATAAAAATGTTCACTTTTCTGACTATTCAGAAGTGTAGTGAAAATTAAATAAAAAGTAAATTATCTAAAAAATCAACAAAGTAATCGAAATTATATTTTCTGAACATTGTGTAATAGTAAATCGGATGCGACAATCTGGAAATTGATATCGGTTTGTTCCAATCTTATTTACTTTCCGAGATATTCGTGAAAATTTATCGATAGAAACCATAGATCTACAGAATCTGCTTCAGTCGATGAGGCATGTAAAATACGATTGCATTATCGTAATCTGCGTGTCAGAATTGGTCTAGGAGAATTTTTTCAGAATTTTTTAGCAGGCAAATAAAAATGTTCACTTTTCTGACTATTCAGAGTGTAGTGAAAATTAAATAAAAAGTAAATTATCTAAAAAATCAACAAAGTAATCGAAATTATATTTTCTGAACATTGTGTAATAGTAAATCGGATGCGAGAATCTGGAAATTGATATCGGTTTGTTCGGATCTCATTTACTTTCCGAGATATTCGTGAAAATTGATCGATAGAAATCATAGATCTACAGAATTTGCTTCAGCGATGAGGCATGTAAAAATACGATTGCATTATCGAAATCTGCTTGTCCGAATCGGTCTAGGAGAATTTTTTCAGAATTTTTTAGCAGGCAAATAAAAATGTTCACTTTTCTGACTATTCAGAAGTGTAGTGAAAATTAAATAAAAAGCAAATTATCTAAAAAATCAACAAAGTAATCGAAATTATATTTTCTGAACACTGTGTAATAGTAAATCGGATGCGAGAATCTCGAAATTGATATCGGTTTGTTCGGATCTCATTTACTTTCCGAGATATTCGTGATAATTGATCGATAGAATCTGAAAATTGATATCGGTTTGTTCGAATCTCATTTACTTTCCGAGATATTCGTGAAAATTGATCTATAGAAACCATAGATCTACAGAATCTGCTTCAGTCGATGAGGCATGTAAAATACGATTGCATTATCGAAATCTGCTTGTCCGAATTGGTCTAGGAGAATTTGTTCAGAATTTTCAGTAGCCAAATAAAAATATCCACTTTTCTAACTATTCAAAAGTGTAGTGAAAATTAAATAAAAAGTAAATTATCTAAAAAATCAACAAAGTAATCGAAATTATATTTTCTGAACATTGTGTAATAGTAAATCGGATGCGAGAATCTGGAAATTGATATCGGTTTGTTCGGATCTCATTTACTTTCCGAGATATTCGTGAAAATATATCGAAAGGAATCGTAGATCTACAGAATCTGCTTCAGATGCTGTTTGCTAGTAAAATATCTTTTCTGAACATTGTATAATATCAAGTGCGAGAAACTCGAAATCATTTTTCTAATTTTTTCATCTGTTCAAAACAGTTGCACAAATTAAATAAAAAAAAACGAATACTCTTAGAAACAGGTGAAATTGTAGAATGACATCGTCACTTCGTTAATATCACAGAACTATTTTATTATTTAAATATTTTTCATTCCGAAATGTAAGAAGTAATAATTATTAAACAAGATAAATATGTTGTGATAGCTTAATTACGTAAATCATTATTAATTCGAAATATAGCTGGAACTGCGTAACAGCCAGATAATTAGGAAGTTATAAATACACATTATTGCGTGGATTTCTTCCCTGGCGCACTATATTATCACCCTTTACACCTCATTTCACTATACAATCTGATATTTTAAATGAAAATTGTTTATCAGTACCAGAAAATAGGATAGGAGATATGAACCAGAATTATAAAAAGCATCTGGGTAAAAAAAACAGTATTTATTTGTTTGTTAGTGAGCTTACTGAGAGATTTAAACGAGGGAGGTTCTCACTTTTAATCCAAGCACAAACATTAAGGTGAGAAACATCACGATTTCTCTTTATTTATTTTTCATACAAATCTCTACAGGCGTCTGAACACGTCGGTCTTGACAGAAATAGAACACTGTCCCAACAGAATATTTTTATTATTTTAAGCGGCATTTGGAACAATTAACAAATTGTAAAGTGATTGTTGAACATACAGTTTATCTATTATTTTGTTTGTTTGTGTAATTTAATTAATATTTGCTATACAAATTACCTCTATAAAAAAATGCGTCCTTTAAAAGATACGGAATTGAAAGTTGAACTTTTAAAGTTGTACTTGTGATTAACCGAATGCTCAAGGGCATCAAACGTCATATTTTTTTGTTGACAAAGCGCAGGTAATGGCTTTTTTGTTACACCCTATAGAAGGGTAGTAGAATATAATGCGCGGAAAATTGTAGAATAATTTAATAATAAATAGAAGTATTAATTAAGGGCCAGGCGATCTAAAATATGGGCGTATCCTTATGTGTATCGCCGGCATTACTTTGTCACAGTTATAAATCCCTTGCCTGGAAATACAATAGCCTGGATACTTGATTATTATCCATATTTTGTGTCACAAGGACCAGAAAATTGGTTATTAGGTCAGGCAATATGTGCCTTAAATTTACATAAAGTTGATTATATCCTGTTGAAAATCAGTTTAGATCCAGGAGGGGTCTAGTTAAAAATACGACCTGAATACCATTAACCGAGTGCGATGTGATATTCAAAATACGTAGTGGGTAACTTAAATGTGCGGCATTCCACCGCCGCAGCCGCAAGTCTCTAAAGCACCTAAATTGAGGAAACGATTTACTGAAGTTCAAAATATTGAATTTCTCAGCTCATCTATTATAATCTAAAAACAAGAATTTAGGGTAATACAACTCAAGCAGTCTAAGGCAGGTTTTCATCAAAATACATGCATATGCTAAAGTGACAGTAAAATTATAATTTGTATATTCCCTTAACTGTTACTGAACCGATTTGATGTGTCCTACTGACAGGACAGATGTGGCTCATTTCATACGTTCACAGAATTCAATATTATGTAAAACTCAATCATGCGTGAAATTTGACAATAACTTTTAACGAAAAAAATTGATTTAAATCGATATGCTATAATATAGTTTTTTTTTAAGTTTACTAGTTTAATAAAAAAATATCAAAAGATTTTTTCACCATAATAGTCCTTGAAAATAAACAGATTTCAATGTTACGATATAGTATCATTTTCTTTTGACGATGTTATAGTATTATTTGTTTCAGATATTTTCAGTGGAATGTACCCGTATACAGTGCTTTCGAAAAGTAACGAATAAATTCATTATTTTTGAAATTGCATTATTTTGAATTATTTTGAAAGTTTTCGAAAAAATCCCCTGGCACGTCGATTTTGTTTTTAAAAAAGGCACTTTTTGACATACGACCCACAGTTGTGACGTCATCGTTGTTCGAGATATGACATCACCGACAATTTTTTTAAATATCAATTTTGACCATGCCATTTGAAAGAGCGTGTCATTCTACATACACACATCATAAAAAATTATGGTGTTACATAACAAAAATTTCAAGAAAATAATGTTTGAAGATTTTAAAATTTAATTTTTACAATACTGAAAATGATAATGATTATGTAAAAAATCAACTAAATTAAATGTACAAGTTGTGCACCGTTGGCTGCCTGACAGTAACTAAGGCGATTAATAAATTATTTTTGGACATTGTCAATAACTTAAGGAGGTATACGTGACGAATTCTTGCTTTTAAATCTTCGAAATTAACCGGTCTAGTTACGTATACTTTGCTTTTTAAGTATCCCCACAAGAAATAATCTAGAGATGTCAAATCAGGCGATGTGGCTGGCCACTCAATCGGCCTCCTTCTCCCTATCCAACGATTCGGGAACAGCTCATCTAAATAAGCACGGACGGGTGTTGCATAATGGGGAGGTGCACAGTATTGTGAAAATTAAATTTTAAAATCTTCAAAACATTATTTTCTTGAAATTTCTGTTATGTAACACCATAATTTTTCATGATGTATGTATGAAGAATGACACGCTCTTTCAAATGGCATGGTCGACGTGTCAGAGGATTTTTTCGAAAACTTCTCAATTTCAAAAATAATGAATTTATTCGTTACTTTTCCAAAGCACTGTATATTTTGGATAAATTTTACTTAAGTAAACTGAATTATTATAATAAAAACGTTAATTTTAATCGTTTTTACAGTTGGCAACGCCGCAGAAATGAGTCGCACAGTTGTCCGCAGTTCAAAGTCATTTCAGACGGCGGTTATCATAGGCATCGACTTATTGGAAGAAAAGGAGTAAGTAGTATTATTAATAAAAATGTTTATTTTCGTCGTTTCTACATTTGAAAACGCTGTAAAAAAAACGACCGCGTAGTAGTTGACATGTCTAAGCCATCTCGGACGATGATTGGTTGTCATAGGCGCCGAAAAGAGTATCTTTTTTTAAACATCGAACTAGAATTCCACAATATTTTTTTTGTATTGTATTTTAAACTTACCTAAGGACGTGGTTAAAATTTTTATATTTAGTCATAGGTAACCTTGTAGACGACAATTAATCGACAAAAATAATCAAGAACGATCTGTTCATTGCTGTGTGGAAGCAGAGAATCAATTCACTGGCATTTACTTATTCAGTTAAATTCATTTTCAGAAAGTTGCTAATATAGTAATAATAACAATTATTAACACTGACAATTTACGTTTGTTTAAATTCGATGAGGGAATTATTTTTTCGTAAAATTTTCCCAAAAATTTTAGGTGAAAATAAAGATATTTTAATGTTACGATATATTTTCAATAAATTTTACTTCAATTAAATTAATTGTTATCATAAAAATGTTAATTTTCATCGTTTTTACAGTTGGCAACGCCGCAGAATATGGTCGCACAGCTGTTCGCAGTTCAATTTCATCTTAGACGACGATTATCATAGGCGCCGACTTATCGGGAGAAAAGGGGTAAGTAGTATTATTAATAAAAATATTTATTTTCGTTGTTTCTACATTTGACAATGCTGGAAAAAACGACCGCGTTGTAGTTGACATATCTAAGCCATCTTGGACGATGGTTGATTGCCATAAGTGCCGAAGAGACTTTTGTCCCATTTTTTAGAATTCCGAAATATTTTTTAAGCACGTTTTTAAAATTTTTGTATTTAGTGGTAGACGAAAATGAATCGACAAAAATAATCAAGTAGTTTCTGTTCATTGTAGAGAATCATTTCACTAGCGATTTTTAAAGTACTTTTTCAATTAATTTCAGAAAGCTGTAATAATAACAGTTATTAACACTTACACACAATTTACGTTCCTTTAAATATGAAACATAGGCAATGTTTACATTAAAAATGATTATATAGCGGGTTGATGTAATTAATTTCTCAAATTTAAGGAAGGATTCATTGTCGGGTATTCTATTCGGGTAACGTTGATCTGTTTGAGCAGTTCGTGAACAATTAAAGAACATGCACCGATCCAACGGATTTACTTAGTGGCGTATGGTTGATGCACAATGCAGAAAGTAATAAAACAGTTTATTCCCTTCATGTGAGCTGCGAACCCACCTTTATTGTCCTCATTTGATTAATATTCCAGTTAATCGCCTTATGGTGGGTTTTTAATGGAATGTTTTCCCTGTAACCTGTACGCTTTTATTATTTATTAAACCGCATGCAATTAAGCCAGTGGTAATTATATTATTTCCACTTTGTTACACTTCCAGCGAAAAAAAATGCGCGTACGCTTTGTTACGGTCCATATTGTTAACGCAGTCCAATGGGAATTAACTTCGTCGCCGTATTGCCTTATTAAAGAAATTTACATCAAGTAATTACAATAATCGAATCGATTATCGTTTGCCTATGACCTCAGTCAGTATAGTATCATTTTTTACACATACAAATCTTTGTAACTGAATCACGAATATTATAACTTAAATACATACAACGTCAAAAGTCTTGGACCCCCCCTCTCATTCTTGTTAAATAAATCTTTTTGTCAGAAAAACATACATTTATAAAGGTATATTGTTTTCTGAATCTTTTTTTTGTGAAAAGAATGTGTTCGATAAACTGGGTTCTTATAAAATTAAAAACCAGCAAATGTGTGACATTTTTTACAAAATTTATCAAATCAAAAAGAAGTAACAAAGCAAGTTCTCTACTTGGCTGGCTAATCTAATCTAATAATATGTCCTGCTTCGAGTGTCTATGGAACCCTTGCGCATCTACTCCCTTCTAGGGGGTAATATAACTTGTTCGATGTAAATTTGACTGGTCATATTCTGTGGTATGCGAATTAATGGGATGCGGAGGTTGAACATAATTCCACCCCAAAACGGTACCCCCCTCATATGAAGCAACTTCAGGGGGAAAATGAAGTCGCTGTTGACGACCTGGTTCTCTCCAGATTCTTTGTCGATTGTCATTAGTAACCAGCCCAATTCTTGGTTCGTCTGTAAATAAGACCCATCGCCACTGGCGTAAAAGTCAACCCCAATGCTCTCGCGCCCCAGCACGATGCCTTGGAAGTAGAGTGGGGACCCGTAATGGTCTTCTAGCACGTAAATTTGCGTTGAGGAGTCGTCTTTGAATAGTAGGTGTCGATATAACGCGACGAAACGTACATGTTATCTGATGATTAGAATCTCCTGCATCATGTAAAACAGTCATTCTTGCTCGGGTAAAATCAGAAATTTCACGTCTTGACATTATAATGCACAAAAATTCAAAGGAACACTTTGTAATAAACTGAAGGTTCATGGTCTGCCATTTTTGTTCCTTAAGTACATGCACTTTTTTACAACATTAAGAAAACCCACTAGGTTTAATCGAATCAATTTATATAGAGGAGGTCCAATCTGACAACTATAAGCTGTCCAATTTTCTGTTTCAAAATTTATTTGGAATAAGTAAGGGAATAATCTTGGTAGTTTTGGGACTGTTAAAATTAACGAATTAATTAGAATATGGCACTGTGTTGCAGTTACCTATCGACCCATTTCCGAGTCGTCAGAGGGGTATAATGACTTTTTAGCTAAAAATATTTAAATGATTGCACTCCATTTTAATTGCAATTGGAGCTGGAGAGCAGATCTAGGTTATCATCGAAATTTTACAGAGGGGTACTTTCAGCTGCTTTCAGCGATAAAGGAATTCTACACCACAATTTGAGACGTTTGTGCTAAATGCTAAATAAGGATCAAATTATTTAAGGGAATCTTTTACTACAAACCGTTGGGAAAAGTAATAAAACTCAGTTGTGGTACTAAAATATGTCCCCATACCAGAGAAATGTAAAAACTTAATGTTACATTCATAATTAACAGTGACTAGTGGGTAATTTTTATGGGTCAAACTTTCTGAACTACAGACAACTGCTAATATTCTGCCACAGAATGTTGCAGTTCACTACACGCTTTACTGTTTGTTTTAAACTAGAAACGGACGAAACAATCTCATTTTACATAAACCTCAACTTTGAATAAACGGAGCCGTGAAATTGTATAGTGTGCAATATGTAAGCCAGCTCAATCTTTAAATCTTACATCCACAGTGCTCTAAAATATACAAAAACTAATTTTGTCAAAGGGTTTTATTTATTCGACATCATACACTAAGAAAACAAGTCAAATAAATGTTTTCTCTTGTTAACAGACCATAACACTACTATATCACAGCAATACAGGGTGTTAAAAAAAGAGTGTAAAATATTTAAGGAGGTAATAGTATGAACCAAAATAAGCAGAAATGTCTCAATAAACATGGGTCCGCAAAGTAAAGGTTGCGGAGATATGGAATGTTTTATGTTTTTTAGGTCCTTTTTTATTTTGCAAAAACGTTGTGTATTTTCTTATAATAGTTGATTCATGTTTAGTGAAATAAACAGTACGTATTTGACAGTTGTTCTCAGTGCACAAGTTTTCTTTCTTTATGGCTGGTTACTCTAACGCAGAATTAACATACATGCATTTCATGTACGGTCGTGCTAATGGGAACGCCACAGAAGCGCGACGTCTTTATGTTGACGCTTATCCAAATCGCCAGATTCCTTCACAACGCATGTTTGGAAGAATTCACCAAAGATTGCGTGATACCGGTTCCTTGAGCAAATAGTGCCATTTATCCGGAAGACCAAGGTCGGTATCCACTCCTAGAGCAGAAGAAGAAATTCTAGCACTGTTAGAGCAGAATCCAGGTACGAGTGTGCGGAGAATATCAGCCGAGGTAGGAATTAGTGGTCCTCTTGTTTCGAGAATCCTTCACGAGCAACTGCTTTATCCATACCATGTGCAACGAGTACAGGCCTTAAATCCAATAAATAATCATCAAGCACACGTTTGTTTTTTTCCCGCTGGTTTCTACGTCATGATGCTGAGGACCCTCGTTTTTTTTTGTAAACATTCTACTGATGAGGCCGGGTTCACAAGAAATGGAGTGTTTAATTTTCACAATACGCATATTTTGGCCTATGAAAATCCTCATGGTCTAATAGAATCTGAACATCAGGCACGTTTTTCATTAAACATTTGGATGAGTATTGTAGGTGACAGGTTTCTAGGTCCTGTTGTTTTACCGATTAACAGGCGCTGCTTACCTCAACTTTCTGCAGAACACATTGTATGAGTTTTTGGAAGACATTCCTTTGAATCAGAGGCAACCAATGTGGTTCCAGCATGATGGTGCTCCAGCTCATTTTTCCATGGTGGTTAGAGAGCATTTACACCAAACTTTTCCACATAGATGGGTAGGAAGGGCCGGACCTGTTTTATGGCCTCCAAGATCGCCTGATCTGAACCCTCTAGATTTCTTTGTTTGGGGATGTTTGAAGACATTAGTGTATGGTACTCCTGTAAATAGCCTGGAAGAGCTGCAGCTACGGATTAATCAAAAGTGTCAAGAAATCCAAACCAAGGAGGGTGTTTTCGAAAGAGTTCCAATATCGTTGAGACGAAGATATCGTGCCTGCTTGGAAATGGACGGAGGGCACTTTGAACATCTTCTGTAACTTTGTTTTTTGTTTGTTAAAAGCTTCCTTTGTCGGTTTATTCCTAATAAAATAAAAGGTTTGAAAAATGAATAGTGGTCCATATCTCCGCAACCGTTACTTTGCGGATCCATGTTTATTAAGACTTTTCTGCTTCTTTTGGTTCATACTATTACTTCCTGAAATATTTTACACTCTTTTTTTAACAGCCTGTATAAATCGAGAGCAGTACTGTATTGTATTAATGAAGATAGGCAAAACTGAAAACCAAAAATCACCACATCAATAATATAATTCTGAAGTCTTAATTTTTGTTGTAAATCATTTATCTCCTTTATTCTTCGACAGAATGACTTTATTTTTTAATTGTAGACCTATTTCATAATTATCTATGACTTCCTTGTGTTAGAATTTTCATAACGATTTCTGCATTTTAAGCCATTTTTATCCTTTATTCTTCGACAGAATGACTTTATTTTTTAATTGTAGACCTATTTCATAATTGTCTATGACTTCCTCGCTTTAGAATTTTCATAACGATTTGGGATACAAATTTAAAAAAATATTTCTAAAATAGCTCGACATATGTTTTCCTTATAAGCGAAATAGCTTATCTCCAGAAAATACTTATCCGAGCTAACAACTTATAACAGTGACTTTGAATTTGAAAGAGAAAGGTTCAACTTTTCAACAATCGTTGAGACGTTTTAGGTATTTTTTTAACTTTAATAGAAATTTATCCTACTATTTATTAATTTAATATGACTATTTAACTCAATTTGTGAGATACGTTAATTCTTCGGTTTCTCTTTATTATTTTATGAAATAAATACTTAGTATACAAGAACGTGTAAAATAATGCTAATAATACTGAAATGACATGTTACAAATACGTGTCCAAAGTGGTTGTATTAAGACGTTTTTTCAGCGTAGTTTCAAAGCATTTTGTCGAGAAGTTTGAGCCTTTGTGTGACGAGAGTCTTCTGGTAAAGTATATATTTATTGATTTTTATTATGGTATTTCTTATTTTTGTCGCTGACATCTAAAGCATAAACTTTGAAAGAGTTTTTTCCTTTCTCAGGTCTGCTTGTCGAGTATATGTTGCAGTTATTCAAGAGAAACTGCCTGCATGAAATTGGTGTATGACGACAATTTACCAGATGATTAAATTTAGCATAAAACGTGGAATATGACCAGTAGAGCAAACTGAGGACTGCAAGCCACTTCCGAATGCGGAATACCTTTTTTCATCGGCCATAATTCGTACGAATTGCAGATTTTCCTATTATTAATGATATCGCACTCGCGTTCTGGACTCGCTAGGATTACTATTTTCCGTTTCATAAATAAGAGGAAATTTTCCTGGAGAGGAAAATAAAAGCTGCTTAACATTGATTTATATAAATAGTCCTACTTCTTCATAAATTATTTATGAAAGTACCCTGTAAGTTTTGTCACCCCTCACAAAATATGGTTCTCATACAGTGCCACAAATATATCAGATTTATCTGAATGTTTGGGTTTTGTTACTTATGTCAGAAAATAACTGAGATCTCACTACGTATTCGCGTATAAAAATAAATAAAAACTCGTAATTAAACTAAATTCACTAAGTGTAGCACTGACACTGGAAACCTTAAACTGTTTTTATATATTTTTAGATATTAATAATATTGTGTTAAACGAACTACTCAGTGGACAAAAGCCCCATCCTGCGTTAAATTACACCCACAACATCTACCCATATATTCCTTATTATTAGCTTTTGTAATATTTTTTTACCGTTTTAGAAAGGTATTTAAACTAATATAAATCAAATCTCCTACAATTCCTATCAATGAAGTCATATGTATGTTCTCTGATACCAAACATCTAGGTATGTTAATGAACAATTCCACAGACAAAGCTCTATTCAATAATTATTTAAAAAAATCGAATTTACTAACCTGCTAATGAAACACTCTATAAATATCTAACTTCACGTTTTGGCAGTGGGAACACGACAAATTCAACCACAATAGATGAGATCTGACCTATTTCTACATTTTTAGGATCGCTTCTTCAGGTGGTCTCCTTTAAGTTGAATCAAATATCTAACTATAAAAATTATAATAAAAATTATTATTATTTGAAGTTAAATATCGACAATGACAAAAAGTGACATCCTGTCAATGAATTAAATATGACAATACCTACTTGAAAAATGTTCACCTTTTATGTAAAAGTTTTTATATATTTTTAGGTATTAATAATATTGTCACGGATTTCCCAATCCGAATTTTACTTCTGCCAGAAAAACACAATCTGTTAATTAACAACTACTTTATTAACTATACTTAGTACACTACTGAACACTAATTAAAACTCAACTAAACACTTATTTAATTAATCGCTATCTAAATCACTTTGATATCTACAACTAAACACTTCAATTCAGAATGTAATACAAGACTTATACAAGACTAACTTAATCGGCCGTTTATTTTACTTTTATAGACCCAACGAATATTCCAGGTATATTCTAGCATCTCTAGATCTATTTTCTAGCATCTCTCGAACGCTTCTCGTCGTTTCTCAAATTTTCTAGTACCGTCTCGATCCACGGCTTTTTGTTTGTTTAACAGAATCGTGTAGGGGCGATCGGGGCAATCTTAGTAATTCGCGGTACCACAGTCGTCGGTTTGGGTGTGAGTGGGGCAAATTCCGTGACAATATTGTAGGAGATTTGATTTATATTAGCTTAAAATACCTTTCTAAAACAGTAAAAAAATGTTACAAAAGCTAATAATAAGGAATATATGGGTAGATATTGTGGGTGTAATTCAACGCAGGTTGGGGCTTTTTTGTTCACTGAGTAGTTAGTTTCACACAATATATAAAAACTTTTACATAAAAGGTGAACATTTTTCAAGTAGGTATTGTCATATTTAATTAATTGACAGGATGTCACTTTTTGTCATTGTCGATATTTAACTTCAAATAATTTTAATTTTTATAATAATTTTTATAGTTAGATATTTGATTCAACTTAAAGGAGACCACCTGAAGAAACAATCCTAAAAATGCAGAAATAGGTCAGATCTCATCTATTGTGGTTGAATTTGTCGTGTTCCCACTGCCAAAAAGTGAAGTTAGATATTTATAGAGTGTTTCATTAGCAGGTTAGTAAATTAGATTTTTTTAAATAATTATTGAATAGAGCTTTATCTGAGGAATTGTTCATTAGCATACCTAGATGTTTGGTATCAGAGAACATACATATGACTTCATTGATAGGAATTGTAGGAGATTTGATTTATATTAGCTTAAAATACCTTTCTAAAACAGTAAAAAAAACCTTAAACTGTATTGCCAAAATCACTACCGCATTATAGACACTGTTTTATTACGTGGAAGCGACGAAAATGACTTGCGTTAGAAGGTCGTGTAGGAGACAGGTCACTATTGGGTAACGCTTCCTCCATAGTGAATTTCAAAAGTAGTAACAACTTTATAGTAATTTTGCTCCCATGTAAAATTTGGAAATCACATATTGATGAAACAAGTGCCGTTTGTTAAAAGTTCCCAATACGTCGCCAAAAGTTTTACAAACATTTTGAAGTACTGTCACTTCTAAGTAATACGTAAGTGATATGACTTGGTTGCCGTTACTTTTAATATCCACTATGAAGTTTGGGTAACTTTAAGGTGCTTCTGCTTAGTGTTCATAACGTGCCAGACACCAAACCATCCCACCAAACATTACAAAACCATAAAGTGTTTTTCAATGGAGATGGTTACGTACTTACAACTATGACAACATAAATTGGAGTTATTTTTTTCTATGTGGTGGTAAATTTAGTGATTACTATGTAATAGTTACCGTGTGCTACAAGTTACTTAATGGATTCATTACTTTGTCATAAAGTTTAAGATTTAAAGTGGATTAACGCCTATTCTTCTATGTGTAATTTCGTTGCGGACAGATTTTATTTCCACAGTTTTATTTGAGTTAATCCGATGAAAAATTAAAACTGCATTCGCTTAACCATAAACTAATAATCTCAAAATTAATTAAAACTTGCTAATTTATTTATTAAGTTTTACGTATTGTAAGTGGTGGTGGTGAAACTTTCTAAATTGTCGAAGCGTTTGTTAAATCTGATGATGACATTCTCACATCCTTTGATAACATTTACGGGTGAAGTGAAAATAAGCCCCTTGAGTTATTTATTCCTAAAGTTACCCCACTTTAATAATTTATGCGGCAAGGTGCCGTTAGAGATTTCATTCACTTGCCTTCTAAAAATTGTCAAAACATTTATCGCATCTGCGTGGAAAGATAACTTTATAAATACAGGAATTTATTTATAGAACACTTATAATATGTTAGTGTATTGCCATTTGGTGTTTCATAGGGTACAGGATTTAAAACTGGAACTATTTCGAAGGGGTGTACTATTTTATCCCTAATGTTCACTTTATTACTTATTTTGTCACTTGTAGATACGGTAGAATTACATCTTTTATGCCAAATGACATTTAATAGAGAGTAATGTACAAATGACGTGAAGCGGAAACTTTAGAGGCAGAAAACCCCAAAATAATATTATATTTCGATATCCTCGTCCAATTAGATAACACAGTCGTGTTCTTTGTCGAGCACATTTAAAAGATGAATCATCACAACCAAAAAATGATTCCATAACTTCTCTTTTAACCGCTAGCCGGACATTCATTTACATTGTTGTGCTTTGTCGAGATAACACGGTTTGAATTCATGTGTGTGAAAAGTGAAAGTGCCGTTGAAGTTGTGAAGTTAGTCAAAAAGAAGTAAAGTTACTAGTGAAAATATTAATGAAGTTGCGTTGAGTTAAATCTATATGAATAAAAATCATTTAAAATTAAGTGAAGTTAATCAGCCAAGTCTATGACTGGCGATAATTGCTGAGAAATTTTTTCCTCCTGAGGTGTGGTCGGTTCTGATCAGTTTCAGGTAAGATGTTGAAAAGAAATACATAGTTAATAGTGAAAACAATAACGGAAAATGTTATTTATAATTAATGAAGTTACACTTATCAGAATTATTCATAGAGAAAATGATAAATCTATATGAATAACAACCAGCAATAATCATTGAAACTGTGAAATTAATCACCCCGGTCTATGAATTGCCATATTACTCTTTTCTCTATATTTATTGTTAATAAATAGATATAGATACTAATTATTCCCAAGATGAAGTTGATTCTAGAACAGTGTATAGGAAAAAAGGACAATAGTAAAAACAATAATGAACTATTGAAAAAGGGAAGCAAAAAATTATCAATGAAATCCATACAAACTTTTATGAATTATTCATAAGTGTAACAATAAACTCATACGAGTAAAAATCAGCTAAATCAGTAATAGCTGTTAAATTAATCGGCCAAATCTATGAATTGAGTACTTACTTTATATTTTGAAAGGCAGATGTTTTCCCCTAAACGAGACAAAGAGAAAGGCTATGTCAGATATATGAGATGAGGTTAAATTTATGTTTCATAGAAAGTAACGTAAATATAAACTTAACAGAATTATTCATCTGATAGTTAAAGCCTTTAAGTTGTTAAAGTAACCAGTCAAATGACAGTATCTATTTTTCTTTAATGTATGGCAATAAGGATTTTGCTTCCCTAAGTGAGAAAATTATTAATGACGTTAATATGAACTTAGAATTAATAGTAATAATAATAAAGGTTTATTTATTTATTTTCTCAAAAATTTTACAAAAATGATATACAAAAATACTAATAATTATACATAGGTATAACTTTAAACCTATATGAATAACAATTAGTTGAAACCGTTTAACTATTAAAATTAGTCAAATGACCGCATTTAGTTTGTTTTATACAGTATGCGCCAAAAGTATGGAATAAATTCAATAAAAACGAAACGATTATTTTTTGGGAAAAATCCTCGAACAGGTCGATTTTTAATTTAAAAAATACATATTTTAGCGTAAAATGCGATTTTCAAATGTTTTTTGTTTTCGAGTAATGACGTCATCGATTTTTTTTTAAATGACAACACCATATTTTTTTCCTTGATTCTGAAAGATCGTTTAATTCTCTATCAGACAGTACTAAAATTTTGCCCTCTTACATAGGAAAGTTTTCGAGTAAATGACGATTGAATGTTAGAAAACGTAAATTTTATCCATAAAAAAGTAACAATTCTGAGGTATGTAAAATAAAATACAATTGATTAAATTTTAAACTTAAATTAAATGTTCGAATTGCCATCTACCAACTTCTTGACAATGCGCAAGTCTGTGAAGAAATTCTTCTTGCACATTATGAATGATTTCTGGGGTAACTCTGCGTATTTCTTCCCGAAAGCGATTTTGAAGTTCTTCTAAATTACGTGGTTTATTAATGTACACTTTTGACTTCAAGTATCCCCATAAAAAATAGTCAAGAGGTGTAAGATCTGGCGATCTTGCAGGCCATTCTATCGGTCCGCGTCTGCCGATCCACCTCCCAGGAAAACAGTTGTCTAAAAAATCTCGTACAGCGTCTTGCTGAAACCATATGGTATCGTCAGGAATGTCAGGGTCATTATCGTTAGGAAAAATTACTGCAAGGGCTGGAACAAGGTCATTTTCTAGAAACTCTAAATATCTTTGTCCTGTAAGGGTTCCTTCAAAGAAGAAAGGCCCTACTATTCTGTCGTCAACTATTCCAGCCCACACATTTAATTTCTGAGGGTGTTGGGTATGTACGTCTGCCATCCAATGAGAATTTTCCCGACTCCAATATCTGCAAGTTTGACGGTTTACTGTACCATTCAGACAAAATGTGGCCGCATCTGAAAAAAGTATAAAATTTAATCAATTGTATTTTATTTTACATACCTCAAAATTGTTACTTTTTTATGGATAAAATTTACGTTTTCTAACATTCAATCGTCATTTACTCGAAAACTTTCCTATGTAAGAGGGCAAAATTTTAGTACTGTCTGATAGAGAATTAAACGATCTTTCAGAATCAAGGAAAAAATATGGTGTTGCCATTTAAAAAAAAATCGATGACGTCATTACTCGAAAACAAATGACATTTGAAAATCGCATTTTACGCTAAAATATGTATTTTTTAAATTAAAAATCGACCTGTTCGAGGATTTTTCCCAAAAAAATAATTGTTTCGTTTTTATTGAATTTATTCCATACTTTTGGCGCATACTGCATACGGTAAGGAGGATTTTTGGTTTAATTTCAGGAAAAATAGTAAAGAGTTAAGATAGATATAATCCTTAGGGTACGTTTACATCTGACACTTGTGTCCCGATATATGTGTCAAGCATCAGATATATATCGCTAGTGACTGTTTACATTACGGACAGAAGTTACTATATATTTATATCATGGATATGTATATGACACTTCTCGTCGCTATATGTGTACGAACCGTTTATACATATGTATTAAGTAAATACACTTGTGTCATACACATCAATTCATAGTAGAAAGAGTAAGTTCAGTCGTGGCACGATGAGTATCGAAACAAAAAATTGCTACCCGTGTGACTGCTCTGGATAGGTTACTTAAGAAAAAAAAAACGTTCAGTGTAGTTTTGGGAATGAATTTTGAAATATGATGAATTACGTGTCTATGAATTAATTACTCTCGAAATTAAGTGTCGAGAATCCGCAACAATTCTCAAATTATTTGAGGATGACATCAACTCAATTTGAAAAGCTTGTTCGTAAAATAAATAAGGAAGATACCAAATTCAGAAAAACTATTAGCGTAGCAGAAAAAGATTAGCTGTATCTACCTATACCTAGTTAAAAACACTGATAATATAAATATATACAGAGTATCTCACAATAAGCGTGCATTAGACGTATTTAGGAAACGATTGAAATCTTTAAACGAAAAATAATATTTTTATTTCATTTTCAGATTCTATGTGCAATTTTAAATCAACTTTATTAAATATGCCATATGTCCAAGATCAATAGTTTTTGAATTATTTCGTTTCCTTAATTTGTTTTTTTTTCATCATGACTGAATTATTCAGTCTCCCAGGTAAGGACTTAAAAAGTAATAATTTTGTGAGTGAAATAACTTATGTACAACATGACATACAGAATCTGAAAATTAAATAAAAAATACATGTTCCATTTAAAATAAGCAAGTTGACGTATAATGTAAATATTTTGCATTAATTCAGTGTTGAAAGGAAAACAAAATCCTCTAAAAAAGAAATTTCAGATTTCTATCATTTATGGTTTCCTAAATACGTCTAATGCAGACTTGTTGTGATACATCCTGTATATACATGTCTAGTTTTATTTGTGTACAAATCCTTCAAGATAATCTTACAAATATTTTTTAAAATGTCTTCAAAATCCGCTTCTTCTGATCCTACCATGGTTTTTAAGATGGCGATGAAAGGTCTGCTACCATTTTTTTATACTTTCGAATTTCAATAAAAACGTTTAGCATTTTTTAAGTTGTTATACAGGTGGACCCCTCAAAATATAGTATGTGAAGTTTGAATAAAACTATACATAGTGTTTTCTTCTACACGATCTTAAAGTTTTATCGAAATATTTCAACAAATATTTGTTTGTTTTAAATGACATCGAAAATCGCTTCTTTTGATGCTATTACGGATTTTAAGATGGCAACCGAAGGCATGTTATTTTTTTACACCTGCGAAATTCAATATAAACGCCCAGAGATATTTTTTGAATAAGTGGTGCTAATCAGGACCCCTCAAACCCCTATATGTGAATTTTTAGCAAAAACTATACACAATGTTTTCATTCGTATACAGCTCCGTAAAAATTTATTCTTCGAGATAATGCAACAAATATTTTTTCGTTTTAAATATGTATATATATAGTTTAAGTTGAGCATAATATTGAATTTGAACGGTACTAAATCAGATTTAATTTTCAGATTTATAGTTTTCCCCAGAAACATTTTCTCACAAACTGTTGAACATAAACAAATGAATTTTGCCAGGAACATTAACTTAAAAAAAGATATTTTACTGGAATATTTCCCATGTTCCTGGTTTGTTGTAAGTGGTGAAATAAACCACCCCTTCCATGTTTATTTTCCACACATTCTTATACTTAAAAATTTCTTAAATTAAGAATTGTTCTATGGACTTTATCTTTATTTGATTTTCTTTTAACACCCCAGAGTTCAGGTTCGTGGTATAAATTAATCGGTTCATCGATATCGCGTTTTACCGACTCTTTTTTATCATTGTTTTTGAATTGCTGCCGACACTTTCACAAAAGTAGACGACTAGTCAACTAGAGCAATTTCTGTCAGGCGAGTGCGAATATGAAAATAATATGTTTTTACATCTAATCGCATAGGTGTGTCGATACATATCGTAGACGCTTATCTATACCGATTTTTCTAAGACGTTCGACAGACTTGATAACGGTATTCTTCCACAAAAGTTATATAATATGGGACTGGCAAAATCATTTATTAATTTTTGTTCATCATACTTATTTAATAGAAAACTAAGCGTTTCATACCGTGGTCACATATCTGTCGAATTAATAGCTACATCTGGGGTGCCTCAAGAATCAGTGCTTGGTCCTCTATTGTTTATTATTTTCGTAAATGATGTCCTCGGCGTAACTTTTGATGCAAGTAGAGTTTCGTTTCTCATGTGAATGATATTGCAGCTGGTGCTTACAGAAATTTGGGGTTTATTATTAGAAACTCGAAAGAGTTCATAGATAATAATACTTTGGTATTACCTTTTAATGCTTTTGTTGGGTCGAAGCTAGAATATGCTTCTGTAATTTGGAATCTAGGTTATGAAATTCACAAATTTAAATTGGAGAAAATTCAGAGGTGTTTTCGTAAGTACTTATCGTAAACATCGCACAAAAACTTGTTATGCATTATGCTTCGGATAGTAAGAACAAATCTCTCTCTAATAAACGTTATACTAAAGTGCACTTTGCAATTTATTTTAAAGCAGTAGGAGATTTACGTTTATCGATCGGTATAGTACAAAATCAGAATAAGGAATAAAGAGATTTAATGACCTTAACAAAACTAAGTCATAAACAGAATCACCGATTAGGTGGCCCACATGCTTTGGAAAATGAACTGTCATGTTCTCAATTATTATTAATCCTGTGCTAAGCCTTCTCCTCTCCGCAGTATAAAGTTGTCTGTGGTCTCTTTTCCAGTACGTATACGCACTCCTTTAATTATACATAGAATTACAAGCCGTATTAAATCGTTATAATATTCATGCTGTACTTGAATATTGTAGTTTATTTAATTGAAATCAGTTAATATACAGGGTGCCTGAAATATAAAGGCCGATATTAAAAAAAAATCGGATCTGTACTTTCCCAAATAAGGATTGACGCAGAACACCCTGTATAGTTCTTGGAATGCTTGTATTTAAATAAACCTTGTGTTAATTTGAGACACGTCTCCTGAAGAAAAAACTTTATCTGGAATAGTCCATTCTATTTACAATTTAGAAGAGCTATCCTAATTATACGCCTAAAACGTCAGCTATGGGATCCCCCAATTAGATTTCTCTCCAGTTTAGAGAAAACTGGTGGCAGGCATTAATCATTGCAGTCTAACTGTCGACTAAATTCATTTGTCAACGGTGCAACTCGCAAACAATTTAGATTATTTTTGCCGTAGTGACGTGAGGAATCGTTTGGAAAAACTGAGCCTGTCACAAAGCTCGATTGCACAGGTCTAGGTTCGCAATAAATATTGTTTCACTATTGTTAAAGCGTCCGGCGTACGTAATCCGCATTGGCAAGCTCCTCTTTACTAAATGGTTATGAACACAAACGGACAAATTTTTAAAATACCTTTCATTATTAAATTATTTCGAAACGTGGGGGAATTATTATACAATTTCATTAATATATATTAATTTATTAATAACAATATAAATATTTCATTATGCAGGGTGTCCCAAAATAGAAGGCCATACCATTAACTACATATTCTTTGGACAAAAATAATGCGACTTTCCTTATGCCATTTTTTATTTGTTAATAATCCCATTGTTTTGTAAGATACACACTTGAAATTTTGCACGTATTTTTATCTTATTCCGGCATACTTTTCATGTAATTTTGGTGAAAAAAATCGAAGGGTGAATGGAGGTAACTGAGGGATGCAGTACCCTTTATCCCCTCCAATTATTTCTAAGTACGCCTATGCAGCTTTTTCTTGAAATATCAAACGTTATTATACTATTTCATTAATACTTATGTATTGATTTATTAATAACAATATAAATATTTCATTATACAGGGTGTCCCAAAATAGAAGGCCATACCATTAGTTACATATTCTTTGGATAAAAATAGTGCGACTTTCCTTATGCCATTTTTTATTTGGGCGCCCCTGTTTCAATATACAGGGTGTTAAAGTTACATTTTAAAAAACAATTTTTGTTAATAATCCCATTGTTTTGTAAGATACACACTTGAAATTTTGCACGTATTTTTATCTTATTCCGGCATACTTTTCATGTAATTTTGGTGAAAAAAATCGAAGGGTGAATGGAGGTAACTGAGGGATGCAGTACCCTTTATCCCCTCCAATTATTTCTAAGTACGCCTATGCAGAAATATCAAACGTAGAATTTTCTTCTGATCATTTTATCTCATTTGTAATTTTTTGTTTAAATGCTCCGTTTTTAAGAAAAACGGCAATTTGTAGTGCCCATAAATCATTTTCAAGTGAAACGGAAATTTTGTGGATATACCTATTATTACAATACCTTGGCAACTTAGCAAATCGTAATACTTACTGAATGAATAATTGCTAATTAAAACAGAATGGATAATTTAAAATTTTATAAAATGAGGAATACTTTGAATTGAAAAATAATATGGCATTAAAATCTGTAATACAGTTCTCTTATCAACCTAAAAATAATAGTCTTGTTTAGTAATAGTAATAATGAACGATCAACATAATAACTTTTTATCTAGATATCATTAAATAAAATAATTAATTAATTACTACTAATTTAACAAACGTTCTACGTGCCCATCTTCCTCATTAATCCATGTACGTGCCCTTTTAAGTAGCGAAAACCTTATCTTTTGAAAGATATTCTCTTTTTGTTTTAATTAGCAAATATTCATTCAGTAAGCATTACGATTTGCTAAGTTGCCAAGGTATTGTAATAACAGGTATATCCACAAAATTTCAGTTTCACTTGAAAATGGTAGTGAATGATAGATTTATGGGCACTACAAATTGCCGTTTTTCTCCAAAACGAAGCATTTAAACAAAAAATTACAAAAGAGGTAAAATGATCAGAAGAAAATTTTACGTTTGATATTTCAAGAAAAAGCTGCATAGGCGTACTTATAAATAATTGGAGAAGATAAAGGATACTGCATCCCTCAGTTACCTCCATTCACCCTTCGATTTTTTTCATCGAAATTACATGAAAGGTATGCCGGAATAAGATAAAAGTACGTTCAAATTTTTAAGTGTGTATCTTACAAAATAATAGGATTATTAACAAAAATAGTTTTTTAAAATGTAACTTTAATACCCTGTATACTGAAACAGGGCGCCCAAATAAAAAATGGCATAAGGAAAGTCGCATTATTTTGGGACACCCTGTACATACCGGAAAAAGTGTATAAATAAATACTTTATTGATTTATTTTGGCCAGGCAGATTTAATTCAATCGTTTTAAACTCTTGAGAGTTTATTAAAAAGAAACTATTACTGCAGAGATATTTATGTGAATTTCGTATATATAGCATACGAACTATTTGTATAAAGACGGAAATTAAACGTCCTGAAATGTTAGGATTTAATACTGCCATCTGTGTACATATTTACTTATTCATAGTGGCTAACTTTGTACAGATCTGTTTAGAAACGTACTGTGCTTCACAAAAGTTTTGGCTTTTGGAGAGATCCACATATTAAAGAATATATATTTATTGACTTATTTTATTGTAAATTCGATGCACTTTCGCGTGTGTGTATGCCACAGTAAATAGTGAGCAAACAAGTCTTCGTTAAAGCGTTTTTCGTCCACAAAGCTATACCGGATAAAATGTAGGTTTTGTTCACCGCACAGTCACCATACTTTGCTCTAACTCCCGTATACCATCTGCGAATTTCCGGCTATTGTCCTGATTCTGACGTAAATATAGGGACAATACCCCGAGGACGGAATTTGTGAACGAAACAATTTACTAAATAACTAGATGAGAATTCACTTTAGGCCTTCAGCTAACCCTCATGAAGCCGTCAACTGAAACAACTTACACAGAGAAAGAAATAAATATTTAATTGTTAGGAAATTAATGGAAGTTGTCAATTCCACCAACTTTCGAATATTGTAACTCTTTTTGTTGCAGAATCGAATGCAGGTACTTCCATGGCAGTTTGTTTATATTTAAATTTGAAATTCTTCTTTTCAGTTAAACTGTCTTTGATTTTTGAGAATCTAAATATCGCTGTTATGCTACTTCCCAAGTAATTTAATTCGGTATCTTTGAGTAATGGTGTTTTCAATATTACCTTGATGGTATTTGAGTCTATGCTTTCAGTCATATGTATTTGGTCTATCAATGACTTTTTTTTATGTCGATTGACAAATTATGATCCATGTGGCTAGTTGATCTCTTTCTTAACCGACGAAACTAAATGGAAATCTTACAAGCCTTGAATATCATTTTGTCTCTTCCTGTTTTCATCGTTGCTAGGCTGGCTGGTTGCCTATAAATAGATATCTAGACATGATTTCACTCTGAGTTGCCCTCTCTTTCACATTTTCCTCCTTTCTCCATAAAGCACAACTACTTAGGTCGAAGGTACGAAATTATCTTGTCTTGGAATATTGGTATTAACAGTTTGTTGTAATTGATTTGCTTCACTTCAACAATTCAAATTTATGTCCAATGCTGAGGGTTATCAAATACCAAATCATATATCGTGGGATTAGTTTAGTAAGCGGCATTGACAGGAAGTGGCAATCTTCCGTATTTAGAGATTTTTGTTTAGCATATCGACTCTTATTTTGAGAAAACTGCCTCCACAGTTTGTTGCTTTGGCACCAATTCTTATAAGAATCTAAATATCATTGTTATGCAACTTTCCAAGTAATTTGATGAGGTAAAGAATGGTATTTTCAATATTATCTCGATGGGATTTGACTCTATGCTTTCAGTTATATGTCTTTGGTTTGTCAAAGACTCTTTTCCATGTAAATTGACAGATGATGATCCATTTGGCTAGCTGATTTCTTGCTTAACCAACGATACTAAATGGAAATGTTGTAAACCTTGATTTCCATTTTGTTTATACCTGTTTTCGTCGCTTTTAGGCTAGCTGGTTGTATATAAATAAATATCTAGACATGATCTCACCCTGGGTTGCCCTCTCTTTCACATTTTCCTTCTTTCTCCATAAAGCACAACTACTTAGGTTGAAGGTACGAAATTAGTTTGTTGTCCAGTGCTGAGGGTTATCAAATACCAGATCATACATCGAGAGATTAGTTTAGTAAGCGGTATCGACAGGAAGTGACAATTTTCCATACTTAGAGATTCTTGTTTAATGTATCGACTGTTATTTTGAGAAAATTACCTCCATAATTTGCTGCTTTGGTACCAACTCTTAGGAGAATCTAAATATCGTTCTTATGCTATTTTGCTAAGTTATTTGATAAGGTACCTTTAAATAATGGTATTTTCAATATTACCTCGATGGGATTTGACTCTATGCTTTCAGTTATGTCTTTGGTCTTTCAATGACTCTTTTCCATGTAAATTGACAAATGAATGATCCATGTGGCTAGTTGATCTCTTATTTAATCGACGATACTGAATGGAAGTCTTACAACCTTTATTTTGATTTTGTCTTTACCTGTTTTTGTCATTGTTAGGCTAGCTGGTTGTCTATACATAGATATCTAGACATGATTTCACTCTAGGCTGCACTCTCTCTTTCACATTTTCCTTCTTTCTTCATAAAGCACAACTATTTTGCCCTGGTTCATTATTATTAACATTTTGTCGTAATTGATTTACTCCACTTCAACGATTCAAATTCTGTTGTCACAATGCCCAGTGCTGAGGGTTATGAAATACCATTTCTTATATTATGGGACAAGTTTCGTAAGCGGTATTGACAGGAGGTGACAACGTACCAGACTTAGGGATTATTGTTTAATACATCAACAGTGATACCAATTCTTATGAGAATCCAAATGTTGTCCTTATGCTAATTTCCAAGTAATTTAAGTCAATGTCCTTAAATAATGGTGTTTCCATTATTACTTCTATGGGATTTGACTCTATGCTTTCAGTTATAAGTATTTGGTCTGTCAATAACTTTTTTTCCATATATTTTGATGAGTCGAATCTCACAAGCCTTGATTTTCGTCGTGTCTCTTCCTATTGTCGTCGCTACACTTGGAGGGTCTCTGCAGCTTTCTATATCAGAATATTCAGAAATAATTTCAACTACAATACACGTCAGCAACTGTCAATTAAAGCTGTTATCAGGAAGGTACATACGCATGTAGTTTCTCGATTTATAGATTCTCTACTAGACATTAAACGAGGAAGATATTCGGTTGTTATTCCTGAATAAACCTGACAGCAGAAACGTGATGCAAAGGTTTACGTTAAAATAAGGCGAGGAAAAACGAAATCGAAAGCAGTAAAATTAAAACTAACAAAGATAGGAAGGGGTGCGATAAAAAAAGTCGTATAAAGAAAAAAATGCTAAAACAAAGAAAATATCCAATAAGAAAAAAAAATGAGGATAGCTGAATGTTTGGAAGAACATTTAAGTTGGGCACAATGTTCATAATACACAATAGCGCCAAGTTGTATTATAGGTTCCCAGGATTGTAAGGTTATTAATCACAAATCCAATTAAGAAGTAATTTTTCGCACTTTGGCAGTAAATTTCAAAGTTTTAAATAAATAAATATTCATAAGGCATTATTTAATAACTCAACTGAATCCTAAAAGCATCCTCTGAGGTGAGAGATCTATTAATGAAAAAATATTATCGTTCTATACGAAGAATGAATTATCCCACTTTACAATTCATTTCTGTTTTAATTGATTTTGCTTGGCGTCATATTCTCTTTTGAAGTGAATTTAAAAAATGATGTGAGCAACAATAATGATCACATCTGGCCATCTTGCACTTGCAATCCTTATCTAAAAGGAAGGAAAGAACTATAACGTTAAAGGTTAGTTCAGTACTCTTATACAAGGTGTTTCTAAAATGTCAGTCCGTGTGAAATAAGTCAATAAATGGCGAAAATCTGATATTCAATAAAAGGCACTCAACTTTTGTATGTAAAACCATTAGGTTTTCATGTTTTTGCAAAGTGCAGTCTGAATTTGGACAAGACCTTAACGATTCAGGCATCTGTATTATGAAATTATAAAGCTAAATTGAGACGATAAAACATCTATATAATTATTAGGTCAATTCAGAAGCTCTCCACATGATTAGCTATAAAGAGTTTTATTTTCCTTGAGGAACAGCGTTGTAAATCCCAATACACTTATTAGCTCTTAAGGAAACATTGTTATGTACAGGATGGTTAAAGAATTCACGTTCAAGTGAAAAACAACTTACGTTAGTGAAATATCTATAAATGTCACTTTTTAAATGAAGGAAATTTGACGATTTGTTAAGGGCGCCGTTTTTATACGAAAATTTTCAACGAATTTCATAGCTGTTTGTTGAGACAGTCTAAAAAAAATCTGAGTAAGTTAGAAAAAATGTCTCTTCACTATGTCAATTATACAAGTTTTTTCCAGGATATAAAACAATTTCCAGGATGATAAGTCATTTAGAATAAGAAAAAAGGAGCATAATTTTCACCTACTATGTTTTATCATAAAATCTCCTGTATTTTACAAGTCAACTGCACATTGAGAAAATTGTATACGACGCTATAAACATTGTCACACCCCGCAGAATTCCTTTAAAAAACTAGTAACATTTAAATTTGTGTAAATTATCAAGTATTTTTCACGGTGTATAGAACACACTGATAAGGTATAAATTCACGGTTTTCCATATCCTCTAGCACATTTTCCCTTCAAAAGTTAAAGGAAATGATTCAATTTTAGCATTATACTTTAGTACTACACTAATAAGAACCTCCACCTACTTGGTGTATTTTTTTGTGCTTCTTTAGATACGATTTGTCCTTGAAACGCCAGCCTTAAATTAGTTGGTAACAGTGATAAAATTTAATTATGAATATCTGGATGTTCCCATTAAGTAACAGACAGTCATGAGAGCTGAAAGTTCTCGAAAGCAAATAAACGAAACTATCAAAGCCGAAATTTATTTCCTATAATTAAGGCGAATAAATTTTGTGTTCAGGCGAATACGGGAAGCTTTTACAAACCTAGAAGCTAGGCGACCTTTAATTTGCAAATAAGTTGAGAGAAGCAGACGGCCAGAAGGCGTTAGTGAGTGTAGAAATAAATAAATCCCCGAACCTAGCATATATCCTCACCAGTGCCATCTAGAATGACAAATGGATGCTTTTCGATTCTTTGTGCCATTTCCAGATATATATGTTTAAAAGTATCAGCTACACGGGCGAGCGGGACGAAACAAAAAATACTGGCGTATTTGCCTTCGATAAGGTAAAAGTTCAGCGCAACCTTTCATTGTATCCATTTGTATCGGAATCATTGGCATTCAAATGCTGATAGGATCCGAACTTCCCTGATATTATAAGATTCCGTTTTTTTTTTCTTCGAATAAAATACTCGCACTTTGAAATAATGTATTATAAGTATATAAATAACAAAGAAATAAATAATTACAGGGCGAGTCATTAATAATGGTACATAGCTTAAGGGCCGATTGTTAACGTCAAAATTTTGAATATAAGGAAATTACTATTTTCTATCTACGTACTCTTTTTATTTTAAAAAGTTCCATCGTCAAGTAAAGTTTAACCTATATAATTCAGAACACCCGATATATACGGTACCAAACTTAAATTGGCGGTAAATTTGAAATTGTTAAATTATTTTTTCCATAATTTTTTAAATTAAAGATTACTAATTTGATAAAATCAGAATAAATTAATATTTACCTCCAAATTCTTCTGGGAATGAACATTATTAAATATATTTCACTATTTTCTGTATCAGAGTCATTATTTCAATACACACAGATTATATTAAAGAGGTTTTAGAACGATTATAAACGAAACATTGTTTTTTTTTTAATTACAATAAGTTTTTATAACATTTAAGAATTATTATCTTAATTAAAGATTACTGATTTGATAAAATCAGAATAAATTAATATTTACCTCCAAATTCTTCTGGGAATGAACATTATTAAATATATTTCACTATTTTCTGTATCAGAGTCATTATTTCAATACACACAGATTATATTAAAGAGACATTTAAGAATTATTATCTACTCGTATGGGTGTAAAATATTTTTTTATATATTTTTAGGTATTAATAATATTGTGTGAAACTAACTACTCAGTGGACAAAAGCCCCAACCTGCGTTGAATTACACCCACAATATCTACCCATATATTCCTTATTATTAGCTTTTGTAACATTTTTTTACTGTTTTAGAAAGGTATTTTAAGCTAATATAAATCAAATCTCCTACAATTCCTATTAATGAAGTCATATGTATGTTCTCTGATACCAAACATCTAGGTATGCTAATGAACAATTCCACAGACAAAGCTCTATTCAATAATTATCTAAAGAAAATAATCTAATTTACTCACTCTATGAATATCTAACTTCACTTTGTGGCAGTGGGAACACGACAAATTCAACCACAATAGATGAGATCTGACCTATTTCTGCATTTTTAGGATTGCTTCTTCAGGTGGTCTCCTTTAAGTTGAATCAAATATCTTGTGAACATTTTTCAAGTAGGTATTGTCATATTTAATTCATTGACAGGATGTTTTAATTTTTATAATTATTTTTATAGTTAGATATTTGATTCAACTTAAAGGAGACCACCTGAAGAAGCAATCCTAAAAATGCAGAAATAGATCAGATCTCATCTATTGTGGTTGAATTTGTCGTGTTCCCACTGCCAAAAAGTGAAGTTAGATATTTATAGAGTGAGTAAATTAGATTATTTTCTTTAGATAATTATTGAATAGAGCTTTGTCTGTGGAATTGTTCATTAGCATACCTAGATGTTTGGTATCAGAGAACATACATATGACTTCATTGATAGGAATTGTAGGAGATTTGATTTATATTAGCTTAAAATACCTTTCTAAAACAGTAATAAAATATTTTTGTTTCATTGCAATCAACAACAAACTAAAATATTCTTGGAATCTGCAAATTTACCTTTCTATGGCAAGTTTCAATAAAACCCTTTGTTTAATGCAAAATACTCATATTATAGGTTTTATAAAACTCTCTAAGCTTGCATCTAGAAAACATGATAAGTTTTAAACATTTAGCTTTGACAACCTGCTGCAGATCATTATTCTTTGGGCCCTTTTTATATCTGTTAGGCTCTTAAGGTTACTGTCGCAGAAATATAGACTTATAATGGTTTTATAAACAGTTCTTATGAATAGGTTATTAAAAAACTAAAATTGTTACTTGGGATGTTTTTACACTATGTCGCATTCTCAATAGTACACTCTGTATACGTACGGAAGGAAGGTGGAAGGAACTGAGATACATAATTAATAAATTTTGTTTATGTTAGAGAATCCGCTGTAAAAGAATTTACTTTATTGATTGCAGCTTTGCGCTCTGCCAAAGAGCATCTGGTTTGTTTTCATCTTATTGTATTATAACGTCAATTTTTCACAAGCCGAAGGAAGCCAGGTTCCGCCAAACATATACTACAGTATAATTCATTACAGTAAAGTAAAATAGTGCAATTCTATTATTTTAAACCCTTAACGATATTAAATAAAGCACAAAGTATACAGATCAGAAATTATGAAATAGTTGATGTTGGACAATACCATTATTTCCTCCCTTCTTCTTATTGGTTAAAAAAATTAAACAACCAGTGTCAATAGAGGGGAAAGCTTTATAAAATGGAAACGTCACAACCTACGCACAAATTCAGTTCAGTGGTGTAATAGATGTGTTTGCCTAGAAAATACACTGCGAGATGGAGAAGCTCCAGATTCATGAAGCTGATGAAAAGGTTGAGACCGATCAGATTCAGGTTGCCTCCGAGAGTTCAAAAACGGTTCCAGTGGAAAAAATCAAGAAACTTCAGTTTGTCCTGATGGCGGAGAAACTTTATTTCTACTCGATGTTTTTTGTCTTCATCGATAGACGCAACATGAAATCTGAACCAGATGTGGAACAAGGCGTAGCAGACAAGCCAGGCAGCAGATTCAAGTGGTGTTCCAAAATCTACGACGGCGAACGTAAAACTTATTTTGGTAAGAAAGCAGAAGCTTGGCTGGATTTGGGTGTGTGGATAGGGCTTGTTGCTGATGCATTTGGAGCAGGAATTGTTATCTGTTTGTTAATTATGGACTTGTATGCAGGTCGGTGTCCGAAGGTAGCGAAAGATTGACGTTGAATATGTGTGATTATGATTTTTTTTATCTTAGTTTATAATAAACCTACTGTAATTATTACTCATAGATTGACATTAGTTATTGATTTTAATAATAGTTAAATGACATAATAGTGATGGTATTCTAGCAGAGCCATTTAGATTAAAGTTTAATCATTTTAATGGGTGTTAGTTATATTAATGGGTAATTAATGTAATTTACATTGTATTGAAAATATTTGTGCCAATAAAATATGCGTGCAGTTTTTTTATCTTGTTTCTACTTTATACTTGTGGCTGTTTTTGTACAGTTTGTAATCACAAATTTTTTGGATATACAATGGAGACATACTAGATACAAGAATCATGTTGAAATGTAGCATTTTACACCAGTGCAAATTTTATTGCTTGTCGGACTACCTTCAACATATCCAATTTGCAAGGAAATTTTGGCGCCTACTACGCTAAAATATTGTACCAATGAACTATGCAGCTGATTGTTGAAATGATATTATCTCGGAAATGGTCAATTTCTAAGACTAATGACAAGTATACCTTATTTCCTCAAAAATAATGTAGGTTTAAGACTTTTTGATAAAAAACGTGGTAACTTTAGGTTTTGCATTATGATTTATCACATCTAAAAACGTCTATTTCTAAATTTTTGAGTTGATACAGTCAAACACATTGTAATTATTAAAAAAATCACTTTTTAAATTCTAACTTTAACACCCTGTATATTTTTTATTATTAAAATTTTTTTAAGGCATATTAAATTAAAGTGACCATATTTCGCAAAACAAGTGGGACAGGAACGAAATCTTCAGTTCTTCAGTGAATAAAAAAGGAACGGGGGTTATAAAAGAGAACAGCACACAAACCTATATTTTTTGATTTTATTCCATCAAGTCTTATACAGGGTGTCCCGTTAATATGACGAAAAAAATCAGGAGGTGTTTCCTTGAACCAAAATAAGAAGAAGTTGATATGAACCTGTGTCCGGAAATGCTTCATTTTGTTTTCTAGAATAAAGAGACAAAAATGTTGTGTTTTTAATCGCATATTTATAAAAAATATGAAACTTAAGGAAAAGCAGTGGCGTCTCATATTTTTACGTATTAATATCAATAGGAATGATCCCCCGGCCGCCACTGGAATCGAAAAAATAAATCAAATTAAGTCAGAAAATGTTTATGGTTTTTATAAACAAACATAGGAAATTTAAAAAAAATCGGAATTAGGGTTCTTCAGATATTAATAAAAACTCTATATTTTTAAAATTTCAACACCCTGTATCTCCGGAACAAAGCATTTGCGGACATAGGTCCATTGGAACTTTTTTTTATTATTTTTGTTCAAGGAAACCCCCTGATTTTTTTCGCAATATTAACAGGACACCCTGTATATTATTTGAAAATAAACATTCATTTTTAAAAGTTTATTAAAAACTTAATATATGAAAAATTATATTTTACAGTAACGTGTAGTTTCTATATCAAAAATTAAGTTCGTTTCGGAACCACTAATTTGTTTTTTATATCGTATTGAAATAAAAAAAAATTTAAGCGTCCTTTAAAGCTTCTAGGTGTGGCTTGTCCTACGTTCAAATTTACTTTCCATTACTTATTTACAAAAGGATTGCCGAAACGGGTAATATTGACTTTAAACTTTAAAACAACTGTCAGACTTTCTAGTTTCGTGAAATAGATTCCTCGGCAATTAGAGCAGCTACCCAACGGATTAGAAATTCGGCAAAACGGTTAAAGTAGACGTTTAATTAACCGTATAGATGTAGAAAATAGATGAGGGGTAGCGGATTTATCGAAAGTGTACTTGTAGCTATTAGCTCCGTAAAATATTGAGATTTTGACGGATCTGAGTCGTTTCTGACTGCAGATGTGGTTCGAAATAAACGCGTACATGCTGTCAATTTGTACAAAGCGTAGTGACTCAAATAATAGACATATTATTATAAAGAATGTCTTCTTATCATATTACATAAATATTAATACCGGTGTGAAGACAACAGCAAAATATAGCAGTCAGGTGCTACGGAAACACCCGAATGCTTATAGACGTTCGTCGATATAGAACACTAGAACCGTCTGAGGGTCGGAAATTAGGGTAAATTAAAAATTCGATATTTTTAAAATGGAAACCCCTCATTTTAACAGGCTGAAATTCGGTAGATAATTACTTTATAAAATTATCAATTTTCTGATACCAGTGGCATCCACTCGCAAGTCGTCAGAGGGGTGGTAATTGGGGTAAATTAAAAATTCGATAATTCTAAAATAGAAACCCGTCATTTTAACAGGCTGAAATTCGGTAGATAATTACTTTATAAAATTATCAATTTTCTGATACCAGTGGCATCCACTCGCAAGCCGTCAGAGGGTCGGAAATTGAGGTAAATTAATAATTCGATATTTCTAAAATGGAAACCTCTCATTTTAACAGGTTCAAACTCGGTAGATAATTACTTTATAAATTTATCAATTTTCTGATACCAGTGGCATCTACTCGCAAGGCGTCAGAGGGTCGGATATTAGGGCAAATTTATAATTCGATATTTCTAAAATGGAAACCCGTCATTTTAACTGGCTGAAACTAGTTAGATAATTGCTTCATAAAATTATCAATTTTCTGATACCAGTGGCATCCACTCGCAAGCCGTCAGAGGGTCGGATATTAGGACAAATCAATAATTCGATATTACTAAAATGGAAACCCAACATTATAACAGGCTGAAATTCGGTAGATAATTGATTTATAATATTATTAATTTTCTGATACCAATGGCATTCACTCGCAAGCCGTGTCAGAGGGTCGGAAATTAGGGTAAATTAAAAATTCGATATTTCTAAAATGGAAACCCGTCATTTTAACAGGCTCAAACTCGGTAGATAATTACTTAATAAAATTATCAATTATCTGCTACCAGTGGCATCCACTCGCAAGCCGTCAGAGGGTCAGAAATTAGAGCAAATTAAAAATTCGATATTTCTAAAATGGAAACCCGTCATTTTAACAGACTGAAATTCGGTAGATAATTGATTTATAATATTATTAATTTTCTGATACCAATGGCATTCACTCGCAAGCCGTCAGAGGGTCGGAAATTAGGGTAAATTAAAAATTCGATATTTCTAAAATGGAAACCCGTCATTTTAACAGGCTGAAATTCGGTAGATAATTGCTTTATAAATTTATAAATTTTCTGATACCACTGGCATCCACTCGCAAGCCGTCAGAGGGTCGGATATTAGGGCAAATTAATAATTCGATATTTCTAAAATGGAAACCCGTCATTTTAACAGGCTGAAATTCGGTATATAATTGCTTTATAAAATTATCAATTTTCTGATACCAGTGGCATTCATTCGCAAGCCGTCAGAGGGTCGGAAATTAGGGAAAATTAAAAATTTGATATTTCTAAAATGGAAACCCATCATTTTAACATGCTGAAATTCGGTAGATAATTGCTTTATAAATTTATAAATTTTCTGATACCAGTGGCATCCACTCGCAAGCCGTCAGAGGGTCGGAAATTAGAGCAAATTAAAAATTCGATATTTCTAAAATGGAAACCCGTCATTTTAACAGGCTGAAATTCGGTAGATAATTGCTTTATAAAATTATCAAATTTCTGATACCAGTGGTATCCACTCGCAAGGCGTCTGAGGGTCGGAAATTAGGGTAAATTAAATATTCGATGTTTTTAAAATGGAAACCCGTCATTTTAACAGGCTGAAATTCGGTAGATAATTACTTTATAAAATTATCAATTTTATGATACCAGTGGCATCCACTCGCAAGCCGTCAGAGGGGTGGAAATTGGGGTAAATTAAAAACTCGATATTCCTAAAATGGAAACCTGTCAGCTTAACAGGCTGAAATTCGGTAGATAATTGCTTTTTAAAATTATCTATTTTCTAATACCAGTGGCATCCACTCGCAAGCCTTCTGAGGTTCGGAAATTAGGGTAAATTAAAAATTCGATAATTCTAAAATAGAAACCCGTCATTTTATCAGGCTGAAACTCGGTAGATGATTACTTTATAAAATTATCAATTTTCAGATACCAGTGGTATCCACTCGCAAGCCGTCAGAGGGGTGGAAATTCAGGTAATTAAAAAATTCGATAATCTTAAAATAGGAACCAGTCATTTTAACAGGATGAAACTCGGTAGATAATTATTTTATAAATTTATCAATTTTCTGATACCAGTGGCATCCACTCGCAAGCCGTCAGAGGGTCGGAAATTAGGGTAAATTAAAAATTCGATATTTCTAAAATGGAAACCCGTCATTTTAACAGACTGAAATTCGGTAGATAAATACTTTATAAAATTATCAATTTTCTGATACCAGTGGCATCCACTCGCAAGGCGTCTGAGGGTCGGAAATTAGGGTAAATTAAAAATTCGGTATTTCTAAAATGGAAACCCGTCATTTTAACAGGCGGAAATTTGGTAGATAATTACTTTATAAAATTATCAATTTTCTGATATCAGTGGCATCCACTCGCAAGTCGTCAGAGGGGTGGTAATTGGGGTAAATTAAAAATTCGATAATTCTAAAATAGAAACCCGTCATTTTAACAGGCTGAAACTCGGTAGATGATTACTTTATAAAATTATCAATTTTCAGATACCAGTGGTATCCACTCGCAAGCCGTCAGAGGGGTGGAAATTGGGGTAAATAAAAAACTCGATATTCCTAAAATGGAAACCTGTCATTTTAACAGGCTGAAATTCGGTAGATAATTATATTATAAAATTATCAATTTTCTGATACCAGTGTCATCCACTCGCAAGCCGTCAGAGGGTCGGAAATTGAGGTAAATTAAAAATTCGATAATCCTAAAATAGAAACCAGTCATTTTAACAGGATGAAACTCGGTAGATAATTATATTATAAATTTATCAATTTTCTGATACCAGTGGCGTTCACTCGCAAGCCGTCAGAGGGTCGGAAATTAGGGTAAATTAAAAATTCGATATTTCTAAAATGGAAACCTCTCATATTAACAGGCTCAAACTCGGTAGATAATTACTTTATAAATTTATCAATTTTCTGATACCAGTGGTATCCACTCGCAAGCCGTCAGAGGGTCGGATATTAGGGAAAATTAATAATTCGATATTTCTAAAATGGAAACCCGTCATTTTAACAGGCTGAAATTCTGTATATAATTGCTTTATAAAATTATCAATTTTATGATACCAGTGGCATCCACTCGCAAGCCGTCTGAGGGTCAGAAATTAGGGTAATTTAAAAATTCGATATTTCTAAAATGGAAACCCGTCATTTTAACAGGCTGAAATTCGGTAGATAATTGCTTTATAAAATTATCAATTTTCTGATACCAGTGGCATTCACTCACAAGCCGTCAGAGGGTCGGAAATTGGGGTAAATAAAAATTCGATATTACTAAAATGAAAATCTCTCATTTTAACACATGGCGGGTTTCCATTTTTGAAATATCGAATTTTTAATTTACCCAATTTCCACCGCGTCGACGGCTTGCGAGTGGATGACACTGGTATGAGAAAATTGATAAATTTATAAAGTAATGACTCACCGAGTTTCAGCCTTCTAAAATGACGGGTTCCCATTTAAGAAATATCTAATATTCAATTTGCTCTAATTTCCACCCGCCGTCGCCGTCGGAGGGCTTACGAGTGGATGACACTGGTATCAGAAAATTGATATTTTTTAAAGTAATCACCTACCGAGTTTCAGCCTCTTTGAAATGACTGGTTTCCATTTTTGAAATATCGGGTTTTTAATTTACCTCAATTTCCACCCCTCTGACTTCTTGCGAGTGGATGCCACTAGTGTTAGAAAATTGATAATTTTATCTACAGATTTAACTTGTTAAAATCACGGGGATTTTAGAAATATATTAATAATCAATTTATTCCAATTTACACCCCTCTGACAGCTTGCGAGTGGATGCCACTGGCGTCTGTTCTGACCCTTTTTATATCTAAATGTTGACGAGTTAATACTCCAATGAATCTTATATGTATAGTAAACACGTATTTCTACGCATACACATACAATTTCCAAGCCAGAGCCTTTTTTTTAATTTTTGCGTACTGTATTAAGGAAGTAAGTAAAATCATCATATTATTTATAAAAATGTAACTTACAATTTGCACTTAATTACATTAGTTAAGTAACCGTGCGAAAAATTTCATTCCGCTTGTAATTTCTCTAGAGAAAATTACCCTTTATAAAGTTTGTATCAAGGTGTCATCATCGTGTGTATTTAAATAAAGAATTATCTTGTTAAACATAAATTCCTTTGTCTCTGGTACACTGGAAATACTTAGGTCTTAATTTTTGATCTCCTTTATGCAGACAGGTCGGAAAAATTATTTTAGCCCTTTCTACGCCCTTTTACTTTCAACTTAAATGTCTACCGTCAAAAATTATTTTGGGATTAAAAAATTTTACGTTCTAAAGAACGGAAACAAAACATTAAGAGGGTAGTTAAATCCTTGTTTTGTCGACGGATTTTCTTTATTTTACGGGTTTCACTTAAAAATACATTTCTTGCTTATTTTAAATATTTCAACAATATGTATACAGGGCCTTTCGAAAATAGTGTGACACATGTTGTTAGTTATTTTGATTCGAATGCTGTAATTTATTTATCTAAAACTGCCACTTTTATAATATCATGGCATTATTTCATATGTGCTAAATTAGACATTTATTAAATAAACAAAATACCAAATGCTTGTTGCCCCACCTATTTCATAAATAATAATTATTAGCATACTAATTTATTTTATCATTTTCGTAAGATTTAAGAGATGTGGTAGATACAGAATTTTCGTTCGAGGTCAAATTCGCTTTGAACAAATTAAGGGAATACGAGGCGTCAAAATCTTTATTAAACAAGTGTCCTTTATCGATTATCTCTGCATTAAGCCTATGAGGTACTCGTAAAATCTGTTCCACTGCCTTGAGCTGGATAGTAGGGAAGATAAGCTTCGACCTAATTCACCAAAAACTAAAAACTACGCATAGCTTAGGAGGGTGCCGTTTTTGTAATCTACTTTAATCTGATTTAGCCGAACTTCACATCAAAGCAGGCGGGCCCCTAGCTTGCCTCTATTTAGGCGGATGATTTGTTATTTTCACCGGTTTTATATATTTTTATATACGGAGTGTCCGGAACATGACTGCCTTTATTTTGTTGTATGATGAATTGCACCAAACATGTTTTAACATTTTTTTTCTCCAAATGGTTTTCTTAGAGAATAAAATGTGAAGCGTTTAAAATAACTTCAATTGTTCTCGAATAATTGCCGCTTCTAATTCTTCGATAGTGTGTATGGCTGACTTAAATATAGTGTGTTCAAATGTCCAAACAAAAAATAATTGAACGGAGTTATATCCGAAGAATTGGCTTGCCACAAACCTGCACTAATCAGTCGATTGTCATAAAATTTCTCTAAAAATAAGGGTTTGATATCTTTCATCATTTGTAATTTCGTAGAAGAATTATAGGCCTTACTATACGCCTTCTTGATATCGCTGTCCAAACACCAAGTTTTACGAGATGTAAACTGGTTTCTACAAATGTATGATAATTTTCTGCAGCCCAGGTTCTATAATTTTGGCTATTTACATAACCAGATAAATGAAGCCATGCTTCGTCAGTGAAAAATAAGTTCAATAAGTTACGATTCATGTTTTCTTGAAACCATTCACAATAGTGTAATCGTCTTCCATAGTTAATGGGAAGTAATTCTTGCACAACAGTTACCTTGTATGGTTGTAAATGCAACCGTTATTTTAAAGCCTTGTGTGATGTTTCAACCGAAAGTCCTAAAAATAAACATTTTCGGTTATTAACTATAATTCGATACCGGTTTCAAATAAAAATTTCAAAATTGATATGTCTTAGAGATGTAATCTAAATGAATTTGTGAATATTTAATCAACTTAATAAAAAGTAACCTGTCTGAGCAGACAATTTTGATATAGATTTTGTAGGATTTGGGTTATTCGTTGCTGTATATTACAGAGTCCCACAAAAAAAAATGTTCATACACAAGAGAGTGACATATGTATTCCCATGTATTTTTCGACGCTGAATCCGATCCTGAGCTCAGAATTGGGCCTACACGCCTGGAATTGGCCCCAGGGGCCGAAAATGGCCTGAAATGCGGTTCCCGGGATAAGGCGAAGTCGACGCTGAATTTTGGAGCTAAAGCCGGATTTGTGCTCGAAAAGTTTATGGCCAACTGAAATTTCGGGTTTGGGTCCGGGAAAATGACCCCTTGGGGCGGGAAAATCCTGTTTTGGACGTCCCGGTCGCGACTGTGGTATTTTCGTGTGTTTTTCAATTCTGGATCTGAGACTGGGTGTGAAAAGTTTTTGGTCAGCTGAAATTCCCAGTTTGGGTCCGGGAAAATGGCCCATTGGGGCCGGAAAATCATATTTCACACGTACCAGTCGCAAAAGTGGAATTTTCATGTATTTATCAATCCTGGTCCTTAGAGTACGCTCAAAAAGTTTTTGGACAGCTGAAATTCCCAGTTTGGGTCCGAGAAAATGGCCCATTGTGGCCGAAAAATCATATTTCGGACGTACCAATCGCAACCGTGGGATTTTTATGTACTAATTCCTGTAGCTTAAATTGTGCTTGACAGGTTTATGGCCATGTGAAATTCCCTGTTCGGGACCGGGAAAATGACCCTTAGAGGCCGGAAAATCGTGGTTTGTACGTCTCAGTTGAGACATTGGTATTTTCATGTACTTTTAAATTCCTTATATATATATATATATAAGTAAATGAGAGATTCCAATCGACCAAAGGCATTTCAAACACGGCATGAGTTCCGGTCCAGAATTGAAAAACACACGAAAATACCACAGGCGCGACCTGGACGTTCAAAACAGGATTTTCCCGCCAAGGGGCTATTTTCCCGGACCCAAACCCGGAATATACCATAAACTTGGCCATAAACTTTTCGAGCACAAATCCGGCTTTAGCTCCAAAATTCAGCGTCGACTTCGCCTTATCCCGGGAACCGCATTTCAGGCCATTTTCGGCCCCTGGGGCCAATTCCAGACGTGTAGGCCCAATTCTGACTTCAGGATCGGATTCAGCGTCGAAAAATACACGGGAATACATATGTCACTCTCTTGTGTATGAACTTTTTTTTTTGTGGGGTTGTGTTATCAACGACATCTTCTGTCTGTACAGTTGGTCTGCCTGTAGATTTTTCTTTGAAAATGCATTGTTTATTACCAAGTCGTTTGACGATAGTACACTTTCGGTATGAGAATGTGTCATAGTCAATGATAGTAAGGAGTATGTCCACAACCCGTCTTCATTTCTAGTCCCACTTCCAGAATGAGCCATTAAAATAAATAATAGAATGTGTCATAGTCAATGATAGTAAGGAGTATGCCCGCAACCCGTCTTCATTTCTAGTCCCACTTCCAAAATGAGCCATTAAAATAAATAATAGAATGTGTCATAGTCAATGATAGTAAGGAGTATGTCCACAACCCGTCTTCATTTCTAGTCCCACTTCCAGAATGAGCCATTAAAATAAATAATAGAATGTGTCATAGTCAATGATAGTAAGGAGTATGTCCACAACCCGTCTTCATTTCTAGTCCCACTTCCAGAATGAGCCATTAAAATAAATAATAGAATGTGTCATAGTCAATGATAGTAAGGAGTATGTCCCCAACCCGTCTTCATTTCTAGTCCCACTTCCAGAATGAGCCATTAAAATAAATAATAGAATGTGTCATAGTCAATGATAGTAAGGAGTATGCCCGCAACCCGTCTTCATTTCTAGTCCCACTTCCAGAATGAGCCATTAAAATAAATAATAGAATGTGTCATAGTCAATGATAGTAAGGAGTATGTCCACAACCCGTCTTCATTTCTAGTCCCACTTCCAGAATGAGCCATTAAAATAAATAATAGAATGTGTCATAGTCAATGATAGTAAGGAGTATGCCCGCAACCCGTCTTCATTTCTAGTCCCACTTTCAGAATGAGCCATTAAAATAAAGGCATCTTGCTCAACAGTAAAAGGCACTGATTAACTGATTAGTTTTAAATATGTATGATTTATTAATGAGGCAAAGGAAAACAATAAGACACTAGAAAATCGCAATTTTATTAATTAAAACCACAAATTAATTAATAATAACAATAGCGTCAAAAGCAGTTGAATTTGCTGATATAAAATAGTTATTTATTACTTTCCTTGGGATTTTTTTTCAATTTTTTGTCCGTTCATTTTTTATTGCACTTTGCAAAATTGATTTATTTTCTAAATAATTTCGACTTTTTAGCAACATTTTATTTGTCCCCTATACATTTTATTGGATAAGCTCTGGATCACCCTGTATTAATAAATGGAAAACGCTCTCATTTTACGAGTCTTAGACACGGATTTTAGCGCGACGCTAGCAGTTTCTCAGATCTAAGTTCACAGAATCGTCTTCTTGTTTTAGAGAATGAAATTTTGCTTTTCATTTTTGCTCCGTATATCACAAGTGTAATACTTTGAAACTTTATTACTCTGTTTCGTTGTAGAAGTGTGTTCTGTTCGGTTTTTCAATTATACGATGTACATTTGGAATAAATTAAACTTCGTTGATGTTGCGAAATTCGCACAGCTCTTAATATGCAAATGTAACACATAAAACAGGTTTTTTGTGTACTAACAAATATACATTTTTGCGAGAAGATGCACGTTATGAATTTAAATCGCCCTTTTGGAGAATCACGCCATATGTGCAGTTTGCGTGAATAAGAAAAACACTTTCAGCAGTGACTTCAATTATTATTAGTAAATATTGCTAAAACACTACTTCATATTGTTATTTTAGATGAGTAGGTACTAAAATCTGTATGCATGCTTGCTTTATTTGTAAATGTTTTGTAAAATAAGGGCAGCGTCTGTTTTGCCATTCAGAACGAATCCTAACCTAAATTTTTTATATAGCAATAAAAATATTCAAAAATACCCAAGTTTAAAGGTAACTGTATTGATGTTCAATTTAATTTGGTCTAAGAAGCTTCCAAAGGTTAAATTAAAATATTATAATGTAAACGCATGCGTTAAAAAAAATCTCAGTCTGAGTTACGTAAAATATTTTATAAAACAAACCGCAATGGATTGTTTGCGAAAGTGAAAAATTTTCTGCTTATGTTGGAAAGTTTTACATTTTTCAAATTCCTTTCTTTTGAAATAAACGTGATGCTGTGAATATTTAGCTTCATTAAATAACGAAACATTTTACCAGGTGTCCTTAAACTTTGTTATGTATTCGTTTCGGGTTTTTTAAATGTAGATACATTCTTAAAAATAAGTTTTAATACACACAACGTGAAAAATCTTGGATCTCCTGTATGTAAAATGATTCTACTCAACGTAGTGGTATTTCCAATGTTTTTACAAGTCTGGTCAGTTTGGCAGTGTATTCAGCCAACTGTTCCTTTGAATTTCTGTACAAGGACGTGAAATTTCTGCGTTTATCCGACCAAGAATGACTGCTTTACATGATGCAGGACATTCTAATCATCAGATACCGAACATGTTGGGCATTCCTAGATTATCTGTTGTACGAATAATACAAGATATGAAGAATTTGAAACAGTGAAAAACAGACCACGTATTGGACGTCCTCGAGTATCAAATGAACGGGAGGATCGGTATGTGGTGCAATATGCCCGTAGACACCGTACATCTCCAGCTTCAGCTCTCAGGGCTCACTTCAATGTACGTTTCGCCGTGTTATATCCACCTACCATTAGACGACTCCACAACGCAAATTTACGTGCTAGAAGACCATTACGGGTCCCCACTCTACTTCCAAGGCATCGTGCTGCCCGTATCCAGTAGGCGCGAGAGCATAGGGGTTGGCCGTTATGCCAGTGGCGGTGGGTCTTATTTACAAACGAAACCAGAATTAGGCTGGTTAGTGATGACAATCGACGAAGAGTCTGGAGAGAACCTGATCGTCAACAGCAACTTGATTTTTTGATTGATTTTTTTATGATTTATGCGTTCCCCCGGATAAGCCAAAAATCGGCTATTTTTAACATTGTCCTTTGACTGGGGTGCGGCGGTTGAACATTATTTCACCCCAAAACATTACGATATCTCCTTCATACGGAGCAACTTCACGGGAAAAATAAATTGATTATTGTTAATTAACATTAGAAATGGCCCAGAAATACGTCAGATAGCTGGGGAAATGTCGCTACTACCCCTAAACCTATATAAACTACCCTTAAATAGCTTTAAATGGATAATTATTAATTATTGTTATAAAATTCGTGTAAAATGGAAAAATGCTTGAAAATGATTTGAACAGACAGTATGTCAATATAAAAAGTGATAAATGACTGTAAAAGTGCCCATTCAATGGCGAAATAACGCCAATTGTCCTCACTTTGCGAGCGCGTACTGAAAAAATGGCAATTTATCCTTGCGCCCATTTTTCAGGTTGCAATAGTATAAATGAACCTTAAAAGTGATTTAAGCATTTTTTCATTCTAAACGAATTTTACAATAAATAATGATTATCTATTTTAAGCTATTTAAAGGCAGTTTATATAGATTTAGAGGTGCAATTAATATTTCCCCACTTACTTAATGTACTCTAGTATCAGTTTTTGCATTTTTTGACAGTAATCTATAATTTTTTTCTAGCAATAGGCGTTCCCTTGAACATTTAAGCATTATCTATTTTTGATGTCGAGTAAGCTCACCATTAGCTTTTGAAAGTCATTTTTTTAATTTTTAGGGGTGGAATGGACATTTTTACAGTTATTTATCACTTTTTATATTGACATACTGTCTGTTCAAATCATTTTCAAGCATTTTTTTCATTTTACACGAATTTTATAACAATAATTAATGATTATCCATTTAAAGCTATTTAAGGGTAGTTTATATAGGTTTAGGGGTAGTAGCGACATTTCCCCAGCTATCTGACGTATTTCTGGGCCATTTCTAATGTTAATTAACAATAATCAATTGATTTTTTTTATGATTTATGCGTTCCCCCGAATAAGCCAAAAATCGGCTATTTTTAACATTGTCCTTTACATCGAAGAAGTAAATTATCCCATTATCTCTCTACCCCCTACGTAATGAATTAAGTGAAAATTTTGTGTTTATGAACGACAATAGCAGGACATATCAATATATTAGATTGGCCGGCCAACTCTCCTGACATGAATCCCATTGAAAACATATGGGATTTCGTTGCTAGAGCCATTCATAATCATATTCCTCCACCTCAGACTGCAGATGAGTTAGTGGTGGCGGCAGAAGAGGAATGGAACAATATTCCGCAAGACATTGTTAACCGCTTGATTATTTCAATGCGCAGACGTGTCAATATGCTATTGGAACGTGGTGGAGGCCATACCGACTATTAGTCAAGTAGAGAGGCTTTGCTTTGTTACTTCTTTCTAATTTAATAAATTTTGTCAAAAATGTCACACATTTGCTGGTTTTTAATTTTCTAAGGACTCAGTTTATCGAATATATTCTTTTCACAAAAAAAGATTCAGAAAACAGTATATTTTTATAAATGTATTTAATTTTTCTGAATAAAACATTTATTAAACAAGAATGAGGGTAGTCCAAGGCTTTTGACGTTGTATGTAATTTTAATGGTCATTGACAATATCTTAGAGACTTTTACTAGAATTAAAACATGTATTTGAGAACCTGCTCCAGCGTATAAAAATTGCATTGCTTTATTTCTAAAGACGGAAATTGTCAGACTGTGTATTAGATATAATTTCATTGAAGCTGAACTAGAATCAACCGAATTATCCGTGAAAGATGTAAAACTTGCCCGAGTTCTTTAAGAAGTTACATTACAGTGTATTACAACGCCAGTTTGGCGAGCATTAAAGCTAAATTATTTTAAGGAAACTTTCTTTGCTAAGCGGATTTTTTTTACTTGAAATACAAGTGTTTTCCTAAAAACTTGCACAAAGCATAATAACATTTTTTAAATTATATTTTACAATATATTTTGAAGGAAAACATATTTGAAAGAGTGGATTTACCTTCTTGTTAAGTTAAGTGTTTTAAATCTTGCAGATATAGGAAGGGTAATATTTAAGTGATTATCTATTGTTAGAAATTAAAATACCCTGTATATTCTAATTCAATATCATCCTATAGACATGTTTTATGTGTATTTAACTTCGATTTCATTGTCCTGAATTTGTGTGTATTAAAAGCATATGCAAAATTTAAGAAATATATTTAGAAGTGTTGTTTGGGCGTCATGATGATGAAATCAAGCTCTCTCCCAGTTTGAGTCGTCGCTTTCAGACACCCCAACAGTGGAAACCCTTAAAAGGACACCCCATGTGTGCTTGCGCTTTATCTGCCTATATACTGAAGGATAAAAAGGATTTACTGGTCTCCGTCAACAAAGAAATCGAATTTACAAAAAAGCTCTCATCCAGAGTAGCTCATTAAATAAATCGCCAGAAATTATAGATAAATTGAAATCAAATAACAGGCATTTATTTTTAAAAATATAACAATGGTTAGTGAGACTCTCAAGATATTTTATTCATAAAGCAACTTTTTTGAAATTGGAATTAAATGATCGCCATTTCTACGACAATAGAGTTTAAAATGGATAATTATAAACCAGGAAGAAGCTTTTTAAAGCTCAGTTGAGAATTCAGTAGGAAATTCGATTCATATAAAGAAATGAATCGTCTTAAAGTGGCACTGGGAACTTAACAGCCGATCGATACAAGCTTAAGAACAAAATAAAATAGTAGCAGAAATTCACCGCAGTTTCGAATATGAACGCCGAATCAGTTCTTTCGAAAAATAATTAATATGTTTACAATACGAAGGTTTAGAAACAATATATCTAATGGATTTTCGTGTACGATAAGTTTAAAAAGGAACTTTGAATGTCGGTAGGGGCATAAGAATAGCAATAAATCAATAACCGATGCAGGAATTATAGCAAACGTCGTGAATTATAAGTTTCTACCTCGATATTCGCATGCTCCTCCTCGGTCTTAGATTCTTTTAGTGAGATATAAATTTATAGCTACTTGGCTTTATCGCACTTTAAAATATTAGAAGTTTTATTTAATTTCGTATGAATATATCCGACCGGAAGTAAACTGGACTGTACCTTGTAGCACATTAAATTTAATTCGAGAATGTTTAAAATAACATGTGCGACAATTACGCGATTACTTGATCAAATACGCAGAGCGTATAAGGTGATATGCTGAGAAATATTTGAGTAGAGTGTGAAATAAATGACTGGAAGTTTGTTGAAAATAAACACAAATTAAGCTTTTCTGAAAGTTTTGTTGAATATAAACACAAATTAAGCTTTTCTGGAAGTTTTGTGGAATATAAATACAAATTAAGCTTTCGCTGTAAGCTGTCGTCAACGACATTGACTACGCGATTTTTAATCAGTTGAAAAGTTCTAAGGTTGCTAAATTTTCAATCCTTTGGTATCTATTTTTATTTACAAAAAGAAAAATTCTATTAAATCATTTCGGCGATGAAATTTAACTTGAAAAAAACTCAACAGTCTGTAGCCCTCTTAGAAAGTATTCCTACTCTTGTCTTCATATATATATACCTAGAACGCGCTGGTAAAATGTTTTTGGCTAATTTCGAAACATTGTTGACAAATTCAAGAGACCTAAAAAAACTTTTCAGGGCTCAACAGTCTGTAGCCCTCTTAGCAAGGGTTTCTACTCTTATTTTTAAATGAATAAACTGTTTATTTTGCTTTAGTATAAAAAAATTCATATAGATAAACTAGTGTAAAAGTATTTTTACTCGTATTGTTATATGAATAAACAGTTTATTTTACTTTAATATAAAATGTTGTTGTATAATTTCGAAACATTGTCAAATTAAAAGACCTTAAAAAACTTTCTAGGACCCAAAATCCTGTAGCTCTCACATCAAATAGTTAAGATAAAAGGCAAATATTTAGCATTATCTAGACACATTTTATTAACGTTTTTAACAAACATTTCTATATTTAAATTAGTCTGTGAAAGTTAGGAGAAAATCACTACTTGCTGATAATACGAATAAATTTGTGACCTTATTTTACTGAGTGTATTAATAATAATTTGCGAAACATGTTTTCTTAGTCGATGGATTTCCCGTGCAATTGGGAATATTTTCGTTTGAATTATCGTTTTGGGCCATTCCCTGATGTCACTAGTCGGATCGTTGGAGCTGCACAAACGGCTCGTATATCTCTATTGCAGACGGCGACTGCACTCGAACAAAAATTTGCATCAAACTCGATCTAACAAAAACAATGGCTATTTGCTTCCCAACTGGGTGTAAAAGGAAATATGCAAAATCGTTTTTCGCGCATCGCTTTACACAGGACATATCAAAATGAACAGCCTAAATTTTCTCCCAGCTTTGTGTTTTTGCAGCATTAACTTCGGCAAAACAGGAATTATGAATGAATTGGAAAAGCTTCAATTAAGGTGAAACCAACATGAAATGTTTACAAGGTCCCTGATTCTGTTTAAATCGCGATTCAAATTATATTCTGAAATACACGAGAAAAACAATCGACTGTAATCTATATAAAATACATAAATGCTAAAAATTTCATAAATAAACGTCTTAATAATTTTTAAGCATTGTATTACAGCTTTTGGTGCAAACAAAGAAACACGTACAAAATTTGTGAACCGTGTTAGATATCTATAGGCAGAGCTTGATTTATATAGAGATAAATTAATGGTTTGGAATTAATACGGGTTTGTTAAAGAAATTTACATTTTCGTAAACCTATCAATTCCCCTCTTATGGTTAAAAAGCGGATAAAACAGTTTTCTTCAATTCGATTGATTCTTTATGTTTTGGTAATACACACAACGTCGAAGGTCTTGGATCAAATACATTTATAAAAGTATTTTAGTTTCTGAATCATTGTTTTGTGAAAAGAATGTTCGATAAACTGAGTACCAACAAATGTGTGACATTTTTGACAAAATTTATTAAATTAAAAATAAGTGACAAAGCAAGTTCTCTACCTGACTAATATGACCTCCACCACGTTCCTATAGCATATTGACACATCTGTGCATTGAATAATCAAGCGATTAACGATCTCTTGCGGAATATTGTTCCATTCCTCTTCTGCCGCCACGACTAACTTATCTGCACTCTGCGGTGGAGGAATATGATTATAAATGTCTCTAGCAACGAAATTCCGCATGTTTTCAATAGGATTCATGTCAAGAGAATTGGCTGGCCAATCTAATTTATTGATATGTCGAATGTCTCTTGAACCCTTCTTGCGCGATGTGGTCGAGCGGTGTCGTCCATAAAGACAAAAGTTTCTCCTAATTCATTACGTAGGGGATAGATAATGGGCGTAATAACTTGTTCGATGTAAATTTGACTGGTCATATTCTGTGGTATGCGAATTAATGGGGTCCGGCGGTTGAACATTATTTCACCCCAAAACATTACGGTACCTCCTTCATACGGAGCAACTTCACGTGGAAAATGAAGTCGCTGTTGACTACCTGGTTCTCTCCAGACCTTGTCGATTGTCATTAGTAACCAGCCCAACTCTGGCTTCGTCTGTAAATAAGACCCACCGCCACTGGCGTAAAAGCCAACCCCTATGCTCTCGCGCCCACTGGAGACGGGCAGCACAATGCCTTGGAAGTAGAGTGGAGACCCGTAATGGTCTTTTAGCACGTATATTTGCGTTGTGGCGTCGTCTTTGAATAGTAGGTGTCGATATAAGTGGGCCCTGAGAGCTGAAGCTGAATATGTGCAGTGTATACGGGCATATTACACCAAATACCGATCCTCCCTTTCATTAGATACTCGAGGCCGTCCACTACGTGGTCTATTTTCCACTGTACCATCTGTGTACTATTCGTACAACAGATGATCTAGGAATCCCCAACATGTTCGATATCTGATGATTACAATGTCCTGCATCATGTAAAGCCAGGGTTGCCACCCGTCCCGTATTTCAAGGGAGAGTCGCGTATTTAAGTCACATGTCCCGTGTCCCGCTGTTAGTTCATACGGGACGATAAAAGTATCGTATTTTGATATTCAGATAAATAAAATTCACACCTAAGCAATCATTTGAACAAATTATTTTTGGCCAATAATATGACAATAACATTTAAGTGTCGGACAACAGCACAGATAAATTTAGTGCAAAGTTGTTTGCTTATGGATCGCCATCTAGCGTCAAGAGGAAAAGTGTCAAGTTTACTTAAGTCTAAAAATTTTTATTCGTGCAAACTGCCTTGTTTTGTTGTCTTTGTCACTTGTATGGTGATTGGTGACTCCTCATTTATGTGTCATTCTATCTAACGGTTGAGTTTTGCAGTGCCTTGCGCGGTGATTTACAATAATTTGACAATTATTTTAAATTACTTTGTGTTTTAAACGAGCACTAGAAAATTATTAAGGTAAGTGCCTAAGCAGCTTAGCATAGCTTAGAAAATTTTAAAATTACCTAATTATAATCATTTAAAAGTTAAAGGATACGGATAAATATTTAGAAAATCTTGTAAACGCAGCTAAAAATTTTTAGACTTATTTTAAGCAATTTGACCTTGAAAATTTAAAAATTTTCGCCTGCGTCGTTACACCCTCCATTCTCTACTGATATATAAAAAAAATAATGTGCCGTATCTTTAAATTCAAGAGGTGGCAACCCTGTGTAGAGCAGTCATTCTTGCTCGGGTAAACGCAGAAATTTCACGTCCTGGCGTTATAATGTACAAAAATTTAAAGGAACACTTGGCTGAATACACTGCCAAACTGACCAGATTTTTAAAAATATTGGTAATAAAGTAAAGGTTTATGGTCTGTAATTTTTTATTGTCTTTTTTGTTCCCTAAGTACTTTTTTACCACATTAAGAGAAACCACTTTAATCGAAACATTTTATATACAGAGGGCCCAAGACTTTTGACGTTGTGTGTAGTTCCCTAACATCCTCATTAAACACTGTAAGGTTGTTTCGATCTATTATTTTTTGACGTTAATTGTTCCGCATACTATAAAGGCATATGCTAAGGGCCTAGTATCACGTTCACGTCGAATTGGCTGTATATAGGCCCTAATTTACATATCCTAATTGGGAAACTAATTTTGTCTGACTTATCCATACACGAATAAAGAAAATTGGTAGCTTCATGGTTTATCGATTATTGATTAAGCTTAATATAACTCACATGTAAACACTAGCGGCAGTTTTGAGATATTTTTAAAGATTTTGACATTGTATTAAAAAAAGAAATCGATACTAGTAAGCAAGACCTGCTTGTGAAGGATACGATTTTTTTCCTAAAATTCTAAACATTTTCTGTGGGGGTTTTGAATTTAAAAACGGAAGAAATAAGTACATAAGAACGATATCGCAGTTCATAAAAACTAAATTAGTGAGCCAAACTCAAAGGAATGCCCGTCGGCTGTAGCATTTCTTGTGACGGTGGTTGATGCGGTTCCTACGAACTTTTGATACCTTTTTCTTATAACCTTCCTTAGAAGCGATCGATAATCCTGTCAGTTCTGTCAGAAGGAACTCCGTGCGAGTTTGACCCACTGGTTTAATTTGTGCAATAACGGGGTTTTTCTTTTGACGGTATAGGGTGGTTCATAAAAATAAAAAACATTTTTTTTTTAATAAAGTATATTGATTTAATTATTTACATATCCTTGACATCCAAGCATCAGGTTCAGTATGTGGCCACAAGATGTAGCTACATGCGGCATCACTTCTACTCAGGTTCGCATCTGTCGGAATTAGTCATCGGTTGCCTCACCTGTGTCATACTGAGGAGAGCTAACAAGTTCGGAAACAGTATATGTCTGATGTGCCGCTAACGAAAGGCTTTCACAGTTTACTATAAGTTTTTCAGGTGTTTATACATATTTATTATACAGACATTTGTTTTCTGTCTACTTTAGAAAAAAATACAATATACAGGGTGAGTCTTAAATAAGTACAAATATTTTAACCAGCAGTATAGTTTTGTGTGTAGAACACATAATTAATAGTTTTTTTACAAAAAAATCAGAAATAAAAAAGTGAAATTTTAAATAAATTTCGTAATTTTTCAGTAGAAAACTTGTTGAGGACCGCTGGCCTAGACCGACCCTTCATACTTTTATGAGTCATAGTGCTGCAGACTGAACGTGTGGTTCACAGTGTTGCCAGTATTACACAAATGTCTTTGCTTCAAGGAAGAAAAAATCTCAACTTTTAGCGAATTTTGTCAAGTGTAACATTTTATATTATTTTTTATTATCAAACTGTCATTGACTGTCATGACAGATTATCGGAAGCCCAAGTCAAACTTGTTAACCCCACATAATGCACGAAAATAGCAATAAAATTTGCTAAAAGTTGACATTTTTTCCATTTTAAATAAAAAACGCGTGCATAGTTTTTCGTTATTCTTCATAAAATAACTTAAGGAAATTGTGTTTTGTGTCCCTTTCTAAAAGTGTACAATGACATTTAACTTGTGAAATGTGAATTACTGATTAAATAGTTAATTTTTTAACAAACAGGTAAGCTTGTGTGCACGTTTATGTATAATTTTTGAACATTGGACATAGTAATATCACGTAATATCTTCCTAAATATTTTACAGTAGTATTGAACTTGCGGAAATTTATTTTTAATCGTTGAAGTATAGTAAGGTTAGTTCAGATGTTAAAATTTATGTTAATATTGCTGCGTATCATACTACATACCCAATTTTACTGTACTTATGCTTAAAACAAGTATTTTTAAAATAGAACTATTACGTTAAAGGAAACGTAATATTTATATTGGAGGAGATATGGCAACCTCGCAACAAATCATATGTTTCATTACGTTGTTGGATGAAAAATCAGCCAGCGGTCCTCAAAATGTGGGTATTTTTTTAAAAAATTAATATCTCCGTAAATATTAGAAATTTTTAAAAATGGCTTTCACTAGACTGATTTAAATGACGAACTACACCAGCCGTTAAAATATTTGTACTTATTTAAGATTCACCCTGTATATTATTTAAAGCAAAAATGCGTATGTACCTACTCAAGTTTTATTTTTTCTTAATGCAATATTATTATTCAAAATTATTATGACTACACCATCCTGTATATATAAATGGTAAAGCCACAGGGTCTTTTTCCTGAAAAAAAAAAAAAAAAATAGTAATTGCAATTTAAATTTGGTGGTAATGCGTACGAGCCTAATACATATAATCCTATAAAAACGTTCGCTTTAAATTAAAGTTTAAAATGATGTTCTCGTTCATATGTGGGTTTTCAATTTTCCACGCATGATTATTATTCCTAAAATTAAAAACAACCTGACAAGTAAACGTCTCTTCGTCGTAATATTTTGTATGAAAACATTGCATCAGCATCTTGCTGCTTTCTAGTAAAAGGGGCAACCTATATTTTAACCAAGACGATAACGTATGCCTGGAAGGATGTAAAGAGGTGTAAATTCAAGTAGGTATTTTAAAAAGGTAATCTCACTGCAATTTTTTTGTACACATAATTTTATACCCAATTTTATACAATAAAAAAAATCAAAAGATTAGCGTAGATTTTCTTTTGTAATTGCAAAACAACAAACAAATATTTGACCTCCAATTTTGCCATCGACAATTGTCATTCACTTTGATGCATTTTTCTGTGATACTAACTTTGGCATACTACAGCTTTTGGTTTTTATTTGCTCCAGCCTCCTCGCATGACTGATTTATTATGGGAATAATAGACAGGCTCTGTTAACAAGTTATTAATATCTAATCTAGGCTTAAACTCATCCATCCAGGTAGTTCATTAGTTTAGCAGACTTATAGGGCATCAACAGATTACGATGGTAATGATAAATAATTCTATTATAGTATAAGCGTGACTTGTATGTTTGTTTGCAGGAAATATTGAATAATTACGATGAAAATTGAAGAAGTTCGAACAAATTTGATTAATGGTATACATTTACACTGATTTTTGTAATCTTGTAATAGTCCCGAATTAAAAACTTACGCGAGATTACAAAAATCAAACATTCGCCGATCTTTCAATTTATCTTGGATGAGCTTCAAATTCATTATTATTTCAAAATTGGTACAAATATGTATATACTCTAATTAATATTACTGATATTTCATGAAGATCGAGTTCAAAATTGTTTCAAGATTACAAAAAAAAAAAAGAAAGATCAACAGAAATGTATACTGGAATTGAATTTGATTGTTCGTTTTCATTCTGGTTAATGTATTGTATTTTTTGTAGATTAGATGATTATTAACGTTGCATTATTTGGATATTTAACGTCAGGTCGTTTCTTTTCCTTGCCCTTTCAATGAAATGCTAATGCGTGCTTTGTCAAAAACTTTTATATTTGATTAATAGTATACATTTTCACTGATCTTTTGATTTTTGTAATAGCTCCGAAATATTTCGCTGAACTTTCGATTTTTGAAATCTTGGATGAGCACCAAATTCATTATTATTTTAAAATTGGTAAAAATATGTATGTACTCTAATTAAATTTACTGATATTTCATGACGATCGAGTTCACAATTGTTTCAAGATTACAAAAAAAGAAAGATCAACAAAAATGTGTACTGGAATTGAATTTTATTGTTCGTTTTCAGTTTTTCTCATATGTTGTACTTCATATATGAAAGATCTGGTTAATTCGTTGCATTTTTTGTAAATTAGATGATTATTAACCTTTCATTATTTGGATATTAAACGTCAGGTCGTTTCTTTTCCTTGCCCTTTTAATAAAATTCTATTGCGTGCTTCGTCAAAAGCTTTCAGAGCTGTTTGTGTAAGAGATAAAGAGCAAAAGTATTAGGGAGACCCCATAAAATTCGTGTTGATTAACTGAAGTCGTATTTTACATGAAAAAAAGTCAAGTGTAACGATGGACACAAATGTTCTGTGATCTAAAATAATTTCAATTAAAAATTTTTAAGTTAATTAAAAGAAAAACTACATTGATCTGTTCTCAATAGTGTGGTGTGAGTCCTGGTTGGGAAGTAAATGCCCAAGTGTACTCAATCAAACTTTGAGAAGTGTCTATTATAATTTTCATCCCTAAACTTTCCGGATCTATTTTGGTTTGGTCTGAGGCTGATGCTGGTATAGCCTGGCGTTTAGGATAATATATTTATTCTATTAATTATTCACACACTCCCTGTTTCCCCGAAACTGTAGCCAGAACCGTAGAAACGGGAGTAGAGTATAACGCAGTTTCTTAATTTCTACTCAATCCTAAAGTCAATTTATTATACACTAGCGTCTCATCATCCAAACCGTTCTTCGAGCTTCTATTAATACAGTCAAGCAAACAATTAACATCGAAATGGAACACACAAACAACAAAGGCGGATGTTCACAATAACCGGCACACAATTCCTTAACACTATTACGTAATTTCTGGGTATGGCCTCTAAATTGGAAATCACATTGGATGGACATAATACTCCAATATTATGAGGTCTAACCTAACCCTAGGATACACTGTGTCGTAAAACGCACAGATTGGTCTGTTCCGATCGAGATTCACGACAATTTAGCAGTTCAAATGTCTTGTTTAAACCTTTCTTAAAAGATATTCAATTACAGTTGTTCAAGGAATCCAGACTGGTTCCAAACTGTCAGAAATGTTTGTTCAATTACTTATTGCATGATGTTTACTGAAAACAAATTCATAACTTTACTAGTCGAATATTTTTGACAGATTGATACCAGTCACATTAGATACATCGTTACAATAAATTTGCGATTGTATAGTTTTTGTATATACGTGCTTATTATTGTTGCAGATAGTACCGAAGGGGTTTATGAAGATGATGCACATGACAGTAACATAGGCTGAACATGCAAACTGGAACATGCTGCAGTCAAAAGGCAGGTACGCAAATGTCATACCTACTATTTTTTTTAATAACAAATCCTTCGATAGTGTGATAGTTCACATACACTTTTGACAATTCTATAAAAAAAATTTAGTGAGGTTAGGCCAGGGCAGACATCGAAACAGCTCTCCCGATTAGCAAAACTGAATTCAAGTACAAATAAGTATTTCACCTGTCAAAAATGAAATAGCAAATTCTGAGCTTACTTTCAATTTCGAACCATACACAATAAAAAAATATAGCGAAAACCTTTTAAATTCTTTTTTATGGAATGCCCGGAGTTACCTGACAGTGCGTTAGAGAGTATCTGGATTAGTGTAAAAATTTCTGGTAAGAATTGTTGTTTGGGTACATTATACAGACCACCTTCAACTAACCTCCCCTTGTGCTTGGAGCATTTGGAAAATATTTTAATTAATTTTATTCGCAGTTATGATTGTGTCCTATTTGGAGGTGACTTTAATATTAATTTGTTACAAAGTAATAACGATATTAACGTGAACAGATTTTTTAATTTACTTGAAAGATATGGTTTACATCAACTTATTAGGCAACCTACACATAAAGTCGGTAATTCAGAAACCTTAATTGACCTATTGATTATTTCGGATATTTCTCTAGTAATAGATTCATTTGTCTATGAGCTGGAACTAGTATCTAAGCATTCTTTGGTTAAATGCGATTTAAAAATAAAGAAGGAAAAATTGACTCCTAAGCTTATTACTTTTAGAGATTTTTCTAATTTTAATTACAATTTATTTTTATTTGATTTGGCATTAATTAATTGGGATAGCTTGTACACCTTAAATAATGTTGACGATATGTTAGTGTTTTGGAACAATAATTTAATATCACTGTTTGATATACATGCTCCCCTTAAAACAATCAAAGTTACTAAAAAACCGACACCTTGGTTGACGTCTAATATTAAATTTATGATTAAATTAAAAAAGAATGCTTTTGTTAAATATAAAAAACATAAAACGGTAGCTTCATATAATGAATATAAAGATTTGCGTAATTTAGTTAACAGATCCATTAGGGCGGAAAAGAAAACGTTTCTGCAATTTCAATTTAGAGCAGATCCTAAAACCTTTTGGAAAACTTTAAAATATTTGAATGTTACTGAAACTAAAGTTAATGTCACTGATTTAGATCCCCACTTATATAACAATTTTTTAGCGGACAATTTGCCTCAGTCTTCAGATTCTGCAGATATGGATGAAATGTTAAATAAATATAATACAAGACTGCATGATTTTAATCATGAATTTGTTTTTAACCCTATTACTGCTAGTCAGGTGGAAAAAATTATATTTAGTATTAAGACTCAGGCGCAAGGTTGTGATAGTATTAACATAAGAATGCTACTGTATGTTTTTCCTTTCTTAAGTGATCATTTTACGTATATTTTAAATATTTGCTTAACAACTGGAACTTTTCCTGCAGTCTGGAAAGACTCTAATGTGATTCCATGTCCTAAAAAGAATAATCCTGAAACGTTTTCAGACTTTCGCCCAATTAGCATTTTGCCAACGTTATCAAAGGTGTTAGAAAGAATCGTGCGTGATCAGTTAACAGTTTTTATTAATAATAACAATATTTTACCTTATTTTCAGTCGGGTTTCCGAGAATTTCATAGTACAACTACGGCTTTACTTGATGTCACCGATGACATTTTTAGAGAAATAGATAATAACAATAACTCATGTCTTATTTTGTTAGATTTCAGTAAAGCGTTTGACACCATTAACCATTCCATTTTGGTCAAGAAATTGAAATATTTCGGACTTAGCGATAATGCTCTTTCTTTCTTTACCAATTATCTTGGAAATCGTCCTCAAAGGGTTTGTCTTGGTAACACATATTCGTTGTATAGACATGTTAAACAAGGAGTACCGCAGGGAAGTATATTAGGTCCATTACTCTTCTCTATTTATACCGCAGATTTTTACACATACTTAAATCATTAAAGAATTCATCAGTACGCTGACGATACTCAGCTTTATTTTTCATTTACTGGGGAAGATGCTTTAGTTGCAGCTAATCTTATTAACATGGATTTAAAGAATATCGTTCTGGTTGCCAGTTCTCATAGATTAGTATTAAAAGAAAAGAAAACAGAACTTTTAATTTTCGGTAAAAACAAGCTAAGTTTAATGGTTGATCCTAACTTTGTTTTAAAAATAAATGATCAAATTTTAAAGCCAGTTAATTATTGTAAAAATTTAGGACTTACGATTGACAATAATTTGAGATTTACTAATCACGTAAATAATTTGGTTCAAATGTCATATAGCATATTGAAAATATTATATATGCGTAAGGAATTTTTAAATGAGACTATAAAATTGCATCTTTGCGATGCATTAATTTTATCACATCTAGCTTACTGTGACATTGTGTTCTGGCCAGCCTTAACTTGTAATGACAAATATACTCTACAAAAAATACAAAACAGTTGTATAAGATATTACTTTAATATGCGAAAATTTGATCATTTATCTTCCGTTTTTCCGCGCTCTAATTGGCTAAATTTAGATGATAGATTTATTTACCACATTTCATGTCTTGTGTATAAAATAAGTAATATGTGTCTACCCAGGTATCTGTTTAATAAGTTGATTAGAGGTTGTGATATTCATGATATGTCTACTCGACATCGTGGTTTGTATTCTGTATCTAAACATAGTACAGCTTTGTTCGAGCGATCTTTTACTTACAATGCTTGTAAAATTTATAATAATATTCCAGATAATATTAAGTCTGCTTCTAGTATGTTTATATTCCGTAAACGAGTCAAGGCCTGGATCCAATCGAATCATTAATATAATAATACCTTCCTTCAATACGAATTGTTAGTTTTTAGTAATACATATGTTAGGAATATATTTCGTCAGTCTACTATTTGTTTAACTATAAGGCTGGTTACGTGGAAGAGCGGCATTTTGCCGTAATTTACTTTGTTCTTTATATGATTTACTGTTTTGGAAAATAAAGGCCATATATTATTATTATTATTATTTTGTAATAGAAAATCATGAAAATGCGCTCGACCTTTTATGCCATGTGTGATACGATCGATATTAATTATTAAATTCTTGACATCCTCAAGAACCCTTATGAGCAAGGGAGGATAAAAGCTCAGAAAACGCTCACCATCTGGGACTTAATCCTTTAAGTACGGGGAGAGTAAATATTACACAGATTTCGCGGAGAACAACAGTTTGCCTCATGTTTCTCATTCCATGTACCACTTTGTGAGATATTAATTTCAATATTAATAAATATTTTAATATGCTCGACGGTATTTTTGAGTCGCGCTGACAAGACCTCGTGAAACTTAAGCGGGGGTCTCAAGAGCGTTAATGAAGTGTATTTTAGTCCATCTCATTTATATTTTATTTGTTTACACCAGGGTTAATTCCTCAAAATCGAGGCGCTTATAACATTTAATAACATCCAAAATTATACTGAGGATGGGTTTTACATGGTAATTTCTAAACTTGATATTAGAAAATATTTGTTATATGGTGACTTGTTTGTCTATTGAAATGTCAGATAAAAAAAATTGTTTTCGATTTTCTGTCTTTATTAGGTCTTCCGAATACGTGGTTAAAATTAATGATATCAACCTGTATACTATATATACTTTTTTGTGCTTCATTGTATATTAATTTTAAATAAGCACTTTTATTTTCTCATATTTTTTTGGGAAAAATGGTTTACCGCCTATATTTAGATGGAAATGTTCCAGCCGACAGTCGACAATAAGATGGTGTCAAAGCTGTAACATAGAAGCTTATAATTTTAAGGCAGCGGTGTTTTAAATGCAGAAAATAAGAGGAATAAATGTAAGTTTTTTATTAAGTGTGACGTTGTACATGCGGTGCGGTAGATAGCAAGCGGTTCTCCTTATCGGCAAGGATCGTTTAGTAGGATGCATCGATTTGCCGGGCCAGCGGCCTGCTATCTTGACCATTGTGTTCATAATACGGCAACTTCCTGTAGGGTGTGGTGTTAGTTCGACCCCAACTTCGCCCTCACAACATAGGGGTGTTTTACGCCCAATGGCCCATTAGATAATTACCTGACACCACAGAACGACGCACAGTTAGTGCTAAGGTCACTCATATACGGATCGGTATTAATAAAATATCTGCCGCTGTGGAATTTTCATGAATAATGACCCTTAATTAAGGGAACAGGGCTCCTCCGGTTTAGCTTACCTCGCGGATTTTTTTTATTGGCTTTGGTTTGCCCCCCACAATGGATTCTAGCTAGTGGTCGTGAAAATATTGAACGTTGCAAAAAGTATTGTAAAGTTACAACATGTAAAGCAGTTTATTTAGAGGCAGTAATATGTAGAATTGCGGTAACTATGTGAATTTACCGTTGCCAATTCAGCAGAAGTGAAGGGTATTCGGACAAGCTGAAAACGTTGATTATGTTATTTTCCCTAACAAAAAATTCTGAAAAATATGTGGACAAACCACCAAAATCTGGTGATGTTAGTTATTCTATAAGTTGTATTCTTTAGACGCTTGAATTTCTTACTTATTAAATAAAATATAACTCGAAAATAATTCCTATAATCCACATAACACTCCACATATTCACATATTATCTGTTATCCATATAATAATCATAATCCACATAATCCAGTCATCACCTGCACGTAATAATCATAATCCACATAATAATGCACTTAATCTTCATAATAATACACATAATCAGCATAATTAACATATTATCCACATGATAATCATAATCCACATAGTAATGCACATAATCCGCTGCTTAGTAGTCTACAAAATCCACTAAATCCAGTCACCGCTTGCTCATAATAATCTACATAATCCACATGTTAACACACATAATCCGCATAATACACATAATCACATATTATCCCCTTAATAAGCATAATCCACATAGTAATGCACATAATCCCCTTAGTAATCTACATAATCCATATAATCCGTATAGTCTACATAACACACATAATCCGCATAATCCACATAATCCACTTAGTAATGTACAATCGTTTGCAATAATAATGACACTCTTTTGAAACAGTTTTGGAACTTCTTGAAGTTCTGAATAGAAATTTCATTAAATTTTTCTTGGTAAGTGAAAGAACTAATAACTAATGATAAAACTTTAAAGTAGATTTCAATATAAATCCGTCAGAAGTTCAAAAGAACTCGCAAAATTCATTTTAGTGAGTGTCATTGATATTGCAAACGATTGTACATAATCCACTTATCCAGTCACCGCGTGCACATAATAATTTACATAATCCATATAATCCGCATAATCTACATATTAACACACATAATCCACTTAGCAATCTACATATTCCACATATTAATCCACTTAATCCAGTCACTGTTTGCACATAATAGTCTACGTAATCCATATAACTCGCATAATCTACATATAATCCACATTTAATCCACATATAATCCACATAATCCAGTTACCACCACCTGCACCACACCAGAATCTACATAATTCACATAATCCACATATTTTTTGTTACAGAATTCATGAAGATTCTGTCTCCCTTGCCTGCCTAAGCAAACGGACTGTATTTTCCAAATCTGGACCAATGCTATAAATGTAAGGACTTCTAATTTGTATTAATAAAATGTTAATAAATTTAAAATCTTGTGAAACGAATTGTGACAATCGTTTCTCTGGATATTCTGAATAAAATTATTTCGATATTATGTTTGCGTTTTATTTAAATTAACCGTCGTGATGCTTATAAAGATATTTTTGATACAAATTGCCTGGAAAAAAACTTTTTTTTTTAGAATTTTTTGTTAAATAACGACAAAAAATGGAGCAAAAAATCGGACAAAAAAAATGATCAAAAAACAGTAAAATTTTATAAATTTTTTTTTTTTAATTTTTTGTTAAAAATCGACAAAAAATGGAGCAAAAAATCGGACAAAAAAAATGATCAAAAAACACTAAAATTTTATAGAATTTTTTTTAAAAATTTTTTGTTAAAAATCGACAAAAAATGGAGCAAAAAATCGGACAAAAAAAATGATCAAAAAACACTAAAATTTTATAGAATTTTTTTTAAAAATTTTTTGTTAAAAATCGACAAAAAATGGAGCAAAAAATCGGACAAAAAAAATGATCAAAAAACACTAAAATTTTATAGAATTTTTTTTAAAAATTTTTTGTTAAAAACCGACAAAAAATGGAGCAAAAAATTCGACAAAAAAAATGATCAAAAAACACTAAAATTTTATAAAATTTTTTTTAAAATTTTTTTATTAAAAATCGACAAAAAATGGAGCAAAAAATCGGACAAAAAAAATGATCAAAAAACACTAAAATTTTATAGAATTTTTTTTAAAAATTTTTTGTTAAAAATCGACAAAAAATGGAGCAAAAAATTCGACAAAAAAAATGATCAAAAAACACTAAAATTTTATAAAATTTTTTTTAAAATTTTTTTATTAAAAATCGACAAAAAATGGAGCAAAAAATCGGACAAAAAAAATGATCAAAAAACACTAAAATTTTATAGAATTTTTTTTAAAAATTTTTTGTTAAAAATCGACAAAAAATGGAGCAAAAAATCGGACAAAAAAAATGATCAAAAAACACTAAAATTTTATAGATTTTTTTTTTAAAATTTTTTGTTAAAAATCGACAAAAAATGGAGCAAAAAATCGGACAAAAAAAATGATCAAAAAACACTAAAATTTTATAGAATTTTTTTTTAAAATTTTTTGTTAAAAATCGACAAAAAATGGAGCAAAAAATCGGACAAAAAAAATGATCAAAAAACACTAAAATTTTATAGAATTTTTTTTAAAAATTTTTTGTTAAAAATCGACAAAAAATGGAGCAAAAAATTCGAAAAAAAAAATGATCAAAAAACACTAAAATTTTATAGAATTTTTTTAAAAAATTTTTTGTTAACAATCGACAAAAAATGGAGCAAAAAATCGGACAAAAAAAATGATCAAAAAACACTAAAATTTTATAGAATTTTTTTAAAAAATTTTTTGTTAAAAATCGACAAAAAATGGAGCAAAAAATCGGACAAAAAAAATGATCAAAAAACACTAAAATTTTGTAAAAATTTTTTTAAAAATTTTTTGTTAAAAATCGACAAAAAATGGAGCAAAAAATTCGACAAAAAAATGATCAAAAAACACTGAAATTTTATAAAATTTTTTTAAAAATTTTTTTGTTAAAAATCGACAAAAAATGGAGCAAAAAATCGGACAAAAAAATGATCAAAAAACACTAAAATTTTATAGAATTTTTTTTAAAAATTTTTTGTTAAAAATCGACAAAAAATGGAGCAAAAAATTGGACAAAAAAAATGATCAAAAAACACTAAAATTTTATAAAAATTTCTGTAAACATTTTTTGATAAAAATCGACAAAAAATGGAGCAAAAAATTGGACAAAAAAAATGATCAGAAAACACTAAAATTTTATAAAAATTTCTTTAAAAATTTTTTTTAAAAATCGACAAAAAATGAAGCAAAAAATTGGTAAAAAAAACGATCAAAAAACACTAAAATTTTATTATAATTTCTATAAAAAAATTTTGTTAAAAATCAACAAAAAATGGAGTAATAAAATTGTGTAAAAAATCTGTTTTCGTCTGTCGCACAAAAACAATTATAAAATTATACTCTATAATTCCTGTATGAATTTATGAACTGCCTTTTCCTGTAGCTGTGTTGATGTGAACAACAGCAAAAATATACTCCTAGCCCCAGACGGTATAATATCACACCTGGGTACTAAGAACATACATTTTCGAAAGTTGTTCCTTAGACGCAGTTTCCTTTAGAAATCCATCTGAAAAAAAGAAATCAGAAAAATTATCAATTACGTTTTAGTTAAGTTTAGTTGCAGCATTACAAAGTTGGGAATAAATATATATTACTACGGCGCGCATAGAATTGCGAACTAAGCGACTCATGACCGTGAAGTGTGGTTGTGATGTGAAAATTTATATAAAAATATCTGTTAACGATCGACCGTAACTTTCGAGCGGTTGTAGATACTGAAAAACTAAAAGACAGGTCAAATTAGCATTTCGAGGGAGCTTTCACCTGAAACAAACCGTTCGTTTTAGAGCAAAAGGGCTCCGGGTACCTCTTAGAAACACCGGGAGGAATGTATAGGGGGATTCATTCCCGACCGATAGTTACCCGAAAAATTTTTCAGAAGATTTTCGATTTTTAAAATTTCCTTTATAAAAATTTCGTCAAAAATTTCCACGCGATAATGTATCGATTGCGAGCGACTAAATACCGTTATGGACGTTACAGTTACTTTACTCAATCCCCAATGCCATTTAAATATTTTGGGGTGATGCTTATCCTTGCTTGGGTGTCAAAAGTCACAGAGTCAAAAATACCAGTAAAGAATGTCCCCCTCTAATCAAAATCGACGGGTCTGAGCGTTTTTCTACAATCTTGACGCAGTTCCTGAAAATGGCTGTGTTTCGTTTTCATTTGGCCGCCCTGTATATAAACTAGAAAACATCCTGTCGGTGTATTAAGTGCCAAAATAAAGTAAACTACAGACAAATTTTGTTTATATAGAATATTCAACGATAAATAATAAGAATATTTAACCTGATTTAGGAAGACAGTATTTAATAACTACACAGCATATATAGCATTCGCGGTACAGCACATTAAACCTCGTCCACTAAACTTTTACTGGCAGACCCAGCGTACAGCGTACTAAATGCCAAGTTCCTCGTTACTGCGTTAAATGATGATTTCATTTGCTTTAACCGTGCGGAAAGGCAAGTAGTATACCAGCGAAAAACAACACATACGCGATTGCAGTTTTTACCGCATTTCAGCAAAATGGGATTAGCAAAGATGAACGTTTTTTTAAAGCATAATACGCAACGAACATTCAAATATTTTCCGACGACTACTCCTTCCATCGCTAATGTGATATTTAGGTGGTATTTCTTTTGAGACTCTTTAGGACGATATTGCCTATAAGTTTTAAACTGGAAGTAATACAGAAAAATGTCTCTAATAAAAGTTTATTAGAAAAAAGAGGGTTTTTTAACAGAAAAAAAAATAATGACGTCATTAGTCGTTTTTGTCAAATCCCAAAGATAATATTTTCGATTGAAGATGCAGGTTACCTCAAGTTTGAGATACCCTGTACGTTCTAGTTAGTGCAGCAAACTATATGCACTTCTGTGTTCTTATGGTTTTGCTATTCGCGTTTCGCCAAAATACACGCATTCAGGTACACTAACGTCGAGCTTCCCTTATTATTTAAACCTTCATCTGTATTTGCTTTAGAGATGCAATCTAAGCTCTACCACGTAATAATGCAAATACACGCTTAGATATATGACAGGAAGGAGGTTTAACGTTTCTGCAGCTACTTTTCTTGACAACATTTACGGTGAGTATTTAGGAAATATAAATCACTCGAATAGCTTCCGCTGCAAATGCAACAGGGACGCTAATATGATCAACTCCGAAATGTATCAAAATATGCTTCACAAAAATACCAAAATTTTTCTGTGGAAATAAACAAGTCGCTGAAAATACGAAGGAAGAAAACATACTATTAACTCCATACTGTTGTCTGTTATTGGTGGGAATTAAATGAAACATTAAGTAATGATAAATATTTTACGAAAACATTTTTTAAATCGTCCCTGCTGAACCGACTTCTGGCGCTCTAATGAGAGCTGGGCTGCGTGTGTAAAATAGGCAGCCTAATTATGTTGCATTTTATCGAAGCAATAATGCAGCTAATGGTGGTTAAATTGCACAGAAGCGCCAAGGCTTATAGCTTTAATATACACGTAACTGGCAAAACGTCGAACACACATTGTTGCGAAACAGTTACCGGTAGGAGGTAACTTCTTGATATTAATTAAATGCCTGAACCTCAGAAGCTCAGAGTAAACATACTCGAGTGTTTAACACAATTGACGTTCCGTTTACATAGCCAACGCTGAATATGAACTAGATTTAAAAGATCAAGCTAGATTCAAATATAATTTAACATTAAGTTTATTTTACGAACGAAAGTCCAACATAATTTTCGCTGTTAAGGAAACTTTATACAGGGTGATTGGGGGCGACGGCGTAATATTCGAAAGGGACGTTTAGGAAGCGAAAGTGAACAAAAAGCCTAATAAACATATGGTCGAATATCAACGGTTACTGAGATAGCAATAGAAATATTTTTATTACTAATTTTGCGAAAGCTGTTATTATTTGATATTTTATTTTGAGTAGGTCATGCATTCCAAACCAAACTCACATTAGTGAAATTCTAAATATGGTATTGCAACCCGTCTCCAAATTAATCAAACAATTGGATAAACGCAAACCATAGACTTTACAAATACATTTTGTTCACTGACGAGGATCAATTCACTCGTGATGAAGTAAATAACTGTCACAATGAACATGGTTGGTCAGATGAAAATTCGCACGCCACGGTGGAAAGTAACTTTCAGCATCGGTAATTTTTAGAAATAATTTGACAGATCTACCAGACGATGCTCCATTGGATATTAGACAAAACATGTACATTCAGCATGATGGTGCCCCTGCCCATTTTAGTCGTGTTGTGATCAATCATCTTAACAATCGCGTTCTACAACGTTGGATTGGCCGAGGTGAATTACAAAATTGGCCACCAAGGTCACCAGATTTGAATCCTCTAGATTATTGCCTTTGGGGATGGTTTAAATCATTGGTATATGCAACAAAAGTGAACAAGAGAGGAGCTATTCGATCGGATTGTCAGTTGTGCAGCAGTCATAAGAGAAAATCACCGTGCATTTCAACAAGCCATACGTCAATCCACAAACGAGCTGATGTATGCAACGAGGCGAACAATAGTATATTTGAAAATTTAATTCATTAATTTCGGTTTATTAGATCTTTAATCAATGTTTTAATACCTACAGAATAAACACTTTTCTCCATAATGCATTGCAATAATTAACTCGGGTAAAAATATTTTCATTGCTATCTCAGTAACCGTTGATACTCAACCATATATCTATTAGGTTTTTTTGTTCACTTTTGCCCTCTGAACACTTCTTTCGAATATTGGGGGTCTCCCCCAATCACCCTGTATACATGAAAGTTTTACGATTTTATATTGAATATGTTATACAAATAACTGAATTGCAACGCAAATTTCTATCTTCTTCCTAAAATGTAAACAATTTTAACGTTACACGTAAATGGGAACTATAACGCTGCATGATTAAAATGATGTTGATTTAAATTTTTATTTGAATTAAATACCTAGAAATAACCATTATAAAGTTTAATTAGTGCTAGTGTAAACACGTTTTTTGACCAAAACAATGTTGTTATAACAATTTTTAACATTTAACATTTCATAATTAAAATAAAATTGCTTAAACGTTTTGTTTAATTATGATGATGATTTAATGCACCTGTCACTAAAATCAATCAAAAATTAAATTTGAACGTTTTCATTTTGGAAATATTTTCAACATTGAATTAAAGTTCTGTGCAAGTAGAACCGTTAGATTTTTAACGTTTCAGTATTAAAATAACTTTTAATTTTGTTTAATTATTGATATTTCTCTAAAGAAAGTTTAAATTGCCATAATAACTGGTTGTTTAACATTATATAATTAGAACAACATTATCTTAACAATATCATTGACTGTCTAAATATGTATCTCTGAAATGAACCATGGTATGATACATTTGAAAAGCTCTGATTAAGTACCTATACCATTGCTTTACTTGAACTTTTATTAGGCAGTTTGTGTCTTAAATTAGGGGAAAATGAATGTATTTGAAGACGTCATTGTTAATAATCTCGAGATTTATTCTCGGAGGGAAAACGGCTTGAAACAATTTTCCAGTAAATGAACTCGGTGTAATTAATTATGTGAATTAATTTATGTATTAAAGTAAAAGTATCGAAAGAGGACTAGTTTAAATTTTAAATTAAGAAATGTATGATTCAAGAGCTAATTCTGAAATTTAAATCCGGGCACAGATCTGTCGAGTCCGCGCTGAAATTTACGATATGTTAATTATATAGCAGAGCTTTGCTGTGAGGGGAGCAAGATTGATGCCCACTTGATTCCAGCTATTTTTTAAAAATAAATACGTAAGCACTTTTCCCTGGGCATCCTTCTTCTATTATTCTCTTTGGGCAATCACATATTTCAGTCCAAATGACAAAAAATATTGGTTCAACGCCTTTTTTGTAAATAAATGTAAAATAAAGCCGACACAGAATATCAGAAGTGGGATACAATGTGTGAAGTTAAGCGCTTTATAAATCTATGAATTTCATAATCAGAAAGAAATTTATGGAACTAGAATGCGAGTCCCAAAGTTGAGAGAATAATTCAACTTTATTTTAAAATGATTTATTTAGCAAATCCACCGATCAGAAAACAGTGTAATTGCCTAGGACACAGTTGTTCCCAACAAATAGACTTCATAATTGGTTTAAAACTAACTTTAACAACTAATCTAACTTGCAACAATTCGCAGTGTCCAGACTATTGAATGGTTACTGTTGAGACTGCCGTATATAGCTGTGCACAAGTTACTTTCTTTTATGATTAATTTATAAAATTCACTTATTCGAACTTAAATTAACTTTAAATGCATTCTGCGATATCAATATCTTTTGTCCATAAATCAGGCCGCATTTTCATTAAAATATCACAATTAATTCGAGTTCTATTATTTATTGAATTCTGAGAATAGCAATCGCTATTGAATACGTACTTAAACCTAAACATTGAAGCAAGCGTTCACACTATAAAATTTTATAACCTGACGAATTATCGATGCTATATTAAGATCCATTAGAGCATACAAGCTTTAATGCATCCTACAAAAAAGGAGCGATTCCATTTAGACGTTTCATATGTTTCATTTTAATGACTGCTGCAGTTATTATTTAGCATCACTCAAAGAGTAATGCGAAAAACGCATTATAAGCATATACATGTAATTAAAGTAGTATAAATTACCTGTTTGATGTTAGGGTTTGTTTTAAATGATGTGGTACGCTTATAATTTAATGAATTTAAAGAGATTATATTTTAATAGCTTTAATAGTTTTAAATAAACCTATGAAAACGTATTGCTTAAATCAATATAGTAGATTACATTTTATACTACCTCTGTCCACTTGTTAATTTCAGTGCAGAATAATTTATTTATCTGTCACAATGATATACAGCCCTACACTATTTAAACTTCAGTGAACTATAACAACTTTAATCTTTTAACGAACAAAATTACGGATATAATTTGATAGTCACACAGCATAGGAAATATTATTTTCTTTACTGCCTTAAAATATTCGTTTTTCGAATCTGTTGAACAGATCTAATTTTCGCATACAGCCGTCAAAAACTTTTTAATAAATCATAAATATACGGTATAAATTACTTCACACGTACATGAAATGACTTTCCCAAACATCTTTTTGAGACGATGTCAGGTATCAGCAAGCTAACATCGACTTCGTTTATATGTGAGACGTAAGATATAAAATAAAGATGTAGAACTTGACTGGTGTGCTGTGAGTTTTTAAGTACGACCGTCTTATAACTGCGGATTCAAAGGATTTTACCGTTTCCTAGCGTGCACCGACTAGGTGTGTACGAGGGGCTGATGGACTGACTACTCATTGCATTAAAGACCTTCCTTCAATTCGCGTGCATTGCGCCAAGTTCGATGCCAGTCGCGGTTTTCGTCTGGGAAACCTCCCAGTAATTATTTCTTGGAAACCTTTGACGGTCTAGAAAAGAAATAAACCGATGCGACTGTGGAACATGAAATATCTCTAACGTTTCATATTTTATTTTTATCATTAAACGGCTAGGCTTGAACTTTTTACAGATCTACTGTCATAAAAGGGCATACATTTTTTACTACAGTTTCGAATTGTGAAGCTTATTTTATTGAATTTTACTACACATTTGTCTGTCAAAGGAGTCTAAAAGGACGGGTTTACATTTTTTTACTACAGTTTCGAATTGTAAAGCTTATTTTGTTAAATTCTACTACGTATATATCTGTCAAAGGGAACTACTGTCATAAAAGTGCGGACGTAAAATTTTTACTTAAGTTTCGAGTTGTGAAGCTTATTTTGTTGCAATTTACTACGTATCCGTCTGTCAAAGGGATCTACTGTCATAAAAAGACAGGCTTATATTTTTACGCTTATTTTGTTGAATTTTACTATATATATGTCCGTCCAAAGGGAACTACTGTCATTGTGAAGCTTACTTTGTTTCCTTTTATGTACCTGTCTGTGAAAGGAAACTACTGCCATAATAGGGCGTACTTATATTTTCTACTACAGTTTCGAATTGTAAAGTTTATTTTGTTTTTACTACCTATATATTTGTCAAAATTAATCTACTGTAATAAAAGGACGGGTTCACGTTTTTATTTGTTTCGAATGCTATTGTAATAGCACAAAGTGAAAATTATTTCATTTCATTTCTTTTTCGTTCAGCTATTAAAGAAAAATAAAATTAAAAATATTTGTTTATTAATGTTATGGCTTTGAAAATAAATTTCACTGTAGTTTTGAATTACGTTTTAGGATTTTCCGTTTTATATATTTTCCCGAGAAGAAGCTAGGCGATGTTAGACCTGGAAAGAATCCAAATTTGTGAATTGTCATCTAAACAAACTATTCCCATTCCTTCTTGTAACTATTCTAAATGGTTAAATATTAAACTTCGACGTTAATTTGGTCCATTTGTAAAAAGCTCCGAGGAGGATAAATTTGGCGAACGTAAAATTCCGCAAGTTTTCGAAACAGACATGCCCCGCAAGACAAACGCCTGTCGAGGAGAGTTTAAGCGGAAGAATCCAAACAGGGATTTTATATAAACGTTGTATTTACGGAGCAGTGAGGAGTTTCATGATGGCGCATAATTGTATGTACGAATTCGGGAATTTATCATTTTTATTTCCCCTTTTCTCCGTGCAAAACACAAACATATGTTATAACAATTAAGTTAATTGTGTCAGCGACTGTTAAATATTCGTTTTTTCGTGGCTGCCGTCGGTCGTATTATCCGCAAAAAATTTCTGTCCCGAATTAAGTATAAATTGTTCTGGAACTGAATGAGTTATGATTCTGTTAAACAAAACATACTAATTAAGGTCTAAACGCACAAAAAGAGATGATAGAAAAACGGGAGAAGTTCGACTTTATTTTTCACTGGAAAGATTAACGATTACAGGATCATTAAAATTCGTGTCTCATACAGACAATTCCCTACCAGATTTCTTCAATTAGATAAAAGAAAAGCTACAATTTTTTATCAGAGACAAAATTCTGATTTAACCTAAATCGAATATTGAGTTATTCCGCCTTTTAATATCCCCATTCACTTTCCGTTTTTAATTTCCATATAACGTTACGTTTGAAAAAGAAATTATCCTTAAACTTATTTTAACAAATTTATTTTAGAAATGACATACCGGGTCAATCACGATGACAAGGTAGGTATATAGAGAACCAAGTGAGATATAAATTTGAAAATGACTGTACTGGGTACTTCAGATACAGTGTTTTAAAGAAGAAAATATTTCGAGTCGAAAACATGTAGCAAAAACCTCTAAAAATAATAACCTTAACCCATACAAAGTCCTTCAGGGAAAACATAATTTTGCATAACTTAACGTAAAGAAATACAAAGTGTTCTATTTGAAAAAAGAAAGATTTCACTTATTGAAATTGATAAAATATAAAATATCTAAATGTAACACGAAAAACGACTATAAAGACTGTTACAAAAGTTCTCAATTTCTATTTTTTCTTTAAAAATACCATGTAACTTCGAAATAGCTGAATTTAGACTATAATTTCGTGTTCTTACCAAAAATGTAATAATTTATAGGTCATGTTAAAAGTTAAAAGAACGAGCTCACGGTTTTTACTACTGTTTCGAATAATAACAAAATTTGCCGTGCGATATACATTGCCAGAAATGGTTTACTAGTATTATTTTATTGCATATTCCAATAAAAGAATGGTTTACAATTTTGATTGCAGTTTCGAATTGTGTAGCTTAGTTTGATACCTTGTACTACGTATCGGCCTGTCAAATAGGTTTGTAATAAAAATAGGACGGTCTTACAGTTCTGTTACTACAGTTTCGAATTGTTGCCTTTTACTACTCTGTCAAAACGATCTACTGTCACGAAAGGATTGATTAACGTTTTTTACTACAGTTTCGAACAGTAACAAATAAAGTTTTATTCACTGCCGTATGATATACATTGCCAGAAATGGTTTACATTTTTTATTTTGTTACCTATTCCAATAAAAAGACGGGTTTACATTTTTCACTGTAGTTTCGAATTGTGCAGCTTAGTTTGTTACCTTGTACTACGTATCGGCCTGTCAAATAGGTTTGTCATAAAAAAGGACGGCCTTACATTTCTTTTACTACAATTTCGAATTGTTGCCTTTTACTACGTATCTGTCAAAACGATCTACTGTCACGAAAGGATTGGTTAACGTTTTTTACTACAGTTTCGAACAGTAACAAATAAAGTTTTATTCACTGCCGTATGATATACATTGCCAGAAATGGTTTACATTTTTTATTTTGTTACCTATTTCAATAAAAGGACAGGTTTACATTTTTCACTGTAGTTTCGAATTGTGCAGCTTAGTTTGTTCTTGGTACTACGTATCGATTTGTCAAATAGATTTGTCATAAAAATGGATAGCCTTACATTTCTTTTACTACAGTTTCGAACAGTAACAAATAAAGTTTTTTTTCACTGCCGCATGATGTACATTGCCAGAAATGGTTTACATTTTTTATTTTGTTACCTATTCCAATAAAAAGACGGGTTTACATTTTTCACTGTAGTTTCGAATTGTGCAGCTTAGTTTGTTACCTTGTACTACGTATCGGCCTGTCAAATAGGTTTGTCTTAAGAAAAAACGGCCTTACATTTCTTTTACTACAGTTTCCAATTGCTGTCTTTTACTACTTATCTGTCAAAACGATCTACTGTCACAAAAGGAGTGGTTAACGTTTTTTTACTACAGTTTCGAACAGTAACAAATAAAGTTTTATTCACTGCCGTATAATATACATTGCCAGAAATGGTTTACATTTTTCACTGTACTTTCGAATTGTGCAGCTTAGTTTGTTTCTTACCTTGTACTACATATCGGCTGTCAAAGAGATTTGTCATAAAAATGGACGGTCTTACATTTCTTTTACTACAGTTTCGAATTTCGCCTTTTGCTACGTATCTGTCAAAACGATCTACTGTCACAAAAGGACTAGTTTTTGTTTTTTACTACAGTTTCGAATAGTGGCCTGCATTTCTGGAAGTAGCCAAAACAAAACAAAAATATTTCCTTGATTGTCGTTTTAAATATCACTGAAATTGAAATGGGAGCAATATTATTACTAGAGCCACTTTTTTCAGTCGTTTTACCTAGTGGAGAGATTTCCTTTAGGCCTAAAAGCGCTTTCCGTTGGGTTTTCTCGGCTTTCCTATAAACATGTCTTGTCCAGAGGAAATGTACGTACTAAATTTGTGTTAATTTACGCTACTCTAAAAGTAAAACTGTTTGCTTTTATATTACAGTGTGAGCAAATTAAGAATACATTTACATTTGTATTACATAATTTTAAAAGTGAGTTAATATACGTTCTGTATAACATATTGTAGTAAATATGTTACATTATCTATTGGCTGATATCAGTGTACATAAAATTGGTATCACAAAAGCGCTGAATATTTACAGCACTAAAAAGTATTCGCTGAAAATTTACGTTTATAACGCGCGATCAGATAGCGTTTAAAATTTTACGAACTGATAACTCTTTTTTTTATAGACCCAATTATTATAGATACAGATATTACTATTTGAGTATGTTAAATGGAAGCGAATGTGACGTTTTATTATAACATTGGAAAGATAACGTGCGAACGTTTTGTTATATATGAAGTTCTATCAACTATAAAATAAAATTGTTCAACATGAAATTACTGCAATTATATTTTGGGCTGATGCATTTGTTAAAATATAACACGTAACAATCTCTCTTGTTTGTAAATGAGGATAAAAATAACAAATTATGTGACCACAATCAAATTATATTATGCTGGATATTTCAATTCCACAAGCTGTGCTCTATGCGTCGTTGAATTTTTATATAAACTAATTATTTATCGGTACAATTATCGCTTTAATGTAAATGTGGCGCATGATATGCTCGTCCGACAATTAAAGGAATTTTTATTGTCAAATGAAACAGCTCACAAATATTATCGCTACGCACTGATAAACCAACAATTGCAAATGCAACAGAGTATAATATAAATAATTAATATTGTTTTGGAATGCATAACAGAACACTGTCACATTGTTTTTGTAAATCACAAGACAGATTCACAATTTACACCAACTAATTCAAGTGATCGAACGTAGTAATTACACTTTCGAACAAAGGGCAAAAATATGAGCTGCAAACTTCTACAATCTAGCTAGTATACAATCAAACACAACCGCTGCATTCAGGATTGTACTAAAGACAATTTTTGGTTGCATATAAATTTGATTTCCACTTTCAAATATATATTTTATTATCTTATAATTTTGTTATTTACTATATGCGACAAAAATATTTTACTAATTAAAGCCAGGATTTAGAAATATTGCTTAGATTCTAAAATAATACACTCTCTCATGATTAATACCACATAGCCGTCAATATTACGATAAAGAAGCCCCTCTCATCATTTTTACTTTATTGGTTTCAAGCATTCCAACGAGATGAGCCTTCATTAGTTTTATTATGGTCACTGATCAAAGATTAAAATATTTTTAAATTATGACATGGTAATTTGAAAATATTTTATGGAAGTAGCAACTCTCAATTTTTTTATTATTTATTTCTTAATTTAGTAAATAGCATACAAGAAAATATATAAAATAATATATGTACGTCTCTAACAAATATAAAATACTGTTAGGTACAAGATAACATGGTTTTCCAAATAATGTAGATAGATTTAAGCAACTACAAAATATGTATTTATTATGTTACAAAATTAACAATAAAGTGGAATGTATTGTTTTAAAAAAAGAGTTTTAGACTATCTACAGCAAAACAAAACATTTGTTTTGTTATACAGGGTGTCCCAAAATTAGCCTGCCAAAAATTAACTGTGGATTCTACGATCAAAAATTAGAAAAAAAAGTTATATAATCATAAGTCCGTAGGCGCCCCCTAACGGAGATATGACCCCTTAAATAGGGATCCCAAAATTTGATTTTTCCCAAATATGTCCAAAAGGGACGATGATAAATTAATCAAATTTGAAACTGAGAATCACATTTAGATTGCGAATCTAATGTTCTGAAAATAATTCCTCATAATTGGTCATAGGCGTGCTAAACTCGGGGTCAGTGGGTAAATATCTTAAGATTTTCGTCGTCAGATCAAAAAATTAAAAATGTTGTTCCATTTTACATGAAAAAGGTACTCCTATTTCAATCCGATAAACTGCTCTGTTTTCGACTTTCGATTTAAAAGTTTTGTGACATACCACAAAAGTTTAAGATAGGCAAAATATCTCTAATAGGGTCTGAGAAAATACTGTCGACTTATTTAATACATATTAAAGGTGTTATTCAAGCGTTTTAACATATTAAAATACTTTTAAAATGCATATCAGTAATGTAATTATTTGTAAATTTTTGAATTTTAATATTAATACCCTATTAATACTTAAAACAATTTAAAAACATATGTAATATGTGTCAAATAAACTGACAAATAACTTTTAAAAGCCTACTAGACACAATTTGACCGCTTGCATATCGTATCTACTATTTTTGTGCTTTGTCACAAAGTTTTTAAATTAATATTACTCGTAAACGGAATAATTTATCGAAGTAAAACAAGAGTACCTTTTTTGTAAAATTGTTCAATATTTTAAATTTTTTGATCTGATGGCAAAATCCGCGAGATATGAAAAAATTACAGCAATATTTATCCAACAACCCCCCACCCCAGTTTGGCACGCCTATGACTAATTATGGTATCGCTTTTAGAACATTAAATTCGCAGTTTTGAAAATATTTGAAGAAAATCAAATACTGGGGTCCCCCTTTAAAGGGCAATTGTTCCGTTAGGGGGCGTTTACGGAACGATAACTTTCTTTTCTTATTTTTGATCGTAGAATCCAGAGTTAATTTTTGGCTGGCTTTGGGACACCCTGTATATTAGCCAGAATTTCTAAGTTTAGTTCATTTAAAGTATGGTTACTATACAAACCTTCAAATTTATTTTGAATTTAAATATTTAAAAATCATTCAGAAAATGCAATAAAAACCTTGCTTGTTATAAAATGTATAAACTAATAACGAAGTTCCTGATAATTTTATTTTTGTTTCTATCTAGTTTAAACAGTTACTGTCAGTGCTATACGGGCCTGTTAGAAGGATTAGTAAGGAAATTCGCAGAAGCTACTCTTAACTTTTTACTTTTTTTTTATTCGAAATTTTGCTGAATATTGAAGGTATACAGGTTGAATAATGTATTAGTTCTGTCGCGCATCATTTTGCTATGCCCGTTGACATTAAGACATTTCCTGTTTTAAAAGCTTTTAAAATTTAATCTAATGTAGCTATTCGTCTCCGCGAATATCCAGGATTCTAGTGTCTCCCGAAGCTCCTCATGCGCGAAAGACATTGGGGAGTCGCTATTCCTCGACGCTCGCTACTTTTACGTAATATCCCCGGTTTTCCTTATTTTCCGCAGAAGCTTATTACGCTAAATCGAAACGAATTTACGCGAATGATAGTGTAACCACACCAAAAGGTATTTTTTTACGTTTAAAAAACATTTGAATTTGTATATTTTGTTCTCTTCTGACACTGCCGTTCAACTGACAGTCTGTGAATAAATGGGGACACAATATTTCGCCGAGAGACAAAGTCGCTGGATAGAGAGCCAGTTGTTATTTCTGAGGATTATTAAACCCAGACAGTTTTGTTCCAAATGGGTTGACCAATTGTTAAAAAAATAACCAGAGGTGAAGGATGAAACTAAAAGGAAGGATCTCGTAAGATATGGAAGTTATACAAAGAATGTTCGCAACTTCTATGCTTTTTTCAAGAGTTGACATAAATTCACCATATGTTGAAGTAGATATTTGTATAAATATTCAAATTGTTTAAAATTTAAAAAGGGAAACAATCAGAAAAATTCTCTAGATCTAGATGATGCGTTTGCTATAAAGGTAAAAGTGACTACTTTTATTAAGCAGATGTATATAACTGATGGTACCCTATAAATACAAATATAAAATGTCGTATAGCATAAGTAAAATATTAAATCTTCACCATTGCTCGTTTAAAAATGTCATCCTAAAATAGACACAAGTCATACATATGAACCAAATTAGTCCGCCATAATTCTTCTAATAGATACAATCTGTTATAGCACAGACTGAAATTAACCAGCTATCAGAACTCCACCATCTCGGTTCCTTAATTTAAATAGTCCCCTTTTTCTTGTATTATTAAGAATAGCCATATTTTAACTGTCAGTCTCTCGATGTAGTTCTCTACATCTACCCAGACGGATGTATTTTTTTAAAATTAATAGAAATTTCAGCATTTGGAACGAAAGAAAACGGTTTTTCCTCCACTTTCGAGTTTAGAAAAGCAAAACATGAATAAATGTGTTGGAAACTGGACAAAATGTTATTAATATATTATGCACTGAATTTACACAGACGAACGAATTTTTAATAAATTACAAACATTTCAGGATTTCGAAATATAATCAAAAAATTTACTATGGATATTTTCGAAACTTTGGTGAAAAATAAGTTAGATTCGTCGAATAAATTGAACAGAATTTATCCAAACTGGACAAAATTGTGTTTAATATAATATGTACTGAATTTACGCAGACGAGTTAATTTAAACTGGACAAAATTGTAATTATAGAATGTACAGAATTTACACAGAAGAAATAATTTTTAAATAAACATACAGACATTTCAGGTTTTCGAAACTTAAGTAAAAAATTTACTATGGATGTTTTCGAAACTTCGGTGAAAAATGAATTCAGATTTGTTGAATAAATTGAACAGAATTTCACCAAGCTGAACAAAATTGTAATTTATATAATATGTACTGAATTTACACAGACGAACTAAATTTTAATAAATTTATCGACATTTCAGAATTTCGAAACTTACGTAAAAAATTAATAATGGATATTTCGAAACTTCGGTGAAAAATAAATTTCAGATTCGTCGAATAAATTGAACAGATTTTATCCAAACTGGACACTAATTGTAATTTACACAGACGAATACATTTTTAATAAACTTAAACATTTCAGAATTTTGAAACTTACGTAAAACAACCATGGATATTTTCGAAAGTTTGGTGAAATATTAATTTCAGATTGGTCGAATAAATTGAACTGAATTTATCTAAACTGGACAAAATTGTAATTATAGAATGTACTGAATTTACACAGAAGAAATGATTCTTAATAAATCTACAGACGTTTCAGGATTTTGAAACTTAAATACAAAATTTACTATGGATGTTTTGGAAACTTCGATGAAAAATGAATTCAGATTTGTCGAATAAATTGAACAGAATTTCACCAAGCCGGACACAATTGTAATTAATAAAATATGTACTGAATTTACACAGATGAATTAATTTTTAATAAACTTATCGACATTTTAGAATTTCGAAACTTACGTAAAAAATTAACCATGAATATTTTCGAAACTTTGGTGAAAAATAAGTTTTGATTCGTCGAATAAATTGAACAGAATTTATCCAATCTGGACAAAACTGTGTTTAATATAGTATGTACCGAATTTTCGCAGACGTGGCAACTTTTTAATAAACCTACAGACGTTTCTGGATTTCAAAATTTCAGTAAAAAATTAATTCACATTCATGGAATAAATTTAACAGAATTTATCCACACTTACTTAGACATATTAGAATTTTGAAACGTACGTAAAGCATTAACGATGGATATTTTCGAAACTTCGGTGAAAAATAAAATTCAGATTCGTCGAATAAATTGAACAGATTTTATCCAAACTGGACACTAATTGTAATTTACACAGACGAATACATTTTTAATAAACTTAGACATTTCAGAATTTTGAAACTTACGTAAAACAACCATGGATATTTTCGAAACTTTGGTGAAAAATTAATTTCAGATTCGTCGAATAAATTGAACTGAATTTATCTAAACTGGACAAAATTGTAATTATAGAATGTACTGAATTTACACAGAAGAAATAATTTTTAATAAACCTACAGACATTTCTGGATTTCAAAACTTCAGTGAAAAATTAATTCAGATTCGTGGAATAAATTTAACAGAATTTATCCACACTTACTTAGACATATCAGGATTTTGAAACGTACCTAAAGCATTAACGATGGATATTTTCGAAACTTCGGTGAAAAATTAATTTCAGAATCGTCGAATAAATTGAGCAGATTTTATCCAAACTGAACACTAATTGTAATTTACACAGACGAATACATTTTTAATAAACTTAGACATTTCAGAATTTTTAAACTTACGTAAAACAGCCATGGATATTTTCGAAACTTTGGTGAAAAATTAAGCTCAGATTCGTCGAATAAATTGAATAGATTTTATCCAAACTGGACAAAATTTTAATTATAGAATGTACTGAATTTACACAGAAGAAATAATTTTTAATAAACCTACAGACATTTCAGGATTTCGAAACTTAAGTAAAAAACTTAGTATGGATGTTTTCGAAACTTCGGTGAAAAATGAATTCCAGATTCGTCGAATAAATTGAACAGAATTCAAGCTAGACAAAATTGTAATTAATATAATATGTCCTGAATTTACACACACGAACTAATTTTAAATAAATTTATCGACATTTCAGAATTTCGTAACTTACGTAAAAAATTAACCATGGATATTTCGAAACTTCGGTGAAAAATGAATTCAGATTCGAGGAATAAATTTAACAGAATTTATCCACACTTACTTAGACATTTCAGGATTAGCAGATTAGATTAATTTCAGATTCGTCGAATAAATTGAATAGATTTTATCTAAACTGGACAAAATTGTAATTATAGAATGTACTGAAAACTAATTTTTAATAAACCTACAGGATTTCGAAACTTAAGTAAAAAATTTACTATGGATGTTTTCGAAACTTCGGTGAAAAATGAATTTGACTTGTCGAATAAATTGAACAGAATTTATCCAAGCTGGACAAAATTGTAATTAATATAATATGTACTAAATTTACACAGATGAATTAATTTTTAATAAACTTATCGACGTTTCAGAATTTTGAAACTTACGTAAAACAACCATGGATATTTTCGAAACTTTGGTGAAAAATAAATTTCAGATTCGTCGAATAAATTGAACTGAATTTATTCAAACACATAATTTCTAGTAACATTACACAAACCTCAAAATCATTAAACAATGTTTTTTTACGTTTCAAAATGTCATGCAAGTGTATTTTTTCAAATAACGAAAAAATCAGTATCGAAACTTCGGTGAAAAATTCTGGCTAGGCGAACAAAAATGTAATTAAAACTAGACTGAATGATGTGAAAAACCATCATAAATTTGACACTACGCGGTATCGCATAATTGAAGCTTGACGCTAAATCGCAAAGATAAATTTATTACCATACACATTTTATCTAAATTTGATGGTAGACTTGCTGCTACTAATACACTTTACTAAATTGACCTGTCTACACTGGTTTAGTTAACTTTTAGTTTCAACGAAACACGGTGGAGTCCATTAATAATTCATTAATATAGTAAAATATTTACAAATACCTATAAATACAGAATTAACATAAGGTAAAATACTGTACGTACACACTTGTAGATTTAGTATACAATAAAAAATGTTTTAAAGAGATCTGCATTTATTTTATGATGTGAAAATGTGTTTTCATCTATTTGATTTGTCATTTTAGGTTTGTTTCTAAGAAAGGTTCCGGGTTAATTAGATAAATTTAAAAGGAACTTCCGCAGTACAATGAGAATAGTCTGAATAAGGTACAAGAAAAGGGCGTCTCCTTAGAAGCCAGGAAAAGCCAAAAGGGCCCGAGTTGTTTGTCTCATTTAGTGCACCGCATGAAACAATGTCGAAGAAGTCACGGAATAACGAGTGAACCGGTGTGGATTTTATGTGACCGAGGTTTCGGAATACATTCTAAACACACCAGGCCAAAGACAATGTCACGTCCCTCATTTGCACGCATCAAATTGCATCCCATTGCTATTCATTTCGCCTGCTTCCAGGTTTCGCCAAATTGAGGAGCGAATGTAGGGACACATATTAACACATAAGTTTAGTTTGGATAAATGGCAATAAAAATGCGGGAATTTCTTTCAGACCTACCAACAAGGTACTATTGTCAATATATTGATCCACTCACCGAATGTGTACATATTGTTTTAATTTCTACTACACGTTTTAGAAAAGATTCGAAAGTATAGCGAAAAAGTAAAAAATATTGTAAAACAAATATTTATTGTCAAGTTTTCATTCAATCAGTAAATTACCATATATTTTAAATTGCTGCGTTTTTACATTTGGAAATTGTTCGAAAGTGTAGCAAAAAATGTAAAATTTTGTGGTAGTGCTACAATACAAAATTAAACAAACTATTATGACAAATTTCACCCACTTTTGTTTTAACTTCTACTACATTTTAATCTTTTCGACAAAAATTCAAAAGTATAACAAAAAAGTAAAAAATATTGTACAATAAAGAACTGTTATCAAAGTATTTATCCGATCACCAAATTACCGTTTATTTTAACCTCTGCTGTATTTTTTCATTACGATATTGTGAAAGCAAAATTGTAAAATTTTGTAGTGAATGTCTTTAAAAATGTACTTCCTTTTTATGTACTGTGTTGATAAATAATGAAGTAGATACATATCGCTTCAAATGCAACACTATTTTTAACATTTTAATTGAAGTGTGCTATTTCTGGTACTCAGCATATTCATCTTTTTAAAGATAAAATCCCAACAAACAAAATTAATGTAATAATATCATCGCATGAAACTTGATTTAACATTTAGACATATGAAGTTTGCATTTTTGCTAAATGCATATAAAACTACTTAGAATTTATAAATGTTTCATAGGGAATAAAATGTTTCACTATCTAAATTGCACTTTTTATTAAAGCGATTGTTGATATGTCTATTGTCATTAAACTTTGTTTCCATAATTTAGATTTAAGTGGGGATGACTATATATATTTAAATAGAAACAGAGATACTGTTTACTGTTTGGCTTTTGCAAAACTGACTTCTTAAAAGTCTGGTTAATTAAATTGTGCATTTGGTAGTTTGTGGTGATAAAAATATTTACTGGAAAACTTAAAATTGGTGAGTAACATAACCACAAAATTTACTTTCAGCAAATAACATTTTGATGTGAAAGAATAAAAATATAAATATTCAGTGGCAAATTGTCTCAATTATATAAGCAACATTGTTCTCTTATTTCAGGATAAACAAAAGTACAATTCAGAAGATAGTCACAATTTTGTTAACTAAACTAAAACGAAATGGTTCCTATAGATGACGATATGGAAATGTTTGTGATAACAATAATTTCGCTGATCATATATTTTATTTTACTAATTGTTATGTACACTTTACATGTATATTTCAGTTAGATACGTTCACTTTTTATACCATGGAAGCTCTTTGTTTTATTTATTGTACTGTAAAGTATTTTGATTTTACTTTTTGTATTAAACAACACTTGTAAAATGTTGCTACACGGTCTTCAGCAGAAATAAATATTTGAGATATTAATTACAATTTCTATATTTTTAGTATTCCCTTGTTTTGATTAATTATTAGAATTCGAGGTTCGACAAGTGAATAAGAAAAATTCACATGTTCTTAGCTTGACGCCCGCTGCCTGTCCCGACTAGCATTGTCATCTACTAATGCACATCTAAAAATAAAAATGTCACTTGCCCTGGAACCATATATATGATTTATATCTTTTTTAACTTTAGGGTGTTCTTAGTCTTAGTCATAAAACTTTACATCTAACATTTATGCTCACATATAAAATTGAATTAGAAATATTATACTCTTGAGATAATTACTACACTTTATTAAGGTTAATTTAAAGCGTTAAATATGCAGCCAAAAGGAAAAACAATTTGTTAAAAGTATAATTTGTTTAACTTCTGTCATATTTCAAGGCGTCGAAAAATTTCTAAAGTATGGCAAAACAATAAAATATTGTTGTAGCATTCCAAAACACAATTAAACAAAGGATTATTGTCAAAAGTTTTCGTACAATTACCAAATTGCCGGTTATTTTAACTTCTGTTATATTTTATACATTTGGAAATTGTTCGAAAGTTTAGAGAAAAAAAGTAAAATATTGTCGTAGTGCTGAAATACACAATAAGCAAAGAACTATCAAAGTTTGTCACTATATGTAAGTAGACAAAATTAAATTTATTGTTGATACACTATCAGTAATAGAAGCGTAACTTAAATTAAATTCATCAGTTCAAACGTTTCAAGGAGTATCCTAGAAGGTTGGACAAACCGCTGGATTTAATGGAGATGACCGTCAAGAAAATCGAGTCTTGGAATTTCCTTCATACGAGATTTTACCTTTAGTTCAATAATGTAAGTGGAAATAACAGCTAGGAAACATGTAATATAGAAAATTAAAATAGTTTCACATTAATAATAGAGTAAATTACAATTTGAAAAATTACGACTTTAATATAAGAATAGAATTACCCTTCTGCTAACGCAAGTAGTTTATGCCGTGTATGGCTATTACGTTGTCTTTATAAACAATGCCCCCAAACAGGAGAATGTCCTGGTTGCTAGGATACAAAAGACAAATTGCATACACGAGCTCTACACCTCTCTTCTGCCGTAATATGGCTGCATGTTAAGCCCATATTTTCATTTCATACACCTAATTAGTTTCAATATGCTCCACATACAATGGAAGATTATGCCAAAATCCTGGATCCAGAAAACGGCTTTAGTTTCCGCATGATACTGAATTGAATGCCAACAGAAAAATTAATAAAAATGTCCAAAGCACAGTATAAGGTATTCCTTTTCAATAAAAGTTATTGGTATTTTCTTCTCATAAGATATTTCATTTAGGATAATAATAATATTGCGTTCATTGCACAGCAGAATAGACATTCCAATTACAGGGCATATATTACAACAAAGTAATGAATTAACAGTGTACTTACTCTTAATTACTAACAATATTTTATATTTACTAAATTAAATCAGACTGAAAGCTACAGCATAGTATCAGGTCAGTTAAATGTTTTAAAAAAATTGGGAAACAACTGATAATAATTGTTTGATAGTATCAAAATTAGTTGATATGGTGTATACAGGGGATTTTATAATATTCTATTTTATTTTATTCTATAATCAAATTTTCTAGTGGGATAAATATTATCAACACGATATGCCTTGAATTTGAAAAGGCGATGTTGAACACCTTCAAGAAGATTAATATTAACTTGATAGCACGAATACCATATAAGGCTAGCATATTCTAATCTGGAACGGACTAAGGAAAAGTATAAACATTTCAGAGCACTAATATTGTTAAACGATGTAGAGTTACGGACAATAAAGCCCAAAGTTTTAAAGACGATACTGGATATTCTGTTAATATGTTCGGAAAATGATAGTTTAGTATCAAATATTACCCCTAAGTCTTTCATACTATTGCTGCGTGGCCTTGAATCTAGATTATAATCAAATGAAATTATATATATTTTTTTAAGTGAAAGAGCAAACTTTACTTTTATCAATATTTATAGAAACCATGCTTTCTTTACACCACACCTGTATTGTATTCAAAAGTATTCTTGCAATGCTTGTAAATCATCATAAGAGTTAATTCTACGAAAAAGCTTAAGATCATCTGCGAAAAAAAGTGATTATATTGCAAAGTTAGCGATAAATCGTTTATGTAAAGAATAATGAGTGGTTCCAAGTTAGATCCTTGTGGTACCCCTGAATCTGTGAAAAGATTAAACACTATACACTATGAATGAATGAAGTAAAACAGTTGATAGCTGTTACTTTATAAATGCGTTGGGTAGAGCAATTTTAATTATTAGACTTCATTAAATATAAAACATATACCCTAGAGTTTCGTTTTGTTCCTGTGTACATATATAACTTCTAGGAGATTTTCTCGAATTAAATTTAACCTCCACAAACAATACTCCACAACAGCTAAAACCCAGCTAGGCCAGGATAAGCATATTCAATATGCATGTAATAAACTGTAGACGTTACAATCCCTTTTAATGTGTAAGGATTATATTGTAATTTTACAGCTGGCAAGTTCGCTTTAAGAGGATAATTTTTATTTTTTATGCCACACCTGACAGAGACAAAGGTGACATTCAAACAAAAAACAAAAGTAAGAATTGTTAAATCAATCAATCATTATCAATATTAAAAATGTATTCTCTTTGTTTTTAGATGTTGCTCGCATAATTTATCAAAATTAACAGATACAACAAAAAAATATATTAAAAAACGTAAATGACAAAGGACTATTAAATGAACTTTACGAAGACATCATCGATAAGGCTGCAGCTTTAAAACGATAAAGATCAGATTTTATTTAAACAGTATATGAGATTGTTAGATACTTTTTTTTAATTAAAAATAATAAATTCGTCCTATTATCAAATCCAGAAGCCCCCGTTGGAAAATTGAAACACAACACTTCCTTAATTACGTGGTTCTCATTTAAAAAACAGGTCGAGTGCTTGCACATCGTTATGTTTAACGTTTCAAGCGATAATTCGAATAAATTTGGTCGCGATTTGATTTTCTTGATCGGGGTATATCCGGAGGGCGGTAAAAAGAGTTGGTGAATGGTGGAGTGCCGTCTGAGGGTAGATTGAATGCATAATGTAAGCAGTTCTATTTAGGCGGTCGACAGAAGAATTCTTTAATAGTGGAAATTTGCGGTCTACGAACTGGTTGGTATAAGCAGAACCAGGGGGGCCGTTACATCTCCAGCTAATCCTTGCACTCAGTCTGACCTCATAAAGACCCGACTTCACTCTCTCTTAGTTACTGGGGCACTTTATGGCACTTTTAAATTACGTTTGTGCCCTGTTGCCGTTAAGTCTCTCTTAAATCCCTGAAATATTTGATTTTCGGCTCACATTCAACGGAGCTGACAGACACTATCTAATTTTGGACAAAACTTTTTTTAATTGGCACAAAAATATAAGGTGATTTAGAAATAAATCAGATCTCATCTATTGTGGTTGAATTTTCGAGTTCCCACAGTTTCAAATATGAACTTAAATATTATAGAATGTTTTCATTAAATCAGGTTAGTGAATTTAGCCAGATTAATTTTTATTTTAGATAATTATTGAATAGAGCTTGTCTGTGGAATTGTTCATTAGCATACCTAGATGTTTGGTATCAGAGAGCATACATATGATTTCACTGATAGAAATTGTAGGAGATTTGATTTATATTAGCTTAAAATACCTTTCTAATACAGTAAATAATTCAATAATTATTTTCAAAAAAACTATAAGGATTTTACAAAAATTTGTTTACGATATTGACCCAGCAAACGTAGTCATAATCGATCAGTTATCGACCAGGGTTAAAAATGATTAAATTACTAAAATGGCTATTAAAAAATAGGGGTTTGTGATAGAAGGGTGAAAATTAAGGGTTGTATGTATTTTTTAATGCCACATCATAAAAAAATAAAAATAATTTTGTCCAAAAAATAAAAAATGTTTGGGGTGGACCACCCTTATCACTTAGAGGTATGAAAAATAGATTACGACCGATTCTCAGAGCTACCGAATATACATATAAAATTTCATAAAAATCGGTCAAGCCGTTTCCGAAAAGTATGGCGTCTAACACTGTGACACGAGAATTTTATATACAGTATGCGCCAAAAGTATGGAATGAATTCAATAAAAACGAAACAATTATTTTTTGGGAAAAATCCTCGAACAGGTCGATTTTTAATTTAAAAAATACATATTTTAGCGTAAAATGCGATTTTCAAATGTCATTTGTTTTTGAGTAATGACGTGATCGATTTTTTTTTTAATGGCAACACCATATTATTTTCCTTGATTCTGAAAGATTGTTTAATTCTCTATCAGACAGTACTAAAATTTTGCCCTCTTACATAGGAAAGTTTTCGAGTAAATGACGATTGAATGTTAGAAAACGTAAATTTTATCTATAAAAAAGTAACAAAAAGGAACTCTTACAGGACAAAGATATTTAGAGTTTCTAGAAAATAACCTTGTTCCAGCCCTTGCAGTAATTTTTCCTAACGATAATGACCCTGACATTCCTGACGATACCATATGGTTTCAGCAAGACGGTGCACCTCCGCACTATGCGCGCCCTGTACGAGATTTTTTGGACAACTGTTTTCCTGGGAGGTGGATCGGCAGACGCGGACCGATAGAATGGCCTGCAAGATCGCCAGATCTTACACTTGAAGTCAAAAGTGTACATTAATAAACCACGTAATCTAGAAGAACTTCAAAATTGCATTCGGGACGAAATACGCAGAGTTACCCCAGAAATCATTCATAATGTGCAAGAAGAATTTTTTCACAGACTTGAGCATTGTCAAGAAGTTGGTGGATGGCAATTCGAACATTTAATTTAAGTATAAAATTTAATCAATTGTATTTTATTTTACATACCTCAGAATTGTTACTTTTTTATGGATAAAATTTACGTTTTCTAACATTCAATCGTGATTTACTCGAAAACTTTCCTATGTAAGAAGGAGGGGGGGTAGAGAATTAAACGATCTTTCAGAATCAAGGAAAAAAATATGGTGTTGCCATTTAAAACAAAATCGATGACGTCATTACTCGAAAACAAATGACACTTGAAAATCGCATTTTACGCTAAAATATGTATTTTTTAAATTAAAAATCGACCTGTTCGAGGATTTTTCCCAAAAAATAATTGTTTTGTTTTTATTGAATTTATTCCATACTTTTGGCGCATACTGCATATATAGATTATAGTGTTAATGTAACTGTTATTGTTCAAAACCGAACAAATAATTCATTCGCTAACAAAGAGTACAAAAATGTTAATAGCTTTTAATGCTACAATTCATTTTATGCCATGTTGATCAGTTTGAATGTAGCTATTAACGAATTGTTTATAACCTATACATTTATTTAATTTTAAAATGTGTTTTGTTCTCGATATAAAACTCTTTGATTTGTACAGCCGCCAATCAGTTTCAATGTAATCATTTACAGTGTTCCTCTTTCATATATACATAAATAATTACAAATATTAAATTAGTATAAGATACATTTTTAATTAATTTTGCAAACAACGTGGTTAATTACTGAACATACTGTATATTTTATTTAGTGAAATCTCTAGGATACGTGCATTTAAAAGTGTCAGAAACACACTGATGGGAAGGAAATACCTATGAATTAAAAATGAATACTATTAATTATCGCTACAAAAATTAATTTCCATTGCAAAGTTTTCAAGTGTTATGCTGATCCCCTGAAAATGAAAGGTCGTTGCGAGATCTTCTATAGTCATTAATCATATGGGTTTTTTCCGCTAGCATGCTAACCCTTGGACATAGGTAGTTAGGTAATTAATCCTGATAATCCTGAATACGCAGTATTTTAAGTATCTATCTACAACCAGCCAAATATGAATTATTTTACAGAACGTTACAGAAGCTTTTACTTAACCTTAGTTATTTTTGATATGTATTTGTAGAAAAACTATTCGTTTTAGATATTTTAGAGATGTCAGATATACAGGGGACGTACGAATACAATTTTCTAAAAATAAAATCCAAAAGAGGAGTTCAAAAATGATTTAAAAATACCCTTCCGCACGGTCCACTGACAAAAAATTTAAAGAAATTCCCAAGGAAAGTAATAAATTACATTTTACAACACCTATTTTTTGCAGCAAATTCAACTGCCGCTGCCGGTATTGTTAATTAAAATTACCCCACTCATATTCCGACCTCTCCCCGTATGAACTTTGGATTTTTTGGACACATTACATTATTTAGCATTTGTTTGATCTTCAGATTATAAGTAGAAAACTATGTAACAAAGTGTTCTAAAGTAATTGGATAGATCGGTGGTTAAAATGGTTAACGCGTTAGGTAAAAATCATTAAGTCAATGGGAATGAAGATAAACGGCCAAAGAGAATTGAGTTCGTCATTACCTTAAAGTAATAAAAAGGTTGTAAATTCTTACCTACCGGGGTATCTTTAATCACCTCCATTCGAATCAAGAATTCCAACTCTTTCTATTGGGCGACAACGGAACTTCCTTATTGAAAGTTACTACTTTTGTAGAACGAATTTATGTCGGGATATAATCCAGAACTGTGGTATTAGCACTTGCTTTATTAATTGTAGCTCTGCAAGGTAGTGGATGTAAGCATACCTTTCACATACAACTTTAAATGTCACTACTAATCGGAGTAAAAAGTCCAGACCCCTGGGTTTGAAAGCCGATATTGCCAAGACGCAGGAGCAAAAAAAATTGAAATTTGGACCATAGGTAGCCTCAATATTATTGTTATGCACAATCGAATCGGAATCTGTTTTTGAATATTCGTTTTTTAGTTATTAGAAATAATGTACCAAAAAACACGGTTTTCGGGCGGCGAAACGTAATCCTGTCACTTCAACTCGTCATAACATTTTTATTTATAAGATTTAAAATGTGCAATTTTAGCTGGTAGTACATTAAACTGTGCTGTTTCGAACTGTGTAAGTCTCTCTTCTTAGAATTCCTTATTTTTTTTATCTTGCGTAAAACAGAAGTTGATGGTATCTTCGTAAATACAGCGTCTTTTTTAAAAATACAAAAACAGTCATAGAACATATAAAAACCTTAACAAAGAAATGTAACAGTTTTGTGAATTAATGCACCTGTAAACAGTGTATGGGTAAATATCGTTCTCAATTATTTCTTACGCGTTCCGTTCAAGCGGGTTAAAGTGCGGCGTAGCGGGGTTCGCGCTGTTACCAGTGTCGGGAGCTTTTTTATTCCAGCTTTGTTAAGATCTTAGACAACATTTATTTGATACATACTTCTGTATAGCATAAATATTGTAATTGTTATTTTCTTAGCTTTCTTGACAACAATAATAATAATAATATTCTTGTGGAACTCTGCCTATTTGTGATTATTATTATTTATTTTTATCTCATATACATTGCCAAAGTGGATCATAATATAAGATTCTTTCGCATTAGCTTGAATATAAAAACGGGAATGGTATATTTACATGCATATGTCTAAGTCGTCGTCATCATCATCAGGTATTTCCTCGCCGCCATGATTACTGTTATCGTCGTCTTCGGAGTTCAAATTTATCACTACTGCTACTGCTCTACAGCAGCATCCACTAAATGTTCTTTTTGCCTGTATTTCTGTTCCACTTTTGGCATGTTCAACCTAGTTGAGCCAAACAGAATTTGGTATATTTTCCATGGCCGATTGGCACAGGTTCAAAACATATTTTATTTTAAATGTAGAATTTCGTTTAGAAACGTCATTTTTAACATAAACTCATATTAGTTCAATAGGGTTTAATTCACAATGAGCCGCGGGAAGCCATAACATTTTCACCATGTCTTGTGGCAAATACTTTGTAATCCACTGAAAAATAACAATAACAATTTATATTTTATAGATAAATATGTATGAAATAAGTAAATATTTTCTAACATCTTATCAAAACTGAACTAATAAAGTACCCGACACTGGTCACGGCGCGATAGACGGCCGAGTGCAACCCCACGCCCCACTTTACCCCGCTTGAACGGAACGCGTAAGTAAGAAATAATTGAGAAGTATATTTACTCATACACTGTTTACAAGTGCATTAATTCACAAAACTATTATATTTCTATATTAAAGTTTTTTTCTACACCCGTATTATAACAATGCACTTATATGCCCATAATCCGTTTCATAATGATACCCATTACGATACAGATTTTTCATTACGATAGAGATTTTTAATCAATAGAAACCCATAATTTTTCAATTAAGCATGCTGTGCATTTGACGTTTATCCTAGGTTCCTATGTAATTATTTTAGATGTCAAAATCAGTACGTATTAAATTTTCGTAGATACCTAGCTAAACTTCGATAATTTATCAAAATGTCTGATATCAGCGATATAGAAGAATTACCATCGACTCCTCCACACATATCGGAGAAAGCAGAAAATGCAGTTCATACGAATAATTACTGTTACCTATTGTGTTCAATAAAAATATAAAATTTATGGTTTTTGATTATTTATCGGGTGTAGAAAAAATAGCGTATGCAACTCTCATGTAATGTATCCCGGTTAATGCTCGTGTATTAATAACCATCATTTAGTTGAATAAGTTACAATTTTGTTACTGACAACAAAAAGCAATATATTATTTATAGGCAAAAATTGAATCCTTCACGGAGTTTGTTACAATTTTATTTATAGCTTCTTTATATAGTTTGGGAAAGCACGATATATCTTACTAAACTGAGATATTATACGGGATTGATAGCCAAATATTCCGTGGCCCTATGAAACAAAACACTGGCCGCGAACTTTGACTCTATACTGTTCGTGGACACGAAAGGAAACGTGAAGAATTTCAGTCGTTCTTAGGACGCTTTATCAAGCAATTCTTGTTCGCCTTAAAACGGCAAGCCGAGCATACGCGCAGATTTGATTCATACAGCCAACAGGCAAGCTTCAAATAAATAATTTTCAAGTTATGAGTAAAGAGACAATTTAAAGTGTGTGTTTTAAAATGTTTTAGAGCCACTAACATAATGAGGTAGGTCGGAAAAATGTGTATACCTTTCATTTGGAAGAAATGGAATACTTTAAAATTATTTTTATTCTTATACAAATTTTAAAATTTATATCTCGATAGTAAAAATGTATTATGTTTAGTTTTAGATAAAAATGCATGGTTTATATTTTTCGAGCAATTTTTCAAAATGAATAGATACAAAAAAAAATTGAATGTACTTTTACAAAAACAATTTTGTAAAAATAAAATCAAAAAGAGCAGCTCAAAAATGATTTAAAAATACATTTCCGCACGGCACTGCAAACTGGTCCACTATAAAACCTGATAAGGCGTATAATCGGCAACCGGACAAACAATTTAAAGAAATAAATTACATTTTACAATACCTATTGCAGCAAATTCAACTGCTTCTGTTCATTTTAAACTTGTAAGCTATTGGCAACAGCTATGATACATTTGCTTAAAACACCAATAGTGTCGACTTCAGTGCTATGTACTTCATCTTTTGTATACGGCAGTTGCTATGATAACGGGGACGCGTATAGGCGACCAGAATTAACGAGTGTCGGGAAGTATTATTTATACTTCCGCTTCACCTATGTTACGGAAAAATAACTTCAAAAATATGTATTTGTATGTTTGTCTGTATTTTAATTATAAAAAAAGGAAACGATCCTTATAACTGATGTACCAAATGTGGCAACATTCCGGATGTGAATTGAGGGAAGACGAAATGTTCCTTCGCTAAAAAAACATTACACCCAATTTCATCAATTTCATCAATTTTTCCAATATCCCATATTGTCGGAGGAAGTTTAGTATAGGAGAATGGCTGCGGGCCATTTCGGCAACCTTGGAATTGTTTTAAAACGATCTGGCATCGGCTAAAAATATGAAGTCATACGTTAGTTTATAAGATATGACGGTCGTTTGCTCCGGAAAGAAGAAAATCAATGTGCGAGGATTAGGGGGAGTCGTATCTGTTCTTTGGCGAGAACATCCTCGGTGACCGTTCCAGACCTCAGGCTCGCTCATTTGCCCCAACCCGCAAAGCCCACCACTCGTTTGCCGGAACAGCGTTATCTTTGCCGGCGCTTGACGCTTACGACTAGATATTTCTCCAAATCGGAACATGCAGCATGAGCGGAACGTAGATTTTTCCGAATGTAGGACAGTGAGCTAATTCACTCATAACCTTCTCCCAAAGACACCTAAACCCAAGTTAATTTATTAGCAATTATAAGATACAGAGCCATCTACATCGAAGTATCAAGATTAATACAATTATTCCAAAACTAACTTAGTTTCTCTGCTCCTCATGTACAGCAATATTTTATTGAAATACTAGGTGACCCCGCAAACGTTGTTTTGCCATATGAATTATTTCTAGTGAATACTTTGGCAGTTAAATAAAAAATAACTAACATATTGTAAGTGTGTGGAGATGTGGTATATGACTAAAAGAGGAATGGAGCACTGTGAACGATGATGGCCTATAAGAATAACAAAACACGAAACATTCATTTTTTGAATTATATCGCGTGCCTGCAATTTTACTTGTTTGTCGGCCCAAATTAGCCCCTTTACGTCTTGTTGGAATTGTTCACTGTACAAAAAAATAGCCATATAGTAAAATAATAGAAGTTGCTGGCGGGAGCTCGTGGCACGTGTTGCGTACTTTTGAGGTTATGTAGATCACTTAATTAACTAATAATGAGAACTACACTTAAAATTAATAATTTTATTAACTATTGATAAAATAGGAAATAAATAATTATGGTCCAGCAAATTAATAATAAATGTACTTGAGAATTACACTTAGAAGGTAAAATGATAATTGTAAACGTCACTATTACGCTCGATTCATACACAATAATAATGGTCGAAAACTGTGTAGGGAGTGAGAGAAGGCTTATTGTGAGAGAGACAGGAGACCGGCTTCGTTCCCATCCCTACTCCGTGCTGTTTACTGGGTGAGAAGTGACACCGGTAGATGCCTGGCGGGGATAACTTATCTAGTGATAATCGATCAGTTATCGACCAGGCTTAAAAATGATTAAATTACTAAAATGGTTATTAAAAAATAGGGGCTTGTGATAGAAGGATGAAAATTAAGGGTTGTGTGTATTTTTTAATACCACATCATAAAAAAATTAAAATAAAAAATTTTGTCCAAAAAATAAAAAAAATTGGGGTGGACCACCCCTATCACTTAGGGGTTTGAAAAATAGATTACGACCGATTCTCAGACCTACCGAACATACATATACGTATAATAGGAACATATTATATTCATCTTTTAAGAATAAAAATGACTGGAAATCAAAAAAATTAATATACTTAGTAGGAGATGAAGTTCAGTTTGTATAAAGAACTGTTTTGTTTTATTTAGACAATAAAAACTACTTGAGGCAACAATTATTCTCAAAGTAAAATTATGTTATCTTTATTTGAACTTTTAAGTGATTTGAAATAATGTCTACAAATATTTGAGATAATATTAAATAATTCTGAATAAAGTAAATAATAACACTGCATTAAAAAAAAATAAACTGGAGTACATAATTAGCATTTTTGCTTTAAATATACAGGGTGTTCCGGAAACTGTGGGAAATTTCTCGGGTACAGATAAAACATGAAAAATTAAGATGACAAGTTCCTATCAAAATTTTTCCTACAGGCCCTCCTTACAAAGATACGTGTACCTGAAGGACGCCGTTGGAAACCGATTTCCAAAAAAATGTATAGCAACTTGTCTGCTTATTTTTTCATGTTCTATCTGCACCCGAGAGGTTTCCCACATTTTCCCGGGCACCCTGTATATTCACTATTGCACCTAAAAAACGTCAATAAACCTCTTCTCTATATCAATTTTTACAATACGCAGATGCTGTATAATCTGATTTGTACGTACCTATTATGTGACTGGTAGAAATAGTATATCTGTACATGTTCAAAAGGAAACAGGACATTCAAATGCTTATTTTGCCATTTGCTTAATTGTATCTAAATCCTCGGATTTTCATTTTGTACTCTGCTCGGTCTAAACAATTTAATTAATTTCGGTATTTGCGGTATATTTTATGAAAGAACTCGCATTCCACAAGTAGTTTATGTATGATTGTAGTATATGTTTCAACTTTTAATACTTGTGTATACAATAGTTACTCCAATTATTGTTACATTATTCATGAATTTGTGTATGATACTTATTTTATAACGTCCTTTTTCAAGCTATGTATCCATATAGTGCAAAATAGACACAACGTCAAAAGTCTTGGACCTCCTGCATATAAAATGATTCGATTAAACCTAGTGGCTTTTCTTAATGTGGTAAAAAAGTATATGTACTTAGAGAACAAAAAAGACAATAAAAAATTGCAGACCATGAACCTTTACTTTATTACCAATGATTTTGCAAATCTCGTCAGTTTGGCAGTGTATTCAGCCAAGTGTTCCTTTGAATTTTTGTACATTATAATGCCAGGACGTGAAATTTCTGCGTTTACCCGAGCAAGAATGACTGCTTTACATGATCCAGAATATTCTAATTATCACATATCGAACATGTTGGGCATTCCGAGATCATCTGTTGTACGAATAGTACACAGTTAGACAAGAATTTGAAACAGTGCAAAACAGACTTCGTAATGGACGTCCTAGAGTATCTAATGAAAGGGAGGATCGGTATTTGGTGCAATATGCCCGTAGACACCGCACATCTCCAGCTTCAGCTCTCAGGGCCCACCGTGTTATATCGCCACCTACTATTCGAAGTCGACTCCACAACGTAAATTTACGTGCTATAAGACGATTACGGGTCCCCACTCTACTTCCAAGGCATCGTGCTGGCCGTCTCCAGTGGGCGCGATAGCATAGGGAATGGTTTTTACGCCAGTGGCGGTGGATCTTATTTACAGACGAAACCAGAATTGGACTGGTTACTGATGGCAATCGACAAAGAGTCTGAAGAAAACCAGGTCGTCAACAGCGACTTCATTTTCCTCGCGAAGTTGCTCCGTATGAAGGGGGCACCGTAATGTTTTGGGGTGGAATAATGTTCAACCGCCGCAGTCAAATTTACATCAAACAAGTTATTACGCCCATTATCTACCCCCTACGTAAAGAATTAACTAAAAATGTTGTGTTTATGGAAGTGTTCAAGCGACTCTCGAAGCAGGACATATCAATAGATTTGATTGGCCAGCCAACTCTCCTGACGTGAATCCTATTGAAAACATGGAATTTCGTTGCTGGAGCCATTCATAATCATATTTCTCCACCTCAGACTGCAGATGAGTTAGTCGTGGCGGCAGAGAGATTTAATAAATTTTGTCAAACAAGTCCCATATTTGCTGGCACTCAGTTTATCGAATCTTTTCACAAAAATAAGATACTTTTATAAACGTATTTGATTTTCCTGATAAAAAAAATGAGGTGGGGGTCTAAGACTTCTGACGTTGTGTGTATTAACGTAGCGAAGATGATTTAAAATAAATTACCTGCTCCAAGGAAAAAGCAGCTAGTAAAAAGAATTCATTAAAAATGAATGAACCTGTACCTTTTTCTTAAGATGAGGTAAGTAGTATTAGGTCTGTGGCATTATAATTTTTTGAAGACTTGCAAGATTCATTTAAAATAAATGCCCGGAGAAGTAATTCATTACACTTTCTTGCATAGAATTAATAAAACATATATTTTTTTCAAAATGCAAAGTGCATAACCTAAAATCTTTAATGGCTGGCGTTGAAAAATTGGTTTTGTGTCAGTTATAAAGATCAGGTAAATGTTTCACGCGATAAACTAGGCCAAACATTTCCAGAGCTTTGATTTTACCGCGTGTGACAGAATTAATAGCACTGGCACAGCTAGAGTGAAAAAAATACTAAACCGAACGATTTGAGTTATAGTATTGAATGTGATAGAATCGGTTCCACCGCGTAACAACGTAACCACAATATTTGGTGTTCAGAGTTGCTCTAAATCCAAGAACTTTTCAGATTGGATTTAACTAGGGTCGCTCTGTTCCTCGTTGTCTTCCGAAAGTTTATTGTAAATGTTATTTTCTTGAGTATATCCAAGTTGGAACATCATTCAAACTTAGCCAAAAGTTTCATTTCCACAGTGATGTTAGATACTTCATATTTATAACCGAATCGTTAGCAGGACAGGTATTTTAATATTTTTAATATAATTTGCGTCGAATTTTACTCAACGATAGAAATACATCAAAACAATTTTGTTTTATGTAGTAATTCATATTTAACACCAATTATTATTTGTGTTTAAAATTTAAACATTAGTTAACCTTTATTAACTAAATTAACAAATCACAAGACTATAAAAATTGTTCAAAATGCTCGAATTCCGTTACTTGACGGATGAGATTTGGATCAATTTTTATCTGGCACCCTGAATTCTTATTATTAAGTTTCAAATGAATAAATAAAATGACACAAACAAAACGAATCGAATTTATGTTAACATAAAAACAAATACTTGACATTAAACCAGCTACCATCTGCTAAGATCGTCATACAGCTTTAGACCACTCTGTATACACTCCTGTTTATCCTTATTATATAATTTGCTGACTATTTTCATGATTATATTTAAAATATACTCTAGAGCGAGAATTTACAGTTTTATAATATTTTTTCAATATCATTTTCAACACTTTTGTATGTTTGTCAAATATTAAATTAAAGACATTTATAAATGTCTTATTTGACTAATATAAAAATCTTAAAATTGTTTTTTGAGTTATTAAAAAGAAGGAGATGTACATACTTCAGTACTTTCAATTTTAAGCAAACAATTTACTATGAACTTAGGTCTGGAAACGCTTCGTTTAGGATATACAGGATGTCAAATTTAAAAAAAAATTATTTAATTTTCTTTAATAACTCTCAACTACTTCGAGTTAAATTCATGACGGAAAATTTAAATGTTATGCACAATCGGTAGGAGATACAACCATGATGCATGCAAATTATGTATTAGAGTAGATCGAAAGTTATTGTCAGGTTTTGTACATTTTAATAAGAACTTTTATTTTTGCAATTCTCACCAAAAATCAGGTTATTTTGATTAAAACCTAATAGTTCTGCATCACCATCTTTAGGCGAGTTTTTAACAGAAACGGCTGCTCCTAGAGGCTTCGATAAGGTAGACATTTCTTAAGTAGAAAAGGGGAAAATGTTTTTCTATTCCGTAATGACATACACCGTGGCACAAACAAGTTGAAGCGATTTAAAAGGCCGCTTGTGGCGCCCTCTTGGAGATACAGCCAATTGTGCATAAAATTTGAATTTTCCGTTCTAAGAAACCTCCGCATACAAAATTTCATGAATTTAACTCAAAGTAGAGAATTATTAAAGAAAATGTAATTATTATTTGTTTAAATTTGACATCCTGTATATCCTAAATAAAGCGTTTCCAGACCTAAGTAAAGACATTTTTTGCTTAAAGTTAAACGTAGAATAACATATTGAAGTATGTACATCTCCTGAAACACCCTGTATAAAAATGCATGGTATGCAATACCTTAAAAGTAGTTTTTTTTAATTTCGCCCTGTATTTCGCGAAAACCGCATCTTTTTACCTCTTGTACTTTGCTACACTCGGTACATAAACAAGAAGGATACAATTTAAAGTAACAATTACTAATGGAATCCATTGCTCGGGAATTTACTTTGTTTAATTGTATTCTGAATAAAAATAACACATTTTCCTCCACATTCTCTGTATAAGTGATATGTGCCATTAGTTGCTCTGAACTGAAGGCGAAGAAGCGTCTTGTTTTCGGAGTTTCATTAATTATAGAGGAACAAGGGATAAAAAGTGATTTTGCCGAAATAAAATATTCATGGAAGTGGATCTTGAGGGACATTAGTCTTTAGCGTAATTTGCACATAGGTGCCCTTCACGTATAACAGCACTTTGGGCCTAGAAGGGCTATACACCGCATGCTTTTGGAAATGACATGAATGTACCAGTATACATCATCAATATACTTTATCCATTTTGAGCATGATTGAAATGTCATTATCTGATAACGGTTTCCTCTGTCCCGCGTCCTGTCGAATGCATGATTTCAATGACACTATCGATAGTTATGTCGAATTAATTCGACAATCCAGCCGGGACCAACTTGATTGCGTGTAAAAACTGTTTAGATGCCTCGATATTCTATCGGACGCCTCAGATTCTGCCGTGTTCCCACTGACAAAAAGTGAAGTTAGATATTTATAGAGTGTTTCATTAGCAGGTCGGTAAATTAAATTATTTTCTTTAGATAATTATTGATTAGAGCTTTGTCTGTGGAATTGTGCATTAGCATACCTAGATGTTTAGTATCAGAGAACATACATATGACTTCATTGATAGGAATTGTAGGAGATTTGATTTATATTAGCTTAAAATACCTTTCTAAAACAGTAAAAAAATGTTACAAAAGCTAATAATAAGGAATATATGGGTAGATATTGTCGGTGTAATTTAACGCAGGTTGGGGCTTTTGTCCACTGAGTAGTTAGTTTCACACAATATTATTAATACCTAAAAATATATAAAAAAATAATATTAAAACCATCTCGACTTTCCACACTGCTCAACCGAGCTAACTTTACGTCTATATAACTGCCGTTTCCAATACATTTGTTGTACAGGATGTTTCAATATTAAATTTCATAAAAGGTATATGTTTTGTTTCTAAATGCTAGTGGCGTTACATTGTTTTTAAAAGTAAATGTACTTTTGGGCTTCTACTGTACACAGGTGTTTGTTACGTGAAAATTTCTCCTGTTAATTGTTTACAGAAACATAACAGACTAAAAAGCGGTTTTCCTTTGTGGTGCGTTATCAGGTGGGATCCAACCAGTGGCCACCGTGTGGTTAAACATGAATCTCAGTTGGCGTAAATCCATTATTAAGGTCAAATTGACTGAGGTTCTTACAGACATGATAAATAAATTTAAAATATACCTTTTAACATAGTAAAAACAGTATAATTTTAAACACTTCTTCGAAAAAGCATGTACAATTTTTATATTTAGATTTTTTCGTTATAAAACATAAATGCTATTTGGACATTGAAGCAACGGTTCTTCTGCTACCGATAGGCGCAAATGAATAAAGTGTGTAAATTTGCTAAAGAAACAAGATATTGTGCACTAATGAATGTAAATACGCACACTTCATCAGTCTGGTAAACTGAGAGCAGTCCAGACTGATCCAGATCTGGACAGTGGTATTAACATTCATGTCCCATACTGCCACAACCGTAAATCGTTTGAGTCTGCAGGGTTCGACCTGCCAGTTGCCTCTTAATTGCCATTTAAATAGAACGAAGAACGCCTTTCTGGTCTTTCACTTTCCGGTCCGCTTTGCTATCGACCGTTAAAACTGGTTAATGCGTACTGAAAACGGCAGTGTCTTTAATTCGCGATTTTTTAGTGTTTAGCATTTTGCTGGTATAAGGAAACATAATTCGTAAAAATCATAACGAGCATTAATAGTAACAAATTTAGCACTTTGTTGGTAGAAAATGTCAGTTTAGTAGTAGTATTCATTTTTATTAAAGTAGATGTCAAAAATTTGGTATCAAAAAATTTGAAAGTGGAGCCATTTTATGAAAAAAAATTAGAAAAACATAGTTTAAACGGCAGTGGTGTTAAAATTTCACGATTTTTTTAGCATATTTGTTGGTAAAAAACAACAATTAATTAAATTAATAAAGGCTAATCCGATTTATTTGAAGTTACCTAAAAAAAAGTTATCCAGAAATTCGAAAGTGCAACAATTTTGTAAAAAGCTCTAAGAATTAACGACTTTTAGCACTTTGTTGGTATAAGAGTGTCATAATTTAAAGAAATTAACAAAAAGTATTCAAGTTCATTAAAGAAGATGCCAAAAATTTGGTATTAAAAAATTCAAGGCTAGAGCAGTTTAGAAACAATAGAAAAACGTAGTTTAAACAGCAGTTGTGTTAAGATTTCGATGCAATTTTATTAGTATAAAAACAATGAATTAAAGAGATTCAGATTTATTTGACGTTTATGCAAAAAAATAGTTACTGAGAAATTCGAAAGTACAGCAATTCTATAAAAAATCACGAAAACGGAATTAAAACGCTTGTAACTCTAACCATTCACAACTTTTAGCACTTTATTGGTATAGAAATGTCAATTTAATAAAGTTATAAACATATGCGCCAAAAATTTGGTACTAAAATATTGAAAAGTGGAGCAACTTTACAAAAATTTACAAAACGGTATTTTAAATGGCAGTGACATTAACATTTCACGATTTTTAAATGCATTTAGCCGATTTGGTGTAAAAAACCAATTAATTATATTAATAAAGACTATTCAGATCTATTTGAAGTTTATGTAAAAAAAATTGTTATTGAGATATTCGAAGGTACAGCATTTTTTTGTAAAAATGCTCTAAGAATTAACGATTTTTAGCACTTTGCTGGGATAAACTATCATGATTTACAGTTAATAAAAAGTATTCAAGTTTATTAAATAGACTCCAAAAATTTGGTAATAAAAAATTCGAAAGTGGAGAGGAAGAAGAGTGGAGAAGTGTAAAAAATGAAAAAACGTAGTTTAAACAGCAGTTGTGTTAAGATTTCGATGCATTTTTATTAGTATAAAAACAATAAATTAAATTAATAAAGACTGTTCAGATTTATTTGAAGTTTATGTAAAAAAAAATTGTTATTGAGAAATTCGAAAGTACAGCAATTCTATAAAAAATCACGAAAACGGAATTATAACGCTTGTAACTCTAATCATTCACAACTTTTAGCACTTTATTGGTATAGAAATGTCATTTTAATAAAGTTATTAACATATGCGTCAAAAATTTGGTACTAAAATATTCAAAAGTGGAGCAACTTTAGAAAAATTTACAAAAAGGGTATTTCAAATGGCAGTGACATTAACATTTCACGATTTTAAATGCATTTAGCAGATCTGGTGTAAAAAACCAATTAATTATGTTAATAAAGACTATTCAGATCTATTTGAAGTTTATGTAAAAAAAATTGTTATTGAGAAATTCGAAAGTACAGCAATTCTATAAAAAATCACGAAAACGGAATTAGAACGCTTGTAACTCTAACCATTCACAACTTTTAGCACTTTATTGGAATAGAAATGTCAATTTAATAAAGTTATAAACATATGCGCCAAAAATTTGGTACTAAAATATTCAAAAGTGGAGCAACTTTACAAAAATTTACAAAAGGGTATTTTAAAATGGCAGTGACATTAACATTTCACGATTTTTAAATGCATTAAGCAAATTTGGTGTGAGAACCCAATTAATTATATTTAATAAAGACTATTCAGATTTATTTGAAGTTCATGTAAAAAAAATTGATATTGAGAAATTCGAAAGTACAGCAATTCTATAAAAAAGCACGAAAACGGAATTAAAACGCTTGTAACTCTAACCATTCACAACTTTTAGCACTTTATTGGTATAGAAATGTCAATTTAATAAAGTTATTATTACACATGCGTCAAAAATTTGGTACTAAAATATTCAAAAGTGGAGTAACTTTACAAAAATTTACAAAAGGGTATTTTAAATGGCAGTGACATTAACATTTCACGATTTTTAAATTCATTTAGCAAATTTGGTGTGAGAAACCAATTAATTATATTAATAAAGACTAATCAGATTTATTTGAAGTTCATGTAAAAAAAAATGTTATTGAGAAATTCGAAAGTACAGCAATTCTATAAAAAATCACGAAAATGGAATTAAAACGCTTGTAAGTCTAACCATTCACAAGTTTTAGCACTTTATTGGTATAGAAATGTCAATTTAATAAAGTTATAAACATATGCGACAAAAATTTGGTACTAAAATATTCAAAAGTGGAGCAACTTTACAAAAATTTACAAAAGGGTATTTTAAATGGCAGTGACATTAACATTTCACGATTTTTAAACGCGTTTAGCAGATTTGGTGTAAAAAACCAATTAATTATATTAATAAAGACTATTCAGATCTATTTGAAGTTTATGTAAAAAAAATTGTTATTGAGATATTCGAAGGTACAGCATTTTTTTGTAAAAATGCTCTAAGAATTAACGATTTTTAGCACTTTGCTGGGATAAACTATCATGATTTACAGTTAATAAAAAGTATTCAAGTTTATTAAATAGACTCCAAAAATTTGGTAATAAAAAATTCGAAAGTGGAGAGGAAGAAGAGTGGAGAAGTGTAAAAAATAAAAAAACGTAGTTTAAACAGCAGTTGTGTTAAGATTTCGATGCATTTTTAAAAGTATAAAAACAATTAATTAAATTAATAAAGACTGTTCAGATTTATTTGACGTTTATGCAAAAAAAATTGTTATTGAGAAATTCGAAAGTACAGCAATTCTATAAAAAATCACGAAAACGGAATTATAACGCTTGTAACTCTAATCATTCACAACTTTTAACACTTTATTGGTATAGAAATGTCATTTTAATAAAGTTATTATTAACATATGCGTCAAAAATTTGGTACTAAAATATTCAAAAGTGGAGCAACTTTACAAAAATTTACAAAAAGGATATTTCAAATGGCAGTGACATTAACATTTCACGATTTTAAATGCATTTAGCAGATCTGGTGTAAAAAACCAATTACTTATATTAATAAAGACTATTCAGATCTATTTGAAGTTTATGTAAAAAAAAATGTTATTGAGAAATTCGAAAGTACAGCAATTCTATAAAAAATCACGAAAACGGAATTAAAACGCTTGTAACTCTAACCATTCACAACTTTTAGCACTTAATTGGTATAGAAATGTCAATTTAATAAAGCTATTATTAACATATGCGTCAAAAATTTGGTACTAAAATATTCAAAAGTGGAGCAACTTTACAAAAATTTACAAAAGGGTATTTTAAATGGCAGTGACATTAACATTTCACGATTTTTAAATGCATTTAGCAGATTTGGTGTGAGAAACCAATTAATTATATTAATAAAGACTATTCAGATTTATTTGAAGTTCATGTAAAAAAAATTGATATTGGGAAATTCGAAAGTACAGCAATTCTATAAAAAATCACGAAAACGGAATTAAAACGCTTGTAGTAACTCTAACCATTCACAACTTTCAGCACTTTATTGGTATAGAAATGTCAATTTAATAAAGTTATTATTAACATATGCGTCAAAAATTTGGTACTAAAATATTCAAAAGTGGAGCAACTTTACAAAAATTTACAAAAAGGGTATTTCAAATGGCAGTGACATTAACATTTCACGATTTTAAATGCATTTAGCAGATCTGGTGTAAAAAACCAATTAATTATATTAATAAAGACTATTCAGATCTATTTGAAGTTTATGTAAAAAAAAATGTTATTGAGAAATTTGAAAGTACAGCAATTCTATAAAAAATCACGAAAACGGAATTAATACGCTTGTAACTTTAACCATTCACAACTTTAAGCACTTTATTGGTATAGAAATGGCAATTTAATAAAGTTATAAACATATGCGCCAAAAATTTGGTACTAAAATATTCAAAAGTGGAGCAACTTTACAAAAATTTACAAAAGGGTATTTTAAAAGGCAGTGACATTAACATTTCACGATTTTTAAATGCATTAAGCAAATTTGGTGTGAAAAACCAATTAATTATATTAATAAAGACTATTCAGATTTATTTGAAGTTTATGTAAAAAAAATTGTTATTGAGAAATTTGAACGTACAGCATTTTTTTGTAAAAATGCTCTAAGAATTAACGATTATTAGCACTTTGCTTGGATAAAACTATCATGATGTACAGTTAATAAAAAGTATTCAAGTTTATTAAAGTAGACTCCAAAAATTTGGTATTAAAAAATTCGAAAGTGGAGTGGAAGAAGAGTGGAGAAGTGTAAAAAATTAAAAAACGTAGTTTAAACAGCAGTTGTGTTAAGATTTCGATGCATTTTTAGTAGTATAATAACAATTAATTAAATTAATAAAGACTGTTCAGATTTATTTGACGTTTATGCAAAAAAAATTGTTATTGAGAAATTCGAACGTACAGCAATTCTATAAAAAATCACGCAAACGGAAGTAAAACGCTTGTAACTCTAATCATTCACAACTTTTAGCACTTTATTGGTATAGAAATGTCAATTTAATAATGTTATTATTAACATATGCGTCAAAAATTTGGTACTAAAATATTCAAAAGTGGAGCAACTTTACAAAAATTTACAAAAGGGTATTTTAAATGGCAGTGACATTAAAATTTCACGATATTTAAATGCATTTAGCAAATTTGGTGTGAGAAACCAATTAATTATATTAATAAAGACTATTCAGATTTATTTGAAGCTCATGTAAATAAAATTGTTATTGAGAAATTCGAAAGTACAGCAATTCTATAAAAAATCACGAAAACGGAATTACAACGCTTGTAACTCTGACCATTCACAACTTTTAGCACTTTATTGGTATAGAAATGTCAATTTAATAAAGTTATTATTAACATATGCGTCAAAAATTTGATAATAAAATATTCAAAAGTGGAGCAACTTTACAAAAATTTACAAAAGGGTATTTTAAATGGCAGTGACATTAAGATTTCACTATTTTTAAATGCATTTAGTAGATTTGGTGTAAAAAACCAATTAATTATATTAATAAAAACTATTCAGATCTATTTGAAGTTTATGTAAAAAAAATTGTTATTGAGAAATTCGAAGGTACAGCATTTTTTTGTAAAAATGCTCTAAGAATTAACGATTTTTAGCACTTTGCTGGGATAAACTATCATGATTTACAGTTAATAAAAAGTATTTAAGTTTATTAAAGAGACTCCAAAAATTTGGTATTAAAAAATTCGAAAGTAGAGAGGAAGAAGAGTGGAGAAGTGTAAAAAATGAAATAACGTAGTTTACACAGCAGTTGTGTTAAGATTTCGATGCATTTTTATTAGTATAAAAACAATTAATTAAATTAATAGACTGTTCAGATTTATTTGAAGTTTATGCAAAAAAAATTGTTATTGAGAAATTCGAAAGTACAGCAATTCTATAAAAATCACGAAAACGGAATTATAACGCTTGTAACTCTAATCATTCACAACTTTTAACACTTTATTGGTATAGAAATGTCATTTTAATAAAGTTATTATTAACATATGCGTCAAAAATTTGGTACTAAAATATTCAAAAGTGGAGCAACTTTACAAAAATTTACAAAAAGGATATTTCAAATGGCAGTGACATTAACATTTCACGATTTTAAATGCATTTAGCAGATCTGATGTAAAAAACCAATTAATTATATTAATAAAGACTATTCAGATCTATTTGAAGTTTATGTAAAAAAAAATGTTATTGAGAAATTCGAAAGTACAGCAATTCTATAAAAAATCACGAAAACGGAATTAAAACGCTTGTAACTCTAACCATTCACAACTTTTAGCACTTAATTGGTATAGAAATGTCAATTTAATAAAGTTATTATTAACATATGCGTCAAAAATTTGGTACTAAAATATTCAAAAGTGGAGCAACTTTACAAAAATTTACAAAAGGGTATTTTAAATGGCAGTGACATTAACATTTCACGATTTTTAAATGCATTTAGCAGATTTGGTGTGAGAAACCAATTAATTATATTAATAAAGACTATTCAGATTTATTTGAAGTTCATGTAAAAAAAATTGATATTGGGAAATTCGAAAGTACAGCAATTCTATAAAAAATCACGAAAACGGAATTAAAACGCTTGTAGTAACTCTAACCATTCACAACTTTCAGCACTTTATTGGTATAGAAATGTCAATTTAATAAAGTTATTATTAACATATGCGTCAAAAATTTGGTACTGAAATATTCAAAAGTGGAGCAACTTTACAAAAATTTACAAAAAGGGTATTTCAAATGGCAGTGACATTAACATTTCACGATTTTAAATGCATTTAGCAGATCTGGTGTAAAAAACCAATTAATTATATTAATAAAGACTATTCAGATCTATTTGAAGTTTATGTAAAAAAAAATGTTATTGAGAAATTCGAAAGTACAGCAGTTCTATAAAAAATCACGAAAACGGAATTAATACGCTTGTAACTTTAACCATTCACAACTTTAAGCACTTTATTGGTATAGAAATGTCAATTTAATAAAGTTATAAACATATGCGCCAAAAATTTGGTACTAAAATATTCAAAAGTGGAGCAACTTTACAAAAATTTACAAAAGGGTATTTTAAAAGGCAGTGACATTAACATTTCACGATTTTTAAATGCATTAAGCAAATTTGGTGTGAAAAACCAATTAATTATATTAATAAAGACTATTCAGATTTATTTGAAGTTTATGTAAAAAAAATTGTTATTGAGAAATTTGAACGTACAGCATTTTTTTGTAAAAATGCTCTAAGAATTAACGATTTTTAGCACTTTGCTGGGATAAAACTATCATGATGTACAGTTAATAAAAAGTATTCAAGTTTATTAAAGTAGACTCCAAAAATTTGGTATTAAAAAATTCGAAAGTGGAGTGGAAGAAGAGTGGAGAAGTGTAAAAAATTAAAAAACGTAGTTTAAACAGCAGTTGTGTTAAGATTTCGATGCATTTTTAGTAGTATAATAACAATTAATTAAATTAATAAAGACTGTTCAGATTTATTTGACGTTTATGCAAAAAAAATTGTTATTGAGAAATTCGAACGTACAGCAATTCTATAAAAAATCACGCAAACGGAAGTAAAACGCTTGTAACTCTAATCATTCACAACTTTTAGCACTTTATTGGTATAGAAATGTCATTTTAATAAAGTTATTAACATATGCGTCAAAAATTTGGTACTAAAATATTCAAAAGTGGAGCAACTTTACAAAAATTTACAAAAGGGTATTTTAAATGGCAGTGACATTAACATTTCACGATTTTTAAATGCATTTAGCAAATTTGGTGTGAGAAACCAATTAATTATATTAATAAAGACTATTCAGATCTATTTGAAGGTTATGTAAAAAAAATTGTTATTGAGAAATTCGAAAGTACAGCAATTCTATAAAAAATCACGAAAACGGAATTAAAACGCTTGTAACTCTAACCATTCACAACTTTTAGCACTTTATTGGTATAGAAATGTCAATTTAATAAAGTTATAAACATAAGCGCCAAAAATTTGGTACTAAAATATTCAAAAGTGGAGCAACTTTACAAAAATTTACAAAAGGGTAATTTAAATGGCAGTGAAATTAACATTTCATGATTTTTAAATGCATTTAGCAAATTTGGTGTGAGAAACCAATTAATTATATTAATAAAAAATATTCAGATTTATTTGAAGTTCATGTAAAAAAAATTGATATTGAGAAATTCGAAAGTATAGCAATTCTATAAATAATCACGAAAACGGAATTATAACGCTTGTAACTCTAATCATTCACAACTTTTAGCACTTTATTGGTATAGAAATGTCATTTTAATAAAGTTATTAACATATGCGTCAAAAATTTGGTACTAAAATATTCAAAAGTGGAGCAACTTTACAAAAATTTACAAAAGGGTATTTTAAATGGCAGTGACATTAACATTTCACGATTTTTAAATGCATTTAGCAAATTTGGTGTGAGAAACCAATTAATTATATTAATAAAGACTATTCAGGTTTATTTGAAGTTCATGTAAAAAAAATTGATATTGAGAAATTCGAAAGTATAGCAATTTTATAAATAATCACGAAAACGGAATTATAACGCTTGTCACTCTAATCATTCACAACTTTTAGCACTTTATTGGTATAGAAATGTCATTTTAATAAAGTTATTATTAACATATGCGTCAAAAATTTGGTACTAAAATATTCAAAAGTGGAGCAACTTTAGGAAAATTTACAAAAAGGGTATTTCAAATGGCAGTGACATTAACATTTCACGATTTTAAATGCATTTAGCAGATCTGGTGTAAAAAACCAATTAATTATATTAATAAAGACTATTCAGATCTATTTGAAGGTTATGTAAAAAAAATTGTTATTGAGAAATTCGAAAGTACAGCAATTCTATAAAAAATCACGAAAACGGAATTAAAACGCTTGTAACTCTAACCATTCACAACTTTTAGCACTTAATTGGTATAGAAATGTTAATTTAATAAAGTTATTATTAACATATGCGTCAAAAATTTGGTACTAAAATATTCAAAAGTGGAGCAACTTTACAAAAATTTACAAAAGGGTATTTTAAAAGGCAGTGACATTAACATTTCACGATTTTTAAATGCATTAAGCAAATTTGGTGTTAAAAACCAATTAATTATATTAATAAAGACTATTCAGATTTATTTGAAGTTTATGTAAAAAAAATTGTTATTGAGAAATTCGAACGTACAGCATTTTTTTGTAAAAATGCTCTAAGAATTAACGATTTTTAGCACTTTGCTGGGATAAAACTATCATCATTTACAGTTAATAAAAAGTATTCAAGTTTATTAAAGTAGACTCCAAAAATTTGGTATTAAAAAATTCGAAAGTGGAGTGGAAGAAGAGTGGAGAAGTGTAAAAAATTAAAAAACGTAGTTTAAACAGCAGTTGTGTTAAGATTTCGATGCATTTTTATTAGTATAAAAACAATAAATTAAATTAATAAAGACTGTTCAGATTTATTTGACGTTTATGCAAAAAAATTGTTATTGAGAAATTCGAAAGTATAGCAATTCTATAAAAAATCACGAAAACGGAATTAAAACGCTTGTAACTCTAATCATTCACAACTTTTAGCACTTTATTGGTATAGAAATGTCAATTTAATAAAGTTATTATTAATATATGCGTCAAAAATTTGGTACTAAAATATTCAAAAGTGGAGCAACTTTACAAAAATTTACAAAAAGGTATTTTAAATGGCAGTTACATTAATATTTCACGATTTTTAAATACATTTAGCGGATTTAGTGTGAAAAACCAATTAATTATAGTAATAAAGACTATTCAGATCTATTTGAAGTTTATGTAAAAAAAATTGTTATTGAGAAAGTCGAACGTACAGCATTTTTTTGTAAAAATGGTCTACGAATTAACGATTTTTAGCACTTTGTTGGGATAAAACTATCATAATTTACAGTTAATAAAATGTATTCAAATTTATTAAAGTAGACTCCAAAAATTTGGTATTAAAAAATTCGAAAGTGAAGTGGAAGAAGAGTGGAGAAGTGGAAAAATATGAAAAAACGTAGTTTAAACAGCAGTTGTGTTAAGATTTCGTGATGCATTTTTATTGGTATAAAAATAATTTATTAAATTAATAAAAACTGTTCAGATTTATTTGACATTTATGCAAAAAAAAAATTGTTATTGAGAAATTCGAAAGTATAGCAATTCTGTAAAAATCACGAAAACGTAATTAAAATGCTAGTACCTCTAATCATTTACGATTTTTAGCACTTTGTTCGTATAAAAATGTCAATTTAATGAAGTTAATAAAGTTGTTATTAAAGTAGGTGCCAAAATTTTGGTGTTAAAAAAAATCGAAAGTGGAGCAATTTTACAAAAATTTTAAAATGAGTAGTTTAAATGACAGTGCCATTTCCCGATTTTTAAATGCATTTAGCAAATGTTTTGGCATGAAAAAACAATTAATTACATTAATACAGACCATGCAGATTTATTTAAAATTTATATAAGAAAAAAACATGTTATTGAGAAATTCAAAAGTACAGCATTTTTTTTTGTAATAATCATAATATTGTTAAATATTTTCAAGTTTGACTTTAAGCAAAAGCAAATTCTTATTATGTTACGAAAATTTTATTCAAAATTTAATAAAAAATAACTGTTTTTTTCAGAAATCAGATGTCTCGAAGAGTTCTTGATCTAATCCAGTATTAACAGATAACGTACGAGCTCATCCTACGTGAACTTTGACACGTAATAAGGGACCAGGTGTGAACCTAGCTACGTCGTATAAAAGGCTTTCAAACTAAGAACTAGATCTCTCATTATAGAAGGCGTACAATAGTATGCCACACGCTTCCCATTTATTATTCATAATAAGTACAAAATTACTATTCAAATACAATTTATCTTACATTAGGCTAATTTGAACGTACATATATCCTAAGAAGCGTGAACATTTCTTGTATAAATGTATGATTTATTTATTACAACCAAATATTTGGTTACAGATACTAGGCTAATATTAACTATTAATAAATATTGTTCTGATATCAAGCAAAATAAAATATTTGCAGAAAATTTATACGTTGAATTCGTTGAATTGTAACGAAACGGCTTCTCCGTGAATGAGAATAAATTTGTACAGGATTTCAATTCAATATACTTGTGCAAAGCGTATATCTACGAAGCTGATATGAATTTAGTACAAGGTGATATAAATATGATATCTACGTGACAAGCTCATTTACCGCATGAAGGATACGATATTAAATCTAGCAGAAGTTTATTTTAATCCAAGGTATTCTCCCAACTCCTCCCTTTCCAACTAATCCTTTTCCATGTATGGATATTCAGTAATTTATTAAGACTACAAGAGCCTGCGCCATTTGATGGCTTTTATAGTACGTCGGCTTTTATGGTCTTGAAATATAATGGTAGTCATGCGAGAGCGACTAGATAAATTTTAGGCGACTTGCTTTATGCTGAATACCATATATATGAGAGGGTTCTGTTTTAATTTGGACCCCTTGCTATATCCTAAACAATAAGGGATAGAAGTAAAGCTTAGCAAACGTATAATATTCTGAAAAAAAGAAAGAAACAATGCATAATTTGTTTATAATTATTTCAATTATGTAATAAGATTTATTTGTCTAAACAATTTTTTTAAAGTGGTGGTCCTGTATATGTTTCTAGGAGCATTTAAATACATTTCTCTTTCATTTAATAGTAATAAATTTAGTACTTTGTTGGTAGAAAATGTCAGTTTAGTAGTAGTATTCAGGTTTATTAAAGTAGATGCCAAAAATTTGGTATTAAAAAATTCGAAAGTGGAGAAATTTTATGAAAAAAAATTAGAAAAACATAGTTTAAACGGCAGTGGTGTTAAAATTTTACGATATTTTTAGCATATTTGTTGGTATAAACAACAATTAGTTAAATTAATAAAGGCTAATCCGATTTATTTGAAGTTATCTAAAAAAAGTTGTCGAGAAATTCGAAAGTGCAACAATTTTGTAAAAAGCTCTAAGAATTAACGATTTTTAGCACTTTGTTGGTATAAGAGTGTCATAATTTAATGAAGTTAACAAAAAGTATTCAAGTTTATTAAAGCAGATACCAAAAATTTGGTATTAAAAAATTCAAGACTGGAGCAGTTTAAAAAAAATAGAAAAACGTAGTTTAAACAGCAGTTGTATTAAGATTTCGATGCATCTTTATTGGTATAAAAACAATTAATTAAATTAATAAAGACTGCTCAGATTTTTTTGACGTTTATGCAGAAAAATTGATATTGAGAAATTCGAAAGTACAGCAATTCTATAAAAAATCACGAAAACGGAATTAAAACGCTTGTAACTCTAACCATTCACAACTTTTAGCACTATATTGGTATAGAGATGTCAATTTAATAAAGTTATTATTAACATATGCGCCAAAAATTTGGTACTAAATTATTCAAAAGTGGAGCAACTTTACAAAAATTTACAAAAGGGTATTTTAACTGGCAGTTACATTAACATTTCACGATTTTTAAATGCATTTAGCAGATTTGGTGTGAAAAACCAATTAATTATATTAATAAAGACTATTTAGATTTATTTGAAGTTTATGTAAAAAAAATTGTTTTGAGAAATTCGAATGTACAGCTTTTTTTGTAAAAATGCTCTAAGAATTAACGATGTTTAGCACTTTGTTGGGATAAAACTATCATAATTTACAGTTAATAAAGAGTATTCAAGTTTATTAAAGTAGACTCCAAAAATTTGGTATTAAAAATAAATATTCAAATATATATGAGAGGGTTGGACCCCTTGCCATATCCTCAACAATAAGGGATAGAAGTAAAGCTTAGCAAACGTATAATATTCTGAAAAAAAAACGAAACAATGCATACTTTGTTTAAAATTATTTCAGTTATGTAATAAGATTTATTTGTCTAAACAATTTTTTTTAAGTGGTGGTCCTTTATATTTTTCTAGGAGCAGTTAAATACATTTCTCTTTCATTTGAAACCGAATAAAACCCTTGTTTGCTTTGGGGTAGGTAGAGGCAAGAAAACCAATTAAATAATAAATTAGCAATTCCCAAATCACAATAGAGCCCGAGCTTCCCTATCAATCAATTCGTTATCGATTGCCTTGGAATAAATACAATAATTTCTCAACGAACCAGGCGCAAAATATCTGTCACAAGTTTGTCATAATAATTATAATATAAAATTTTCGAGTTAATAATAGATATTTGTATTTTTGCAAAAAATATCAATTTATAGAATTGATGCGCAGTATTTTCATGAATACGTATTAGTAAATTTACAGCATTTTTTCATTGAAAGATACGTGCTCCAGATAGTGGGGCTTTACTGATACTTTGTATAGAATAGTTCGTATTACCGTTTAGTAAACTTTCTGCTTGGGTTCGGGGATTTTGGCAAGTCAGGTGTTGTTGGTATTGAAATGAATATGCAAACTCCTGTTTTCAGCAACGTAATTATAACTAGGAGACGATTTCGGAATATTAATGTAGTGAAAAATGATTTAATATAATTTGAACTAAATTTCCAATTCTAAGAAAGTTTATCCTATTACATATAATTTAAGTACGTAGATGGGTGAATGGAAAAATTACTCCGAACGAATTGAAGAGTTAAAAAGTTTCTGATTTAATTTTGGAATATATTTCAGGAGCGGGAATAAAGAGTTTACGTGTACTGAAAATTTAATGAAGCTTAAATCAAGAGCTTTTACTTAGAATATTGAAAATACTCAGGTGTTTCCATAAATCCTTTCATAAGTTATTTATACATGGTTTCCATAATCTAGTGAAAAATGAAAGATCATTTATAGGGAGACTAAAAATAAAAAAGTACTTCAAATACATTTTGTTCTATCTGGTTTTCTTACGGATACACGGGGGTTCCATGTAAGAGGTAAATTTTTTTACTGTATTAGAAAGGTATTTTAAGCTAATATAAATCAAATCTCCTACAATTCCTATCATTAAACCAGGTTAGTAAATTTAGCTAGATTAATTTTTTTAGATAATTATTGAATAGAGCTTTGTCTGTGGAAATGTTCATTAGCATACCTAGATGTTTGGTATCAGAGAACATACATGACTTCATTGATAGGAATTGTAGGAGATTTGATTTATATTAGCTTAAAATACCTTTCTAATACAGTAAAAAGATTAAAAGTTGAAAGTATATTTCATTATGAATATGTCAGTAGTTCAAAAGAAATCGCGAAATTAAATTTAAAATACCATTACTATTGTAAACGATTGTGCCTATATAAAGTAACATTATTTTGACTCCTCTGTAGGTTCTATAATTTTGGACCAATAGTTTCTGAACGCCCTGTATCATCAATATTTCGTGCTTACAACCAATATAAATACTATACATCCTCTGTTAACAGAAACTTGACGGTTTATATTGGATTACGTGATTTTTACAAATCGTAAATATGAAGGCAATTTAATCATCTTATGTCTGAAAATCCTGGGCACAATTTTACTACAAATGTAAATATTTCTTGACGACTTGTTTACATGAGATCTACTTCATATGTTGCAGTTTATTAAAATTTTTCTCATTGAATAGCAACTACATATTAAAATCTAACTCGCCCTCACTCGATTTCTTATTTGAAAAATAATACTATTAAGATTATTTTAAATGATTTCTACAAATTGATTTGTGGATTATGAAAATAGTTGATTCGTTGTGAACGACTCAACATGCGTTGGTGTAGAAGCCTAGAAGACACGTGCTGTTTTAAGGGTGCTTATCCGATTAGTCCTTTTGTCCTACTTTGTAGCTGGTTTAGAGCGCAAACCGAATTATAAATAACAGATATTAAAATTAGTTGTAGTTATGTTAATTGTAAATTTACTGTAACTAAAAATATTTATTTCCACATAGACTCATATCTACAAATATTTAGTTTTAAGATTTTTCTTTCACTTTCACATTTTATAATGGGAATGAAATACATTTACAATATATTTTGATAAGCATTTATTTAGTTTATGTACAATTTTTTTTTTGAGAAATTCGAAAGTACAGCAATTTTGTAAAAATCACGAAAACGTAATTGAAACGGTAGTAGCTCTAAGAATTTACGATTTTTAGTTTTTGTTGGTATAAAAATGTCTTAATTTAGGTGCAAAAATTCAGTATTAAAAAATTCGAAAGTGGAACAATTTTACAAAAAGTAGTTTAAACAGCAGTTGTGTTAAGATTTCGATGTATTTTTATTGGTATAAAAACAATTAATAAAGACTGTTCAGATTTACTCGACGTTTATGCAAGAAAAATTGTTACAGAGAAATTCGAAAGTACAGCAATTTTGTAAAAATCACGAAAACGTAATTAAAACGCTAGTAGCTCTAACCATTCACAACTTTTATCACTTTGTTGGTATAAAACTGTCAATTTAATGAAGTTAATAAAGTTATTATCAAAGTAGGTGCCATAATTTTGATATAAAAAAAATTTCGAAACTGGAGCAATTTTACAAAAATTTAGAAAATAGTAATTTAAATGACAGTAACATTTCACGATTTTTAAATGAATTTAGCAAATTTGTTGGCATGAATAAACAATTAATTACATTAATAAAGACTTCAGATATACTTGAGGTTTATTAAAAATTGTTATTGAGAAATTTGAGAGACTCAAGATGCGTTGATACAGAAACCTAGAAGACACGTGCTGTTTTAAGGGTGCTTATCCGATTAGTCCTACTTTGTGGCTGGTTTCGAGTACAAACCGAATTATAAACAACAGATAATACTTGTAAATTTACTGTAACTGAAAATATTTATTTTCACATAGATATACTTATATCTACAAATATTCGCAGAAACCAAAAAATATATTAGACCAGGGTCGATAAATTTTGAAACAAAAAAAAAATAATAATAGGATGAAACCCACTGGAAAAGGAAGAGAATACAACAAAAATGAATGGAAAAATAATTTACGGGCGATCTGAGGTCGGAAAGTGGAAGGGGGTGAGTTTTTAGGGGTAAAAAACGACTTTGCATTTTCTGAGAACATTTACCATAGTACTGTATATTTTTCTTACACCATCAGAAAGTAGAGATTTCAATGAACAAAAAGCCCACCGACTTTTTTAAAAAAGCAGATATTTTGACGTGAGAATTTTCGATTGAAAATTAGGGTGCTTTTTCGATATTAAGTCAAAATAAGGTGAAAAAATACATATTTTAAATCAAAAAAATTACAGTGTCTTTGAGACATAAAAAGGTAAGTTTTCACCAAATTTCGTGAAAAAAAATTTTATTTTGTAAAATATAAAAATAAAAAACCAAAAACTTGGTTATCTGAATTTTTCACAACTTTGTCATTTAATTTTTTCCATAGGACTTGTAGTTTTGCCAGAAATCGAGATAAACCGTTTTTTACCCTTAAAAACTCTCCCCCTTCCACTTCCCGACCTCAGATCGCCCGTAAATTATTTTTCCTTTCATTTTTGTTGTATTCTCTTCCTTTTCCAACGGGTTTCATCGTATTATTATTTTTTTTCACTTTTTACCATTTTCAAAGGCTTCAGCACTGGTCTATATACTAATGTATTGTCTGAAGCTATTTATTTGTGGCATAATTTGAGTTTTTCTTTAGTTTGATTGGGTTTTTACCACACTCCTGAGAAAATAAAGATTAATTAAATAAGCCCTTGCGCCAAACGGATCAGTCAAGGGTTATTTTTGAAACTAAGTTTGTCTAACCAAAAAATCTCATATTGAAAAAAGCAGATAAGTAAAAAATAACGAAAATCACATCACTATCGCGCACTTCCGTATTTTTGACGTTTCGATAATCTCTCCGTTTTCGTTCTCAAAATAGTAAATGTATTAAAAGTATGTCAAGCTTGACAGTTTAAAATTTGTTTATCTGCTTCCAAAGAGATGTTAAATGCCAACAATGATGAATGTTTACTGAACAGTTTGACACACTTATCTCCGTTCAACAAAATAATCGCGGTCTCTTTTAATTTTCTTTTTGTTACGTTGTATTCCTTTTATTTAATTTTTATGTTCTTTAATTCTAACATTCATAGGCCGAAACGTTTCTCCAACATAATGTTTATTGCACTCACAAGGTATACTGTAGATGCAATTTTTTGAATTTTGTAAATCATTTTTTGAACGTGTTTTAGACAAAAATTATCGTAAAGTATTAGTTGTCTGAAAAACTGTTCGATTATGAAATTTATTACCGATTCTTCTTGATCTTTCTGATAATATAAGAATGTATGGAAATTTTATTGTATGATTAGTTCCTTTGATTTGTCTTAAAGTGTTCGTTTTATCTGTAATATTTTTGTATGTTCTATCAACAAAATTTGGAGGGTATTCATTATTTATTAAAACATTATTAATACATTTTAGATCTAACCACAAACGTCCAAAAGGTCTATAACTAATATCATATCAACCAAATTACGGTCTTAAATAAAATTACAATATATAAAACTTTTTGCTGAATCTACATTTTGATTTGATTTTTCTTGTTAGACAAATGTAAGTGATTTCAAATTACTTACCAGCGTCGCGAGCGATTTTAGTTTCTATAGTCGGCATCTAAGCCATGCTATCACCATAATATTCAAGAAAAGCTGTCAACCTGAAGGAACTTTAAATGGCGATGTCGCCTTGCGGTAGGGAGGGTCATATAAAATTTTGGTACCTCGTCGAGTAACTAGCCGAATATTATCAGTGACTGGCGTTGTGATATGATTTATGAGCAGCTTAATGACCATAATGCTAGCTTGAACTCGCTGGCCAAAACTCTGGGTTCACTTAGATAGGTCAGATAGGTTAGGCTTCATAGAAAGCGACCTTATTATGTGTTATAATGTGTAGAAGTGGACTCTCCAAGGGCCAATATACCGTTTAGCTCTTCTATTTATAGCCAATTTATCATCGAATCTGATTATTTGCTAATTGGAATTTCTAGGTGATTTCGGCCGGCTAAATAATTATCAAATAAATTTTGATTTATGGGCATTAATATTTACAATTTCCAGCATGTTTAATATTAACTGCATCATAACGTTCGACCTATTTAATGCACAGAATACGTCATTTGCTAATAAAACGCTCATACAATACCGTACAAAGAATTACGACACATTAATAATTGTGTATTTCAAAAGCAAGCCATTTTTCAGAAACTAAAGTGGCTATGCAACTAACACTCCTTCGAAAAAATTCAATGAAGTAAACAATAGAAAATTCCTAAAAAAATCTTTAAACCAATTACTTACAGCTGTTAACCTCAAATTATTATTGGTATTATTTTATTCCGTGAAAAAAAACGCTAAAAAAAAACATTCACAGTAAGTATGTTTAAGTGTATTTGCAATTATTATGCAGTCATAATTCTGCTACCGTTGGTTAGAGAAAAACAATGTTAAGTCAAATGTTTTGTTTGGTACAAATCATACAGCAAAATAAAGGCACCAAAATTCCGAACACCCTGCATAATTAAAAGCAATTATAACAATAACCCCACTTCTAATCGCACATCACGGCACCCATCTCTATTCGTAAGGTGAATATAATATAGAAGAATAATATCAACAGTTTTCATAACAAATATTAGAGATATAAATGAATGACTAACACTTCTTTATGCACCCTTTCCGATAAGAACTATGCGAATTGTGAGGCCAAAAAATACACTAGGCGAAAAAAAGTAGTTCCCATGGCAAACATGCTTATGACATTGACATGACATTATATTCAGATAAATACGTTGCAAAAGATGTTATCCAAAAATTACATGTATTAATGATTTTATCTTATACGTGGTACACGAAGAAAACATGGAAATTAACACAAATAGAAACATAGAAAGTGTGTTAAATATTCGCACAAAATTGTTTGAAAATGTGACAAAACCTATTGTGTGAACGATCATGACAATCTTGCTTCGTGTATAATAACATTTGTGGAGCAGTGTATCTTAATTGATTTTGTGAATTTAAATCGGCAATTAAATAGAAAAAGTAGTGGTAATTACGTCACAAACTGCCTATAAATACCTGCACGCCACCTGCAACGCCATTTCGTCCACAGAAAAAATCAAAGTGACAAGTGAAGTGAACAGTAGAAACATAAGGGTGAAATCTTGTGACAAGATGGCCGAAATACAACTTAAACGAAACTGCATCCAACGAATCAAAGACAAATTGCTGATGTATTCTTTCTACATTGGCTACATTCAGAATTTACTGATAAACGATACTAGTCTTGCTGAAATTTCTGACAGACAACATGAAGATGCTGAGACTGCTGTCGAGAATGAAGAATACGATGATGGTGATGAAAGTATTACCATACCGATCGAAGACGATGTTGAAGACAATATTGAAACTGCAACAGTTAGCAGCTACAGTGACAATGATTCCAATGAAGACAAGAACTCAGGATGTAAACGTATTTTTGATCCAGAGGAAGGAACATACCGTGGTAAGACTGGAGGTCAAATAGGAGACGTAGTTTCGATTTTCTTTGTAGCCTTGATATGTGCATTACTTGTAATTTCTTGGTCCGTCATGTTCATGAACACCCAAACCACAACCTTGTTCTCCGCCCAAATATTCGGAAAATGAAGGCACATAAGACTTTGAAAATAATTGTTTTTTTTTTTTGAAATATGCAATAGGTATTTATAATGTCTTTTAATTTGAGTTTATTTAGCCATTTATATTGTTTTCAATGTTTTTTTTTTGTGTGAAATAGGGTATACTTTAATAAATATTGTAACATGAAAAGTGTTTTACATTTATTTAGAACAGTTAACGATTAATTGATTTTTTAGTTGTCCAGTAAATATTTAACGTAAGTAGAAATATCCTAAATAGGTTACAGTATGTAAAGAAAAAAAAATTAAACTGTCAAAGATGAATAGATTGTAAATTAAATATAGTAATGTCTACCTTTGTCCACATTTGGGAACTAAACAATACACATACACTTTTAACCACCACCACAACTGACACAAAAATAAATGGCTTAAAATATCTATTGCTAACATTTAGAGTGAACTAACCGACGAACGACTTGCAACTAAAAGTTTTTTCTCTACGTTCAAGCAAAACAATGAGATTCTTAATGGCTATCGTTTTTGTCTATAAACACAAACAGCAGTCTGTCTCGTTCATTTCTTATCAGTAAGTGACACATTCTGCAAGGAAATATATGATGGTATTATGCAAGGTTCAGTAAAATCAATATTTTCATTATCGTTAGTCCACGACTGCATATTCACCACTTGATCCAAGTTATAAATCATCCCTTCTTTGTTCATTTTAATATTTAATGACAACCATATATTTCCTTCTACCAGGTTTTACATCTACACGGCGACCCAAGAAAATTACCACTAGTAAAATGTAGTATAAATTAAAAAATAGAATATGAAAATGTGACTTTATTATCAATATTCGAAACGAGCACTTTTATTAAAGTCATTTTACGGTTGTCAAAGATTGTGCAAAAAGCTTTTCTACCCAATTTTATTGAATTTATCCTACTACACTTTACGAGCACATGGTATAAAGGGTTCTCTCAAGAATATCAGATAAGACACAACGGTTTAACTGGCTATAAAAAATGTGAGATACACAAGTTTGCATCTTTTCTCTTCTGCTTCTTATTTCCGTCTTATTGGATTTGGTATAAACGGAATTCAAGATTACACATACAATAAAATTGAAATTAGTGGAGTACACAAAATTTATAATTTATTATAAAACCGCCGTGTACAGGGTGGGCAAATTTCGATGTTTTTATAGAAGAGAGAAAAAAAAAATGATCACCCCACTCCCAATTTCTTTTTTTAAGAGAAAATTAATGGTCAATACCAAAATGACATATCGTCTTCTGTTTTCGAGTAATAAACAAAATTTCAAATTTTCCACTTTTCGATACATGTCTGTAACTTGAGTGTTTGTAAAATTAGAAAAAAATAATTAATACGTCCTTCAAACACTTTTTTGAGTAAAGTGCATAATTTTTTAGTTATAACCTAAAGTTGTGTTTTTTAAATATAAACCATAGGTTGCCATGGGCCAGCTGAAACCATTATTTTTGTCTCTTTCTATTAATATGTAATACGTAGGATTTTTGTCTCTTTCTATTACTATGTAATATGTAGGGTTAAATATGATTATTTGCCATTTTATTGAGACAAAAATTTATTATAGCATATTTCATTTTCTTGAAGTAGGCGTGTGCCATTTGAAATCATTGCCTGTTACTAATCTTTGACATTTTCGTTTCAATTGTTACATATCAGCACGGATTTGACGGATATTTTTGACGGATTTTAAAAATTGTTGTACCACAAAATTCAGAAAAAAATCCTTTATTAAAAAATCAATAGGGCCCACCCTCTTTACATTTGAAAAAAATGATTTTTTAAGGAAATACAATAAATCGAAATTTTTAGTGGTAATAACTAAAAAAATGTACAAAAATACTCAAATTTAGAATTTTTCCCATAATTACAAACAAAAAAGAAAACAATTTCTGCCAGTCGCGGCCTTCCAGTTTTATTTTTAAAAATTAAAAAAAATTACTTGTGTCAGAAAATTGGGCCTACCATACGTAAAATGAGACGCTGATTCCAAAAATGTCAAAAAATACTAAGAGAAAAAAATAACAATTTTAACTGACCCATGGCTACCTACGGTTTGTATTTAAAAAAACAAAACTACGTTATAACTAAAAAATTAATAAAAAAAATATGCACGCCACTGGAATCAACTTAAAAAAGTGTCTAAAGAACGTATTTATAATTTTTTTCTAACTTTACAAACAACCAAGTTACAGACATCGAAATATCGAAATATCGAAAAGTGGAAAATTTTAAATTTTTGTTTATTACTCGAGAACAAAAGACGATAGGTCATTTTGGTTTTGACCATTAATTTTGTAATATTAATCTCCAAACAGTATTTTACTATACAAAAATGTTTCCAGCATACCAAATGTTTTGTGTGTACCTGCAATTTTTTAACACCCACTACAACGTTTTACAAAAATGTCTGTAAAATATATTACCAGTGGATTATATAAAGTTGAGTAATTTTTACTACTGTTACTGTTGAAATACGGTGACATTTAAAATTTCTATGCACAATATTCCCCTAAAAGGGCATATCAAATAAATTCCAATTTGCTGGAAACTAAAGACATGAAAATGATTACGCAGCACATCAAATACATTAATGATTTTAGGATCTATATGTAATTTGTTAATAACCGCATTTAGCAACATTTAATATGGCCAATACAGCGTAAATCCCATGTATTATTCACTAAACCCCATTCACAGATGCATATATAATAAAACGCAGAGGAAATTATTTCCTACCTACTATTGTACGCCCTGCTAACACGCTGTTGATTAATTAATAAAATTAATAATACAAAGGAAACACAGGTCATACGTCCCATTTCATTTAACGTTCTATCCAGAACGAGAAATCCATTCAGAATAATTTTTGTGCTGCTAAAAGGAAAACTTAATAATTTACTCCCAAAGAGAAATGCAGTTTAAATGAAAAACGACTACGCCATAATTAGAATTCAAAAGCTGAACTTTTTTGTATCAGGAAATAGAGTAAACATGTGTTTCTTTATACAGGGTGAGTCAGTCATAATGCCATTAATTTTAAGAGGAGATAGGGAACAATGAGTATAATGCGAATACGCGATTAAAAAAAATATTTTCAAATCATTATTTAAACCCTCTTTTCAGACTGTCACTGACCTCTCACAGCCTTGGTCGTTTCAACTCACAGTTCAACTCGATGTCGATCTGATGCAATGTTGTCAAGTTGAAATATTTTTCTCGTACCTACCTACCTAGGTTTTAGACATCACAAATAAACGGTTGTACTGACTATTTTAGAATATCATTTTTTCTTGCTCAGTTCAACTTCAGCCAATAATAATTTAAAATGTTAATATCCAATGAAATGAAATAAAAATAATCAAATAATTCTATTAAAAATTGCAAGTAACACGGTCCACTCAGGTTTTCCGGTAGAAAATACGGCCCAATCGAACGACACCCGTACACTCCTGCCCATACGTTGACAACAAATCGCCTCTGAAAGCTAAACCGACAAGTAGTGTGTGGATTTCTCCCTGAGCAAATGTAGCTGTTATGACTGCAACAAAACTGCAACGTGTCTAATAATAAACCGAGTAATAAACTATTTACGTACATTACATAAAAAACCTATACCCAATGTGTAAATTGTTAAGAGAAGCTGAAAAGTGTTTCGTGTTTAAATACTAAATAATAAAAAACCATCGTGTTGTCGACAGAAAACTGTCCAAGACCGAAACGGCACCCCACTAATCTAAGTTATCGAGAGTGAACCTTGACCTACTGTATTATTAGGTCAATAATTTAGTTACCTAGTTTTTGTACTGTTATTTAACGACAAGGAGTAAAACTATTTTTTTTAATCTAGATACATGAATGAATTTTCCTTAAATATTGATTTATTTGTTAATAAAAACAAATGTAGATAATAAATAAATGTTTTCGAATGTTAGGTTAATACAGTTTAATAATTTTGATATTACGTTTTCACTACGTTTTACGAATAAATATGATTTTTTAGTATTACTCGTAAGTACAATTAATTATTCAGTTTGTAGTTACGTACATCTAGCCTAGAAATGTATTGTTTTTTAAGTAGTATGGTACTAACCTGTTAACTGCACTCATCCGTCCATAACACTCCATATAACACTACCATTTCCGCATATTCGAAATTTGTAAAATTATGCATTTACGATGAATACGCGAGACCAAAATAAACAAACTACTGCTTACTGCTTGTATTATCACTATTCTCTCCATCCCCCCTCCAAATGTGTGGCGCGATCTACAAATTTGGGATGAAAGAAATGTGGAAAATGCGGGCAAATTTGAATAACACGCTGATGTGTTAGACAATATTATGTATGTAAACATGATGTGGCAACGATGTTTAATCCGGTCGTATGTGTCCGTCCTCAGAAAGTTCGTAGCGCACCAGGAGCGTCGTGTTACTGATTTCTATAGGGTGATTTGTTTATTTTTTTAAATATCGAGTAAAATTTTTTTTTTTCGATTTTCTGCCATTATTAGACCTCCCGAACACGTGGTTAAAATTAATGACATTATGACTCACCCTGTATATACATATACAAGGTGTTTCTAAAATGAGTATTCAAAACTTCAGTGCAAATAGAACAGATCAGAAGATGACGAAAACTTTACTACAGTTTTTTTCTCGAACACCCCCTAAGAAACCTACCGCCCCTGAAAGGGATGACCTTGAAAATACTTTTTATTAAGTAACTTTAAAACGGTATGATATTCAATCATGAAATTTTGGTCAGTTACTGAACTTTTTAGGTTTAATAATATGCAATAGAAAATATTCCAAAATGTATGCCAGAGATATGAGAAAATAGCTTAATCGAGGGTTATGTTCACTTTCATCTTTTTATGTATGTATTTATGTAATATTGTATACTTAACAATAATAATATTTAAAATATGCAAAACTTTATAAATTAATTACTGCATTTATTAGCACAGTGTTAAAATTTGTATAAATAGAATACTATCTGGCACAGCAATATTATGAATAATCCTAATTAAAAAAATGAAGCAATTATATATTGTTATAAGTGGATTTTTTTGTATTTATGAAGTGATATTTTCAAATGACAAGGAAGCTTACACTTAAGAACTGCACTGTATATCAAATAAACGTAATGACCATTTTTTATATAATTCTGGAATCGGAATTGGCACTAATTGAGCACGAAAGCGCATTACTGCCGTGGAGGGGTCTCTTAATGTGAAAGAGTATTTCAGAAAATGAGAATAAATGACTGGAACCTTTTAATAATACCTTAATAATTACCCTATCTGAACTGTTATCAAGGGTTGAAGCTTAATCGAAATTTGGTAATGAATTATCCACTGATCGTTACGGAAAATCCAGCTTTTTGTAAAGATCAGTTGCGTCCCTTTGTACATTTGTTCTTTTCAACCGGGTTGTCTTTATACCTAAATGCAAGGAAAAGGGGATGTCAATCATTCACCCATTTTGTTCAAAAACAAGTAATAAAATACTAAAATTCTATGCGATTAATTTTCTCTTGCTATGTCAAACTCCCTGATCTTGACAAAACGTAAATTTACTATTACTTTAACTTACAAAAAATCGGTAAGAACCGTTCGCTTTTAGTTCTTTTAAATATGTTATTTTTTATACAAATCCTAGCACTTTAGATTCACCCGATACATTCGAAGGAGCAGTAAAATCCAGGTGTGATATATCAATGTAGAAACCGTAGTAAAAGACGATGGGATCCTCAAGAAGTCAATTTGATTACCCATACCAGACACAATCGAGCGAGCATTTGTTCCCATCCATACTCAAGCTTAATATGACAGAAACACGTTTCCTAAATTCGCGTGTGGAAAAAGTTAACGTAAATCGTCAAAATCAAACGTACGGGTCTGTGAGTGTAGTGATTTCATTAAAACAGTAGGATCTCGGCAATCGTCTGAATTTATTTAACTCTTTTGATCTCAACTTTAGTCCCTAGCTCTGTTATTTTAAAACACGAACTCGAGTGTGCTTCGGGACATTAAGCTCGGGATGAATCATGTGTGTGTAATTCTAGAAACCGTTTAAGTATGCACCAGCCGACTTTATTGTCACTGTCAAATATAGCTTAATGAAAATATTTTACGGCTTTTAAATGGACTGCCAAAGGACGGATTTTCATATTATTTTTAAAGATAAAACTACCCACATATAAATAAAATGTCAACATACAAAACGAAAATGGTAAAGTAAAATTTACTTGATTCAAGGGCTAAAGCTAAAGTGCGTATTTAATTGTTAATTATTATTAATTACACTTTCGATGCGAACATGCGTGAAAAACTTCATATGGGCAGTAATTCTTCCTGCAGAAATACTTTCCAGAATATTCGAAACATGCGTGAAAAACTTTATATGGGTAGTAACTCTTCCTGCAGAAATATATTTAATTGCAAAAGACTGTAAACCACTTGAAATCTCTGGTCTACTTATACATTACTTTTGCACAAAACTATGTCATGAATTCAAGCTAAAACTATAATGGGTTTTTTATAGCCACAATTGTGGCTAAAATTAACTTTTATGCTATAAATTCAAGGTTTAAAGCACGCTATGTTAATATGAAGAGACTAAAGTGCACTTCAGGTATGTATTATATTATCGCATTACTTTTTGACTCGTAGTCTGATGTTGCTTACATTGTGTTGGTATATATGTTTTATTTAATATTTCAAATGATTGTTTTTATTTATCAGGGAATATGGCCTCAGGAAATTGCGTTATTTATTTGTTTTGATGTAGAGGATTTGATTGTAATATCTTAATTGAAAGCGATTTACATACGTAGCTGATATGAGTTGTTATGGAATTTTTCAGCAGTTAAGATAACAGAAAAAAAAAGAATGAAGGCTCTGAAACGTTGTAGAGATGAAAGGGCAATAAAATCGTCATTATTGCATTCCAGTTAAACAAATATCGAGAAGTGTCTAGAGAAACGATAAAATACGCCTCCATATAAAGCAAAGTTAAACAACAACAAAGTAGAAAAAGTCATTACAGCGTTACAACTGGCGTTTTTAAGTTTAATGTATATTGCCTGCCTGTTTACTTTGTATCTCAGTCCACTTCTTGGAAACCGGCGTACAGTTTTAAAATATATTTTTAAAATGGCTTAGATCTCAGATGTTTTCGAATACATAGTTTTCCATTGCATGGAAAATCAATTTTGACAGAACATAACAGCAAATCCTTGCTGTAAAGTACTTTAAATCAGATAATACATACGTGAAAAGCAATGGGAAGCGAAAAAGTGTACTTTAACACTAAAATTTTCATATAAGTTAATTGGGTGAATTTCATGCAAAGAGAGACATCTGTGAGGTTGTTCAAATAAGTTCTTCTTTGTGAATTTGTGTATGGATTTACAAAATTGTTATACACGAAATATTCTGATACATTTTATATTTTCTGCACTAAGGCTATTCCAAGACTTTATCCAGCAGAGCATACTAGACCTAATAATATTAACAGAATTATGGAAAAGCTTCAAGGAATTGTTAACAATGTATCCAAATATAAATTGCACTTTAATCCAGTAGAGTATGTTGACAAAAATGAAATGTTTGCTATAAAAATTACATGTAGGTAGATAGTAACGAATATAAATATTGTATAAAATAGCATCCTAGCAAAATGTTTCCACATTCAAGTACACAAATGAATGTATCATATACGTTTATATTTTCAATTTAATACAGATTTTCTATTTGTAAATTTATTTATATTATACATTTACAACTCAAGAGTACAAATAAGCGTAAAAAACTTTTCTTACAGAGATATTTTCCAGATATATAATGGCCTTTTTTAAATTGTATATTCTAGCATTAACTACAATTTCGATAATGCATATATTCGAAACATGCGTGAAAAACCTTTTTATGATCAATAACTTTTCCTGCAGAAATAGTTTCCAGATATATAATGGCTTTTTCTTTAGTTTTATTGGGTTTTTGCCACACTTCTGAAAAATAATAAAAATTAATTAAATAAGCCCTTGCGCCAAACGGAACAGTCAAGGGTTATTTTTGAAACTAAGTTTGCCTAACCAAAAAATCTCACAGTGAAAAAAGCAGATAAGTAAAAAATAACAAAAATCACATCACTGTCGCGCACTTCCGTATTATTGACGTTTCGAAAATAGTAAAAATATTAAACGTATGTCAAGTTTGACAGTTTAAAATTTGTTTATCTGCTTCCAGAGATGTTAAATGATTTTTATTTTATTTTTACTTACTTCTTCTTGATACAACAACTATAGCCAACAATGATCGATGTTTACTGAACAGTTTGACACACACTTATCTCCGTTCAACAAAATAATCGCGTTTAATATTTTTACTTCTATTTTGAAAACGAAAACAGATAGTTTTTCGAAACGTCAATAATACGGAAGTGTGCGATAGTGATGTGATTTTTGTTATTTTTTACTTATCTGCTTTTTTCAGTGTGAGATTTTTTGGTTAGGCAAACTTAGTTTCAAAAATAACCCTTGACTGTTCCGTTTGGCGCAAGGGCTTATTTAATTAATTTTTATTATTTTTCAGTGGCAAAAACCCAATAAAACTAAAAAAAACTAAAATTATGCCACAAATAAATAGTTTCGTACAATATATAATGGCTCTTTTAAAATACACTTTATTATTATCTACACTTTCGATTATGCACATATTCGAAGTATGCGTGAAAAACTTTAGGCAGTAACTCTTTCTGCAGAAACACTTTTAAGAATATTCAAAACATGCATCAAAAACTTTATATGGAATTTCCAGATACATGACGACTCTTTTTAAAATTTTCTTTTCTATCATTAACTACACTTTCGATTATGCACATATTCGAAACATGGGTAAAAAATTTACATCGCCAATAACTATTCCTGGAATAATATTTCCTAAAGGAACGTACTACATTTTCAATTATATAAACATTCCAAACGTGCGGAACTTCTATATGGGCAGTGAAAATATTTGATATTGTCTATGCATTAATACGTAACATTGTTCTATGTATTATTAGCAAAGGCTTCAATAAGTAAAATATTTATTCCGACTTCCAGTGTAAAAAATGATATTTTAAACAAACAAATTTAATCAACAGCAGGGTAAACAAAACGAATACCGCTTTAAAAAATGAACCAGTGCCGAGTAATTCTTCATATTGCGCCTTCTGACCATGGCAAGCGTACGAAGCCATATTTAATTTCGAAAACGGCTTCTCCTACCGTTTAAATAAATAAAACAGGATTCTACAAAGGCTAAATTAATATCTTCCATTATTTGGCGGAAACCGACTTGTAAACAACACTCAAATCTTGAGCTGGCACATATCTTATACGACCGGAAGAATACACAATGATGATTTACGAAATTATAAATGGAATGGAATTTTCACTTTAGCTGGAAATATGCCCAATATATTAATATAAAATAATAGTAAAAATTTGTTAAAACATTGAAAATATTATTTACGAATATTTGATTTCATGTTATTGTTACAATTACGTTCATTAGCAAAAATCCATAGTGGTTAAATCGGGACTGTGAGGTGGCCAAGATCTGCATGTTCCGATCCATTTGTAACCATTTTAGTCAATGAATGAATGAGAAGTTAAATGAAAAGAGTAATAAAGGTATTTAAAGAAACTTTCCAAAAACTCAACTACGTGAAAATATAGATAATTTTTTTCTGAGGGTATTTTCACATAAAATGCTTATAAAAATTGTTAATTTCGGTAATATTTATATACACATAGGGTGTCCAATAAAGAGCAATAAAGCCCCAATGTTGAGATTAAGCTAGCATATTATTATTTTGGCAGATCGGAGTTTTTCGATTTCCATGAAACACTTTTTATGAGTGTAGGAACATAGGTTGGCTAAATTTAATATCAATTATATTAATTAAGTTTCTGCAGACCACCTGTCAGTCAGAATAGCCATTTGGAACGGTCCCCAAAAAAATCGTTAAAATCCAGCTTTAGCACAGTTCACTGCAAGCGATTTGCTGTTGAATAAAAAGTGACAGATCTAAATATCGAGGGATTCTCTTTCATGGAAACGTACCACCGGTCTCCCATCCAACAGCTAGTCCTCTTCATATTCCTATTCTGATATATTTCTTGCTTTGGTGTATTCAAATATCTTTAAATATATACGTTTCGTTTCAATTTCGGGAGCATATATAATATTTATCTGTCGAATTTAATTTACTTCTGTTAAATAAAACAAATAGTGGATTCCAAAGTGCAATTGATACACCGAATTTATAGTGGCAAAATGATTTGTTAAAAGTTTTCGGCGGGAATTTACTAGTAACACTCAAACTATGAGTTTGTTAACTTTTAAAGTTACTGAACACAAAATTAATGAAAAGCTGTTTAATACAAGGTTTCTACAAAATAAAAAATATTCACGTTGTTGAAACATAACCAATGTTTGATTTTAATGTGGAACATATTCTCTTTCATATTCCTAATTACAACAGATAAAAAACATCTCAAACCACGTCATCCAATTCAACTCTAATTGAAAAATTTCCTTTATTAAACCACAAAATAAATGTTTCTATAAGTAATAACCGACATGTTTATTAACTTTTTTTTGGGGGGCATTTCCCAACTAACATTTAAGCATAATAGACTACTGCACAAGAAAAATTAACCTAAACTGATCGAGATTTACTACATTTCGCCATAAAAATAATCTTCAATGTTACAAAATCTAATAATACCAAAATTTTAGTCAGAAATTTGTTAACTAAGAGTAATATAATGACTTCCAAGTGAAACGAAATCGATGTCAATTTATACAGTTCGAAATTACATATTGTTTACCTATTCTGTGTTTTCAAATGCTAACATTCCAATAACGTGTAAGACGAAGTTATAATTTACTTAATTTCGCCTTGAAATCTGTCTTCAATATCCAGGGATTTTTTAAATAATTATAATATGAGGTGTAAGATTTGGCGATCTTGCAGGCCATTCTATTGGTCCGCGTCTGCCGATCCACCTCCCAGGAAAACAGTTGTCCAAAAAATCTCGTACAGGGCGCGCATAGTGCGGAGGTGCACCGTCTTGCTGAAACCATATGGTATCGTCAGGAATGTCAGGGTCATTATCGTTAGGAAAAATTACTGCAAGGGCTGGAACAAGGTCATTTTCTAGAAACTCTAAATATCTTTGTCCTGTAAGGGTTCCTTCAAAGAAGAAAGGCCCTACTATTCTGTCGTCAACTATTCCAGCCCACACATTTAATTTCTGAGGGTGTTGGGTATGTGCCTCTGCCATCCAATGAGGATTTTCAAGACTCCAATATCTGCAAGTTTGACGGTTTACTGTACCATTCAGATAAAATGTGGCTTCATCTGAAAAAAGTATTTGCCGGTGTAAAATTCTATTTCCTTGACATAAATCCATTAGAATTTCGCAAAAGTGTAAGCGGGGATCGGGATCATCTTCATTGAGTTCTTGCACAAGTTGAATTTTGTAGGGATGATATTTCTCCTTCCTCAAGATACGTAGCACTGTGCTCTGACTAGTGTCATTGTTTAATGCAACCAATCGTGAAGAATTATGAGGATTATCCACCATACTTATCAAAATGTTCTGTTTCTGATTTTCATTAATGCTTGGACGTCCAGGTTTTGGAATATTTACAACATTGCCAGTTTCTCTAAATTTAGACTCTACCTTACAGACTGTTGATTGGCTGATAGGGCGATCTGGATATTTTCCATTAAATAAATCGCAAACTTCCTGCTGAGTTCTAGTCATATTCCCGCATCCGATAAGAATTAAAATTTCAATTCTTTGAGTAACAGTTAAATGTGCCATAATACTTTATATTGAATAATAATTTCTATGTCGCTTACAATACTTATTAGAAAGTCGGTGTGACAATGACACTTTGCAAAGATTTTCACCTACGTGATCCATAAAGGAACTATGGAATTCGAAAAACTAAACTTGATAACGTTTTTGCTTTATTTTAATTGATTTACGTTTTCTAACATTCAATCGTCATTTACTCGAAAACTTTCCTATGTAAGAGGGCAAAATTTTAGTACTGTCTGATAGACAATTAAACGATCTTTCAGAATCAAGGAAAAAAATATGGTGTTGCCATTTAAAAAAAAATCGGTGACGCCATTACTCGAAAAAAAAATGACATTTAAAAATCGCATTTTACGCTAAAATATGTATTTTTTAAATTAAAAATCGACCTGTTCGAGGATTTTTCCCAAAAAATAATTGTATCGTTTTTATTGAATTTATTCCAAACTTTTGGCGCATACTGTATATAAAGTTTTAATGAAATGGAAAAAAAAATTCAAAGTCTGGATTGCTAGGAGTTCTTACATTTTTGTGGCTTCTCTCATTATAATTTTCTTTATGGTAAAATTCGTAAATTAATATATGAAATTTGATAATCTTTTTGTTTATAAAAATTTTGTATTTTGGCGAAATGAGTTTTTTTAAAGCAATAAACATATAATTCTATACAATTTGGAGAACACAAATATATACATACAACCGTTAAATTCTCGCATTTATCAGAACCAGGATAAAATATTTTGGATATACATACCTTAACGGAAGAAGTCCTGATCTTGGAACAATTCGGAGAACTTCGGCGAGGCACAAAGAAAAAATCATTCGAGATGCCTGTAACAAAAGCAGTAATTTAAACTTTCATTAAATTCTAATTGAAATGATTTTAATTAACGTCATTATTTCGATTCGGAAGGGAATTTTTCGGGTTCCGTTAAACATTCTTGAGAGGTTTCGATATTTCGGTCAGGCCGAATCAAACGGATACCAACAAACTGTGCGCCGGAAATTAAGGGTCTATTATCAGCATGGAATTTGGTTTATACAGAAATTGTGATCGCTTCTATCGCAGTACATGCGTATTGATTGCTACATTTATTAACTCGAACGGGCACGAAAATCGAAACTTAGTCGAAAATTTTCGAACCGAGCTAGGCATATTTGCAGTAACGTTACTGTTAAAATAAACAAAACGTTGTAACATTTTTTTCGTTCGATCTGCCAGTATGTAGTTAAAAGCATTTCCAATATATAGTTCACATACTAGCACCCAATATCACGTCGACTAAAAGGCAGAATGGACTAGAGCGCTTATATAGCCCATTTACAAGTGACGGAAATCTGGATTACAATGTACTAAGCAATGCCTAGCCTTCATTCTATTCCGTTTGTGCTTGTACGTTGTAGCAAGATTAAATTTGATCAGAAGATTTCTACACTGACAAAAATGATTGTACTACAAGAATAGGTAATACATACCATATTTTAACCAAATGACATAAATTTTTATTAAAAGTAAGTAACGATGTTGTTTTATGTGCCTTGAAATGCAGTTATACACATATTTACGAAATTTATTGTGAATTTGCAAACAAGATGTAATAACGACCAATAAAATTGTTTGCACCACATCACGTGGCAACGAGAGAGGGAGGTTACAGGTTAGATTCACGTTGTCATTCAAAAGGAACCATACTTATGATGGTTCTTTGTGCTATATAACATATAATATTTTATATACGTATCCATTATTGTACTTTTAGAAAACAACAGTTTCCTTTCAATATTCATCTGGAAATTGTTGTATAAGTAATATATAGTCGAAGGTTATGTTGAGTTAGTTTAGGCAAAATAAAGGACATATATATTGGTTTTCTGCATTTAGATATTTTCAAAGTTACCTAGTAGTTTTCTTTATTTAATTTAGTTATTTTTAAATATTATTAATAATTATGTTCAAAATTAAGTACTAAGTGGTTTCAATGTTTCCTGCAAAAAACATAAAAACGTTTGTACACATGCTAAGCTAGTAATTTTTAAAATTACGAGAATAAAGTAAGTACCATGAGTAATAATACAAAAGAAATGGAAAGTTGCATATGAATCTTCATAGAACTGGAATTTACACATCAATTAGTAATAGTAGAGTTGTAATATAATATTATGGTGAGTTATTTCACACTATTGATATATATATAATATTACTATACTATTAATTACTATAACTATTGATATATAATAAATAACCAACTGTTATTAGTGTACATTAATGTATGCATTTCCCATAAACGTTGTGTAAATACGTGTGAATTTGTATATTTTATTTTTTGTTTAATAATAAATCTATAAAACAATATATTGTGAACCTATGCGAGAGTATAAAAAGCTTTCGTTTTAATAATTTACACCTGAAAACATTTTAATCCGTAAATTCATGTTTTTAATTATTTTTTACAGACAATTTTAATGAAAACCCAGTTGTTATCGCAAAAAGTTGTCGCATTTTTCATAGAACCCACTTTAAACGCGTGTTCCAAGTCGATGCGAATGAGATGCTCAATCAATTTTGTAAAATTAAGCTGTGGCGCAACCATGTCAATTTTTATTAAAATTTATTATATTGTATTTATATATATTATGAACTAAAACGTACAGGTATGAATATTGTAGGCCTAAATTCACACTGTTTTCACACACTTTATCGCGTATATGCACGATAAAGGTACGACAATAGTTGCACATCGCAAGAAATCGGATCATAAAAAATGCTTAGTTTAAGTAGTTCTTGTAATTTTTAAAATTACAAGAATAAAGAAAGTACCATGAGTAATAATACAAAAGAAATGGAAAGTTACATATGAATCTTCATAGAACTGGAATATATTGTGAACCTATGCGAGAGTATAAAAACCTTTCGTTTTAATAATTTACACCTGAAAAAATTTTAATCCGTAAATTCATGTTTTTAATTATTTTTTACAGACAATTTTAATGAAAACCCAGTTGTTATCGCAAAAAGTTGTCGCATTTTTCATAGAACCCACTTTAAACGCGTGTTCCAAGTCGATGCGAATGAGATGCTCAATCAATTTTGTAAAATTAAGCTGTGGCGCAACCATGTCAATTTTTATTAAAATTTATTATATTGTATTTATATATATTATGAACTAAAACGTACAGGTATGAAAATTGTAGGCCTAAATTCACACTGTTTTCACAAACTTTGTCGCGTATATGTACGATAAAGGTACGACAATAGTTGCACATCGCAAGAAATCGGATCATAAAAAATGCTTAGTTTAAGTAGTTTGATTTTATTTATGTTTGCTTGCTGTGTTCCGTTAGCATACAGTCAAGCGAAGGCGAACACAAAACCCCTCTTCTGAAAACAGAGTAAATTTAAAAACATATTCATCATTCGCAAACGTCACTTGGTACTTAGCGTACCGTCATTCAACTGAGGTCACCATGGTAACCCTTAGTTGACCCTGTTCCTGAGTAACCTAAAATACCTACATGCAATTAAACACAATCGTCTCAAATGCTATTTATTCCGACGACGAAAAAACGTTCAATATCTGAAACAAACATTTCTGAAAGAGTAAAAAAACAAACGCCCAATAATTAAAAGAAGTTTGTATGGGGTGTCGGGTTATAAAAGCACGACATTTTTTGCGTTCATTTTAATTAAATTTCCTGGTGCAATCAATGCCGAATGAAATTAATGTCTTTTATTTTTTCCTCGCTTACAGTGCCGTACGCGCAGACTTGAAAGAAAGGACATCCAATGAAAAATTGTAAGCAGATATATTGTAATTTTGCTAAAGAAATGGTGCATTATCGCAATAGTATTACCCTTTAAATTGAAAAATTACTAAAAAAAAAAAATAGTAAAATCGCATATTTGTTGTTTTTATTAATTAATTAATACATTCTTTTTGTAAACAACCATTGTATTTTTACAATGCCAATGCAATAATGTTGAATATTTGTAAATTGTCAATAAAAATGTAAAATTACAATAGGGAATGTGATGTGTGGATTAATAAATAATAAAATCACATTTTTTTAATTAATTATTTTTTTTGTAAATTAATACATTCTTTTTGGAAGTAACCATTGTATTTTTACAATGTCAATGCAATAATGTTGAATATTTGTAAACTGTCAATAAAAAAGTGAAATTACAATAGGGAATGTGATTTATGTGTAGAGTTATTATTACGTGATGTACATACACTGATAAAAATGATTACTAAATTTTTCGTAAAATGTGTCTTTCGATTTTTTCGATAAGTTCAAGGGCTCAGAAAATTCTGAAATAATTCACCGGTACTATATCGACCCTAGGGAACCCAACACTGGGCTCCGTTTCTTTCTAGCTCTCGTAGTTTTCGAGATATTAATTTGTTCTCACCAACGGAGTCCCATACGCAAAATCGGACTACACCAGCGTGTTCAGCGCCCCAAATTACGTACAGAGCCATCGTTAAAAAGATAATTTATTTTTTAAATTTTTCGTAAAATATTCAATTTCACATCATAATAGATTATTAAAAATACCAAATCCTTATTGCATTACAAAAATCTCCATATGAATAAAATTACATGATTTGTTCTAAAAATACATACAATACATACAATAACCTTGTAAAATTACATATCATGTGTACAAAAACCCGGTTTTACAATGAAAAATGAGTATTCGTAAGTGGTAATTTCTCATTACAGATTTAACAGTACATTCTGGTATTATTTCACCTAGGCAATAAATAACCAGATCCACCGTGTAATATCTTTAATAATTTATATCAATGTATAATATATTTTGTATTACATTTTATAGAAATTGGTACATAATTATAAGACGTTTATACACAAAATATATGACGTGCAGAAATTCTGCCAAGTTTTTTCTCATAGTGTGCCGTATTTTTGTAATGAAAATTTGGAAAAAAATGCATGTTTACGAAAAAAAAATATAATAAAAAAAAGGGAATCCACTCCATTCTTCAGAATGTTGTTGCGCGAAACACAGATGAAGCCGTTCGCGCTAAACAAGCGATAAAGTTCTTCTGCTTTGCCGCAAGATTTTCCTACAATCTGCCACGCACAATAGAATGAATAATAATCCGGCTCATCCCCTAAATATCATTTTTGTCCTTGCCGCCTTACTATTTGTCTTCATGGTGCGCCTTATAAAGTTTAGTAAGTAATTTAATTATAAACGATTAAAATACTTCTTGGTTACAACAAACTTAAATGGCATCGTGCTTGGCTTTCACTAGTGGCATACGAGGGACGAATTCATTCTATTTCCAGCCTCAAGTCAGAAAATGAAATGGAGTGTTTAATCTCTAAATAACGGTAATTCCGTATATATACAAAGATACCAATCTCCCGAAATCATTCGCGTTCTTATTAGAAACCTCTTTAACTGTTGGGTAAATAAAAATAACCCTTCTGAATAAGACAACAAACAAAAGTGATATCAAACATATATACAAGAATATCTTTCTAAGATCGCCTTGGATGAAACAAAAACCATGACAGAAGGTACTCTTGTTTAAAAGTAAATAAAAATAATTTCTTGGAGATTTTACAGACATTTTTTAGAATGTATTTAATAAGTCATGGAAGCACAAATCTTTGAAATGGTTAACATAAGAAAATATCCACGTTCATATCCCAATTACAAATGAATAAAATATATATCTCTTTCTTAAGTTGTAAACAGTAATCTTATAAATTTTCTTCTGCTTTATTTTTACTCTTAAATTGAATTCAAACTTGACTATGCGTCTCTAATCACTAAATTAAATAATGTATTTTTATTATAATTGAATCTGAATGCTGTTACTGCCTGTTACAAAAGCGGGTAGTTCACATTGTAATACAGGGTGTAATGAAAAATGGAAATGAAAACATTTCTTTTGCTCATTTTAATGTAAGATCTATTTTTTCAGGCTTTGATGTGTTTTGTTTATTTATCGATGATGAGGATATTGAATTATTGGATTATCTGAAACCTGGTTGAACCCATCATATTCTAGTAACGCTGTAAATATTCCAAATTACATTCTGGTTCGACATGACAGGCATTGGAAGAGACGGAGGAGTTGCATTTTATATTAAAAATAGTTTTAGATACAGGATTGTTAAGGTAACTGATAATAATTGTTTAGAAAGTTTGTGGATTTCCATTAAGTTAGGTGGTAAAAATATTTGTTTGGGAACTTTATACCGACCCCCTGACTGTGATATAGCAAGCAGCTTATCAGAATTGGAAAATGTGTTATCTGTGTTATTACCTGAATATGATAATGTAATATTTGGAGGTGATTTAAATATAGATTTACTTAATGCTAATGGTCCCAATGCAGTACGTTTGATGAGTTTATTTAATAGATACGGTATGTTACAGTTGTGTAGACAGGCTGCAAGAATCACTAATAATTCTAGTACGCTACTTGATTTAATCGTATCTTCAAGTTTTTCCTAAAATCATAACTTACCGTGATTTTTCTCATTTTAATTATGACAATTTTTGAAGGGATCTATTTTATATTAATTGGGATTACATATTTTCTTTAGATAGTGTAGACGATATGATCAATTTCTGGAATGAAAATATAATTAATGTTTTTAATTTACATGCATCTGAGAAATCGGTAAGAATTACTAAAGCTTCAGCTCCTTGGTTGACACCAAACTTAAAATTGATGATTAATTAAAGTTAAAAATAATGCATATAGAAAATATAAATCTTCTCTTACTCAAGAATCGTTTATAGAATATAAAGAAATACGGAACTTTATAAATAATGCCATCAAATCTGAAAAGAAAGCTTTTTTAACTTACAAATTTAAACAGGAGCCAAATATTTTTTGGAAAACTTTAAAAAATCTAAATTTATAAAAAAGTAAAAATTATATAATTTTCCCTTTTGACTCAGAATCATTTAATGAATTTCTTATAAATAATACACCCCGAACGAATTTAAATAACGATCAATTTAGTGATGCAATTATAAATAAATACAATGCAATTTTTCCTGGACTCAAAGATGGATTTTCGTTTTCTGAAGTAACAATTGAGGAAGTAAATAGGGTAATAGGTACTATCACAACTCAAGCTAAAGGCTCGGATAATATCAATTTAAAGCTTCTTCATATAGTTATTCCACATTTAACACCACCACACCTTACATTTATCATTAATACGTGTCTAAAGTCAGGAACATATCCATGTGCGTGGAAGGATGCTAATATATTGCCTTTACCGAAAGTTGATAACCCTCAAGACATTACCCAGTTTCGTCCAATAAGTATACTCCCAACTGTATCAAAAGTTCTTGAAGAAATTGTATGCTCGCAAATAACCGATTATTTATCAAAAAGAGAAATATTACCTATAACACAGTCGGGTTTTAGAGAAAAACATAGTACCACCACTGCACTTTTGCATTTAACCAATGCAATTTTTACCGCAAATGATAATAAATTTAACACATGTTTAATCTTGCTCGATTTTAGTAAGGCATTTGACACGTTAAATCATAAAATTCTTTTACAGAAACTCGGAATATTTCGGGCTTAACCCAGTTGCCGATTCATTTTTTGAAAATTATCTTTATGGTAGACGTCAGAGAGTTTTTCTAAATAATAAATTTTCATCCTATAAGATACTGAATAAGGGGGTACCTCAAGGTAGTATACTTGGTCCAATATTATTCTCTATATATGCTGCTGATTTTATTTCTTACTTAAATACTGTAAAATGCATCAATACGCTCATGATACTCAGTTATACTATTCTTTTCATTTGTCTAATGCACTTTTAGCTTCAGAATATATTAATGAAGATTTAATAACAATTGTTGCGAGAGCTCACAACCTTTTATTAAATGAAAATATAACTGAAATAATTATGTTTGGAAATAAGTCCGAAAATGTTATAAATGATCCTAATTTTAATATTATTTTGTGTAACAAATTACTAACATTTGTAAAGCAAGTTAAAATTTTCGGCTTACGAATTGATGATAGATTACGGTTTGATAATCATGTTACTTATTTAACAAAAAAATCGTACTATATGCTGAAAATGCTTTACCTAAATAAAGACGTGTTGGAAATGAAATCTATTAAAATTAGATTGTGTGACTCTCTCATTCTCTCTCACTTAGCGTATTGTGATATAGTATATTGGCCAGCTTTATTATCAAGAGATAAAGCTACCCTTCAGAGAATTCAAAATTCTTGTGTACGATTCTCTTGTGGATTACGAAAATTTGATCATATATCTAATTCGTTCTCTTCAGTAAAATGGTTAAACTTAGATGAAAGATTCACCTCTCATTTGGCAACTTTAGTTTATAAGATTAATACATTTCGAATTCCTAAATATTTATTTGATAGATTGAAAAAGGGAATGATACTCATTCTCGTTTTACTCGGCACTGTAACTGGTATGAAGTTCCTAAACATAATACTGCACAGTATGAACGCTCCTTTCTTTACAATGCTGTCAAAATTTACAACTCCTTGCCTGCTTACCTGAAAAACGTCTCCTCTGTACCTATTTTTAAAAAACAGATCAAAGACCTGTTATTCTCATCTCGTTCTTAATATGTTAATTTAGTATTAGTGTATTATTATCTCACAATTTTTCTATTATTTATTGTAACTCTTCTCATAATCTTTACGCTCTATATATGCTCGCGTTATGTGTGTATATATATATAAGTATATATACATTTTTTTTTGTATGGTTAATACATTGTCTTCTATTATCATTTTTATTTTGAGGTTAATTATTACATGGAAGAGCAACGAAGCTGACGCCAACCACAATGCCTAATTTGTTGTCATTATTTTATTTGAACCTCAAATAAAGACATTTATTATTATTATTATTATTATTATTATTATTATTATTATTATTATTATATAAACAATACATTAAAACATATTTTTTATACAGATTTTTTTAAAAAGGAAATTTTCCCTGCGCCTCCGCCATTTTATCGAATCGACAATAATATAACGCATAAGGAATTTATTTATCAAATGACTAAAATACGATGATTCCAAGTGAAACTGACGTAGACACGAGTCAAATAAGAGGATAAAGATGTTCTCCGAGTAAGTAAATAGAGAAGATTGCGCCTGCCTTAAGTCTAGCCGTACACAGACATCCCTTTTGAATAATGTAATAATAAAATTTCACCTTGTACATCAGTTAGTATTTAAACGCTTGCTCGAATTACATCGAATGTCTAATTAATCTTACAAACAAGGAGCAGTAACAGGCCGCAACTGTATCTGCTAACAGAAAAAGCGGAGGCGAATTTACATTTTTTAATTTAATCAAACAAAATATTTTGAAATTTGTACAAGCATTCCTGTCCGTTCAACATGGTAATGAGGTTGTAATTTTGCGCCTATGTTACGTTTCTCCGCTTATTACCTTCTCCCTTTAAAAGAAAAATAATATACTGGAAAAAATAGCCCTTGAATAAAAATAACAAAATTATTATACAGGATGAACCTTAAATAAGTACAAATATTTTAACCAGCAGCATAGTTCACTGTGTAGAACACATAATTAATAGTTTTTTTTACAACAAAATCAGAAATAAAAAAATGAAATTTTAAATACATTTTGTAATTTTTCTGTAGAAAGCTTGTTGAGGACCGCTGACTTTCATATATTTATGAGTCATAGCACTGCAGATTGAACGTGTGGTTCACAGTGTTGCCAGTGTTACACAAATGTCTTGATATTAAACGCATACGTCAAGCTGCTATTTTGTTTAGTACGAAACAATTATTTTTCCCAAAAAATAATTGTTTCGTTTTTATTGAATTTATTCCATACTTTTGGCGCATACTGTATTTATATTAGAGGAGATATGGCAACCTCGCAACAAAACATATGGTTCATTAGGTTGGTTATGACGGCGGTCCTCAAAATGCGGATATTTAAAAAAAAAAATTAATGTCTCCGTAAATATTAGAAATTTTTAAAAATGGCTTTCACTAGACTGATCTATATGACGAACTACACCAGCAGTTAAAATATTTGTACTTATTTAAGGTTCACCCTGTATAGACGGTACGAAATGAGCTAATCCAATGCTGGTCGACCAGCAGGTACTTATCACGGTCTACAGCAGGAACCAGCTAAGGAAGAAACGCAGAGGAAGGGGGCACATATAAATTATTTGGCCTAGATCTCATCCACCCCGCATAGATTGATTATTTCGTCGTAGATTTGACAAAAGGGAAAACTACTAAACACGTAATCAAATATAATGGATCTGTTCTAGTTAAGTTCCTAGCAAAACAAATCACTACATAGTTTCTTACGTTAACATCGTTATCGTTTAATGTACAGGATGTTTCACAAAACTGTTCCACTTATCACCAAGTGCAGGGTGTATCAAACTCGATACTATGGACATAGTGTGAGGACACAAATAAATGTAATTAAATACAATAATTTGGAACACGTTGTGTTAAATGGGTTGATTAATATCTCGGCGTTTTGTAAACCTTATTTTTTAAAACACTCCACAAAAAATCGAGGGGCGTTAGATCTGGTGACCTTGCGGGTCACTGAATAGGTCCATTAATCTCAATCCATTTTTCTGTTAGCTAAATATTGCTATTCTATCCTAACCCTGTGGGGTTTCTGTCAAATGCCAAAGATAATACTTTCTTTTGAACCGCATGTTCTGGGAGGCCTTAAAGCTTAAAATATGGGATAAAACCCGTTTTCTCATGGAAAATCGACGCCTATGATAACCTACGTTCTAGATCGAAATAATTCATTGATACACTTGACAAGACATATCAAATTCTTGTGTTGATGGTTGCATAGTTAAAGCAGAGGATAATGTCTGACATTTTGATTGTTATAACACCAGAACTGAAAGTTGTTGAAGTCAATTTGTTATAGAACAAAGAAATTTAAAATACTAAGTTAATGTGAACAGTTAATTGAAGTAAAAAAAGTGTACTAATATACTTAAATACAGATTAGATTTATATCCGTATCCTGTCAAATCTACATTGGTTGTTGGAAAACGTAATTATCATTTCCATTACGTAAAATGTTCAGTTACCATTTAATTTGGACATCATTGTACGTTATGGACCTTTTAGTCTAATTATGCGGCACGTACCATGGTATTGTTCGCAGGGACTTAAGCAACTTTGAAAGTAAACACAAGTTTTAGATGGTAACTTCTTTATTCACATACACACTTTGTTAATTCCCAATTAATGTTGAAGGGTTCGTGAAGTAATTAGTCAGTCAGTTCATGACTGGTTATGCTAGGGGCCCTAAGACATGTTAATCACCAACGCCTCACGCGACAGGTTCTCCAGACAGGGTCTGAATTACTCGAAAAAATGCTATTTATCTGACGGAAACCTTTAACTGTTTCGTTTGGAAGTAAAATAACACGGTACGTTTCTACACGGAAAAACATGTAAACATACTTAAAATTTTTAATTTCACTCAAGTATTTACACACAACGTCAGTTTTGGACTCCCCCTCATTCTTGTTAAAGAAATCTTTTTGTCAGAAAAACCAAATTACATGTATTAAAGTATAATGTTTTCTGAATCTCTTCTTTTTTTTGTGAAAAGAATATTTTCGATGAACTGAGTACTTAGAAAAACTTAAAAACCAGTAAATGTGTGACATTTTTGACAAATATTGACACATCTGTGCATTGAGATAATCAAGCGGTAAACGATCTCTTCCAAATATTGTTCCATTCCTCTTCTGCCGCCACGACTAACTCATCTGCAGTCTGAGGTGGAGGAATATGATTATGAATGGCTCTAGCAACGAAATCCCACATGTTTTCAATAGGATTTATGTCAGGAGAGTTATCTGGCCAATCTAATCTATTGATATGTCCTGCTTCGAGTGTCTCCTGAACCTTTCTAGCGCCATGTGGTAGAGCGTTGTCGTCCATAAACACAAAATTGTCACCTAATGCATTACGTAGGGAGTAGAATGAGGGTAATAACTTGTTCGATGTAAATTTGACTGGTCATATTCTGTGGCATGCGAATTAGTGGGGTGCGGCGGTTGAACATTATTCCACCCCAAAACATTACAGCACTCTCTTCATACGAAGCAACTTCACGGGGAAAATGAATTGCATTGGTGCAATTTTTTTTCCTTAAGTACATGTACTTTTTACCACATTAAGAAAAACCACTAAGTTTAATCGAATCGAGACTTTTGACGTTGTGTGTATATATGTACTAATTTAGTAATAAAGTATTCGATACATATTCTTAACATTCAACCATGCTTATACTTAATTCAACATTTTTTTTCTTACAATGGCATTAAATTTATAATTTACTTAAAGAATATTTTGCCCGTGGCCACAAGATATAGCTACGTACTGCATCATGGTTATTCAGACTGTTGGATAAGTGATCGGTTGCCTCACCTAAAACATCCTGAAGAGAACTAACAAGCTCGAAAGCGGTATATGCCTGGTGTGAATCATATTGACTGTTTGCTATAAGTCTTTCAGCTGCTTACACATAGTATTTTATAGTACACCTGTTTTCTGTGACCCACCTTTTATATAAATAATTAAATACTGCCCTAGGAAGGAATAAAATATATATTTAAAGCAGAAACACTAATTAAAAGCGGAGAATCCATTGTCATCATTAAAACTCTGTTTATATTATAATTTTGTTGTATTAAATTGTGTTAATTGCCATGCAAACTTGATATTTCATTCCTTTTCAAATAAAATCGGTTTGTTATACACTTCTTTTTAATATAAGATTTCCAAGACCCTGTATTAATTCATTCGGTGGTATATTTTCGATAGATTTGTAATTTATATTGCTTTAAGACTAACATACACCCCTAGACGTATAATATGAAATAGGCGTAAAGATTTAATTCCCTGATTAGTCGGTAGAGGTGTAAAAAGACGAAATATGCCCCATGCGGCGCATTTTCTACTAATGTCTCGACGATAGCGAAGGCATTAAAGCCCTAAAACAAGTCCAGTGTTAGTCGCAGACCGGAAAAGGGGATAATTAAAGTTTTGAGTGAAAGGACAAAAAAGTGGGGAATGTAGTTCTACTGAAATAGGTTCCCAATACCTTTTATTTAGTGTCTCTTCCAATCCTACACATCAAGCACTAAAAAACCATGCACTACATGCATTATAGGATGTATATTAATAATTATATCTGTATTCTTTGTTATCGCATGGTGCTACAGACAACAAACCACTTACTTCATGCTGAATAACTGCCTTTAATATTTTAAACAAAAATACATTAACAACAAGTATTCAACTTAGTTCTCCAAAATATGCATTTTGTTGTAATTAATATAGGAATAATACAATGGCAGGAGTACTCGATTAAGTTCAAAAAGACGTAATATATTCTAAATTATTTTTTTATAAGATGCACAGCTTCTGCAGACCAAAGATATATGGTTAGCCCTGTTGACCCAGTTCACCCCATCCCTCATCTTTAACTTCACGCTACGATCGTCTGCAGTTCAGAGGTTACACAAATGAAATACATTATAGTACTCTTGGAGTTTTGAGGGCTGGCGAGTCTGAAGGGAGATAAATGTAGTGAAATGTTCGCATTACCTTATTTTGTAATACGTTAAACTACGTTTGTTACGAATCCTAATGATATCTGTCTAGTAAAATTTATGCTGCCCTAGCAATACATGACTGCACTCTAAAAAATGTTACAAAATTTCAAAGAAATTACTTATATTTACATAATATTTAGCATATTATCTGAAATAATACTTAAAGCGCGTAATAGTAGTTACTCACAGAATATGTTGTAATAGTTCTATTTCGCTTTGTAATTTTAGCAGCAATACGTAAAGTTTTGTAAATTTAATAAAATTTATGTATTTTTACAGAAATAGTTACAGTAAATCCAATAATGGTCGGCTTGTCTATACAACCATGTTTGTTATAGATATTATAATGCAATTGAAATTAAAATAGTACGAGACATTTCAAGTATGTGTGAGCTTTAGTAAAATAGTGTTTGAGAGTGTTTAAATGTTTATTGTATGGTGTTGCATTTATAGTAGCAATCATCAATATTATCACAGAAATTAAAAAAATATATATAAATATGGTTCTTGCTTTATGCAACTTTCATAATATATGTTAAATATATATTTGTTATGTTCAATAAATATTACTACGTACTTGAAAATATTAGTTATATACCTCATTCTTGCATTTGTCAATATTTCTCAAATATGAATAAAATATTAAATATAGAATAGGTTTATTCTTCCTTAAATTATAGGTCTAATAATTTTTGCATGTACTAATTGAATTTTTACATTCTAATTTCACCAAAAAAATAGTAGATTTACATATTATATCGAATATACGTAATTTTCCTGGTAAAAATACATTTAATTTTACATGTATTATACACACAACGCCAAAACTCTTGAACCCCCTGTATATAAAATGATTCGATTAAACCTAGTGTTTTTTTTTAATGTGGTAAAAAAGTACATGTACTTAGGGAACGAAAAAGATAATAAAAAATTGCAGACCATGAACCTTTACTTTATTACCAATGTTTTTACAAATCTGGTCAGTTTGGCAGTGTATTCAGTCAAGTGTTCCTTTGAATTTTTGTACATTACAATGCCAGGACGTGAAATTGCTGCGTTTACTCGAGCAATAATGACTGCTTTACATGATGCAGGACATTCTAATCATCAGATATCGAACATGTTGGGCATTCCTAGATCATCTGTTGTACGAATAGTACACAGATATGAAGAATTTGATACAGTGGAAAACAGACTACGTAGTGGACGTCCTCGAGTATCTAATGAAAGGGAGGATCGGTATTTGATGCAATATGCCCTAGACACCGTACATATTCAGCTCTCAGGGCCCACCTTCAAGGTACGTTTCGCCGTGTTATATCGACATCTACTATTCGAAGACACAATGAAAATTTACGTGCTAGAAGACTATTACGGGTCCCAACTATACTTTCAAGGCATCGTGCTGTCCGTCTCCAGTGGGCGCGAGAGTATAGGGTTTGGCTTTTACGCTAGTGGCGGTGGGCCTTATTTACAAACGAAACCAGAATTGGGCTGGTTACTGATGACAATCGACAAAGAGTCTGGAGAAAACCAGGTCGTCAACAGGGACTTTATTTTCCCCGTGGAGTAGCTCCGGATGAAGGGGATACCGTAATGTTTTGGGGTGGAATAATGTTCAACCGCCGCACCCCATTAATTCGCATCCTACAGAATATGACCAGTCAAATTTACATCGAACAAGTTATTACGTCCATTATTTACCGCCTACGTAATAAATTAGGTGAAAAATTTGTGTTTATGGACGACAACGCTCGACCAAATCGCGTAAGAAGGGTTTAAGACACACTCGAAGCAGGACATATCAATAGATTAGATTGGCCAGCCAACTCATCTGACATGAATCCTATTGAAAACATGTGGGATTTCGTTGCTAGAGCCATTCATACTCATATTCCTCCACCTCAGACTGCAGATGAGTTAGTCGTGGCGGCAAAAGAGGGATGGAACAATATTCCGCAAGAGATCGTTAACCGCTTGATTATCTCAATGCACGTGTCAATATGCTATTGGAACGTGGTGGAGGTCATACCGACTATTAGTCAAGTACGAGAACTTGCTTTGTTGCTTCTTTTTGATTTAATAAATTTTGTCAAAAATGTCACACATCTGCTGGTTTTTAATTTTCTAAGTACTCAGTTTATCGAACATATTCTTTTCACAAAAAATAGATTCAGAAACTAAAATACTATTATAAATGTATTTGGTTTTTCTGACAAAAAGATTTCTTTAACGAGAATGAGGGGGAGTCCAAAATTTTTAACGGTGTGTGTAATTATGGGCATAAAAACAGTGGTAAATTTACACGAATCAGTGATGCTGATGTCCCCAAAGTTTGTAATTTTTTTAAACACCCTGCATATACGAAATCAAGACGTTTAATTAACTATTTGGGTTACTCGAGTAGGTCACATTGAGACATTCAAGTTCGACGATATTATTAATCTAACCGAGTTTTTCCAGATGAAACATATATTACTGCTAGCAAATCTTTGCCTTTCTGTTTTTTTTAGTTAACATATCTGCTCCCGCATCTGTCAGCATTATGTTAAGGTCCATTTGTAATCGTCCCCTATAACATCGAACATCGGTCGTAATTTGCTACAACCTACAGCTTTCGCTGTACCTAGAATTCCAAAACTATTGGTCGTTACAAACATTTATTTCGACGAAACCATGAACACTTTTCTTCATGGCGTTAAAACCTGTCAAATATTGTTGCCCATATCCGATATAGCGATTTTACTAGGAGTGCATTTTGGAATCGATAATATATTCATTATATACACTATGAGGCCTTCGTGTGAGAGCTTCCTATCAGTAATTACTAGTCTTAGGTGTGGTATTTGCCGCCTAGTTTGAGTAGATACATATTTGGCTATATAATTAGTTTTAAATACATCGTCGCCCAAAGACTTTGCTGGTAATTATCCGGAAATGAATGTGTAATTGACGAAAATAATCAGGCTAATTCTAATTAGTTATTTCGTTGGTAGCGAAAATGGTATAAAACTGCAATTCGTTAAATAATTATAGAACAATAGAGGACAAATAATACGGTTAATTATACAGTATGCGCCAAAAGCATGGAATAAATTCAATAAAAACGATACAATTATTTTTTGGGAAAAATCCTTGAACAGGTCGATTTTTAATTTAAAAAATATATATTTTAGCGTAAAATGCGATTTTGAATGTTAAAATGTGCTTTAGTTTCGAATAATTTTACTTCACTTTTGAATGTAAAAAGCAAATTTAATTGGGACATTTTAAAGAAAACGCTGCAAATTAAAAAAAATGGATGCAAAGTGTGCCCAGGACATTAAACCTGTTTATTATATGACGGATAAATTTACGATCTATTAGAATATTGACAGATTAAGTCTGTTTATACATAAACTAGTGTGGGAGTAGCGCGAATTCGTCTAGGCTCGGCATTTTCCGGGGTCTTGGTCCATTCGGAAACATGGACTACGGTATTCAGAATCTTGTTTAGTACTGAAACAACCGCCGTGGGGGAATGTTACAGTCCGCCCTGAAAATATTCCGACACGTTCGCTCTTAACAATAACAAATTTTAATTTTCGATACGACGATACTGGCAAAGTGATCGATAAAATATTGTTCGTTCTTCAGAATAAATCCCAGTGAGATATGATGATCCTCTTTGTGTTTTGTGATTCCTAAGTGAATACAATGACTTCCTGGATCATCCTCTCGATTATCCTTTCAGGAGGTTTTTACGCTTATGCCGATAATTTAGGTATAGTCATTTATATATTCAATTAATATGATATCTTTACACAAAACCCTCGAAATGATTAAAAATGCATTAATATCTCTTTAGAGACGAGAACCTAGAATGTTATCGTGGTAGGTTCTTTTGATTTTCTCACATTACTTCCACATTTCTAAACAATGGACAGAAAAATGTTTTATTTCTCCAAAAATCACCGACTTATAAGAACTTGCATGCCACCCCATCTTTTTCACTTAATCTAACTGTGCAGGTGCCGCTTGAAATTACTTTCAATAGCGATCAGCTCTGGTGAGTAAGCTGGCCAGATAAAAAAATTCTACACTGAGAAATATAATTTGTTGCCTCTGCTGCTACATATTACATTATCATTAATAAGTGTGCATTAAAGTTCATTTTGATGCAATAAAATTGAATTTACATGTTCATCGAAATGTATCAAGACTAAGAAACACGTTATGACGGTCCTAAAAGAACAACTAATGTCCTACACACTGTACAACAGCAGCAAAAGCTATCAGTTTAACACAACATTTCCTGCAAATAAAAGCTTTTTTGTACGAGACGCCACAAAGTAGCTTCTTTAGAATGTTGGCGGATGAGCTTCCATTTAGAGATCTACTTATCGATTTTATCTGGTTTCGATTTTTTATAAATTTCCAAATCAGTCAAACATGCCGTTACACACCACTCCTGACTTATATAACGAATCAAATAAATATAGAACCACCCACAAATGCATTATTTTTATTTAATTAAGATAATTATTGCAAACATGTGTTAGAGAGGAGGAATACGCGTGTGACGTATAACTTGAGGCTACATACATGTGTTTTCTAACCCTAAAAAAATGTCTTACTTAATTAAATATTACATCATGGTGAAACGGTATTCATTTTTTATAGTAGTGTTTAGTACACTACGCTTTCATTTTAATTAACTTTAAAAGTATAATACTGGTTTGAAAAACAATATAAAAAAACATATAATTGAATTTATTTCGTAAATTATATTATTTTTCGTCTATCCTGTTTTAATTGAATGTTTACCTAAGCTTTAACTGAGTGATTTTAAGATTTAATAACTTCGAAAACAATTAATAATTTTAAAATTCCTCAATAACTATTTAGCTCAGTGTATATATTTCTCTAAGCAAGCTCTATATTGGCGTTCACTTAAAAACACCCTGTGTATTCAGATAAACGTTCAATTTTTTTAGCATGTCAAGTTTTGAGTACCTACGTATTTATTTTGATGTAATTCTATTTGTTTCGGAAGACTGTTTGTATATCATTTGGAAATTTATGTATATTGCAATACAAATATATAATGTGTCAATTATGGTTACGTACATACTGGAAGTTTAATTATGATCGTATAAACGTGACATTGTTCAATCATTAAAGCGCAAATTTCCAATGTTATTTGCTTTAGGTCAAGTATTCGATGGTGTACAATAATATTTCGAGTTTATTCTAACACAACGCAATTATTTACTAATAAACAACATGCGTGGTGAATTAATAATTAATGTGTGTCAGTTACGTGACTGGTCGAACTATAGAAATATTTTTAGTAAAATTTACGACAATGTCTGTCAGTGTAGCTATTATAAAATAAATGTGCCCTTCGAAACTGCGGAATATTTAAATATGTAGAAATATATGCTGTCTTTTCTTTCTGCAGAAGCACTTACCTTTTCAAAACATAAAAGACCCGAAAATACACATTTACTGTGAAGGGTTTAGCATATTTTCAAAAAGCATTTTAAATATATTATCTCTTTGATCTTACTTTTTGCCTGCAACACAGTGGAACTGTACTTTACCCCAAGGATTATATCAGACTTTTAACATGCTGCATACAGAACACGACGAAATTTATTATTATATATATGGTTGGCTAGTAACAGAAAATGGAATATATACACTATTATAAACGATTCAGATACACTGAGAGTACAAGTACAAATACACTATACTAGCTAGAACTATTCCAATACCAACATTACTCTTTCGAGATGAAAAAGGATTCTAAATAACTATAAAAATAGCTTACAGTAAGCGCCAAAAGTATGGAATAAATTCAATAAAAACGAAACAATTATTTTTTGGGAAAAATCCTCGAACAAGTCGATTTTTAATTTAAAAAATACATATTTTAGAGTAAAATGCGATTTTCAAATGTCATTTGTTTTCGAGTAATGACGTCATCGATTTTTTTTTAAATGGCAACACCATATTTTTTTCCTCGATTCTGAAAGATCGTTTAATTCTCTATCAGACAGTACTAAAATTTTGCCCTCTTACATAGGAAAGTTTTCGAGTAAATGACGGTTGATTGTTAGAAAACGTAAATCAATTAAAATAAAGCAAAAACGTTATCAAGTTTAGTTTTTCGAATTCCATAGTTCTTTTATGGATCACGTAGGTGAAAATCTTTGCAAAGTGTCATTGTACACCGACTTTCTAATAAGTATTGTAAGCGACATAGAAATTATTATTCAATTTAAAGTATTATGGCACATTTAACTGTTACTCAAAGAATTGAAATTTTAATTCTTATCGGATGCAGGAATATGACTAGAACTCAGCAGGAAGTTTGCGATTTATTTAATGAAAAATATCCAGACCGCCCTATCAGCCAATCAACAGTCAGTAAGGTAGAGTCTAAATTTAGAGAAACTGGCAATGTTGTAAATATTCCAAAACCTGGACGTCCAAGCATTAATGAAAATCAGAAACAGAACATTTTGATAAGTATGGTGGATAATCCTCATAATTCTTCACGATTGATTGCATTAAACAGTGACACTAGTCAGAGCACAGTGCTATGTATCTTGAGGAAGGAGAAATATCATCCCTACAAAATTCAACTTGTGCAAGAACTCAATGAAGATGATCCCGATCGCCGCTTACACTTTTGCGAAATTCTAATGGATTTATGTCAAGGAAATAGAATTTTACACCGGCAAATACTTTTTTCAGATGAGGCCACATTTTGTCTGAATGGTACAGTAAACCGTCAAACTTGCAGATATTGGAGTCGGGAAAATCCTCATTGGATGGCAGAGGCACATACCCAACACCCTCAGAAATTAAATGTGTGGGCTGAAATAGTAGGGCCTTTCTTCTTTGAAGGAACCCTTACAGGACAAAGATATTTAGAGTTTCTAGAAAATGACCTTGTTCCAGCCCTTGCAGTAATTTTTCCTAACGATAATGACCCTGACATTCCTGACGATACCATATGGTTTCAGTAAGACGGTGCACCTCCGCACTATGCGCGCCCTGTACGAGATTTTTTGGACAACTATTTTCCTGGGAGGTGGGTCGGCAGACGCGGACCGATAGAATGGCCTGCAAGATCACCAGATCTTACACCTCTTGACTATTTTTTATGCGGATACTTGAAGTTAAAAGTGTACATTAATAAACCACGTAATTTAGAAGAACTTCAAAATCGCATTCGGGACGAAATACGCAGAGTTACCCCAGAAATCATTCATAATGCGCAAGAAGAATTTCTTCACAGATTTGCGCATTGTCAAGAAGTTGGTGGATGGCAATTCGAACATTTAATTTAAGCATAAAATTTAATCAATTGTATTTTATTTTACATACCTCAGAATTGTTACTTTTTTATGGATAAAATTTACGTTTTCTAACATTCAATCGTCATTTACTCGAAAATTTGTAAAATTTTAGTACTGTCTGATAGAGAATTATACGATCTCTCAGAATCAAGGAAAAAAAATATGGTGTTGTCATTTAAAAAAAAATCGATGACGTCATTACTCGAAAACAAATGACATTTGAAAATCGCATTTTACGCTAAAATATGTATTTTTTAAATTAAAAATCGACCTGTTCGAGGATTTTTCCCAAAAAATAATTATTCCATACTTTTGGCGCATACTGTATAGAAGATCCTACATAACCTCGTTATATTTTTTCGTATGTTTCGTTTACTGCGTATTTTTGATATTCGATAAGAATAATATTTCAGAAGACAGACTGCATTGAGAGAACTTCGAATTTACATACGAAAAATCTTATGCGACACATTTCGGAGGGAAAGACAATCATAGAAATCATAATTCACCCAAAGGATGAGAAAAGGACAATAAAATCAGTGGCGGGGAAACCAATCTTGTACGACGATAAGGCGAATAAAAAAATGTGATAATATAAAGGCTCGCATGATTTATCAACTCCATTTCTACGCGGGTCTATATTCCCCCTTCCGAGAAAAATAACTATTTTAAAGAAAATAGTAAAAGGCGTTCAGTACAGACTAAATGTACATTTGCATATTTAAGCTTAAACAGAGTACGATATAATAAAATGGGGAAATTGTATGATTTTGCAGTCATGGTGTAACATAGAACTGAATAATAGAACCCTTTCGCTTCTGCTCGTTTTCTAGACGATTTCATAACACACTCAAATCAATGAAAATCAATCCATTAGTTTAAATGAAAATTCACCAAACTTACGCGTTACGAACATTTTTGATATGCTACAGTGAAATTTTAGAAGGTATAATTAATAGTAAACAAATTTGTAAATTAAAATTTACCCAACATGTTTGAATTTCATATTTGTACTACGCACTTTTACGTAATTGTATGACGTTGACTAAGTTTTACGTAATTGTTGAGTATTACTAACCGCTTTATCACACAGAGTGTTTAGAATATGTATACAGCTGATATTATGTGAATATAGAAGATAAGTAAACAATTCGAGTGTTGTCCTAAACTAATTGTGCTTCTGTCAGTGGAACGACCCTGTTTCATGACTGTTTACATTATAGACTGAATTCCATGAAATGAACCGTATTTTTTACGGCTAATTTTTATTTTTTTTTATTTGCTATCGAAGTTACTGCACGATTCCGTGCCATTTCCTCTATTGGGATGATTCTGCATGCCACATTTATTGTAAATATTTGAGTTCAACGAGCCTTGCAAGGGGTAGGACTCCGATGCCCCCGGGGAACCATGAAGGCAAAAGGAAAAGAAGAACCAACGGGATTAGCATTGGAAAAGTCAATAAGAAAATGAAAGTATCTTTGTCTGCCTGCCTTAGTAAATACGGTAACTACTCCAACATTCTGGATATCATCTGAATTTTAATGCAAATCAGAACGCCTTATTGACTCCTAATCTGATTTGTATTTATTGGGATTTCGTACTGGCCCGAAAGTAATACGATCCCTCCGTCTTCCTATGCTGTCTCCTTATTAAATTATTAAATTTATCTTAAAAAATCAGCAGGGAAATGTTTACCTTCTAAACAATTCCAATAAAAATTATAAACATTTCCATTTATGTTTATGACCTTCATCTGGAGAATACTATCTAAATAAGTCAGAAAAAAAGCACAGCCAATAGTGCATAAAATTTGAATTTCCCGTCCCAAGAAACCTCTGCATACAAAATTTCATGAATTTAACTCAAAGTAGTCGAAAGATTGAAAGTAGAAAAATAAGTAGCATTTAAGTAGAAAAACTTATCGCAAACTGTTAAAATCATCCATTAGCGGCACATCAGACATATACCGCTTTTGAGCTTGTTAGTTGTTCTCAGTCTGTCATAGGAGGCGAGGCAACCGACGACTTATCTGACAGAAGACCTGAGCAGACATTTAAAACTTTTTTTACTGTATTAGAAAGGTATTTTAAGTTAATATAAATCAAATATCCTACAATTCCTATCAATGAAGTCACATGTATGTTCTCTGATACCAAACATCTAGGTATGCTAATGAACAATTCCACAGACAAAGCTCTATTCAATAATTATCTAAAGAAATTAATCTAATTTACTAACCTGCTTTAATGAAACACTCTATAAATATCTAACTTCACTTTTTGGCAGTAAGAACACGACAATTCAACCACAATAGATGAGATCTGATCTATTTCTGCATTTTTAGGATTGCTTCTTCAGGTGATCTCCTTTAAGTTGAATCAAATATCTAACTATAAAAATTATTATAAAAATTAAAATTATTTGAAGTTAAATATCGACAATGACAAAAAGTGGTTGAATTGTCGTGTTCCCACTGCCAAAAAGTGAAGTTAGATATTTATAGAGCGTTTCATTAAAGCAGGTTAGTAAATTAGATTAATTTCTTTAGATAATTATTGAATAGAGCTTTGTCTGTGGAATTGTTTATTAGCATACCTAGATGTTTGGTATGAGAGACTTCATTGATAGGAATTGTAGGAAATTTTATTTATATTAGCTTAAAATACCTTTCTATTACAGTAAAAAATGTTACAAAAGCTAATAATAAGGAATATATGGGTAGATATTGTGGGTGTAATTCAACGCAGGTTGGGGCTTTTGTCCACTGAGTAGTTAGTTTCACACAATATTATTAATACCTAAAAATATATAAAAATTTAAAACTTTATTATTTTATGCGAGGTTGCCAAACACTCTAATGTGCGTATTTCTGAATTGGAAGTGAGTAAATATGATACGATTATATATTTGCGTTTGATATATGGCGTTAAGAGTGCTTATTTCTTAGCAGCCTTTCTTTACCAGTTTTTTACATTTCTTCGCAAGGGAATTCCGTGCATGTAAATGCCTTTTAATATGAAGGAAATGTAGGACCGACGCGAAGGCCGTGAGTTTAGTAAATTTATAATTTCTCGTCGGCACAACAGCAGGATATAAATTTAATCCTGTAGAAAAATCATCGTGGGACGTATTATCCCTGCGAAAAAAATACGTCGCGCTTCCCAGGCTGACAATTTTTAACCGGAGCGTTCCAGATTGAAAACAGATCAACACCTGAACAAAATTAAAATTTTTTTACCCGTAAAATGTATGGTAATTGTGTTACACTTCGATCGCACTTTTTTTAATTTTAAAAGTAGATACACAACAAATATCGACAAGGGTTAGTTTCGTACGCGGTACAAGAAAAACTTAACCCAGTTTTCTTGCTGAAAAGGAGTTTGCGTTATAAATTCAGAATAGCTTCGGTTTTATTAGTTGTTGTCGCGACTTCGGGGAGGACGAGCAGGAGGGAAGGGCTTTTTGCAGGATCCTGCTCCGCAGACTTTTTAAACCCTTGCTTAATCCTCAGCAGGCGAGTTTTGATTTGTTGCTTCTTATATCAGATTTCACTTAGATTAAATAAGCCGTTCAAAGCCAGAACAAAGAAAAAGCATTGTGTATAGCGGAACTATGACAGGCCAGCTGACTGCTTTCCCGTACACAAATCTGAGAAATTCTATCAGCGACTGTGGCTTCGCGGTTTCATGTCTTGCCGTTTCCAATTTCAACCGTTGATTATTTTTAATTATAACGGGAGACCAACCTGTTTTTTGTTACTCATACTGTCGCCGTAATTGTCACGAGCGTATCTGTATTGCAAACAAAGTTACAAAGAATAAGTTACGTTTAACAATACCATAAGTTCATCGCATCACCACTAATAATTATGACATTACCTACACAGTATTTACACTATATATTTATGACCCACAAAAACGCAAAAATGCAATAAACAAACTCCTGTTTACATCACCAACACCGTAACCTGCACCTGTATCCACGGAAACAAGCCACTCTGAATCGCATATAACATCACACCAATTATATTGCGAATTCGGCCACGTGGTTTGGTTTACATTCTATGGCAACTTATTAATGTTAATATTTTAATTAATATTGCACCCTATAATACATTTCAAATCAATGCAAAATTCATGCAACATATCAAATGCAATAAACAGATCTGAAAAAAATCCTTTTATTTACGGCATTTCAAACCGATAATTTTTCTCTTATTTCACAGAATATATCGGTTGCGTGTAGATCTGACAACCTCACTTTTTCCCTCTCGTGTGATCTTTTAAACTCCAGGAACTGACATGATTAATTTCAGACGGAATAAGGCTGCGAAGTTTAATGAATAGCTCTTGATTTCCTAGCTGGGAAAACCGTCTCAAAAATAAATAACTTTTCGTACACAGGTTATACACAATTTTAATCTTCAAATATGTGTTCACGATGTTTCGAAATATGGAAAACCTGAATGGTCTGTACAGTAACCTTTTAATTTGGGAAATCAAACCCTAAACCAAAACTTTACAAGAAAAAAATTGACGCTAAATTTTATAATGGCTTCACCATTACTTTGTAAGAGCCTGTACATCAGGAAAGGTCGAAATATAAGCTTAGCAATGTTGTAAAATTGCTGTTATTTCGTATTCGTGTTAGTATTGCCATGTGAGTTTGTGTAATAAGACGTACTGGAAAATATTTACAGTTTTAATTATATAGTTGCTCCATTGTATAGTATTCGGTGTTTACAAGCGCTGGCTATTTAAGACTAATTTGGCTCATTAATATGTCGGCGTCATGCTCTGCCTAAGTCATTGTTCTTTTAGCAGTATTTGCTGGATTATATCAAGTGATTGTGAAGTTACAATTTTACACTAAATAGATTTCGCAGGCAACAAATTCAAAATTTAGAACATAATTTAGATAAAATAAATGTTTGACGTAACTACAATTATTTGTAATATTACACGGTGGATTGGCAACGTTGTGTAGCATTTCCAGCGTTACTGCTACCTCATTTGAAAATTTCAATATTCAATATAAAATAAAGAGGCATTGCTCTTTCCTATGTACGTCTCAAAACAGCATAAAACAAGTATGCTTCCTTGAAAATAAAATGTAACTCCTCCCCCTCTCTTGCGATACCATGTGATACGGTGCAAATAATTTTATTGGTCGTTATCACATCTCGTTTTCAAATTCACAATACATTATGTGTTACCTGCAGCTTAAAAATAGTTTAAATACATTAACACGTGCACCATCGTGCAGTTTTGTTACAAATATACAGGGTGTTTTTAAATGAAGTAGTAAAAATGAGACCACAGATTCCTTAGGTGAAAATAAGTCGATTTAACCTAACATACCTAATATCCCAAGTAGCATAATAAAAAAGATCGAGGGTGTCAAAGTTAAAATTTTATTTTCGATATTTATAAATAACTTAAAATTTGTTTCTATTTTTGACGTCACTAGTATAGGGTGCCATTTATGGCACATAATGTTTCTTTTAAATGGCAGAATTTTTTTACAGCTTAGTGTATCCATCTGACTATCGAAACAATCGATTCTCCTACCTGTTTTATTTGAAAAAGGTATACCTTGCTGAAGTCGGTAACCATTTTTGAAATGCTCAGTGCACCGAGTAAAAACTGTTTTGGTTTTAGGTAAAGTGACTTTGTGAAGTGCTAAAAATACAGCAAAATGTTACTTGAAAAAGTTGTTCAGAATGGTAAATTATTAAGACGTGCAAAATTTCAAGAAGACCGGCGAGGTTTGAGAAACCATTTTTCAACAAAGCACAAAGATTTTATCAAAGCAGGCCGACCTTTTTGAAAATTTGCACGTCTCCATAATTTACCGTTCTGAACAAGTAACAATTTGCTGTATTTTTAGTAGAAAAGGCACTTTACCTGAAACGACAACAGTTTTCAATCGGTGCACTGAATATTTCAAATAGGATTATTTCGAAAACTGTTACACCTAACGACTTCAACAAGGTATATCCTTTTCAGATATAACAAATAGGAAAATCGATTGTTTCAATAATCAGATGGATACAGAAGAAACATGATATGCCATAAGTGGCGCCCTCTACTAGTGACGTCAAAATTAAAAACAAATTTGAATTTCTCGCCCGCAAAAACCCCCGATTTACAAATTTTATGTAAATATTTGGAAGTTTTCTACAAATATCGAAAATAATATTTTAACTTTGTCACCCTGTATCTTTTTTATTATGCGACTTGGGCTATAAGTATGTTAGGTTAAATCGATTTATTTTCACCTAATAAATCCCTGGTCACATTTTTGCTATTTCATTTAAAAACACTGTATTCTTTGAATTGGCCAAGCTAAAGCTGGTCCAATTTTTTTTCTAATCCCGTATATGCCAAGTGTGCTCTCACGAAAGTGGATCCATAATCTTTCTATAATATTTTACGACGCAATTTAACGTTACAGGAGCGATCTCTTTATGTGCCTCAGACATTCCAATCGTCCATAATTATAGGTATAGGGCACGCAGTACATTATACCTTCGAAAATATTTGATATTACGGAACTAAGCAATATCTGAAATACTGGTTAGACCCCAAATTTTCGAATGCTTTATTAGACAGTTATTATTTAACGTAATTCTATCGGCGAGCGTTCTTGTACAATACAGCCAACAAATTAAAATAAAAAAAACAACCTACGAGTAAAATGTAAATGGCGATAAAATTGGGGAATCAGGAATGCCAATAGATTAGGGATTGACTTCTGGTAGAGCAAATCCGCGAAGCTGCGCGATTTTTGCGGTAATTCCAAGCTTAATTGCGTACAGCAATGGCTTCCGGAAGCCTGATTAGCCCAAAATAATTGAGTGAGATAGTCAACGATAGATTGGGCCAGATATCTCACCTCGTTTATTGACGCCAACGAATCCCTAGCATGTAACGGTCTCACAGTTTACAGTAACTAAATCAGTTAGCCCGAAGAGTGGTTAAAATATTTATAAATCTGCCTGGCGCCCTTAAAGTCTTATGAATTTCTAACGAGAGGGGCTTGAATAAAAAATCATTTCTGTCACGAGCTCGTCGCTGGAAGCTGGAATCCTAATAGACTGAAATTACTGGTCTTAAGAAATATTTTTTATGGCACTAATTAGATTCAGAAAAAACGTTGATTAGTTTTCCCAGAAACTGCGAATTTAAATCCAACAAAATTGGGTTTCCCAAATGTTTAGGACAATCAAATATGAATTATACTTTGAAAGATAACTGCTTTGCAATTTAAATCCGCACCTACATACATCGCATTTTAAATTCCTTACTTTGAAGTTTTCACCCGCTTAAATAAAGCACTTCATCGCAAAGCGTCTTGGAGTGAACATGATTTAGAACTTCCAGAATTTTTGAAGCGACAATAATAATGATGTGCAAAAATCATCAAGGCATGCTTTAGGTGAGTCACCCATGCGTTTTTTCTTTCAAGAAACACCATTAACTTTATATTTCTATGCCTAACATGATGACTAACCGTTTATTATTTTATTTCCACAATAAACATAAAAACTTTCAGATTCGCTCATCTTCCGAATACTTCATCGTGAATCTTGTTGGCTCCAACCTGATTGGCAACTTAGTTTCCACCTATCTTTCGAATCAAGTCCAGTTAGTAAATATAGTTCTTATATTTCATACAATACTGTCCAAGTTTGTGAAATTAGATTCACCTTTCTAAAGTTTCTGCTTGGAGTTCTAGGGCTTCTCAACCTACTATGATTGTTTAAATTGTTCAGTTATGCTGCTTTATTTGGTTTCTCGACTTCCACATAGTTTCTGGGAAGCTTTACCTTTGATGAAGTCAAAGTCCACCAAGACATTTCGAAGAATATATAAAACTATGGCAAAAGTTCAGTGCATGTATAAAAATTTAAGGAATAAACTACTCTTAATTACATTTGAGCTGCTTTCGTGTATCAATGAATATGTATTGGGTATTAAGTCGATTATAATGATGTATTTCATATTTGGTAATACAGGAACTACAAATTTTTCACAGTTCACTAAACTGCGATTAAAAAATATTTTAGATATGATCGTTAACACTTCGAGTGTTATGTCTATAAAAAAAATCTGAGAACAAATTCATGGCCACATGTCTTAGAAAAATAATCGGTATAGTTAAGTATGGTTTTAGTTATATCGTCGACAAGGTTGCAAATTAGTTTTATATTTGTGCTTTAAGCCGATTTTCTTTAACTAGGTATGGTCTAATGTGGAAAATAATAAATCTGTACAAGAAAGGTAGAATCCCACTTAGTTTCCTGATGTGATATTTCCCCTTAATTTGGAAAGGCTCATTAAAGCTTTCATAAGACTCGTTGAAAAGAACTCTAATAAAGAATAACGTTACTACACAGTTTCTGTATTGCCTCTGTAAGTGTATTATTTATTGAGAATATCACAACAGCTCTTTTTAGCAACTACAACTTCTTATTTAAAAGAGTTCTACGGATGAATTACAAAACTCCTATAGTTAAGTAGTGTAAAATCAGTACTAGTGTTATCGAGACAAGTCTTGCAAAATTTTAAAAAGTTTTGTCTTGTCTTGCAAAACGAGGGTTTCTTTAAAATCTTGTTCTTAAAATAATACCTACTTCATTCCCATTTCTCTTATAATGTGTTTGAATCACGATGCCTAACATTTGTTACTTTATTTCCACAATTAACTTTCAGTTTCGCTTATCTTCCGAATACTTCATGAATCTTGTTGTATCCAACCCAATTGATAACTTAGTTTCCACCTATCTTTCGAATCAAGACTAGTTAGTAAATATAACTCTTATTTTTCATATAATGCTGTCCAAGTTCGTGAAACTACATTCACCTTTGTAAAGTTTCTGTTTGGAGTTCTAGGGTTTCTCTACCCTGCTACTATTATTTAAATTGTTCAGTAATGTTGCTTTATTTGGTTTCTCGACTTCCACATAGTTTATGGTAAGCGTTACCTTTGATGAAGTCAAAGTCCACAAAGATATTTCGTGGAGAATATTTAAAACTATGGCAGAAGTTCACTGCATGTATAAAAATTTAAGGAATAAACTATTCGTAATAACCCTTGAACTGCATTCGTGTATCAATGAAAAAGTTCGTTAATATTTAATCATTTTTCTATTGAACTAATAATTATTCTTTTTCATCGAAAACTTTTCCGATGCCCACTTGATTAGCGAAAGCAAGTAAAATTGAGTTTTAATGTAGTAGAAAACGTTATTTAAGTTTTCTTGTTCGCTAGCCTGCAAGCTTCCTTAGTTAACCATTTTTTGCTACATATAACTTTCAGCTTTTAACATAGGACGCATCAAAACTTTTTTAGTCCTCTAGAAACTAGGTACTTTGTTCGCTGGCAATTTCTCTAAAATCTCGTTATCCTTTATCGGTCCTTCGCATTCCAAAAATGAAATAAGTTATTTTCCTATAACAAAGACATAAATTATAATTCCTTAACGACTTAAAAATAACCTTATTTGTCAACATTTCTGAGCCTGTCAGTTGTCTCGAATTCCAGCAATGGAGCAATGCCCCAACACGATGGACAACTTCTAAAAATCGTAATCCTATAAACGTTCGAGTAGATAGCGAAGGACGAAACTCTTATGTCGCACGTCATCACACATTATCCTGACAGACACGTATATGAGGGGTACACTTCACCGCCTCAAAAACTGAAAAAGGATTCCAAGGACGCAAATTGAAACTCCGTTTTTGCTGAGAATACGGCGCTCTCCTGCTTCTCCTGAACACGTAGGCATGCGAAATCCATCACCTTGTGCGTATATATATATATACACACAGGGTGTCCCGAATATAAGTGATAAGAGGCTTGTATATCTTAGACAATGATGATATAAATCACTCGGGTGCAGATAGATAGCTTATATCTATCAAAAATTCATTGGTTTGTCATTGCATCCTAGATTTAATGTCGATCTCTAGACGTAAATTATCAGAGAAGTTTGTAAAAATAACAAAATCTAGTTTTTAACGGTAGATGGATAATATTGGATATCTGACCGTAGTTTTCAATTAGGATCAACTTTTCTTAATAACTATTGTCGATATTATAAAATATAAGGGTACTTTGCTCTTGAGCAAAATTTACATTTTTGGACATACCTCGTATACGACTGGAAAAAAATCTGATTACTTTATTATGGATTTTAGACCATGCAGAACTTTTTATCAAGAATAACTTTTTTTTATAAAATCAATAATGAAAAAGTTCCCCATATGGTGCCGTCTTAATTGGATACGCTGTATATATATATGAAAACAAGAAGGTGAAAACAAGAAACAAAAGATCAAACACAAAAGAAAAGGAAGATGTGGAAAAAATATCTTGACAATACAAAATTATGGCTTGTATAACAAAGAAAGACTATTAGTAAAGGCATTAGTTTCACCAGTAGAGGAAACTATGTCGAAAAAAACTTGGAAAATACAGAAAAGTAAAGCAATACTGTACTGTGTTTCCTTTTTGTGGAATTTGATGAATGTTAAAGTCGCTGGTGGAAAGGGGAGGCTATGCATATTCCAGTTAAACTGCTGAAAAAATAATGTGTGGGAGAATTCGTATGGAACGCAATGCCTACTCGTTGTTTTGACGTGTCAAAAGAGCAGAAATAACTTCCATATCGTAACAACATTTCAACTGAATCGGTTTCCGTGGCTGAGAATTTGCCTCACCTCTATGATATGCCCAATAACTCCAATGAACCTCCAGTATAATCGAAGCCGATAAAAATAAATTATATAAAAAAGTACAACGACACAAATTGTTCGGATGCCAACTTTGGGCTGTTAAAATTGTTCGATGAAGTTTGCGGTACTGCTGTATTTCCACAGGGACAGGGACAATGATAATACCGCGACTGGGAAAAAGGTATTAGAAATAAATGAAATCAATAAAATTGTCACAATTATAAAATAACTCTTCACTCAGAACATTTACGGAGTGATACAACTCAAAAAAATAATGTTAAGATTTGAAATTACCGTCAAAGTAATACTACAGGGTGTCCCAAAATTAGCCTGCCAAAAATTAACTGTGGATTCTACGATCAAAAATAAGAAAAAAAAGTTATATAATCATAACTCAAATCTCAAATCTGAAATTGAGAATCACAATTAGATTGCGAAGCATCTATCTGAGAGAAATCCGCAATACTATTTATATTACAATAAATTTGAAGGTAATCTGCATAAATAAGTCTATGGCAGTCAACAGAATTCATGAGTCCATCAATAAATAACAAAAACAAAAGGGGCCCAAGATTTGATCCCTGCGGAACAACCCATACAGCTAAGAAAGGTTGTATATATTAATTACAGTAAACTTAATATATTTTCTTGAGAAACTACCAATGGCGATAGTAATATACAGCTCCCTCTCACACACAGTCAGGCTTGGGGCCAATACTTAGTATTCCTAAAAGACATTTGACTTAAAGATTTAAACCCTTTTTATATGCATTTGTACGCTTTTTCAGTCTAACGTTTTGTGACATAAAACATAGATATTACAATTTTATTCAAATTATATGACTCAAACCCCGCATGCCTAGATTAAGATAAAACTTACAAGCGTACCAGCTATCATATTAGATTACAATTCGTTTTTATATTGCTTAAACATGATACTACTAATCAGTGCGTTTTAACAATCCCATAACAACTATATTAACTACTGTTGCGGAAAGAACTCTTTACAACATAGGTAAGATGTCTTTATTACTAAAAAACGTAAGAGGCGACTGCATCTTAATAATTTCGTGACATAGGGGGCCAACTGAAATTAATCTGAATATTTTTACGTCAGAAACAAGTCCTGCGCCGCTTTAAGAAGCAGTTTCTAACCCCTTGTTGGCTTTGGGTCGTTAGGGAAATCACGAAAACTTCAAGCGGTTTCCAAAGTGAAACCAAATCTGTCACTAGTTCGGATATTTTAGTCGCAAAGAATATATAAATTATAAAGTGTAGTTGAAGAAATAATAAACGTCACTTTTTACATTTAAACGTTTTTTTCTGTTTGAAAACTTTCAGAACGCACGCCACTGATGTCGGCATGCGAGAGGGCATTAAATCGGACTGCCGTGTGAGAAACCGCTCTTTGTGAAACTGTGGATTGATATTTTTAAAGACATATATCTAAAACTGGTGCTGAGGCAGTTTGTCTTCTGCGATGACCTTAGACGAAATATGCGGCATGCACCAGATACAGATTGTATTGTAGTGCGTGCTCAGAATCTATATCTCTTATACGTGGTGAGGATACCTACATCGCTATGTCATTAAACTTCCGCTCCGATTCGTTTGCCGATCGACACGGTTTGATTCTGAACTATAAAAGTGTACCATTACCTCTACACAACGACTACAATATATTTTCAGATACCGTCTTTCAATCTGAATTTTCTGTTTTGATACATGGACCACTTTACCCCCAAATAACCATCATTCCACAAATTTTCCCATTTAATTCAAAATTTACAGCAAATATACACTTAATGTAATATCACATTGACGATTACCGTCCTCTTCCGATTTGCACACCACAAGCTCTTTAAATCGCACAAAAATTCTAATTAATGTAATTTTACATTTATATTACAGATATGTTGATAGTAATAGAATTACAAAGTACAAATGTGTACTGTAAAATTTCTTTCTAATTAACTACTACGTGATTTTTCGCAGACGGGAAAAAACAATATAATGATGTAATTTTACATTTATATAACAGAAATAAATGCGTGTATACAAATGTAACTTCAATGACCTTGAAAATTGTATGTAATTTAACATTACTAACTGTCTTGACTTACAAATTCCTACACCACAAATTCTTTGATGGCAGAATCTCATTTTACATTTATTTTACGGAAAAATACTGGTTTAAGTAATTTTACATTTGTATTACAGAAACAGTGTGCAAAAACTTGAAAATTTATGGTAGAAATACATTTTTCTCTAAGTTTAATGAAATTTTGTAATAAATTTTTCATTTATATTACAGAAATTATGTTGACGCTAATATAATACTGTATTTTCAGTAGAAAACGCATTTTAACTGAAACGAAGACAGTTTTCAATTGGTGCACTGAATATTTCAAATAAGATTATTTCGAAAACTGTTACTCCTAACGACTTCAATAAGGTATACCTTTTTGAGATATAACAGGTAGGAGAATCGATTGTTTCAATAATCAGATGGATACACTAAGCAGCAAAAAAGTTCTGTCATTTAAAAGAAACAAGATGTGCCATAAGTGGCGCCCTCTACTAGTGACGTCAAAATTAAAAACATATTTGAATTTCTCGTCCGCAAAAACCCCCGATTTACAAACTCTATGTAAATATTTGGATTTCTTAAGAAGTTATTTACAAATATCGAAAATAAAATTTTCACTTTAACACCCTGTAACTCCGTTAATAATCAGTTTTGGAAAAAATGTTATAGAAAGAGGTAGCATTTATTTTCGGTCTAGAATTATCCCCTGAATTTTTTGCTCATCATTTCCGGACACCCTGTATATTGATACAAATACATTTCTCTATAAATTCCATGTAATTTTCCTGTAATTTTACACTGACAACTGCCTTAATTTTCCGACCCACACGTTAACGAAAACATTCGCAATGTTACTATCTATACGATCTATGGAATGTTGAAAACAAAGACACCGATTGTTTTTAAACCGCTAATGGCTTCAACCTAAAACAAATATTCCGTGGATGGACTTATTCTTACCTGTGCGATGTCAATCGCCACATGTCCGTTCTCGTAGTACGGCATTATAAAACAACCTTGAAAAAAACATGAATAAGATGCCAGTCTGCCTACGCTTGCGTATATCATTAAAGTTACGAAATAATGCTAAATGCACGATGACCGCGGCTTCGATAGAAAAAGCAGTAAAACACCTACATGGAAAGAATATTTTACTCGATCGACTATTTGGTGTTGCATTCATTAAATAAAAAAATCGTCTTTAAATATATTTAGTTACAAACGCGTCTCAGGAGTTATGTAATGGATACCCACATGGATATGAGTTGCTACATCAAATTGTATACAATAAAAGGAAAAATATGTCCCAATGGGCATAACTTATAAGGACACAATAACCAAATTAAAAATTCCTAGTAATTTAATTTAACGAGAGAAAATAATTGAATAAATTTGTAATGATCTTTTAATTCTTGGAGACCATTAAACTGCAGATGTAACTTCTTAGAAATCAAATATACTAATTGAATTTTTTCAACATGGGTACTTGCACATCTGTTTAGTTTTATTTTCATCCAATTGACCTCCATGCTAACAGATTTCGCCCTTTAATTGCAGTTCCAAGAACGGCGAGCTTTGACTAAATTCTTTTATCATATTTCCGTTCGCACTGCATGAAACGCGAAAAATGTTAACAAAGCGGGCTCTGTAAAGCTAAAAAGTGGCAAGGAAATTCTAAAAGTGGATTAATTATACGATGGAAACGCCAAGTTTTGGGATAGTGTTCACAAACATAATCAAACTAGTAGTGAAATTACAGTGAACGTAAAACTTTGTTGTTAAATTTACTGCAATGAACTGATACGTACATCAAACTTTCGTAAATAGGAAGCTAAAGCTGGTTTCGCAGTTGAGTGGAACTGCCATTTGGAAAGAGCGTGACACTTTAAGGAATATACAAAAAAATATATTCTGTCTATACTACACAGGGTGATTGGGGGGACCCTCAGTATTCGAAAGGGGTTACTAAGATCGCGATGACAATATTTTTACCCGAGTTAATTATTGTAATACATAAGTAGAGAAAAGTGTTTATTCTGAAGGTATTATAAATTATAATGTATTGATAAAAGATCTAATAAACCGAAATTAATGAATTAAATTTTCAAATATACCACCGTCCACCTCGATGCATGCATCAGCTTGTTTGCCATCTGGTTCCAACCTGATGACCTTGGTGGCCAATTTTGGGAACCACCTCGGCCAATCCAACGTTATGGAAAGAGATTGTTAAGATGATTGATCACAACGCGACTAAAATGGGCAGGGCCACCATCATGATGAAAGTACATGTTTTGCCTAATATCCAATGGAACATCGTCCAGTAGATCTGTCAAATTATTTTTTAAGAATTCTACATATCTAGCTCCAGTAACACGACCATCTAGCACAACTGGGCCAAGTAATTGATTATTAATTATATCTCACCACACGTTAATGCTGAACAGATACTGAAAGTTACTTTCCACCGTGGCGTGCGGACTTTCATCTGACCAACGATGTTCATTGTGACAGTTATTTACTACATCACGAGTGAATTGAGCCTTATCAGTGTAAAAATGCAACCGCAAATCATTAACACAGTCCTGAAGATTCTGGACGCGCTGAATATGGAAAGGTTTTAAACCATTTTTGTAAATGACTTCCCATGCCGTAGTTTGATGAATTGTACTTACACCCGGACTACGTTCTACCATATTTAGAATTCCTTCTTCCACTGCTAGACCAGATTGCCTTTCAGATGTAATTCTCACATTGGGAAACATTCCAGTTTCACGTGCATTGTTGAAGACTGTCTGGAATACATTGCTATGTGGCACTCTTCTATTCGGGGTGCGACGTCGATATTCAGCAACTGCACGATTAGTGCTACCGTTGCAATGCCCATAAATAAAAATAATATCAGCATATTCTCGATGACTAAATGTGGCTGGCATTACGAAACTATTTGTGTACAATACCAATCACAAACGTCAAAATAAATGTGACATTAGTAATCACTAATGTGAGTTTCGTTTAAAATGCATGCCCCCCCCCAACCATCCCGTATCGTTTCTGTGAGCACTTGTTACATTTGAATTCGAAAGATCAGTGAAATATTCTATCCTCTGTCGTATAGTGTGTACACTCGTTATGATTCATGCTTTGTCCGTTTAGATCTTATCAAAAAGGTCTGCAATAATGAAGACAAAGAGGTACAAAATATGGCCTAAGCTTGTAGGCTCAGTCCACGTGAAAAAATATACCAACGTACTATATGAGGCCAGACTCAAGATCCCGTTATTCATGCTTTGTCCTTATCAAGGATAAAAGGAGCTACACAAAAAAGCCCCCGTATCGATGCGACGCTGTTCTATTAAATTTAAAAGCGATAAAAATCTTTTCAGCCGACCTGAAAAATTAGAGAACGCATTAAGCAAATTAGTCTTAGTTAGCTGGGGATATATTGTAATTAAAATATTTCAAACAGGCACGATCTTTCAATATATAATCGTGAGTCACGTTCGGAACTTCTACATTTTCTCTGACTAAATCTAATTATATCTCAAATCTTACATCAAGGTTACTTGATCAATTTTGCTAATTTTATTCATAACAAAATCTACTCCTTAATTGACAGGTAACGCTATTAAATATACTTAATGACCAATAAATTTTTCTCAAAATGTAAAATTATTAATTATGTAGACATTACTTGTGTAAATGAGATTTTACAATTTGTAATATAAAATTTCGTGTTAACAGTTAAACACACTGGCATTTTATATGTTTTACATAAAATATGTTAAAATTATTACTAACATAATAAAATATAATAAAATAAATCTATGTAATATTTACCAATGTGTTAAGAGTAGCTCATTTCGTGTTAGCTTAACACACCTCTGTGTTATACGTCAGCTTAGTACTATAATTGCTACTATATTGAACTAATACTTTAATATGAAAACTCTAGACCTTTATTGACATATCACTGAAATGTTGCACTTCTATTAACACAAGATTGTGTTCTTGTGTATTGAAATGTAATATATATTTGTAACATTTTTGAACATATGTTTGTATGTAAATCAAAATCAAAACAAATAATTTTAATTGGTTAAGTCAAAGCAGTTTATTAAGCACTCTCTAAACAGTAAGAAGGACTAATACGTTTAAAAAGTTTGTACAAAGTAAATATATTAATATGTACGTGTATATTTTTGTTTATGATGGATTAGTATTCTGCATATTAAATCCACATTTTATAGGCGGTAGTTTTGGGTAATAATTAATGTTATTCAAGTGCTTTTAGGTACTCATAGCATAGATGAATGTTAAAATAAATAAGCTACCTCAGTTGGTTCCGAAAACCGTTTAAAAGCTCCGCTCTCTGCTAAAGCAGAGAAGTTTGGCTATGAAAGCAAATAAAAATTCATAATGCACTTATATAAACTTTTTAGAGGTATTTACCGGACTTAAAGAACGTTTTGTATTATCCTCCAACGCTCTATCTTTCACACTTTTCACCGTACTTCTTAATTAAAAACTTTGATAATATTGACTGTTTACTTTCTTACAATATAAATGAACTTTTATGATGCTGTAATGGAGTTTTTCCTTTGTGTTAAATGTTGTTAAAGGACTCTAAGGCATGGTACGAAAATTATACTGCGTGTCAGTGAGAATAAAGGACTTAAAATTTTTCAATTACCTTTAAGCATGTTTAAAAGGCGTTGCTAGAATTAAATAAATGATTTCCAATGCAATGCAATTATTCTACAAGGTGATTCTAAAAGTGGTACCGTAAGTTTAACTGCGTTTCCTGGACCCCTAAATAAGACGAGAAGTGGACTTATATAAACAAACATGTATCCAAAATCGCTTCGTTTTCGACATACAGGGTGTGAAAGATTTAGTTCTGGTGGTTTTTAATAAGTATTTTCCAAAAGCGTAGCGTATGTTTATTTTACCATACTTTCGAATTTAAGTTAATGTTTCAAAAACAAAAAAACAACAGAATAATTAATTGCTTTTATTTTATTTTACCACACTTTCGAATTTAAGTTGTGATGTTTTGAAAATGATCAAAACAACAGAATAAACAAATTCTTTTTTAAGACAGATATTTAGAAAGATGCGAGAATATTTATTTTACCATACTTTCGAATTTAAATTGTGACGTTTTGAAAACTATCATAAACAGAATACTAAGTATATATATTTTTTGTTTCAAGTTAATTCAGACAAAATAATAGCTCTATTTGGGCAGAAGCAGAAAGATGCGCGAAAGTTTATTTCATCATACTTTCGAATTTAATTTGTCATGTTTTGAAAACTATCAAAAACAGAATATTAAATATGTATATTTTTTGTTTCAAGTTAATTCGGACAAAATAATCGCTCTATTTGAGCATAAGTAGAAAGATGTGCGGAAGTTTATTTTACCACACTTTCGAATTTAAGTTGCGATGTTTTGAAAATGATCAAAAACAACATAATAAACAAATATTTTTTAAGACGGATATTTAGAAAGATGCGAGGATGTTTATTTTACCATACTTTCGAATTTAAGTTGTGATAATTTGAAAACTATCAAAAACAATAGAAGAATGTATATTTTTTGTTTCACGTTATTCAGATTAAATAACTGCTTTTCTTGAAGCAGAAATAGAAAGATGCGCGAAAGATACCTTACTTTCGAATTTCAGTTGTGATGTAAGGTTTTTTTTAATATGCACTGTATATGGAAGAGGCACATGACTATCTCATTAAAATATGCAAGCTCTGCACCTTGAAATTGTAATAAATCACCGTTAATACAATATCATTACACTTGTACACGGCGTGGGTGCGCGGCAGTCAACCAAACAGAATTTTAAATGTACTTAAATTATGTCAAAACTGAATGTGTCTCGTAATACTTTTCCCCGCCAAGATAAGCGTTAGTTGCAAGGAAATTCCTTGATACTGACATTTAAAATTTATCTACCTCATACTTGTAAATTATAGTGCCTAGAAAAAGGAGAGAGGTGTAAATTTACATTAGAAGTATTTAAAACTTATTTAACCAATGCGAACTTTTACAACCATACAATTTTAAGAATACTGCAAAAACATAAAAAAGAGATATTTAGTTTAGGTTGGCACAAGTTATAAAAAGCACTGTAGGTGATTCGTTTTTAATTTTACTGACTGCTGTATTAAATCCACTGCCTTAAATGAGAAATCCGATTAAGATAACTTATTTCAATAGTAATTTTATACACAAAGAGACTAGAGATAACGTTTTCTGTGAAGCTGGTGAATAAATACGCGACGAAACCACCACCTGAAAAATAAAGGTGAGAATGAGTTTGTTCTTTAATATTGGACGGTATCGACTGATCCGGCATTCCATCAAAGGCGGTATACAGTGCAACACTGCAACTGACATCGATGTATTACCAACATGAATAGTGCGGTGTCGGTTTCAGAACTGGCCGGTCTGCGGTGGAGTACCGATCCCGCCATTTATTTTTATTAATTTTAAATTCCCCTTTAAAAAGTTTGATTTTTGAAATAAATCATGTGGTATCCTTTTCTTTACACAAGGCAAAGTAACTACTATTTGTACAATAGCACAAGTTTTAAATATTACTTAACTGTCATCATTTCAGGCTTTTACTGTTATTTAGCGCCATATGTCCCCGCCCAAATTTCATATCTCATTGTTTAAAAGGTATGTACACAAACATATCTGTATAACGGTTTTTTAAATAGCAACGTACCGTTTATTAATAGCAAATTAAATAGCAGTTTGCGTCGGCGATGCTGTGATATATCATGGAACCTTAATTGGCGATTTCAACACCTTCTTAATCAACGTATAGCATGCATGGCATTGATTTTATCACGATTTCAGATAATATCTTCACCGATTAAATTATGAAATTTTGGTCAGTTACTGAATTCTGTATGCTTAACAATATGCGATAGAGAACATTTCATAATTTATACCAGTGGTGTGCGAAAACAGCTTGATCGATGGTAAAGGTCACTTTAATCTCTTTATACGTGAGTTTTTCTAATTTCTGAATGAAAAATATAAAATATAGGTGTTTTCTGCATACAAATGGTACTCTTATTGAATATCGATAGGATGTACTATTCTCGAGTAACATCGATTTAAAAATTTTATAACAAAGAGGAATATTCGCTCGACTTTCGAATAGTGGAACTTTATTTGGCGATTTCAACACCTTAATCAACGTAATAAGTTTTAGCATGCATGGCATTGATTTTACCATGTTTTCAGATAATATCTACACCAGTGGCAGCTCACGGTGACATCAATAACAATTCAAATATGGCAAAAATATATTAATTTTCATTTCAGAAATCCCAAATCAAGCAAAAATCAAAGTATGAAAATATATGAAAACTAGATGTTTTTTACATACAAATGGTACTCTTATTGAATATCGATAAGATGTACTATTTTCGAGCAACATCGATTTAAAAATTTTATAACAATGAGGAATATTCGCTCGACTTTCGAATAGAGGAACTTTAATTGGCGATTTCAACACCTTAATCAACGTAATAAGTTTTAGCATGCATGGCATTGATTTTACCATGTTTTCAGATAATATCTACACCAGTGGCAGCTCACGGTGACATCAATAACAATTCAAATATGGCAAAAATATATTAATTTTCATTTCAGAAATCCCAAATCAAGCAAAAATCAAAGTATGAAAATATATGAAAACTAGATGTTTTTTACATACAAATGGTACTCTTATTGAATATCGATAAGATGTACTATTTTCGAGCAACATCGATTTAAAAATTTTATAACAATGAGGAATATTCGCTCGACTTTCGAATAGAGGAACTTTAATTGGCGATTTCAACACCTTAATCAACGTAATAAGTTTTAGCATGCATGTCATTGATTTTACCATGTTTTCAGATAATATCTACACCAGTGGCGGCTCACGGTGACATCAATAACAATTCAAATATGGCAAAAATATATTAATTTTCATTTCAGAAATCCCAAATCAAGCAAAAATCAAAGTATGAAAATATATGAAAACTAGATGTTTTTTACATACAAATGGTACTCTTATTGAATATCGATAAGATGTACTATTTTCGAGCAACATCGATTTAAAAATTTTATAACAATGAGGAATATTCGCTCGACTTTCGAATAGAGGAACTTTAATTGGCGATTTCAACACCTTAATCAACGTAATAAGTTTTAGCATGCATGTCATTGATTTTACCATGTTTTCAGATAATATCTACACCAGTGGCGGCTCACGGTGACATCAATAACAATTCAAATATGGCAAAAATATATTAATTTTCATTTCAGAAATCCCAAATCAAGCAAAAATCAAAGTATGAAAATATATGAAAACTAGATGTTTTTTACATACAAATGGTACTATTACTGAATATCGATAGAATGTACTATTCTCGAGTAATATCGATTTAAAAATTTTATAACAAAGAAGAATATTCGCTCGACTTTCGAATAGTGGAACTTTAATTGGCGATTTCAACACCTTAATCAACGTAATAAGTTTTAGCATGCATGGCATTGATTTTACCATGTTTTCAGATAATATCTACACCAGTGGCGGCTCACGGTGACATCAATAACAATTCAAATATGGCAAAAATATGTTAATTTTTATTTCAGAAATCCCAAATCAAGCAAAAATCAAAGTAGACCTAAGACATTGAAATTTTACATACTTACTCACTTTTTCATCCTGAGAAATTTTTCTCAAAAACGTTTTGTCGCATCTTACAGAGAAAAGCCATTTTACTTGTTGACAAATTAAAATATATATGTATATGTGTACAAGGTGTTTCTAAAATGAGTATTCAAAATTTCAGTGGATGTAGAACAAGTCAAAAGATGAGGAAAACCTTAATATAGTTTTTTTCTTAAACACCTCCTAAGGAAATTAAATTATGAAATTTTGGTCAGTTACTGAACTTTTTATGCTTATCAATATGCGATAGTTTATACCAGTGGTGCGAGAAAACAGCTTGATCGATGGTAAAGGTCACTTTAATCTTTTTATACGTGAATTTTTGTAATTTCTGCATGAAAAATGTGAAAACTAGATGTTTTTACATACAAATGGTACTCTGATTGAATATCGATAGGATGTACTATTATCGAGTAACATCGATTTGAAATTTTTATGACATATTCGCTTGACTTTCGAATAGTGCCTTCTGTTGTATAATAATCGAAAGGGTTTTATTACTGGCGTAGCACTTTTAATTTATAATTAAGAATCCTCATGTTTTATATAATTACATCTTCCAGGGTGCTTGTCAGTCACGTAATACTAACTGCGATAATGAAGGGTGTTAAATAACGAACTTAATTAGCAATTATATCCTTCACGTTTCTATCTAATCCCTTTGAGTGTTTGCAGAATTTTGGTGGATTCAATTCATTCAACTGTGAGTATTTACTCTTGACTTCTACACAGTGCGTTTGGAATACCAGCCTGACTCGGAGGTTTTACTCTAATTTAGCCTTAAAATTAATGAAGGCCCATTTAATAAACGCTATTTCGAAGCTAGTGTAAACAAATTTAAATAATTCCCTGCACGTGGTTGATAATATATATAATTGGCGCTAATTAACTAACTATCTATCGAATTTATCTCAGTACGAATTTTTAAATTGGGTAAATGTGATAATATTTGTTTATTTAACTAAAGAATTTATCTCGGTATAAATTTTTTTTGGTAAATATATAATATTTGTTTATTAGAACATTCTCCAACAATATCGGCAAGTAAGATGATAACCCTGTTTCACATGATATGTGGAAAGCTTACAATGACATATTGACCCGAACATCGAACGATCATCAAAAGGGGGAATAATTAGGGTGTTCCTTTTATTTCATAAGTTTTCTTGGCAAAATATCAAGGGACTGTTTTCCCAGCTACTACCGAATCGAATAAATATATGCTGATTTATAGGTCCATGATCGTCCCCCAGTTTGTATAACATTCTCTTCTTTGCAAGGGAAACGGCCGAGACAAACCCCTATTGTAGTAAACAAATATATGGACTTTTTAATTAAATTAAGCTGATATGTTACGAGCATATTTATTCGGCGAATTGCGAATCCAACGCTAGACGACAACGGGTGGAATTGTTAAATAGTTCATCGTAATATCATAATTGAATATGCCAATGACGTACCATAATTATATCTACGCCGCTGGTGGAAACAGTACAGAAAAATTTCTCTAATAAGAGTTTATTAGAAAAAAGAGAGTTTTTAACAGGAAAAAAATGTGGGTGTTTCTGAAAAAAATATAATAGATGACATCATTAGTCGTTTTTGTCACCACGTGTCCCAAATTCTATTTAATTTTTTTGTATCCTCATAAAACTTTATTTAGATATCCCGCCACGCCTAACGAATCTTTCGAAACACAGGTGAAATTTAACTTACCGCGAAAAAGTAAAAAGTACGCACTAATTTATTCAGATTATTCAAAGCCATGTTTTGATAAAGCCAGAATGAAATTCAAGTCAGTTTTGCAGCGCTTTCGTGCATATTCTTACATAAACAAAATATTTAAACATAAGTAATATAATAAAATTTTCAACGGAATACCAAAGGCGCGAGTAGAACCTGATCTGATATTTTAATGTCTTCAAAACGACGGAGTTGCATATTCCCTATTCCATAAATTTTACAAGTTAGAAAATCTTATTTTCTAGCACTGGGGGTTTCGAATAGCAGATTCTTAAACATGGCCGTTGCGTTTTACTGCTTATGCACCAAATTGCATATTTTGTCACCGCTCGACTCACTGGTTGTAGTTTAAAGATGCTATCGAACTTGATGCATGCAGACTGGTGCATAAGATGCGCCAGTTTGTAGTAGCTGCAATTTCCTAGAACTGGAATTATAATTACACTGAGTGTACGTCTTCCTCTAGTATACTACGTAAAACTTTCTTCGCGTTTTCAATAAGCAAATAGACATAATTACTTGAAATGTTTAATTGAAAACGTGTTTATTTAATTTTCCTCTTCACGCTTTTTGACCCGAATGCCTTTAAACGACATTTATTCCTATTTACAGGGTGTTTTTAAATGAAGTACCAACAATGAGACCACAGATTTCTTAGGTGAAAATAAATCGATTTAACCTAACAAACCTATAGCCCAAGTCGCATAATAAAAAAGATACAGGGTGTCAAAGTTAAAATTTTATTTTCAATATTTGTAAATGAGGGGTTTTTGCGACGTGAAATTCAAATTTGTTCCTAATTTTGACGTTACTAGTAGAGGGCGCCACTTATGGCACATCATGTTTCTTTTAAATGGCAGAAATTTTAGGTTGCTTAGTGTATCCATCTGACTATCGAAACAATCGATTCTCCTACCTGTTATATCTAAAAAAGGTATACCTGGTTGAAGTCGTTAGGAGTATCTGTTTTCGAAATAATCCTCCTTGAAATATTCAGTGTACCAATTGAAAAACTTTTAACGTTTTAGGTAAAGTGCCTTTTCTATTGAAAATACAGCAAAATGTTACTTGCGGTAAACTATGGAAACGTGCAAAATTTCAAAAAGATCAGCCTGCTTTGAGAAAATCTTTGTGGTTTGTTGAAAATGATTTCATCAAACCTCACCGATCTTCTTGCATGTCTCCATAATTTATCATTCTGAACAACTTTTTCAAGTAACATTTTGCTGTATTTTTAGCAGAAAAGGCACTTTACCTGAAACCAAAACTGTTTTTGCTCGGTGCACTGAACATTTCAAATAGGATTATCTCAAAAATGGTTACTCCTATCGACTTCAACAAGGTATACCTTTTTCAAATAAAACAGCTAGGAGAATCGATTGTTTCGATAGTCAGATAGATACACTAAGCTGCAAAAAAATTATGTCATTTAAAAGAAACAGAGTGTACCACAAGTGGCGCCCTCTACTAGTGACGTCAAAATTAGAAACAAATTTGAATTTCTCGCCTGCAAAAACCTCCGATTTACAAATTTTAAAATATCGTTAGGTTAAATTGATTTATTTTCGCCTAAGGATTCTGTGGTCTCAATTTTGCTACATTATTTAAAAACACCCTGTATGCAGCTCATCTAGAACCCTAGCTATATAGTATATTCCAGCAAACCCTTGTTCGACTTGATACAGTTCCTTTAAATATATTTTGGGCACGTTTCTACCTTTCTTACTTGCTATAATACACATGTAATAACCGATGAATAAATAAAAAAGGGTCTTTTATTACCACAGTAAAAGAATTCTTAAAACTTCCTTAAGGTAATACGCGTGTGTTGCAGTACTTTATACATTTGCTTACTTTTTATTCTGAAAGATTGAGCTTACTTGTCAAGGGTAATCTAGTTATGCACTGTGGAAGTTTCAGTTAATAATCACTTTAAGCAATGCAAACTATTCAAGTAATAAAACGAGACTTTTTTACAAGAAAAACAGGCGCTTACGTTAAGACATTTAAGAGAAAATCAATGCCGGGAGGAAGTAGCATCGAGGGAAATGAAACTAAATTTTATTAGCCGCTTCAAAGGATTTTGGAGAAAACTACATTGCTCTTGTTACTTTATTAGAACGTAATTAAATTAAGTAAACAATTTGCCCTCTGCTTCTAGCACCAGGCGACACTCGACTAGCGCCTTCTCAACAAATCGATACTCAGGTAATTATTTAATAAACAAATCTAGACTGGTAGTACCGCTAACTGGTTCAGTAGAGCTTCGCATTTGTTGCATCCAAACAATGGGGAAGCTGCATGAATTTTATATTGGATTGAAATTTATTAGGGAGTAATCTGGCGGCAATAATTACATAATATTTCTTTAAATAAAACAAAACCATGTAGCCGAAAACGACATATCATTGATCAATCGGATTTATTTGATTTTATACTTATGAGCTTCAATGTCAATGTCAATATTCCGTTTTACATGACCATAATTGCTAGTGGTGATGTGACGAACTTACGGTGTCGTTAAACGTAACTTATTTTTTTCATTCCATGTTGGAATCGGAATGAAGCGCTAAATACAATAAATAAAAAAAAGTCAATAGCATCCTCTTGCAAGAAATGTAGATAGTCCCCTTTTAATATTAATACACGATGAGTTAAACCTGAATGTACATACTTCAACTGATTTGTTTCGTGCTGCCAAAAAGACGTCTAGTAAATCTCTGTTAATAATATTTTGGGCTTAATCCAAGTGTTTTTATATTTTTCCCACGCCGATACCAATTGCTAAATCCCGCGTAAAGAATGTAAAGGAACCTACTCAGGACAAATAGGATCATAAGGATTATGCACCCTCTTGGAAACACTCATCATCTCATCAATATAAAAGAATACTTATATAAGACCCAATTCATATGTGGAGAATATCATCTGACATCTTACCGGGCTTAGGACCCTCTTCTTTTCGTTAGTGTATAATAAAAAAGGATAAAATATAAAATTTAGCACTTCATGAATTGAACTGGGTGTAAATTGAGCGATCACAGGATATTTATGTGTATTTCTTCTTCCTCTTTCGCAGCTTATAGCGATTTAAATCAATTCTACCGCCTCGGCAACTTGTAATGTAGTCAATCATGGAAATAATAACGCTATTATCCTAAAACTTGATTATGCATAATTAAAGCTGAAATTTCAAAGGTGAAAATAAAGTTTGAACACTTCTGGTACATACCGTGACCACTTCTAGGTGAAATATCGTGTAATAATATCAAGCATTAGCCTTGTTATTGGTTTATTTTTCATGTAAATAACCGCTGGTTTTAGTATTCTCAGCAGCAGGTAGTCTCATATCAGATACTCGTAAAACTGAGTACGTCTTGGTAGATAATTTATGATCCGTTTTAATATCAAGTGGTTAAGAGTGAACCTCTGTTCATAGATGTGATGTTCCATTACATAGCATTACTTAATTAGAGGAGCATGTGTGGTTTACTCTTTTGTCTCGTAAAACTTGTACAACAAGCGACCTTAATATAGAGGGTGGCTCAAATAGTGAAGACGTAATCTTGAAAGACTGAATAAGAATAAAATGTTACAGAAACTTTTCTAAATTTTGCAAGATTTCTTATCCTGCTAACACTAATCACATATATATATACAGGGATGGCCAGAAGTACGGAATAAAATTCATATCTTTAGAATAAGTTTAACTGATCTTGATTTTTTCCCATCTTTCGGTTATATAATAATTAATTTTCCTTCAACCCCTTAACCCCCAGCTACCCCTACTTTTTTCTCAAATGGAAACAAAGTATGAGGGGGCTCGTTGAAAAGCTTATAGAATACCGAATTCAGCCATACCAAATAAACAAGTTTTATGTTTTCAATAACAAGTTTTTTTTTTCATTTAGAAATTGAAACAGATAATTTACAAAAATAAACTCAATGCCGCAAATGCTGAAAGTGTTCGGCATTCACTATTTGGCATTCCAAGACGATAGTAAAAGCTGTCCACACCATTCCGAATGACTTCAGCTGGTAGATTATGCATCTCCGCCCTGATCTTGGTCTTTAAATTCTCAATATTATCCGGTCTGTCCTGGTAGATTCTTTCTTTCAAATATCTCCAAAGAAAATAATCCAGGGGCGTTAAGTCAGGGGATCTTGGCGGCTATTTAACTGTACCCCGTCTACCAATCCAACGATTTGGATCTTCGAACATCAATACCAAAATGTGGGGGAGCGCTATCTTGTTATTCTTCGGTATATCTGGATCAATGTCATAAGGAAAAATCACAACTAGAGCAGATATTAGGTGAAATGTTATGAAATCCAGGTAGCGTTCTTCAAAAAAGAATGGTCCCAAGATTTTGTTGTTGATGATCCCTGCCCATACATTAACTTTCTGTGGGTGCTGCGTATGCGATTCGCATGTCCAGTGTGGATTTTCCTGGAACCAAAAGCGATAGTTGTTAACCTGTTCACCACTCCATTTAAATAAAACGTAGCTTAATCCGAAAAAAATACGTCTCGATGAAAACCAGTATTGTCATTTCCTCACAAAATTGGAATCGCCTATCAGAATCGTCTTCCAAAAGCTCTTGGAAACGACATACCTTATAGGGGTGGTATTTCTCTTGGTTCAAAAACATTCCAATTGCAGTTCGAGAACCACCGTGACTGCGGACCAATGAAACAGTTGAAGTATGAGGATTTTGAATAAGTTCTAATGCAATGTCTAATTTCTATTCTTCATTCAAAGCAGTTTTGGGCAAAGTCTGTACCGTGTTCCTCAAATTTGTGAAATATTTTGCTAACTGTCCCTTGCGAGATTTGGTTTTCGGGATATTTCGCATTAAATAAATCGCGCACTTCAGCCGACTTCTTATTTTGTGTCCACATCCAAGCAATATCAAGATTTCGATCCGTTGCCTTTCCGACAGTACCATTGCGATTCAGCAAATAACTTGATTTTGACACAATAATAACGTTTCGAACGCCATTTTAGAAGTAAAGCGAAAAATTAACCAGAAAGCCTGGCAAGTAAGTGGCACCAAAAGAACGCAACATAAAAAAGATATCTTTTTTGCGTTATTCTGTGCAAATTCATGGAGAATAACACTGAAGATAATTAAGCAGGTGTTTTATACAACCCTAAAAACCTTGCTATTGAAAACATAAAACATGTTTATTTGGTATGGCTGGATTCGGCTTTCTATAAGCTTTTCAACGAGCCCCCTCATGCCTTATGTTTCCATTTGAAAGAAAAGTAGGGGTAGCTGGGGGTTGAAGAAAAAATAATTATTATATAACCGAAAGATGGGAAAAAATCAAGATCAGTTAAGGTATTTCGGAGTTTTAAAAAAATCACTCATTCAAATGAATTCCGTACTTCTGGCTATCCCTGTATATCAAAGCTATAGTAAGCCTATTTTTGAGACCTGTTTTGATAATTGTGTCTTACATTCCTTCAATATACTTTTGCACTGCATTGAAGTCTCATCCATAACACACACACTGCATTCAGAGTGAATTATTACTATGAATGATGAACTGGTAAACGAGGCATCGGATGGTCATTTACTTGTCAAATGTGATCCTGGCCGCCTCATCAATAGTCAAATGAAGGTAACACTGTTACGTTTCTGGTTTGCTCTGGACTAAATAGGATGCAATTCCGGATTCCGGATACCTTGTTTATATTTTCTCTTGTTTCCATCACACAATTTTACTCTAATTCCCAATTCTCCCTGCCCATATTCATTCCACGCAATTGTATATTCTAATCAGCGCTTAATCACCTCTGGATGTTGTACAAGGCGTTAGAAAAAGATTGCAAACTTTGGGACAGTACAGGAGGTTCGGATATGAAAATACAAGATGAACTCCTCCCCAGAAAATGTACCGTTTTGCGTGCTAAAATTTTTTTATTCTTAATACCAGCTATTCTTTCTTAAAAGGCAAGAGTTCTCAAAACAAGACAAGAGTTATAACATATATATGTTATAAAAATATAACAGCCCAAGTATGTATCCCATTTTGATCATAATAACATTTACGTTATTTCAGGATTAATGTTATATTTCATCATTTTAAATTTTTGTAGTATGTATCCCCCTGTAACTGATGTTCTTGCACGTTACGTAGAATTTTAACAGAGTTTCTTAAAGACAAGGAATAATTTAAGGTGATGAAATACAGGGTGTTTAAAAAAGAGTGTAAAATAATTAAGGACGTAATAATATGAACCAAAATAAGCAGAAAAGAGTCAATAAACATGGGTCCGCAAAGTAACGGTTGCGGAAATATGGAATGTTTTATGTTTTTTTAGCCCCTTTTTTATTTTGTAAAAACGTTGTATTTGACAGTTGTTCTCAGTGCACAAGTTTTCTTTCGCTATGGTTGGTCACTGTAACGCAGAATTAACAGACATGCATTTCATGTGTGTGCTAATGGGAACACCACCGAAGCGTCAGATTCCTTCACAACGCATGTTTGGAACAATTCACCAAAGATTGCGTGAGACCGGTTTCTTGAGCAAACAGTGCCATTTATCCGGAAGACCAAGGTCGGTATCCACTCCTAGAGCAGAAGAAGAAATTCTAGCACTGGTAGAGCAGAATCCAGGTACGAGTATGCGGAGAATATCAGCCGAGGTAGGAATTAGTGGTCCTCTTGTTTGGAGAATCCTTCACGAGCAACTGCTTTATCCATACCATGTGCAATGAGTACAGGCCTTAAATCCAATAAATGATCATCAAGCACGTTTGGTTTTTTTGCCGCTGGTTTCTACATCATGATGATGAAGACCCTCGTTTTCTTGCAAACATTATTTTTACTGATGAGGCCGGGTTCACAAGAAATGGAGTGTTTAATTTTCACAATACGCATATTTGGGGCGACGAAAATCCTTATGCTCTAATAGAATCTGGACATCAGGCACGTTTTTCATTAAACATTTGGATGGGTATTGTAGGTGACAGGTTTCTAGGTCCTGCAACAAATGTGGTTCCAGCATGATGGTGCTCCAGATCATTTTTCCATGGCCGCTAGACAGCATTTACACCAAACTTTTCCACATAGATGGGTAGGACGGGCCGGATCTGTTTTATGACCTCCAAGATCGCCTGATCTGAACCCCTAGATTTCTTTGTTTGGGGATATTTGAAGACATTAGTGTATGGTACTCCTGTAAATAGCCTGGAAGAGCTGCAGCTACAGATTAATCAAAAGTGTCAAGAAATCCAAACCAAGGAGGGTGTTTTCGAAAGAGTTCGAATATCGTTGAGACGAAGATGTCGTGCCTGCTTGGAAATGGACGTAGGGCACTTTGAACATCTTCTGTAACTTTGTTTATTGTTTGTTAAAAGCTTCCTCTGTCGGTTTATTCCTAATAAAATAAAATGTTTGAAAAACGAATAGTGGTCCATATCTCCGCAACCGTTACTTTGCCGACCCATGCCGACTTTTCTGCTTATTTTGGTTCATACTATTACCTCCTGAAATATTTTACACTCTTTTTTAACACCCTGTATAACAGTTAACCTTGAAATAACATAAATGTTATTATGACCAAAATGCGATACATAGTTGGGCTGAATGACATGACGCAATCTCCAATGTAAATGTATTTAGGATATCTCATTCTGAAGCATGTTGTTTTTAAAAAGGATTTCAATGCATTTGAAACAAAGTTGAGGAAGAAAGTACACCTGACCTTTTTGTATAGTGTACAGAACCGGTAAAAGTAGTAAAAGAGGCTAATGAACTATTTAGTATTCATTATTTGTCTTTATATCCTTCAGCAAGGCAGTTCGGTCTACACTCGGGTAGTATTAAATTTGTAATCCTAAAGTTGCGTGTGGGGATCTGGAGAAAATCTCGGAAAACTCCGTGAAGAGGAATTAAATCCCGAAGAGGGCAGAATAAGTGTGCCGAGCCTCGAAACAAAACATATATATTTAAATGATGTACCGCAGATAATGAATGTACTTTAGCCCTCCAGATGTCTCTTTTACGTTCCTTTGACAATCGTTAATTTAAGACATTTATTTTAATTCCACAAATAAATTGCTTCACTCTGGTAAATGATACCACGTCTTGTGGCGAATCAAAAGTTGCTGATAATTACAACGATAAGTTTTATTATTATTACTACTATTAACAGATTGCCGTTAGTATACAGGGTGATTCAGAAATTTAGGAAATCTATATTGTTCCAGTAATTTCAACCTTTACATCGCAGGGCTACTGTAGTTTCCAGTCAGGCGATTTTAAATATCCGATTATTTATCGTATTAACTTTTTTGTGATGCAAGTATTTACATTAGTTTTATATCAAAAATAGCTTACGTACAGGGTGTTTCAGGAGGAGATGTACATTTCCTTTCGATTTTTTCTGAAAAGGTCAAGGGCTCAAAAAATTCTGAAATAATTCACCGGTACTATATCGACCCTGGGTAATCCAAAACTGGACTCGGGTTCTTTCTAGCTCTCGTAGTTTTCGAGATATTAATTTTTTCTCTCCAACGGAGCCCCATACGCAAAATCGGACTACACCAGCGTGTTCAGCGCCCCAAAGTACGTACAGGGCGGTCAACTATTTTATTAATTAAAACCACGAATTCATTCTATTAATAATTAATGACAATAGCAGCAAAAACAATTGAATGTGCTGCATTAAAATAGGTGTTGTAAAATGTAATTACCCTGTATTTGATCGAGTTATCCAAACACATGAATATTTTCAGAATGCACGGCAAGAAATTGTATTCCTAAAGAGATTTTTTGACGCGTGACAAGACATTTGTGACTTGATTTTCATATTACGTTTGCGTCCCATTTATCTGCGATATTCTGCAGTTTAACTCACAATAGTCAGCAGGAATGGGGCCAACTGGGAAAAATACCGCATCTGCGACGCAGAACTTACGTCGCGCGCGATATTTGGATCTTAATTAAATCGTAAACCTCATTACTGTTTTATCCAGATCGTTTGCATCCTCTCTGAAGCGTCTAACTATGACGTATTGGATAATAATCTCTTAAATCTTTCGCAATGCGATATTCATCATCATCATTCCTGTTTTATTTGGGCATTTGCATATTCCCAGAGGAATTGCGATATATATTAAATATTTTCATTTCTCTTATTCTGGGGAACGTTTTCAGGACTGCGCAACCCTGTGGTATAACGCCGTTTCCTTTTTATTTCATCAAATTATCACTGCAGATGTTGCTTTGACACGGAAATGGATTAAATAATGCATTTTGAAACATTTCAACGAGGTCGACATTTAAATACAATTTCACGATACTAGCATTTCATAGCCGATAAAGTTACAGTTACATTTTTAACTTCGAATAATTTCCATTCCGGATAATCATCGGCGAATTTGCTAGTGGAAGATTTTAATAACATTTGAATTTTAATTTTTAATTAGATCCATTAAAACTTTGTTCGTTCTTGGGAAGTGATGTTACAGATAGTTAACGAGAAAAGTTAATATAGTTAATGAAAACATAAATCGGGCCACACCATCTGCATTATATTAACTTGCTTACAAATCATTTTTAAATTCCATCTGCATCCATTTCGAAAGACACAGATTACCCTACAAACCAACTAATCTTCCATAATGTAAACTGATAAAATGGTACTAAAAAATCAAAATTAGTTGAAAATTAGCTATCATTCGTAAGGAAAACAAAGAGCCTAGAGTGGATCCCTGCAAGTTTGCAATTCGAAAGTATAGAGAAAATTATTCAATACTATTTTAAAGGTGTAAGTTTTAAGTCATTGCAAATCATTTAAATCCTGTCTGCATCAATTTGTAGATACAGATTTTCTTTTAAATTAAGTATATTTTTTGGGAAAAGCTAAATATCGAAGGATTAGTTCAGATTCGAAAGTATGAAGAAAATTATTTAATAATTTGGACTACTTCAAGAATATGTACAAGTTTTAAGTTACGAATCATTTAAATTGTCTACTGTTGTTGTTGAGGGCCTAGAGTGGATCCTTGGGGCCCACCTGAATCTGTAGAGAGCTTCAAAAGATCAATTCCAGATTCGAAAGTATAGAGAAAATTATTAAATGCTATTTCAATGGTGTATTAGTTTTAATCATTACATATCATTTAAATCCTATCTGCATCAATTTGTACAGACATAGAATTTCCTTTAAATAAAGCATTTTTTTGGGAAAGCTAAGTATCGAAGGATTCGTTTAGAGTAGAAAGTATGAAGAAAATTATACAATAATTTGCACTACTTCAAGAATCTGTACATGTTTTCTTAAGTTACGAATTATTGAAATTATCTTAAATTTCTTTAAATTATCTGTTGTAGTAGAGGGCCTAGAGGAAATCCTTGGGGCACACCTGAATTTATAGAGGGTTTCAAAAGACCAGTTCCAAATACGAATGTATAGAGAAAATTATACAATAATTTCAAATGTGGGTAATGTACAGATATAAATAAATATTTCAGTTAAGTAATGAAATGGTACTTAAAAAAATCTAAATTGTGAAATGATAAAATGGTACTAAAAAATCAAAATTAGTTGAAAATTAGCTATCATTCGTAAGGAAAACAAAGAGCCTAGAGTGGATCCCTGCAAGTTTGCAATTCGAAAGTATAGAGAAAATTATTCAATACTATTTTAAAGGTGTAAATTTTAAGTCATTGCAAATCATTTAAATCATGTCTGCATCAATTTGTAGATACAGATTTTCTTTTAAATTAAGTATATTTTTTGGGAGAAGCTAAATATCGAAGGATTAGTTCAGATTCGAAAGTATGAAGAAAATTATTTAATAATTTGCACTACTTGAAGAATGTGTACTAGTTTTAAGTTACGAATTATTTAAATTCTCTACTGTTGTTGTTGAGGGCCTAGAGTGGATCCTTGGGACCCACCTGAATCTATAGAGAGCTTCAAAAGATCAGTTCCAGATTCGAAAGTATAGAGAAAATTATTAAATGCTATTTCAATGGTGTATTAGTTTTAATCATTACATATTTAAATCCTATCTGCATTAATTTGTACAGACATAGAATTTCCTTTAAATAAAGCATTTTTTTGGGAAAGCTAAGTATCGAAGGATTCGTTTAGAGTAGAAAGTATGAAGAAAATTATACAATAATTTGCACTACTTCAAGAATCTGTACATGTTTTTTTAAGTTACGAACTATTGAAATTATCTTAAATTTCTGTTGTAGTAGAGGGCCTAGAGGAAATCCTTGGGGCACACCTGAATTTATAGAGGGTTTCAAAAGACCAGTTCCAAATACGAATGTATAGAGAAAATTATACAATAATTTCAAATGTGGGTAATGTACAGATATAAATAAATATTTCAGAAAAGTTAAGTAATGAAATGGTACTTAAAAAAATCTAAATTGTGAAATGATAAAATGGTACTAAAAAATCAAAATTAGTTGAAAATTAGCTATCATTCGTAAGGAAAACAAAGAGCCTAGAGTGGATCCCTGTGGCATATTTGAATTTATAGAGGATTTCGAAAGATTAGTTTGCAATTCGAAAGTATAGAGAAAATTATTCAATACTATTTTAAAGGTGTAAATTTTAAGTCATTGCAAATCATTTAAATCATGTCTGCATCAATTTGTAGATACAGATTTTCCTTTAAATTAAGTATATTTTTTGGGAGAAGCTAAATATCGAAGGATTAGTTCAGATTCGAAAGTATGAAGAAAATTATTTAATAATTTGCACTACTTGAAGAATGTGTACTAGTTTTAAGTTACGAATTATTTAAATTCTCTACTGTTGTTGTTGAGGGCCTAGAGTGGATCCTTGGGACCCACCTGAATCTATAGAGAGCTTCAAAAGATCAGTTCCAGATTCGAAAGTATAGAGAAAATTATTAAATGCTATTTCAATGGTGTATTAGTTTTAATCATTACATATTTAAATCCTATCTGCATTAATTTGTACAGACATAGAATTTCCTTTAAATAAAGCATTTTTTTGGGAAAGCTAAGTATCGAAGGATTCGTTTAGAGTAGAAAGTATGAAGAAAATTATACAATAATTTGCACTACTTCAAGAATCTGTACATGTTTTTTTAAGTTACGAATTATTGAAATTATCTTAAATTTCTTTAAATTATCTGTTGTAGTAGAGGGCCTAGAGGAAATCCTTGGGGCACACCTGAATTTATAGAGGGTTTCAAAAGACCAGCTCCAAATACGAATGTATAGAGAAAATTATACAATAATTTCAAATGTGGGTAATGTACAGATATAAATAAATATTTCAGAAAAGTTAAGTAATGAAATTGTACTTAAAAAAATCTAAATTGTGAAATGATAACAGTTGTTAATAAAAATTATGAAAAGCTGAGGGAGAAGAGTTTTGAAGGTTCAGATACAATGTTTAAGTTACTTATTATTTAAATTCTCTGCTGTTGTTGAGGTCCTAGAGTGGATCCCTGGGGCACATCTGAATTTATAGAGGTTTTCAAAAGACTAGTTTCAGGTTTGAAAGTGTAGAGAAAAATATTCAATAACTTGTACTATTTAAAGAGTGTGGACAAGGGTTTCAGTTCTCAATTCGGAAGTATAGAGAATTGTTATTTGAAAAGTGTTTATTACATCGTGTCATTTCACAGAACGGATAAATGGTTCGGTATTTTTGTAAAGCAGTTTTGTTTACGCTATAGCAGCATTAGAATAGCTAACAAGTTTAAAGTTTATATTATCCTACTTATGTTCGTAACACTGCATCGGCACTGCATTCTTATTGTTTCCATAATGACACGTAAACACTAGTAAATATTCATAGATCTTCCGCTGTGGCCAGAGCATAATGGAACAAAGCCAATTGTCAAGAGTCACATAACGTACGTGTAATGATATTGGAGTATTTACGCAGCTCTTTTGAATAGGACTCTTCACTATTCACCAGACATAGTTTTCTGCAGCTATTAAAATTCGTTTACACCATGCATCAAAAAATAATTCCTAAATATAACTTTCACCATTAATTTTGTTGCTATCGTAAATGAAACATATGTAGATTGAGTATTGAAATAAACCCTATTATCTCCAGAACAGAGAATATAAAATGTACAGAATTTAAAGCCATTTAAATGTTCAAATAAAAACAGTAATTTGGATCTTGTGTGTTATGTTACCCTCTAATTTATGTATCTAAGAATAGGCCTAATGTCTTCACAGTACAATAAACTTATTAGATTATCGCTATTGTGCTGTTCAAGTACAATTATGTGTGCTAAAAATAACGTGCCTCTTGCGGTTCTCTTTTATTGTGTGTGCCATATTACATTCTTTCTGTCTAGGAAAATTAATAAATATCGATAGCCAAGAATGCCGCATTCGAAAGAAGATTAAATTTACATGACTAGATGTTGCGTATGTGTGTAGAAGCGTCTCATTTTACACCGTCGTATATTTGTGAAAACCACAGACGAACAAACATGGGAACTAACATCAGCATGTTTAGCAGTATGTCAACTAAGTGGTCGAATACCCTTTTGCGTTCGCACCTTCCTGACATTGACTGGTGTACATATAGGGGGTGGTTAGCACCTCATCTCGACGATCAAGTAGGATATTATCATTAATACCCGCTTTAATCGTATATGTAAAAGCACCTCTGTGTTGAAATTTATTCTGAATACACTCTAATGTCTCCATAGCGAGTTTTTACCGGGAGTAGAACAAAGCGACAGAAAGATTGATTACAAACTCTACTATATAAAAATATATAGAAAAACGCCCTGCCATTAAGGTGTTCCACAGTTTTTCATTATTATGAACGCCACGGCAAGTCTGCACATTTTAATACTATAATGTAATGGATGATTCGTCACATTTTAAACGCGATAAGAAAAGAACTAAATTAAAGTAATTTAATGTTTCGGTAGTATAACTAACGCCATTATTAAGTTATATCAAACAAAAGTGCTAATTTTCTATTATAGGTTTATAACAATCAATCTCATTTTGTTAGAATTCATCTCAGTTTACAAAAATCACTACTATAATTGTTACTAGATATAAAATTTTACCGCTAAATGACTATATTTATATCTCACTGACACTACGTTGCTGCGATGTATGTAATTTTACTTGTCCCTTATATTAAAAAATGTATGATAAGTTTTTGTGAAATTCGAATTTGTAATTTCGTTGTAATTTCACATCTGCAATTCTACCAAGTACCCAGTTTGACCAAAATGTGTATTTACTTGTTCTACAATTATATCGCTAGATATATTACTACATATATTACATTATACAAAATTTTATTTAAATTAGAAAATGTGTGATATCTTTGAGACGATTGAATGTAATTTTACACTTGGAATTCTACCAGGTACCAATTACTAATTGACTAATATATATATATATATATATATATATATATATATATATATATACAAAGGATGGAACGATTACTACTATAATTTGTACTAGTTATATATATATATATATATATATATATATATATATATATATATATATATATACAAAGGATGGAACGATTACTACTATAATTTGTACTAGTTCTACAATCATTTCGCTACATTTCTATGTTTATATCTCACTGACAGTAGATCGTTGAGATGTATGTAATTTTACAATATATTGCTACATATATAACAGTATATAAAATGTTATTTATAAATATATATGCATTAATTACATATACAATTACTTTTAAATCGCTAACGCTACTAGTTATTGTGTAAATTCAATGTAATTTGCTTGTAATTCAACACTTGTGATATATTAGGCCACATTTAACAAATGTGGTGCAGTGCGGCGTGGCCAACCACCGATATAAACTGAAATAAATACCTTACAAGTTAAAGAGCTTTCAATTCTACGGTATCAGTACTAAAGAAATGCCACGTTATTGATTGCTCTTTCTAGCCCTTATCTTTATAGCTGCCCAATCTAAATGGATGTTGTCGTCCAAAACCTGAACTAATTTCGTGTGATGTTTCGGTGACGAGGCAACCCCTTTTCAACCCCTAGGCCATATTTCTTCCGCAATAATATACTGCGACGACGTTACACCACCCTGGAGCATGTTTCGATAATGCGATTATAGATTCTGAATACGATATTAACTAGGCAGTTTCGGTAACCGTTCCAAAAGTCGATCTGATTAAAATACGAGGCCTTAGTTTTGTTTGGCGATAATTAGGGGGTGTAGTCGGCCTTGGCGGTGGTCTCTTACTTGAATTCTGGCCGGGCATCAAATGGAAAACAGCCGACGTAGCATACGCCGATACTTCGTTGCCTTCCAATGTTTACGGTCAGATGCCAATGTGATCGGAAGCGGCCCAGCCTCAGGAGATTCCTCTTAGTTAAGCGGCCTCCAACATTAGTCGACCGGATGATTCTTTTATATATAAAATTGAATCGATTCATATTATACATGACTACCCTTCGTACACGCTATCTTACGTAAATTATACAGAAGGAACAACCCAGTTTCTAGCAATATTAGAGTATCACAGAATTATTCCTCCTTTATATATCCCTCTGTATATAAAGTGAATCGATTAAACCTAGTGGATTTTCTTAATGTGGTAAAAAAGTACATGTACTTAGGGAACAAAAATGACAATAAAAAATTGGAGACCATGAACCTTTACTTTATTCCCATTGTTTTTACAAATCTGGTCAGTTTGGCAGTGTATTCAGGCAAGTGTTCCTTTGAATTTTTGTACATTATAATGTCAGGACGTGAAATATCTGCGATTACTCGAATATGATGCCAGGACATTCTAATCATCAAATATCGAACATGTTGGGCATTCCTAGATCATCTGTTGTACGAATACTACACAGATATGAAGAATTTGATACAGTGGACCACGTGGTGGACGTCCTTGAGTATCTAATGGAAGGGATGATCGGTATTTGATGCAATATGCCCGTAGACACCGCGCATCTTCAGCTTCAGCTCTCAGGGCCCACTTTCAAGGTATGTTTCGCCGTGTTATATCGACACATCCACACATATTCCAAGATGACTCCACAACGTACGTGTTAGAAGACCTTTACGGGTCCCCACTCTACTTCCAAGGCATCGTGCTGCCCGTATCCAGTGGGCGCCAGAGCATAGGGGTTGGCTTTTACGCCAGTGGCGGTGGGTCTTATTTACAGACGAAACCAGAATTGGGCTGGTTACTGATGACAATCGACAAAGAGTCTGGAGAGAACCAGGTCATCAACAGCGACTTCATTTTTCCCGTGAAGTTGCTCCGTATGAAGGGGGTACCGTAATGTTTTGGGATGGAATAATGTTCAACCGCCGCACCCCATTAATTCGCATACCACAGAATATAACCAGTTAAATTTATATCGAATAAGTTATTACGGCCATTATCTACCCCCTACGTAATGAATTAGGTGAAAATTTTGTGTTTATGGACGACAACGCTCGACCACATCGCGAAAGAAGGGTTCAAGAGACACTCGAAGCAGGACATATCTATAGATTAGATTGGTCAGCCAACTCTCCTAACATGAGTCCTATTGAAAACATGTAGGATGTCGTTGCTAGAGCCATTCATAATCATATTCCTCCACCTCAGACTGCAGATGAGTTAGTCGTGGCGGCAGAAGAGGAATTGAATAATATTCCGCAAGAGATCGTTAACCGCTTGATTATCAAGACTTTTGACGTTGTGTGTATATAGAATTCAGTCATAATGTCATTAATTTTAACCATGCATTCGGAAGGGCTAAAAAAGAAGTTGTGAATGAACCGAGACCGCCAGCGGATAGTAACAGTATAAAACGGAGTTTAAATGATGATTTGAAAAGATTTTCTTTCGGCGTAAATATGTATTTAAAAAAATTTTTACTCGCGCATTCGTATTATACTTATTTTCCCTATTTCTCCTTAAAATTAACATTATACTGAATCACTCTGTAAATATATATACTTGCTTCAAGATATTCGCACGGGGTGACAGGATTTATAAGCCGGTATGATCTAGAAAGCTTACATTATATGAATAATAATTAAAGTGCTGGCATTTTTGACGAAGGCATGACAGTTTTGGTCAGGTGCTGAACAGCAACAAGGTAATTTTTTAATTAAATCTTCCATACGCAATATCTAAATTGGAGTCCCTGTTTGTTGGCTCGGCGACATTTGTTTAAAATTACCATATAGCAACACGAAACACCTCGAGAGTATAATTAATGTTTGGATAAATTGCCACAATAGATACGTTCTGGAAATAACGTTATTTACACAAATTTAACGATTCTTTGAGTTGTATAACAATAATAAGTCGCCCCTTCTTCCACACTCGGACTTTTAGTATAAATGTCGACAGTCGACATAATAAATAACACAACTGCGATATTTGCATGTAAATGTGTCCAAATAATGTACGTATGGGTTTCAAATAAGCGACACTAAAAAAATGGGTTGTGGCTGTTCTTCGACGCAAAGTGGAACAGGTAGATCAATTTTACGGACCCACACTAGGAATGATAAAGACGAAAGAGCTTGACCTAGAAGTTACATTAATAAATTATCTTATGAGAAACGAGTCGGGAAACATATGTTGTTCGAAAACGAATACCGACGTTATATTTAAGCTCACGATCCTTTTTATCTGCATTTCTTTCCGTTAAGAGTTTCCACACTTGAATTGCGTTAAAATACTTGCGAACACACAAAAGCAGGTATTTCTGTAGCAAAAAAGAAGAGTTTTTAGCTTTCCCGTTCTTGTTGCTTTATCCAATTTTATTTGAATTCAACCGGCATAACAAACATTTTTTGCCACTTCTTTCGCCGACGAAAATAAGGTTGGAATCTTTAAAATTAATTATTATTGCTCGCCAAGTAATGTAATTTATGTAGCAAACATATGCAGGACGATTCAGTCGTAATGTAATTAATTTTATTCACAATGCCTAATAAAGACAGAAAAACGAACAACGCAGTACCACGGCGATCTTGGTATGCAACAAATTTTCTTATTACGAAGCCCCATATAGCGTTCGAGCGTTAAAGCAAAACAGTGTTACTACATCAGGTTCACATACCCAATAATAACAGCAAAACGACTTGATTGTGAAGCTATTTTAAATTCAGTTGAGCAGCAGGCTACTATTTCGACAAGATTTCCCAAAGCATGGTCTGGAGAATTTAATATAGCATTTTCCTTATTTATGCTCTTAATTGAGTCGGTCAGTGGTCGCGCGGTTTAAGGCGTCAGTACTTGAATCGAGGTGATTAGATCGGAGTTGGTTCGAGCCCAGCTGCCGGTAGACCGTATATAAGCTGTATTCGTGAAGAGGATTGGCACCCTCTCTGCGGGTATGGTAGGGTGGAATAATGTTAGTTTGGGTCAATGTGAGATATTGATACCGGTTGATATTTGACTACCCCCCTAATTAATGAGGTTTTCCAGGTTTCCCTCATTCCTGCACTGAATAGTGGTTAGGGCCTACCAACGTAAGTCGTTCCTGGGCGCAAATGCGGCCTGCTTAATAATAATATGCCGCCCCCTCTCCCGCACAAGTCTCCGACTTCTGGGCTAATCCCTGTGATTAGAATGAGGGGCATAGATATTATTATTATTATTAATTGTTCTGATACTTATAAATGAGTATTAGTGAACAGTCCCTCCTCCGCACAACTTTCGTAGTGAAAACTAGACATTTTATTAAAATGTGTTGTGAGAAATTGACAGTTTTTACAGTTAATATTTTGCAATAATTAAATTGGCAGGCAGAGGGACGACAATTTCGTTTGAGGGTTTCGTGGCCGTATCTCTTGGTTATCCTCTAGAGGGGCGGATTTTCCGCAGGATCTTGTGGATTTAATGACAATCAGCGAAGGCAATTTTTCGGAAATTGGCAACTTCTGCCGGGGCCCATACAATTCGTGCAGGCCAGGAATATATTTTACTTAATATGCAATAAGACATTTTCTTATCAAACCGAAGGATTGAAAAGTAAGAAAAAGGCCATAAGGGAAATAACCATCACTGAATTTATAAACGGCCAGTTCGGCAAGCGGTCTACACGGAATTCCCCAGGTCAATCCCTTATAACCCTTACTCGTAATCTCCACATACTATCTCGATATTGAATAGAAAAATGCCTCATACGAGGAATGCACGTACTGCGCTCTGGATATTATGCAAATTTTATTGATTATCGACTTTGTCGCAAGCTGTTTGTGGCACTTATTTGTCAGTCGTATGACAACACCCTTAAATTAAAGTCAGTCTAATGCAATACACTTGAATTTAGTCACCCCACAGGGCGTTCTATTTGAGCTTAACCACAGATAATACCCTAAAAAAACATTTTTTACCAAATTAAGGTTTTTGTATAACGTGTTATGAATTTAACTTTACTTACTTATTTATATTAAAAAAGAAGGAGGAGAAGGAGGATGAAGATGAATACTTTTTTTGTAAATTTGCTGTAAATTAATACATATATTTTTTAAATAACCATTGTATTTTTACAATGCAAAAATACTGAATATTTGTAAATTGGCAATAAAAACATGAAATTACAATAGGAAATGTGAATTTACGAAACATATGTAAAAGTAAACGAATAGACGTTGGAGTTATTATTAAAGAAAAAAGATATTGTAGAAGTACAAAAAAAGCACACCAAAAATTTACAAAGGAGGAGGAGGAGGAGGAGGAGGAGGCGGATGAGGATGACTATTTTTTTGTAAATTATTAATAAAGTAATACATATTTTTGTAAATAACCATTGTATTTTTACAATGTCAATGTAAAAATACTGAATATTTGTAAATTGTCAATAAAACCATGAAATTACAATAGGAAATGTAATTTATGTGTGCATTTATGTAACATATATAAAAGTGAATGAAGAAGAATTTAGTTATTATTAAAAGTTTAGGGGATTCAAGGCTAAAAAACACCCACACCTACGTCACTGTTTAGTAGATAAAAAATAAAATTAAATAATTTTTTAGAAGTTGAAAATAGAGCGTCATAGAGATTTTCTTAATATCATTCTTAACACCCTGTATATTTGTTATAGAATGAAGTCTGGCCTATTTATGCGTTTCTAGGTTTGTTTTTTTAAATTGAATCAGATATCTAACTAAAAGAATTAACATACAAATTAAAGTTGTTAAAAAAATAATAAATTTTGAAACGACAGTGTCAAATGTGTTGACAATTTGTCTAGATCAATATAAAAATGAACAACAGATTGATATAGTGCAAAAAACACCCTTCCTTTGACTACTTCTTTGTTTAAAATTCCAAAGTTAAAGACCTTGGGTACGGTTCTATTTTGCATAAGAGCCGATAACTTATCATACACACCATTTTTCAAGCATTCTTCGCATAGACATTTCTATTAGCTCAGTCTATCAGATCAATTAGAGAGTAAGGTGACTGGTGAACTATTGTCGGATGCTTCCATTTCGCATTTGAATTACGATTCCCTAGTAATCTATCAAGCGTTTGCATTTGCAACACTAACTAGCTTGTAAATAATATCTGCTACTAATTAGTAATCAACGTCTCAATCAAATAAACAAGTTTACACACAGATAATATGGAGGGTTTTGGTATTCAAACCAGTTCGAATTCCTTTTAGTGAGTTTTACATTTATTTTAGCTGAAACCGATTTAGGTATCGCCTGTCTGAGGGAGATATCCAAGCTAATCCCTGAGAATTATTTAGGCTTTATCAAGAAATATAGTCAGCTGAAGGATTGCTCTTATAAATATAACGCGGAAAATATGAGTCAATTTTATACTTGCATTTAAACTCAAAACAAGTAGTTAACTAATTATGGAACATTTATAGGAATGTGAGGACTCTTTGTATGGAGTTTAAAATGTTTCAAAGATAGAAAGAGCTTTGAACAATATTTACAATTCGCCAATGCGACGATGTTACCTATGCAAAATGCATATCAATACTATCAATTTGCTCGTTCCATCGCATGAAAGAAATGTATGACAAACATTTCCGCACTGAAATTTTAAGTTACCTACTGCAAAAGCTGGTAAGGAATCCTTAGGGGAAACGGTGGTTCAGAAGCGTGAGCACAACAAAGCCTTCGGCACAAACAGGACTTGAACTTCTAAATTTGGTAAACTTTTCTCTTTCCTTTATTTAAATTCTCTCGCTCCTTTTAGGGGCCCTCCGAAGAGGTTCCCGGCGTCATAGCTGAAGGCGAAACTGTTTCCGTTATTGGCTTGGCATTGCATAATGATTATTATCTTCCACGCCACTTGCCTACTTATTAAAAATAATTGATCTCTTCGTTCGGCGTTTTTACGCATAGTAAGGGAATTTCTGTAGCAAATTGTGCCAAAACTATATTAGTTAGACCTTTTGAGGAGTTGTCCCCTTGCACTGATAAAAATTCCCATGTTCTTTTAAGCTTACTTACAAAATATTTACTGGTAATTTTTATTTACATTATACCGGCGTCTTGAAAAATAGAATAAATATCGTAAAAAAATTGTACAATGAAGGATGAAGAGGAGAAGAAGGAGGAAGAAGATGAGGAGGCTGAGATGAGAAGTTATTATCAAATAAAAAAGATATTGTTGAAGTACAAAAAAAGTGACAACGAAAATTTACAAAGGAGAAGCACTGGTTTTAGTTCTAAAAAGTTATTCACGTCAAAGTATTAACCTTTTATTACGATCACTACATACCAAATTTGAAGGAAAAATATTTATTTGTTTAGTAGATAAAAAATAAAACTAAATAATTTTTTAGAAGTCGAAATAGAGTGCTATAGAAAAAGATGTTATAGGACTAGAACTATAATTTTTTCAGGTTATGTGAATTTGGCACTAGACTTTTAAAAATTCAATTTTTTCTTTGTGATCTTATAGATTGTCGTTTGTAGTAACATTTTTTTCGTTTGTAGCAATTTCAAAAGCGTTATATGACCTTAAAAATACTCGTTATCAAACTTTTACATCACTAAAATTTGAGGGTTGTTTCTCATAGAGTTTGTAGTGAAAAAAAAACGTAATGCTTCAGTATAGTATAAAAAAACTGTTACAAATAATTTTTAACAGCGACATCGGTGTTAGCCTTTTAATTATGGGTGTTAATTAATTAAATTACGTAATAAATTATGATGTGGAGTATATTTTGTATATAAATCTATTGGGTATAATTAACTCCTAGGTTAATTAATCATTTACCAAGCGTAGGTAAAAGCTCTCTCTAGGGAGCTCATTCAAAGGATTTGCTAAAGAAATTGAATCTATTCTCGTTTGACTTTTTGTCGAATAATTAAGAGTCGAAACATCGGTTAACTTAAAATTAGCGATCTAGATTTAAGGCCAGTTATAAGTATAATTATTAATTGGATGTGTATTTTAGAATTACTTTGATTTATTTTGTTTGTATATTTCTATTATCTCAAACATAATTACATGGGAATTGCAAATTATTTTAATGTGCAGGTACGTTGATAAACATAAGTAAAATGATTCACACATGATAAAAGCCATTAAGGTAAAAGTATAATTAAAATTGTTTTAAATATTAATTGTTAAATGCCTGGCCATTTGCATAATAATATTTGTGAATATGTAAGTAAGATAATAAAACAATTAGTAAAAAGAAATAACTTACGTTTTATATACAGCATAATTTTTCAAATCCTCAAACTGCAAATCCATACAACAGTGTTGTTAAGTTCTGAAAAAAAATAAAATACTGTATTAAATAATCTGACGAACAAATAATAAATCATTAAGATGCGGTTTTCGATATGCAATTTATTATACCAACACATGTTACGCCTTTTGGTTATTTATAGTATAAAAACAATTTATAGTAGATTTTCGAACGAATTTACTGTATATGCTACTATTATGAAAATATAACAAATCAATGACATTTAGATTTATGTTTATATTTATGGTGTACATTCAGAGTCAGGGATTTTTAATATAAATAATGAATATGCATCCTTGTTAACGGACACGTTACAATGCCGTTGTCCCTTTTAAAAACAATATACAGGACGATTATTAACCTATACGCATAATCTTGAGTAATTATAGCTGAGGGCAAATAGGGAAAAAGAATGTAGTAAAATATTTTTAGTTTCGGAAGTCAGGTGAAATTTTTTGTTCATAAAAAGTAAGCAGTAAACAAGCCACGACGATATGTGTGGTATTTGTAGCAGTACTGTGTATCAGTTATTTAGAATTTTTGCGTAATAATTTATCTGTACTCCTCGAAGAAGTTAATCTAATCTATTTTTGAGGTGACATAAAAACTATGATGTGTTTACCGAATAAATTGGTATCTCCTTAACTGAAAAACATTGTTTTCAATATTCGTCCTCAGGTTAAGAATCGCCCGGTATAGGCTATGTTTATACTTCTCGCAAAATGAGTTCTCATGAATCAAAATAATTTATACCTTAATTATATTTTTAATACCAAAGCAACGCGTTCTGTCGGAATGTATGAAGGCATAAAACACTATTTTTCTCATTTTCATTTGACCAGTTCTACGTTGGCTAGTAACATGTGTATCACGAATTTCATAACTGCTATAATAATAGAAGACAGCTCTGGAAAATGGTTCTATTAAATCTCTATTTTTGTTAAAGACCTCCACAAATAGAAAATTGGAGCTTGTTGGTACATAATTCGTTCACCTTTCTTTCGCAAGGTGCAAGTATTTAATGTTTAATTACATTTAACAATACATTCAAATGAACTGGTAGTTATTAGTGGCTTACAAATTGGCTTCTCGCCCTCCATAAAAAAAAAATTCTAGGCCAACAATTTTTTAACGGACGTTGATTATACGCCTTATCAGGTTTTACAGTGGACCAGTTTCCAGTGCCGTGCAGAAGTGTATTTTTAAATCATTTTAGAAAAACAAATTTTTAGATAAGTTCTGAAACACCTTGTATACAGGGTTAACTATGACTAAGTACAAAACTTTAACCACGTGCTCAGGGAGGTCTAAAAGACAATAAAAAAATTATTTCGGAATTCTAGATCGATGTTTAAAAATGGGGCAAAACCCCCTTTTCCTACGGTAAGTCGGCGCCTATGAAAATCAATCATCGTCCGAGATGGCTAGATACGTCAACTACCATGCGATCGTTTTTTGCAGCATTGACAAGTGCAGAAACGACGAAAATAAACATTTTTATTAATAATATTTCAGTACCTGATAGTAACAGTTAATCCGGTTAGCTGCAGTATTTGTGTTCGTTCTTCGTTCTTTCGTTGCACACTGTCAAAATTACAATTTCACTCCTTGAGAATTCGTCATAATTATCCACTAACATATCCAACATAAAACACTTTATTTAATTACTATAAACCGTTTAATTAGTCACTTCAGAAATAACATAACCTAGAATACTGCATTGCTAGTTGCATACTCTCCAAACCTTAAAGAACATGCGAAGTTAGTTATTTCTAAGGGTCTAAGAAACATTTTTACAGAACACTGTAAACATATTGGGACGTTATAGTTTAAAATATTACTAATTATTTTATGCAAACATCGTCGATTACTGTTAATATTGTTGCTATTATTAGTATTAACAGAATTTAATTCCACAATAACACAAGAAGTTTAAAAATTTATCGCCGTGAAGTGCACCTTGTATTAGTGGCCTACAGATGTCGTCTGTAGATAATTTTTCAGTGAGCACTTGTTTTTCGCAACTTTAATTTTTCGCGTATTTTTTGTGTATTCAGAAATATGTATGCCTAGATGACAGATAAGGTGCTGATTTATGGTAGTGTGACAAGTGCATTATCGTGTGGCAGCGTAATACCAAAGACGTTTCCCGAGTACACAAAATATTATGCTGAATACTTTTTTCCCGACGTAAGTAATCGACCTGGACATGACCGCCAAGCCAAGTAAGGTACCTCGCTTTACACAAAAAGAACGGTCGAGGAAAGGAGAGGTCCACAGCAAGTACAACAATCTTTGCAGGTTTTAATTTAAACAAGTAAGAAAACAGAATATGATACAATATTCTTAAAATCCCTTCAAATATCAATCCTGGAAATAAATATTAGTAAGGTAGGTGCTGCCTCTCTGCTACCATACCGTATTTTTCATTAAATAATAATCTATATTTTGTAGATTTTTTTTCTTTCAAAGCGGCTTAAACTGATACATGTATAAATGCGATAACCTGTCACTACGTTTGACATCTTTGACATTGGCAGAAGGTCAGTGACGGCGATAAATAAGGATTTAATATAGTTCTGAAAACAATTTTTTTTCGTTTTATAAATAAGTTTGGAATTTTTTTGAAGGGTGATTCTGTTAATTCTTATTTTTTCCTATCCCTTCTTTAAATATTTATAGTAAGTCATAGTTAACCCTGTATATCTATGATCAAAATCTGCGAATAAAGAATCACCCATGAAATGGTACACCCTGTATATATGTTCTGCAGCATTACAACGCTCATTATCAGCGATGCATATATATCATAAGCCATTATGTAAACACGTAGAGAAACTGCACGTTAATAAAGCACTATTTGTTGATTTCGAAATTTACATGCAAGCACAATTTGAAATAGCTGAACAATACCTGAGCATTTGCATGGCTGACACTCATCGATCAGCAAATTGTAACGTGGTTCATATATTTTGTCCTTTATCTGAGTTTTTTGTTCGAAAACGTATGATGTCTCGCATTTCCCACAAAAAGTGGTTAGTTTGCGTTGACACAACAAAAAAAGCCTTATTCGTTTTATGTTAATACTCATAAATAATTACAAAGCCTGTCAAAACATAATTTATATTGAAATTAATATTATTATCATTCAATTAATTGAAATAATTTCCTTTGTTTTCTATTAATTGATATATTTAAAACTAAAGTAATTCAATATCAAAGCGTTGCTATACACATTTATATAGACACGACTACAATTCCCGGGAACTGTGCAAATTGTTGATAACATTCAGTAAAAAAACCATTAAAATAACTGCACTAGTTCCTATTAATCAGGCTAGCGAGCAAGTTGTTAACTGCCTTTAATTGGATAGATGCACGCTTCAAGAAGCTAATATTCTTGTTTACACGTCCAAATTTTGTTTAAGGCAGAGCGTAACCGTTTCCCACTTGAACACCCTCCATATCCAGACTTTTACTGGGTAGGAGCTTACATAAAGCGATAAAAAAATGTAAATGTAATGTAATACTGCGCGAAATAAATATCGTCGCAACATTTTAAACGCTATAGTCGTCTGATGAAGCGAAAAACCTGGAATTCTTGCTTGTGACGGTGATTTCGAAACAGGGGCCTTAATGTGTTGATGTCGAAATCTATCATGAATGAGTTGTGACGTTTTAAAGGGCGGAGCTTTATTGCAAGCCCCACCCATACGTCTCACGTAACAAATTAAATTTACAGTAAATTTATTCGAAACTTGCGAACCATTTTTCTGTTATTTCCTTCTTAAGTAAATGTTAAAAATCCAGTGGAGTATTCCGTGGCCAAAAATAAAGTTTTTTTGATATAAAAATGTGGGGCTACAGCGCGATTTAAAAAAATCAGATTTTAGTTGCTAAACTGTTTGAAATAATTTAACCAAATTCGGTGTGAATATTTAGTAGGTGGTGTAGGTGTCATCGATCATTATTTGCCAAATAAAATATATTACCCTGTAATATTACATATAAACTAGGTCATCATATGGGCCATCGTATTATCTTCACTTTTTGTTTTTTCTACACTTGTTTGCATTCCAAACCGATTAACAACAAACTTAATTTATTTGATTAAATTACTTACATATATATCTTAGGGAGGACATGCAAAGCAATAATAATAAGAAGCCGTCATCTTATTTAATCAAATAAATCAATTTTGTTGTTTCGAATACAAAAAAGTGTAGAGAAATAAAAAGTGAAGATAATACAATGGCGCATATGATGACCTATTATATTTGTAATATTATACATAGTGATATATCTTTTTTGGCAAATAATGCCACTGGTAAGTTTCTATTTTAGAAAATATTTTAAAATTTATTTAATAGAATTTGTCATCAAAATTTCAACGCAAGATCATAGCTAATTATTATACAGGGCGTTTTTAAATGAAGTAGCAAAAATGAGTTAAATCGATTTATTTTCACCTGTGGTGTGAAAGTTAAAATTTTATTTTCGATATTTGTAGATAGCTTCTTAAAAAATCCAAATATTTACATAAAATTTGTAAATCAGGGGTTTTTGCGAGCGAGAAATTCTAATTTGTTTCTAATGTTGACGTCACTACTAGAGGGCGCCACTTGTGGTACATCATGTTTCTTGTAAATGGCAGAACTTTTTTGCAGCTTAGTGCATCCATCTGACTATTGAAATAATCGATACTCCTACCTGTTACATCTAAAAAAAGGTATACCTTGTTGAAGTCGTTAGGAGTACCAGTTTTCGAAATAATCCTATTTGAAATATACAGTGCACCGATTGAAAACTGTTATCGTTTCAGGTAAAGTGCCTTTTCCACTGAAAATATAGCAAAATGTTACTTTGTTCGGCCTACTTTTCACTTGAAGTGAAAGATACAAACAAGCCGTTCCACGGCCTACCTCTTCGTGGCTTTAATGGATGGCTATGGGTTCAGTCGCTGCACGCCGTTGGTAGCAGCACATGAGATTGCAATGCTGCGGATAAACGATTAAGCCATAATACCTTCAGTAATAGACGCAAAAATTCATTCTATTCTATAATCAAGTTTTAGTCCCGTTTGGTTTTGATTCTAGAATAAGGTTGCCACCTTTTCATATAGGGAGGGGCATAAAGGGTTTTAAATTGCTGTTAATGTTGGTTGTTACTTGGCTTTATTTTGTCTATTACATTTAAACATTATTTTTGCATGTTGTCACTTTTTATTGTAATAGTTATATTTTATTACGTACTTTACTAATTTCACTAAGTAAAGATATTTCTAGAAAAGTAACGACGGAAGGACACAGAGGTTGAAGTAAGGACTGTTCTTTCGAAGTAAGGATTGTTCTTCCGAAGTAAGAACAGGTGGCAACCCTAATCTAGAAGTTTATTTTTTATTTTTTTTTATGATTGAGCTGTTATCAATATACAAAGTGTAACAGAAAAGCAGGTCATCCTGCTAACTGCGTATTATTGGCGGTAAAATATGACGATTTAACCCTACTTACCTATATACAAAAATGCCGGTCTTAAAAGTTATAGGAGATGTTAATTTTTGCATTTTTTGTTCAGAACGGTAAATTATGGAGACGTGCAAAATTTCAAAAAGATCGGCCTGCCTTGATAAAATCTTTGTGCTTTTTTGAAAAATGGTTTCATCAAACCTCGCAACTTTTTCAAGTAACATTTTGCTATATTTTCAGCAGAAAAGGCACTTTACCAAAACAGTTTTTATTCGGTGCACTAAACATTTCAAATAGATTTATTTTAAAAATGGTTACGCCTACCGACTTCAAATAAAACAGGTAGGAACATCGATTGTTTCGATAGTCAGATGAATACACTAAGTTGCAAAAAAGTTCCGCTATTTAAAAGAAGCACGATGTGCCACAAGTGGCGCCCTCTACTAGTGACGTCAAAATTAGAAACAAATTTGAATTTCTCGCCCGCAAAAACACCCGATTTACAAATTTTATGTAAATATTTGGATTCCTTAAGAAGTTATTTACAAATATCGAAAGTGAAATTTTAACATTGACACCCTGTATCTTTTTTATTATGCGGCTTGGGATATAGGTATGTTAGGTTAAATTGACTTATTTTCGCCGAAGGAATCTGTGGTCTCATTTTTGCTACTTCATTTAAAAACACCCTGTATAAGCCTAGTTAGTCATTCTGTTGAAGAATAAAGGAGTAAAATAGTTAACAACTTATTCAGGTACAGTGAAACCACCCTTAAAGAGAATAAATCACAATTTGAATAACCAGTTTTTAATTCGGCCCAGTTCTGATACGGTATAATTAATATGTAGCAGGGTCTAGCTATAATCCAATTTTCTTTCAGTATTCAGCTCGTGCACCAGAAAACCCTAACACACTGGAACTCATCATCGCTTCTTTGTTATTTTCCAACCCGCCTCCCCACAGCTCTGACCTCAATTATTGCCGCGTAGCGGAATTGCGAATTTCAGAACCTCAAATATGTTACTCAAAAAAACTAGATAAACCAAGCACCAAACGCGATGCCGACTTCAAACCGTTTCGACCTTCACCCCGAGTAGTAACGAGACCACTAGAACGTTCCCTGTTTCGAAAACCTACTCCAGGTTTATTGGATCCCGGGTAATCTACTCGGAAAACTAAGAACAACATAGCGAAATGAAAAAAAATATATCTTAAATTAAACTGCCATTTTTTAAATCGTTTCTCCGTACTTGAACCCGTGGGAAACTCATAACGTTTGCCGCAGGATCGAGGAAATACAATGGGAACGAATAAATGAAAAAATAACGAATCGGAATTTTTTCTGATGATTTCCTTTTATACAACACAAGACCTGCGACGAAATCTACAACATACAATCAAGTTTGCCGAACATATTTATGACCACACAGACGCTTCCTCTCAGACTACATATTCCACAGTGATTTCCAATTACCGAACAATATTTCCCCGTATTTAATGCGGATGTTTCATTGCGAGAACAAAGACTGGAAGAGATTTCAAAAAGCGCGTAAAAGTGCATATATGGATGAAGTGCCTAGATTCTTTTATGGTTATTCACATACGGATGCTCGCGCTAAGCAAGTAAAGTGCACTGTACTGCGCTATAGCATGTATAACAACTCATCGGATATGGACATGTGTTGTTTGTTGTTGTAAAAACCGGAAAACATTTGAAAGAGCAATAAGCAATTTACTGCGAAATGGACCATCAAAATAAACTGCACGTCAGTGGCAATACGATTTTTTATTCGCTGGATTTATGTCGCGGCACTGAAATCTGCATGAGCTCCATTCTACACCATCTTTATATCTATACATATCTGATTCAGAACTTACCTACAAAAATTTGGGAATAGATCATGAAAAGTGGTCAAGAATGGTAAAAAAATTTTTTGTAAAATCATTATAGTTTCCCAAAAGTTATAGCCCATATCAAAGTTTTATAATATATGTATATACAGGGTGTTCCAGAACGATGGTCAAATATTTTACCAGTATATTCCACAAGTCATTTCCGGGGAAGATCTTCATATGAAATTTTTCTATTTGGATCCTTCCTGTTGAGATATTCGAGTATCAAAATGGCGGAAAATGTTTTTTTTTATTTTTCCTTAAAAACGGTTACACTTAGAAATTTTAATTTTGGTACATATTCTCAGCTAGTCAAAAGCTATTTTGTGGTGGTGTTTATTCCTTGGCTCATGTGTCTGGAGGGCGGGAAAAAGCAACTCCTAGATTTATTTCTTCTAGAACTTTTTCCTGCAATAGCCGATCTCAATAAAACTTTTTTAAAATACTACATCTAATTTTACTACTTTTTTCCCTCTTGTAATTTTTTCATACAACCAACAGTGGGCGGCAAAATATAAAAATAGTTTTCCTTTCTCTGAACATCTTTTCGCCACCGGTTCCTGATAACCGCAGTAGGCGGTTGCTATGTTGATGTTTCTCTGTTGCCTTGTCAAACAAATCGCCATTAGGTCTATAATTGACAGTTTTTGCAAATATTTCTAAACAAAGGTATTCCTATAACTGTTGCCAATCCTGCCGTATGCATATTCCGTCAATTTATTAGCTAATATTTGTACGGAAGAGTCAGACAAGTTTTTTGTTGCTTTTGGTATCACTTATATTAAGGACACCCTGTATAAAATCAATATTGTATCTGCTTTTGAGTGCAATAATAATAATAATCAATTTTATATAAACAAAAATGTATATACTTACAATTAAACTCGCTCACCCGGTCTTTTGGTCACTTGCATTTAATCATTTTTTACAGTTTTACAGTGTAGCTCTGTCTCCGATGATAAGGGAGATACAATCAAATAACGCCCTACAAGAGTACCCAACACGAGACAAAATTGTGCCTTGTGCCAAACTAATCCCTTTCTAAGGCATTACAGTTTTATGGTATGCTTTCTCGGACACTGACATATACCATTAGATACAGACCCATCAAGTTTTTGTAAATGTACCGTGTGTCCCAATTTTGTTGTAATTGCAAAGTATCTTGGAACCGACAATAACAATGTCCTGAATATAAACAACTGTTATTTTCGTTATGAAGGAAAAATATAATGCAATTGAATTGAATAAAAATATGCACAGTGTTCCATTTTAAAAAATGTATATATAAAGCTGTTTACAGGCCTTTTAAGCCCAGAGCTGTGTTATTCTCCTACATTCTGTTCTTCGCCTTCCTTTTCCAATACGATACATTTTTCTCCCTTAGATCTATTGCCACAGCCTCTCTCCATCGCTTTCTCGGTCTCCCTCTTTTTTCTTATAGTTAGGTTTACTCCCTATAATTTTCTTCTACTGTCCTTTCATCTTCCATACGTTCTAGATGCCCTAGCCACTGCACTCTTCTGGCTTTTACAACTTCGTCTATTTTTGGTGCCTGGTACGTTGCATATATTTCCTCATTATTTCTCCTTGCATAGCCTTCCTCCGTCTTCTTTCCCCATAGAATTCTTCTTAAGATCTTCCCACTTTAATAGGTTTTCTCTTGACTTCTTACTGAGGATCCAAAAAATTTTATGATTGGATCATTATTTTAGAAGATACACCCTGTAGAGAAGTTACAAGTACTCACCCAACAGCATTGTCGCCGTAACAGTCACGAACGGATCTCTACGTTTAACAATACCGTAAGTTCACTGCATCGCCGCTAATAATTATGGCACACCCTGTTCTACAATACCGCCTGAAAATATGATTTAAATTTTATTTAATAACCAATATTTTTAATCTATCTGTAAGACAAATCTGAAGTGATGGCATTTTTCAGGTTCTTTAGTAGTTAATGTAGATAGTCGTGCGCTTGTTTTAAAAAATTTATCGAACCCATATATTATTTTTATGGACGCCAATTTATCTAGCATACACCGCAGAGCCTGGCGAAGACCAAAACCGGACACATTGCTCCAGCGAACTTAAAAAGGATGACTCAACAGTAATCCCATATACTTAATTCATTTATTTTTTATGTTAATCTTAATATAAGATAATTCGTATCCGTCTTACTTGTATCCTCTCTAGATATATTAATATCCTTACTTGGCCTCCAGAATTCATCTATCTATGAAGGCAATTTATAAAATTATACACTGTACCATACACTGTGCTCATGTAGCCTAGTTTCATAATATATGCGATATTTTATCCGAGAAATTCTTAGCACCTGGTGCTCCGATTCATCAGAGGAACCCAAACCAGGAAAAGTTGTATAGAAAATGTAATCTTAATACACCTCGTGTAAATTATAGACACTAGGACAGTGGGGGAGCCTTAAATCGTGTTTCAATTTAATATATAAGCAGTTTACATAAGTTCCCAAGTCTTACTGCATACACGTTTCAATTTAATTGCAATTAAAGTAAGCCAGGAACATTCAACTTTAGACATGTTTGTTTTAGAATGCCACTATTATTTGGGGCTAAACTGTGTATTCAGACTGCAGGGAAAACAAAATAAATAATAAATACTATTTAGGTCTAGGAGATTCGTTATATGACCATTTTCCCGCAAAATGGTATAATTATGGGGTGAAATTAATGCAAAGTAATAGCCCTATCCCGTATCAGAAGGGCTAAGGCTCTGTACCCACTGTTTCTAACATCGACCACTCTACTCACAATAAAGTAATCTGTTTTTCAAAATATACAAATTCGAATTTAATTTTACTATTAAAGCAAATATACAATTCGTTACAAAACCAGCATTTATCCGTTCAAAATTAAATTGATTTGACGACAAATTATATGCTTTATATCCTAATATAGGTATACTCGTATTTCCACCCAATTGGGTTTCATTAAGCTTTCCGTATTTATTGGCCGATATAAATGAATAAAAATAAAATTCGAGCTGAATCTATTATTGGGATTTTAATTTTTAAACGCCAATATTGTTAAAACTGATACAATTTCAACACGACGTAATTCCAGAATAATTTGTCATCTCGTCCTCATATAGGCAATTAAAAATTTGTTACATTTGGGATATTATATTGTGAAATTACAATTGGATACAAATTTACAGTTACCTTCTAAAATGTCTAAAATAATCTTGAAATACATTAGTATCCGAAAAATAGAACGGCGATATAATTGAACAATGAATTACAGTTTTGTAAAACTACAATTATTAAAGTAAACTACTTATAGACCAATATATTTCATAAAATTACAATTGAATGTATATATACAATTACATTGTTAAATGTATTTACTGCAAGAATTTTAAAAATACTTCCGACCTTAATGTAATTTCACACTCAACAATCTAATGTAATTTACTATTACAACATAAATATCGCGACAATGAAGTGCTGTACAATTACTAAATAAATGTATTAATTTTAAAATACGTTCGACCTTAGTATAATTTCACACTTGCACTAAAACAATTTACTTAGAGATGTAATTTTACAGTTTGAATGTTACTTATTGATAACAAGAGACGTTGTCGAATTACCGCTGAAATGTGATTTCACAATTGTATTTAAGTGCCTTTAAAGTGAGTTTAGACATTAATGTAATTTCACACTAGAAGAATCACTGAAGAAATGTAATTTACAATTAAAATGTATAAACCGTAGTGATAATGCGATGGATTGAGCAAAAAAAGTACTGTGAAATTGCATTATCAAATACTTGTATTAATTTTAATATACTTTCAAGCTTAATATAATTTCACTCTTCAAACAGAACAATTAATCAAAAAGGTGTAATTTTACAGTTTAACGATTATTTGTTAATTACAAATATTTGTTGTGGAATTACAAATGAAAAGCGATTTAATGTAATTTCATACTTGAATCAAAGGTACCTAAAAATTACAATGTGAATACTGCAGCAATAATGCGTTATTGCAGATAATGTAATAAAAAAGTGTAAAACTACATTAAGTTTGCAAAGAAATATATATCCACTGTAAATTTTCAATATACGAGTAGCTTATTTGTAAAATCACAAGTATATCTATAAAATACCTTGTAAATTGTATTTTTATTATATTTTATCAGACGCTTCTTAACTAACAATATTTATTGTAGTCGTTTAAAAAGGATGGTTGTGTATTAAAGTCTATGAAGTGAACAGAAAATGTCTATCGCAGACCACATCCTGCTTCTCCGAACAATTGCCCTGGCAGATTCCAGAAAAATTATCGAGCACAGTTTGATTTCGTATCGTCAGCGCCATCAGTTTCAGGAAGAAGTGCCATATACGTCTTATACCGGTTAATGTAATGTCACCCGCGGTGTAGAAGGCCGATCCAAACTGGTATATCAACTATAAACTACTACCACTACCACTACTTCCGTACGAACAGAATGCCGAACTACGCGACCAAGTAGTATAGATAACGGGGGTTAAATGTAATTGCATCATATGTATCAGGCCTGTATCAAGTTACTTGTAAACGGTTATCGGAATTGACCAACACTAACGGGATATACAAGACAGAACTGGAATACCAATCGATACAGAACTGGAACAAACGTAGAATATTAAGGGTGCGGATTAATTTTATATTTACAATAAAAGGATGTGATTTAAAATATCTTTTGAATAAAGTAGTCGTGAATACTGCTTTTAATCCAACTGAAAAGTTCTAAGCTTGACTTAAGGCTAGTATTAAATCAGTGCTTCAATATCTGAAAGTAATGTTAATTAGAAATGTATTTACCAAGTTGTCTGAGCAAAGCAGAATTACTCGTATATAACGAATTTCCGCTTTTTGTTTCGAAAATGTTTTCAATTTTGCCAGAGCGTATTAAACTCCAGAGAAGCGAATATATAAATGCAGATAAAGATATGCAGGCTGCATAATATAATGAGAAACACTTCCATTTGGAATTGAATCCATTACTTAATGGCAAGTCACAAACAGACAGCTATTTATTGTTACAGTAAATTATGTCTACTGAAAGTTTATATTGTGCTCACCCAATAATACTTTCTATACCACCTGCAAGAAAATTTTCAATTATGTTTTCAATACCGCCTCTACGGTTCTTATAAAAGTACAAGGAGTAATATGATTGACTGCCATTGAAAAATTTGCCGGCGACATGTTTGTATTTTATATTCGCATGGCTCCCAATTGCTTTTTTTTTGTTATTACGTCAAATGGAAAACACTCAGCAAAATTTACCCACTGGAGTTGCTCTTATTACAACAGTTATTAAATGAAATTCTCCCGAAATCAACAAACGATAATAGGGATGGTTTACTCGAGAATATAGCCATGATTGCTAACTCGTAAATGAATCATTCCCCTTTCGAAGGTTTTAAAATCAGTGAAATTACGTGGCAAGGCCAATAAAGCATCCAATCTCTCAAAATTGCCATTGGCATTTATCAATATTTGGAATTTTGTGAGATTGACCCTTTATTAATCATGTCGCTTAAAATTGATGTGTTAAAATCTACCAAATACAAAGTCAACATTTTTTCAATTTCAAAATCACAACATATAATTAATCATAAAATTAACATATGCGCGTTATTTCTGCACTAACTTCCGAAATTGTATTTGATGAATATAAATGTATGCCTATTGGGCTGTTAAATGTATATCCATCTTAATTTTTCAAACTGTTAATATAGGCATAATTATCTATTAAATTTGTCCTCTGCAACATATTTAAGCTATACAACCCATATCCAAAGGACGAGGTAACAAGACATCAACCACATGTGCATAGAAAACAAATCCATTTTGTATCTTATATCCCAAATTCTATAGATCACCTCAAAGTACATAAGGCTATTAGCTTAGTGACTAAGGGTATCAAACGACGTAATCTCTTCTTTGAAGCATATAATATCGACGCTGATATCCGAGGAAAAGGAGCAGCTAGGATAGATCTCTGATAGCTCATCAATGTAAGCCCTGCATATTTCACTAATGACGAACTTTTTATTTATTTAAGACACTCAGCAATTGCATTCTCAATGTACACGAATGGACGCGAAATATGACGATATATGTTAGAAAGGTGGAGCGAATTTACAATTTAAATTTGGTGATTGGAACCTGCGCTTCTCAGCTTGTTAAGGGTTTCAAATTATAAACAGGTTGGAAAATTTCATTCTGGAACGAACGCTGTAGGATAAGTAAAGACAATACCACGGTATCTCTTGTGTGATGACCTTCTGTGTTCTACTACTAGAAATACATGTTTGATAGTCCATTTTTCTTCGAGTAATTCATCACCTGGTGTTCAAGGTAATTTTGTCTTGCGGTCAATTGAATTCCGAATGAAACATTTCTGATTTGGATCTAAGGAAATTTAACACTGCAAACTTTTGACTAATGAAATCACTGAACATGTTCCGCTTCCGTTTCCTTTATGCTAATCGGAATTTAGTTTACATCCCCATTCAGTTGCGTACTTGTCAAGATAAACTAATTCCATCAATTATCTACTTAAAAGTGAATCGCTCTGTTCAAAACAAATCGCAAGAATTTCCATATCTCTAAAGTTTCATAATCTCTAACAATCGCATACAAGGTGCTACAGTTGAAATAAAATATTATCGAAACATCACCAAGTCATTGGTATTATTGAAATCACCACGTATATTACGTAAGGGTAAGCTTGAGCTCCATGTCTGTAATATATCATTGCTTTTCTTTGTTATATACCATTAGCACGTTTAAAAAACAAGATACAAAATATGGCGGTATATATTAGAAAGGGGGGTTTATTTTTAGACGAATTTACAATTTAAATTTGAAGATAAGGAAGTAGACTTTCAAACTGAAGGGACTGAGCTCCTTGAATGTTTTGTTTTAAATTGGACACGGATTTTACTGCCATTTACTTACGTAAATAACATTACTAACTTGATTCCTGTATAATATTTACAATTATTAAAAATATACAGGGTGATTCATTAATAATGGGACAGAGCCAGCCAAAAGTCGATTTACTTTAGCTTATCCTAAATCCAAAAATCCACCAAAATCAATAATAACAAAGATACAGGGTGTCAAAATTGAAGAAATAAATCATTTTATTTATTTCTTTCCTTGGGAATTTCTTTCAGTTTTTTGTCCAGATGTGCATTTTTAAATCATTTTTTATTTTATTGTTACAAAATCGTATTTGTCAGACTTCTGAATCACCCGGTATAGAGGTTTTAACCGATTGAGCGCTATTCTATCAGTAGATAAATAATGTGTTGTTAAAACGTGATTGACTGATAGTCGGTTGTAAAGCAAAGAAGATTTGTTTAGTTGTTTTGTATTCTCCGTATAAAGTCCATAAATTGAAATTGAATCCTAATTCAAAGTGACAAAGAGAATGCATTATCGAATACAAATGAATTAATCATTTAAAACGCAAGGAGGAAACTGGATTTCCGTATGTATTTTGTTTTCCGCGAACGCTTGAAACTTATTTAATTAATGTTGTATAATTTTCGAGCTGCTGGCCACACCGTATTTTTACGACAACGCTTTTAAAAGCTTAGTACGTGATTTTCGGCTAAAGAGACTATTTTATGCAATCGCATGCTATTTTCATGCAGCGTAAAATTTAAATTTTGCAGATTAAAACACATCCCTCAAAATTCTTCACTTTAAAAATACGATCTCAATTGCATTTGCCTCGCCCTAAATCCTAAACAGGTTATTTTATTATGAACTAACACTTTTTTCTTTATTCTTTTACAGAATGACGTCATCTATGATTTCATGACCTTAGAATTTTGATTGCAGATAAAAATTTAAAAAATAAAGTCGATAGTAGGTCGATTTGTGTTTTCATTATAAGCGGAAATTCGGCCTGGAGCAAGTGAAAAGTATATTTTTTCAATTACTTTTTACGTTTATCCCATTTCACTATATACAAAAATATCTGAGAAAAATGGTACGCAAGTTTCGAATTTCTTAAATTTTTTGTATGGGTAGGACTTGTTGTAAAGTTCCGACCTATAAAAAGTCACAATATCAATACATACTGTGATTGTACTTCAATCGGCTATAGTATATATTCGAACTTTTAAGCCTCAGAATAATACAGGGTGATTCAGAAGTTATCTAAAAAAGATCCGAGTGTACAGGGAAATATGACCAATTAAATTTACATCGAACAAGTTATTACGCTCATTATCTACCCCCTACGTAATGAATTAGGTGAAAATTTTGTGTTTATGGACGGCAACGCTCGACCACATTGATCAAGATACACTCGAAGCAGGACATCAATAGATTAGATTGGCTAGCCAACTCTCATCATGAATCCTATTGAAAACATGTGGGATATCGTTGCCAGAGCCATTCATAACCATATTCCTCCACCTCAGACAGCAGATGAGTTAGTCGTGGCGGCAGAAGAGGAATGGAACAATATTCCGCAAGAGATCGTTAGCCGTGTCAATACGCTATTGGAACGTTGGTGGAGGTCATACCGACTATTATTCAAGTAGAGAACTTACTTTGTTACTTCTTTTTGATTTAATAAATTTTGTCAAAAATGTCACACATTTGCTGAATTTTAATTTTCTAAGTACTCAGTTTATCGAACATTCTTTTCACAAAAAAAAGATTCAGAAAACAATATACTTTTATAAATGTATTTGGTTTTCCTGACAAAAAGATTTTTTTTAACAAGAATGAGGAGAAGCCCAAGACATTTGACGTTGTGTTTATAACGCGGAATCCATACTGTCCATAATTCCTATTGTTCGGTAATTTGTAGGAGTCTAAAAGAGTAGCGCACTGAGGAAGTAAACTATTAAATATTCACGGTTTTGAATGCATACTTCCCGTCGGCTGATATTAGCACAAGAAAAAAAACGCATTAAAAACAATCTGTAAATGGATTTTCACCAACGAGCTGAGCGCCCGAAGAGATTACTGTATTTTAATTTAATTCATTTACATTTTTCACGCTATCAAATGACTCATTTATACTTACAGGAATCTGTTTAATATTTTCGGCGAAATTTATGCCGAAGGAAAAGAAACGTACAGTTTCTTTCTACGATAAATCAAGAACTTATGAGTTGAAATTGCTAATGATTCGTAACGCATTATTAACTTTGACGAGTTGGCTGAAAAAAGTCTATAAGCCTCAAAATAACATTCTCTGGGTATTTAAAATTTGCAGGATTAAGACTGCTTGCGCAGGATAGGAAAATATATTATGTATACAGGGTGATTCTGAGTGTACAGGAGTCTCTTACAAATACAATATTGCAAATGAAAAATCAAAAAAGCCAGTTCGAAAATAATTTAAAAATACACTTCTGCAAGCCACTTTTGATATTTGAAACCGTCTGGATAGAGACTACACTAGCCCAGAGATGTAAAGATTGAAAATACTTTAAATTTTTTAATCGGAACCTACAAGTATTTTACAACACGTTTTTTTATGGCATTGACTCCATTTTTCACACATCAATTCCCAAATTTCTTTAGATAACTCCTGTATAACTCAAATTTTGTTATAATTGCATACCTGATACCTATCAGATATACTGTATATTATAAAACGTAACCCGTCCCCGCATTGATAACGTCTTGAAATTTTAAATCGCTAGCTAACACTACCACATCGGAAGTGTTCTTTTTACGTTCAACGCGGCCTCTCGCATAAATCACAAAGATAATTTTAAAAATTTGCGGATTTTTTTTTCCCACAGAGCACAATCTTTCCTTTCCGATTATTCCCTTTTATTACGCTTTTTATGAGCATGCTTCTGCATATGTTACTTTTACGTTATTTTCATCAGATAGGGGATCCAAACGGTCTCCGGCATTAGTTGTTTTTAAAATGTTGAGTTGCCTGGCAGTTATGAGCTTCACTGGGATATTCTCAAGCTGAAAAGAATTGCCCAAAGTCGATAATTCTTGTTTTAACCTCATTCTGCTATAGTTCAGCAGCCTTAAATTCATATAAAGCCAAAATTATGTTTCCGCAGCTCCCGTGGAGAGGAAAACGACGTCAGTGTATTACACCCTGTGTCTTCTTGCCTTAAAAATTCATGTAGGACATATTACCCAAGGATTTTTCACTTTGAATTATCTTTACTGCATTTGAAGCCCTTCAAATTTGAAGCCACGATAAATTAAGACAATCGTAAGTAAATATTATCCATAGTAACAGTTCAAAGTAAATTTAATGATCCATATACTTCTGAATTGATCATCTAAAATTAAAAAAAAACTACAAAACTTTTTAGGATATTTTTTTTCCATTTATAACACAACTTACTTTTTATTTTGTTATGCAATTTTTATCAATTATTTGAACAAGTAGACTGAGAATTAAAACAATATTAATGAAATAAAATCTCACTTGTGGTCATTATTACTAAAAGGATTATTTACCACAAATTGTATTAAAGTAGTGTCTGCAGGTGGTCATGTTCAAACATAACCTTTTGTAGGACCCTCAGGTTCAGCATGTGGCCACCAGATGTGGTTACGTACTGCATCACATCTACTCAGGTTCGCTCGGCTCGGGATCCTTTAATCTAAGACTGCGTTGAAAATAATTTCTCAGATTTAAATACTTCTCATTTAAAGGAATAATAGAGGTGTCAGTTCTAAGTACACTTGATGAAGATGCAGACATTAATTTTGTACTTCCTATTGTAAGTAATGCGAAAATATCAAACAGTGCTTTTACACTCCTCGATTTCCACCGCCACTAATCATAAAACAAACTTTTTGCAGTGCTTTAAAGGAAGTTTCCTCGAATATTTACCGATTTCTTTTGTAACCCACATAAAAAATTAAAACAGCGATACGACTAAGTTTACAAACAGAATGCGTCAATATTTAACGTGTGGGTAAAAAAGCTGCCCGACATATTTAAAGATTACAGATTCAGACTACTTTGAAGTGCCTTACTTCTTCTTCTTCTTGTTCTTCTTAAAAAAAACAGATTTTTATTCTATCTATAATAGTAGTTAGTACAGTGTATTTAAGCAATTAATGTGATCTGTTCAAGCAAGAAATCCATAATGGTTTCAAACTGTCAGAAATATTCGAAATATACGTTCTTTTAATGCATGATTAAGTTAATCTTTCAATAAAGTAGTACTGTACTTCAGAAATGGTGAAACTAAGCTAGTGTTGGAATAAGTGTAATAATATTGATACTAGTATAGGTTTCTTCCGTGAGATAAAGAATCTATATTTCCCACTCACTGTATACGTGCATATAATATAGTGGCAATAAAAATTGATATGGAACATAATATACTAAAATATTGATAGAATTTTAGCGTTAACTGTAGTCACAAATAATAGATATGACAGAATTACACGGATATAAAATTTTATTGGAAAGACTACATCAAATATCAAAGCGTTGTAAAGCATGTTTATAATAATTTATACTTACGTGGAACAGAACAAAAAAATATATATCAATGTTGATAAAAATGAGTGGAAATTGCCATGCTTTTAATTTACGTTATATATTAAGGAAAAATCAAGTATATATCGTTTTACGTAATAAAATTAGTAAATTTCAGGAATAATGTATTACTTTTCATGCGATTTCTGTGCTCATACACAGAAGCACATCAATCTAACCTCTAATCTAATACGTTATACAGGGTGTTAAAAAAAAGTGTAAAATATTTCAGGAGGTAATAGTATGAACCAAAATAAGCAGAAAAGTCTTAATAAACATGAGTCCGAAAAGGAACAGTTGCGGAGATATGGACCACTATTCGTTTTTCAAACATTTTATTTTATTATGAATAAACCGACAAAGGAAGCTTTTAACAAACAAAAAATAAAGTTACAGAAGATGTTCAAAGTGCCCTCCGTCCATTTCTCTTTCGAAAACACCCTCCTTGGTTTGGATTTCTTGACACTTTGAATTAATCCGTAGCTGCAGCTCTTCCAGGCTATTTACAGGAGTACCATACACTAATGTCTTCAAATATCCTCAAACAAAGAAATCTAGAGGGTTCAGATCAGGCGATCTTGGAGGCTATAAAACATGTCCGGCCCTTCCTATCCATCTATGTGGAGAAATTTGGTGTAAATGCTCTCTAACGGCCATGGAAAAATGAACTGGAGCACCATCATGCTGGAACCACATGTGTTGCCTCTGATTCAAAGGAAAGTCTTCCAAAAACTCATACAGTGTGTTCTGAAGAATGTTGAGGTAAGCAGCACCTGTTAATCGGTTTGGTAAAACAACAGGACCTAGAAACCTGTCCTACAATACCCATCCAAATGCTTAATGAAAAACGTGCCTGATGTCCAGATTCTATTAGAGCATGAGGATTTTCGTCGGCCCAAATATGCGTATTGTGAAAATTAAACACTCCATTTCTTGTGAACCTGGCCTCATCAGTAAAAAGAATGTTTGCAAGAAAACGAGGGTCTTCAGCATCATGACGTAGAAACCAGTGGCAAAAAACCAAACGTGCTTGATGATCATTTATTTATTGGATTTAAGGCCTGTACTCGTTGCACATGGTATGGATAAAGCAGTTGCTCGTGAAGGATTCTCCAAACAAGAGAACCATTAATTCCTACCTCAACTGATATTCTCCGCACACTCGTACTTGGATTCTGCTCTATCAGTGCTAGAATTTCTTCTTCTCTAGGAGTGGATACCGACCTTGGTCTTCCGGATAAATGGCACTGTTTGCTCAAGGAACCGGTATCACACAATCTTTGATGAATTCTTCCAAACATGCGTTGTGAAGGAATCTGGCGATTTGGATAAGCATCAACATAAAGACGTCGCGCTTCGGTGGCGTTCTCATTAGCACGACCATACATGAAATGCATGTCTGTTAATTCTGCGTTAGAGTAACCAGCCATAGCGAAAGAAAACTTGTGCACTAAGAACAACTGTCAAATACGTACTGTTTATTTCACTAAATATCAACCAACTATTATAAGAAAATACACAACGTTTTTGCAAAGTAAAAAAGGGGCTAAAAAACATAAAACATTCCATATCTCGGCAACCGTTACTTTGCGGACCCATGTTTATTGAGACTTTTCTGCTTATTTTGGTTCATACTATTACCTCCTTAAATATTTTATACTCTTTTTTTTAACACCCTGTAGATGTGTTAAGGTGTGGTAGACAAACATGTACGGTTGATTAATAAGGACTTTTTGTGGGATATTCGGAAAAGATTAAATATAAGATTATATTTTGTAACGTCTGCACTTGCAGCTTATGCCAATTTAAATGTTATACAATTCATACACGTTGTTTAGATCATTGCATCAGAACTGCGTCATTACTTGTGTCTCTAAACCATACAACATTCATTTTAAACAACATATTTATATTTGTGAGCTTACGACAGATATTAACATTAGTTGCAGTTACATTTGAGCCACTATGTATATCTAACTTTTTTCGCGACATATCTGACAACAAATACAATAATAAAATTTGCTGATTTGTTCACTCAACGAAAATTAGACGGGAGACGCTGGGTTCCACGAAAATGGCCAAATATTTTATTCTAACAGCGAAAACAAATAAGATTACACTAAGCGGATGCGTTCCCCGAAATGGATACCATGAAATAAACGAATCCACTAAGTGAGTAGGGCATATACACGGAAGGGGGCGCTAGCAAACGGGCCCGGCACTTACAGCCACCCAACGCCGCCTTTTAAAATTTTATATTTAATACCTTCTGTGAGACGCTAAATTAAAAATGTCTAAAGTAGAAGGAATATTAAATTACCTTTAATCTGTAGGAACTGTAGAGAGAGAATTTCGGGCGGTTTTTTTAATAGGGACATAATTTACATGACCAGATCTTATCGTTTTCTACGACAAGCTTTCGTATAATACCGCCCGAATTTGACTCTCTTCGTTTCAGCTATGCTCACAATCTATAATTTAAACTGCTTTAATAAATAACTTTAAAATTGTATAATCTTTTAACATAATTATTGACACCTCCAAGAAAATAAAACAAACACCCCTGCCTTGACCTTGACAAATTCAAGGCCACATTTTTTAAAGTATTTTTCGATAAACACAAAATAAACAAGCAACAGCCGTACTGCACTAATTTTTCCTAGACACATTTGAAAATTTCGCTATACATTCGAATTATATCCTAGACGTGAGAATTTCGCTATATTTTCGAATTAATAATAATATATTTTTATTGCAGAAAACTGAATTAACATTTTATTTTGTTTCAGGTAGGAAATCCAACTCCCATTTATAGGTAATGTATTAAATATTCACAAAATAGTGTAGTAACTAGTAGTATTGAACAAAATTTATTTGTACAGCTCTTCAATTTTGCTGGTACAAATAGTTTGTATAACGCTGTTTTACAGCACAAAACAGTACCCGGTGAGCGCTTGGACTTCCATCGCAATAAATTGCTTTCATACTATTATTCAATATAAAATATTTGAATCCACAATAAATGTTTTGCCTGGATTGATTTATGAATCAGACGTGAAAGTTTAAAAGCCCTGGGAATAAAGAAACAGAATGCTTACATAAAAAACTGAGTTTTACGTATGTATTCTCGATATGGTACCAATTTGTCTTTTTTTTAGCAAACTTTCAGAAGTCTGTCATGTTTTTGAAGACACTGGCACAATGCCAAAATAAAATGTCTTGAGTTTTGCTGAAGGTATAAAATAGCTTTTTACTTATCAATAGCCACATATACGAATCTTTTCCACAACAGTTTTGATTTGTATTGTTCATCATCTGTTGTCCGAAACTCTTGAGAAGTCTTAAGAGATCTTTGCGGTTCTCTCCTTGCTGAATACCTTCGACTTTTGGCGATTTCAGTACAATTCAGTCTATTCAATTGCTCCCTTCGACTGTTTATTCCGCCTTTCGCCAATCCTTTATAAAATACGTTCGTCCACACACAATGCTTAAAAATATTTTAAAACGCTTTTCTATTTCAACAAAATGACACGATAATTAAAAGAGTAAACACACAACCGGCATTACTGAAAAATTTCTAAATATGTAACATGAAAAACTAAATAATTAGGCTGCATATAACATCCCTTCTAGGCAACTATAATTTCTATTATCATACAACACACACATCACACACTAACGTGTGATGATTTTGAAATACATATTTTATTGTATAAATGCAGTATGGAATATGATATGAAAATGATAAATAATGTAATTTTACACTTATTCCTATTAAACTGAGAATTTACGGTGATATACATGCGAATTTAATGTAATTCTACATTAATGTATGATTTTATAACATATTTTTTTTGTAAGTGTAATACGAACGTTATTAATTAATGTAATTTTACGCTCATGTTACAGAAGTAAACATCATGGTAAAAATGTAATTTCTGCTACAGTAAATATTTACAGGGACATATATTTTTATGTAAGCTTATTGAAATTTTCTTGTAATTTCAAACTAACATTTGACAATTTCCATCATATTAAAGTGTGATGATTTTGCAATACATTTTCTTTTTTTCCAAATGTAATAAGAAATACACAATAAAATATGCTCGTCAATGTAACTTTTCGATTGTATTATTCTTACTAACTTGAGAATTTAGTGATACATTTTGTTGCAAATTTAATGTCGTGTCATGTATTTTTAATACTATTGTGTGATAAACTTTATAATACATTTTGAGCTATAAATGTAATGCCCACTAAAAATATTAATTTAATGTAATTTAACACTTACGTGACATAAATACACTGCACAAATGTAATTGTTACTACAATGAATATTTAAAACGGATATACATTCATCTGTAACATAATGTAGAATCATTTTCAACATACTAACGTGTGACGATTTTGCAATACATGTTTTTTCAGTAAATGTAAAAAGAAATATGAAAAGCTCATTAGTGTAATTTTAGCTTTTTATAATTCTTACTAAGTTGTGAAATTAGTCATATATTTTGCAGTTAATTTAATGTAATTTTGTGCCAACGTGTGGTAATTTTATAATTACTGTTCAATTTGTGTTGACTGGCAATTTTATTGTAACAAGACGTTTTCTCTGCGTGATATTGATTACAAACGTATGAAATGTTTGCGTATGAAAATACTGTCAGTTATAGCCTGTGATAAATCTATTAAATATCCATCAACCAACACCAGCGGATTTATATGTATATGTAGGTTTCCAACGTTTTATTGCAGACCAAAACGATTTTTAATATCTTCGCAATAAACGTGGTGCGTCACTTTTCCCCTCGTTTAGTTAGTTTACAGTGACGTGAGAAAAGTTTTCACGTTTTGAACTTTAAAACTTACATGGTGACGTTTAGGTCTTTGAGAAATTGACCCTGAAAACAAGTTACGTGTTGCGAAAGACACTGAAATACTACGAAAAAAAGGGAAAGTTGGGCGAATGGAATTCAGAAGTGAAGTGAAAAATTGGGGATAGATTTATTTCGAATAATTATTGACAAGTGAAAAAATATTATGTCTGTACAGTAATTTCTAGATTATTTACATATTTCAAAGCGTATAATACATACAATTTGTTGTATATACTATATAAAATATGCAAATACGCATATTTTACGCTCGAACTAAAACTGAAATTAATTGTGTTCTAGAATATAATAGAATATCAAAGAGAAAAATACAAAATAGGTTTTTATTAAAATATGAAAATATATTTTTATCTCGTCTGTGTGCCATATGACATGTGATATTAAAATATAAATGTAAAATTTTTGTCACTATTGTCACAAATCCCTTGCATAAAACGAACCGATAATTAAAAATAAACTGTTTCCAAAATGCTACAAAAACTGACCCAAACTTTAAGAGAAAAGTCGAATGCAAAAAATGTGAATCTATAAAACTATTAAACAATCAGAGTGTGGTCATTTCGGGACTAAAGCCAATATTAAGCCGCGCACTCACTTGCGAATGTAATCGAGAACTCCGTCGCGTCACTTCACCGCGAATAGGTCAAAGTAGGTCATGATTCATTGTGTTTTGAACAGCTGATGTTATTATATGCGTAATCCGATCAAAAATACATTTTCAAAATCATGGAGAATTGTAATAAAAAAAGGCAAAAAAGATGGTGACAGACACGTTTGTATTCTAGAAGAATGAAGTACAGTGGTTGTAACTTCCCGACTGATTTAAATTTCAACATATCAGTGGTCTTTACAAAAAATTTACAAGGTTGTCTTCAACTCATTTTGAGTTGCTGATTAGTTTGATTGGACCAAAAGTATCAAAAAGGATACATACACGAGAAAGTAATAGGTCTGTTCCAACAGCCGTCGAGAACTGTGAGGAATGTTTGACCAACACCGTCTTACGTCGCATTCGCCGAAAGTACATTAATAACTGAACTGACTAACTAGTTCTGGACGGTTCGGAATCGATTCTTGCTGTGTTGGAACAAACCCAATATTCCATGTTATTTTTACTGAAATCCGGACTTTTTTTAAATAAACTCATACAGACCCCGGCGGGAGAAAATTCATTGTTATCAGTTTGTATACCCTCATCACTCATAATTTGGAAATCCTTATTACCTATATTATATACTTCATTTTGTAATTGATGGAAATGCTGCGAACCTCAATGCGAACACCCATGTTCGCTGTGAAACAACGCGACGAGGTTCTGTTACTAGTGAGTACGCGGCTTTACGCTTGAGGTGTAATATCGTCCCAACGCGACTTGCTCTATAATAGCTGTTTACTACTTACTTAGTAATGAAGAGATTGAAGTGCATAAATTACCATTAAATTTTACGATACTCTCCGCGTCTGTGGTCTGAATCCGAAATCAAATTTAATTAGTCTCGGAGAGCCATTTTGTGTCCTTACTTTTATAGTCGACACAAGAAAAAACAGTCGAAAACCAATAAAATAGTGTACGACCTCTTAGTGTAATTATTTAGACGTTTGGCAGATGTGTTAAGGAGGTTCGTAGAACATTAATATTGGAATTGTAGGCAGTAAAACAGAGCAATCTGAAAAGTGGTCAATCTTTGTCGCCATGTTTTTTTAACGACTGTATCCAGTAAACACACAAACGTATCAACAACATGTGGTTGGTCGATATACCATGTAAAACACCATTATATTGAAGGTCATAATTACGTACGTACTTTTTCCAAAGAAAATGTTAATGGTTAGTATTCTTACTTCTTAAAATTCAATCAGACTATGTGAACCTGGCAAATGATTTTTAAAAATTCATTTTTTTTACGGTTCTTATAGATTATCGTTTGTAGTAATTAAAAGTCGGGAATTATGTTTTTCAAGGTCATATAATTTTTTAATGTTACTGTAAACAACCACAATCAATAATCTATAAGAATTACAAAGCCATTCAATTAAGCTGATGGAATACTAGTCACTGTAATATACCAGAATTATGCTTAATGGCAAATATTCTGATGTATTAGCAACTAGCATGGGTGTTCCTCATGGCTCGATTTTTGGTCCGCTCTTATTTACTTTATATGCATCTGAATTTCGTCATGTTTTAAAATCTTGTAACGCTCATTTCGAGGAAAATAATGTATTTCATGTCTGCCACCTTATTAGTGACGATATTAGGTCTCTTATTGATATATCTAATAAAGAGTAACCGCAAAAAACCATTTTTTCGTCCGTTTTTGCGTAGTGTGTAGCAAGAACGGGGAAGGTCGTCCAGATTTCTCCGTGGGCTTAAATTGATCGTCATGAAAAATCTAGGTGAGCATTATTCGATTTTTCCAATATTTGTCCGACTTACCCCTACTTAAGGGGTGGAAAATGCTCGATCAATTCTTGGTAAAAATTGGCGGGAACGTGAATGGCAAAGAAGAGATCAGGGATGTTCTTCCAAAAATGCTCAAGGTGGGGTAAAACTACCCCTATTGCCGAAAACCGGCGGCAAATGATGTTCCCTTCATTGATTGCCTTTTTTGGGCCACTCTTCCTTATAACTCCAAATGATATGAAATACATGCCCCCATAATTCGTTCTTCTGTCGGATTCTCATCAGTTACCCCTACTGAAGGGGTGGAAACCACCCCTAAAATAAAGACAACAGAAAAAAAGGTCACCAAATTCTGGGTAAAAATTGGTGGAATTCCACATGGCAAGGGTAACAAGAATGCCCTCCTAAAAATGCTCAAGGTGAAAAACACCCCCCGCGTGGGGGTAAAACCACCCCTATTGCCGATACCAGACGGAGAATGATATCCACTTCATGAAGTACTTTGTTTCCCCCACTATCCGACAAATGATACAAAATATGGGCCCCATAATTCGATCTTTTGCGAAATTCTGACCAGTTTTCGGGCATCTATTGGAAAAATCGAATTATGCTCACCTAGATTTTTCATGACGATCAATTTAAGCCCACGGAGACCTCTGTACAACCTTCCCCACAAAAACGGGCGGATTTTGCGGTCACTCTTTGGACTGTTCATAACAAGCAAAAAATCGTCACGTATAATTATTATGAATAAGTGTATTTAACTTGTTAACTTTTCATTTACAGTGTTAACTTGATAACTCTTCTTACTGTGGTTATTCACAGATGTATATTATTGACTGACAGTTTTATTTATTTTTGTTCTTTATAATTTTATATTTTGTTTTCTCATTCATTGTAGGTTGAGTAGAATTGTAGGCCTTTTACTGAAATAGTATTCTCATATTTCTTTGTATTTATGCAATACTTACTGGTAATAAACGCATTATATTATTATGTTGTACCTAACACACCGTGAGATAAAGAAGTATTTTTTTGTATAGAAAATGTTTTTTAACCGTGAAGAGCTTTTCGTTGGGAAAATTAGGGTTGATATGCCTAAATCCAGGTGAAAGATAATAAAATGGTTATACTTTGGCGAGGTCTGCGTAATAAATGATACCAGGCACGTTGAACCTTTGTCTTGTAATAAAGACCACTAAACGTGAGAAAAGCCTTCAATAAAATTGTGTTTGAAACATAGCTGGCTATAAAATATAATTTCCGCGGCTACTGTTCATTAGTTTCTTACAACTACCATTCAACCTTTTTTTTTTCGTCATTTCTTAATAAAAGCCCCGGAAACAAAAAGCTTTCATTAATTAACGTTATTCATCTTTTAAATTCGTTGAAACAATATTCATGACGCTGAGATTTCCAAGACAAAAACGCAAGACACTTTAGTGTAATCACTCATCTTTTTGAAATTTCTTGTTGAACGGAGAAAAACGCATTTTAATTACGTCCAGTACTTTTGTAGTATTCAAACGTTTCCCAAAAATTGGCAATAAGAGAACAAGGCGTATCTTTTTTATTACTTTATTGTGAAGGTTAATTCAAAACAATTTTCCTACAGAACTTATCTTTGTACAATCCTTATTATACTCTCCGAGAAAATAATTATTAAACTAGTAGTTTTAACCTTTACATCGCTGGAGTCTCTAGCCAGGCGATTTCAAATATCCGATTACTTATCGTATTAACTTTTTTGTGATGCAAGTATTTACATTAGTGTTTCAAATATCAAAAATGGCTTACGTCTATAGCAACTTGCACATGATAGATATCGTTTTAATCTATGAAGGGAAAATGCTTTAGCAGAACGATTTCCCGGTAAACATGTTCCAAATGCAGCTACTTTTACAACGGTGCGGAAGTGGAAGGACTAATAAGGTTTCAGTTCTGAAATCACGTCACATAAGGTGATCCTCAACCCCCTGTATTATAATTTTATAGTATATTTAGAGGATATTTTCCCTCTATGAAAACTGCCTTTTAGCACAGCCAGCTTAATTTCAGCAAACAGCTTTCTGCAATCCGCTTGTATCTGTCACCTTTAATAACGAATCGAGGAATTCCATCAGTGCATACATCCTGTGTCAATTCGTGACATCGTAATTCAAGAGGGCAATTTTTCAGAAAGCCAATATGTCCGAGTTTGACACCGAGCCAGTTTGCTTTAATAATTTCGTAAGGCCCCCGAATGAAATTTAAAATAAAAATGACATAGCGATGATAAAACGTGAAAAATGGAAGTCCTTAAGGATCTTACAGGTGCTTGGGGAGCATTATAGGGACAAAGAAATCATTTAGGGAAATGCTGGGTCGGTGTGGAATACTAAATACTAATTTTCTAGGCTTCCGAATTTTGTCTTATCAATGTTTCCGTTCTTATTTATTAATTCTTTGCATACAAATTTTACACTTATCTACTTATATTCTAAATGAAAAAAAAACACGTCATCTCTGGTTTGTGAATGGAATTATGCCTTCGGTTTAGTTGGAACATTTTTAATTCAGAGAATCGCCGTCAGGTGTAAAAAATACAGGTTATGCACACCGCTTAATATTATTTTAAATTCTTATAAGTGACTTCCACACTCGACCTCGATGATGATGATGAGGATGAAGACGAGAAAGAGGAAGAGGAGGAGGAGGAAGAGGAGGAGGAAGAGAAAGAAGAGGAGGAGGAGGAAGAGAAAGAAGAGGAGGAGGAGGAAGAGAAGGAGGAAGAGAAAGAAGAGGAGGAGAATGATTAATTATTTTATGTATCTATGGTAAAGAAATTAACGTATTTTGCAAGGAATATGAAAAAATGTAATGAAAATAACATAACAATTGATAAGACCTTATTAACACTGTCACAGAAACGTAATTTTTTTGGCCATGGATGCACAAAATAATTAATGAAGAGTTTAATTATGAAGATGAAGATGAGGATGAAGAATTTAATTATAAAGATGAGGATGATGAAGAGGATGTGGAGGAGGAGAAGGAGGAAGATGAGGAGGAGGATGAGGAGGAAGAGGAGGCGGAGGAGGGGTAGTAGGAGGGTGAGGAGCAGGAGGATTACGTTGTGTATCCATGGGAAAGAAAATAACGTTTTTCTGACAGTTTTAACCTATCGATTTCATACAATGCACAAGCAAGAAATATCGTCGAATCTTCACCAGTCAAAATCCGCTACAGTTCGTTATTCGTTATTTTCGGCAGTTGCTATGTAAGTATTATTTATCCTTCCATTTTCCTTATTATTCATGAGCTGCTATTGTTTTAATTATAACATATACAAGGTATAGCGCATACAATGATGTTACATACATACTTAAATTATTTTAAGAGATATGTGTCTACATATTACCAGAGAAGGTATATTTCAAGTTTCGATTTAAAATTAGGTATACGTACCGTCTGACATATTAAACTGACAGTTACAGCGACCATGAACGAAGTGAAATAGATTCAGGAGCAATAGCAGCCGTGACGTATCCTGCCCCGCAGTTATTACATGTATTACATGGGTGTTATAACCAGTATTGGGAGATCCCAAGGCATTCCTCCCGCCTTCACAAGGATTTGCGTCTAAGTGTGACGATAGAGATAATGGTTTATAATCGATACGAATTACTTCTTGATTCGCTTTCCTCCATTTGCTTTTATAATTCCTCAGAAAACTCATCGTAATAATTTAACGATATACTTAACTAATCAGATGTATGCCCAAGTTTACCATCAGTATATTAAAAATATTACATATATTCATCAATTCAGCAAAAAAAATAGATTAGAATGTCACCATAAATTTAATTATCCGTAATTGACAACTGTATTATAAAACCGACATTTATTTTTCTCTAAAACTGTGCATATTAGTGACCTCCATCTAGTATACCGTTTATACTGAAAAACAAATCAAAGGATGATTACGATGAGGATGATATTATTGATGGTGATGATGATGATGGTGATAATGATGAGGATGCTGATGAGGATGAGCATGGCGATAACGATGACGATAAGGATAATAACGATGATGATGAGAATTATGTGAGGTTGATAATAATGAGGATGGAGATGTGGAGGATGATGAGGATTTGAGTGTAAGTGTGAGGATGTAGATAACACAGCCTCACAAAAAAAAAATTTCATACACAAGAGAGTGACATATGTATTCCCATGTATTTTTCGACGCTGAATCCGACGTGTAGTCTGGAATTGGCCCCAGGGGCCGAAAATGGCCTGAAATGCGGTTCCCGGGATAAGGCGATGTCGACGCTGAATTTTGGAGGTAAAGTCGGATTTGTGCTCGAAAAGTTTATGGCCAACTAAAATTCCGGGTTTGGGTCCGGGAAAATGACCTCTTGGGGCGGGAAAATCCTGTTTTGGACGTCCCGGTCACGACTGTGGTATTTTCGTGTGTTTTTCAATTCTGGACCTGAGACTGGGTGTGAAAAGTTTTTGATCAGCTGAAATTCCCAGTTTGGGTTCGGGAAAATGGCCCTTTGGGGCCGGAAAATCATATTTCGGACGTACCAGTCGTAAAAGTGGGATTTTCATGTATTTTTCAATCCTGGTCCTTAGAGTATGCTCAAAAGGCTTTTGGACAGCTGAAATTCCCAGTTTGGGTCCGGGAAAATGGCCCATTGGGGCCGGAAAATCATATTTCGGACATACCAGTCGCAATAGTGGTATTTGTGGTTTCGGAAGTAGTCAGTGGTATTTTTGTTTGTATATGATTTCGTTCTATTTTATTGCACGATATTCTTTTGTTTCATTTTTGTATTTGATTTTGTCCTGTTTTGTTGTATGAACATATTTTTTCTTGTTCTTGGGAATTTCAGCTTTCCAAAAACTTTTTGAGCATACTGTAAGGACCAGGATTGAAAAATACATGAAAATCCCACTTTTGCGACTGGTACGTCCGAAATATGATTTTCCGGCCCCAATGGGCCATTTTCCCGCACCCAAACTGGGAATTTCAGCTGACCAAAAGCTTTTCACATCCAGTCTCAGGTCCAGAATTTAAAAAACACACGAAAATACCAGTCGCGACCGGGATGTACAAAACAGGATTTTCTCGCCCCAAGGGGTCATTTTCTCGGACCCAAACCCGGAATTTCAGTTGGCCGTAAACTTTTCGAGCACAAATCCGGCTTTAGCTCCAAAATTCAGCGTCGACTTCGCCTTATCCCGGGAACCGCATTTCAGGCCATTTTCGGCCCCTGGGGCCAATTCCAGGCTACACTTCTGGCCCAATTCTGAGCTCGGGATCGGATTCAGCGTCGAAAAATACATGGGAATACATATGTCACTCTCTTGTGTATAAACTTTTTTTTGTGGGGCTGTGTAATAGTTTATAATCGACACGAATTACTTCTTGTCGGGGGTTGATGGCAGAAATTTGGATTTTATTTAAAAAGATGTCCTCTTTGTTATCTTTGTTGACATGTGTCTTGACAATTTTCAACCAAAAAAATAGTTTTAAAAGATACTCAGGGTGGCTACTTTTCGTTGAAAAATCCTGTATATTATCTTTATTTACTTGAACAAAAACGACTTTATATTCATCTTATCAATCTCACGAAGTTAATATAGCACAATCATCTATCTAGTTCAAACGGAATTTTCTCCAATTGGCCTTGTACTGTACACAAAAAAGTTTTAAATGTGGATTTATTCCGGGTAAAACCTTGAACCCCAGGAAGGCGCTACGTGATTTTTTTCCTTAAACAACGATATAACACACCAGGAGCTATTAGGATCTGGTATCATTAATATAAATAAATGCGTCTGGCGACTTCGGCATCCTGACACTGTTCGCAGATTTGAGATGTCTACAAAAAGAAAGTAGTGCTGGGAAAGGTAAATCGAGTTTTCGAATCAATTTGCTCCATCATGTCTTCCTTGACGTCTTTCGCTCTCTTGTACGTCCTGTCGCGGAGTATGTTCAATTTACAACAAAGCGTTACATTTTGCCTACATATTTTCTCTAATTGAAATTAAGCAGTACGAAAGCAAATAAAATGTAATATGTAATTTTTTGACAAAAATGTTAACAATGTAATATCAGTCTGAAAAAATATTCTAATATTAAACACATTACCTTCTCTTTCTAAAAAGTGGAAAGCTATTTTTTTGTGCGCCATTCGAAAGTATATGAAATTCCTGACAAGTTTTCCAAGGAATAGTCGCCCAACGCTTTATTGGTTCTTGTTCATTGAATGTTTTATGTATTTAAACTAGGCATTTTCTCCTGTAGAGAGCAGCACTAGGTTGCTAGGTAACGATTTAATAGGTTCCCTGTAACCGGTACAATATTTTTGATATACTAAACTACTTCATCAACCGCGCCTTAAATATTTATATATTTAATATAAGCCTTTGTGTTTTACAAAGCTTGTCAGTGAACGTAATGGAAAATCTTTTTGCATTTATACTATATTTTGCATGTCCCGCATTGTTAGGTATTTATTTTTACACTAAAACTCACTACACTAGTGGTTGTGTAAGATATGTTTTTATGTATTTATGCAAGCATCTATCTCTTTTTTACCAGACAGCGACCGCAATCCTGGTAATGTCCATCATGTCCAATAAAACAAGATGTTCAAAGAATTTTACGACTTCTGTTGGTCGTATACATCCAGAACAACTAAAAAGACTGTCGGTACAACGTCTGCATTTAAAACCATTAGCCAATAAAGGCGACCCTTTAATTCATTCCTTAGTTGTTAAAAAGGACCATAAACGCCTTGTAAAACAGTTTTGTTTGAAGCAGATTGTTGTCGGGACAATGTGAAGTATATAAACATCCTCAAATTTAGTATGTTATCGAGCAGTTTTCCAAACTGATTCTACTTTGCTTGCAAAATAAACTTCGCAGTGGTGGATGCAGCAAGTAGGTCACTAGGCTTATTCAATACAGCTACCATCATATTTGCTTACCGTCATTTTAAACTTAAATCTACAAACTCACATCGTGTTTGAAACTGTAAATGGATATTTCACATCCGTTTAGCTTTTATACAAAAACTAGTAATTTTAAAATAATGTAGAAAGCTTAGAAATGCATACACATTTTTTACAAATATTAATTAAATTGTAGAGAGGTGACTTTGTACCATTCAAAAGGTGTGAAGCGGTTACGTAACTTGAGCTGTAATTTATAGTCTTTCAAGTTTTTCTCACATTATGTAAGGCTAACTTATAGACTACACAGGCATAGGCATATTATATGTTAAATTGGGTGAAATCGAATGCTGATGGTTAAACTGAATATAGATGTTAAGGGAAATAATGGGACCACTTTAACATGGTTTTTGAATTTCCACTCTCCGCGAAGCAAATGATTTATTATCCCAATGAACTTCAAAAAGGGGAGCAGTTGATGAACGTACTCCATCATATATGATATGGGCTATATATTGCAGTTACAAGAATTTGCCAGGTTGTGTGCTGAAAATTAGGAAATTGTTTATTCTGTCATTGGTGTTTGCAAAAGATTAATTTACCGCCGCTTTTTAAAAGGTCAAAGTAGGCGTAGGATCCTTGCGAATTAACAATTTTGCTCGTAAGTTTACAGCTACCGGTGAAAATTATCCAATTACCTCACACAGTGACGTCCTTGGTAAAATAATATTTTACTTAGGATTATAATTTGTGTAACATGAAACTTCGTCGTTAATGTGACCGTATACAGGGTGTGCTAACAAAATCAGCACACTTCTACACCACCTGATCCCTCCATAAACATTCCCTATTTATCTTGACATTGAATTTAAATTAATTTCCCAAATTCTCTCTTCAGTACCGAACCTTGCGTAACAAAATCTGCACACTTCTACACTGCCTGATACATCCTAACATTCCCTTTTCAATTTTAAAATCGTTGAAACTTTTTTGTTATTTGGAAAGTGACTTATTATGAAATGGATTTAAATCAAGAGCATTTAACGTCATTTCCCAAATTCTCTCTTCAGACCAAACCTTGTGTACAAAATCTGTACACTTTTACACTGTCTGATACCTCCTAACGTTCCCTTTTATCTTGAAATCTTTGAAACATATTTGAAAAGTGACTTATTATGAAATAGATTAAATCAACAGCATTTCCCTCATTTTCCAAATTTTCTCTGCCGTATAACGAATCCTGTGACATATATTTGTGCAATGCAACATCTACGTTCTACATTGTTAATAATTAACAACATTTGCAGCTTTTTCATCATTGAAGATTAGCGAAAATACACCAGATGATTAAAATTTGCTGCCTGCTTTGCCTGATGCCTGATAAATATTAAATGCGGTCTAGCTGAGTCCGATAATTTGAAAAACCCACTGGAAATAGACATGCGAAATTTCAGTTCCAAATTGTGAAGCGACTGCGGAGAGATACACAAAGAAAAATGTTTTACCTTAATATTAATAATTGTACTAATCATTTAACATCCTGTGTTTGTAAAATCTACGAATTTGACCATGATTTTATGAACAAACGAATCGAAATCATTCACAGAAAGGTTATTAACCAAAGAGGAAGGCTCACGTCGAAAACAAGTTTAAATTAATTAATTTTTTCTGCCTGTTAAATATATTCATGATAAGTATGTCGTTTTGATTTATATATAGCGCATATACATGATTCATCGGTTTGAAATTGATTCTATTTTTAAATACAGGGCTTTTGTTCCGTTCCCCTCATTCATTTTTGTGTTGTCATTTCTGTATTGTAGGTATTAAGTATGTATTACTTTTTTTTCAGGACGGAAATCGATCCAATTTTCGGTAGTGCGATAAACACAAGATAAATTTCGAAGGGCGGAAATAATATTCAGTGGATATACTTTATTTCTACCTCACGACATTCATTTAAGTAAAGGCACACTAGAGAAAAATCACGTCTGGGCATCTTGGCCGCCGCCATAATTTTCCGTCAGTGGGAAAGGCATTAAGTGTTTCTCTTTCTCAAAGGAATTCCAACAAATTGTGATCGAAAATCTATTGGGAGCATATTCCTCTCTAAGTAAACCAAACGCAGAATCAACGACGTACATAATAATAAGATTATATCAGTTTTAATCCAGTTCAAAATTGATTAGTGTATGAAAACCCTTTACCTCAGTATTTGTTCGTTTTACAAATTTCCGTACCATTTACCGTACCGTACCGTACAATCTGGCAACACTGCCTCGATATTTGGATAGGCAACCGCTAGGTTCATAGTACCAGACCAGGGCTGTACTTGGATTTATGTTTCCACTACAAAATTGTAAAAGTTCAATTATCTTGGCAAGACGTGAATATATGAATTTTTGATATGACATTATTTCGAATATTTACAGGAATCTATATTTTATTTGTTCATTAAATACTCCACAAGTGAGATATATATTTAAAAATTGTTATACGCTTTGCCAATTTCAATAGGTTGTCGAATATTGTTGTCATTAACAGTTAGCGTATGTTCATAATGCAGCTTAACACATTATACGCGCTGTGAAGAATATAATTTCCGTAAGGCCACCTTCACTGCAAATATGGTGGCTTAGACGTAGACGAAAATAGGAGATCTATATTGATCGACCTTTTATTCAGATGCCACATAAATCTTGCAAAACGAATTGTACAATCTGTCAACGCAGCTTAGGAAAAAGCAGATAATCCTGGCTGGCGTGGTATTGCTAAAAAAACTTTATTTCTTCAGATCTTCGCAGTTAGTATAGCAGGGTAGACGGCATTCTGATGCTAAATAATTTAGCTACCGAGCTGCTAAATAAACGAAATTTACTTGAAGTAGGGTCTCTAATCAGCGTGGTAAACTAACCTAACTAAACTTCACCTACCAAAAAGTTTCTTCCAACGTCATAACATTGGAAGCGGTCCTGGGCAGCAATTTGTCTACTCTACTACACATTTAAATAGTGCCTTCGGTTTTGCTTTATTTCTCAAATAACTTCACGTAACTAATATTAAACGCTCTACTTTTACCACAGGTCAGAAACTGCGGTTAGATTTTGAAATTGAGATTTATTAAAGTGTATGATATTAGACGAAAAAGATAATTTGTCAGGACAACAGAGCCTTGCCCTGCTTTCACACTACTTCAACTTTTTTGCAAAATACAGGGCGTTTTAAAAAAGATTACAAAACTCGAAAATATAAAATCTCCTGTCCGAAAATCTTAACCTCCTGTACTACACCGATAACAATTATTATTTGTAATATTACACAGTGGATTGTTGGTTGCCTAGATCAACAGTGTGAAATAACACACCAAAGTGTAATGTTACAACTAATAAAAAATTACTCTTTGAAGTGTAAAACACTGTTACTAGTTTATTCATGCAACTTTCGATTTCTTTTGTTATTATCACTTTACTATGTAATATTCATGTTAAGATAAAAACCGCTTAGTATCAAACATATAATGTTATTATGAAATTTTACGAATGCTATACGAATACTACAAGTAGCTTCGTAGCTTTTCACGTTTAAGTAAATGAAACTTTTTAAAACTAAAAATATTACCCTTGGCTTGGCAGAAACTCCAGGAGAACGATTGTTGACCTTACTTTATAATTTATTATTTTCATCTAAATATATCGTAATAGCTCTGGCATCTCGTTTACGCTGAAATTTAATGACATATGTTTTTAAAACAAAGAAGAATGCAATGCACGACTAATAAAAAAGTAAATATAAATCTACTTTAAAATGCGTTTACAATACTTGCATATTTCTATAAAGTTTCGGTGGAGTTATTTGTAAATGAAAACAAAAAATTAGACTCGGCGTCTGGGTCCGCAAAAGTCATTTGTTTTTATTTCTCTCTGTTGCAAATAGGTCGCGATGGAAATGAGTTTTTTAAGTTTTTTATTGAGGTTTTAATGACTAGTATCGAAAACGGGTTCCTTGGAAACATCAAAGGGTTTTCTAAGTGCGACACATTTTAACAATTCGGCATCTTGTTTGAACAACTTTGGTACTATAAAACTGTATTCTGAAAGAAAAACCGACATAAAATATCGGAACTTTTCAATATTTATTAAAAATAGTCTCATCTTTTCTACAAACAGATTACAATGAATGAACAGAATAAATTTATAGATTAGATAGATATTGTGCAAATGTTTATAAGTATAATGTAAATGTATATAAGTTAATAAGTTATGCGTAATGTTGCTAGATGATGTAACTTTACATGTATATACATACAACTATGCATGTGATTAAACAAATATAATTTGCGTTACACTGAAAATTAAATATTACTATTATGTTTCTAAGATAATGTAATTTCCATGTAATTTTACAATTGTATCACCACTACTATTCTGCCTACATTCGTTGTAATTATACGTAAATTGCAAGTAAATGTAATTTTACATTATTTTAATTACAATTCCACACAGTGAATTGCAGGCAACGAGTTACGCTTTTTAGGTATTGTAATTTTACAATTTTCAACGTTAATACAGTTTATTAATTCGCTTATATCATTCATATTCACCACTACTATGTAATTTCCAACATATTCTACCTACTTTCTTGTAATTATAGTGAAATTGCACACAAATGTAATTTTACAAGATAATACGTATTTTATTTATTGTAATTTTACAATATTGAAATTGCAATTCGCTTCTTGTGGTATCACTGCTGCTATGCAATTTCAAACGTATTCTACCTTCCTATTATTGTAATTATACCTAAATTACATAAAAATGTTATAATTTTACATTATATGAATTCATATTGGTAGAATTTCAAAACACAAATTACAGGCAATGTATTATTACGGATTTTAATTATTGCAATTGTTTACCAGTTCACATACATCATCTTTATTCACTATTAACTTACATGATATGAATACCTATTTTAATCAAAATTCCACATCGTACATTGTAGGTAATAAGTTACATACTTTTACTATTGTAATTTTAAAATATTACATTTTAAAATATACAAAATGATAATATAACTTATCGATTCGCTTTCTGTATCATCTATATAACTCCTATATAACTTAGAACATATTCTGCCTACTTTTGTTATGATTATACCTAAATTAAGGGCAAATGTAATTTTACATCATGTGAATTCGCATTAAAATTCTACATTGTACAAAGTAGGTTAGGAGTAACCTATTTTAATTGTTGTAGCTTCGCAGTATTACATTTTACAATGTACGTATGTGGTAAAACCTTGCTGTTATGCTTGTTTTTTACTAATAGATTTACATATTTTGTACATTTTTGCTACTTCAGAATTTGTTGCCTAAATTAACGATTTCAAATCTATCCTTTTGCCTACTTTGTTTCATTCCTAAAGTAAACATTTATAAAAAGACATACAAAAATTGGAAGGTTTGTTTCTCACCACCTGGAAAATCTACCCTGTGATAAAAAATAAAGCAAAAAACCGTACGTGTTTTCAGTAGATTCGTGCAAGATCTGTCTCTTCAAGTATTTACAGAAATATGCCATATGCTACCCACAAATGATGTGGCTATCAGCACGTGTCTTTCTGTATGTCTTTAAGTACCCTACGTCTAAATTTAGGACCAATCCGCAGCATATTAAAACCCATTTAAAAGGATGCTCCCCTTCTCGTCTCCCTTGAAATTGTCAAGAGAATTTTTTTTAACATTTCCCAATTTAGTGGTTTGGCTTTACACCTGCGGTGTACAGTCGAGGTTAAACTATTCATTTTACAGCTTCGTTTATGGCTGTTTTTAGTTTATTTGTAATAAGTAACCCATAAAACCACCGAAAACGGCGTTTACACAAAATTACCATGGCCGCGTCATCTTTTTTAGTTTGAAGAGTGGTTCTTTGAACCCATTAAAAACACACGCTTTAATTTATTACCTATGGCTATACAACACTTAAAATGTACACCTTTAGATGTTTACTTTCTTAAGTATCTTATATCTTTAATGCCTGCAAATGAAAATCTTTTTGCATGTATTAATTTCAAAAAGTGTAAAATTATTGTTGAAACAAAGTAACATCAATAGGATGCAGTTTTAATGTCACATTACATTTGCGTATAATTTACGGTAAAATTACAAAACAACAATGAACTATAAATTACAAAATCATAGCGAGTATGGATGATGATACAAAAGGCAAATTGGTGAATTGAATTATTACGTTATTTGTAAAATGTGGTACTATAAAATTACAATAATAAAACGGATAACTGCAATGTGTGATGCAAAAGTAGGAGAATTATGTTCAAAATTACATTACATATTGAAAAATCTAACATGTAAAATTACAGCATTTGGTAAGTTATTGTCTGCAATGTATGATATGGAATTCTAATGAAATATGAATTCACATGATGTAAAGTTACATTTGCGTGTAATTTCAGTATAATTGCAATGATATGATATAGTAGTAAAAACGGATGATATAAAAAACGAATTGGTGAACTGTATTATCACGATAAGTATTGTAAAATACAATACTGTAAAATTACATTCATTTAAACTGGTAACTAAATGTCTACAATGTATGGCGTCGAATTAGAATTGAAATGTGATTTCATATACAAGGTCCTATAATTTACATTGTACATTACAAACAGTAATATTGTAAAATTCCAATGAAAATGTAATAAGTAATAAATTACATAGAAGCAATAATACATATGACACAAGAAACGAAGTGGTAAACTGTATTATCATGTTGTATATTGTAATATTGTAAAATTACAATAATTAAAGCCATAGGTCGTTGAACTCATGATGCAATGTTGAATTTCCTTAATGTAAAATTACATTTGTGAATTCACATTTCAGTATAAACCACTACAATCACACAAAATTACATGAACAGTACATCCCTTTTCTATAGATGAATAATATTCATTCAGTTATACAGGCAAATTAAAATGCCTCAATTTTTGACGCCCTGCCTGAATGCGGCATTGAGGGTTTGTGTAAAACAAAGTTCTTATCTGGCATGTGTAGTAGTGTAGTAAATTATGTACCCTTTCAGTGAGAACTATGTAGAAAATATTCCTTTGCATGGCTGAGAGCATCACAAGCAATAATCTTTGTGAAATGTAGCGCTGCTAATTTAACTGGTGTAATCGGGCGTATAACTATTTCAAGAAACTATACTTAACATTCAAAGTTACATCTCCCAGTTATCAAAACTAACTGTATATTAGCGCAAGTGTTAATTTTCTCCACAACAACAAAGAGGTCCCTGGGATTGTCTCCCTAATATGCCTTCAGCGGTATCTGTTAGTTTGCGTAATGCATTCATTGAGTATTTGGTTAGCAGTAACTATGAGAATGTGACGGATACAAAACCATTTAAGTGAAATTTACTGATTTGTTACACTTTGTTTCTACAGGGTCGTAATGGGGCACAGAGAAGTAGCATAAATAATATAATACTTAAGGGCGCCGTATTCTTGAAATAGTGTGTACAAATACAAGTAATTTTAGACATTCAAGAACTGAATAATATAGACTTTAGCAAATAACAAGAATGTTATCTCATGCCACCTGCGAATATTAAAAGGTAACGAAGTAATATCAATAAATAATGTCAGAAAGCGATCTATCCAGCAAATTTTTAGGTACTGAAACCTTTCAAAATACGTATTTTTTTAAATTCAAGTATAGATGTAAACATTTTTATAACATAAACTTACGTAGTTCTGCACATAATATTGTTCACTTTTGTTTCTATGCGAAAATAATTGTTAAAATGTGGGGTTAGAATAGCGAAATAATGTGTGTCATACAAATGCATTTTAAAAGTTATTATATTATTTGATCAATTATACAGGGGTGACTGCATGAGGGAAAACATTTTTCCAGGAATTCGAAACTAAAGGGAAAACAGCTCTTCAATTTCTGTTTGTATAACTGCTATTTTGTTTATTTTTAAAACCTTCCATTATAAATGTAATACAAACAAACGATCCATACTCAAACTTTTCATGATATATATAAAGAGAATGTTAGTGATGGAAAATGTTTCAGTTATATTATTTTACTGATACAGTTGAAAATCCTTGGAATTAAATTAAATTTAACAAATCAAAAATCTTTAAATATCAATTATACAGGGTGACTGAATGAAGGAAGGCATATTTTCCGGGAATTCGAAACTAAAGCGAAAATAGCTCTTCAATTTTAGGACAAGTTCTGTGTGTGTAACTGCTATGAATTTTATTTTTAAAATTTTCCATTATAAGTGTAGTACAAAGAAACGATCCATTCTCAAGTTTTTTATGATAGGGAATGTTAGTGATGGAAAATGTTTCAGTTATATTATTTTACTGATACAATTAAAAATCCCTGGAATTGGCTGCGGGGGGTATTTTAAATAAAAGAGAAAAACGAAAATAACGAGGGACTATTCGGTATTTGCTGATCAAAACTGATGTCTGCCATTGTCCAGTGTCAATGGCTAATCGACTATTTGTCATCGAAGTTAATTGTTTAAAACTGTTGGAATAATCTAGAGGCCCGTTACACGGGCAAATATCCATCATTGCTAATAACGTAACTCTATAAGTTTAATTTTAAAATTAATTTTATTACAAAACACGCTCATACCATTGTGATATATTTTTAATACTGAAATGTGTAACAAGCTCTGAGTATTAACTGTTGTATTAATTACAATAAAAAACATCACTGAATGCTATATATAATGTGGTTGTACACATGCGTATTTTAAATGACATTAACATGTTATTTGGTTGATAAACCGTGTTTTCGATGTAAAAAACCACTGTTATATTAGAACGTTATAAATACGTCCTCTTTTCATTTAAAATTTTACTTTAAAATTTCGGAAACTATTGTTTATTTAGCATATCGCTTAGGAAAATATTTTTTCAGAAAAAGTTATTGCCTTATCTAGTTTTATAAGAATGTTTCGAATATATGTATAAAAGTGTAGTAAATGTGGCACAAAAAAAAAATAAAAAAGGAGAATCCTGAGTATCTTTTTGCGTTTTGGAAAATATTTTAGTGTTACTGTCCCCAAAAATTTCATGCAGTGCATAATCGACAGTGTATATCGACTTTTACAAAGAAAATGAAATAAAATAAAGTTATAATAATAATAATGTCTTTGTGACAAAAGGGAACACTTTTAAAACGTGTAAATCTCTCAATAATCTTTTCCAATGATTTCTACTATTGTTTAATTAGCATATCGCTTAGGAAAATATTTTTTCAGAAAAAGTTACTGCCCTATCAGTTATTTAAATTTAAAAAAGGAGAAACTCGACTATCTTTTTGGAAAATATTTTAAAGTTACTGTCTACGAAAATTTCAGGCTGTGCAGAATCGAAAGTGTAGTAAATTTATGAACAATGAGAAAAGGACAAATAAGGATAAAGATCGTTAAAATATATTTATGAAAATAATGGGTTAATTTTTAAGAGCTGAATTGTAAAAGTTTTACAAAATAAAAATAAAATACAGTTAATGTCTTTGTGACAAAGGCGAACACTTTTAAAACGTTTAAATCTCTCAGTAATCTTTTCCAACGAGTTACTTAAAAGGCTTGGAGCTGTCTTAAAAATTGCAGCACTACTAGCTAAAACGTAAATTTAATTTAAAGTAAGGGTTCTCTCATGCAATTACAATTACATCTGAGTAATTATACCGCAGTTTCAGTTTTTTATGTGCATTAACTGGTACTGTTAAACTGTTATAAGTCCTGAGTCTTAAAACATTTCCCCAGAATACTTGCTGAAGTAATACTAGATATATTTTTGCACGACTAAAGTTGTGTTCGTGCTTGAATCTATTTAATTCACTTCATTTTAGAATACACAATAGACAATAATTTAGGTGGGATGCAAAATTATGATGCGGTATTTGGAAATAAATTGTTACAAAATACACGCATTTTAGTATTCACGAGAAATTTGTTGTTCGGATTTTATGAACATTTTGTGTGCTGGCGTGAAATTTACAATTTTGTTAAAATTCCCACAGTTCCAATTTCTAGAGACAATACAGAGTGGTACGCATAAATGCAATTGGAAGTTTAAATAAGTTCAGAGATCCAATCAAGCAAAGTAACCGCGATATTATTATTTGTTACGTGGCTTATTTGTCTAAAATGCATGCATTCCACTGTTACTACTAAGTAATGTTATATTTTAAAAAGTTTCCCACTTCGATATGTAAGCTTTAGGCGGTTGTTTTGCATTTATTTCTTCGTCGAAGTACTTTATACATATAAAACATGGAAAGTATTAAAATTTCGCTATGAAGGAGGGTATATGACCAAATTTATGTCGGTATCTGTGAACGTAGGGTATGACCAGATGTATTTTATACTTCAGAGTATAAACTTCCAAGGAAGCAATTTCAGTAAGCGGCGATATTTTGCAGATTTAGGTATTTAAATAATGTAATTAAATCAAATACACCACGCGACATCAGTTTAACGTTATGAAGGCAAAAACCCTGTAATTGAATGGTATAAAAACATACAGGCTGTTGGTAAAAATGGAAACACAAGTTTCGAAAAAAAGATCGGCTTAATAAGTAAAAGTGTGTTTGGAAATCAGTTAATTATTATTTTTCTCTATAAATATTTGTACTCAGTCATACTTAACCCCGTAGACAAAAAATAAACCGTTAAAATCGGACGTCTCAAAATTTTTTTAAAGGGTTACCCAATTCTTAATATGTGATTCAGTAAACATATATTTTATTGTAAGCTTAATGTAATTTTACTGATTATGTAGTAAATATACCTTTAAATGCCGCAATAAATTATTTTTTGCGTCCAAGCCCGACTTGACGCAGGTTGCTTGGCGGAAGTCAAGTTCCGGAAATGCATATAAATTGTACAATTCGGTATTGTAGCACTACTACCGGCTACCCATCAAGTTGGGGGCCGCGCCCAGACCTGACGTGTCGAGTAATTCCTACGCGGAGCTTCCCCGAAGCCAGTCCCAAGGGCTGTTGGTATGCCATCTATAGATTCATTAGGAGATCTCCCAATTGAATTTGTATAGCCGACAAATAAATCAATATTAATGTACTTTCCTTTGTCATACTTGATCAACTTGTGACTGCTAGATTTAAGAAGTTCTTAATCTCTTGAGGCTTAATGGGATGTGTCAACGTGTAATATACTGGATGATCCAGCCATAATGTTATTAATTTTAAGAGAAGATAGGGAAAAATGAGTATAATACGAATACGTGATTAAAAAAAACAATTAAACGCATATTTACGCCGAAAAAAAAATATTTTCAAACCATTATTTTAACCCTCTATTCAGACTGTCACTGACTGCCAGCGACAATTTAACTCGGTGTCGGTCTAACGTTGCCAAATTTAAATATTTTCCTATAGTATCTGCTTATTGTAATATGTGATTAATGTTATAAATTATTTTTTTAAAGTATACAATTCTTTCGTGTCAATTTTTTTTCGATTTTCTGCCTTCCGAATACGTTGTTAAAATTAATGACATTATGACTGAATCACCCTGTATAACATACGGGGTGTTCCGCTAATCTTGAATAAAATCGTTAAGTCACTATACGAACTCAAAAAAAAATCTATTCTAGATAAATTCTGTTGAAATTAATCTACAAAATTAAAATAATTACACTATTCCGCACCTTAGTTCACATTTTTTATTAACGCTGTGTATATTACGTTCTTATTATACTTTGTAGCCAACCCTTTAACCTTTGCGGGCGCATCTCTGACATAGGTCCGTTCATTTATTGAGAATGATAATGGAATTGGGAATATGATTGTGTGATATTTATTACTGGTTTTAATTAAGACAAATGCGTGTGTTCATTTTAAAATCTGTTTAGTTCAAGCCATAAAGCACGATTCAGATATATCCATTATGAATACTTTTACATCGCATATATGTACAGTGTGTAACAAACTTAATTAGAAAAACCCATTAATGGATTTTGAAATATGGAATAGTGATTAGAATGTTAATATTATTATGTAAAATTAAATTGTAGCGTGTTTAATTAATATACACACACAAAAATGCTCAAAAACGGTAATGTCTGGTATGCAGCTTTGATAAAATCTTTGTGCTTTGTTGAAAAATGGTTTCAAAATCAAACCTCACCGATCTTCTTGAACCGTAATTTACCGTTCTAAACAACTTTTTCAAGTAAAATTTTGCTGTATTTTCAGTAGAAAAGGCACTTTACCTGAAACTATAACAGTTTTCAATCGGTGTACTGAATATTTCAAATAGGATTATTTCGAAAACTGTTACTCCAAATGACTTCAACAAGATATACCTTTTTTAGATACAACAGATAGGATGTTTCAATAGACAGATGGATACACTAAACAGCAAAAATGTTCTGCCATTTAAAAGAAACATGCTGTGCCATAAGTGACGTCAAAATTAGTTAAAAATTCTTGTTTGCCGTGCCAAAAACATAATTGTGCAATTTTTTTTTAATACTCCGACAGGTTTCAAAGTTATTGAGATATTTCAAAATAAAATTCTAGCATTGAACACCCTGTATTTTTTAAACCAGCAACATTCGGATAAGGCGTATTTGGCTCAATCGCCATATTTTGGTGTGTAGTATCTCCAGTTCAGAGATTGCTCCTTCTTAATGAATCACCCTGTATAAGACTGTAACGCTTTATTATATAAGTTGTTATTTTCGGCTATTGGTGGGTGGAAAGAAAGGATGTCATTTTTCAATTCCCAAGTGGCGTTATATTCCAGTTCGACTTCTGAAATGCGCATTTTACTGTGAAATTAACAGTCGAATTCAGGAATTTATCTCTTATTACCATTAGCAATATCCCGAGATTATGCTGGCATAATTCCCGTCGTTGATAAGCTGAAATAAAAATTATTTTCAGAATATTGAAATAATACAGTGATTATCAAAATGAACTCTGATATATTTTTTTTAATTTCCAAACAATTGGGTGTAGCATTTACATCAGGAAACTCATCAGTCACATTTTGGAGTTTCTGCTTGAAATTGTTAATCGTTTATGTGTAAGGTATGTCTGTAGCACGAAAATGTGAGCTTTATTCGATTTCAGTTTGAAACTATCGTATAAAGGGTGGAATTTCCTAAATAGTGATTTCAACTCGGTGGTTTCAGCGACTACAGATTCCTATTATATGTATTTCATTATTGCACGACGTGAAGGGAAGTTTTATCTAACGAAATCGGGGCGCAAATTATTCGAAATAAAGTTTTCCATAACGAGTTTAGGCCGTTTTGGAAATTTAACATCTTTCAGGGAAATTGTTTACATCAAAATGAGAACCGGGATCCATTTATGAACCCTTCATGAGGGGGTATAGTTGTATACAGAAGACAAGAAGTACTTAAAATCAAATTAGTCAGTGAATAAAGTAAATTTCGAACAAAAATAATTGCTTGTAAAGCAATTTTTGGCTGTTCCGAGAGATATGGGGTACAGTTCAACTGGCGGGTAAACAGCCATTGTTTGTTCGCGAACTAATTTTCAGGAAATTAGATCTAACAATGGCCGAACTTGATGTCAATTTATATCAAAATTTACGGTTTACTTTAGGGCGTCTGATGTGACTTATTGTTCCTATAAAGGAATATTTCAAATTTCGCAAATATCTTCATTGGACCTGCAACCCCGTTAATTGGGTTACACATTACAATAGCTTCAGCATTTCCACTTTATCAATAAAAATACAATTAACTTATGCAATTTTAAACGCCGAGATCATTTGTGTAGAACATACTATACAGCGCGATTCATATAGCTGAGGACAAATAATGACGGATAGTGAAAAAAATGTAGTAACATATTTTTAGTTTACAATTTATGATGTGATTTTTTTGTATATAAAAACTAAGAAGTGAACAAGTCAGGACGATATATTTGGTATTTGTAGCAGTACTTTATCAGTTGTATCAATATAGTAAAATAATTTTAGATTCGGAAGTCAGGTGAAATTTATAGTTTCAGAAGTCAGGTGAAATTTTTTGTTATAAAAATTAAGAAGTAAACAAGTAAATAAATTATCTTAAGTAATTTTAAACATCGGGATCATTTGTGGAACATACTAAACAGTGCAATTCATACAGCTGAGGACAAATAATGACGAATAGTGAATAAAATGTAGTAAAATATTTTTAGTTTCGGTTTTTAGTTTACAAAAATTTATGAGGTGAATTTTTTATTTATAAAAACTAAGAAGTGAACAAGTCAGGACGATATGTTTGGTATTTGTAGCAGTACTTTATCAGTTGTATCAATATAGTAAAATAATTTTAGATTCGGAAGTCAGGTGAATTTTTAGTTTCAGAAGTCAAGTTAAATTTATAGTTTCGAAAGTCAGGTGAAATTTCTAGTTTCGGAAGTTAAGTGAAATTTTTAGTTTCAGAAATCAAGTTAAATTTATAGTTTCGAAAGTTAGGTGAAATTTCTAGTTTCAGAAGTCAGGTGAAATTTTTAGTTTCAGAAGTCAGGTGAAATTTTTAGTTTCAGAAGTCAGGTGAAATTTTTAGTTTCAGAAGTCAAGTTAAATTTCTAGTTTCGGAAGTTAGGTGAAATTATTAGTTTCAAAATTCATGTTTAATTTATAGTTTCGAAAGTTAGGTGAAATTTCTAGTTTCGGAAGTTAGATGAAATTTTTAGTTTCAAAAGTCATATTAAATTTATAGTTTCGAAAGTTAGGTGAAATTTCTAGCTTCGGAAGTTTGGTGAAATTTTTAGTTTCGGAGGTCAAGTTAAATTTTCAGTTTCGAAAGTCAGGTGAAATTTTTAGTTTCAGAAGTCAAGTGAAATTTTTAGTTTCAGAAGTCAAGTTAAATTTCTAGTTTCGGAAGTTAGGTGAAATTTTTAGTTTCAAAATTCATGTTAAATTTATAATTTCGAAAGTTAGGTGAAATTTCTAGCTTCGGAAGTTAGGTGAAATTTTTAGTTTCGGAGGTCAAGTTAAATTTTCAGTTTCGAAAGTTAGGTAAAATTTTTAGTTTTAGAAGTCAAGATAAATTTATAGTTTCGGAAGTTAGGTGAAATTTTTACTTTTTTTATTTTTTATAAAATTTAGAAGGTAAACAAGTAAATAAATTAACTTACGTTATAGTGAAAAAATGTAGTAAAATATTTTTAGTTTCGGTTTTTAGTTTACAAAAATTTATGAAGTGAATTTTTTGTTTATAAAAACTACAACCGAAGTTAACACTGAACAAGAATTGCGATACATGAAAATATATCTAATGATGTGATGTTAAAACGGCAAATTTTCGAACAAAATTTCCCTTTTGTAACCTTTTTCTTAAACGCGCAGATTACATAATACATAAAGGTGAAAATTCACTATGCACATGATACCTAAGTTAAAGTTATTTATAATTTTTCTGTGTAATTATTACAAAATCACTAAGCAATAAAACTCTAGAAATGGCACAGTATATTTCAGTTTAATGCATAATTCATTTGACACAACTTAGTTGCATTTTGTTCCGACAATAACAACCCGTAGAAAAAAAAGCAGATTTAACCATGTCGCCTTCGTAAAATTTAAACTTAAATAACAGACAAACTGTAACCGCGAGCAGTAAAAATATTTTTATGTTGCTATTACAAAAAATGCAGTTTTATCGTTAAAGATTTAATCGTACAAGCGTTCCCAACTTTGTTGCTATTCTAAAAAGGTTAACCGTAAAGAATAAAAATTATATCCAATTATGTAACTGGAGCATACTTTATTGTATTAGTAAGTGCTATCGTATTCTCTACTTTTACCGTAGAACTTTCAGACATATGTGCATTAAAAAGGCAAAAACATAGTGTTTTCTACAAACACAAATATATAGTACTATTTACAACAAATTGTATTAAATCAGTGTTTGTGTGCAAAAATAAAAAACGCGCCTTTTTGTGAGACCGTGATGTTCAGTATGTGGCCACAAGATGCAGCTACGTGCTGCATCATCTACTCAAGTTCTATTCTGTCGGATAAGCCGTCGATTGTCTCCTATGGCATAGTGAGGAGAGCTATCAAGCTCGAAAGCGGTATATGTCTGGTGTACCGCTAATGAATGACATTGGCAGTTTGCTATAATTTTCTGATACCAGTGGCATCCACTCGCAAGCCGTCAGAGGGTCGGAAATTGAGGTAAATTAAAGATTCGATAATCGTAAAATAGAAACCAGTCATTTTAACAGGATGAAACTCGGTAGATAATTACTTTATAAAATTATCCATTTTCTGATACCAGTGGCATCCACTCGCAAGCCGTCATAGGGTCGGAAATAGAGGTAAATTAAAAATTCGATAATCCTAAAATAGAAACCAGTCATTTCAACAGGATGAAACTCGGTAAATAATTGCTTTATAAAATTATCAATTTTCTGATACCAGTGGCATCCACTCGCAAGCCGTCAAAGGGTCGGAAATTAGGGCAAATTAATAATTCGATATTTCTAAAATGGAAATCCGTCATTTCAACAGGCTGAAATTCGGTAGATAATTGCTTAATAAAATTATCAATTTTCTGATACCAGTGGTATCCACTCGCAAGCCGTCAGAGGGTCGGAAATTGAGATAAATTAAAAATTCGATAATCCTAAAATAGAAACCAGTCATTTTAACAGGATGAAACTCAGTATATAATTTCTTTATAAAATTATCAATTTTCTGATACCAGTGGCATCCACTCGCAAGCCGTCGGAAATTAGGGCAAATTAATAATTCGATATTTCTAAAATGGAAACCCGTCATTTTAACAGGCTGAAATTCGGTAGATAATTGCTTAATAAAATTATCAATTTTCTGATACCAGTGGTATCCACTCGCAAGCCGTCAGAGGGTCGGAAATTGAGATAAATTAAAAATTCGATAATCCTAAAATAGAAACCAGTCATTTTAACAGGATGAAACTCAGTATATTATTTCTTTATAAAATTATCAATTTTCTGATACCAGTGGCATCCACTCGCAAGCCGTCGGAAATTAGGGCAAATTAATAATTCGATATTTCTAAAATGGAAACCCGTCATTTTAACAGGCTGAAATTCGGTAGATAATTGCTTTATAAAATTATCAATTTTCTGATACCAGTGGCATCCACTCACAAGCCGTCAGAGGGTCGGAAATAGAGGTAAATTAAAAATTCGATAATCCGAAAATAGAAACCAGTCATTTTAACAGGATGAAACTCGGTATATAATTTCTTAATAAAATTATCAATTTTCTGATACGAGTGGCATCCACTCGCAAGCCGTCAGAGGGTCGGAAATTAGGGCAAATTAATAATTCGATATTTCTAAAATGGAAACCCGTCATTTTAACAGGCTGAAATTCAGTAGATAATTGCTTTATAAAATTATCAATTTTCTGATACCAGTGGCATCCACTCGCAAGCCGTCAGAGGGCCGGAAATTGAGGTAAATTAAAAATTCGATAAACCTAAAATAGAAACCAGTCATTTTAACAGGATGAAACTCGGCAGATAATTGCTTAATAAAATTATCAATTTTCTGATACCAGTACCAGTACCAATAATTCTTAAAAGAAGAATATTAATATGTTCTTATTATACAAGTACGTCGAATGTCTTTAATAGATTTAAAATTTCAGTTATTAGGGGTAAACCACGATTCCTATTTCTGGTTAAGGCTGTCTTGAGAGCATGTATACCGTTTATTTATAATGAAACGTTCCCGGAAAAGTTCTATTGCAGGCGAATATTTATGTCAATATTGATATGTAAATGTATGGAAATTTAGACAAATTGAGAAAATACGTAACGTAAGTTTTCAAATGGAGTCAAAGACAATATTCAAATGAGGTTTCACTCGAAAGTAAATTCACAATAATAAGAAATGTGCGTTCGAGACAATTTTATAATCGGTTTTGGTCCCCCATGTGGCACGGTTCAACGCAAAACGGATATGTGTTTACAAAAAATGGGACGCGCAGTGTTCGCTACAATTTGTTTACCTATATTTCTAGGCGTCGTGACGCCGTTGTTGTTGGTTTACCCTCGATAATGCACGGGATCTCAGGGGAAGACATCGCACTCTATATACGTACAATAAAGTTGCACTTACTGAAATTAGTTTTATAAACATTTGACAAACGGTTTGACACACGCACGTGTTGCCACAATACTCCAGCACACTGCAAAACAACATTTTTAAAATAACAAAATAATTCGAAGACTAATAAAACATATATCACAAGAATCTAGCTTTTAGCTTTTATGTTATTCACGCCTAATTAGTGATTTAATAGTCATCGATTATTAAAATATTACTCCTTGTAGGCAAGTTTCACTGTTGCCGGATTGTTTATGACTGAATGTGTCTCGGACCGTTTTTTCTCAATAACACGAGGAATTACGTTCCGAAAAACTTTTCAGCCGCTCTCAATAACATAGAGTCAGTCATTGTCAGGTTTTGTCCATTTTGTTTAGAGTTTTTTATTTTTGCAAAAAATTTAGGCTGTTTTGATTAAAACTAATAGTTCTTAGTCTTTAAAGTGTTATACCTTGTTTTTTAGATAAAAGTAAGGCAGCACTCTAATACATAATTTGCATGCATGTATGATCTGTAGATGAGTTTTTAACGGAAACGGCTGCTCTTAGAGGCTTCAATAAGGCGTACATTTCTTAAGTAGAAAAGGTCGGAGGAAACGTTTTTCTATTCCGAAATGACAATGACAAAAAAGTTGAAGCGATTCAAAAGGATTCCAATGGCCATTTGTGACGCCCTCTTCGATACAGCCAATTGTGCATAAAATTTGAATTTCCCATCCTAAGAACCCTCCGTATTCAATATTTCATGAATTTAATTCAAAATAGTCGAGAAAGAACATGTAATTAATTTTTTAAAATTTGACATCCTGTATATCCTAAACGAAGCATTTCCAGACCTAAACTCATAGGAAATTTTTTGCTTAAAATTGAACGTATAATAACGTACTGAAGTATGTACATCTCCTCCTGAAACACCCTGTATAACGCGGTTTGGATGCTACTGGTTACATATGTGAATTTATTCGAAAATTATTTACGATGCACGGTAGTGATGAATGAAACCGAGCAATGTTGACAATTCGAAGCACCTGCGACTAAACTGGTCGAGTTGCGCTACTGAACTTACCCAATGATTTACCTATTGAAACTTCTCTCCTTCACCACTATTATTTATGATCATTAAGGGTATTTAGCGAAGTGCATTAAGCCCTTAATATAGATTTAGTTTCAGCCTTAATTTAGGGCACAAATTTAGCCCAACATTTTAGTAGCCGGCCAACGACAATATTAAATTGTTATTAATCAATTAGCTGTGATACGGTTCGTTACAAATTGCCTATGGATGCCCCTAAGATTTTCACGTCGTAGCTCCCTCTACCGTGTTCGCGCAAAATTAGAAACAAACACGCTTTGTATAAGAAATATTTGTCGTTTTATTTTTGTATATGGAAAAATGTATTGTTTCTGAAAGAAACATAAACTGTTTTCGCAGTGTAGCGCCGTTGTTGGATTGTTTGCTGTTTTAAGCTTTGGGTTGGATTGATTCTTTTTTGGCGTAATAGATTCCGACTTCTCATGGACAATAGACGAGGATAAAGAGGATAATGACTTTTTGACAGTCAGGATGTTTATTGGAATTAGTTTTTTGTTAGAGTTAGGTCAAGTGTCGCGTTATTTGTTAAAAGGGTTCGGTTCCACATTGAATTTTTGTGGCTTACTCTCGTATATTGGATTCCTAGTCTTTGGAAAAAATTGTACTTCCCCTTTTCTATGCGTTTAATCAAATCTTATGCTTGCCCGGGCAAGAATTTCTATCTCCAGTGCCCTTACAGTGTATATACAGATAGAAATACCTAAATGAAAAGTTCGGTCGGTTAGAGACGAATATAAATTATTTTATAAGATTTCTGTTCAATATAAGATAAAAAATCCAGTCACATTAAAAAGTAAATCGAAAGATACATCTTAAACTTTAAATGCCGAAGAAAATCATATACATGGATGCCTATAAGACAGTAAAAAAAATATTTTGGAATTCTACCTTGATATTTAAAAATCTTGTAACCCAGTAACAACAGAACACATTCCGCGCACTGTTTAATAAAATGGCCATTTATTCTAAAAAAAAACAAACCGGCGAAATACATTATGTGAAAATATCTGTACCCGACACATCTTTCTTTATTTAATTACACACAACGTCAAAAGTCTTAGACCCCCTGTATATAAAATAATTCGATTAAACCTAGTGGTTTTACTTAATGTGGTAAAAAAGTACATGTAGAGAACAAAAAAGACAATAAAAAATTGCAGACCATGAACCTTTACTTTATTACCACTGTTTCTGCAAATCTGGTCAGTTTGGCAGTGTATGCAGCAAAGCGTTCCTTTGAATTTTTGTACATTATAATGTCAGAACGTGAAATTTCTACGTTTACCAGAGCAAGAATGACTACTTTACATGATGCAGGGCATTCTAATCATCAGATATCGACATGTTGGGCATTCCTAGATCATCTGTTGTACGAATAGTACACAGATATGAAGAATTTGATATAGTGGAAAACAGACTACGTAGTGGAAGTCCTCGAGTATCTAATGAAAAGGAAGATCTGTATTTGGTGCAATATGCTCGCACATTTTCAGCTCTCAGGATTCACTTTCACTTTTCGCCGTGTTATATCGACACCTACTATTCGAAGATGACTTCATAATGCAAATTTACGGGCTAGAAGACCATTACGGGTCCCCACTCTACATCCAAGGCATCGTGCTGCTCGTCTCCAGTGGGCGCGAGAGCATAGGGGTTGACTTTTACGCCAGTGGCGGTGGGTCTTATTTACAGACGAAACCAGAATTGGGCTGGTTACTGATGCCAATCGACAAAGAATCTGAAGAGAACCAGGTGGTCAACAGTGACTTCATTTTTCCCGTGAAGCTGCTCCGTATGAAGGGGGTACCGTAATGTTTTGGGGTGGAATAATGTTCAACCGTCGTACGCTATTAATTCGCATACCACAGAATATGACCAGTCAAATTTACATCGAACAAGTTAGTACGCCCATTATCTATCTACCCCCTACGTAATGAATTAGGTGAAAATTTTGTGTAGTCCAGGTCATACCGAATAGTCAAGTAGAGAATTTGTTTTGTTACTTCTTTTTGATTTAATAAATTTTGTCAAAAATGTCACACATTTGCTGGTTTTTAATTTTCTAAGTACTCAGTTCATCGAACATATTCTTTTCACAAAAAAAAGATTCAGAAAACAATATACTTTTATAAACGTATTTGGTTTTTCTGACAAAAAGATTTCTTTAACAAGAATCAGCATGTGCATTTACATCTGTGACCTATCTTATACTCGAACTCTAAAGCACAGTATAGAAAGACCAGTAGGGACAGCTGCACTTTCGCGCCAAGCCATTTTCAGAATTCATTCATAACCATTTACGCACTCGTTTTGGTTTACGTTTCGTAGTATAACCGCTTGTGTGTCTTTTCGTTTTGTGATATTCAACTTCCTAACCTATTTGAGTTGCGTTCCAATCTTGGTTTTAAATTTTATTATTTTGTTATATCTCTAAAAAAATAATTATGAGAGCATCAGAAGAACCGGGTCAAGGTACAAAAAAGTGTAATATAGTAGGAGTTTATTGTGTAGTAGGAAGTTGCAAAAACAATTATACTGGAAATTATACAGATATAGTTTTTTTACTCCCAAAAGACAACAGAAGGTAATTTTACAATCATTAATTATAGTTATAATAAATTAAGAACATAAAATATTCCTTATTATTTTCCGTGTATCGTTTTTTGTGGTAATGCATAAAGTTTGTAACGGAGGAATATTATTTTCAACCAGCATTACATACTTATTGCAATTTGCAAACGGTATTCCTTTCTTATTTTTTGTGTTTGTATAACTGATTGCATTTTATGATTGAAATTCATGTAACAAGTATTAAAATAAAGTTATTGTTGTTTTAGAGCGAATCAGTGGGCGGTTAAATGTAAGAGAGATCATTTGGTTAAAAACATATAATTTTCGAATATGTGCTCAGCATTTTTCACAAGAAATGTTCAAAGATACGAAAAGAAAATGACGGCAAATGCTTACAATATTTTCAGACGATATAGTGGCAGGTAAAAATATTTAACGTTTATTTTGAAATAGCTATCAGTATTTGAACATATAGAAATAGATATTTAGAACATTTTTGATTTTGTTTTGTTTTTTTCAGAATTATCACAGAAAAATGTGGAAATTTGAATGCAGTCTTGAGTTTGTCTTGAGAATTATTTTGGTAGCATCAAACAACAAGGAGGAAAATCTATCTCACCAACTTCTATATAATTTCAACATGCTTCGGGGATTTCATTTGTAAATTTGTGTGCGATTGACGTCAAGCAATGCACTGAAATGCCATAAGTGAATGCACATTATATAGGTACTTCCGATTAGAGAACCTAATTTAATTTCAGAATAGTTTCTGAAGAAGCGAACTTACATATGTCTCTTGAAAAGTCAAAAAACCTAAAGTGACAACACGGCAACCAACCCCGGAAATGTTCAACAAAGTTACTTTTGTTTATAAGTAAGAAATAATTGAGTATGTTCAATTTTAAATATGAATGTACACTCGCCATAGTTTTATGCCATTTTTTTATTAATGAAATAAAATGTTTATATAAATTGTATTTTATTAAATGTCATAGTTCCAGGTGGGAACATCTCTGTTTTATTTATTGTCTTCAAAGTTTTTATACGCTTGTTAAATTATTAATAATAAACCTCAAGATATTTATTTTAAAAATTTTACGTAATACGAATAAAACTATATATATTCGTAATTTATTAGCTCGAAGAATTTAAACTATCATGACAATTTATTTCACACATCTAGTGTTTTTTGCTAATTTAAACAATAATTTGTTGTATTATTTTTAAAAATTACACGTATTTCACAAATTTGCATGTTTATATTTGTAGCAGCACCTATTTGAATTTCTGGTGACTAGAACAAATATATAAATCTAGAAAATGTACTTATATTTGCGGAAACTATAATAAAATTGGGTAAAAAAAAACTGCTGGTAATAACAGTAATATTAATTACAAATAATGAATATATATATAATAGTAAATAAGAAACAAAAAATGTAAAATAAGGTCACACCAACTTCTATTTATTTATTTCATTATTTAAACTTTTACATTAAATTTACTGTTTATAGATAGCTTATAAAACCAATATTATTTACTAAAAATTTTCAAAATCATATTACATTTTGAGTACCACAGTTACAACTTAAATTTTGACAGTCACAGGTTACAAAGTAAATCACACCATAAACAATAGTGAAGAGAGCCTCACTCCCAAGTGGGAGTGATGCTATCTTCACTTCAAACAACAAGGTCAAAGAATTCGACTGGCGGATTTCATTCATAAATTCGTTAGCTGTCCCTACTGATCTCTCTATACTGTGTCTAAAGTTCAAATAAAGAGCTAATGTTAGAATAAATGTATTAATCTTGATATTCTCACGTTTTCTCTTGTGCGTCCATGTTCGTTCACTAAAATTTATTCCGTAAAACAAACGCACTGAAGTCATTATTTTGATAAAATCGTCAAATTAAGTGTCCCCTTCCATATATTACAACCGCCGCTGTTCTGAACCTTGCACTACATTGCGAGTGATAATATCAGCCTCAGTCTCACCGAAATTATCTGTCAAAAAAAAAAAAAATGAACATTCTCATCCAGCTCGTCGTTGTTCTATCGGTATTCATTTTCCAGACAAAACAGTAACGGTACATTTTGTCAGTATAATCGTTAATGGTTTTTGTAGCGTTATATCAAATTACAAGTACGCTAAATAGATTGCAAGAAAGCCACCAAGACATTGATTAATAATCACCATTTGGTTCGCTATATTACGAGTGTTACACTTTAGAACACAATGCATCTGGAAACAAAAGCCAACTGCATCAAACCGCTCTACATACTTTGCAACACATTATCGAAATAATTAATTATTAAGCACAAGTTTGTTGACTAAATTCGTTTTCGGTGCTCGTTGGACGTCTCCGTAATAGACACAAAGGAAAAACTGCACGTTAAAGTGATAATTGAATCCTACTTCTACGTCCCGCTTTGTTTGCCCGGTGAAAATTGTGCTTGCAAAGATAGAATTTAATTTACATGAATATTTAATACAGGCAGCAACAGGGCATCGTAAAATATGTTAATAAAATAAAAAATTATTAGACATCCGTGTTTTTCTGCCTCGTTTGGAGCCGAATAATGAATTATTTTTAAAAAACCCACATTCCCTGATTAAATTTATAAGGTTATGCAAAATCTAAAAGGGTCAACGCTATATTAAATTTTGCTCGGTATTTCTTCAACGCCAAATATTAGAACGCTCCCGAAATTTTATAAAGAAAACGCCAATTTGTACAGGACGTTTTTCAAACGGATGTAAACTGTGCCCACCACAGATTTATTTTATTAGTAAAAAGCGACCATTTTCGGACGGAAATCCATCTCATATTTTATACTTTCGGTGACACACATATTCAAAACATACGGGAAACTTTTATACCTTCAAGTTTATATTTCACTATACTTTCGATCATGTATGTACATATTCGAAACATTCGTGAAACTTGGGGCAGTTCTTACTACGAACATATTTTTTGAGTGTTTTTACTGTACGTATTTGATTAGGGCTATAATTCTAGTGAAACGTAGAAAGGACACTTTAAGGACATGCGTTAACATGTCCCTAAGGAATCCTCATATTTAAGGAGAGGCTATAAACGTAGGCCTTAATTTATGCGGGCACATAAAAGGAGCACAGGCAAATTGTTGGCTGAAAGAGAAATAGAAGTGATAAAATTAAAAAGCTAAAAAAGCGTTAATGTATTTCTTCGACCAAGCATTAATTTGTATTAAAATTATTAACAATTATATATGTGGATTTAATTGAATTGGCTGTCTTTAGATTTACGTGAAATTTAACTGCAGTCGACGTTCTGGAGCCCAATAAAAACGAACGACTGTATATCTGTCCCTGCTCATTTGCTATAAATACAACATCGTTCAAACCCCGTTCAGGATTTTCTATAATCGCGAAAATAAGGTTCAAATTATTTCCTTACTTTAGAACTTAACGAGTATTATTTTTAAGAAGTTTTTTCCATAATCGTTTTAAAAAAATAATTTCGCGTTATAAATATTTAAATAGATTTCAACAAGTCAGTTGGGAAATTTTCCCTACCCTGCTACCATTCCTGCCTTATAGTTGTACTTCGGATTAGGCCCTGCTGAAATATCTTTTTAATTTTTTATTAGAAAACTTCGCCGGCAGTGAAAAGTGCCACATATAATAAAAAGAGTGACTGAAAAGTGTTCTGACGTTTTAAATTGAATACATGAAAGATATTTCGCTTTCTTCGCCAAACAGCCAACAGGTTGCTTAACATTCCATTTTAGTTGGAATAAAAAATCGAAATGGACATATTTCAACGTTCTTTCGAGTAACGCATTTATTTGAAATGAAGGAGGAAATGAATATTTTTTTAGTTAAGGGCGACTTACAGACAAAGTAAATGTTTCTCAATTTTATATGCCGAGATGGGTAACATCTCATTCATGTACGGAAAGAGCAATCCAAGATGGTTGTTCTGTTTCTCCACGCGGAAAACTATCGACGGAAATCTTTGCCTTGTTTTTCCTTCCACTTCTGCTCTCTTCCGTTCTTTTTTTCCTGCAAATATACCCCAGCCATTCAGGTCGTTTATTCCGATCGAACAAAATCAACCTCCACAAAAACTAATTCTGTTTTTACTTAGCTAACTTGCACGAATATACGAAAAAAAAACATATCCGGCAGTAGGTGAATATTAATCCCAAAGTTCCGATTTTTTATGGACTTTCATCACTATCAATCATTCGGCATACCTCATCGGTTATGGATCCTGACGCGAAATAAGTATTAAATAATATCTGTTGCTCCCAACTTATAAATATGCAAATGTTGATTTAAATTGGTATTACCCTTGAAATGTAATCGCCCAGAATCAGTTTAATATTGAAAAATACAACGAAATGCTTTCAGTACCAATATAAAGTAGCATGTGACGTCAATTTTAGGTTTCAGGTCCTAACAAATAAATATGTTACAAAAGCGTCTTTTAAAACGTTGGAATAAATAAAAATTAGGTAAATTCATTTACTAGCGTAATATATATATTTTGAATGAGTTTTATACAGTATGCGCCAAAAGTATGGAATAAATCCAGTAAAAACGAAACAATTATTTTTTGGGAAAAATCCTAGAACAGGTCGATTTTTAATTTAAAAAATACATATTTTAGCGTAAAATGCGATTTTCAAATGTCATTTATTTATTTATTTATTTATTTTATACTTAAAATTAAATGTTCCAATTGCCATCCACCAACTTCTTGACAATGCGCAAGTCTGTGAAGAAATTCTTCTTGCACATTATGAATGATTTCTGGGGTAACTATGCGTATTTCGTCCCGAATGCGATTTTGAAGTTCTTCTAAATTACGTGGTTTATTAATGTACACTTTTGACTTCAACTATCCCCATAAAAAATAGTCAAGAGGTGTATAAAATTTAATCAATTGTATTTTATTTTACATACCTCAGAATTGTTACTTTTTTATGGATAAAATTTACGTTTTCTAACATTCAATCGTCATTTACTCGAAAAATTTCCTATGTAAGAGGGCAAAATTTTAGTACTGTCTGATAGAGAATTAAACGATCTTTCAGAATCAAGGAAAAAAATATGGTGTTGCCATTTAAAAAAAAATCGATGACGTCATTACTCGAAAATAAATGACATTTGAAAATCGCATTTTACGCTAAGATATGTATTTTTTAAATTAAAAATCGACCTGTTCGAGGATTTTTCCCAAAAAATAATTGTTTCGTTTTTATTGAATTTATTCCATACTTTTGGCGCATACTGTATATATTTGGTAATTGATATAACTCGAGTAAAATAAGAATTTAATAAATTTATGATTTTATCATGTAGAAAAAATAGTTTGTACAAAGTGTAGAAATCTCTAAATGTATTTGATTACTAGTATTATTATTTTTATAACAAATTGCAACGTTAAATTAGACTATTTCATTAAAATCCACCATTTTATAAAGTAATAACGACGTAAAACCATTATATTACAACAAAATTACAAAATAATTTAACCTCACCTTTAGCCGTGGCTTTCAACTTCGTCGTATTTCTTCAAACACAATCAAGGAATCTACAGTTATCAAAATGTCACCTTTTCACTATTTTTTAAACGGAAAACGTTTCATTATTTTGATTATTCACTTAATAAAATCGAAATACACGCACAACGGTCAATGCGACATCAAAGAAGACACGCGATGTGGCCAAATAGATAAGGTAACAATCAAAAAAACTGTCAGTCGAGTGCTCATGTGCTATAAAAACAACTGACAAAAAATGTGCATGGCGCACTGTCGGGTTTTTTGAACTTTTAAATTTATTCTTCCAAGGTATTTTGCTTTAGGGTCGCGTATACAGGGTGGTATTTTGTTTTCTTACAAAATTAATTAAGCAGAAAACTTAGAAAATACAATTTGTGCAACTTAGGTCAGGTTAGGAAAGTTATGTATAATTCTACATAAAATTTTTACGAGTAAAAATGTTTACGTAATACAAGGTGTTTTTCAAGTAAAAATGTTTACGTAATACAAGGTTTTTTCAAGTAAAAATGTTTACGTAATACAAGGTGTTTTTAAAATAAGTATCCAAAATTTCAGAGCATGTAGAACAAGTCAAAAGAAGAAATAAATGGTATATTAAATCATGAAATGTTGGTCAGTTATTAAACTGTTTGTGCTAAACAATATACAATAGAAAAAATATACCAGGAGTGTGAAAAAAAAAAGCTTGATAGAGGGTAAAGTTCACTTTAATTCATATATATGTGGATTTTTCTAATTTCTGAATCAAAAATATGAAAACTTGATGTTTTTTTACATAAAAAGGTACTCTTATTGAATACTATTCTATTACCTATTACATATACAGTATGTCCACGATTAGAGTGAAAAATAACGAAAATATTTTTATTTTTCATTTTACGGAAAAAAAGCATTCTTGATTAAAATGTTTGCTAGTCTTTAAAATGCGATTGACATGGAGAACTTTCATGTTGCATGTACAGGGTACTCAGAAACGTTTTTGCTTTATTTTAATTGATTTACGTTTTCTAACATTCAATCGTCATTTACTCGAAAACTTTCCTATGTAAGAGGGCAAAATTTTAGTACTGTCTGATAGAGAATTAAACGATCTTTCAGAATCAAGGAAAAAAATATGGTGTTGCCATTTAAAAAAAATCGATGACGTCATTACTCGAAAACAAATGACATTTGAAAATCGCATTTTACGTTAAAATATGTATTTTTTAAATTAAAAATCGACCTGTTCGAGGATTTTTCCCAAAAAATAATTGTTTCGTTTTTATTGAATTTATTCCATACTTTTGGCGCATACTGTATACAAAATATGTAGGCCCATAATTAGGTACGCATTTTAAATAAAAAATAATAATGGTAATAAATTAAACAGAATAAAAATATTAACAGTTTTATATAAACAGTAACTCTTCCTGCAAAAATATTTTCCAGATATAAGAGTGTTCTTTTATATTTTTATTTATGTTTATTTACCACACTTTCAGATCTGCAAATATTCGAAACGTGTGAACTTTTTGTAAATAAATTTTTGTTAATTTGACATTGAGTGTTCTTTTATATTTCTTTCTTATGTTTATTATCTGCAATGAAAAAATGTATGAATAATAACTTATAAATTTCGCTTAATCTGATGTGAATAGAAATTAGGACATTATTGAGTACGATTTGAGGAAAATTTCAATAAATTTTCAACTTTTTTATTTAAGCTTATATTTTAAACGATTTACAAATGAGTAAAAATGTACAAAATTTCCTATTTATGTAAGTTTACACGCGAGCAACTTTCATTAAAATTCATTAGTGCATTTTTCAGTAAATATGTATTACAGACCAGTTTATTAAATTTGTTAAGGGTTTTAATTAAACAGTTTTCCCAATTGTTTGTTTGGATTAGAAGTATGTGTTACAACATAGTTCCATATAACCATTTTTTGATATTGCAGTAGCTCCACTTAGAATGGAGATGTGAAATATTTGAAATGTACACCCGTTTCGAAGAAACTTTTTTCCGCGCTTTACCGACGGATCTTAAGAATACGTTATGGCAGTTTATGAATAGCAAATATGCCACCCAGGAATGCTTAAGTGTCACTTGTTTTTACAGAACTTTTATAAATTCCGCCATTAGCTCGAAAATGCTTCTCCGCGTCACAGAAACTTCTCTGTCAGAACTGCCAAGGCATCTATTTTAAAAATGACGCGACTTAGGGTGCTGATTATTTTGCGTTGCAAAATAAATCTGAAACATCCGAGGACGAAGGCGGCTATAGAAACAGCACATCTGATTTTGATTTCTGCGTTTTTGTTACTCGCAAAAATGTAATCAGTCACACCTATTTTAGACTACCTAAAATAACGCAATTGCCTGAAGACTATTTAGATAATTAGATCCCCGATAGTCTAGTTTATGTAACAAGTCGTGTAGCGTCCCAAAACATGAACCATCCAGTTTAAGTATCTGAATATCCAGTCATCAGTGATAGTAAATGGTCCGACTTGTAATTTATACAGTATGCGCCAAAAGTATGGAATAAATTCAATAAAAACGAAACAATTATTTTTTGGGAAAAATCCTCGAACAGGTCGATTTTTAATTTAAAAAATACATATTTTAGAGTAAAATGCGATTTTCAAATGTCATTTGTTTTCGAGTAATGACGTCATCGATTTTTTTTTAAATGGTAACACCATATTTTTTCCTTGATTCTGAAAGATCGTTTAATTCTATATCAGACAGTACTAAAATTTTGCCCTCTTACATAGGAAAGTTTTCGAGTAAATGACGATTGAATGTTAGAAAACGTATATCAATTAAAATAAAGCAAAAACGTTATCAAGTTTAGTTTTTCGAATTCATAGTTCTTTTATGGATCACGTAAGTGAAAATCTTTGCAAAGTGTCATTGTCACACCGACTTTCTAATAAGTATTGTAAGCGACATAGAAATTATTATTCAATTAAAAGTATTATGGCACATTTAACTGTTACTCAAAGAATTGAAATTTTAATTCTTATCGGATGCGGGAATATGACTAGAACTCAGCAGGAAGTTTGCGATTTATTTAATGAAAAATATCCAGATCGCCCTATCAGTCAATCAACAGTCAGTAAGGTAGAGTCTAAATTTAGAGAAACTGGCAATGTTGTAAACATTCCAAAACATGGACGTCCAAGCATTAATGAAAATCAGAGACAGAACATTTTGATAAGTATGGTGGATAATCCTCATAATTCTTCACGATTGGTTGCATTAAACAATGACACTAGCCAGAGCACAGTGCTACGTATCTTGAGGAAGGAAAAATATCATCCCTACAAAATTCAACTTGTGCAGGAACTCAATGAAGATGATCCCCGATCGCCGCTTACACTTTTGCGAAATTCTAATGAATTTATGTCAAGGAAATAGAAATTTACACCGGCAAATACTTTTTTCAGAAGAGGCCACATTTTGTCTGAATGGTAAACCGTCAAACTTGCAGATAATGGAGTCAGGAAAATCCTCATTGGATGGCAGAGGCACATACCCAACACCCTCAGAAATTAAATGTGTGGGCTGGAATAGTTGACGACAGAATAGTAGGCGCTTTCTTCTTTGAAGGAACCCTTACAGGACAAAGATATTTAGAGTTTCTAGAAAATGACCTTGTTCCAGTCCTTGCAGTAATTTTTCCTAACGATAATGACCCTGACATTCCTGACGATACCATATGGTTTTAGCAAGACGGTGCACCACCGCACTATGCGCGCCCTGCACGAGATTTTTTGGACAACTGTTTTCCTGGGAGGTGGATCGGCAGACGCGGACCGATAGAATGGTCTGCAAGATCGCCAGATCTAACACCTCTTGACTATTTTTTATGGGGATACTTGAAGTCAAAAGTGTACATTAATAAACCACGTAATTTAGAACAACTTCAAAATCGCATTCGGGACGAAATACGCAGAGTTACCCCAGAAATCATTCATAATGTGCAAGAAGAATTTCTTCACAGACTTGCGCATTGTCAAGAAGTTGGTGGATGGCAATTCGAACATTTAATTTAAGTATAAAATTTAATCGATTGTATTTTATTTTACATACCTCAGAATTGTTACTTTTTTATGGATAAAATTTACGTTTTCTAACATTCAATCGTCATTTACTCGAAAACTTTCCTATGTAAGAGGGCAAAATTTTAGTACTGTCTGATAGAGAATTAAACGATTTTTCAGAATCAAGGAAAAAAATATGGTGTTGCCATTTAAAAAAAAATCGATGACGTCATTACTCGAAAACAAATGACATTTGAAAATCGCATTTTACGCTAAAATATGTATTTTTTAAAATAAAAATCGACCTGTTCGAGGATTTTTCCCAAAAAATAATTGTTTCGTTTTTATTGAATTTATTCCATACTTTTGGCGCATACTGTATAACTGTACTACAAACTGGTCTTGAAATCATAGCAAATATCTATGAACATTTTGCAACATAATATTTGTAACAATTTGTTTCACATTACCAAAAAATTTCATTTATTCCCTGGAGGAAAATAAGGTGTTTTAAATTATTTACTTTTGGACAATTTTGCTTTCTTAAGAAATTAATAGATCTTATTAGCCAGCATTAAAATATGGCCATCCTTTACTAAACATCCTGTATATACATAATACTACGTTTAATGTTTAAGCAATAGACTTCCAAATTGTGTATTATAATTTTATTAGAAAATTAATTATGTATAAAATCTGTATCTTTTTTAATAGTATAATAAGTAGTCTATGAAAGGTAGGTACACTTGTAAATAAAATATTATTCAGCCATCGACATAATGTGCAATGACACATTCAATCGTGAAAATCTGAAAATCGGCTTAAGATATCGAGATCGACCAAGAGTCCCCTTTTTACGTAAAAATGTTGGCTATTTTATAGTTAAATTCTATTAACTGTACAGGCAACAAAAGTATTAGTGAATTAACTCAACACAAAGCACGTAGTAAGCGCCCTCTAGGAAATATCTTGAAACTAATGCCAAATTCTCGCTCCCAAAAACCTAATTATACCAATTTTGAATTAGATATCTTCAACCGTTTTAAAGTTATCATCATTTTTCGAAAATTTATTTTAATTTTTAACACCCTGTAATTGTTTAAATAGTAACATATCAAGTTTGGCTCAAAAGACATATTTTTATGTCTACTATCTCCGATTGCTCCCTAAATTATGTATAAATAAGGTTTATTTCATTTTTACCTGCCTTTTTGCAATTGTAGAAAGAAGTTACAAATTTCATTGCATAACGATATGTGAATATCGTCAAAAGCTGAGTTTGGTATAGTTACTCGAGCAAAATTGGCTTGTTAATATATAATAAAAGATGAAATACTTTTCGAATTTTCAAGTATGCCTTCTCAGTTGGTTGCCGGTTTTATCTGAGCTGGAATTCTGCTGGGAAGTTCGGAGAAAATACGATCCATTGTTGCCTACGCAATATATACCTTCCCATTTTTATTTAATTACTTTCTGAATTTACGGAGAGAAGAATTTAATGAGGAATTAAAGTTGTAAATAAGATATTCAAAATATACGTCGCTGGGGTCATTAAGAAGATGCGAGGCACTTACTTACGCCCCAAGGCACTCAACAACTTGTGCCTGATTTGAGTTAACCACTTTGAGGAGTATTTAGGTCAATTGTTTGGGACGAAGACTCCTGTATTACACAGTACCTGATTTAACAGGGTTTCTAATACCGAAACCCTAATTACCACCTACCCTGATTTAATTAGTTAAAAACAACTAAAAAGCTCGATTAAAACTGATAAACTTCTTTAGCCTCCTCCATTATCGTTTAAAGGGGTATAATAAACCAGGACACTGCTCTGGTTAAAAAAAAGCGATGATAATCGCCAACGCTAATGTTCCGCAACAAATTTTCTACCAACACGGTTAAAATTTTACCTACACTGATATTTCAGGAATTTTAGAAATTGTTAAAGTTGCAGTAACTGAAAATACGCAAACACTGCATGAAAAAATTACAACAAGAACAAACAAAATCGTTTTCTCAATAAATCTAGCACATTGTTCTAGCGTGTGGAGAAGCAAGACAAAACTCATGAGCGGCTACTCGCTTCTATGTCCACCGATTTAGTTCAGTCCTACATGGCACATCCATTCAAATTTGCGGCCAAGAATGGACAAGATGGGGATCGGGGAATTTTATACTTTATGGAAGATCATTAGTAATCAAAATTTATATTATTATTATATCATTATTACTAACAAAGATAATAGCTTTGCATTCGTACATATGATTTTAGGTACTATTTTTTGCCAGAAACATAAGAAAACCACTTAGTATTTAATTTTCAACATTAATTATTAACAAAATTTAAAAGTAAACAAAGAAAATTACTAGATAACTAAACGTTGTAGTATTTCCAGCGTTACTGCTACCTACTTGGAGATTCTAAAAAGATGAAGCAATGTTGTTTTCAAACAAACATTTTTTTGCAAATTCACAATACATTATGTACACATCAGGAACATGTGAATGCGTTTTAACAAAAATTATGTCATTTGACATAAAAAACGTGATGCTACTGTATCTACCTTAAATTTCTTGTAGGATTTGGTATTTTCACAGTAATACATGCTGTGAACGTATAAATTTACATTTTTATGAGTGTATTAAAACGAAATACACATACCATCGATTCTGTTTCCCAAAAACACAATTCCAGCTAATAATTCGTCGATAAAGTGAGATAATCCACATCTAATTTTTTAATAAAGCATATTTTAAACCCTCTTTATAGAACGATATTAAAAACTATAGTCTGTTTAGAAATAAGAGAGAGTAATAAAAGCTTATGTATACAAATCGTAAATAAATGTAGTACTGGTGCTTATATTCAATATTTTTATATTATGTATTATCGGTATAGATGAGGTGTACTTTTAAAAAAACTTTGTGTGATCGAACCGTACTAAATTGTAGCAGGCAGCTAAAATTGAATCCACGACAATCCGTCTTTTTCTATGCCGCTTCAATTTCTCGGTCCATTTCTCTTATAAGTAAATAATATAAAAACAGCATTTCAAAACATGAGCATCATAACCGGATTAAGAGGGTTTTTAGTAATTCAAATAAAATTATTCAATATTATTATCAAAATATTTATTTACTTTTGACCTGCCTTTGGATGATTTTGGGGGATTTACAGTATCTTGTTCATTTTTTGTTTCCTTTAAAAGTCTGTAGATAGACGATTTTCCAATCCCTGTCATTTTGGAACACTTTTCCACGATGTCGTCAACACTGTTGGTAGAATTTTGTTGTTTCAATGCATTAAATACATTTAATATAATAATCTTGTCATTCTGAGACAACGCACATTTTTTCACGCGTTTAGCAGGTACGTAATCTGATAAGCTCGACATTTTACCCAAACAATATTATATCCACTGGCACAATAGTAACTAAACACAAGTCGAATTTTACTCTACTGTACTAGCACGTCTTCGTATATTCAGCTCTAAGACTGGATTGATCTGTCACAATACACTGGTTCCTGCCCTATGATGTATCCAGTAAAATATACTAATGTACACCCATTACCTGTTAGCATTAGTGTTACCCGATAATTACCTGAAACGAAATATTACCACGCCCATGGCCGGTTCTTATTTCGGGGTTTTATTACTCTCTTTCATTTCTAAACAGACTATAGAGTAATAATTTATCTTTTTATTTCTGCGATCTGTCATGTTCGGTTTGGTGTTTATCAGTTCATGTTCAGTAAATCTGCTGAAATTTCGTAACAACTCCATCAAACCAGGGAAAATAAGAAGCCGGTTTCAGCTAGGTTTGGTGATAACGCCAACGTTCAACTTGTAGGCGACATTCAAGCTTAACCAAAACATTTTGAAGGATGTTTAAAAACGACGCTTGACAAATTACTAGCATGTAACTAATAAAGGCTCTTGGGACCACACATTTGTCACTTTCCGAAACATCTTACTAGGGAGAATCTTTAACAATATTACTTTTAAAACGTTCTGTTCAGCTTTTCTTTCGAAAATTCAAAGTTTTTCGAGTCAAACCATCACGGCAACAACTAGTATAAAATAAAGGAATGAAATATTATCCTCATAAGTTTTTGACAATTTTTACGATTAAAATTTATGACCGAAACGATATCAATCAGCCAATAAAAAAACTTAAATCACTCTTACACTGATACAAATGGCCGGAAATGTTTTGTTATGCCCTTTTTACATAATATTTACTGGTAATTTTTAGTTATTATACGGGGTGTCCCAAAATTGGCCTGCCAAAAATTAACTGTGGATTCTACGATCAAAAATCAAAAAGAATTTTGGGATTAAGGAAAAATCAAGTATATGCAATTATGTAATTTATATAAGTGTAACCAGTCATTATTTAAATAGCTTTTAAGTTTTGTTTTTAGCTTAAACTTAGACAGGGTATGCTTTAAGAGGCTTTTTCTTAATTATCTTTAAATTGGCTAAAGATAAAATTTGAAAGTACAAAGACCAATACGTATAAGTATATTTCAACATTTTTAAATATAATCAATATACATGGTGTCGTGCGCACGCCACTGTTAAAGATTGAAATTATGTTTATATTGCAAAATATGCGCCTTTATTAATGGTCACCACATACCAAATTTCATGAAAATATCTAAAGCGGTTTCGAAAATATTAGTTATTTTCCTTTTTTATCCCTAAAACTTTAACACCCCGTATTTTTGTGACGGAACATTTTTTTACCATAGTTTATAAAGCAAACTATCATTAATTTTCGATGTAGAATCACCTCCATAAATATTCGCATATCATTAAAGAACACCCTGTATATAGATAATTATAAAACCACTGTATAACGTTATTTGCCTGGCGACAATAAACATTGAGATATACGATATTTTCTCTACATAAATTTCAATAACCGAGTGAATGTGAGAATTGTGAAACTCTGTTGAATCTCCAAATATATATTATACTGAGACATATGTACAAACGTCATGTACATAAATTGTTACATATCTTGTTATGCTGGTTATATGGTAAGTGTAACGTATATACTGGAATAAACAAAAATAACCAAGGCTACAATGAAGAATACTTAGTGCCTCCATACGTTTAAATGTTCTAGTAATGGCTTTTTATTTCTATATTTAGCTGCAAAGCTTCACAACGGTCCTGGGACCACTAAACAAAATATAATTCTGTATATAAAGGAGATCCTATATAGCAAAATAAAATGTTTTTCAACAAATCAGCGCAAAAAGTTGTTGTGTCTGTAGGAAATCCCTGTCAAGTCGCTCTGAACCTAAAAAATATTCATGTTGCTCATTTATATTGCCTTAAACAGTGGAAAGCAATTTTATTTACAACGGCAATTTATACATTCTCGAAGAACGCAGGGAATAATGAATTAGACCCTTATACACAGTGAACTTTGTAATTTTTATACGCAGAAAACAAGAACGGACTTTATTTTCTCAGTAAATGATTGTTTTTAGCTAAATATCAACGTTTATAACGTTCAGTTATAATAAATTATCGATTTTGTGCATCTAACCTATATTTCGTTATAATAAATACATTATTAATTTATTTGAAGACATTATTGCGATTTTAAGCATCTTTAATTTTAGATTGAAAAGCTTTTTTTTTGTATATGTACATGGTTCATATTTAAAAAAAAAATCTTTGGTTGTGAAAGAATTATTACCGTTTTTACCAGGAACAGTGAAATAAATGGACACAATTAAACTTGCCGCGTGATACAACTTTTTTCTTAATTAACGATACTAAGTACCTCCGCCACTGGATGCCGAAAGTACTTGATAGTACCATATTTTATGTCAATAACTAAGTAGACTTCATAAATCTAGCCCAATCTCTATTACTTTGATAGGTATACAGTATGCACCAAAAGTATGGAATAAATTCAATAAAAACGAAACAACTATTTTTTGGGAAAAATCCTCGAATAGGTCGATTTTTAATTTAAAAAATACATATTTTAGCGTAAAATGCGATTTTCAAATGTCATTTGTTTTCGAGTAATGACGTCATCGTTTTTTTTTAAATGGCAGCATCATATTTTTTTCTTTGATTCTGAAAGATCGTTTAATTCTCTATCAGACAGTACTAAAATTTTGCCCTCTTACATAGGAAAGTTTTCGAGTAAACGACGATTGAATGTTAGAAAACGTAAATTTTATCCATAAAAAAGTAATAATTCTGAGGTATGTAAAATAAAATACAATTGATTAAATTTTATGCTTAAATTAAATGTTCGAATTACCATCCACCAACTTCTTGACAATGCGCAAGTCTGTGAAGAAATTCTTCTTGCACATTATGAATGATTTCTGGGTATTTCGTCCCGAATGCGATTTTGAAGTTCTTCTAAATTACGTGGTTTATTAATGTACACTTTTGACTTCAAGTATCCCCATAAAAAATAGTCAAGAGGTGTAAGATCTGGCGATCTTGCAGGCCATTCTATCGGTCCGCGTCTGCCGATCCACCTCCCAGGAAAACAGTTGTCCAAAAAATCTCGTACAGGGCGCGCATAGTGCGGAAGTCTTGCACCGCACCGTCTTGCTGAAACCATATGGTATCGTCAGGAATGTCAGGGTCATTATCGTTAGGAAAAATTACTGCAAGGGCTGGAACAAGGTCACTTTCTAGAAACTCTAAATATCTTTGTCATGTAAGGGTTCCTTCAAAGAAGAAAGGCCCTACTATTCTGTCGTCAACTATTCCAGCCCACACATTTAATTTCTGAGGGTGTTGGGTATGTGCCTCTGCCATCCAATGAGGATTTTCCCGACTCCAATATCTGCAAGTTTGACGGTTTACTGTACCATTCAGACAAAATGTGGCCTCATCTGAAAAAAGTATTTGCAGGTGTAAATTTCTATTTCCTTGACATAAATCCATTAGAATTTCGCAAAAGTGTAAGCGGCGATCGGGATCATCTTCATTGAGTTCCTGCACAAGTTGAATTTTGTAGGGATGATATTTTTCCTTCCTCAAAATACGTAGCACTGTGCTCTGACTAGTGTCATTGTTTAATGCAACCAATCGTGAAGAATTATGAGGATTATCCACCATACTTATCAAAATGTTCTGTTTCTGATTGGACGTCTAGGTTTTGGAATATTTACAACATTGACAGTTTCTCTAAATTTAGACTCTACCTTACTGACTGTTGATTGGCTGATAGGGCGATCTGGATATTTTTCATTAAATAAATCGCAAGCTTCCTGCTGAGTTCTAGTCATATTCCCGCATCCGATAAGAATTAAAATTTCAATTCTTTGAGTAACAGTTAAATGTGCCATAATACTTTAAATTGAATAATAATTTCTATGTCGCTTACAATAGTTATTAGAAAGTCGGTGTGACAATGACACTTTGCAAAGATTTTCACCTACGTGATCCATAAAAGAACTATGGAATTCGAAAAACTAAACTTGATAACGTTTTTGCTTGATTTTAATTGATTTACGTTTTCTAACATTCAATCGTCATTTACTCGAAAACTTTCCTATGTAAGAGGGCAAAATTTTAGTACTGTCTGATAGAGAATTAAACGATCTTTCAGAATCAAGAAAAAAATATGGTGTTGCCATTTAAAAAAAATCGATGACGTCATTACTCGAAAACAAATAACATTTGAAAATCGCATTTTACATCGCATGTATTTTTTAAATTAAAAATCGACCTGTTCGAGGATTTTTCCCAAAAAATAATTGTTTCGTTTTTATTGAATTTATTCCATACTTTTGGCGCATACTGTATAGTAAGTCCATATTTATTCTTCAACTCAATAGATCTCCTGCATATATATAGCTCCCTTAGGAGGTATTTGAAAAAAAAAACTGTACTAAGGTTTTCGTGATCTTTTGACTTTTACATGCAGTAATTTGAATACTTGTTTTAGGCAGACCCATATATATATATATATACAGGATGCCTTTCCTTATTTTATCACAATGTGTTGTCATCACATAAGGACGTTCTGTCTACTGTCCTTTGTCCTTATCCAGAAGAGGCGAGAAAGAAAACGTATAATTAGCATGACACTTTTCGTAGAAATTCCTTTCGATAAACACCCAGTTCGCCGTTCAACTTTACATGTTTCTTAGATAAATAATATCAAACTGGAAAATTGATGACATACATAAAAAGCTCCTTTGTATGGGAACAAGGAATGAAAAGAATATTACCGGAAAAATCCGGGCTTTATTTGGATGGAACTTCTCGAGCACTTTTTTCTGCTAGTTCCCTTCATTTCCCAGTCGAGGAAATTAAGGTATGCCGAGATTTCCTCGAGTAATAAGTCGAACTTGACCCCGAAATGGCTGGCTGTTTGAAGGAAAATTAACCAGACGAGGAAAAACTAGTTCATATTGAATTAACCTTTATGAAAATCCCGTACCTACAAGACCGAAGTGGAGGCCGGATGGGGGCATCACGTGACACAGCAAACGAAATTCTACAACGGAATTGAAGGGAGCTTATTCGAACATTACCGAATTCGTTGAGTTATCGAGTCACGTCTACGAGGGGACATTTCTCACCAGTGAAATACGAAGCTTGCAATCGTACTCGTATATCCACAAATTATTTTTTATGACATAAAAACAAGTAAGCAACATGTCCGATAAATTTTTCCGCTTCAAATAAGGACCTAAATAAGCTATTTTGTGCGAAAGGAAAGGGAAAGTCGACGTCACAACGCAGGATTCGATTTTACTTGAAAATAATTCGTTTTTTCTTTACATTTACCATAGGTTCTTCAATAAACCATTTTTCTCCTTTATTATTCGATAGAATGACTACATTTTTTAACTATAGGTATATAATAATTATCTACGACTTCCACGCGTTAGAAAATTGAAATAATTATTTCGTAGAGAGCTCGACTTTTGTTCGAGCGGAAATTCGACTATTTGGCACTACACTTCTTAACTATAGGTCTATTTAATAATTGTCTGTGACTTCCACGCGTTAGAAAATTGAAACAATTATTTCATAAATAGCTCGACTTTTGTTCGAGCGGAAATTCGACCATTTGGTAATACACTTCTTAACTATAGGTCTATTTAATAATTGTCTGTGACTTCTTCGCGTTAGAAAATTGAAACAATTATTTCGTAAATAGCTCGACTTTTGTTCGAGCGGAAATTCGACCATTTCATAACTATAGGTCTATTTAATAATTGTCTGTGACTTCCTCGCGATAGGAAATTGAAATAATTATTTCGTAGAGAGCTCGACTTTTGTTCGAGCGGAAATTCGACCATTTGGCACTACATTTCTTAACTATAGGTCTATTTAATAATTGTCTGTGACTTCTTCGCGATAGAATATTGAAATAATTATTTCGTAGAAAGCTCGACTTTTGTTCGATCGGAAATTCGACCATTTGGCAATACATTTCTTAACTATAGGTCTATTTAATAATTGTCTGTGACCTCCTCGCGTTAGAAAATTGAAACAATTATTTTGTAAATAGCTCGACTTTTGTTCGAGCGGAAATTCGACCATTTCTTAACTATAGGTCTATTTAATAATTGTCTGTGACTTCCTCGCGATAGGAAATTGAAATAATTATTTCGTAGAAAGCTCGACTTTTGCTCGACGGAAATTCGACCATTTTGCACTACATTTCTTAACTATAGGTCTATTTAATAATTGTCTGTGACTTCCTCGCGTTAGAAAATTGAAACAATTATTTCGTAAATAGCTCGACTTTTGCCCGAGCGAAAATTCAACCATGTGTTAACTATAGGTCTATTTAATAATTGTCTGTGACTTCCTCGCGATAGGAAATTGAAATAATTATTTCGTAGAGAGCTCGACTTTTGTTCGAGCGGAAATTCGATCATTTGGCAATACATTTCTTAACTATAGGTCTATTTAATAATTGTCTGTGACTTCTTCGCGATAGAATATTGAAATAATTATTTCGTAGAGAGCTCGACTTTTGTTCGAGCGAAAATTCGACCATTTGGCACTACATTTCTTAACTATAGGTCTATTTAATAATTGTCTGTGACTTCTTCGCGATAGAATATTGAAATAATTATTTCGTAGAGAGCTTGACTTTTGTTCGAGCGAAAATTCGACCATTTGGCACTACTTTTCTTAACTATAGGTCTATTTAATAATTGTCCGTGACTTCCTCGCGTTAGAAAATTGAAATAATTATTTCGTAGAGCTCGACTTTTGTTCGACTGGAAATTCGACCATTTGGCACTACATTTCTTAACTAGGTCTATTAATAATTGACCATGACTTCCTCGCGTTAGAGCATTGAAATAATTATTTCGTAAATTCGACCATTATTTGCAACATTTGCACTTTAATGCCATCAAATTATCGAAACAAAATAAACAATTAGAAAAAAAAATACTTAAATCAGTGAAGTCTACTTGCAAGCAACTATACATTCAAACAAATCCTCAAAGGATTTTTTAAGTTTTTTCTATTTCACAGAAATAACAGCAGTATTTTAATCTAATCCAATGAAATCTCGAATGGGTATCCAGCGTCACGCATCGCATAATACACGTTTTTACCCCATAAGTAAAAATAGTTAATTGTTTCACTGATAGACGAATTAGTAGATCCACGAGGAATATTCCTGATTAATGTATTAAGTTCGTCGAGATCGGGAGCTCAGACGTCTCGTCTTAAAATATATTTTGTTTGTTCTGAGCCACACCATATATACAAATCTTTTTATAACTCGAAAATTGATCTTCAATTTAAAATGAACCGGTTAGGTGATACCGTCATTCGTGGTTACACTCAATGGATACGAACAATAAACGCGTCGTATGCATTTTGATGCCCGCTTTTCTGCCGTTTTATAAAATAAATATGCTCGGAGGAAAATAGATATTCGATTCGCGAAGCCACACCACAGAAGTATGCAATGCGTTTATTTACTATTTGTAACAATGAATTTTACTGGTTTACATAGGATTTTTATGCAGCTAATACTTTTTATTTACGCACGAAAGATTGCACCGCGCGGAAATACTGTCTAATATGTGTCAATTGTGTTGAATATGGATCGACTGTGCCAAATATGCGCCGACTGTGTGAAGTATGCGCCGATTTCACCCAAGATGCGCCGACTTCACCCAAGATGCGCCGATTGAATGCGTAAACAAAATTGAATATGCGTCAACTGTGCTGAATATGCACCTAATGTGTCAAATATGCGCCAACGTATGGTAAAAGTCCAAAAAACTCATTCTGAAAATTTACGAAGGACATATTTTTGTAAATAACCTTTGCATATTTACAATGTCAACGCAATAATACTAATATTTTGTAAATTGTCAATTAAAACATGAAATTGCAATAGAAAATTTGATTTGTGTGGATCTACGAAACCTATGTAAAAGTGAACGAATAGACAGATGTACAAAAACACAGGAGGAGAAGGAGGAAGGTACAAAAAAGCAGGAGGAGGATGAGAATGCCTACTTTTTTGTAAATTTGCTGTCAGTTATTACATATTTTTGTAAATAACCATTGTATTAGTACAATGTCAACACAAAAATATTAATTTTCTGTAAATTGTCAATAAAAAGATGAAATTACAATAGGAAATTTGACTTATGTGTGGATTTACGAAACATATGTAAAAGTGAACGAATAAGACGTTGCGTTAGTTATTATTGAAATAATCCTGCCGGTATATGCATATAAAATTGACTCACCTAAACCTGTATTTCTTGTACATTGTAACTTTTTTCCATTACATTAAAATTGAAAAATTTTCCATTTTTAACTTCATCTGTCGACACACTCTATTTGGCTATAAAAATAACATTAGTACACCTTTAAATTGACTTTTTTACACTAATGAGAACATTTGAACTGATTGATGAACCCTTTAAAATATGCTTTTATTAACATGTCCATATTGTTTATTATTCAATTTTTTATACACTGATATTCAGTCATATATATGTGAAATAATATTGTTGTGTTGTTTTCTCTGTGCATATTTATTTCTGTTATATTACAGCGTACTTATTTCGTTTACAAAATTATATAATTTTACATAACTTTACTAAGTTACAAATTGCCAACATAAGGTTATGCGAAATTACAGACAAATTTTTATGCGCCAGCCAAATATGCGCCAACTACGAATGGATTTTACACCACTTCTGCATGGTAAACATTGGGTACAACAGGAGGAATTAACATTTTATTAAATATTAAAAAAGGCCCTATCGAATTTCGCTTATACATTTACTATTGTGTGACGTGTAAGGACCGAGTAATATATTATTGATATTGCTGGTATACTGCTTGAAAACTTTGAGTTGACTTGGTAACGCGGTAGGCATCCGCATGCCTGGAAGACATATGCGTGTAAAATTATTTGGACCAAGCAAAATTAGAGAGGTAAACGCAGGGTTAACCATGGAGTGTCCCCGTGGGATTACACTGGCCTTTTACCATTTGGCAACGTTACCAGACACTGATTCCAGCAGGGGTTAATTAAAACAAATCAATCAGACTGAAGTTAAGCGATTCATCTCTAAAACGAATGATATACACCGGCGAACGGATATCAGTCTCAGCTTATAACTGCAGCTATACTTAATGAACTGCCTAGACCAATGATGTTCACTGGAGGAATTATATCATAGTTGAATCCATTATTAATACCTAGGTCTATTCAGTGCATTACATGTGATCTTATCGATATTAAATTGTCCAACGTTCTTCAATTACGAAACTCAGAAGTGCAGCGAAACGTATTTACATTGTGAGGAACAAATATTTTAAAATAAATATAATGAATCTTAAAGTTAGGGGAGAAAATTAATTGTTTGTATTTCCAGAAACCTAGATATTGTATTTGTAAACAACTGCAAGCTTATTAGCATTTCGAACAAATATGTTTTTCCCACTGCCAAAGTTATTAAAAGTGGTGATGAAATGCACATTTTGTTGCTAGTATAATCTAGTGTATTTATACAGAAAGTTAAATCCAGAAATATCTGGGAGCCATCAACGCGTACAAAAGACAAGATAGTAGAGCGTGGATTTCAACCAGATACATTAATATGGTTGTACATATAAATATTTTGTGTAGCTCTCTTTTTATTTAGACTATAATGATACAAATAACACTTAATATATGAGTTATACATAAATTTTGTTATATTAATCTGTGTGTTAAATCTTTAACACACTATTACACCCAAATATGTAAAAATATACACAATTCTAAACACAAATAGTTATCCGATGTTGTATAAGTTACACATAACGTTTGTTATATTAACATTGTTAATTGTGTTAAACTTTTGCCATACTATTACACCCAAACGTATAAAAATATATACAATCTCAAATACAAATCATTATTCGGTTGTATAAGTTGCACGTAACATTTGTTATATTAACATTCTTGATTGTGTTAAACATTTAACACACTATTACACCCAAATATGTAAAAATATACACAATCCGAAATGCAATTAATTATTCAACGTTGTATAAGTTACACATAACATTTGTTATATTAATATTATTAATTGTATTAAATTTTTAACACGCTATTACATCCAAATGTGTAAAAATTTACACAATCCCAAATACAAATAATTACTCGACGTTGTATAAGTTACCCATAACATTTCTTTTATTAACGCTGTTGATTGTGTTGAATCTTGAATACACAAAATACAATCCCAAATACAAATAATTATTCGACGTTGCATAAGTTACATGTAACAATTGTTATATTAACATTGTTAATTGTGTTAAACTTTTAACACACTGTTACACCCAAATGTTTAAAAATGTACATAATCTCAAATACAAATCATTATTCGACGTTGCATAAGTTGCACGTAACATTTGTTACATTAACATTGATTGTGTTAACCATTTAACACACTATTACTCCCAAATGTGTAAAAATATACACAATCCCAAATGCAAATAATTATTCAACGTTGTATAAGTTAACATTACATAACATTTGCTATATTGACATTGTTGATTGTGTTAAACCTTTAACACCCAAATATGTAAAAATATACACAATCCCAAATACAAATAATTAGTCGGCGTTGTATAAGTTACACATAACATTTGTTATATTAACATTGTTGATTGTATTAAATCTTTGACACGCTGATAACATTTGATATATTAACATTCTTGATTGTGTTAAACCTTTAACACACTATTAGACCCAAATATGTAAAAATATGCCCAATCTTAAATATAAATAATTATTTGACGTTGCATTTTCTGTGGCGTGGGGTGTATTCCTTTCCTTAATTGACACATTTTCATACAATTTATCCTAATCAACCCCTTAACATGCTAGCGCCGCCGCCGACAGTAAAAACGACAGAAATAAAGAACTTTACGGCGCTACTACCTTCAGCAAGGTAAAATACGGTAGTTACTCGAGAATTCATATCTTTACGTCGCATAAAAAACCATGGGCACGTGTAATGGTAAAAATAATAAACACTGTCATATTCCCAATAACGAATTGAAATCTACCCCACAGATGTCGATATTATATAAATTTTTCAAGATACATCTTGCCATAAAACTTGATCTGAATTTTAAAATAGCAGCCAGCAGACTGTCTCCCAGTAGGAAATTCAATTATCACCCTGGCGGAAAATAAACAGAAATCCGAAGTTGTAAATATTGAATTAAATACGGCAACTGAGTAAATTATAGTCATACTGATAATTAGTCTCGATATCCACTGATTGAATTTTTTCAGCCCTCTTTCGATTTCGACTTTTTCGCTGTTAAAAACCAATCTGTGCGATTTGTAACACGATTTAGGAAGTTTGACACTGTTTTAGACGACGTACATACAATTACTTCTCTAGATATGCGTAACGCTTACAGAACACGTAACCAGGAGAATAATTGCTGAAATTCCAAATGCAATTATAAAACTGCCAGTTTAGCGCATAATAGACCCTTCCAAACTTTGATATAAATAAACAACAACGCGAACCCCTGTACAATAATGAATTGAAATCATTTTAATCCATACTAGATTCCATATTTAAAGCATACAGGGTGATTCAGTCATAAATTTTAAGAGGCGATAGGGAAAAATGAGTATAATACTAAAGTACTAAAAAGATGATTTTTTCTTGTAAATGGATATAAGATTTTATTTTTAATACCTGACAATATAATTTTATATCCGTATCTTATTTTTATTTGCTTATGTTTTTGTCAATTCCGAAAATAAAACACGTTATGATTTTCTGCATTGTCCATTGTAATGAACCATCCCTTTCTTAGTTGGAACAACGATCAACGGGGGGCTCTCCAGTGACTGGAGCCTCAGAAAATCATGATAGAAAAGCTAAACCCACCCCCACCCCCCCTTGTTTGTCATGTCGATTTTCATTTAACAATTTAGAACACATAATATTAGAATGCCCGAAAATTCAGCATGTTTATATATATATACAAGAGAGGCCAAATAACTTGTCATAGCAGCTCGTATAATAAGGTAAGCAAACAGAACAAATCAGCCATCGAAAATAATTGTATTCCCTTTCTTACCTGTGTTTGTTCGTTTTATTGTGTTGCGTTATTTACTTTATTTACCTATTTGCTTAGGAGGGCATCGAATCCTTCGGAAACGAAACCGAAACCGATTCCGTCTTAAAAAAATATCAACGCAGAGCACGGTTATGATTTCGAAGACGAATATATTCGCAGAATGTTAACGTTTTTGATTGATTACTGGAATTATTTTGGCAACAACATTTAACAGTTGAATTTTATTTATTCCTGAGAAAACCAATTAAGTCAGGGAAAGCGTTTGCCGGCAGATGCGTCAGTCTCAGCCGACTAAATTGCCCAATTTGCAAGAATCTCATCTAAAGGCTTGATTCTAGTTGTACAATTAAGTTCTTCTTTCGATGAATACGCGAATACCGATCAGTCTAATTTTATTTTCGGTGCGGGGTTAATTTTAACGTTTATTCGTTTATCGATTCCCGGTAAACGCTTTTTATATTATAAATTGGCGTTTCAGCGGCTTTTGTTATCCCCAAATGTAGAATTTAAATATATACAAATGCTTACTATACGCGAACAAACATGTTCCATTACAGTTTTTCAAATAAAATAACCCACAATACCCGTCTATTTTAAACGCTTTTGTGCGGATATATAACAGCTTGATATTCACACAGTGAAAAACACAAATCGTTTCCTACTACAACCTTTTATTAAATTTTTAACCATACTAATAAATGATAGTAAATCTATACGTTGTTGACTATGTAAAAACTGTAAAACATACGGTAAAATTAAATCTTAAATTTGTGACATTATAACTGAGGGCAAATAATGACGAATAGTGAAAAAAATATAGTAAATAAATTTTTTGTTTATAAAAATTAAGAAGTAAACAAACCAGGATGATTGGTATCTGTGGAAATACTTTGTTATCAGTTGTATCAATATAGCAAAATATTTTTAGCTTCGAAAGTCAGGTGAAAAGTAAACAAGTAAGGACGATATATTTGGTATTTGTGGCATTACTTTGTTATCAGTTGTATCGATATATTAAAATATTTTTAGTTTCGAAAGTCAGACGAAAAGTAAAGTCAGAACGATATATTTGGTAGCATTTGTAGCAATATCAGTTGTGTCAATATAGTAAAATATTTTTAGATTCGGAAGTCAGGTGAAATTTACAAGCAAACAAGTCAGGATGATATATTTGGTATTTCTAGCAGTACTTTCCTATAAATTGTGATCGTATTCGAGTTTTTTTCACGCGATTATAAAAGTATGGCGCATAATTTATCAAACGAAGAACTTATCATATCACATCAAAAACCAGTGGCTGCAGCTAGAGAGATGTGAAGTCTTTTTACGTGTGGTTGAGCGGTAATTCAAACTGGAAATTTGAGGCCGAGGCCTAGGCAACATAAAAACCAGGGTAATACTACAAAATAAATATAGTTTTACATACAACTGGTAACACTATTTTCAAATAATAAAGTAACGTGTCTGTTTGGCATACTTAATAATTATCTAAAATGGAACATCCAACCACGCGTCAACTTGCACCTATAATTTGATCGATTCAAAGAGATATCTTCCTTAACATGCACACGGATTCCTAGTCTCTGATACGACAGACTTACTCCACCTGGCACTTTGTGCAGCTCCACGCTTGTGATATAAATGTCCTAGCCGGCTCACAAAATGCCTCCTGACATTCCTACAGTTATTCTCTATTATTATAATTATTCTCCGGAATTCGACCGTGCTGTGTTTCACAGTTGAACCTCTACGGGCTTCGCCGTCGTCTCTAATTTTTATTTCAGCGGATTTTTAGATCAGACAGTCACCAAGCAACACCTTGTTATTTTTCTTCGACTGCGTTCTGGTTTTTGTAGAAGTAGTATCGAAATATTTCTGTTCGCATGGACAGATAATTTATTAACCAAAATGTTATGTTAAACAAAATAATTTCTTAAAACAAAAATTCGTATTTTGCACTGTTCTCGACTAATCGATTTGGGAATTTTATTTTCCGTTACTACTAATAACTAATACTATTCTCAATCTCATTTAAAACTGCTTGAAAACCAACCAATATTTAATGATTTAATATTTACCTCCATCCTAATGCGTTTTAGTTGTGTTAATGTGTGGGAGACAAACGTGTACGGTTCATTAATAAAGACTTTCTGTGGGATATTCGTAAAAGAAATATAATATTGCCCCCAAACTTCAAAGTGCCGACAATTTCTGTCACTTCTCTGTGGCCACTATTTTCGGGAAAAGAGTGATAAATCAAGGGATATTTTTGAAACTAAGTTTGCCTGACCAAAAAAGCAGATAAGTAAAAAAATAATAAAAATCACACCACTATCGCGCACTTCCGTCTCTTTGACGTTTCGAAAAACTCTGTTTTCGTTCTCAAAATAGCAAATGTATTAAAAGTATGTCAAGTTTGACAGTTTATTTTTTTTTAGTTTGATTGGGTTTTCGCCACACTTCTGGAAAAAATAAAGATTAATTAGATAAGCCCTTGCGCCAAAAGGATTAGCCAAGGGTTATTTTTGAAACTAAGGTTTGCCTAACCAAAAAATCTCACACTTGACATACTTTTATGTAATACATCTGCTATTTTGATAATGAAAACAGAGAGTTCTTCGAAACGTCAAATTATACCGACTGTCGTCATACCTTAAAATCAAGGTCACAAAATTTTGCGCCCAAACTTCAAAGTGCCGACAATTTCTGTCACTTCTCTGTGACTACTATTCTCGGAAAAAAGCAACAAATCAAGACTAGGTTTGCCCAATCAAAAAATATTACACTGAAAAAAGCCGATAAGTAAAAAATAACAAAAATCACATCACTATCGCGCACTTCCGTCTCTTTGACGTTTCGAAAAACTCTGTTTTCGTTCTCAAAATAGCAAATGTATTAAAAGTATGTCAACTTTGACAGTTAAATTTGTTTTTAGTTTGATTGGGTTTTTGCCAAAAAATAAAGATTCATTAAATAAGCCCTTGCGCCAAAGGGATTAGCCAAGGGTTATTTTTGAAACTAAGGTTTGACTAACCAAAAAATCTCACACTTGACATACTTTTATGTAATACATTTGCTATTTTGATAACGAAAACAGAGAGTTCATCCGTTTGGCGCAAGGGCTTATTTAACAGAAGTGTGGCAAAAACCCAATCAAACTATAGAAAAACGATAAATGCTCAGGCAAGATGCTTTATGATCCGTAATGCAATATAAAATTATTAAAATTTCGCAAAATGGCGTCAACCGAAGACTAGCATTTTCCTGGCTCCAACTAACGTACGACGTAATCTGAATTTGACATTTCCCAGGTCAGTTGGCGCGCGTATATGAATTTTTTATTAGGTCGACAACAAAAAACTTCTCCTGGTGCGATATTATAAATTTATTGTACAAATTTGGTGTGAAGGGCTTACGTAAATTAAACTTTAATAAAGTCTTTGTTTGTGTTTATGTCATATGTCACGGCGGCCAACAAGACAATGCGTTTATAGAATTGGGTTTTAAATAACTTGGTTTTTATGAGCTGCCTTCCTGGTGTGTATTTGATTCCGCGGAATTAATGGACAATGCCGCGCTGTAATCATATTAAAATTCTGGTTAGGAATCATTTCATGACCGGCATCGCTAATCTCATAGCCCATTGAACTCTGTCAAAGTAGAGTTAGAAATGATAAATGACATGAAAGCTCCGTACGTATATATCCCGACTGGTAAATGCCCCGACAGAGAATTAGATCTCTAACGAAGTCATGTTTTAATTACAACTTTTAATCACGACGCAAAAACTGTACGACGACGTATTAGTTATTCTACGATATCAACATACGCTTAACAAAGTTAATTAACTAAATGACGCGTTTCGAACATACATGATGTTTTTAAATGAAGTAGCAAAAATGATACCACACATTCCTTAGGTGAAAATAAATCGATTTAACCTAACATAGCTATATCCCAAGCCGCATAATAAAAAAGATACAGGGTGTCAAAGTTCGATATTTGTAAATAACTTCTTAAGAAATCCAAATATTTACATAAAATTAATAAATCGGGGATTTTATTTTTTGGAATGAATGCCTCTACTCAATGTACACTTAATTACGCAATTAATGAAACGTTCTACTTTACCCCCGTAACAAAGGAAGATGTGCTGAACACCATAAAGGATTTAAAGAACAAAAAAAAGTACAGGTATTGGTAACATTTCGGCAAATATTTTGAAAGCGATAGCCAATCCTATCTCTGAACACCTGGCACATTTGGTGAATTTATCAATCACAGCTGGTAAATTTCCCTGAATTTTAAAAACTGCTGTTGTCATACCTATCCACAAAAGAAATGACATCCATAATATTGCTAACTATCGCCCTATCTCTATTTTAAGTGTGTTTTCAAAAGTTTATGAGAAAATGGTCTATAATAAAATGATTGCATTCTTAACCTATAAGAACATATTAACAAATTGTCAATATGGGTTCCGCAAAGGTAGATTGACACAAACTGCAGCTTGTAGTATTTTGGAGTATGTTTACAAATGCCTTGACAGTGGTAAGAAGGCAGCGGGTCTTTTCTTCGATTTGACTCGCGCATTTGATTGCTTGAATCTAAATTTTATTGAGAACAAACTGTTTGCCTTGGGATTCAGAGGTGTGATCCTGGAATGGCTTATGAGTTTTTTAAGGCATAGGTCTGCGTTAGTTAAGTTGGAGGGAGTCACATCTGAATGTTGTAAAAATGGTACCGGTGTACCTCAGGGGTCTGTGCTGGGACCTCTTATATTTTTATTATTCATTAATGACTTACCACAGAGTATACCAACTGATGTTATTACATTGTTTGTTGATGACACATCTCTGGTGGTCTCAGCACAGATACAAGAGGAGCTAACCTTGTCTATTCAACATGTTGTTCTACGTTTTCGGGAATGGTGCAGGGTTAATGGTTTGATAGTGAATCTAGAAAAGACCAACTGCATATTTTTTAGTAATACTAAAGTACATAAAGATTTCAATTCACCAAGCCTAAACTGCGGTATAGCATGTGTTGACAACGTGAAATTTCTAGGAATTACAGTGGACGAAAATTTAAATGGGTCACATCATATTGATACATTGAGTAAAAAATTAAATAAGTCATACTATGCCATTTCTCGTATTACTGATTCTCTGCCCCGGCACTCAGTCGTATCTGTCTATTACAGCATGGTGTATAGTCATTTATGCTACAATGTTATATTCTTTGGTAATGCCACTGAAAGTCTTTATTGCACAGAAACGTATTATACGGAAAATGTTCTCATTAAAGGCTATGCAGTCCTGTAAACCATTTTTTATTCGGCATAAGTTGTTTACATTTCCCTGTATTTATATATTTAACATGTTATTGTACACTAGAAATAATATCAACCTGTTGCCTAAAAATAACTTGAATCATAGTTACTTCACTAGAAATAGTGATCATTTATGTGTACCTAAACATAGAACAACAAAGTTTGAGAATTCCCCATTGTTAAAGGGAATTGTATTGTACAACCACTTACCCTGTCTTCTTAAAAATTGTTGTTATGTCTGTTTTAAGAATGGTATAAAAAAATTATTGTTGGAAAAGCCTACTATAGTGTCAACGAATATATTTCGGACATATTGTAATACATTGTAGAGTAGTAGTTTTATGTTCCTGTTTGTAATCATTGACTTGTCCTATACATTTGTATGTCTAATGGATTAATAAATATATTATTATTATATTATTATTATTATTATTATATTTAGCGGGCGAGAAATTCAAATTTGTTTCTAATATTGACATCACTAGTAGAGGGCGCCACATGTTTCTTTTAAATGGCAGAACTTTTTTTCTGCTTAGTGTATCCATCTGACTATTGAAACAATAGATTCTCCTAGCTGTTTTATTTGAAAAAGGTATACCTTGCTGAAGTCGGCAGGAATAACCAGTTTTGAAATAATCCTATTTGAAATGCTCAGTGCTACTTCATTTAAAAACACCCTGTAATGTTAAAAATTAAAAAAAAAATATATAGTCGATATTAGATTCACGGCAAAACAAAATATTTGAAAGTGCATAACAAACATATATATAACATATATAACAAAATTCAAAAGAGTGGCGCAATATGATATCAAGCAAGCGACAAACCGACCCACATATTCTTATACGCCTATGGGCCTCTGCAGGTGTTAATTTGGCAAATTTGTGCTCTCCGACAAAGCCTAAACTATCATTCCATTGCTGACACCTTCAAAACATATATTTACATATTATGGACTTAAAAATAATAAGTAATGTGGATATTTTCTGGTAAAAACATACAAGATTTTTAGAAAGGCTATTGAATTTAGAAATCTGTCGTCTTTCGTGATTTTTATGTACTGTAAACTTTGTATTCCATAGTCTGCCTATCTTTTTATTTAACGTTAAGTATGCAAAAGTAACGTGAAAAGTATAAATCTGCCATTGCCGTATAAAAGAGGGTAAAATAGAAACTTAAGCCATCACATACCATTTTTAATTGTCTGAATACGATTTAATTGGAAGAGACAGTAACGTTAAATATATTGCAATGTAAACTGTTTGCGCTTCTGGAGAAATTATCCCAATGTCCGGTCCCATCGACGTTTTTTGTCCATCCACCCTATAAATTTAGTGCTACTGAATTAATAGATCGCTATAATGCGCGGCAATTTAGTTTTTCCGCAAAACACTTTGCCTTTTTGTATAGCGGCAACGGAATTTAGTTCCCCCTAAATGTCATGTAATATAGATAGGTCTTGGCGTTGTTCGGTAGATGGATTTACCGGACACCACATGATAGTCATTAAGGATATTATAAATCATACTACGTTGCCGCTTTCTGATGGAACTCATTGGCGGTGGTAAAACGCACGGTAGACAGATTTTACTTCCATGCCACCCGACAATGCACTCGAATAAATCAACGTTTTTCAACTCTTCAAGAATACATTATTGTCTATCGATACAGTTTCCCTTAACTTTTGACTAGGAAAAAGTTTTTATAAGAATGAACAAAAAATGTAACATAATACACGATATTCTATTTAAAATATTATAACATTTTTGTCATAACATGACTGCAGATGTCAAAAAATATTGCATACGGCTACGGTACACTGATTAGTTTGAAATTTTTCAGCACTTGCTTTTCACAAATTTAATTGTTCGCATTATCAAATCGATTAATCAAATTTATTAAAAATTGCAAGAAACGCCGTCCACTCAGGTTTTCCGGTAGAAAATACGGCCCAATCAAACGATACCCGTACACTCCTGCCCATACGTTGACAATAAATCGTCTCTGAAAGCAAGCTATACCGACAAGTAGCGTGTGGATTTTTCTCTGAGAAAATGTAGCTGTTATGACTGCAACAAAACTCCAACGTGTCTAACCGAGTAATAAAGTATTTACGTACATTACATAAAAAACTTATACCCAATGGGTAAATTATTAAGAGAAGCTGAAAAGTGTTTCGTGTTTAAATACTAAATAATAAAAAACCATCGTGTTGTCGACAGAAAACTGTCCAAGACCTAAATGGCACGCCGCTAATCTAAGTTATCGAGAGTGAACCTTGATGTACCGTATTATTAGGTCAATAACCTAGTTACCTAGTTTTTGTACTGTTATTTAACGACAAGGAGTAAAACTATTTTTTTAAATCTAGATACATGAATGAATTTTCCTTAAATATTGATTTATTTGTTAATAAAAACAAATGTAGATAATAAATAAATGTTTTCGAATGTTAGGTTATTGCAGTTTAATAATTTTTGATATTACGTTTTCACTACGTTTTACAAATAAATATGAATTTTTAGTATTACTCGTAAGTACAATTAATTATTCAGTTTGTAGTTAGGTACATTTAGCCTAGAAATTTATTGTTTTTTAAGTAGTATGGTACTAACCTGTTAACTGCACTCATCCGTCCATAGCACTTTATTAATAAAATTAGGGTCAGTCGCATTTCGTAAACATTCTCCATATAACACTACCATTTCCGCATATTCGGAATTTGTAAAATTATGCATTTACGACGAATACGCGAGACCGAAATAAACAAACTACTGCTTACTGCTTGTGTATTCTCACTATTCTCTCCATCCCCTCTCCAAATGTGTGGCGTGATCTACAAATTTGGGGGGAAAGAAATGCGGGAAATGCGGGTAAATTTGAATAACACGCTGATGTGTTAGACGATATTATGTATGTAAACATGGCAACGATGTTTAATCCGGCATTTGATGGATCCGGATTGTCGTATAGGTGCGTCCTCAGAAAGTTCGTAGCGCACCAGGAGCGTCGTGTTACTGATTTTTATAGGGTGATTTGTTAATTTATTTAAAGGTCGAGTAAAAATTTTTTTTTCGATTTTCTGCCTTTATTAGGCTTTTGGAATACGTGGTTAAAATTAATGACATTATGACTGACTCACCCTGTATATAGTCTTTATCTTTATTAAAGTAGTCCGTAATCATGAAGATATCAACTTCTGGTAGATTGTCAGAATCAGCTTACTAAATTCAATTTCAATTGAACATATACTAAAATATTTACAACAGCAACGAAACAACAAAACACATTTTAATCTGATCGGGTATCAGCGTGTTAGCGATAGATGTTCTAGTCTAGAGTTGCGTGTAGTGACGTCACAAGCTAGCGCGTCGTTTTTGCGACCAATTTCAACCACTTATGCAAAAAGTAAATCATATGAAATTTGAAGTGTAATAAGAGTATCGTGTACTATACACAAACGCATGAAAACTATATAAAAGAAATTTGATGGAACTATTATGTACAAAATGTCAAAAGACAGTGATTACCATTTATAAAATATTATTTTTATCAAAATATCCTTTATAATATTGGATATGTTCTATTACATTGGAAACATAAATTGATACATTTTCCCTAAACTTTTGAGAAATATATAAATTCATTTTACTTGCTGTGGAGATATTTACAGGAAGTAATCTACAGTAAATATTTCCTTTTGATTGTTAAGGCATATAATTCAAATATAATACGAATCCTTTGGAATTAGGTGTGCGATGATTTAGTTTAGGTATTACAAAGGCCCTTCAAAATTGAATTCATGCGATATTAAGGAGGAATTGTTTGTAGATTTCATAACAATTTAAACAGTTTCTTGGCACAGCCTACTGTGTGAGAGGCATCCTAAATTCCTGATACGGCCGTGAGATGCCGCGGCTTATCCCCCTCAAAACATTCATATTTGATATAAAATTGCGATAGCAGTTCAGGTCTTAAATATTACCCCCTGGATATGAATCCGGTTAAAATCTCAACCTTCTGAATTATGCATCAGCGCCAAATTAACATTTATTACGAATTGATAGGAACTAACTACCCTTAATGACTTCACCACCTACGGGGTACTCCGCCAAAATGGCACAGTATCTCCAAAAATTATTATTATTTCAACGTAATGATATATTAAAAGGTGTAAAAAACTCAATCACAAAATTTTGTCGGAACAATTTTTTACTGGGTGTTTTTAAAAAGTTATAAACATTATTCCACATACAGAGTGATTCAGTCTTAATGTCGTTAATTTTAACCATAGAAGGCCTAGTCAAGATCGAAAACAATTTTAAAACGCAACAAACTTTCTAATGACGAAGCCTTTATAGCGTTCGAGAGTGGAAGTGAAATAACGGTGCCATCTTAGGACACTTGAAAAATAATTTATAGCATTCATTACATTTTAACATTTTAAATTATTATTGACTGAAGTAACAAAATCATAAGAGCTTTTAAAATAGTCAATACAATAGTTTATTTATTAGGCAATGATAAAAATAGATGAAAATTTCAGGAATAGTGTCAAAACACATTGTGCTATTTTAAAACTACTTACTTCTCAATTAATTTAGAAAGTTTACATAATTTTCAAGTGATTTCTGTTACACATGCGCAGAGGCACATCAATCTAACCTCTAACCCAATGCATTTTAGTTGTGTTAAGGTGTGGTAGACAAACATATAACATATTGAAGTCTAATAATAAAATCTACAGTATTTCTAATAATTTGTTGGTAAGAAATATCCTGCATACATTGACTCATTTAAACCTGTATCTTTATACATTTTAACAAGCAAAACTTTTTAATTCATGGCATTAAAAGTAAAAAGTTGCCCTTCTCTGCAATTTCATCTGTCGACACACTCTTTATATGGCTACAAAAATAATATTAATACATTTTTAATGCACTCTTTCTTATATAGGTTTTTTAAATATGTGCATATTGTTCATTATTAATTTTTTTACACACTGATATTCAGTCATACAGGTCGATTTTTGATTTTCATTTACTGTTTTTTCAAATAATAGTTTAATATGACGTAATGACGTCATCACCGTTTCCTGTAATGGAACACTCAAACTCAAAATCAAAAATCGCCCTGTTTCGGGAATTTTTAATAATATTGTTTATTTATCTAATAATGAATTTATGCGTTACTTTATGAACGCTCTGTATATGTAAAACCATATATCCAATACTAGGAAAATATTTAAACTTGGCAACGTCGCAACAGGTCGACACCGAGTTGATTTGGGAGCTGTGAATGAATCGACAGGTGATGTTGATCGTCAAAACCGTGAAAAGAGATTTAAATAATGATTTGAAAATGTGTTTTTATCAGCATTTAAAAATTTTGTCATTCGCGTATTAAGTTTTGTACTCATCTTTCTCTATCTTCCCTTAAAAATTAATGACATTACAACAGAATCACCCTGTCTTTGGGCACCCTGTATATCGATCCTTTTCTCGCACAAGATTAAATCAAGTAAAATGAAAGGGTACTCACCCCCGTTGAATACATCGCAGTCCCGTCAATGAGGATGGTAGTTCAGAAATCTGAAACAGAAGAAAACTACACTGTTATTTGATAGAATTAATTTTAGGGTTTTAGGAATTTTCGTTGAAGAAATGGCCGGGGCTAAGACTAAAAATAAATAGTAGATTTTTCTGAAATTATTAATGAAGGCTCTGAAAGTGCCGACTTAAAAGTTTTATGTTAATCTCCGCTTAATAAATTAAGATATATCTGTCAAGCTGTCTTCAGCACCAGATGAAACGAGTTGGAGGATATTGGCCAAGCTCGCTGGAGTAGAGGGTGCATATATATCCTTTGAAATACTACAATGAATTTTTATTTCGGAACTTACGTGCGTATGACATGTAAACCATATTTTATGTTACAATTTGTGGCGTGAGTAATGGAAAAACCGAAACTTTCTTGGGTCGTTTTGTATTTTATGAAAAATTAATATTAAAACCGCATTACACTTGAGAGCCTTATATTCCTTAGAAAAAAATATAAATATATATGCCACCTCGCATGTCTGTGATGTAAGAAATATTATGGACTTGAATCGAAAGCCATTCCACTACCGACATGAATAAAACATACACTTTTTTACATATAGGAGCCCAGTATGTACTTGCGAATAATATATATTGAAATTAAACAAATATTAACCTTCTCACGTAGAAACGCCTTTTCAAAAAAGTTCAATTTACACGGCGCTGCCTGTAAGCAGACAATTTGTAGGTAACTCAAAAGAAAGGTGAACATATATATTGTAGTACAAGGTGTCTCAAACTTAGTAGTAACGACTAATGACGTCATCAATTATATTTTTTCGAGAAACATACCCAAATTGTTTTCCTGTTTTAAAAGTTATAAGCAATATCGTCCTAAGGAGTCTCATAATAATTACCACCTAAAAATCACATTAGCGCTGGAAAATAATTGAATGTTCGTTGTTTAAAGTGTAAAAAACTCGATAATTTTGTAATACAGTGAAAACAAAAGATGATGATAATAATAACTAAATTTAAAAATTGAGGCATAAGGATACTACATACACATTGCAATCTATTTATTCTCTATATGACCTCCTATCATTTCAAAACATATAACCAATATTCTGACTTCTTTATTATTATAACACAAAGGTGTTTTGTAAACCTTATCTTTTAAAACCCCCCATAAAAAAAATCTGGGGGTGTTAAATCTGGTAACTTCCGGGCCACTGAATAGGTCCATTAATCCCAATCCATTTTTCTGGGAAATTGTTATCTAAATATTGCTGTACAATCCTGGCCTTGTGGAGTGGAGCTCTGTCTTGCTGAAACCATAGGTTCCTCCTTAACTGCAAACACACATTCCCAGAAGTGCAGGAAGTTCTCTTGTACCTTCCAAATTTTGTTGAATGGATATCTTAATATCTGCAATGATCATAGAGGGAGCTAGCAAATGCACAACCGTTTGCAGATGCCATTTACGGAAGTAAGACACTTTCAAGAAATAATTGTAGATGGCGCCACTATCGGCTACCTAATGATATCACATCACATTAACTAAATAAAAATATATACAAACCTGTTGCATAAAAACGAAGTTATTAAAACCTTTTCTAATACTGATAGTAAATTTGTTCTAGTATGTACTAGAGACTTGAATACTATCAGTAAATTTACAGTTTCTTTCGTTAAGGTCGCCGTATTTCTCGCCGTAAAATAATCAAATTTGTGGTGTTTTTTAGGTACTGAAATTTTGAAAAATAAAACGCGTAGAACAAAAGTAATATCAAAAATAAAATTACTGATGTTTTGTTTATCTACTTTTACTATTTAAACTCTCTTCAAATAATATAATAACTTTTAAAATGCATTTGTATGACACACATTATTTCTAACCCCACATTTTAACAATTATTTTCACATACTTATAAACAAAAGTGAACAATGTTATATGCAGAAATATGTAAGTTTATGTTATAACAATGTTTACATCTATAGCTGAATTTAAAAAAATACGCATTTTGAAAGTTTTCAGTACCTAAAAATTTGCTGGATAAATCGCTTTCTGACGTTATACATTGATTTTATTTCGGTACTTTTGAATATTCGCTGGTGGCATGAGATAACATTGTTGTTATTTGCTAAACTCTATATTATTCAGTTCTTAAATGTGTAAAATTACTTGTATTTATAGAAAACACTATTTCAAGAATACGGCGCCCGTAAACCTCTCTCGAAATTATGTCGCATTATTTTTCATACTGGTTTTCTCTTTCACGATAACGTCTTGGCGGTTCAAGATATCTGACTATATTTAAATATTCTTCATCTGAAGAGGCAGACGAATCAGAATTATCCATTGCACAAAGTAATCGTCACGAAAATATCAAAAAAAGTTGGGTTAAGCCTTACAATAAAGATGTAAACAAGCAACAGCTAAATCGCTGCGCGCGTGCGTTAATGTTTATTGGACAGATATCTTGCCATTTTTCTTTGGATATCTGTTCGATAACTTATGCAATAGATAAGCATTATCGAATGGTTCAGAAACCGAATTCATGGGATATCTCCAGTTTATGGAATCGATAAGTTTATTAAATAGATATCTACTAGTTGAGAAACCGGTCATAAGTCTGTTTTCAATGTGACGCTTAGGCAAATACTCCAAATTGTGAATTTTATAGCCGTTGGTATTCAAAATTCGCTGAACGGTTGATTTATCAAAATTCAATTCCGAGCTAGCCTGCCGGATAATATTTCGTGTATTTTGTTCAAAATACTGTAACACACTAACTGTATTAACATTGTTTCTTACTCTTCGGTCAATTATCTGGTTCTTCCGAACAGAAAAAGCGTCTTCATTTTATCGCAAGGTCGCCTTCGATGTTGTAAAGGTTCTATGATCAGGAATGTGGCGCTCTGGATACCTTTCTCGATATAACTCTACAGTTCTTCTTGATTTTTTTTGTGACTCGCCAAAAGTTATACGTTTGACATTCCTATTGAACTTTAAACAATGAACATTTAATTATTTTCCGACTACTTGATTCTTCCACCGATAATGTGATTTTTAGGTAATATTTCTTTTGAGACTCTTTAGCACGACATAGCTTATAAATAATACAGAAAGAATTCTCTAATAAAAGTTTATTAGAAAAAAGTGAGCTTTTTAACAAGAACAATAATTTGGGTATGTTTCTGGAAAAAATATAATTGAGACGTTAGTCGTTTATGTTAAATCCCAAAGATAATACTTTAGAGTGAAACTGGAGCTTACGTCATCCCATTTAACACCACGTGTCCCAAATTTTATTTAATTTTTTTGTATCCTCACAGTAGGTTTGAGACACCCTGTATAGTGATATATTTTGTTCAGTAAAAATATATTTGATCTAAACCTCCTACACGCCTCTTTAAAGTTAGTTGAAAATATAATGAAATTTTTGAATGTTTCGCGGTATTTTAGCAAAATAAGCTGGCGTAATAAATAATTAACGCTAATTAAGTTTCAATTAGAAAGAATTTATTACAGACCTTAACATCCCCTTAAGAGACGTCTGGCAGTTTTTTTCTTCAAGAAAACGAAGACTCCAGTCGACAAAAAACAAGGTACTATAAACACTTTCTTTGACCACATTTTTTATAGCTATACCCAGCCCCGCTGTGTGGAATCCTAACGCCTATAAGACAGGTTTTTATTCTACCCGTGTCCATCTGAAATCTACTTTAAAAGAAAGATAAATCGCACGAGATAGGTCCTTTATCAAAAGCCAGTGTGTGATTTTTTATGTAATATGTATAAATAAACGGGAGACCCGGAAGATTTTCCATCATCATTCGAAAGTACATCGATTTCTGGACATTAAGACATTCATCTATCAAATTTTTTTATTTTATCCGTACTCGTTAGTCGTATCTACAGGCCTACACACAAATTGGAACCCAAAGAGACACTAAGGATTATAATCCATTTATTATATATTCCTACTATGATAAAGTGATATACCCTTATGTCATATCAGTCACAGTCGAAGAAGACCTAGGTAGAAAGTGTTAATTATACAAACTTTTTTTATCTCCTTAGATATAAATTAAGATTAATGATATTTTGGAAGCCTTAACCGTGTTGCTATGTTCGAACTTTCTGGGAATACGACGTTGATGAAATATTGAACTTTTTTTCTCTCGGACTTTCTATAATGGCGGAATTTACAGGAAGTGACTGTTTTTTCCTGCTGATAAAGTAAAAGCTAATTACCTAATTATTCTACCCCTATTTATTTGAACATCTCGAAGCTCTGGAAATTAGTTGAAACGGAGGTTACGTTTTGATGGTTTGAAATGTAATCTTTCAAGCATATTGAAAGGTCAGGCGTCAATAATCACATAATAATATTAACATTAATAAATTGCCATGGAATGTAACCAAAAACCACGTGGCCGAAAACGCGATATCATTGGTGGTAAATTGTCTAGGACAAACGCCATTTCGATTAAAATCTTTCTTATGCATGTATTTGAAAAAATCATGCAATGTCCCCATTTATATACAGGGTCCGCCTCTTGAAAGTGTCTTGGCGATCAAGGTATTATTTTTTAGGTCTGTTCAAAGCTAATTAAAAAAAAGAACAAATTATTTTTACAAAATGTTCGCCTTGAAAATGTATTATCTCAGGCTGACTTCTTCTTTAACACATTGTATAAAAAATGTTAAGCCATCGAAAAGAGCTTTGATTTGATAGCTTTTGTTGGTACAGTTTCATTAAAATTAATGAAATCATGTTTCTTTCAAAGAAAAATGATGAAAGCAAAAAAATATTCATGGCTTCTGATTTTTTTAATAGCATGTTTTTGTTTCAGGTCAGTACAATATCAAAACAAGTTGATAGGTGTTGGTTTCTGCTTTTCCTTATTAACAAGGGTAAGGTAACTCTAGAACTAGTTAGAAATTTACTTCTTACCGTTTTTCATTTTATGAATTTGTTGAAAATGTGGTAGCATCGAAAATATCTGGAGAACTTGTCTCAGATGGAACCATTAAATTTAATTACGTATATAAAATATCCGATTATGCACACAAAGAAACCGAGAGGACCGGTTTGTACTTGCTGTGATGAAAAGCAAATCAAATAGGGTATATAACTCATTTAGAAACCGAGTCTTAAACACCCATAATGAGACAATTTCATGCAGCAATTCAGAAACGAAAATGTAATTGCCTTTTCTCAAGTAAAAACACTAATCTCTACTTAATTGTGTATAATTAAGTTCTCTAAAGTTTCAGTTTCAAAGGGGGTAGGCGGCCTAATAAAATATTTATACACGAAAAACAGATTTCCCATTTTCCTAAACATTTGAATTTCTGAAGCAATGCTATATTATATACATAGGATTTGAACCACACCGAAATTCCATTAATTTAAATCGTAAATTCGAAATGTCTTTGAACTTCCTTTTGTAAGTTGCACGAGGCTATAATTTCCAAATCCTGAAAAATAATATGTACAAAATTTATTTATTTTAGTATTAATAAAAGCTATTAATCCACTTTGTTGTTAAAAAACTGTATTTTTAGCACGGCCTTCTGTTATTAGGTATATAAAAAAGTGGACGCTTATTAAATATATTTAAATAAATTTCAGAAAATTGATTATTCGCTTCATAAATTTAATTAAATCTGAATCCACTCTCCCCTTCCGTGAAAATATTTTTATAACTTTGAAAACTTTGTTCCGGTACAAATTCTTTGTAAATTTTAAATGAAATTTCTCATTTGACTTGAATATTTAAAATGTGATACAATACAGATCAGAATTTATGTTCTGGAAATCAGGAGTAGACATGCTTAATTTTCCCTACATCTTAGAATATTTTCGAGCATAATTATGTCCGTGACTTTTTAGGAAACATAACTTTCTCGTTACTCGTAAGCATATATAATCCTTTTCTTATATCCTCTCGTGTAAAAATCAATATTGCTAATGAAAATTGTCAAAATGCCATGAAATATAATAAAATACATCTGACAAGTTTTACAGCCCAAAAATTCAAACTATTTCATTACTACTGTTGGCAAACAAGACATATGACATTGTTGTGTTGATGATTGCAGTAAGACAGTCTGACATTTTGATTGGCATAAGACTAGTAGTCCAGGGAAGTTAGGAAAAATAACGGACATTTTTAGGCACATCAGATATCGAGATGCGGTTTCCTGCATTGTGTTCAGGACGGTCCCAGGAAAAAAGTCTATATCGTCTGGTTTAGCCATTTTTTGAAAAATGCCTTCCGGGCCGGAAAATGCATTTTCCAATTGCATCATTACTTGCACCATTGTAGGACGACTGGAAACTCGGAAAAATCGCTCGGAAAACGTTACTCGGGGGTTTTCGGGGCTGCCGAAGTCGATTCTGGCATTGAAATTACCCGGGAATGCACGGGGGCGGCTCTGTGGGAGTGCGCGGGAATTGGAGGAGAAATGGCAGCGTGCATGAAAATCGCTCCAAACTCGTTACTCTGGGGTTTTCGGGGATGCCGAATTCAATTCTGGCATTGGAATTACTGCTCAAACCAAAAAGGCACTTCCAACGGGACCGAGAATAGTGACGAGGAAGGAGATGAAGAAGGGGAAGAAGAAGAAGAGTTTGAACAAGATACTTAGTATTTAAGTTAAAAATTTAAGTTTATAATGAATAATTCAACATTAATAAAACTTCTATTTGTTATTTGAATAAAGTATTATTTTCATAAGTTGTGATTTTTCACTTTCTCCTTTACCATTTCCCACAGAGCCACCCCCGAGCGCCCCCGGGGAAGTCTAATGCCAGAATTGAATTCGGCATCCCCGAAAACCCCCGAGTAACGAGTTTGGAGCGATCTTCATGCACGCTGCCATTTCTCCACTAATTCACCCCCCGCGCACCTCCACAAAGTCCCCCCCGTGCATCCCCGGGTAATTCTAATGCCAGAATCGAGTCGGTTTATTATTAGACACGTTGGAGTTTTGTTGCAGTCATAACAGCTACATTTGCTCAGAGAAAAATCCACACGCTACTTGTCGGTTTAGCTTTCAGAGGCGATTTGTTGTCAACGTATGGGCAGGAGTGTACGGGTATCGTTTGATTGGGCCGTATTTTCTACCGGAAAACCTGAGTGGACCGCGTTACTTGCAATTTTTAATAGAATTATTTGAGTATTGTTATTTGGAGTTTAAATAATTATTTGAAAATATTTTTTTCGGCGGAAATATGCATTTAGATTTTTTTTTAATTGCGTGTTCGCATTATACTCATTCCCTATCTCCTATTGAAATTAATGACATTATGACTGACTCACCCTGTATGGCTTGGTTGAGGAAACATGTTTTTTTTCGATTTTCTGATTTTATTAGAGCTTCCGAATACATGGTTAAAATTAATGGCATTATGACTGAACCACCCTGTATATATACTTCGGAAATTGGAAAATATCTTGTTACAAATAGGGCATCATCACTAACAAGTCTCATTATCGTTATGGCGTAATTGTTAGACGACGCAACCCCTACTATTGATCGTAGCGCAAAAGCCCGAGCGTTAGTTTTAGTTTCCAAAACGGCTAGCAAAAATTGCACACAAGTTTTAAAAACTCGTGCTCGGTGGAAAGTATTTTCATCGAGTGTAAAATTTGCCACAGACACGATCTTTATTTTTGCTAGTCCAACTGACCCATTAGAAACTTTTCGTTGTTCGGGATCTGAATACCGATTACCCTAGAACTTGAAAGCAATCATGCTACCAGTCCTCCGACAGCGTCTACGTCTAATTAAAATAATTACTGCTGCTAACGTCGCGCGCTGCAACGTCACTTACACGTTCCGCTAATCCCCTAACCAATGTTTCTATGATTACTTATGTGTTGGTTGAAAATGTACTCGTGTCACAAGAGCAAATGTTTGGCAAGTGGAAAATCTGTTGTGTCGCGTGTAAATGTTTTATTAGAACAGCTACCCTCGTTGGGACTGCAGCTTCAGTTAACTTAATTAGGTGCAATTAAGCTGAAATTAGTGCCCGCAAGAACAAAAACACTAATTGAAACTATACGAGCGCGCATGCCATTTAATTTTAGTTTTTCAGACATGAAATAGCGCCACTAACTTTACAACAGTAATAATGTCATATGGTCAAATTGCACTATTCACGGCGCGTGACGTCATTGCCTCCTAAACTTCTCTGCTACTCGTCCGTCTCGAACTCTGCGTTCTAAAAGAAAATCGATAATAGCAGCTAATGGGACACAGAGCAAGAGAATTATAATTTTTTTAAGATCGCACTAAAATTGCAAAATCATTACACCAAAAATGCGTCTAAATTTTCATTTGACAATGAAATTTTTTTAGGAAAGATGACTCTTCGCAAAACAATGTTGTTTGTTTGTAATAAAAATTAAATTACGACGTTCCTAAATTTAGACAGAGTTATCTTTCCAGCAGGTATCAGATTTATGAAATAATAACATTACCACTCATGTTTTTAAGGTGTATTGTGTTATGCTGTCTCCCTGAAATCTGAAATATAAGCAGCATCCAATCACTAGACATCATTAAGTTAACGATTGTAAAAAAAACTCAAGCTTTCAATAGACCCAAACGTTGTAAACGTAATCGGAAGATAAATCAATAGACGTCCAAATATTTTCTATCCATTAAAATCCGATATTAACGCAAAAGAGAGGAGAATGCCCTTAAGAACCGTCGAGGTTGGTGGGAAACGCTTCCATGACCCATTCATAAATGTGGACTCGAAAGAAAGGGAATAATTCGCGCTGTTCATAAACTTTTAATTTAAGAGAAATGTAGAATATAATTACTTATAAAGCGAAGATTTATTATTATACGCGATTTGTCCAAAGGGAAGGAGTTTGTTTTAAAAATGGATAATCTGATCTGGCGAGATTTGAAATTAACGACCCTTCTGTTTGCTTCACTGACTGTGGACTGGTACATTGTTTCCTTTTTTTTTTCGTTAAACGTACGTCAGATTGTAACACCATTGTACACAGAGATATAGTTCATTCTTTATTCATTTTAATTTGCTTTTACTTTATACGTTGTTACACAGAGAAAACTATTTGATCAAGTCAAAGAAATTTTGATTCCAATAACCAAATTATTTGGTCATATATGCACAACAAAATATGTTTCAGCCAGTTGACTATTTCAGTTGATTTCTAAATACATCTTTGGTTAAGACAATTATACAAGCAATATTTTATTATTTTAACAAATTATTGTGTTGAAGTAATGAATTATAACATTCACTTGATTACTTGTATAAATTAAGTTAACATTTTACAACAACATTTTTAATTTAAAGACAAGAAACGCTTAGCTACAAAGTAATATTGTTGTTTAGCGTAACATAAATTATGTTTTCCAATTAGTGAAATTAAAACTAAACGTAATTGTACGTATGCACTGTGCAAATATTGAGCTGTTCCCTACATCCTGAAAAAACTATAGCAAACAGCCACAGTTGTCAACAACATTTATCGGCTTTGAGCTTGTTAGCTGATAGCCAGCTGTTGTCTGATGTTGTAACTATTTGCAGTTGTTAAAATGCAACGACAAACAGAAAGATATTTTCTGTTTATATGGTATATTTTTAAATTTTCGAATACACCATAATTTAGCGTCGTTTTTAGCTTTAGTATAAGTATAAATTAATTTAAACTTTTCTTGACAGATCAACATCACTTTGACGTTGTCGATATTTAATTTCAAATAATTTTAATTTATATAATAATTTTTATAGTTATGTGAAGTGAACTTAAGTATTGAATATTATAGAATGTTTTCATTGAACCAGATATGACTTTTTTTTAGCAAATTTACGTAAATTATTTTTTATTTTAGATAATAATTGCTACAGCTTTGTCTATGGAATTGTTAATTATCATATCTGGTATTAGAGAACACACATATGACTCCAATGATAGGAAATGTAGGAAAATTGATATTAGCTTAAATACCTTTCCGCTATAGTGAAATTCTCCCGCTTAAATTCAAGCGTAAAAATAAGCTCAACTGCAAGCCGCAAAAATCTCGTCACTTTCGAAAAGGAAGCTGAATTTCGTGCGTCTGAATCACAACCGTCTGGAAAAACCACCTATTGTATTATTTACCGTTCCCACAAAGAAGTAGCGGCGCATAAATAATGAAAACGTGAAATATGCACAATAATGGAAGTATGCCATGGAAAAAAGAAGCGTCCCAATATATCTGCTTAGGCCCCTGTCAAGACACGCATAAATCCATAAGCCTTTAAATTACTTAAAGTTGGCTTACATGTGTGCCTAAGAAGCTTCAAGTAGATACCCAGGGGTCCCAAACTTAAGGACTTTCCACGATAATAAACGTCCCCTGAAATAAAAATGACGCCATATATCAGATGCGGCATTAGAAACCTTCTATCCGCTATACAGGTAACGTCTCCACATAAAAATGCAGTTTGTATGGATTCCCGGTCGTTATATATTTGGTTAGAAATTGCCAACCCGATGTTCGATAAGTTTGGAGGAGTGCTCCGGATTTATGCTCGTATTTTAACAACTTATCTTAATTATCTTTGACAAATTGCTGCTTTGACTACGCCAACAACCTCAAACCAATACAGCTCTAGGCGAGGATCCTACACAAACTACGGTTAGACTGGCAAGGATATCTAAACCGTACGCCATATTTAAAAACGGCTTAATCTCTCACTCTCTGCAATCTCCACTATATTGATTTTTTTGTACGTACAGGATACCAAATTTTACTGTAATTACAGGCTCAAGTAGCATTATAGTAACGAGAACTGGTACCTCAACTTAAATTAAGTGGCTATTACGTAGTAATCACTAAATCTACAACTATATAGTAAAAATAACTCCAATTTATGTTAATATAGTTGTAAATACATAATCCACTTTAAAGTGGATATTAAAGGTAACGGCAACTAAGTCATATCACTTACATATTACTTAGAAGTGACCGTAACGTTAAAGTGTTCGTTTAGGCGACGTATTGGGGACCTTTAACAAACTTTTTTAAATTATAGCAGTTGTCACAACGTTATTGCTTCATCCAAGTGATTTCCATGTTTTATGTGGGATCAAAATTACTACAAAGCTGCTACTATCCCATTGTACATATACACTAGATATAAATACGGTCGAGATGTAAGATATTGACATGAACTACATATATTGCAATTTTTAGGTTAGCGGAACGACATTATTGTAACGTTACTACCACCTTCAAGTGGCCGGAAAGTTGAAACTTTAGTTCCATTGGCCACTTGTTCAATGTAACTAAAGAGTCATTTAAAAAAAAAGTCGATGACGTCATTACTCGAAAACAAATGACATTTGAAAATCGCATTTTACGCTAAAATATGTATTTTTTAAATTAAAAATCGACCTGTTCGAGGATTTTTCCCAAAAAATAATTGTTTCGTTTTTATTGAATTTATTCCATACTTTTGGCGCATACTGTATTAGTTAATTAAATAATTTATAATAACATTTAAAAAAAAATTTAAAAAAAAACAGTTGAAAACTATTTAGGTAATATAGAAAAAACTGTAAAACTGTTTAAATTTTCCCTTTGGTGAAAATTTTAAATATAGTCATAATATCTCAACACACATCGTATTATTATTATTATAGTACTAAAAATCCATTAGATAGAACATACAAAATATCGACTATTTATTACATAACTTCACCGATTCATTTGGAAGTTACAACTTGTTGAAAGATTTTATCACAGAAATGACACACGTGGGACATCGTATGTCAGTCTTAGCTACTGTATTCGACAAGCACAAACGACAACAGGAAAGAAACTTGGGTACTTCTAGCAGGCTTGTTTTATGGAGGACGTTTGGCAGTTTCTTTAGCTTAAAACTCTGTGCAAAAGTGCTTCTGGAAGCGCTTCCCGGAGGCCTGTACGTCCTATCATTAATAATCTAAACACCCTGTACAGTAGTTCACGAGGAAATGAGAATTTGCGCTGCAGAGTAAAGCGGTTGCCTTAACTGGATTTCATATATCAAAGATAATAATTAATGCGCTAATTTATGCAGATGCGACTGCGGATATATATATATATATATATACATATACACTTTTAGTTTATCGTTTTGCAACAAATACCGTGCGAGGGTAAATCCGGGTTTGGCTTAAACCGGGGGCTGGAGAGTTTGCGAATAAGCCTCATGGAAATACTTTCGCTAAATTTAAATTTTAATGCAAGATAAAGTTAGCTAATTTGGTTCCGGTTAATATTAATATTTCAAACTTCAATTAACTAGTACGCCTACTAAAGTAAAATTTATTACGTATAAACCATCACACCTCACACGTATTTTTTTTAAATAAGTATCTTAATACTTTACATTTGTATTAGTTGATTACACTCATATAATCATTTTCATTACTGGTATATGGGTAGCATGCAAACATGTACATACATATAAATAGAGGTAATTCATGACGCAAATTATGTTATATTAATGAATATCTGCCACTTTTTTCTTTAGGACTTTAATAACCGCAGTTACAATCAATTACACGCTATACAAACGAGCTATTAATTACTAGAGATTGAATTTGTGGTAAATATGATACACACAACTAATTACTAAATATTGCAAATTCTTATAGATCAGTGAGTATCCTACTAAATACGTTCATCAAAATTATAATTTTCTAGAAGCAATAGCATTAATGATAGAATTTACAGTGTCCTATTAGCAGGACATACAGTATGCGCCAAAAGTATGGAATAAATTCAATAAAAACGAAACAATTATTTTTTGGGAAAAATCCTCGAACAGGTCGATTTTTAATTTAAAAAATACATATTTTAGCGTAAAATGCGATTTTCAAATGTCATTTGTTTTCGAGTAATGACGTCATCGAATTTTTTTTTAAATGACAACACCATATTTTTTTTCTTGATTCTGAAAGATCGTTTAATTCTCTATCAGACAGTACTAAAATTTTGCCCTCTTACATAGGAAAGTTTTCGAGTAAATGACGATTGAATGTTAGAAAACGTAAATCAATTAAAATAAAGCAAAAACGTTATCAAGTTTAGTTTTTCGAATTCCATATTTCTTATATGGATCACGTAGGTGAAAATCTTTGCAAAGTGTCATTGTCACACCGACTTTCTAATAAGTATTGTAAGCGACATAGAAATTATTATTCAATTTAAAGTATTATGGCACATTTAACTGTTACTCAAAGAATTGAAATTTTAATTCTTATCGGATGCGGGAATATGACTAGAACTCAGCAGGAAGTTTGCGATTTATTTAATGAAAAATATCCAGATCGCCCTATCAGCCAATCAACAGTCAGTAAGGTAGAGTCTAAATTTAGAGAAACTGGCAATGTTGTAAATATTCCAAAACCTGGACGTCCAAGCATTAATGAAAATCATTTTGATAAGTATGGTGGATAATCCTCATAATTCTTCACGATTGATTGCATTAAACAATGACACTAGTCAGAGCACAGTGCTACGTATCTTGAGGAAGGAAAAATATCATCTCTACAAAATTCAACTTGTGCAGGAACTCAATGAAGATGATCCCGATCGCCGCTTACACTTCTGCGAAATTCTAATGGATTTATGTCAAACAAATAGAAATTTACACCGGCAAATACTTTTTTCAGATGAGGCCACATTTTGTCTGAATGGTACAGTAAACTGTCAAACTTGCAGATATTGGAGTCGGGAAAATCCTCATTGGATGGCAGAGGCACATACCCAACACCCTCAGAAATTAAATGTGTGGGCTGGAATAGTTGACGACAGAATAGTAGGGCCTTTCTTCTTTGAAGGAACCCTTACAGGACAAAGATATTTAGAGTTTCTAGAAAATGACCTTCCAGCCCTTATAATAAGCAGTAATTTTTCCTAACGTTAATGACCCTGACATTCCTGACGATACCATATGGTTTCAGCAAGACGGTGCACCTCCGCGCCTATGCGCGCCCTGTACGAGATTTTTTGGACGACTGTTTTCCTGGGAGGTGGCAAAGATATTTAGAGTTTCTAGAAAATGACCTTGTTCCAGCCCTTGCAGTAATTTTTCCTAACGATAATGACCCTGACATTCCTGACGATACCATATGGTTTCAGCAAGACGGTGCACCTCCGCGCCTATGCGCGCCCTGTACGAGATTTTTTGGACGACTGTTTTCCTGGGAGGTGGATCGGCAGACGCGGACCGATAGAATGGCCTGCAAGATCGCCAGATCTTACACCTCTTGACTATATTTTATGGGGATACTTGAAGTCAAAAGTGTACATTAATAAACCACGTAATTTAGAAGAACTTCAAAATCGCATTCGGGACGAAATACGCAGAGTTACCCTAGAAATCATTCATAATGCGCAAGAAGAATTTCTTCACAGACTTGCGCATTGTCAAGAAGTTGGTGGATGGCAATTCGAACATTTAATTTAAGTATAAAATTTAATCAATTGTATTTTATTTTACATACCTCAGAATTGTTACTTTTTTATGGATAAAATTTACGTTTTCTAACATTCAATCGTCATTTACTCGAAAACTTTCCTATGTAAGAGGGCAAAATTTTAGTGCTGTCTGATAGAGAATTAAACGATCTTTCAGAATCAAGGAAAAAAATATGGTGTTGCCATTAAAAAAAAAGTCGATGACGTCATTACTCAACAAATGACATTTGAAAATCGCATTTTACGCTAAAATATGTATTTTGTAAATTAAAAATCGACCTTTTCGAGGATTTTTCCCAAAAAATAATTGTTTCGTTTTTATTGAATTTATTCCATACTTTTGGCGCATACTGTATAAAGGGCGGCCAAATGAAAACAAAACAGAGCCATTTTCAGGAACTACGCCAAGATTGTAGAAAAAGGCTCAGACCCGTCGATTTTAGATTAAAGGGGGACATTCTTTGCTGGTATTTTTGACTCAGCCACTTTCACCCCCAAGCAAGGATAAGCGTCACACCAAAATATTTAAATGTCATTGAGGGTTGAGTAATATTTATTTTGAAAGCTCTTACAATTCTGTTTACAACAGACTTTAAATTTTATAATTCCGCATATACATATACTTCTCAGCATTTAATACTAATGCATTTTTATAACATCAAGTTGTAAATTCTTCCGAAAAGGTATTCAGATAACTTTGGAGCTCAACAGGACTATTTGCAGCAGCTGCCAGTGTAACATCATCTGCGTACAATACAGTGCAATCAGTACTAACATAAGTTGGAAGGTCATTTATAAATATCAAAAAAATTTGTGGACCAAGTATTGAGCCCTGAGGAACTCCTAGTTCAATGCTGTGTGTATTGGAATAAGTATTATTGAGTCTACCATGTATGGCTCATGGTTTTGCCTACGGCTATGTGAACCTGGCACTTTCAAAAATTCATTTTTTTTGTGATTCTTATCGATTATTGTTTGTAGTAACATTTATATGACTGAAAAAATTCAACTTTAGTCACATCATTGATACACAAACATAATATACAAATTCTTATAATTTCAACATCCAGACGGGTTAATATTAGTTTCTTCGACCGAGAACAAAAAGATAATATACGAACCCATGTCTTGGCGACTTTTTATATAAGGGCATTTAATGAGCATGAAATTATCCTGCGGTTTTTCATATAGACCACAACTTATATTTTTTGCTAACGAAAAAGTACGTAGTATCCAAGGAACGTACGAAACCTCTGGATTCTGCGTTTAATTAAAGTACAGCAGAATAAATAACATATAAAGGTATAATCTTACACGAAATTTAATGAGAAATTCAAGAGTATTTCATAAGTTCCCTGAACATCATGGTTTGATAAAGTACAATTAAATTTACTCTATAATTAGAAAACTTACATAACATAAGAATAGCTTATATTATAAGTTATTAATTAGAAAACTCCGGTGAAACTTTTACCTACGCAAAGGAGATACTTGAGAAGTTATTGTAAGGATTTCGTTTACCATGCTAAGAAGAACGTTTGATATCAACAAAATTTGTTATAAACCAAAGTCTCAAATTATTCGAAAACAATCTTATACCCTTAATTACTAAATGGAATATCAAAAATCGTACCTCGCTGTAGTTATATATTTAATTCAACAATTATTGAAAACAGACCATTTAATAATAATTTTCCATTATAGAAAATATCCTTATTTTTCTTTTGTGAACTAGCCATTTCCTTAAAAGGATCTTGGATTTTATAGGATTTGTTGTCTTATTTATAAGGATTATCCCAGCTTCGTTGATAGAAACATAAATTTCCAAACAAATCAATCGTAAAATAGTTATTATAGTATATTGGAATATCGTCTTATAGTAAGTACTCTGAATGAAAACTACTGAATTAGGACCGATTTTCTGCATAAATCTTAAAGTTGTGCTATTTTAAGCTATTATAAATCTTGTAATTTATATTTCGAATAAAAATGTCGTTTCATTTTTGTAAGAAACTGTTTATAATAAAATAATTACAATTCCAGTTAATTATTAATGGTATAACAGGGATATCATAAATAATATAAAACGCAAAGATTTTCATTTCAATAACTACAAAAAAAAACAAATTCTCATCATCATCTAACTGAGTTCAAACGATTTAGAGCGTTAGTTAAAAACCAAATAGAATTAGCATACCGTAATTATATACAGAATGCTCAGAGTTCAATTTCCACAGATCCAAGGAATTTTTGGAATTTCGTTCATTCTAAACAACAGCAAACCCGTCTACCCGGTACGATGAGTCTCAGGATATTATTGATGCATTTGCCAATTTTTTCCGTTCAGTTTACATCCCTTCTAATGATAATTTTGATGAAGCATTCTTTAGCAATAAATATGACGTCCTCAATATTAGTAGTATTTCAATGTCTGAAGTAGAATTTGCTGCGAGAAAACTAAAGAACAGAATGACAGCAGGTCCTGACCTTATTCCATCATTTATTGTCAGAGATTGTATAGGTGCATTTTCGATACCACTGTTTATACTATTTAATAAGTCATTAAAGGCGTCCACATTTCCTGATAAATAGAAAGTAGCGAAAGCAATACCAATCTTTAAGTCTGGTAATTCATGTGACATTGCGAATTGCAGACAAATATCCCTACTCTGTAATTTTGCCAAGATGCTTGAAATTATTTTATATAATAGAATATACGATAGCGTAAAATTACTCTTATCACCAACTCATCACGAGTTTATACCTAATAGGTCTACTGTAACCAACCTGACCGTTTTTACACAAGATGTGTCTCATACATTGGATAGCCAGGGACAAGTTGATACTCTATATACGGATTTCACCAAAGCCTTTGACCGCATAGATCATAACTTATTGATAATGAAATTATCTAATTTTGGTTTTGGTGAAAGCCTGTTGAAATTCTTCAAGTCCTATTTAACAAACAGGCATCAATTTGCTTTTTATAATGGTTACAGTTCGGTAGCATATATGCCGACGTCGGGAGTTCCGCAAGGATCCAATCTTGGTTCTCTTTTATTTCTTTTATTTATTAATGATCTGTGTGTTGAGCTGCAATGTAAATCTATAGTTTTTGCCGATGACTTAAACATTTTTAAATCAATAAACTTCCATATACGATTGTCGACAGCTACAAATTGAAGTTGGTAAGATTGTAGGTTTGTGTGGACTGAACAAAGTTAACATTAACATTGAGAAATGCAAAATAATATCATTTACAAAAAAAAGACAATACATCGACTACAACTACAATATTGACGATGTTGCATTGGAAAGAAAATTTTTGATTAGAGATTTGGGAATTTAGTTTTGTAGAACATATTCGGATGAAATCGAAAGAAGCAATTAAAATGCTGGGATTTATTATAAGAAACTGCAAAACTTTTTCCAATGATAAATGTCTGAAATCTTTATATTTTGCTTATGTTCGATCTAAGGTCGAATATGCATCGGTAGTTTGGTCCCCATTGGGTACATAGCCGGAAAGGGGGATTGAGAATAGTCTTCTTTTGGAAAGGCATAATATGGACAGTTTAGAATTTAGAAGAATATGTGCATGTCTTATTTTTTTATGTAAATTATTGAAAAATAAAGTTGACTGTCCAGAATTACTCTCTGCTCAAATAAATCTGCACGTCCCCAGAATGAATTCAAGACAAAATATAACGTTTCAGTCTAAACATCATAAGACTAATATGTTGTTGAAGTCACCAGTGTATTGTATGTGTACCTACTTCAATGAGCTGAGTCCATATTTTGATGTATACTTTTCAAATCTTAAAAAGTTAGTGCAATATGCTAGACAAGTATTTCATGTATAAATTTCAAATATTCAAATCCAATAGTTTCAAATTCAGATTCAAATAGTTTTTATTAATTTTTTATGTATAAGTATAAAAATTCAGTGTATGTCTGTGTATATATTGTAGGTGTTACCTATGTATTACGGATATGTATTGTGTGAGCTATTTATATTTGTGTGAAGATTATGTTGTTAAATTACATATTTATATTTTTGCACCCACTCTACATAGCTATGTTTATTAATTAGTTTCTTTTATATTTCTGCTGGTCCTGTAATTGGGGTTACCTGTTGGGCTAATAAAGCATATTATTATTATTATTATTATTATTATTATTATTACACGATGCTCTATTTCCGTTTCAACTGAGGTTAATTCAGAGGACCGTAATACATACAATACGACAACTTTGTAATCCATATCGATGCGATAATACTCTCTTGGCTAATAACATATATATCTTGCTGGAGAGTGTTCATAAAATATTCATTTCAGTTTGTTATGCATACACAGAGGGTATTAGATGTATCTCTATATACATGTGTATTTTCTGTTTAGGAGCAGTGAAGTTACATGTATGTAGCTATTTACATTGCTCTTGTCTTAGTGTCAAATTTGTCAGGGCGCGTTTGAATTATTACCGAAACGTGCATTGCAAGGCACCACACTTAAGTACTTTGTTAGGCAAATGATTTCATTTAAGAATTTTTAACTGTTTGACGATTTTCTCCGAACTTTCGAATAATGTTTAATACAATTTTGAGACTCCTTAAACCATTATTTATAGGCAAATCAGCTATTGCAAATTCAGGATTGTTTGAAATGATTCTATTTTGATAGAGAAATAAATTCATTTAAGAGTTTTTAACTGTTTGATAGGGAAATAAATTCATTTAATAGTTTTTAACTGTTTGAAGATATTCCCCGAACTTTCTAATATATGTTAAATATTTTTTTTAAACTTCTTAAATAATTATTTATTTATTGGCAAATCAACTAATGCAAATTTAGGATTGTTTGAAATGATTCTATTTTGATAGAGAAATAAATTCATTTAAGAGATTTTAACTTGACGATTTTCTCCGAACTTTCGAATGTTATATTGTTTAATACCATTTTGAGACTCCTTAAACCATTATTTATAGGCAAATTAGCTAATGCAAATTTAGGATTATTTGAAATTGCTCTACTTTATTAGACAATTAAATTCATTTAAGAGTTTTCAACTGTTTGACGATTTTCTCCTAACTTTCGAATGTATAATGTTTAATATCATTTTAAGACTTCTTAAACCATTATTTATAGGGAAATTAGCTAATGCAAATTTAGGATTATTTGAAATTGCTCTACTTTATTATACAAATAAATTCATTTAAGAGTTTTTAACTGTTTGACGATTTTCTCCGAACTTTCGAATGTATAATGTTTAATATCATTTTAAGACTTCTTAAACCATTATTTATAGGCAAATTAGCTAATGCAAATTTAGGATTATTTGAAATTGCTCTACTTTATTAGACAAATAAATTTATTTAAGAGTTTTTAACTGTTTGACGATTTTCTCCGAACTTTCAAATGTATAATGTTTAATATCATTTTGAGACTTCTTAAACAATTATTTATTGGCAAATCAACTAATGCAAATTCAGGATTGTTTGAAATGATTCTATTTTGATAGAGAAATAAATTCATTTAAGAGATTTTAACTTGACGATTTTCCCCGAACTTTCGAACATATAAGTTAAATATTTCTTTGAAACTTCTTAAACAAATATTTATCGGCAAATCAGCTAATGCAAATTCAGGATTGTTTTAAATGATTCTATTTTGATAGAGAAATAAATTCATTTAAGAGTTTTTAACTGTTTGACGATTTTCCTCGAACTTTCCAATGTATAATGTTTAATATTAATTTAAAACTTGTTAAATATTTATTTATTGGCAAATTAGCTGATGCAAATTTAGGATTATTTGAAATTGCTTTACTTTATTAGACAAATAAATTCATTTAAGAGTGATTAACTTTTTGACGATTTTCCCCGAACTTTCGAATATATAATGTTAAATATTTTTTTGAAACTTCTTAAACAATTATTTATTGGCACATCAGCTAATGCAAATTCAGGATTATTTGATATTGCTCTACTTGAACTTGAACATTGAAATTTCACATTTGGCAAATTACAACAGTTAAAACTATATTATAAATAAATTATAAATATTTATACTGCCTCATTGTACTATCCGCTGGTTTACATATTAATTTATTTTACAATTGTTTTGATTTTACTGGTGTAGTAAAATGGCATCACACCTGCATAATAGGGGTTGCCTAGAGACTTCATGCTCATATCCGACAACAGCCGTGGATTCCTAGCAGCGACCCCTCTTAGTTAAAGGTTGGTTCGAGTAAATCTATGCTAATAAAAACCAACAACTTTCTGTTGACGAGGGTCACTGAAAATACTTTAATGCGGATGATATCAAATTTCCCTAACCCCTAACTCTAATTTGCACAATAAAAAGGATCTTAAACAAATTCTCCTGTCAAATGGGTTTTTTCCCGGCAAAAACTCCGCCGATGTATAGACACGTATTTTCCACAAATTCCAGCGGTACCATACCCTACTTACCTATATCACAGTTGCTCTGAAATTTTAGGGACGCATTTTTTAAAAGGTTTTTATTGGCTAGGTATGAGCACACCGTCTAAAGAAACTCGTATGATATTTGATCCCAATAAACAGACAACATTTCAAATAGCTAGAGAACCTAAACAAAGTAAAATAATATTGGGTTACGAACATTTCCTGTTACAGAATTCACAAAAGGCAGGCAATCTTTTAAACACAACTGAATTGATTTGCTGTAGTTTTCAGCCATTGTTTTATCTGGAACTTCATTTACCAACCAGATTTATTTTTTTCCCAGACTTTATTTCGCTATTCCCGATACTATTATAGAAAACTTCGCGCATCGTAATGGGTTTTAGGCAAATTAATGTTTAATCCTTCGAATTGGAAATTCGATTTGAATAACTATTACAAATTACACCGTGTTAAAATAGCCACTGTAATTCTTCCTCTGATTTTTTAGCTAATTTTAGAACAGATTTAGAAATGATCTTCGTACACTTGTACAGTATAATAAAATTCATATTACTTTACAATGCAGTAAAAAGTAAATTTTAATTAAATATAATTAAAGTAATTATTTATCACTACCCGAGCCTTCAAAGAAAACAGGAGGATGCTGAAATAATATTATTGGAAAGTTTAGCGCAAATCTTGAAGGAAATAATCTGAAACCAGTCTGTATATATTTATAGAGTAAATATAAGAGAAAGTTGTGGAGAACGAGGATAAAATATCAGAAGGCCGAAAACTTTTCAAGTTAAAAGTTTTTATTAAGCTTGTTTTTGTTCAATACGATTAAGCTCGTCATATTATTTGAGTTCTGGGAGGTGGTATGTGGACCTACGAACAATAAAAATTACCGCTGGCCCCACACATCACATTTAAAACTCCATGCAGCTTATTGTAGCCATTTGTAAATTGCCAATCAACTCCCATAACAAAATTTTATGTATTATTCTCATGCATGCGGATTACCATTAACATAAAAACGGATATAAACACGTAAAACTGCTGTTTGGAAGAAGACCTTGTAAAGCATAAAAAATACATATATTTCTATATTAAATGTCACGTCTATGGGTGAAAAATATATATCCTACCCTAGTGAGACGAAAAATATGGATTTATCGACAAAGCTACAATGCAAAATATTTCTCGTGATTGTACGATATTAGATAAATAATTGGAACATTTCACGATTATAAAATAAGTTAAATGATTCATATTTATAATACAAATATGTATTCATTTCCTCTTATACAAAAAAATAATGGATATATTCAAAAAAGTTAAATTTTTAAACAAACTACTAGACCAATATGCTACAACAGAAATAAGCTTGGTTGTGAATAAAGCTTTAAATAATAATTTAATAGTTTCATTCAATATTATTAATTAGTTCACACCACTTGTCAAATGTTAGAAGGAATAGAAAGAAGAGGAGCAGGAGGAGGACGCGGAGGAGGTGGAGGAGGAGGAGGAGGAACGAAAGTGAACGCAGATACTTATTATTAAATAAAGCTGTTATTATAGAAGTACAAAAAGATTACGCCGAAACTTTACAAGGAAGGAGGAGGTACCGGAGGAACAGGGAGGAAACGTGTTTATCAAGCTTACAAGGGAGGAGGAGTAAGGAGGAGCAAGGAGGAGTAGGGAGTATGTACAGAAGGCCGAAGATGACTACAAAGTGAATGAATAGCCGCTACAGTTATCGTTTACTACTGATTTATGAGTCAATTTTAAAAAATAGTCTCTACTTTGTGCAATGTCAACGCAAAAATACTACCAAAAATTTACAAAGGGAGAGGGGGAGGGGGATAAGGGGGAGGATGGGAGGAGGGGAGGAGGGGGGAGGAGGGGGGAGAGGAGGAGGGGAGGAGGAGGGGGGGAGGGAGAGGAGGAGGATCGTTTATTACTGATAAAAAAGATATTGTACAACCACACCGACAAATTATAATTTAGGAGGAGGAGGAGGAGTTATTATTAAATAAAAAAGGTACTGTAGAAAATTTACAAAGAAGTAGGAGGAGGAGGAGTAGGATGGGGATGAAGATGAGCAAGAAGATGATATATGTTAAAGTGAACGATTAGACGTAACGATTATTATTAAATAGAAGATATTTTAGAAACACAAAAAAATCAGACCGAAAATTCACAGAGCTGGAGGTAGAGAAGGAGGAGGATGGGAATGAGGATACGAATGTAAGTTAATACATATTTTTATAAACAACCATTGAATGAAATTGCAATAGGAAATGCGATTTATGTGTGGATTTACGAGACATATTTAAAAGAGAACGAATCGACGTTAAAGTTTTTATCAAGGGATGTACATATTTTGGATAATCCAATCATTACAACCTGTATTTAAATATATGCTTAGTTAATTTTTCGTTTATTACTGATAGTCAGCAAAAATTATTTTCTACTTTATATATTATATCCAAGTCATCGTCATCTGGAAAAATACTAATCCGAGGAATTTGCTCCTCCTCCTCCTCTTCATCCAGCTCATCTTGGTTCTCGTATCGTTTTATTATAATGTATTTTAAAATGTATTTCTCAATCAAACAGGTAGGGTTGGGCAAAACATATTATTTTTGATTTTCCAAAAAGTATCAGCACTCTGCAGAACTGTGAAAGATAAATAAAGTCCAGGGACGCCATAAAAATATAACCATATACAAATTGCTGCAGGTATTTGTTCCATAAATAGTTTTCATATTGTATACTAAAATATTTCTTTGTTTTTTTTCTGCATTGATCCTGTATTGTAATTGAAATATAATTTAATATTGCATTATCTGAACTAATTAACATGGTTTCTTCCGTCCACTCCGTCCTTCTTTCTTTTAAAGTTAATGGCTAATGGTCCGCTTGGCTGGATTTTAATTTTATAAGTGACCGATGACAAAAACAAATATCTAGTGTCCGTTATTCCACGGGAACGTCCCGACATCTTCAATCTCGCTGGAGATACAATTACCTAAATTAATACTCTAATTGCATTTTCATATTTCCGAAGCGGCGTTTGCAATTGCTAATAAAAAGAAAATAAATTCACTTAAAATCGGCTTTAGCGAATTAGTAGAATCTTTTCAGGTTTGTTCGCCAAGACAAAGAATTGAAATTGCTTAAGTATGTCCTGGAAAAAGGACTTTGTAACAAATTTTTAAAAATTTAATTTGCTTTGGGGTACGATCAAATCTGTGGTGCTATTTCCTTTTATATATGGTAAATTTAAAGGCTCAGACGTTGGCTTCTATATGGCCATGCATTATGAGCGTGTTTGCAATTTACACCTCTGAAATTGCATGATTCAGCCGCAGAGTTAGAACTTCTAACCATTATCAATATGTAATCAGTTCGACTATAGTTCACATTAATACATGTGGTACTTGGTAGTTTATGAGAATCCCCAATCTTGAATATGCTGATTTTCAATAGTAAGTAGGTAACTATTCTACATTGTATTAAGTGTAACTACTAATTGAATTTCTTGTTATGCAGTACAAAAGGAAGCAGTTTCGTATGTGTATATATACAGGGTGTAACCAAATAAGTGTAAATCATTTAAGTGGGTGATTCCTCATCGAAAATGCAAATCAGTGGATAGGTCGAGGAGGACCACAGAATTGGCCCGCTCGATCCCCGGATCTCAATCCTCTCGATTTCTCTACTTGGCGCCATTTGCAGCATTTGGTTTATCGTACTCCTGTTCGCGATGTAGAGGACGTAAGAAACCGCATTATCGATGCGTGGAGGGTAATTAGAGAGACTCCAGGAATATTTGAGCGAATACGTGGCTCAATGCGCCGACGTCTAGACGCATGCGTAATGTCTGAAGGTAGACATATTGAACATTTACTATTGTATGTTTTGTTATTAATAAATTAGTTTTGATTATTCCCCTTTAATCATTGAATACAGGTAGTAACTACAAAATAACAGTAAATCCAGTTCGCATTTATGACGATGTATCTCTGTAGTTGTTCGTAAAATAATTTTTTGCTGCGAACTGGTTTATTTTGGGCAAAAAATTCAAAAGACATTTTTTTTTTAGAATGATACAGGCTATCGGAAATAATTTTAAATGGTAAACAAAAAATAAGACAAAAAGTTACGTTGGAAATAAATTTTAGGGGTTGCGTTTTCCATCCCTTACAACCATGGGGTAAACCAAATAAATTACTGGCTAAGTGTCTTTTTGGTAGTAGAAAATGTCAGGTTAATTTCAATATTGTAACTTGTTTAGTGCTTGTGAAAAAAATTGTTAAACAAATTTTATGTACCCCCTTTAAGGGGCTGTATCTTAACAAGGAATGCTCCAATGAAATTTCTTTATATGAAAGATCCTATTTTTTTTTTCGATGAGGAATCACCACCTTAAATGTTTTACACTTATTTAGTTACACCCTGTATATACAGGGTGTCCGGAAAGTAATGGGACCTATCTTAAACATAGCTTCCTGTGATCAAATAGAACCGATTTAGACAAACTTAGCTTAGTCAAAAAGTGCCTCATTTAGAAGTTACAGGACTTAAAAAAAATTGTTTTCTTGTTATGGACATAATTAAGAAACGAAACGTCCAATAAAGTTGAAATTTGGTACATTTATGTTTTAGATACGTAGAAGCATTGTGAAGTAGTGCTGTATATCGTTGGGGGCGCTGTTGGCAGCCATTTCTATTTTAATGTGCCGAAATTTTCAAACGCGAAGCTATGTTTAAGCTGGGTCCCATTACTTTCCGGACACCCTGTATATATATATACACATACAGAATGTCCGGAAGAATGTGGGACACCTCTCGCGTGCAGACAGTATATGAAAAAATAAGATGACAAGTTCCTATAAATTTTCTTCTTACAGGCCCTCCCTACGGAGATATGTGTCACAGAAGGACGCCGCTGAAAATCGGTTTTTCTTGAGTAACTTAAAATACTCATTACAATTTAATAAAAATCATCTTATTTTTTTCATGTTCTATCTGTACTAGAGATATTTTCCAGATTTTTGCGGACATCCTGTATATGTATATTGTTATGACTTCTTATTAAAATTCTTTAATTTTTCTTAAATTTTGGGGACGCTAACAAAAAACGACGCTGCCCCTCTTCTATATTCTTGCGTAACTAATCAACAACTTCCTTGTTTTCCAGTCTATATGGATTCTAGATTTTTAGTTTCTGTATTAATTCACTTTCACATTATTTTAACATATCGTTTTTGAATTTTATTTACTCACATCACTGCACCTCTTAATTCTAATTACATATGTTTTATAATTTACAAATTTCTTTATATTTAATGGGAAATATTAATTTATTATCTTTATATAGGAATGGCTATCTTGTCCATGTGTCTACATCATTATTTTTGACAGGTGTCAATTAATAAATATTATTCATGGGAAATTTTAAAATCTGACGTTTGAATTTTATTTATTTGATCAATTTCTTTTTATATCTGACTCGCTAACGCTGACGATATGTACATTAGTGTCATCCTTATTTTATTAGCTATCATTTGATATGCCTAGCTCTGGGTTAATATTTGATTTTAACTATGTACTTGTCATTTCTATTAGTGGAAGTACAGATATTTTTACAAATTTATCTGGTATTAACTTTTAAAAATTGAAATTATTAAATTTTAGTTGTGATTCTTCTGATACGTTATATTTAATTCTTGTATATACTACTTATTTTCAATATGACACCTTTTCTTTTACCATCAATAATCATTTTAAACAATTTATCATATTATTTTTCAATCTGTTTTAAATTTAATTTTATTACAATATATATATATATATATATATATATATATACAAAACCATTTTCACTTTCCGCCACTTTCACCCCCAAGCAAGGGTAAGCATCACCCCAAAATAATTAAATGGCTTGGGGGTTGAGTAATATTTATTTTGGAAGCTCTTACAATTCTCTTTGCAACAGTAAATTTTTATAATTCCGCCCTATACTTAATAAGAATATTGATTTTAAAGTTGAAGCTTATGTACAAACAATTAGTAACGGTAAAAATGTCACTCATTCGAGTTAAGTACGCCAATGGTATAAATTTAGTATTTCTTGCGTTACATTGATTTTTGGCAATTTGTTATCACTTTGGAACAATGTCATTTAAATATTTTGGGGTGATGCTTACCCTTGCTTGGGGGGTGGAAGTGGCGGAGTCAAAAATACCAGCAAAGAATGTCCCTCTTTAATCTAAAATCGACGGGTCTGGGCGTTTTTCTACAATCTTGAGGCAGTTCCTGAAAATGGCTCTGCTTCGTTTTAATCTGGCCACCCTGTATATACAGGGTGACAACGGAAAGTGGGAACACGCTGTAACTTTTTTATGACTGCTGATAAAAATTTGCCATGAATTCTTTGAGGTCATTTCAGATTTCATGACATTTCCGGTTTAACCGGAAATGACCGTAAATTTATATTTTTAAATGGGACACCCTGTATTTTTTGACATTTTTGGAATCAGCGGATCATTTTACGTATGGTAGGACCATTTTTAGATGTAATTTCTTTAATTTTTAAAAATAAAACTAGAAGGCCGCGACTGACAATTATTGTATTTCCTTATTTTTTCTGAATTTTGTGGTACAGCAATTTTTAAAATCCGTCAAAAAAGAAAACAATTTCTACCAGTCGTGGCCTTAAAGTTTTATTTTCAAAAATTAAGAATAAATACTTACATCCAGAAAATGTGTCAGAAAATTGATCCTACCATACGTAAAATGATCCGCTGATTCCAAAAATGTCAAAAAATACAGGGTGTCCCATTTAAAAATATAAATTTACGGTCAATCAGATCGCTAAGAGCCAAGTAAATGTATCGGCTGGAATGTGAACAAATGCAACTGGTTAAGGACTAAAGAACTAACTACTGCTCGTATATTACGTATAATAATACTTTTTTATTATCCAAAATCAAAAGTAGCGTGAATTTGGCGTACGAATGAATTTAAAATGTGAAATTAAAGTTTTGCGGTCTTTCCAAAACAATGCATGCTGCTGACTATTTGAAAACCAACCGTGTACATAATGAAATCGACATTTTCCACATCTGTTACAATTTTAACCCAGTGTATTCAAATTCAAAACATTATCCCAACAAAACCACAATAGGTTGTAAAGTTTTTTAACTGCCAATAAAATAAGCTGCCGTTATACTTTGCAACATAACAATATTTCCATTAATTGCACTCTTTTAACTAGAGACAACTAGAATTAGTAACTATGTTAGATATAAGCCGTGGATAAGAAAGATATGTTTCAGAGGAAAGAGAATATGTTGCATCATATCCATCTCGTTGGAAGAAACCGCTTAGTCCGTAGAATTTGGTCGCGACTACGTATTTTATTCAATCTAGAATCGTTAGAGTGTACTTATGGGAAAAGTAAGAAAGTCATATAACTTGCAAAGGGGATAAATGTAGAAGTTATCGACCAATGATTTTTCTTTATCAGTAAATTGAGTCGCAATGCAAGGAGAATCGTTTAAGATAAAAGAAAAAGATTATTGAAAAATAACAGGGTCTTTGGGAAGCGGTGGAGCGAATCTTGCATAATCTAAAACGACAATCCGAGTTGAACTGTCCGAAAGTAGAGCTTATCAGGTCATTTTATAAACAGGGACAAGGATTTACATACTTTTGACACCACCATCCCTCCACATTTACAAGATGTGATTACAAACTCCGCACGACAGTGTGGTATTACGCTTTAGCATCATTTTGATTTTTTTATACGGTTCTAAAACTAAACGAACTTCCCTACGCTTTTTTACTTGTACTCAAACAATTCTGGAAACTTCATACTCAGTCCTTTGCCAAAATTCGAAATTTTTCTACAGAAACTTCTCATATTTTCATTCGTATTCAAAACGTTATCACTTATTATCATATTTTACTACAGCTTGTGGCATGTATTGTCAACAAAGAGGATCTTAGAGAGATACTTTACAACTGGGCATATATTTTAATTATTTTAAATTAATAATTTTAGCGTATATACGAATATCAAATTATTTTATTGAATCAAAAGTATAAACATATTTACAATCGATAGTGTGTCAATGTTACACAAGTGAAATTCAAAACAATTAAAAGTGTCCAGTTGCAAAGGTTACTATCAAACCACACTATGTCTATCCTTCTTGCTCTCTCTAAGAACCAAGCGATAGACTTACTGATTGTTCCCATTGTTTCAATAGGTAGTATAATTCTGATGTACTCAGCATTTTCCGAATTTGTATAAATACTATTGAAACTGGGCCAAAGCCAGTCCATGACCAGAGCCAGTCCATAGCCAGAGCCAGTCCATGGCCAAAGGTCGGCGGTCAGCCGTTGGCTGGCTCTGATCTCTAGAAGATATACTCCCCAGCGCAAAAGTCCACTTTATTGTAAGTATGGTTGTTGTTATGGTTTTAATAAATCTGTATTTTTATTGAAAGGTTGAGTTTCTTTACCTCTCGCAGAAGCCAAGCGAGTACCCCAAGAATACAAGAGAGGTATTATTTATAGGTGGTGCAGGACAGTCACACTTTTTCCGTGACATTCGAGGGAAGCCCTAGACTTCCCTACTAGATAGTCACACACACTTTGTGACAGTATAACGAATAAAAATTAAAATACAGCTAACTGACGACACTTGAGTTTGAAAAAATTATATTTTCTAAACGAAAACGAAGGCCGACTGTGTTATCTATTGAATACATCAGAAACGTTTTTATGCAACCTTATTTAGGTCACTATAATCTAATAAATGAGGATTATCTCTGCCTCTGTAGTACATATACAGGATGAGCCAGAAATATTGGGTCAATACTAAGCTGGAGATACTAGACACCAAAATATTATGTTTGAACTCATCATGCCTTATACAAATGTCGCTGGTTTAAGAAATACAGGGTGGTCAAGGTTTAAATTTTATTCTGAAATTTCTCAATAATTAAGTTTTCAATACTGCATAAAAGATGTACTCTGGTTTAGGTCGCCAAACTTTATCGGTTATTTGCATTTAAAAGTTTCAAAATATTTTGAGGTGATTTTCTAAGTATGCTTGTGTCAAATTTTCATTTCAATCAATATTAGCGTATTTTGCGCACATCTGATTTATTATTCGTGCAAAATTATTTGTTAGTGATCAAAATATTCCACGACATAAGTTTTCCAATACCCTGTATTTCTTAAATCAGCTACATTCGTATAAGGCATGACGAGCTCAAATATAATATTTTGGTGTCTATTATCTCCAGCTTAGTGTTGATCCATTCTTTCTGGCTCACTCTGTACAGAAATTGCTACTTTTTTCAATATATTTATTTTTTTAGCCATGTTTGACAGATTCTGACACACTGTATAATGTATTTAGTACGTTATGCTAAAGTTTAAATATGTATTTTGCAATCTGTTTTTGTTTCATTTAAAATACATTATCAGATTAAAACTAAAATCAAACTTTATAATAAGATGCTTTATTTTACTTTACTCGACATTGTACTTTCTAAACCTAAAGTTACCCGATACTTAATAAATTATTAATTATATCGATAATAATTTTAAAATTCTCCGTAATACGCCTAAACCAATACGGAAAATATATAAATGCTTAGATTCATGTAAATAAAGCCATGTATTAAATCCCGCGAACACCTGATGACGTTGGTAGCTGTAAACAGAGAGAATTTATTTTTCTGAATTTGACAGAAACCAATCCGGTATCCGGAAGTTGGGCAGCAACGAAAATATCTGTCAACGTTTCTGTGCATCGAATACTGGGATGACGGCTCGTTTTACGTCAAGCGGTTTGAGAGAAAATACCGAGTTCTTGAAAAAGACTTCAACCAAACAAGAAACACGTGACCAGTGCCATATGGCGTTCTTATTAAACACTTAAGTCGTTTAGAGAATAATTAACGCAACTTAAACAGATTCCTTGTCTTCGGAATGTCTCTTTCATGTTAAAATCCGAAATGATTTGCTTTAAACTATTTCAATTCGCTATTACAGCTAAGTGAATCGTGAAATATTGTATTAATTATAAGTCAATTTCAGTTTCCTGCAATTTCTATTAGTGAAGTCATACGTATGCCCTTTGGACTGAATATGGTATGCTAAAAACTCTAATTCATTTTTGAGTATATCCGAACACGCAATCGGTATAAACACTGCATATTTGAGCAGAGTAAACAATTATTGCATACACACTGAAGCCGTTGGTTCAAATAAGTAATTTAAGTTGATGTTACACAAGTTTTAAATTGTTATTTTCCTTGTTTATATGCTAGTTTATGCCCATCTTAAACAACTTTCAAGTTTTTAACGAATAGATTACCTCCATTTCGAACGAAATATAATAATCTTAAACATAATTTTGGTTAAATTGCAGGAAGTAAATGATTCAGCTGAGAAATAACGTTCAATTTCCTTATTCAACTCTCTTTTTATAACTTTTATAATACTTTTAGAAATACGTTCAGTTTCCGTCTACTTTTATTACAGCGAAATAACTCTACGGCATTATTAAATATCTCAATAAAGAAGACTGGGTTTTAAGTTCGACTAAAAGAGCTATACTGAGGATATATAGTCACGCCTTACATTATAAAGTAATTGTTACAATACAGTTCCACTTTTGTGTGGATATATTCTTACTTGAAACTGTTTTGGACCTACATTACATCGATTAGTACAGTTAACATTCTTTACAAATTGTTACTTCATCATTCACACCTTTTGAATAATCATAACAATTTTACTGTGCTAATTTAGGTGCTCTACTCTAGCTTGAAAAAACAGTTTCCTGTAACATCAGAAACAATGGTTTTATTACAAATATGTATATTGATTAAAGAGACCTAGGAGAGCAACTCCCTTCCTGAAATATTGTAATTAATCCATCTAATATTTCCATACACCGTATCTTAACACAATACGGTGAGAGTAATAAATTCCCAATTATTAATTACTATCAGGAGAATTAATTATGTTCCATTCTCAGTTAGGTTAACTAATTAATGTGTCTGTATGTCTTGAACATCAAATACCATTCACAGTACCAAGTATAAATTAATCAACACTCAAGGTGTCAAGAAATGGCAAAACACACGTCAACGAAAACGATCGCCAAAGAGGCATGCACCCTGCAATTTAGGTATGTAAACAAGGCTGTTCAAATAAATTTCAACCGACACATCACGAAGTGCTGATTTAAATTACATCTGTAACGACACAAAAAAACTATACGCAAATATCCATCATTTAAATATTGTCACGGATTTCCCAATCCGAATTTTCTTATTGCCAGAAAAACAATCCGTTAATTAACTACTTCTTTATTAACTATACTCAGTACACTACTGAACACTAATTAGAACTCAACTAAACACTTATTTAATTAATCGCTATCTAAATCACTTTGATATCTCCAACTAAACACTTCAATTCAACACTGTAATACAAGACTTATACAAGACTAACTTAATCGGCCGTTTATTTTTCTTTTATAGACCCAACGAATATTCCAGGTATATTCTAGCATCTCTAGATCTATTTTCTAGCATCTCTCGAACGCTTCTCGTCGTTTCTCTTATTTTCTAGTCCCGTCTCGATCCACGGCTTTTTTTGTTTGTTTAACAGAAGCGTGTAGGGGCGATCGGGGCAATCTTAGCAATTCGCGGTACCAAAGTCGTTGATTTAGGTGTGAGTGGGGCAAATTCCGTGACACTGCCCCCTCCTTAGGACCGATCGTCCCGATCGGATACACCCCTATACGGGGACAGACGCTCCAGATGGACGACCTTCATCTTACTCCTGGGAGTCCTCTGTATCCGGTAGACGACGTCATTGATTCTTTTAATCACGGTATAGGGGCCCTCCCAACGGTTCTGTAGTTTAGGCGATTTTCCTTTCTTCCGCGTGGGGTTGTACAGCCACACCAGGTCACCTTGTTGGAATCCGACTGTATTGGCCCGGACGTCGTATCGAGTCTTCATGCGATCGCTCTCTAGTCGCATTCGAGATCTGACTTGGTCGTGTACGGCTGCTAGTCTTTGTTCTAGGTCATGGATATAAGTGTCTGGATCTGTGGGCTGTTCCGCAGGACGACCAAATACCAAATCTGCTGGAAGTCGAAGCTCTCTTCCAAAGATGATCCTTGCGGGAGTCTTCCCTGTTGTTTCATGGACAGCTGAGCGGTAAGCTAACAGGAAGAGTGGAATGAGCTTGTCCCAGTCTGTCTGGTTCTCGTTCACAAACATCCTCAGATTGGTTTCTAGTGTGGCGTTGAAGCGTTCCACCATACCATCTGACTGGGGATGCAGTGGGGTGGTCCTGGTTTTCCGGATTCCCATAAGCTCGCAGACCTTTCGGAACACACCTGATTCGAAATTTCTGCCCTGATCTGAATGTAGTTCCATGGGCACACCAAATCTGCAGAACAGGTTATTGACTAGCGCTTCTGCTACGGTTGTGGTCTCTTGATTGGGAAGGGGGTATACTTCCGGCCATTTGCTGAAGTAGTCCATGGCTACTAGCAGATATCGGTTCCCACTTTGGGTTTTCGGAAAGGGGCCAGCGATATCAATGGCAATCCTCTCAAACGGCGCTCCTACGATGTACTGGCGCATTTTGCCTCTGGAACGGGTCTTCGGTCCCTTGCTTGCTGCACATATGTCACATTTGCGGCACCAATCTTCTACATCCGTCCTACAGCTCAACCAGTAGAAACGCTCCCTAATCTTCTGTAGAGTCCTATTGATACCGAAATGTCCACCCCCAGTACCTCCATGTACTTCCTGCAGCACTTCCTTGACCCGGGACCTCGGGAGTAGTATTTGTTTCTTGACCTCCGTTCCGTCATTGTTCTCCCATGCTCTTTTTAGGACACCGTCTTCCAACACCAGGGAATTCCATTGAGCCCAATAGCTCTTTAATGCTGGGCTTTTACTACTGACTTCAGCCCAAGATGGTCGGTTGTTGGCTTCTTTCCAGTCTAGTAAAGGCTTGATGTCACAGTCAGCTTGCTGGTCTTCCCGAATCGCTGCTGAACTCCATCGGTCTTCAGGTTGGGCTGCTACTACCTTGCAAGAAACTGATGAGATGTTCTCTTTCCTTTCAAGACTACTGCAGTGTTTGCAGTTGACAGGACAGGGTCTCCTCGAAAGGGCATCTGCATTTCCATGTTTCCTGCCGGCTCGATGTTCAACAACAAAGTGATATTCTTGCAGCCGTTCCAGCCATCTTGCCATCTGTCCTTCAGGGTTTTTAAACTGTAGCAGCCATTTAAGGGAAGCGTGATCCGTTCTTAGGAGAAATTCTTGGCCATACAGATATTTATGAAAGTGTTCTAGGCTCTTGACGATGGCAAGTAATTCTTTCCGAGTCACACAATAGTTCTTTTCGGCTTTTGATAGGACTTTGCTGAAGTAGCCCACTACTCGCTCTTGGCCATCTTGTACTTGAGAAAGAACTCCGCCAATTCCAATGTTGCTTGCGTCCGTGTCCACTATAAATGGTTGTCCAGGTATTGGGTATGTCAAAATCGGGGTAGTGCAGAGAGCCTCTTTCAGCGTCTCAAAGGCTTGCTGGCATCTCGGAGTCCATTCGAACGGGATGCTGTCTTCTGTCAATTTATGAAGAGGCTTGGCAATGTCTGAGAATCCTTGGACGAATCGTCGATAGTATGTGCATAGGCCGAGAAAACTTCGAACTTGATGTTTGTCTTTAGGAACCGGCCAGTTCTTTATGCACTCTGTCTTCTCCGGGTCTGTTTTCACACCATTTGGAGTAATAATGTGGCCTAGGTATCTAACCTCCTTTTGGAACAGACTGCACTTCTTCGGGTTCAACTTCAGGTTCGCTGCTTTCAACTTCTTGAACACTTCGGACACGTTCTTCAGGTGCTCCTGGAAAGAGCGTCCCAGCACCACCACGTCGTCCAAGTAAATCAAGCAGGTCTCCCAATGCAGGCCATGAAGTACAGTTTCCATCAGTCGTTCAAAAGTGGCAGGGGCATTACATAGGCCAAATGGCATTACATTGAACTGCCACAATCCATTTCCGGTAGTGAACGCTGTCTTTTCCTTGTCTTCTGGGCTAACCTCGACTTGCCAATATCCACTCTTTAAATCCAAAGTGGAAAACCATTGCGCACCAGCCAAGGTGTCCAGAGTATCGTCAATTCTTGGTAGCGGGTAACTATCTTTCTTGGTGACGTCATTTAATTTTCTGTAGTCCACACAAAATCGGGTGGAACCGTCTTTCTTCTTGACCAGGACTACAGGAGAAGCCCAAGGACTCTGAGATGGCTCTATGGTGCCTTGGTTTTGCATTTCAATTAACATCTTGTTAACTTCTTCTCGCTTAGCTAGTGGAAGTCCTCGTGGTGGCTGCTTTATAGGAGACGATGAACCAGTATCGATTCGATGCTTCACTACATTGGTTCTCCCAAAGTCGCCTGGTTTAAGTGCAAACACATCTTCATTTTCACTTAGCAGCTCTTCGAGTTGTTCCACCTCCACCTCTGTTAATCTTTCCTTGGCCCTATCCACGATGTCCCTTAGACACTCTGGTAAACTGGTCTTATTTGGTTTCTTCTCCGTTTCGTTGATTTCCATGAGTGCTCTCACGATGGTAACAGGTTCACAGACTCCTACTTCAGTTCCCTTTGTAATTTTCTGTGGAAAGGTTTTCAGGTTCACTACCCGTACCATTGTGGTTTTCTCAGGTTTAATCAGGGTGCGGCCGGTGACTATAGATTTATTAAACAAATCCGGATTACTGGGTTCCACCACTCCTACACTGCAAGGCATTTCCCCATCCATTACAGTGGCAACCAAGGTTTCGGTCTGAGCAGGTAGTACCACATCTTCTTTAACAACGAGTCTCCGTACAGTGTTATTCTCAGTGGTGTTCGTTAGCACTACTTCCTCACCCATTATCCGTAGCGTGCCAGCATTTAAATCTAAGTTCACCCCCTTTGCTCGTAATAAGTCTAGTCCGAGTATGACATTGTCGGATATATCTGCTACCAGGGCTCTGTGTTTGAACTTGACGTCTCCTAATTCTACTTCAAGCTCGCATTCCCCCTTGACTGGCAGCTGTTGTCCATTGGCTGTTGTAAGGACATAACGTTTGACAGGGTTCTTAATACGCCAAGCACCAATAATATCCGGTCGTACAATAGTTCTTGCTGCTCCAGTGTCGATTACCATAGGGAACATACGACCAAAAATCATGCCCTCTACTAGCAAGGAGTCAGAGTCCTGGAGACGTGACAACGTAATTTCTTCTCGTGGGGCGTAGTAGGAGGACGCAGCCGGCTTTTGCCCCGTCAAGCCGGCTGAACCTAGTTTTCCTGTGTAGCCGCCTGGGAGTCGCGCTTTTGCTGATCCGTGACTGGGGCCCTACACTGTCTTTTTAGATGTCCTGTCTGTCCACAGTTCCAGCATTTGAGAAGGCGATCCCTTCGACTATCAGATTGCTCCTTCTTTGTCCTAGTAGTTGGGCTGAGTTTATCAATAATCTCCTTTAGCGTCTTTATCAGGTCTCCATTTGCCATACTGTCGCTGTTATCACTGATGGCCCGAACTTTAACATGTCTACCGGATGCCATCTTTGCTGCCTCGAATTCCAGTGCATGCGAAAGAGCGTCGTTCAACGTTTTAGGTCTGGCGAGTCGTAATGCCTGCTGGGTTTCGCAATCTCTTAGGCCATCGGTAAAAACTTGGATGGACAGCTGGTCTAAGAATTCGGACGGGGCTGTTGGATAAGCCAATCGAACCAGTCGGGCAACATCGGTCTCAAAATGCTGTAAATTCTCTCCATTCTGTTGGTGACGATTTTTCAATTGTGCCTGGTAAACTTGCTGCAGGTGCTTATCCCCATATCTCATTTCCATATGCTGTTTTAGAATATCGTAGTTATTCTGCTGCCCAGCAGGAACTCCTTGCAGGACGTCAAGAGCTTCCCCTCGTAGAGCAACTATTAGAGCAGTAGCCTTTTCACAATCAGACCACTCGTTTGCCGCAGCTGCTGCTTCAAACTGACGCAGATAGACATTCCAGGAGACCTTGCCGTCGAATTCAGGAGGCTTCGTTTTCTGCGTTCGGATAACAGATCCTTCTGATTTTATTACGCCTTCCTTGCTTATGTTGTCTAGCTTATGTCGGAGTTCTTCGCAGGTTTCTCTAACCAGGTTTATTTCTTTGTCCACTTCCTTTCTTTGTGCTAACAGTTCTTCGTCGATTTCTTTTCTCTGTTCTAACAGTTTCTCCTCTACTGTATTTTCTAATTTTTCTAACTTCACCTGCATTTCGTTCGTCTGAGCTCTCATTTCCTGTTGTATTATCTGCATCTGATCTTCTAATTTCTTTTCTAATTTTTCCTGCATCGTTTGGGACTGATCTTCGATTTTATGCCCTTGTTCTTCAAATTTTTCTTGCATTGTCTGTCCCTGTTCTTCTAATTTCTCTTGCATTGTTTTCGCTTGGTCTTCCATTTTATGTCCTTGTTCATCTAGTTTCTTTTGCATTGTCTGCATCATTTCTAGCAGTTTTGCCATTTGTACATCCATATTGACTTGGCTTCTAGTTACAGGCATTCACTCTATTTTCTTTAGAATGTTCTAGAATATCCAGGAATGTGCTTGTAAATGTCACCGTTGACTTCCTTACAATGAAACGAGTGCAGTGATATGCCACACTTGGGTCTTTGTCTCACTTCGGTATAAAGTTCTAGAATGTTCGAGATTGTCCTTCGCAAATAACACCGTTCACTTCCTTAAGTCACGACGAGTGCGGTGATATGTCACACTTGGGTCTTTGTCTCACTCCCGCACAAAGTTCTAGAATGTTCGAGAATGTCCTTCGCAAATAGCACCGTTCACTTCCTTAAGTTACGACGAGTGTGGTGATATGTCACACTTGGGTCTTTGTCTCACTCCCGTACAAAGTTCTAGAATGTTCGAGAATGTCCTTCGTAAATAGCACCGTTCACTTCCTTATGTCACGACGAGTGCAGTGATATGTCACACTTGGGTCTTTGTCTCACTTGCGTACAAAGTTCTAGAATGTTCGAGAATGTCCTTCGCGAATACCACCGTTCACTTCCTCAAGTCACAACGAGTGCGGTGATATGTCACACTTGGGTCTTTGTCTCACTCGCGTACAAAGTTCTAGAATGTTCGAGAATGTCCTTCGCGAATACCACCGTTCACTTCCTCAAGTCACGACGAGTGCGGTGATATGTCACACTTGGGTCTTTGTCTCACTCGCGTACAAAGTTCTAGAATGTTCGAGAATGTCCTTCGCGAATACCACCGTTCACTTCCTCAAGTCACGACGAGTGCGGTGATATGTCACACTTGGGTCTTTATTCCACCCACGCACAGGGTTCCAGAAAGTTCTTCCAACTTCCACTTAAACCCACTCACGCACAGGGTTCCAGAAAGCTCCTCAAACTTTCAGTTAAATCCCACTTTGTGGACAGGGTTCCAGAAAGCTCTTTAAAACTTCCAGTTAAATCCACTCACGCACAGGGTTCCAGAAAGTTCTTCAAACTTCCAGCTAAATCCCACTTCTGACACCAAATTGTCACGGATTTCCCAATCCGAATTTTCTTATTGCCAGAAAAACAATCCGTTAATTAACTACTTCTTTATTAACTATACTCAGTACACTACTGAACACTAATTAGAACTCAACTAAACACTTATTTAATTAATCGCTATCTAAATCACTTTGATATCTCCAACTAAACACTTCAATTCAACACTGTAATACAAGACTTATACAAGACTAACTTAATCGGCCGTTTATTTTTCTTTTATAGACCCAACGAATATTCCAGGTATATTCTAGCATCTCTAGATCTATTTTCTAGCATCTCTCGAACGCTTCTCGTCGTTTCTCTTATTTTCTAGTCCCGTCTCGATCCACGGCTTTTTTTGTTTGTTTAACAGAAGCGTGTAGGGGCGATCGGGGCAATCTTAGCAATTCGCGGTACCAAAGTCGTTGATTTAGGTGTGAGTGGGGCAAATTCCGTGACAATATTATTTATTTTCACACATTTTAAAGTGACACACCTCTAAATATGAATTCACATTTTTAGCAAATAATACTGAACATTTTATTGGAAAATATTTAAGAATAGTTGATGTAATTTTACTCTCTTACTACACATGTAAATGTAATTTATAAAATTAAAATAATTATCACTGAACGGAAAATTTACAGTATAGTACGTTTATCTACAAATTTAATGTAATTTTACTGTGACGATACTCATTGTATGTAAATTGTAGATGTGAATGTGGTTTATAAAAAGATAACTCGTACTGAATTGAAAATTTAATAAATTAGTGTTTTCTATCATTTTAATGTAATTTATCATGCAATTTTACAGTGATCAATATTAGTTAATGTAATTTCACACCAATGATTGTTTTTCTAACTTGTGGAAACATAGGTTTATATTAAAGTGATAATTATATTAAAATAGAAAATAATGTAATATTTTAAATTGTTACTGAAAATTCACTTGTAATGTAATTTTACACTAATGACTGTTGTTCTTCTATATACAATTGTAAATTCATAATAAAATTACATCTTTTAGAGGTAAATCAAGATTTTAGTATTCTATTTTAAATATAATATTTATATTAACAGAAAATGTTTTTAAAGGATATTTTATTTTAAATTGTTGCTGTAAATTTACAGCTCAATTGGAATAACACAGCATATATTGCTGTCCACTATAGTAACATGATTTATCTAAAAATATATTCCACTAAAATGGAAAATTGCTGTAGATAGATATACATGTTTTATACGTTCAATGTAATTTCACACCAATGATTGTTTTTCTAACTCGAGGAAACATAGGTTTATATTAAAGTGATAATTACATTAAAATAGAAAGTAATGTAATATTTTAAATTGTTACTGAAAATCCACATTGCAATGTAATTTTACACTAATGACTGTTGTTCTTCTATATACAATTGTAAATTCATAATAAAATTACATCTTTAAGAGGTAAATCAAGATTATAGTATTCTATTTTAAATATAATATTTATATTAACAGAAAATGTTTTTAAAGGATATTTTACTTTAAATTGTTGCTGTAAATTTACAGCTCAATTGGAATAACACAGCATATATTGCTGGCCACTATAGTAATATGATTTATCTATTGCAATTTTACAATATTTCTCTTTGTAGCGTAATATAGATTTAGATTTTTGTTAATTTCCCATATTTATTAGAGAGGATAATCGTTACAACATTCTGTACAGTTGGGAACTTTTCAGAATTTCTGCCCTGCCACACCGCTTTTGTTCCGTGTGCCGTTGGTTAATTTTGAGACAATTTGGCGTGTCAGGGTGTTTAGTTATTTATTGTCCACGTGCAGATACATACATCAATCACTATCACCTTGATTACGCCGACCACTTTTTATTGACAATCCGCGAAGACGTGCCCTCCTACGTCTCACAAGGCCAGCAAAGTTTCAGGCCCGCTTTACCGAAAGAACTTTACTCATTTTCTTATTCAGAATTCAACTCGAGCAGGAGTGTTTAAAACCTCCGTTCTTTCGGGATTCGCTAAGGAAAATACTAATTTAAGAGTCATTTAACAATAGCAACAGAATTAGCGTCTATTAATGCTTTAATTTTACCAGCACTAAGCGAGTCGTTTCAGCAGTTGAAATTTTAATATTCTCAGTATGCGTGCCGTATTATAAACGAGGCAAGGAAGTAATTGCCTTTGTAGTTTATTCAGATTTTGGCTACGTGACGTCAAAATGTCTGCTTATACTTATAGAAAATTTTGTGACTAAAAATGTGTGTCTGCGTTTTATAAATATGCCTACATTTTTGTAAAGTTTAACACCCTTTGTCTTTTTAACGAAGCGTTTTATTTTAACTTAAATTTTGGAATTTATCCATTTTTCTTAATTAATATTACAGAGCTAATGATGCGTGGATTGAAAACTATATGTAGGAATTCGTATAAATGCGAAACATCAGTGAAAAAATAAAAGGCACTATAAAATGTTATTTATTTCTTTCCATGCGAATTTCTTTACGGTCGGGGATTCCATGCTTTATTGCCTTAATCAGGTTCTACAGTGGACCAGTTTCCAGTGCCGCGCGGAAGTGTATTTTTAAATCATTTTCTAACTGGCCTTTTTGATTTTTTTTTACAAATTTATATTTGTAAGAGTTTAACACCCTGTATATTTTTAACGAAGCGTTTTATATTAACTTAAATTTTGGAATTTAACCATTTTTCTTAATTAATATTACAGAGCTAATGATGCGTGGATTGAAAACCATATGTAGGAATTCGTATAAATGCGAAACATCAGTGAAAAAATAAAAGGCACTATAAAATGTTATTTATTTCTTTCCATGCGAATTTCTTTACGGTCGTGGATTCCATGCTTTATTGCCTTATCAGGTTCTACAGTGGACCAGTTTCCAGTGCCGCGCGGAAGTGTATTTTTAAATCATTTTCTAATTGGTCTTTTTGATTTTTTTTTACAAATTTATATTTGTAAGAGTTTAACACCCTGTATATTTTTAACGAAGCGTTTTATTTTAAGTTAAATTTTGGAATTTAACCATTTTTCTTAATTAATATTACAGAGCTAATGATGCGTGGATTGAAAACCATATGTAGGAAAAAATAAAAGGCACTATAAAATGTTATTTATTTCTTTCCATGCGAATTTCTTTACGGTCGTGGATTCCATGCTTTGTTGCCTTATCAGGTTCTACAGTGGACCAGTTTCCAGTGCCGCGCGGAAGTGTATTTTTAAATCATTTTCTAACTGGTCTTTTTGATTTTTTTTACAAATTTATATTTGTAAGAGTTTAACACCCTGTATATTTTTAACGAAGCGTTTTATCTTAACTTAAATTTTGGAATTTAACCATTTTTCTTAATTAATATCACAGAGCTAGTGATGCGTGGATTGAAAATCATATGTAGGAATTCGTATAAATGCGAAACATCAGTGAAAAAATAAAAGGCACTATAAAATGTTATTTATTTCTTTCCATGCGAATTTCTTTACGGTCGTGGATTCCATGCTTTGTTGCATTATCAAGTTCTACAGTGGACCAGTTTCCAGTGCCGCGCGGAAGTGTATTTTTAAATCATTTTCTAACTGGCCTTTTTGATTTTTTTTTAGAAATTTATATTTGTAAGAGTATAACACCCTGTATATTTTTAACGAAACATTTTATTTCAACTTAAATTTTGGAATTTATCTATTTTTCTTAATTAATATGGCTGAACTAATGATGCGTGAATTGAAAAACATGTTTACGAATTCGTGTAAATGCGAAACATCGGTGAAAAAATAAAATTGAAAAGATAAATTCCCAAAGCGTCGCGCGTATTTATAATGACATTTATTTGGGGTAGATTACAGAGCGTTTTATTTTTATACGATCATATATTATTTAGGGTGTTTTTTGTGGCCTAGCGACAGCTGACTCAATGTCGTGTCGATTTAGAGGAATCGTGGTATTTTTTAGCATGTGTGGTCTCGCCTCACCTAAGCAGAACCAGATGAGAAATGGTGAGATATGGACCTATGCTGGGAAGAAGGAACGTCACGTATTTCAGCTACGCAATACAAGTGATGAAGAGCACACGATAAGTAAAATAACTCCCACGGAAATACGAAACTAAAACGCCGCTTCATGAAATTCTAAATTTCATAAACCCTTCGCATAATTTTCTCCGCCCTTCCACACCGGTTTCAACTATTCCATTTTGAAAAATGTATATTGGCGAATTCTAAAAGTGTACACACATACAAGGTACGAACTTGTAATGAAATCTACTTTAAATTTTTAATATTGGTGATTACTTGTTTTACTCTGACTCAAATTTCTACTGAGAACTTCCAGAAGAACAAAAACTGTTTTGAGAAAGTGTCATTATTATTGCAAAAGCATATACATATTTCTAAAGTGAGTATTCGACATTTCGATAGTGAGTAAATGAAAAAAATGAGGAAAACCTTAATTAGTTTTTTATCATCAACAGGCCCAGAAATATTGAATATTTAATTAATTTACTTTTTCTTTATAATAACGAGTGACAATAAATTGACAAGTAATGACGTAGGTATCTTAAAATTGCTCTTTCAACTTCACAAAGTGAATATTGAAGCCTTGGAAAGCTTTCTATTCATGTCTAATTGCATCCAGGATGGTCAGAATTCAACGCCAACTTTGATTAAGCCTTCAAACGTGATTTCTTCTAGATAGAACCTGGAACATGCTTTATTAATTTATAAATGAGTATGAACTCTACTCTAGGCAATCACGCGACATTACCGTAGTCAGCAAACTTTTTAGAGAGGGTTAAATTCAGTCTTGGTGGGATTCTAAAACAAACCATCGCCTTCTTATAGAGAGCAATTTAGAAATACTTGGAAAAATGGACACATACAGACAACTTGAGAAATGTTGATCCGTACTTTTTTTTGTTGTCAATTCTAATTTACTGAGACTAAAATTCTTCACCCACAAACTGATTTTTATAGGATTTCGTATGCGACGCTAATAATCTATCCACAAAAAAAAATATAGGTATGTTAAAATTAGTTAAAATTATCCCTTAAACCCATTATACAAAATATGACCAATTGCATTAATATTTGACTCAACTTAAAGGACGCTGAAGAAGCAGTCCTAAAAATGCAGAAATAGGTCAATCTCAGACCTTTCAATATGTTTGAAACATTACCCTGTAATACATTTCAAACTGATACAAAAGTAATTACAGACACATAAACATCTAATCTGTCATTTGCATTCCTTCATAAATAATAAAACACGATAATAAATTGACAAGTAATGATGCAAGTCTCTTAAAATAGTGAGTGGTTGCAGAATTATGTGCCTCCTTTTGCCGTGCAGTCTATTTTAGGGTGTGCTGAGAACAGTGAAGGAAAATTAAAGTTTTAATAACAGAAATTTATGGCGCGCCCTAATGACTTCTAAAAAGTGACCTAATTCGGAATTTGCGGAAGATGCAAAATAAATGGGTTTTAAGTATCTTCCGATTTATTCATACTTTCCCAAATTGAAATAATAGCAGTTGGTGACAAGTTTGAAATGGAACTATTATAAGGTGATATATTGAACCGGTTCAATTTTCAACGCACATCATTAATGTAAATTTACGGAGCGATCTTTTGAAGTTTCCGACGTGGAAAGAATTTAAAACTTTCCAAATAAGTAGCCCCCTGTCTGCAAGTAGAGCTGGATACTGAACTCCAGAAAGGTACACTGATAAAAATGATAATAAACCTACATTGTGTTTGAGGAAAAAAGGTATACTTGTCATTAGTTTCAGAAATTTGCCATTTTCGATAAAACACCTTTTTAACAATCAGCTGCATAGTTCATTGTACATTTTAACGTAGTAGGCGCCAAAATTTCTTTGCAAATTGCATATGTAGAAGGTAGATCGACAAGAATAAAATTTGCACTGGTAAAATTTTACGGATAACAAAGTTTTTAAAATGGAAGTCATACTTATTTTTGCACCTCCAGATAGTCCTGAATTAGTGTGAAAAGCTATTATCTCAAAAATAGCCAATTTCTAAGACTAGGGACAAATATATCTTCCTCTAAAACAATGTAGGTTTAAGATTTTTTAATAAAAAACGTGATAACATTAGGACCAAATAAGTTACGCTCGCATTTACATCACAAATATGGCGAATGAGGCGCACTCTAGGGAATACGTCTACGAATACGAAAACATCTATTTTTAAGTTAATACAGACAAACACTGTGCAATTATTACAAAAAATCACTTTTTAAATTCCAACTTTGATACACTCTATCTTTTTTATTATCGACATTTTATTAAGGCAAGTTGGCTTAAATTGTAATATTATGAAGTGAAAAAGCTAGTATGTCTTTGTGAGTCATTACTGTACCACCCTGTATATATTTATTTTCTGTAATTTCACATTACAAGGCAGATTGAAAGACATGTAATGTTACAAATAATTATTAGAGTTAGAGACTAAACGTACTTATGCTCGTCATTTTAAGATATTAATTACCTAGTCATTAAGTGCAACAAATTTTTCAAGACTCAACTGCTTTAATAAAAAGAAACTTTAAGTGAATATTAACAGAAAGGAAATGAGAAAAGCAGCCCGCTATTGCAACACAACATTTTGCAGAATTCGTACTAATTAATGTAGACAACAATGATTCAGTTTAAATCCGGTTTTTTGTTAAAAACTGTAAGAAAATTGAATAGAAAGTGCATCTCTAGAAGCAGAAAAGGGACTATACAGGATGTGACGTTTATGATGCATAAAAATTATACGAAATTGAAATAAATTCGCCTTATATGAAAAAAATCCTTTACGGAGTTTTATGCAAACTAAATTTCAATTTTTGCTACAAAAAATTGTGTCTAGTACGGTCCTTGATACAGCTGAGTATCTATGTACAAGATTTCAGTAAATGATCGCGGTTTTAGCTCTAAAAAGGAATAAAAACCTGCAACCGTTCAAAATTAGCAGGTTTCAAGCAAAACGGAACGACTGCAACAATAAAGTACGTACATATATTTGTTTTAGTACTTATGAAACTTCAATTACTGTTATAATATTTTATTGAGCCGTGACAACGATGAGTCATACTTGAGTTAGAGCCACTAAACCGTCACCAGCATTAAACTTAGATGTCATGCTTTACCGTGATTATTTACCACTGTAGCCTATATATAATAACTGCGCATCATGAAGGCTATTCGGTGGCAGTTGATTAAATCTAGTTACATTAAAGCACCTTTAGCGACCACCGGGAAAATATGGGGGCAGAGTTTTTATTCATTGCCTCATTATAAAGAACTTTTATTGGTCGTTTGAGTGTTTTCCCCTTCAGATGCCTTCCATTCCAGCGTGGCCATAAGGTACAGCTATTAAATCTATTATTTCTGATAGGCAGCATTTCACGATCTTTTATTAAAATTATTCAGAAGTATGACATAATTATTTTTGTGAGTATCCGGTCTTACAACAAAAATAACTTTTATTATCTGACAAAATAAAAAATGTCAGCTTAGTGAAGTGAGACAGGAGGGTCGTAAAGGTAACTTAAATTAGACATACGGTTATATAAAATTCAATAGCATTGGATTGAACGACAATCAGATTAAGATGCAATTTTCTGATATGACATAATTCATTAGGAAATATTAGATACAGAACCAAACCGAAAATTTCTTGGTCTTTTATCTAAAAGGATAATTTTTAATGCGTTTGATAGATGACAATACTTGTATCAAGAGTTTTTCACGGTGTGCCAATAAAGTTGAAGTTGGAGATTCATATCATTGATGCGTGGCATTGTGGCGTGACGCGTTGCGTTTGACAGATATCCCACTATACAGGGCGTCCCGAAATAAATGTAACATAGAGCAAGAGGAGATCCCTGATGACAAAATAATGCAATGTTGTCAAACTCAGCCAAAAGATGTTAAAAAGATACAGGATGTCAAAGTTAAAATTTTATTTTCGATATTTGAAAATAATTTTTTAAAAATCCAAATATTTGGATACATTTTGAAGATCGAGGGTTTTTAGAGGCGAGAAATTCAAACTTGTTTCTAATTTTGACGCTACATCCTTCTTTTAAGTGGCAGAACTTTTTTGCGGCTTACTGTATCCATCTGACTATCGAAACAGTCGATTTTTCTACCTTTTTTATCTGAAAAGATATACCTCGTTGAAATCGTTAGAAGTAACCGTTTTTGAAATAATAAAATTTGAAATATTTAGTGCACCGAGTATAAACTGCTTCGATTACAAATAAAGAGCCTTTTCCACTGAAAATAGAGCATAATGTTACTTGAAAAAGTTGAATGGTAAATTATGACAACGTGTCAAATTACAAGAAGATCGGCCTGCTTTGATGAAATCTTTGTGATTCGATGAAACCATTGTTGAAAATTCATCAAACCTTGCCGCTTAAATCATCTTCAGAGAGTCTCTCAAACACTATTTTGCAACACAACTAAACCTTACACACACTTGAAATATCTCGTACCGCTGTAACTTCAACTGCACTGCAATATCTATAACACACATCATTGTATAGACAAGCCGACAATTATTGGATCGGGACGTTTAAGGCGCACGCGTTGGGATGTGTTTACCAAAACCATCTCTGTAAAAATACATAATATTGGTAATTTTTATTAAATTTATATACACACGCTCAATTATTGATGCCTTCCACAATTCCTATTAATATTCTACCGGCTCACTATTTTAAAAGTAGAATGGCTTTTAGACTGGGAACCTTTATATTGCGGCGAGGGTACGTTTCCCAACGAATTCCCAATCTGTATACGCTCACCGACCTTTGCTTGGATACCTAGGAGCAATTTGTCCTGCGCTGATGAGAACTAATGACTAGTGAGTACAAGCTTTTACGTTGTGCGGTATTGTTTAAACCATTGTATCATGAAATATGTAACTATATCTTACGACCCGAGCTTTATTGTTCAGAACTGGCCTCTTCATATCGCACTTTATAAAATTATTATCCCTCCAACATCGTTAACAGAAGTCTTGATTCGCACGGCATTAACTGCACAAAGTTTACGTACCATTCTCCCTGGCAGCGGTGCAATAGTAAGCTGTTTTAAATCCTTAAAATACTTCGACGCACGCTTTTGAAATTTCAAGTAGATGGGTATCGCTACTTTTAAACAAAATCAGACCATATCAGTTTCTGCCCGAGTTAGAGCTGCACGTTTCGCTGCAAGAGCGATAAAAATCTTTCTTGGGAGCATCAACCAACATCGCGCGAAGTTCCAGCATCCGTTTCACCTGGCCATTTATGTACCTATACCTTTATTTCATTACTCTATAAGTTTTGGGAAGGGATTGGAAAGAGATGTAATACTTTACGGTATTTTGATCATTTGTATCTGGTACTTCTATAACCTGCTAATACTGACTCAACGAATATTGAAAAGTGTAAACTCCCTGCTTTATTTCAGTTATAACTTGTAAGCTAGAATAAGTATGCTTGGAAGTGAGGCCATTAAATATATTCTGAAAAGGGAGGAGATTTACTGCAAGTCCCACACATAGAAACTTGCGGACCATTTTTCTCAGTTGTTATTGTATATATTGAAATGCGAAAAATCTGAAAAATCGTTAAAAAAATATATCTATGACTTGCTCGTGACCGAATTTCCATTTATGTGGAAAACGAGCTATTTTCAAAATTATTTTCTAAATTTTTATCCGGAAATATCAAAATTCTAACGCGAGGAAGTCATAAATAATTATTAAATAAGCCTACAGTTAAAAAATGAAGTCATTCTGTCGAAGAATAAAGGAGAAAAATGGTTTACAACATATTAAGGTACTATAAAACCAGTCATATATTGTATTGGAAACCTGTATTTCCACTTATAGCGGGTATTAAAGAGCGAATTAAGAAGAGAAACAAAAACTATTGCATTTGAGGCGTTTCGAACTAGTAGTAACTATTTTAGCGAACACATCTCTCGATGTTTTGTTTCACGGTTTACAGATAAAGCGGTATCGTAAAAACGGCAAATAACAGACTGATCGACCGACATTTCAGGCATTTCATTAAATGGAGTGATGTCACCTAAATTATTCATTGATTTTTAAAATAACTTCATCAATTCAACCTGGAAAAAGGGCGATATTAATGTGTGGATATATCGTTAAAATTAAAATTTGTGCCACTTTTCATTCTTTCTCGACATAATACGCGTTTAACGGACCTTTGCTTTAAGGAAATTATAAATAATTATTATCCAACATAAATGCAATACAGGTATGGAGGTTATATGCTGATATTACTGTAATGAATGCAGTGGCGACTCGTGGTAGCTGCAAGAGGTAAGGCCCAAATAATACCTAAATATGAATAAATTTACACGTTTCCTCTGATATAATATTCCGCACGAAAAGTTTTGTTCTTCTGAAATCCTTATTGAAGGAATTGTTAAAACTATTTCCGAAAATATAATTTTAAATTCCTTGTATAATATTTCTACCGTTTTCTGAACTTCTAAATTATAAAATTGTTCGTCTCTGTACAAAACATAGAGTTCGTTTTTCAACTTATCTGTCAAATATGTTTGGATACATTTGTAGTAAACAATCAAACGATATTTCCGGAAATTTGTTTGCTTATTCGGGATATTTTAAAGCGTTGGCCGACTATTCAAAATTTGTCGTTTCTCTACTTCATTACGTATTGGAAAAGGCGTTTCAAATAGAGATAAACCAATATCTTGAGAGGGATTCATTATTATCAGTAACTATCGACGAGCCTATTGATAATATATATTTAAATTAGGTTCTTATTCTATGTTAAATTTAGTTTTACCTTGTAAGTTGTTTTTTATTTCTTTAAATTAATCCTACCTGCCTTGTCCCTAAAACTTTACCACCGCGCTTACCACCTAATCTTCAGAATATTTAAGAAGTCACATTCAACTAATCAACCACTAACACTAGCCAGTGGAAATTCAAAACACATAAATAAAAGTGTTAACACATGAACAATCGATTATTCGCGTCACACACGTAAATAATTTACAGTTCACAAGTTACCTACGGTCACTAGCCACTATCACATCGTCCATTTGCCGTTGAACTAAAAACTTGACGCGCCAGAAATCGGGCCTCAGTCTCGAGCGGACATGGACCGAAAAACATCGATTTTAACCGTCTCGCGCGGTGGGGGAAACCATAACGTATAAACATGTGCGACGCAATTTGAGGCTCGGAAAATTCGGCCTCACTGTGGTGGGATTGGTGGGTGACCCGGACTCCCCACGCGGATAGAAACAGAAACGGCGGGATATTGAAATGTAAACCAGACGTACGTTATAACATACGAGGGCTAAGATTGAAGCAATTATTTTATTTCGTTACATTGATTTTTGATAAAGTAGTAGGCAATCGGATTGGAAATTATGGAGTATTAAAATATATAGTGAAAGCCAAATTTTACAGTGAGGCCCGGCCTCATATGACGAGCCGCCACTGAATGAATGTATCTTCATATGAACATATATCATCACACAATTTAAAAAGATAACCTTACCTATATACAAAAATGCCTTCCTTAAAAGATACAGGGTGTTACAGTTGAATTGTTTTTTCACTATAATTTCTTTTTTCATTATCACTTTGAAATGTTATACTTATTATTAACCAAATCCTCAAGAATATTATTGTAAACGACGCTAAAAAAACAAACGTAAAAACAAGAGGGGGGTATTTTATCCCCCCACTTTTTTCTGACGTATGCCTATGAATTAACGTCATAATATAGAATTTTGTTTGGAATATTTTATTACTCTATTTTCGAGATAAATTCGATTTTCACAATTCAAATTCTTCTCAACTCAACTCAAACACTTCTATAACAGATATTAAATGTTTAAAATAAGGGACTTTTACAGATTTTTATATCTAACCATATAAAAGTTTTGAAGAATATGCTTGCTATAACTTATGTCACTTGGTAAATGTTTTATTTCCTAACACACTAAGATTAGAATCGCCATATATAAAACTTATTCTACATCTGAGACTCAAACAACAGCCTAGAATTGAAACATGTATTATATTTATAGTTAATATCCGCATTATTGAGCAATAACGGATCCGATTTGACAGCATCAACGACATTTTGGGGACAAATATGGTTATCATATTTACAGCGGTTTGGTTTGGTCCTGAACGTGAAATGGGGCTCAGTTTTTGCACAGTTTTTTATTCCCCCACATGGTGGATAGTTTTTATTAGACAAATCCGAGCAATCCATTTGGGAGTTGTATTTTAATGCGCCTGAAAACCAACTTCAGCCGGCCACTGATTATATTTTTCCCATTAATCATTACATGTTGCTTTAGGTCGTAACTTCGTAACGTAATATGGGACAAAAAACATCAACAATTGAATTGATAATTTCGCTCCTATTCTGTGAACGAAAAAACTGTTTCTGTTCTCAATAAAGTTTCTACCCTTTCATTCCTGTCACAAGCATGGCGTATTACTCTTTACGTTACATTATATCAACAATTATACAAGGCGAACCTTAAATAAATACAAATATTTTAACCAGCATTACAGTTCACTGTGTAGAACACATAATAGTTTTTTTACAAACAAATCTGGAACAAAAAAGTCAAATTTTAAATAAATTTCGTGATTTTTAAATAAAAAAACTTTTTGAGAGTCTCTGATCCGACTCGTATCATTATGAGTCATGGTGGTTGTTTATTCCACAACGTTGCCAATGTTACACTAATGTCTGGGAATAGACTTCATCAAGCTAGTTGTTTTGTTATTCCATGTTTTATGTTTATTTTTAAAATCTGTTTCATCCACTACGAAGTACGAAATGGTTAGCACTGACATATTTTTTGAGGTTATGTGACGAAAGATTAACTCTAAGGTGTTGTGTGAAAATCATAGTTTTTTTGTTATTCTTCATAAAATAATTTAAGGGGATAATTTGCGAGAATCTTTATAACGGTGGTATTAACTTATGAAATGTGGATAACTGTTTAAAAAGTTGGTTTTTCAGTAAATAGTTGAGCTTTTATGCACGTTTATGGATAATATTTGGAATCATTGAATAAAGTTACTTCATAAACACTTTCATTGATAGTATCAAACTTGGGGAAATTTATATTTTAATCGTTTATGATAATTTTACTTTACTTATTGCTAAAAGTAAGTGTTTTTAAATAAGAATCAACCCTTACAAACGATATGGCAACCTCGCCTTCAGTAAATCAAATGGTTTATTTTATTAGGTTTATAGTCAGTGGTCCTCAAAATGTAGGTATTTGTTTTTTAAATTAACATCTCCGCAAATATTTGAAATTTTAAAAAATGACTTACACTAGACTCATCTATATGACGAACTACACCTGCAGTTAAAATATTTGCACTTATTTAAGATTCACCCTGTATAGTACTTACAATTTTTGGTGGTTCACAGAATATATAGCGTAATTTCGTTCATTTAATATTTCGTCAAAGTAACGTAAAGTTTCTGGCAAACTATACTGTTAAAACTGTAACGTTTCTTCGTGTGAAGAGAGAGAGAATATAAATCTACATTTTCAGACACAGACCTTCTCTTTCTTTAAACCATAGCATGTATCAATTTTTTGCGAGCTATTTTAAGAAAATCTAAGCCAATCATTTACCACAAATGTGCATTGTTTCGGAACTGTCTTAAATAGCTCTCCTTCAGTGTCGTGGTAGGATAATTTGCGCGAGGGTATTTAAATGCAGTAACAAAAATTAAAATGTTATTATAAGTATTACTCCAGGTCTACTTTGTAAAACACACAACGTCAAACGTCTTGGACCCCTTATATATAAAATGATTCGATTAAACCTAGTGTCCAATGACATGACATGAGGGTTGAATTCAGTGACCTCAAAAACATTACCCTATATATTAGAATAATTAAAATATGCTTTTGACATCTGTAAATAGTATTGAAAATTAATAGTTTTGCAACGGGTCAGGGGAAATGTTCATTTTGGCACTTTGTGCCCATGAATACTTTTGTTCAGGATGACAAAATCTACAACATATTAAAAATTCAGACAATTTGACAGAAACCCAATTTCCATAAGATTATTGCGGGGTCCTTTCTGGGTTTACCCGAGCAAGAATGACTGCTTTACATGATGCAGGACATTCTAATCAACAGATATCGAACATGTTGGGCATCATCTGTTGTACGAATAGTACACGGATATGAAGAATTTAATACAGTGGAAAACAGACTACGTAGTGGACTTCCTCGAGTATCTAATGAAAGGAAGGATCGGTATTTGGTGCAATATGTCCGTAGACACCACACATCTTCAGTTTCAGCTGTCAGGGCCCATTTTCAAGATACGTTTCGCCGTATTATATCGACACCTACTATTTGAAGACGACTCCACAACGCAAATTTACGTGCTAGAAGACCATTACGGCTCCCCACTCTACTTCCAAGGCATCGTGCTGCCCATCCCCAGTAGGCGCGAGAGCATAGGACGATGGGTCTTATTTACAGACGAAACCAGAATTTGACTGATTACTTCGTTACTTCTTTTTGATTTAATAAATTTTGCCAAAAATGTCACACTTTTGCTAGTTTTTAATTTTCTTTCTTTTAGTACTCAGTTTATCGAAAATATTCTTTTCATAAAAAAAGATTCAGAAAAAAATATACTTTTGTAAATGTATTTGGTTTTTCTGACAAAAAGATTTTTTTTACAAGAATAAGGGGAGGGGGTTCAAGACTTTTGACGTGGTGTGTATAAGATGCAACGTTATAGTTCAGATTTGAGGGGAAATTAAAAATTTAAAGAAAATTACTTTTGAGCCATTTTTTGCGTATAAACGTTTAATTAGCGTGTTTCCCAAGTAACAATATTTTTATTTTATTAAATCAAAACCTTTATTGTTCGTTAAATGTGTGTAACGAAGTATAAATCAATTTGATTTGCAACATTTCTTTAAAGGTGCAAAATATATTTTCGTTACATTTATTTCTGCCCATTGAACACTTTGTATCTCTATTAATATAATAAATTTTACTTTGGTGTTGATATCCTCAGAGTGGGAAGATAACTCTTAAAAAAACACTCCATCGATTCTTGAATTGAAAAAGTTATTTTTAAATCATCAAGGTAATAATTTGTATCAATTTATGCATATTTTTTGTACAGCATATTCAGTTACCCACATTTTATTTAACTAAATTGCAAAAGTATTGAATACGGCAATTCTACGTAATATAATGTGAAAAAGAAGTAGAAACAATTAACAATTATGTCTTTGTTAGTTGTATCAGTGTAAGTATAAGTGACCATAGAGAATAGCATCAAAATCCACCCCTAGGAAAATAAATCAAGAAATTCAAATTGAGCGGGAGGAAATGTCGAAGCTATAACCATTACGGCACATTCATATTGATATATATGTTTACAATATTGAAATATTTTCCGAAGAATTGAGTTCAAATATACGAAAATTATTTACTGGCTAAACTTCACTCTAGTTGTAAACTCGGTCAGCCGAATTCGATTATGATTTTCGTATTAGTGGGAGTACTGTCACCGTCAACATACGACGCGAACTTAGTTTAAAACGTTTACATCACTTCAGAGAATATTTTCCTGTTACTTATTAGAAACTTCAGCGCAAAACTTCGCGGATGAGGCAACTTCCGTCGAATAATCTTGGAGATGTGTATTTTTATGCCGGATTTTCAGGTGTGTTAGCGTTTTCAGCACACGCTACATTGTTGGAGCTTATGCACTATTTTCATCTGATTAAACTGCTTGTTATTAAATTCACTTAATTTACTTTGATTTTTTAATGAAACATATTTCACTCGGAAGAGTATCAAACACGTATTTCAAGCTAAAGTGAAGAAAATTGTCGCAAAGAAAGCTTTAAGGTTTTACAAGGAAACGAAATAGATAAGATCAGTCCTACTTCAAAGTATCTCGAGACCTTATAAGGTGACACTAAAATTCATTGGTGTTCAATATGAATATAAAATGACGTGATAAATTACATAATTTGACAAGCAGGGAATTCCACTGCTTCCATCCCCCTAATATGAAGGTAATATAATGTTAGGAGCACTAATTCCAAGTTTGGGCAACTGTATTAATTAACCAGTTACTAGCACTAATCGACGAACAATAGTTATACAATATTTATTGATCACAATTACACTAATCTGGTTTTAGCGACCGTACCAATCGATTGGATTGATGGATATTTGACACTACAAACATAAATAATATTAAATACAGCAGCGGATAATTGCATTCACTTAAATATTCCTGAAATACAGAGAACGGTCATATAGAATTGTGCAGATGTAACATGTGGTTATATTTACCAACGTAATACAGCAATAGTAACCAAACAAAACAGTGTGACATTAAATAGAATATATAATTCTGATTTACAGTGTTACATTGGCTTATCCTTATTCCAGTCTATGCCATAACAGCTGAAATTATAAGAATTTTAAAATATGGATAAAAATTGCAATATGTGAGTGTCAAATTATTTTGTCCGATGGTTTGACACACCATAGGTTAAGACAATCTAAGCCTTCTGCAGAACAATGTTTAAACCGAAGTAAAAAATATAGAGAATATTTCATTTGAGAAAATTTAAACGTAACGCCAGTAGTGAGTGCCAAATTTTGACAAAATTTGCATGTTTAATAACGTAACATCTTGTATAAAAATAATTTAACCTTACGGCATAACACAAATTAAAGTAAAGAAAATATACAGGATATTCCACTTGAGAACATTTAAACTAATTTCATGAGTGTCTTTTGAGAGAGGCCATTTGTTTCATGGTTTGGTTTGACACCCTGTATATTAATATAATCTAACCTTTCTGCTGACTACTGTTTAATGAATGAATTAAATAGATATGCAGAATGTTCCAATTGAAAAAATCCAAAACTGACGCTTTCAGTGAGTGTCAAATTTTGAAAGAGGTTGTCTGTCTGATAGTTTGACACGTAACGCCAATAGTGAGTGTCACATTTTGACAGAGGTTGCTTATTTAATAACGTAACACCTTGTACAAAAATAATTTAATTCTACGGCATAACTATAACAAACTAATGTAAAGAAAATATACAGAATATTCCACTGGAGAACATTTAAACTAATTTCACGAGTGAGTGTTCTGAATAATGTTTAAAATAAAGTCAGAAGATATGCAGAATGTTCCATTTGAAAAAATCCAAAACTGACGTCATCAGTGAGTGTCAAATTTTGAAAGAACATCATGGGTAACAATCTAAACCTTCAGCAGGAAAAATCTTTAAACTGAAGTAAAAAATATTTCATTTGAGAAAATTAAATGTAACGCCAGTAGTGAGTGTTAAATTTTGACAAAGATTGCTTATTTAATAACGTAACACCTTGTACAAAAATAATTGAACTCTACGGCATAATTATAACTAATACAAACTAAAGTGTAGAAAATATACAGGATGTTCCACTTGAGAACATTTAAACTAATTTCATGAGTGAGTGTCAAATTTTGAGAAATGATATATTAATTATAACCTAATATTTCTGCCGAATAATGTTTAGAATGAAGTCAAAAGATGTGCAGAATGTCCCATTTGAGAAAATCCAAAACTGATGCCATGAGTGAATGCCAAATGTTAAAAGACGTTGCTTGTCCAAAAGTTGGAAGGGTATTTTTAAACTGAAGCAAAAACTATGCAGGATATTCCATTTGTCTAATAGTTTGGCATCTAGTGTATTTAGGTATTCAAACCTTGCTGCACAACAATGTTTAAACTGAAGTAAAAGACATACAGGATGTTCCACCGAAGAAATCTAAAACTGACGCCATGAGTGTTAAATTTTGAGAGGTCGCTTGGTTTTGACGTACTGGAGAACAGTTTTTAAACTAAAGTAACAAATGCTTCTCTTTATTCTGCTGTTGTATCTGGCACAAAATCGTATATTCTGGAGAGCATTTAACCCAAATTTCAAGTAGATGACAATACAAAACTAAACTAAGACGTTTCTAATATACCATTTCAAGTTTAACCGATAATTTATTCCATCCGGGTACTAGTCTCTAACGGAACAAAATTGAACAGAAAACAACTTATACCAAAAAAGTAAAACGCCCTCACAACTTTAAAATGTCGACGTTTTGGTGTCTTTCGGTCTGATAGGCGAGCAGCCAACTCTAAAATAACGATCAAGCTCTTAAAATGTACGTCTCCCAACGCTAGTTAATTTTTTGTTGTTTTGGCTTAATATTTTTATTATATCAAATGTAAATGTTAAATTCTCCATTACAAGAAACAAATATTCTTTGATTTGGATAATATATATTAAAATTTATTTCCAGGCCGTGTACAGTTTATTGCTAATAAACAACACAGTAGTACATACACGGCCTGGAAATAAATTTTAATAAACTACTGGCCTACACAACGAACTGATCAAATGTGAACTGGGTACTATTTGATTAAAGTCCTCCTTTGTCATTTGCAATGGAAACACAAAAATACATCAAAAGGTGAACTTTAACAAAGCCTCAAATATGAAATAAAATATTTCATAAATTTTTGTCCAGTTACATTGTGCATTTCCTTTTTGTCCATATAATAAATCAGATATGAAATTCAATTTTACAGTTTTAGTAGAAAATACAATATTCATTTTTTTTATTAAATCACTAATTATTGAGATTTTACAGTGGCATCAATGCTACCAGATTTAACCAATAAACTAGCACTTACAGAAGGCTAAGGGCTACAATACAGAGTGATTCCCAACTTATCCAAAAAAATTTAGAGTCAATATCGTAAAAATTTATTTGTAAAATCCTTTTCGAGAAAAAAATATTGAAGTTGTAATATTGTTAGTTGTAGTTGTATAGCATCAGGTATGTCAAATTATTTTATTAATTAAAACCACAAATTAATTTTATTAATTAATAATAATAATAGCGGCAAAAGCAGTTGAATTTATTGATTTAATCATTTTCGAACTGCCCTGTTTTTCTTTAGAAAATTGTATTTGTACTTTTAGTGAACAAAATTGTATCTGTACATTAAAATTATTATTTTTTTTATATAATAATGCACATAGAATGCATAGGGAGGATTTATAAACATATATGCACTTCCTTTAACGATTTTTGAGTCGTTTACTGTTTGACTGGTAATATTTTTTTCTGCTCCAGACACAATATAATATTTGATATATTTTTGATATTTCTTAAAATATTATTTATTGGCAAATCTATTAATGCACATTCAAGATTATTTGAAATTGCTCTGCTTTATTAGGCAAATTCGTTTAAGGCTGTAACGTTTGCAACTTTATAAAGCCGTTTTTAGACGTCCACGCGCTTTCTTATTTCTCCTCAATGGAAATTCGTATTAAAATGGAGCAAGTTTTAATCAACTAATAAAAGTCTATTTTACTAGACAGCAGAGCCATATTTTCAAAAAAAAAATTAGATCTGAACAATATTTCGGTAGCAATATTTCCCACATTTAGGACTGCGGTGAGACGTTGTCACTATTATAAAAAAAGAAAGCTGTAGGCTAGTAAATCAAGTCTTCATATAACAGACAATTGCATCAGATTTCAATTTTTTGCATTTATATTCATGAAATCTGTCCGCCAAGAAGACATGTTTTGCTAAATTTCTGCATACTATTACCTAACTTACAGGGGCACAAAGTTAAATTTGCCGTTGAAGGTGCTGATGGGCGGAGCCTGATAAAAGCTACACTGTTTGGCCGAACATTATACCCTTAAGAGATCGTAACTGTTTGAAGATTTTGCCGGACTTTCTAATTTATCAACATTTAATATTTTTGTAGCCAGTGCCTACATCTAGTAGTCGCTGGCTACTCATTTCTGGACCCTTCTACATTTATTTAAATTATTTAAACATTGCTAAAACTGATTAGAAATGAAGTGGTATATGTATTCGTAAAAAATGTTTTTACGATATTGACATTTTTCATGACAAATTTTTTTCTGAATCACCTAAATTTGCTGACGACGCATCTTAACAACAACCCTGCTATTCGTTTAATCTCTCTGCAAATGTCACGATTTAATACGGAACACTCCGTTTAAAAAAACTTCTGGCCATCGAAAAAAATGCGGAGACCAGTCCCTGCGCGTTCCTCTGTTGCCTTTAGACCACCTCCCCCACCCCCCCCCGGGCGGAAAAAGCAGCGCGAGCTGCCAGTCTAACCGCCCTCGCACCGTTTCTGTGTCTCCATCTCGTATGGGCCAGATGTGGTAGGAGCGGCGCTGCTATAGACGCTTTGAAAAGACGCCGGGAGAAGTTGCTTGAGTAGACAGAATAGGCTCATCTGTTAATCGGTCCAGAAAACTCGCGCCGCCGACGCTGTCACTAGCCGCGTAGCGTTCCCGCTCGAAAAGTGCTGCTGGTGTGCGTGGAGTGTCATGTGCATTCGTTGAATATGGTGGTGGTCTGATTAAACGTTTTAATTTATTTTTATTCATGCGGATGGAAGGGTGGATGTGTCCGGAAGCGGATAATATCAACGGCTAATAAGCACGAAGCTCATTAATTATTTTCCGTAATAACTAAAACATTCGTCCACAAAAAAAAACATTTCCAAATTAGGGACTAGAACGTGTTAAAATCATTTTTAGATAGACAAACATTAACTACACTTGAAATAATCGTTGGATGTTTCTTAGATACTTAAAAGAACCAATAATTTCCATACAAAATTCTGTTCTATACGCAAGTGAAATTAATAATTTCCATGGACAATCCAAAATTCTGTCCTACACGCATATATATACAGGGTGTCCATTACCCGAGAACAAGCGATTCAAATTGTCTCTTTCACTATGTTTTCAAAAGTAAAGTGCCTTTTTTATACTGTTTTCAAAAGTAAAGTGCCTTTTTCGTGCTATGTTTTCGAAAGTAAAGTGTTTTTTTCTATGATACGATAAATATATATACAGGGTGTCCCCAGACAGGTGAGATTACCCGACAACAAGCGATTCAAATTGTCTCTTTCATTATGTTTTCAAAAGTAAAGTGCCTTTTTATACTGTTTTCAAAAGTAAAATGCCTTTTTCGTGCTATGTTTTCGAAAGTAAAGTGTTTTTTTCTATGATACGATAAAATGTTATTAAAAAAGTTTTTCCGAATGGAAAACTGAGTAAGTATACGAAGCTTGAATCTCTAGGCCGATTTTGATTTTGCGCTTGACTTTCGATTTGTCCAAAAGTAGAGCTAGGAAAAGAAATTTACAGTCCTACTCAATTTTTTAGTATCTAATACAGAAAGTGTTTCAGGACATTAAAATTTGGTATACTTATTCAATTTTTCCTAACGAGAAACTTTTCTTAAGGTTGTGGTGTTTTTAGGTACTGAAATATAGGACAATAAAACACGTAGAACAAAATAAAACTCTTGAGGATTTGTTTATTCATTCTATTTAATTTTTCCTCAAATAAAACAATACTGTTTAAAAAGTATTTGTCAGACATTATTGTGCTATTCTAACCCCACACATTTTAACAATTATTTTCACATACCTACTTATAAAATAAAAGCGAACAATCTTAATATGTAATTTTAAGTAAGTTTAAGTTATAACAATATTTACACCAACAGCTAAATTTAAAAAAAATACGAATCTTTGAATATTTGCAGGTGGCATGCGAATTCCTATTATTTGCTAAACCTTAATATTACACTCTCAGTAACATTTTGCCGTATCTCATATAGAAACAGAACTTTACTAATGAAAACATAAAGACATTTTTTTATAGCATTCAACTTCATTAATTCAATATTATTATTATATTAACACACAAAATTGGAAATCAAAGAATGTTAAAACAATCAATTAGTTGTTACAAATAAAATTTCGTAATATATTGGGTCTCTGATAATTGAAAATAAGCATATAGATAGAATTATCTTGTTCAAAAATTAAAAAAATAATAATTACTTTTTTTGTACATTTGCATTCGTATGAAGGAAATTTATATGCTTCGCAATCGAATATAACATATATATGTAATTAAATTACTTTCATTACAATATGGTTGTTAGCTTTTAATTTCATAAATGTAAAATTTGTGAGGATTTTTAAAAATATCATAATTTTAACAAAAATCGTCTGGTCTGACAAACCTATTAGAATGTAAATACTAATTTCATTTTCAACTGACTGCCTAAAACATCTCGTTATTTGTGTGTCTTAATACTTCTCATTCAATTGTTTGTTTAAGTAAAAACATGTCTGAATCAAAAGTGAGCCGAAATACTTGTTGGGAAATAATGTAATGAAAGCAGTTGGAAAATATTTTCCTTACAAAGAATTTTATTTAGTAAATAAGAAATGCAATTTTTTGTACGCACTTATTAAAACTTCATTTATAAAAAGTACGGCAGTAATTATAAATATAATGAGAGAATAAGTACATTGTTTAATTTTAAACAAAATAAGGAAAATGTAAACAAAGAACAGAGCAAAAAATAAAGTTGAATTCGTTGTATGACCATATTTAAAATACAGAGGTTTGTCTTGAAGATACACGGAAATAAAGATGTTATTCGTACACAAGTTAGATTTTAATTTGAATAGTATTTGGTTAAAAAAGGGAGCGAAAAGTTGACCTACTGCTACTGCTTGTATAATTTGTATAATGAAAACAAACAGCATCCTTGGCTTCCCGAATAATATACTACATTTAGAGAAACGCTGCTAACCGGAACATTTTCCGAGGATTTTGGCAAACCTAAACGAATTTTTATCCTCTTTTCGTTACCAATAAAAATCAACTTGATTAAAAACATGCTAAAAGGAACACAGTAGATTTAAATACCTACGTACTTCATTTGGATATAAAGTACATTTTTAACGAATCTATCGCCTTCATGTAATTCCTAATTTACCAATTAATTTCTAAATTTACATTTCTCAGTACAAAATCAAGGCAGAATTTTGCTTTCCTCATTATCTTTAATGACTTAACAAAAATAAATATTTTTCTAACTTCACCTCTCGTAATCATGTTTATAGAATTATATTATCAAATAGTATATTTGACGTCAAAACAAGAATGCAAATTAGAGGACATGTGCACTCCTCCAAAAGCATTAGCTTGTACATCGGTATTGTATACTTTAAATTAATCATTTATTACTTGTTACAGGTTCAAATGTAAAGTAACAACCTAACAAATTATATGTATATTTAACAGACCATCACCATGCACACACTACTGTTCTTTTTGCTCATTGCCATTGGGTTTAACAACTCTTCGTCCAACTTCGTCCAACGGGTTGATGTCTTTGGTAAAAAATACATTCTCCTTATAAACTGACTTAGTTCCAATACATTTGCATAATTTCATACTACAAAAACGGTCACAAGTAGCAGCCGAGCCGAGCAATAAAATTTTATGGTAGAAGTTGTTTAAAATTATTTTGTCAGAACTGCCTTTGCCTGCCTTTTCTCAGTACAAATATTAAGAATTTTCAACATCTATAAATACTATTTGTATTCAAATATGTCAATGTACGAGAATATTTCTCAAGTGTCATTAAGGTCGAAAAATATGAAAAATATGAGTGCTTCGTTCTTTTTGCATGCATAAATATGTTGATTATTAGGAATTGTATTGATATCGTAACTTCATTTATCAGTTTCGCAAAACCGCTTTAATATGGAAACAGAATAACATCCAAAAACATATAAATAAACAGATATATCTTTTTACAACGCTTATGTGAAATCGGCGCTTGAAAATGCTTCCTTTGGCCAAACGCTGATTCCTGCCTTGGTAAACTGTACTTATATATAAAATTAGAACGGTTGAATAGGGTGGCATCTAAAGAGAATGACTTATGGCGAATGTATGAGTTTTTAGACACCTAGACACCGAGGCCGTCAGTTGTCACAGATTTAACTGACAGTTATCATATGTCTTGGTGCGATCAACACCTTTTTTTAACAAAGTGTAGTCCTTCATATTTGTTAAAAGTATCCATCAATTTCAACCAAACAGACATTTCCTAGATGTCTGGGGTTTTGTTTACTTTCCCCCATATTTATATCTATCAACGTCAAAAATGAATTTTATATGCCCAAAGAAATGCATACAGAGTGATTCAGATCTTATCTAAAACAAAATTATTGAATGTACTCTTACAAATACAATAAAATCAAAAAGAGCAGTTAAAAAATGATTTAAAAATACACTTCCGCACGGCACTGGAAACTGCTCTATTCTATTGATATAATAATTTTTATAGTTAGATATTTGACTCAACTTAAAGGAGGCCACCTGAAGAAGTAATCCTAAAAATGCAGAAATAGGTCAGATCTCATCTATTGTGGTTGAATTTCGTTTTCAAAAAGTGAAATTAGATATTTATAGAATGTTTTCATTAAACCAGGTTAGTAAATTTAACTAGATTATTTTTTTAGTAGAATAGAGCTTTGTCTGTAGAATTATTCATTAGCATACCTAGATGTTTGGTATCAGAGAACATACATATGACTTCATTGATAGGAATTGTAGGAGATTTGATTTATATTAGCTTAAAATACATTTCTAATACAGTAAAAAATGTAATAATAAAGAATATATGGGTAGATATTGTGGGTGTAATTCAACGATCGTTGGAGCTTTAGTCCACAGAGTAGTTAGTTTCACACAATATTGTTAATACCTAAAAATATATTAAAAAATCCATTTTTCATGACGCATTTCCACATTTTTTTAGATAAATTCTGAATCACGCTGTATATACTAAATAAATACCTTATACAAAGAAATACGATCATTAAAAGTATTTCATTAATCCTACATCAAAAAAAAATTTAGATACCAGATAAATTATTTACATCGTATCATATGTAATTCTAAGATATTCGATATCAATTCACCATTCGTAGAACTTGTTGCTTGTTGTCAGTCGGAACCGAATAAAGAATTGTTTTCAAATAGACCAGCAAAAATCAATTGTATTTAAGTCGGACGAAAAAGCAAGCCACAAGTGTCAATCGTTGCAGCGACAACGACTTTTGGACTTCCTTTGTAGGTTTGAGGGATTGGTTTAAAATGGAAGTCGTTCGGTGGTGCTGTGGCGTGTCTTGTTGCGTTAGTCTATTTCAGAATTATATTAAATCATTTTAAAATGACTTCTACAAGTGCCTGTACCTATCAAATTAATACACTCTGTACACAAAGAGTTCCAATGCGTCAAAATTTACATTTGATTTTAAAAAAACATTGTTCAAAGCAATAACGTGTATACAGGTGGAGTAGGGACAGATTAAGCTGTTTGTGTCCACCTACATAGATGATTGGTGTGAATGATTATCCCACATTTTTGAATGGAAGGGAAAGAGTAGGGACTGTTCATTTGTTTTTCTTTTTTGTTTTAAGCCGGGATTTTGTTGGGGTCGCGGGAACTTTTTCCAGTCTAATTTTATCGCTACACTTTAAAACGATATTATTAATTCAGTTATTTATAACTCTTTTTTCCATTCCAAAACTTATCACTTCTCCTTAAGCTTTTCCTAGAGCAAATATGCAGGTGACAATAAGAGTACCACTTCAGAAGCTCTTAGTCCTTGTTTCCTTAACTTACTCAAGTGTTTCTCGAAGTTACCAGAAAAAATGTTCTAACCGGCAAACTGCAAAACTTAGTAGATTTTAGATTGTCGCTTGTTTTGTTCCGCTAAAATAATTTTGGTTCGAATCTAAATAACACACTCTAAGAACGCAATTTTCTATATAAACACAATAAAATTGTATACAGGGTATTCGGGAAAATGTGGGAAATCTCGGGTATAGACAGAACATGAAAAAATAAGATGGCAAGTTCCTATAAAATTTTTTCCTGAATAACTTTTAAAGTACTCAAAATAATTTAATAAAACTAATGTGATGAACACTAGTAAGGATCTCTTAAAATAGTGTCCTTGAAACATATTTAGAACCCTGTATGATAAAGACTTTAAAATAATAAATCTGGTTAGCTTCAACCTTAGACTAAAAAAAAGGTACTCTTTTTCTTTTCACCTTATTTTTTCATGTTCTATCTGCACCCGAGAGATTCCCCACACCCTATATACACTGAACAAAAACAATTCTATACAATAAAATTAAACATTTTGCATACGTGATGAATGCAGAAGCTACTGCTAAATAGAAAGTAGGATTAAATCAATACGTTTTCTGGTCCATCTTAAATAACGAACAAAGTAAGGACTTTGGAAATTTCAATTTTAGATAAAGAATAACAGGATATTTGTTGTGGTAGCATGAAATAAACATTTTTGTGTATCTGTAACCAGTTCACCTATATTCAAGATCGTTATATTCTGCTCCTTACTAGTTCTGAAAATAGTTTAACAAGCTGTATCCAATCCACTATAAAAGCATTCTTAGAATTTATTTAACACAAATATGTTTGAGCGACGCTATTCTGTCAAATACGTTGCGAATTACAACAAAGTGGGTGTATAAAAACAGTATTAGAGACTAAACGCATTTTATTTTCGAAATGGGTCACCATATTTACTAAAAACAATAACGACATAAAATATGAACAGAGAATAAACGATAATAAAGAATACACGTGTTTGGAAACAAAATCGATATATCAGAAATATTTAAAAATTATGAAGGTACGTGATGCCACCATAAAACGTATCGGGCGGTTTTTTTTTCAATATTCCCCTCTTATTCGACCGCCTTTGAAAATAAATAAACTGAACAAACATCTCTTTTTAATATCCCCAACTCGGTGTGCTTGTAATATTTTCTTTACTGTCAAATTACTGTAGACATAATAAGACGAAACAAATGGACTGTTATAAAAAATGGTTTACGATCGATTTCAGGACAGAAAATGAAATAAAACGACAATATAAATATCGGCGGTGTAAAACTTCCAAGAATTTCGTACACCTGATTTCAGATTCCCTATTTAATGGATCAGTGAAATCAAGAAATCAGATTTCACATGAATTTATGATTTACTTGGCTGACTACCAGATTTTATATTAATTCGTTGATTTTACTGATTCCACTTGATTTCATTTGAATTTGATAACTAATAGTATTTTAAATTACTGAGCATTGCACTAATAGTATCATCAAAAATTTGTCTTAATGAATAGTTTGTAAATCGATTTCTACGTCATTATTTACGAAGGCAAAAAATCACGTGACCAACTTACTCCGATAGCGACCATCTTAATTTATGTTTTGCATTCGATTTCAAGTGATTTGCACGATTTTACAGATTTCTACACATTTTCTTGATTTCACAGAAAACGTGCACCTGATAAATATTTATGGTTTGAATACTACTGAATTTTGCTCTTAACAGATTGAGTTGGAGTATAATTAACGTGTAGAGCAATAATTTAATCCAAGTTTAATTCCTAATTTAATATGAAATAGTAGCAAGTCAGTTCCAACAGTGCTTTTAGATTCTAGCATTCCTTTCAAAGCTCAAAGCCAATGTATGTGATAGATACAGGAATACAATACGAGCAGTAAAACATTTTCCTATCAATACAATATGCACCTGGATTTAATTAAACTACAACAGACATTCAAATGTCTCATCGCTTAGCAACAAAACTGGTTTTAATTAAATCGTACTTTTCCATATAGACGCGCAAGGCAGGATCCATCATATAAGGTGTACACCCTGTATCATTGCCTTCTTGTAAATTCCACACCAAATGACTACCTTAAAAGCGCTTGAGTATTGAACAAATAAAAAAACCCTCCTGAAAAGTAGAATTAGCTAGCAACTATGTAAAACAGGCGCTTTATATCTCGTTACACGGTAATGTATCAAAACGTACGCCAAAATTCTGTTTAGGGCATGTGCTACACCTATAAAAGCAACATTTTTAACTCAACTTTGTCTCTAATTTAACTTTGACGGTGCATGTTCCTGAGATGGCTTTAACCTACTTAACAAAATACCGGTTGTTTAGAATCGATTGTGAATTTTAGAGAGATTTATAATGCAATCCACGAAGTTTGAAAAACTAGTAACCTGGGGTATATTAATTTGGCTTTATTACACATTATTTAAAAATATGTCAACATAACTATATCATATAACAAACTCCCAACTAGCAGAAGGCTTTAAAAACGCTGAAAGAGGTCATAATAGTATATCTGCAGATTTATTATCTATACATGTATGAAGGGATTAGAGAGCGAGAAAGTATATGTGATGAAATATGTAGTTCATTAACAAAACTGAGTAGTGCATATCGAGCAATAAAAAATGGCAAAGAGGAATGTACACATAGGAAGAAGACAGAGGTTGACGATAGAAAAAAGATGAAACTTTGTTTACAAATCGAAAGGGTATGCTGATAGAAAAAAATGAAATGAGTGAGTTTAGAGGTTTACAGACCTTTTAGACTAGTATAGTGCTAGATTCACTCAACGTCAACTTATTTTTGGTAATATTGTGCTCCTTGAACCCTTCTCAAGTACGCCTATGGAATCTTGTACTATTTTGAAACTCGGGTATAGGAAAATAGACATTTAAAGAAAGAATTTTCGTCAAATTTTACATAATTTTAATATAAATGTATAGACTACAAATCTGCTTGCTTAAAGTAAATTTACAGTTTTAATCCTTTTCAATTTCAATTGTTTGAGTTCCTGGAACCGAATGTATTTTTGCACTCGTTAAGTTCTTTTGCAGATTTAGCATAAATCACTGAAGCAAGCTTTCGTTAAAAATCCGATGAGAAAAATTATTTGGAATAGTAAAACTTTAAGTAAGTCAGTTGCTAATGTGGATGAACGTAGAATTGTTAGTTCTATGGCAGAGGTTTTAGTTCGAACATTTTATTTTCGTACTCACAGTAAATTGTATTTTTGTTATCACTGATTCGTTACTTTTTTTCTTTTTTAATTAAATATGAGGTAACTTTATGACGAATATGTATGTACATGTTATGTGACAAGCTTAGCTGTAAAGTCATACCACCATAAAAATATTTTATGAACATATAAAGGCAGAATTGGGATATATTTTTTGCTGTTAATGGTAATGATACCACAAAGATTTTATTGAAGGTTTTTACTGCCAAACTGTACATTGTATCACCAAAATGGCTAACTAGAAAACTGCAGAATGACGATGATGAGACAGGAAGTATAATATTATCTAAAAAACAAGGCACACTTTATATACTAAGAACTATTAGAATTGCAAATATTAAATTTCTAAACAAAACCTGACAATAACTTTGATGAGTTTTTAACGGAAACGGCTGCTCCGAGAGACTTCAATAAGGTATTTTTTTTAGTAGAAAAGGTAGAGTAAAATGTTTTTCTATTCCGAAATGACATGCACCGTGGTACAAAAAAGTTGAAGCGATTTAAAGTGATTCTAATGGCCGCTTGTGGCGCCCTCTTGGAGATACAGCCAAGTGCATAAAATTTGAATTTCCCATTCCAAGAAACCACCCCAAAGCAGTCGAGAGTTATTAAGGAAAATGTAATTATTTTTTTAAATTTGACATCCTGTATATCCTAAACGAAGCGGGTCCAGACCTAAGTTCTTAGGAAATGTTTTGCTTAAAATTGAACATAGAATAACATACTGAAATATGTACATCTGCTCCTGAAACACCCTGTAGGAAATTAATGGGTAATACACATTTTTTTAAAAATAGGATATACTTCATATAAATTGCTTTTAAAATTTGATATACTTATGTGTCAAACGTCAACTACTAATATTAATTAGGAATGTTTTTCATGCATCAAGTGCCAAACATTAAACTGGAATTTGAAGTTTAATAGCGATTAACATTAGTTGAAAATCTCAATAATACGCTAACTAAATGTTCGAGTTGTTTAAAATTATCGATAATTTAAATGGGAATCAAACATTCAACAAATTTAGTGAACAATGCGATTTATTGCACAAAATTGCTTGATTGTTAAAGTTTGTTTTCTATCAAATCAACTGCAAATTTCAAATTACCTTAAACAGGAGATACAATCACGTTTATTTGCTATTTATTAGCAGTTATATGCACAAGGTGATTCTAAAAGCAGTAGCATAAATGTAGATCCCGTTTTCCAGACCTCAAAATAAAAGTCTTAAACATGTATTCTAAAACGTGTGATTTTCAATGGTTGTTGCAAATACAAACATTAGATCTGCACTGATGAGTGGGACAACTAAGAGTAATGTTGAATTTTAAAGTAGATTTCATTAAGAATAATTTTAAAAAGCTCCATTATTATTGCAATAGACTGTACATACTCCTATTTTCCCTTCATTTTGTGTAGCCTGTAAGAGGTTTGATCAGCAACTTTGAAGGTAAAATTTCCAATAAAAGATCTTAATCTTATTTATTATTTGTTTGGGTTAGATGTTCGTGTTTTGGAGAAAGCCCATTATTTATTGAATCAATTCATTACGCGCAACCTTTTTGTATTTTGTCGGGCAGTTTAGTACCTACATCCAAATACCTAACCATTTCCTTGGACCCGTAAGGATGTTTAAGTATGAAAAAACCTTTTTGACCCTTTTTATTAAAAATAAAACATAAAATCCTTTATTATTATTTTTATCGTAAACGGTTCATTTTGTCGACAATAAACAAAAGTATTTTTTTTTAGTCTAAGGTTGAAGCTACCCAGATTTATAATTTTAAAGTCGTTATCATACAGGGTGTTAAAAATGTAGGCATTAAGTTGTAAAGCTTAGCCCACCACTGGTAAACTAAAAAAGCTAAATATGTTTCAAGGACACTATTTTAAGAGGCGTCCTTCAACGACACATACCGCCGTAAGGATGGCCTGTAGGAAAAAAATGTATAGCAACTTGCCATCTTATTTTTTCATGTTCTATCTGCACCCAAGAGACACCCTGTATAGAGGGTGGTGATAAACCGCAGAATATTGATGATTCCTTAGAAAATTTGTCTTGTTTTCTCTGACGAATCCATTTTTCCTTGGATGAAAATCGTCATAACTGCAAGTACTTATCTATTGCTAAATATATATTTGGCTTTTTTACGTTTTGACTTAGTTCCAGCTTTAACAGTTCTTTATTCAATAAACGAAGATAATATTATGCGGAGCTTTATCACCACCCTATATATGAGCATGAAATATCAGAAATAAAATTCCAGTGCCGCGCCATAGTAATATCTACGACACCGGTTCAAAAAGAAGCTTAATTTTTCACGTTGATTGTAATTTAATAAATGTATCGACGAATACCAATCGGACTTCGTTCCCGTTGGATTGGAATCCTGGAAGGAGGGAAAGATAGGGCGAGCTTCCTTGAGGAAACGGGCGTGAAAAATTACAAATGTAAAGCTGATGAAGGTGTAAGTAAATCAGTTGATAATGTCGATGTGGTCTTAGTGTGAGCTCATATCGAGAAAATGCAGCTTTTGTTCCGACATAACACGAGCAGTGGGAATTTTAACAAAAAGCCAGTAAAGCGACTATAATAAATCCCGGTGAGACAGGGTACATGTATCCGGACCAGCACTGAAAGCGCATATATTAGAGCTACAGCCTGATCAGTGCGCGACCGTACGAGCTACAAGAATGGCCCAAATACTAAAACTAGGACGATGCCTCGCCAAACTGTGCTTCACCCGTCATCCTCATTGCAGATAAAGATGTACTCAACCGAGCCACCGCGAATAAACCTTAAATTCGGCTTCTATTCGAATAGTTATCAACGCCTTAATCTCTAAGAAAACACTTAGTATACAGGGTGCCCGGGAAAATGTGGGAAATCTCTCGGGGGCAGACAGAACATGAAAAAATAAGATGACAAGTTCCTATAAAATTTGTTCCTACAGGCCCTCCTTACGGAGAAATGTGTCCCTGAAAGACCCCGCTGGAAATCGGTTTTTCTTGAATAACTTTTAAAGTACGTAATAGAATTTAATAAAAATTTAATGTAACCTCATTTTTTTAACAAAAGAAACGGCTAACAAAAAAATCGTCATGTTCGGCAAAAGACTCAGTATTTGAGAGCAAATAATGGTGGATATAGCTGATTATCTATGAATGTTTTGTAAAAAAAAGTTTGAAAATGTTTTAGGAAAAATATCAGAGCATTTAGTTTTACCAAGAAAACTTGTCCCAACTCGATAAAACGTGGCGTTTTCAAGAAAAACTGAAAATAATGTTTAGATATCAAATCATAATTTTTTAACATTATATTATACCTACATTAAATGGTTGAAGAATTCAGTCCAAATTGACATAAAATTTAACGAAAATTCAAAATGTACCTAATACCTATACAACGTGTTACAAGTATCGCCCTGTATATATTTTTCTACATATCAACTGCGGTCGTTCGTAGTAGGACACACTGTATAGGACATTGCATTTCCCGTGATTGTACGAAACTTAATTTTTTTTAAATGGAACATCCTGTATATTTTTCAAATTTCTGTTTACAAATTAAATTGTCAATTCAACGATATTTTGTAAAAGTTAAAGGAATTCAATTGCTTAAAAGTTTGATTATTTTAATAGAACACCCTGTATATTTTTACTTCATATGAAGTAGATTTGATTACATTTTTAATTCTATAGGGGTTCCTGTACCTGTTTTTATGGATTTCAATAGAAATTAAAAATATATATATATATAGCCACGTGGAAATACAACGCAAATGTAGATAGTTTTAAAAGACGGCGCTGTTAGAATTCTCTAATTTTTACTTCAACTATTTTTTGTGTCTCTAAAGCGACCACAATAATTATTATTGATCGTTAATGGCTAATTTTTAAAGATTGCACAATATATTCTATCAAATTTTGATTTTTACGCAATATTGAATAAATTGTCTTGTGTGTGGATAATATTGGGCAATATTTCAGTTTGTCGCTGGTTTTTATTCTAGCGAGACTTTTTGAATTTTCAAGAAAAATTAGTTCAAATGCGAAAAAGAAAAAAGATTTAAGATATACTATAAGACATATAACTTTTTCGCTTGATTAGAACACCCTGTATACTACAAATAAAAATTTTTACAATAATTATTATTGATCGTTAATGGTTAATTTTTAAAGATTGCACAATATATTCTATCAAATTTTGATTTTTACGCAATATTGAATAAATTGTCTTGTGTGTGGATAATATTGGGCAATATTTCAGTTTGTCGCTGGTTTTTATTCTAGCGAGACTTTTTGAATTTTCAAGAAACATTAGTTCAAATGCGAAAGAGAAAAAAAAAGATTTAAGATATACTATAAGACATATAACTTTTTCGCTTGATTAGAACACCCTGTATACTACAAATAAAAACTTTTACAATAATTATTATTGATCGTTAATGGCTAATTTTTAAAGATTGCACAATATATTCAATCAAATTTTGATTTTTGCGCAATATTGAATAAATTGTCTTGTGTGTGGATAATATTGGGCAATATTTCAGTTTGTCGCTGGTTTTTATTCTAGCGAGACTTTTTGAATTTTCAAGAAAAATTAGTTCAAATGCGAAAGAGAAAAAAAAGATTTAAGATATACTATAAGACATATAACTTTTTCGCTTGATTAGAACATCCTGTATACTACAAATAAAAACTTTTTTTAATAGAGAAAAACAATTTTCATGTAATGGGAAATTTCAGAACTAAATGTTCACTGCTTTACTATATCGATGAATTCTCATTTACTATATCGATACAGACAGTCACTTTCACGAAATGAAAATCTGATCCGATACAAAAACTTTCTGTAGTCAATTAGAAAGGAACAATGTTCTTGTATATATAGCTCTACACCTTCTATTATATTGTCAGGAATAATAGAACAAATAATACAATACTACAGATTATACTGCAAGAAAAACAGTTTTAAATTTGTCTCTACATATACCTCATATCAATCATATTCGTACGCTTATTTCATCTTTAAAAATAATCACTTAATTTTTAACGAAAGAAGCAAATATTTTTTATTATTTTCGTCAAAATAGTAAGTTGGAACAAAATTTGCAAGAGACCTTTTTGTTAAAGCCATAACAATTATTTCCTTAACATTGTATCGTGACCTACGCCACTGGTTAAATGAAATTTAAGTTTTTTGGTTGAAAATCGTATTTTTATACCATAATATAATAATATACTAATATACAGTTTTCGATATGTTTTTCCATGCCGGAAAAAAATTAGCACTATGTGTATCGAAAACTAAGTATTTTAAGGTATACAGTCTATTATAATAATAATAACAGCACTCTTTAAAACGAATTTGACGATTTATTTCGAATTGCTAAAGTGTTTGTAATGAAATTTACTTTCAATTTTCGACAATAGTTATTATTTTTTCATTCACCAATGGAGAAATGATATTCTAATGAAATTTCGACTCAGAAAGCAGTTCAAATACTGATTTGTAAGATTATTATTACAATAGACTATACATTTATATAAACTTAAAATTAACCCAAAAAATCACACATTAATATTATGAAGTACATAACATTAAGTAACACTGTATTTACAAAATGTCCATAGATAAAGTATCGAAATCATTTTTTATTCTCCATTTTTAATACTATACAGTAGGCGCCAAAAGTATAGAATAAATTCAATAAAAACGAACCAATTATTTTTTGGGAAAAATCCTCGAACAGGTCGATTTTTAATTTAAAAAATACATATTTTAGCGTAAAATGCGATTTTCAAATGTCATTTATTTTCGAGTAATGACGTCATCGATTTTTTTTTTAAATGGCAACACCATATTTTTTTCCTTGATTCTGAAAGATCGTTTAATTCTCTATCAGACAGTACTAAAATTTTGCCCTCTTACATAGGAAAGTTTTCGAGTAAATGACGATTGAATGTTAGAAAACGTAAATTTTATCCATAAAAAAGTAACAATTCTGATATGTAAAATAAAATACAATTGATGAAATTTTATACACCTCTTGACTATTTTTTATGGGGATACTTGAAGTCAAAAGTGTACATTAATAAACCACGTAATTTAGAGGAACTTCAAAATCGCATTCGGGACGAAATACGCAGAGTTACCCCAGCTATCATTCATAATGTGCAAGAAAAATTTCTTCACAGACTTGCGCATTGTCAAGAAGTTGGTGGATGGCAATTCGAACATTTAATTTAAGTATAAAATTTAATCAATTGTATTTTATTTTACATACCTCAGAATTGTAACTTTTTTATGGATAAAATTTACGTTTTCTAACATTCAATCGTCATTTACTCGAAAACTTTCCTATGTAAGAGGGCAAAGTTTTAGTACTGTCTGATAGAGAATTAAACGATCTTTCAGAATCAAGGAAAAAAATATGGTGTTGTCATTTAAAAAAAAAATCGATGACGTCATTACTCGAAAATAAATGACGTTTGAAAATCGCATTTTACGCTAAAATATGTATTTTTTAAATTAAAAATCGACCTGTTCGAGGATTTTTCCCAAAAAATAATTGTTTCGTTTTTATTGAATTTATTCCACACTTTTGGCGCATACTGTATATATTTGGTAATTGATATAACTCGAGTAAAATAAGAATTTAATAAATTTATGATTTTATCATATAGAAAAAATAGTTTGTACAAAGTGTAGAATCTCTAAATGTATTTCATTACTAGTATTATTATTTTCATAACAAATTGCAACGTTAAATTAGACTATTTCATTAAAATCCACCATTTTATAAAGTAATAACGACGTAAAACCATTATATTACAACAAAATTACAAAATAATTTAACCTCACCTTTAGCCGTGGCTTTCAACTTCGTCGTATTTCTTCAACACAATCAAGGAATCTACAGTTATCAAAATGTCACCTTTTCACTATTTTTTAAACGGAAAACGTTTAATTATTTTGATTATTCACTTAATAAAATCGAAATACACGCACAACGGTCAATGCGATAGCAAAGAAGACACGCGATGTGGCCAAATAGATAAGGTAACAATCAAAAAAACTGTCAGTCGAGTGCTCATGTGCTATAAAAACAACTGACAAAAAATGTGCATGGCGCGCTGTCGGGTTTTTTGAACTTTTAAATTTATTCTTCCAAGGTATTTTACTTTAGGGTCGCGTATACAGGGTGGTATTTTGCTTTCTTACAAAATTAATTAAGCAGAAAACTTAGAAAATACAATTTGTGCAACTTAGGTCAGGTTAGGAAAGTTATATATAATTCTAAATAAAATTTTTACGAATAAAAATTGTTTACGTAATACAAGGTGTTTTTCAAGTAAAAAATTTTACGTAATACAAGGTATTTTTCAATTAACAATGTTTACATAATACAAGGTGTTTTTAAAATAAGTATCCAAAATTTCAGAGCATGTAGAACAAATCAAAAGAAGAAAAAAATGGTATGATATTAAATCATGAAATGTTGGTCAGTTATTAAACTGTTTCTGTTTAACAATATACAATAGAAAAAATTATACCAGGGGTGTGACAAAATGGCTTGATAGAGGGTAAAGTTCACTTTAATTTATATATATATGTGGATTTTTCTCATTTCTGAATCAAAAATATGAAAACTTGATGTTTTTTTACATAAAAAGGTACTCTTATTGAATACTATCCTATTACCTATTACATATACAGTATGTCCACGGTTAGAGTGGAAAATAACGAAAATATTTTTATTTTTCATTTTACGGAAAAAAAGCATTCTTGATTAAAATGTTTGCTAGTCTTTAAAATGCGATTGGCATGGAGAACTTTCATGTTGCATGTACAGGGTACTCAGAAAATCGGTAAATATAAAAATCGTTCAAGAATAAACTGCCTTTGCTTTTAACAATACAAAAATATGTTACTTAGGAAAGTTGCCTAGAATTTATATTAGAATTTCAATTTGTGCATGAATCAGCCTACTTTGATAGAAAGAAACAGTAAGAAAACATTTTTATTTTTAATTTCGCAGGAAAAAGGCATTCTTGATTAAAACGTTTGCTTCTTTTAAAATGCAGTTGGCATGGAGAAGTCAACCGCATTTTAAAGACAAGTAAAACTTTTAATCAAGTATGCTTTTTCCCGTAAAATGAAAAATATAAATGTTTTACGGACAGCATCTATCGAAGTAGACCGATTCTTGCACAAACAGAAATTGTAATATAAATTTAAATTCTAAGCAGCTTGCCTTAATATATTTTTGTATCGTTAAAAACAAAGGCAATTTATTCTTGAACAATTTATATATATTTACTGATTTTCTGATCACCCTGTACATGCAACATGCAAGTTCTCCATGCCAACCGCATTTTAAAAACAAGCAAACATTTTGATCAAGAATTCCGTAAAATGAAAAATAAAAATATTTTCCCTCTTTTCCACTCTAACCGTGGACACACTGTACACTTTACTTTATATATATATGTGGATTTTTCTGATTTCTGAATCAAAAATATGAAAACTTGATGTTTTTTTTACATAAAAAGGTACTCTTATTGAATACTATTCTGTTACCTATTACATATACAGTATGTCACACGGTTAGAGTGGAAAATAACGAAAATATTTTTAATTTTCATTTTACGGAAAAAAGCATTCTTGATTAAAATGTTTGCTAGTCTTTAAAATGCGATTGGCATGGAGAACTTTCATGTCGCATGTACAGGGTACTCAGAAAATCGGTAAATACAAAAATCGTTCAAGAATAAACTGCCTTTGCTTTTAACAATACAAAAATATGTTACTTAGGAAAGTTGCCTAGAATTTATATTAGAATTTCAATTTGTGCATGAATCGGCCTACTTTGAATAAAACAGACATTGAAAAAACATTTTTATTTTTCATTTTGAAGGAAAAAGGCATTATTGATTAAAATGTTTGCTTGTCTTTAAAATGCGGTTGGCATGGAGAACTTTCATGTCGCATATACAGGGTGCTCAGAAAATCGGTAAATATAAAAATCTTTCAAGAATAAACTGTAATTCTTTTAACAATACTAATATGTTATTAAGGAAAGTTGCTTAGAATTTAAATTTATATTATAATTTCAATTTGTGCATGAATCAGCCTACTTTGATAGAAAGAGACAGTAAGAAAACATTTTTATTTTTAATTTAGCAGGAAAAAGGCATTCTTGATTAAAACGTTTGCTTCTTTTAAAATGCAGTTGGCATGGAGAAGTCAACCGCATTTTAAAGACAAGTAAAACTTTTAATCAAGTATGCTTTTTCCCGTAAAATGAAAAATATAAATGTTTTACGGACAGCATCTATCGAAGTAGACCGATTCTTGCACAAACAGAAATTGTAATATAAATTTAAATCCTAAGCAGCTTACCTTAATATATTTTTGTATCGTTAAAAACAAAGACAATTTATTCTTGAACAATTTTTATATTTACTGATTTTCTGATCACCCTGTACATGCAACATGCAAGATCTCCATGCCAACCGCATTTTAAAAACAAGCAAACATTTTAATCAAGAATTCCGTAAAATGAAAAATAAAAATATTTTCCCTCTTTTCCACTCTAACCGTGGACATACTGTACACTTTAATTTATATATATGTGGATTTTTCTAATTTCTGAATCAAAAATATGAAAACTTGATATTTTTTTTTACATAAAAAGGTACTCTTATTGAATACTATTCTATTACCTATTACATATACAATATGTCCACGGTTAGAGTGGAAAATAACGAAAATATTTTTGGCGCATACTGTATATATTTGGTAATTGATATAACTCCAGTAAGATAAGAATTTAATAAATTTATGATTTTATCATGTAGAAAAAATAGTTTGTACAAAGTGTAGAATCTCTAAATGTATTTGATTACTAGTATTATTATTTTTATAACAAATTGCAACGTTAAATTAGACTATTTCATTAAAATCCACCATTTTATAAAGTAATAACGACGTAAAACCATCATATTACAACAAAATTACAAAATAATTTAACCTCACCTTTAGCCGTGGCTTTCAACTTCGTCGTATTTCTTCAAACACAATCAAGGAATCTACAGTTATCAAAATGTCACCTTTTCACTATTTTTTAAACGGAAAACGTTTAATTATTTTGATTATTCACTTAATAAAATCGAAATACACGCACAACGGTCAACGCGACAGCAAAGAAGACACGCGATGTGGCCAAATAGATAAGGTAACAATCAAAAAAACTGTCAGTCGAGTGCTCATGTGCTATAAAAACAACTGACAAAAAATGTGCATGGCGCGCTGTCGGGTTTTTGAACTTTTAAATTTATTCTTCCAAGGTATTTTACTTTAGTATCGCGTATACAGGGTGGTATTTTGTTTTCTTACAAAATTAATTAAGCAGAAAATACAATTTGTGCAACTTAGGTCAGGTTAGGAAAGTTATGTATAATTCTAAATAAAATTTTTACGAGTAAAAATGTTTACGTAATACAAGGTGTTTTTCAATTAACAATGTTTACATAATACAAGGTGTTTTTAAAAGAAGTATCCAAAATTTCAGAGCATGTAGAACAAGTCAAAAGAAGAAAAAAATGGTATGATATTAAATCATGAAATGTTGGTCAGTTATTAAACTGTTAACAATATACAATAGAAAAAATTATACCAGGGGTGTGACAAAATAGCTTGATAGAGAGTAAAGTTCATTTTAATTTATATATATGTGGATTTTTCTAATTTCTGAAAAAAAAAATGAAAACTTGATGTTTTTTTTTTACATAAAAAGGTACTCTTATTGAAAACTATTCTATTACCTATTACATATACAGTATGTCCACGGTTAGAGTGGAAAATAACGAAAATATTTTTATTTTTCATTTTACGGAAAAAAAGTATTCTTGATTAAAATGTTTGCTAGTCTTTAAAATGCGATTGGCATGGAGAACTTTCATGTTGCATGTACAGGGTGCTCAGAAAATCGGTAAATATAAAAATTGTTCAAGAATAAACTGTAATGTTTTTAACAATACAATAATATGTTATTAAGGAAAGTTGCTTAGAATTTAAATTTATATTATAATTTCAATTTGTGCATGAATCAGCCTACTTTGATAAAAAGAGACAGTAAAAAAAAACATTTTTATTTTTAATTTCGCAGGAAAAAGACATTCTTGATTAAAATGTTTGCTTCTTTTAAAATGCGGTTGGCATGGAGTAGTCAACCGCATTTTAAAGACAAGTAAAACTTTTAATCAAGTATGCCTTTTTCCCGTAAAATGAAAAATATAAATGTTTTACGTACAGCATCTATCGAAGTAGACGGATTCTTGCACAAACAGAAATTGTAATATAAATTTAAATTTTAAGCAGCTTACCTTAATATATTTTTGTATCGTTAAAAACAAAGGCAATTTATTCTTGAACAATTTTTATATTTACTGATTTTCTGATCACCCTGTACCTGCAACATGCAAGTTCTCCATGTCAGCCGCATTTTAAAAACAAGCAAACATTTTAATAAAAAATACCGTAAAATGAAAAATAAAAATATTTTCCCTCTTTTCCACTCTAACCGTGGACATACTGTACTTTCTTGGTAACGTATTTACAGTAATTAATCTCTATAAATTTAGTTATTGCTTTACTATTACAATTTGTATTAGTTTTTTTTAAATGCATATTCAAATTCAACAACATTAGATGTGGTCTATTTGGAAGTCATAAATAAAATAAGAGCGATATAACTTTTTAGTGAAATAAACATATATTACCTATGATTTCCCATCTCAACACGAATTTTCACACACCGATTTGTAACAGTGAATTTAATAAAGGTATTTAAACATGAGTAAATTCTGAACATAAATTTATATCACTCGTTAAAACCATTAAAATATAAATTAATTTACGCTGCATAAATAATTAAAATCGTTGTACGTTATTAACAAATTCATCGCGTCAGCTCAAATATAATTCACATCTTCATAGAGTATTTTCAAAATATGTGCATGCAATATTTAGAACATAAGAGAAATCTATTCCTAGTCTCTGTTTCTATTCTACTTGGTGGTGGTTATCCCTCTAACATTAGCTTATTTTTCTTCTTTCGGTGATGGTATCTTGATGTCCTGATTTCTTCATGGATTCAGCTTTATTATCAGGAACCTTAAGGACCTACCAACGAGCAGGCTGCGATGATGAAGTGGTGACCTTGAAATGTCCTCCAGGAACCAGTATATCCATTGAAATAGCTCAGTATGGCAAATCAGCTCCCGCCAAGTCTCTTTGTGGGATCAGATCTACCCCTTCCGCCATATCCAGGATGTCATACAGCTATAATGTGTCTTGCTTGTGGCCTAGTGCCATCCAGGTCAGTATTTAGGCTATACTTGAAAAGAGACTAATACTGAATGCATTTTTAGACTAACTAAGTAACCATTTTTTTAATATTTGTTACTGTTGTTATGTAATGTATCATTGTTCTTAAAATGAAGGGTACGTAAGTTTAGAAGGATGTGGACAAACTGCTTGGTTACCTAACAGTGACCGAAATGTTATTTTCACACTTTGGAAGGTTTTTTACTTTTAGGTATGTCGTAATTTTTTCCCGATTTCAAAAGAAAAATTATGAATATAGTACGGAATTGTATTACCCTGTAAATATATATATATTTTTTGATTTAGTACTTAGATATTACTTCCTTTGTAATTATTAATTTTTGGATGTTACCTTGATCCTTATTTTTCTTATATTCTTACATTTACAGTGTCCTCTAGCCGTATTTTGTAAATAGTACAAGGCACAAGATTGATAATGCTTTTAGAAGTAATAAAAGTTGTATAAATCCCATCTTTCTTCCAAAAATATATGAGACGGTCATTTATTTATTATAATTTATTATTAAGTGTACCCGAAATATTTTTGGTAAAATATTACGTTTCTACTATGGGCGTATCTGAAATTAATATTAATTTTATTGTGAACTGAAGAAGAGAGAAAAATAAAGAGGCCATTTATCAAAAAAGACAGGATACTAAATGACGTTGACCGATGAATCAAACCTAACTTGTTAACTACACCAGAATAAGAATAAAATAAAACATATCATGACATTTTTAATTAAATAAAAACATCAATTCATATCGGTGGATGGTGCCTTGTTCAAATTGTATGGCCTATTGTGAGGATGAGGTAAACTCCAATTTCAATCGAAATTATTATCTTTGGGATTTGACAGAAACGACTAATGACGTCATCAATTATATTTGTTCCAGAAACATGCCCAATTTTTTTTGTTAAAAAGCTCTCTTTATTAGAGAATTTTTTCTGTATTACTTCTCAAAGGAAATACCACCCAAAAATCACAAGTATTCGTTGGAAAATAATTGAATGTTCAACAATATTTTGCCGGCTGTAGTAATCAACTATGTTTGTGTTGTTTTGGTGGTGTCAAAATTCTCAAACTGAGCATATAGTTAAAATATTTTTACCTAGTGAGTTATCCCTGTATAACAAATATTAAGCGTTTTGGTGGAAAATATACAACTTAATTGAGACAAACAAACTAAAAGAGCTATTATCAGTTGTAAATATTTTTCTTTTCAGCTCCTGATAGTTAATTATGATATAGTTTCATCAAACTCATTTTTTAACTAATCGTTTTATACAGTATTTGTGTATTTACCATTGCCAGTTTATGATTATAATGTACATTTAAAATGTTCAGAATAACAAAAGTTGTGAGAGAAAGAGAGCGAGTATGGAATTGTGCTATCATTACTCATTTTTATCCAGGTGATTTTAATACAATTGTTTGGGATACTGTTAGGTAGAGTATTGTATTGTGACATGTAACTCAACCTAAAATGGAACAATCGCGAATGGAGAGAATATCCAATAAACTAAAATAATATAACCAAATTGTCAAGTTGGAAGCTGGCAAATAAGGGAACTAACGGTTATTCAAATTTCCAAATAAAATTTTTGTTAAGCAACTTCGTATCTTTTGTGCTAGAATCAAACTTAGGCAGTGATCGATAGATAAGTTAATATTGGGCGGTAGTTGTTAAATGAATTAAAGTCGGAGAAACTAACTACACTTCTATTAGATACAGCCAGTGGCGTACCGTTCTAAAGTAAATTTTCGAGGATCCAAGTGAATTCATATAAAATCATTTTGTGTTGCTTTCGTTGATGGTCTTATAAAATACACCCAACGTCAAAAGTCTTGGAAGTCATTCTTGATAAAGACATCATTTTGTCAGAAAACCCAAATACATTATAAAAGTATATTGTTTTCTGAATCTTTTTTTTTTCTGAAAATACACAAATGTGTGACAATTTTGACAAAATTTATTAAATCAAAAAGAAGTAACAAAACAAGTTCTCTATTTGACTAATAGTCGGTATGACCTCCACCACGTTCCAATAGCATATTGGCACGTCTGTGCATTGAGATAATCAAGCGGTTAACGATCTATTGCGGAATATTGTTCCATTCCTCTTCTGCCGCCACGACTAACTCATCTGCAGTCTGAGGTGGAGGAATATGATTATGAATGGCTCTAGCAACGAAATCCCATATGTTTTCAATAGCATTCATGTCGGGAGAGTTGGCTGGCCAATCTAATTTATTGACACGTCCTGCTTCGAGTGTCTCTCGAAGCCCTATGCTCTCGCGCCCACTGGAGACGGGCAGCACGATGCCTTGGAAGTAATAGTATTACCTTACACTTAAATTTTCGTTGTGGAGTCGTCTTCGAATAGTTAGAATGTCCTGCATCATATAAAGCAGTCATTCTTGCTCGGGTACACGCAGAAATTTCACGTCCTGGCACTATAATGTACAAAAATTCAAAGGAATACTTGGCTGAATACACTGTCAAACTTACCAGATTTGTAAAAACATTGGTAATGAAGTAAAGGTTCATGGTCTGCAATTTTTTATTGTCTTTTTTGTTCCCTAAGTACGTGTACTCTTTACCACATTAAGAAAAAGCACTAGGTTTAATCGAATCATTTTATATACAGCGAGTTCAAGACTTTTGACGTTGTGTGTATATATCTCTCACACTTGTGACAGAATTGATCCACTTTGGATATTAGGAAAAACTATTTTTGTTCGGGAAGTCAATTTTTTATAGAAAATTTTGCTTGTGATGCAAAATTATAATTACTTCCTTCACATTATTTCCCTTCTCTTCAAGTAGTAGGTTGTTACAAAAATGACTTTTAATCTTGTTTATGTCACTGTACTGTACAGACCATCTTATAGGTTTACAGGACTTCGTGTCTAGAATGCTTCTCATCTTATTTTTTCATGTTCTATCTGCACCCGAGAGACACCCTGTATATTGTATTCTTAACAATTTAGTTTAAACTATTTGTATTGTCCCTGTACTTATAATGCCTTAATGTAGCTTGTTAATTGGTGCTAGGACGAAAATAAAGAAGTCCAACGTCGGAACGAACCCAAAAACGGACGGTTGAGACGTATTAATGGAATTCAACTAGCGTGAAATCCCCTTGCTCTAAAACACCCAGACAATTAATTAAATTTTCGATCAAACTGACATAAATTACAACTCTTGCTCTGCAAGCAAAAGTTTTACAAATATTGGCCCAATTATAGCGAAACTTTTAAGTGTTTAAAGAGACTTAATTCTCTTTGAATGCTACACCAACATGCACACATAGAAATTACGATCGGATAATTCTTGTGCAAATTACTAGTTCTCTCTTCAAAGAGGTTCGATGAAATTTTCCAACCAAATCTGCGCTCAACCTTCAAATATATTACACTGTCAATAAAGCAACAAATATGTTCAAATCCTTTGAATTGAAAATTAAGTAGTCGATGCAGGTAATTTCAATAATAAAAATAATAGAACGAAATTCGAAAGTTTCGAACCATTTTTACGTATTAAATCAACCGGTAGAATAAATTCCTAAATTTCTTATCAAATTTGAAGCTGAGTACCTGATAAATTCATTTTAAAATTAATTTAATATCGCCGACTTTAAGAGCATAAGGATGAAAGAAATTTCAGTTATGCCGGCAATATCGACTAAAAAATATTAAAACACCTTTTCGACATTCACCTACATTACTTATTTCAGAGCAAGTTCATTTAGAAATTTACGGCATCTAAAAGGCACAAGATAAAAAAAGTATCCAAGTCAAGTTAACTAATAAACGACCTTTTAAAAATACAGGTTTTTCCTTTGACGTAAGTCCTTAATTTTAGTCAAGAAACTACAGAAAACTAAAGCAAATTCGATACCAAACTCTAATATCTTCTTCAAAAATTTCTAATTACTGGGTGACCTATACATATGTATAAATCTGGGAAATTACAGCTGCGGATTTAGGTCAGGCGATCGAGGAGCCCACCCAGTGGTCTTTCACCTGCTAAATTTTTGTAAACTTACGAAATGAAAACTTTTCTACATTTTTTTTTCACTATTCGCCATTATTTGTCTTCAGTTATAATTTCACAAGTTTATGCGTATAAGTTACAAATCGCCCCGTAAAATTTAAATCTCCTCTACATCAAAATGCAGCCCGTCAGAGGTCTAGCTCATAAAAAGGGACGGTTTTTCTTCAAATTGCGTCTGCATAGCATCAAGAACATTACCTAAAATCGATACAAGGGCTTAACTTTATGGAACTGTGAACTTGTTTTTCTTGATATATTTTACACCATCTTTTTTTGTCCGAAAGACAAAAGGGTTAGGGACGGCTTTTGACAGATACAAAAAACTCTTTCCCAACTTGATAGAAACATATGAAAACTGTATCTATATTTTGCTCAGAAAAACTTCACTGGGTTTGCTAAATATATTAATTTACCAACTAAGCTGGCTAGAAATTGAAAATTATAAACGTGAAATTAATTTTGATGCAAACTATGGATATACAGTTTAAAGTTGACGCTAAAGGCTTTCATACACATACATACACGTTTTTTTGATTCAGACATTATCTTGCATCATAACTATGCAACCATCAACACAACAATGCCATATGTCTCGACATTTTATTTTGTCGATAATGAACAAGAGTACTTTTTTTAGTCTAATGTCGAAACTACCCATATTTATTATTTTAAAGTCTTTATCGTACAGGGTGTTAAAAATTTAGGCATTAAGTTGTAAAACTTAATCCGGCACTGATATACTAAAAGGACACTATTTTAAGAGGTATTTAAAAGCTATCTAAGAGAAACCGCTTCCTCACATTTTCTCGAACACCCTGTATATTTAACGGAATAAGACACTTAACAAACAGTAAATAATCTGTAATATTACATTCAGTATCAGTTCAGTGGTCATCAAAGGTCTTGGAAAGCTCAATATAAACGCCAAGACGATAGTGTTGTTTAAAATGTATTGAGAACTCGAAATAGACACTGGTGGCAACCAACATCTCAATAACATGAATAGAGATGCTGTTTACTCCACAGTTCAAGTGCTTTCCATTCAATGACCCAGCTTAATTTCGGTTCTCCTCATTCGCAGTTGCATTTTATCGGGCTAGAACTTGGACTGTTTGACCATTTAGCCAAATTTGTTGTAAAGTCATAGCTTAAATTCTGGGGCTTTATTTTCTTGCACTGGCCTAGTATGCGGTAAACCGGAAGTGCTCTATAAAGTTTCTACGGATTTATCGGTCATTTGCCGCTACATTGCCACTCATTTGATTAAACAACCGAAGGAGTTACCCAAAACAAAGCTCGTGAAATAATCAAACAGACACATCTATTTTAATCGATGTGCCGATTTTATTTAGAAATCTCAGTACTGAATAATGCATTCCGTTTAATACACCATTTGCTCTCTTTCTCTTGAAACTAAAGTGAGCATCCGAATAATTAATTGTTCTGCCTGATTGTATTTTTGTTTATATTATGTACTAATTGTCTGATAATTAACACTCTAATTATGGAATTGATAAGATTTATGTGTATAGAGCTGTACAAATAGCTGTAAATATATTTGTAAAAGCTTCGCTTTTATGCTTATTTCCAGAGTAAGTGGGAAGGATCTGAAGGCAACTGGGGGAGAGTAAGTGATCATTATAGCTTAATATACATGTATTCAGTTATATAGGCCCATCGCTGAGCACACTAGGCAGGAATAGGTTGCGACACAACAGCTTATTATTTCGCTTAACCCAGTTTCATGTCTTTGCCATTTGGTTTAACAGTGTTTATATATTCAGTTTAGGGTTCATTAGAACTAAAAACAGGATATGCCTCAAACTTACTCAAGAATAATAAATATATGTAGCATTCCTTTGTGTGATATGAAATATTGTATGTAGTTATTTATGAGAGGAATTTTTTGTTTAATTTCATATTCCTGCTACTAGAATACGGAGTGGATCAAATTTAACTAGAATTTTTATTTTAACGCTTGGTTGGTAAATATCAAGTTGTCTTTGGTGTCCATAATGAACTTAGATCACTCTAAATTATGATACTTAAAAATACTATACTAAGCGTTTTATTCTTGCCGTTACACTTTAAATTTTTATTTCAAGTATTTTTTGCTCTGTATTGTGCACGAAACTGGCTTTGAATCCTTATAAGCATTGCAAGAGTTACGATTACTATTTCTGAAGATTTGAGGGAAAATGTCTACTATTTTGACACTTTTCATAACATCTGGAATCCCCAGTAGCATTTTACTGTCGAAAACTTGTACCGCAACTTCAATGAAGTGACTAATACGTAGTAACCACTAAATCTACCACCATATAGCAAAAATAACTCCAATTTATGTTATTATAGTTGTAACTACGTAATCCTCACCATTGGAAATCACTTCATGGTTTAGTAATTTTTGGTAGGGCGGTTTGGTGTCTGGAACGTTATGAAAACTAAGCAGAACCACCTTAAAGTTGTTCAAACTTTAAAGTGGATATTAAAGGTAACGGCTATATCACTTACTTATTAGAAGTGACAGTAGCTTTAAAGTGATTGTAATAGTTTTGGTGACGTATTGGGAACCTTTAACAAACCTTTAATGTACCGGCACTTGATTATACAATTTTGGCAGTCGTCGCCACGTTATTGCTTCATCCATAAGTGATTTTCAAAAACAAGCAAATTAAATTTCGCCAAAATTTTATTATCGACCTTCACAATAGTCTCTCTTTATCTCTACACAACGATTCCAACCGTTGCTCCCACGATTGGAAGCACCCTAGGTAATCCTCCGCGGTTAACCCGTTCAGCATCACGATTATAGCTTCTTTGATCTCCTGTACGTCGCCATGATGAGTTCCCTTGAGGTGCGACTTCATCTTGGAGAATAAAAAGAATGGCAGGGGGCATAGGGTGGGTGCGCAATGTTGGAATGCCTGTTTTGCCAAAAACTTCTGCACAATTAACGAGGAATGGGCTGGCGCGTTGTCGTGGTGCAAGATCCAGCCGTCCTCGGCGAGTTCGGGTCGTATACAGAAAACGCGGCCTCCCAGCCGTTCCAGGACGCCAATATAGGACTGTCCAGTCACTGTCTGGCCGGCAGGAACATATTCACGATGATGCCGTCCAGTTTCTCTTTTAGAGGCGGCAACCACGTCCCCCCGTTTTCGCCACGTATTCACAACGTGGCTTAAACTTATTTGTATAAGATGCAAAAACGTTGATGGAACGCAGCTGCTTCCAAAAAAGCGTTCCCTATTTTAATCATCTCCACATAATAGAACCGTTTCTATCTATCGGTTAATATTTTTGTTTCAATGGCAGGAATACTAAATTAAACAAAAAAGGTAACATGAATTTGTTTAATACTAACTGAGCTTGTCTCTATGTCTCTGTATTTTCAAAGTCATTTTAGAGTAATGCGGGTAGTTGTAGCATTGTTACAGGACAGAATGTCGAACGGGACAATTATTTTAAAAACTTTCTGCAGTATTACTTCTTTGTTCAGGAAATGATGCCCAAGGTCAGTTACAAACAACGTGAAACATAAATCTCTCCCAACAATATACCTACTTATTTTATAAATAGGTTTATATAAATGTAGAACATACACAGTATCTGCTACATTGTTTGTTTCATACATAGTACCACACATCATCGATTTATCTTTAAAATGCGAAATGAAATTTATTTTGAGTTTGTGACAGTATCCAGTTATTTTTTATTCAATTTCACGTCGATGAGAAACCAAATAGGAAAGACAAACAAGATTTTGGGTCTTATAAAAGTAAATTGCTACCTATTTTACAAAGAAATTTGGTATTGATATTAGCAGATCACATAGTAGGTTGTTTCTATTGAGGTTTAGCAAAGTACCTTGCAGAATACAGAGATATAAATTTAAATGATTCATGCTTCTTTTGACTTATAGAACGAACGACATCAGGCCGCCGGCTATCGCGAGATAAAAAGCTTGCATAAAGGGGCTTTATATTGCGTTTGTTTCTGAAGAAAAAAATATTACTTAAATTTCATAAATATCCCAGTTTATACTCCACCATATTCCAGTGCAGAATATATTTAATTCATGATATGCTATGCTCTGTATAAACAAGACATGTTTTTTGAAGAACTAAACTATTAAAAATAAAATATTCCATCAAAAGAGAAATTGTTAAAATAAATATGGAGAGTTTTCCATTACATTATTGAATGAAATGAAATGGAATATAAATTGGTACTGTTCCAATATGCACAGTTATTCACTCTCTCATGAAAGACATAGGTTTGAGATCTCTGATTAAAATTAAATCAAAATGTCAATACCAGGATGTAAGATAAGAGGCATTCAGAATGGGCAGCAATTTATACCAACAAACAACACGTATGAATGAAAATGCAATGAGAACGATTCAGGAGAGAAGATGATAATAATACACTAACATTTTAACTAACATTCAGCATGCAGGTATGTTCTGTTCAGGCAACGAGCTTCCGCAAAGGCAGTCCAGTCACGTTAATTTAAAACACATACAAAGCGTAACAAAAACGCAGGCATCGAAATATAATATCTCCCTTAAAAAGTACAGGCTGTTAAAGTTGAGCTTTTAAAATTGTACAAACTGATAAGTTACTGCAAAAGTGCATCTTTAACACTTTGTATCTTGTAAGGGAGACTTTGTATATACAGGGAGAGTCACGTCAAAATATCTGCTACACCCTGTATTTTAAAGAGTAATAAACCGCTTGTTAAAAAATTTGCTAATGTTTCGAATATTAAGTTAATAAAATTATGTTTTGATGTATTAAATAGCTGAGATCTGCATCGTGAAATATATGGAATTATTAAATCATTAGAGAACTTTGGTTTAAGGGTAGAATGAGGTTATCTTCGTGTTTATTTTTCTTGGCATCGCAACAGTAGGAAAATATAGCTGCCGTAGCTATATAAAACACTCTGGGGGTGAGACAGCAAAAAAGCCTTATTGTGGGTTGCGCAATTTTGCATGATTATTCAGTAATCTGACGGCGTTGTGTCATAAAAACAATGCGAAAATATGCCAATAGCCGAGGTCTGAATACCCCATTAAATATTCAGACTCCACTGTCCTGAAATATTACACTGTTTGCGTTAGAAGATCGGCCCGAGTAAAACAAAGAGAAGTCGATAAGATTGCCCTTAAATTAAAGGAAAAATAAATATCACGAACAAATTTTATCGAGCTTGTAATAATTGCCAAGTTTTAATTCCTGTTTTTTTAACAAAAATTCTTCAGTCCTTTGAAAATTTATCAGGAAATATTTAAAAAGGTTTTATCGCAACGAAATTTAACTACATAAAAAAATCTTAACAGAAATGTTGTTAAAAAGAAATTAAAACATGATAACAGCAAAATTCTAAACATGAGCGATTTATTACATATTTGACCATCTTTCGAAATTGAAACATGATTACAGCAAAATTCGAAACATTAGCGATTTATCACTTCTTGGACCATCTTTCGAAATACTCGTTAACGTGACGGGGCTGCTGCTTTTTTCACACATATATATATACATATCATCTCTCGAGGGTTGACAACAGCCGATCTGACTGACGGTACCTAGTACTCACTGTTGCAGACTGTCGTGGAGACTTGTCAGAAAAAACGCCAGTGCAAGTTCCAACCCAACCCAAAGACCTTTGGAGGAGATCCTTGCCCAGGAATTCGAAAGTATGTCGAAGTTGCTTACAAGTGCAGACCATGTAAGTAACGTTTTCATAGATAATAATAGCAGTAGTAGCACTTTATTGTCCAATAGGTTTTCAACCATAGGGTAACGAAATAATGCAATAAAAGCAAGGAAAAGAAAAAAAGAAAATAACTAAAAAAAATTACATGAGGTGTTAGCAGATATACAGTATGCGCCAAAAGTATGGAATAAATTCAATAAAAACGAAACAATTATTTTTTGGGAAAAATCCTCAAACAGGTCGATTTTTAATTTAAAAAATACATATTTGACGTCATCGATTTTTTTTAAATGGCAACACCATATTTTTTTCCTTGATTCTGAAAGATCGTTTAATTCTCTATCAGACAGTACTAAAATTTTGCCCTCTTATATAGGAAAGTTTTCGAGTAAATGACGATTGAATATTAGAAAACGTAAATTTTATCCATAAAAAAGTAACAATTCTGAGGTATGTAAAATAAAATACAATTGATTAAATTTTATACTTAAATTAAATGTTCGAATTGCCATCCACCAACTTCTTGACAATGCGCAAATCTGTGAAGAAATTCTTTTTGCACATTATGAATGATTTCTGGGGTAACTCTGCGTATTTCGTCCCGAATGCGATTTTGAAGTTCTTCTAAATTACGTGGTTTATTAATGTACACTTTTGACTTCAAGTATCCCCTTAAAAAAAAGTCAAGAGGTGTAAGATCTGGCGATCTTGCAGGCCATTCTATCGGTCCGCGTCTGCCGATCCACCTCCCAGGAAAACAGTTGTCCAAAAAATCTCGTACAGGGCGCGCATAGTGCGGAGGTCTTGCACCGCACCGTCTTGCTGAAACCATATGGTATCGTCAGGAATGTCAGGGTCATTGTCGTTAGGAAAAATTACTGCAAGGGCTGGAACATGGTCATTTTCTAGAAACTCTAAATATCTTTGTCCTGTAAGGGTTCCTTCAAAGAAGAAAGCCCCTACTATTCTGTCGTCAACTATTCCAGCCCACACATTTAATTTGTGAGGGTGTTGGGTATGTGCCTCTGCCATCCAATGAGGATTTTCCCGACTCCAATATCTGCAAGTTTGACGGTTTACTATACCATTCAGACAAAATGTGGCTTCATCTGAAAAAAGTATTTGCCGGTGTAAATTTCTATTTCCTTGACATAAATCCATTAGAATTTCGCAAAAGTGTAAGCGGCGATCGGGATCATCTTCATTGAGTTCCTGTACAAGTTGAATTTTGTAGGGATGATATTTTTCCTTCCTCAAGATACGTAGCACTGTGCTCTGACTAGTGTCATTGTTTAATGCAACCAATCGTGAAGAATTATGAGGATTATCCACCATACTTATCAAAATGTTCTGTTTCTAATTTTCATTAATGCGTGGACGTCCAGGTTTTGGAATATTTACAACATTGCCAGTTTCTCTAAATTTAGACTCTACCTTACTGACTGTTGAATGGCTGATAGGGCGACCTGGATATTTTTCATTAAATAAATCACAAACTTCCTGCTGAGTTCTAGTCATATGCCCGCATCCGATAAGAATTAAAATTTCAATTCTTTGAGTAACAGTTAAATGTGCCATAATACTTTAAATTGAATAATAATTTCTATGTAGCTTACAATACTTATTAGAACGTCGGTGTGACAATGACACTTTGCAAAGATTTTCATCTACGTGATCCATAAAAGAACTATGGAATTCGAAAAACTAAACTTGATAACGTTTTTGCTTTATTTTAATTGATTTAAGTTTTCTAACATTCAATCGTCATTTACTCGATAACTTTCCTATGTAAGAGGGCAAAATTTCAGTACTGTCTGATAGAGAATTAAACGATCTTTCAGAATCAAGGAAAAAAATATGGTGTTGCCATTTAAAAAAAAATCGATGACGTCATTACTCGGAAACAAATGACATTTGAAAATCGCATTTTACGCTAAAATATGTATTTTTTAAATTAAAAATCGACTTGTTCGAGGATTTTTCCCAAAAAATAATTGTTTCGTTTTTATTGAATTTATTCCATACTTTTGGCGCATACTATATAGATGTACTTATTGTAAAACTGCGTTATAGAAACAGTCAGTTTTACATAATAAATAATAAGTATGATGTGGTTGTGGTCTTATTTTTAAATGTAGTTATCAAGCAAAAATTGTATTTTGACCTAATTTTGTATCTGTTACAGTTTGTTCATTTAAAACTGTATCACTCTAAATAAACAGCGTGCTTATAAGATTGCAATAATAGCATACACTCAATTCAGAAAAGCATGTGAACAAAAGAAATATGTAGATATGATTAAGATACAATCTTTTTTAGGCGCCAAGGATTTATATATTCAAGATCACCTAAACTGTTTTATTGTACTAAATGTCACATTGCTATAATACGATATAAACTATGTATTTTAGTAATTATGTTTCATATTTTATATTATAAAACAAACAGCAGAGCACGGCAAATGTAAATCTTGATACTTCCTAAAGAGTTGGAAAAGTTGTGGAAGCAGAACTGTGAAATCTTAAGAAATGAGCCACAATTATATATCGCGATACATTTTCCAAGTTAGTTATCCAACATCGTTTTCTCAGTTCGTGAAAAATAAAATATAAAAATATTAAAGTTTTTATATAAGTGCGCTTGATCCGTGCTACACAAATGTTTTGATAACTTTTCATAGAAAGCAACTTGAGCTTTCTTATTTAATACAGCACACCTTCCTGTTTTTACACGTAACGTAACCTGAAGCACTGAAATTACTTCTAGAATAATACGGAAAAGAAAATATCTACCAACCATACGAAACGTCTAGATTTAAAACAAAGTAATTTTATGAACTGTCAAAGCTCACCACCTCGCAACGATTTATAAATGTTTCAAGGAAATCCTTACTCATTCGATTATCTTCAATCTTCCAAAACGTGACAACAAGTATTGTGTGTGTATTAAGATACTTTATTTATTTTTTGATTCAAGTTTAAAATGGATGTTATGTCTGAAAGCTGAAACTGTTTTATATTACTCTGTTTTTTAAAATAAGCATACGCTTGCAAGGTTCAGAATTTGCATTTTTTTAATCTAATTTCATTTGTATCAGAGCTCCCGCCACGTCAGTGCACACTCGAATTGTCAGGAAAAGCGCTACAACTGAGCCAACTGCGTTTGGCACTATGCACTTGAAATAAAATAAATTGACATCACTAAACTACGGTTTTGTATTCAATTTTAATTAAGCGGTTTATTTCCTTTTGGAAAAGCTATGTTGGAAAGAGAATTATTTATGGTCTTCCGAACATGAAAAACCACTTAAATATATATTCGCGAGCTAGTATTATCCTGTTTTAACTTTAATTGTACCAACACGCATACCTTGTGTTCTATAATAACAATTTTTGTGTGACAGCAACAATACGTGTCCTAACTGATGAATTAAATACATCATAAAAACTTAAGTGTCTGAATTACTTAAATCTCCACGGATCGAAAGGATGAAATACAGGGCGGCCAAAAGAAAACGAAACAGAGCCATTTTCAGGAACTGCGTCAAGATTGTAGAAAAACGCTCAGACCTGTCGATTTTAGATTAAAGGAGGGCATTCTTTGCTGGTATTTTTGACTCCGCCACTTTCCTTCCAAGCAAGGGTAAGCATCACCCCAAAATAATGAGATTTAAAATTCTTATTAAGTATAGGGCGGAATTATATAATTTACTGTTGTAAAGAAAATTGCAAGAGCTTTCAAAATATATATTACTCAACCCCCAATGCTATTTAAAAATTTTGAGGTGATGCTTACCCTTGCTTGGGGATGAAAGTGGCGGAGTCAAACATGCCAGCAAAGAATGTCCCCCTTTAATCTAAAATCGAGGGGTCTTAGCGTTTTTCTACAACCTTGACGCAGTTCCCGAAAATGGCTTGGTTTCGTTTTCATCTGGTCACCCTGTATAAAATTCAGCATGGAATCTGCAAGCATCGAATAAATCATAGCTCGCAGTGTCCCAAGATTTGTAATTTGAAGGTACTGAAAATTTAACGAGTAGGAGTTCAACACAAACTAAATAAAGGCGGAGAGCTGGAAAAACAGTAGCGTAGGAAACGTTGCATTTACTCCTCAGTCACTTTCTGGCGTCTCTCATATAAGTTGTGAAATGGGGTGCAATGTGAGATTGACACATAAACTACCAAAAATGGATTTCTTATAACATTCCTGCGTTCTCCTTGGAAATCTGCCAAGAAGTATATGAAGAACGACTGTTGAACCTATGCTCTCTTAATCAGTAAACCGTACAGGGTGAGGTCTTTGTCACTGTCACGAAATATTTCCCCTTTCTTGAATAATAAATTAAATTATACTTTTCTTTTCAAATATTGACTGCTGTAAAGGTTGTTCCGGTTTTCAGGATCATATAAACCGTCCTAAATTTCTTTGATTGTCAGCTAAAAGGCGCTGAAATTGTTTAAAAGAGGACTTTTTATTTTCTATTACTACTACCTAACCACAATTACCTCTATCCATCCACGATTACTAGCACACAACCAAAACTACTACGCATCCATTTTCTGATGACGCGTACAAGTGTTGAAGTTATGTAGACCACATGAATATAATAACACCATGTTCTGTACTGAGGAGATGAGTTTGGATAAAACATTAAAAACATACCTATTTTGTGCGACTTTTTCGTTATGTTCTTGAAAGCAGAATCAAGTTGAGTTTGTACGTTGATATTCCCAAATAATGCAAATCGCATTTGACACAGACGTACACGGAAAACATAGCCGTAAATCTCTATTAAAATGGCTTTTTATTAATTTTTCCACAGCACTGTTCAGTAGAAGACAACCGCGGTCTTTCACTACTTCACTTTACCCAACTTGAATCGCATTTTTATTTAGGCAAATAGCAAATATTATTAATAATTATAAACTACACTGACGACACAAACACACGAAATTCAGCAACCTCTACCATGCGAAAATAATGACTGATGGATGAAGAAGAGAGAGAAGTCGGGCCGCGTGCATCTGTTCCTGCACAGGAAAACGGACCCGAATGATGTTCGACTTATTCCGCCTTCCAGGTGTGTCGATTACAGAGTATCCGATGTCGGCACTGATTACTGCGGTTGAGCATTTATTATAAAATTCTCATGATTTCCTATTGATTACACCGAGTGTTTATAAAAATGCAAATTCAATTCAAGCCTACTTTCGATAATTCCCTGTATTTTAAATACAATTGTAATGACTACATATTAAAATGAAACGAGGTATTGAATTTTTTAATCAACTTTGCCTTTATTGGAACGCTACCTGATAGTTGAGAAAGATTCTCAATTTACGAGCTCCATTCACTTCATTTAATCCTGTTTGAACTTTTCAGTCTTCTCTAGACTTTAAATGTAAAAAAGTTTCTCCCGCCGATGTTTACATCTTTCTCAAGTTTGAGTTAATACTAATAAGGATCCAATTAAGACAAATACATGTAAAATGTATTTGAATATCAACGCCGATACTGTAGTGTAGGATGTTTATGAGACGATTCCAAATTAAGAGTTTAATAAAAATTAATATTAAGAATCCCACGCCTCGATGAATATTTATGGGAATATCTCAGTTAAGATTTAATTTTAGGGAAGGTATACAGTCATACAAAAAGAAAACTTAATTATATCTTACAGAAGAGGAGTCTCTGCATAAAATAACAAAAGTAGGAGGATACCTTTTACTTAATTAATTAAGGTCCGAAAATGACCTGGATATTATTTTTCTCGAATACAAAACTCGCTAATTATATTTTCAGCAAATGTAACGTGAATGTAATGATTTCATAAACATGGCGTCTTTCAAATGAAATACAGGGTGAGTCATTAATAATAGTTCAATAATAATTCAATAGTTTCTTATTAAAAAATTCAAAAATGTAAAATACATACAGTACAGTATAACTAGTGCCCCCTAGTCGTGACCTCAACACTGTTTGCATATTCGTAATTGTATCTCAATCGCTTTATTTTGACGTTAACAATCTGCCCTTAAGCTATGTACCATTATTAATGACTTACCCTGTATATTTCAGTTCACATTATTATAAGCTTTTTAAATTTATTACTTTTTTGTGCATTTTTATTTTTTCTTCTGTAAATATTGCATTTTCGATTTGTTAATCGTAATTTATTTTTGCTTCTTCGTTGAATATCTATTCGTGTCGAAGAATAGATAGCAGATAGAGAATTAGCTATTAGAATTGTGGAGAATTAAATAGAACCAACATTTTTCAGATGAGTTTCGAAGTAAAGTGGCCTGCGAAAATGAACGCATTCAATTGAAGTGCAATCCCAACTCAAGAGTGGCCGTCTATAGCGCCAGCTATGGCAGGACGGAGTACGAGAGCATCCAGTGCCCTCAACCTCAGGGTGTGCCAGAAGAAAGTGAGTTGATTATTCTTTTTTATTATTCAGATTTCTCCCTGTATGAGTAAAACGGTTTGACGCTCCAATGGTTCAATCTAGAATCTTTTATAGCATTCGTATTGAGTTTTACTACACACTAAAATTGACATAAGCACTGCATGAAAAATAATTTATATAACTTATAATACAGTGTGTCTCAAAATGTTGAAACAAAATTCAGTTCTTGAAATAAATTGTCCAAAGTGAAAAATGTTAATATTTAATAATATTGTGTAGCGAGTCTTTTTGAATTTTTCTCGATTAAACTTCTAAATTGACTTATACCCGTTCAAGATAAAAGCTTTTTTGGAATGAACTTTGTCATTTTTATTATTTATCATATAATAGGTGTTATTATCTTTTTTGTATATTTTTTATGGGCGCCTTTTGAACTGGTGCGGTTATGAACTGCTGCTAGCGATCAGTGACTCTACAATACAAGTTTTTTGGGTATAGTTGACACTAATAAAAATCGCTGAAGCAGAAAAACTGAAAATATTGCAGAAGGACAATATATGAGGAATAACTTTTCTCAAAATAGTAAAAAATAAAAAGGTTTTTCTCTCCGGCGGTAATCTGTAAACATACCGTTTAAAATTAATTAATAATAAATCATTCTATAGCATGCAAATTGATAATTATTTATGAAATTTGTTTATATACTTCCATACAGCAAATAATGTAAAATTATTATAATATATTTAATGTTAATTAAACAAAAAACATATTTTGTCACTCGAATTAATTGTAACGAAATTAAATAATTAAATAGATGGTTTAGTTCAAAATGTCACACACATCCAGATATTTCATACCAGTTAAGTATGCGATAAATATGAAGCATTGAAACACACGCAGTCCAAATAACAAACGCGAAGGAAACTAAGTTAACTACTTCCGTTTTGGCTTGGAACCAGAGGGGTTTATTTCGAACATAATTCAAAAACAATAAAATCCTTTTAGGGAAGTAAAATATTGGCACTCTGCTAACTTGACACAGTTAACAGGATTAATTTCGAGATTTGTTTAAGGGATGCAAAAACAGCACTGTACGATCTTTCAGAACTTAAGAACAGAGAAATTTTGAAATTTAGGGGATTTGCTGGAAACTTCACAAATTAAAGTCAAATATGAACAAAAAATCGTAAAACGTACCTGTTTTCAGTCTGAGCTTCTAACTTACAAAGTAAATTAATTTGTAATACTTTAAAAGACTTTGCAACGTATAACAAGATACAACTTGCAAAAACAAGAGAACGACTTCTTATTCTACAATTTACTTAAACTTTTAACGAAAAAATTTAACAGATTTTTCAATAAATGTGTATTGTTTATCTGGAGATTATATACTCCTACACATCTACGCTATCTTTTTATTCCTAATATTGTTTGTTATGTCTTTATTTTAATCTAGACATTTCAAGTTTGCTACGCTTGCTCCATAGTCTACATTAATTCTAATTCCAATTGTGCTAACAGATTTCTACGGTTAGAACTAAAGCGCAAACACTAATTTTCATAATTTGGTTATCTTATATACCCCTGTTAACCTACTAAATACTAAAGATACCAAATACGGAGCTCTACCTAACTCAGCCTTATTTGCCTTACTGGGTTTATTTAATTATTATTAATTCTCCATTAGATTGTAACTCAACACAGACAAAATAAACTTCGTACCCGAACATTTTGGTAAATACCAGTATTATTCGAAATCGACATATTGTGTGGGCAATGCTTCGCTGTTAAAAAATGTAGTTTGTATATTTTCTAAAAAATACCGTCAGTATACAGTGTATCCCCAAATGGTGCACTATTAAGAAATAGAATCATTTATTTAATAAACTTTTGCATTAATATTATGAATATTCGTATTTTTTCAGTGTGGAACAAAATTCATATACCGACTAAATGAACACACATACAGTATGCGCCAAAAGTATGGAATAAATTCAATAAAAACGAAACAATTATTTTTTGGGAAAAATCCTCGAACAGGTCGATTTTTAATTTAAAAAATACATATTTTAGCGTAAAATGCGATTTTCAAATGTCATTTGTTTTCGAGTAATGACGTCATCGGTTTTTTTTAAATGGCAACACCATATTTTTTCCTTGATTCTGAAAGATCGTTTAATTTTCTATCAGACAGTACTAAAATTTTGCCCCCTTACATAGGAAAGTTTTCGAGTAAATGACGATTGAATGTTAGAAAACGTAAATCAATTAAAATAAAGCAAAAACGTTATCAAGTTTAGTTTTTCGAATTCCATAGTTCTTTTATGGATCACGTAGGTGAAAATCTTTGCAAAGTGTCATTGTCACACCGACTTTCTAATAAGTATTGTAAGCGACATAGAAATTATTATTCAATTTAAAGCATTATGGCACATTTAACTGTTACTCAAAGAATTGAAATTTTAATTCTTATCGGATGCGGGAATATGATTAGAACTCAGCAGGAAGTTTGCGATTTATTTAATGAAAAATATCCAGATCGCTCTATCAGCCAATCAACAGTCAGTAAGGTAGAGTCTAAATTTAGAGAAACTAGCAATGTTGTAAATATTCCAATACCTGGACGTCCAAGCATTAATGAAAATCAGAAACAGAACATTTTGATAAGTATGGTGGATAATCCTCATAATTCTTCACGATTGGTTGCATTAAACAATGACACTAGTCAGAGCACAGTGCTACGTATCTTGAGGAAGGAAAAATATCATCCCTACAAAATTCAACTTGTGCAGGAACTCAATGAAGATGATCCCGATCGCCGCTTACACTTTTGCGAAATTCTAATGGATTTATGTCGAGGAAATATAAATTTACACCGGCAAATACTTTTTTCAGATGAGTCCACATTTTGTCTGAATGGTACAGTAAACCGTCAAACTTGCAGATATTGGAGTCGGGAAAATCCTCATTGGATGGCAGAGGCACATACCCAACACCCTCAGAAATTAAATGTGTGGGCTGGAATAGTTGACGACAGAATAGTAGGGCCTTTCTTCTTTGAAGGAACTCTTACAGGACAAAGATATTTAGAGTTTCTAGAAAATGACCTTGTTCCAGCCCTTGCAGTAATTTTTCCTAACGATAATAACCCTGACATTCCTGACGATACCATATGGTTTCAGCAAGACGGTGCACCTCCGCACTATGCGCGCCCTGTACGAGATTTTTTGGACAACTATTTTCCTGTGAGGTGGATCGGCAGAAGCGGACCGATAGAATGGCCTGCAAGATCGCCAGATCTTACACCTCTTGACTATTTTTTATGGGGATACTTGAAGTCAAAAGTGTACATTAATAAACCACGTAATTTAGAAGAACTTCAAAATCGCATTCGGGACGAAATACGCAGAGTTACCCCAGAAATCATTCATAATGTGCAAGAAGAATTTCTTCACAGACTTGCGCATTGTCAAGAAGTTGGTGGATGGCAATTCGAACATTTAATTTAAGTATAAAATTTAATCAATTGTATTTTATTTTACATATCTCAGAATTGTTACTTTTTTATGGATAAAATTTACGTTTTCTAACATTCAATCGGCATTTACTCGAAAAATTTTCTATGTAAGAGGGCAAAATTTTAGTACTGTCTGATAGAAAATTAAACGATCTTTCAGAATCAAGGAAAAAATATGGTGTGCCATTTAAAAAAAACCGATGACGTCATTACTCGAAAACAAATGACATTTGAAAATCGCATTTTACGCTAAAATATGTATTTTTTAAATTAAAAATCGACCTGTTCGAGGATTTTTCCCAAAAAATAATTGTTTCGTTTTTATTGAATTTATTCCATACTTTTGGCGCATATTCTATAAAAATAAAAGCGACAGTTATAAAATAAGCGTTTAAATCACAAACGTCAAAATAAATGTGACAATTAGTAATCACTAATGTGAGTTTGGTTTAGAATGCATGACCTACTCAAAATAAAATAACAAATAATAACAGCTTTCGCAAAAATAGCAATAAAAATATTTTCATTGCAATCTCAGTAATCGTTGATATTCGACCATATATTTATTAGGCTCTTTTGTTCACTTTTGCCCCCTAAATATACCCTTCGAATATTGAGGTTCCCCCCAATCACTGTGTATAAAAAGAGTCTGTCTGAAACAACTGTTAAATAGTAAATGTTTAATCACAATCTCATTCCGGTTTTTGGTTTAATGCTTGAGAATAATCTGTAACTGTCCTAGACTAGCATCATTCTCTAAGCCGAAAATTTATTTTACATAAAAGAACGTTACGAGAAAAAGGTAAAATTGTTCGTGAGATATTCTGACAGCCAAAGACCTTTCTTCGCTACTGCTGGCGGGAGGTGCGGAACGATAAATTATTATCCAAAGTTCATATCGTTAAGGCAAATCCCAGGTGACTGAAATTTTTCAGTACTTAGTTGAAATATATTAGGAGCAACGACAGGATTATTCTGGATACTTGAACTGAGTCCTCGAGTCCTCATTATTTTTGTAATTCCGAAGAGTAGCGGCATTTGCACAAACAAAAAACACCAAAAAATTTCAATACCTAAAACCTAAAGCATACCGTTAAAATTATTCCACAATTTAAAATCCGGAAGTATTCTATATTTAACATCTAATCTTATTGTTTTTTTAAAACATCTTAGTGCTTTAATAAATAAATTTTACAATTTTCCAGCATGCCTAGTTAGTTACGCAACTGAAACTGTGATGCAACTTTGTCACGGAAAAAGGACTTGCGACTTGACAGCCGACATCAGTACATTCGGAAGTCCATGCAAACCTCAGTCCAGAATGTATTTAAAAGTAGTGTACACCTGTGGTAAGCTCCTCAACAACAATCCATTAATTTTACCTGATGTGTGTTGTTTGCAGTGCCAAGAAAAGTACTGAAAGAACAATACGAAGGTGCTTTGGAACCGGACGAAACTGAAGACGAATTTGCGAACGACGAAGACGACGATTTCGACATATACGATGCCGGGAACGAATTCATACGAGAGTCTGCTGCCTCTCCACCAGCGCCGAACATCGAAGGCATTGCCAAAGATAATTTTACCAAAGATATAAATGACATTAGCTCAAAAACTCCGCAGCATAAGTCCAATGGATTCGACTTTGGTAAGTCCGCATGCTTCGCGCTTTCGTCTACTTTTCGGCTAGCATGTTCGACTCTTCTCTCACTTTTGCTCTCTAACTAATATCGAATAATCGCACATTTAGAAAAATACGTAATATCCCCACTGCTTTGATCAGTAAGTATAAAAGTCTTCAACAATGTATCTTATAAAGAACGAAATTTAAAAAATATCTGAAGCAAACTGGAATTATTTCTGCTAATTCTCGAATTTGATTCATTTTTTCAACTGTACAATAATATACTGGGTGTTCTATTTAGAAAAATCAATTTTGGTGATTTATAAAATTGGCTTCTAATTTTTGACGACTCTGTATATTTATTAGACATTATGCGATTGTCAAAATTTACTCACTATTCGATACAACACTTATAGTATGGTGCTGGAACACTCACTTTTTTCTTATTACTTAAAATAACTCGAAAACAAGGTTTGGTATACATTATTTATAGAAAATTTAACGTTAATTCCAAAATTGCAATAATACACAGGGTTTTCCATTTCAAAAAATAAAGTTGGACTTATAATCAGAAGTGGCAGAAACATGAAAAAATTTTTAAAGACTAGAAACAGAAAAAGGTTTTTTAATTTTTTTATCCCTCAATTTCACGCAAATATACAAAATGAATAGTAGAATGTATTCCCTATGAATAACCTTTGCAACGATGTGCCACATATGGTATGATGCCATTTTTTATTTTAAAAGATGTCCCCCTTTGTTATCTTTGTTGACATGTCTTGTCAATTTTTTACCAGAAGGTAGTGAGGGTGGCTAATTTTCGTTGAAAACCCCTGTATATCCAAGCCTAAGTCCGTGATATTTCAAAGAATTAATAATTAATTTTCCTTTCGATACTAATTGTTCTCTCAGTGTATAACACAATAAAATAAACTTTTTTATGTACTGATAAAAATTCCACTAGTTAGATATAAGTATGTGATCATTAAGTGCACATGAGTCGGATGGCAGCAATAATCGTTTGGGTCTTTATTATAGTAGTGCATGTGGACTAGTAGTGGCAATATTGCTTACTGGCTTCGCTATAACGCTTACTAGATAGAGCTTAGGGATAGCGGCTAGCAGGGTGTTGTGGGACAAAACGCCAAGTGCAACGGATGGTTGAGGGTAGTAGAGGCATCTGTGCCCTATAGGCACCAGTTCAAAAAAATCGGCAGTACACTGTAACAGCCATACAATATGATGGTGGGGGTTAGTCAAATATGACCTTGAACTGAGAAATTGTGGATGCTAGAAAATGTACTCGAAAAAGAATAGTCGACCGATCATTTTTGGTATATTTTTACTCTTTAGTGCGATAATACTGTAAAGTAAAAACATACCGAAGCATTTAATGACGTAACAATCACTTTGCGGCGGTAGACAAAGCATCTTCTCTCTAGCTAGGCAACATTAGAACTCTCGAGCCACTTGACGTCGTGGAAGACCGCAAAGTACATCAAATTCCTGTTTCAAACAATGAGTGAATTAATTTGGTGTAGTTGCTGGTGGCAAATAAAAATTATGTTTACTTCTTAATCAGCTTTGGTAAAAGCCGAAAAAAGAAAATCTTCAATGTTCGGTTTCATTTAATTCCAAATTTATTAATTTAGCGGTAGGTAATTTACAAGCAATTCAATGCCGAATAACGAGATTGCATACAAATTTTACATACAAATGCGTGGCAAAAAAATAAGGTACTCTATAGCAAATGAATTGACATATGTTTTTAAAATATGTAACGATTTACTAACGCCATCTAGATGAATAAAATAATGCTGCGATATGATTTATCATAACGCCTTAATGTCAATAAAATTATAGTACAAATCATTATTTGTTGTTGTTATTTGAAAGTCAAAGGAATGTCATCAAACTATTCAAACATTATCTGCTATCAAGAACAACAATATTAGTTCAATTAAAATGAAAGTAAATTTATTACAAGGTACAACCTATTGCATTAACAATGGCACTCTTGGCGATTTATTTTGAACTGCTGACGTATTCGTAATGAAATCTACTCTCAACACAGTTTCAACTCAAACCGTCTGATATTTCATAAACTGTTTAAAGGGAGTGCCATTATTATCGCAATAGATTGTACGGTTGCAATATTTGGTTCTATGTTTTTATCGACATGTACCTATATAAAGTCTACAGCTATTTTCTACATTATTGCTTTTATAAGTAAGTAGCAAGAGATTTTTTACCGTTATATGAATAATTTAGTGCTATGTAAAAAAATGTCGAATATGTTCGTATTCCAATTACCACCAATTTGGCGTATATGGTCGTTAAATGTAGATTTCTTTGCTGAATAAACATTATCTTGTTTAATTTGAGCAGGAGTATAAATAGACTCTAATTTAGAGTATGCCATTCCACATTTCTCAATATCAAGGTTAGATTTAAATACAGTTTCAGAAGTTCGCCATTGTATGAGGTTTATTGAAACGAATACATATTACTAAAACAGTAGTACCATTTATGTTTTTAACCTTATTTATTTGTGTAGTGTTCCAAAAGATTTAGAAAATGCATAACGGTTAGTTGCAACTGTGATTTGTAAAAATTCACTATACTTTCGAATTTTTTTTATTTTTGTTCTAATATGTACGCTGATTCTAGAAGAACTGTCACGGGGTTATTTAAGGAGTTAAAATATACTGCTGTTTTAATAATATGAATCTAAGGAATTATGTGAAGGATAAATAAAACTTCTGAGACTCGGCAACACCCTCCATTGAGTGATATTTGGTTGCAGCCCCCTTTCAGACTCACACAACTCCTCGTTCTCGTTCTAACCCGTTCCGTTCCCGATCTCCAACCATGCAGAAAACTACCAAAGATATGTTGGCCGATGTTATCCCAGATCCAAATTGCACCATCACGGTGTACGCCGGGTCAAATCCAAGCCAGAAAACTGGGGTGATCGGCTTCATTTCCGAGTGGATTAACGCGTACGCATTCGTCTCACGTAAGTATCTGTCCGATGGGGTGGACTGAAAAAAGGATTTTGAATTCCGATACTGGGGTCGGCTCAGGCCTAATGTTGTTGTTCGACTGCTCATTGCCACCGTAAGGTTATGTCTCTATAAAACTGACCACACGTCTGAAATAAATTCATGAAATCACCCAAAACACCTTGACACGTAACTCACACGCGTCCTGTATGATACAATTCAATTTTAAATTGTTTCAAACATCCTACTCTTTAAGTAGCAAGTTTTCTTTTTGGTATTTTTTTATCGATGTTTAAACTGATTTTTACGTGTAGTCAATACTAATACTTTCACTTACCTTTCGAAATTAAATTGTTTTAAACATCCTACCCTTTATCATTCTTTAAACTGGTTCTTACATGTAACCAATATTAATATTTTCACCTACCTTTCGAAATTAAATTGTTTTAAACACCCTACCTTTTCAGTAACATATTGTTATCTTAGTATTTTTTATCAATGTTAAGTTGATTTCTAGATGTAACAAATATTAATATTTTCACCTATTTTTCGAAATTAACTTGTTTTAAACATCCTATTCTTTAAGTAGCATGATTTCTTTTTGGTACTTCTTATCAATGTTAGTATTTTTTTTATCAATGTTAAGTTGGTTTCTATATGTAACCAATATTAATATTTTCACCTACCTTTCGAAATTAAATTGTTGTAAACATCCTATCCTTTAAGTAGCATGCTTTCATTTTGGTAGTTTTTATCAATATTTAAACTGGTTGTTACATGTAACCAATATTTTCGCATACATTTCGAAAATTGAACCACCTCAAAAAGTGTTATGTGATGCTGTTACGATCGTTTGCGAATAAAACAGGTTAGTTATAATAATTTCACGCTGCCAATGTGCCACCAGAGGCCCGAAGTAGATATCGGAAATTCATTTTTTCGCTCCACTTTAAGCTATGCATTGTGCGTTTTACTGGCTACTGCTTCTTGTGTGATCGTGCATTTTCTTTGCATGGCCTCAATCTTAGTACAGTCACCCTAGACAAAAAATTTGCTGCACAGCTAGTTCAGGAAATTTAGTGTAAATTACACCAAGTTAGGAAACATGGCCTCTAGGATATGTGTTAAGTATATACGTATATGTGCTCGAATGGGAACAACCCACAACGCATAGTTTTAATTTTAATATGGGATTTAATGCCTGCTTTTCATCACCTAAAATAACTGAGTCTTTGTATGGATGCTAGACAAAGAATCAGTGAGAAAAAATACTATAAACTCTTTCACATTATAAAACGTATTATCCAGTTAAAACTGGATCTTGTCGTCTTCGTTTACACAGAATTCTCACATTTATTGATTATCAATTTACTAAGCGCAATAACTGAAGCGAAAACCGTTAATCTGTAATTAAAAAATTAGAATGATTTAGTCCACCAGGGGTATTAGTATCTCAGTATAATTATATTTTACCAATCTTCCCAATTTTTCGTATAGAGAAAACTGTATTTTAGATAAAGTTCATAATATATGACAAATGTTTGTAAAATGTGACAATTGCACATATTAATATATTTATACAATCATTATTTTTACCTTACTAATAAATTGAGTTATTTAAAATATAACATTATTTTTTAAATCTATCGTTGAATACAAATAAATTATTTGTATCTGTAAATTTCAACATACACATAACTAAATTTGAGTAATGAATTGGAATATTTACAATGCTGTTGAATACATATATCTATTTTTATTTGTTCGTATTTCATTAGTATTTAATCTTTTGTTGAAAGAGTACCATTTTTTAAATTATCCAACGCATATTTTCCTGAACTATCGCTGAATCTTACATATATACAATCAGATATTTTTTTTCATCCACACATTTTCTATACGTGTATGTTTATATGCGCATGCTTTCTCAACAAACCATAAAAATTAAGCCAATTGAGTTCATAAGCTGAAACCAGGTATTGTTAAACAAGACAGGGTAGTCCTTCTAAAAGACTAAAAGTGAAAATTATGAAATTTCTCAGCAGCAATATCTTTACAAATGCAAAGATAATGTCAAATAACTTTGTGTTATTTACAACCTGACAGCTAGGGAGTATAAATTTACGCTTTAAAAACTTTTAAAAAGTACATTTAACATGAATCAACCCTCGCTTGCATTTAATATGTATTTATGATGATGAAAATATTATTTACCGAAAAAAATTAAAATCTCTCAAATAGACGTAAATTTATGTTTCAACTAAATCGCATTTATTTTGTGAACTAATATGCGAGTTTCGTTTATTACTGTTGCATATAAATTATATTTAATTATTTAAAAGTTGTTATGTCATCAACAGGGTAAAATATATAACAATAATAGAAATGTTTAGAGCAAATTATTATTTAAAAAAATATACATAAAATATATCATTTTTTAATCTTTCTCACAAATTGTAGGTTGTGCTTTTACAGATACTGAAAGAAGTGTTTGGTACAGTCCATCTAATCTAGTTATTGCAAGTTGAATGAATTTAAAATGACGTATATGTACGAGGTGTGGCAATTAAGTTCCAGGAATTTGTCAATGAAAAAACAAGCAAATTATATTTCGCCAAAATTTTATTATCGGCCTTCACAATAGTCTCCCTCTAACTCTACACAACAATTCCAAAGTTGCTCCCACGATTGGAAGCACTCTTGGTAATCCTCCGCAGTTAACCCGTTCAGCACCACGGTTACAGCTTCTTTGACCTCCTATACGCTGCCATGAGTTCCCTTGAGGTGCGATTTTATCTTGGAGAATAAAAAAAAATCGCAGGGGGCAATATCGGGGCTATGGGGTGTAGGGGTGGGGTCACACACGGAAAACGCGAGCCCGTTCCAGGACACCAACATAGACCTGTCCATGCACTGTCTGGCCGGCAGGAACATATTCACGGTGAATGATGCTGTGGATATCGAAAAAAACGATCAACATTGCCTTCAGTCGTGACTTGGACATCCTCGCTTTTGTTGGCCGCTCTCCACCCTTTTCCACCCACTGCTGACTTTGTTTACGGATCTCGGGGTCATACTCAAATATCCAGGTCTCATCTCCAGTGACTACCCGACTCATCCAATCTCTACCGTCGCTCCGAATGCGGGACAACAAATCCTCGCAGATCGATTTTCGCATGTCTTTCTGTTCACGGGTGAGCACTTTTGGCACTATCTTTGCGCAAATCTTTCGCATATTCAAATTTTCGTGTAACATCTTGCGAACACTTTCTTTGTTGACGTTTAACTCGTCAAACAACGCACGAATGCTTAGGCGCCGGTCAGACGTGACCAGTGCACGCAAACGGTCAACATCCGCGTCAGTACGAGAGGTGACGGGAGCTCCTTCACGTGGATCGTCTTCTACCGATTCACGCCCCTCTTTGAACCGTTTTGCCCATTTAAACACGTGTGTTTTTGACATGCACTCGTTTCCATACACCACCTGCAACTTTCGAAGGATTTCCGAAGGTTTTTCGCCAGATTTCACTAAAAATTGAATCACAACACGTTGCTTGTAATTTGAGTCACTCATTTCCATGACGCCACTAAAAAAGTTACTTCCCAAAAGTACACATAAAACACAAACCAAACGTGCTTGGACTGAAACTAAAAGGAAGGTCCCCCTTCTCTAGAAAAACGTTGACGAACGATGCAGTGTTGCTAGTTATAACTAAATTCCCGTAACTTAATTGCCACACCTCGTATAATCTTGTGAATCTTGTGTATAGGCGTACGTGTTGTTTTTTGAAAGGTTACAACCAAAGTAAAATATACCTGCAAATATCGAAACCATTTTCACTATTGAAAGAAAAGTGGCAACCACTATAGGATACTTTCGAAGAAACATTGTTTATCTTTACAATTTTTAACTTTCAATGCTTTTTAGGTGGACTGTAGATATAATGAAGATGCATGATGAGATCTCCTATTAATCCATTTTAATTTCCAGAAAACCAAGAACGCTTCTTCCTGTACCTAATAGTAAGCGTTGCAGCGGGCCTTCTTCTTCTTCTCAGCTTCCTAGTGGGCCGTCTGCTGCTGCAGCGTCATCGTGCAAGAAGAGAGGCGAAGTTCCACGCGACGAACATCTCCGAAAACACTCTTCCGAACGGCTTCACAGACGACATCAGCGAAGTCGACGCCGACATAGACCTAACGACGCCGTTGCCGGGACACGTTCCGTCGGTTACAATCCACTCGCCTCCAATGGGAAGCATCGCCGAGGTGGTACGGTACCCCCACGTGCACTCTCACACGTTACGCCGTCCTCCTCAAGCTCTGGACAGCGACATGCCCAGGAGTTTGAGCAGCGCTTCCAGCACTCACTACTACTATGGATGACCGGAATGCCCGGGTCGCGGGGCGACTATTCCACAGTCGCCGACATCTTCCGCGTGCCCGGGCCAGCGTACTTATTGCTTCTAGTGCTGCGGAGTGCCGAAACATTCAGTGCACGTTACTTTCAGTGAACCAGACCAAAGATACACTCACCTCTAGACTTTCGTCAAAGACTACAATACTGTTATCGTTTATTTTATCTTGTGGCAAAGAAGATGAAACACCTGGGAATTGACATCCATGGGTATCTGCAGAGGAATGAGAGGCTTACTCTTCCAGCCATCGTCTAAACGTATTTTAAAAAGTCGAACATCTGAGAAAATCAATTTTTTATCAATTCTGATGGTATGCCAATCAATTATCAACACATCATTAAAATCCATGAGAAACCACTATTCGATGGAATTAACTTTCCTCTAAGCACTTACGTAGGACGATGTCCTAGCTTTTTCTCTCAATGCACAGACGACATCAACATCTTTTTACATTTTGATTATTTCCCCCCCTGGTAAATTTCTGCGGATGTCCATGGCTGTATCCATGAAGGAAATCGATTCATTGATTTCAGTTTTGCTCAGTTTAGCGTTAGTTCTCTAGTTTTTCGAAAGTGTAGCAAAATTTCAATGCCGTATAATTGCCCTTTCATAGTTCCTATTACACCTATCAAGGATATTCTATTTATGTGTATACCACCCTTGAATTAATGGCATACAAGATATTTTTCTACACTAACAATGTGAATCCAAAAAATCAGGTAACAAGTCAAATCACCGGTAAGCCAGTGATCACTTTTAGATTGATAGAGAATTAAGAGTGCACTGACTTCTTAAAATATATTTTTGGACAATGTCCTAGCTTTTCCTCCCAATAACAGACTGCATCAACATTGTATTAGATTTTCATTATCCTACCCCCCCTGGTAAATTTCTGTGGATGCCCATGGCTGTATCCATAAAGGAAATCGATTCACTGCTTTCAGTTTTGCTCAATTTAGCGTATAGTTCTTAGCAATAGTGAAGGAAATATTTTTAGTTCCATTCTGGGTCTCTAGCTTTCCGAAAGTGTAGCAAAATTTCAACGCGGTATAATTGCACCTTCATAGTTCCTATTACAACCTGTCAAGGATATGCTATCTCTGTGTATACCACACTTGAATTAATGGCACACATGATATTTTTCTACACTAACAAAATTAATCCGAAAAATCAAATAACAGGGTTGCAGATTTGCTTTGAAAACGCTGAAATAAAATTTGGTTCTCTTCCAATTCCATACGGTGATGTTTAAGTCATGAAAGTTATTACTGGGTGTTACAATTTCAGTGTCACATAGTATGTATAGAAAGATTTAGACTGACTATCGTGCTGACACGAATTTATTATTGACTATGTCAAAGTTAAAATTAGTTTTCAAAGTGTGGCAAGATACAGAATAAAGTAAGATAAATTGAACGGTAAAATGCCGAATTGGAAAGCTTTTATAACTAATACGAACGTAATTTTTACTACAAATGTTGAATCTTTTTAAACTGTAATTTCCTCATAATTTTCCCCGTAATTCCTCTAATTAAAGTGAAGACAAGTTCCATGTCGTCGACTACAAAATTTATTAAAAATTTTTGTTAAGAAAATGCCATGACGAGATGGTTAATGTTATTTGTCCATTAGACGTATAAGTAGCTGCACTTCAGTGTTATCAATGAATCTGTCTGCTCATTCAATTTGAAACTTTAATTTTGACTTTTACATATAAAAACCTGTACATATTGTATGATTGTTTGATGTTATGAAAACTATAAAAAGTTAACTGAGTTTTTAACATATGTGAAAAGCAGAATATAAAGGACTAAATATTTATTTATAAGACATGTAAAATATTGTACAGTAAATTTGCTCCTAATTTTAAATTGAGATAAATAAAAAAGCACTTTATAAATCAGAAAATGTAAAGATGTATTATATAAAAAAATATAAGATATAGATGTTTGCAAATCATATTAATATCACATTAACTTCACCCGTTTCTTCGTTTTACTATTTGCTTTCAGCTGACCTAGATGCGATATGATTGAAAAATATCCACGTAATATCGCATGTTTCTTACAAATTTAATGGATGTTAAATTGTATTCCACTAATTTGATGTTTAAAATCATTTTTATGAAGCCAAATACGTTTCTTAAATTACACACGTGATATGAGTAAAAAAAATAAATTTTCCTTAATAATATATTTCACGTACATCTAGCAGCATTATAGTCATTGTCTAACCTTAAAATAAAAGAAATAATTTATCACAATTCGTTTCTAACTAAAAATGGACAAATACGTATAGTTATTATTAAATACATGTAATGTCTTTATGTTATTTATATAAAAATATGTGTTTGTATAATAAAAAAAGAAAGTTAACCAATGAGGTAGTATCATTTTATTTAACACAATCCCAGCTTTATCAATAGTGCCAACAATAGCAAAGAACTCGCTACAGTGACGTTACTAGCAGAAGTACAATATCCATTCTTCAGTGACTGGCCGACATTACATTGACATTGGCTGTTTCTACATTTGTAAGAGCGATTAAGGACCAAAGTACATTCAGACTCGGTCATACAAGGATCGCCATACTCTGCAAAAAAAATCTTACTACCATACCGAAGAAAATTGTAGACTTACTTTTAACCTGATGACACATGTCGTCGACATCAGTGTATCCTTCTTCACAGATGCACCGTAAGGTATCATTGTATTCGTTTGTGACATATTCGACTTCGGATTCCCCACAAACCGCATGTGAGAGGCTTTGACATTGTTCTTGTTCTTCACAAGGTGTTTCCAAGCTGTCAGCAACTAAAATAATATGTTGCTATGAAAAACACAATTTATTGCCTACTACTGAATTGTTTATTAACTGCAACTATTCCGTATTTTAGTCGCTAAAATATAGATTATTTGTCGTTATTATACTATTGCGAAAGAAGCTTATACGAAATTTTAGTAATTGCTACTTATTTTTAAATAATTGAATGAAAAATTATAGTTTACAATGCCTAATATACAGGGATGGCCAGAAGTACAGAATAAAATTCATATCTTTTGAGTGAGTGATTTTTTTTAAAACGCCGAAACACGTTAGCTGATCTTGATTTTTTTCCCATCTTTCGGTTATAAGCATGAGGGGGCTCGTTGAAAAGCTTATAGAAAACCGAATCCAGCCATACCAAATAAACAAGTTTTATGTTTTCAATAGCAAGGTTTTTAGGGTTGTATAAAACACCTACTTAACAGGTGAAATAATAAAATTTAATTATCTTCAATATTGTATAAAGAATTTGAAACTGTACCTATCACTGCTGACGCAAAAAAAAAGATATTTTTTTTATGTTGCGTGCTTTGGTACTTCTTACTTGCCAGGCTTTCTGATTAATTTTTCGCTTTAGTTGTAAATTGGAGTTCAAAACGTTAATATTGTGTCAAAATAAAGTTATTGACTGAATCGCAATGGTATTGTCGGAAAGGCAACGCATCGAAATCTTGATATTGCTTGGATGTGGAGACAAAATAAGAAGTCGGGCTGAAACTGGACGGACACGTGCTTTGAATGAAGAAAAGAAATTACACATTGCATTAGAACTTGAAAATCCTCATACTTCAACTGTTTCATTGGCCCGCAATCACGATGCTTCTCGAACTGCAATTCGAATGTTTTTGAAATAAGAGAAATACCACTCCTATAAGGTATGCCTTGTCCAAGAGCTTTTGGACGTCACGGTGTGACGACAACAATGGTTTTCAATGAGACGTACTTTTTTCGGCTGAAGCTACGTTTTATTTAAATGGAGTGGTAAACAGGCACAACTATCGCTTTTGGTCCTAGGAAAATTCATACTGGACATGCGAATCGCATACGCAACACCCACAGAAAGTTATATGGGCAACTATCATCATCAATAACAGAATCTTGGGACTATTTTTTTTTAAGAAAATTTTACTGCCGCACGCTACCTGGATTTCCTAACATTTGACCTGATACTTGCTCTAGCTGTGATTTATCCTCATGAAATTGATCCAGATATACCAAATGAAAGAATTTGGTTCCAACAACATGACGCTCCCCCACATATTGGTATTGATGTTCGAAGATACTTAGATGAAATGTGGGATTGGTACACTGGGTATAGTTGAATGGCCGCCAAGATCCCCCGACTTAACGCCCCTGGATTATTTTCTTTGGGGACATTTGAAAGAAAGAGTGTACCAGGACAGACCGGATAATATTGAGAATTTGAAGAAATTAATTATTATATAACCGAAATATGGGAAAAATTTAGATCAGTTAAAGTGTTTTGGCATTTTAAAGAAAAATCACTCATTCAAAAGATATGAATGTCATCCCTGTACAAGTAGCAAAGTAGCAAAATTAACCTTTATATTTCAGTCATGTAATACAAGATGTCTTCTATAGGTTTTTTTATTCAATTATAAGGGTCATTCTAAATTTGAAATACGTGACCAAACAATGATGTCAGATAAATCAAGGTAAATTTGGTGGAAAAAAGATATTTTTTGTGGGGAGTACAATACATCAGATTATTTTACTTACTTTTTAAGCATTTTGTGTCTTTCCCTACATAGTCATTGCCACACTTGCAAATTCCTCCTACGCAGTATGAATTGTCTATATGTGAGCAGGAGGACAAGGCTGCACAAGTTGCACCAATATCTAAGAATGAAATTGAATTACATTTTGGGAATTGTTAATTCACTTGTCACTTACTGGGAACACAGATATTATCGTCGTCTCTTGAAAAATTCTCCAAACATTCACATTTTTCATCCACGCAATGTTCGTTACTATCACATTCTGTATCTCTGAGACAAGTAACTGAAAGTAATTAGTCCAGTGTTTGTTATATAGCACTACTATTTTCTTAATAGTTCTGCCGTCTGGCTATTTTAATTAGAAACAATGTTAATACCTGTGTTGTTAGAATCAGGATGACAATAATAAGTATCTTCGTTAAATGTAGCAATGCTACTGCACTGGCAAGTCTTAGTCGTCGAATTGCAAAATGAATAGGGTCCCATGACAGCACACCATTCACTCATAAGGCAAGATTGGGTAGATTCAGTCATAGCTGCAAAATCATAGTGTTTATATCAGCTTCATTTATAAAAAAACAAACACTTACTTTTTATACAATTCCTATTAGATACATCGGTAAACCAATAATCTTTGCAATAGCAAGCCGAGCCTACTACTTGGCCAGGTTTAATAGGACAATCGCTGTCAGATGAGTAAGCATTGTGAGGATCTTCCATTCCTAGTTCAGCTACACATGACTTTTTGCTTAAAAAGAAGCCCTGTTGGCAAATGCAACTGTTTTTGTAACACATAGTGTTGTTGGTAATATTGGTGCAGTTACTGTCACTATCGCAATGATTTAAACCTAAAAATGCAAGGGAAATATACAGCATATCTAGAAAATCAGAGTCTGAACTTCAAAATAGATCTATTTAACAAACTTTGCATCCGAAATTGCTTCGTTTACAAAAAAAGTGGTTATTTGTTTTATGATTCTTAGTGTATAGCCTAACCATTTTTTTTTTAAATCTTTAAAGCCCTCTGGCGGCTAAACCAAGCAATTTCAGATATAACTTCGAAAATCGATCTGTTTCGAATTTGAACAAATAAAGAGCATATTTATTTTTATATATTTTTAGGTATTAATAATATTGTGTCAAACTAACTACTCAATGGACAAAAGCCCCAACCTGCGTTGAATTACACCCACAATATCTACCCATATATTCCTTATTATTAGCTTTTGTAACATTTGTTTACTGTTTTAGGAAGGTATTTTAAGCTAATATAAATTAAATCTCCTACAATTCCTATCAATGAAGAATATGTATGTTCTCTGATACCAAACATCTAGGTATGCTGATGAACAATTCCACAGACAAAGCTCTATTCAATAATTATCTAAAGAAAAAAATCTAATTCACTAACCTGCTAATGAAACACTCTATAAATATCTAACTTCACTTTTTGGCAGTGGGAACACGACAAATTCAACCACAATAGATGAGATCTGACCTATTTCTGCATAAAAGGTGAACATTTTTCAAGTAGGTATTGTCATATTTAATTCATTGACAGGATGTCACTTTTTGTCATTGTCCATATTTAACTGAAAAACCTGAAGAAGCAATCCTAAAAATGCAGAAATAGGTCAGATCTCATCTAGTGTGGTTGAATTTGTCGTGTTCCCACTGCCAAAAAGTGAAGTTAGATATTTATAGAGTGTTTCATTAGCAGGTTAGTAAATTAGATTTTTTTCTTTAGATAAATATTGAATAGAGCTTTGTCTGTGGAATTGTTCATTAGCATACCTAGATGTTTGGTAATAGAGAACATACATATGACTTCATTGATAGGAATTGTAGGAGATTTAATTTATATTAGCTTTAAATACCTTTCTAAAACTAAAAAGAAGCATATTTCTTACCTTTAACACAATTTCCATTGTACAGATAATGAGTATTTCCATTACACCCGCATATTTTATTCGATATATCGCACAAAGAATTGGCCATATTTACACAGTCATCATCAATTTCACAAGATATCACGTCTAAAAATTATATGTTTGATTTTCCATGTTAGTATTATATAAAATAAATACCTTCCCCGTATATCAAGCTTTTTGCATTCGGCTGAACAGTAGTTTTTAGCGGTTGAATTTTTTTGTTAAACTCTTCATAATATTGTTGGCTGGAAGAATTGGTACATTTTCCAACAACGCATTCAAGCGACGGTGATTGACAATCAAGGGTCAAAGCACAGTCTACAAGATTTTTAACGTTCAAATCGTAAAAAACTTTAAAAATACTTAAATGGAAATATACCTCCGCCTTCACTGGATGTTTTTCTGCAATCATACTCCCTATCGTAATAATTATCAGAGGAACAATCGCAAATACCATTGGAGCAAGTTAAGGACAACAGATCATATCCATTATAGCACTCATCATCTGTTTCACATGCCTCTCCTTTATCAACATATTTTTGGCACTTTCCTTTATACCACCTAAAATTTTCAGCACAAACACAACGGTTGTGGATGCATGCTGAATTATTTCCTAACCAGGCACACTGGCCATTTTCATAACAACTTGCACTATATTCGGTAGCAACTAAAAATTAACAATTAATTGCAGCTTCGGACGTAAAGAAGAATTTGGTCTTACATGGAAGGCACTGGGAAGCATTGTAGTATGACAGATCATCGCAAGTGCATTTGTTTTCAATACACACTGAGTTTGTTGTGCTGCAGTCAACGTTTTTTGTACATTTTTCGTCCAGCGCCGTTGTACCTGTACATAAAATATAATTCCTAATAAATTAAGGTATTTATGTGCTTAATTTTACCTAACTGAAATCGTCTTTCAAGAAATAGCACCTGATGTGAAAAAGTAACACACCTGTTGCTTATCTTCAATTTTGTAGTTTATCTTATTCATACAGATGGGAATTTTCTAAATGTTTTTAATCTGAATGAGGTATGAGTATTTGGTTTCACTTAAATTTACAATAGCGTTTACGGATTGAAAATTAAGATAATCTATGTATTAAAGGATAAAATAATGGTGTTCACAGAAGCATATGTAATGTAGTAATGATACACCTGGCCTTATCTCTGCCTACATGATTTATCGATTTAGGATATAATGGTATTTAAACACTTGCTACTTATCCCTAAAGCTCCCCATACACGCCAGAACTAATTTTTGAACCGTATTCACTATTTATATATAGAATAATAGCTGTTTAAATATAATTAATGAATGGAACAATTTCATTTTAAGAAACATCAATTTTTCAACATATAGGTACTACTAAAATAATACTACGTAAAGAAACAAACAAAATTCTGTAGTTTGTGCTGAATAATTCATTTATAATTATATCTTTTAAAAAAATTTGGAATTTGTAAAGCCTACTGGTATCTATAAATTGGAAAATTCCTGGAAAATAAAAAGAAAAATCAAAATACAATTTAATAGAAAAATATTGCCGAAATACCTAAATATGCTCTTAATAACAAAATTAAGAAAAATAACCTTGGTAGACCTAATTTTTTCTAATATTCATTAGGTAAATTCTTTGATTAAATTTTTTTGAAATAGAAAACAACAAAAATACATAATGCTTATTAAAAACCATACTCACTTTTGAAAATCAGTAAGATGAAGAAAAAAACTAAGCAATTCATTTCTGTAATAGAGAGCATTAATAACCAAAGTAATCAACTTGAATCTTGGCTAGACACTATACCTTTTACTTATAATTTATCAATAAGAGATAACAGAATGCCTACAATATGTTTAATTAGTTTACATATCTCACAAATAGCAAAATAATCTTTCCTCATTGTGAAAATTGATTTTAATCAGAAACAGGTGTCCCTAGAATCATCGTACATGCTTTTGCAATAATAATGACACTCTCTCAAAACAGTTTTTTTTTCTGGACGGTCTGAGTAGAAATTTCAATAAATCACTATTGGTGAGTGAAACAAATCAATTAAAAATTTAAAGTAGATTCCATTACGAATACGTCAGCAGTTCAAAAGAAACCGCAAAATGCATTTTAATGAGTGTTATTATTATTGCGATTGTAGATATCAGACGAAGAACTGGAAAAATTTTGAATATTTTTGCTTATAATAAAGTAAATTATTCACATACCTACAAAGGGTATTTATTAGAAGGTGCAGAACTAAGAACAAAGAAAATTGATTAAATAAATATAAATCTATTAATAGGTAGTTTTAATTTATTTTACTTTTTTTGCAAAAATTCTACCTAGATCAAATGAATGTAAAATTTATGCATATTAAAAAGTAAGATTGAAGTTTCCATCTGTATTGTAATGTATAAATTACGTTACCTTTCACGGTAGACGCCTCTCGTAAATTTTGCTATTCAATAACAGATGGCGCCAGGTCATAAACCTGTTCGTTAAAAACCGAATCATATTTGAAATCAATCTGTTTCGTACCTATATGCAATAACAATTAATAAATATTGACGTCTAGCAACCCTGTCTCAAATAATGTTTAATTTAATTTCAAAATCATTTATCAAATTTTGCAGAAATGCAGTGTTTTTAATAAAATTCCCGATATTTATCAAATTTACTAGAATTTCTAGTACGTTTGAACCTGAAGGGATGTTTAAATATAAGCACAAATCAGTCTCTAGAATGTAGTTATTATTTCCTTTATTACCTTTCGAAGAATTCTTATATGAATGAATAGTTTTAGATATCTGATTGTTAACGTAAAAAAAACGTGATTTTAAAATATAGCTGTCAATTTAGTTTACTAAATTTCATTTAAAAATGTTTAGTTTTCTTGCTATTATTTAAAAAAATATCACAATTATAAGGAAAAGCTGGTGCTGTCACGAATCACAACTTTATTTGTTAAATAACTGGTACAAAATTATATTTATCAAATTATAAATTAACTTTATAGTCACAAGCCCTGTTTCCCATGTGTATCATGCATATCCTGATACGTTGTTGGATTTTTATAATTTCGGGATGCGGTGGTTTGGTATACTTGTACAAAATTTCTAAACCACTAATAAACGTCTTCATCGCTTTTTCGAGTTGATTTGAACCGAAAAAGGCTTCTGCCACAGGTAATATATCATCCAGAGCCTGAAAAAATAGATCATTAATTAAAAATTAAAACAATAAAGCACTAAAATATTTACCATTAGACCCTTTAGGTGTGGAAAAATAGTGGTGACATTGTGACAATAGTCACACGTCATAAATGGTTCATCGTCATGGTGTACAGTAAAGACAAACGGACATCTGTCTGTGTGACAGGGTATTCTTAGCTCATACTCGTTCATTTCGTGGAACATAGGCCATAACTCGACGCAGGGGATACATAAACACTCAAACCAGTAGTTGTTCTTCAACGTTTCTTGCCTTTTTTCGACAGGCATTGACATATAAAGAGGACCATAATTTTCATAAATTATGTCTCCTGCTTTCACAGGTTTTATTGTGCGGACGATTATCTTGTTTTTTATGTTGTACCTAAAAATAACAGTAGCAGATCTTTAAACTTTTTAGATGTGTAAAAATAATGATTTCACTAAAATGATGACTTGAACGAAGTATCTTACCTGACAATACTCGGATCACATGAATGATTAAACAAAGCTAATGTGGGATATAATCCTGCTCCTATGGTTGTATTTTCATAATTAGTTTCTAGTCCCCCTGTAATAATGGGTTCAAGAGGATTTCTAAGTTCAGATATTTCATGAGCGTTGAATTGGAGTAGCTGTAAATGTCTTAAAATTAAACTTCCAATAAAACATTCTAAATCCGTCAAAACTTCATCCTTAGTTTCGAAAGGAAAATATTTCCCGATTTTCAACAAGCGTAACAAGTATATGGCCATGCAAGTATAATGCACCAATTCTTCTTTTTTTCTTAAATTTTCATTCCTACATAGAAAAAATACGTTGTCGTAATCATCATACCTGTAAGTCTTTTTCTTGATAATGCTTTTCTTGCAATTATCCTTCAAAAAATCCTTAAGTTTATTCCTTTTGTCATTAAAATATGCCAATGGTCTTTGACTGATTATCCTTAATGCTAAACAGCAGTTTACTGAAGCACCAGAAGTAATAAGAGAGCCTTGCACTGCACATTCTATTTTGTGGAAGGCTTTGTTAGCTAGCCTCTCACAATTTGTACAGCAAAACACAACATTGCCGCAAGAGGGACAAGCAACAGGTTGATCCACACTGGTACAGCAATACTGGCAGTTTGTCAACACGTGTGCAGAATCAACAACAGCACAATGTGGATTCTCTTCCACAATAATTGTACCAGTTTCTATATCATCTACAGCAGTGGCAAACCTTCCTTGATACGAATCTTGATCAAACTTGATATGTGGATGAGCAGCGATGAAGTCTTTTCCCCCTACGAATATGTCAGGGGTTAAAGCTGGCACTAATTCATGTTTTGTAAGGGGAATACTAGTTCTATTTTGTCTAGACTCTTCAATTTGCTTTATTTTGCTCTCTATGGACTTTTCGTCTAATTTACTATGCTTCAAACTTTCTACAGCTTCATTATAAGCTTCAGAAGAAAGTCTTTCATTCTGTAAAGCGTCATAACATTTCGCTTTTCTCAACCAGATTTTGTACTGTAAATGTGACGGGTAATTGCCTATTTCTGTGAGGTAATCTATGTCGTTAAAAACTCTTTTATATTCTTGAAATTCAAAATACGTAGCGCTGCGGTTTGATATTAGTATTGTGAGTAATTCTCTACCGGCAACTGAAAAAATTTGTTACTAATATAGTTGCACCAAAACAGCACGTTTCGAAAATAGAACATTCTCTATATGTAGTTGCACTGTATTGAAAAACATTAAATGTATGTACAGTGTGGAAAATTATGGAACAAATAATATCTTTTTTACAGTAAATATTTAAAAAGAAACATTGAGGTCAACTAGGATATATAACTTGCTGCAATATGAATTGTGTTCCATATTTTGGAACATACTCTATATATACATTTAGAAAAGTAAATTAACAATGCCAATGTAAAAAAAATATGTTATCATTTTTGTTTACTTATTTGCTTATTAAGTCAATAATGGTATGTTTTACTTATCATAAGTCTATATTTTGTTATTAAGCTTATCACCACACAATACATACCTGTATCTTGAGGACATTTTATTATACCATGATTGTAGCTTCTTAATGCGTTACTATATTCTTTCTTGGCAAAATACGAGTTACCCTTAGTTTTTTCCTGCTGTGCTATTTCTATATCTTTGCCGTTATTCGGGGAAGTAGTTATCGGTATCTGAATGGCTTGGTCGTATAGAAGTTTAATTCTAGCTTCTTCGTCTGCCGTTGCTTTAAAATTCCCAATACATTCCTCCGTTAGTTTTCCTATAATTTTCTCGCAGTGCTTTTGAAACAATGTACAATCTTTTCTACCCACATGGGTGTCGTCCATCTTTGAAATGTAAGTATATTAAGAAACATTTACTACCTATCTATCTCTCTATGAAGTAGACTGGCTGATAGTATATTTAGATCAACTCCTTACATTCTATTTTTAAAATAGTCAAAAGTTGCAAATGCAAAAGATCTCTATTGCATGAGAAATTTTAAGGTATTTAAATTAATTTAAACCCCTATGGATCATCCATTTGCTAAATCTCTGTTTTAGAAAAGTTTAGTTATGTCCTTATAATACTTATAATACCCTGTTTTTAGTTATTTTAAACCGCTGAAATACTAACCTGTCAAACGATAATCATAAATATTTATAGTTTCCCAAAAATCATAATGTTCTACTTATTATAATAAATATTTCATTTTCCAATCAAATTTAAATGTCCCGCCAAAAATTTTTTAAAAATATATTTGATTTAAAAATAGTGAATTTGTATATAGGTATCACATGTGAGAAGAAAATAGTATTCACTTCACTAATTTGTTTTAATTTAACGCGTTTTAACGTTTGGATTTTTTCAGTATGTAAATTTTTATACTTTAAGTTGTCGTCCTGTATCTTACTCGCCGTCCACTGTTGACAGAAGTAAAGCAAATATGAAATTTAATTTACTCTGATTGTTTTATGATGTGTACGTGTAAATGAGATTATAACATCTTTGCAGTATATAGAATTTTGCACGTATTTCACTTAGATTTTGTTATAATGTTTTCATTACAACCCAATTATCTTAGTAAATTATGGTTAAAATGTTAATAATGTGTTTTTTAAATAGAAATTACAATGGGCGAGGACGGCAGAATTAGTGGAAATTTAAGACAACGGCAAGTGCACAATGACAAGTTTGTAAAAGACAGAAGAATGGTAGAAGGAGGGCAAGATTTCGTAAGGAATTATATTTAATTTTCAGTCAGACATATTTAAGGTTATGTTATGATTTCAGGATGAAGACGGAGAACTATCATCAGACACTTGCGTCTTATTAAATAGAGGTGAGACGTCTGCCAAGGCTGAGACAATAATCGTATCTGCAGAACCACTATGGGCAACGGCAATCCAAATGTTCATACCGTTCCTGCTTGCAGGATTCGGTATGGTAGCAGCAAGTTTAGTATTAGATAAAGTGCAACACTGGCCAGTTTATCAAAATGTGACTGAAGTTTATATTCTTGTACCTGCGTTACTAGGGTTAAAAGGAAACTTGGAAATGACTTTGGCCTCCAGGCTTTCCACACATGCTAATTTAGGCGATTTAGACAGCCCCAAGCAAAAAGTCAGTTTGATTACAGGAAACCTCGCCTTAATATTGTGTCAAGCAATCGTTGTTGGATTTCTAGCCTCCATTGCGGCTGTTATATTTGGCTGGGTTCCAACGGGAGAAATTAACATTAAACATGCTCTCTTACTGTGTGCTAGTAGTATTGTCACAGCATTCGGAGCAAGTTTTATACTCGGTTTAGTTATGGTAGGAGTTATAATGTTTTCGCGTTACTTCAACATAAATCCTGATAATGTTGCTACGCCTATAGCTGCAAGCTTGGGGGACCTCACAACTCTCGCTTGTTTATCCTGGTTAGCATCAACATTTTACTACACGATGGATAGTCACCCGTACTTAACATCGAGCTTGATAGTTATAGGGTTATTACTTGTGCCAGTATGGGCTTGGATTGCAAGCCAAAACAAACATACACATAAAGTGCTCTTTACAGGATGGAATCCCGTCATCACTGCCATGATTATAAGTAGTGTGGGTGGGTTAATTTTAGACTTCACTGTGTCCACATTTAAAGGTGTAGCAGTTTTCCAACTAGTCATTAATGGTGTCGGAGGCAACTTAGTTGCTGTTCAAGCTAGTCGAATATCAACGGAGCTGCACAGGATTGGTGAGCCTGGACACTTACCGGAACATATGCAGATTTGCATAAGTCCCTGTTCTGCGTTTTGTGACAAGCGGGAGACCAGTCATGCTGGAACTGCACAGATGTTAATGCTTATGGTCATACCAGGCCATTTAATTTTTTCGTACACTATAAGTTACTTACAAGCGGGGCATACATCGTTTACTTTTATTTTTATGGCTGTGTATTTATTAGCAGCCCTTTTACAAGTATTTTTGTTGCTATATATCGCTCAAGTTATGACTTTGAGTATGTGGAAACATGGCGTAGACCCCGATAATTCAGCTATCCCATACTTAACTGCTCTAGGGGATTTACTAGGTACGTTGCTTCTAGGCATAGCATTTCAGTTCCTTTATCTTATTGGAGACAGAGATAGCGATGTCGGGGATTAATATTTTATTTCTTTGTTGCCATAATAGGGGGCCATATACTTAATTTTTAAAGTGATTGATTGAATTGTACAGACAATTTGTTATTTTAAAAAAAACTGAAAAAATTGGTGCTAATTATAGACATATTTGTATATGGATACAGTTTTCTATTGTAAAATTTTGCTTTAATCCAAAGTACAGATAATTATCACATTAGATTTAGTATTGTGTAAAGTTCTACCTGTAAAAACATTTTTAAAGTTTTCAAACGTGATATTCTGTAATTCCTGTAAATTACTATATAAATTTGTTTATAAATAAATATCTTTTCACTTAATATGTTTATTTCTTAGAAAGAACACTTACTAAACAATATTTCAATTTCATTTGCATATGCATACATTTTTTATGTCTGATTTTTTTCAACAATGTTAAACAATCCGTTATCATTGTTATCAGCATATTCACACTTGCTGGTGATCAAACTTCCTGACATTATTTAGATAAAGCAGTAATTGCACATTATATTCAAAGTTTTTAATTAATCATTTTGCTTAAATTTTAAATTGACAGACTCAGAGTGAAAACAGGTAATTCTGATAAAAGTTGCAACATTTAGCTAAAACTATATTTACATGTAAAATTATCTTATGTAAATGTACATGTTACTGTAAATAATATACTCAAACGAATGTGCTGCCTTCTAGCGTTTGTTCTTAGAATTATAAATTTACTTGTAAAGAATCCTAGTTTTAATAATTCGAGCTTTAACCACTGTTTATATAAAGTATAGTTTGTCAAGCGGCCTTAGTTGTGAACCATAGCGGGACAGTAATATGTGCAAAATCCTTAAACGAGCTCTAAGCAAGTCAGTAAACAGAGTCAGTCTGACTTTGTTTTTAAAATAAGTCAGTCTGACTTTGTTTTTAAAATAAATCAGTCTGACTTGTTTACGGGCTTCTCTAGAGCTTCACATATTATAGTTCCGCCATCTAGCCGACATGGTCCACAACTAAGGCCGGTTGACTAACATACTTTATATAAACACTGCTTTAACATAAACTCATATACTGAGTGTTACGTAAATAAGTTAACCTAGGCATGAATAGATAAGATTTTTTTTTGACTACGCATTTTCCATATTTTGCTTTGATATAATATTTATTTCAGTCTTCATTTAATTTCCTGAATTTATAATTTTGATCTCTTAACAGGTAAATAGATATATATTCTTCTATTGGGTCAATTAAATATTTCAGGTATCAATTATTGCAACTAAGTATATCTCAAATATTAATTTTAAAAGAAGTTTGATTTGTGTTGCATGATCTTTTCAACGTGCTGTATAATTTAGAGGAAAGGTGAGATCATGGCATTTTACAAGATTAAGTGTCTTCTACGTAAAGAAACATTAACAAAACGTACTGGGATGATTATGTTAAGTGGCGGAACTAACCTTTTGTGTTTTAAACAAGATGCAAGATCTAAGCAATGAAAATTTCAGTTAATAACCCATTAGCAATTGTAATCACGTTGTGGTAAAATTTACGGAAGGAAATATGCGGGAAGATCACTGAATTTGGACACCAATGAGATACAGCAATCCAAGGCTTTTGCTCATAGCAAATTCAGGGGCCATTTTCACGCATTTAAACGACAGTACGAGGGCGTAATAGTATAATGACCATAATAACTTGAGGCTATTGCCGAACAATTGCGCATAAGGCAGTTTGGAGTAAGACATATCATTGAAAGGTGCAATATACCTCTTTTGACAAAATCCTGATCTTGCTTCTATCTCAATCTCGACAGGCCTTACTCTTAACCAAAAAATACTAAGTTGATTCATCTGGTCAGTGTAGTGTGCAGGTATTAAATGTATAGGCACGAGAAGTATGTTTGAAAATGATTTTATATTCAGTCTTAGAACCAGGATCAAAAAAGTGTGCAGATGACCACAGGGTAAGTGATTTTCAAAACTACGCGCTGTCACCATCTGGTATTCACTTAATCTAAACAAAATTCGTTCTAAAAGCAAGTTTCTAGGAAATATATAGTAGCGATCCATTTTTTAATAATCGACATTGAACAACAGTGTGACAAATCTTTAGGAATAAAATATATAGGCAGGAAATCTGCTATTATTGTCAATGATATGACCTAACAAATAGGCTTCTTAAAAAGATCTAATATAAATTAATGGTCTTAAGCTTTTTTACCGCGAATTTGATCTATCTTTAGTTTATTGTTTTCATAACCTAATACGTAAATAACTAATATTAGAACGATTTTTCCTCAAGAACGCTTCCATTACTCAAACGTTTTTGTGAAACATTGCATTTCATCTAGATTTCAATCATAGTCATGTGCAAACTAATTGCTTTCCCATATTTATTTATTATTTGGTTCACATTCAGATCTAATGCATATGGCAAAATATGCACCAAGATGTAATAGACACAATTTTACTACGATTGATGAGTTCTATAAGTAACTATATTTAAAAAACTGCAATTTCCCACGTATAAGAATTAAATTAGAGGCAAAATTAAACGAGCAAGGTTACTTTTTATGGTGATTTAATATTTGGTTAATCAAAATAATTCTATTTGTAACGCTTTAGTGCCCCAAAAGGTTTCAAATCCCAATCTATAGAAGAGATTTGTTTCAATATCAAATAAAGGTACGCTACGTAAAATTTTCTTGTGTCTAAACGCTATCTGATAAATTAAGGATTATCTCAAGTAAGTGGGAAATATACTTATTCTAAAAGTAGCGCGAAAAAATTTGTTCTAAATTTATCATTGTCCTATACAACATTAATGCAATGTAGTCCTTACTAAGTAATATGCACTTACGATGTAATTTTCTAGTGATATAAGTGACCTATATACATAGGCGTATCAAGAAGTGGTTTGTGTTATTATTCAAGAACTAAGAGAACTAAGAATTTGGCTTTAGCAAAAATTCGCGTGAAATGATACAGTTCCTTAAATATTCAACTTCTTATTCTAAATTTGTAACATTTGTTAAGAGTTTCTTTCACTGAGAAATATTTGTGATTGGTCTCAGTGTCGGAAGCTATCTTAGTATCAGAAATTCTGCACCTGATTGAGTTCAGTTAAATTACTCCCTTATACAATGTAGCGTACCAAAAACATTAGGTTACTATTTCAAATAAAGAAAATGACACAAATCAAGTAGGCTTAATTTTACTGACTTTCCCGTTTTTTAATGAGAACATACATAAATTTAGTACATCTCTGAATCTAGGCCTGTATTCAGTGGGTCAGATATAGATGAAAGGAAATTATGTTTATCACAGTGCAATTTATTACTCTAGTTTGCATTATGCATTGGGGTCATTGGCCAGTGCAGGAACAGCAGTGGGTATAGTAAACCTTTTAAAATTCAAAATAAAGAGCGTAAAATCCGGGAAAGCTGGCCAAGATCTATAATTTGATTTTATAATTCCAGTAATTCATAAAAACCACTCTCATTTTCGGTTTTTCAAAATGATACGCCACTGAAAACACTTTTAATGCTTTGTTTTAAATAAATTTTGTATCCAAAAATCGATAAATATAATTTTTGAACTACAAATAATTTTTCAACAAATATTATTTCTCTGGCCTCATTTGAATTTAGTGCAAATTAACATTCATTCTACAAAATTATTTAACTTATAAGTACGAGCCCTACAGGCTTAAGAAAAAAATTCTAGACATAGACCAGACTTTGAAATGTTGTGAAATATGATGCTGAATTTCGGAGAACAAATAAAGAGCCTTATACTGAGTGGCTCTATAACATTTACTAAGAATAAGAATTGTTCTTTTAATTTTTTTAATAGTTACTAATGTCTAGTTTTTATCGTCCAAATAGAAAAATTGAAGTTGAATCACCAAATCCAAAGTTAACGCAAAAAATCTAGGTGTTACATCTTTCCAATTTGAAACAAAAAAAATACATTTTAAATTTCATACATTTAGTGTAAATATGATGTAAATGCAATGAATGGCATTCTAAAATTACATCATCCCACACAATTTGTCCTGAAAAGTAAAAGATGACATTTAATTATTTTTGTCACCCGTTATCGTGCAAAATGGCAATCCCCCTTTACGCAGACGTGTTTCCCTTGGTAACAACCTGTGGGATGAGCTAAAAGTCCAGAAAATACCAGCCACAATCAATATAATCAGTCTAACACAGAATGTAGTCGATTCAACACCGAAAAGGCTTTATGGCCTAGCTCCTGTAGAGTTACATCGAAATATAAGAGAACGCACACTTCACCTATCAACGAAGGTACGTCGCATTTGGCTAATTTCACCGCTTTACAACATTCCCGTGCCAGTTTTGAATCGGTGAATTTTTGTATTTCGGCACATCATTTAATAATCAATCATCATTACCCTCGCAGTATTTTTGCTTTACCACGTGTTTGCATCGATTTTCTGTAATGACAGTCCCTACAAAGTCATACATACATTTTTTTTTCTATGGATCTATTTTTACATCAATCTGGAAAATACCTTTACAACATTATTTTGTTTTTAAATTAACAAGCATCGTATATCGGAATAACGCTCATTTGGAAGCAACAAGTGTATTTCATGCTTATACATAATTTGAACTATAGTTGGAGTAAAGCTAGAGAGACATGAAAACGTTGTGTCTCAACTTAGTCTATCTTTTTAAAAATTTGTAATTCGGTAATAAAACATGCTGCTGCTTTACATATTGTATGTTTAGTTCGTACTATGTTTCAAATTTGTATACATTTAGTCACGTTTGTTACAGGTTATATGATGGCCTGCAAATTTGTCACAGTACTATCTAAAAATGTAGAATTCCCTGTGTAGAAATGAAGATATATAGGTATGCCATTAATTTTATTTTAGTGCGCTGGACAGATCTTCAAAATCGTCCTGTATGTTCATATTTGTGGTCGCTAATGGAAAGATACCCACTAAGAGGCTAACATACAAGTATATTTATTACAAGACAAGTTGTAGATTTCCCGTAGTTTAACCAATCTGGGCCCTAACATATATCTTCATCAAACAATTTTAATTTACATAATAATACACTGTAACGAAATAAACGGTTGATATTATGAAGTAAAATAATATCAATAACTGTCTGGGTTAAAAAGGACTCTAGTCCAATTTTATTGGTATTTGGGTTTGAATTTTATGTAAAAACTATTTCGTATATCGAAAAGGTTAAAGTTAAATGCTGTTGATAATAAATCTGTAATGTTTTCTAAAAATACAGTACGTATATATAAAAATATAATTATTACTCTATTTCATGCTTAATGCTTAATAAAACTAAGAAATTCAATCTCGGCGTATCCAATGTCTCTCAGTGTCATGTTTATTTGCTATTCCATGAAAAAATAGTTAGTTTTTAATCTAACTAAGTACAATTAAGTTTAATAGAGTAGAGAGAACGATGTGGAAAGTAGTGGATATTTTTTATTGGTTTGTTTACTCATGCTGAATTCTAAGGTACGCTTTTAAAGTGTCTTTAAAGATACATCAAAAAACTTTTATTCTTTGATGAAGAAAATGTAGTAGTTTAAATCTATTCTAAAATTAATTACATGCAGTATATCTCACAAAAAATGTAAATCATTGAAACAATTTGAATCTTAAAGAGAAGATAATCTGTTTCTATTCTTCCTAAATTGATCTGCAGATATTAAAACGTGACAGTAGGTGTCTCGGTATATTTTATCTTTTAGTTTTATCTTGAAAGACATATAGATAGGAAAAAAATCAGATGACTTCGTATTACTACTAGCGCGTGTACTAGTAATTAAAGCTTTATTCGAAACAAAAAAATGTGATGATGATGAGAAGTGATTCAAAATGCACAAAGCGTCATATTCTCCGGTTAGGTGTGTGGTAATGCATCAAATTAAACACTTAATTGTACGTAATGTCTTTAGATATAAAAGCGCTTACCCTATGTAAAACATACAGAATGTTCAAATATTATTATCACAAGTAACTGCCATAAACACTTGTTTGGAGACGGAAGGAAATACAGGGATACTGTTTTGCAGATGAAACAGAAACTTTAGAAAAGTAAAATCAATGTAGGTAGTTAAAAATGTTTCTTTTTCAATTATTCTTCCTCTTTCATCCAGTGACAAAATAAGTTTTTTTGTGTTTATATTGAGAGAGTTGTTACTTAGACAATATTTGCGATGATGAAGCGTAACCATGAATGGTTCTTGTTCCAGAGAAGAAAGCTATGGATCAGAAGCCATGGGCAGTACCAATCATGTTCAGCACATTCCAAAAAGTCCGCCGGAGACCTCCAGTCCTTCAAGTGCCTTCGAGATAAGCCCCGCTATAGACATGGAAATAACTTTAGTTAACTCACAGGACAGCAGTGACAACGATAACGGTCGACTTCCAGACGTCGTAGTCGAGGCAAAAGTGTGTGATGAAGATGAACAAATACAGGAAACATATTTTTCTATCGCGATACAAGTATTTATTCCTTTCTTAATCGCTGGGTTTGGCATGGTCTTCGCCGGACTGGTTTTAGACAAAATACAGGTAAATAATGCTTCAAAATTTTATAGCTCAATAGGCAGTTTCATCGTTCGTCGTAAGTTAACACTCCTTTATGCTCCCATGCTATACCAAAACATACATGGTTGAATTCGCCTTTTTTTTACTATTCTATCAAAAACTGAGTGACTGATGGAAATTTGGGCATCTAGTTGGCGTAGAATTGTTTTTCGATCTTCTTTGGAAAACTTCTGCTGAACAATATAAACCAAACACTAATCCCTTTAAAAATGAAATACAATACTTTCTGAATTAAAGCAATGTTTTTGAGTTCCATATACATACGTGGAGGTTAAGTGGAAGAGCAGGACCTTGTGCCCAGATTTGGGTTGCAAATTACTGAACTTCGCCTCTGAGATAATCCTAATATGGTGTTAAAATTACATAATGTATTTCTTCATCTCAATAAAGACATTATTATTCTTATACCTACGAAACTGACACAATTAGTACATATTATCTTCATTACCTCGTCTTGTTCTTTGAAATTAGACTGGTCAGTTAATGCTCCATTTAAATAAATTATGGGAGAAGGAAGAAGAAAAAATGCCAAGGCCAAATTTATACACTTAGTACGACGTTTAATACCACTAAAAAGATCGCATTAATATTTTCCTGCTTACGCAACGTATATCAAGGTACATTTAAATGATTAAATTTAAAATAAAAATCGGTTTCAAAACTAATAAAAGGAAATAGAAGATTGATTTTTATTAACACTTTCTTTTATTTCAGCACTGGCCAGTATTTGAAGAAATAACAGAATTAGTCATTTTAATACCGGCCCTTTTAGGCTTGAAGGGGAACTTAGAAATGACCCTAGCATCAAGGTTATCCACTCAAGCAAATTTAGGGCACATGGACACGCCCAAGCAAAAAATTAGTATTATAGTGGGCAATTTAACTCTTATCCAGGTTTGTATAAATTGTAAATTGCCGATCTTGTTCGGTCAATTGGATTTAGACATATAGAACTGAGTTTTAATCATATTTTTCAGTGCCAGGCGATTGTTGTCGGTTTCCTAGGGGCAGTTGTGGCAGTTGTTATGGGAGGGATAAAAAGTAACGACGTTGAATTAGACCATGCTTATCTTTTATGTGCCAGTAGCTTAGTTACTGTTTCAATAGCAAGTCTGGTACTTGGATTGATTACTGCTGGTGTTATAGTATTATCTAGACATTGTCATATAAATCCTGACAATGTAGCAACCCCCATAGCGGCTAGTCTAGGAGATATCACATCACTCACGTTATTATCATGGGTTTCCACTATGCTGTATGATTCTATAGGTATGCACTGTTAATTTGCTGAAGCAAGCTCTGAAGCATTTTTTCATTTGCAGGTAGCCAAGATTGGTTAGCACCACTTATAATAGCGGGTTACCTTTTAGCCATACCATTATGGGTGTGGATAGCTAAAAGAAACCTACAAACAAGAGACGTATTGTATCATGGTTGGACTCCAGTAATGGGAGCTATGCTGATAAGCTCCATGGGCGGCCTAATTTTAGATTTCATGGTGTCACGATTTGAAGGTATAGCTGTTTTCCAACCAGTAATCAATGGAGTTGGAGGAAACTTAGTAGCAGTTCAAGCCAGCCGAATATCCACCGCCTTGCATAAGCAAGCTGAACTCGGCATTTTGACGTCTGAAAACAACGCTGATGAAGACACGGTCATATTCATATCACCAGTAACTGGGTTCTGCGGCAAAGGTATGCATGCGCGTACCACCAGAGTATTAATGTCAATGGTAGTGCCAGGACATATTATTTTCATATACACCATTGATTATATGAAGGATGGTGATACGTCTCTCAGTCCATGGTTCGTCGTGGTGTATCTATGCGCAGCATTGATGCAAGTAGCTACTTTACTTTATGTGGCTTACATTATGATCCATTGGATGTGGAAGAGGAAAATAGATCCAGATAATTCAGCTATACCTTATTTGACATCTGTAGGAGATCTTCTTGGGATATCTTTACTAGCGATCGCTTTCCAGTTTTTGTATCTTATTGCAGATCATGATCCCGAAACTGGAGACCAATAAAATAGCTACCTGTCCTCTGATTTTTTGTTGAATAGACCTGATTTTTCATACCTCCTCTGTGTTGTGATAAATAAATTGACAATAGGTATTAGATATGAATTATAGTTGACCAGAGAGAAACTGTGTAGATAAAATTATTTTATTATTAGATATAACTTTTGTTTTATTTCTCTTGGGAATATTTTTGTTAATTAATTAAACGCATATTATTTTTACTTTGTTTATTCAGTTCCCATCACTACAATAAAAATAAATGTATCCCACTTGCCAATTTAACATTAAAAATTAAACTTAAAGGAACCAACAACAGAATATTCAAATACCTAACCTTCTTGCATAAGAACATTGTTAGGTAAGTACTACAGTAAATAAATTCAGTGAGTAAGTAGTAAGTTCAGTAAACCGATACAAACAATATTAAAGTATTATTATAGTAAGTTCAATTACAACCACGGATTTCGGAAATTTAAGAAATCCGGGATTACAACCCAAGTTCACGATTTTTTAATGTTATATGAAACCAGTGTTTATTAAACACTGATGAAACGTAAATTTTGACAAAAATTACAAATTTACAAACAACCAAATCCTGTGCCATTTTATAAACTGGAAAATCCAAATTTCTCTGGACGACACAAATATATGATTCATTGCAGAATCCTTGCAACTTATATCTTTAAACTTTCATGTGACTCACACGTGGTATTTGCGTAAGAAGCAACCAATAAAAGTAGGTGCTATGATCACTGATAAAATACATTCAATGACCGAATTTTTGATAGTCCAAATTCCATGTATTATAATTTATACAGTGCGTCCCAAATTGATGGAACTAATTTTATATATATTTATATATATATATATATATATATATATATATTCTTTAATGGAGATTAAATATAATACCTGAAATTAATATTATGTACTATGTATATAGAAATTGTCACTTGTGCAATATTTTCTTGAGCCATGTTTTTTAAACAGGGCGCTCTATAATCCTCAGCTCAGCAGGATTTTCACGTTTGCTCGATGTAAGAAATTCTTAAAAAAGTTTTTCCAAATCGATGGATATGCAGATTAGGGCTGCTTGAATGGCCAGCATGCTCTCCTGACTTAAACCCACTAGATTTTTTATGGGGTTATCTCAACAGCAAAATGTATGTGAACAGACCAGACACTATAGAGGGATTGAAAGAGGATAACAGAGAAATTCTAAACATAGGTAACTATTGTTGTCATTTTTAGTCTCTCTATTTTTAAACAGTTATGACAAAAAGGTACATATAAGCTTAAATAGGTAAATTAGTCTTTTAAATTTCAATTAGAAAAACATTCATTTTGGGACATGCTGTATACATTTACTTGATGTTATATATCACCTGCAGTTTGGAAAGTATATGACCAGTAATACCATTTGCTGTATATATAGTTGGAGAGTCTATAGCAACTATAAAGGTTAATTTTTTTTTTTGTTTAATAAAATACAATTTAAATTAATATACATACCACCGTTTTAAAAATAATTAATTTAAATATTAATTAGCTTCAATAATTGTTTAGTAATAAATCAAATGACAAAAATGCAGATTTCTGTATTATCTCAGAAATAATATGCCACGATTGTTGGTGGGAGTAGCCATTACCAATTTTCATATCATTCCGTCAAAGATATGTCACTTTTGTCAGTGCGTCCGTGGAAGTGGAAGTACATTTTCAGGGTTGTTTATAAGGTGGATAGTGACCAAAAAAAGTGCAAAAATGTTTAGCTGGTTATCGAAGGACAATAACAAACAAGAAATATATCAAAATGTGGTCGAAGGCCTCAAGCAGATTTATAAACACAAACTCCTACCTCTGGAGGAACATTATCAGTTCCACGACTTTCATTCCCCGAAATTGGAAGACTCCGATTTTGACGCAAATCCTATGATACTACTAGTTGGGCAATACTCTACTGGCAAGACAACTTTCATAAAATATTTGCTAGAAAGAGAATTCCCTGGCATTCGAATTGGACCAGAGCCTACTACTGACAGGTTCATCGCTGTGATGTATGATGAGAAAGAAGGTATGATACCTGGTAACGCTCTTGTTGTAGATCCAAAAAGGCAATTTAGACCTCTGTCAAAATTTGGTAACGCTTTTTTAAATCGTCTGCAATGTTCCTTAGTAAACTCTCCAGTATTACAGAATATTTCGATTATAGACACCCCTGGTATTTTATCTGGCGAAAAACAAAGGGTTGATAGAGGTTATGACTTTACCGGGGTTTTAGAATGGTTTGCCGAAAGAGTTGATAGAATAATTTTGTTGTTCGATGCTCATAAACTGGATATTTCGGATGAGTTCCGAAGGTCAATTGAAGCTTTACGAGGGCACGATGATAAAATTCGCATTGTTCTTAACAAAGCTGATATGATAGACCACCAGCAACTAATGAGAGTTTACGGAGCTCTTATGTGGTCGCTAGGAAAAGTTTTGCAAACGCCAGAAGTTGCTCGAGTTTACATCGGTTCATTCTGGGACCAACCATTGCGATACGATGTTAACCGAAGACTATTTGAAGATGAGGAACAAGACTTATTTAAAGACTTGCAGTCTTTACCTAGAAATGCTGCACTAAGGAAGCTTAACGATTTAATAAAAAGAGCAAGGTTAGCAAAAGTACATGCGTATATAATAGCCGAATTAAGGAAAGAGATGCCATCTGTATTTGGAAAAGATTCCAAAAAGAAAGAATTAATTAAGAATCTTGGGCATATTTATGACAAACTTCAAAGGGAACATCAGATCTCTCCTGGAGATTTTCCCGAGATAAAAAAAATGCAAGAGGTTTTAGTGAATCTAGACTTCAGCAAATTTAATCCCCTGAAGCCGAAACTGTTAGATATTGTCGATCGAATGTTAGCTGATGATATTTCTATTCTAATGGCTAAAATTCCAATGGAAGACAGAGCAACAAATAATGGAGATGTACAAGGGGGTGCATTTACAAATGTTGAAGATACTGTTTCTCCATTTGGTTACAAACGTGGTGAAGGTATTGATGCAGGAGCTGGAGAACTAGATTGGATAGTTAGCAGAGAAAAACCGAAATATGATGAAATCTTCAGAAATCTGAACCCTACCGAAGGCAAAGTCACTGGAATGGGTAAGATTTGTGTTTTATAGTACATAATGAAAATAAAATGACTGTAACAGTTATTAAATACCACAAGATTTTATGATCAGTAAAAATTTAGGTCAACTATTATATGCTCTAGTACTTCTAGGTTTAATACCAACTGTAAAAAATTTAACACTAATTAAGTGGTTTACATAAAATGAACTGTTGTAAAAATTTCTTTTTAAATTAATTTGTTGCATAATGCTTCTATAATTCAGTTTTAATTGCTGTAAATTTATAACTTTCTGATAAATTCACATTTAGAAGCCTATCATCAATTATTACAGGTGAAAAGCTGACCTGATATTGATAACACTATTTGTCTAAATTAATTGATACAAATTTTATCTATGTGCCAATTTATTTATTGGAAATACCTGTTATATAACTTAAACAGACTAAATAAAATGTACTTTTTATAAAATATTTATCAAAGTTTTCTGCCCCAGGCCTGATAACAGAGACAGAGGCAAATAGCAGAAACATGAGTAGGTAATATAATAAATTCCAAAGAGGAATATTTTTAGTTGTAGCTTTATAACAAACAAACTAGATTATTTTATATGGCATATATCATGAAAATTTATTTTTTTTTCCTATATCCCAACCGATGAAAATTATATTTCCCAAAGCAGTAAGCATGTTGAAAAAGTTAGTATATTGCACTTCTTTGTGTCATTTCAGGGAAGTCATAAATATAAGCAGTTATTTAAAAAATGTATATAGTTTATATTACTGATGTTGTTTATAACATCATTAAGGTTTTAGTCATATTTATGGGAAAACGAGTTTTATCTTCTGTACTAGGTATTATTTTTTGCGTTTTTACAAGTAAACCGGGGAAATTTAAGGTTTAGTTAGAATTTGACCTAGTTCATAAATGCATTTTACTTAATAAAAGAAAGTAATAAGTATAGTCGCTGCAAAAAATTTTACCAGAAGTAACCTAGTAGAAAGTAGAATTATTGATGAAGATGCAATATCCATCAAATTTAGTAGTTTCACTTTCAAAGGTATTTTTAGTATTTATTTAAACAACTTATCAGAATTTAATTGAAAAGATACCATATCAATTTCTCCAGTGTTTGTCTAATACCTATTAAATAACTCTTTCATCACCTATCACATGATATAAAAATATGTACCCCCTACCCTTACAACTTAGCATTGAAAAATATATGCAAACACAAATGCACATTTTCATATACATAGCACTAATTAATTTACACAAAAATATTTCTCCTTTGGAAAGAATCGCTTTATTCTGTCCTGGCAAATTTGTTTTGTAAAAATGCGAAAAATGTGATTGTAAATATTTAAAGTATTTTAATTTTATGGTTCAAATATAGACCTAAAAGTTGACTCGATAACTTTTTAAATAGCTGTGGAGCATATGACTAATTAAATTTACACAGTTAATTTATCTATTGCATAACAAATTGAATTTTCACTGTTTATATCCAACCTAAAGGCTACTGATTGAAATAAATATGTTGTTTTTGTTTATACTGATTTCTTCATATTACATTATTTAGGCTTTATGTGATTTTGATGACAAATTTAAGGTGAAGAAAAATATATAAAAAATGAGTAACTTTTTATTTATAATTGATATAGTCAGTTAGATAAACAAGATTGGAAAACACTGTGTGAGAGATAAAGATTTTAATAATCCATGACTAGTAGAAAGTACAAAAGACAAGTTAAAAATGTTTGATTTGTTCATCTATCTACTTACAAACGTATTCTATGAAGTGTAAATTTATAGCATCAAATCAGTGATTATTTTTAGATCGGAGTTGGTAATTTAAGTGAAACAGATTTGTTACTTTTTTCCACTTTTTATTATCGGAATTATCTTTATATTTACATTCAAATTCCTTTACTCGAATAATATATTTGAATGCACATCTCTCTCCAAATTATGCAATTGTTACTCCACTTGTAATTTGGTAAAGGCTTGGTTCTTACTGCTTTTTTTGTGATGTCGACGTTTACCAAGACTTGAACTAGTTGGAATTGCAACAGCATATTAATGGTTGACATGGTTTTACGTTAACAATTTAAATATGTAATCAGTAAGCAGCTATCAGTTCATTTGCAAAGATAGTTTCAGGTCTTTTAATTTATTTATTCATAATTTATTTGTTGCGTAAGTTCATAGTTCAACAGTAATTGGTTTGTGTGATATGACTGATCTGTATATGCATCTGTTACATGTTACCTTTCAAGTCAATGACAGAAGATTATTTTTTAAATCTTTATTTGTTTTTTATTTTAAACAAAGAAGCTTTAATGTTTCAAGTAATTGTAATAAGTTAGTTTACTTACAGTTTATAGGAATGTTTTCTAATCTTTTGTCGCTTCATTTTCTAATTCATTCTATCTTATCATGTCCTGTTTAAGGCTCATCAAATTTACATATCCTCATGCTGCAAATGTGTGAGCGTATAATAGCTAAATAGAGTATTTAAATGTAATTTTTTTATTTACAGCGGCCAAGTCTGAGATGGTGAAGTCCAAGCTTCCAAACTCAGTTCTGAGTAAAGTATGGAAACTAGCAGATGTTGACAAAGATGGTATGTTAGACGAGGAAGAATTCGCCCTAGCCATGCATTTGATTAATATTAAAATTGATGGTAATGACTTACCATCAGATCTACCATCACATTTAGTGCCACCATCAAAGCGTTGATTATTTTATTATATTACCATCCACAAGTGCTATTTATTGTTAGATTTGTGCCTGTTATGTCAACTATGTACAAACACATTTATACTGCTTATTTTAGTCAGTTTCAAAAATTGTCTGCTCAGTTTATCGCCATATAAATGTCAAAATATCGTCTTTAGCCACCACCACCCTACTAGGAATATCTTTCTGCAAGAATATTAACAGGTAACAAGTAGTTGTCGAATTTTTTCATAATCATATCGCATCGCTTTAGTTGAGTTTGCTAGATTTTTTTCAGGAATTTATGTTGTTACTTTATTTATATAAATTATTGTACGGTTAATGTGGTCAAAAACGCAAACAATTTTATTTGTGATCACTACTTCCCTTCCAATACCAAAAATTTTATTTTTGCAATATTAGATTTAGATGTAATGTAAGGTATGACCATTTTAAGTAATATCCACGGCTACTACTATTTAATATTAAAAAATGTGATAAATAAAAATCGTACTGTGTATATTTGTATTATAACTTTGTAGATAAATAATTCTGTAATTTTGGTATAACAATAATTGGCTTTTGGGTCAAAGGCACCCTGCAAACTGCCCTAATACAGTAAATTTAAATTATTCAAAAGTCTTAATATATTTTTTATATTTTATTTCAGTGGACTGTATTTAGTTACTAGGCACTTGTAGGAATAATTACATAGAATTGTTATTACATATTATATATATATTATTCGTTCTTTCGTTCCATATTGTCCATGATTTTTGGATTTTTTAATGTTTCTTTCATATTTAATAAAAATTTGTAACTTATTAATATTAATTTCTTCCTTAAAACCCTACCCAAAAATTGAAGGAAAACGTAATATGGCCCTTCAAAGAAATATTATTAAAATAATCAAAACCACCAACTAATTTTACATACAAGGAAATGTGGGAAACACAAGGTTACTGTTAAGTGAGATATATGAACGGTAATCAAACTATAAAATTTAACTACCAAATGCCTTGTATTAGCCTTGTAATGATTTGAATGTAATGTAACGCATCACCATGTCAAAGCAATCTGTAACAAATTGGATGTAAATTAATCGGTTTCCATGCTATCGCATAAGGGAGTGTCATTTTTGTTTATTTTGATCAAATTGTTGGTCTGTGTAATGCATATGTTGTGTTAAATCCTTGTTTATGTATAAACAAGGGTTTAATCCATACACTCATTTCAACTCGACTACTACAAGTTTTATAGACCTGTGATTCATTATTTGCAAATTCCTAAATGAGACCAAATATTTATTAATCCTTTTAATGATCTAGTAAACCAATATTAAGTGTTGACAAATAATTTCAACATTTACTTTAACATGACGTAGTTTTGGACAAACATATCTTAATTTACCTCTAACATTTTTAATTGCAATTCAAAGATAATGGCAATCATTTATTCAGCTATGTTATGACGACGTCATTATGGACTAAAATAGTCTAATTTTTAATCATAACCCACTAATCTTGCAAATAAATTGTCATAAATAAGCCATTATAAAAATTAATGACTTTCGATTAAAAAATCCATAATGTAGTACTTGGATCCTTGAAATAAAATCGTTATTCAGTGCCATCTCTTGTTTCAAGGCATAGCTAACAGCGAAGCTTTAGAACGGGAAAAGGCTTCTGTATGACTGAAGTAGCAGTCGGTAAGAACATCCACAATTTGCCATTACTATAAAATCATGATATTTTCTGTCTAACTGGTTGTCTACTTTCTTTTATATTTTGAAGTAGCTACATTTACAATATTTACGCGTAAAAAATTCTTTTCTTTAATTACAACTTACAAAATAATTTCGGATAAAAAAAATATGAACTTTTTTATATAATCTATTCTTTTGTTTAAATGATAACTTTTCCTTTAGTTCCTACGTTCGATTTAACATTTATTTAAAACGTGAAGTATGTCATCACCTTTTATATGTTAAGAGGGACTTGATATTGATAAATAAATAGCAAGATAAATTAAATAATGAGATCATAGCCCCGATGTTAAAACTGTATTTAATAAATGATAAATCGAAACTGAAGAATTGAAATATTCACTGCAATGCAGTGAAATGCGTAGTATAAAACAATTTAGTATAGAAAGCATTTTACGAAAATAGCTTTCTCCAAACCTTTTGTTATGTATTTAAATTTTGTTAGTTATAAAAATAGCAATTTTCAGATATTTTTAGAGTAGCTGTCAACCATTTATTGAACCACTGTGTAAATTTCTAGTTTTGATTTTAAGCGATAAGGAATCATATATATATATATATATATATACATATATATATATATATATATATATATATATATATATATATATATATATATATATATATATATATATATATATATATATATAATATAATAGTAAGAAATAGAAGAAAGAACACATGCACGGAAAAACCTTGTACGGAAAAATAATTGCCAAAGCTATGACAAAAATGTTATTGACAAATTTGGCAAGAGAGGCTCAGGAAAACAACTGGTGCTTTGGGAGTAGTGATTCATTTTGCTACAAGCAGACTTGAGCATAATGGTGACAGTGTGGTATCCAGCGTATTAGTCATCAGCACTATTCGAATGTGACGGACATGCGCAGGGTAGACAACTCAAATGAAAGAACCAATAACGAAAGAGAGAGATCGCAATGCAGGCATGAGCTGAATGGTTTGTGTGCTGGTGATGACTCATATTCATTCCTTGTATCTGGCTCTAAACATACTTCTAGGTTTGAAGTTCCCTAAAAATTCGTGATAATGAAGTAAAGGTTTTGTGTATTATTTACATAATTTGAATTAGTTGTGACTTATATGTGCTTCATTGAAATGTTTACTATTGTGGCAAGTGTGTTTTGTATTTGCGAAGTTCCTATTTGGACATAATGTTTTAAATACCTGTTGTCAGCAATATTTGGATTTATTACATACCCAACAGGCACCTGGACAGGTCGTTTTTGGTAAGAAAAATTTGTTCAAATTCAACTTTTTAAAACGATTACTAACCAGCAAATGCGCAATCAATAAAACGTACCTGTTTTAAATTGTATAGGTACTATTGTTGTTGTTAAATAATCATAAACTGTTACACAATTACTAAAGATTTGATATTAAGGCTCGATTTAAATAATGCGTATTGACACTTTTGATTTTTCAAGATGATCAGTCACATTTCCTTTTTCTAAATATAGATAGACTACGCTGCTTTGGCATTTAAAAATTGTTATGCTAAATAAGGTCTACTCTCCAAATTCCAATAGTTTCTCAAATCATCTACCTAACTATGCATAACAAATAATACAACATGTAAACTTTCATTTTATGGCTAATCTTATTCTAAATAATAACCTTATTAAGTATCCCAAAATTACAACAACTCGCCTACATGATTTATGTGAATTTTAATTTATAATAATTCACTTTTTAAATTTACATTTGATAGAAACACTTGTTTTCCTAGTTAAATGTAAATACAGCATTGTTTGAAACTACGAGTAGTATTTTTTTAAATTCAGATGTTTACAATAATTACACTTTAGTCAGAAATATTTCTTTGCTGAATCATATGCGTTAAATAGGTACTACAAACTTTTCTCAATGTTACTAAATCATTCCTTAGTTCTGTGTCACTATAAAAGTACTTAATATGTATATAATTTTTTAAGTTGCTTGTTACATATTTCGTTGCGTTAATTTGCTCAGAGGGATTATACCCCCAGTGTATATTAATCTTATTTGTTAAAAACAAAAAAAAAAAATCGTATTTACAATGTACAATCTCATTATCACTGAGCCTTATCACCATACAACGCAATGAGAATTATTAATTTAAATTATTTATCATTTCTATTTTTAAACATATATACACTTTCAGTGTTTAGTTTGACATCATTCATGTATGTAACGATTTCTTTATAGATTGTAATAAAATGGCTAGAAGTAATGGTAAGAAGCTAACAGTAAATATTAATATTAAAATTATGAATACCGTGTTTCGATTATCAATTTTTATCTAAATTGCCAGGTGGTGTAGTAGAAATCGTAACAAAAATTATCTAAAAACATATATGGTAATGGTTTTTTTACTGTGACCACGTCAAAATTTGCGCATTCGGTAAGTAGATAGAAAATTGTCTACTTTTAGGAATAAGCATTCTATCATCATTAATTTTACCGTGCTTATTTGGAAAATAAATAAAATAAACATCCGTAATGTAATATGCACATAACATTTGTCTCAGGGTTTTCCAACCTATTTGTATTTTGCTGTGCATCGGAATTGTAGTCAATTCTAGGAATACAACTATTTCTATAAAAATTATACAAATTCAAACAGTTTTAAGACATTATTGGCATAGTTTAAGTAACTGAGTCAAAGTATTGATAAGCCTGAGTAGTAATTTTACAACTTAACACACCATTTAAAAAAATTGATAGGTCAGATTTTATCACACTCAAATGGCTATTAATAATAATATATTTTATAGCAAACTTTCTCAAATTATAATATAATGATGTATGTAATGACGATTTCACATGTTGCTTTATTTCTAAAACATACAGGGGTATTAAAAATGTGTCAGATTTAATACATTACCGCTTATGGGGAGTGAGTGTTGAGAAAAGCCTATCTTACATATTTTTTTACAATAAAATGAATCGATTTATTTATCTGTAGTCCTACTTGTCATTATCTGTGTAAACATTGATGCCAACGCAGTCAGCATTATTTTCTAATATGCTCATCGCTAATAATTCCTAATGAATATTTTATCATGCAAGCTGTGAAAGTGCTGTCGAGGAAAGATATATCTTTAACACTGATCTCACATATAAAAAACAAGGTTTTTTGGCTTTGTAAATAAAACTCTAAAGTTTAATATATTTGCATAAAATGTATTCAATGTAATTTACCGTAAGCGACTTAGATTATTGAATTAGAATTAGGATTAGTCATGGTATGTATTTCTAAATACTTAATCTTGTTAGCATCTTACAATATTCTGGGTAGGTTTTCTATGGCACCAAGTTCCTTTATTTAATTTATACAAAATTTAGTGTTGTCATTTGTATTTGTATAACAACGTACACAGCGTAATCTTTTTTAAATGGGGTAAATATTTAATAAATGATATATAGTTTTAATTATTATGCTCTAACCAGAAGCCATAAAATGAAAAGTCTCGATTTATATTACAAAAGAGTATAGTTAAAAGTTAAATTAAGTTTACATCTACACTGAATTTTAATAACATAACATGAGAGCGTGCTTTTCGAGTGTAAATAATGTGCAATGTAGCGCGCGTAGTACAAATTTGGGTGTAAAGGGTTCTGTGGCAAAGGGGAGGGGGTAGGCCCGCGTGAAAGGCGGGAAGCCCAAATAAAACGAACGCAACTAAGAAAGAAAACATGATGTTGGCACTAATATAAGTTTTTTCTCAGCTCTTCCAGATATAGATTGTGACGTTATACCGAAGCGTCATGTCAGTTTGCCTCGAAAGTAGTCGACCGCGAGACGGTCTAAAGCTTCCTTTGAACAGGAGCATCAGTGAGCCTGGTCCTCAGACACCAACAACCCATCTGTCTCTTAGTCCTCCGAAAAGATTCAAGCTGGAGACCGCTAGCGTGAGCCTACCAACTAGCCCTTGCGCGGAAAGTGCGAACTTGCAGCGAACTTGGGTGCTGAACAATGTCAAAACCATGGACGATGATGCCCTCAAGGCGAAGATGGAAGACCGAAGGCCCGGATCTAAGTCCTACATCCTGCTGGACTGCAGACCCTTCATGAGCTACAACATGAACCACATCTCAGGAGCGATCAATGTCAACTGCTCGGACAGGTTCAACAGACGTAGACTGCAGCAGGGAAAAGCTACCTTGGCTGACCTCGCTACCACGCGAGAGGGCAAGGAAGTTCTCAAAAAACGGTCTTTCCGCGAAGTGATTATATATGACGACTCGACGAGCGACAAGGAGAGGATTACCATAGGCCATCCGCTGCTGCTTGTTTTGACGTCCCTGGTCGATGATCACAAGGAACCGTCACTGCTTATTGGTGAGTCAGCTTTTGCTTTCAACCTCCTGACCTTTTCCGTATACAAAAACCTGCCTCATGGCGTGCTCACTCTTAGGAATATATGTTCCAGTGGCCGTGAAAACAATTTAAACGAAATTTGACAAATTATAAAGCCGCATTCCTTGAAGTTTCGAAAGGGGTTGCACATATACACACATGCAAAATATTTTTATCCACAATCAACAAAGGTTTTCTTTATTCTTTACGAAATTGTTACATTTTGAAGACTGATAAAAAATAAATATTTCTAAACAGTTTGATACTCCCACATTTCAAGAGTGATATAAATAATAATTAAAACGCCATTGAGTTTTTGACAAATTTTGGCAGTACAATTTTCGAGTGGGCTTTACGTGAACAGTTTCTTTGTTACAATTTATATTTCAGTCGAATCATTTAGAGCGTGGGTGATTTTATTATCATTATTATTATTTAGATAGATTCAAAACTGTGTTCGTTAAAATAGTATGCATTAACATTTCATGATACTCGTCTTTTAAAATTTTATTCTTAAAAAACAATCAAATGTAATTAGAAATCGTTTAAACTATCAAAAAGTGAAGTTCATGATTTCTTAATAGTTTTTTGATGCGAACAGGTGTTGTTTTCTTTCTTATACTGACAAGTTAAGGGAATTTTGGAACGGTTATAGTTATTTACGATGGAAAACTTCAATGGTAGTAGAACTTATTGATTAAATTTATTGTACTTGTGCGTGTTCCTCAATTTATAGTACCTATATTTATATTTTAAAAGCAATGACACAGCACCTCACGAATTTCTTTGTTTTCATCTATTTATGTCACTTACTCATTTTCAGGAGTTTTAAAAATAAAAATACATATTGTTTTATATAATTCGTTTGATTCTGATTTATTTTGTTAACGTGTTCGTGCAAATATAGTAAATAAACAATTTCTGTTTATATTTTATGCGCTGTGTATTGATTTTTTTGGCCCGAATAAGGGTCATTTAAAAATAAAAGTGACTGTATTAGTCATCTCGAGAAAATTAGGTATTATTAGTGCTAATGACATATCCCGAAGACGGTCAGTGAACGAAAACTCCGGAAAACAAGTCGAACAGTAAATACACGGAATCGAAGACATATAAAACATTAATTTAATCACGATTTAATTATATTTTCTTATGAAAGCAAATTCAAGACATATTTTTATATTAAAATTACGCATGGTAATATATTAGAATAAAGGTACTTTAATTCCAAGTTTATATATTTTTTCAGTAAATGTCATATTTTTATTACATTTGACTAGTTATTCTTATTAATTTTTAAACATTATGTAATGCTTTTAATGGATAGTCTTATGTATGTATCTACAATGATATCATCTATGAAAATACATCGCGGTCAATTTATATATTTAAATAAATAATACTTTCTTGTTTAATTGCATATTTTTAGAATGTAATAATAACAGATTTCAAAGAATTCTCTTATTAATTTGACAAAGAAACCGAAACATTATTCCATGCTCACTGAAATTAATTATCGAATTCAATGTGAAAATATTAAAAACTACATATACTGCATTTTACGTAGTTCAATGTAAGGATGCTTCAATTTATTTAAAACGAGCTGTATTTTTAGATTCAAAAATCCATTTTTTACACCACACCATTAAGACACCCGAAATATTCTGTGTGGGATTGTTACTAAAATTGTTTTTTCAAATGTAAACACTCGCATAGTATTATACCAGGTGCGCTACAAACACATTTGTGCACATTTTAGTCACATTTAAAAACAATGAAAATTCTTTTCATGACAAATTTCTTTTCCAAGAAATGTGCGTATGAAGTCGTTTTGGTATTAATGTCCGCATTTCAGCGTATAGAAAGAGACAAAGAAAATTTATTTATATTTGTGTGACGAATATGAGTGTTTTGATCATTTAAAAGATCACTGTACTGAATTGGCATGGCATCAGAATTATTAATTTACTGTGAGGCCAAAAAACGCATTATTATTAATAATATTAAAACTTGAGCAAACGAATCGATTTTGTATAAACTTTTAAGAACTTCTTGAAGTACTAAATGTTTTTACCTTTACAGGGTGTTAATCGTATATGCCAAGTTAACATATCAGTCGATTCACCTTGTTTAGCGTTATATGAAGGTTCTGTATTATAAAAAGCTCTTGCTGTCACAAAATTAGAAAGTGCAATTATTTTTCGACGCTATTATAAGACTGGGACAAGTCGCATATATTGTGTCTTAGTCACTGCCGTAAACTGCTGGGCAAATAAACAAAATAAAGCAAAGCAAAGGAACTCTGCTGGCTGTTTCCCAACTAACCGATGTTGAATACATTATTTTGAAAATGGGTTATTACCTACACAGAACTGAGTGCGGATATCGGATTATTCCGGGACCTCAGCAAATGTCTTCCGGGTTCAATTTTCACGAGGAAGGTACGTTCACGTACAGGGTGGTCAAATTTTACGAAATATTTAAACATTTAACAACTGAATAGAGCTTTGCAAATAACAGAAATGTTAACTGATCCCACCTGGATATATTCAAAGGTACCGAAGTAAAACGAATATATAACGACAAAAAGTCACCAAACCAACAAATTTTTAGGTACAGAAATCTTTCAAAATACGTATGTTTTTAAATTTAACTGTAGATCTAAGAACATTTACTTACATATTCTTCATATAAGATTGTTCAGTTTTGTTTATAAGTATGTGAAAATAATTGTTAAAATGTAGGGTTAAAACAGTAAAATAATATGTATCTTTCAAAGGCTTCTTAAAAGTTATTATTTTATTTGAGAATTTAAATAGTAAAAGTGGATAAACAAAACATCGAGAAATTTATTTTTGTTGTACATGTTTTATTTTTCAAGATTTCTGTACCTAAAAACATCACAAATTTGATCATTTTAAGAAACATAGGGACCTTAAGTCCCATTTTACTGTCTTGAAGATGAAGATATGAAGACATTGGTGTTCTACAAATAAAATGCTTGAAAATCGTTCTAGATTTCACTTTTGAGACTTGGAAGTTGTTAATACAATAAAAGTAATGATTTTTAGTTATTTACTTTTAAAACCATTAATAATTCGAAAGTGTGGTAAAAACACCCTCTGAAAAATCATTCTGCATTTTTATACGACTTTATTTTACTTTTGATTCATTTTAAAAACACAGAGCTGTAGTTAAGTAAGTTATGTATAAAAACTAATAGATGTGTGTTTTGTATAAAGGACAATTGTCGAAAATTCATAGTATTTCAATTATTGAATTACCTGTAATTTTCCAGAAAATTCGAAAATGTGGTGAATAAATACCAATTTGTAGATGGCAATACATGAGGTATTGTAAAATATATTGTTTATAAATTCTTCTGTACTTTTTAAATTTTCAAGTTACCGTGAAATGTGACAAAATGTAAAATAATTGGATAAACAAAATTTGTTTTGTATATTGAGGAATTGCGAAAAGGCGTTGTATTTAACTGAAGTAATTCTAGTTTCATTAAAACAAATCAAAGTTATGGTAAAAATCAGAGATGGCACTTTATCTGATCTAAATAATTACATTTTTTGAAAGATCACAAACCACCTTCGTGATAGCTTTATCTGTTGTGTGATTGATAAGGTTTAAGTTTTGTGTACCTAATTCCAATAGGATTCATATATTCAGTAATTCCTTTCCTTATTTAATATTGTGTGCTTTAGTTGCCTTACTGGCACTTTCCAAGATATGCGTTGAGTCAAGTTTTATGATATAAGTTAACATTGTTTACAAATATTTTCTAATTTTATAAATATTAAATTTCATTCACATGTAACATTTCTGCCTCGTTGTCTGTTCGGTTAATGAGATGACTCAACAAAAAAATTAGTATAATGCTTATTTAACAATGTTTTTCTGCCTGGGTGACACTTAATTTGTTTGATGCATTTAATTGTGCCACCTAATTTATAATTATTTTTAACACCAAATTCATTCATTAGCTCCTATATCAAAACGTAGAAAAAACAGTTTATCTAGTTAGTTTAATTGAGGATGTGGTTTCTGTTTTTATCAATGATCTCTTCAGGAGCATGACTAACACTTAGGTGTTTTCGCGTTGATAAAGCTCAAATCTATCCTTGTGGTCGTAAAATTTCCTCGTGTGCCTTGCGTGAAACCAAACTAAGACCGAAATCACTAGACTTCCGCCGATTCTAGATAACCAACCACCTGGTGGTTGAGAAAACAACGCCATTTTGTTCCGGATATATAACGGCATCGGTTGCGTACTCATCTCTCTTCAGGAAAAAAAAAGTCACACTTTCCCAATCTTTAGTCATTTTAAAAATAATAACGTAACATTATTTAAACTATCAGGTGTTGTTCTTTTCATTTCTGTAGTAATTCGCTCTTTTAAATTATTAAGTTTCATTTTAAATACTATATTTTTTAAATAATCCTAAAAATCCATTCCAGAAAACCTCGTCATCACTAGGAATGTCCGCGTGCATCTTCTGGATTCATGCTGAAACTGGAAAAATAGTATCTGAGGTCCCACTACACAATATTTGATTATGCCTTTCCAATTTCCATGTCATAAATCGGTAGAATAACATTTTTTGAATGCAGTAATTTTTTTTAGGAAGCGATACGTGCCTACCTCTTTTTTGCGCTGGCAATGTGGTAACTGAGTTTAAGTAATAAACGTAGATAGAACATATTTATCTTTCCCATGTAGCATTATTCATTTAAACCTTGAAATATAAGCGTGTAGCTTGAAATAATTTGCGTATTGCCGATTTCTAAACTATATTTGCAATTTCGTCAAACGTTTTATAAATATTGTATAACGATATGAAAACTAATAATTGCAATACACTATACACTACGCCACAAGTCGGAATTATGGCACATAAACAAGCATTACGTATGCCTCTAAATTCGTAGTAGAGTGTGCGTACACAGTACCGTCAGCAAGGCAAGCAGTGTGCAGGTTTATTATAGACAAAGTGAAGTGTCATTATGGACGACCTTCTAGCAAAAAATATCATGACATTTGTCGAAACTTATAGAATTTACGAAATGAAACAATCACAACTACAATCTTTTTTACTGCGTACTTTCAACCAAAAGACACCTACACTTAGGAGAATCTACAGGGTGTCGCAAACTTGATAGTATGGGCCAACTGCGTGGATAAAAAAAAGTTAAATTAAATTTGTTATACGTGATGTTAAATGGGAGGTAAATGGGAGGTAAGCTCCAATTTCAATCAAAAGTATTATCTTTGGGATTTGACAGTCGTCAATTACATGTTTTCCAGATATACAGGGTGTTCCAGAATGATGGTCAAATATTTTACCAGTGTATTCCACAAGTCAGGAAGGATCCAAATTGAAAAATTTCATATGAAGATCCCCCCTTAAAATGGCTTGTGGAATACATTGGTAAAATATTTGACCATCATTCTGGAGTTCTCCTTTATCGAACACTTTTATTAGAGAAATTGTTTTGTATCACTTCCCGTTTAAAAGTTATAAGCAATATCGTCCTAACGAGTTTCGAAAGAAATACCACCTAAAAATCACATTAGCGGTGGAAGGATCAAGTAGTCGTTGGAAAATAATTGAATGTTCGTGTTTAAAGTGCATAAACGTCACAAAATAATTGCCATTACTCACTGATGTTGCTAATTTACGGCGCCACAAAAAAAATCGGGAGGAGTTGTAGTTATATCGAGAAAGGTATCTAGAACGACTCATTCCTGCAGCATAGAGCCTTTACAAGATAGGAGGGGACCTTGCGACGAACTGAATATGCATTTTCTGTTCGGAAGACTCAAATAATTGACCGAAGGATAAGAAACAATGTTAATACAGCTAGACTGTTACAGTATTTTGAACAAAATCCACGAAATTCTATACGGCAGGCTAGCCGGGAATTGAATTTGGATAAATCAACCGTTCAGCGAATGTTAAAGACCAATGGGTGTCATGACTACAAGACTCGCAATTTGGAGCATCACATTGAAAACATACTTAATTTTATAGCTCAAATTGTAAATGTAGAAACTGTTGATCAGAACATTTTTCGGTACGTTCTTTGGATAGACGAAAGTAATGGTTTGCCAAACAGGCGTAACGAACACTTCTGGTCCATTGAAAATCCCCACATTGTAAATCTAGGCCAAAACCAAGGCCATTTTGGAGTAAATGTATGGTGCGGTTGTGGCATTTAATTGCGCCTTATTTTTATGAACAGCCTAAATTTCCTGCAAGAAAAACTTCCGGCACTTCTGGAGAATGTGCCTTTGCAGGAGAAACTATGGTTTCAGTACGACGGAGCTCCACTCCACAAGGCCAGGATTGTGCGGCAATATTAGATAACACTTTCCCAGAAAAATGGATTGGGATTATTGGACTTACTCACTGGTCTTATTTTCCAATGACTATTTGATCGCTAATGTGATTTTTAGATGGCATTTCTTTTGAGACTCTAGGATAATATTACTTACCTATAGCTTTTAAACGGGAAGTAGTACAGAAGAGAAGAGCTTTTTAACAGGAAAAAAAATTGGGTGTTTCTGGAAAAAACAATTGATGACGTCATTAGTCGTTTCTGTCAATTTCCAACTATAATACTTTAGATTGAAAATGGAGCTTATCTCATCACATTCAACACCACCTGTCCTCACTTTTGAGACACCCTGAGTTAAGACTGAAATTTCAAATATGGAAGTAATAATATATTTAACAATATGGGCGTATAGGAAAATAATTATATCCAATAAATAATATCATTTTTTAAATAATACCTTGGTTCACATAACTTTAACTACAACAATGTGAAGTATGTATGGAAATAAGCAATGTCGTTATACTATTAGTACTATAACGTTCTACATACATACCTGTAATCGATTAAATGCGGCAATTTATAATAAATACAATAATAGAGAAATTCTCGGAAAACTGGAGTCCATTTTCTACTCTACTGCATTATAAACGCTATTTTGAATTATACAAGTTTTTTTACTAAAAATAGCATGTTACTGTTAGATTCCACATAACAACCTGGTACCAAATAACGATTTTCTCCGTCTACAATTTAACCTTTGCCGATATTTTGAATTTATATATAATTTCATAGTAATTAATGCTTTGATTATGTAAATTGAATATCACGTATGTGAAATAAGATTCTTTTTTGTCGCAGTATACTTTTTGACGAAACTGCCGCAATCAATGCTGACATAATTTTAATACCCAAGGTTGGTCATAATCACTTCGTATTACAGTAATTGACTAATAATGGGTATAATCCAAATCCCATGAAATATTAGTAGAAACTTTTGAACAGACCCAAATCAATATGTCAGAATAAAAAAAGAAATTGCTCGGACTGTGAAAATGTTAACGGGTTAAAAAATTAATGAACAAATTATACAAGCGAATACATTTGTTCATTCTTCGAAGATGTTTTTGACAGTCAAATTATCTATTTTTATTTGAGAGCTATGTATAAACCGTTAGCGATTCATCAGAACTGATTCATGTCTCATTTAAAATCCAGCACTAGAATGCGTAATAGCAATGCTCCTCCGTAGCCATTACAATTTTTATTTCACTCATAACAAAATTTAAAATAGATATATGTTTATAATTCCGATGGATAAAGTTTCTAACCCCAGTGCTGTTTGTTATCTAAAATTGATCGTACACATTTTTACAAAATGTCTCATTTTACGTTTTATCCTTCTATACAGCGTCTTCTGGAAACATGTTCTATAAATTTAAGGGCTTTTTGCTATGAAAAATTTATTGTAATGAAATTTTGGTCACGTAAGAAGAAACATTGCTGTTTTTTCTTCTATTCTTTTTCCAGATCATTAATATACAAGAAAATCAAGTTCTAAGCTATTATAAAGACGTAGGTACTACCAATAATTTCCTTTTTATCGCTAAATGTGACGCCAAAGGAATTAAATATTTGTGGTTAAAATGATGGATATCGGAAGTTAAGACGTGTCCAGACAAACTGGAATTTATAAATTTTGACGCATTAGAGCAAGTTTCTTTAAATATTTCTCTGCCTTATCTTCGTAATAATTATAAACAAAATCCTACACCGTATGTAGCAAAAACATGCATCAGTCACTGCGTATGAAATTATGCATAATAGAGGTCAAAATACAGAAGATGGTACCAGTGTTCTATAGTAGGAATAGTATTCCATTGCAATTGCAAACATAAACTTAACGATAACAAATGAGTCATAGCACTGAGGTAAGTATTATCAAGAAAATAATCCAACAGACGCAAACTTGCACAAAGAGCATTTTTGAGTCATGACTGATTTTTTTACTTATTTAGTTATCCTGTTTAATATCACATTACTTAAGGAGGTAATGTTGGTATTTTGAGTAATGGTCAGCGCTGCCAAATATGGAAACAAGTACTTGATATTAAAAAAAATATATGAGGAGCGTAATCCTCATTCCAACGTCTTTTTTGTGATACATAAGACTATTTCAGTTTAGTTTATTTCATTTTATTAGGTAAGATAATCGTTCCATGTCTTGATAACATATATTAACAAATATTTTATGGTTTAATTAATATCTCTTAAGCCGGGGACACATTGCTCCGATGCCACGCTACGCCGTGTGATACAACGCCAGAAAGATCTGACACCGTATATTCTTATGCATTTTTATATATTGTGTGCACACTGCTATGGCGCTACACGACGCCACGCCACGCCATGCCATGCGTGTCACAAATCCTCAGTTGTTAATTTTCATCGCGTCGGGTGTTGTACCGTGGTGTCGCGTGGTAGCAGTGTGCACGTGAATGTCAGATTCATAAAATAATAGAAAATATTGACATTTTGTTATTTTAAAGATTTGCGAGCATGAATGTCTATAGTACAAAACGTAAGCGTATAGATAACAAATTATGATAGGGGAAGCTTAAGAACAAATTACACAGGAAATGTTTCTTACAGCACATTGTTAATGAATCAACATAAATTTTAACGACTAGTTAAATGGATTAGGGTACTTAAATGTATTCATCCTCGACTCACGTGAGTTTGACCTTCTTCTGATATGAAATATTCCTTAAATTGATGGAATTGTCGAGTGTAACTCAACGTGGCATCGCATGGCGTGGCGTGGCATCAGAGCAATGTGTCCCCGGCTTTAAGGTTCGCAATGTAGCAAACACTTGAGTTATAAAAAGTTTAGATAGAAAACCTTGAAAAATTATATTTTCAAAACGCCACTGAATTATGCATGTTCTAAACCACATAAAATTACAATTTCAAAGTCTTATTTGTTGAAATGATCTCCGAACTGAATTCTGAGTAGGAAATTATTTAAACATGAACTGTTTACGAATTTTGTCCTAATTTTACTTTAAAACATGGAAAATTTATTCCATATTTAATATAAAGTGAAACTTATACAGTATGTAATGGTGAAAATAACAGTATACAAAGAATACAGGGTGTTTTTAAATGAAGTAGCAAAAATCAGACCACAAATTCCTTAGGTGAAAATAAGTCGATTTAACCTAACATACCTATATCTCAAGTCGCGTAATAAAAAAGATACAGGGTGTCAATTTTATTTTCGATATTTGTAAATAACTTTTTAAGAAATCCAAATATTTACATAAAATTTGTAAGTCGGGAGTTTTTGCTGGCGAGAAATCAAATTTGTTTCTAATTTTGACGTCACTAGTAGAGGGCGCCACTTGTGGCACACCATGTTTCTTTTAAATGACAGAATTTTTATTGCAGCTTAGTGTATCCAGATGACTATCGAAACAGTCGATTCTCCTAGCTGTTTTATTTGAAAAAGGTATACCTTGCTGAAGTCGATAGGAATAATCATTTTTGAAATAATCCTATTTGATGCTCAGTGCACCGAGTAAAAACTGTTAGTTTCAGGTAAAGTGACTTTTCTGCTTGAAATACAGCAAAATGGTACTTGAAAAAGTTGTTCAGAATGGTAAATATGGAGACGTGCAGTGCAAAATTTCAAGAAGATCGGCGAGGTTTGATGAAACCATTTTTCAGCAAAGCACAAAGATTTTATTAAAGCAGGCCGATCTTTTTGAAACTTTGCATATCTCCATAATTTGCCATTCTGAGAAATTTCTTCAAGTAACATTTTGCTGTATTTTCAGTAGAAAAGGCACTTTACCTGAAACGATAACAATTTTCAATCGGTGCACTGAATATTTCAAATAGGATTACTCCTAACGACTTCAACAAGGTATGCGTTTTTCAGATATAACAGGTAGGAGAATCGATTGTTTCAATAGTCAGATGGATAGACTAAGCAGCAAAAAAGTTCTGCCATTTAAAAGAAATATAGAGTGCCACAAAGTGGCGCCCTCTACTAGTGACGTGAAAATTAGAAACAAATTTGAATTTCTCGCCCGCAAAAACGCCTGATTTACAAATTATATGTAAATATTTGGATTTTTTAAGAAGTAATCTACAAATATCGAAAATAAAATTTTAACTTTGACACCCTGTATTTTTTTATTATGCGACTTCGGATATAGGTATGTTAGGTTAAATCGATTTATTTTCACCTAAGGAATCTGTGGTCTCATTTTTTGCTACTTCATTTAAAAACACCCTGTATATGGTTAATATAAATTATTTTATGAGTCACTTTTTGTTTTTCATGTAAATCGTAACTTGGAAAACGACCCGATCGTTGACCGTCGTTGTTTTTGACAGTCGAGTATTGCCCCTGTCTAGATCCCGAAATTTTTGTGAATCAGCATCGTATGAATGAGTCAGCTATCTAACGTACCTATTATTTTCTCTTCCAAAAAAGGAGGAAGATACACACGTACACATAAACTGTCCACTAATAACTGTATAGTTATAGTTTTTTTTTTATTTCACGAAAGTGAAAAAATTTGCTGTGTTGTTATCTCAACTGCATTTTCATCAAAATCGTAAATCATACATACATGTCATTAATGAATCATATTTTAGTTGAAACTAGGTCTCTATTAGATTTATCTGGCGGTTAGTGTCCAGATCTTATCAAGTTTTTTATCACATGTTTTAGCAGTGCTGTGAATAATGGATAAGCTAGTTACTTAATGATTTAAACAATTACTGTTGCATATTCATAACTCGTCATGCATAATCTAAATAGACTGATTCATAATAAAATATGTGGAAAGGAAAGTTTCCGCTATACTGCGCAAGGTGAGGCGAAATCTGCGAAATTTTAAGTACCGATTTTTTCACTTGCAAAAACTAAAAAAAACGTTTTTCAGTTTTCGCTTCAAAACAAAGAATATTTGGATGGCAAGTTTTTGGTCCATACCGTATAAAGAAAACATCATTTTATGAGATTGGTAACATAAAGTAATTACTCATTTCAAACATATACTTTTTAACAAGTGCAATAAAATTACAAAGTAAACAGATTCTATGACAGGGACCATTTATTTGTCATTGTCAAGCTGTATTTAAATTTTGCTGTTATGTATATCTGTTTTAACTGCTAAAACTATTGTTTTATAGCCATTGTTTCACATGAAAAAATATTGTTCCTTTAGAATTAAGATATTAACAAGTACTACGTCTTTTATTTTAATTTTCGTTTGGTACATTTTTTAGCTTTAAATTTGAGGTCGCCGTATTTCTCGCTGTAAAATGATCAAATTAGTGCTGTTTTTAGGTACAGAAATCTCGAAAAATTAAACAGTTGAACAAAAGTAATATCAAAAACAGAATTCTTGATGTTTTCTTTATTCATTGTTAATATTTAAATTTTCCTCTAATATTAACTTTTAAAAAGCGTTTGTAAGACACAATATTTTTGCTATTCTAACCTCACATTTTAACAATTTTTTTCACATAATTATAAACAAAAGTAAACAATCTTACAATCTTATTTATTCACCACACTTTTGAAATTTCTAGAAAATTTAAATAATTCAATATTTAAAGACTATGAATTTTCGACAATTGCTCTTTATACAAAACATAAATTTATTATTTTTTTATACATAAATTACTTGACTACAGTACTGTATATTTAAAATAAATCAAAAGTGAAATAGTCGTACAAAAATGCAGACTGATTTTTCAGCTATAAGGATGTTCCGAAAATACCTGTATAGAGGACTTCAAAAATGTACAAAGCATGATGTGTTTTTACCGCACTTATGAATTATTAATGATTTTAAAAGTAAATAACTAAAAATTATTACAGTTTTGCAGTTGCTTTTATAAAATACAAACTTACTGTATTAACAACTGCCAGTCTCAAAAGTGAAATCTAAAACGAATTTTCAAGCATTTTATTTGTAGATCACCAATGACTTCAGTTTTCATGAGACTGTAATATGTGACTTGAGGACGTCGTATTTCTCGCTGTAAAATGATCAAATTTGTGGTTCGTTTTACTTTGGTACCTGAATATTCGCAGATGTCAAAAAATAATATTCCTATTATTTGCTAAACTCTATATTATTCAGTTGTTAATTGTCTAAAATTATTTGTATTTGTAGAAAGCACTATATCAAAAATACGGCGCTCTTAAGGATTTTATTACCTACTGTTCTGCGCAAGGGAATTGTGTGTAGGGCAAACTATTTTATTTACCTCAATTTTGAAGTAAACATAGTTTGATAAATTATTTAATCTCTCACTATCTAGAAGCACAAAGATGTTTTGTTTTTCCATTAATATGTTGAAAGATGTTTTATAGATTCTTTCCTAATATTAATTGGTAGATATGAATCATAAGAATAGACAACAAATTCTGAGATGATAAGGAAAATTCGAGAGATCTCTAAGCATGTGTCTAATTTTAACCTAAACTATGCACCTATGATTGATGTTAATGAGTAATTTTTCCCGGAGTATATTTTTGAGAATGAATTATCAAAACCAAAAGTAAATTCTACATAAAATTATCAATTTTCTTTGAAGGTAAACTGTAGTCATCGGTTGAGATCAGTATAAACTAAAGTTGCGTCCACATGGTCAACATTTTTACACATTATGATGATTAGAGTTCCTGAACAATGAAATAATTATTTCGCATGAAAAATGATTCAATTGTGGTTAAGCTGTGAGAAAGCAACGTTTACAAATGGTTGTGAAACGGTTTACAAACGAAGAATGCCTGTGTTGTACTACAGTATAACGCATAGGGACAGAAAATGACATAAAACGAGAAAGGATGACTCAAATGTTTACACATCGAACTTTATTTACATTTAGTCATTCCGAAAATGTATTATCTGGCGCTTAGTTTGTACAATCTATTACAACAATATTGGCACTACCTCAAAACATCTTTTGAACTACTGGAAGTACCGAGTTAAAATTCCATTAATTCTCTGTTGGTAAGTGGAAAAATAATGTTGAAAGTATAATGTAAATTTCAATACGATACGTCAGCAATTCAAAACAAATCGCTAAATTCGTTTTAAAGTGCCATTATTATTGTACTAGATTGTATTTACCAAATTTGTTTTCCAGAATAAAAGTTCCACCATGATATACGCAAATCTTACTATTGTCATTTACAAGGCACATATTTTCATAACATAAATTGTAAACAAGTTATATTACTTAATCGAATTCAGCTAATGTATGTGTTTAACTTTAATAACTAAAAGGCTCATGCCAAATTACTAATTCTGATAACAATATATGTAAATACATAAGTCATACCCATATACATATTTTGTTCGTGTTTTATACTTATACATGACTTGAGAAAACGAAAGTCGCCTATATTTATTCGTAAATTTTTCTATACTGAAAAACTATCGTTTACATGTTTTTTGCAACTAGTTAGTTTTGTATATTTTATAGTGGCATCACTTTTTAAAAAACTTTGTAACGGTAAATAAATTTGCTTAACTTTCACCTTACTTTCTAAAAACGTATAGTTTCATTTTACATACTCATTATTTTATTATAAAACAGACAAACCTTGCATTCAATATGTTTATATAAGCACACTTAAAATTAAAGTATTAAATCAATTTTATACAATTTCTGTTAATGACAAATATGATACGTGTCTTGGGTACTATACAGGGTGTCTGGCAAGTCGTTACAATAATTTTAGGAGGTGATAGAATACGTGATTTTAAGTGTTATAAAATTTGTGATAATTAATTCCTTCATAACCATTCTAAACATTCTAAATATTAGGGAAATTAATCCTATCACGTTTAAATATACAGGGTCTAAGAGACAGAATAGTACACTTTAACTGAGATTCGTGAGAACGTATAGTTTGACAGTTGATCTACATTTACTGCTATGGAAACTAAGCACAATTGTTTTCTCATGGCATACCAAGCTATTTAATAGAAACATTGCTTTTCCTTTTTGCGCCGTAACTTTAAATTAGCTTTTACGATTTGAGCAATTGAAATAAATATTTAGGGTTTCAAATTTTCCGGTATTTTAATAATTTCAATATTTTGTAAAGGTTGCGTTCTTATTAGCAAATGTCTTCATTACTTAAACCATTTCTATTACATACTAAACGGCTGTCCTCTGTTTTGGCGAATGCGCTCCCTGCATACTTAAAAGTGTTAAATTTATCAATAAACTTTTCCTAAGAACAGAAAGAGCATTGCTTAGGTAAGTTTTTAATAATATGTGAATAAACCTACACACAAAAAAGGTTTAAATAAAATCCACGAAAAAATTGGATTCAATAAATACATATCTAAAATAAAAACTTAATCTAGCTAAATTTACTAACAAAAAAATACATACAAACTTTCAAATCTCAAATTCCCTTGTGAATATACGAACACGCAGAAAATCAGCCCCAATTTATTAATATTAATACCTAATAAAAAATATGTGTTTGACTGCATGAATTTCATCTTTAAAATATAAGTATGTATGTGTTATACTTTCTATATCCATTTTGACGTAATTATTTATAAAATAGATATAAAAACATAGCAAGCACAGTAATTGTGGGAAAAATAAAAATTAAAAATAAAACACTTTAACTGTCTCAAGGCGATTTATGTCAGAACCATCGGCCAAATTCTTAAAATTCGGCCGTTACGCACATTTTTATGAGAACATCGTGCAAGATTAATCATAGGTGATACATTTGGAAAACATCTTCACATGTTACACCCATTACAAAATACCAGGCAATGTGAAAAATGCTCAGAGAATTTTAATGATTACCGTGTAACAATATAAAGACACCGTCTAGCAGTAATTTCAAACACTATATATTTCATTTGTTTGGGTATTGGAATGTGTATTTTACATTAAGATAATTTAGGTTATATGAAATAATGAAAATATCGTTTTGCCCTAAGAGGACAAAAATCAAGTACGCTTCATCATAAATACAATGTTAATGTTGAATTACTAACTGTAAAAGTATGTATGTACATACATATATGTATTGCGACTGTCATCTTTCTCGCGAATTAATTTTACTAGTAAGTAATGATATTAGTAACTGCATTTTGATGTAATATATTGGAGACATAAAATCCACACGTGGAAGACCGCAATGATTCTAGATTACTAATCGCAGTTCGTATAAAAATCGGAAAATTTGCTTCCAGAAAACTACAGAAAACGGTTCAAAGATTAGTCATAAATTTTGAAAATCGTCCAATTAGTAGTACAATTAAGCAGATAAACAAGGAATTGTAGTTTTTGCAAGGGGATTTCGCCGCGTCCTTCAGACAATATGACGCAGGACATAAACATCAAGCGGACACATTTGAATGATTCACTGATTCTCCCCACCACCGCTGTAGTGACCGTGTTAATTCTGTTGTACATGTACACAATTCATTCCACGCCACAATATTGCAACGGATAACTCGGTGTAGTGATCTGTGTTTGTTGGTTATTTTATACGTTTCTTTCGTGTATTTACAAACATTTCACAAAAGGACATGAGGATTAAAAGGCCAAGCTCGTGCTTAGTGCTGCGTTTCGTCCCCGTTCAGCAAAATAGTAAGTTTCACTCCTCATAAGTCAATTTTTTCTCTAATACTTATATAAAAACAATTCATAATACCTATGCTGTTAAATTTAACTAGCCATTACACTTTTTTTCCACAAAAATAACGTTCTTATGGCACTACCTACTAATGTCAAAATTTTGTAAACATAACCTGCACCACGTGGTAGGAAAAAGTGCTACTTATTTTGAATATTAATTACAAAGTTATTGATCTTTCCAGCTATATGTAAAGATGTGTTATTGTTTTTTTTTTAATTTAAAAGTAAAATGTAGTACCTCATTTAAAATTTTAAAAAATGTTATGCTCATAAGTTTGCTAAATTCTGATTGTATTCAAACATTTTATGAATAAAATATTTATGGAAAATTCTTCACGTGAACACAGCATGTAGGGCGTAGAAATATTTCCATTATGGTTTTTGTAATCTTTCCATTTATACTGACGTTTCACTTTTTTCGAAAATTAATGCCTCATCTACTAGTAGATAAACTTCTGATTCATAGGTATCAGATATGACAATTTATTTTGTAATTATAGATAATATAACTCTAAACAAGTTTAAACAACATGATAAAGCCTTTGTAACTTGAGCAATTACGATAAGATCACTGGTCGTCACAAAAAAATATACGTAGGTATTTAAAAAATGAACACAAAGAAAAGTCTCTTGAAATCTAGTCGTTGAAAACAGTAGAAAACGTGTTTTTCATCCAAATGGCAGTGGGTAACATTTATAAAAAATTATATCAGGAGTAGAAATCAAAGTATGTTCCTGTTTGGATGATTTTTATTAAAAAAATTGCGGAATTTTAAAAAATAACCACCCTAACGAAAGATTGGTGTTTTAGTAATTTAAATACATTAATTTTCATTTTGAGAAAAGTCTATGTTTGCTTGTCAAAATAATCATGTTGCCATAGCTAAAGGTAGATTTTCATATATAACAAAATTTTATAAGATTTCTTTCATTAATTCAATATAGCGAAATCTTTATAATTTTTTTATTTCAAAATTTCACTGCTCTTTTGAATCGGTATTATTCAAAAGATCGGTGAAATTTGCGGAGCAATTTGTTGGACTGGTTTTGGTATCCTATTGTTCTTTCTGTTACAATTTTTGATGTTCTTTTGCATCAATTATTCAACAAATAGAAAAATTATGAAAGTAGGAAATAATATTTAGATTTTTTAAAACTCACTTAAAATAGTATTTTAAATATGAATCCTTTCTAATGTACATTTATATTTATATATAATTTAATTTCATAAGAAAAAATCCATAATGAGCAAGGTACATGCTTTTGCAATAATAATGACTCTTTGAGCTTCTGGAAGTTCTGAGTAGCAATTTCATTAAATCTATTGGTGAGTGAAACAACTATGAACTATTGTTAAAAGTTTGAAGTAGATTTAATTATGAATACATCAGCAGTTCAAAAGAAATCGCAAAATTAATTTTAATGAGTGCCATTATCATTGCAAACGATTGTACATATCATCATGTGCCAAAATAGCAAACTAAAAAGGAAATAATTGAAAGGACATTTGTATCATTTCAAATTTGTTCTTATTTATAAAAATGTTTTATAATTCTCTGCCGACTGTAAATGTATCTGGCAATGTAATTATTTAGACAAGCAAAAATTTTATAAATACTTCTCAAAACAATAAAAAATAAGTGTATCCTCTTTGAACAGTAATCCATGAACACACTGTATAATCGAACGTATCAATATCAGACCGCTTTTGCAATTCAAAGCCTTGTAGTCTCATTTGTGACCAGCAAGTAAAACTTTCCACAATTAGAAATTCGAAACAGTCCAGTTCATTGAATAAACAGATTCAGTAAAGCCAGAACTAAATTCTTACGTGTCTCATAATTACTTTAAAAAAGTATCTTAACTCATCATTGTTTTATTGTGTGTGGATGCCACGATGTTGTTATATCTTCCATTTATGGTACAACGACATCACTACTAGAATACTCCTTTAAGAAAATGACTCATCACTTGATGTTTTTCAATTACTCTTTCGGAGTGTAAGGAACAGATAAGAGTAGAATATAATCCATCCCCTTGCCTGTATTAGTCACCACCCTATTACCTACTGCAGATCTCACCACCAGAAAACAGTTTTTTTAACAAGTATGCCCTCATCTTGAGCACACATGACTCATGGCTGTTAAACACAGAGCATTGAATTTATCCCTTACATAATTAGGGTTGATGTAGTGTATGAATCACAGATGCACAGGCCTATTCAAATTTGATGTTTGGATAATTTTAATCTGTTATTAAAAACCTTTCCCTTGCACTAGTTTAAAAGATGACTCAGCTCTGTTTAGTAATGCAAAATAGATTATTTAAAATTCCTATACCCTTCTGGTGTTAATCATAGCTAATACGAATAATTCATTTGAATGCCATTTGAATATCTTAGTTATTTATTGTGAGGTATGTCGTTAATTTATTAATTATTATATATTTCACAGCACGTGGCTTTGGTTCCCATTTAGGTCAATTTATCACATTAGTTACAAAAAAAAATACGCAGATCAACATTTTCTATACGTTTTACGAAATTTCTGTATCTGGTGTCAAGGCTAGGTGATATGCCATAAGCACTCATTTTGATCTAAATAATTCACATTTCATCTGAATCATCATCGTATCTACAAAATATTCGATAAAAATTCAAGTATATTTGTGATTAATATTACGCAGGTATAAAGCAAATAAAATACTTGTTAAGAAATGAAAACACGATCAAAGAATTATCGAAGTACCAATATAGTTATAGTAGTTGTATTAATAATAAGTCTGATTATTAACGAAATGCAAATTGATTTAAAGTACACTCAAAATTATCGTATTCAAAAAACATGTTTTAGCGTTATTCGTCCATAGAAAATAGAAAGAACATGCAGACCTGAATTTCATGAATCCGCTAAAAATCAATAGTACAGCAAGGTGTTTCCTTGTATGCTATTAGGTGCACACCTGTTGAATTACTTTGTGATACATTTATTATATATATATTTGAATTGTAACTTAAATTATTGTTTCTTTCAAACGATCTTAGATTTCCGCATTGAACATCTATTTCACTGCTCTTTTGAATCGGTATTATACAAAAGTTCGGTGAAATTTGCGCAGCATTTTGTTGAATTGGTTTTGGGTTTTATTGTTCTTTCTGCTACTGCTTCAGATCAGAAAAATTATAAAAGCAATGCCTTAAATATTTGGGTTTTAACTAATTTGTCAGCCGGTAATAATTATTTAGATTTTTTCATGCGCACTTAAAATTTCACTGTTCTTTTGAATTATTATTATTAGTTTTATGCACGAATAGTATTTTAAATATGAATAAAATCCGATTCTATGAGAAATTATTATTTCCAGGGGGACACCGGGAGTTCCACCGAAAGCACAAAGAACTATGCGAGGACACTCTGGTCTCGGGGTTGTCCTCCCGAGGATTACCATCGTCGGCGTCTTGCCCTGCTTTGGCAGATGTGGATTCCTATCCCGCATCGAAAGTTTTACCCTTTTTGTACCTGGGCAACAGCAAGGATGCAGCTGATTTGTCTTGCCTGCAAGGCCTTGGCACCACCTGCGTATTAAACGTCACCTCACAACTACCAGGCTACCACGAAGAATGTGGAATAACGTACAAGCAAATACCCGCCACTGACTCTGGACATCAGAACCTCAAGCAGTATTTCGAAGAGGCCTTCGAGTTCATCGGTAAGTCATATTGCTTAAATATCTTGACTAAAAAATACAAGCAAGCATCTGGCATAGCAATAAAGAACAATCGAATTCTTCACTGTAACGATTTTTTTTGTTATTTATAATTTAGTACTCACTTGGTACGTTCTATCAAACATTCCATTATCACTAAAGAAACCTCTACGAAGTTGATTTGCCGTACATCCTGATGTTTCAGAAATAAATGAATCACTCGCCTATTTTCTTTGCTTTTCCAGGGAAAAGTTGGACGTGTAAAATCCCCCGATAATTACGTATAATTAAGAATTGTTTACGATGTCAAAGAATTATACTGCATGTATATTAAGTGTTATGTTTCTTAGTTTGTTTAACTATAATAATCAGATGAAACTTTCTTAGAACTATCTGGTAAACCGACAGAGTTTGTAGAAATATTATTTGGCACGACTCTGCGTTTATATTAGCATAGTATACTGAATATTAAAATTAACAATATAATTTATGTCGCAAATTGATTCAAAACTAGAGCAGGAACACCAACATGGTTTAAACAGATTCGTTCAACTTGCCCTTTTGTTCATGGATAAGAAAATAGGTCATAGATATCTTAGTCCGGAAATAGATCGCTATAACAGATGGATTAATTTTTTTACTGACAAAAGACTGCAATTAGTTTGAAAGGAAGTATTTTTAAAATGCTCAATACGCGAACCTGTTCCTGCTTTATTTTAATTTTTTCATTGCTACACATGTCGGAACTGACAACGTCTGTAAAAAGATGTTAAATTTTACTTACGAGAATTGTGACCTCGTTCAGAGAATTGCTATAAATTATAAATAATACAGGAAGTAAGTTGAACTTATCAATATAGTCACTGATTACCTTAGGACAGTTTTTAATTTTTAAATTAGCAGGAAGGAATATGGAATCATAATTTGTATTTCCTACTTCCATTAACTATGTACTACGCACGCAAATATATACGGAGTGAATATAACAGAATATGCTTATATGACACAGGATCTTCGCGGCAAATATGTAAAAGCCTGTGTGATTTTTTTAAAAATAGTTCAATTCAGGGAAACCATTTTTAAAATTACACAAATCAGATTACAGCTATAAGAAATGTGTGTGATCTCGAAATATTAACATTCAGTTCCTAGAAATCATAAATAATTCTGTAGAGATCATGTAAATGTAATTGAGAATTAAAGAATTAGATTGAGATAGACGTTCACACCTATGAAAGGTGTTCAAACATATGATAAAAGACTCGCGACTCGCAGGTAAACAAAGAGAGCTCCAAATATTCTCGGATATTTCTGGCCTTTTCTAGAGAAAGTTAAGATCGGAACGGAACGTTCTACAGTATGGTAGCTTAACGATGTTTTTAATTCTAGTATAAATATAGCCTCTTACTCTAATGTTGTTGATAATACATTATTATATCGCAACAAGTATTAATAACATATAAAAAATAATCAATACTTTTATATTTATTAATATATATTTTTTTTGCCATATCATTTGAATTACTTGGCAACTATTCCTAATATCTTACCGACACGTTGAGATCAATTTAATACAATTACACATAACCATCATGAACTACTTCTACTGCTACTTGAAGTGGTATTTTTAATAAGCAAATCTGTCCTTAGCTTATCTTATTTTGATGCAGTTTTAGTCCAGATGATTTTTAGCGTATCCATCCGCGCTAAGTGACCGCATCAGGTAGTGTGTGTTCTTATGAATGGCCTGTGTCGTGCTTGGTTTGTATAACGGCCTTGTCGTCAGTTTTGAGTCAGCAGCCATACACCATTACTCATCGTAGTCATTGTTCAAGGGCCGTTGAACGGAGCTCCTGTGCTGTGACTCATTTTAGATATCCCGTAGAAGCTTCACAGCCGGGCCCAAAATACCCTAAACCTCCACTCTATTGTTCCTAATCACTGCCATATTGCAAACACTTCACCAATTGGCCCTTATACTCATTGTGTACTTCATAAAATGCTTTATTAGTCATAGCTATTACTCAATTCAGTTAAAATCACTTACACATCCCCTATACAGGGTGACTCATATATGACCCACCCCCAGACAGGGTGAATCATACCCCTAGAAACCCACAAAACTTAACAAACTTTGGTAATATTATCAAAAATTATATTTGATCATTGACAAACATACTATTCAATTATAAACGCGCTGAAGCATATCAACATATGTTGTTACAATTTTCATTTTGTATTTGATGATGTCAACGTCCATGGGCGTCCGAAGGGGGAGGGGGAGGCACTCTTCCTATGACATTAAAAAATATTTTTATTCATAAAGTCCATACTTGGCAAAGTTGCTGTGATGTATACGCAGCTTAATTTTCATGAAATTAATCGTGGTTAGAGGTAGGTCACTTGTTTTGATCGGTCTGCACAATGACGTGTATACACGTGAAGTGTGACCTCACTTGAAGATCCTTGACAAAATCCCTTATATGCAAATTATGTTATGTGATACACAAACTTGATTCATTTGCTTCTACGAAAAATGTGTTAAACAAATACGTAAATACGCTGCGGTATTTGCTTTAAAAAAAATAAAAAATATTTTCACCTAACCTCTAACCTAATTTATACACATAATTTTATATATTTATTAAATAGTATATCAAACTAAACCTACACGAGAATTATCTGCTATTTTCCGATAATTCGTTATCTTATCGGTTTCAAAAAAGTTAAAATGATTCATCTACAGTGAGAAAACTATTTAGTTATCTAACAATATGGCTCGTACGTGTGTATAGTATTAGTCATAGGGGAGTATTTATCTAATGGATTTAGGGTAGACGAGGGATTGTGGGTGATTTATCCAATAAATATGAACTAATCGACTGGTGTAACAGTGTTGACATTTGGCCCACTGTTATCGTTTACCCGATATCCCTAATTCTATCTGAAAACATAAAATTGATTAGTTCAAATTACTTCGTTACTATCGTATCCTTTAAATGACATAATAAAACGCGCTAAATACTCGCTTAATTATCTTTACGTTTACCTGGAATCGCCCTGTATGTTCAAAGAAGCTTAAAAAATATTTGTCGCGTATATAATTAATTTATATTGCGTAAAATACAGATACTGGATTTAAATTTGAAAGATTTAGACAGCGGGTCAGTGACAGCGGTAGAGAAAGACTGAAATTATCAGTTTCCTTGAGCAACGTCCTTGGTGGGAACAAATCTAACTTTCAGATCCATCGATTGTTTACAATGAGGTGCAACATTTAAAAAATGCAGCTCGAAAACTAGGCGCATCAGCGAAAGCCGATAGCAGTTTGTTTACTGTGTTAAATACAACAATGGAAATAATATATAGGGGTCAATAGTCATAAGATAGGTCAGCAGATTAATTAATTAAATTAGTTAATTCTAAGGTTATACGTGCAGGTTACTCAACCATAAAAAATCCGCGGCATTTTGTGACTCAATGCAGCGAGTGCTAGTATTTATTTATGTTTTTTGTTTCAAATTAATCGTTGTAAAAGCGTTTGATATTAAACTGATATTAGTACATATGTGGTGAATAAAGTTATCCCATAAAATGATGTGGAATATCTACTACCTATTCAGTATCTGTTAGTAATCATAGATGTGACTCAGATTAGTTGCGTAATAAATGAAATTACACGGCATTAATCAGTTTTAGCGCTGTACAAATACACCAAACAACAATTAAGTGGCAAGTTTTTGCGTCTGCCTGATGTGCATTCGTGTGCCATTAAATTCAAAGGAGGCTATTATAAAATGTAGTTTAAAATAAACCAAAGTATCAGGATACAGATTTAGTCTAAGTATGAGTCACGGTTTCCCTCTCTGTTTTCCTGTTGCTCTTACAACTGCTAAACGGCCAATATTCGTCATCTGGGTCATAATTTTATTGCAGTCTGTCTTCAACCCCATTCGAGTATTTTTAGAAGAGCACTGATTATGCAACCCACATTTTCGTCGCGTACATGAGTATGCAGACAACTATACGTTTTTACGCAGTAGTAGTTGTATGCATGTCGGTCTGTTACATAACCAATCAATTTGTTACAGGACAAACCACTTTTATCCAGTACTATAATTATTTATGGTAAATAGAATGAAAACAAATAACGCATAATGTAGGACGACGCTTAATCTTTAAATCCTTCGCTCATTTAACTAGCTTGGTGATATCTCCAGATACTAATGTGTATAACATAATTATGAATTACCAAGAATACTCGAATATTTAATTTTTTTTAGATTAATGCCTTTTTAAACACTTAACCAAGATAAAAATAAGTGTTAATTTGAAAACTACTTCTTTTAAGTAAAAACATAAAGCGAGTGACATTTCATCAATGACTTACTTAATTTTCATGACCAACTGCTTGTATTTTTTAATAATTACTGAAATATTTGTTAAGCTTTCTTGTATGATGAAAAAAGTAATATTTTTTGTACTTTTGTAGAGGAAGCAAGGAAAAGTGGTTCGAGAGTGTTGGTCCACTGTCAAGCGGGAGTGTCTCGCAGTGCCACGATAGCGATAGCCTACATCATGAAATATAATCAAATGTCAATGGTAGAAGCATACAAGAAAGTGAAGGAAGCCCGCCCGATCATATCTCCGAATCTAAACTTCATGGGACAACTCTTAGAATTAGAACAAAGTTTACGCAGTGATAGTAGTAGTAGTAACAACCATCAGTGTCGCTGGAGTCAGCAGTCCACGGATGAAGTGACGCAGGGCTGTAGTGTGTAAAGTCAGGACAGACAGTGAAAGTTTCGTACGGACATAAGTAAAGCAAATAGTCATCAGCTCGCCATAGAGTTTAAATCTAGTCTAATATTGGTCAAATGGCTGTGTACCATTAAAGATATTTCACAAATATACATATACAGGATGTTTATGTAGTACTTTTTACAGCAGCTTAACCGATCGGTTTGTAACCTGTTAGTAAAGAAATACTCTCTTAGAAGAATTAAACAAGAAATCGGACTGCACCCATTTGTTGGCAGCGAATGTTGTATATTGTTTATTGTATAATATTATTTATTATGTATTAAATGTAACTCTACCGTATAAGAATTACTTTTAAGTTCTTCCCGGTGCAAGCCGGATATTTATCGGTATATAAAAATGCCATATTTAATGTTTGTTCAACTATAGTCAAGTGTTTTTAGTTTTTGTGCAGAATTTAATTAATTGTTGTTTTGAGTATGTTCGATATAATTTTTTTCGAGCGGATAGGGAAATGAAACTTTGTATTCAGGGTTTTCATAATTATAATTGTGATTTTTCATAGATTTTTAGTTTATTGTATGTGCAGGTACAAAAAAAGGTGCGTTTAGAGATAGTGTGGCTATAAACACCACGGTTTTCAAACTACACTGTTTTTCTCGGGTACCTATGAATATAGATAGATGAAAGTGAGCTATCACATTAAAATATGTGCCTTCACGTTTATTTGTAAACTATGTATAGAGTTCAGACTGTAAAAATGAGTCTTGTATATCAAGTCTTCAATTTGTAAATACATTAAATGTTATTAAAAGTGTCTTTTACTTACCTTATTATAATACTGATAAAAATAACACAACAAACTGTTCCTTCTAACTTTTTATAACAAAAAAAAAATATTTTTCATCTCGACCTAACTCGATAGAAATCTGTCAGAAATGATTTTAACACCATTCCTAACATTACAAGTAATTTTCTTCCAAAATATTACCAAAACTATGTCGATACCTCCCATTTTTCATTGCTAGAATTTTATCTATTCAGTTATTGCTGAGCTGCAACCAGTAATACATTTAATTTTAGCTTAATATCGTCGGTTTGCTGCAAAACTATCCTAAGTTCATTTAGAAAGAATTTGAGTAAGTCACAGTTAAAGATTTCTAGCCATTGTAACTACATTGTTTTTTAAGCTGATTTTTAACAATTTTTAGGAGTTATTTGTACTTAACAGATACAATATGTTTAATTTCAATATGCATTCAAATTCGTAATAAGGGACATGGGCTATTTTATATTAGTGAAAAAATCCTGCGATGCTGTTAGGATATACTTTGCATTTTATAAATTTTAAAGGCGGTAAATTGAAAAATTTGGATAGTTTTACAGCAAAATATTGATGTTTTACAACAAGCACGTAATAACCCATTTTTAGGGAAAAAAAATGGACTTAGGATAGTTTTGCACCAAGCCGACGATATGTTCTAAAGGAATTATTCTTAGTTTTTGATCATTTTTATTATTTTAGAAAAATGAAACAACACGTTTAATTAAAATAACATATTCATTGATAAAAACAAAATATAAAGGAAAGAGGAACAAAATAATGCCCAAAACAATGTGTAGATATAAAATAAAATAACACTTGACAGTAAAATTTTTATAATGCTTAACAAATTCGAGTACTAAAATCTATAACATAAAATAATAGATGTGAAAAATATATATTTTAATATAACTATATCGTAAAACAATTTACAAGTTATACACATTTTCTACCAAGACGTGTCCTTTTTGAGAAGAGGCAAGTTGCTTCACCCCAATCGTGTATTTTATAAATACAACACTTTTAATTTATCCTGTTTCAAAAAGAACACCCATTCTAACCACTCATACTTTTGTTAACAAATTTCTTTCCAAAGACAAAGAATTTGCAATATTTAAGAATTGAAAAAATTATTAAATTATAATTTGGACAGGTACTGCTTCCTGAAAACTACAAATATCCGAAGTTCACCTCAATCATAGCAAATTAGGTTAATTTAGAGAATAAAGTTATTGTAATGTTTTGGAAGTATTTTAAAATTAATACTGATAGATTTTACAAATTTAAGTAGAAACTGAATTTTTTGTTATACCTACACTACGCTAATAGCGGATTATATAAAATAATCTGCCGCGTTCTTCTCTATCAAAGTCTAGGTAACATAAAAATATAAAACTTAAAAATATTTAATCTCTAATAAGCACCAAATAATCACCACTCAGCATCTCCATTCGCTTTTTGGAACACGAAATCCTCTCCATTTAGGTTCATTATACCATCTTTCAAATGGAATTTCCACCTATTCCTACTCCTTGTTATCTGACAACAAAATTTATTCTTATTTAAAACATACCACAATAATAGAAAAACAAAAGTATGCACAAACGTTTGCAATAATAACGGCACACTTTAAAATGAATTTTGCGATTTCCTTTGAACTTCTGACGTATTCGTAATGAAACCTATCAACTTTTAATATTAGTTCTTAGTTGTGTCACTCGCCAATAGAGATTTAATGAAATTTCTACTCGGAACGTTCAGAACAGTGGCGGCTGGTGAGATTTCAGGTATGCCATATCTCAATAGCCATGGGACCGAAACCAAACTTTAGGGTATATGTACTGTGGCCATATAGAGAACTTTGGTAGAAGAAGAACGATTTTACAGTTTGCTAAAAAAGTTTAAAAAAACGTGGGCCTCACCTCAAAATGGTTTCTTTAAATTTTGAGAAACATTTTTTTCCACAAACTAGATGTAATTTTAGGGATGTTTCAAGTTTTATTAAAAAATAACTATATTTGTAGCATTTTGAAATGTTTATAATGTATCACAAATACAATATTAATTTTCTAACTGCTGTAACTTTAACAAAAATTAATTTTTTTTGATAAAATCTGAAACCTATTGATAGAATTACGTTTAGTTTATGAAAAAAAATGTTTCTCGAAATTTAAACAAGCCAATTTGGAAATCTTAGGTGAGGTCCACGTTTTTTTCAACTCTTATTTCGCAAACTGCAAAATCGTTCTTCTTCTACTGAAGTTCTCTATATAGCCACAGTACATATATACTAAAGTTTGATATGGGTCCCATGTCTGGTTATTAAGATATGACGTACCTGAAATTTCACCAGCCGCCACTGGTCGAGAAGTTCAAAAACTGTTTTGAGGGAGTGTCATTATTATTGCAAAGGCATATACATAACAAATATGAAATATATACGTGAATTAAACAACAGGTAGGTAGCTGACCGGCGAGCAAAGATACACATTGTTCATTTTATGGACAATATGTACTAACCTAATTTAAATCCCAAATCGACGGATTTACATTTTTCCACCTACAAATACCTCCAAAAATTTTCGAACGCAACGACGACGTTAACGCCGGGTTTTGGAGCGACAGTTTTTTGTTAATGGCAATGTTAAGCTTGGCTGAGCTACTGTGGTAGTTAATTTATATAAAAATACGTAAAAATCACCACAGACTTTTCATTTACAAATATTGTCCATAAGTTTTTATACATTACACCCACACCCTGTATATTGTAGTTATATGAATTATATTTATTTAAAAAATAAATAATAAGAGCTGTAGCATCGTCGTAACGTGAGTGGATCATGACCGTACAAAGTAAAGCAGTAAACTATCACCGATCCTGATATAAAATTTCGATGTCAACACTTATGCGACCCGGTTTCATAAAAACTAATGAGGCATGAAGTACGTCTCATTCGCTTTCTTGGTTAAATGCATACTTGCATTTAAAATTCCCTTGTGGATAGATAAACCAGAAATTAGTTATGTACACTTTATCAATATGGATTAATGAAAGAAACAATAAAGAACATTTTAATGTAATTATAATTAATCTTCTTTCCCATGAACGTTCACTTCAGTTTGAGATGGTGGAATTCGGACCAATGAAAATTCGACCTTGTGGGCACGATGGGAATATATAGGAACTACATCGCAGTACATCCGTTATCAATGCTAAATCATTCATTCAGTAAAGTTATGCAACTCGTTTTATTGCAGCAACATTCGCTCCTCAGTGTATAAGCACATAAAAACTTTACATTTGTATGCATGTAGTAGCCAATGAAAATAAAATTATGTTTTCAGGTTATATTTTTCAAGAAAATGATTTCATTAATTTATAGGTTAGGGTATATTCTCACCTTGTCATATTGGCACACTATCACATTTTCAGTCTCAAAAGATTCTTCCGTCCCGTCAGCATCCGAAACGTCGTCCCCTGAATTTAGAGGTTCCTCCTCAGCACCTGCAGCTCCATCTTCCTCTATTTCATCATTCTCTTTGTCATCTTCGCCGTCTTCAGATACATCATCGCTTTTGTCATCATCTTCATCCGAGGAATCAGCTGGACCATCTCTTTGAGGAATTTCGTGCAATCTTTGGATTTTATCATCAGACGTTAGTTCGGTCTGCAGTATTTGGTGATTGTTCATTTCGAAAAATGACTGTTGGTGGTTTAGAAAGGCAGCATTCACGTGATCTTGTAAGAACGAGCAAGCTGCCATCAAAGGAAGACCCATGGTGGTACTGATCACTTGGCCGGTTAGAATTGATTTCAAGTGGTGACCCTGCAGGAAAACTTCGGGCACATCTATGGAAAGAATTCTATTACCGTCACCAGTACCAGGTGCTGCAGGAATTGTTAATTGTATTGGGACCCTTCTCCATTCAGGAAAAGCTTGGCCTAACTGTCCTTGAGGCATATGATTGTTTGGAGCAACCTGACCAACAACCTGCTTGTTGTTCAACATTTGCTGTTGTTGTTGGAAATTTTGCTGTTGCTGCAGCTGCATTTGCTGCACCACTTGCTGTTGTGTTTTGTTGTAAGTAGTACCATTACTGTAGTCTTGTTTTATAATTTTATTATTACCACCTAAAAAATGATTGTTAACTGTTTCAGGGCTAAATACATTTCTGCGCACTTACCTACAACTTTTTCAGGTTCTTTATGCTCTTCGACAGCTTTAGTTGCAGAAAGTTTAGTCTGCCAGGTTTGTTTCAATTCTTGCAGTACAGCTTCGTCTACTCCATCTTCAATAAAATATTCCCTAGCATTCGATATTACATCGTTTATGACGTCTTGGTAAGCTTTGAACTTCAAAAGAAATGGGTTTTTAATTATAAATTTATATTTAAAGGATTTTGAGAAAAAATAACGTCTTTTTACTGCCTTTCTTATTTTTTTAAATTTTTCTTCTTTAAATAATGTTGCATATTGATTACAATAAATACTGAAAATGGAGCACTTAATTTAAACCAATTCACGATTCAAAGTTTGGCTTTGACAAAAATTTATCATCATACCACATAAAATATAAAACTAATAGTAGTTTTTGCTGCATGCATTTTTAATAAAACTGCAGTATTTATAAATACCAGAATTGCGGTTTACATTACTCAATCTCTTTCCAAACAATAAACATAAATTTTAATGAGTCCTTATCGCAATAGCAATATGCTAATAACTAAATTAATTATTAGGTACGTTCTATGTTCTATTAACTATGTTAATTGCAGCATGATAATATTCACCGTTAATATTTTTGTTTATCTAAACATTAAAATTCGAACAGATAATTACACATACTTCTTGTCACTGAAATGATTTGATTAAAATATTTTATAGGTGATAATACTTTGTTCTACAATTATAAAAAAGCAATGATAATACAGCCGAAAAGAATTATTTTTTATGAAAATCAACAGGTAAGCTAGTTTAATATTTTTTAAAAAACTGTACAAATGAACAGACAATCAGTCGATGAAATTAACTGCACAGACTTACAGCTATTAAAATACAGTTAAATATGATTTACTGGTACATCAAGTGTATTTAACTTTTAAAGGACTGTAGAAGCAAAAGTATTCTCTTATAAAAGTGTATTATTATTGATATACCCGATTTTTTTATTCTAATAATACTGCAATATTATTTTTTGAGAGGAAATAACAATAAATTCTCATAAATATGTACACTTATTTATGAATTTTAAATTTGAGGTAGATATACCTTCAGAAAATTAAAATAATTGAGGTGCATAATAAAACATTTTAGTCACTGCATTGTACTGTCTGTTAATGTTATTTATATTTCAATAAGCGTTTTTTTTTTCAATCATATTTACATTCCTTTGATAGAGCATTTTTTCACAATACAAACATTAAAAAAAAACATGCGTAAAGAGGGATCGTATTGTAAATGATTTATAAACAAATTTGCAATAGCTTTATGTATATATATAAATACAATTAAACACTTTAATTAATTTTGTGGCAGTTTTAAATTGTGGTGTGTGATTATAATAATAATATACGTCAATAATCAAGGTTACTGATCAAGTCTTTTGAGGCCCATAATAATAAATAACTTATAATGTAGGTGTAGGTGACAGGGGTGTTTAAATACACACAATAATCTAATTTTAGTTTTGCAGCGTAACACAAATTATGAAATATGATCAAAAGCTTTTTACATGTTCACTTTTAAATACACAATAAAAGTGACAAAAATGTTTATATGAAAAGTTCCTTTTTTAATCAGAAATATGAAAACAGGTGCTTTAAGTGAGACATTTTACTGTTAAAATATATTTATACACGAACCGTAAAAAATGTAATAAATAACAACCTATTTACATGTTAAAATTGTCTTATCTGTCGAGATCAATATATTCTGAAATGCCGTCAACGTAGATAACTGATCAGAGATAAAAAAAAATTACGTCTATTTAAATATAAATATGTATTTACTTTTGTATTCACTACTGAACTACTTACCGAACTGAATAGTGCCTTACAAAAAAAAAAATAAATAAATACAAGCAGAAATTGTTCATTATTCCATAATACAAATGGTTAAAAGCAGACAAGAAACAGTTTACACGACTTCTAATTTTTCATTCAAATCGTATACGCATTGTAATTTGATACACATATATAAAACATACACCTAGGTAAATATTGTCCAGTAATTAAGTTGTAATTATACATACCTACTTATTTAATAGATACTTTTTCCAAAGAAATGTATTGCCATTTATATGACGTAATAATAAAAGTAGAAATGTATCACTGCATTTTGGTTATTAGATTTTTTTGAAAAAATATGATTGGAAATTAATTCAGAAGAATGTACTAAAAATCTGTATTTACAATGGGTTTTCCTAAAATTAAGGTCTAGTCTATACATATAACTTTTGCTCATTTCATCAAGAGAATTGTATTACAGCATTACATATTAAATTAAACCATTCAACTAGAACTTTTCTAATGATGTTTGTTTATTGTTACTAAATCTAACACAACTTTACAAATTTTTGTCCGTACCATAATACATTTCAGACTTAGCTTAACAATAATTAAAAACATTATAGCACAGAAGGTAATATTTAATTGCAAATGTGACTAAATATAAATATGTATAAAATAACTACTACTAAAGGTATGAAATAATAATAGCAGACAAATTTTATTTTAAAATTCTTTTTGTCACAGTTGACGTCGATTTCACATTTAAGTCGTTCTCGTGAACTTTTGAGTACACTGTTAACTGGGTCGTATCCATCTATTCATATTCCGTCCTTCATACCAACACATCCATGAAAGGTCATGAAGAAGGTACATAGTATAAGGAAAAAAGAAGGAAAAGAGAGACAAAAGTTTTGTATTATCTATTGAGATTGTGCGAATAAAAAGTATTTTAAAAATGCATACATATAATTGCTTATGTTTCGAAATTCTACAGTCACAAACAAAAAAATTCGTGCCAATCAATATAATTATATTCCCGGCTTCTAAAATTAGCCTATTTTAATCACACAATTTGGTGATTCCAATATTATCACAATTTAAAATAAAATTTAAAGCTACCAGGCAGGCTATTATGTATGTTTATAAGATATGATTTCATAAATTATCCCCAAAATAGCTATTTCTTTTAAGTAACGAGTTTATTCATTTTATGAACAAATATTAACAATTAATGAAGTAATTACTAAGTTATGGTTATAAAAGTTAAGGTCATTCTTTCATATTTTCCTGCAATTTTTGCACACGTTATCATTAATTGATTTGAGATTAAAAATAATGTTTTTTTTTTTTCTAATCTGAACCCGAATACATTTTTAATACCTACTTATATAATTAATTAGTTAAGAGTTACTATAATAACGATGTACAGTAACATGCAGTCGCATATACAGCATTGCACATATAAGATCCTATTTATTTTTCAAAACCTGTAAATAAGGATTAAGCTATCTTACGATAATTATCTAATCGGCTTGAAATTTGAATCTACAAGAAACAATAGCGATGGGATGAATGTCGGAAACACTGGAGATAATTATCAACTGGATAAAATTCCGTCAAGCATTAGTAAATAATTTGTATGTCACCGTCGTTCATTTAGTGGTTTTACATCTCTTTAGAAATTCATAGACATGAAATCCATTGAAAGCTACTTATTTTAGAGAAAACAGCATTTGTCGAAGGTCATTTTTAAACAAGCAACATGATTTGAAAAATAAATACATACCTTCTGTACGTGTGCACAGTAATTAACAAAAATAATTTATACTACCAGGACAACCGGTAAAAATTACTTTGTTGCTATATTGCAGACATAAATTTAGTAATTAAAGTTTTACTATGTATACATTATATTTATTAAGCGTTGTTTTACGTGTGTTCTACTTACCACAGAAGTTTTGCAGAGGGAACTAGACATCCTCGAAAGTTTTTGAATAAACTAATGGTTGTTTACGAAAAAAATTGGTGAGTTTTAAACCAACTAAGGTTTTTTTTACTTTCTCCACTTAGCTTTCCATTCTACTGCTACTTGCCACACGCGACCGCTTTAAGCAACTTGCTCAACTATACTGAACTGCGCGAATTATACGACTTGTATATTGTGACGTTCTACAGGTAGGATAGCTATACTCATTTAGGTATGCTTAATTAAACAATCCTAATTCAAAGATACGCGTTGACCAGCCCCTTATTTTTTACTGGTAGGCATTTAAAATAGAAATATCATTAACGTTAATGTTTCAAAACTCTACGCGTACCTATTTAGTTAAAAATCTTTAAAACGGAAAATATTTATCAGCATTACGTGCTACATCAAAAATTATACTTACATGTTTGTGAAATCTTTATTTTTAATGTTAATGTTTATTTTGGATCTGTCAGACATTATCATACTGCTACTACAAATGTATAGACAACTTGGATTGATTTAAAATTTTTAAATATAGGCACTTGCTTGTAGATCCGTCTCTGTCCGACAATGAAAAATATTTTGGTCTGACCACTGCGACTAAATTTGAAATTTCTGTTACGATCTGTGATAAAAGTTAATATACCAATAATAGTCAATAAATGCATTGTTATCTTATAAAATAAATAAATACATGCCTTGACTGAATACGTCAGCAAAGCTAGAAAAATTAACGATACGTGAGAAATACTAAAAATAAATAAATTACTTTTAAATGATAAACTGTTAGAAATACTCGTAAATCGAAGATTTCCGATGTTGAAAATAAAATTACTTCGTTTCATCCACTTATTTACGATTTTACACCTGTTTAAAAAGTTTTACTCGGATAAATATTTTTATACTAGATAGATACCAGCTCTGCGCTTCGTATATGTATATAGATTGTGAATACATACATAAATATAAAATGTTCCCACTAGAACTATGTTATTTTAGTTAAAGTATAATAATTATTATATATATATCGATTTTATGATGATACAGAAGCCTTTAATAAAACTTATTCTTATACTGCTTATCGGACTTATAAATTATTGTCCTTGCTGTGACTAAAGGTTTTATTAAGTCGCACATTAATTTTTTAGAGGGTTATAATAAACATATTGTTTGCAATTATTACGTACTACCTGGTTATTTTTTCTAGGTCACCGCAACTGGAAAAATTGTTCCAATTATGTGGAATATTAAACTATTGGCGTAATTGTATGCTGTACTTGTTGGTGTAAAAATTAGTAAACGAAAAATAACTTCTAACATTGGCTTTTAAAAGTGTTGATTTCAAATATTTTTTAGTATGAATACAAAAAATACGAAAATGATCATTAAGTCTTTATTAAATATGATATATGCATATAAAAACTGTGAACAGTGTTCTTATGTTATACAAATGTTGCAACGCAAATATCCAAAATGTTAACAGTTATTCACAGTTCTTCGTGAGGATGAGGGAATTTTTTGAGTATAGCAGTGTAAAGATTGTAAAAGGCATATACGCTGACTGTCAAAATGACAACTAAAGCTATACCAAAAACTACGCTTAGAAAACTCCCGTCGATTACTCCCATATTCGTGGATCTCCTACCTTCGTCTAAACTATCCATTCCTCTTCTTTCTGCCATCATTTTCTTCATGTTGTTGAGGCGATGTCGCAATTGGTCAACAGATTCCGTAGGAGCTGTATAACGAAGTATTAAGAATGCTCGTAATAATAATAATAATATGCCCGCCTCTTCCTAATATACACATTTTTGATATTCAATGGAAGAGTAGGCATATTACTGGCAATTCAAAATATAGGTCTACAAATATACATAGTATAGTCCTTGAAAAAAATAATGATTAACAATAGTAAAGTCTCTAGGAATATAAAATTAACAAATTAATTTGAATAATAAAAAGTAATTCTTTTCTGAAATCAGATACGTACATATACAGTGGGCAAGTTTAGGTACCTAGAAAAAGCACAAAAAATTGGAATGTAGAGCATCGTTTTCTTTTATCTATTCTTATAGCATAAAAGATCGGCACATAAAACAAATCTATTTGGCGCGAAAAGTGATCGGATATATACACAATGAAAAATACTTATCATGCTTTTATATTTTTTACCAAGAAAATTTTAGCAAATATCTGTCCTAATTAGTTACCTATTGGTAAGGTAATGAGCTTCAAGTAGTTTTACCCCTTACACTGTAAAATTTTAATCCTATTTAGTACTAAGCAACAACGATTAAAATACAATGTGTAGTTGTTAACAATTTACAAGGCTAGTGAATTTGACACTTTTGTTTGAAAGTATATTTAAATATACATTCATTTTAGAAAAACTCCTTCACATGTAACCTCACTTTTCATCAAAATATTGCAAAATTAATCAATTTCGATTATGATTAAATTGATTTACTTTTTATTATTCATAGAAACCTATGTGTATCATCGAAATATCTTACGATTTTCCATGATTTTCAAAAGATTAGTAAATTCGCGTGCACACTAGCGTTTATCGATTTTAGTAAAGGATGAATGGGAATGAATGGAGACTTGGAAACTGGACCAAATGCAAGGGAGACTGGAATGTGGAACGGAAAAGATGAGGATCCACCCTTTCTAAATAGATACTTCACGCGCATGTCTCAGACACAAAAAAATGCGTTTAAATTGCCGAAATCAAAATTTGAATTGCGGTTATTTATTTATCTGGATACTTTGTTCAGTTGCGCCGAAATATTGGATATACCTAATTAGCTTTAGGTTCAGATTTGTAAATTGAAGGAAAAAATCTATTTCTTACTTTGTGCTAAGTGGTACTGTATTGACCTTGAATTGGCGCCTTCACTGTAAATCCTTGCATGTGTAATTCTTAATACTCATAAATAATGACGTAAAAAATATGTAAGTACATATGCAAACTGTATTGATTACAGAGTTATGAAGTTTTAGGGAAAGTTTATTGGACCTGACCTCATTAAATTAAAGTAATATAGGTAATGTATTAATTTTTCACAAAAATCTAAAGCTATTAGGAATAGAAATAAATTGACAGTTTGTATGTTGTAATAATAATCTATTTCAATGTTTTTGTAACAATGTCGAAAAAATATTTTATACATATTTTAAAATAAATTAAACAAAAATTTACAAACAATTTAATATTTTTACATATTCATATCAACTGGTTTCCTTTCTCAATGTATCCATTGTTGCCCTTGAAGTTGGGGAGCCTAAATGGTACAACTGCAAAAATATACATTTTAAAACATAGTTAAAAAAATTAATTAATTAAGGATTGTGCTTTACCTTTTCAAAAAAATATGCAACATCATATTTTATTTGTTCCCTTATTTTCATCTCATCAGACATGGTCTCAGTTTGTGGAGAAGTTTCTTCACTTGGATTTATATTTCTACTTTTTAATCTCCTCAGAGATTCTTCTGTTTTACAAACAGACATTAACACCTCTTGAACTAAAGTTAAATACCTAAAACAAGTCTAAGTAACTTGTTGAAATCAAAAATTATTATTTAATTCATATTTCTATTTCATTTTGACTCACTGTTGAGTAACCCTAGTGATAACATTATCCATTATTTCATTTAAATCACTTTCTACTTCTGGTTTGAATTTATTGTGGAAATTTATTATAGGCTTCACAGCCTCTATCATATATGTGCTTGCACTTTTAGGTGCACTTCTATTTGTTCTACGATACAATCTTGGGATTGCACCAACATTCTGCAAATGTACAGAACTTTCTTGAAATTTGATGTTTATCAAGTGATTCTTAAGAGTTGACTGCACCTTTTCTATAGAGTTTTTGTTACATTTGAATACTCTTAATATAGAAGACTTTATACTTGGATGCATTATTTTAAAAATTGTTTTATCTACATCGTCAATTCTATCAGTATTTAAAGCAATTAATTTTTTGACAATATTCAAGTCTATTAGAGAATTCATTATAAATGTTTCCCATTTTTCATCATCTGGAAATGAAGATTTTTCCTAAAAGAAAGTATAGTACATACATAGAAATATAAACATTTCTCTTTCATAATTTTACCTGCAGTACAGTTTTAAACCACCTAAAATACCTTGACAACAACATCATTGACAACTTTAAAAACTGATCAGCAAGTTGATCCAGATAAACATCTTTGTCAAAACATTTCTTCAAGCCTTTCCATAAGGTGAGTGTGTTCTTCAATTTACAAAATATTTCATTGCTTGAAGTATAAAAATCAGTGTTGGTTAAAATATCATTTTCAAAACCACCAGCAATTTGTTGATAACGAATTTCAAAATAAACTGGCAAGTTAAATCTTTTTAAATGCTCCTGGAATGTATCATCTTCTTGTAATAATTCCTTATTACCACATTTGTTTGCAATTTTTAACAATGTGGCCCAAGTACTTTTATATCTTTTTTGAAATAATTCAGGATTTCCAGGTGCTGTTATATAAGGAAGTCCCTCCCTTGATTGTTTATCAAATTCTTTCCAAAAGCTATTTAAAGTAAAATTGAAACACATCAGTTCTGGATTCTGTGCAAGTATCTCAAACAAAACATTCATTTTAGTGTTCATAAAGATCAGAACTTCATCATAAATTTGATCGATATCTTGTTGAGATTTCTCTAAATTACGTTCGTTAAACCATGGTAAAAGTGCAGGTCTTACTATATTCACTTGAAATGTTTTTTGAACCTCGTCCTGTTTCTTTAAATTATCATACATTCTTAAACATCTTGTTAAGATCTCACTATTGGCAGTACTAAAGGCATCGAGAAATTTCTTATTGACCATTTCAATCAATTTATTCTCTACATTTTTCACAATACCTTCAGTATCACTAGACATTATACCTAGTTCGTCCATGTAATTTCTTTGGAATGAATATTTATTAACTATTCGTTCCAAGATTATAACATCCTCGAATGAGTTACTTTCTGAATTTATAAGTTTATCAATGTAGAGAGAAGTAGTAATAATGCCAAGTTTTAAATGTATATTATTCTTCCTTGTGTTATTTGCCTTCAAGTCTTCCAGCATCTTCTTGTAACTGTTATCGGCAGATTGAATCAAGTCGTGTAATGTCTAAAGAAACAAATAATTTACCTGAAGTACGTCAAATTTAAAATAAGACCTACCCTAATTTCTTCACGCAACTGGCAAATTGGCACAGAAAGGTTTTCTATTTTGGAATTTAAATTTGTTAAATATTCTGCTAAATTTACTATAGCTTCTGTTTCAGTCTTAAGAATGTCAGACATATGCTGCTGCAGCTCAGCTCCATAATTTTTTAGTTCCTTTCGCAGAGCTTCCAAGTCAGATTTTTGTGTATATTTTGATAAACATTGGTCAACACTAAAATTATCCTGAAAGGTGAAACGATATAAAACTGCAATTAAACTAATTATTATTAATAATTACCTTGAAAAAGGAATCTTTTATTATTAAATCTTCTTTTAAATCCATTGGAAAGCGGTGTACTTTGCTGATTTTAACTAATTTATTTTTATTGGTTATTAGGTTCAGGTTATGTTGCTATTGTCATTCTTAAATTCTTGCTTTACGTTTACGTGTCACTACTGTCAGTTTCACCACAAAATATAAAGAAGACTGTCACTAGTCGCGGTTTCATGGTTGGTGGTCATTGACAACTGACAGTAATAATAACCTTTAACCACAGAACAATATTACTCTATGGAACAACTGGGAAAGGCTATCAATGCACAAAAAGACAAAAAGTTTTTTTTAAGACTTACATTTACATATGTTTTGTGCTTATTTTACTGGAATTCCTTGGAATATACAAAATATTATTTAAATCTATTTAACAGTTATTTACCATTACTTCTTTATATACAATAAATTTCTAGTAAAATATAGAGACAGGACTTCTACATATAATTTGAGGTTGACGACTAAATTATTAACAAATAGGTTAAGAAACTAGTCCATAGAATATATTTATTATTACCTTTATTATAAATATTAATTATTCTGTTTCCAATTAACATTTTTAAATGGAATCTGAAACGTAAGTAGTATCTCAAATATATCTTACGAGCCATTATTTTTCATGAAACAAAATTATAATTACTTTTATAGGCCTAATTCCACTGTATCTTGGAGGATTCCTAACAACTGGGCTGATATCACGGACACGTTTCATGAAGCAGTTAAAGGTAATATAAAGTTAATATATTACCTTAAATAATAAAACGCACCTTTCAGACTTAAAACTAGGAGAACTATTACACGATGAGTTATTTGGTTTATTCGAAGCTATGTCTGCAATCGAAATGATGGATCCAAAAATGGATGCCGGTATGTTGTGTAATAGAGGAGTGAGGAAAATAGTGTCTTTCGATCAAGCTATCCAAGACAAAATTTTGAAATTGCATGGATTTAGCGAACAAGAAATTATTGGTATTATAGACAGCACGCTCGCTTGTTTAGTATCCTGGTTAGAAGGTCATTCGTTAGCTCAAACAGTTTTTATAAATTTATATCTTCACAAGCCGTATATGATAGAGGACAGGGTGTTAAAAGCGTTTTGCCTTTCCGTCTACAAATTATTAGAAATTATAAAAGATCTTGTACATAAGTAAGTAAGCTTTTAAGTTTGTAAAAATCTTTGTTTTAAAATTAAACTTTCAGAGCTATGGTTTATGAGGAAGAGGATTTTCAACCAATGCAGTATGGTTACCATTTAAATCCGGATATATCGGAACAACGTATGATTGGAATGTTGCGAGAAGTTGAGGAAGATCTGCATAGAAAACTTAGGTCTAAGCATACCGACCAAACTCAGGCTGTATTTGCGAGAATAAAATTCATAAGAGTTTTCCTTCAGGTTTTAATCTCGTTCCGAAAGGAGGATCAACTACCTTGCATTCCAGACTGTCAACGACTGTTAACTACGTCTAACGACATGTTGTATATCATACAAGATACTGTTTACTTGGGAATAAAGAGCAACGATGGTAATATTTTGTTCGATTATTGGAATACTGGAATAAATTAAATATTTTTAGTAGACAATGAACATATTGTGGGATTCGAGCCTTCTATTAATCAACGTTTGTTACCTCCCACATTTCCTAGATACACAAAAATTAAGTCACGAGCGGAAGCTATAATTTACTTTATAGAGATGGTTGAACGGTTTAAAATAGTTTGTAAGATTCAGTCAATAATTTCGTTGCATCATGCACTGGTATTTATATCATTTTAAATACTTTTTTACCTATATATACACAATCAGAATGTGTTTTAGGATTTCTTCATCGAGTTTAGTAAATCAAGCCCCTGTATATTATCTAGGTCTGCTTTACAGTTGCTTTATACAGGTAAATCATTACAAAAAACTATGTTTAAGTGTAAATAATTAATAAATCACTTCTAGGAACGAATCCAAATAATCTGAAGGATATTTTGAGGGATGCTGTAAAATCGTTTATTTGTCCACCAGCTCTGTTGTCAAAAACTCTGTTAGGAAATCCACAGGTACGATTTAAAAATTGCAATTAAAAATGATTACAAACTGATTTCAGGCGAAACATTATGTAGATACGTTTTTGTCTCATTGCTCAAGACCTTTCACAAATTTCTTACAATTATGTGGTCATAATAGGGCTAGACAAAGGGACAAGTTGGCACATTTGTTGGAAGAATTTACAACCCTCCAAGATGAGGTAATAATAATTCCATCAAAATATTGCAAATATTATAATTTGATTTATGACTAATGTTAAGCATTATTATTAAAGATCAAGTAATTTTGTTTGTCAGGCAGAAAGAGTAGATGCGTACTTACACAATCTTTCTGTAAGTTCTCCACTGTCAAGGCCCCATATAGCTTGTTTTGGAACGTGGGTTTTATATCACACTTTGCGAATAATGATAATGTACCTTTTAGCTGGATTTGAATTGGAGCTGTACAGTGTGCACGAGTTCTATTACATTTATTGGTGAGCATAAAATAAAATTCCAAGTATTTTTATAATGGATTTTTTTTAGGTATTTGTATGAGTTTCTCTACGGATGGCTTATATCGGCATTATCAAGAGCTGATAGCTTTTTAGTAGAGAATGAAATTCTTAATGAACTACAAAAAAACAAAGGTGCTTCGAAGAAAAAACCGAAGTATAAGAAAAAACCCAGGCCTTACAACAGAGACATTATCTATTTACAAGCCCTTCAAAATATGTGTGGAGGATACTACAAGGTAAATTATACTAAAACAATGCAGGAAACAGTATTCTTAACTTAGATCAATTTTAGGCTCTGATGGGTTTCCGACTAGAAGGCAAATTAAGTATGCCGCATCCGCGGTTTGACAGTGAACAGGTCCGATATGAACACAGATTTGCTCCGTTTCAAAATCTACTTACTCCACCACCAGTAGTTTACTCTGAATTCAGAGAGATGACTTCATTTCAAAGATTCCCACAGCAGCCTGTTGATAGTGTATTTCTTTATATTGCAGGTTGTAAACATTTTCATCAAGCTAGGCAGTTATTAGAAAGTGTACCCTTGGATCATGAAATTTCAGAACTTTTAAAAATTTGCAAGACCAATTTTATCGTTTTAAAATTATTAGCTGGCGGTCATAAAAAAGATTCTATGAAACCGCCCGAATTCGACTTTTCTAGTAATAAATATTTTTCAATTATTAAATTGAATTAGATACGAATTCATTTTATTTCAGGAAAATGGTTATTTTATTGTTTCACTTCAATTTTGTTTCAAAAATGTGCAAATTTATTACGCATGATTACATAGACGTCTAAACCCCCCTTGGCTTTTCATCAATGCAAAATGAATGAAAAGTTTATTATTAATAATTATTAATTTTTGGCGCTTGCAATTATCTGTACCCTGTCTGATAAATTTTCTATGGACGTCCATGTATGATTACATAAATCAAGTTTATAATGCAGATATTTTGTGATAGAACAAAAATGTGACTGTACCATGTGATTCTCTGTACTGCAGATCGTTATGTTTTATGAAAAAATGTACGTTTTGTGAAACAAATCAATCCAACACTTTTGTCGTATATATTAGAATAATTTAAGACTTTTTAATTTTTTCTGTATAAGAGGTAACTCTAGTCAGACTTGTTTAAAATTATATATACTATATTTGTTTAAAATTATATGAATGGTGTGTATTTTTATTTGCAACTGTTAACTGTTAATATGTTTCTTTTTTGGATTTTAGAGCATCTTTCTTTAATTTTTGTTTTAGCTTCTAATCTCTGATTTTTTGCTTATATTGTGGAAGCAACTTTTATAGGGCGAATTGTAGTAATTATGTTAAATATACCTATGAATTCACATAACACTGTTTTATTATCATGCAGTTCCTTGAAATTACTTGTAAAATGTCCTTATATCAATTACTACTGTTATGTTATTTCAAACCTGCATATACAGATTCGAAAAAGACAAACGTTAACTCTGGTTTACTGTTAGGGCAGTGAGTAAGAAAAATTGGCATTTTCATGGTTGCCAGAGTCTGGATATGCATGTTTTCTTAATTTTATGTTAAATGAAATGACCCCACCACTGCAAAGCAGAATGGAAAATTATTTAGATCGTGAATCATTGTAATTATAAACCGTCACTGCAGTACTGACTGTTGACTTATTTTACTTTATTCTCCTCTTAAGCTGAAGTATCAACACGTTCTAAAATATTACAAAGAAGTATTTATAAAATCTATTTCTGTACGTTACGATATTATTTCTGTTAAAAAATGTCCGTGTGATACAGGCTTTAGGCAAAAGCAATGAAAAGATGAATTTTCCGAGAAATTCTTAAGCAATGACTCACTATATGTCATCCTGATGCTTTGTCAATGGAATTTTAAACTGCCCAAATTAGCGCAATAAATGAATTTTAAGAACATATAAATTATTCAGTAGTCATAGATAACAAGACTAAGACATATTTTTAACGGATTATTATAATTAGTAGTACAAAGTAATAAGCATATTTGAAACAAAACAATGAATCACCACTAAAAAACGGTTTATCTATTATCTCTGAAGTTTGCTGTGATAGAGGGCATTAAGCCCGATTTACAATTTAAATTTAAAAGGAAATGTAATTTTAAATAAATAATCAAAGACCTTTTACTTAATTATTTACTTGCGTAAGTAGTTTCAATCAATTTATTATTTATAAAATAAACGTACTTTAACACAAAAATACTTTTAAAATCTTGTACCAAGGCAGTTTGTAGCTAATTTCCATAAAGTTATTATTGCTTTCTCTTTCTACGCTTGTTTGCTTACTTGTTTTAATCTTGATGACTTCAGAATGAGAATTGTATGACGATTATGTGCAAAATTTTTTATATTTTTAAGTTAATATATGTTTGAGGTAAGTGATAAGATAAGATAAATCTGTAGTTTTACCACCTACTTATCTGTATCTAAAACATTTTTATTTAAAAATTAGCGCGAAGCTTTTTTCAAGAAAGGTGTATTGCCACTCCCATCATTTTGTTTATATTCCTCATCCTTAGTACTTTAATTAATTATGGAATTTATTTTTAGAAGACTTTTATCGAATTGTAGATATGTGGCTAGTAACAGTGCAGGTAAGCTGCATAATAGGGATTACACTAGCCCAAGTTGAGCCTTACAACGTAAATAACTTTAACACCAACAGTAATCCGAATTACAATGTTAATAACCAACTGTACAATTATAATCAAAATCAATATCAGGGATACCAAGGAGGCCTAAACTATGGAAATGTAGAAGAACTGAGATGTCCTGAACATTGGTTACAATTTCAGCACTCTTGTTACAGGTTCATAAAATCGCCTTTAAAGGATTATAGCGGTGCTCGAAGATTATGTCAGGTAAGTTCATGTACGATGTAAATAGATATTTTTTATTTATTCGCCAACACTAAATTTTAAATGCTGTACAACAAAATTACTAACTATAATATTTGTTGTGTGTAGACTTATTCACCAGACCAAGATGGTTCAGATTTAGTATCGATTACTACTCCAGAAGAACACGGGTTCTTAATTCATCAGCTAAACCAATTTGACCGTCAACACTATAGGTGGTATATAGGTACTCATCAGCAATCGGCCAACTCTTACACAAATTTAGATGGTACACAGCTAGTCACTGCTGAACATGCAATTTTAGAAGTAAATTTACCTTATGGAAAAGAATACCTAGCTTACAATTTTTCCAAATCTTTAATGCATTGGAGTTTTGAACCAGTCAAAGGTGACGAACTCCTCTTGTTTATATGCGAAGCTAAAATAATGGCTGTACAAAGATTAGTGACTGAAAATCGAACATATACATATGGAATTGATGTTAATGACCCTGAAAGAATACCCAGAGGCCCCTATTTTATTAATCAACCTGTTGATGCTACTTTTGACACCTCCAAAAGGAAGTTGTACAACGATATCAGCGTCAAGTAAGAAATTAAAGTAATACCGAATTAAATATTACATAATGCCTCTATTTTTCAGTTGTTTAGCTGGTGGATATCCCACTCCAACCTACAAGTGGTTTAGAGAAGATTATGAGAATGACAGATTGGTCGCAAGAGAAATCGACCCTTTAAAAGATGGTCGATATACAGTCAGCGGAGGGATGTTAATAATCCACAACCCTCAACAAAAACTAGACTATGCCACATACCACTGCAAAGCCACAAATAAATATGGAACAATAATATCTGAAACGGTGCAGCTAAACTTTGGATTTATCTTAGAATTCGTATTAAAACGTTCACCTGAAACAGGAGACCAAAATTGGGGGAAGTCAATCTTCTGCGACCCTCCCCATCATTTCCCCTCAGTAAAATATTCTTGGTCACGTGACTATTTCCCAAACTTCGTAGAAGAGGATAAACGCGTTTTTGTCTCAAATGATGGCGCCCTCTACTTTTCGGCTTTAGAAGGAATAGACAGAGCAAACTACAGTTGTAGTGTCAGTTCCGAGTTTTCTGATTCCGGAAGAAATGGTCCATTTTTCCCCTTACGAGTTAATCCACACTGTATGTAATATATTTTTTAAAATAATTGAGCATTAACCGTTTCTTTTTACAGCTAACTACCAACAGTTGAAGTTCCCAAATAATTTTCCTAAAGCTTTTCCAGAAGCCCCCATAGCTGGGAAAGATGTCAGACTAGAATGTGTTGCATTTGGATAGTAAGTAGCACTTTAAAATTTAAATATATATGCAGATATTCTAAATTAATTGTATAATATAATTTTAGCCCCGTTCCCAGTTACAATTGGACAAGAAAAGGTGGTAGTTTACCAAGAAGTGTCTATTTCACTAGTTACAATAGAGTTCTTAACATTCCAAGAGTTCAAGTAGAAGATGAAGGGGAATATGTTTGTAGAGCATTCAACGACAGAGCTAGTATCGAAAATAGTGTTATTTTAAACATACAAGGTACAGGATACTGACTTACTGAAACTTCAAGTATGTTAAACTTTATTTCTGTCTCTTTAGCTGAACCCAATTTCACAATACCATTGACTGATAAACATTTAGACAGCAAAGGAGAACTGGTATGGACTTGTGAAGCTTTTGGTATACCCGATGTTAATTACACTTGGTGGAAGAATGGTAGGCAGCTAGGTGAGTCAGAATGTTAATTAGTGAGTTAATAGCACCAAGTTACTTATTTCATTTCAGTGATGGGATATATGGAACCAGAAGACCAAGGACGAATCAAGATACAGGATAACGTTCTTACAATTAGTCGTTTGAATGATGAAAGAGATCCAGGAATGTACCAATGTCGTGCAGAGAACAGTTTGAAAATACGATATTCTTCTGCACAGTTGCGAGTTCTTGGTAAGAAGAAACTAATAAAATCAAATTATTCATATTAATTGTTATGTTATAGCTTTCAAGCCGTCATTTAAGAAACACCCCTTAGAGTCGGAAACGTATGCTGCTGAAGGTGGTAATGTGACAATAAAATGTAATCCTGAGGCAGCCCCAAGACCAAAATTTGTTTGGAAAAAGGATGGGAATGTAATTGGGGCAGGGGGGCATCGAAGGATTTATGATAGTGGCAATCTGTTCATCAGTCCTGTATCTAGAGACGATGAAGGGTTGTACACATGCACAGCAACTAATGACTTAGGCTTGGATGAATCTAAAGGGCGTCTTTTGGTATTAAGTGAGTAATTTTTATGCAATCATTTAAAGACACCAGAAATTTTATAATTTTGCGGCCTAAAAAAATGGTAACCTTAATACATTTTGTTTTAGGGGGACCCCGACTAGTAGAACCGTTACGATCAAACATTTTTACTACAGTTGGTAATGATATTAACTTGCATTGTTATGCCGAAGCAGATGAAATGTTAGATATAGCATACATCTGGAAACATAATGGTCTAACAATAAGAGACGTAGACGTGAAAAACTCTTACAATCGCTTGGTAAGCTTATAAAGATGTTTGTTTGCAATTGTTTTTAAACTTTGTTTGTAGAAAATTGATGGTGGTTACTTGAAAATAATAAATTCTACCTTCTACGATGCAGGAGAATACGCCTGTGTTGTAAAATCCGCAGTAGGTAGGATAGTATCAAAATCAAACGTTGTTATTCAAGGACCTCCTGGTCGTCCCGGAGGTCTCCAAGTAGTAACCATCCAGAAGAAAGCTGTCACACTAGAATGGACTGACGGAGCACATCATGGTTCTCCAATTCACAGTTATGTAGTTAGTGGACGAACCAATTGGAATAGTACCTGGGTTAATATTAGTGGTAACTTTAGAGTAACGGAAGTCAATCGCTACACTGGAAGAAAAGAAGCAGTTATTGAGAATACATTGATACCATGGTCTGTGTATGAATTCAGGGTAGCGGCTTGGAACGATTTGGGAATGGGACCACCTTCAGCACCCAGTCCTAGACATGCAACTCCTTGGGATAGACCATTCATTCCACCACGGAATATTGGTGGTATGTAAAAAGTAATAATTTGAAACTAGTAAGCCAAACATTTAATTTTAGGGGGTGGGGGAAAAATTGGAGACCTTACTATAACATGGGAACCGTTACGACCCGAGGAACAACATGCTCCTGGTATTCACTATAAAATCTTCTGGAAACGGAAATTTGGTGAAACTGAATTTCAAAGTCAAAATTTAAAACATTATGGAAATACTGGAATGGCAGTTGTGCACATACCATTAGAATTCTACTATACTGAATACATTGTGAAAGTACAAGCTATTAACGACATGGGACCAGGCCCGATAAGTCACGAAGTGGTTATATTCTCAGCTGAAGACAAACCACAAGTTGCACCACAGTTAGTCTATGCATTATCTTACAACTCTACTTCTTTGAATGTCAGCTGGTCTCCAGTTCAAGAAACAAGAGAAATTATCAGAGGCAAACTTATAGGGCACAGAGTAAGAGTTTTCTTTTATTATTACTTTTTTACTAGTTTAATATTTGGCTTGCACAACCATATAAATCTTAAAATATATAGAATGCCAGAAGCCTTTAGATTAGGCACTCGAAAATAATCAGACTATGGAGGAGCTCAAAAAGCAGCTGTCTAGGCAAAACTTAATATAAGCGGTTGGTTATACTGCATTTTAATTCCAGTATACAATTGAAACCAAAACAGAACGACCATAGAAATCATATGTTTCTGCGAATTGGATGTAAAATTGTCATATTTTGAAATTCCCAAGTTACTGCAATATTACCAGACTTGCATTTTCTCCATAGGTTAACTATTTTCGATACCTCTTTTCGCATTCTTTATATTTTATGATTTCTATGTGCACAACATGTTTATTTGTTTTAAGATCAAATACTGGAAGAAAGATTCTAATGAACAGGATGCCGTTTACTACCTGTCAAGAAGTACTAAACCATGGGCTCTTATTGTGGGTCTCCAACCAGACACTTATTATGTTGTAAAGGCCTTGGTTTACAATGGAGCAGGAGAGGGGCCTGAAAGTCAGTTCTTTATTGGTAAGTGTTCAATATCTTCAAATATCAAAATATATATATATAACTGTGTTTCAGAGAGAACTTACAAAAAAGCACCTCAAAAACCACCATCATCTGTGCAACTGTTTGGTATTAACCCATCGACGGTTAAAGTTACTTGGCGTTATGTACAACCGTCACAGGAAGAAGAACCTTTGCAAGGGTTCAAGGTAAGTTTACTCAATTTGAACCTTTTTCTTAATTATTAAGAGAATTGTTTCTAGATTCGGGTTTGGGAAGTCGACCAAGACATGAGCACAGCAAACGACACTATTATACCGTACGGAGACAAACTAGAAGCTACCATATCGAATCTCTCACCAGGAAAGACATATAATATGAGAGTCCTGGCGTTCTCAAAGGGAGGGGATGGACGTATGAGCTCGCCAACAAAGATGTTTAGAATGGGTGTGTTGACAAGATAACTAACTATAATAGCGTAGGGTATAACTTTGTTGAATTTGTGTTTCATTCACATTTTTTTTCTTTCTAGGTGACCCCGAATATTATCGAAGCGCATCTGAAAATGTACAAACTAGTATGTTTGTGGTTGCAATAGCTTTAACGGTTAATTTATTGTTTAGGTATTTTTAATAGATTTACGGTCTAGTTAAATCATTATATTTTGTACTATTTTTGTATGTTTTTTTATTATTGTGATACCTAGAAGGGTATAATTTATCATAAAATTTAATATTTGTGACTGTGCTTTCCGTTCTAGTTGAACGACTCCGTCCATATTTAGATATTTGTTTTTATTTTGTAAATCACTTTGAAGCAAAATTAATTTTAACTATGTACCTGGGATAATATTCTAATAGTTGGTAGCTTAGGAACAATACTTGTTATACATTTTTATTAAAATAAAGAAATCTCATTTTTTTCTAATTTTGCTTCACTGTTTAAATGTTATAATATATTTTTACATTTAATAAAGTTTTACAATATTTTTATCTCTGGTCTTTTATTTCCAATTGATTTTTTGAAAGACAAGAATAATAAGGCGAATAATTTAATCAAATTACTGTCAAAATATGATTATGGATATTCCAGAAGTTAAAAAAAAACATTTGGATGCATATGCATTTTATTTGTGATGAATTTTTAGCCTTATGTAAATACGCTATTGGTGTGTTTGACTGTTGGAAACTGTTCCTCATTGGAGGATTTTGATTCTTATTATTTAAAAGTTATGATTGAAGTCAAAATGACTACAAAATTTAAATTTCGCGGTAAAAAAACTCAATTGTGTAGCACTGAAAAGTAATTTTATATTATGATTGGAATGCGCTAAAAGCTGCGCGAATGGATTATTTATGATCAGCGCCATATTTTGTTTTGTGCCTCTTGCAATGGCGGAGCAGTAGAGGCTTAGCTGATTCTGAATTGAAATGAAATTGAATTCTGGATATGAAGAATTATTTCGTGCTATATGCTGGTTAATTTTACAGTCCCTTATAAAACATGACATGTTCCAACAATAACATCCACAAAATTACACAAAGAATAACACTAACGAGATACAAGATAAAATAAGAAACCACACTGTACGCCAATGACGTGTTTACAAACAAAATAATGGGAAATTAAGAACACAATTCATATCGTACGTGCAGATGGTCGTCTCTCTTGCACCCACATACATAACCAATGAAGTATGTCTTTGCTGAGTTCATGTGCCTCCTTTTGTCTGCTCCTAGGTTTGGTTCCTTTATTTGGATGCGCAATGGACTTTATGCATTCCATATCGTACATTTCAGTGTTGTGTAGTCAATCCAATAAGAATGATCTGTATAGGTAGTTTATTATTCTTGAGTTTGATCAACATTAACTGGTTTTACTTATACAGCAAATATCGGCTAATCTGTCATAATATATTTTTTATATTTTCGTATTTTAAAGTTAATCGAATATTATAGTTTTAGGAAGATCTAAAGGAAGAAAAAATATAATTATTTATGTCAGTAGATGCTTTATTGCGATATGCAATTAATAATAGTGTGGCATGTATTACTGCTTGCATAATTTTAAATTGGTAAAAAAACACTAACGTGATATACAAACGTGATAAATTTATTTTAGAATTAAATATTTATGAATTAATTTTATACTCATTTTTTTCACTTGACAAACATTTAAATCAACTAATTCGGACATTTCCAAAGTAGTCCCAAAGGTTACAAACAAATGAAAAAGAGAAAAGTACCTTTTAAAATGTATATCATTTATTAATTAACATTTCATACAAATTCTAAAAGCTAATAGTCGAAATTCTCATGGAATTGTCACCGTACATTTTCAAACTTTCCAAATTTTCTTTCCATAAAGTAATATTTGGCCGTGCTATCGACGAACAAAGAACATACATGTTTTTAAAATCAAGTTCCCTCATTACTTCTGGTTGTATCATTTCTAAATTATCTGCATTGTCACAAATAATATTGGCTAAAGAGGTTTTTCTAATCTCCTTTAATTGTTCTAGGGTGAAAGCTTGAGGATTTTGGAAATTTTCGTACCAAAATCGATCACCCTGCTTTACTCTAATAAACTGATCTAGAATAAGACAAGTAAAAGTTGGACCTAATACACTTCCCTCTATGGGTTTTTCACTTAAAGCTCCTGTATATAAATCTATGTCGTCCACATTCCTACAAAACAACAACTTAACTTTTTCACGTCGTAATAAATTTATTTATGAAGTACTTATATATTGCTTTGATATTTTGTAAAGCTTCACCATCCATAGCATTTTCGAGATCATCAAATTTATTTGGTTCAATTAAACCACAATATTTCCTCCACTTAGTGTAACTGGGTAAACCATGATCTCTTCCTCTTTGAATGTTTAAAGATACCAAATCTAAGCCGCATCGTTTTGGCGTTTCAGCAGTTCTTTCAAAGAGATGCGATTTCAGCTACAAATATCAAATTTCAACTCGTGTATATATTATTATTTGCAAATGAATTCTTACTTCGTTGGTGAAGTAAGAATCACTAGCTTCTATAGAAGTATTTATAGCTCCTCTTAACGTTTTGTCAAGCTCCCCTGGCTCATACAGTTTGAAAGGATCAAATAACATTTTGTGCGTCTGTACGTACTCAGCACTAGAAGTATCGTTTGCTAAAAATTTCATTAACCCAGGAATTATCGAGTGAGCAAAACGAAACGCAGCCGTAGCAAAATTGTTGGCTATATCAGGATTAATACTTTCGTTATACTTTCGAAAATAACCGCGAGTTTGGGGTGACAAATCAAATTTATTCATTATATTTTTTCCTGAAAATATTTAGGCTATTCAAATAGACGTCATTAAGAAGTATCCTCAGTATCTTACCAAATAAAGCAAGTAAAAATTCGTTGTAGGTAATATGCTGCATTTGCGCACCAACTATTCTCCTTGCTTCTTGAAATATCCTTTCATCATCCCAATGGGAATTAATTTGGGACAAGTTCGAAGCCAGCAAATTATGCTGTCTTGCCCAAAGCAAGTGCATACTTGTTAAGTGCAAATTTTCATTTGCTCGAGCATCGCCTAAAATAAACAATTTGCAGTTGTTGCCGTTTTATTTCTTACACAGCAAAAAGTTTTTTGACCTAACAACTGTTAAACTCTAAATGGAATAACTAATATACAACTAACAATCTAACCCATCTATACCTGTCAAAAAACAGTATCTGCCTTGGACTTCTTGTTCCTGTCTGTTACATCCATCAGAAAGATCTTCAGAAACAGGTAATAAAGTGCGCCCATCCTCAGTAACAAGCATTTTTAACGTACCATTTACGAAAGTTCTTAATTTTCTCGCTAGTTCTTCATCTGCTCCATATATCACAGAACCATCAATAAACGACGTAACCTGGTTAAGTTGTTCTCTAGGCCCCAAGCAACAAGTAGGCGCTGGAGCTGATCTAACGAACTCCATACAAGTTAAGCTATAATTAACAAGAGGATCGGAGGATTCCAGTTCAACCGGAAAACATTCTGGGTGGATAAAAGACTCAGAACTGCAACATGAGATTGTTCCTCCATCTGCTTTTTGGCTTAAAGCTGTAGCAGTCATGTCATGGTCTAAAAATTGGCCCCAAGTTGCTAGCATTACGGTAAATTTTGAATCGGCTTTTTGATACGGACGATGAACTTCTAGGCTTACCGTCCTTGCTGAAGGCAATGGTGTACCATCTTTACTTACTCTAGGTTTGCTTATGCCTAAAATTTTCATCAAATTAAAAGAGTGAAATGTAATTAATGTTTTAAGATATGCCTAATGCACCGCTGGCTCTATGTGTGTGTGTTGGTAGCATACATTTTTTAAGGGAAGTACAGTGTTACTAAGCGTTCTTGCCTTAAAATCGATATTATGAGTAAGAATAAGTTTCTTGATTTGGAATTATCACGCTATCACGTATATACCACCGTACCTTTTTAAATTCACTTCAGAAAATTTAAACAAACTAATATTAAATCTCACCATCAGCGTAATCGGGTGGCAAAGATCTTCTAAACGCCCTGTAAGAGACTCCGTAATATTCAGGGTGTTTTAAATTGTTACAAGATCCATTGTATGATCTAAATTTTTGTAGAGCATTGCATTCTGCAGTGTTATTTTCGCAAAATTCTGCAAATATTGGCTCAGAACCATTGCAGACACGCTCAAGCTTGTTGATGTTTCTAGAAAATGCAAATAACATGCAAAATAAAAAAGATGTTGTTGAAGCACAAAAAAAATCACCGAAAATTTACAAAGGAAGAGGAGGAGGAGGAAGAGGAACAGGAGGATTTATGAAATATATGTTAAAGTAGACGAATAGACGTTGGAGTTATTATTAAATAAAGAATATATTGTAGAAGTACAAAAAATCACACTGAAAATTGACAAAGGGTGAGGAGAAGGAGGGGGCATAAGAGGAGAAAGAGGAGGAAGAGAAGGAGGAGGACAATGACTACTTCTTTTTGTAAATTTGCTGTAAATTAATATATATTTTCGTAAATAATTGTTGTATCTTTATAATGTCAACGAAAAAATTCTGAATATTTGTAAATTGTCAATAAAAACATGAAATTACAATAGGAAATGCGATTTATGAGTGGCTTAACGAAACATATGAACGAATAGACGTTAGAGTTATTACCTATTAAATAAAAGAGATATTCTGGAAGTACAAAAAATCACACCGAAAATTTACAAAGGAGGAGAAGAAGGAAGATGAGGAGGAGGAGTAGGAGGAGGAGGACGACTGCTTTATTGTAAATAACCATATTCACTTTTACCTTTGAAAATGTTTAGTGGCGAACTCTTTAACGTATCCAATGTGTGACAAATTTCTGGCTTTAGCAGAAGTCGCTACAATTTTTTGATGTTTATAACTAGGACTGGACACTGGTAAAGATGGAATAATTTTTTCAAGTTCGCATCTATCCTTTAGAGCTTGTTTGCCAATTTCGATACTTTCTTTCAATTCGGAATTGTCGCTAGATGTGTAATTTTCATAATCCACATCTGATATCGGAAAAGAACTGGCGAACATTAGAAACACTGGCATATCTGTTTCAGTGCCATTTAATGATGTTGAGCTTGAGTCTTCAGGGGTATTTATACTGTACGAAATTATGACTACTAAAGCTAGTAATATCATACACCTATCAACATAAATGATACTTCAAAAATAGTAGTTAATACCAGAGTACTTACAGAAACAATGCAGATATGCAATACTGAAATTGTTTGACACACTGCTTGCGATTTCTATTTATAGTAACATCAAAAACGTAATCTGGTTGATTGACTCTTGGAAGCAACCTAGTTCTTTCTGAAGGAAGATGCATTTTGCCTAAAAATTGTAAATTTCACTGAATCTTTTAGAATAATTATCTACTTACCTGTGTTTCTCATAATTGTGTACACTTCACCACTGCTGATTGAATAATGAAATGAAATCTATAACTGAAATTGATACTGAAGCCAATGAAGCATATACGAAACCGTATATGTTCGTATTTTAGTAATTTTATATATGTAAAATGCACCTTAACACAACACATACAACATATTATCATTTTACTAAATAAAAATATGCCTAGGTATTATATTTCACTCTGTGTATAAATATTATGATTAGTTTAGTCTTAACATCATAAATCATTTTTTTGACTTAACACAATTCTAAAATGAATTGTGTGAGAGGTACAAATAAAGCAATTGCCAGATGTATCCAGTTGGCATTTGTAAAACTTGTGATACAAAACGCTTTTTTCTTCTTCTTAAGATTCTCTAAAGCGACTATTAATTAAGGCTTCCGGTACACTGTTTAACAAAAGGTTAAATATTTATGTTCTCGTGTGTTATCTATGATTTTTGTTTTATTTTCAGCAAGAACACATATTGTAGGTAACAAAGAATGCTTAAATTAGGTTATGAATATATGTTTTAAATGTTAAAGAATAGCAAAGATTTTCCAAACGTTCTTTTTTAAGAGACTGAGAGAAATCTACACAGTGACTACAATATTTTGGGGCAATGCAAAGCACAATGCTGATAACTTGACATGTATTTTAGACGATTTGATATATTCGTATTGGATATAAATATAGATTAAGATCAATTAATAATTGCTCATCAGGGTCTAGCATCTGGGACTGTGTCGTTATTTAAATTGATGACGAAATCCAGGATTTTTTAAATTCATTAATTGAAATTCACCGACCATTGTGTAACATTATTGATAAAGTTATATCTCGTACAATGGTTATGTAATATTTATTACGCTATAAGCAGATACTGAATAGCAATTACAAGATAATAAGGTATAGACTTATGCAGTGATGATGGATGCACGGTTCATTGAAAATAGTTGTCCGATTTTTATGTTATTATTGCTACACACCTGTCTTTATTGTTTGCGAGGAAGGACGAAGTTGGACGAACTTCTATCGCTTGCATAAATTCCTCCTAGGAAAATATTTCCCTCTTCATATAAGGGCCCTTTTACACCCAACTGATGATACCCTTAATAAGGTCAATTTTTTATCCAAAATGAATTCACTTTGTAAGTGCATAATACTATTTGTAAGTGTCCTAAAATTATATTTTGTTCAAGGAAACAAAACCTGCGTATGTATTAATCACAATACCAATATTTAATTTAGCAATCTGTAATTACCGTTCTCTATAATTACTTTAAAAAATAACCTTGTCGCAACATGTTGCCTACACGTATTCGCATTTGAGTTGCGTACCACCCTGTACAATACCTATTTAAAAGTATGTAGGTGTGTAGTGTAAAATTATGAAACCCACATGGTTTTATCTTGAAACGTTTAACATATATGATATTAAACAAGAGTTAAATAGTATACTTCGCACAAAATATGTCGCGAAATTCCGCTGGTATTGTAGTAAATTTTTACACAAATATTTTTAGGTTTATTGCTGCATAGACTTGGGATAATTTCGTTTAATGGGTGATTGCAGGGAAACAGATTTTTATTGTGTTACAATTATTAATTAAGTATTATTTATTGGCATTACACAAAGAAACATTTAATTTATTAAAGTTGCGTCTTTATTATTCAGATAATTTATAAAAATAATATCATTTATGCACTTTTAAACATTCGACTATATTTTTTATACTTTTAAAATTATATATTTTTTCTTACAAACCCAAACAAGTAAGTCACTTTTTTAAGTGTAGGAAAATAGGTGCTACAATTTGGAAAAAAAAACTTTAAGAAATATGACCTTTTGTAAATAAATTTAAAAATATCTATCCAATATAATTAATTATTAGTGTATTGTAAAGATTAAGATACAGATTTCTGTTCTTTAAAATTCGAAAGATCGTGTCATGTAGGCACTGGTTTATTCTACTGAGTACACTATGTGAGAATGTAAGTATAAGCACAAATAATGGATTAAATTACATGTCTACGTTTTAATCTTACATTACAAACAACCGGATGTTTTAACAAATCATGAACGTCTGTTAAAAAGCTGTAAAACGGAACAATTTAAAAATAGTCGATTTTCCTGAGATTACAACAAACATGTAAATACAACTTAAAGGTCAATTTATGCAAATCTTAAACAGACTTTGACCTGTAGGAAGATATATATATATTACCTGACGATTATTTATTAACACAGCTTTATTTATTTATGTATACTATCACAATAGCAGAAGAAACTAATGCGTGAATTACATTGTTGCAGAAACGCAAAACATAATAATGAATGAATATTCACTCTTGGTTTTTAAATTAATTAATTTTAATTATTAAATCTGCTAGCGGTAGATTTATAAATATAAACAAAACATTTAAATAGACAAATAGTGTTCTATTCTTACTGGGAGAGGGTTAAATTATGTCACAGCCTTGATGCTGCTGATATCTGATGGGCTTGTCTCTTAGGTTAGGTACCTGTGATCCCTGTGTTAGTTGAAACTGGTCTAGGAAGCGTATTATCAACAACTATTCATACAGAGGATCACTTATAAGTGCTAGGACAACTTGAAAATTGTGGAGAATAGTTTCCCGTTTTGCTAAACTGTTAAAATCTTATAAAAAAGAAGAAAAAATAAACTCATGCGTTTCTGGATTTCCAACAGATAGTGTTTATATTTTTGGGAAATTGGCTTGGAGTGTTGTCCCTATTGTGACAATTTCCGCGGTTTATGCTGTTCTATTGAAGGGAGGACTAGATGTCTATTGCACTGCACTTGAAAATGATCTTACGCGACGGAGCAGTGGAAGCACAGGTAGTAGAGGTAATACAAAATGCTCTAGTACACCGTACACCACGCTATAGAGAATGAAAACAGTCTTGCCTTGGTGGAGTGTATGTGCGGATAGGTCGATTCGCTCCTGTTCTATTAGAACCCATACGTCTGTCCACACCGTGGGCTGTTATAGGTTAAGTTAAAAACACTTTCACTGACTATTATTTACATGTGATTTTGACGTTTTATAAACAATTTTGGAATTACTGCCTTTAATAAACGCCGAATACCGACAAAAAATGACACCTTCGATTGAAAAATTTGATAATTTTGGTTTATCCAGGCCTTGTAAACAATTGTGTCATTATGTTAAATAAGTGTTTAAACAAAGTTTAAATAAAGGTAGGTGTTACACCAGGTGTTAGTGGACACATGTAATTTTGCTGTGATTTTAGAAAATTTTCACAAAAATGGAAGAAGACGATATTGCTGTACGCGTGGCTGTCAGGTAAAAAATATTTTTTTCATTAAATAACGCACACCCGGTATCTACCCCGTGTGTATTTGCGTACATGTGTTGTGTGTTTCACTATATATAGAATATACAAATTTAGCTACATATCGCACAAATTAGTGCCTTATTTCCTGTTTAACTATATTCATATATCACCTTTACGTCGGATGTTCCACAATAATAATTATTCTATTATGGTTTGTTAACCCTGCATCTATTCCTATCTGGATGAGATAGATGCATCTTTATGAGCCAGAGGTTTAAACTCATAAATTTCCCCCTATTACTTACGTAAATTTGCTACGAGTAACGTAGGTAAACATCAAATTTGCATTTATGTAGAATTAGAACCAAGTAATTTCTTCGAAATGAAAAAGGGCAAGAATACATTATTATTACATAATTATACACTATTCAATTTTTAAAAAATCCAGGAAACAAACCTTTTTTCATTTGTTCAGTTAAAACTCTTAAATAAAAATCATACTCCCTATTGGTACAATAAAAATCAAATTATCAGATAAAGGTAAGAATTTTCTTTTATCTGTTTATGATTCAAATACAAATTCCATTTACCTACTGTAGATTGTTGCTTCGTAAATAATTAGAATGATTTAGATACACGTAAAAATACCGATGATCTTACTTATTTATTTTAAAGGTGCTAATTTTCATAATTGTCAAGGCCGTGTTTCACTGGAGTAGCCTACTACTACGTTTAAATTAAAATTTGTATTCATTCCAAAAGTTATTTTATATTTTCCCTAAATTAATTGTTAATTGTAAATGTATCTATAACTGACGGTTCTTAAGAAATTTTAAAATTAAATTTATTCAATTGGCTAGAACCATTGTGATGCAACTTAGATTTTGGTTATAGCTACATAAAATCTGAAAGCGTGCTATGTGAAAAACACAAAACATCAAAAATGAATCCATTGCATAATAGAATTTCAGTTTCATGCACATTCTTATTTCAATCTTGCTTAATACAATAGGGTCAGTGTACTCTTATTATAAACAAGTGTTTATTACTGTTAAGTAAAATATACTTTGCTAATTATTGTAAAACGCCAGTCTCAAGACCTTTCTGAGAACATGAGTATATCTCCTAACACCCAAGAAAATCGATACGCTTCAATGGACGACTAGGGTCTAATATCGTATGCCCTTTGGTTTGCTTACTGCTGCACTAAAAGGCATTCAAAATTAAGCAATATCAGATTCAACACTTCTCTAACTCTACAGTTCCATTTTAACACAAAAATATTTTAACGTAAAAAAACATTATTTGAGTTGTTATAATTTGTATGTATATATGTAGTACTTGCAAAGAAGTTATTTACGTAGATATTACTAAAGCCAAGAAATCACTATGGAAATAGGGTCAAGGGATATACATATAAAGTGAAATATGATGTAGTGACAAGATGAATGATTGATTATACGGATTGATCCCCACTTATAATAAATAAATTACCTCGTTTTGTATGCATTACCTCATTCTTTATATATACTTTTAATAGCATCAATCTTGATCATTTTGCGTGCTTTTGATGAGTCAAATTTCATTTAGTGAAGTACTTTAGTATTTATTTCGTTGTGATCTATTTTCTCATATGATTTTTATCTTATCTTCGTCTAAATATGCGTATGTGAAATAAAACAGCTTGTCATTGCAACAATAAAACAATAAAAACGTTATTCGCTTTTTATATAGATAGAAAACTGTGTCACGATTCAATAATGAATTCGGAAGATGGGCACATATATATTTTTAGGTATTAATAATATTGTGTGAAACTAACTACTAATAATAAAAAAAATGGGCACATATATTGAAGTGTTGAGAAATATTGCAAAAAGGATTTTATAGATATCAGTATAATACCAAACACGCCAACTGCGAAAAAATTCATCATTAAAGTTTCTCAATTTTATTAGCTGAATGGTAACCGGATTTACATAGTTGTTCGTGGATTATTTAATAAAAAGCTTTTCATGGCAATTTGTCAACGTATAGTTCCATAAAAGCTTACATAATTTTTAAAAATAGTCTCCAAACTTGTTCTAACTCTGGTTGGAAGCAGTGAGTCTGCGGGAAAAACATTTAAAATAATAAAATAGCACATGTATAGATAAATTGCAAATGATTTTACAGAAGGAATATCCAATATTTTTTATACAAATGCCAAAAATGTACATTGAAGCTATCGTAATGAAATGAATTTGTGGTCTACAGGTGATAAATGTAAATTAAAATTTTAATCCGGTTTTACATCACCTTGAATCGGGATCGCAAACCTGCCCTAATTATAAATGAGCCTTGCTCTTATCGCTTCCTATTCCATCGGAAGCGGAAATACCGTAATAAATCGGATATTCATTGAAATGAATAAATCTAATCAATGAAATTGTCTCCAGTGTCCAAAGTAAATGCGGACTTACGAAAGTACAGCGTAGTAAGTACAATTGCGAAGTAACTTGTATTTTCTTATTAATCATTTAAGGAATCAATCAGAAATTCTAGTCGCTAGGTAATTATCTGTGTATCTTCAATCGATATTTGTTAAATATTAATAGTGAAAAGACCAATACTCGGGAATATATAAATTGTCTTCTAAAAGGGTATGGACATGCCTACTGAGCACATCGCACAATGTTGATGTAAAACAATTTATTATTCCCACAGTAAACAAAAAAAAAAAACTTTCAAATTAAGAGACCGATCCTGCACAGTTCTTTAATAGCTCTACACAGGAACGTTATTTTCCACTGCAAAAAAATATATATGCAGTTCATTTCAAGTCAAATTAATTAATTAATTAATATTAATCAATGAATATACTTTTTTAATCTGATGTTTGCGTGTTCTCTAGACCACAGACTAATTCGTTTTCTTTTGATTGCATGTTTTTTATGATTTTTTGTGCAAACATTTCACTACAAAATTATTTTTTATTTATAAATCTTACATGTCGACTATAACGGGTAAGAGACAAAAATAAAAAAAATTAAATTCGAAAGTCACGCGATTAATCCAAAAATGATTTCAATAAAATATATGTGTGCGGTAAAGTTTGTGACCTTTCAAGGCAATCTTCATTTTTAATTAGAAATGAAATAGAATTTTTTACTATACAGCACCTGTTTACAGGAGTGCAATGACTTACTTACTGATTATTTAAAAGAAAGTAGCAGATATGAAGGCTATAGACAAAAACAAACTAATTTGTTTATTATCGGGTTCTGATCTTTACAAAGCGAAATGATTTTACTATCTCAATAAACAAACGCTATTAATTTCGGTCCGAAGAAACTAGTACGTTAGTTTTTAGTGTTTGAGTAATATGTTCCAAATTATTAAATCCAGCTCTGCCATCATCTTTAAATTTACCACCCATTGCGTGTCCTGCGGTGTATTTCTGTATTAGTTTTTCCGTTGCACAAGAAAATCGCCTGCAAATGTGTATCCGCGGTTAATTATAAATTGCTCCTAAAACAAAGCTCTAATTTCAGCTCACCAACTTAAAATATACTTATAGATCGATTCTATGGAAATATACAAGGTGTCCGGGAAAATGGAAGCGGTTCATTTTATAGACAATAAACAAGAGTAACTTTTTTAGTCCAAGGTTGAAGCTACCCAGATTTATTATTTTAAAGTCATCATACAGATGACGTTAAAAATGTAGGCATTAAGTTGTAAAGATTAGCTCGACCCTGGTAAACTAAAAAAGCTAAATATGTTTCAATGACACTATTTTAAGAGGTCCTTACATTAAATTTTTATTAAATTATATTAAGTACTTTATAAGTTATTCAAGAAAAACCGATTTTCACCGGCGTCCTTCAGGGACACATCTCCGCAGAGAAGGCCTGTAAGAGAAAAATTAGAGATTTCACACATTTTCCTGGACACCCTGTATATATTTATGCAAACGAAAACTGCTTAGGGCCAAACATACTCGAAATAGTATTTTTTATGAAGACACTCTGCGAGAAATATGGCGACATATTCATGTTTTGTTGAGTTATAAAAACCTTTAATTTTAATAATTGTACGTTTTAATCAAACTTTAATGATGGGTGTGGACATAATTAATTAAATGACAATACTAAAGCTCCGTCAACAATGTGCTCGTTTGCTCGAAAACACGTAATACTTGTTTATTCAATTATTTTCATTTTATTTGTATTTTATTTACTGAAATGTTGACTAATATTTAGAAAAGTAAACAGAGATTAGTAAACTTTTAATTCTGAAAAAAAAAACCTAAGACTAAGTACATATCGTAAGGAAAGGCCAACAAACTTGACACAAAATCGTTTTTAGTTTTAGAAATTGCACCCGCTACTCAAAAACTGACGCACTATATTTATTGCTTTATTTATTTACTGCAGGAACTAGGACAACACCTGGGAGAGTACATATCGCACGGGCACAGATACAAATAAACGTGACACTAAATCTAAATATGTTTTGTTCTTAAAAAAAAAACAAAATAAATTCATTGACTTTGTGTTTAAAAATACTCGTATAATAAACGGTAGTTTAAAATAAACTTTTGAGGGATAAACTAAATATAGCGTAGCGTAGTTTATTTTAACATGAACTGTGTTAATAATAATAAATTTGCAAGGATATTTCAAGCTAGCTTTTAGTCACTTCCGGAAAATGTCAGAGGGTTAATGCTTATCTTTCTCCCCTATCTGCTTTTACATGACTGTAAAAAATGGGTAGACTACATTTTACGTCACAACTGACGTGCTTGATACAATTATAATATAAATTGACTTTACTGTACAGTCTTCTTCTCGAAATATACACACAACGTCAAAAGCCTTGGACCCCCTGGATATAAAATGATTCAATTAAACCTAGTGGTTTTTCTCAATGTGGTAAAAAAGTACATGCACTTAGGGAACAAAACAGACAATAAAAAATTGCAGACCATATGAACCTTTACTTTATTACCAGTGGTTTTACAAATCTGGTCAGTTTGGCTGTGTATCCAGCCAAGTGTCCCTTTGAATTTTTGTACATTATATTGCCAGGGTGTGACATTTCTGTGTTGTCCTAATAGTACACAGATATGAAGAATTTGATACAGTGGAAAACAAACCACGTAGTGGACGTACCTCGAGTATCTAATGAAAGGGAGGATCGGTATTTGGTGCAATATGCACGTAGACACTGCACATCTTCAGCTTCAGCTTTCAGGGCCTACTTTCAAGGTACGTTTCGCCGTGTTATATCGACACCTACTATTCGAAGACGACTCCACTCTACTTCCAAGGCATCGTGCTGCTCGTCTCCAGTGGGCGCGAGAGCATAGAGGTTGGCTTTTATACCAGTGGCGGTGGGTCTTATTTACAGCCGAGACCAGAATTGGGCTGATTACTGATGACAATCGACAAAGACTCTGGAGAACCAGATCATCAACAGCGACATTTTCACCGTGAAGTTGCTCCATATGAAGGGGGTACTGTAATGTTTTGGAGTGGAATAATGTTCAACCGGCACACCCCATTAATTCGCATACCACAGAATATAATCAGTCAAATTTACATAGAATAAGTTATTAAATCCATTATCTACCCCCTAGGCAATAAATTAGGTGAACATTTTGTGTTTATGGAAGACAACGCTCTACCACATCGCGTAAGAAGAGTTCAAGAGACACTCGAAGCAGGACTTACCAATAGATTAGATTGGCCAGCCAACTCTCCTGACATGAATCCTATTGAAAACATGTGGGATTTCGTTGCTAGAGCCATTCAAAATCATATTTCTCCACCTCAGACTGCAGATGAGTCGTGGCGGCAGAAGAGGAATGGAACAATATTCCGCAAGAGATCGTTAACCGCTGGATTATCTCAATGCACAGACGTGTCAATATGCTATTGGAACGTGATGGAGGTCATATCGACTATTAGTCAAGTAGAGAACTGGCTTTGTTACTTCTTTTTGATTTAATAAATTTCGTCAACATTTGCTGGTTTTTAATTTTCTAAGTACTCACTTTATCGAACATATTCTTTTCACAAAACAAGATTCAGAAAATAATATACTTTTATAAATGTATTTGGTTCTTCTGATAAAAAGATTTCTTTAACAAGAATGAGGGAGGGTCCAAGACTTTTGACGTTGCGTGTATCGTGTATCTTCAAATCAAAATGAAATGTATTTTATATTATACTTTATATAAAAGTACAGAACCGTCTTTTTTGAAATTATAGAGAATTAATCATCCTAAATTTAACTTAAGAATACGATGATTCATATAGAAAGGTACGTTATTTTTTAAATTGAGGTCAATGTACCATTAACCGTGGTATTTTAAACTTATTAAGTTTTTTTAGTTTTGAGTCACCTAGAATACCTACAAATTGGAAAATAATAAAAAAAAATCGTACTACATTTCAACAGTCAAGGATACAGTGTGTTGTTAACGTTACAGTTGATTTATTTCCTTCCCCATCCTATGTAACTGACATTTAATTCTATTTCCAGAATTTGATTCTGGAAATAAAATTAACACAAATATTGAAAGATCCTATTACAACTGAAATAAAACATCTAAAACGCATATAAAAATTAAATTTCGATATACTGTACTGGCAAATCTTTCGTAACATGATAAAACTCCATAGTGAAATCTTTTGGAGAAAGCACTTGGTTCCATCTAATAGAATACCCGTTACATTAATAGTTTTAACTGTACATGTCACAATTTATACTGTTCTCATGGCTAGAGATGTTAAGTTTTAACTCAATACGCCCTTAGGAATCTTAGAACGTTATTATGCTCGATGACATTTACCTTTCAGAAAAGCTTGCACAACTATAATAGCACCGCTGACCCGATTGAGCTTTTGATACGGAACAATTCACACAAACTATTTTGCATTTAATTATTATAGAAGAAAGCTGTTACCCAATCTCAAATTATGTTACTTTATTACATGTAGGTTGAATTATTCCTTTCTTGATGATCCAATAGGAAATTATAAACAAGATGAGTGCTTTTTATCATTTTATTTTCTATTAGAAATCGGTTATCGTTATGAACAACCAATTTAGCGACGTTGTGATAGCTACTAAATAAAAAATATTGGCGACAATGCAAGGATCTGTCAAATGCCTGATTATACAACTGAATTATTGTATATTGATTACTATTTTTTGGCAACTGATGATGGATCGCAGAGTATATTTTTGCGAAAAATAAGAATGCATTTTTTCGAGATGGATTTTGTTATAAAGAAGCGTTTAAATGAACTAATCTCTAGTCAAATCATAAAAAACCTCTTGCAGCACTAGTAGAAGTCCACAATAGCGTTAATTAAACAACACTAGTAATATTTGGAAATAAATCAACCTAGTAACAGTCATGGCGTTCAGAATTTTAGGCACAGCCAGTCTGATTTTTTGTTGAACTCCATGAAAGTACTTCCGTTACGATCGTTGAACATACACAAAACTGAACCGTCGTTTTATTTTAGTTGTCTGAGACAGCTCGTTTCGTTTTGTTAAAATGTATGCACATATTTTTAAACGTACACTGATGATATAAATACAATGCAAGGTACGACAACAAGTACGTTGCCCTTAAACTTCTATAGTACTAGATAAACAGAAAACTATAAAACATAAATAAATAAAGATAAACTAAGGTTTATAGACATAACTATGCTGAAATTCGTAGTTGCTACATTATTAATAACAGACATCTTCGAGGAAAATTTTATTTTTCTAAGAATTTACATGGGAACTTAAAAGTTAATTGCATTGATGTGACTGGAAATCTATAAATAAAGGTGAAAACTTGTGGGAAATCAATAAAAATTTAGTTTTATGCTCAATTATCTTGGATCCTACTGCTGAGAAAGGAAAACTAAGACTGTAACTCATACTACCCACCAAAATTCACCAACACAAAAGAAATACCAACCAAATATAAAACTAGTCATCACCACATATGGAAAAATTTTAGAAATTGATTTGTCAGTACTCCTACTCGATATAAGCTTGTGATGCTAAACACATAATGCTTAAATATTCATTAATTCATGGAATATAAGTGTCTTAAAAAACTTGATAGATCGCCATTAAAGTATTGTAATGGAAATATTAAAATTATTAATAACAAAAAGCACTGAGATAATTTAGTACCGTTTTTATTTTTTTAGGTGCATTTATCTTATCAAAAAATTATACAACATATTTATATTAGATAATACTTAATGGTTCCAGGAAAATGCCATCTATCTACCTATATTACTCTGATATAATTGACGTCAGAGGATAAAGATCTAGAATCGCTTTAGCTAATTTAAAAATGTATTTCGATTCTAAATATACCAATAGTTCATTCAGAAATGTTTATTTTCAAAACACAAAACACGGACATTAGTAGAGGTATGTCTTCTCATGTATGTATGTCATCAATAAGCTTAGCAAGGTTCCTCGTGTCAGGTAAGGTCAAACCGAAGGCATTGGAAAACAAATCTAGGACATTATTCGAACGTAATTTTCAAACAAATTATTTGGGAATAGTGAATATAATACACACAACGTCAAAAGTTGGACCCCTCCTCATTCTTGTTTAAGAAATCGTTTTGTCAGAAAAACCAAATATACTTATAAATGTATATTGTTTTCTGAATCTTCTTTTGTGAAAAGAATATGTTTGATAAACTGAGTACTTAGGAAATTAAAAACCAGCAAATGACATTTTTGACAAAATTTATTAAATCAAAAAGAAGTAAGAAAGCGAGTTCTCTACTTGAGAAATAGTCGGTATGACCTCCACCACGTTCCAATAGCATATTGACACGTCTGTGCATTGAGATAATCAAGCGGTTAACGATCTATTGCGGAATATTATTCCATTCCTCTTCTGCCGCCACGACTAACTCATCTGCAGTCTGAGGTGGAGGAATATGAGTATGAATGGCTCTAGCAACGAAATCCCACATGTTTTCAATAGGATTCATGTCAGATGAGTTGGATGGCCAATCTAATCTATTGATATGTCCTGCTTCGAGTGTCTCTTGAACTCGTCTTGTGCGATGTGGTCGAGCGTTGTCGCCCATAAACACAAAATTTTCACCTAATTCATTACGTAGGGGGTAAATAATGGGTGTAATAACTTCGATGTAAATTTGACTGGTCATATTCTGTGGTATGCGAATTAATGTGGTGCGACGGTGAAACACTATTCTACCCCAAAACATTACGGTACCCTCTTCATACGGAACTACTTCAGAGGGAAAATAAAGTCGCTGTTGACGACCTGGTTTTCTCCACTCTTTGTCGATTGTCATCAGTAACCAGCCCAATGCTGGTTTCGTCTGTAAATAAGACCCACCGCCACTGGCGTAAAAGCCAACCCCTATGCTCTCGCGCTCACTGGAGATCTTGGAAGTAGAGTGGGGACCCGTAATGGTCTTCTAGCACGTGCGTTGTGGAGTCGTCTTCAAATAGTAAGTGTCGATATAACACGGCGAAACGTACCTTGAAAGTGGGTCCTGAGAGCTGAAGCTGATGTGCTGTGTCTACGGACATATTGCACCGAATACCGATCATCCCTGTCATTAGATACTCGAGGAGGTCCACTACGTGGTTTGCTTTCCACTGTATCAAATTCTTCATATCTGTGTACTATTCGTACAACAGATGATCTAGGAATCTATCTGATGATTAGAATGTTCTACATCATGTAAAGTAGTCATTCTTGCTCGGATAAACGCAGAAATATCACGTCTTGGCATTATAATGTGCAAAAAATCAAAGGAACACTTGGCTGAATACACTGCTAAACTGACCAAATTTGTAAAAACATATTGGTAATAAAGTAAAAGTTCATGGTCTTTTTTTTTGTTCCCTAAGTACATGTACTTTTTTATCACATTAGGAAAAACCACTAGATTTAATCGACTTTTGACGTTATGTGTAACAACAAGGGTAGGAGGTAAAAATTCGCAACTAATGCTAGAAAAATGCACATTAATTTTGTGACTAGTGAACTATGCCACAAAATAACAACCCGAAAAAACAGTAGATTTAACGATTTCTCTGTACTTGTTACTCATCCTTGTTGTAGTTCCATTTTGCATTAAACATAGAGGTGGGAAGTAATAGTTAGCAATAAACAGAACTTGCATACTAATGACAATTTTATAATTTAGAAAACACAGGTATTATGTAAGTGACGTGTAAATGTCTATAAAATTAAAAGTGACAAATAAAGTAATATGTTCTGTGTCAGTGTTTGATGAAATAGATAATATGTAATTTATTGGTTATAAATTTCGTCAAAAAATTGAACCTAAAATGTTGTTTCTTGCGTTCCCAAATTCATTAGTGGAAAAACGATTGAAAACCATTTAGGCGACCTTGCATTAACCCGATAATTAAGTCATAAAAAAACGTTAAAATGTTTATCCACCGAACACCTACGGATATCAATTAAATATACACATTTAATCATTTCATTAAACATTCTAAAGCTGATTTTTCGTATTTATTTACGAACCAGTCTTCGATAATGCAACACCGGTTTGCCGAAGCGCATGACTGCTTTTTGCCATTCACACTGAACCATTCATAATGTTAAAATCCTTTTTTTTTAATTTCCTTACTGCATTCCGCCAAGGTGGAAATCGGGGTTACGGTGATAGTATTAAATCTATTATATAATTTCTTTATACATACTTTTTGTGAACGGTACAATAAAGGTACCTATAAAAACTTAAAATTAACCATACCACACGAGTTTTTCTATTGTAAAATTAGCGAAGGAAATGAAATAGTCGCCAGGATGTGTCAACAATGGTGTCGACATATTTCTGGGGACACGTCAGATGATGACAATCAATCAACTGTCTATTGTCAGCCATGTCTTTTGAAACGTCCTTTCATTACGTTTATACACTTATATTGGTATATTATCATTTTGCTCACAAAATGTTCTACTTTCAGCCTCAACCTTTAAATTTGGGGACATTTTTAGCAATCTTTTATATTGTTGCAAGAATAAACGTTAGTTTAACTTCTTTTTCAACATATGTAATCCGTCATTTGTAGAATATAATTTCACATCAAATAACCTTACTGCATGCATACTTTTAGCTATAATAATATTAATAATTGTTATGTCAATATGTATTTAGTTGACAAATATCTAACGTAAATAGGTGTCATATTTTTGTGGTTTGTATTTGCTATAAAATTTCTCTTTTCAGTTCTAGGCCATGTTACGAAAAATATTACTCAAATTGGTTGGTTTATGCAACATCCTAGAAAATGCACACTTAAAGGTGACAGATTCATATATTTGAGACAAATTTAAATCAAATGGATCATAGAGATCAAGTCGCTTAACATTTTCATATTTATTGAAAATTTATTAAACTCTGAGAAAGGCAAAACAACATAATATACGCCGCCTATGAGGTAAACAAATAAATTATACTAAATTGTATCACTTCGAAGGCTCACAAAATATCAAAACAGGTATTCAGATACTTAATAGTCGAGAATGATACAAACAGTATGAATAGAAATTCTCAACCCATACGTATGACGTAATTTAAATAAACACCCTAAGGCGATGATCATCAACTAATTGATTTTTAGTTAAATCATCTGCTAAATGCGGTCCTCGTTATTTTTTTCATCATTATTCACCTCAGTATAAAACGAGTTGTTGGAAGACCTCTAAATTACATGTGATTTATAATAACATGTTTCTGCTCATTGCAGCTGTGCAATAAAGGAAAATTTGCAATAAATAATTCCCCTTAAGTGCTACTGCATTTACCTATAAGCAATTTCTGAATTAGCGACTAACTATTAACTGCTTCTTGTGTGTCGTCACGCACACAAGAACATAATTTACTTAACAATTAGTAATTTGACGATAACTCAATTACGTATTTTCTTCTAAATACACGTGCATTTCTGATATAGATGAAATGTCATAGAAAAGATATCGCTTACTGTGTAGTCTGAGCAAATTGCAGTGTAGTCATTTTTTGCGACATTTAGATCTGAAGTTTCATTATAAACATTACGGTGCATTATAAGTTATTTATTTTCACTAGAAATAAACCAGATCCAAAATAAAGCATCTAATCGCATCTTTGTTTATAAATAGTTTAGATAAAATTTCGTAATTAATTGACTTCAATCTTACTGAATGAAAAAATAACGAAAAAAATATATAGTTCACAAATGGATACGTAAAAGAAAAGTGAAGAATAACCTTTACTTTCATACATTTATACGTACATCATTGTTATAGTCTGTTGTAACAGAATGATTGTATTTCGTGGTGAAGATCTATTTTTGGACAGCTTGTACAGCATTTGGGAGGTAACCATGTTTGTCATCCCCTTTTTTGAATAGTTAATTAACATACCACATCAAGTAAATGCAGGATACTGTGTGTATGTTTAGTTTTTACCATCGTTTTTATGACGTCAATTAATTAAAATTCTACAGATTGCGTTAAAGCGCAGAAGTTTTAAAACACATTATTTCGGTCAACTGGGATGTAAATTGTGGAAAAAACCGAACGTCAAGTTCACAATAACGAAATAAATCGATATCTGATGTGTTCGTTGTATCTGGCTGTGCGCTTTTCCTAAAATGGAAATCTGACGAGAAAAAGAAGAACTAAGTCAAAAATGGAAGTACTTGTTATTGTTCCAGCTACTTGTAGAGAATACGACTTGCTATTCCCAGGCATCTAACTCCTGACGATTATAGAATACATTTGTGTCGATATCTTATCTAAAAACATTGTGCTGCTTCTGAAATACTAGATACACAGGGTGTTCCAGAATGATGGTCAAATATTTTACCAGAGTATTTCACAAGTCATTTCAGGGGCGTACCTTCATATGAAATTTTTCAATTTGGTTCCTTCCTGTCGAGTCTCAAAATGGCGGAAAAAAACATCTTTTCCTCAATGGTTACTGATAACCGCAGTGGGCGGTTGCTATGTTGATGTTTCTCTGTTGTCTTGTCAAATAAATCGCCATTAGGTATATAATTGCAAATATTTCTGAACAAAGGTATTCCTATAACTGTTGCCAATCCTGGCGTATGCATATTCCGTCGTATTAGCTAATATTTGTACAGAAGAGTCAGTTGTTTACAAATATTTGCAGAAGACTGATTTGTTTGACAAGACAACCGAGAATCATCAACATAACAACCGCCTACTGCGGTTATCAGTAACCGGTGATGAAAACATGTTTAGAATAAGGAAACCTATTTTTTTCCGCAAAAACTGTTGGTTGTATGAAAAAATTACAAGAGGGAAAAAGTAGTATAATTATGTGTAGCTTTTGAAATCGGCCATTGCAGGAAAAAGTTCTGAAAGAAATAAATCTAGGGGTTGTTTAATCCCGCCCTCCAGAAACATGAGTTAAGGAATAGATATCACCACAAAATAGCTTTTCACGTGTAACCGTTTTTAAGCAAAAATAAAAAAACTATTTTTTCCCGCCATTTTGAGACTCGAATATCTCAACAGGAAGGACCCAAATTGAAAAATTTCATATGAAGATCCCCCTGAAATGGCTTGTGGAATACACTGGCAAAATATTTGACCATCATTCTGGAACACCCTGCATAACAACACAACGAAAGTATTCAATAATTAATTGTTGCTTTTCCAAAATTAAATTTTTATATGGCATAAGAAATGATGAGACTTGTAACTACGGTATGGAATAGACATAAAGATATAAATAAAGTGCTATTGCACTGCATTTTCTCTAAGAATTTAGATTATCTATACGTTTGGAATACATAATACCTGTTTTCCGCTTACTTTGTTATCTTAGGCCGTGCTCTGTGCTTGGGTTGTTTGAAATGCCTACTGAGAGACGTTCCTACTATATTTGTTGTGTACAAGGACAAAACAAATATAAACATAGCGGCTCATTTAGCTATAATAAAACTACGTGTAGCTTTTCGGTCCTCTTTCATCCCTAAATCGAAAAAGCACGTTTTATTACTGCTCTATTACACAGTAAAATTAGGCTAAATATATTTATTTAGTAATATGTTATTGATATTTTAAATTTTCTTTAAATGCAGCATCCTGGTTCAACGCGTGAGGCACACTAACGAAACTAGTTACGCCACAATGCCACATAACGACGATGATAATAATAACGTCGCAGAAAGTTATATATGTACTGTATTTTTATTTTCGATTTCTGTAAAAACTGAAGCACATAACACATGCACTGTTTGAGTTTTTGTTTAACACACCTCTTTTTATTTTTTTTATAGGATTCGTCCGCAGATTCCACGCGAAATAATAGATATGTGTCACATATGCACCACTGTTACACCAGGAGAACCCCAAGTAACTTTAGGGAACGACAAGTCGTTTACATATAACTACGTATTCGACACGGATACATGTCAGGATGCAGTATACGAAACTTGTGTAGCCTCTCTAGTAGAATCTTCCCTCGAGGGGTAATAATGCTAGTTAGAAAATTCGCAAAATTGTAAAATCTGCTTTTTGGCTAGGTACAATGCCACAGTTCTTGCCTACGGACAGACGGGATCGGGGAAAACCTACACCATGGGTTCGGGATTTGACGTAGAAGTCAAAGACGAGCAGAAGGGTATCATTCCTCGAGCTATCCATCATCTTTTTGACGGTATCCACACTCGCATAGAAAAAGCACAAGAGAGCGGTCACTTACCCCCCGAATTTAAGGTCACTGCACAGTTTATGGAACTTTATAATGAGGAGGTTATAGATTTATTTAACCCCTCTTACAGCAAAGTAAGTTTGTTTTTGCAAAGTATATAATTTAAGTTTAAAATATTGCTCTGGGAGATCAATGCAAAGAGAATTGGAAGAGTTTAAAGTCATATCTCAGCGATACATTCAACCAGTTGCGCTGGTATTTAATTGATCGCGCTACCTCAGTAATTCATACACGTAAAAATATTTAAGAAAATCACAAACTATTCCACAGTGCGATTGTATTTAATTTTTGTACGATTTTATGCATCTTCTTAGTTCTTAGCCATGACTGTCTTTTAATCCTTTGTAATATAATTATTACTCTGCATGCTCCCCATGTTTTTCAGTTATAATAATTTTTCCATGATTACGTTAAATACGTAGTAACATTACTGCACTACAATTAATACAGTTTATGTTAATACCCCTTACTAATTATAAGATAGTAAAATTACCGAGTAATTGCAGTTAACTATTTGTTATCATTTTAAATGTGGGTATAAGTGCTGTAACTGATTTAAAAAATGAATTAATTCTCAATAAATTTCCAGGATAAAGTTTATAAGATCCACGAAGACCCCTATGGTGGTATTCAAGTAAAAGGAGTCACTTTCAAAACTGTGGTTTCAGCTGAAGAAGCTCTTCAGTGCCTGAGGTTAGGAACCCTTTCCAGAACGACAGCTAGCACTCAAATGAACACTCAGTCTTCTAGATCGCACGCAATTTTTACGTTGCACATTAAACAACAAAGGTTAGTACCTTCTGATGATGAAGGAGCGAATGAATTCGAAACGCTTAGTGCCAAATTCCACTTCGTCGATTTAGCGGGTTCTGAACGTCTAAAGAGGACGGGAGCTATTGGAGAAAGACAAAAAGAGGGTATATCTATTAACTGTGGTTTATTAGCTTTAGGAAACGTAATATCGGCATTAGGGGATAAGACAAAAAGGGCGTTGCATGTTCCTTATAGGGATTCGAAGTTAACCAGGCTGCTACAAGACAGCCTGGGTGGTAATAGTCAGACTGTGATGATTGCTTGTGTTAGTCCCAGTGATAGAGACTTTATGGAAACTCTAAATACTTTAAAATACGCTAATAGAGCGAGAAATATTAAGAATAAAATATTTATTAATCAAGATAAGACTTCTAAGACAATATCGCAATTGAAGCAACAAATTGCACAATTACAATTAGAATTAGTGGAATACAAACAGGGTAAACGCATGATAGGTGAAGATGGAACTGAGACAGTTAACGACATGTTTTACGAAAATAATATGCTACAAGGAGAAGTCAACAACCTTAGGACCAGAGTTAAAGCAATGCAAGAAACGATAGATTCTCTAACATTTAAAAATACTAATTTATTGACAGAAAAAGCCACAGGAGCTTGGATAACTGGTTCTGCAGGAAACGATCAAGACGTTAGTTACATGGTTCAAGGTTATCTAAAAGAAATTGAAGAACTTAGAGCCAAATTAATGGAATCTAACAACACATGCGAACAATTAAGGAAACAGCTTACCCGTTCTCACAGCTTCCATACCAGTACATCACTACTGAACTCTTCTTTGGAAGAAAATGCTTCCTTTATTGAAAAAGCTAAGCAAAACCTTCAGAAAGAGAAAGAAGTCCTTAATCGTAGATCTGTAGAATTGGAGAATGAGAGCGATGGTGATAGCGAGCACGATTCTGAAAGCGAAAGTGACGAGAAAGATTTACATAACGAACTTAAAGATGAACTAATAACATTAACAACTGATATTGATATGAAACAGAAATTGATAGATGAATTGGAGCTGTCACAAAGAAGAATGCAGACAATGAGGCAGCATTATGAAGACAAGCTAATGCAGCTACAATTAAAAATTCAAACCACACAAGAAGAAAGAGATAAGATATTGCATTCTTACAGTATGAATCCAGAACCTTCCGACAAAGTTAAAAAGGTTAAAGATGAATACACAAAAAGAATATCAGACATGCAAAAGGAACTGAAGAGGTTACAAGCAGCTCAAAAAGAACATGCTAGACTTGTTAGAAGTCAAAGCCAATACGAAAATCAGTTGAAATCATACAAAAACGAAGTTTTAGAAATGAAACGAGCTAAAGTTAGATTAATTAATAAAATGAAAGAGGAATCTCAAAAACACAAAGAGTCGGAAATGAGGAGGCTAAGGGAAATAGCACAGTTGAGAAAAGAAACTAGAAAGAATGCAAGTGTGATTAAGTCAATGCAAAACGAAAGAAAAATAAGGGATCAAGTTTTGAAGAGGAAGCAGGAAGAAGTATCAGTATTAAGAAAAAGTCAAAGAGGCAGGCTTAGTATTAAAGCTGCTGGCAGGGTAGTAAAAGGATTCTCCGAAAAATCAGCTAAACAAAAATGGCTTAGAGTAGAGAAAACTATAAACAATATAGCTTTAAGTAAAAAGGGCCTAGTTGAGCAAGAAGTCAGGATGGAACATTTTCTTGAGAAACGTGAAACATTAGGTAAGGATGAATGAATGAAGCAAATATAATATTACTGAAATTTTTTACTTTAGGTAAAGAACTGGAGGCTTTGGAAAAGAGGAGGGAGCAAGCTGTAGCCAAAAACCAAGACACTACGCAACTAGACAGTTACATTGAAGATATCAAAGAAAATATCAACTATGTTCAAGAAACCATTAGCGAAACACAGCACAATGTCATAGAAATAGAAGAAACGCAGGACACAAGCGGAAATTTAGATTTGCAACAGATTGTAACCTCAATATATGACATCGATGAAGCTAAATATATTATAGAAAAATTATACAACATGACTCTTAGTCAAAGTCATTCAGTTGCCCAAAGAGATGCCAAATTGAAAGAAAGTGAAGCCACTCTCGCAGAAGTAAGTATTAACAATTTCAAAAATTCAGTACCCCAAGACATTCTGTTCTAGTTGCAACAAGAGAACAACGTTAGAGGCCAATTATTAGATCATGTTCTTCACAATGAAATCCCAGTATTCTCCAAAGAGCTAATAACTAGTGTTTCAAGTAACACAAATGATACCACCAGTTCAAATTCATCCAGGTCATCTTCTCCAGCTCCCACTGAAAGGCAGTAAGTACAATTTAACTAATATTTTTTATATAATTAATTATTTTTTTAATTGTTACAGATTATCTGTTCCTGAATCTCATGCTCACACACATTCAAGCCGATCAAAGATAAGGAGAAGAACTGCCCAACCTGCTGAAATGCTTTTTGGTCTGCATACTCAACCGTCAATGACGCAATCCCAGGATTCTTCCATGCTGCGATTGGACTATGGTCTACAGAGGGTTCCGAGTGTCCCTGGAAGTCTTAAGTTAGTGGATTTATACCCTTAATAGTCCTCACATCATTTGGGATGTTTCCTCTGAAAATTCATCATAACTTATGATTTATTAGTTGTAATTCAAAATTGAAAATAAAATAGTTTGAAAGTGATCTCATCTTGAATGAAAAGTTTATTATTTCTTCTGATAGATTAAGAAAAATTGGGGGAACATGCCAATGACCAATCATTACTAATAAAAGCTCAGCTTATTGCTAAAAGTTTATTCTAAATTATGTTTTATTGCTATGCTTCTAAGTTTTGCATTTGAGATTCATGTAGAAATATAGAATACTTACATTTTGCCTAATATCTCATTTTTATTACAGGTTGAATTCTTGATGATACATAAAGTAAGAGTGCTATCAAGCGAAGAAAATAATTCCGAAAGTGGAGATGTATTTTCATACACATTTGTAAATCGATTTCAGTTTCATCTCATTACTTTTGTTAATAATTTCAGAGTAATATTATTTCTGTTGTTTTTATTAAGTTTATTGTTGTTTTATCTATTTGTGCCTATTTGACATAATGTGTCAAAATGTAATATAAAATCAAATGAACCAAATACGCTACGTATATTTTTATATGACCATTTTGACACATTGATAAGATTTTTATGATCTGTATTAAAATAAAGTTAATATGACTTTAATTTAAAAGAAAGCAGCGCGTACTGTAATCACTGAACGCTTTGCCTATAATCCTTAATGCAACGTACGTTTTGTAACTATTTATTTAATAATTTAAATTTTGTATGTGCACTAATATTAATAAAAAAATAAATATTTGTTTCTAAGCATTTGGTATTTTTAAAATTCTTTTTATATAAGAAAAAAAATATAAAGAATTAGAACATTTTTATTTCATAGTTTACAGTATTCCATACAAAATTAATACATGATTTAAATTCAGTTATAAATATTCAAGTATAAAGTTAAAAAAAAAATCAATACAAAAATTATTTAAAATGACCAAAGTAAGGTTCTACGAGGCATTCTTCTTCTTTTTTCCAGTTTGAACTACAACAGGTGCCGTTGGAAGAGCATGTACCTTTTGTGAATATTTATTCACATAATACAAAGCACATAAAGATATTAGAAAGCTGAAAAATTTACTTCTTATAAAAAAAATAGTGAGTTGTAACAACTTACCAAGAAGATCCACAAACACGATGAATTGTTGCAGAAGCAAACAAAGACAATAATAAAGCAATGGAAACTGGAACATATAATAGAAATTATGTAGCTATTTTACCTTTCTTCCCATAAATATGAAGTTTACCTTCAGGAAAAATTTTCACTTGAAACGACTTTCCAAATAAACAAGTCTCCAAATTTCCCAAAGCCGTAAGGCATAAAATAAACAAAAGTGATCCTAAATATCCACCTAGTAAAGTATGTAGTTGTGAGGAACTAAACCAAGGTTTGAACATTTGCATTCCAGAAAATATTAAAACAGAACTTATTGCTGCTAATATAAAAGAAGTACCGGTGGTGACACCTAAAGAAAAAAACGTTATGAAAAATAGAGAATGTTTGTTTTAAGATTCATCTTACCCATTTTTGAATACGTTATAACTGTTGTCGGTGTTGTGTATTTCTTGATTTTACAAAAACATTTCTCAGATTTAGGTTATGTGGCGTTTAAAAATGTCAAAAAAGTTTACGTGGCAACAGATTCCTACAATTTCCACGACAGCACAGTCTATTATACAGTCCGGCGTCTTCACGTCGGCTCCTTTGATGTCGAGGTCCCAGATTTCATTTTTTTAGACGACTGCGCATTTAGCCGCGCACATTCGCGCTCTCAAGGGACACGGTGATTTGTCAAGAAATAGAATTTCTCCCACTTCGTCGTGTACATATGAATTTCATTGGTGTTCATTGCGCATTTAGCCGCGATTTAGCCACACCCTCTGGAACCTTCACTCGACGAACTGTATAATAAACTGTGACGACAGATACAAAACGTTAAATCACTTATATTTACGTCTTATCAATAATATACAGAGATACACCTATTATTTAACTTGATTTCTTTTTGATTTGTTTTCTGAAAAAATTATTAATTATTGAATGTGTGTGTACTGCCACCTGTTACTATATAATTTTATTAAGTAACAGTTATTGTGGCGCCACCTGTTAGCATTTCAATGAAAGTCATTTATTGAATTCAGTCCTATCAGTGTGGACTATTTAAAAATGTACAAACCTGTTTTGTACTATGAATATAATTTGTCAGACTGTTTTTTTTTTAAATGCATACCACGTGACTAATTTTGGGACTATAGTTTTCTAGAACTGTTAATTGTTTGGAGTGGTAGTGTAGATTTCTACTTGTAATGTGGGGGCGATGGAATTTGACAGCACCACTGAGTTGTTTATTTCATTCTCTCGATTCATTTTAACATATTCGTATTTGCGATTTGTTCTGAACAGATGTTTTTAAATTTGCAGTTCTAACACAGCCTAATCTTTTACCCTCGTAAATTAAAAAGTGTAGTTCTAATTAAATAAGGGTGAGTTGAATGCAAAATTTATTTTTCTTTTATCCTCTCTAGTGCTTCCTGTGGGTCTACGCGTTCCAACTTTATGTTGGATAAGATATAATAATTGTTAATAATCGGCATTGCACTTTAAAGGAATTTTAAATCTTTGATTCTATTTATAACTAGTACTCGAGTGCTTATGTTCAATACTATTATAATTCATAAGATTTGATAAATCAGGATTTGCTAGTAGGCAGTGGTTATTTAATTTAATTAGGATTAGACATTGAAAGTTGCCAGTGCAAATGTTTATACAATTCTTTGAATTTTGTAAAAGGTTATCGCTTTTGTTCTTGAAACAACCACATAATGCAATTGATCTTGAAAATTAGTGATGCAAGTTGGACTTCCTGTCTTGAAAGCCGCCCTTTCACAATTTTTTTTACTATTTTCCCAATTCTTTCCATTTAAATATTTTTAAAAATATGTAAAATGTATAACATTTTCTAATACCAGTAGATTATTATTTTAAAAAATGACTGAATATTTTCAGATTTCGTAAATTAAAAATAGGTTATGTTTAATATTATTTTAAATGACCCAGTAAGAGATATCGATTTAATTTGTCGTACAATCAATATTAATTCATTTAATCTAACTTAGTATTGAAAATCGATGGATATAAAATAAACGATAGAATTGTTTCTGCAAAATCAAGAAATATTGTAATAAATATACTGTACCTATACAAAATAACTTAATATTTGATTATATGCATATTTCAATAATTTTGTTAATATAACAAGTAGAAAAAGCAAACCACCCATATATTGTACTTTAGACAACTTATTATATTAGCTTGTTAATTTTTTTATGTAGGTATACTTAAGTATTTTACCGTTATTATTTCAGCACCACCTATCTCTATATCTGTTATTTTATTCAAATTGTGAAATAGTCCGTTTGATTTATAGGCTTTTATCTTAATTAAGTCATAAATATCTTAAACCGCCTGTATAGGAACGTAGCACAACTCTGTCCTCTATAAGCCTATTAAAAATTAGACGATTTATTTGTTGGCTCGTTTTATTTGCAGAAATTGTATTTCCTTTAAAGCATAATTGAATTCATTCACTACAGTGTCTATATTTGTCTTGATAAACCGCAGAAGTTCAATACTCCAATTATTTTCGTTTCGTGTATACAAAATTGGCATCGAGTAGGCGGAGTATTTATTCATTTTATTATTTTCTCATACAAACCGATAAGATAACGATACATATACAAATTTTAAGCATTGTGTTGTTATATACATTTTTAAATTCTTCCGAAATACGTAACTATTAAAATATGTACGTAATAGATATAGTCTATACATATTATATACAGTGGCGCGTCCAAGATATATTATTATATTAAAATATGTGGCTTCTACTTTCCAGACACTAGATAAATTTGAAAAGTACCTTCAAAGTTTCAAATACGTACCGAACTTGGTCCTCTATACAGGGTGTAACAAAAAAGCAAGTCATCCCGTTAACTATATATTTTTGGCGGCAAAATATGACGATTAAACTCAGAGACACTCGGTATAAAATAAGTTAGAACACTTATAGCAAGTTAGAACATTAGAACTATCGCTATAAAATTTGAAGAAATTACAACGAAAAAACTATTTTCAAAGTTCCTTTAACACCTAGTATCTTTTAAGGAAGTCGATTCTGTGTATAGGTAAGTGGTGTTAAATCGTCATATTTTGCCGCCAAAAGTACGCACGGGATGACTTGGTTTTTTGTTACACTCTGTATATATTTATTATAAGGTCGTCGTTAATGATCCTATATGTAATTTCGGATATATAGATACTTTTTTAATCGTATAAGGATGACGCATATTTGCAGTACTGTAAGTATAATCTTCGCATAGATAGTGTCGTTACTGTAGAAGATTGTATCTCACAATAAGCAGAGTATATCATCCTTGAAAATAATAAACAGGTCTTTCGCAAAAAAGAATAGTACGTTAATAATTGTTATTCTTGACGCTAAACCTACTAGTTTCTCTCAGGACATTGAACTTGAACAAAATTCTTTCTAGTTTACTGATGAATTTACTCTTTCCGTATCAAAATGAATATGTATTTACCCAAATATAAATTTCCCTTTACAAATTCTTACAACCGTTTAAGATTTTCATCTACGCAGAAACAACTTCAAATATAAAATGTTTTATTTACATTTTTTTTACTCGAGTATCTTCGTGAATAAACGGAATAACGTACAAAGAACATTTTAAAAATACTCGCTCTACAACCGTTGTAAACAGTTACAATTAAGCCAAATTAAGGGAGAACTTTATAAATATAAAATTTAATAAACTCGGATAAGAATTTTGGACACAATATTCCTTCTTCTTTGGATTCTGCAACTGAGTTACACTTGTTTATCTAATTATTACGTTTCTAATAACCAAATTTTATTGAAACCCTTGTTCACCTACTGTAAAATTTTGATAAAATTGGCCTGTAAAAATATAGATAAGAGATAAACTAGCCTTCTGAAATTTAATATAATATTGTATATAACCTCTGGAACAAAAAACAGGAATACAATTCTAACGGTATCGTCCCCTGGATATGCAACTGTGCGGATATGATATTGGCAGCAGTGTAGGCGTCGTGCGTGGGCTATTACAATGGTCAGTGTTTCGATATCGAAATCCGTTTTTTATTTTGGTATCTCCGTATCTCTTTTATGACCAGACGATGTCGATATTAGCAGTTAGTACAAAAAAATTATGTACTCATACACGTATTTTCTAGACAGCTAGTATATCCCTAATTATTCCATAATTACCATTAAGATAACCTTCCATATCCATGGTAAACCGTTTAGAATTTAGATCAATAATACAAACGCCTCGTGCTGTAGATGTAGATAATTTATAAAAGAATACCCCAGTCATTGATTTTAATATATGCATCCTCGGTCGACAAAAACTTGGAATAATAATAATCTCGATTTACATCTTATCGCCACAACAGATTTTAAATTATTCTGTAACCGGGAGGACCCTATTATGTAAGTTACTACTGACTTCACTTTGGTCGGTATTGAAATTACTGATCTTTCGAATAAATTTTCATGTAACTGAAGTAATAATTAACTAAACTTTTACTCTTGTGTTAGTACTTTCTACACTCTCTTTTAATTGCTTTAAATAATCCTAATCTAAAGAATATACATAGATTTCAATTTAAACATTGAATAAAAAATTTACGTATACAGGAAGATTCATTTAAAAGTACTTACATGAAAATCGCAGAGATGAGATATAAATTTCGAAAAAAAGCACTAACGTTTTGTATTCGAGAAAATATTTCGGAGTCAGTCTGTATATACAGGGTGATTCCTTACCTATACGCATAAATTTAACTGGGCTTTTTAGACCTCAAAGTAAGACCAAAAGTCTATATAAACATGTATTCTAAAACGTTTCGTTTTAGGATGTATGTTTAGGTGCGAAAGGTTAAATTTGACACAATCCCATAGAAAGTTATTCTATGCCCTCCTCGAAAATCTAAACAAAAATCAATACAGGTTCTCCAGAAGCGGGTAAAACAAGGGAGAGAGTAATGCTCAAAAATATCCAAACTTTTTTGTGTATGTTTTTTTGATAATTTCATAGTAAAAATAAAATACATAAAAATGTACTCTTGTTGAAATTAGTTTACTTCTTAGGCTTGCTACAGACTATGCTTGTGTATTCACGATTATGCGCGATTTGTGATATGTGAGAAATTCGCGAATAGTGTGTAGGGTCTTGTTTTTTAAAAATCCATTCATAAAAACCCTACACCTATGCACGAATTCCTTACAAATCACGAATCGCGACCACAGACTATGCATGTATTCGCAATTCGTATGCGCGATGCGTGGTTTGTGAGGAATTCGTGAATAGTGTGTAGGGTCTTGTTTGTTAAAAATCCATTCATAAAATCCCTACACCTATGCACGAATTCCATACAAATCACACATCGCGAATCACGAACCGTGAATTCACACAGTTTGTAGCAAGCATTAGTTTTTATAAACAAAAAATTACACCTAATAAACATATGTAAACTTCCGAATCTAAAAATATTTTACCGTTTTTTTTCACTATTCGTCATTATTTATCCTCAGCTATAACTTCCCAAGTTCATGCGCATAGGTTAAAAAACACCCTGTATATATGAACAGCATTTTATCTTAAACCTACATAATTCAGTGAATTATATTAACTTTAGTAGGTATTAATAGCAACTAAATGATCATGTCTGCTCGCTTTGTATGTCTGTTAATTGGTATGGCTTGTACATGATTCAATTTGTAATTAATTAAATGATTTCTATGTAGTGCTACGTTAATGTGACAAGCTTAATTTAAACTAGAACAGATCAGACATGATTACAACATCACTAATACATACGTAAAATATTCAAAAAGTGGCTTTCTTACATGTAACATTAAAATTAAGTGAGCATTTGAGCCTACGAATAATAATTATATTTTTTAATTGTGTAAGGAGTAATTTTGAACCTTGTAACATTTAATGTTAAAAAATTAATATTAATTCTTTTGCATGCAAGTGTATGTTAGGTAACATTGAAATATATTCTGCTTTTTGCTTTGGTTAATAATAATGTTCATAAGATTTCAAGTAATTTAATTGTAATTAAATAAAATACACCTACAATATGTTATGGTTTGCCTATTCTGCCTAGATAGACGTCTGAAAAAGAAAAGTTATTTACAGAACGACAACCATATAAATTCTATTGTGTCCAGTGAATGGAAAAATCATTTTCGATAGTACAACTTCCATTGTATTAAGAAATGAAAAACTTTTGTATAGAAGTCGAACTCGATAACAATTGTTTCGTTTTCTGTTATTTACTATACTATTAAACTGTACAGGTGAACTGATAAGCTAATCAAGTGAGTAATGAATATAAAAACGATAGGATAACCTACCTTTAGCGAAGATAAAATTTATTCCTAATATTGCCACTGTAAAAATTGCGACTGTACGTTATTGTCTTACTACGGCTAATTACTAGATATACAGGGTGTGTACCGGGAACTGCGCGATCGTTACCTGTCAAAAATAAAAACATTTGGCCATTCAATTCAGTTAGTTAAAAATTTATTGCTGCTTTATAAGTTTTTCTAAAAACCAAGTGGATATTTTTTTGCTAATTTGTACCGTCAGTTGTTCAATTTTCTTGAAAGCGGCAGAGGCTATTGAAACTGGTGATACAAATTAGCAAAAAAATATCTACCACTTGTTTTTGACGACGGTTAAAGATGGCTTGCACGTGTGCAACAAACCAAAAATTCCAAATCTCAAAAGCAGAATATCAAAATGTTTGTTATTTTGGTTTATCTTACGAAAAATTTTCGACAAATTACGGCATATTCTTACAAAAAAAATTTCATAATTTTAAAATTGGCCTGCTAACTTTATATTTTTAATTACTTCTAAAGAAATGCAAGACAATTAAATTTAGCTATCGTTAGACAATAATAGCCACACCATCAAAAGTCTTGGACTTCCTGTATATAAAATGATTCGATTAAAGAGGCTATTGAAACTGGCGATACAAATTAGCAAAAAAATATCTACCACTTGTTTTTGACGACGGTTAAAGATGGCTTGCACGTATGCAACAAACCAAAAATTCCAAATCTCAAAAGCAGAATATCAAAATGTTTGTTATTTTGGTTTATCTTACGAAAAAATTTCGACAAATTACGGCATATTCTTACAAAAAAAATTTCATAATTTTAAAATTGGCCTGCTAACTTTATATTCTTAATTACTTCTAAAGAAATGCAAGACAATTAAATTTAGCTATCGTTAGACAATAATAGCCACACCATCAAAAGTCTTGGACTTCCTGTATATAAAATGATTCGATTAAACTTAGTGGTTTTTCTTCATGTGGTAAAAAGTACATGTACTTAGGGAACAAAAAAGACAATCAAAAATTGCAGACCATGAACCTTTACTTTATTACCAATGTTTTTACAAATCTGGTCAGTTTGGCAGTGTATTCAGCTAAGTGTTCCTTTGAATTTTTGTACATTATATGCCAGGACGTGAAATTTCTGCGTTTATCCGAGTAAGAATGACTATAATCATCAGATATCGTACATGTCGGGCATTCCTAGATCATCTGCTGTTTGAATAGTACACAGATATGAAGAATTTGACACAGTGGAAAACAGACCACGTAGTGGACGTCCTCGAGTATCTAATGAAAGGGAGAATCGATATTTGGTGCAATATGCCCGTAGACACCGTACATCTTCCGTATCAGCTCTCAGGGCCCACTTTCAAGGTACGTTTCGCCATGTTATATCAACACCTACTATTCAAAGACGACTCCATAACGCAAATTTACGTACTAGAAGACCATTACGGGTCCCCCATTCTACTTTCAAGGCATCGTGCTGCCCGTCTCCAGGGGGCGCGAGAGGCGATGGGTCTTATTTACAGACGAACACAGAATTGGGCTGATTACTGATGACAATCGACAAAGAGTCTGGAGAAAACCAGGTCGTCAACAGCGACTTTATTTTCCTCGCGAAGTTGCTCCATATGAAGGGGGTACCGTAATGTTTTAGGGTGGAATAATGTTCAACCGCCGCACCCCATTAATTCGCATACCACAGAATATGACCAGTCAAATTTACAACGAACAAGTTATTACGCCCATTATCTACTACCTACGTAATGAATTAGGTGAAAATTTTGTGTTCATGGACGACAACGCTCGACCACATCGTGCAAGAAGGGTTCAAGAGACACTCGAAGCAGGTCATATCAATAGATTAGATTGGCCAGCCAATTCTCCTGACATGAACCCTATTGAAAACATGTGCGATTTCGTTGCTAGATCCATTCATAATCATATTCCTCCACCTCAGACTACATCTCAATGCACAGACGTGTCAATATGCTATTGGAGCGTGGTGGAGGCCATACCAACTATTAGTCAGGCTTTGTTACTTCTTTTTGATTCAATAAATTTTGTCAAAAATGTCACACATTTGCTGGTTTTTAATTTTCTAAGTACTCAGTTTATCGAACATATTCTTTTCACAAAAAAAAGATTCAGAAAACAATATACTTTTATAAATGTATTTGGTTTTTTTGACAAAAAGATTTCTTTAATAAGAATGAGGGGGAGTCCACCTTTGACGTTGCGTATTCGAAGCCTAGCTTGTAGACCCCGTATAGTTAAACTAGCTATTCGCTTCATGTTATGTCAATTGAATATAACAAGGCTTCATCCTGCTGTGTCAATTTTCAAAGGCCATTAAACGATTTGATTTTCTCATTTTTATATACTGTCAGTTCCCTCGTTTTGATTTATCTGTAAAAGGCATGCGGACTTATTAAATTATCATATGGGTATCCATTTCAACCAGTTACTGCTAAAACATAAAAACAGAAACGGAAAATGCATTAATCTGCCCATAATACAGATCTGGTTTTGTTGTGGCTGGTAAAGATAAGCCAAATACGTCGATAATTGCTATATGAAAGAGATTTGATGGATTTCAGTCTTATTCTCACGCAAAAAAAAATGAGGCGGCAGAAAATAACGTTTACGGTTCATTGGTTTCCACTCGTGCAGCAAAGCAGCATAATTATGCATTTCTACAGTTAAATATAACGAATAGTGATACATTTTTATGTTGAACGATTTTTCATGTAGCTACAATAAAAAATATCGGCAGATGCATTTTAAATAAAGTGGCAGGTTAAAAATATTATTTGTTACTAGTATGAACCTTATTTAAAATTAGGAAAATACGCAGGTACGCTTGGCTTACATCCAACCACGATGTAAGTGCAACTACATTTTTTTAAACGTATTTACATAACCAGCAACGTTTGCAAAGCTAATCGTAACAACTCCGAATTTCTGTGCGTGTGAACCTTGACTGACTGACAATATATAAATGAAAAATGAAATTTGTAAGCAATAACGTTAAGGTTAGTAATTATTTGTTTCTTGATTGAAATAAGTGGAAAATAAATGAGCGCCTTTTAGTTTTTGAGTTGCATCTTGCTGCTTTAAATGGTGCTAAGGCCAGTTATCCACTAAGCGACAAATATGCAATAATAGTTTGTCCACTGTATAACAGAATTGAATTAGCCAAAGTATTTCATTTAGGACAGTTATATTTTAGAATATCTAAATATCATTTCAAATGCGTTTTAACAACCATATTTTTACTATATGTTTGCAGTTTTTACTTATTCTACTTTAGCAAAAAATAAAACAAATGCGCGCCTTTTACTTGCATTGTGCTGCATTAAATGGTGCTAAGGTCAGTTATCCACTAAGCGACAAATTTGCAATAATAACTTGTCCCCTATATACACATAGCATAATTGAATTAACAAAAATATTTTATTTAGGACAGTTATATTCCGGAATATCATTTATTGAGATACGTTTTAACAACCAAATTCTTACGTATGTTTGCAGTTTTGACTTTTTCCACTTAGGCTTTCATTGTTGTTGAAACGAGACGATTATTTAATTTTGGTTTTAATTATAGCTATAAAATTAGGTCTACCTGTTATGAATTAAAAAGCAGTTACTTTGTGAGTTTGCGCACCTGTATGTGAGAGATTTTAAAAGTTCCAGGTACTCGAGCTTTAAAAGTTCTTTTGTTTTGTTTTTTATGTCGGTCAAGGTGTTGTTTAGGGAAACTTCTACACCCATACGAGCAAAAACATTGTTTAAACTAGTTCCATTTTTTTGGTACATTGTTCTGCGTCGGTTTTATGTTTAGTGTAATACAGCAGACGTATCGATGAGTGCGCACAACCGAATGCGCGCGATTCATTCAGGTCTTGAGTCGATACTTTGTATTAGTGTACAGACGAATGAATCCTGTATTTTCACGATTTTCACGTTAGCTCAGTAGTGTTTATATTGTGTCTTTTACCGGACAGTGCTCACTTGTCAAATTATCCGGTATGTACAACGACCAAAGGCATTACTTAATCGAAATTAATGAAAATCGCACAACCGTGCAGTTTTCATTCAATTTTAAGCAAATTGTGGTTAATTGAACTTGCCTTTTATTGGTTTTTGTTAATTTTTGCACGAATTTTTCAAATTTTCCATACTTGTTCATCACTATAAAATAATTCCTTAAGTTTACTATAAAAATTTAAAAATACTTTATTTTTCCAAAATATACTTTACACCTTAAAAATAATATTAAGTAAAATTTATTTACTACAATTGGATTATTTTTTTCTTTAAATATAAATTTATTGAGTGAAACCTTAAGTATGTCAAGGCATGTAAAATTTAGGTCAAGCAAAATATAAAGACTGTCCAAACGTCATAGGAACGAAAATCAGATTTAAGCTAGTATATATTATTACTACAATATCTCTAAGTTGTGGTTTATTTTCTACCAGCTAATAAAAAAATTCGGTAAATCAAATTCACATGAAAAGTTAATGTCAACATTGTTTATATTTAGGATTAATTTTAAATGAATATTTCTTTTATTTTGTAGAAGCGTTGCAAAGACATGTATTTAAATACATAAGGTTTTAGAGGTCAAAACATTCAAAGAAAGCAATTCCTTTAGAGAGACAAGAGTAATATTTGAAATCTTCAAATTTTTAAGTTGTTAACTCTAAGACCAATTATGTCTTAGTCACATCCTTGCATATTTTAAATTTACTTTTACTAATTGTGTACTATGTAGCAAAATTAGATCTTATACAAGGTACTCAAAATTGTTCAGTAACTTATCAAAATCTTAATATTTAATAAAAATCAGCAAAAGCTTAAGAGTTTGAAAAAAAAAATATACTAAGGTTTTCGTCGTCTTTCGACTTATAAACTGTAATTATGCTATAAATGCACCAAGTTGTGAATGCAAGCAAGCAAAACATAATATACGTCCGAAGTCCCTATTCTGTCAAAATGAGAAAATTAATGATATGGGAAGTACAAAGGGCGATTTTACTTTCTTAGTGTAAAAAGGGTCGGGTGTTATAGTTGGTTTTATCGATTGTATAAATGCATTAAATAAAAATGTGGCCACGTAAAATGTGAGAACTAGGAACGTGCTACAAGAAAAGGGAACCATATGTTTATCTCATTTTATTAATTCTTCCCAAGCACATCCGTCCTGCAGTTGAAATTTTAGAGTGTTTAAATGTGTCGACAAACACTGGTAAGAAGAAAAACGAAACGGTATTTCCTTCAAATTTAAAAAAGGGATATTAAAAGCACCTATATTTATCAAAAAAATATATTTCTACGATTCTCCAATTTAAATGAAAATGAGTACAAAATGAAATGTTATTTCAGTTCCCCTTTGATGAAATTCTCTCAATTTATGTGTACACTTGACGTGAAAGTAATGAAATACTTAATTTAAAAAAGTTTTAAGTAAGAAAAAGTAAATTAATACTCGTCTTTCATTCACGAATTGCTTTTCAAACTTTATTATTCCGAATAAAACTCCTTGAAATGAATAATAGACGTAAAACTTATTTGTCTGACAAAATAACATTTTTAAAAATATACTTAATCCAGTGACGCACTATGAATATTTGATTTAAGGGCGCTGGAAAAATTTCTGAGAACGTAAATGAAAATTATCTCCAAAAACATCCTTGAAAGAGGATGACCCAGTCTGAATGTCTACGAATTTTATCAATTGTCTGTAGCGTAGGTTTTATTTAAATATTCAGATTTACATTTATCATTGTTCAGTAAATAATATTTATATTTAATTAGTTACTGATTATACCAATTTTTTTAGGTAGAAGACAGCATTATATAAAAAATGGCATTCGCAGGGTTAAAGAAACAAATCAACAAGTGCAATCAGGTAAGCCAAGTTAAAGTGTTTGTTTATTTCCCTTCATTATAAAATGCTAACAAAGTAAAGATTTGTCCTTACGTTCACATTGTTTAATTTTAACTCATCTAAGGATATAATCGCGTTTAATACACTGATGATGTAATTTTTATGGAATAATGCAATAAGCAACGAATACAAACGTATACTTAAGTTTATTTAACGATCGAATAGAATACGGATTACATGATCTAAAACGTAAAAAGTAGTTTGCGTTTTAGAATGTCTGCTGAAGTAGTTCTTACGGTATAGGATTTTCTCTTAAGTTGCCTTTGGATTTGCTCCAAGACTAATCATTGATTTTCATAAATATGGAACAGGGTTAGCTTAGGGGGTGCAGAAATGGGTGGCCATCAAATTCAACACATTTTAAGAACAAAATACTTTTTTTAAATACAAATAAATTAAACTACTGGAATATTTACTAATAATGAAAGTAATAAAACACTTTAATACATATTTTCATTCAGTAGTGTCTACTCATGTTCAAATATCACTACTCATGCCATACTGTTGTAATTTAACTGATTAGATTGGATTCTGTTTGTACTGTAGTACTTTCAACTTAAACTAGCGTTTATAACTCAGTTATTTGCTTCAGTGTAATGAAATTTGCTTTGTCGCTTCTTTTAAAACGTAATTAAGGAAGGCATAATCAGGTTGCATATAAATGTTTGGGAGAAGTTATGGAATATATAAACTTTCTGAATGTAGATGTTTAGTTTTAATCTGTATGCTTACAGAACACGCATATTTTAGTACAGAATAGGCAACCAACAATTCATATTTAACGTGGTATCGCGCAAGCAAATTGCTGCAAAGGAATTCCTACCATTTTAAGTAGGCAGTCCTCTAGTTCATATAGAACGGAACGGTTAGATTTAAATTCTTAAACTACTACAGAAAATATATTTTTTATTAATCAAATAAACTGCTTTTATATCATATAGTGTTTCGATTGAAATTAGTAATACATATATATAGTGTACCTCAAAATAAACTTTATATACAATTTCTAAAAAAAAAAAAAATATCAAAATAGTGTGCGTTGAATTTATGAATATACAGTCCAATATCAAAATAAATAATGGTATCAATAATCGTACATTTTTAGTCCGCTAAAACACAGATGAAACTGTGTTTGTGGGTGCTATTGCTAGTTACGTTATATCTGTAGCATTCTAGTAACATAATGAAGTTTTGCACGATTTATGGGACATATCGATTAAAATCGTTGTTGGTTTTGTTATCTGGTGCAGAAAGGTCAAAAGCCATGGAAGTCGCGTAGGATGAAAGAACTTGTGTCGATACCCTCTAGCAAACTTTTTCAATATGGCCAGTATGGCACATACTTTCTAAAAATGAAACAGGTCGCTACATGACAGTTTTAATAAAAGTAATGGAAGAAATATCCGCGAATATTGTTAACTACCAAGCAAAAGGTATAATTCTAAATATTTAAGGTCGCCGTAAAATGATCAAATTTGTGGTGTTGTTTCGGTACAGAAATCTCGAAAAATAAAACACGTAGACCAAAAGTAATACCAACAATAAATAACATTATGTTTTATTTATCTACTTTTACTATTTAAATTTCTCTCAAATAATATAATAACTTTTAAAATGCATTTGTATGACACACATTATTCTGCTATTTTAACCTCAAATTTTAACAAAGTGAACAGTCTTATATGCAGAACTATGTAAGTTCATGTTATAACAATATTTACATCTAGTTGAAATTATAAAAACACGCATTTTGAAAAATTTTTTTGTTAGACCGCTTTCTGTCGTTATATCTCAAGTACTGGTCTTATAATTCAAAATTATAAGACCAAAAATTTATATAAAAGATATGTAGCGGTTACATGACGACAATTTCATCGTTTCGTATTTGATACTTTTTTGTTAACAGCCGCTATTTTGCTGTTTAAAGTACCTGTGAGAATAATGTAATCCCAATAAGAAAAACGTTTTATAGAAATTATTTAAACTATTTTCAGAACATTCTTGTGTCTACACTTATACAGTATTTTTGTTTCATGAGGTCATTTTACTGTATAATGTTAATAGTAGCAATCTACACGACTCACTATAAAATATTATAAATCAATTTTGTAGTGGTCGTAAGAGAAATATTTGAGAAGTTTCTTACAAGAGCAAAACTAAGTATTTTATAGAAGCCATTTAAATTACTTTAAGAATGTTCTTACGCCATTTATGCAGCACAACTAATACTTAGCTTAAAAAAATAGATTCTTGCTAATTAGTTTTGGGGGACAATGAATATTTATTCGCTACTTGAACGAAAACGGTATAAAAACATTTGTTTAAGAGAAACAGCATCACTAAGGGTAATGCAAAACTTTTGAACCTTAGTATCAATTACCGTTAAATCGGTCGCTTAATTAAGATCGAATTTTGTTTACGACCCGTCTCTTGTTTTTGTTTAGCAAACACAGTTCTCCTTGTCCGACGATTATTGGCGGAAACATCCATTGTTCACCGCTCGAACGTAATACAATATTCCGTACAACAGCAATCTGGGTTCTGTTCGCAGGGTCTGTAGTACGTTATGCAGACTTGGGTCACGTTAAATCGGGTAGATACATTATGCATTACCACATTTAACTTCCACACCATATGTCCAGAAATTGGCCTGCAATATTTACCAACGCATTCTATGAATTGGGGAGGGGGGTCTCTACTAGGGCTGTCAATCCCGGAAAAAAATTTCGATCCCGGGATGAGAAATATATAATCCCGAATACCGGGATTGATCCCGGGTTTCATTGTTGTCGATATATTATGAAAAATTAATATTGTTTTAAGTTTTTAAAAAGGACTGATTGGTAAATATAAAAAAACGTTATATTATAATTAGTATGAATAATCATATACAGGGTATCCCAAACTTAGCCTGCCAAAAATTAACAGTGGATTCTAAGATCAAAAATAAGTAAAAAAAGTTATATAAACATAGGTCCGCAAACACCCCCTAATGGAGCTATTGTTCTTTAAAGGGAGATCCCAAAATTTGATTTTCTCCAAATATTTTCAAAACGGATCGAGATAAAGTAATCAAATTTAAAATTGAGAATCGCAATTAGATTGCCTATGCATACGTCATTAAAGAACACCCTGAATGAATTGTGATTCTGTTAGTTTATTTTAATTAGTTACAATTTAATAATGATTGGATATGTTTTATCATATCAATTTTATATTTGATAACGTGCTTTAAGACAATATGTCACAAATTTAGATACCTTAACTAGAATTGATTCCTCTCTGTTGATAATTTTTACGCCAGTCATTCTTCCATTGATAATGAATACATTTTTCAGTGCGCAAAAATCATTGCCTTACTAGTTTAAAAAATCATGAGCCGCCACTGGTATTTACTTGCGAAGTTTTTGAAACTGTATTTCCTGTGCTTCTCAGAGATACCTAATTATAGAAGTCTTACGCCACGAGAAAAAAAAATCGATAGAAAACCCAGAATTAATCTAATTACTTTGTTGCGGGAAAATGTAGGATAAAGCTTTGATCTTTGTCTCAGTCTCTATTTTGAGGTATTCCGTTTTCTAAGCTGCTTACCCTTATCAACTTTCTTATTAAAATAATCAGACTTAAAATTCAGCATAGCTAACTCAGGAGAATGAGTAATTTTAATTTCATTTCAGGGGATGGAATTAGGAATTACTGGGAACTGGGAACTGGGAACGAATTATTTTTTTAATTTTTATTTATCTCTGTATTCTGTGCTTCCCACGTTTTACCTTGTTTTATCAAATGTTAATTAACTTCAGTCCTTTAATCGCGTCTTAATTACACAACCAGGAGTGTAGTCAAATAAAAATATATATTTTCAAATGAGGCCCTGAGGCCCTAATTACTTAATTAAGTAATTAAATTATTTACATCTAAGCTTTTACATCAGTTTTAAGAAATATCGACTGTTTCGCATCGACAGATGCGAGGGTCCATCAATAAGTACGTTTATACGAGGGATATAATAATAATGGGTATTAAAATTTGTATTAATTAATTAAAAAAAAATTAAATTAAAAAACTTATTTTCGAAAGTGAGGCTTTATATTTCATTTCTGTAAATTAAGACCCCTGACAGGACAGGCTCTGCATAAAAGTATTTAGAAGCGCTGCCAGCAAGACAACTGTCTGTACGTCCCATCATTAAAATAACATTGGGAAATATCTTCCATATTTCTCGTTTTTATTTAATAGAGAAGATTTTATTTCTTTTAAGGACATTATCTGTTTATATTTACCAAAGAGCTTACTAGGAACGTATTATTTTTGTAAATCCTTTGTTAAGGACTTAGCAATTCTCGCTTATACCGAACAAGGAAATACGTGTTAAAAAAATAGATATAAAAACCCCAAGCTGGGTGAAATTATTTTTCTAACAATGACAAAGCGTGGGTGGGATAAAAGACGCCGGTTTGTTTGTCAGGAGCAGTACTTTGACGAGGATAATTGGGATCTTTCCTATTTTTCTCCTTCGTCACTCAGCTCGCGGATATAACCATGTTTGAATTACCGTAAATTGCTTTTTATGGATGTTTAGCAGATGTACGAACTTTCTTTCATGTTAACTTTACTTAGTACCCAAATATGCTGAGGCGACTATAATCATTTTATTTGATTTTGTTAACTCAATTATATTATCCAATTTGTTTCTATTCAGTATGTCACGGAAAAAATGGGTGGTGCTGAGGGCACCAAGCTGGATCTGGACTTCATGGACATGGAAAGGGTAAGTTGAAGTGGACAAGTCAAAGTTGGATTTTGATTGAATTCTTTTAGAAAACTGACGTGACCTGCGAACTGGTGGAAGAGCTACAAGTGAAAACCAAAGAGTTCCTACAACCGAATCCCACGGCACGTGCCAAGATGGCGGCGGTGAAAGGTATCAGCAAACTTAGCGGACAAGCCAAATCGAATACCTACCCCCAGCCTGAGGGTGTCCTGGGGGATTGTATGCTCATGTACGGCAGGAAATTGGGGGACGACAGCCCCTTCGGATTGGCGCTTGTTGAGATGGGTGAATCTTTAAAACAAATGGCTGATGTTAAGTATTCACTCGACGACAATATCAAACAAAATTTCTTGGAACCCTTGCACCACCTCCAAACTAAAGACTTAAAGGAAGTTATGGTAAGTTATCCGTTATTTCTTCAAGGCGGTTCGAATGGAATCCTCACCTACCAGATCTGTGATACATTTGTCTTTCCTTTCAGCACCATCGGAAAAAATTACAGGGTAGAAGGCTCGATTTCGACTGCAAACGCAGACGGCAAGCTAAAGGTATGTATATAGTTTCAATTCAATTTCTTTCATATGGGGGTATTTAAATAACTACCTTTCAATATTCAGTTATTGTCTAAATTTTGATGTTATACCTATTTTAACTTCGTAATACTAAATGGAGGACCTTGAACAAACTAGTTTTTGTATATTGTCTTAAAAACGAATATTTTAGGTTATATGTATATTTACATTGTTTCAATGGAGTTATCCTACTTAACATTTTTTTACAATATAACACCCCCTCTCCTAATTTAAGATATTTATACCTAAGATAATACTGCAATAACCACATTAGACATGAAATAAATTTAAAGGTTTTTTATTTATTATACACCCGTTACTGTAGCATGAGAATAATTTGCATGATTTATAGCATATAAAGGGACTCTTAGCCCCTATTCCAGCCCCGTAAAAACACAAGGGGCTACCCATGGTATGTTTATATATATTAACTTTACACTTTATACACGTAGAATTTATGTAGCGTATATACAGGTGGTTATTCTGAATTAGGTTGTTATAAAACTAATTTTAATTAACTGTATACAATCATACGGAATGGGTTAGTTTAAGATGAATTATCATGTAGTAACTAACATTACTAATTATAATTAGCTACAACTATATTGAATTAAGTTGTGTCTTAATTGAAATTAATTGTAGTGTAATTTTAATTAGCTAAAATTATATCGGATTTATTAGTGTCTAATCCAGACGAACCACCGTATAGTTTGCAATGTATTTTTATTTATTTTCTTACTTGTAGAATGCTCAAAAACCCGTTTGACACAAGTAATAATAGTATTATATATCATTATCGAGTATATATGAGAATGGTAGTACTTGTTATGTAATTTCGACGTTTTGTATTAAAAGCAAACGTAATTACTCTAGACTTTAATTAAATCCTTCTAGATTCTCTTAGCTTGAACAAAATCTTATAATTGAGAATTCGTTTGAAGATATTCCTTATCATTATTTAAAATTTTATATAAATATTACTTGGAGTTTGTTTAACGACCATCCTTAATGATATCCTATCTAAACTTTCTTTGAGGTGCTTTTCAAAACTTTCCGTCGAGAAGTTCCTGCTTCTCCGTTTTCGCCGTGATCAAACAGAGAAGGAAAAATTAATGCTGGTTGTAGACACGAATTATGTATGATAAAAGTTTTGTCGAAAGAGAACCCTAAAAAGATAGTAATAACCAAATAATAAATATTTAAATTAACTTCATTGGTATGTTTAGGGTTTGGTGTATACGGGGTTTAACTTTTAATGTGGGCCGCATTTATATGAAGCCTACTTGTGACCTTGAAACACGTAAGTTTGCTTTCTCAATTTCGGTCGTAAATAATTTTATTTGTTACCCTTTTTTAAGAATTTTTACACGCCGCCACTGGTTAGGGATAAACAAGTTAAGCCGGTTATGGACGGTGAGCGATATTATATCCGCATGCGGTTTGTGTGTAGGAATATATTTCATTCTAAAGATACAAACATTATACCTACATATTTATAATTATTATGCTCAAATACCTGACAATCGTGTCACATATGTTTGGTTTATAAATTGTAAATCCATATATGCGCTTAAAGGCAAATATTATTACATAGTTAACTAAATATTTTGTTGTATTTGCCGCATATACGTCACGTCCAATAAAACAGTTTACTTCTAATAATATTAAAAGTTTATTGCCGATAGAAAATGTAATATCAAATTATAATGATATATATAATGAAAATCTCGAAAGTGTACCGTTTTTAACTAATCCCTGTACTAATTATTAACGATAGGGAATAAATAACTACAACGTCCACCTGTTTGACGCACTGCCAGAACGTTATTTTTAAAATAGCGTAGTGAATGAAAACAGTGAATTACTCAAAAATAATATGAAAGTCAAGGTGACTGCGCGTTTCATCGAATTGGGTTGAATTGCTCTTAGCATAATACAAATTTTTTAAAAAAACCTTAATGCGAAAGATGTAACAACCATTTTTTTTTAATTAGATGTACAATGCGCAGAAAGCTAGTTGTATTTTTTTTGCAATTTTATGTTCATTAGCTAGCTATAGAAATTATTTCTTTTCGTTAGCATGTTATTAATGTCGCATGTCTTGGCCTGTTACTTCACATAACAGGTTCAAACATTGCAGATGACGAGATCAAGTTGGCCGAGGAGAAGTTCGCGGAGTCCCTACACCTTGCTCAAATGGGAATGTTTAATTTATTAGAAAATGACGTAAGTCATCACTATTTATTTTAAATTGTACTATTAACATACTTTCAAAAAGCATAGAACAGAAACGTTGCTTTGTTAGAATATGAAATTTTTTGATGGCGAAAACGTCGTGAATAGAATACATCGTATATATTAAAGGTTTTGTGAAAGTAACTCAAAATGTATTTCAGGTAGAACAAATATCGCAATTAGCTACTTTTGCCGAAGGCCTTTTGGACTATCATAGTCAATGTACGGAAGTCCTCAAACATCTGACTGAAGCTCTTTTGGAAAAGTAAGTTCTTTGGGGAATCTATCCTACACAACTGTTTAAATTTCTGGTAACTCAGAATGTAACAATAACTGAATATTTTTAATAACTTTTTAGGAAAGACGAAGCAGCAAATCGCCCAAAAGTCGAGTTTGTACCGAAATCTTTAGCTGATCTCAACATAGAAGGAGTAACGGATGGACTAAATGGTACACACAACCACAATAATTTCACAAACCACAGTAACCATCACAGTAGTAGTACAAATTTATCAGGCGGTTATCAGTTTAAGCGACCTGCACCCAAAACTGTTCCCCTCAAACAGACACAATCATACACCACACCTGATCCTTTCGATCCTTGGAGTTTTCCTCAAGGTATTTTTATTTTATTATTTTTTTAGTTGCACTAACCTTTAGTTTAAGATACTATTAACCATTTTAATCTAGTTTACCGTATATTTGTTTTTTGGTAAGTATTGTTTGTAACCTTCAGCTTTATTTTGTTTAGTTTTGTAGAAATATAAAGCGATGAAAATATTTCTTAAAATTGGAATTATAAAGAAAAATAAAATTGTTTTTTTTTTGCTACAGTTTTCGTGTTGTTTCGTTATCAGATTCATTAATTTGCTTTTTTCTGTTTTGTTTATCCTTTTCGTTTCCTCTAACCCTTAACCAATTGTCTGTCCTGCAAATCCAATGGTAATAAGATGCAAAATTAGAAAAATATTGCGACTTTCTCTCTATTTTTTTTATAATGTTTAATTTCTATTCTATTGACCATCAGTTTTGCATCTTGCTGAAGAGACTTCTATGTGTTGTGTTTAGCAATATTTGTATGAGTGAATGTGTTTCTTAATCATTTTATAATTTAAAAAAAAATGTACTGTTTTAGGATAAATGTGCATTAAAGCCACTATCATAATTTAAGTTTTAAGGTTATATTATTTTGAAAAGAGATAAATTGCAGATGTTTTATTCTCTTAATTTTTAGGAAAATGTTACCTGCTGCATTTCCTTTCATTCTCTTTATAATTCAGTTTTGTAGTAAATTTTTTCAAACAAATGTAGTGAACTAAATTTTCATCACCCTGTAATGAAAGGAGATAAAATGCGATGTTGCATGAATAAATCTATGCAACGAGAAAAAAATCACTTATTTTTGAAGTCAATACGCATGAAGTTGTGATTTAACTCAATTTTTGGCAAATGTCCAGCCTCGTGTTGGCATGATGCGTGCAGTTATTTCAAACTGAAACATGTTTATTTATTTGAGTGTGGTTGAGTTCAGTAGAAGCATATTTGACTTCCCGAGTTTGATTGTTAATAAGTGAAGACCGTAGAAATGTCTCTGATTGCTCGTTTACCGTTATTTTTAAAATGCTTGATATGTTGTTCTGACAAAGATGTGTTGTTAGGCTCCTCACAAGTGTCTTCACCACAACATAAACCATACAACCTTGAGTTGCACCCAGGACAACAGTCTGCTAATGGTAACTCTCTATCTTCACTGCCTCATCTTTTGTTTTGTTGTTGCTTATACTTTTCAACACGATCGTTGGCTATCCTTAGTAAAATTTATTTGAAAATCAATACGCTTGCATGAAATCAACAGAAATAAACATTACTTGTACAGTGTGTTCAATTAAGTGGGCACCATATGGGGAACTTTTTTTATTATTGATTTTATGAAAAAAAGTTATTCTAGATAAAAAGTTGTGCATGGCCTAAAACCCAAAATGTATTAATCAGATTTCAATTTTTTGCAGTCGTGTACGAGGTATGTCGAAAAAATGTAAATTTTGCGCAAGAGTAACGTACCCTTATTTTTTATAATATCGACAGTCATTATTAAGAAAAGTTGATCCTAATTGAAAACGACGGGCAGATATCCAATATTATCCATCTATCATTAAAAGATATTGTCTGAAGCTATTTATTTGTGGCATAATTTTAGTTTTTCTTAAGTTTTATTGGGTTTTTTGCCACACTTGACAAACGGTTTAATATTTTACTACTATTTTGAAAACGAAAACAGAGAGTTTTTCGAAACGTCAATATTACGGAAGTGCGCGATAGTGATGTGATTTTTGTTATTTTTTACTTATCTGCTTTTTTCAGTGTGAGATTTTTTGGTTAGGCAAACTTAGTTTCAAAAATAACCCTTGACTGTTCCGTTTGGCGCAAGGGCTTATTTAATTAATTTTTATTATTTTTCAGAAGTGTGGCAAAAAACCCAATAAAACTTATCATTAAAAGATAAACAAATAAATTATAATTTAATTTTGCAAATCATAAAACTTTTATTATATGGAAAAATATGATAACCTTTAGGTTCATTGGAAAGTTATGTAACAATATGCTATTGCATTAGAATAATTAATGCATACATATCATAATAATTTAATTAATTAAGTTAAACGCTAGATAACAACAAGTTGCAATCTTAAATTTAATGTCAATCTCTAGACGTAAATTATCAATGCTAATACAGAGAAGTTTGTAAAAATAACAAAATCTGTTTTTTAATGGTATGGATAATATGGGATATCTGACCGTAGTTTTCAATTTGGGTCGACTTTTCTTAATAACGATTGAGCAAAATCTACATTTTTTGACATACTCCGTATATGACTGCAAGAAATTGAAATCTGATTACTTCATTTTGGGTTTTAGGCCATGTACAACTTTTTATCTAGGATAACTTTTTTTCATAAAATCAATAATAAAAAAGTTCCCCATATTGTGCCAACTTAATTGAACACACTGTATATTAATTATTACCAAGCTTTTTTACTGTACTAGTGATGACCAAACATGTTTTTTAAATATCCATTTAGTGTTCGTAACTATTTTTGGAATTTTGGATGAGAACTTGTTTTTGAGTAAAGCTGGTGGGTGTTTCTACATCACAATTTTTAAAAACTGATATATTTTATTTCTGATGATTTCTACTAGTAAATGTAGAAACTACTACAGGGTATTTTGAAAATATCTGCAAGTTTCGCATAATTAAAGTTATTTTGTCATCGAAAGTGTAGTGAAAAAAAAATTCACTACTCTTTCTATTTTAGATATTTGCAAAAATTTATCAGAATTACCAAACCACCAATAGTATTATCACGTAGATACTTATACAGGGTTAACTATGACTAAGTACAAATATTTTAAGAGGGGATAGACAAAATTAAGAATTAACGGAATCATCCTTCAAAAAAATTCCACTTATTTATAAAGCAAAAAAAAAATGTTTTCGAAATAATATTAAATCCTTATTTAACACCGCCTATGCGACTTGTCCACCACACGTTTACAGAATTAGAGTAGGTAACATAGGCAACTAGCAACACGACAGTAAAATTTCCAGTCAAGTCGTAATTTAATTCCTGTGTTTACGTCGTAGTTTTGTGTTCTTCAATTTTTAGTGCCTTTTTTAATTTTTAAACGTTTTATAGTTATTATATAAACAAAATTTGTGTTGGGTGCAGATACTTTCCCACAATATAGTTCGTCCGTTTGGTTTTCTAGGTTATGGGACAAGATTGCCGCGGGTACATTAAAAGTTTTCTATTATCTATTCCTTTCGTTCGATTTTCTTATAATAAATAGGTATTTTATCTAGCTGTACCTACAGAAAGTGTGTTTTATCGGTAGTGAGTGGTTATAATGAATGAAAATGTTGTAGTTTTGCCAGTTTGTAACAAAATAATGAAAAACGAATGCAAAATGGTGGAGTTAACTGGATTAATTGTTACCTACCTATCTATCAGGTATTATTACTAATAAGAATATTAATTTTTGTCGTTCCTGCATTTAGAAATGCTGCAAAAAATCCACATGGCTTTATCTATGGATATAAGCTATCTCAGTCGATATTATCGTAGGCGCCGACCGTAGGAAAAGAGGGTTTTGCACCATTTTTTAAATATTGAGCTAAAATTCTGGAATAATTTTTTTAGTCTTTTAGGCCTTCGTGACCACGTGGTTAAAATTTTTGTACTTAGTCATAGTTAACCCTGTATATGTGTATTCTCTCAAATATACAGAGTATCCGTTAATTTTAATACCAGGGTATCAGTTGATCTAAATTGATACAAAAATAGTTTGATTTCTATGCTGACAGAATTGGAGTAGCCTCCTTTAAAATCTTAGAAGGGGTTGCATATACAGGGTGTTTAATCCACCAATTAAAATGATTTTTATTGGTGGCTTCGGTGATTTTTCAGATATTTGTAGAGCTGTTTTGTTTCTTTCAATTGACTGAAAATCGAAATAACCATTTAATGCTTAGCGATATTTAATTTGTGCTAAACCTAACGCATCCAAAAAAGTTATAATATCTCGTAAACCGAGCTTTAAATCAAAATCTTTTAACAGCAAAAAATGGAATAAAACATGCTCTATATAAAATATATATATATTCTGGAATCATATGTGTACTCAAAAAAAAATTGGGGGGTACATGGGTACTACAATCGCCCTTTCCTCCGTTTGTGCTTTGATATTTTAGACCAAAATTACACGGAAAGTGTGCCGATTTAGGATAAAAATACGTGCGAAATTCCAAACAAATATTTTAAAAATCACCGGAGCTATCAATAAAAATAATTTTTATTGTGACATGCTTTATTTTGAAAGTGGAGCTCCAAAATGAAAAGTGGCATAAGAAAAAAATCCATTATTTTAGTCCAAAGAATGTGGTTAATGGCTTTACCTACAAATTCGTGATGCCCTCTATATGTGATTTGTGTCTAAATTTGTTTTCTTTGAGGTTACCTCAACTTTTAATTTAATGCTAATGCTGCAACTTTATAAAAATATAAAAAAACTACATTTGTACCTTCACTGGTTTTTTAAAATATGCTCTAAATTTGGTATACATTTGTGTATATTTACAAAACAATTATTTTCAAAAATATCAGTTTGGCAGTTGAATCAATATTTTTTTCAAGTCTTTCCGAAAGGGTTTTTCCAGAGTATACTCTACATATAAACTAGCTGGTGTACTATGTCACTACTTGTATATTTCAAATAATATTTTACAATTAGGCTGAAGGTTATGTTAACCGTAGTTGTAAATTATAGATGTAAAGTTATTACTCTTTACTAAACGTTTAAATTGTAGCATCTCCATTGCCGTCCCCGATGAAATCTCCTGCCAGGACGCCAATGACTAGGCAGCCATGTTGTACGGCATTATACGACTTTGAACCGGAGAATCCTGGCGAACTTGGATTTAAGGTAAAAAACGTAATGTAACAGTAAATTATGTTGTTAATTATTTTCTTTTTTTTGTAAAGGAAAACGATGTGATAACTCTTCTGAATAAAATCGACGAAAATTGGTTCGAAGGTAGTATAAATGGTCGTACGGGCTATTTCCCGGTGAATTACGTGAGGGTAGACGTGCCATTACCATGAATTACGGGTTAAGAATCAAGTAAACGACAACCCCTTCTATTTATTTAGATATAATGTATGTTCTTTTTTTAACTTGCCTTTTTGTATAAATAATTTTTTTAAAATCAATATTGTATTCAACTGCACTTTCTGAAGTGAGACAAAGCCATATACATTATAAGCTAGTGATTATTGCGCATTTACTTTAGTTAGTTAAGAAAAGGTACTGAATTTACAAGTTAAAATCTTCCTTGATCGAGGTTTTGTTCCAATTTTGTATATAGAGTATGTATATTTGAACATTTTGTTTATATATGATTTTAATATCGATAGTGTGCATGTATGGGTGTGTGCAGTTGAAGGTTGCGTATTTAATTATCAAGTTAATGATATTCATTCAATTCCGAGGTTTACGTGGACAAGATTAAATTTAGTTGTACATATTTAGTCTGTTTAGCTTAGTTACTTTAATATCGATAGTTAGTTTGAAATTGTTGTTTATATTGTGAATGCTTTATCATTCAGTTTTGACAAACTGGATTTTATAACAAATATATTGTCAGAATAAAATGAATTATAATAAAATGAATGTAATTATTGGCACTGGCAGCCGTGTACCTTCGTTGTGGATCAGGTTGATGACATCCCTATATAAACATATTGCAGATTCTTAAAAAAAGACTTATTTTGTCCTCAACCTTTTACAACTTGCCAAAAGTGTTATTGCATGGAAAATCAATGTTAAAAAAAAAACAAAATAAAAACTATGTTTTGTTGATGTTTTTGATGTAGTTGCTAGATTTCCGCTGAAACTTTATACATCTAGATAATGAAGAGTATATTATAAATAAGATACCTTATTAATATTTACCAAAAAGTTTGGGTGCTGCTTTTTATAAATAATATATATATGCACAGAATTGTTATATTTTGCAAATCTCTTTGATAAAGTTTTAGCCGAAATATTACAAATTGTTTAATATTGTCATTCGACATGCTATAGATGTATTATATTTGTGTGAGAAATTAATACCAGATACCCCTGTTGGTTTCTGTTGTGTTTTATATTAATAGTTAAACACATCTAATGAACAGTTACGCTGATCTAAATATAAAATTAAGTCAAATACAATAATTCAACACCGAACGACATCACATCCCCATTTACACAGAACAATAATTTAAACGCTATATTTTAACACCATCTCCAATGTTATCGATTACTTTTAAAATATGTTAAATATTGAAAACTTTAGCCTACCCTGTACTGCATATCTGTGGTTATTTTGATATTAGTTTCTGCTTATAAATGGATACTGAGATCGGGGTCAGCAAGACGGAAAATATCGTGATATAATTTTTAAGAAATTTATGCTTAGGGTAAGTTTTATATGGCAAGATATTCATCTTGGATGTGTTTAGTAGGACTTGTGCTCTCAACCTGTTGTAAAAAAATAGTTATAAAGGGGAACGTATAATACTCAGTAGTTAATTTGTCTAATATAAAACACATCAAGCCATTTAAAAATGTACTTATTTATATCTGGTTCATGACAATACATTAGATATAAAAAGATTTAAAATAAGTAAACAATTAAGAGTATTGTTATAAGTCGTATCTAATATACATATGTTTTTATCATCATATTTTAAATTTTCTTGTAACCGTATTATACTACTGGAAATTTCTGTCTTCTCAAGATCGTCACTTAGTGATCTCGTGCCCAGTTCGATTTTTATTTGCAGTTACTTTACCACTTTTGCTTAGTATTACATTTCTCATTCTGACAACTTAGAACAATCGATTAAGTTGTATTGAACAAACACGGTGAGAAAATTTTTACCACAAAAAAATCTGCTCTATTTTCATACACAGAGAGATAGAACATAAACTACATTACACAAAAAATCAAGTAGCTATGGAATATCCCATTTCAACCAATCCCTCGTAAGGCTGTGCCTTGCTGAAATTACGATGGATTGACTGAAGTTTTGTAGCTATTTCACCAACCTGATCTAAATCAACTTGATAACTTTTTTTATGGTGAATATATTCTCATCATGTTTTTTATATAACCCCTAATGAATCTTGATTGATTTGCTTGAAAACGAAAACAGACTCTTCCCTGACTGGATGTCTGATGTTGAAATCATATGGGCCATATTTTTTTGTAGCAAGTTACCAAATAATTGAGATCTTGTTAATACACATGTATACAATTTAAATGTTACGTACCGTATTTGTGCATTAATAAAAAATGTGTCACAATATGTTGTTTCAATTCCCTTGTTGAATACTTTCTTCGTTGCAAGTACCAATTTCGTTCTATATACTTCCTCAGATCTAAATTATTAAAACTATACATACATTAAAGTCTCAAAATAGATCAGTGGGGAACAAATCAGAACTTTTAGCAAACCGTAAGACCCAAAAAACCAACAGTGGTTTTTTTATACACGTTTCTTTAAGAGGATTTTAAACCAGTACTTAGGTATTATTTTATTTTTTTTTTGAGGAAAGATTTGGGGTAATCCTAATCCATGTTATTGTCATAACCAAATGCCATTTTGTAGAAGTAACATTGTATTTTGGAAATTTATTCTAAATATGTAGATAATGTAGATACCTATTTGATAGAAAATTTGCAAATGAACAATAGATTGTAACACTAGTATCTTATTTTGTTTCTCAATCAATAACTTTCATAATCTCTTCACAAAATACAATAACCTGAATTTTAGATAACATCGTCTTATTGTTCTAAAAGCTAGTAACAAATTGGAAATATATTTAAAACTTTAAATTATCCATATCTTTAGTGACTTTATGAGTTATTATGTATTCTATCCATTTTACATTGGCTGCGTAAGTCGGGTTGCCTACCCTTTAGATAATATTTATAAAATTTCTATTAAAAATGTACCGTATAAGATAACTATTAGATAACAGCATCCAGTTACTTATTTATATTAAAAACAATGACTTCTGTTAAAAAATGAATAGTTAGTAGCATATTTCTGTTTTTTACAGAATCAAAACTACTTAAAAAATTAACTAAATAAAATAATTATTCATTTCTCAGAACATACGACTGAATATCTCTTTTTCACTGAAAAATTTAGCAATAGGTACAAGGACTCTGCCCGACCCTAATTTGTAGTTCTTATGTAAATTCAACTCAACCTCTTCTTCTTCCTCCACAATACGTTTAAAATACGCGGGAATCTTAAAAATTCTAATTTAACTTACATTTTATATAAAAGTGAATAGCATATTTTAGTAATAATTAATATTAGAAGATAGAAGAAATATTTTTAATAAATTTGCATTTTGTAATATCTGAATACTTATATCAAAACTGAATAAAAATAATGTTACAGGAATAATAATAATAATTTTCCTTATTCCAGTAGGAACACTCAATTACAATAATAAGTAATAAACAATTCTAAAGTGGTACAAATAAAAAAAACAAAATAATATAATAAATAAAGTGACAAAATTACATTACAATAGTATAAATGCAATAAAAAATCCAAGTGTTAACGAATGTACTTAATTTTTCAATCTATAAATATCGTTTTGTAAGCAATGGCAGTTTAATTTTTTGTATACACCATGTATGTCGTATATTGAGACCTCGTTATAAGCAATAGAGGAAGATATTAGTTGAGAATTCAGAAGAAAATCTGATTTTAAGTGTTTATTAAAAAGCCATGAAAGCAAAAAGTGCATGCAGAGTTTCGTAACCGATTTATATAAAAATTAATGAGCGTTTTTTCAGAAAAGTACCCATTCATTCAATAGAAATCTTTTAAGAGATTACTTATTAAAATTTCCTCGAGTAAAGACGCGGAGAGCAATGTAAAAAATGAAAGAAAGCCGACTCGGAATTTAATTAGTTCGTCAAATCTTATGCAATTAGTGTAAAATATGACTTACAAAGTGGTCAATTGTAATCATTAATGTTTTTCTTTTATAAATAAAAATAATCATGATGAGAGTAAATGAATTAAAATAATGCAGAACGTCAGAAGTCTTGGACTCCCCCCCCCCCTCATTGCTGTCAAAGAAATCTTTTTATCAGAAAAACCAAATACATTTATAAAAGTATATTGTTTTCTGAATCGTTTTTTTTTTATAAAAAGAATATGTTCGATAAACTGAGTACTTAGAAAATTAAAAACCGGCAAATGTTTGACATTTTTGACAAAATTTATTAAATTAAATAGAAGTAACAAAGGTTCTTGACTAACAGTCGGTATAACCTCCACCACGTTCCAGTAGCATATTGATACGTCTGTGCATTGAGATAATCAAGCGGTTAACGATCTCTTGCGGAATATTGTTCCATTTCTCTTCAGCCGCCGCGACTAACTCATCTGCAGTCTGAGGTGGAGGAATATGATTATGAATGGCTCTAGCAACGAAATCCTACATGTTTTCAATAGGATTCATGTCAGAAGAGTTGGCTGGCCAATCTAATCTATTGATATATCCTGTTTCGGGTGTCTCTTGAACCCTTCTTGCCCGATGTGGTCGAGCAATGTCGTCCATAAACACCAAATTTTCACCTAATTCATTACGTATGGAGTAGATAATGGGCGTAATAACTTGTTCAATATAAATTTGACTGGGCATATTCTGTGGTATGCGAATTAATGGGGTGCGACGGTTGAACATTATTCCACGTCAAAACATTACGGTACCCCCTTCACACGGAGCAACTTGAAAATGAAGTCGTGTTGACGACCTGGTTCTATTCACTCTTTGTCGATCGTCATCATTCTGTAAATAAGACCCACCGCCACTGGCGTAAATGCCAACTTCTATGCTCTCGCGCCCACTGGAGACGGGCAACACAATGCCTTGGAAGTAGAGTGGAGACCCGTAATGGTCTTCTAGCACGTAAATTTGCGTTGTGGAGTCGTCTTCGAATAGTAAGTGTCGATATTACATGGCGAAACGTACCTTGAAAATGGGCTCTGAGAGCTGAAGCTGAAGATGTGCGGTGTCTACGGGCATGTTGCACCAAATACCGATCCTGCCTTTCATTAGATACTCGAGGACGTCCACTACGTGGTCTGTTTTCCACTGTATCAAATTCTTCACATCTGTGTTCTATTCGTACAACAGATGATCTAGGAATGCCCAACAACATGTTCGATATCTGATGAATAGAGTGTCCTGCATCATGTAAAGCAGTCATTCTTGCTCGGGTAAACCCATAAATTTCACGTCCTGGCATTATAATTTACAAAAATTCAAAGGAACACTTAGCTGAATACACTGCAAAACTGACCATATTTGTAAAAACATTGGTAATAAAATAAAGGTTATTGGTCTGCAATTTTTTATTCTCTAAGTACATGTACTTTTTTACCACATTAAGAAAAACCACTAGGTTTAATCGAATCATTTTATGTACAGTGTATGTATGATTTATTATTAACTTATTAAATTACATTTTGTGGTACAAATTAATGTAATTAAAAATTTAAATGTATAATTGTTATGCCGCTTTCGGTATAATTAAAAAATTGGAACGCGTAAGGGAGTGTAAGGACGGAATATTAAGTGAAGAACCAAGCGCAGACAAGAAAAGGAAAATGGGAGATTTAAGATGAATAATATTTGTGAATAACGATGTAACAATAAGTTTCGTGCGGTTGGTGGTTCAGAAATGCAATCATTCTACTCCAGTTAAGGTTTAGGTTTGCTTTAGTTAGATTGTTCCTCGATGTAGTTCACTGTCGAGTGCTCGCGGCCCGTAACGAGCTAAACTGATTACACAACAATCTGTGCTAAGCCAAATAGAGTTTATAATTGAAAAAACCACCCGCAACCGCCCGCATTGCACGACCGATGTTCACCGCCCGCTCGACTCGGTTCTCATCCTCTGTTCTCGTTTGTTTTCTCATTCTATTACATTTTTATACTATTATTTTCCGGTTTAACGTTTTATATTGTTTCAGCACTACACGGGCAGTATTTCCGCGAAGGAGATTACAGCCTTTATTTTCACTGTACTTTTGAATTTACTGCCATCACAACAACTCTATTATATTTTTCTAAAAACCCATAACTGAAAAATTCACGTATTTTTTCCGTTGCGATTAAAACACATCACTGAAATAGGACATTGGTACAACAGAAAACTGAAGTGTCAAAAGTGGTATCCAAAAGATTACAGTTTAATTACATAATTTTCACTAACAAAGCAAGTTTTGATTTTGAAGTCTAGAAAACCAGCACTGGAACATCATACGAATAGTAGTTAGCTTATCTATTTGGCATGTTTTATTTTGAGATGGAATCATCCCAAAGTATCTGGTGATGTTTGATTCCAACAAGAAAGCAGCCAAGATAATAATAATAATAATAATAATAATAATAATAATAATGCATTTATTGCCCAACAGAACAGGTGTTCCAGTTACAGGACAAAACAAATATAGGTTCAAAGATAAAAAAATGCACTTAATACACAATACATAAGTTAAAATAAATATAAATACAATCAATAAAATAAATCCAAATAAATAAAGTTTCCAAAATACTAAAGAATTCAGTTGCTACAGTCAATATACTATTAAGATTGCAGTGGTTAATATCACAAAGTAGAGATATCATAAACCGGCGATTTGATAAGAATATTTGTTTTAGCATTCTGACAATAGAACATGCCATCAACACGAGATCCATGTCTAAGTACTCGTATATTAAATAAATTGAGTAGAGAAGACGAGTCAACATTGCCATGAAAAAGTTTAGACAGAAATGACAGACTATTAAGTATTCTCCTTATATGCAGAGACTGGACATTAAATCGATCTAACAGCACTCTGTGATCATATCCCCTAACTGGATAATAACCATCTATACGATACGATAAGAATTTAAGGAAGCGACGCTGAACTTTTTCAAGATGGTTAATATGATGAGGTCTGGTAATAAGAGTACCATACAAGACTACAGTACTCTAATTTTGATCGAACCAATGAGTGGTAAAGACATTTCAGTGCAGTGACGTTGTTAAATGACGTTGAATTTCTTATTATAAAGCCTTATTAGCTCCATTTGTAATTCCATTAATATGATCAGTAAAGGACAATTTGTTATCATATATCACACCAAGATCCCTAACATTCTCACAACACTGCAATAGTACATCATCAATACTGTAAGCAAATGTTAGCGGTTGTTTTTTGAGAGTAAAAGAGCAAACTTTGCACTTTTCTATATTGATAGGTAACTTATTTTCCGTGCACCATCTACCTACATGATCCACCTGTTTCTGAAGTAACATACAATCCTGAACACTGGTCACATTAGAAAATAATTTTAAGTCGTCGGCAAAAAATAGATGGTTATAATCCAGAGAGGTAGACAAATCATTAATAAATATAATGAAAAGGAGTGGTCCCGAATTCAATCCTTGAGGCACTCCTGATGTTGCTATAAAATTATCAGATTTGAATCCATTGTAAGAAACATATAGTTTACGCTGATATAAATAAGATCGAATGAGTAGGATAGTGCTCTCGTTCAACCCATATAGTTTTAATTCATCAATGAGTAAGGCATGATCCACCTTGTCAAACGCCTTCGAGAAATCTGTATATATTACATCAACTTGACCTCTGTTGTCCATAAAATGTGCAATGTAAACTGAGTAAACTGAGCTAGATTAGATACAGTAGAACGGTTTGGAACAAAACCATGCTGGTAAGGAGATATATAACCATTAACTGTACTAAATATTTGAGTATATAGTGTCATCTCGAAGACTTTTGCAAAGTTAGGCAATATTGCTATAGGGCGATAATTTCTCAAATTTGCAGGATCACCACTCTTAAGTATAGGGCACACTCTTGTCATTTTCCAAATATTTGGAAAAGTAGCTGAAGCAATAATTAAATTAAACAAATGCAGCAGTGGTTCAATTAATACTCCTGAGAAGTCTTTAATTAAAAAACTTGGTATTTGATCATCTCCACAAGTCATTTTTGTTTTTTGAAAATTAAAATTTCAGTGGCAGTTGTGACTTGTAGTATTTTAAATTAGTCTGGTTACTGGTGGAGAAAACAGAGGAAAAGAAATTTGCAAAACCATTTACTATATCTCTAGGATCATTAAATCGAGCATTATCCAGGAAAGTTTCACTTGGTATTCTCGAGCCACGCTTTTTGCGATGGACAAACGACCAAAAACTTTTCGGATCATTTTTAAAATTCATTTGGAGATTAACGATGTAATTCTTATAACCAAGTGATATATCAGATTTAAGTATGCTTCTCAAACTCGCAAAGATGATAAAATAAAATTAAAAACTACCAACACACTTAGTGTGATTAGTTTTTATTCATTATAGCTATGCCATATATCTTAGCATAGAAAACTCAATCCCAAAGGTATCCATAAATGAAAACCTTCCATCTATGACACATTAATTAGAATTGCGCAACGTCTCGAGTTGCCAACAATAGTCCCCTCATTAGTGCCTGACATATGTTCGTGAAAAATTGATTTAATATGGCAAACATTTCACAGTAATTATTTTGAAGTCATAACAATGATAATATTGCATGCAAAATATCAACAAGGGTGAACCTAATCTTCTGTTTGGTACGGGCCTTTGTACAGAAGTTCGATTATATAAATACTCTCCCCCTCAAATGTTATTGTGATTCTAAAACGCTTACCCCAACTAATCTTTAAAACTGTTGAAAATTATCTTCCTTTTTTAACTACTCCGCTCTCATCCCTACCTGTTTTAATAATCGCAGACTAATTCTTGCTTTCAATTAAATTATTTCGCCTCATATATCATGTATGTATGTACAAGGTGTCTCAAACTCGATAGTATAGGCATAATGTGAGGATACAAAAAATTTAAATACAATTTGGACCACATGCTTAACTTTAATATAATTTCTGAGTCATGTGATAATAATATTGATACTCTAAATGTAATAGTGGATAGACTGGTGGCTTCGGTACAGTAGCTACAGGCAGCGGACGAAATTGTGGACAGTGACTAATAGATAATATAAAAACACTATTACTATTAAGCGTATAATATTTTTATAAGATATTACACATTATTTACCTCATTATTACTGTGCCGCTTTCTATGCACAACGATACTATACTCACATGTACCCCACCACGATAAAGACTCAGTCAAACTGAAGCAAGATGTATTCTCTATCTCTGTTTATCACATTGTGGGAAACAATATTTTGGTGTGTGTAAACCGTGAGCGTTAGCATATGGCTTTGCCGAGGTTAGTACGCCATTAGAACATGCGTACGTTGGGGGATTTGCTACTATTCGCGGGGGTGTATTTATATAGTTATATTAACAAATAACAGTTAAAAATGAATCAAAATGCCAGTTCAAGTAAAAGGTCTGTTAGTAATCGACATAACCTATGTAACGGACAATTGATAATAATAAAAAACGTATACGAAGGAATTCGAGCGCGAAACTCTAACATAAGTGTAAGTAATGCTGTTGATATGTGTAGTTCGTTAACACAAGTGTATATCGTGCTATAAAAAAGAGTGGAAGTAAATCCAAAGAAGAAAAAAATAGAAGTCGATGATGACGTAAAATACGCCATTCGCAGGAAAATTCCTGGATTCTTCTTCAGGAATACCGACGATAAAAAAAATTCAATCTACGATAGCTGAACATGAGGACATGCCTCAATTTTCTGACAAAGTTCTTAGAAGAACAATGCATGACATGAATTTTCGGTTTTTAAACCGAAATTGTAAAAGTATGCTCGTTGAAAAAGATGAAATTGTAGTATGGCGAAGAGAACTGCGTGCATCGGGCAAAAAGATATTTTACATGGATGAAACATGGGTAAACGAAGGTTATACGGTATCAAAAGTTTGGCAGGACGGTAACGTTCGAAGTAAAAGAGAAGCATTTTCAGATAGATTTTCTACAGGATTAAAGGCGACTTCTGGAAAAGGACGTAGGTTAATAATAACACATATTGGAAGCGATTCGGGATTTTTAGAAAATGGTTTGCATGTTTTTGAATCACGTAGGACGGAAGATTACCGTGAAGATATGAGTGAAGTATTTGAAAAATGGTTTGAATCTATTTATATAGTGAAGTGGAAGTGACACCGAAGTGAACGTGTGGTCATTTTAATAAATAGTGAACATACAGTGATAGTGAAGCTTGTTATGATTCTGACGTAATTCTACTAATTTAGTGATAATGATAATATTCGTGTAAAACAATTACCTATATGAACTGTATAATAGTCAATCTTGTGGCGGCATGAGCCGGGTGGTGGCGGGTCATCGATGCCCAAGAAGGCATCGTTTAATAGGATATATTTATAATTGTGGTAAGAATCTTTTCAGTGTGTATTGATAAAGTTTCTAAATTAACTTAGGCACCGATATACAAGATAAAAACTTTAAATTTTGAAATATTCTTATTATTTTTATTATCTAACGCCTCGAAATTGGTAAAAACCGTTATATCACTGTTTCTACTCTAAAAATAATGGATATTATGGAATACAATTATTTTTGTCATTTTTGTATATTTTTTATATCTGATCGCATTTAAATTTATTACGCCTATGAAATGTTGCTCCCCGCACGCTTCACCCGCCGCGCTTGTCCACAAGCTAGCGATTAGTCACTGTCCACAATTTCGTTCGCTCACTATAATACCATTGCATATTGCATATCGTGTTTAACTATTTCTGGTAATATTCAATAATTTTATTTGTACCTATTAATTCCATTCTATGCATCTAGTATGTAGTATTGTACGGATTATTTTCTCTTTTTTTCTGTCCTGTGTTACTCACATTATTATTATATCTGCTAACTATACTTGGTCAGTGGTAGCGCGGTTTAAGGCGTCAGTACTTGAATCGAGGTGACTAGATCGGTATGGGTTCGCGCCCGGCTGCCGGTAGACCGTATATAAGCTATATTCGTAAAAAGGATTGGCACCCTCTCTGCGGGTATGGTAGGGTGGAAAAATGTTAGCTTGGGTCAATGTGAGAGATTGATACCGGATGATATTTGACTACCCCCCTAATTAATGAGGTTTTCCAGGTTTCCCTCATTCCTGCACTGAATAGTGGTTAGGGCCTACCAACGTAAGTCGTTGCTGGGCGCAAATGCGGCCTGCTTAATAATAATATGCCGCCCCCTCTCCCGCACAAGTCTCCGACTTCTGGACTAATCCCTGTGATTAGAATGAAGGGTAGAGATATTATTATTATTATTACTATATGTGTAATAATATTGTCCTATTATTAGAGAATGTATTGGGCAAAAAATGTGTTTATTAATATTATTAAAGAATTATCGAGTTCGAGTTAATTCTTGTATTTAATCTTAATGACATTTATGCACTTTAAACAATGAACATTCAATTATTTTCGACCACTAGACCTTCCACCGCTAATGTGATTTTTAGGTTATCGCGACTCTGCTTATAACTTTTAAACGGGCAGTAATACAGAAATATGTAACACCACGTTTCCCAAATTTTATTTAAATATTTTGTATCCCACAGTATGCCCATGCTATCGAGTTTGAGATATCCTGTACAAAGAAATCGGCCACGAAGGAAAGACGGCGTGTCGTATAATTTACTGGGAAACTGTATAAGAGAAATAAATCTATTTTCCATTTTTATGGGGATATTATTCGTCGCTGCCGTAAACGAGAGACTGTATAGATCATGTGTGTGTCATTCGAGCAAAATTAACACGAAAAAGTGACTTGTGTAGCGAATACAACGCCTAAGGGCATAAACCAGTTGATTGGTGTAAAGATAACAAACATATAACATTTAAAGAAAAATAAGGGCCTATCGAATAGGTAAGCAGCCCTATAAATTGCCCGTAATGTTCGGCACGTGGTTGTTAAGACAAAGTGGATATTATCCCCCCATACGCCACGCGTCACCTTTTTTGTTATGGCATTCAATTATGCATTGTGGGACAGCCTATTGTGGCTATTCACCAAATACGGCTATAATACAGATGTTGTGGCAGACTGGTAAGTATTTCTTCCCGCTACTCGCATGAAATTTGGAAGGAAATTTACAGTTTGCTGATTCAAAATTAATAATTACAAGAAGCAAGCATATACAGAGTGATTTAGAACTTATTTAAACAATTTCTTTTTTTAGAAAAGTTCTGAATCACCCTGTATAGTGTCTCCCAAATGAGGCAACAATGCTCATATATTTTTTCTATACCCGAGTTTCAAAACAGCAGAGAATAAATAATTTACAGCACTTAGTAAAAGAAATGAATCGTGACAGGGACGAGATTCCATAGTCGTACCACTTAAGAAGGCTTCAAAGAACACAAAATTACCAAAGGTAAGTTGACGTAGTGAAGCCTAGCACTTTAAAAAGTTTATAAACTCACCCTGTGATCCTCTCTAGCTGCAGAATGTCCTCCTGTCGATGACCGTCCACACTGAAAAAATTATACAAGTGAGTATATTGTAATTTAGCAAAAAATGGGATATTATCGCAAAAAAATTACGGTACAAAAAAATTACTTAAAAAATATTTTTACTACATTATTGTAAATTACTATTTTTTTATTTTGTAAATGGTCATTGTATTCGAATAATGCACAAATATTGAATATTTGTAGATTCACAATAAAAAATGAGAAATTACAATGGGAATATGATTTGTGTGTGAATTTACAAAAGATATGTACAAATCAATGGATACGGTAGGTCTATTTCGTCTAGCACTTGTTGCTGTATTATTGTATCTGGACGATAAGCTTGATCTTAGTTCTACACAAAGTTATAGTTCATATAATCTTAAGTACGTAATTATTTTTGTATTTTGGATAACCTATATATTGATATCCAATACTTATACTCAACTGTATACTGTATTTAATCATATACATGTCAGTTTAATGCTAACTTTATCCGGGCGCACACCCATGACAGCTGAGCAGATGGACATCAGAGGGTCATTACTAATAGAAATCCAGTATTTAGATATGCGCATGCGTATTTGCTGCAGACGGCTTGTGTCTTTCTGTTGACTGCTACAAATTATGAACCATTTCTACTATTTTGAAACTCGACTATAATTGAGATTTAAAAAAATGTCTGAAATAGGTTCCATTAGTCTATAAAAATCGCCATACCTTTCTGTCAATCATCATTTATTTAAAATCGTTAGAACAATGCACGGTTAAATAAGCAAAGAATTTTACTAAATAAATTCGAAACATAGTTACTAACTGGAGCGGAGCTATAATAGGGGTTAAATTAAATTTCCTTGGTTAAAAATCATTATCTGGTGGTAATTGAAAATAAAGCACAGTGACGTGTCGGTGTTCATTTAACGAACACGCTCAGCTAGGCGTGTAGAGTTTGACGGTCTATTTCGGTCTATGGTCAATTCCGAAGTCGTCCAGGCACGGTTAAGGGTAGCAGGGAATACACTAACTCCGTCCCAAGAGACTACCTCTGCGGTTACGGTGATGCGAGGACGTATACATTATTCATCCAACATTCAATTATATCTAAAATCTGCACCACATTCTTACTGCAATAAGTGTTAACGCGTCAGTGCACCGCCACCACGGTTTTTATTGCCAGAGGGGTCGAATGGCGTACCGCTAATAATAATTTCGGATTAAAAAAGGACTCTCAACGTGTTTTGACACCACACGGACAAATCTCACTAAAAATAAGTAAATGGCCAACTAGCTAAATAAATTTTATAAAGACTGTATAAATTGCTATAAAACAAATTTTATAGGAGCTTCAAATTCATATAACGTGTTTAAATGCCTTTATACGATACTTATAGAATCGAAAAAAGTCCACTTTTATAAAATACTTTGGTAATGTAACAGTTCTATAAAAAATGTTGACCACTTTTAAAACAATTTTATACAGCAACTATAAAAACGTTTTGCAGTCTGTATTTTGGTATTATTTAAAGAAGCATTATGTTTTTTAGTGAAGAATATTAACTCTAAATCATTTTAGAATTGGTTTATAATTCAGATTTATAATTGTTTGTGCTTATATTTACAAATGGGGTAGCCTATACTCAATGGCGATCATTTGTGTAAATGGTAGGGAGAGGCATAATACTTACAATATTATTTCAACCATCCCTTGTTTCAATTTTTTTGTGCTGCAAATTTTAGTGATAAACTATAGATACGTTTGTGATAAAAAAATTATACGCTATAGTTTAGACCATTTTCCTTCGTATTATTTGTAAATCTTGTATAACGCATTATAATACTTTTATAAACATTTTAAAGAACTGAAATTTATTTGTTCCATAAAACACTTTGTAAAAACTGTGATAAAACAATGTTACACAAGTCCTTTCTTCAGGAACAAAACTATCACAATTATTTACTTACAACGCCATTCGATAGTTATAAAATAATTCGCTTCTTTTAATGTTTCATTTTGCTAGTTGGGTGATTCAGAATTTATCTAAAAAAAATTGGGACTAGATACGTCATGAAAAGTGGAGTCAATATCGCAAATCGTAAAAACCTTATCTAGTCCGAGAAAAAAAATTATTGAAGTTTTGCAAGTATTTATATTAGTTTCTCAAATATCAAAAATGGCTTATGTATAGCAACTCGCAGCTGATGGGTATCGTTTTAATTTAAGGTGAAGTGAAAATGCTTTAGCAGAATAATTTCCCGGTAAACATATGCCAAATGTAGATACTTTTACAACGGTGCAGTGCAAGTGTTAGTGCAAACGCAGACGTGACACGGGAAATTTTCAACTAAATCTGCAGCAATGTGCCGTATCATACACGAGGCTCAATTATGTCTGTACCATGTACAGCGTGTCCGCGTGGCCAAGATCTCCTGACTTTAAATCATTTGGACTTATTTTTGTGGGCATATTTAAAATATGAAGTATATTGCACCGAAGTGGCAATATTGATGAATTACGCAAACGTATCATAGCTGCTGCCAATAACTTACAAGTTCAAAACGGACAAGAAGCAGAAACATTTGTTAGTTTGTAGAAACGGTGTAAGACAGGCTCAAAATTTTGTTGTAACATCAGATATGTCAAACTATTTTACTAATTAAAACCATAATTTAATTATACTAATAATTTTAACAATAGCGGCAAAAGCTGTTGACTTTGCTGCATTAAAATAGGTGCTGTAAATTGTAATTTGTCAGGTTTTACAGTAGATAAGTTTCCAGTGTCGTGCAGAAGTGTATTTTTAAATAATTTTCGAACTGCCTTTTTTTATAAAATTGTATTTATTAGTTCCCTGTATTAAATGAAAATGCTTTATACAGTATGCGCCAAAAGTATGGAATAAATTCAATAAAAACGAAACAATTATTTTTTGGGAAAAATCCTCGAACAGGTCGATTTTTAATTTAAAAAATACATATTTTAGCGTAAAATGCGATTTTCAAATGTCATTTGTTTTCGAGTAATGACGTCATCGATTTTTTTTAAATTTTTTTCCTTGATTCTGAAAGATCATTTAATTCTCTATCAGACAGTACTAAAATTTTGCCCTCTTACATAGGAAAGTTTTCGAGCAACTGACGATTGAATGTTAGAAAACGTAAATTTTATCCATAAAAGAGTAACAATTCTGAGGTATGTAAAATAAAATACAATTGATTAAATTTTATACTTAAATTAAATGTTCGAATTGCCATCCACCAACTTCTTGACAATGCGCAACTCTGTGAAGAAATTCTTCTTGCACATTATGACTGATTTATGGGGTAACTTTGCGTATTTTGTCCCGAATGCGATTTTGAAGTTCTTCTAAATTACGTGGTTTATTAATGTACACTTTCGACTTCAAGTATCCCCATAAAAAATAGTCAAGAGGTGTAAGATCTGGCGATCTTGCAGGCCATTCTATCGGTCCGCGTCTGCCGATCCACCTCCCAGGAAAACAGTTGTCCAAAAAATCTTGTACAGGGCGCGCATATTGCGGAGGTGCACCGTCTTGCTGAAACCATATGGTATCGTCAGGAATATCAAGGTCATTATCGTTAGGAAAAATTACTGCAAGGGCTGGAACAAGGTCATTTTCTAGAAACTCTAAATATCTTTGTCCTGTTCCTTCAAAGAAGAAAGGCCCTACTATTCTGTCGTCAACTATTCCAGTCCACACATTTAATTTCTGAGGGTGTTGGATATGTGCCATCCAATGAGGATTTTCCCGACTCCAATATCTGCAAGTTTGACGGTTTACTGTACCATTCAGACAAAATGTGGCCTCATCTGAAAAAAGTATTTACCGGTGTAAATTTCTATTTCCTTGACATAGATCCATTAGAATTTTGCAAAAGTGTAAGCGGCGATCGGGATCATCTTCATTGAGTTCCTGCACAAGTTGAATTTTGTAGGGATGATATTTTTCCTTCCTCAAGATACGTAGCACTGTGCTCTGACTAGTGTCATTGTTTAATGCAACCAATCGTGAAGAATCATGAGGATTATCCACCATACTTATCAAAATGTTCTGTTTCTGATTTTCATTAATGCTTGGACGTCCAGGTTTTGGAATATTTACAACATTGCCAGTTTCTCTAAATTTAGACTCTACCTTACTGACTGTTGATTGGCTGATAGGGCGATCTGGATATTTTTCATTAAATAAATCGCAAACTTCCTGCTGAGTTCTAGTCATATTCCTGCATCCGATAAGAATTAAAATTTCAATTCTTTGAGTAACAGTTAAATGTGCCATAATACTTTAAATTGAATAATAATTTCTATGTCGCTTACAATACTTATTAGAAAGTCGGTGTGACAATGACACTTCACAAAGATTTTCACCTACGTGATCCATAAAAGAACTATGGAATTCGAAAAACTAAACTTGATAACGTTTTTGCTTTATTTTAATTGATTTACGTTTTCTAACATTCAATCGTGATTTACTCGAAAATTTTCCTATGTAAGAGGGCAAAATTTTAGGGCTGTCTGATAGAGAATTAAACGATCTTTCAGAATCAAGGAAAAAAATATGATGTTGCCATTTAAAAAAAATCGATGACGTCATTATTCGAAAACAAATGACATTTGAAAATCGCATTTTACGCTAAAATATGTATTTTTTAAATTAAAAATCGACCTGTTCGAGGATTTTTCCCAAAAAATAATTGTTTCGTTTTTATTGAATTTATATATATTTAATTTATAATAATTTATTTTTGGCGCATACTGTATATCTTATGAATATAGTTTATATAAATTTAAATCTCAATATTACACAATCTTACTCTTACAACTGATATACAGGGTGGATCTTAATACAGTAACAAATTAAAAAGTCTCTGCATCTCATCTTACAACAATGTTTTAAGATTACAATTATCTGGCAAGTCTATCTCTAGCAATAGTAGTAACTTTTTGTTTCCAACTTTTAATATAGCATTCTCGCAAATTTTTTCAGTATTGCTACTTCTCTTCGACAGAACGTATCTTTTATGTGAACTAGGGTAGTTATTTTGGTTATAAAACACCACCATTGTGTTTTATGATGGATATATTAATTTAATTCTTACGCTAGGCTGAATACAACTTGCGTTGAAATGTCAGTTATAGCCATCATTTATAGCACGGCAAAAGGATATTCGTCTGTAATAAAATAACACGACTTTTATTTATTTTGTAACTTATGAATGTATAGAAATATTAAATGACATAAATCTTACGGTAATTATTAAATGTGTAGTGAGATAAATGATGATAAACGTCAATACCTATTCCAAAACTAACTAAACACTTACAAACAAGAATACAAGACGGATTCTGTCAGTAATCACAGGGGTTGTGGGTTTTCTAAAAGGGAGAAGATCCGTTGCTCATTCTATACGACGTAAACATAACAAGAAATATCTTGTTTGAAAAGATTAATTTGCTGGTTTTTACTGAAGGGGAATTTGCTATTATAACACGCAGATACCGTTGTTGGTGAACGAAAGCGTTAAAGTTATTATTATTTAATATTAGATTTCACCAAATGAATTAACTAGATATTATTAATTTATGAATCATTTTTAATATAGGGTGTTCTTAAATAAAGTAACAAAAATGAGACCACATCACTGAATACTTCAAATAGGATTATTTCGAAAACTGTTACTCCTAACGACTTCAACAAGGTATCTCTTTTTCAGATATAACAGGTAGTAGAATCGATTGTTTCAATAGTTAGATGGATACACTAAGCAGCAAAAAAGTTCTGCCATTTAAAAGAAACATGATGTACCGTAAGTGGCTCCCTCTACTAGTGATGTCAAAATTAGAAACAAATTTGAATTTCTCGCCTGCAAAAACTAAGGAACCTATGGTCTCATTTTTGCTACTTGACGAGCAACGTCACACTGCGTTGCCACATCACGGCTAAATTTTCTTTCATAGACTACTGTTCGCTAATATGTATATAAATAAACGCTTAGTTTTTTTATTACTGATTTTAATAGTACAAACCATGCAAAATGTTTTGGTTACGTACAATTTCACACTTTCTGAAGTTAACTTTTATTAAAAGGAAATAATTAAAACTGAGCTGAGCAAAATTTATAATCAAAACGTCACACCCCATTTTATCAAATAAAAAGGTTAGAACACTAAACAACGCCCGCATATATAAAATATAACCTCAAATACACACATACAAAGTTAGAAAGCCACTTTTTCGACAAGAGTAATTTCAAGGCGATTGTAGATATCGCGAAATCATTATTATTACGAAAAACGTACTGCATTCTGCAAAGTTTACAGATTTATTCTAACTTTGGGATTGCGATTGTACTGCTGGTTGCATAATTACACTTCTTACGACTTCATCGAGATACATACGTACAAGTTATTGACATAATCATGACAGTTCCTCAAAATATGTCTGCAGTTTGAAACAAGTCACCAAATTCGTTAAAGAGTGTCAATATTATGATATATTATATATAGTACGTAGTTAAGCTCTTAAGCTCATTTATGACGTCTAATATCGCAAACTTTAAAATTTGGCAACGTTGCACCCAGGTGGTCAACGAGTTGATCAGTAAATAATGATTTGAAAATATATCTTTTCATTTTTCTATATCTCCTCTTAAAATTAACGGCATTATAACTAAATTATCTTGTATAAGTCCAAATTTAAAATTTCGAAATTTTTAATATGAGGGAATGTAATTTTGCAGTAGGTTTGTTGTGAATGACATTCTGATATATTCAAAATATAATTTCGTAACTTCTAAATCAGGTTTGGCGGAAGCGATTTCAGCAATCGTCAAATCAAGGCATTTTTTGTTTTTAACTGGTGGACTGAAGAAAATTCCCCATCCATAAAGTTAACACTAAAATACCCTCGAGTTTGTTGAACGTGTTTTATTATATGAGATCCCTAGGGTGCCATTTCGGTATTTGGCGATTCTCACAACATACTGCTTAGGATCAGATGAAATATCGCGCCTCGCAGATAAAATTTCTGAGTGGAGTAACACATTTCAGACAGTACTTTTGTATTTAAGAGGAAACTTCCAAGTCGGTTTTACTGCAACTTGCATAAAACTGCACATAGAGTTGCATTTCAAGTGGTCACTATTAGAAATCTGTACTTGCTTCATGGAAATTATATTTACTTAATAGCATTGCATACGTACAATTACATTAATTATTATTTTCCAGCATTCCCGCTTCTCTAAAACAAATCATTTAAAATTAGCGCGTATTCTCATCAAAATATATTAAAACTAAATGTTAATTTACTTCGTCTTGTATTTACTGAAAACGTTCATAATTAGGAATTATACGCTCAACAGAAATTCATTAATAAAAATGTTGTTTACCGTTTTAGCGGATTTTCTGAAAAATTTAATTAAATCAATTTATATTAGCAGCAATAATATTGTTAAAAATGGGGAAGGTGCCAATGTTAACGTAAATTATCATGTATCAATTGAAATAATACATAAAGCGTGTAATATTCCTGTCATTCACAGAATGTATTGTAATAATTATACTTTACTTTGTAATTTTAGCGGAAAATCGTGTAAAGCTTTGTAAATTTAATAAAAATTATCAATGTTATGCATATTTTTATAGTAACTATCATTTCATTTGAAATGCAGAATCTAGAGTCTCTACGTATTTTAGATATCAAGACTATAAACGAAATGACAGTTACTACAAACGATTTTGTAGCATACAGTTAAAGTATAGCAGCTATACTTAAGATTTCGAGGAACTACAAACAAAATGAAATTACTACAAACGACTTTTTAGCCTCTGTTTGAAGTACAGTGACTACTTTAAATTTCGAGGAACCACAAACGAAATGAAGGTTACTACAAATGATACAGTGACTTTACATTTTCAAAAACTATACGAAATGAAGGTTACTCCAAATGATTTTTCAGCCTCTGTTTAAAGTATAGTAACTATACTTTAGACTTCGAGGTACTACAAACGAAATGAAGGTTACTGCAGAGAACTACAAATAATTGTTCAGCCTCCGGTTGAAGTATAGTGACTCTACTTTGAATTTCGAGGAACTACAAACGAAATGAAAGTTACTACAAAAGATTTTTTAGGCTCTGTTTGAAGTATAGTGGCTTTACTTTACATTTCGAGGAACTACAAACGAAATTAAAGTCACTACAGACAACTACAAACGATTTTTTAGGCTCTGTTTAAAATATAGTGACTTTACTTTACATTTCGAGGAACTATAAACGAAATGAAGGCTAATAAAAACAAGTACAAACGATTTTTTAGCCTCTATTTGAAGTATAATGACTTTACATTTCGAGAAACTACGAAATGGAGGTTACTACAAATGATTTTTCAACCTCTGTTTGAATAATAGTAACTCTACTTTGGACTTCAAGGTACTACAAACGAAATGAAGGTTGCTACAGAGAACTACAAACAGAGCTGCAAACAATTGTTTAACCTCCGGTTGAAGTAGATATAGTGTTTCTACTTTAAATTTCGAGGAACTACAAACGTAATGAAGGTTACTACAAATGATTTTTTAGCCTCTGTTTGAAGTATAGTGACTTTACATTTCGAGAAACTATACGAAATGAAGGTTACTCCAAATGATTTTTCTGCCTTCGAGGTACTACAAATGAAATGAAGGTAACTACCAGAGAACTACAAACTTGTTCAGCCTCCGGTTGAAGTATAGTGACTCTACTTTGAATTTCGAGGAACTACAAACGAAATGAAAGTTACTACAAAAGATTGTTTACGCTCTGTTTAAAGTATAGTGGCTTTACTTTACATTTCGAGGAACTACAAACGAAATTAAAGTCACTACAGACAACTACAAACGATTTTTTAGGCTCTGTTTAAAGTATAGTGACTTTACTTTACATTTCGAGGAACTATAAACGAAATGAAGGCTAATAAAAACAAGTACAAACGATTTTTTAACCTCTATTTGAAGTATAATGACTTTACATTTCGAGAAACTACGAAATGGAGGTTACTACAAATGATTTTTCAACCTCTGTTTGAATAATAGTAACTCTACTTTGGACTTCAAGGTACTACAAACGAAATGAAGGTTGCTACAGAGAACTACAAACAGAGCTGCAAACAATTGTTTAACCTCCGGTTGAAGTAGATATAGTGTTTCTACTTTAAATTTCGAGGAACTACAAACGTAATGAAGGTTACTACAAATGATTTTTTAGCTTCTGTTTGAAGTATAGTGACTTTACATTTCGAGAAACTATACGAAATGAAGGTTACTCCAAATGATTTTTCTGCCTTCGAGGTACTACAAATGAAATGAAGGTAACTACCAGAGAACTACAAACTGGTTCAGCCTCCGGTTGAAGTATAGTGACTCTACTTTGAATTTCGAGGAACTACAAACGAAATGAAAGTTACTACAAAAGATTTTTTAGGCTCTGAAGTATAGTGGCTTTACTTTACATTTCGAGGAACTACAAACCAAATGAAGATCACTACAAACAACTACAAACGATTTTTTAGCCTCTATATGAAGTACAGTGACTTTACATTTCGAGAAACTACAAACGAAATGGAGGTTACTACAGAGAACTACAAACAGAGCTGCAAACAATTGTTTAACCTCCGGTTGAAGTAGATATAGTGATTCTACTTTAAATTTCGAGGAACTACAAACGAAATGAAGATTACTACCTAAAAGATCGAAGAATAGACCTTATTTTTCAAAAGTTAATAGGTTTGTTACATACTTTATTTTTATATAAAATAATAAATTCACAGTGAAGTATGATTTACCCTTACGCTTCACCTATTAAGTTCACGCCAATGGTTTGTAAGGTGTGTTACATCGAAAGAAATTTAAAAAATATATATAATTATTAAAATGGTGAATAGGCCACTGTAAATATAATTATAGTAGGTAGGACATTTTTAATATGAAAATATTTTGATTTATTTAACATTAATCTAGTCATAGCATAATTCTGAAAAATTTATTACGAGTGTCAAATTTTTTGAGAATATACCGATTTCCTTAAAGCTGAATGCTTGAAAATTTTGATTTAAAACGGGTTATGCTTTTCATACTGGTTACATGCCAGTTATACAGAATAGGATGTATACTAGCAAAGTAATATATTTTTTAATTTCGGAAAATTTAAGCTGGACGTTCTCGTTCCAAATAACGAATAGCCAATATTATTTGGGTAGTATCCCAAATTGTAGCACGGCCGATGAGCATGTTTTCAATCACTGTAAATACCATTACGTAAGCCAGTGTGTACTCATGTGGGATAATACTCCGGCGCTTCAATTATTGCTATTATTGTGGTATCTAGAGACGCGAACAAGATTATCCTGGATTTTAACATGTAACAGAAGGAACTTACAAATGTATGTAACGTCTATACGCGTTTAAGGGCTCAACTCTTTTCCTCGGGAAAAGTTGAGGGATGTCCAATGCGTACCTAATCCAGGATTATTTTGTAGAAATCATCAACTTGTTCAGTTATTTGTACCAAATAACTAAAAACTGCTACATAGAAAAATAATACATTTTTATATAAACTTCCTTCTAGATACAGAATGTTTTTAAATGAAGGAGCAAAAATTAGACAACAGATTCCAAAAATAGGTGAAAATAAATCGATTTAACTAACACACCTATATCCCAAGTCGCATAACAAAAAAGATACAGGGTGTCAAAAGTTGAAATTTTATTTTCGATATTTCTAAATAACTTTTTAAGAAATCCAAATATTTACATAAAATTTGTAAATTGGGGGTTTTTGCGGGCGAGAAATTCAAATTTGTTTCTAATTCTGACGTCACTAGTAGGAGGCGCCATTTGTGGCACACCATGTTTCTTGTAAATGGCAGAACTTTTTGGCTGCTTAGTCAACAATCGATTCTCCTACCTGTTATATCGGAAAAAGGCATACCTTGAAGTTGAAGAAAATGGGTTGAGACATGGAGATCGTGGAGACCAAGCAACAGGTTCATGCGTGTTATTCCAATTACATATTTGCAAAGCGTCGATTAAAATATTGGGACACCATTGAAGAATTATGAAGCTTTGAGCCATTTTGCTGAAACATTTCTAAATTTCTACTCTATGTGCATCCTCGAAATAGTCAAATACTAGTAGTAAGACTTCCAACAATAAGAACAAAGCTATCATACGTCGAATCTGTCAAAACGTTTTTTTTTTTTGTTTTAGATATGTCAAGAACTACTAGATTTTTTATTTAAAATTGTATGGGTTATTCTATTGTAATTTTATCCTTCGTCTGTTACTGTTAAGATCCATTATAGCGTGCATAATAATAACAATAATAATAATAAGAAATAATAACAATTGAATCGAAACTACACAGAAAAAATAAAGGTAATAATAATTTAAAATTTTTTACTGAAATATTGGGTGTGAATGATTTTAAAATGTATCAATACATAAATAATGTAGTTATTTTGTAAAAATGTAACATATTTAGATATTTTTAGAAAAAAAAATCATGTAATTTTACATGAAACATATGGTATTTACTAAAAAAAATCGCTAAATATTTAATGTCAAATATTTGTACAAATTTAGTATGCTTATTATGGAAGTAATAAAATAAATCTTATATGATATGCGCGTATAAAAATTACAATAGGGACCATTTTTGCAATACATAATTTTATATGTAACACATAATTGGTAATATAAAGTTCCCGCAAATTTAAGAAGGTAATAAAAATATATTATTAATTATATAATAATATAAATCTAAATCGAACATTTACATAATATAACGTTATGGTTATAAATTATTAACGATGTGTAATTATACAAAATACGTTTTTTCAGTGTAGTGGCCGTAGATATTTTTTTGGACGAAAATCGATTTCTTGTACATTTTTAACCCTCTCTATAAAATTTCAACTCTATGGCATTGGACATTTTCTTTAGCATTTTCTATTGTCAGTTTTTTTCTTATTTTAAAAACTATTAGTAGGATGGCCCTTCAAAAGATAGCCTTTCAAATTGCCTTTATAATGGTGTATATAATATTTTTTAAATTAAATAGCAGATGTTTATAAGAAAAAAATCTTTTTTACGTTTTAATTGCCTATTTACTATAAATCCAATTTAAAAAATAGCACAACATTACAAGAAAAGGCTTTCTTTTCATGTGATACTCGATTCTATTTATTATTTATTTTTTTTAACGTTACCCTATCTAGGAAAATCAAGAGAGCAACTTCCATAGCACACAAAAAACTGCTCTTCTAAATAAAATTGACGTGTTTGAGTTGAAAAATTGCGTCCATAACTTTTTATTGGATCACCCTGTATACAAATGTTAAAGTTAAAACCAATTTGGAGCAGTCTGCACATTAAAAATTATTTTCTTTTGATTTTACTTAAATATGCACAATAAGGAAGTACATACTGATAAACTGCTGTAAAATCATTTTCATCAGAAAATTAATTTTTATACTAATTTAGTTTCCGAATTTTTTCCTAAACGTATTTTTTTAATTTTTGAATTTCTATACATGTTATAGGAGAGCAGGTAGGAAAAAAAATAGAATTTATCATTTTTTTAGAATATTTGATACGTCTCATTTTCGGTAATATATTTTTTTGCATTTTCCCTCCTCTTAAAAGCCATGCTGGAGCAATTCACCTTCTTGAATTAAAATCATCAAGTTAATAGAGAAAAACGCCCTCATTCCGAGATGTTAGAATAAAACATAAAAAGATTTAAACAGCTAAAAACAGTATTTATGTTTCACATTTTCAAGAAAAGAACTCATATGTATCTAAAGTTCCATTGGTCAATTATCAAGGGTTGGTAGCAGTTCTCGGCTGTCAATTTGAACGAGACGCCACCATTGGATAAAACTGAGGGCTGAAGTGTAAACACAACCCCTATTCGGTGTTTAAGGCGGGGCTTCTAAAGCGTGATTTACCATGTAACAAATATTGTCATTTCTTGGCTAAGGGTTGTAGAAGTCAGTGTGCCTCTGCAGTCCGCTCTTGTGTTACATGTGTTGATGACTATTTAAAACAGTGCATAACTCGAGGTAAGTTCTATTTACCCTATTTTCTCCTTACTTCATTTCAACTACATACAGGGTGAGCTATGTCGCAAGATTCATAATTTCTAATATGTTATTTCACGATTAAAAAAGGTGTTCGAAAACGATTTAATTCTTTTATATGTCATTTTAAAGAATTTTATTTCTGATAATATTAAATCTTAAGTTACAAATAATATTTATTCAATTAAATGTGAAATAAATAAATAAATAGCAAAACTATTCATTTAAATGCATTAACTCTATTAATATTTTCAGAATGGACTCTCTAAAACCACGTATGTCCGAATCTCCTTCATCAGGGTTGCCAACCAAAAAAGAATTGAGTCCCAAACCAAATCAGGTACGATTTATTTTACACAATTTTTATAAATCATGTTTATGATTTTACTTCTTTGTTATTCATTGTTTTATTATTGACACTTAACGTCACTTGTTATTGCATTAGAAGTAGTGTTATATTTTTTTACGATTAGGAAAAACAGTTTTATAGACCCAATACAATCTCACTTGAAAGAGTTTATCTATATGTTAGTTTCAGGTATCTACTGTTGTTCTCTATGGAGTACCTATTGTATCTTTGGTAATAGAGAATCAAGAACGACTATGCTTGGCTCAGATATCAAATACTCTTTTGAAGCAATATAGCTACAACGAAATCCACAACCGTCGCGTTGCTTTAGGTAAGCAACCCCTCAAAAATGAAACATCAAATCAATAGATCAATATCCAAATCAAGATAGAACGATGCTCTAAAAAGTGTTACAAGCTTTGGACATGAAAATATCAGATAAGAACTTCTGTTCCGAAAATGTGTCATTCTCAAAGTGTTGTAATCTTTATTTGGAACACTATTATACACCTTATTAACTTTAACTGTGTTGAAAGTATGAAAGCTATTGTCCACACCTGTACTCATTATTATTGAGTCTAACCGATTTCCAAATTAAAGAGTCGGTACGAAAATATGTATTTCTTCTTCACGTTTTTGGCGAACTTGCTCTACTGACATTTTTTTAGGAATAACATGCGTGCAATGCACTCCAGTCCAGCTAGAAATCCTGCGACGAGCTGGGGCAATGCCAGTTTCGTCCCGAAGATGTGGGATGATCACCAGACGAGAAGCAGAACGCCTATGCAAGAGTTTCCTAGGTGACAACGCACCACCACGTTTACCAGAAGACTTCGCCTTCGCAGTCCACCACGAATGCGCTTGGGGGTGTAGGGGATCGTTCCTCCCGTCGAGGTACAACTCCTCCCGCGCCAAATGCATCAAGTGTACCGTGTGCGGTTTGTTCTTCTCACCCAATAAATTCATTTTTCACTCGCACCGGTTGAGCCCGAATGACAAGTACGTGCAGCCTGATGCGGCCAACTTTAACTCTTGGCGTCGTCATATGAAACTCAGCGGATCCCCTCCAGAGGAAATAGTCCATGCTTGGGAGGACGTGAAGGCTATGTTCAACGGAGGGACGAGGAAGCGCTTGTTGGCTAGTTCGATAGTGTCGCGATCTGCAAAGCAGAACAAGATTGAACCACAACCACAGCCCATTGTACCTTCTCCTAGAATCCCGAACTGTCAGGATATATCTTTGCCGATTTCTAGGGTGGCTATGGATTTTATCTACCACAAGCCGCTAGCTTTTTCGTCTTACTCTTCTTTTCCTTGGTTGAAACGGAATCCTATTCTGTTTCCGCAAGATAATCCGTTTTTTCCTATTGATAAGAGTTATCAGTCAGCTTTTAAGCCTGTGCAACCTGTAGTGGAAAGGACTGTCTCTCAAAAGGATGAAGAAAGTGACGATGAAGTCGATATTGAAACTACAGACGAGAAAACCGACTCGACTACAAACTGGGATCTTAAGGAAGAAAAGGTAAGTGACTTTTACCTATTTAAATGTATTTTTACGATTTCCCAATGTGATTGGTAAAAATAATTATTGCATTTTATTCAAATTAAGTGTTTTGATCATTACTAGGAAGGGAATCGAATTGAGTGGGTTCGAACTAAACCTTCTTTTGTATTTTATACGGAGGTATAAAGGAGGAAGTTAACAAGTGATGAAGGTTTTATTCCCTGAGGAGGGGTAGAAATTGACGCAATTATAACTAGTCCCCCTCATGCAACGAAAATAACAGCCTAAAGATGAGTGAATTTTATTACCACCAACCCTCCCTAATAGATAACGCGAAATGATTTGTTGTGATTTTATTTTCAATTATTGGAAAATTACTCGATATTGCGCTCTACTTCTCACTATTTTGATTTTATTCGGTTTATTTTTTTCAGTTGTTGTATTATTGCAATATTTAAAAAACTTATAACACATTGCAATTTTTGTTTAACAAGAACGGATATTTGTTTATTTTTATAAAATGCACTCTTATTGAGATATTTAATATATTTTTTTACTTCTTTGTAACGATAGCTTCTTCGGTTTATAACTTTAACACACTGTATACCAATAAGTATTAATATTTGACCACCAATAATTAATATTTTCTGCTAAGGAATCTACAGGTAAAATATTAGCGATTCCATATGAATATATATGTATAATGTATACAGGGTGAATCTTAAATAAGTACAAATATTTTAACTGCTGGTGTAGTTCGTCATTTAAATCAGTCTAGTGAAAGCCATTTTTAAAAATTTCTAATATTTATGGAGATATTAATTTTTTAAAAAAATACCCACATTTTGAGGACCGCTGGCTGATTTTTCATCCAACAACGTAATGAAACATATGATTTGTTGCGAGGTTGCCATATCTCCTCCAATATAAATATTACGTTTCCTTTAACGTAATAGTTATATTTTAAAAATACTTGTTTTAAGCATAAGTACAGTAAAATTGGGTATGTAGTATGATACGCAGCAATATTAACATAAATTTTAACATCTGAACTAACCTTACTATACTTCAACGATTAAAAATGAATTTCCGCAAGTTCAATACTACCGTAAAATATTTAGGAAGATATTACGTGATATTACTATGTCCAATGTTCAAAAATTATACATAAACGTGCACACAAGCTTACCTGTTTGTTAAAAAATTAACTATTTAATCAGTAATCCACATTTCACAAGTTAAATGTCATTGTACACTGTTAGAAAGGGACACAAAACACAATTTCCTTAAGTTATTTTATGAAGAATAACGAAAAACTATGCACGCGTTTTTTATTTAAATTGGAAAAAATGTCAACTTTTAGCAAATTTTATTTCTATTTTCATGCATTATGTGGGGTTAACAAGTTTGACTTGGGCTTCCGATAATCTGTCATGACAGTCAATGACAGTTTGATAATAAAAAATAATATAAAATGTTACACTTGACAAAATTCGCTAAAAGTTGAGATTTTTTCTTCCTTGAAGCAAAAACATTTGTGTAATACTGGAAACACTGTGAACCACACGTTCAGTCTGCAGCACTATGACTCATAAAACTGTGAAGGGTCGGTCTAGGCCAGCGGTCCTCAACAAGTTTTCTACTGAAAAATTACGAAATTTATTTAAAATTTCACTTTTTTATTTCTGATTTTTTTGTAAAAAAACTATTAATTATGTGTTCTACACACAAAACTATACTGCTGGTTAAAATATTTGTACTTATTTAAGATTCACCCTGTATACAGGGTGTTTCAAAACAAAGGCGAAAAATTTCAAGGGGTGATTCTTTGTTGAAAATAAAAGGTAGTTTGTTATATAAATGTTGGGTCACAAGTCAACCGTTAGGGAGATATTGCGTTGGAAAGATGGCGGAAAAAAGATTGTTTTTATTGTTTTTCTCGGAAATGAAAAGCGTGGAAATGGTAAAATTTTGTGGAAGTGTTACCATCATTAAAAGACACTTATGACATATTTTTTCACTTTTTGAAAATAATTGGAAAGGGTAAACTACCCCTTTCAGTTTTTTTAACTATACTTTCAAAAAACTTTCTTAACTACGTAGAAAAAAATAAATTAGGTTAAGCCGATTCATTTAGAAACTTTTTTCTCTCTTATATTTTTTTGATAAAATTAACTGTTTCGGCGTTAAAAAATAAAATGTAAAGTATTGCATAAATGTTTAAGGAAGTTTTTTGAAAGTATAGTTAAAAAAACTGAAAGGGGTAGTTTATTTCAACCCTTTCCAATTATTTTCAAAAAGTGAAAAAATATGTCACAAGTGTCTTTCGATGATGGTAACATTTCTACAAAATTTTACCATTCCCACGCCTTTCATTTCCGAGAAAAACAATAAAAAACATTCTTTTTCCCACCATCTTTGCAACGCAATATCTTCCTAATGGTTGACTTGTGACCCAACATTTATATAACAAACTACCTTTTATTTTCAACAAGGAATCACCCCCTGAAATTTTTCGCCTTTGTTTTGAAACACCCTGTATATATACAAGGTGTATCAATTTTAAATATAGAAAATTTCAGAATCCATAGTACATAGAAGGAGGATGATTTTTTGGCCTATAACATTTTCTCTTAAAACGCAACTTTTATTGGCTTCATATTTCATATTTTTTAATCTAGGTATGGTCAATTTGTTCGAAAAACCATAAAACCATACAAAAACTTGCTCATTATTTATCACATGGATGTAGATGTGGAGGTTTGGGCCATATTTCAACGGTAGTTTGTTATATAAATAGAGTATCATTGAAATACGGTGCTCAATTGTTGACAAAAATTGTATTCTCCCCGGAAAATTAATGAGAAAAAAGCGAATAAAGCACAAAAAGTTTCGGCCGAATACATTTTTTTTGCATAAAAAAAAATGTGTTGCGAAGATAACTATCATTGTATTTGAGTTTTTTTATCAATATGTTATATACTAATATAATTAAGTAATTTAGAAAAAGGTTGTATCACACTGTATATTATTTATTTATTTTAATCACAACATCCCACGGGACTAAACGAGTGACTCAAATGTATCAGTAAAATGATTATACAAGAAAAAGACACAATTGTACAAGAATACATGTTTTTGATTTACTGAATAGAACAAACCAATATAGCAATCGAATCCTCATTATCATGAGAGAATGTCCGATATCAACATGTAAAATACACACCTCTGGAATACGAAGCTCAATTGTCAACAAAAACTTTATTCTCCCTGAAAAAGTAATGAGAAAAAAAATAAAGCAAAAAAAAAATACGGCCGAATACATTTTTTGTTTGCATAAAAAATGAAATTGTGTTGTAAAGATAACTGTCATTGCATTTGAGTTTCTTATATGATTTAATAAAAAGGAGTGTTCTCTTTACTAAGGGCGTAATTTAGTGTTATTTCTTGTTCGACGGGGCATTGTCAGTAAATAATGATGTGTAGACCATTTCACGGCATAGGCCCTGCGACTGGCGAACTTTGTCATCAGTCATCAATTATTATAGACGAAAGCTAAAGAGAGCGTAACGCTTTTGTAAATATGCACACAACGGGCAAGTATAAATAGATTGTACAGGGTGTGTTGTCGTTCGCCACCCTTTCCCCCGATTAATGCGTTAGTGTTTTTAATCAAATGTAACTTAATACTTAAGCGTTTATGTTTAACGCAGGCACAGCAACCTTTCAAAGTGATTAAATGTAAACACTGCGTGACGTCTAATGTTTTCCGAAATTAAATTTGAATTATTTATTTGAATATCTGTAAGTATCCTCAAGCTAAATATTGAAATTATCGCCCCTGAAAGTGTAAATAGAATTAAAGGAGTGTGCTCTGTTCGAACTCAAAGCGCTATGAATGATTTACCAATGAATTAAGAATTAACTTTTACTTATTTAAGTACAAGACTTCTGAAAATATACAGGGCTATTCCGAACTTATCTAAACAAATTTGGGACAATTTGTAATCGAAACGTGGAAGAGAAAAAAGCCCAGGGCGTCCACGGCGTATTGCAGCAGTTTGGCATATCATACACGAGGTTCAATAATTGTATCCGTACCATGTACAGCGTGTCACTTTAAACCATTTTGACTTATTTTTGTGGGGATGTTTAAAAAATGAAGTATATTGCACAGAAGTGGATACTATTGATTATTTACGCAAACGTATCATAGCTGCTGCCAATAACTTACAAGTTCAAAACGGACAAGAAGCAGAAATATTTGCGTTAGTTTGTAGAAACTGGTTAAGACGGGCCCAAAATGTTGTAACATCAGAAATATCAAAATATTTTACTAATTAAAACCACAAATTAATTCTATTTATAATTAATAACAATAGCGACAGACGCAGTTTAATTTGCTGCATTAATATACAGGGTGAATCTTAAATAAGTACAAATATTTTAACTGCTGGTGTAGTTCGTCATTTAAATCAGTCTAGTGAAAGCCATTTTTAAAAATTTCTAATATTTACGGAGATATTAATTTTTTTTAAAAATACCCACATTTTGAGGACCGCTGGCTGATTTTTCATCCAACAACGTAATGAAACATATGATTTGTTGCGAGGTTGCCATATCTCCTCCAATATAAATATTACGTTTCCTTTAACGTAATAGTTCTATTTTAAAAATACTTGTTTTAAGCATAAGTACAGTAAAATTGGGTATATAGTATGATACGCAGCAATATTAACATAAATTTTAACATCTGAACTAACCTTATTATACTTCAACGATTAAAAATGAATTTCCGCAAGTTCAATACTACCGTAAAATATTTAGGAAGATATTACGTGATATTACTATGTCCAATGTTCAAAAATTATACATAAACGTGCACACAAGCTTACCTGTTTGTTAAAAAATTAACTATTTAATCAGTAATCCACATTTCACAAGTTAAATGTCATTGTACACTGTTAGAAAGGGACACAAAACACAATTTCCTCAAGTTATTTTATGAAGAATAACGAAAAACTATGCACGCGTTTTTTATTTAAAATGGAAAAAATGTCAACTTTTAGCAAATTTTATTGCTATTTTCATGCATTATGTGGGGTTAACAAGTTTGACTTGGGCTTCCGATAATCTGTCATGACAGTTTGATAATAAAAAATAATATAAAATGTTACACTTGACAAAATTCGCTAAAAGTTGAGATTTTTTCTTCCTTGAAGCAAAGACATTTGTGTAATACTGGCAACACTGTGAACCACACGTTCAGTCTGCAGCACTATGACTCATAAAAGTATGAAGGGTCGGTCTAGGCCAGCGGTCCTCAACAAGTTTTCTACTGAAAAATTACGAAATTTATTTAAAATTTCACTTTTTTATTTCTGATTTTTTTGTAAAAAAACTATTAATTATGTGTTCTACACACAAAACTATACTGCTGGTTAAAATATTTGTACTTATTTAAGATTCACCCTGTAGATGTTATAAAATGTAATTTATTTCTTTCCTTGGAATTTTTTTCAATTTGTTGTCAGGTTGCCGATTATACGCCTATATCAGGTTTTACAGTGGACCAGTTTCTAGTGCTGTGCGGAAGTGTATTTTTAAATCATATTTGAACTGCTCTTTTTGATTTCCTTCAATATTCAGTAACATTAGAATATATTGACTGTGATACAAATTACTACAAATGTTATTTCATAATAAAATTACTCATCATGTTTATTATTCAAATTGCAAATTAACATTTTTGGATAAAAGTAAATAAAATATTACAAAGGAAGTGGACAATGCGCGTAATGTAGAAATTAGCATTAATTAAAGGAAACAAACAACCCCCCCCCCAATCTTAGTCCAGATAACAGTAAGCAAAAAAATCTACATACGTTTTACTGTTGACTCGTTTTAAATAAGGATCGTATTTAACATATTGGAACGATCTTTTTATATTTCTAATATATTACAGAGTGTAGCACCGCAAACTGTGATGGAAAAAATCCTGGGACAAAAAATTTGGATTTGGCAAGAGATGCTTGTTTTAAATGGGACACCCTGTATGTGAACTGCAAATAAATATCAAGTTGATTTTTCGTATCCGTAAAGAACTAAGTTATGGTATATCCGAAAATTTAAAAATATTATACCGAGTGTTTTTACATTTTGACAATTTCAGACAGCATAACTTTTTTTTATTTCAAATGGAACACAGTAGTTTTTCGGTATGTTTACTGTACATTGAAAATGTCTTTCATCCCATATAAGCATTGTTAAGGTTGCGATTACTACTTTTCGGGATATTTAAAATTTTTTATTTTGGCAGTTTTCGTCATGTCTGGAACGTTATAAACTATATTGATAAAAATTTGCGATATTACACGGTGGATTGTTGGCTATTTATTGCCTAAATCAATAGTGCAAAAATAACACCAGCATGTAATACTACTTATAAACATGCATTTATTTTATAGCAAAACCATGTTCTTATACACATTAAATGTAATTTTACAACGCTATTATATATTTTTAGAAAAAAATCATGTAATTTTAATTATCCTCATTCTTCTCCTCACAATATTTACTCCTATATTTTTTTATTATTAGCTTTTATAGCTCTTTACTGTTTAAACATATGGGGTAAATATTTGAGTGAAGGTGAAAGTTTTTAATTTATATTGATCTAGACAGATCATCAACACGTTTGACATTATTGTTTCCAAACTGAATTTTATTATGCCAAGTATGACTTTTTTTCTTAGAAAATTTACCTAGATTAATTTTTATTTTAGATAAGTATTTATTGAATCCAAATTTTTCTCTGCATTTTTGTTCTTTACCATATGTAGATTATTGTATGAAAATTAATTTGAATGCTTAAATCTCTACAGTACAGTAAAAGATATCAGTAGAACCTTTTTTCTGTTAATAAAAAATGTGCCTCTATGATGTGAACAACGAATCATTTTTATCAGTGTATGGCGGCACAACACAACAATATTTGACACACGCCAAGTCAATTTTGTTGTTTTTGAAATAGGAAAAATAAGTACCTATTATTTTTATGAGGTATATTAAAAGAGAAGAAATATTAATATACCTATATTTGTTTACAAATATCTTCTGAATTACTAAGCGATTTTAACAGAATTTGGTGTATTAAATGTGAAAAAGTAACATTTATTATGCATTAAAACTTGCCTTATGCAACTATAATGCTGAAATTATTACTATTTCTTTAATAAGCAAAGAAATAGTAAGACTGAATTGAATTTTCAGAAGCGAGATTTAGTAGGAAATGCAATCCCTGCTATTTCAGAAGTCCTATAAGATATATCTTGTCAGACACGACGTCGAGTAATTTTTACGGTTATTGAACAAAGTAATAAAAGTTAACAAGATAAAAATGTCTAGGTGTAACTATAAAATAAAGAAGCGGAGCTTTAGAGCAAAGTTAGAAGTCGTCGGATTTCCATATTATGAAATCTCCTGTCATTATTTTTAGGTGAAACGAGGCAAGACGTGCATTTAAGCTGCTTCGGAATGACCCTGTTATCTTGTAACTGTACGTGTCTTGTTTGGCGATATAAAAAAAGCAATCAAGTACAAAATCAGCATCGGTATCGACATCGACTGTTCGTATGTTTCCATAGGGACACATTTGTCCTCTACCGCTTGTTGCCAACTCCCTTAAGAATAAGAACTCATTTAACTTGGAATGTTTATTTATTTTATTATTGTCGCAACTAATGGTGTATTTTATTACTTTTTCAATTTTACAGATCGCCCAAAAGCTCTTTACATCGTCTAAATCTAAAACCTTCAAACAAACCCTGAACATTTTTCTAATACCTACTATCCGACCCAAAAATTTGAAATGAATTTTTATTAAAGTAACATTATTATTCGATGCAAATTATTAAATTTAATTATCAAATAAATTATATAATAATATAGTTTTTGGGATTAGGATACTAATATTTTTGTATTTTTAAAATTATATTACTTATTTTACATATTAGTAGATTTTAACCCACATGATTACAAAATAAAAAATATGAAAGGATGAAACGAACTTCATTCAGCAGGCCAACTTTATAGTTTCAAAATTTTGAATGTCAGAATACGTTATAATTTTGGGGGTTCTTTTCTTCATAATACATATTTTATTAGACTTGTCTATTTTCCATTTTTTGACTAATTTTTTAAATGGTTTATAATAGAAGCATCACAAATTGTACTAGTCGTCATAAATTTATGACCAATAATTAAAATCTTTTAATTTTTGAAATTCAAAAATCTTTGCCAATACTGAACGAAATCGAAAAAATCTTATAAAACAGCAGAAGAATATAAGAAGGATTGTGAGGATGAAATAAGCAAAAACCTTTAAACAGCCGATATTTGTAAAATTTACAGACATTTTTTCATGTTTTATTGTTTTATCTCAAGTTTGTATATTTGAGAGATGGAAACCAAATATTTTTCTTAGTGTAACTAAACTATTTAAGGATTGTCGTAGAAAAAAAAAACCTGGATGGATTATATTACTATGGTTTACGTTTAATCTGAATGAATTATTTTTCAGATACAGAAAAGTTGTGATATGTTACCAAATCTAAGGAAAATAGATGCAACCTTTTAAATTAATTTAACCAATAGCATCGTACCACATTTCAAAATTAGGTCCGTTATAAGTTTCATTTAATTTCAGGCTTCAGTAACGCCTACTTTAATTTTGGTGGGGTGTTCAGCAAAGGTCAACATTTGACATTTAGGGAATGTTTAGCAAACACCATTTAAGTTATCTCCAGGCTTAATAGTCAACTAAAATAACAATCGGGTCGACATTAATAAAATTTAAAACGTAACAACCAATGCGCAAAATTATAAATTTTAACACAACAGAAAACAGATAAGTGAAGATATCATGTACCTACTCTGAACAGGCACCTGTTTGTGTCGGGAATAAAACAAAAAAAACCTAATTAAACGATAAATAAAGAAAGTTATTCATTATTTCATTTAATGGGATGGAACATACAAAAAATAGCACCTCTAATTTAAGTACTCAAAAACACCGATTTGTATTAAAATGTTTCGTTTATTTAGAGGTACTTTTCGAGCGTTGTTAATTTAATGTGACATTTCGAACGGGAATGAGCCATTTTTTTAAATTACTTTACTAAATCGTCGAGGGAAATGCCAAACCAGGGCCCGCTGGATAAAATCACTCAGCAGCTTTTACAACTCAATTTTGAATTAAAATTTACATAATACGGGGTCGTCGTCTTCTTTGACTCGATACAGTTAACAAATTAACATAGGGGAACAATTCTCAAATTCTAAATAACTCGTTCGTCTGACAGTACTATCTGACTGAAAAACAACGTTGACGTATGACGTGATGTGAAATACGTCTCGATAAGAACTAATATTAAAACAAATCGTCAAATTTGTCATAAAGAATATCATTATTATTGCAATAGATTGTACATCCTGCGATGACATATCTCCTGCTTCATTATAATTCTGGATAATTCCCCGAATCATTAATTACGTAATTGGCGTCCTTGCTTCCGGGCTTATTAATGTATGCTTAACATCAACAAAGAATAATCCTACAATTTCAGCTCAAGAGATAAATCCCAAATTATAATACAGGTTTAATTAAATATATATACATTTACAGCGCACAAAAATCGGTTTGCATTATAATAATTTAATTTACTCAAAAATGCTTAGTGGTTTATTTACTTTTTTTAAACAAAAGTTTACAAAGTGCTTCTTAAAAACATAATCATGTTGGATAATATCCGGATAATCGAAGAACGGTGTACGCTACTTAGTCCTAAACCAGCTCTTGGCTTGAAGCGGGCTATGGTTTGTTTGCCTGGAGTAGTTATAATACAATATTCCTAATCCCCCATAGCTGCAACTGTAATACCTTTGGGAGAAAATTCTGAGCGTTTCCATGCTCACCAAGCGTATGAACCCCAGCTAAAGATATTACGGTATCGTACGACACTTTTTGTGTAAATGAAATGCATCTAATTTAGCACAACAACAAAATTTTGAATACAAATAAATGGTTAGCTTAAAAGATCATTTAACATAACTAAAAATAAAGATGTATTCCAAAAATTCCTTCCCTGACTTATCTCCCCATTGATTTTAGTGCTTCAGATGTAAAATTAAGTAATCTGAATGCGAACAATGCTCTGTCCAATCAATAGAGAATTAAAGAAGGCGCAACCGTGATTCCAATTTTTAAAATGCGTGTAGTTAACCCAATTAAAAGTTCAGTGTAAATAATCAGACTTTTCACACTCTAGGGTATAATTTTGTCCCGTGTTTTAAACAGATATCAAGTAGCTACTTAAATATTAATTAAAATCTTGCTTTCTTTCCACAAAAGTTGGTATTTAAAATCCTAATTTTACTTGATCAAGTACATGCTATTGACTAAACGGCAGTGTAGAAAGAATTAAAAGTTAAAAATGATTATCGCTTTTTATGGAGGCACGGTCTAGATAGAAGTTTTGTGAAACGAAGAATAATACGCAAACATAGACCCATAATAGGATTCTTACAAGTAAATTAAAACGATGATAATGAATACGATCTCACAATGAAATTTAACGTTTGTATAACTTAACAATAGATTAATTACTGTGTTTCTATAGCCACATGAATATTTAAAGGTCTGGACTGAATATACACAATGCCAGTATTGAATTTACTCAGTGCATATACCCGTTACTGTCTGAAGGTGTCTCTAGGGAAAAACTCAAAAATCGGTAGACGAATCTGGGAAAACAAAATTAATTAATCAAGAACTTAGCAAGCTCCTATATCCTGACTTTAAACGTAAATGCATAAGTCAGTGTATACGGGATGTTTCACAATTTTAAATCACACGCATTTTCAAATAAAAAATTATTTAGTTAAAAAAAGCATCAAAAGAACAACAGGAAACAAGAAAAAAATGATGAAAGTTACAATAACTGAAAATAATAATTATCAGTTCGTGTGAACTACGGCGTTCTTATTATTTTTTATCTCGTTTTCTGTTGGTCATTTCATGTTCATTTCTGCAGACCAGCCCATAGTGTTTTCAGCATATTAAAAAATGTTTGTAAGTAATTATATTTTGTCATTGTAATTCTACTGTACCTATCAGTAGTTCAGTGTAACAAAAACAAATTATTTAAAACGTTTCGTGATACAAAGCCGTCATAAAATGACACACAATTGCTATCTGCGATCTGTAAAAATCAGAAACTTAACAACTGTTACGGATCATTATAGCTTCCAACAATATCGACATGAAATTCTGTTATGAACATATTTACTAATTCATTATCTGTCACGCTAATCGAATGAAAATAATGAAATCACTTGTGACAATGGAGTGGTTGTGTCTCTGTCAAACTACCCCTGAATCAAATGGTTGAAGTAGCTCAGACGCTTTATCGCACACAAAAATATATATTCATGTAATAATAAGTGTAATAAAACCACACAGTGACACAAAGCATTCGTTTAATAGAGATCCTCCATATTATTTTAACAATAGATTTCGATATCGCGAGTTATTAATTTTTAAATAAAGCAATAAAAATGTTTAATCAAGATTATTTTGTAATATGTAATAACATTTTGAATATTTTAAGAGCTTGGATTATACGGATATTATTTCATTTGTGAAATTAAAATAATCGTTTAGAATATTTATAATTTATCATGGCCAGCTTTGTTTTCTATCCTTTTTTCTCTAGATCGATATCCCTCGGTAAATTTATTGGAAAATAAATACATTTTTAAAACCATTTACGGTTATTGCGGAAGAAGAGGCGGTATATAATTATTCAGTTAGCGTTTACGTTGGTAAAATTTAAATAACGATTTAAAATTTTAGGTTGTAGACCAGTCAGGCCCACAAGCAGCAAGGGATGCTCCCGCAACTACCCAAAGGGAGGAAATGTCAGCTATTTCGCATAAACTGTGGAACCTGTCCAGGTTATCCTTCGACGGCACTGACAGGACAAATTTCTTATACAGACAGGATTTACATCGCCATTTTTTAATCGGATCTGGTGGTACGTATATAAAGATAATCAAGAGAAATAGTTTTAGATTTTTGTTTTCCACATATCACTTTTTCATTTCAATGGTGGGGTAAAAAACTAAGAAACTATTCTGTTTTATCATACACTGGAGAACTGAAATATCGGAATTATAACTCAATATTAATTTGTTGCATTTGAAATAACTTTTAATTTTTTTACGACTGTATTTAGTGGGTAAGCTCTACATCTGCAAAGCAGTACACAGGACTGAAGTGAGAAGCACACGCTGTATCCAAAATGTATTAAAGACTGTAAATCCCTCCAAATGACGGTTTCTATTGAAGAGGATAATATGGAATAAAGCTACCAAAACACTAGATACAGAAAGAGAAATGCTGGAGTACCAATTAATTTGAGACTTATTCGTGTAAAGTATTTGCCTAACCGATTTGATTACACTTTGGTAATTAACAGATCCGCTTATAAATACTCTGTGAAGTTAAGTTACACCTCTCTCTATTCATCATGGTAGTAAATACTGCTTTATTGGTTTTGAATCATACAGTTTACTGGATTACCCATTGATAAACCATAGAAAATTATGTGTACAATCAGAAAATGGCAACTCTGAATAAACTCGTAGAACATTAATAACATCCATTTCATTTGGAATTTCTATGGAAATTTAGAAACCCTGGAGAAAAAATCATAACACGTCCTTGAATAGTTTTCCTTAAAAAATTATATTGCAATATTAAAAATATATCACTAACTACCAACTTGACAACATAAACTTCTGAATATGATAGAAAATCAGTATAGTTATAAGAACTTTTAACAACAAATTTGCATTATTTGAAAACTGCATGTATGTATAGATTTTTATATTAAATTTTTAACTAAATTCCTTGTGTTTTACAGAAGATTCCTCTTCAATGCTAAGGACATCTGTCGGTATGGCAATGGGCTTGAAACCCAGTGTGGATTGCTCAACTTGCCTCAACCACAACAACACAGTTTATCCCAGTTCTGACAGTAATAATAAAATAACTTAATTTGCTAAACACTGTGTATTATGTACTTGTATTATACATAGAACATTAAAAAGTGCAATATTATATACCTAACTGTACCATAGAAAAATAATTTTAATATGTATGTATGCTTAAAAGGTGTAGTCATTTATGTTGCCTAGCATTACAAATTTGTTCTGTGATATATTCATTTTATTTATATTTTAAATTATTAGGTTCCTAAATTTGAGTAGTACGTTAAAATAGGTACCTAGGAATTATAGATTTCACGAATAAAATGATATACCTACTTAGAATATCAACTTACAGCTTTTGATGCACATATTCTTAGATAAGCTTCAATCGAGGTTGATTTAAAAAACTAGTCACTTATTTAATATATCCATTCCATAGAAGAAATAGTTTTAAGTACCTATTTACCTTTAAATATTACTGAACAGTAATATATGTACATTTATGTATAAAATTTATATTATTTATTAAAAAAAATTGTGAAACCGCAATAACATTATGTCTAGACAATCTATACCAAATTTAAATAGGTATTTATTTTTAAATGTTATAAATAATACCTAGAAGTGTATCTACTTTACTTATTTCTTATTGCTTACTTTGATTTAAGATTTGATGAAAGTAAAGTTTTTACCAAAACAGTTAATTATATGAATATATTCTAATTGTACTTACCTACATAGACGAATAAAGAAATAATAGAATTCAAAATTTGTTTTACACCCGAAATTAAGAAACGCCAAAAGAACGCACTTTATAACAGGAGCAAACGCACCCACTAGATTCATCGACCACGACTTATCGTAGAGGGTGCTGTAAGCGTAAGCTCAATTACAAAATGGTTTCCGCGGCGTCACTTTCGAGTTTGTCCTCTTATTTCACGTTAAAATGAGAAAAATCGGTGACTATCCTCTCGGGAGTGTATTACAAACATAAAAACACGCATAGTTTTACCGGTGAATTAGTTTTTTTTTATGAAAACCGCGTATTTCTACTTAATTTTTCAACTTTTATACTCGGTCGCCAGTGGTCAACACCTGTTGCTGTTAAAAAACTATCGCTGTATTCTACCAGTCAATCCACGTACTTATATTAACGTAGTTTTTCCATATTTTGCAATATTTAATTTTACGTGAACTGAAAATTTTTGTGATAGTGTTAGTGCTTTTCTGGAAGGAGAGGAAGTCTCTGTACCGAAGCGAACCGCTTTTGAAAGGGAATTGGTGAGTACTTATCTATCATATTATATTTGATTGAAAACGATGTATTTCTTGATAATTTGGTTTCAATCTTTTACAAGATTATTAAGTATATCACTTACCTTTTCTTGATCTTAAACTGAGCCTGCAATCATCCAAATGTGTCCAAGTCCGAAACACAACGAGCACAATAGATTATATGGTTTTTGCACATGCAAACATTTGCCGTTTTAATACTAAACCACTAAAAAACTACACAAATAATCAGTCATCGCACTCCCTCGAACACCGAATAATTTTAAAACGTTAAAATCGCAGTGCCCTCTGGAAGTGGCTAGAATGAAACGAGCCCGTGTTCTCGCCTCCAGAGTTGCCAGATTTTGCGAATATAATTTCACCAGGTTATTTTAAAAATATAGCCAGAATCGCCAAAATTAAGATAAATATTTAAATTCAATACACTTTTCATACATATCTCCTTCTTATACTTGTTTAACAATTAAATTCCGTTATGTTGTCCAGGAACGCGTTATTTACACTATTTTTTTTCATCTACTGAAATATGACATCAGAATTCAAATAATCTTATTATAAGTTATTATTTGTTTTGTAAACATTATAAGACTTGAACAGAAATATCATGTCATACTGAACTCTGAGCAGCAAGTAATATTTTTTCTTTGATCTTGGTTTGCAATTTTTTACGATACTAAAATTCAGTAAGTCGCTCAATGCAGACAAACAGAAAATATTAAGTAGTCCAAATTAATCGTCAGGTGCCAAACTAAAAATGTGTGCCCTAATATTTCAGAGCTCAATCGGCGGAGTTTCGCCCAATCTGGCAACCCTGCAGTCGCCTCAAGCAACAATCCTAGCCGGTTTCAGTTCTGACTACCAGCAAACCGGTTTTTTTGGATGCGCTAGTGCAGGTGGTATTTTTTATATAAACAATATCGGTAATATTATTATTATCTACTATCAATTCAATTGTTCAATGTTTTACAAGGTGATGGACTTGGCAATGTCTTTTCGTAGTCAAAACTCCATATACCTATCCAATAAACCAATTTAATTTGTTGCTGTTAAAATTTATTTTACATTAATTTTTTAATGTTCACTTTTTTTTAATCACTATTTTGTACTGGTGCATTAGCCTATTTTGCATTTTACACAGGTTTGTGTTAAACGCTGCAGCTTTTTGGTATTTAAAGATATTCGGTTCAAACAAAAACCATGTTCAAGAGCATAAAATGTACAATATCCAGTATATATTTAGGGCTGAACTGTAAATAAACAAAAAAAAATTGGTTAACGTTTTCAAGGAAACCTTTTCTTTTAAATTAAAAATGTTAAAGATAAAACTAACACTTACTTTCAACTTTTTTCTGCATATAGGTAGTGTTTATAGTATTGTACTTTCCTAAAAAGTTTTAGGCCTTTAGTTAATTTTTTTTAATGGGTCTTCAAATATTGCAATTTTTCTATAATCTGGTATTTAAAAATTTATAACTAAAAAACTAATAAGTGACAAAATTTTACACAATTACCTATTACAATACAATGAAAGAACATTTTCTGGAAATTTTAAATTTTTCAAGAGTGTTCCTTCTGAGATATTCCAGATTGAATATAGGGTACCCAAGTTTCAATCGCAATATTTGAAGACTCATTAAAAAAAAGAATGTAACTCTAAGGCCTATAACGTTTTAAAATAGTTGGGTACTTATTATATAGGCTACTTATATGTAAAAAAAAAATTGAAGATAGGTCTTAGAGTATCTTTAACATTTTAAATGTTAAAAGAGATTTTAAGTTTGAAGATTTTAGGTAGGTAACATATACCTTTTTTGTTTACAGTTATGTAGGCCCAAATATATACAGACAGACAGACAGAGAGAATATATGATATGCTATGGATATGCTTGAATGCTTATAATTTTATTTTATTATTATTCAATATTATTATTAACCAACAAATTATTATTATAGTTGCTGGTTTGTGAGAAATTATTGTAGTTCTATTCTTATAAAGCTTTTACATAGGTCAATATACCTAACACAATATTTTTTTTACATGCACACGAAGGAGGTGCATGCATTTAGTTGATCAATTTTGTTTTTACATTTTATAAAAATTGTTTAATATTTTAGGTTAGCTGGTCTAACAAATAATATTGTTTCACTGAAATTCCAATGCCCCTTTTTTAATTAAATTGTTCGAACTTTAAATATAGGTTCCATTAGGATCATTATAACATTAAGTTTAAATGTAATTTCTTATGACAGAGTACTGCAGGTTGCATATTTTCGTTGCAATACTCGGTCCATTAGGTCTACTGTGGCTAGAACAGGAATTACTTGCCATGGAACATAAAACAAGTAACGTAGTTTCGATTATCTTTAACTAACTTCACTGTCCTTTCGTTTATTTTATCATTGTTTATCCATTACAAAGACAATGATTTTATCTAGTAAAATTACTGCCATCTTTTAATACTAATTGAAACTAATTCATGTAAGAATTGGTACTCACAGAGCTATAATTTGAACTATGTATACGAATATAGTTAGTCAACCTAGGGTTTCAAGCATTGACAAAAGATGGGAGCATCACAAGTGTATTCCTCGTATAAAGACAGTATATTTTGCAGATATTTATATACAGGAAGTTAATTTTTGAAATATGTGAGATTTAAAAAAAAAAATATAAATATTGGAGCCTTGTGTGATGTATCAAAGTTATAGGATAAGTAATGGCATCATTAAACAATGCTTTTAGCATTGCCTATCTTTTTTCTGATTGAACCCATTTTGTATCTTTTATCAATAATTGTGCGATATCCACAGCATGCAAATCACCCTGTACATTAGATTAATCTGCAGAGAAAGCATAAGATAGATTCTATTTTTGATGCAATAATCATGAGCAAAATATCATATTTCTCTGTTGTTATCATGTTTTTGGTACTTCATAAAACAGGATTATATCTTATCATGCCTTTACTGCTGAATATTATAACCAAGTAGGATATATTTAAAGGATACTGATTAATATCCAGCACTAGCAAACTCTTACAAAAATTAAAGCGTCCTTATTGATTACAAACTTGCCCAGAATATTTTTAGTTGTTTCTTGGATAACAATGTGCAATTTGAAACACCCTGTATATTTTGCCAGATACTATCATTAATTTATTTCCCTCACATCACTATTGTGGCGCTAGTAATCGAGGCTATGTTCCCGGTCATTGATTTGACACATTCAAATTATTAATTGTATATTGATTGAGTTTAATTTTATGTTCAGTAGTTTAGACATTAATAAAAACATTTTGCAATAATGGGGAACACCTTTACAATAAATATGGAAGAAAATTTTAGAAGAAACCAAGAATTTATTACTGAAATGAACACAATAAAGGTTATTTATAATGTTTCACATTTAAGTACTACAAACTATTTTGTATAATTTTTGTTAGATTGAAAGGCAGCTACAAATGAGGAACCAAATGAGGGAAAGGGAAGTGGCTCTACGAATTGCCAAATCCCGTGAACTGTTCTTTTGGTACGGTGCCTTTTATCTTACTAGTGTAGCTTGCGCTCTTACCAGGTACCTATGCGTATATATATATATAGGCGAAATTGTTACAAAAACATTTTTATATAGTTATAGGTTTAAAAGGAAATCAATTTATTTAACACCGTTAGTACCAATGACATTCGTAGTAGCATACCAGGCCGATTTAGCTTATGGCAATAAGTTACATCGTATTATAGGTTAGTATCGTTCACATTTATCGATTTGCGTAGCTTAATTGGAACAGTGAAACATTTGTTTTACATTTTCAGTTGAAGCGGAACATATTTTACAATTTGAAAATGATTTGCTCGCATTGCCTCTGGGAGTACCAACAGCTTCATCAATTGATCTTAAAAGGTTGCAAAACGATGAACAGAAAAAGTTGCATCCTGTTTTACCTCCAATTTAAACTAACGTATTATGTTTGATACTTATTTCATTGACATTTGAATGTTAACGTTCTGTAGATTAGCTCAAGCATGAAACATGTCATGGGATGTACACTAATTTTTTGAAAGTGTAATTGTCTTACATGGGCGCCCGAAGGGTTCACAAACAGTTCTTTACATTGGATATATATATCAGTTTTAAAATATTCACATTATAGAACGTGAGTCTTTGCGTTGCGGCCAGTTATTTTATTGTCAAAGCACCGAATCTTCAGTGAGTGAGTGTAAGTGTTTATCACTCTTCTTGATAATCTTGTCTCCATATACTCTTCTTCACTCGGAATCAGTTCTTTATATAAAAAACTGAGTTTTTTTCACTAGTTAAGTGCTATTTCTGTATAAGATACGACAAAATGTTATTAAAAGAAATTTGTCACAAAGACTAACTGAGTAGATATGTGTGCAAAATTTCAATATCCTAGGCCTACTTTGATTTTTTGTTCCATTTTCAGATTTTGTGGTAGTAAAATGCCATTTCTGTATGAAATACAACAAAATGTTATTAAGAAAAGTTTTTCGGCATGAAGAATTGAGGGCGTGTGCAAAATTATAGTGTTCTATGCCTACTTTGAAAGAGAATCTGTAATCAAACAAAAAATTAAAGTAGGCTTAAGACATTGAAATTTTTTTCACGTACTCAGTTTTTAATTATAAGAAACTTTTCTTAATAACATTTTGTCGTATCTTATACAAAAACGGCACTTTACTAGCGAAATAATTTGATAAACGAGCAAAAAATCAATGTAGGCCTAGGACATTGAAGTTCGCACACATGCTCAGTTTTTCATTCCAAGAGACTTTTCTTAATAACATTTCGTTTAAAAAAAATCAGGTTTTTTCAAATTTCCAAAGCTTACTGAATTTATGGATTTGAAATCATGGTAGATTTTGTTTCGTAAATCTAAATCCCAGAAAGCCGAAAAAAAATTGTTATTTCTTACAAGGCATTTCAGCTATCCGGGACACTGTAATATATGCTTATTTTCCATTGTCCCCCACTGAGATATTTTTCTGCGGACGCCCATGTTGCCTTATCATGTGCAATTGTAATTTGTATGTTCCTTTCTTGATTATAAATTGGAATTTATGAAATATATTTCAGTTATCAATAATGCGTGAACTGATTGTTATACTGCGTCATTTGACATAGACTACAAGTTTATAAATATAAACGTATACATTTTTATTATGTTAAATTTATTTAAAAAAAAATGCAAATATTCATTGAAAATATGAAATGACTAGCAGATAGTTGTGCACTATAGCTCAATAATAGTTTTAGTAAATATAGTACAACCTCGTTAATCTGAATAATTTTAAACCACACTGCTCAATAACCTTTATTCAGAATAATAAACTTAATAAATTTATTCAAAATGTGCATTAGTGTTATTTTTTTAATTAAATATGTGCTGTTTTTAAAAGAAATTGTCGACTGAGTCTCCCTCGACAAATGGGATTATTTCAAATTGATACATATTCAGATTACCAAAGTTACACTATATTTACATTTCAGTATTTAATATATAGAGCACACTACTGGTTTAAACAAACTTTTTTTAAACCTATAATGTGACTTAAATTCTCAGTATTCTAATATTGTCAATAAAATACTGTTATTGCAATAATTATGAATACTTCCTAAAAAGATTATCCCATATCATCTAGTCATACGTAAGTACTTATGTGATGTACTTACCTTTAATTTTTTAATATACAGTGTGTCCTTGTAGGGAACGGAAACACTTTTTTATTTTTTTAAGAAACGCCATCCTTCACAAAATGTTTGCTTTGCGATAGATAGAGTTACATTTGACAGCTTTGATTTTTTTTATATGTATATATTATGTTACTTATTATGGGATCTTGTGTATTTTATGTGTATATATAATAACAAATTAAATGTTCAATTAGAGGATAGTTTATTATATTACTGAGAAGGGCTGCATGTGATATCATATTAAGAATATTGTTTGTAACATCCATTCTAAATATTCTTGTAAAATGTGATTCAAAAATATTTACTGTTTACGTTCAAATACCTATACCTAGATGCAAAGTATTAATCACTTAGAAAATAGTTTTTATCTATAGAACTTTTCATGACAACAAATAAATGAACACCTATGTACCTATACTTCCTAAAATAAAGAATTTTTAAACTGTTGTAAATTTTGGTACATTGTTTTAATTTAAAAATTGATACTATATGTATATTTCTCAATACACAAATTGCTCAGCAGTACAGTTAAACTGTATTCACTTGTGTTTGATTAATTTTTGAGTCTTGAACAAATAGAAATCAAAAATATCCCTCTTTTATAATATACTATGTAGTCATTTTTGTTTATCTATAGTATTTAACAATTTGATTGAATTATAGTAGTAATTATTAATTTCCAACAAATTTTAATCAAACATCAAATACTAGAATTTATAGATTTTTTGTGTAGTATTACATTAGCTTAGAAATTTATTATTTTTTTAACTGGGAAGAAAAACTGGTAGATCGAAAGCAACAAACCCTTGTTTAACACATTTAAATAGGTTCTGATTGTGGGTTGAAATTCTGAAATGTTCTAACAAACATATTTAGGGAAGGATATTAATATGACAGATCGAAAGCGACAAACATTCTTTTAATACAATTTTGTTAGTAGATGGCCTCAAAACTGATAATCGGCACTATTCAATTTTCTGACTATTATCTTTTATTTATTAGTTTCAAAAGTAATACATATTGCTATATATGTTAAGTATTTTCATAGAACGATTTTCAATATTGACATATTATAAAAACCCATTGAGTAGCATTTTATTTTCTTTATTTTACATTCAATGTTATGAATTTATAAATGATGACAAATATCTTTGACACATGTTTCTTTTTTACTTTTTTTAACACAAATATCAGTTATGTGGCAGGTGTCCTCAACATTTTTTACAAAAAAAAAAAAAAACCTACTCATATATATGTCATATGAGGTGGGGACACCTGCCTTACGATATGCACTATATGATAAAGTTTCACACAATACACATTTTTGTGTTATACAAGGGTTCCCTATAGAAATATTGGAAATGTGGATGGTTTGATGTGGAAAAAATGGGATAGAAAGTAGGTAGGCTTGTTTAATGTTTGTTATCTATTTAACATTTTCTAAAAAACGGTACAGTACAGTACATCAAAATATTATACACCTAACAATATTATTACTCCTTGTAATGACCTAGACATTTATACATGCTAACATTCTTTTTGTACTTTGATATATACTTTGAGCCAGGCTTTTCTAGCCTTGTATATTTAAATAAAACAGCATTCTTAAATATCACCTATATATTTTCCGAAATGCCATTTGAACAGTTATGATAGGGTAAAAATGGCATTTACATTGATAATACTAAATAAATGAAAAATAAAAAATATATCACAGAACATTTAGTCCTAATAGGTTACATTTAATTGTCATCTGGCATTATGATAGTTATAGCACTGGTTGCCGAAGGGGACTGGTCAGTAAACACATATTTACTTGGGGTGAAACGTGCTCCTCCAGAGCTCAAAGAACGCCTTAAAGGTTTAGGGGTTTGTCGTTCTCGTTTTGGATAAGTTAGTGACTCTAACTCATGGCTATCCGGTATACTGGATGGCGGTGGTTGAGGTCTTTCCCTCACTCGTTTCGATTTAATGAAACAACAAGTTAATTTTGAATATTTAAATTGCCCACAGCTTTTATCGGGGCCAGCGATTGCCAACAATGAGCCCAATAAAAAAGTGGCATACAACCAGCTTATACACATTACAATGACTAAAAATATCCCTATCTGTATATAGGGAAGGATTAGAGAAGGCATCATAAATGCACCTGCCGCACCCGTTGTTATAGCTGCCATAAGGGCTGGACCTGCCATGTAAGATAAGGCATGTCTGGCGGCTGCTTCTCTGTTTACAGCTAACGATTCTGGACACATACGGTAGTTTACAGAATAATGTAAACTGAAGTCAACGGTTAGACCTATAGCTGTTGAGACCGCTATAGATTCAAGAATATTTAGTTTCCAACCTAACAAAACTAATACTGCCATTGTTACAAAAATACTGCTAGTTATAGTTATAATTGCATAAAAACTTGTTAATATATTCAGTGTAGATAAAAATAATACTATTAAGGCTAAACCCATTGACATAGCAACCGCAATTTGTGTACTTTCACTTAGTTCCCTCTGCAAATCGTAGAACTCCAACTCACTGATAAACCAACCGTTCTTCATGGAATTCGGTGCAGTTTTAAGCTCTTCGGTCATCCAAGCTTCTACTTTCGTATAGAATTCATGCATCTGCTCATAAGACATTGAATAACTATAGTTGCTATCATATTCTACAATAACAGCTTTTATTGTCGGATATTGGTCTTTGGAAAACTTGGGACCAGCCATTCCTGGTGGTAGCAAATTGGAAGGGGTTTCAAAAACTTCAGCCATCTCTTCTATAATGCATTTGTCAAAGATACTCCTGTTAAAGGGAAACTTAGATGTTTCACAGCAAGGTGAAAAATCTTTATGCTCGATAGAGTCACGACATTTTCTTGTCATTGATTTCACAAACGTTTCAACGAAACAATTTGGAAGTAAAGCACCCATCATCGACTGATAGAACGGTTGTTGTCTTACCCTTTGACAAAAATTTCTTAACCATTCCTGAGATTCAGGGTCAGACATGTCGAAAGTGGGGTCTAACATAAGACTTCCCAAGTTTGAAGGATCCAAGTGATCTCCATTGTCCACTGGAAGCACCCCCCATACAAACCTTAGAGGCAGTTTGAAATTTGTTTCTTCCATCTAAAAGAAATATATTATGCCAACAAAAAAATATTTATTTATTTGATGAAAGTGACCAAGTTTTGAACGATATGCATTGCTTACCCTTCTTTCAGCATTTTTAAACCAAAAATGGTTTTTGTAGACAAAATCATACTGTTCAAATGGATGGGACGTAGCAAACAATTGAAATTCCACTGTATTTGGCAATTGAAGTTTAGGGTAAAAAAGTACTATAACACCGCTGATGACTGCCATAGTAATTAGCAGCAAAAACCAAACATATTTGAGTTTAACGACAAAGTTGAGCAGGCATTCTTCTTTCGCCTTCCAAATTCTGCTTAATATCGAACATTGAAACCAACTGGTAGATAAATTCCATTGTGGTTTAAAGCAACACCATCTTTGGAAGCACACCATTAAGCAAGTCCGAAGTAATGCTGAATTAGAAAAACATGAACGCTCCCATATTACCATACATGCTGGGAACCACGTCATCATTAAAAAGTAATTCGCAATCACTGCAGTTCCTGCAAAAATGCTGCAAAAAATACATGACAAATGTTTTGTTTATAAACCAAACAGTTATTAAAGCAGTTTTCTTACCTGAAGCAACTAATTGCTGTCACAGAACTGATGTAAGATCCCAAAAATGCGACTGATGTCGTTAAAGCAGTCACAAACATTGTGATAAATGCATGTTGAAAAGTGTCAGTCATAATTTTAAATAAAGAACTTTCCTGGTCCTGTTTTTGGATATGCCATATCTTACAAAATATAAAGGCATCATCAGAGCCGATACCTAAAATTGCATTTTTTTTGTAATCAAAGTGTAGGTTTGCCTACCCAAAAATTACAGGAAACACATAGAGAGTTTTAAAATTGTAATTTTATAAAATACATAGGTGTAATCAAATCATTAACATTCAGTCAAGTTAAAGATAGTTGAGCATTTTTTGTAATACAGTTTCTAATATTACAGTGTCTCCCACTATTGAATAATATACTGTGTGTGTGTGTAACTGTGGGAGACAATTATTTCCACTCTATGTATTTTAAATGCCATTGTGTAATAATATTTAAAAAAATGTATTAACTATGACAGATTCATATTTCAATATAAAAAAAATTATTAGCCCAAAATTATTTATCACAATAGATTTATTTCACGTTTTATTTTTACTGAACTTAGGTCAATTTTATGATAAAAAAAAAGTTATACATATAACTGTCGTCGTCGTTGTATTATTGCATAAAAATTTCCCGATGTCTGAAAAAAGTAATTATTTTAAGGGTATGTTATTATTTAAGGTAGACTAAAAACCATAATTCTGAAGATAATAAAACATGGATATGGAGACGGTTATATAATTTTTTTTTTCTCTTAAAATGGACTTAGTCGGATAAAACTTAACGTGAAATACAAAATGTGATTGATATTGCTAGTTCTGTTCATATATGTTTAAAAAATGATGACAACCGATATGGTTTATATTCTAGAATATGTAAAGGTGTGTAGTTTTTGCTTTTAGGAAAAGTTTGTATGATAAAAAAAACAGAGAAGTGGTATATTATCTTTTAGAAAAATAGAACAGTGTAAAAGTATGAATAAATTTCAGTTAAGTCATAGTTAACATAAGAACAGATTTCTCAAAGCATAATGTTTAAAAAAAAATGTTAACATAACCACACTGAGAGAGTAAAACACAAACTGAAACACCTTGTATAATAAGAAAAACACAGATATATATTTTTAATGAAAATCAGTAGGTGATTACCTGTGACAGTTCAATTCCTTTTGTGTTAGAGAACCATGCAATAATAAATTGATAATAAAATGAGACAGGACGAATATTTTGAATATTGTTACTTTTTTGTGTACCATACATACTTCTATAGAATTTTCTTTAATTACCTGTCACATTCTAAAATCTGTTTCTAGAATATTTAGAAAAAAAGGAGAATATTGTCTTTATATGTACAAGTGATGTTACTGTGTGGAAATGTGAAATGTTAAGTGGTGTGATATGTAGGAATGTCAAATTTTGTGATAGGCTTAAATTAAATCGACTGTCCCAACAAAGTACTATTCCAAATAATTTAAAATTAAAACTTGGATATTTCTTTCCCTTGTAATATTTATCTTCTGGAAAATTAAGACGACTTTTTTGGGACACCCTGTATATAAAAGTGCAACGAAGAATACATACCTATCGCAACAACGGTGGCTAACAGATTCATAAAAGGAAAAAATTTGATCTCAAATACAAGAAAATACATAAAATAGGAAATAGCCAAAGAAAATATAATCACGATTATTGTCATGATGGTAAGGAACAATGACTGGGTGTAGAGCCACATGCATATGAATACAAAAAGGGCTCCAGTACCCATCAACCAGGTGTCTCGAATTAGGCACTCGTCGAACAATGCGCTCTTTATGCCAAAATCCATCGCCACCACTTTTACGCCATCGTACTCCAAATTTAGTTTTTCCAATTCATGATAGTACGGTAAAATGGCTGTACTACAAGCTAAAGGTAAAAATATCATTGCTTCCGTCAACTCAGTTCCTTGTTCGGTATTCTAAAAGAGACGTTAATGTCAATAGTCAGCTTTTGCAACGATTTTTGTACCTATAACAAATATGTTTTGTTTTCTTCCCTATTTCTAAATTTTTATAATCTGTGTTTTAACTGAAGACTGTAGGCAAAGTTTTAAAATGCCAAATGCTGTATCTGTAAAGTTCGTTCTGAGGGTGTTTTTATTTATTTGGAAATGGCGAACAAATCAGGACGCATAAATAACACCGAGTTAAAATTTAATACAACTACATAGTTAATTATTATTTGTACCTACTGAATTTTATAAAATATATCAAAGTTTGAATAATTATTTTTTTATGAAGTGCTTAATGAGAAAATATTGTTTACAACTCTCGTTTTACATATTTTGTGCTCGTTTGTTTATCGACATTGACATTAGTATCTAATATTTCACTTCAGTGGCGTACGCAGAATTTTTATTTTAAAAAATGCATTTATCCCAAATACGGCTCTAAAATAATTTAACTTCACAATTTACTGAATTTGTACACTAGTGTATAATTTATACTTGAAATTTTATATATAACTCGTTATAATTACCAGTGGTGGAGAGACAGGAGAGAAATACTAAAACTAACATTTTGAGCCTTTGAAATATTGGCGTATATATACAGGGTGCCTGGAAATTATGCGTCAAGACTTCAGGAGGTGATTCCTCACAAGAAATTAAGGTCACGAAGTACTATAACAATTTTTCGAAAACTCAATATTAACGGATTAACGGTAAATCGAAATATTTACATAAAATTTGTAAATCGGTGGTTTTTGCGGACGAGAAATTCAAATATGTTTCTAATTTTGACGTCACTAGTAGAGGGCGCCGCTTATGGCACATCATGTTTCTTTCAAATGACAGAACTTGTTTTGCTGTTATATCTAAAAAAGGTGCACCGAGTAAAAACTGTTTTGGTTTCAGTTAAAGTGCCTTTTCTACTGAAAATACAACAAAATGTTACTTGTAAATTATGGAGATGTGCAAAATTAAAAAAAAATCGGCCTGCTTTGATAAAATCTTTGTGCTTTGTTGAAAAATGGTTTCAACAAACCACGCCGATCTTCTTGAAATTTTGCACGTCTCCATAATTTACGATTCTGAACAACTTTTTCAAGTAATATTTTGCTGTATTTTTAGCAGAAAAGGCACTTTACCTGAAACCAAAACAGTTTTTACTCGGTGCACTGAGCATTTCAAATAGGATTATTTCAAAAATGGTTACGCCTACCGACTTCAGCAAGATATACCTTTTTCAAATAAAACAGGTAGGAGAATCGATTGTTTCTATTTCAGATGGATATATTAAAATGCAAAAAAGTTCTGTCATTTAAAAGAAACATGATGTGCCACAGGTGGCGCCCTCTACTAGTGACGTCAAAATTAGAAACATATTTGAATTTGTCGTCCGCAAAAACCCCCGATTTACAAATTGTATGTAAATATTTGGATTTCTTAAGAAGTTATTTACAAATATCGAAAATAAAATTTTAACTTTAACACCCTGTATCTCCGTTAATATTGAGTTTTCTAAAAATTGTTATAGGACTTTGTGACTCTACTTTTTTTGTGAGGAATCACCTCCTGAAGTCTTGACGCATAATTTCCGGACACCCTTTATATATATATTTCTCAAAAACTAGATATCTAGGAGATATATTCATGGGCATGTTTTTCTTAAAAAGTTGGACGGTCTCTGCGATATCGAAAACTTATTAAATTATTTGTTATGAGCATTAGATTTGAGTGATATCTCAAGTAAGTGGAGCGGGGTCATAGCAAGAGAGGGTTCATCTACATATCCCCCCCTCTCTGGAGAAAATAAGCCATTTTTAAGTTGCTCTATATAAGAAGGCAATATTTGTTCTAAAGCGCCCCCCCAGGTTTCACTTAGCCCCTCTGACAAAGCTGGATGGAGCGCATACAGAAGTGGGTTTGAGAGACAGAACCCCTTTTGCGTACGCCACTTACTCGAATAAATATTATTAACGTTCTTAATTTTATTAAGAATTTATAAATACTTACATTTGGAGGTAAAAACGAAGTACTTGTCAGAAATGTTAAGATGGTGGAAACAGCGTCATGTCGAAGGCATTCCATTGGAGCCCGACATGGTCTTATCTTTAAACAATCTGGACTCAGTTCCTGATTGTGGAAATGCGGAGAACAACTTATCAAAAAATTTTTTGTTGTGATGATATCTTCCTCCTAAAGGGGTACGATATAATTTTTTTCTTTTTTGGGAATTTAACTTACCGTTATAGCCAAACATGAAGACCGATTATTTAAAAATGCAACGTAGTTAGGCAAAGACCAGGGTTTGCAGCACTTTCTTTTGAATTTCGTGTTTTGGATGCACAAGTCTTCATAATACTTTAAACCGATAAATTCGTGTTCTAATCGACACATTGCTAACATATTACTTATGGTAAACAAGTCTTTTTTATTTTGGGATGATACAACTAAGTGAGCGTATCTCTCATCTAAAACATAATTATTTATCATCTTTTTGACGGTTTTTAGTTATAGTGTACCTGGTTTGTCACAGAAAAATGTGTTTGTTGATTTCCCATTAAAATTTTTACTGAGATCAGGAGTTAATTGTTTTACAGCATTCCATCTATCGACATCAATTTTAGTTTGAGTTGTATTTCTAGTTTCATTTACGTAAACCTGTAAAATCGGTTAACAGAAAATTGGACATCAAAATGAACCCCTTCTGTGTAATTAAATTTATTTTTATGTTAATAATATTAAAAAAATTATAATTATTATTGTGTCCGCGACTAATTTTTAATCTTACCCTCAATTTTACCTACCTATTACACTGTGTAGATGTTTTGTCCAGAAAAATACGTGTTTAAAAAATATAATTAGATGAAGAAAGACGGCTTAATTGTAAGTATTACGTCAGTTTTTATTTTTAGTTTTTTTTATTCTGTTAAATCTTACGTGTTTACATTACGATCCATTAAACAATTATTGAACGTACATTGTAGTTAGCTATACACTATAAAAAAAGTAAATTCCATTTAAAATATGTGGTCATGTGAAGACTTGATGGATTCTCGTTAAATTATGCAAGAACTTATTTTACTACTTGTGGTGAATTCTTATATAACATTATACTAATGGGTATTCAACAAATGAAAATTGGTACCGGTGCATTTGATCTTGACATCGCTACTCAGTAATTTTACCGCCCTTTTCTATAAATATTGCTTTTTCTTATCCCATGTTGATAATTTCAATTTTAAGTTCTATTCTACGTAAAAAGGTGACGAGTATTTTTAATTGCAAAACAAAATTTATTATTATTATTAAAATTTAAGATAAATCGCATGCTTGACATTTTTTGTTGGCGCATGTAAATTATAATGCTAAATTGATAAACAGTCGAAATTAATTTTGAAAAAATCTGATTTTACTGTTATTACTTTTAATAAATGGTAGATTATTTGCTAGTTATTAAAAAATAAAGTGTACCTATAACGTAATGGAAAAAACATTTTTTATTCCTCTATATTAATGAATATTAAAAATAAAAAATGTGTAAATTTTTCAGTAAAACTAAAGTTCAACAGTTGCATACTGACTGTAAAATATTACAGAAATTTTAAAAAGAATAAACTTTTCCGAAACTCATAAAGTTGTGAATTTGTGAACAATTTGCAATTTTTAATAAAGTAAAACATATTTTGCTCTAAAACATGCGTAAAATATTATTTTGGAAATTGGTATTAATATATATTCTGGAGACATTAGAATAACATGTATAGCACAATGAATAAAAAAACAATAATAAAATTTGCAAAAAATAACATGCAAGACTTACACTTCCATATATAGTCCCACTTTTGTTTTTTTTTCGCTTTCCCTTTTTTCTTGGTGGTCTGTAAGACGGTAGAGAATAATTTTTCTCTCGATTTTCTAGAAATTCTCTGGGATTTGCTGTAAGTTCTCCAGAAGGTCTCGTAGATTTAACTAAATTTGCCCAGGCAGTCAAACGATTTGAAATAGTCGTGCCTCTTGTAGAAAACCCCTAAAAATACCAATTCGGCCACAACCATTCAGGTAAACAATAGGTAATAAAATTTAACTCACAGTTTAGTAAATGATTAATTATAATATTACGAAGTAATGGCTACATCATGAATTAAAAAGGAAATTTAATGAAATAATTTTTGCACTTACCATTTGAGGGTCTTGAAAATTTGGAAATGACATGGATTTCAAAGTAAATGGTATGATAATGCATGTGCCTGAAAATACTGCAACAGCTGATAAAATAATAAATGGATGATGAACGAGAATATTAGCAAACCAGCTTAAATTCATTTTTAAAACTCAGTTGATCATTTACAAAGTATTTTTAATGTATGTTTATGTCAGATAAGTGACGATTTTTATCAATTATATGAACCTTCTTTCTTGTGGGCATTGTAAGTGCTGAGACAACTGTATCACTGAAAGGACCTAACCTTTCTGGCCTGCAAGTGAGCAACAACTAATTACGATATATTTGATGTAGGTGTACGGAGCAACCCTGGACCTGGATAGTCGTCTGGGGTAGCCGGGACGGGTAAAATCTTCTCTTGCAAGCGCCGACTGTTTTATGAAATAAATATTAATTGCGAGCTGCACATACCTCAAACTATTAACTAAATGTCGAAAATACGATGAAACACTCAAACTACAACCAAATAATACTGTTTTTGATTGAGATTTAACGTACAGCTACGCAAATAATTCAAAACTACAGCGATATTTGGATTACCGAAGTTAGCCGAATGCGTACAGTTTTTCGTGGCCCACGAACAGATAGAGATGGAAGTCAGCTGTTTATAAACAAATGCGAAGGGAATAAGGGCTGCCTGCTATCCATCACACCCCCACCTAGCCTAGACATACATTCTTGTCAAGGTTACAACTACTGCGCTTTTGCAACAGGCGTTCTACAGGGTTATTGAAAATTGGAGGAGATTCTTTCCCATTCCTAACGATTTATGATAATATAAATGATGCTAATGTAAAGATAGTGATTTGAACCGAGAACGACGAAAAATCTCCTTTATTATAAATTTTGATAGACCCCAGACAAACGGGGGTGATTGGGGCAAAACTTTGTTTTCTGTCAATACAAAAAATTATACAGGGTGATTCAGGGCACTTACAAATACAATTTTGTGAGAATAAAATAAAAAAGAGCAGTTCAAAACACTTCCGCACGGCACTGGAAACTGATCCACTGTAAAACCTGAAAAGGCGTATAATAGGCGACCGGACAAAAAATTGAAAGAAATTCCCAAGGAAAGAAGCAAATTACATTTTACAACAATTTTACAACACCTATTTTAATGGAGTAAATTCAATTGCTTTTGCATCTATTATTATTAATTATTATTAATAGAATTAATTTGTGGTTTTAATTAGTACCGGTCTTCCTCATCCAATACTCTGATATTAATGCTTGGACACGCTGTACGCTGCATTACGCCGTGGACGCCATAGACCTCCATCTCTTCCACGATTCGGTTGCAAATCTCCCCCGTCACGCCTGGGTTTGCATTATACTTGCACTCACTACACACCGTTGCAAAAGTAGCTGCATCTCGCACATGTTTACCGGGAAATCGTTCTGTTAAAATATTTTCACTTCACCAGAAATTAAAATGAAACCTATCACCTACGAGTTGCTATACGTAAGCCACTTTTGATATTTCAAAAACTAATGTAACACATCACAAAAAAGTTAATACGATAAGTAATCGGATATTTGAAATGGGGCTAGAGACTACAGTAGCCCAGCGATGTAAAGGTTGAAACTACTAGAATTTCAATATTTTATTTATTTTACAAACATTTTTTTTACGATATTGACTCCATTTTGATGACGCATTTATTCCCATTTTTTTTTTGATAAGTTTTGATCACCCTGTATACCTCCTCATCAAAAACAATTCTTGTTTCTTTCATCTGTATTTTATATACATTGTACATGCTTTTGCAATAATAATGACACTCCCTCAAAACAGTTTTTGAACTTCTGGAAATACTGAGTAGAACTGTCATTAAATCTCTATTGGCAAGTGAAACAACTAAGGACAAATGTTAAATGTTGAAAGTAGATTTCATTACAAATACGTCAACAGTTCGAAACAAATCGCAAAATTCATTTTAAAGGATGTCATTATTATTATTGCAAACGATTGTGCATACCAATTGACCGTTTTTTAACATATAAGTATTACTTTTATATCTAGATAATACTGTACACTTTCCTTAAATCCATTAATTAATAGTGACACAAAATTGTGCTCACAACTAAGTTGCTTAGGGTATAAAAAATTATAGCCTAATAAAATTGTCTCGCCAATTTCCAATTTTAATTTCAAAATCACAGTTTTAAACTATATTTATTTTTACAATTATAAATATTATAATAATTTCTTATGTACATATTTTCGATTGTAAATATACTGTTATTAGTGGTTTTACTTAAACTGGAATTACCCAAATGCACCTTGTCTGCAAGTAAATAAATCTGAACCTATATTACATGTATATAGAAGTCGATCGATCTGCTTTAGATATTTTCTTTCAGGCGTCATTCATACTTACCCCACTTTACCCTAATAATATCAGTGCCGCTTATTAATTTACCTTTTTTTATATCTTCGCTTTCCTGGTACTCCTGGCGAACTTATTAATTTTTATATGAATCACGCATTGTGTTCTACCAATAAAAGAACGCAATATAAAATCAAATTAAGTGAAGTGTTTTTAGAAGTTAAATTAATTGAATACTGAGTACTTGAAAATTAGCAAAGTATTTTGTAATGTCCTATTTTTGGTAGTTAGAAATTTTACAGTCAAGCGATACTTTTTAAAAGTGTTTACAAAGATTTTAAGTGGGGAAAATTTTAAATAAGTACCTATTATTGGTTGTTTTATAAATGATAGTAGGTTATCGCTTTGGAATCTATAGTGTTTCTAAGGGATTGATTGCTCACTATAATAATAATAAATTTATTCATTTAATCATATACGTCAAAAGTATATCCAGAAAGCGGATAAAATTGTACGGTTTTCCTTCACTGGATACGAGTGTATTGATTTAATAATTCTCTTCACTTTTCCACTATATTATGAAGTGATGAGTGGAAGGCATTAGGAATAAGACCGGGCAAAAATATTTGCCGCATCACTGGATGACTTACGGTTTTTAACACCTTATTAAATAAACGTTTTTGGTGTAACAAACAGAGATTCGATTTCTATTATTTACTTTATTAAACAAATATATTACTTGAATAGCTATATTTATAATACTGATAACTTTTATCGGTTATTAACAGATTACAGTTTTATATTATAGATTTCTTATCAGTGTGACATTCCTCATAGTTTATAAATCTACGTCGTTTAGTATTTATATTTAATAATACCACATAAAATGATCTGCGTACAAAATAACGTTACAACAAAATTGTTGCTTAACTAACATTAACAATTCTTAAACGCCTTTTTTAAAAGGTAATATTTACCTGAGATATTTATGTAACCTCTATGACTGTTAGCAAGTGTTTGTCTGTTAAGTCAAGCTGGGTTTTCCAAATTATCGACTTGTTTAAGGAACGGGCAAAACTGATTCTGCATATATTTAATAGATAAATATAAATATATATTAGTGCTTTTAATTCTAATACAATGCTAATACTTAGCAATTAAATGTTAAGGTTTCTACTATTCCTAGAAAATTTTACTAAATATGTTGAATTTATGTTAGTGTTAGTGAAGATATAATAATGCATTGGCTAAGTGGTAATATAATCAAATATGAATATTTTCCAGTCGAGACACGTTTTAAATTATGAAAATGTGTAAATGAACTACTGAACACTGGATCTACAGTACGTAATGTTTAATATACGAATCCTAAGTTCATCGAACTGTTGACTAAATTATTAGCTTTAGCAGGTAGGTAAGCTAGTCTGGGTGCTTTGTTGGCTGGCTTTGGCCTTTTTTTGTAGAATTTATTTTCAACGGCTTCGAAATAAGGTTACCAAGGTTGCGCATTTCAAGTAGCGTCATAACCATGGGCACCCGCAGAATAATTTCTCAGTGGGGGCCAAAAGGTAAAACACGCATATTGTGTTATGAACAATAATTTGATAAAATATTTAGTAGCAAGGTAAACTCTCGCGTTTTACTTTCCCCTCTGCGGGCACCCATGCTGTTTAATAAGAATTCTAATTCTAAAGCATATCGTGCATAAGGAAATAGGTTTTACATTCTGTATACCTATAGGCCAATAGCTTTGGTCAAGTTTTTGTGTAATTTTAGGAAAATTCTCTATTTGTTTTAGTTTTGATCTTCATCATATTTATAAGCATTTTTAAATATTTTTGATTATTTATTTATTTAAATACAGTGTCCAATGGGGCCAATGCCAGTTACAGGACAAGAAAAAAAACACTTCAAAATATACTAAATAAGCACCGACGGAGAAATAACTAGAGTAAGAACAAAGTATCAAATGACAAACAAACAGTAATTAGCAAAAATATAACATAAACAATAAAAGAAAACAAACAATAAAATTACATTTAAAAAAAAAAATTGAGTAAAAATATATTGTAATGCAATTTATTGAAAATTTGAGCTATATGATAGACCCTCGGATCCCTCATATGAGCAAGGTTATAAATTGTATTTCCTTCTTTTTGATATATTTGAAATCATGTACATAAATACACACAATAGTTCTATGCAGAATTTAAAAATTATTACATTATAATTTGTTTTTTTTTTTTGTTATATTTGTTGAAAATTAATTTTGTAAAAGTTGATTTTATTATTTTTTAGATGAATGTAATAATGAGAATTTGGGCGGAAAGAAGGGAATAAAAAATACGAGTACATATGTAATAACTTATTTTTATTTTATATAAAATAATAGAGAAATGTACATTATGTCACAGAGTACAAAATATAATTAAAAATATAAATAGTAATAGGTACAATTATCAATTAATAACGTAGTTTTTTAATGTGACTACCATTAGGTAGATTAAAAAGGAACTCAGACTCAGGCTGCGATGTATTGATGACTGGCATTTCATCCATCTTTCAATGAACGTCTTTAAGGGATTCTACACATTTCGGTACACAATTTTAATTAATAAGGCAATTAGTTCCACCGTTTAACATACATGAAATATCATTAATAGACAAGTATCTTAAACTAGAGTATCCATAGGTAAACTGGAATAAGACTAGTCTTCCATGGTTAGGCAAAATGCTTCACTAAACCTAATTGCTTACACTATGTATTGAACTGTTTTGTTTCTTTAAGTAGGCATCCCAACAAATGCAGTTAATACATATCACTATCTTTGGTAATTTCAACTTAAACTACTTTACAATAAGTCATGCTGTTCTGTCTCTTGCTGAAATAATAATCAGATCTTTAAAGGAATACTTTTATAGAAATTTAAGAAGTGATATGTGGCTAGCACTGTGTTGTCGATGCACCCGTCGTAGGACACCCACTCACGTATCCATTTGCTGTGGCAGTCACACCAACGCCGCTTTCGGAAATACTGGGAAATTGGTGATGAGTATCAATATCCAACTCATCGGAATCTTGCGATTCGGAGGGAGTGTATCCCCCAAGTCGATCCGACACTTTCCGCAAGGGAGTCGTTTGGTGGTCGTCTTGACTCGGGGAAGGGGTGGGACGCGACGCACGCGCTTCCGCTCCAGCTGGGCTGTGGTAAAACGAAACCTGAGCAAAATTTGGACTGGCATCGTCTAATAGTAACTGGCAAAGCTTCAGGAAAGTCGGCCTCGCAGTCGGTTTATGTTGCCAGCAGTACCTCATTAACGTATATAATTTATCGGGGCAATTTTCTGGCCTTTCCATCACTCCACCGTCTATAACGTAACGTAATACTTGATCGTTAGAAAGTCCTTGATAGGGCTGTGACGCTAGTGTAGCCATTTCCCATAAAACTACACCGTAACTCCACACATCACTACTACTAGTGAAAACGCCATCTTTTAGACTCTCAGGTGCCATCCACCTGACGGGTAAAAGGCCTTTTGTTCCTTTCCTGTAATAATCCGTTTCGTATATATCACGAGTCATCCCGAAATCTCCTATTTTTACAGTTAAATTTTCCGAAACCATACAATTTCTAGCTGCCAAGTCTCGGTGTACAAATTTCTTCGCCGACAGGTAAGCCATACCATCCGCTATCTCGATAGCCATTTGAAGAATTTGTTTTAGAGTTGGGGGATGTTTTATAAGCGAAGGGTCGTAGTTTTCGATATCCGGCCTGTGTGATCGCAGGTAAGATTTTAAATCTCCGTGTGCCATCAATTCCATGATTACGAGGGTGGGCTGTCCCTGCGATACCACCCCTAATAGCCTAACGACATGGGCAGTGTCAAAAGCCTTCATTACGGAAGCCTCATTCAGAAATTCTAGCCTCTCTCTGGAACAGATAATCATCGTAAAAATTCCAGTGCAATAAAATCGTTTTCAACTTCAGCACCATCAGTTCTGAGTGGATTAAGATTGGAACAAAAAGTTACCTGTTGGTTGCATGTTCGTTAACAGTTTTAATAGCACATCTCACTTCTGGTTGGCCTTTGATGTCATGTGCGACACCCTCCCACACCATTCCAAAGCTGCCTTGGCCCAGTTCTTTGATCAGTTCGATCTTCTTCCTCGGTACTTCCCATTCATCAGGTATGTAAACGCTAGGCACATATTCAGGATTCACCGATTGGATAAGTCTCATGTTCTCTTTTTCCTTTTGACGCTTCCGGTAGATCCAGCCACCAAATAGCAACACCTGAAATTTTCAACCAGTACAGAAAGTTTTAGGTCAGTTTATAACCTAGCATTAGCAAATTCACCCTGCAACTTTAAAATAAGCAATTTTTAAAGTAACACGTCTTTTCCACCTGACCACCGTTTGTTCTGAAGATAGTTGGAGTGCAAATTGCTTATAATATTTCAAAGTTGCAAGATAAAATGCATTTTAATAGATTGTCTTATAAAATTTATATAATCCATATAGAGCATCTCTGAAGTTTCTAATGTATATTTTTTAATGTACTGAAAAATCAGAGATGCTCTAAAAGTTTTTAGAAAATTTCACTTACACCAAGGAATATTATTAAAATAACCGAAACTATCACTACAGTATTCGATGACGATTCATTAATATAAACATAAATGTACGGAGAGTATTCCCCTTCCCCTGCTGAGGTTGTTGCAAAAACTCGTAAGCTGTAATTGCCAGGGGTTGGTAAATTTATGCTGTAGGTACTGTCGTTTGTGAAACGGTATGAGGTTATGCATTCCGGATATACTTTTGCCTGAAAACATAGACATAAATGAAACATGGTAATTTTTAAATAGATGTATTCTTACATTAACATTATCATTATCCAGAGCCTTGTACTCTATTGAAATAGTAAATATTACACCGTTAGGATCTTGTGGTGGTTCCCAGGCTACCGTTACGGTATCTAGACTTTGATTTGTAATGTGAACTTTATTGATACGGTCAGCTCCACCTGAAATTACACCACTAGTTAAAAGGGTTACAGTACCATCAAAAAAACACTAGATATAAAAGTAATCGAAATAAAAAATAAAAAATGGTAGGTATTCATTAAAATTTGTTTTATACAATATGTGTCATTGTTCAGAGTTTTACTAAGATTTTTAAATAATAAGAAATAAATTTTGAGAAATAATACCATTTTTTATGTATTGTAAGATTTAAAGTAAAATATTAATAAAAAAAAAATATAAAAATGTTACTTTTTATTTATTTTGTAACAAACATGCATTAAAATATTTTGAGAATGTACATACGTTTCTTCAGAGTCCTTTGGGTTTGCATGCTGGTGCTGCTGCATCTGCTTTCAACATCATTTTCGCCTTCTTTCTTACGGCAAGCCTGTACGTTGATTACGTAAGAGGTAAAATGGTGTAGTTTGTCAATAAAAAAATCAGTCTTTCCGTAAACGGGAAAACTAAAAGACTCCCAAATATCAGTACCGTTTTCAGTGACGTTTTGAATCACATTGTTTCTAAAGCTTGGAGACATGCTCTCAGTGTTATTAGGAAAAGGGTGAGCTGCTGTATGACGTTTCGTCCTTATGGGATCTTTCCTAGAAATTTGATTACCGTAATACTAGCAACGTTAGGGTTGTTTGACCTACCTTCTTATATAAACTTTATTTTGCAGTTCGTCCTCAAATTTTATCCTAGCTGACTCTTCCATTTCGTTAATGCTAAGAGTCCTTTCTGGGTTTTCGGCACATACGCAAGTATCGTTACTTTTTGGTGAAAGGGTGGGTTGAATAACTTGGGGTGCTTCAGTCTTTGTAGGGGCTGAAAATGAGACTCGACTCGAAAAGCGTTCAGGTTAAGTTGCTCGACCATACTCACGGTCTGCACAGTAATCTCTGTCTTTGGAATACAGATCGCCATTCAAATGTTTCTTGCCGGACACGATATAGTGAGTTATGTCACCGTTCGGATGTGCTGGAGGTAACCACGAAATTTTCAGAGAGTCGCTAGAATTGCTTATAACCTGTAAATTTTGTGGCGGTGAGGGCACTGAAAAAAAAAATCGTTAGCAAGGAGAAACACTCGCTGTTGTTTATCTTACTCGAAGCATTGGTACGGAAATACATGATTTCACTTTGCGCTCCAGTCCTGGCACTCGCAATGGTGTATGTTTTTACATAAAACGCGTAGTAAGTGTACGGTTTTAAATTTGGCAGGGGTTGAACAATTTTCTTTTCGCTTGGTTGGTTTTGCACGTCATACACACGCCAACTGAAACATAATCATATTTTCCAACGCGGCACAATAAAACTTTGAGTTCTTACTTGTCTTGGCCGCAGGCATCTCTTCCATCGTAAAGCGTAATATTTTGAGAAGGAGCTTCGGTACAGTATAACGTGTAAGCTAGTAAACTTCGTTGATCTTCCATTTCGAACTGATTCCATTCCAATGTTATGTAATTGCTATCGACGTAAGTGATTTTTACTGGTAAATCTGTTACGTTACCTAAAATCCACAAAAAATGTTGCTTCTGGTTTTTTCGTATGTAATATGCGAGGGGGGAATCACTGTATACAAAATTGTGACAAGATTTCGCAAATAGAGATAATTTCCGAGATACAGCGTGCTGAACTTTTTTTCATTTTTTCTTAACTATTATAAATTGTAGTAAATATATCAAACTTGGTAGTGGTGAATTTTCTGACACAAGAAATTGAAATATGGCCTACAATTTGCTGTCAATTGTAGAGGGCGCTACCAAATTTTGTGTGCACTGGTGTATTGATTGTTTAATCAGTAATTCTTATTGTTTAATGTTTTTTTCTTCAAGAAATATCTTGAACAATCGTTTTTTGGATAGGATTTTAAGGTTTTATTTCATAAACATAAACCCATTGTCTTCTTTCATACTTTATTCAACTAAGTACTACCAATTTCTGGACAAAGGTGTAGGAATATGTGGTAGCTTTTCAGATCTTTTAGACAGTCTGTACTGGATGTACAGGCACCAAAAAGTTATGACGATTTAAATGCATGGTGTTCTTATGCCAGAAAATTTGTCTGTACCAAGTTTGATATATTTACGACAATTTATTTGTAGTTATTGAGGAAAAACTAAAATAAATAATAAATGTAATTTAATCATTGAAGATAAATAGCCTTCCAGTAGTACCAAACAACCGTGATATGTGTCGCGCACATAATAATGTAGCTCACATTATTATGTGAGCTGGAACTTGTATTTTTAAGCATAATAACGTCGACAATGACGCAAGGTGGACATTGTTGTCAGTCTTTACAGGAAAATTTACCTCCAGATCACGCGAAATTTTGTGTGATTTCTCGGGATTTTGTAAGGATTTCACAAGATTTCCATGAGTGGTTACCCCCTCGGTAATATGTACTTACAAGCAATTTGATCTCCGTTGGAATTTGGTGCAACTTCAAGATCTGTGAAATGGGGTAAATGAGGCATTGCCACTTCTTGCAGCTTCTCGATTTTGTATATGCACAACTTTGGATTGAAATGAAAAAATAACGATCCGTTATGTATCTTCAAAGTTTTATTTTTCCAGTCCCAGAGTTCTTGCAAATTTTGATTATCTAATACAACAAAAACATATCTGAAAGATAAATCATTAGACTGTTACAAACGAAAGAAATGTACAATATACTTTTGACTTTCCAGTTTCTCTCCTTTAATGCGCTTGAGACTTTTGAGGAAATTCAAAGATACCAACGAAAAAGATCGAACGACTTTGAGGTAACCAGAAATTTCTTCTATCATATTAAGATTTTCTTCCAGCACGTTAACTACGTTAGCTGTAAATTACAAAAGTCAGTAGTGACAAATGAAATGTTTTTTTTTCAACTTACTGCCTGCTCGAATTTGTATCTCTAAGGAACCTTTGATATGAGTGCACCCTCTCAGCTGTTTTGCTAGTGCTATGCTGTCTACGTTGATTCCATCGCATATTTTTTCACACCTTCCTAAATTGTCGTACGTGTAATTAGTCAAAATATGAGAACGGATAAAAACTAAGTATACAGGGTGTCCGGAAAGTAATGGGACCGAGCTTAAACATAGCTTCCTGTGATCAAATAATCTAAATCAGGTCTATTTGATCACAGGAAGCTATGTTTAAGCTCGGTCCCATTACTTTCCGGACACCCTGTATAACTACAAAAATTAAATAATACTTACACTTATTTACATCCTAAATGAAACAAAAATATGTTTATTTTTATCCTAGGTACACTATACAGGGTGTTAAAAACAATGGCAAAACTTGGAGGTGGTACAGGGCTAAAAATCTTTAGAAGTTTTAATAAATATGGATCTACAAATGGACATTTTTGAGATACGGAGGTTTATTTCTTTTTGTAGTTGCAGTTGATATTTAGTGTACAATCACTGTTTTCCAGTGTAAAGTTAAATTTTCACTGACTTCATATTGAATATAAGTAAAAATCATTAGTTTTTGAAAGATATAATGATAACATTTCAATAAAACAAAATGTTTTTTTACTATTTTTAAAATAAAATAAGTTTAAATTTATTCTAGTCTTTTTGGCAATATAATAATTTTAATTGTTCACGAATTTTATTCCCAATATTCAGATATATATAGAATAGTTATTACTTTAACCAATTTTTACTTAGGGTTCAAATTGCATATGGCTTCTTAAAATTTTCAGGTTTTACTTTGGCGCTAAATTTAAAAATAGCCAAAAGGCGTTTTCGATAAATGGAGCGGTAAATACATTCTACCATAAACAGCAATTTATCCGATACTAAGCAATACTCACACATGGTCATAATTCAACGCAGTTCTTTCGAAATTTAAGCTAATGTAACCCAACATAAAATTGCAATTAGCGAAACATATACTGTAGGTTACCATTACGCTGTGTACCTTTATAAGAATTAATGTATTGAAAATGGATCTGGTAAAGTCAGTATTGCTGCAAGCACTTGATGGTGATAATAATAGGTAGATAGATAGATAGTGATAACATCGTAATCCTCATGACTATTGCTAGCAATTATGTTATCATAAAAAATAAAAGTAAAAGACGCCGAGTAGCTATAAAATGAATATATTATTATGGAAAAAGTATTCCAATGCGGGTACGGTAACTCAAGATGTATTTTCAAACGCTTTCGGTACACATCGGTTGTAGCGAGTCAATTACCGAAAACTTTGGCGCTAAATTTAAATTTAGCCAAACAGGAAAATAGTACTTTAAGAAGCCCGCACACAACCCTCAAATCATCTTTAGTAAGAGTGCTTGACAAGCCGTATCTATATACACCCTGTGGTGTCTACTTTTATTTGTGTACAAATCCGTAAAAACTATATTCTTCAAGATAATCATGAAATGACATCGAAACCCGTTTCGTCTGACCCTACCACGGCATTTAAGATGGCGATCCAAGACCTGCTATGATTTTTTTTATACCCCCGAAATTCAATAAAAACGTTTAGCGATTTTTTTAATTTAAAATCTGATAAGGTGGTGTTCAGGACCCCTCAAAACCCCTAAGCGTGAAATTTGAACAAAAACTATACAGAGTGTTTTCTTCTACACGTTCTTAAAGTTTCATTTTTGTAAATATTCGTAAAAATTTCGTTTTTCAAAATAACGCAACAAATATTTTTTTGATTTAAATGTTATCGAAAATCGTTACTTCTAATCCTATCACGAAGTATAAGATGGCAATCGCGATCGCGATCCAAGGCCTGCTGTGATTATTTTGATACCCTCCGAATTCAATAAAAACGTTTAGCGATATTTTATTTAAAATCTGATAAGGTGGTGTGACTCAGGTCATCTCAGAACCCGTATGTGTGAAATTTGAACAAAAACTATATGTGTTTTCTTCTACATGTTCTCAAAGTTTTATTTTTATAAAACTTTGTAAAAACTTTATTTTCCAGAATAACGCAACAAATATTATTATGTTTTAAATGACATCGCTATACGTTATTATTGAATTTCGGATGTATAAAAAAAATCATAGCAGGTCTTGGATCGCCATTTTAAATGCTGTGGTGACCCTATCACGGCATTTAAGGGAAGCGGTTTTCGATGTCATTTAAAATAAAAAAATTTTTTTAATTATCTTGAAGAATAAAGATTTTACGGATTTGTAGACAAATAAAAGTAGACACCCTGTATATATCGAAGCTAAATATGTTTGGTGAAATATATGCCATCCATGTTTTTCGTCTCAATACGATCCTCCCTCAAAAAGTATGAAACATTTTTTAACACCCTGTATACATGAGTTTAGTTGAATCTAAATATAGTTGTATTTGCGTGTCGTCAAAGAATTATTACCTCCGCAATGAACACATGTGTTGTTTACACTCTTGTAGTTGGGAGGACAATGCAAGATACAGGATTGGTTGAAAATTTTATATGCAATTTCGTTGGTGGCGTGGAATTCTATCGGCTTTGGCATATTAATACATTCTTCTTTTGTGATACATCGTCGATCCAAATACTGAAAAAAATGCATGTGACATGTTATCAGATACTAAATAAATAATATTCCTATGTTTCTGTCCCAGAAAATGCGAAAAAGAGATAAGCCGTTAAGCACGTTAAGGGCGCCGTATTCTTGAAATAGTGTTTTATACAAATACAAATAATTTTAGACATTTAAAAAGAATAATAATGTTATCTCATGCCACCTGCGAATATTCAAAGATACCGAAGTAAAATGAATATACATCAACAGAAAGCGGTTTAACCAACAAATTTTTAGGTACAGAAATCCTGAAAATACGTATTTTTTAAATTTAACTGTAGATGTAAATAACATAAACTTACAAAGTTCTGCATATAAGATTGTTCAATTTTGTTTATAAGTATGTAAAAATAATTGTTAAAATCTTGGGTTAGAATACCAAAATAATGTGTCTTACAGGCGCTTTTTAAAAGTTATTATTTTAATTTAGGAGAATTTTAATAGTAAAAGTGGATAGATAAAACACCAAGAATTTTATTTTTGTTCTCCAGTGTTTTATTTTCCGAGATTTCTGTACCTAAACACACCACAAATCTAATCTTTTTACGGTGAGAAATACGGCGACCTTAAAAATAATTCGGTACTTCTTACTTGAACAAATAATTTCTTGACATAATTTGTATGGCAATAAAACTATCTATATAAGAGCTCACGTTGTTAGTTATATACCGTAAATTTCAATAATATAAAATAAGTAATTTGGGCGTATTATTTTCCATCTTTGCCATGGATGTCATTATTTTAGATGAAGATGTTATGGTACGGATTATATTTGGGTACTTTAGAATTATTCTTGAATTGTTACATTTCTTATTATTTTGAAGAAATTGAACGGAATTCAAATACCGGATTAACTGTCACAAGTACAAATATTTTAAACACGTACTCAGAGACCTAAAAGATAAAAAAATAAAGTTCTGAATTTTAGACCGATTTTCTTGATGAAAATAAACATTTTTTATTAATAATAATACCTAATAATGTCTAAAATTGTCATAGAAACATAATAAATGGTTTGACAATTTTGACATCGCGAAAAACACAAAATAGTTCATTACAACAGTTGGCAAGACATATAAAATTGTTGTGTTGATGGTTGCATAGCAGGATAATGTCTGACATTTTGATAGTCAACATGAGAACTGAGTATTTTTGAAGCGAATTCCTTATAGGACAAATAAATTAAAAATATTAAGTCAATGTAAACAGTGTACATATCTGATTAACACAATTTATTAATAGAAGGAAAGGGTTTTAGTATATGTGGCAGTAATTTTTTTACGTGTCTTATAAATCATGATATTTTGTATGTTTCTTATTAAATAGGAGAAAATCATATACATCTTGTAAATAAAGTTTTTCTTTAAATTCGCGTCCATGGGCATCGATAAATAGGGGGTGTACTATAATTAAAAAAAAAAAAAATTTTGTTGTAATTTTTTAAAGAGCGATTTCGTTAATTCTAATTTTTCTCTATCCTCTCTTAAAATATTTGTACTTAGTCATAGTTAACCCTGTATATTATGTTTTAAGTGTCCAAAATTGATGAATTCTTTAAAATATGCCGGTAAATTCAAGCAGAATAGGGCTCACCTTGAAATAACTAGGTGGGCAGCTTTGGGTACACTCCCTCTTTCTTTCAGTCTCCACGGCGAAATTCTTACACACAGTGCAATCATTCGGATCGTCGTTGCTGCATCCTCCAAGGCACAAGGGACCGCAGCAGTGGCCAAGGTCGTTGCAGGCCGTGCAGTTATCAGGGCAGATCTTCTGGCAATGCCTTTTGTTCCAACAGAGATGTTTGTCTTTTTCGAAATTGTCACCGCTAGTCCTTGGAGCTTTCGGGCAAGCCACCGTCACGCTGTTATTCTCACCGTCAGCTTTCGCGTCGACGTTACCGGGGCAAATCGGGCACTCATTTTCGGGCTTCAGGCTCTTTATGAAGCTCGTTTCTTTTTTGTCGTGAACTATGCGGTCCCAGTCGATGGTATGCACGAAACATAAGGAAGGGTTCTTGTCGATGCGTACAGCACCGTGTGTGATGTCTGTGAGGGAATATAAGCCGATTTCTTGCAAACTGGACATTTCGAATATCACAAATGCATTTGAAAAGAACAAATTTTGACCACGAATTACGGATAAGTTAGGAAATAGTTGTCCTATGCTACGCAGTCCACTCACTCTATACAGCAGTAGGTAGTCTGTTATTTCAGTCAAAAGCGGGAACTGCATCTTCAGAAAATCGCCTTCCGAGACGTTGTCGAACAGCAGAATCTGGAGGAAGCCTTCGATCACCTCGCAGTTATGTAGTTTCGAGAATGCGTCCAGCGAATTTCTGACGTCCACGCTTTTGCATACTGAAACAAAAAAAATATACACATATCTGGGACGATACCGATTTGGATCCTATCGATTCTTATTTGCAAAACAAGCAAATAAGTATTTTTCTTGAAGCGTATAGTAATCGTATAAACTATACAGGGTGTCCCAAAATTAGCCTGCCAAAATCTGGATTCTACGATCAAAAATAAGAAAAAAAAAGTTATATAAACATAGTTCCGTAAAGGCCCCCTAACGGAGCTATTGCTCTTTAAAAGGATTTAAAAATTTTGTGACATACCACAAAAATATTAGATATAATATGCAAGCGGTCAAATTGTGTCTAGTATTACATGTTTAAAAAAAAAAATAAGTATTAATAGGCTATATTAAAATTCAAATTTACAAATAATTACAATACTGATATGCATTTTAAAAGCATTTTAATATGTTAAAACGCTTGAATAACACCTTTAATATGTGTGAAATAAGTCGGCAGTATTTCTCAGAGCCTCCTAGGGATATTTTGCCTATTTATAGTTTCCATCTTAAACTTTTGTGGTATGCCACAAAATTTTTAAGTGAAGATTATTCGAAAACAGAGCAGTTTATCGGATTGAAATAAGAGTACATTTTTCATGTAAAATACACCAACATTTTTAATTTTTTGACCTGACGACCAAAATCTTGAGATACAAGAATGTTAGAGCAATATTTACCCACTGACCCCCCAGTTTGGCACGCCTATGACCAATTATGAGTAATTATTTTCAGAATTCAGATTCGCAATCTAAATTTGATTACTTTATCATCGTCCCTTTTGGAAATATTTGGGAAAAATCAAATTTTGAGATCCTACGTCTATGGATTTATGACTATATAACTCTTTTTTCTTATTTTTGATAGTAGAATTCAGTTAATTTTTGGCAGGCTAATTTTGGGACACCCTGTATACTGCATTTTTGGATTCTACAGAAAATTTTAGTTTATATAACATTTTCTATAGCGTGATTATAATTTATTTAAAGAAAATAATATAGCATGATAGAGGGGGGAAAAAACCGAGGTCCGACACCCCCCCCCCTGTGGGCGACCACGAACTTTTCTACTTTTTAAAGAAAAAAGTGGACTGCACCAGGCACATTGCTTATGTTTGCATTAGAAGCGTATAAAACCTGTTTAAGTTTTTGCAAAAAATGAATATGATTTTCTTAATTAATGAAGTTATAATACGGCTATTAATTTAACTACTTTTTTTATTTAATAACAAAGGCCAGCGGAAAGTTTTAGTAGACAAGTGTTAGTTTGGGTTTGAGTGGAAATGTCTTATTCCTTAATGTACAGGGTGTCTTAAACTCGATAGTGAGAATACAAAAAATATAAATAAAATTTGGGACACGTAGTGTTGTTACATTTTCAATCGAAAGTAGTATCTGTGAGATTTGACAGAAACGACTAATGACGTCATCAATTATATTTTTTCCAGAAACGTACACATTTTTTTTAAATAAAGCAATTAAATGTCGACGATGATGCCGCACCGTATATTTACTCCAAAATGGCCTTGGTCGTAGACTGGATTTACAATGTGGGGATTTTCAAAGGACCAGTAGTGTTCGTTGTGCCTTGTGCCTGTTTGGCAAACCATTACTGACAAACCGACTTTCTCCGTCCAAAGAATGCGCCGAAAAAGATTCTGATCAATAGTTTCTACATTTACTATAATTTGAGCTATAAAATTAAGTCTGTTTTCAATGTGTTGCTCCAAATTGTGAATTTTGTAGTCATGACACCCATTGGTCTTTAACATTCGTTGAACGGTTGATTTATCCAAATTCAAATCCCGGCTAGCCTACCGTATAGAATTTCGTGGATTTTGTTCGAAATACTGTAACAGTCTAGCTATATTAACATTATTTCTTACCCTTCGGTCAATTATTTGATTCTTCCGGACAGAAAATGCATCTTCATTTCGTCGTAAGGTCGTCCCCAATCTTGTAAAGGTTCTATGATCAGGAATGAGGCGCTCTGGATACCTTTCTCGATATAACTCTACAGCTCTTCTTGATTTTTTTTTGTGACTCGCCGTAAATTAGCAACATATCAACTTTTTCTGAATGAGAAAACATTTTGTAAGCACAAAAGTTATACGTTTGACATTCGTATTGAGTAATGACAAGTATTCTGTGACATTTATCATTAAACAACGAACATTCAATTATTTTCCAACGACTACTTGATCCTTCCACCGCTAATGTTATTTTTAGGTGGTATTTCTTTTGAGACTCTTTAGGACGATATTGCTTATAACTTTTAAACGGGAATGCAGACAAATTTCTCTAATAAAAGTTTATTCAAAAGAGAGAGCTATTTAACACGAAAAAAAATTGGGTATGTTTCTGGAAAAAATATAATTGATGACGTCATTAGTAGTTTCTGTCAAATAACAAAGTTAATAGCTTACCTACTCATCCCATTTAACATCACATACTATCGAGTTTGTGCATTACTATTCTTTCATATTACATCAAAAGTATAGCTGGTTTGGTCGACTGTTTGCTTTTTACGACTCCGAGAATTTTTAACAAATATATATAAACTTGCAACTTTTGTAGCTTATTTCCTGTTGTACATTACTTTTATTTAATGTTAAATTAAAAATGCCAATGCAACAATTTAACAAAACCATGCAGTACTGATTATTTTTGTTTGCATGTCTCTTTTACCTACTTATTCACGACTATGATTTTATCTAGGTGGTGGTATATCTTGTAAAAGTAATATTGCAGCAATTTTTATAACAAATTCTGTTTCAATAATTCAATAGTGTTAGATATCGCACCAAATAGAAGAAGCGAAATTATGGAAATGCCTACCAAATCAGGCCATTTATTATTGCAGCTGTTAAATGGATTGTACACGCCAGTTAAATAAATTTAAATACTTTACACAAAATGTTATAAAACTTATCGTCACGTTTTACCACAACCACAACCCAAAAACATTAATATACCCATCAAAAATCGTTGTCCTTATTATCTTAATTCATTTCACTAAGACATAATTTAAACATTAAATTCTTTAACCTCTTCTTTCTAAATAGTTGTAAACATCTGTTCCACAGTCAGGTGCAAATCTAGATAAAATTATATCCATGATGTAATTTCCATTTTTATTTATTTTAATTCCAATAGGCACTACTGAAGTATTCGGAGGTCACTGTCCTACAGAAATCTTGGCCGGCTGTTTTCGATAATCTAACGTTAACACTAAATTATTTTAATAAATGTAACTATAATGCATATTAATGATCCTTCAGATTATTTAATAAATAAATGTCTATTTGTAAATGTATTCAAATTGAATTGTCTTGTAATATCCCATCAAGTGGTTAAAAAATATTAGTGCTCTAAATTGTGCAAATATGCGGGGAAAAACTAAGATATTGCTATCTAATTCGTTATGTAGTTATTTATTGTAAATCTAATGATCTATTGCGAAAAAAATATGTAATATTTTGAACAAAGGACTCAAACATTTATATATCTCCTATATACAGGGCGGCCAAATGAAAATGAAACAGAGCCATTTTCAGGAACTGCGTCAAGAAAAACGCTCAGACCCGTCGATTTTAGATTAAAGGGGGACATTCTTTGCTGGTATTTTTGACTCCGCCCCAAGCAAGGGTAAGCATCACCCCAAAATATTTAAGTTGGGGCGTTGGGGGTCGAGTAATATTTATTTTGAAAGCTCTTACAATTTTCTATACAACAAACTTTAAATTTTATAATTCCGCCCAATGCTTTGAAAAAAAATTTACATTTTAAAATTTAAATGATGTTTAGTTGCTTACTTACTACTTAGTTGATTAAATGTTCAAACTGATGACCGCCCACTTCTATACAAGAATAAAGATTTTGTTCGAAACGTTCGCGCACATTCTGAAGCATTTCCGGAGTGATTCGACGGCATTCGTCGACGATTCTTTAACGCAAATCTTGCAGCGACGCTGGTTGTGATTTATAGATTTTACTTTTTAGGTATACACACACACAAAAAATATCAAGGGGCGATGAATCCGGTGATCGTGGAGGCCACTCAATGCTGCCTCTTCTCCCAATCCAATTCCGTGAAAAAAGTTGGTCCTAATACTGACGGACAATTAAAGCATAATGCGAAGGAGCTCCGTCCTGTTGAAAAATCAAATGATCTTCATCATACTCTGGAACATTTTCAATGATATCAGTCAAGGCAGGGTCAATAGCGTCTTCCAGTAATTGTAGATACATTTGTCCAGTCAAATTACCAGGTAGAAAAAACCCATACATACAGTTACTGTGTATGGACCTCGAGAAAAACTCTTGGGTTTTAATCTGACCAATAGCGGAATTGTGACGATTTACCGTCCCGTTCAAGAAAAAACTGCATTCATCAGAAAAACAGATGTTGAAAAGGAACTATGGATCGTTCTCTGCTCGCTCACTCATAATTTCGCAAAATTGCAAACGCCGGTCATAATCATCCTTATGAAGTTCCTGGACTAAATGTATTTTGTATGGATCGAATTTATTCTTCTTTAAAATGGTTTGTATGCTAGTTCGATTGATCCCAGACACAGATGCCAGCTGCCTCGTACTTAATGTAGGACCAAGATGAACTTGTCCCAAAACTGCACCTTCACTAGCTTCATTAATTATAGGTTTTCCAATTTCTCGTTTTTTATTGGCTACGTTCTATGTCTCTTGAATTTTTTTTACTAACTCTAGGACATATTTCCTCCTGACATATAGATATTGTTCATTAAATAACTGAGCTCTTCTATTCGCACATTTATTGTTCATAAAGTAAAACGAAATGATATCTACCCTTTCCGCAATGGAATAAACCATAGTGTTTAATTTTCAAAAACACAATTAAATAAGCTACCAACCAACGCTTCCAAATAATACTAGAAAATAAATTTGGAATCCACTAATTTTACGTTCGTTGTGTGTGTGTATAGTATTCATTTTTGTGTTTTTTTACGAAAGTGATTACAAATCGCCAAAAGCCAATGTAACGCAAGAAATACTAAATTTATACCATTGGCGTACTTAACTCGAATGAGTGACATTTTTACCGTTACTAATTAATAATAATATCTCTACTCCTCATTCTAATCACAGGGATTAGCCCAGAAGTCGGAGACTTGTGCGGGAGAGGGGGCGGCATATTATTATTAAGCAGGCCGCATTTGCGCCCAGGAACGACTTACGTTGGTAAGCCCTAACCACTATTCAGTGCAGGAATGAGGGAAACCTGGAAAACCTCATTAATTAGGGGGGTAGTCAAATATCAACCGGTATCAATCTCTCACATTGACCCAAGCAAACATTCTTCCACCCTACCATACCCGCAGAGAGTGTGCCAATCCTCTCCACAAATATAGCTTATATACGGTCTACCGGCAGCTGGGCGCGAATCCCAGCCGATCTAGTCACCTCGATTCAAGTACTGACGCCTTAAACCGCGCGACCACTTGTTTGTACATAAGTTTCAACTTTAAAATCAAAATTCTTATTAAGTATTGGGCGGAATTATAAAATTTAAAGTCTGTTGTAAAGAAAATTGTAAGAGCTTTCAAATTAAATATTACTCAACCAATGCCATTTGAATATTTTAGGGTGATGCTTACCCTACCTTGGGAGTGAAAGTGGCGGAGTCAAAAATACCAGCAAAGAATGTCCTCTTTAATCCAAAATCGACGGATCTGAGCGTTTTTCTACAATCTTGATGCAGTTCCTGAAAATGGCTCTGTTTCGTTTTCATCTGGCCACCCTGTATATATATGGAGGCCTAAAAGCCAATACAAAAAATTATTTCGGAATTCCTCAATATTTAAAAAATGGGGCAAAAACCCACTTTCGTTACCATGCGGTCGTTGTTTACAACTTTTCCAAATGTAGAAACCACTAAAATGAACATTTTATTAATAATAATACCTGATAGATAACAGTTAATCCGGTTAGCTGCAGTATTTTGCATTCGTTTTCGTTTTTTTTATTAAAAACTGTCAAAACTACATTTTCACTCATTACAAGTCCGTCAGGATTATCTATTAACAAAACACACTCCGCATACCGTTAAATAAAATGTCCATTTATTCTAAGAAAATCAAACGGAATGAATACTAATAGATAGCAAAAAACTTTTATTGCACCCGTGGTAGTCTTGTCCGACAACCTAGAAAAACAAACCGGCGAACTATATTATAGGAAAACATTAGTAGCCGACACAAATTCCTTTATTTAATAACTATAAAACGTTTAAAATTGAAAAAAGCACTAAAAATCAAGGAAAACAAAGTAAAAACACATGATTTCAGTTATGACAACGAATTTTACCGTTTAGTGTAGTTGGTTGCCGAACAAAACAAAAATTTGTTCGCTTTATAAAAAAGTTTGAAAACTTTTTAAAGGGTGATTCCGCTAATTCTTATTTTTCTCTATCACATTTTAAAATATTTCTACTTAGTCATAGTGTCCCTGTATATAACTGCTGTGAAATCAAACAATCTATAGGTATATTAGCAATCCATCCCCACGTGCAATATAATATATAGAATTCCTATCTAAATATATTCATCCTCATTATTACTGTCTATGTAAACAATAGAAAACTAATCGTATCACGTTCATGATATCGCTCTCATTATTTACTTTATTGTAGATTTTCCTTCCTCAAATAATAAAAATTCGGTATTGGATTTGGTTGCTTATGTTCCGATTGTCTTTCAATGTCAACCACCGAGCCCTGGAAATGTTTTACGTGTATGTATTTGTCACCAAATATATTGATCAAGACATTGGCTAAGTCATAAATGATGAAGTGTTACATCTTACAAAGAAGTATTATTGTAACTTTAATCTCAGTGGAATTTACGCAGGTTCGAAATCTACACGTGAAATTTCACGAAATAAAAAACACCAAACTTGTATACTCATACAATTCCTATGCCTGGAACAGCTTTGGCAACAATGCATAAAATATTCATATAAATAAGTGTTTACGAAGTTTACTATTTTTGTCTTTGTTATTCTTATAGCTTTAGAGGTTTCGATACTATAAGTTATTTTCGTAAACAGCAAATTGAAACAGTCCTTTTACGGAATATTAATTAAACAATATCCTATTCTGTATACCGACACTGTCTAAAACCGTCGTTTTTAATTCACTACGAAGGGGCCTATTATCGAAATTAATCTGGGAAGGTGAATTTATACTAATTATTCTTATTTATTTCTTGTGCGTTGTCCGTTAAAGATAAGATTGTGAAGAATATTAGATTATTGAAGGAAGAGCTCCCCAAGCTGTCTTGTGACGCTGCTTGCTTCTGTCTTTCAACTTTTATATTATTATATAAATTGCTGGTTTAAATACAGGAAATTTATTTGGTATTTGCAAATGTTTCACGAATATACCACATTGCGAAAATTTTGTGGCCAATATGTTCCTTCTGCCAACTCCCTTCCCCTTGCCGACTTGATTTTAATGTTGTGTTGACAATTGCAGCTAATGTGCATATTTTTTGTCATTTTGATTGACATAACACCAGAATTGTTAAAAAAAAATGTGAATTTCCTAATACAGATTTAATACGGGAACATATCGATAAATGAAGGTGTGGAAAGGTGCAATTTGTTAACAAAAGTGTCTGTTGCAAATGTTAACGTGACAGGAGACAAGGACAATGTCCCTTTGGGTTATTTTTGGGTGCAATACTTACTAAATCTGGTTTCGTTTCGGAAGGCTGGCCCTGGTGTAAGCTCCTGAGCCCCAGCAAGCCGTATGGGTCCAGGGATCAGAAGGGAAAAGACCGCACCGTAAAGCAACAGGGTGCTGGCTAAAGGGCAGCCAGGACCGTGCCAGCCAATGAATCGGCGCAATTGGGCCGTTGGGGCAGAGCCTTGGACGGCCATCAGTGGGACCCCGTACACATGGGTAAAATTCTTAGGCAAGATTCCTCAAACCGTGCCAGCCGCGAATTCAGTCGTGGTAAACTTGTCGCTACGATGCTGTGCTTCCTGGTTGTGGACATGTTACTCTTGGAATTCTCTGACAGATGCTCGATATCCGACTGAGAAGTCACATTGTCTCACTGGACCTGAAACAAAGAGTTTTTTCTTTAAATTCCCATTTTTTTTATTCAATATCCTGAGTAAGGTTGAGAATATTTATCGATATATCGATAATATCAATAATACAGTTCAAAAATTATCGATAATATCGATATTATCGTTATAGTATCGATAATATCGGTAGCTACCGATAGTTTTGAAAATATTGATAATATTTTGACTCGCGAAGAATCACGTTTAGCTTGAAGCTTGGAGCCAATAATGATTTAAGCGACGTATAATCGATATTATCGATAATTTATCGAATTGTCGATAATATCGGTTTATTTTAATTATCGATAATCGATAGTTCCAAACCGTCTCCCACCTCTAATTCTGAGACATTTCAGATTCTGGGTGTTTTTAAATGAAGTAGTATAAATGAGGCCACAGATTCCTTAGGTGAAAATAAAAGGATTTAACCTAACATACCTACCATCCCAAGTCGCGTAATAAAAAAGATACAGGGTGTCAAAGTTAAAATTTTATTTTCAATATTTGTAGATAACTTTTTAAAAAATAGCTAATTTATCTGTGGTTGTAGAAACTGGATAAGACGGTTCCAAAATTTTGTTGTATCAAGTATGTCAAACTATTTTATTAATTAAAACCACAAATTAATTACATGTTTTACAGTGTTTCGAACTGCCTTTCCGATTTTTTTTACAAAATTTTATTATTTAAGTACGTTAAGGAAGCACGACAAAAATTTGAGAAAATATGTTGCAAATGATAAAAAAAATATATCAAGAAACATGGCGAAGTTTTTCCAAAAACAGTCTGAAGCGACCAATACGGTTTTTTTGGCAATAAAAAAATTAAACGACAATGATCGAAACGTGCATAAGAGTGTGCTATTTTTTACAATTTGAGCGAATCAGCGCCATCTAGAATTAGGCATACAGCTCCTCTTGGGACAATAAAACTAATTACTGAGCTATTTTTAGAGACGTATCGCAAATAATACTGTATTCTTTGACGACAAACATGTTTATACCTAATAAAAACTGGTATTCTAACTCGAAAAGGTTCTCACGCCTAGCAAAAAAAATATGCATGAATAATTACAGGACCTGCCAGTGATGTAGTGTGAGCATTCACATCTAAAGTGAGATTATGTATTCAATTTTTATAATAACATAAATAAACCGAAAAAAATAGCCAGCAAAGATTTTAATGAATGAATGAATGACGCATATTACCGAATACGTGTACTCCTCAAATTCAACACCCAACCTAATAAATTAATAAACATTTTTTTATCTACATCGGTTTCCGTCTGCTTAAAAAAATATCGTTGACATATAATATTTCAGTTAGTAACGATCTAAATCCAGGCCGGTCTGCGATCTATGGGGTACACAAAAAAAAGTGGCATTCAAAAGAAACAGCTTTGCTCTCTACAAAAAATGCAAATGGAACGTGTAAAAAATATCTATTTTTAAGACACTGTAAACATATATCAAAATTTAAGGTAGGTGACAGGTGCACCGTATATCAAAAAATTGGCCTTGAGCGAAGTAAAATAAACTTGATCTACATAATATTTTCCGGTATAAACGGGATATTCGTTTGTTTTGCTTTTCACATTGAGGAGGTTTAACAAGGTATATAATAGTGAGGAACACAGAATGACGAATTACAACGATTTAACAATTACTTGCTTCCTTTCCTTCACCTACGAAATAAAATGTGCGTATTTTTAAGATTTTGAACTTTCCATAATAGTTTTTGCGTATTCGGTTAGATGTAGAAACACCTACTATATTGTTTACCATGAAATTTAAAATAGTATTTTGCTGGTAACGTAATAAGCGTGTAAACTGTTTGCAAAAACACGTAATACAACGTACTCATTCGTTTTTATTTGTAAGGTATAGTTCGAAATAAAAATAACTTACTTTTATTTCTAGACGGTAAAAATAATCATACTACTGAACTGGCATTCACGATTTATAAGTTCTTGAAATAACCGATAAATTAAAAAGGAACTTATTTTAAGTACAGCTGACAATGTCAAGAGAAACTTGAATTTATAAAACACCGAGCATTGCCAGAAAAAATCCAACAGGTTGGTTACTCAGAAAAATCAAAACATGCCATTTAAAATGCAGTACCTATGGAAGGCTGTTCTATATATCGTTTTTACATCCTTCTAGGACGGTTATTATAAAATGAGAAAAAGACCCTGAATCTCCTCTTATTTGCTTTACATCTGATTATTTTTTTCTAATATTAAATATTAAATAAAAGGCAGAAGTCAACATTATCCATCATCTCGAAAAAGGAAATTATCCATTACGCCTTTGTCAAAAATATAATTAAATAAAGTAATATGTACATATGTACCGACAGCTTTATTGTCTTTCGCTGGAGAATATTAATAAATTAAAAATATTTCATTTTACCGAAAGAAATTAAGGAGACATCAAACAAGTATTTGTCAAGACTTCATTACAAAAATTACTTGTTTACGAGACAAAGTAAATATCTCAAAGGAGCTCCTTGGTAACGTTTTTTTGTTTGATATTGTCATTCCGTTTATTTCTTATTCAATTCATCGTCGTAATGAAAATTAGGCTAACTTTAATAAATTTTTATTAAAATGTTTCATATAATCATGTTATTTACGGTATGTAAATATTAGTCTCTTTGCAAATATGAGAAACATGTCTTAATGAAACTTTTTTAAACAATATTTAAAACAGTTTGATTTGGAAAAACAAGCCCTGAATTTTTTTGTTTGTATAATTTGTGTGTTGAAAATAGCCCTATGGTAACAATATGCTGATACTAGACACTAGAAAACTATTATTTCATGTTAGGACTTACCCCGTTTATAATGCAACATGTATCACAACTGCATTTACACTTGCAGACTTGCTCGGTGATTCTGCTGCGTGGAGAGATCTTTACTACTAGACTTAAAGAACCCTTTAATAATTAATGTAATGCTTAATGCAATCGAAAACACCTATCCAGTACTATTGACGTTCCGCTCCTTATATTATAGTGTGTAACCTAAATACTACTTACTGAGTGATTTTGACAGTAGGACAAACAAATTTTTATCAGTCCAGCATTTGTTTATGCTTACTCATACATATATGTATACGGATTGTGAAAGTATTATTTGTTTTTGTGATAGTGAGAATCCAACAAATTTATTCCTATACGGGGTAGTTCAAATTGTTCCCCGTCATTAGCAGTACAATTTTGAATTCTAATTAAGCGTTTATTTTAGTAGAAAATGTAATAGCATTTCACTAGGCGGAATTTATATACAACAAATTAATTGACACGTGTATTTAAAAATCATTGAGGACTGTATAAATGTTTGCTTAGATTTTTATCACTTATCACTATGGCATTGACGACTTATTTATTTTTTATTCGAAATCTTTAATGAAACTCGTTTTCCTTTTTTTTACGTCTTTAATTTTAAGTTGGCTATGTATAAAATGAAATTACATATTTAAGACAGATTTGAATAGACTGGTATATGTGACATGTGTCTCATATGCGTTAAAAATATGATTAAAAATAAACAATAACGTTTGTCTAGATCGGGCAATGAATCTTGTGCATACCAAATTAGCTGCTTAATGAAAAATAATTTAAAATTTGGAGTTATTAGGTCAAAGGCCACAGGTTAGAAGCTGAGCCTACACATCAACATCAATATAGCACTCATTATGAATAAATTGACGTTATTGAATATGAAGATATAATAGAGGAAAATTGCGCGTATCAAATGAGACGGTAAGATATTCGACCAATTTTTTAAAGAAAACCTTGTTTGTTCCTTGATTTCTTTATACGCTGAATAGGAGAAAAGCGTATACTTAGTATAATTACACGTCAAAACGTGCCATCGTTAGACGTTATTATTTCTTTCTTAAAAAAATATCACATTTACTTTAACTTTCAATTTCTACGCATAAACTACAGAAGCAACTCATAAGCAAAAAATATGTTTTTCTGAATATAGTTATCGTCACTTATTCGATTTCTGCCAATTATTTCAGAGGTTCACAAAGAAGATACCCGACAAAAACTCTGTCGGTTGTTAAAAATCTCTGTTAAAGTAAATGGTCCTGTGACAGGTATTCACTTTCACCTTGTTATTGCACTCGAACTTTAAGTGCTTACTTGAACGATTGTAGTTTATAAAATTAAACCTAACAAAACTAAAATCCTGCTCTCTGTTCCGTGCCCAAAAACGATATACAGAACTGAGCAATAATATTATAATTAAATAATCTTATTAAAAATGCCATTGGTATGTCTATTTTTGCTTAAAATCAAGCTATTGCAGAAAATGAGTCAACAAACAGCAACATATAACATAGAAGCATATCAAGAAGAAATGTATGTATTTTTTAAAAACGTAAAATCAATGTTTCGTTATATTAAAAATGCCTCGTACGATTATTTTTAAGAGTTACAATAAAGCAAAATGTGTTCTAAATAATGGAAAAATGTTTTTTCCGTTTCCTCATATTGTGCTTTTGTGAGCATGTGACGTTTTTGCATACATCGAACAATTGTTATGTATTAGTTCGTTGTTGGGTTCCTTGTTCTTAATGAAAATATATTCATGATACAATCGATACACATAATCTAAATTATCTATGGAATTTTCGCTTGTAGGCTCAATGGATAGTGTATGGAACGCTTTACATCGTACTCTCGTGTGTTATTTCTTCATATAATTTTTGTTGTTGTTGAAAGTGAACAACATACTTCCAATTTAAAAAAATCAATAATCATAATTTATTTACCTAATCATCCCTTAAGTAGAGCATGCATGATTCATTTGATAAGGACTTTTAAAAAATATTTATCTTAATATTAATACCGTTAAAATAAAGTAAGGAAGACAATTAATTTTGCGTAGCGGAATATCCCGATCGTCAAAAAATGCATCCTCTTTTGGCAAAGCTCATTAAATATTCAGCGTAATAATAAGAAATTGAACATTCCAGACAATTTATGCAACCCTCATGAAATGAATTATTATTTTGCTCCAATATTTCAAAATAGCGATGCTGAATTCGCTGAAAATATTAAATTTGATAAAATTAATTAATTTCACGATTATGTATTTTCTTTTTAATTTAATCAACGTAGTGGCTGTAAATAGTATTACTTGTGAAATAAAATCAAATGCTATAGGTCACGATGGCTTAAGTCTTGAAATGATAAAGTTGTGTATGCCAGCTACGGTCATATTATTAACACTTGTTCAGCAGAACAGGCTGTAACGAATAGACAGGCTTCTACTCCTAGTTTATTGCATCAGGTGTGCCTCAAGGTTCTGTCCTAGGACCGTTTTTAATTATTATTTACGATAGATCTCGCTAACTGCTGCAGATTGTAGACTTATTCAATAAAAAATTTAAGCAATTATGATTACATCTCTGCTGCTTTCAAAAATTTAAATTGGTTAGACGTTTAGTAACCTATTCAAATTTTATTTTGCATTTCTTCATCGTCTAATAGATAGATACACCGTCACCAGCATATTTAGTTGTTCAGTTGTCTTTATGTGTAAACACACACGAATTTTAGTTTGTTTTCATTTTCGTGTGTTTACGTCAAGATAACTATTAACTGAACGGAAATTAAATAAAAAATTGACGTAGGTTATCTTTCAGATCCTTTGTTACAGTCAGTTCAGTTTTCAGTTATTAGTTATGTTTATCTGTAAACATAAAAATGACAAGAGACTCTCGTCTGTTTACACATACAGATGATTAACTGTTAAACGAGATCGTCAGTGTAGTTTTCAGTTCAGTTCCAGTTCAGTTGTCATTTATCTTTATGTGTAAACACCGAAATTCCAGTTTCCTTTCACTTTTGTGTGTTTACACATACAGATAAGTGACAACTGACTGTCTAAAACGACCTTTAGACGGTTAGTCCAGTTTTCCATTCAGTTTCAGTTCAGTTATTAGTTACATTTATGTGTAAACCCCCAGAAATTCCAGTTTTCTTCTACTTACGTGTGTTTACACACAGATAACTCACAACTGATCGTTTAAAACTACCCTTCCGTGGTTAATCCAGTTTTCCAGAAATTCCAGTATCCCTTCACTTTTGTGTGTTTACACACACAGATAGCTGACAACTGACTATTTAAAGGGATCTTCAGATGGTTATTCCAGTTTTTCGTTCAGTTCCAGTTCCAGATCAGTTGTCATTTTTATCTTTATGTGTAAACACCGAAATTCCAGTTTCCTTTCACTTTTGTGTGTTTACACATACAGATAAGTGACAACTGACTGTCTAAAACGACCTTTAGACGGTTAGTCCAGTTTTCCATTCAGTCTCAGTTCAGTTATTAGTTATATTTATCTGTAAACCCCCAGAAATTCCAGTTTTCTTTCACAGATAACTCACAACTGATCGTTTAAAACTACCTTTCCGTAGTTAATCCAGTTTTCCAGAAATTCCAGTTTCTCTTCACTTTTGTGTGTTTACACATACAGATAGCTGACAACTGACTATGTAAAGGGATCTTCATATGGTTATTCCAGTTTTCCGTTCAGTTTCAGTTCAATTATTAGTTATGTTCATGTGTAAACACATAATTTCAGCTTCCTTTCGCTTTCGTGTGTTTGCATATCAAAATAACTGATCTGGAACTGAATGTATAATTTATATGACCGTATAATAGGGCATTAAGGTTCTTTTAAATAGTCAGGTCTGATTTCCGTTCATTTATCTTTATGTGCAAACATCATAGCAATTTCAGTTTCTTTTCATTTTTTTACACATAAAAGTAAAGTGACAATTGGATGGAAAATTTAACGGAATGTCCAAATAGGATTTAGACATGCACATACTCAAAAAAATCAGTTCAGTTCTAAATGTGAACGGCAGGCCATTCAATAAATTTTTATATTATTTTATTAGTATATTTATTTTTTTATGTGTGCATCACTGCCAAAATTTAGAGTACTTAATATGTTACATTGGCGGTATGTTATATCAGACATTAAAACGTTTACTACAAAATGCTGCACTTCCATGTAACAAAGAAAGTGTTATGTTTATTGGTAGTCGCAATTTTATGCATTTATAGCTAAATAAAATTGGAAATACAACCTATTTAACTAAGTTTGTTTGGCATACGCTGTGGAATATACATAAACATTAAAGTGCGAGCATTCTTAAATTTGTTTAATTTTTCATTCGGTGATGTAATAAAGTAAACATTCGTAGTTCCATTTCATATTATACTCTCGATGAGAAACTAAAATAAATTAACGTTTAACACTTTCGGCGACAACAAAATTTAGACTAAACAGAAGCGATAACAGCTGCATACGACCGATATGAATAATAATATGCACTCCACCTATATTACTGTAAACACTTGTCAAATTTTCGTTGACAAAAGGTTTCAGGGTATCAGTTGCGATCAGTGCGACTAGAAGTGAATGAAATAGTACTCGCTTTATTTTCTAAATGCATTTCATTGAAACCTTCGTTTTGTATCTATTTTTGGTAAACACCTACAGAAGGTCAGAAGTCACTACAACTTGCCGCAAATGTAATTGTGTTTACACAAAAGGAAGGTATCTCACTAACCTGTTATTTTTCGATATCATGTTATGATTGCACATCGCTAGTAAGCAAAATTTATATTATATTTTTATAGTGTTGTTTAATAATAGTAATATATTATTTGTATTTGTAGTATATGTTTATATATAAAATATAATTTAAAATATATGATTTAGTAATGGTACATAGAAATTATAATTATTTTGTTTAAATTTTAAATTGTACAATAAATATTGTGTAGTTATTTACAAATAGCATATAGTTACTTAGTAATGTAAACTTAAAAAATCCTGGCGTTACATTTTTGTTAGTAAATAATATTAATTACAAAATTCATTATACAGGCCAGATGAAAATGAAACAGAACCATTTTCAGGAACTGCGTCAAGATTGTAGAAAAACTCTCAGACCCGTCGATTTTAGATTAAAGAGGGGTATTTTTTGCTGGTATTTTTAACTCTGCCACTTTCACCCCCAAGCAAGGGTAAGCATTATCCCAAAATATTTAAATGACATTGGGAGTTGAGTAATTTTTTAGTTTCTGAAAATGGCTCTGTTTCGTTTTCATTTCGCCGTCCTGTATATTGTTGTCATTTGACCGAATGACTCCGATCTGGTAATTACCCTCTTTACTTAACTTCACCCACACACACCACCCCACCCCTCCCTTAGAGAAATAGAGACCTTGTTCTCTGCGCAAATCAAGATAGCAAGAAGAAAACTTCGGTGGTTCACGCTGTATATTCACTAGCATTAGGAGACGAGTTGACCAAGCAATATGCAATCAAAATAAACAAATGCAAGGCTGTCGATGTTATTATAACTCGGATTACTATTAAAAATAGTCTACGAATAAATGTTGTTTTGATCAAACAACCTTCTTCTATCCACACCTTTACAGACAATAAATACGTATAATTAAAACAATCGGCTTCATTTTTAAGGTTTGCGAAATATTCGTTTAAAAAATATATAGCGTCAATTGTTATACTAAATATTTGGAATTTATTTCGATGGATTCTAGTGCTGATAATTTTTCCATGGTTACACTGATAAAAATATCAAATAATTGTTTTTTACTGATATAAAAGCAAGGTAATTGTTTGTGGTAATTAAAAATAAAACACGTGAATGATGACGTCAATTCTTTAATGAATAGTAATTGAGTTTTGTCTACAATACACGTTTATTGTTTTGATATTAGATTAAATAATAAAACCGTTTATATCATGCAAAAAAATAGAAATAATATTAGAAATGCATTTGATATAACCTCAATTATTAAATGGACAATCTTCTATGAATTAATTAGTTTGAAACTAAACTATAAACAAAATTTCAATAATTCATACATTGTTGTTGATAATGAATATATATTTAACCTTTCATAGTATTTTATATTCTACAAAGTAATATTAAAACGTATCATCCAGCTAAATTATCACTTAGTTTATCATTAGCTGATATAAATTAATGAAATTGTAAACAAATAATGTCTATTTACAAACAGGTTTACATATATATCGATTTGGATCGAAAATATGAAAAGTTAAATCAGGAGCATATTTTGGCATGAATGTTACTTTACTATGCATGTACAATCGTTTGCAATAATAATGGCACTGATTAAAATGAATTTTGCGATTTCTTTTAAACTTGACGTATGCGTATTTTAAACTTTTAACATTAATTCTTAGTTGTTTCACTCAGCAATAGAGATTTAATGAAATTTCTACTCAGAACATCCAGAAGTTCAATAACTGTTTTGAGATTGTCATTGTTATTGCAAAAGTATGTACAAATCCGCAATTTAATAACCTATACGTTTCATTTGAATTGCCAGCAACTTTTTCAATTTAAGTTTTAAAAATACCCTGTGTATTTAGGCAAACCAGAAGTCAATGAAATCAAATATAATTTTATTACAACTATTAATAAGCTACTCCTTTTTTGGATCACTACTATAAACGTCTTGCATTTCCGGTAGGATTATGAATGAATCGAAACTACAGTGAATTGTTTCAGCTCATGAAATCAAGTCAACAAGCCAGTTTTATACAAAATAAATATATCTATTTATTTTGTATAACGTATATTTAATATTGGTAACGCTGTTGCTTGGCCGACCGTATTTTTTCACCTTGTACGCTATACACCTATTAAGGAGATAGTCATCGATCTAATAGAAGCAAACAAAAACATTTCCTCTATCCAAAAAAGGCGCGCAAACTTATACAACCGACGTTTAAGTCAATGAAGTGATTCATATTTTTTTGGCGTCAGAGAAGCTCAGTGTTCGGGAGCGTAGGTAATATCGTTTAGTTAAAGGTATACAGAACTATTCTGAACGACCGATATATGTCTACATTGTATTCATTACGTATTTTAAAAAATATAATCAGTGCTTGGTGCAGCTAACAAATATGAAACCTTATTAGTACCAACGCATTTAACATCAGTAGGTAGCACCAAGCAAAATGCAACGTACGCCGAATATTTCAACAGATAGTGGGTGTTGACATTGCTCTCAAAATAGAGAACGAAAATATAATATTCAAATAAATAAAAAATAACAATATCTGAAATAGTTTACTATATTAACCAACGTATTTCAGTCATATGATTTTGTTAAATAAACATTGCACTAATACAAAAAAAAACATTTTAATAAAATGTAGGTAGGTTACTATATTTATTTATTTAGTTACTAAAATCATTGTTATATTAAAATCGCCGTATTCTTGAAATAGCGTTTTCTGCAAATACAAATAATTTTAAATAACTGAATATAATATAAAGTTTAGCAAATAACAAGAATGTTATCTCATGCCACCTGCGAATATTCAAAGGTACCGAAGTAAAACGAATATACAGGGTGCCCAAAATTAGCCTGCCAAAAAATAACAGAATTCTACTATCAAAAATAAGAAAAAAGTTATAAAAACATAGGTCCGTAGATGCCCCGCCCCCTAACGGAGATATGGCCCCTTAAATGGGGACCTCAAAATTTGACTTCTCAAATATTTTCAAAAGGGATCAAGATGAAGTAATCAAATTTGAAATTAGGTATCACAATTGCGAATATAATGTTCTGAAAATAATTCCTTATAATTGGTCACAGGCGTGCCAAACTGGGGGGTCAGTGGGTAAATATTGCTGTATCTTTCTTGTATCTCAAGATTTTCGTCGTCAGATCACAAAATTGAAAAATTTTGGTCTATTCTACATGAAAAAGGTACTCCTGTAAACTGCGCTGTTTCCGAGTAATCGTGTTATTCACGTGTTTTTAACATATTAAAATACTTTTAAAATGCATATCCGTAATGTAATTATTTGTAAATTTTTAAATTTTAATATAGCCTATTAATTTTTATATTAATATTACTCGTAAACGGAATAATTTATCGAAGTAAAACAAGAGTACCTTTTTCTTGTAAAATTGTTCAACATTTTCAATTTTTTGATGTGACATCAAAAATGAAAAAGTTGGAGCAATATTTATCCAATAACCGTGAATAAACGAACACGATTTTATTTTTGATATTAGTTCTGTTCTAGGTGTCTTATTTTTCAAGGTTTCGGTGCCTAAAAAACACCACAAATTTGATCATTTTACGGTGAGAAATATGGCTTAATAAACACTACATTTGGTTGGATCATGTTAAAATAGTCTGGTTGTTATAGAAGTATAGTCTCGTATAAAGTATAAGCAAACAGGAGTAAACACTAACAAATAAACCTGTTTATTTTGGTTAAGGGTTATATTATTATAAAACAAATGCATATGATTTATCAATTAAAAAAGTATTCCTAATGTTGATTTGCATTTTTAAAAATACAACGTTGGTACGAGATACAAATGACAACGTTACTTTTTGAACTGCCTATTGTTTTGAAAGCTTAAATACATTGTTATTGGGCTTGTGTACCGTTATTACAAATCTAAAACAAGTTATTAATTCATAATGCCTGTTACAAAATCGTGTATAGTAATAACAAAAATACTTAATGTATGCTACAGATAAATATGCATATTACTTCCATAAATAAAGTTCGTAAACGTAATCCTATTTTTAGACAATGAAAAACCACCCAGCTACTATAGAGATAGAAAAGAACACTTAACCTGGATTCGAACCCGGAACTTGAGTGTGAAAACCCAATGTCACATTTATTAATATTTTATGTGTGTAAATAAAAATAATTAGTCTTGCATTTCAAGCAGGATTTTACATACTTCACACAAAATTCCCTCTAAAATGTATCGACAGATTGTGAAAATACTTGAAATAAAGGCACTAAATCAGTTTCAATGTGAATATAATTTTGATTTGGTCTGGTATCTTAAACTATTATTTAGCCATTACTTTTCGATCAAGGCTTAAAGTAGAAAAAAAAAGTAAAAATTAAATTAATTATTGTTTAATTTATTATAAAGTAATATTCAAGTCGAATTTATTTTAATTCGATACATTGGTTTACAAGTCAGCTTCTTATTTCCTTTTTTGAACAGGACTTATAGAAAACCGAGTTAAGTAGTTATAAAAGAGTGTTTCAAAACAACACCCCTTCCGCCCCTTAAAATTTTATGTAGACGCAACGTTAATGGGTACAAGTCGTAATAGCAAACCATACTGGAAAAAATAGATCGACTTTTCTGTAGCAGATTTGCTGATGAAAATAAAGATCTAGTTTACATAACTTTTATTTGAAATGGCGGCAACATATTGACTGGTTCAATAATTACTGCAATGCAATGGCAAAATTCTCAACAGTAAATCTTTCCTGATTTTAAAAACTACGTCATAAATTCAGATAAAGTTGTCTGAACTACTGCCAAATAGACACCAAATACAAGATAAAAGTTTATCATTTCAGAGCTTTTCACTGCATATTTATGTGTTTTAGTTGATTTAGCATTGCTTTCTATTATTTAATAAACATTATATACATATTTATGGGAGATTATTTTTGTGATTAGGTTGGTAACTCACCCAAACAGTTGGTATGGTGAAGCAACGACACAGAAAAACTTATACAATAACATACGTTTTATAGGTTACTCTGAAAGCTTCCGTTGTCAAAACGCGTAGAACCTTCAGGCGAGATTTCAGTCTAGCGGAAAACACGGTTCTTTTTTATTTGTCTCATGTGTCAGACTCTGACTGAAGATAACTATACACCTACTTGATATTTCTTTTGTTTACGCCGACTCAGGGATCGATAACTAAGCAGTACAACGACTAATTAGTAACACAGCTGCCTCATTAAATAAAATAATCACGTACTTCTTGAGTTTCCTTTTGGCAATTTTACGCCCTTGACTTAATATATTTTTTCAGGATTGCCGAGTTTCGTCAGGCGTGGGCGTATTTTCAACATCCAAAGTCCAAACAAATTTTATTTCGGAAATTTCGAGGAAAACATGCTTAGTTAGCAATGTCGTGATACGAGGTGTGGCAATTTTGGTCCGGGAATTTGTCAATGAAAAAACAAGTAAATTATATTTCCCCAAAATGTTATTATCGGTTTTTGCGGGCGAGAAATTCAAATTTGTTTCTAATTTAGACTAGTAGAGTGCACCACTTATGGCAGATCATGTTTCTTTTAAATGGCAGAACTTTTCTGCTGCTTAGTGTATCCATCTGACTATTGAAACAATCGATTCTCGATGAATGAATGAGTGACTCAAATTACAAGCAACGTGTTGTGATTCAATTTTTAGAGAAATCTGGCGAAAATCCCTCGGAAATCCTTCGAAAATCACAGGTGGTGTATGGAGACGGGTTCATGTCGAAAATACGCGTGTTTGAATGGGCAAAACGGTTCAAGGAGAGGCGTGAATCGGTAGAAGACGATCCACGATCACGTTTGACTGGCGCCTGAGCATTCGTGCGTTGTCTGACGAGTTAAACGTCAACAAAGAAACCGTTCGCAAAATGTTACACGAAAATTTGAATATGCGAAAGATTTGTGCAAACATGGTGCCAAAAGTTCTCACCTGTGAACAGAAAGACATGCGAAAATCGATCTGCGAGAATTTGTTGTCCCGCATTCGGAGCGACGGTAGAAACTGGATGAGTCGGGTAGTCACTGGAGATGAGACCTCGATATTTGAATATGACCCCGGGACCCGTAAATAAAGTCAGCAGTGGTTGGAAAAGGGTGGAGAGCGACCAACGAAAGCGAGGATGTCCAAGTCACGACTGGAGGCAATGTTGATGGTTTTTTTTATATCTACGGCATCATTCATCGTGATTATGTTCCCGCCGGCCAGACAATGACTGGACAGTTCTATGTTGGCGTCCTGGAACGGTTGCGCACCACGACAACGCGCCAGCCCATTCCTCGCTCATTATACAAGAGTTTTTGGCAAAAAAAGGCATTCCAACGTTGCCGCATCCACCCTATAGCCCCGATATTACCCCCTGCGATTTTTTTATTCCCCAAGATGAAGTCGCATTCAAAGGAACTCATCACGGCGGCGTACAGGAGGTCAAAGAAGCTGTAACCGTGGTGCTGAACGGGTTAATTGCGGAGGATTACCAAGGGTGCTTCCAATCGTGGGAGCACCGTTGAAATCATTGTGTAGAGTTAGAGGGACCAGTGGCGTAGCCACGGGAGGGTTTTGGGGTCAGAACCCCCCCCCATGAGTTGGGTTGGTTGGGTCATATATCCTATTCTCCAAGATTTAGGAACGCGGTCAGTGAACTAGATCTCCTACGGAAACCTTACATTAGGACCTGCTACTAAGTTCTAATCTTATTTTTGTCATTTTTGTAACAAATATTGTTCGTACCTGTTTATTATTTACATGTTTATGATGAGATTTTTTTTATTTACTTTTTATTGTTTTAATTTATTAAACATTTTTTTTTTTATTGAAAAAATCTAGTTTGAAATGCTTTGTTCACTGAACCCCTCATTGTCAAATTTCTGGCTACGCCACTGAGGGGGACACTATTGTGAAGGTCGATAATACAATTTTGGCGAAATTTTACTCTTTCTATACACCGTTAACTTCCAAGATTTACGTGTGTGTCTGTGTGAAAGTGATTTTACAATACTTTTTAAATTATATAAGATACTTACTCATATAGAAGTTTCTGCATGTTTTGATGGGTGTAGAGTAAGAGTTAATCTCGGAGTTAATAGAAGTAATAAATAAATTTAAAGTATCTAAGCTTGATTAATATGTTTTTCTCTTAAACTGCCAACAAACATGCGTTGATTTACTAAACAAAATATATTACAAAGATTAAACATATAGACGTCAATTTACTCTGTTACTCATAGCGAGACAGATTATTTTTTACGACTGAAGATTTTTATCGCAATTTTTATCTGATGGAGAAAAAAACGATAAAATGCGTTAGTTAATAAATATCAAAGAAAACTACCGAAAACATTTCTATTATTCCATTTAAAAACTTTTACAAATGAGGTTAATACTATAATATAACGCATTTCAAACATCAAACAAAAGTAAAACGCATCTAGTATTTGCTACAAAAGCAGTTTCTAGGACATTATTATTTGTAATAAACAAATATCAAAAGAAAGAGGTTCTATAAGATAAAAGTGCAGACACTCAACAATGTAACAACAAAACAAAAATATATAACAGGCAAAGTACCTATTCTTAAGTATGGGGAAACAAAGAGAATTAATAGCTTCATTAAGTTAATAACTTAAAACCCCATTTTTACGTAATTATTTAACATTAACGTCTATTATACAACTTAGTAGCCATATTTGTTTTTTCACGATGTAGAAAATTGAATTTTAAAGAGAAAAACGACGAGGTCTTTACCCTTGTCTTTCATGTAGTATAATTGAAGGAGAGCAAGGCAGAAAAACAGAGGTAAAGCAAATATATTCAGCCTTAACATTTCACTACTAAATCAAATTTAACGCCCACGCCAAAGTACAAAATTAACATATAATTTTTTGATCTTATTTCTGACTGAAAGAGAAAATAAGGGTCGGAGGGAAACCAGAGAAAGAAAATTATTCATATTTAGTTTTTTCTCTAAGGAGCTGTTTTTGCTTAACTGACATAAAACTAATATACCTTTATATACAGGATGTACAGCGAACCCAGTCCCTCAATTTAATGACTTATGGATCCAGATTAAATAGAGAAAAGTACCATATTGGGACAAAAAAGGGACCTGATAAGGTGTAATAAGACTTAACGAGGGTGTATCGCATTTTATTTCATACTGCCCTTGTAATCCTTTTTAAAATGAAAAAAGTTATATTTAAAATTTAAAAAATAATTGGCAATTTAGTAATCGCACTGATTTTTGATAATTTTCTTTTGCTTGCCACTATCAAATAACATCATTTTTGCATTGTTTTGTATTACGGAAATTTCTGAGGAGATTTATTTGTTGTTTTAGTTGATGATGCCCGAAATATTGGTTTATTTAAATTTTGCCAAACGATTTAGCACACGAAATAAACCTTAAAAAAATATGAAAACATACTTATTTTAAAATGATATAAATCATTTTGGACGATTTAAATCCTTTTTAGGCGATTTAAATTAGCAAAAAGGATTTATGTAAATTATTTTAGAGATTTCATTTAAAATGTAAATCTAAAAATGATTTATTTAAGTTAAATCGTTTGTCTAAATGAAAAGTATCTTTAATTAAAATATGTTTCGACTAATCTATTGATTACAAATAAAATATTTTAAAAATGCGGGCATTTTGAAATACTCATTACATGATCTCTGCTGAAAAGTAATTATCAATGGAGCCATTCTCCCTCCATCCATTATTAAAATATTTCGTTTAAAAATTGTCCCACAAGCATCGTATATTGTAGAGGAGATACCCAGTCTTGTGGAAAGATTTTGGCATGGTAGCGATTGTCCTGCTTTAGTATGTCAGTTAAAATGGGATTCGTTATTTGTATTTTTCTTAAGAGATCTTTTTAATTAAAATTCGGTTTAATTTGATTTACTGCTGGTTTATGATTTTGAAACATAAAATAGTTGAATGGAACTAACACAATACATCTTCATCTTACAATGTACAATATAAACTATGTTGTACTGTTGTAAATTTTAGTAAATAAATATTTTCATTATAAAACAAACAACAATTTAAAATCGACGGAAATAGCGACTCAAATAAAACTACAAAACTTGGAATAATTTATCTCTAATATTCTACATCCATGACCATGACCTTAGCTTAATCCAAACACCTGAGTTTTGTTTTCAATTCAGCTGGCATGAAAAATAACAATCGCATGTGATATATTAAAAAAAAAAATTGGTCCAGGCCCAGAATCATCTCAAGGATCAAAATATCGAAAAAAACATCCAGACGTAAACATAAACCGATATGTGTGTGATTTTCTGTTTTTCTTTGTCCGGAGCAAATCAATGCCTACGTGTAACTAAGACATCCTTTTGTTTCTTTTTCGAACGACTACTAAATCAATTCATTACGACAGACCACAGACAAGTAAACAAAATCAAAGTCCTAATAGCACATAAAATGTTTTGAGATCAGTTTCATCTTCATTGTTTACTTATGAGTTACTTATTTCAAAATTTTCACTCGTGTTAAAACAGTTGCACGAAAAGGAGTAGAGTTAGACGGTATCTAATCTAATATTGATTTATTTAATTTAAAAGAATAATAATAGAATCATCTTCAGTGTTTAGCTTTGCTGTTATATTGAAAATTAGAATTCAGTTAAAATCACCATACTTCGACAGATGTTTACTGTAATACTACCTAAAATAATAACAAAAACCTGTTAATAGAAGTACTATTAATTGTTACTATTAGCATTATATTTTAATGTTAACAGAATTATGTACGAATTTATATTTAATTTCAATACAAAGAAAAGAAACGCATAATTTACTAAATGATTCTTACAAAATTGTGATGCTATTCATTAAATACACATTAGTAACAAAGAGAACATAGAAAAACTAAATTTTATTATTACCATCAACAGTTTCAGAGGTAATTTGGTTACATGTTAAGGTCGCCGTATTTCTCGTTTTTAGGTACAAGTATGATAAAAGAAAACACGTAGAACAAAAATAAAATTCTTGATATTTTGTTTATCCACTTTTACTATTTAAATTCTCCTCAAATAAAATAATAACTTTTAAAAAGCGTTTGTAAGACACATTATTTTGCTATTCTATCCACATTTTAGAAATTATTTTCACATACTTATAATCAAAAATGAACAATCTTATATGCAGAACTAGGTATGTAAGTTTATGTTATTATTTACATTTAAATTTACAAAAACTACGTATTTTGAAAGATTTCTCTACCTAAAAATTGATTAGACTGTTTTTTGTCGTTATATATTCGTTTTACTACGGTAGCTTTGAATATTTGTAGGTGGCATGAGATAACATTCCTATTATTTGCTAAGCTGTATATTATTCAGTTCTTAAATGTCTACAACAATTGTTTGCAATAATAATGACACTCTTGAAAATGAATTTTCCGATTTCTTTTGAATTGCTGACGTATTTGTAATGAAATCTACTTTCCAGTTTTAACATTACTTAGTTCTTAGTTGTTTCACTCACCAATAGAGATTTAATGAAATTTCTACTCAGAATTTCCAGAAGTTCAAAAACTGTTTTGAGGGAGTGTCATTACCTACAGCGTACATCTCAAAAAAAAAAACGTTCCTCAAATAAAATAATAACTTTAAAAGCGTTTGTACACATTATTTTGCTATTTTAACCACACATTTTAAAAATTATTTTCACATATTTATAAATAAAAATGAACGATCCTACGTGTAGTACTGAATTTATGTTATATTTACATCTATAGTGAAGTTTATAAAAATCGTATTTCCATAGATTTATGTACCTTATGTATTCGCTGTACTTCGGAATCTTGGAAAATTCGCAGGTGGCATTCCTATTATTTGCTAAGCCTGGATTACTCAGTTATTAAAGTCTAACGTTTATTAATTGTAGAAAACATTATTTCAAGAATACGGTGCCCTTAATAGGCGACTATTTAAGGGTCCTTGCATGCATGAATTTCTCTAACTTCTTTTCATTTTATGTCCATAATGGCAACATTTTTTGGCACTGAAACAAATACCGTACGAAAAATACAAAATCGTATCAAAATGAAGTTTGGCGCCATATTCACAGTGTCATCTTTACAAAAAGAAAAGTTCCTGTGTTACTCATGAATGTCGCCACAAGTCATAGAGCCAAGAGTGACTTGCGCCAAAAATTGAATTGAAAGCAGTTTGGCATAACTGTCTGGTCACAATATCTGGTTGTCAGGTTGGCGGTAATATCGGCGCTTTATGCGACCTCTATACAATGTGTTCTTTGAATTAACGCACAGAATCACATGCCATCTGCGCATAAACAACCTGACTGAAATTTATAAACATCTAAATGGCAGTTCATATTCCAAGAGATCAGTGCACAGAACACTAAAAATCTACATTACCTTTACAATCTACTATAAATTATGAATTGGAATGTTATTAATTATCCTGCTACTTTATGAACTGCAATCCAAAGTTTGTTATAAAATTTAGTAAAATTATTTTGTTTATGTGCATGTTTAATTTTAAAATTAAACTCATACAAACTGAATATGTCAAGAATTCAAATTATTTAACTGACGTTTAACGCTAATGAAAAAAATTGCAATTTTGGAAATTGTTGGGACGGACTCTTTAAATCAGGTAATAAAATTAATATATTTTCACGTTGGCTTTCAGTATATTCCACAAACTAAAGCTGCTTAGATATTTTAAAGTACAACAGAGAAATGTACGACACAAAACTCACCCTATGAATGTTTGCAGTTTTAAGTAGCGTGTTCTAGGCTTAACTATTTGAGTGGGAATGGTGGGACTAGTTATAATGTCTTTTAGATGGTTGATTATTCCACGTGATGAAAACCGTCGATCGTTTTTTTATACAAAGCAGCATGTACATCGTAGTACTAGCAAAATATTTCACAATTATTCACTACGTAAATGTATTTCAAAAAGTAGGTACTGTTTAGTCAGCAAATATGAAAATTACCAGGGAAATATGTATAGGAACATTATATGAATGGGTGTAAATTTTTAAAAAGTAATGCTTAATGCCATGAATGAAATTTGCCTTAACGCAGTGGCGCGCAAAATCTCAAGTCTCAGTTAAAGGTCACTGAAGTACCTATATGGTGTAAATACGGTGGTGGTAATTGTAGATAATTGAATAAATAAATTTTTAAAACGGATACTCACTGATCTTTACTACGAACTTTGCTTAGATTTTTTGAATTGTAACAGTTCTTCGCGTCCTGGGTTACTATAGATTTTAAAAACGATGTTTCATATCTATTTAGATATTTGATATTTTTATGGTATTTCATGGAAAGTAACTTAGCAGTTTTTACTGAGTCATTATGACGGTTGGAAGATTCCGAAAAATCTATGGAAAGTCAACATTAAAAATAAGTGGGGGGTCAGTGACCTGACTGAATCGTTGTAATTCGAAGTTTAAATCGAAGAAAAAAAATGTATTTGGATATTTTTCATGAATGACTAGGATTATTCTGATGTGGAATGGGTACAAGCTGGCCCCCCCTTCCAAGGTAGTCAAACCGAGGGGACTTGACCTCATACTCGATCTTCAGTGCTCTAAGCAGCAGTGTTGCAGGTATTCATTCCAGTTCCCGCATATACTTAGGTAAAATTTTGCGGGGAATACAAAAATGAAAGAAGCAAAACATGAACCGTCAAATACAATGAAATAGAAAATGTTTGAAATAATTGAAAGTGTTACCCTAAGCACGTGGTTTCGCCACGCCCCAAAGCGTACTATAAGTTACTCCAAAGTGGGAGGGCAAATGTTATGACGGCAAGTCGAATCAATATCCCGCAATACATTCCATTGCAGACGCCACCCAAGATAATTTCCGGACAAGACTATAAAACATACAAATTAACATTAAAATCACCTTTCTCGTTCAGGATGTTTTGAAGATGTTTTAGGGCACTGTATACGTACGCCGAGTTATTGAAATATTTTGTAAAATGTGTAGGTACCTACCTAATTAAGAATGCTACACAATAATAAAGCAACATTAACCTTGTTTGTTTCTCGCTGAATCGTTTATACGTTTTATAAGTAAAGGACGATGGAAAAACATTTTCAGAAGGAATTTGAGTAATAATGCGAATTGATAGATACGAAAGTTGTTTACGAAATATAACTTGAGTTGTGTAACTGTAGTTGAATCATCAGTAGGAGCGAATGAGTGTGCAAATTTATTGTTTGTTTCGTGTGGTGTTACGCTGAAAACAATTTATAAACTATTATTTACCTTACAGAAGAGCACCTCGACGAAAACATTCGACTTGACATGTGGTACATTCACAAACATAGTTACGATTCTAAACAAACCGATGCACATATAACACACTCTACGTATTTGTTATTTTTGAAACTGTTGTTGTTCCAGGTTTATTACACTATTTCACTTAAAACGTAATAATACTTTTCGTCCACCATGCTTACTGAGACATACAACTTCACTAATATTTGTTTGGTGATTAAGTTCTACGGTTACAACGTTGCCGTCATCGCATGTTTTAAAAACCTTTCACTGTCTGCTCAAATCTTTATTTTTTCACAGAACTGCACGATGTTTCCCGATTAAAACCGTATTTCATTGACAGTTTCAAAGATAAAGGCCAATATAGCCCATTGATGAAATGTTTCACATTTAAATATTTTGTAACCTCGTAAATAGGCAACACAGGACCGGCAGAGCGACGGAACCATGAAGCGAGTATTTTCACCTCCTCCCAATCACCCTACGAAGCTGCTCATAAAGAAAGTGTGCGCATGTTTTTCATGTAGCAAAGATTAGACAAGGATGGTACAAATAATTAATAAGCCAAACAAAGAAAAGATAAATAACAAACCATTAAAATCGCGCCCCCTTCTGAAAAATATGACAACTAAGTTTAAATATTTCATGGTTAACAAGATTTAATATCTTTTTCCTACCATATAAAATATATACAAAGTATCTATCTTATCTTTCTCTTTTCTCGCTCGCAACAAAACAACTAACTACGTCTGCATATCTTTTAATCAAATATGTACATATTTACGTGACATTACCCTCCAATAATTTTTTATTTATTTTAACGTTCCCTTTATATTATTAGGTATTCGATTGTAACAGTAGACATCATTTTATAATAAACACACCTTAGATATTAATTACAACGTTGCAAAATGCGAAGTAAAAACAATTCTTTGACGTTTGACATGACGTAAGTAAAAACAAATAAATATAATCTCTTATTGTGATGATTATTAAACAAGCTCTAAGGTAGATCGCTGACGATGGAATTTTGCTAAGCAAATATAATCGAATTTGTTGCCAAGACTGTACCAAGAAGATGGCGTTAACGGTCAATTCTTCTACCTTCAAAATACTTCAGGTAGTCTTTTTGTTCTCTTTCGCATAGACAGAGAAAGAGGGATCGTGAATTTTCTGTACAGTCATGGTAAGGGGCATTGTATGCAAGGACTGAAAACGAAAGAATATTTATATATCCACTTAATAGATTAGATACCTATTCGTTCTTTTCGAAAATATTTTCTAATATGTGTACAATCCATAAAAATAGACATATTTACTTTTCAATAATTGTTATTGTATATTACCGTGTATGGACTCCTTTATTTTACCAACAGAGAACTTTATTGATCAAAATGTAATAATAAAATCGTATCGAAAAATAACTCGATTGTTTTATGAAAGATTACGCTATGTTTTAAATATTGTTTGTTTTTGTATGAAAATAAAACGTAGAACATCTGCGTACGGTACGCCGTTGTTTGTCCCAATAAATATTTCACGCAAAACTGGTAGGTTCAACATTTTAAAATACATTGAAAATATCACTACTCAAAATATATCAAAAATTAAGTTCTTATGTGTACACAAATGGGACAGGTACGTCGTACTTTTAATAATTATATGCCTCCTTTTAATTAGTCGTACGTAATTAAAATCATTTCTATTTTTGGATCATATCGCGTGTATCATTAATATCTTATTTTAGAAAGAAACGTGAAACATATATTTGAGCATGAATATAGGTACATACATAATGCTCTAACCACCAAAACAACGCCACTATAAACGTTTATATCTACGAGTTTTCAATTACAGTTATTATCCTGTCATAAATACCAACTGCATAGTTTTAATCTGCAAAAAATAATTTTATGTGTAATCGATGTTCTTGCGTGTGTTCTTCTTGTTTAAAAAGAATTAGTTTGTGGTGGAGAAAATCATTTTGACTGCAAAATATTAGGACCTTAGGCGTGTAACTGTATTGTTGGTTGCATAACGACTTTTGCGAACCTTCATTTTTAGGTTATATATAAGAAAGTACCTGGAAAGCTCGAAATCAAGGTTGGCAAAACATCATGTTCTGTTCTAGTTTTAAGATCAAAATACAGAATACTTCCTTTTGGTTTGGTTTTTATGTTAATTCACGGGATAAATACTGCTATAAAAATTTATTCAACTGTAAGAAACACAACATATTCCATTATCAATTCCAGTTCATCACCACAGAATTATTTTTCCCAAATTTTTTATATATTTAAAATATTTGAGCCTGAAGCAAACAGAAAAAATATCCTGAAATTTACTGAATGTATTTAAACCTAAATATTAGCTTTTCATTTTCTACAATTGACTTTACTAACTTTAAATGAATGAATTATCAATATTTAATAATATTTATAAATAAATATTAACATTACAGGGTTTAAATTTGGATAACTACATATTAATATATGGAAAAGAAAAATTATAACGTAACAAACATATATTTTTGTGAACTGTAGAACAGTTTTGCATTTTTTAACTTATACATTAAGACTGCAGTAGTTTCATTTTTTTTACAACTGGCTCCTCTAAATCTATATCTGACTCAAGTTCTACCATAACATTTTCATTCTCAGAATCTACATCTACAATTGTTTCAAGATTGACTGTAACTTTTTCATAGCCTAAATGAGATGTATAGGGCATCATCACTTGGATATTCTTCGGAATGTTTCCTTTCTGTATATAAGCCACTGTAGTAAACATAGTATAACCTTTATCTATATTCAAACAACCTTTATGTAATAAAAACCCGATCATGTGTTCCGCCTCCTCCTTTGTACAACTTGGCTTTTTCAGTGAAGGAATTCTTAACTCTTTAGTTCCTGATTGGAACCACGCTGTTATCAGTTTGTTTAAAGTCAACTTAACCTCTTTTTGACTAGCTGCCTCAATTAACCGAACTATATCTTTAAGAGCCGGACTAATATCAAAGTAGCATACTTCTTTAGGAGTTCTACAGTGGTCACACATTTTCTGGCAGTCTGTTGGCTCCCATTTGTCTTCAAAGAATTCAGCTATTAAAGCTCTTCGGCATCTAAAACGAAAGATACTATTTTACTCTACGAACTGCATCCTTTTCGACTTCCTTAATTGTTTTGAATTTTGCATTGTAATTAAAATGTACAATTACCTACTCTGATCCATACAGTATCCCAAAATCGAGTTGGCATTTTTTTCTTCTGTTTTGGACGAGGCCATACTTACATTCCTCAAAAAATCAGACAAGTTGAACATTAATATGCAATCAGAATTTTTTCCATCCCTACCAGCCCTTCCACTTTCTTGGTAGAGGCCTTCCATGCTTTTTGGTATAGCATGATGAATGACATAGCGAACGTCTGGTTTATCTGCAAATTTGAATTGGCTTTTTTATAGTTTCCACTATTGATAATTTGATAAAAAGGTACTTAGAGCATTCATATAAGAACATAAAAGAATAGTAGATGATTATTTTGTGATATAATAAATCTTACCTATCCCCATTCCAAAAGCAATGGTAGCCACTACAGCTTGATACTTATTTTTTAACCACCTTTGATGTATAATTTTTTTTGGCTCTGGATCTAACTGTGCGTGATAATATTTTACTCTCAAATCTCTCTTAGTTAATCCTTCAGCTATTTCTTCACAGTCTTTAATTGTTGATGTATAAATAATACCAGATTGATTCTTGTATTTATGTTTGAGAAGTTTTTCTAAAATATCTAAACATTCAGTCTTATCAGGTGGCTTATTGACGATCTAAAATAAATATCTTTAATAAATCTTTACTCTGTTAATGTTCCTACAAACCTTATAAAATAAATTCGGTCTATTAAATGGGGCAGTTATTATTAGAGAATCGTGAAGGCTTAACATGTTTTGAATGTCAACCAGGACTTTTATCGTAGCTGTAGCTGTTAAACCAAGGATGGGTACACCAGGAAACATGGATTTGAAAAAACCTAAATGATTGTATTCTGGTCGAAAATCATGGCCCCATGTTGAACAGCAATGTACTTCATCTGAAATTAAATAGTTTTAAGTTTTATAACAAAACATGATGAACTTTTACCTATGACTATACGTTTCAGGTATCTCTTATCGAAGCATTTTTGCAAGTAGGTCATAAATATCTTACTTTTAGCAACCCATTCGGGAGTTACATACAACAAATTAATTTTGGTATGTTCATTTAACATTTCATGGTGCACAAACTTTTTTTCTTCTTTAGTTGAACTTCCGTTTATAGTGGCAGCTCCAATACCTATTTCTTTTAAAGCTATTAACTGGTCTTCTATTAGAGATATCAGTGGAGAAATAACTAATGTCAAGTGTTTGTCAATTAAAGCTGGTAGTTGGTAAACAAGACTTTTTCCTCCACCAGTAGGCATTAAAAGTAATACGTCTTTCTTGGATAAAGTAGCATTTATCGCAGCGAGTTGCTTAGATCTAAATTCCTTGAACTGAAATTTCTCTGTAAGGAGTTTCGTTATGTCTTTGGACCACTCAAATTTAGTGTCTATCCATTCACTAGTGTCAGGTCTTTTTCTGACTTTTGCTAAATTGTATTCGTTTTGTAACTGCTCCTTTTCGGCAGATAATTTCTGTATTTTAGTTTCAATCCTCAACTTCTGCGATTTAAGATCTTTAATGGTCGCATCTAGATTATTTAATTTAATACTGTAGTCTACAATAAAATAAATACGTATATCTATATTTAAATTTATCACTTGACTTTACCTTCTTCATTCATCTTAAATGTACCAATATTTTAAGCCTAATTATATCAGATAATACAACTTAGGTTATTTCTGTTATTAATTAGGAACAGATTATATTACTTTTGACTTATAAAAAACATTTTAAAGCTATTTACAAACAAGTTACAAGTATTTACTTAAATAAAATACAGGTTTAAAACACTGTCAACCGTCAAAATTGTAGTTTTTAATCTTCTTCTTTTCTAAATAGAACTGTGCTATATTTACGCTTTAGCTTTTTCCGGAAATGGATCAATGGATAATGTAACAGTGTATGCAACCAGCGTTTTGCGCTACAATTCCCGCATTCACGGTGTCTAAAATCTACTTGTGAATCTGATGAGGTCTGTCGGGATATGACTGCTCCAGATCTGTGGTGGGATTTTGTTCTAACTTATTTTCGATAATAGATAAATTAATTCTAAAGTTCAAAGCGAGAGTCACTATAAAATAAACTTTGGTGCTTTGTTTCTTCGTAAACTATCGTAGAATTACACTTCCGTCAACATAGACTTCAACATTTCATTAGGTCTTCAAAGACGGGTAATAGAAAAATAGTTCCAAAATGACGATAGTGGAGTTAGCTTTAGAAAGTAAGCGGGAATAAGCACTGATATGTCTACCGATTTTAACCATTGTAGGCCATAAACTAACAATTTTGTCCGCGGCAAATCAAAAAATACCTCAAATGTATATCATGCTATTGGTTAACAATAGAATGTGAATCTACTGTTAATATTATATGCACTAAACTAACATTCTCTCATAAAACATTTAATACTAACAAAAACCAATAAATCAACATAACACATTTTTAAGCTGAAGTTTTCTGTGACAGATAGTCAAATGAAATTAGAAACGTTACCATATATACTCGCGTCAAGAATTCAGACGTCTTGCGTCATGGTTGACATTAGGTAGTTGTTTTTATTGTCAACGTAATTTTCGATATTTGGTCGCGTTAAAAACAACAATTTTTTGCAATTTAGTGCAATATATAATGCAAACATTTAGCGTAGTATATAGTTGTATTACTCTCAGTTGCAGTTTCTTAAATATTTTGATAAAAATATAATGAATTATTCATTTGTTCGTATGACGTAAGTCGTCCGAATTCTTGACGCGAGTATACTCTTCTAGTGGTAGTATTAGAGTAGGAAGACATTTTAAAATGTTTATTTACACTATGTAGATAATAAAATATTGCAAGTCTAAATCAATCGAATATAGAAAACGATATTTTTCTATAAAAATATTTGATTCATTATTTGTTTCGAAGAAGGAATGTAGTAAAACATTTTTGTTGGGTTTTGAAAGAAATTAATGAAGAAATGTAATGCATTTTATTTTAATTTCTTTGCATAAAAATATATTAAGTAAATATTATGTACAGCATAAATACATAAATAATTTATTACACAAAGCATGTATATAAAATATATATAAAAATTATAACGAAAAAAGCAAAATAGGTATTTAATTTAAATAAGTACAGAGTTTTGTAATTAGTATTTTGGCAAGATAATAATTTATAGTAAAAAAAATAGTAATGAAGATTTTTTTCGCACACTGAAAAAATTACCTAAAAATATGTATATTGACATTTCCTTCCGGCACTTTTTTCATTATAGTCCAAGCTTCCATTCTAGATAAATTTGAAAAACTAATGTCGTTTATAACAAGAATTTCGTCACCAACTTTCAGCTGTCCGTTTTTGTCTGCTGCTCCTCCTGAAATAATAAAGCCATACTATTATTTTTCCTGTACTTATAGTTTCATTGAAGTTTGTGAGGCGCTGAAAGACCTACCAGTAAATATTTTCTTTACAACTAATGGCACATCTCCTAGTGGTGAATCTTTGCCTCCTTCAATACTGAATCCAAGTCCAGCACCGTCCTTTACAAAGGAAATAACATGGTTAGCATTTTTCACAGCTACTTCAGCAGTAGGACCTGAAAATTTGCATAGTTCTTAATAGTGCCACAAATATTAAATCTAGCAACTAACTTTTTATATCAGTTAGGACAGACAATGATGATGAACGACGTTGTAAGCTAGTCGCAGATGGCACTACTTCATTTCCTTCTTCCATTTCTATAACAAATTCCGTAACGGGTTCCTGAAAAAATTCAGGTCTATTTAAATGGAACTATACTGATGTAGGTACATAAAAATGCAATCATTTATTACAAGGAGGACAAGCTTATGTGATTCGAGGAAGGCCTTGACCATGCTCGTAATAATAATAATGTGCCAGGGTTTTCCAAACATACTTTTGCATTTCTACCTACTCCTCATGTTGTATTATTGATTATTGGAATAGTCAATATAAATAATTAATTCTAAAGCTAACACCAGCACGTTTGTATTAGGGGGTCTATAACACATAGACATAACAATTTTTTGCCGTTGCATTTCCCACGAGTGTAAATTTTGCCTAGGTACTGAGGCACGAGGTGATGATGTAATTCAGTAAGTGGGAAACCGACATTCCATGCTATGTAGGTACACTCAATTCGATGTAAAGAATGGACCAACAGACGCAAATGTTCTATTTCAAACAAAATATTTACCTTCAATAATTCAACAGCTTCATCGTGACTCAAACTACTAGTGGCTTTACCATTAACGGAAATAATTTTGTCTCCCCTTTTCAAGCGCCCATCGTGGTAGGCCACGCTGCCATAACGAATTCGATGAACCTAAAAAAATATCAAAATATATTCGCAATATTTCGCTGTTTAAAAACGTCGATATATTTGGTGTGTTACATAGTAAGAATTCAAATTTATTAATTATTGTTCTAGAAACTTTATTGATCCAGATAATTAATATTAATTTGTTTTTAGTCAATCATTACTATTTCCACATGCATGCGACGAACTAGTTTAAATAGCACTTAATATCAATTATTATTAATTTCCACAATCGAAAACAAGTCATTAATAGCTACAACAATTTACGCTTATAATTTGTTGGATCTGAAATATATTTAATAAAAAAAAACGAGAGTATTAATAGTGTGAAATAGGTTAACCATTATGGTTTCTACTTTGTGGAGGAAAAAGTTAGCAGTGCTAATTACAGCCAAGTCGAAGACCTGCAATAATATGTTCAGCAATACAGTACTTAAAGGATTGTTTATGTAACTAATTTTAACATTTTTTAGCTCACTAAGTATGTTAGGTTAAAGTACTGGAGATATTTCGATGCGTAGGTACATTTAAAAAGTCGCGTAGATGTTGATCTGTCATACATGCTTTCTGATTTAAACATTGATAGCAGATTGCGGGGGAAACTATTGAAAACGGCGTGCTCAGCAGGTTTTTTTTTATAACAATGTCAATATTAACCTGACTTTTATATTTGTTATATATTTAATTTACGTGATAATACATTACAATTACAACAAAATATTTAATCTGTTATATCGACATGTTTTTTTTTAAATAGTTAATCCTTACTCATCGACTGACAAATGTTTTAATGGATCAAAGGTTATCGAGATCAAATACACAAAGCATTAAGCAATATTATGTACTTGCTAATTACGTATTGATGAATCAGTTCCATTCTGTTTTGAGTCACTGTAAAGTGATGTTGACATTATAAAAATAGTTTTTATCTGCAAATCTTTTCGTTTTAAGATATCCAATATCAATAATTATATTCTATGAAGGTGATACAGATGGTTTTACGTAAAGAAGTACTTACAGTAATCTCCTTATTTTCATAGTCTGTACCTCCAGCCAAAGTTATCCCCAAGCTGCCTCCTAAACTGTCTAAATGTAACGTAATAGTTTTTGCGTCTATTTTAGTATTCGTTTCAAATTTTTTTACGACGCTCTTCTGTTCCTCCTGTTTTGTAATCTTTGTCTCTTTCGGTTTAAGTTCTACTTTCTCAGTCTTCTTCACAGGAGTTTCGATATTGGAAATAATCTTATGTTCTGTTTTTGCTACTTCCGCCTTCACATTTTTTGTAGGAATCTGCGACTTGTAAGTCGGTATTTTCATCACTGGACAAGGGGGTTTCGATCCGAAATTCTCGAAGTTTTCTTTTAAAGCTTTAACGTTGATTGGCTTAGCTTGTCTGGAGAGGATGTCAAAGGTCTTGTACAGGGGAGAGAATTTGTTCTCTTTTGAGTCTTTTGTGTAATTTCTGGACGAAACTGGATAAGTAGGAGGTTTAGTTGGTGTGACAGTACTCTTCGGTGGAGGTTTTTCTGAAATTAATTGAACTTGACAATACTACTAATATTTATTGCGAAAGAACTTTGGATTCGTCTCGTTTTAAATTTATGTTGCAAAAACTGTATCTAATATAAAGGATAACAATTCAGTGGAATAAATTAAGAGTGGCCAATAAAGATTGACACATGCGACCCTCACAGCATTCTAGTTTAATAGATCACTGCTTTTGATGGTAGCTTGTTAAATTAAAAAATTAATGAAGCACCAGTTATCTCGTTTTTCCGTCGGTATTCGTTTTAACAAATGATTGAATGCATGACTTTAAGGTTAAATCTAGATATCTAGTTGAATGCTGCCCGAAGTGTTGATTGGCTGTTGACATTTAAAGCGTTAATGTTTTATTTTTATCTACTGCATCTAGTATATACAGTTAGCTTTTTTTGTTGAATAAGATAATCATTTGCTTCTTTATGTAGCGCGTTAAAATCATTAATTATAAAGTTATCAAACTTTCATTATTTTATGAATATGTTCTCAGAATGTATAGGAAATTTGTGCATTATAAAATTTGTATCATTAATGGGATTAGGCAAAAATTATAAAATACAAGTTACGAATGACAATTGTTGTTTACAATTTTTTTAAGGACAAATCCTTTAATCCGTCACGTAAAACAAGGATATTTTGGGAGCGAATACGTTCATTAGTATTTATATGACAAAAGATAAAATATGTTTGTGTTTAATGCTACATAATGATGGATTATGTAGTTAACGATAATTCAACATTTTTTTTTAAATACGAATGTAAATAAATTTAGTAACTTACCGATTTCCACGATTTTGCTAGGCGTTTTCGTTGATTCCTTAATCCCGATTTGTTTGGAAATCATTTCAACGTCAGCAAATGCATCGTTGACTTTATCCAAAATCCTAGCTTCAGGTGGCTTTGGAATAGTTTCTTCTTTTGTCTTGTTAATGACCTCCTCGGTGGTTTTCTGGTTGTCTTCTTGCTTTCTTCGTATCACAGGAGATCCAATTTTCAAGTCTTTACCACTTCTGCATTTGGCTGAAGCTAAGATATTCTTCCTGTTGATAGCTTCAACACTGGAGGGCTTCAGAAGACGATTCTGTGAGTTCAATTTGTCGTCGTCCTCCGACTTGTTTTTGTAGTTGTTCAATTCGCAAGATCGCGTAGGAGAAGGTGGAGGAGAAAATCTGGAATTGTAACTAGACTGACTTGAACTCACAGCTGAATCGTTGTCGCTTTCGTCTTCCCTGCTTAGAACTGATTTGCTGAAGGAATCTCTAATGTACCTCTTGGTGGAACTGACGTAGTCGAAACTGCAGTCTGATCTGGTTGGCGATGATATGCTTTCCAATGATTTCGGTGGATTTAGATCTTCTTCGTTTGCTTTGAAAATCTTTGAACTAGGTTTTTCGTAGTATTTAATAAGGTCAGAATGGGATGTGTAGTCACTGGTTCCGTTTTTGCTAATACTTGTTGGGTAAACTTGAAGACTCTTTCTCTTGAACGCTGGAGAATATTTAGGAATATTGTTACTTGTGGTTACAGGCCAAGGTGGTATCGAAGGCTTCGTCGAATAGTCACTATAACTCGAGGAAAACGTTTGCGTATTAACATTATTATCTAGTTTTTGTACTGGCACAAATGTTGATGTATTCTGGCTTTTTATTTCTGGTATGCTAACTGAGGGTAATATGTCGTTTTCCGAAGCTTCAGGTATAACTAGACCTTTCAGTTTCGAAAGTCCTTTTCTCCTTTGTTCCATCAGTACATTCCACTTTGAATTTTTTTGTTTGGACAAGGCTGACATGTCTATTAAACTTTGAGATCTTGTATGTAGGTTTGTGGGTGGTTCTGATACCAATCCACTGTATTTCAAGTCTTCCGTTGAATCGTACATTTTGGGGCGAAGGTCAGTGTTTGACGAGCTGACCGAATGGCAGAGGATTAAGTTAGTTGGTCTTACGGGAAATTCAAGCGTTGTTCGGTATGTATCCTTGTGAGAAAATGTATCTGAATGCCTGTTTTTCTCGCTGTCTTGGAAATACGACTGACTGCGCTTCACAGATTCATTGTTTTCTATAAAATCAGGAAACTCATGACCATCTGGTGGCTGTCTAGAGTCACTTGGGAGAGTTGCCATCTTTCCATCTGTTTCTAAAACAAAATTCTTTCGTTATTAACGAACGTGTCATATAAGCTAAAACTCACAAGCTGGTACTCGTCCTGCAATGCACTATTCTGATAAATTCAAGTCGACTGACAATTAATATATATTTCCAATTTTATTCAGCGAGATAAGCCGGATCTAGTTATTGATAAAACCTATCAGTTTTTGTTTCTTATATATGCAGGTAGTCAATATTAATAATATATTAAAATAATAAAAATATGGAATTGATCTTTATCTAAGATTACTCAAATACTTACTACAAAAATAACACATCCACTGCTTTAATTTTTAATAAATTTAAAATTATGCGTCAAAGGCAAAAAAATTACAACTTCATAAAATTTCGTTTACCAAGAAGTATACTAATGCAGTAAATACGTTACAAAGTAAATATTAATTAATATGTATGTATAAGCAACTACGTTATTACTAAACCCAATACAATGACTAATAATGGTTTAGTCATAAACCAAAAAATTTAATAGAAATCGTAAGATTCAAACAGAAGTAGAAGATTGTACAAATCTTTAAATTGTTATTGATATATCGAAGATAAATTTATATCTTTCTAAAACAAGACAATTAAAATCATAGGAAAATATTTGGAAATATTTTTCTTTTTTATTGATTAAAGTGCCTTCCATATATATATTTTTTTTGAAACGTGTCTTACCTGATTAGTATTTTTTGCAATTACAGTTATCAAAAGCAGGCATTTGAAGAGTAGGCACATGACAACTTTCAAGTATATATATATTATATCGTGGAACTATCGTGCAAATCGGAAAAAAGTGTATTATGCAATTTAGTGTTATCGGTTACGTTTGATAAAAATTTATTCCTTGAAGTAATACATTTACAGTAAATAAGTAAAACAAAATAAACACAAAACTGTTCTGGGAAAAATTACAAAACAATAGTAAATGAATCTTACCGGAAGACAATTCTGAGTTATCCAAATTAGAACACTATTAACCATACTTCTGTTAAACCATAACAATTATTTAAGTCACTGTTTGTGGAGAACGTCTCATGCGCTAAGTTCGTAAGTTGGAATATAACTAAATGGCAATGGCAATACAAATCCGTAGTACACCAACGCTCAGCGATATATTCTCTTCTCTTGAAAATATCTTAACACACCGCGAAAAGCATTCCTTGCTTCGTATCGGTATTGTTTAAAATAAAACCAATAACCATTAATATTTTTCACGGTTAGCTACTCTATGTACCAAAAGGAACTCCGCTAAAAACACGAAGCACGATTTGAAAAAAAACCCAAGATACGGCCGAAGATCGAGTTTACTTAGTTGAGGAAACGATTTTTGGTCGTCGTTTTTGTGTGTTCATTTTTTGTTAATTGGCCACGACTTAAGTTGGGGTTTGCAACAAGAACCCAACTGCGAGAGAGGAGGGAGAATTGGCGAGCAAGCATCAGGTCACTGGACGTGGAGTCAAGGGCATCGGGCTAGCTATGGTATGATTGTCGATCACATTGTAACTGCATTTTAACTTGTTCAATGGCAACAGCAACCTCCGGTTTATAGGATATGGAACGCTCGTCTAACACAGAACCATTATTTCTTATACTTTCAAGAAAAAATAATTTAAATCACCATCCTTTCCAAATTTTGACTGCTAATGTTAGTTTAACTATAACTATATATAAAAGTTTTTGAATGAATTTGATAACATTTTCCTTATTTACAGCTTGCAATATTATCTATTCAACATTCATATCTTTTAAATCACACATTGACAGTATTAAGTCACCTTTCTTAGTAAAACCAATCTACAGGGTGTCCGGAATATGCCGTCATTTTAAGGGCTTATATATACTAAAAGCAATAAAAAAAACTCTTATGAAAATAATGCCTAAAACGAATAGTTTGTCTACAAATACATTTCAAATAAAAATACAACCACAATAATATGCAAAACTATGTTACGAAATTACAAACTAAGGTAGAATTAAGGTTAAGTAAAAGCGCCTGTAACGTAATTTGTTCATAATTTGATTTTTGGATGAGTATTAATGAAGTAAACAATTGAAGTTTCCGGGAAACTCGTTAAAATTGTAACGTACTGTAACGTTCGACAACGTTGCAGTGTCAACTGGTTGCATCGCATGTTAATTTACGGAGAATCTAGGCAAATCTCTCTGGTTACGAGACGGTAAACGCTTCTTGCAAGAAACAGACGTCATTTTAAACACTTGTAACTATTATTCTATGTTGTGGAAAGAGCTCTAAGAAAACCATTCACATCCTGTATGTCCTAAACGTTTCCAGACCTAAGTTCATAGTAAATATTTTGCTTAAAATTGAACGTATAATAACATACTGGAGTATATACATCTCCTTCTGAAACACCCTGTATTTAATTTATTTCAAAACTTGAGAGTACATTCGAAGGTAAGGTAAAAATCTCTGTGCACTTAATAATTCAGGGTAAAATGGATACTGTCCTGTATGAGAACGATTTTGGAGGTTGATGTTAGTTTAAAAGGTGTGCCAGTGTAAATCAGCGCATATGAATACAGGGCGACATTGAAAGATTAGTCATAAGGCTGGTATAGTTTTGGCGATGTATTAGGTCAGCTACTATGAATTACAATAAAATTTGTAATTGTTATTAGCAGCAGCTTGAATATTTCTGAAAATAAGTGTATGTAGAACAGATCGTCTAGACATTAATATAGTTGACATGCATTTTATATTTCGTGAGATATTACAGAAAAAGCATTCGTTAGATCAAAGTTGACCTCGACCAAATGTGAGCAGCTTGGTCAGGATTGTCTCAATAAGGAATGTTTAACTTACCAGTTACCTACATTCTTTTAAACATGTTTCACTAAAAAACTGTAAATAACTTTTTTTTTAAATTAAAATACTTATTTTTAAATTTTTATGTTAGGATTCTAATGTATTTGAACAACACTTTAGTAGCTTATTTTTATTGGTATTTATATGATAAAACAATTCGTATTGTTAATTAATGGACTAAAAATACGAACATGACATCAGCATTTATGTATCTTGTAAAGTAGAATATCATTCACGGAAATTATTTATTATTTTGCGGAATATTTTTTATGCTTCTCGTAGGAGTGTATTCAACTGTATTTTTTAACAGTTCTTGAGTTATGCGTTCGATGTGTTCGAAATAAATTAAGGAAATGTATTGAAATTTTATGTTATTTGGCAAGACATCGACCGTAGCTGTACTCAAAATTCATTCAGTGTTACGTAAAAGAAATGCGCGCAGAAATCAGAAACTAGTTTTGGTTTAAAATCACGTAACCGTGACTCAAAACATGAAGGAATTGTATATTTAACAGATTTTCATGATTGTCATAAAAATCACAATCGGCCCTGTTTAATATTAACTAGTTTTAGAAATCGTGAGTGATTTTAAAAAATGGACACCGACAGCAGACGTGAATAAAATAAATTTGTGTCAAAGTGATTTATAACTACTTAATTTATTCTAAAAATTTTCCTGAATTTTTTATCAGTGTCTCCAACGTTGGATACTTCCAAAAATCGTATTTATCTGGAAAAAGAGTTTTACGAAAAAATATGAATATATATTTTGTTATACCATTTGTTATAAAATGAGGAACATCATCGTGCATGAATCACATTTTCCTTCTTATAAGTAGCAACGTTTTCTAGTTCAGCGAGTAAAATTATTTGTAAGACATTCAGATATATTTCCTGTTAAAAGTGGTTGCTGAGCCATGAAATCCCAGTAAGATTACCAACCACTGCATGCATTTTAGCACACCCTGTATAACAGCACAGCAAATTTCGGAAGTAAAAGTACGAAAGCTAATAAGCTAATAATGAAAAATATATATTATTATTTTATGCAAAAAAATATAATATATACTCATATTAATAATAAAAGCAAAAACGGTTACCGGTGGTGTTATCACTTGTAAACATGGACCTTTATCAATTCTCAAAAGATTAGCAAAAATAATTTTAGAAATCTGATTGTTAAATTAATCGTTTTATCGAATGTGTGAATAAATAACATCCTGGATGGGACCTTTAACTTACTCAATCACTACAATAACCATACGTATTCGATAATCGTAGAAGATTAACCTATGATCGATTGCGTCTATTTTATCAGTGTTACGGCCTGCTACGGTTTTGGTCTTTGATAAATCATTTCGTGGATGATAACCTTTAGGTGGCTGGTTCCACCAAAAATTTGTATACGTACTTGAAATATAGACTAATAAAAAAAGAAACACGGGAAAATTTAAATTGCCTAATCATGACTTGACCCTCTTTTTATAACTTTAAAATACGCAAATTCTGAATATTTCGTTTAACCTTTACCGCAAAACAGCTTACAATATCAAGCAGAATAAGTATAAAATTTGATCTAAGAAATGTGTCATTTATAAGAATTATCAAGAATGCAGATATGCACGAAATTATTTAATAAAGCTATTTTAAAACAACAAAACAGAATAAATACGAAAAATAATAAAAAATGTTGCTGATTCTATTTATTTGAAATATCCATTTTCATGTTTATTTCATTCGTTTCTTTTATCAGTTATTTGCCAGAACAATGGCTAAAGATTAATAACGTATACAATCTCGGTTTTCTACCTACATACGTAACTGAGGCAAAATAACTTTATCATGATCATTTCCATTTGCAATAATCTTATCTGTTATCTAATTTACGAAATGATATGTACGAAATATCGAGTAGAGGAATAATTTTGTTATAGCCGAATGTCCATATACATTTTTTTATTGGATTATGTAGGTAGAAGGTATTTATACACATTCAGTAAACAAAATATCACAAATAATTCCCAGCGCCATCTATACAAATGCCGATAAACCACAATAGAACGTTCATAGAGTTCGTTCTAATACTTTAGCTGCATTACAAACTTCTCAGAGTCCGTTTTGGTGCAAGGTGCAAGTACATTTATTTAAGATCCTTAGCTATTTGAAAGTGTTCAGTTTTTTAGACAGGAATGGGTCCAAATCAAATTTGGCCTTATGCTCAATCATAATGTTAACCAGTACTATAGGAATATAGTAGAGAGTAGCAGCATTACATCAGAATCAGTAACCTTGAATTTTAAAATATATTAATTAGTTTCAATTTAAGCTGTAATTTAAACATGGATTAAACCTACCCTGTAAGGGATTTGGTAAGGAATTCTATTATACAGGGTGTTATTCAAGCTCTATGACAAACTTTGGCAGCTGGGTTAATTTGAAACATTTTTTTACATAAATATTATTTCATATTTCCATCAAAGTAGCCTGATAAATTAACAGATGGTTACTATAACAATTATTTGTTATTGTGTTTAAACATTAGTTAACCTTTATTAACCAAATTAACAAATCTTAAGACTATAAAAATTGTTCAAAATATCTACCCTCGGCTCGAATGCACATCGGTAAACTAAAGATTCCGTCACTTGACGGATCAAATTTGGATCATTTCTTACCTGGTCAGTCGCATCCTGAATTCTTTCAAGTAACAGCTGACTTGAAATTTCAACATGGTAGACAAGTTGCTTCATATGCGTCCATAAATAAAAGTCCAAAGGATTTAGATCTGGAGAATGCGGTGGTCATGCTATTGGACTTTGTTGACCTATTCATTTATTCGGGAATGATAATTTAACCAAGCAGTTACTTGTCTCCCTCTATGTGGTGGTGCCCCATCGTGCTGATACCACATATTTTGAACAATATTAAGCCCTACATCATCAATGAACTGAAAAAGGTTGTTTTCCAAGAAAGTTCTATACAGATCTGCATTTAAACGAGCATTTAAAACATGTACGGACAGTAAATTATTCTTGAAAATGAATTATGATTTTATGCATGTTGTTGAAGTAACAACGACAAAACTCTAATCGCTGAATAGCATCTCCAGCATGTCACGCTTGTACATTTTGGCGATACAACGGATGTAACATTTCTCTGTTCAATACACGCCATACAAAATTCGGTGATAAACGAAGATTACTTGTTATACGCCGAACACTAATGACAGTATCTGTTATATTTTCTCCATTTTATACATTCATTTCAGTAGGACTATTGATCTTTTTTGGAGCGGAGTTACCTTTTTCTCGAAGTCTACGGTATCATGCACTAAAGACAGGTTGATGTCTATTTTGGTACCTTCGTCGGTATTCTTGGGCTGCTTGTCTGGCGTTCCCATTGGAATACCCATATACAATAACAATATTTGCATAGTTGTAAATAACTGTATTTTTTATTTAGCACTTTAACGCTAAATGTGAAATAGATAAACAAAATAACACAAATAATAATTATTGCCATAGCAACCATCATTTTTATCAGACTACTTTGATTGATATATAAAACTATTATTATTTAAATGCTTCTAAACAAAACCGCATCGAATTGAAAATTGAAATTAACCCACCCTGTATACAGGGTGTCCCAAAATTAGCCTGCCACAAATTAGCTGTGGATTCTACGATAAAAAATAAAAAAAAAGTTATATAATCATAAGTTCGTAGACGTCCCCTAACGGAGCTATTGGTCTTTAAAGGGGGACTCCAAAATTTGATTTTCTCCAAATATTTTCAAAACGGATCGAGATAAAGTAATCAAATTTAAAATAGAGAATCGCAATTAGATTAAGATTACTCGAAAACAAAGCAGTTTATCGGATTGAAATAGGAGTACCTTTTTCATGTAAAATAGAGCAGAATTTTAAATTTTTTGATGTGACGACGAATATCTTGAGATACAAGACTGACTGACCCCCATTAGTTTGGCCTATGACCAATTATGAGGAATTATTTTCAGAAGATTAGATTCGCGATCTAATTGTGATTTTCAATATCAAATTTGATTACTTTATCTAGATCCCTTTTGGAAATATTTGAGAAAAAAAATGGGTTAGGGGGCGTCTACGGACTTATGATTATATAACATTTTCTTCTTATTTTTGATCATAGAATCCACAGTTAATTTTTGGCAGGCTAATTTTGGAACACCCTGTATATAAAAAATATTACTTAATATTTATTTTTCTTCTGGAATCGATATTGGCAATTTTGTTCATTTATATATACCGTAATTATTATTTTAACATTTATAACTACCTTGAATGACGATATACGCAGGAATTTGTTGGGTGTTATCTTTGTTATCGCAATACGGTAAATATTTATTAGCGAAATAATTAATAATTATCAGACAGCATCGCGCGTTTTTATAGACATTCTGACTATCTAAAACGAAGTAAAAAAAATTATTAAAAAATAATATATTTATCAAAAATCGCTAAATTAATTATTTAGTATTAAAATTTTCCCCACAATTTATTATTTGGATTGTTGTAGACATATTATTAGGATATTTGTAAAATTCAATTCAAATTTACCCAGTACTAATATTTAAAGCAGTATAATCTGTAACAATCTTTACTTCGACTTAAAAATACTACAATGGTCTGATGAATAAAACTTTTCATTTAACTGGATTGCTTTTAATTCGAATTTTTATTGCATTTACTAAATGCCAACTTGATTTGCCTCAAGTTTAATATTGCGTAACAAAAGTCATATTTATGGATTACGACAAAAACTGTTGAGGTTTTAAAATGGTGCATTTGAAATTAGTCATGGGTTTTTGTTAAATCAGCCACATTTTAATAAAAAAAATATTTGCGCTAAATACAGTAGGTATCTCTGGAAGCTAACTGTTCAGTAATTTTGTGGAATGTAGCAAAATAATACAGGACTTTAGAGTGATGAAAAATACAATGGAAATTTGTGCATACACATGTAAATTACTATGTTTATCGTTATAAGGAGGTAATATGAATAAATTAACATTTAAGGTTCTAATTTTTTTGTTAATAAATTACTGATTACAGGTTTCATTGCTGGCACACAATGTTAATAAATGTTTTATGGCATTAAAAGCTTTTTATTATTATTTAAATACGGTCCTATTACACAGTGACTTGTAGGTCTCTGGCCTGAGGTGAAGACTTGACCCGATATTTCTCAAGTGTAGAAGTGTTATATCGAGTTAATTGTGACGTCGTTACATTGCAATTTTTAAATTAATATTGGCCCTATGCCATTATTTCCACAATTTAATTTATTCAAAAACAGGTCTGCTACTAGATGCTTCTCATTTAATAATTAGGGGACTAAAGTTGAAATACGCTGAAGCTGTTTTCTTGTTTGGCAGCCACTTTTAATAAGGGACCTTTTTAGGCTATTATATAGGGGCGCTAAGCACCTAGTTGCATCTATGTTGGTTCCATAATAATAAAGTGCAAGTTAATTTGTCTGTCAGACTTCACGAGTCGCTCGTGTTTTGATGCCAACTCAAGCAATGACACTAGCCGCTGGTAGGCGAATATAATACTGGTTTCGCCTACAGACGGCAAATTTAGGCATATTTTTCTGCACAACGTGATAGCTACATCATATCTTCATAAAAATAGCGGTAGCAAAATATTTCGGAAAATTGGCCTGTAAAATTCATATCAAATTTTCCGTGCAAACCTAAATATCGTTTAAATAGCACCGAACATATTTTTTATTGTTAACACAAAAAATATTCCTATAATATCGAAAGTGCGATTAATAATTTATATTATAATTATCACATATGCCATTCAAAAAGCTTTGCTTCTTCGCAAGCAAAAAAAAATGCTAAACCAGTTTAATTCTTCCCAGGATATTAATTAAGACTACATCTTGCCGTTCTGATAGCTGGTTAAGTCACTTGGTATATAAAGGTAACAGTACATTTATTTGTAGGCACATTAATATACATTCTGTTGGTATCGATGCAGTTATAAAAATAAATGCCTTATCCTATAGTAATTCTAAATGAGGCAACTTATGTAATCAATTTAATTAAGTCTGCATTTATACCGTCCATTATAGCCGTAGAAAGGGATTTGACCGAACCTAAATTGTTACAGTGGCGCAACACAATGGAAAATAAAAGGTTTTGCGGATATTTCCTAGATCGTGCGGTTACTCAGTGAACACCCTGTATCATGATTGCGTTTACCACGTAGCATAAACTGTATCTCTTGATTAGCCATATAGTGAAAGTTGGTGAAGCGGGAATAATTAAATATTTAAATTCAATGGTCACGTTCATCAATTTCGTAAGTGAAATTTTAGCTTTTATAACATTTCGTATAACCTTACATTTTGTCTTCTTATTAATGCTTGATTCGAAAAGGCCGGAAATTTCAATACTATATTTTTAGCAGTGTAGAACACTACAACCTTCTAAAAAATGAGTAGATATACGTCGTGATAAAATTTTGTATATTTTTCCGAACAGTATGAATATAATGAAACATTTTTCTAGTAAAAAATTACCTACTTGGAAATTACTATTTTTTTGACCTTATAGTTGCACCACTGTTAATTTTCATTCGAAAGTTTTTAAAAACAATGTTGATTTTGGCTCAGTCCTCCGCGACCTCCTGTTTAAGTAATAACGGCTGCTATGTGTAATTATAAATAACAATAAATTAAAAATGCATAATTATTAACACTTACATAATAGAGAACTTAAAATTTTTGGCATCCAAGCGTTAACTAGGACTAGAAATTTGAGTGTAACTTTTTTCATTTGACGTTACCACGAAGAGAAATTTTAAAACAATAATGAGAGGCTTCTACAATCTATTAACACCGTACAAGGTGATTTTTTGCAGTATAGGTATTTAACAAAAACATCTAATGCAATTTTGTCGACTTTCGCTGAACATAACAAGTGAAGGTTACCGGTGACACTTTTATATAGCTTTATTGCCGGTTCGCGTATTTCCCTTTTTGTAGTACCTCGCACAAGAAGGGAATGACATTTACAGATAATTGTAGCATAAACATTTCTCCAATGGTATGACGTTGTAAGAGTTCAACGTTTAAATGCATCCATAAATGAAATATGTGCACAACATACTGACCTTTACTGCTCATATTGTTCAATGTTTCGCTCTGGCATTGGATTTTTTCACTTTCATTGCTGCAATCGGCATTTTCCACAATAACAACTGGTGTAGTTTTAGTTAAAGGTCTGCAACAGAATTAATGTAGTCTTAAATCTAAACAATTTACATACATTACCTATTGAAACCAATTTCCGACCCTCCTTCTTCCTCAACTTCACCAATTGTGGCCAGCTGAGATGAAAGGCTCCATTTTGAACTGTAAATGTCTATTCCATTGGCGTATGTGTCTAAGTTATCGTTTTCATCAGTTTCATAATCGGCGAAGTTAGTTTTGTACCTTTCGTTCTCTAGGAATAGTTTCATGATCTCTGTGGAGTTCTCAATGTTGTCTTTTAAACCATTAGAGGACTTAGGGACAAAATCAACAAGTCTAGGTAAGTCAGCGTTCTTAGCTTCCTTTGCAACTTCATTGTTTTTCACTGAATCCCTTGCCCGTGGAGGAACTGGCGGTTTTTTCACTGGCTGTTTGTTTTCTTCTGGTTGTTCACTTGGTGGAGCTACTTCGTCACAATCTTCAGGCACAATTATCTTTGTACTTTCATTGCCGTAACTCAAGGGTGCGTCTTGGAAGCACGAAGGACTGCCCTCTTCAACTGAATTGATGATAGTGTTATTATTTTCTTCTTTATTTTGTACTAGTGATTTTACTAAAGGCTTATTTACGGTGGCGGAATCTTCGTCATCATAAATCGTAATGTTGGATACGTCTAATTGTTTTTGTATTGACGTGGGAGTTGACGGTAAACTTCCAGAGAAGCTTGAAGTAGTTGTCGTAGGAAATGAACCAAATCGATCTATTACTGTTGATATTGTACTACCAGTGTCATCAGATTCACTTAAGCTTTGTGTAGATTCTTGTAAGAATAAATCTACATACACCTCTGCATCTGGTGGTCCTAAACTACCGTCGGAAAACCTCCTATCTCGTCTTGGTACGTTAGGAGAGTAATAAGATTTGATACTGCTTCGAGGTGAGTGAAGCTTTTTTGATTTAATATTAGTCGCCACAGGTTCAGTGGTCTGCCTTGGTGAAGTGGAATTGTCCTGTCCGTTCTCTAAAACTTCCTTATGAGGAGCTGGGTTTGCATTTTTCAATAGTTTTCTAGGAATTTTTCTTGGGGGTACAGGAGGTGGAGGTGGGGGAGTTCTTTTTTCTTCAGTACCGATAACTTGAGGCGGTTCCTCTTCGCACTTCGCTTTTGATTTGCAGTTATCATAAATATGGCGCACTAAAAGTTTGATCGCTACGTTAGAATCTTTTAGACAACGAACACAGTCAATCCTTGTCATGGTATTTACTGGTATGGAATCGATTTCAAGTACTTCATCTCCTTCTGTTAATTTTCCCCAAGAACTTTTTACACGTGACGCAGGGCTGTCAGCTGCACAAGACTGTATGAACAAACGTTTGACGAATTCATTTGCTTTTGTACCTCCTTCGAATTTCAGTCCAAAACCTAGTCTTTCTCCAGGTAACCTGTATACTAATACTTCCTCAGTCACGTCCTTGAGGACTTTGTTGTTGTTTTCGGTGTCTCCAATTGTCAAAACAGTGACATATCCTGGACCATTTGATTCGAAATTAATATTTTCGCTGTCTGATTCCTGTTGCTCTGTCCCTACCGCCACCACTGTAACGAAGTTGTCATTTTCTTCTTTTCCTGACATGGTTGCTTAATTTTTATAACCCTCCAGTGTCGAATATCTAAAATAACACACTTATTAAATTTGATACGTAAGAATAAGTCAACTGTGAAGAATACACGGAAAAGTGGGTTTGCCAATAACTAAGTCTCTTAACGTTAAATGAAATTTTAATCGACAAGAGAAAATAGTAAGCTCATTTTCATTATAACAATAAAGAAAAGATTTTTGTGCGATGTGGAAAGAGGAGAGTATATAGATATGCACCTGTAACAATTATAATAGCTTGGCCTCTTTAAAGACATTCTACTACACACTACTACAGCTACCTAAGACAACTTGCAGATGAACTACATTTTATGGTATAGGCAAATTACCTAGATATTGTTTTGTTTTATACTTGGCTGAACGTAGCTTTACCCTACTTAAAATTGGTACTATGAACAAGTAACAAAAAGCGGATGTTTAAAATATTTAATTATTGTAAAGGAATGTCGGTGAAATAAACAAAAAACAAGGCAATGTAGAACATTTATGAATAGTTTACGTGTAAGAAATATCGTTTGTCTAAATAAGGGCCAGTTATTGAACATTTGACTGAGAAAACCGCGACCTATGACATAAATATAAAAGGAATTTAGAATGTAAATTTTTTCGCATGTCACATCAGTAGTAGTATTCTAAAGCAAAATAGCACAGTTCCAAAAGTCGTACACGGTGCAAATGTCATTAGCATTTATTAGAAATACGCGTAAAACACTATAAAATAATTTGTTTAAAACAAAATGTAGTTCAGCAAGAATAAGAGGCCACAGTTATTTTAACGGTATATCCGTTAACAAAATGCAATGCAATTAGAACAACCTTGGGTCGGCTTTCGAAACTCGGTTACACACAAACTTAATTCACAGGGTGTTATAGTGGTTGGTCTTACCTTTAAAATTCCCGGGCGCATTTTCCAGGGCGTATGGCTGTTTCAAACATAGGACACTCTCACAGAGATAGTAAACAACTGTTTTCACCTCTCTGAGACCCACTTGGAGAATATGACCTCGTACGCTCTCGCATGTCCCCGCGCGAGTGGCATTCATATCTTGCAGAACGGGCCATAATATTTTGACCCATCCCGCAAAAAGTCGCATGCAATTTTTCGAATTTGGGCTTGCCTTCTCCAGGGCCTTTGCGCGCCTTCGCAATTCCGCGTTCCGAAAATATTTCGAACAGCGTATAAAACAATACAAAAAAATGTTTTTTCTGAACACTGTGGCGTATTAAAAAAATAGTGACCAAAATGCTTGACAAATATGTAACTTATTAGGTTCTATTAAGTTGATCACTGATTTCCAATTCAAATAAGTAAAATTTGTGTTACTTTGATTAATTCCAATTTATTAAAAATTACCTTTTTTGTTAAAAAAGTTTTAGTTTTTTGAATTTTGTATTACACACATTTTAAAAACCTAATACCTACATCACATAACATTTTCGAGTGCTGTATAAGTACAAATATTGTATACTAAAGACTATTTGAAACTTAATATATTTCTTCAATTCAATTAATATTACAAATAAAAACTATTAAATTATTTCTTAAAGAATCATACGAGGCGTTATATTTTTACGTAGTTTACTTATGTAGTATGCATAAAGGATAATTTCATTATGATTTACAATGTTATTTAGAAAATTTCGTGATGTAGGTACCTATATAGTTTGCACTTTAAATATTTTAACAATATAAATTCCTACCTCAAAAAATAAAAATATGACTAACTGTAAATCGTTATATATAATCCTGTTGCTTTAAACTTAGAGGATTTGCATAAATTAAAATTATATACGACACTCAGTAATCAATCCGCTATGTTCTGTAGATAAAAGTTACATGTAAAATTTGATACCTTCGAAACTGGTTTTTTCTGCATAACAGAATGAATGAGGGGTACAGTGGCTTCAAAGTTAATGAAGATGCCGTTTGGAATCTGGGAATCTGTAGATCAAGACCTAGAAAGTTCACACAACTTAAAGACAATCAATGAAACTAATTATTTTTTAATGTCTTATGCTTGTGTAGAAAACTTAGCAGTTTATACATATCTGTATATATTAAATCAGACAATGTCTGAGAATATTTAAATAGGTTAATACGAGATAACTTTCTTTATACGAATTTTAAAATCCTGTCTGCTGGAAATATTCGTACTATGTTGCTGTTTGCATATTTAGTAAGTTTCCACATAATTTATATGGTTTGTACATGGTGTATCTAAATAACTGCAACACATTTTAGAGGGCAATTCTTTGGTGAAAATTCAAAGGGGTATTTTATAAAACAGTTTTTTAAAACAAACCTTCTTAATTTTCACCAAAGTGGGTATCACCCATTAATTTGCAGTTATTTAGACACACTCCATAATAATAAAATAAATTCTATAAACAATCTTCAATACTAAAAATATATATATATTTTTACAAAAATGTTATATAAAATGGAAGAAAATAGTAAGTATTATGCTGTTGATTTTATTTTGCCTCGAACATTATCTTTCCATAACGTCGAATTTCACAGATAAAATTTAGCGTTCTGTATGACATTTGTAACACTGGTTGCATAATCTATGATGTCACCATTGAGTCCATTCGTTCGACTAGTGCATTATGTATTATACGTTTTGTGGTTGACAGCATGATAGCCACTAACACACGCTATATACCTAACTTCTGATCATATTCATTTAGCAAATGGCAAATGTCTGTTATCGTGAATTAGTTATATTTGTGTACGCAGGATGTACCGAATAAATTAAATTTATATTCATATAATGAATGCTAGATTATATTGACGGGAAAGAAACATTCTTCAGCCAATATAGGTACTTACTGTTAATTGACAAAGTTGTTATTGTTTACTGTTTTTAAAAAGATACTATTTCAAAGGAATTTATTCATTTCCATAAAAATCTGTTGTTAATTTTTATCCATTATTATTATTATATACCATGAGTACCAAAAGGAATAAGAAGAATGTTGCAGACATGGCAACTAATAATAACTATAAAAGATCAAAAAATGCAGCTAGCATAGAAGTCGATAGTTACGATAGCGTAAAACTTAAAAACAGAGAAAAAGCCACTATACTCTCTAGTAATAAGAACCTAGCACCTGGAAATAAAAGGAAATTATCAGATACAGATGTTTCTCCTTCAAAGCAAATAAAGAAAAGAGGAAAAATATATACAATTTCACTTACCGAGGACGTAGATCTGCCTTCTGAGCCTTCAGATAATTTGAATTTTCATAAAGAGATAAAGAAAAGTAAAAAGAAAACCAAACTACCTATAATTAATGAAAGTTTTATTAATGAAACCAGCTCGAATAATATTTTGGAACCATTTGTACAGAAAGTCGGTAAGAAAAAAAAATTATGTAAGGATAAAATTTCTGTGGATCATGTAAACACTTTAGTTGAAAAAACGGATATGGTAACACAAAACGCAGAAGTGGACTCCAACAACTGTGGTGTTAATGCACAACTAAATATTAATAACTGTGAAGATGCTAATATTCAAAATGAACAGTGTATTTCAAATGGTAGAATTCAAGATTTAGAAGATAATCAGTCAGATTTAAATAAAACCGAGTTATTTTCACAATTAGTAAAAAAGGAAAATTCAGAGGGTAAGTAATCAGTTTCTTTGTTTCATATTAATTTTATTAAATAAATTCAATTTAAAGTACCAAAAAAAAAGCAAGTTATTAATTGGCCTGAAGAGGATCTAAAAATACTAGTTGATAGAATGGAGGCTTGTATTCCGGAATACGATACGCTAGCTTTTGGAACAAGAGTAGAAAAATTAAAATGGGATACTGTAAGAACATTCAATTAGCTTAAAATATATTGGTGTATAATGTACTTAATCATTTTTAGATTGCTTTTAAAGAATACTCAGTTGATGATTGTAAAAACACATGGTTTTTACTACAAAAACAAATACGTAGGTTTCGTTTATTGAAAGAAGTTTTAGCAGACGCAAAAGAATGGATAAGTGCGCCTAAAAGTAAAAAGAAGAAAAACTCTAGGCACCCCGATATGCCCAGAAAACCACTCAGCGCTTACATTTTATTTTATTTGCAGAAAAAGGATTCGTTTAATAAAACACATCCAGGTTTGGATGCGGTATGTATGTCTTTTTTAATTTTATTTAATAAGTCATTAATTACAAATGTTTGCTTATCGATGTACGTAATATAAGACCTAGCTGTATCTTGGGATCTACCTATTATTGTCAAAATTACCACTTCAGTTTCATCAACCTTTACTGACAAAATATTATGTTGATTAATGTGTAACAATAAAAATTCTTCATGCTTATTACTCTGTATAATAATAATATATATTTTGTATCAAAATCTTATTCATTTAGTTAGATATATTTGTCACAATTCAAAAAAGTATTTTCTAAAATGTAGGGGGAAATATGGTTTAAAGTTATATTAATTTATAAACATAATATGAATAATTTATTTGTTATACAGTATTACTTTTTAATTAATATAAACCTAAACACTTGCTGCTTCTTACAGCATTTGTTCTTATTTGGATGATACTAAAATGTACAATCTCAAATTATTTGTAGGATATTGTAGTTCCATTGTGGTAATTTATATAAAGCTGCAATTAATATTGTTAACAAAAATGTTTCAGACAGAAATATCAAAAATCTTAGGGCAGGAATTTAAAAATCTATCCCCAGAGAAAAAATTGAAATATGACAATTTAGCTGCCAAGAAAAAAATTGAATATGAGACAAAATTAGAAGAATTCTAGTGAGTCTTTATTTAAATTTTATGTTCGTTCATAATCGTATATCTATTTTAGTCAGTTACATCCAGATATTCCTCGTGAGGTAAAAACGAAAACAATAAAATCAACTAAGAAACTAAAACCTCCTAAATTACCCAAACCTGTTAAAGAAAAGCCTCTAAAAGTACCAAAAGAAAGAATACCTAAAAGGCCTCCCCCTCCATTCCACTATTACTACTTGTCCGAACTAGACAATGAGAAAGAAGTGGATAATAGATTAGCATTTAAAGAATTATGTAAAGAACGTTGGAAACAACTGCCCGATGAGAAAAAAGTTGTCTGGATTAATAGTGCTGAACTGGAATATGCTAAATATGAGGTGATTTATATGATTCTTAAGTTATAATTTTATTATTTCATATTTTGTAGTTTATTCTTTTTCTTATAGATATTTTACAATTTTCATCACAAGAAAAAATATGTATGTTGTAGGAAGCACTTACAAAGTACGTTCAAAGTCATCCCGATTGCATTCAAAATACTCACAAGCCAATATTGACCAAAGAGGAAGTTCAAATAAAAGATCGAGTTGCTGGAAAACCAAGTAAACCACCAGGATCGGCATATAACTTATATGCTAAAGATCTATTGCAAAGTGATGAAATAAAAGGTATTCCCGTTAGAGATCGACTTAATTTTGTTTCGAATCAGTGGAAAAATTGTGCAGAGGAGGAAAAGCAACAGTATAGGGACCTTTCAACAACGGTAGTACTTTTTGTGACATAGTATTTACAATACTAAATTAGTTTTTTTTTTTTCATAGTTAAATGAAAAGTACAAAACAGATTATGCCTCATATTTAGAAACTCTTCCAGAAGAAGAAAGGAAGTTAGAACTTCAGAAAAAATTACCGAAACGACAGAAATCTGAACCATTAGAGGCAGAGAAAAAGGAAAAAGCTCCCAAAAAGAAATCAGAAAAAAAACCTACTAAAAAGAAACTTGTTGAACCTGAGCAACCTCCCATGTAGGTTCAGTTTAAAATTTTTGCTCAATATTGAATATAAAATTAATGAAATGTTTTAGTTCCGCATTTAAATATTTTACAACTTCGTATACTGGAGAGGAGCCAGCCTTGCAGGCCTGGAAAGCGTTAACACCGGAACAGAAAAAAGTATATGAAGATGAACTAGTTCAAAAGAAGCAAGCTTACATTGTAGATTTTGAAAATTTTTTAAAAAGTTTAACAAAGGAAGAACTCGAGGCATTCTCTAATTCCAGAAGAAGGATTAAAAACGAGGAACCTGAAGATGACGATGATGATGATGAGGTAAGAAAGATTGGTGGTTTCCCGTGACATATGTATGAAAATGTGCAAAATGATAATTTAACTTAAATATTTGTACATCATTCCTATTTACTTATTCAATTGTAAACAGCATAAAAATTGTCAATATTGACCTCATCGCTAATTTTTCCCGATTGGGTGGTTGCATTAAAATCTTCCCTGGGCGAGTGATGTGATTTAGCTGTCAAGTTGTGAGAAAATAAATGCATATTTTTTTTAGGAAGTGGTTGATGCCTTGTTTAGGACTAATTATGATTTTTAGGGTTCAGGAACTACAGATGAATCAGGGACAGAGGACTCGGGTGCAGAGTCACATGGAGAAGATTCTGTTGATTAATACAAATTTAGTTGTCAGATGCCATTATGTTTGCAATGTGTATTTTGTTTTTTTTTTTTTTGTACAGACATTTTCATACTTTTGTTTAATAAATAGATTTTAATAATACTTTTGTAAATTATTTTCTTTCCAGTTTAAATTTATGATATTTTCAGTATACACAACTGAACTGAATTTTTATTTGGATAAGAATTAAAATTATATTAAACGCAATCAAGAAATATTTTCTATGTATGGCATCTGTTTACAAGCAGTTAGATGTAAATTGTAATATTATAAGAGATAACTATACGCCAACTGAATTTAAGTTGGAAAAATTTCAAATAAATTTAATGATAATTTTTTTTGAGTGATGACTTTTTGGTAAGTTCTAAAACATTTTAAGATGCCCTTTAGAATAATTCTGAGGTGATATAACTAAATATAATTTATAATTGAATATCTTAAGACTACTATGAATTTTTAAACATTTTATTATTTGTTACTATGAGGAAAGTTAATCAGCATCAAATTACATAACATTTTATATACTATTATGTATGACTAAACAAATAAAATTATTGACACAAAATACTGCTTATATTACAATTAAATACATAAATACTTAACAGATCTATAAATTACGAAGTACCAACTCCAATTGCAATTCCAGCCACGAAAGATACTAAAAATATGTGTACTTCCTTAAGATGACAAGTATCTCCTGTTAAACTTGAGTACCATTTCCTTGCTTTGTGTTGTCCCTTTTTTAAACGATCCTCAGCTTGATCTAATTTTCTATCGACAAATTTTTCTGCCTATTAAGAACAAATTTATGTTTTTTATTTAAATATTGCAGCATCTAAAATCTAAATCTATTAAATTATATTGTACATGTTTCAGATTTTTCTTGGACGTGTAATTTTGATACTTAAAATTTGAAACATTAAATGTACTGAAATATAGGATATGCAAGAATTTCATTGTTATACTTGGCTAAGTATAAGCTCACATAATACACAAGAAAGAATATTATATGAACAAAAGGCTCTATATACGCTTTATAAGTGTATCGGTAAGGTGGATATTTTCCAAAAATTTATGAGGACCTGTCGTGTCATTTTCTGAGCTTGCCTTATAAATATAATGTGTACCGATATTAATAAGATGGTCCATAATGCTGTGAATAATTAATGTCTGTTTATTATTTTGGTTAAATTAAAACTTAATAATGCAAAATTACTGTTCAATCGTTTATAACGGATGCCTAAAAAAGGATGTTTAATTTAAATGAATTATAATACCCCATTATTTTTAATTTGGTATAGTTCATATACCTCTATGTATTACTACATTAAAAATTGACTTCATATTGGCAGTACATAGCTACACGATTAAAAGCTTTCACTCCAATATCATTTACATAATGAAAAAATAATATAATTAAATAATTTATATATTACAGTTACTACACAAGAATACAGTTATAAAAATAAACTTAAATTAACAATTTAAACTATCTTATCTATGTGGTATTTGGTAATATTTGCTTTGTATTTTGTTTCAATGTGACCCTAAACCAATCAAAAAGCCGCCAACAAAACCAGTAGTAAAGGATGTACTTTTTCCTGCAAATTTCATGACCTAAAAATAATTTTAGAATCAAACTGAATAAGACAATATATTGAATATATAGTATATTATAGTAACTTAGTAAGTGATGATGAAGTCAGCATCTCATAAAATTAAGTAAATATTACCAAATGTTGTTTATAGAAATGTTTTATTCTTTTAAGCTTTGTTCTGGGAAATGTGAAGGAATATGCTTCTATACACATTTATCTAAACCAAATATGTTTTGTAGTTGTTGCTTCTATAATAAATTAGTTAAGAAACTGATTTCTATAAACAACTTGATGGTTTTTATAAAAAAATTCTAACTCCATAATGAATTTTAAGTTTCATCATAAATATACGTCTACCAGCCCCCGGATTCCCATTATTGAGTTCGTCTCGAAAAGTGTTTTTGACAATCAAGTACCCATTATATATTTAAAATGAAAGTCATAGAATGGCAAGTTGGAATCTGGTGATCAGATTGATGATTTCAGATCAAATATCCATTCAAGGATGTTGGTAATTGTGTCATCTGTTTATTTTTGTAATTTGAATAACTTAGAAGTATTTTAATAGGATTTCTGTTTACCTTATCCATCCATGTAGAACTCTCTCCCGTAATTGTTTCTTCTACTTTATCTGCAACTTTATCGATATTCTTGTTAACCTTATCCCAATTTATTTTAATGTATCCTTTTTCATTAGCAATCTGTATTAATATTATGCCACTACCTAAAGCCAAGGCTGCAGTTTTTCCAACTCGCATAGCTAAGAATCCTGTAACCCTTAAATAAAATATAAATACAACTTGATTTGATATATAATAATGAAGTATCCTGCAACTTACCATCCTGAAGAGGCTCCTAATATTATTTGTTTAGTTGCAGAAGTTTTACTAACATCACCTAAGATTTTTTCGATTATTGATTTTGCTTCTTTTCCCACCTCATCCATTCTGACAATATCTTTATTGCTTTTTCCTTTAGCGGTTTTACTAGAGGGACGCATAATTATTTCTATAACGTATTAAAATTACATTTCTAAAAAAAATACGAATAATACGTACATTTTCCAGAAATGTATTCTGATGCACTATTCAAGTTGTTAATAATTAGAGATTCTGTGCACAGTATTTTAATCACGAGTTTTAGTGTTGCTAGTATAAATCTCAAGAATATTTCGTTTTATTTGTGCTAAAAATACCTCAATTCTCAACTCAAACACTAAAAATAGTAAACTAAACTGAGTTGTCAAAAAATGGTTGCGTTCGCAATCGGCCCTGTCAAGTCAGATAGTTGTGGTTTGGTCACAGCTTAAATAACAAGCTGTGGTTTGGTTTAGAAAAGCAATAAACAATTGCCAAAAACTACCTCAAATATTTTATTTTTCACTAAAAAGAGAAATAGTGAAAACAAATTTATTGGCTCAGAAAGTGCTGCCACCTGAGAGCAAACTTAGAACGAACAAATTGTCCTGCCTGCTGCCTGCATTATAACCAAATATACAAAAGTACAATCAAGTCTACAACCCTTGTTTGATAACCGAAAGACAGTGGGTTATATAACAGATAACATACTGATAAATTTAAATTTTTAAATATAATATGGGTAACATGCTTCGAGAAATATTTACACTACTTGGTTTTTGGTAACACACAACTATTTAATTTTTTTTGTGCCAATTTCGGATATTTGAAATACTCTATCCTTAAATTTATAAACGAGGGTAGTTATTGTTCCTTTATGTTTTTTTTATTCTTTCAAATATTTAATTTAATTAGGTACTTGAATATCCAAATGAAATTTAATGTAGATATTATAAATGATTCTTAAAATTATTGGAAGCAAATAAGATAAATACATTTTTTAACAGTGTCCTACCTTAAAATTTTATCTTCTATTGTTGCGCCATCTTTTACTAACGTTGTTAGTAAACTGTTATTTTTTTGTAAAATCCTGCGTATACACTTTACCTGCTCTGCTTCATTTCTGAGACCGTAAGGCCACATTTTATATTGCAAATTGCAATAGTCTCAAGGTAGTCAATAAGTAGCTCCTGTTTTTTTATTCAACATCAAGGACACAGAAATCTTCTGGTGTTATATGAGCATTGGCCCAGTTATGTAATAATTGCTCGCTGAATCATCAGATGGCGCGACGATTTTCTACGAAATGACCTGAGAGCTTGTACAATTTTTTATCTTGACAGAAAAGCTTGCAAAGGACAGTAGAAAAGATAAAGTGATTAAAAGCCTTGGAAATGTAGAAAGAAAGGTGGAGGATCATGTGGAAAATTGGCAAAGAAAGAATGCTTGTTCATAGTAAGAACATAGTAGTGCCTAGAAGTTTAAGGAGGTCCATTTCATTCCACAAGACAATAATGAGTCATTATAGAATGAAAACTTTTTAGATCTTTGTCTTGGCCCGTAAACCGCCGTCATTGTAACCGTGTGGCCTTCTTTGTTCTGCTTTTTCGAGAATTCCCCTTTTATATTCCTTCGGTACGTAATGGGAAGTTAGGAGCAATTTTGTAGGATTACAGTATTACCATTTTATTTCCTGCCATTATGAAAATGTGGATACAAATTCATACACAAACTGAGCTGTACCGCATATTTATTTTTTGCATTCTCAAAATAATGGAGAATGCTCTCTTTCTATTGGACCGCACAGACGTCAATATTGATTTCAAATCTGAAAAAAATAAGTCCTTAATATTGTAGTAATTACACTATTGTTGAAGACAAATTTTATATCAGAAATTAAAAAAAAACTTGCTATAACCGTGTTTCAGATACAGTGTGTTAAAAGTAATCGTTTGTATATTATTTCATAGATAATGTAATTGCTATAATTAATTATTATTACCGTTCTTTCGAATTATCTATACATTATCGAATCAGTTAAATATGAAATAGTTTTCTTCTCCAAAATTATGCTCTAGAATAAAAAAATTGTGTCGATGAAAACAATCTTTTTGTGTTTTTAGAACTGTAGTTTTGTACATTTTCAGGGGAAGGATTTTCTTCTGGAAGGCATACCTTTGTTTTGTTTGTCTGAATGTGTCAACGGTGGAGGGTGTAGGAGACGTCATTACGCAATTTCGTTTGGTTTATTGTTCAAGTGCCTGAAGTGATATTATCTTCATTCAAGATCCATCTTCATTAATTCTATTCGTATTCATAAAACATTGCGGCTGTAAGAGGGTTCGCGAATAATGAGGGCCTTATCTTTTTTTCAGAATCTGAAAGAAATAAATGAAATATTACGTTTTTAAGACCGAACCCTAGGAGGCGTTTTGCTACGCATCGGGAGTGTTGCCTTGGACCATTGTACGGAACGTTAAGGGTCTTTCTAAAAGAAACGTGGTTGTAATTAATATAAGGCAACAGTAAACAAATTTACCAACTCGCTAATTAAAACAGGCAATGCGAATTAATTAAATATATTTTCTGTATTAACCCTTCCAAATATTGCATATTTATTATTTCGATATCAATTAATGCCGCAAAATATTGTTAAATTGTTATATACGATGTCAGTAAATTAATGAAATAGAACTTTTTTCGTTTATAACGTAGAGGATTGGCTGTAAAGTTGGTTTGAAATAGTTTTTAAAGTATGGCGTTAGCCCAGTAGCAAATTTGTATTATTTAATTATTAAACTAAGTATCTGGTAGTTGCAAATACGTTTTCTCAGTGTAGGTATTAGATGAGGTAATTCTCTGTCTGGCTAAATTACGTTAGTTATGCAAATCCATGGTGAGTAATAAAGAGAATAATTATCCTAATTCCGACATAAGAACCTGGGGAGAACTTTAAGAATGCTCTGGTGCCCCCCAAAAATGATCATGTTAAGGAAACCATAATGTGGGGAACGAAATTAAAGCAGTGTAAAACAGTAGGGCATACCAGTTGGCAGCGGAGTAAACCGGGCTTCTGGCATCGAATAGTATATGACATTCCATGGAGTGTGCGGCGTTTGGAAACTATTCCTTAAGTTCAGATGAAAAGCATTCCGCTGAGACCATATGATAGATAAATAAGCACATGGCTAAAGGCAAAACACTACGGTTAGAGCTTATCTAGCGACGACCACATACGTATAACCTTATTATGTTATTAGAGAGATTTAGAACCTCTTATTTGAGAACCCGTTGACGTAATTTTAAAGGCAAATGCATCATACAAATATTTGTGGCAACAATAATCGACAAGTTTAGAAAAATACTAAAAATTTCAATACAATTTTTAATAACATCATGGTAAATATTTAAAATCTGATGAAATTATCATTTTTTGAAATGTGATTATTCGAACTGAACTATACATATATAGGGTGATCCAGAACTTACCTAAAAACATTTTTTGATGTACAGGGACTTACAAATACAATTTTATAAAAATAAAATAAAAAAATGCAATTCATAAATCCGCACGGCATTGGAAACTGGTCCACTGTAAAACCTGATAAGAAATTCCCAAGGAAAGAAATAAATTACATTTTACAACACCTATTTTTATACAGCAAATCCAACTGCTTTTGGCGCTATTGTTATTAATTATTAATATAATTAATTTGTGTTTTTAATTAGTAAAATAGTTTGACATACCTGTTGTTACAACAACATTTTGGACCCGTCTTACCCAGTTTCTACAAACTAACACAAATGCGCCTGCTTCTTGCCAGTTTTGAACTTGTAAGTTATTATCAGCATCTATGATACGCTTGCGTAAATCATAAATAGTTTCCACTTCAGTGCAATATACTTCATTTTTTAAATATCCCCACAAAAATAAGTCCAAATGATTTAAGACAGTCGATCATGGCGGCCGATCCTCCTCGTCCAATCTTTTGGTATTAATTCTTGGACACACTCTACATGGTACGGATATAAATGAGCCTCGTGTATGATATGCCACACTGCTGCAATACGCCGTGGACGCCCTAGACCTCCATCTCTTCCAAGATTCGTTTACAAATTTCAAAAGTAGCTAAAGCTTCACCGTACATTAAAACGATATCCATCAACTGCAAATTGCTGTAGACGTAAGCCATTTTTGATATTTGAAAAACTAATATAAATAGCTAGTGACTATAGTACTGTAGCTCAGCGATGTAAATGTTGAAACTATTAAAACTTCAATAATTTTCTTCTTCGAAACTATAAAGATTTTACAAAAAATTTTTTTACGACGAATGTAAATATCTTACATTATTTTTATATTTAGAAAAAAAATTGGATTCGTACTTTCCTTCTCTAATTCGGAGAGCAATTGTCCTACAGAACACGTTCTTAAAATATTTCCGTATCCTCCCGAAACGCCCTGTATTTTATGGCGTCTTTGTAATAAAATAGAATTTAGTCCTTACAAAAAGAAAGCCTGTGGACTAAATATTAACCGAAATAAAACCAAGATAATATTGTGTAGCTTTATGCCCTGTACTTCGGATTTTCCTGGTATGCCGGCAACTAGGAGGGATCACTTTTATATGATGTTATAAATGGCAAGTGTTTTTCCCCGAGTGAATTTAATTAAAAAGGGATCGTAGTAATTGTCTGCTACTTTTAATAATCCTAATTTAGAATAAATCTAGCTAAATTTGTTTAATCTCCCAGCAGCTCCAGCTCTTAGCAACAATTGAAATAGTGTTATTATCTAAGCCTAGGAGGTCAACATCAATGTTTCCACGCAATGTACTTTGGGTTTGAATTGTTGTTTTGGAGATTGCACGCTGCGAAATCTGTAGGAGTTCTATTATATCTCTTAGGTAGAACTGGGTCCCCAAAACTTTCTTATCAAGATAATTTCATGAAACTTATTTGCGTAGTTTGTGTATTTAGACTTACACATTAATTCATTCATATTAAAATACAACTGAATACTTATCTGAACTTTCCTACATTCTATATACTTGTGTTTCGAGCTTTGTTTGTCTTAAGGTTTTTGGGTTTAAATTACTTTACAACTTTCTGTGACAATTGCTTCGGTTTAGGATCATTTCACCCAACTACAAGCCAACTATTTCAGTAATATGAATTAACACAATTACCATTCTGTACCTAAAATACACAAAAACTTCAACTTCGTAGTATACAGGGTGTCCCAAAATTATCCTGCCAAAAATTAACTGTGGATTCTACGATCAAAAATAAGAAAAAAGTTATATAATCATAAGTCCGTAGACACCTCCTAAGGGAGACCCCAACATTTGATTTTCTCCAAATGTTTTCAAAACGGATCGAGATAAAGTGATCAAATTTAAAGCTGAGATTCGCAATTAGATTGCAAATCTAATGTCTAAAAAGAATACCATAATTAGTCATAGGCGTGCCAAACTGGGGGATTATTGTATAAATATTGATCTAGCTTTTTTATCTCTCGAGGTTTTTGTCGTCAGATCAAAAAATTAAAAATGTTGAACAATTTTACAAAAAAACTGCTCTTGTTTTACTTCGATAAATTATTCCGTTTACGAGTAATATTAATTTAAAAATTTTGTGACATACTACAAAAATATTAGATATGATATGCAAGCGGTCAAATTGTCTCTAGTAGGCTTTGAGTCAGTTAGTTATCTGTCAGTTTATTTGACACATATTACATATGTTTCTAAATTTTTTTTAAATATTAATAGGCTATATTAACATTAAAAAAATTAATTTATATTAATAATTTTGAATAACACCTTTAATATGTGCTAAATAAATCAACAGTACTTTCTCATAGCCTACTAGCGATATTTTGCCTATTTATAGTTTCCATCTTAAACTTTGGGGTATGTCACAAAATTTTTAAATTAAGATTGCTCGAAAACAGAGCAGTTTATAGGATTGAAATAGGAGTACCTTTTTCATGTAAAATAGACCAGGATTTTAAATTTTTTGATCTGACGACGAAAATCTTGAGATACAAGGAAGTTAAAGCAATATTTACCCACTGCCCCCCAGTTTGGTACGCCTATGACCAATTAAAGGGAATTATTCTCAGAAGATTAGATTCGCGATCTAATTGTGATTCTCAATTTCAAATTTGATTACTTTATCATGATCCTTTTTGGAAATATTTGGGAAAAATCATATTTTGAGGTCCCTATTTAAGGGGCCATATCTCCGTTCGGGAGCGTCTACGGACTTATGAACTCTTATCTTTGATCGTCAATTTTTGGCGGGCTAATTTTGGGACACCCTGTATAAGAATTATTTTCATAATTTATCCCTTATAATGATAACGCACTTGTTTAAAATACAATTTACATCTTTTAGACTAAGCATTTCTTTTAAAATATTATTCCCTCCAAACAATTCTACGAACTATACGCGGCTTTCCCATGATTCTTTTCAATTACTTTGTTTTCAGAGCGTTCTTGTCGATGGTACGATAAATCTATTTTTCTTGGACTTCTGAATCCGGAATATTTTCTTTGACAATAAGAATTTTAATAAAGGATCCAATTATTATAAAACTACTTAAAAACACGTACCGAGTTTCTTTTCTAATCATCATTTTACTGCATAATTCTCCACGTTATTTACAGTCTGCATTGCAAATAGAATTTCATAGTATATATTTATAAATATGTAATTTTTATTTGTTGAAATCAGTTAGGAAGATAAATAATAATAGTCTGATGTGTTCTGTTATTTTTTTATATGAAAAAGTAGTTCGTAGTTTGAGATTAGTTTAAAGTGTCAAAGTTTCGTTTACCAAAGTTCTAATCATTTGAGAGAGTTGTTATAAATGACTAAAGGTGTTTAGCAAAAATACAAAATCTGTCGTTTTGTCTTAATTAAGTGCAAGTCACTGTAGAATTTAAGAGAGCTATTGTTCTTGGGGTTTGTAAGGTTCTATTCAACATGGGCCTTTGATTAACCTGTCTTTCTGTTGTAGCTGCTGTCCCCGTATATCGAATATCCATGCTCTTAGATTTTTTGTGAGGAAGAAACGAACGTTTTATGGTAGCCAACAGAAGCTTTTATATAATTATTTTATACAGTGCTTTCGAAAAGTAACAAATAAATTAATTATTTTTGAAATTGAGGAGTTTTTAAAAATTTTATTTTTAAAAAAGGCACTTTTTGACATACGACCCACATTTGTAACGTCATCGTTGTTCGAATTTTTTTAAATAGCAACCCCCAATTTTGACCATGCCATTTGAAATATAGGTCGTATGTCAAAAAGTGCCTTTTTTAAAAACAAAATCGACGTGCCAGGGGATTTTTTCGAAAACTTCTCGATTTCAAAAATAATGAATTTATTCGTTACTTTTCGAAAGCACAGTTCAGTTTTAAATGAACAATATCCGAAGATCGGGAGGACTTAAATAGTGGGGATATTTAAACCACATTTGGTATACAGTATAACTAGTTTATGGTGTCTTAAATATGTTAGTAGAGGTATATACACTTATCAGTTGACAGATTTTTGTGTTCTTAAAAAGAATGGTAATGCTCAGCTTCAAATTGTCTAGAATAATTAACTTCTTTAGGAAGTGTTTGTTCGCTTTATATTTTTTTATTTTCAGTAATAGAACGCACTCGTTGCATATTACATTCATTTTTGTTACAATTTAATGCGTTTTAGATTTTTACGACAATGGAATATAATTCTTACATTTGAAGCAAATGTTTTGTACGAAATGGCAACAGAAAAATGCGTACGGCGATGATATCCGTTTAGAAACAATTTAAAGCATTTAACGTTTTTATAAACTGTTCGCAATCTCGACATTCGCCACGTTTCATATGTGCCGTATATAAATGGAAATAACCAGTGTTAAACACAATAATTATTGTGTAGTTGTTTAAAGCTATTTCTCTAAACAAAACGGGGTAGAAAGGTATTTGATAGAAGAGAACACAGAATAGCAACATCCCACAACTAAAATGTTTTTGGTGAATAGCATTCTGGTCACGTGGCATCCGTTAGCTCAGGGCCGTATGGAATTACTTTAGAAAGGGTACGTTCTTTTAAAGCCAAGCATCTAAATGGTATAATCGTCCATTTTTTTTCAAATACCATTACTACGAAAATCAGTTGTCATTAATAAGCAAAATAACTTGTGCCCTAATTTCTTAATTACAGATTGCAGAACAATTTTTGATCTATCTCTTAAATTTAACATTTTTCCTGATCAATGGTAGTCTGCCCTATATTGAAGAATGGAAATTCTGCTCATGCAATTAATTATAAACCTATAATTTTACCTTATGATTTTGCTAAAGTTTTCGAAATGTCTTTGTATAACCGCATCTATCCCCATATTCGTTCACACAGTATTTATCTAGTTTAATTTCGACATAACTAATCATAAACTACTGTTATTAAAATCCGATAAGCATGGATTTTGTACGTCTTTGTTTAACATATTTGCCTCTTATTTATGGCTTCGAATCTAATGTCAGGAGTTCCATAAGGCTCCAGTCCAGGCCCACTTATATTCTCTGTTTTCATAAATGATTTAAGTTCTCTTATTGCGTGTCATAGGTAGCTTGAAAATATTTTTCGCTATCGATTCCAAAGATAAGTGACAATTTACAAATGAAACTTAGATTAAAAAAATTTGTCTCCTGTGTGATAACTGTCTTATAATCAATGAAGATATTGAGTTTTATCTTTTGAGTTGGTCAAGAGTTCCATGACAATGTTGTCCTTATCAAGTTCTATCAATCATATGTTCGATCTAAATTGGAATGTTGTTCTGTGTTATATTAATATGATTCATTTTTTTTAATTGTGACCTAGGTACTGGAATTATTCTGTTGGCAAATAAAGATTTATTATTATTATTATCAATAAAATAATTTGCTTACCTGATAAATATTAAATAAAAACATACCTTTTAAATTTAATATATAATGAATAAAAACATTTTGAAGGTTAATTGCATTTTGCACGGAATTAGAAAACTAAGTTTAATATCTATAAAGAAACGTTGGCATGGAAGAGATATTTATATGAGAAAAATGAATTTGGCCGAAAGGCTAATAGTTTGTCAAAACATCAGACACGACCGATTAGGCGTCGTTTGTTTTTTGTCATTTATATAGCTCAGACTTTCCCTTTGTTACGCAGCTGCTTACAACAGCTACCGTGAATTTGTAGCAGAGTGGACTGAACGCAATTTGGATAAGGTGGAACTGGGACTGGGTCGACAGTGAGAAATCGCGGCCGGTACGAACGTCATCCGACAGCCGCTGACAGGCTTTCGCTATAAACATCAAGAAAGGATCTTTAGCTCTAAGTCACCACTCTGTGCTGATGCCCTTAAAATGTAATACTTGGAGCCGCCTACATCTTCGGTAATCCGTACACTGTCTTATTTTTGTATTAATGCCACAAAATGATTCGATATTAATGGGACAGGCATTAGCCAAACACCTTCTTGGAAAATTGCTCCACCTTCGATTCTGTAAAGGAATTTGTATACTTATTCCATTCTCGCTCATCTTTCATATATACAGTATGGTATTTTCTTCGTTTTGATGCAAAATAAACATGTTCGGGTCTTTCAACATTCTTTTTGAGGGAGCCAAATTTGATGGATGTAAACCTAAATGGAGAGTGGAGTTTTCAACGCCATCTAGTTTTTCAATTTCGGATAATCAGTTCTTGAGGAATTAGGTCTGTTCAAGCAGCAGTTATGAACTGGTTTGAAACTGCCAGAAATGCTTGTTCAACTACTTGCAATACTTTTACACCCTCTCGGGGAATTTTGTTCCACCTTCGATTCTGCGATGGAATTTGTATACTTATTCCATCCTTGCTCATCTTTCATATATACAGTATGATATTATCTTCGTTTTGATGCAAAAATAACACGTTCGGGCCTTTCAAGTTTCTTTTTGAGGGAGGCATATTTGATGGATGTAAACTTAAATGATTTTCAACGCCATCTAGTTTCTCAATTTATATTCAAGCAGTAGTTATGAACTAGTTTACAAGTCAGAAATGATTGTTAGTTTAATAATAATAATAATAACAATAATTTATTAGCCCAACAGAAGTAACTCCATTTAGAGAGCTAAATTACACTGGAATAACTAATACAAATAATGATAAATTCCACAACAATAAAGAATAAAAATAATAAAACAAATGAATACTAAAGTACAGTAAAGTGCAGATACATAACTTAAAGCGACCAAAAACTGGACCCAGAGACAGAAAGCAGCGTACATCAACTGTGGACATGGTTCACTATATTCATGCATAACGCTTTGACAGAGCAATAATTTATGTCGCAATAATTACAAATTGAATTAAATGTCTTGCACATAAAATAAACTGGAGATTTTAGCAATAAATTTGTGTTAGCCCTTGGTAAATAAAAAGTGGCATGAATTCTCATCTCATTGCGCGGTACTAAGAAACTTAGTTGCTCCAACAAATCTGGGCAATCAATTTTATTGTGTACTAGATTGTACAGGAATTTCACCGATTGACATTGTCTGCGGGTTTCTAAAGTTTGGAAATTGAACATATTTAATAATGCATTGTGATCAAAACCTTGTACCGGATATATGCCAGTAGATTTATAAGATAAGAATTTCAAAAAACGTCTTTGTAAATTTTCAAGAGTGTCGGAGTGTACCTGATAATAAGGATTCCAAATCAACGAGCAATACTCAAGTTTCGATCTAACGAACGCATAGTACAGAATTTTCAAAGCTTTAATATTAGTAAATGAATGACAGTTACGAACAATAAACCCGAACATTTTTCTGCCATAAGACTGAATATGATTGATGTGACCGACAAAATTTAAACTACAATCAAACAAAACTCCTAAATCTTTAATTGTTTCCACAGACTGCAAATTCTGATTATTAATTTTATAAATATATTTTTCATAACTTAATTTTCTCGTATACGTAACCACGTTACACAAACATTAAGCTCTAACCGGTTTGCCCTGCACCATGCTTCAATATTAGTCAAATCATTTTGCAAGCTCCAGCAGTCAAACATACCATCAATTTTCCTATAAATTTTCAAATCATCGGCAAAAATAAGATTTTCACATTTTATGATAAGAGCAAATATCATTTATAAAAACTAAGAACAGTAAAGGGCCTAAATTGGACCCTTGGGGGACGCCTGATGTTGCAACCAGCTGCTGAGATTTAAACCCATTAAACGCAACGAAGTATGCTCTATTATCAATATAAGCCGAAAATAGGTCCAACAAAGTTTCATTATATGTACCCTTTTAGGAGCATGCATCTTATTTTAGAAACACCCTGTATGACCAAAAACGGGGTAATTCACAGAGACGTTTCCTGACATCCGTTTCAATTTTAACATGAAATTAGCGATTAGATTAGATTACACATTCAACAATAGTTAAATAAAACACATCGATGTGTAGAATGGTTGTTGTGTGGAAAATGTAGGAAGTGTGGGTCGGCATGTTGTGTTTCAATGCTATAATGATTTCTGAGGAGCATTAGAGAGAGAGGTGTCGGCTGAAATGCAGCGGAGAGGAGTCAGAAGCCGGGAATCCTACTCTAGTCGTATTTGTCCGCTACGGTGCGTTTTCAATCAAGTTCTCTTGACGCCAGTAACCAGGGGTGTAACCATTGCTATCTGCCATTTTTGAGTAACACTTTTTCTTTTAAATAGAAAGAGACTGGTTGCACTCGTATTGAAATTTAAACAGCAGAATGCTTTTGAAGTAAAGATTGTCGAGATAGGTTGGGAGAAAAATCCGACCGCTACAACAAAAGGAGAAGGGACACCCCTAGTAGACGTTCTCTGATCCCTACTCGAGACGTGAGATCCCACAGTCTTACAGCGTACCGTGCCGTATAATAAAATGATTACATCACTTCATTGAACAATGCTTGAGCCAAAAATTATCTTGGTCTATAACTACCTTTCGCAAAAATGAACTTGATATCCGTACGTAGAATGCACTCCGATAATTTTAGGTTATTTATGTCACTAAGTTACATAACCAGTATTTTAGCGAACTTTGGCAAATTTACAGAACAAATGTACAAAGAGGAGTAATTTTTGATTTATTGTATCGTCTTACTTGCTTTAAAATTTCCGAAAAAACCATCGTAAAAATACTTTTATTGAAATTACATTACAAATACCTTTTCAATCATTGGATTATTTAATAGAATAACAGGCCTCATTATTTTAATAAAAAGAGACAGAATTTTTAAAATATAAAAAAATAATTTTGAACCTGTAACGAAGAGTCCTAGATAAAAACTTTATACGACGTATAATTTTTGGTCACCGTATGTAGATCACCCTGTATAGTACAATTTAGTGTTATCTTGCTGATCTTCTGCAAGGTAGTGTATTTTAATTACGTTACTGTTTCCTCCAAAAAACGTGACTCAAATTCATCCAAACACGAACAGCACAACTATTAATTAATCATAAAAGCTGAACGAGTTTGTGATTAATAAACGAAACGCACTAAGCTAACATTTGTTTGGATTATCCTCTCCCTCAGCGACAATTTCTTAGTGAATTATAAATCGACTGATATTTTTCCTTGATCAAAACAATATATTAATATAATGGGGAGGCTAAAACTATAATCGGACCGAAATTTATTTCCCGGGTATTTTTGTTTTACGTTTGTTTCTCTCATTTTGTTTTGTCGTTATATATCGTCTACACTCAAAAGATCATGTATTGCCATCGATTTCGATTGAATTGTATTAACATATAATTTTAACCAACAAGACTGTAAAATTACTAGAAAGAAATGTACAGTTGTAAATATTCATCCTAACATACACTGATAAAAATAAGTGGTCATTTTGTCATGCTCTTTTTACATAATATTTACTAGTAATTTTTAACTTACATTATATGTTATGGTAGAATTAAGTGCGTGTGTCTTTATGTAACCAAATAGAGAATTTCAATTGCGCAATTTCATGTGCGCAGAGGCACATCAATCTAACCTCTAACCTAATGCGATTTAGTTGTGTTAAGGTGTGGTAGACAAACATGTACATTGTACGGTTCATTAATAAGTATTTTTTGTGGGATATTCGTAGAAAAGTAAATATAAGATTATATATTGTTACGTGTGCACTTGCAACTTATTTCAATTTGAATTGTATACAATTCACAATTGTAATAGATACTGAAGCAGTACGTAGTTTAGATGCTTGCATTAAAACTGCGCCATTACCTGTGCCTCTAAAACATGCAACATTCATTTCAAACAACATATTTGTGTTTGTGACAGTAAAGTAATAGTTTACAACAGATATTAGCATTAGTTGTAGTTACATTAATTATAAAATTAGTGTAACTAAAATTCGATCTAAAGATAAACAGATATACAAATATCTATAGATATTTGCAAAGACCCAGGAATATATATTAATGTTTCATGAGTCAGATTACAAATGAAATATCTCACAATAAATTTTTTGATGATGGATGTATAATACACCTTTAGAGAAAAGAATGGATTCACATTTAGAGGATAAATGGACAAATTTCATTAAAAGTGGTTTCTCCTAGATACCTTGATATTAGAACATATAAATACGACATAAATTTAATGTTATTTACATAACTAAGAAAGAATTGTTTAGCAACTAATTTCTTTAATTTGAACAAACTTATTGCAAGGTCTATTGGGTACACAATTGGCAATTTACCAAAATTAGGCATCTCTGAGATAATTTCTGGTCATCGAACAGCAATGGGTTTAAGCTGTTGTCCATGATAATAATAACTTAATGTGGTCAGCTCCTAATATTAATATAACGACGAACTAGACTGAGAAAACTATTCCGTTACACAAACTGGTTTTATGTATTAACAATGCCAACGATTGTTAAATTGATAAGAAGTCATTTGAATTCATAAAACATGTGTGTTAATTCGATCGTTATATTATTCAGGGTGTTTGTTTTACCCCTTTATTCCTCAGTGGATACGCCACTACCTGATTATAATTTTGTTCGTACAAATGATCTGTGTAAAAAATAAAGGAATTATTTATATTTTGTTGTTTGGCCACAAAACTGTAAAGTCTCCATTTTTGCATTTTCGAAATTGCATTTGCCACTTAATTGTTCAATCTAGTTTCATCTAATAATAATATACGAGGTGTGGCAATTAAGTTTCGGAAATTTAGTTATAACTCGGAAACTGGCAACACTGTATCGTTCGTCAACGTTTTTCTAGAGAGGGGGGACCTTCCTTTTAGTTTCAGTTCAAGGTTGAAGTCGATAGCACGTTTGGTTTCTGTTTTATGTATATTTTTTGGAAGTAACTTTTTTAGTCGCGTCATGAAAATGAATCAAATTACAAGCAACGTGTTCAGCCCATTCCTCGTTCATTGTGCAAAAGTTCTGGCAAAAAAGGCATTCTTTTTTATTTCCCAAGATGAAGTCGCACCTCAAGGGAACTCATCATGGCGGCATACAGGAGGTCAAAGAAGCTGTAACCGTGGTGCTGAACGGGTTAACCGCGGAGGATTACCAAAGGTGCTTCCAATCGTGGGAGCAGCGTTGGAAGCGTTGTGTAGAGTTAGAGGGAGACTATTGTGAAGGTCGATAATAAAATTTTGACGAATTTTAATTTGCTTGTTTTTTCATTAACAAATTCCCGGAACTTAATTGCCACACCTCGTAGATCTCTTTTTTTTCGTTACAATATTTAATAATAATAAAACTGTTATATACATAATTGGAAAAATATTTTCATTATATTTTACAGCTTCTGATTCTTAATCTACTAGATTATAATTGATTATGTACATACTTTTTACTTATTAATTTGTTTTTTTTGCAACATTCAGATAAAATAATTGCATATTATAATAAATACAAGCGTTTTTTGTGGGTTGTGAATCGCGACGTTAATAGGGTTCGAAAGTGGAGTGAAAACGGCTCGTCAGTGGTCAGGTCGTAATGTTAATAGAGTCGAGAAATGTGGAGCTGGAAGTTTACGCTATTGCTTAATTGAAATGCTATTAAATGATTCGCGCGTCGCACCAAGCGTCATCGGATATAGCAATAAGAAGGGCGACGGCGAGAGACTGTTTGCCGCCTTTCTGCCTTTCGCCTCCTTCCAGCTAACAAGCTGCACATTCACTACAAATTGGCAAGCAAAGGGCATTGTAAAGTTTCGGTTTGGGTTAATGAGAATATGCTATTAAGTTGGATAATTGCTCGGCAATATTGATCTGATGAGTTAGTGGTGTGGCAGCCGATAGGCTGACAGCAACTGCTATTAATAACAAAGGAGTTATTGGATCTGTACATTAGCCATAATAGAGTAGCATCCGAACCTTGCGCAATAAAATCCTTTCGAATTTATCTGCCGATTTTAGCTTTTATTGCTTCCTTTACGGAGGGAGCGACCGTCATCGTACACTCACTGTATCCGTTACCAACTGCCTATTCCGATTCCATTTTCGACTTTACTGGCTGTATACGGACTCCCTTTGCCAACAAACATATCGTTGGTCCATTCGAAGTCATGCTTAACGACCAAATTCTACTCTATCGCGTATTAATGACTTCCATTTTTACTCAAAACAACAAAAACGCTTCCACTTACGCATTGGCGCCGAAACTTGAAAATTACTAGGGGGGGGGACGTTGGTGACGTAGAGCGTCCCTGTATTTCGAGAACTTATTGCTGCATTAAATACCACTTCTAAATACATATAAACTATTTATAGGTTGCTTTACCCAAAACGTAAAATAAAATATTTTGAAGCGCCCCCCTTACCTCCGTTAAATCGTCGCCTATGCACTTCTTTCTTTCCGAAACATTTCTATATTTTTTTTCGTCACACTTCCCGTTCTTTTAAGCAATGCTTATTATTCATACACGATACTTTTTGCGTTTGAAGTTTTGCGCTTAAACGAAACGAAATTCATTCAGTTCAGAAGTTGTGCCACCTATATACAGGGTGTGTCGCTAGTATGCGAAAGTTTAGTAACTTCCTTGTTATGCATAATACAAAAAAAGTTTATATAAAAGTCGTACAAGATCAAGAAATCTAAACTATAAAATTAATTTAAAACATACAGGGTGATGGATTAAAAAGGGATACGCCAAATATTGCATTTTTCAAATGGTACACTCTGTATATTTTTAAACATATGGATATGTAAGAAAATCGGTATATCGCAATATAAACAGTTTAACTTTTAGTGCAGGGTTGCCAAGTTATGTGGAAAATACTACTAATTTTGGAAAACATGATCTCTGAAAAGTTGTAATCTCAAAATATTTTCTATATAACTTTATAGTCTAGGTTTTATATACACATTTTTCTGTATTATGAACAACAACTAATAAAAAAAAATTATAGGATAATATTCAGTTTAAAGTATTATAATTCGCAGTTGTGGATAGTTTAAAAATACACTGCAAAAATGCTATAATAGTACCAAGATTAATGCACTTTTTCCAACACTACAACACTTTCACTATTCCTCAAGTGTCAGTAATACTTTATTGAAAGATTAACTTATTCTTGTATAATAAGAACATATATTCTTCTTTTAAGAATACAAATTACTTAAGAAGACAATAAGAATTACTTGAGGCAACATTTTACAAATATTTGAAATAAAATTAAAGTAAATAATAATATTGTATTAAGAAAAAATAAAACTGTGGAGAGTACATAATTAGGTTTTTTGCTTTAAATATATATTGTATTCCTTTCTAGAGTATTTAATTATTTATACAAGGTGAGTCACAGGAAACAGATATCTGAAAGACACCTGAAAGACTTATAGCAAACTACGCATTCATTACCGGCACACTAGACATATATCACTTTCGAGCTTGTTAGCTCTTGTCAGTATGCCATAGACGAGGCAACCGACGACTTTTCCAGCCAAAATCGAACATCTTATGGCCACATGCTGAACGTGACAGTCTATGTATAGTAGGTATTAATAATATTGTGTGAAACTAACTACTCAGTGGATAAAAGCCCCAACCTGCGTTGAATTACACCCACAATATCTACCATATATTCTTAATTATTAGCTTTTGTAACATTTTTTACTATATTAGAAAGGGTAACATTTTTTCGATTATTTAAGTAGGTAATTGTCATTTTAATTTAAAATGAATTGACAGGTTAAAGTCACTTTTGACATTGTCGGCATTTAATTTCAAATAATTTTAATTTATTGCTATAATAATTTTTATAGTTAGATATTTGACTCAAATGAAAGGATGCCACCTGAAGAAGCAATCCTAAAAATGCAGAAATAGGTCAAATCTCATCTATTGTGGTTGAATTTTCGAGTCCCACAGTTTCAAAAGTAAATTTAGATATTTGATTGTTTTCATTAAACCAGGTTAGTAAATTTTGCTAGATTAGTTTTTTGTAAGAGCTTTGTCTGTGGAATTGTTCATTAGCATACCTAGATGTTTGGTATCAGAGCATACATATGACTTCATTGACAGAGATTTGATTTATATTAGCTTAAAATACCTTTCTAATGCAGTAAATAATACATTATACACTTGAGTGAAGTATAAAATTTTAAATATATTAATATACTTAAATACAGATTGGATTTTTTTCACATATATTCAAATATACATATTCCAATTTACAGTACACGGATTTAATTCTATTTCAATAAGACATTTAAAAACTGCGGCCTTACATCATTTGTCATTTTGGGACCATAGCTTGTTTTGGGGAGGTCAACGTCTTGACAGCATACTTAACATATAGGGGCATCCAGTGTACCATTTGAAAGCCTATTTTGTGCTTATCAAGCTGAAAGGGCTTTTACAGCTTTATTGATTTCGTGGGTTATAGGTAATAATGGGAAAGAAAGGGCAAATAGGGAAGTTCATATCGTTAACAGGTCATCTAAAAGATCTGCTTTGCATTTTTATTAACGTGGTGAAATATTGCAAGATTGTTTTGTAATACAGATGGATTGAGGAATGTTGGATATTAATTGTCACCAATGTCAAAATATGGTATTGCGCAGGGTGATAGGTATAACTACAATTTAAAGAACCTTTAAACTATGGTATAACTGTGGCTGGACAGACATATCAAATTCTGAATTTAATATTGCCGTTTAATGACATCAGAACTTATTTTTAGTGTTTAATGGGGTAAATAAAAAAAAACCAAAAAGAAAAAACAGGAATTTAACTCACTTTCACCTTTTAACAATTAAAAAATCTTGATTTTATTTACACGAAGAAAGGTTAACTGCATTTTTAATTATGCAATGTAGACTCAGCTGTTGAAATTCGCGACTTAATAGTTTTTTTAGTTAATGTACAAACAAACTTCGTCTCCTTCTACAAAAAAGGTAATTCGTAATCTCGCTAATGCTTTAATATCTTAAATATGATACAATTTCATGTCTTTGCATTTGAAACATGTAATCTACATACATTTTATATGACAACCGGCCTTTGAAATCATCAACATGCACAGTCACCTTGGTATATAGGTATAGTTTTAGTGTTATAAAGTTACACTGAGGGAAATATATTTTGCTATAAGGACGGTTACGGTTGTTATTTGTTAATATTTTTTACGATAAATTGTTCCATTTTTATTTACGTACACTCACAAGTATCAAAGAAGCACTAGAGAAAAACGCACTAGCCACAGTATTACTACGACTAATATTATTATTTTTTTAATATTGAATTTGCTATACAGTATGCGCCAAAAGTATGGAATAAATTCAATAAAAACGAAACAATTATTTTTTGGGAAAAATCCTCGAACAGGTCGATTTTTAATTTAAAAAATACATATTTTAGCGTAAAATGCGATTTTCAAATGTCATTTGTTTTCGAGTAATGACGTCATCGATTTTTTTTTAAATGGCAACACCATATTTTTTTCCTTGATTCTGAAAGACCGTTTAATTCTCTATTAGACAGTACTAAACTTTGGCCCTCTTACATAGGAAAGTTTTCGAGTAAATGACGATTGAATGTTAGAAAACGTAAATTTTATCCATAAAAAAGTAACAATTCTGAGGTATGTAAAATAAAATACAATTGATTAAATTTTATACTTAAATTAAATGTTCGAATTGCCATCCACCAACTTCTTGACAATGCGCAAGTCTGTGATGAAATTCTTGCATATTATGAATGATTTCTGGGGTAACTCTGCGTATTTCGTCCCGAATGCGATTTTGAAGTTCTTCTAAATTACGTGGTTTATTAATGTACACTTTTGACTTCAAGTATCCCCATAAAAAATAGTCAAGAGGTGTAAGATCTGGCGGTCTTGAAGACCTTTCTATCGGTCCGCGTTTGCCGATCCACCTCCCAGGAAAACAGTTGTCCAAAAAATCTCGTACAGGGCGCGCATAGTGCGGAGATGCACCGTCTTGCTGAAACCACATGGTATCGTCAGGAATGTCAGGGTCATTATCGTTAGGAAAAATTACTGCAAGGGCTGGAACAAGGTCATTTTCTAGAAACTCTAAATATCTTTGTCCTGTAAGGTTTCCTTCAAAGAAGAAAGGCCCTACTATTCTGTCGTCAACTATTCCAGCCCACACATTTAATTTCTGAGGGTGTTGGGTATGTGCCTCTGCCATCCAATAAGGATTTTCCCGACTCCAATATCTGCAAGTTTGACGGTTTACTGTACCATTCAGACAAAATGTGGCCTCATCTGAAAAAAGTATTTGCCGGTGTAAATTTCTATTTCCTTGACATACATCCATTAGAATTTCGCAAAAGTGTAAGCGGCGATCGGGATCATCTTCATTGAGTTCCTGCACAAGTTGAATTTTGTAGGGATGATATTTTTCCTTCCTCAAGATACGTAGCACTGTGCTCTGACTAGTGTCATTGTTTAATGCAACCAATCGTGAAGAATTATGAGGATTATCCACCATACTTATCAAAATGTTCTGTTTCTGATTTTCATTAATGCTCGGACGTCCAGGTTTTGGAATATTTACAACATTGTCAGTTTCTCTAAATTTAGACTCTACCTTACTGACTGTTGATTGGCTGATAGGGCGATCTGGATATTTTTCATTAAATAAATCGCAAACTTCCTGCTGAGTTCTAGTCATATTCCCGCATCCGATAAGAATTAAAATTTAAATTCTTTGAGTAACAGTTAAATGTGCCATAATACTTTAAATTGAATAATAATTTCTATGTCGCTTACAATACTTATTAGAAAGTCGCTGTGACAATGACACTTTGCAAAGATTTTCACCTACGTGATCCATAAAAGAACTATGGAATTCGAAAAACTAAACTTAATAACGTTTTTGCTTTATTTTAATTGATTTACGTTTTCTAACATTCAATCGTCATTTACTCGAAAACTTTCCTATGTAAGAGGGCAAAATTTTAGTACTGTCTGATAGAGAATTAAACGATCTTTCAGAATCAAGGAAAAAAATATGGTGTTGCCATTTAAAAAAAAAATCGATGACGTCATTACTCGAAAACAAATGACATTTGAAAATCGCATTTTACACTAAAATATGTATTTGTTAAATTAAAAATCGACCTGTTCGAGGATTTTTCCCAAAAAATAATTGTTTCGTTTTTATTGAATTTATTCCATACTTTTGGCGCATACTGTATAGAAATATGTGTAGAATATAATTTATTTCTTTCCTTGGAAATTTCTTTCAATTTTTTATCCCGTCACTGATTATACACCTTAACAGGTGTTACAGTGGGCCAGTTTCCAGTGCCACGCGGAAATGTATTTTTAAGTCATTTTTGAACTGCTTTTTTTGATTTTATTTTTACAGAATTGTATCTGTAAAGTACTGTACCTGTACATTAATTTTTTGTTTAGATAAGTTCTAAATCGCCCCATATAAATGCTTAAAATTACCATTTCCGGAGCCCCTGTACAACGGCAATATAAAAACGCTTGCCAGTTTATCATAAAACAAAAAAACACGTTTCTAATAGGTAAATACTTTATCTAAAAAATTACGGCCGTAGAATGTTTTCGAAGTGCGGTAAAAGTAAAAGCTCTAATAATTCGAAAATTACGTAAACTCCTCTAATTATATCAGAACCACTAGTGAGGAAAAGTTACGGAGGAATTTCTATATCCGCCGCAAAAACGCACTGACAATATTTGTGGTGCTAATATATCACCACCACCTAGAATAATCTTAATTAAGCAGTGTGTGGGGTTTGGTCGGGTAAACGCGGTAACTTGTCAGGTCGAAGACAGACCCGCCGGTAGTTCTACAGATTTTTAATTAAATTGATTAATTAAAAATCGTCCTCCAAGCCATTAGGTCCAAGTATTTCGTAATTTATCAGATCATGAATGCAAAATATCCACATTGTGCCCAAGAAATCCCTCCAGGCAACGAATTTTTCTATTAATGTTATAAAATATTTGTATATTTTTAGGTATTAATAATATTGTGTGAAACTAACTACTCAGTGGACAAAAGCCCCAACCTGCGTTGAATTACACCCACAATATCTACCCATATATTCCTTATTATTAGCTTTTGTAACATTTTTTTACTGTTTTAGAAAGGTATTTTAAGCTAATATTAATCAAATCTCCTACAATTCCTATCAATGAAGTCATATGTATGTTCTCTGATACCAAACATCTAGATATGCTAATGAACAATTCCACAGACAAAGCTCTATTCAATAATTATCTAAAGAAAATAATCTAATTTACTAACCTGATAATGAAACACTCTATAAATATCTAACTTCACTTTTTGGCAGTGGGAACATGACAAATTCAACCACAATAGATGAGATCTGACCTATTTCTGCATTTTTAGGATTGCTTCTTCAGGAGGTCTCCTTTAAGTTGAATCAAAAATCTAACTATAAAAATTAAAATTATTTGAAGTTAAATATCGACAATGACAAAAAGTGACATCCTGTCAATGAATTAAATATGACAATACCTACTTGAAAAATGTTCACCTTTTATGTAAAAGTTTTTATATATTTTTAGGTATTAATAATATTGTGTGAAACTAACTACTCAGTGGACAAAAGCCCCAACCTGCGATGAATTACACCCACAATATCTACCCATATATTCCTTATTATTAGTTTTTGTAACATTTTTTTACTGTTTTAGAAAGGTATTTTAAGCTAATATAAATCAAGTCTCCTACAATTCCTATCAATATTATTAGTACCTAAAAATATATAAAAACTTTTCCATATAAGGTGAACATTATTCAAGTAGGTATTGTCATATTTAATTCATTGACAGGATGTCACTTTTTGTCATTGTCGATATTTAACTTCAAATAATTTTAATTTTTATAATAATTTTAATAGTTACATATTTGATTCAACTTAAAGGAGATCACCTGAAGAAGCAATCCTAAAAAATGCAGAAATAGGTCAGATCTCATCTATTGTGGTTGAATTTGTCGTGCTCCCACTGCCAAAAAGTGAAGTTAGATATTTATAGAGTGTTTCATTAGCAGGTTAGTAAATTAGATTATTTTCTTTAGATAATTATTGAATAGAGCTTTGTCTGTGGAATTGTTCATTAGCATACCTAGATGTTTGGTATCAGAGAACATACATATGACTTCATTGATAGGAATTGTAGGAGATTTGATTTATATTAGCTTAAAATACCTATCTAAAACAGTAAATAAAATATTTAATTGCAAAGCTAATATACAAATATTTAAATAAACTTCAATGGCAGACAATAACTCGATTTTATATTGTTTTTCATAGATAAAATCGCATTCCAGCAGTGTACCTGGAGTTCTACATATGTATACATTTACTATATTTAATTTAATATAAATTTTATTGAAACGCATTCTGTTTATTTCCAATAAATCGTATTTGTTTAAAGTCAAATTGCATTTAAACATAGTACGCTATAATTTTTATTATTTCGAAGTGTTGGTGGAAATTAAACTTCAATGGCAGACAATAACTCGATTTTATATTGTTTTTCATAGATAAAATCGCATTCCAGCAGTGTACCTGGAGTTCTACATATGTATACATTTACTATATTTAATTTAATATAAATTTTATTGAAACGCATTCTGTTTATTTCCAATAAATCGTATTTGTTTAAAGTCAAATTGCATTTAAACATAGTACGCTATAATTTTTATTATTTCGAAGTGTTGGTGGAAATTAAATGAGTTTTAGGTGACTGTTTATTAATCTGACTAAAGTTCTGCTAATTTATGGAAATATATTTACATTTAAGAATAATTATATTTTGTAATATTTTTAGTTTTGGAAGTTTACAAAATTTTATCAGGTGAAATATTTGCTTATAAAAACGAAGAAGTAAACAAGTCAGGACGATATGTTTGGTATTTGTAGCTCCACCGCAACTGAGTGTCCCCCTCAATCGCCCGACCTAAATCCGCTTGACTTTTATTTTTGGGGCCTCCTGAATCTATGGTGTATGTTATCGAAGTTAACAGAAAACAAGAGTTGTGAAATCGCATACAAACTGTCGCTGTGGCAATTCGACTACAGCCTGATTTGAGCCGTGCGTGTAGGTACACATGGATTCAGCGAGCTCAACTGTGTATTGAAAGTGACGGAAATAACTGTTTCTATGATAAATAAAATGCATTTTCAATTTTATAAACTGTTCTAATTTACAGTTATATTTTTAAAGTCGTTTTGGCAAGGATGTTAAAACAACTTTAAATTCTTAATAATGTTTAAAATCCTTATCATAAGGGTTCACATTTTAAAGTACTTTTAACTTCATTATAAAAACGGTCCTTAATTTTATATACTTCGTTTCAATGTACGCTGTTGCATCGGGTAGGTGAAATGAATTAGCTCTAATAAAATTACTTGGCTAGGTTAGATTTGATTTAAATACAAGACAGATAGTAAAAAACATGTTTCCTTGCTTTATGAATTGTATGTACTGCTAAAAATGTTTGTCAGATTTTTGTTGAATTCAATTACAATAATTGTAAATACCACTTCGTATCAGTTTCTTATATATTTCGAATACCTAATCAGGTACTGCTGACTGATATTCACTTTTTCAATGGAATCAATCGTAAATACACTTTTGTGTATTGGTAATGCTATTGTAACGACTGCATTGTTCATTTGTGAGCCAATTGTTCCTGTGCAGATGTGATATTTGTCTGAAAATTATTGTCAACAAAAATTGTGTTTTTATTACTTTCTAGTGCACGTTATTTGTTGAAAAGCAACAATAATTGAAAATAACGATCAGGAGCTTCATTACATATTATTTACTGTTGTCTTTACCGAATATTCAATAAAATTAACGCTTATGATGTCAGTGGATTGTGTAAAGTAGGTTCGAATATCAATTATTTTAATACACAATGGTTTTTGCACTGTGCTGTATAAAATATTTTCGAAAGTTTAGTAAAATTTCATCCAATCATATTTAGAAGCCTCCAAGTGTGTAATAAATAATAATGTGTCATTTAAATGTAGGAATAAACTATATAATAACTGAAAATAATGATTGCATGTATATTGGCAATATATCTGCACAATCTGGTTATATTTTGAATTATTGAGGCATGTTTCTTCTAAGTGTACTCTGTCTGCTGTGAAATAGCAATTCAGCGGGTTAATCCAGGCATGGAAATTGTTGATTTTTTCCATATAGGCGTATAATTTCCTGCGTGATTGATTGTTTGTCACCGGTGTTTTATAGAAAGAAAAATTTAGTGTGTTGCAAATAGGAGATATAAGCGAATTTATATTGGTTAGAGGCGGGTGTTGTTTCCCAAGTAATGAGCTCTCCTCTCCGTACTTAATAGACAACTTCGAAGCTAAAACAGTGATTGATGAAGTCTGTAAATGTAGACTTGGAATTGCTCGCTGAATAATAGTACAGGCAACAGCTCTTCCGGAATATAGGCAAAGGCTATCGTCAGGAAAGTTAAATACCATAGGATACAAGATTTGCGTATATGCATATTCACTGTTGATCCACTTTTCACACCACATCAGCTTGTTTGTCGAGTTCATCAATCAAATTTTATGTTACGAATATACTTACCTGTGAAATGGACATCGCACTATTCCTATATTCTACGAACTTTTTTATTTAAGAATACATACGTAATTTAGTAAATTTTTAAATATATTGTTTTTATAATATACTTGGGGATAAAATTGTAATTTATTATGAAAACTGTAAGTTTGATAAGCCTCCAAAATTATCTTGAGGGGATTATTGAGATGATAGAACAGAAATATTCGAAAATGTGGAAAAATTTGAATCGAAAGTATAGCAAATTTTTTGGATCTAATTTGTAATAATTCAGAATCGAATTAAAGGCTCTATTCGAACAGGATGGCATACTAAAATGAATATTTAAAGTGTTATTTCTTATGAAATTCTCGTGTAGGCTATTAAAATTGTAAAGCAGGAATATTAGAAAGTATAGCAAAAAATATTCGAAAGTGTAGCAAAATTTTCAGTTCCAATTTAATTACTGTAAATCAAATTCAAGAATTATATATCTGTCTGTATTTCGTTATACTTATTTATGATATTAGATTTGTTTCTGTATCATTTTTTTTACCTACACAAACTTCTTTTATATGTCAAAGTTAGTATTCGATCATAATAATTTTAATATGTATTTAGGAAGAAATGCATGGATTTGAATTACTTACATTGCAAAAAATGACCAAATAAATAATTTTCCTTTAACGATAACGTACATTATTGTGTAATTTTACCACAACATTTTGGTTATGTATCAATTTTTAAATGTATTGTTTGTATGTACTCGAGGATAAAATTGTAATTTATTATGAAAATTGTAAGCTTGATAAGCCCCTAAAATTATCTTGTGGAGGTTATTGAAATGCTAGAACAGAAATATTCCAAAGTGTAGAAAAATTTGAATCGAAAGTGTAGCAAAATTTTGAGTTACAATTTTTATTAATTCAGAATCGAACTGAAGGACCTATTCGAGCAGGAACGGCACAATGAAATGAGTATTTAAAGTGTAATTTCTTATGAAATTGTCGTGTAGGTTATTGAAATAATAAAGCAGGAATATTCGAAAGTGTAGCAAAAAATATTCGAAAGTGCAGCAAAATTTTCAGATATAATTTTTATTAATTTAGAATCAAATTGAAGACTCTATTCGAGCAGGACGGCATAATGAAAACAATATAAAAAGTGTAATTCCTTATATAATTATTGTGGGGGTTACTGAAATAATGAAACACTAATATTCGCAAGTGTAACGCAATTTAAATCGAAAGTATAGCAAAATTTTCAGTTGCAATTTTGTGAATCAAATTCAAGAATGTGTATCTATATTTCGTTAAATTAAGGTTTTATATTGTTTCTATATTGTATTGTTATTATGAACATTCTAAACTCTTGGGAATCAAACTGGTTCGGTTTAGGGTTTTCCATTTGAAATAAGGAAGTCGACTGAAATTTTAATTGTCACTGTGACTGACCCTGTAATATCAAAATTATTGTATGCCTTAATCAGTTTATTACATTATTTAATGTTAAGTAACATTGTACGGAGAACGAACACTTAGCTAGACGATTGATTAATATCTGACATAGACTGCGTTTAACTATCAAACGCAGTCTACCTCTCTGTCTTTACGTTTGATGCCTTTATACGGCCGCAAAATGGGGTGAGCGTCTGCAGTGCTTTTGGAATGGCTTATTATTATTAAGCAATAAATATGTAGTTTCAGGTAGTATGTGTTTGACACAAAGACAAAACACTTAGGACCTCCGAGATATTCTGTTAATTAAATTGTACGCATCTGACATTATGTACTTTCGTCCTATTATACATTTTTTATTTGAACCACAGTTTTATTCAATTAGGACTATAGATGTATTAGTAAAGGGATATGCAATTTTTTACATTTTGAAGCAATCATAGAACTTCATCAACTTATTAACCTGGGCGACTGGAACGTGATTTTATTTCAGCAGTTGTCGTATTTTCATTTATACAGCAATTTACAGATATAAATTAGTGCTTGGCATAAATTAAATCATGAATTGTATCATAAATATCGTATAGTAATCTATTGTATTAACATTTTTCGTCAATTATTTATTATATATATTTATTTCTTTTTCAGTCAAAATGATGCGTCAGTGTCAAGTGCGTGGAAAATTCAGTTGTTTTCACGTAAGTATAAAACTTATGTAATGTTTTCAGTAAAGTATTTATATTTTTTATGCAATTTAGATTGCATATATAATGAAATAGTTCTATTTACTATGCTACACTTCATCGTTTCAATATAAATGAAAGTTTATTTAGTGATATGGGGGAGTTACATATTCTGGCATTCGAACTGTAGCATCTAGTCATCCAGGTACCTTTTTAAGTAATTCTAGTGCAGTACACGGAAAGGGCGCGGAGCACAAATTTTCATTCGGTCTCCATAGACAGCCAGACAAGATTCCAGCTTTTGTAAAACTATTTATTAATTACCTACTGCAATATCTTTCAAACATGAGCGTCTGGCTTATGTTTACTGCATTTTGAATTTGCCACTCAGACACGCGCACACATATACAACGTGTCCCAAAATGATGGAACAAAATTCATAATTTTTGTTGAGACCGAATAAATCTGACATCCCAGCAGGCACCAAAGTAACAGTAACCGAATTGGAACCTTTATTGCTACTTGCAACAAAGTTGCAGTCATTGCTACGTATTTTCGATAGTACATTATGTGACTTCTATGTAGCCGTCCTCGTTTTACGGACGTCTTAGTTACCAATGGGACAACCTTTAAGTTTACAGAACTTGAAAGTGTCAAATGATGGTTTCGGGGAACTTGTAAGTAATATTTACTAATCCAAATAATATCGCTACTTGTAGAAGTATTGAGCATCAGCACGCACCTTTTACTGTAGTTTCCCAAAGTTGAGAGGCTTTTGTTTATGTGAATATATAACACACTTTTTTATGACTATTAACTTAGTGCTAAGTATGGACTTCAAAACTAAATATATACTAATGTATACCACTACTACTAGAAGAAAAAAATTCAAGAAGTGTGTTTAATGTAAACATACAAAAGAAGTAGTCTCGGGAACTTTCAATAGGCAATGTATGACAGTCACAACTTTCCTGTTACTTTAAACTAACGCTACAATTTCGTTCGATATTTTGTAGTAAATATTACTTGATACTTACACGTTGACAGTTCCTGTTACGGATATTAAACTATCAATTTATTTCACGTTGCATTTCTTACAGCAAATGACTTCAAAGTAAAATTTGCGATATGCGCCATTTTGACAGGCAACACATACCCTTATAACCTTAACTTCACAAATAAAGCTTTTGTCGTTATTTCTGCATCAAATTGGATAAATTTATGCATACAAATTAATGTCCGTTCGAACAAACAATAAAAAATAGTCAATGTATAACATTACTATTTTGTTTAATTTAAAAATCTAGTTATGTTTGAGGCACTGTATATTTACGGTTCTCTATATGTCACGAAAAACGGACGGATTTTTTTATAACACTTATCTATCCTTTTGAAATAGGTTTATGTGGTTTTTCTTCACTTTGCTAGTAAATAATTATACTCTTCATCAGAAGGATGTTTTGTTTAAAATGTTAAATATGTAAATGGTGCAATTTTCTCCTATCCTGCGCTATACACAAAAGTAAATCCGTCCGACTCTGTAACAGTGAAGGGATGGGAAACTTTTGGGACTTGGCAAACATGACAAACCATGGCGGGAATTAGAAATAAAAAAAGTAAAAACATCGTATGATGGAGAAGTAATAATTTTGTTCAGTGTGAGTTGGCGTTAGTGGTCACTACGGATATGAAAGTAGCCTGCGGCAGTTCTCCTTAAATAGCCTTTACGCTGGTCTTTCCATTGTTCGAATTCAAACCAACAAAATTACAGGCAAATATGATTTTGACCGTTTCGTTCCAGTTTTGCCGGAGGGAACGAGCAAACTTTTTTTTAATAATGTACCTACTTTTTTAAATTTAATCTCTGTTCCAAAACTGAAGTAAAGAAAACTACACACAGAGACTTACAAAAAATTTGACGTAAGCACATGAGGTGACAATAAATTTTTCATATAGCTTTAACAGTTCGAAATACTTATCAGGGTGTAGACAGCTTAAAATTGAAAGGTTTGTAAAACAAAGGTATTTAGGCACTATATAATAGGAGTTTACGAAAATTAACTGGTACTGATCTGAACATATCATTTTCATTCTCTAACTTCACTTTTTGGCAGTGGGAACACGACAAATTCAACCACAATAGATGAGATCTGACCTATTTCTGCATGTTTAGGATTGCTTCTTCAGGTGGTCTCCTTTAAGTTGAATCAAATATCTAACTATAAAGTGAAGTTAGATATTTATAGAGTGTTTAATTACCAGGTTAGTAAATAAATTTTTTTTAAATAATTATTGAATAGAGCTTTGTCTGTGGAATTGTTCATTAGCATACCTAGATGTTTGGTATCAGAGAACATACATATGACTTCATTGATAGGAATTGTAGGAGATTTGATTTATATTAGCTTAAAATACCTTTCTAAAACAGTAAAAAAATGTTACAAAAGCTAATAATAAGGAATATATGGGTAGATATTGTGGGTGTAATTCAACGCAGGTTGGGGCTTTTGTCCACTGAGTAGTTAGTTTCACACAATATTATTAATACCTAAAAATAGTTTTAGATTTATCACAATTATCAGCGACATTTGTTTTAGTTAGGTAAGTACTTACCATTTTCTTTGATCAAACCTCAATTTAAATTTAAAGGTAATTTAACTGAACACAACAACGCTACACGACCAATAGGGCGTATTGACGTGTTGGAATAGCTGATATACTGCAGCAGCACAGTTGTGCTCAACGGGTAGGAGTAGTGATATAGAACACAGAGGTGTGTTAAGTTTACACAAGATGGTGTACTTTTAACACATCACTGGTAAATATTATTAGTGTATTTTACTATAATACTAGTTATTTTAACATGTTTTGTGTAAAACGTATAAAAAAGCCATAGCGTATAAAACTATTAACACGGAAGTTTTACAGTGTAGCTTTTCAATGCGGTATATCAGGTGGGAGTACACGCCCACAAATGCGCTCATTAAACTCTTCTCCGGACTGTCACTACCACCGTCTAAAGATAGTTTAAGAAATAAGTTGGTCCACTCTCCGACTTAGCTCCTATAGTTTTCCTCCTGCTGCACTTCCTTTAGCCTATCAGCTCAATATCCAGTATGTCGATTATTCGTCGTAATACCGGAGTGGGAGTAGAAGATTTGATTGTATCAAATAGGGAAATGAGATGACCCCACTACAAATGATAACTTTTTTCGGTGTAGATTTTGAAAATCCGGTCATTCTGTATAGAATTTTGCGTTGCGCGTTATTTGAAAAGCAAAAAAACGTTTTGATGTGTGTTTGACCCGATGATACTTTCAACGACTGTATTTGCTATGCCATGGCTACCAACCCTACACTAGGCCGCATACAAGAGTTTCTAGTCAGTTTACACGAGTGCTTTAGGCTGCATGCGTCGCCTTTGTCTGTGTTTACATCTGCTAATATTTGACTTGGTGCCGCAAAACCACAGCCGAGCCACGAGCAGTATTTCCTGCATTTGATACGTGCGTTTCAAAGTTTAGGAACTTATCGACAGCGACGTACCCAAGCTGACTTTCAAAGGTGCAGTAAACTAAGAAATTGGGTATATGAAGAAAAGTTATAAGCACATTATGGACTATTTGAGATATTTTTCATCGGGGTATATCTAGATGAACAGTTAACTGAAAGAAGCAACAGGAGTTTGAGGGTCGAGAGGGGTCAGAGTGGCGCACGCCTGCGAGCAGCAGCACGCGACTGTGCAGCCGGTTAAGCCGTAACAGCCACATTTATAGACAAGTTCGCAGAGAGCAAACCTGTGCTGTTTCTGTGTCCTGTGCCCTCACGGTCTTGTTCTGTTGTGTTCTTAGGTAAGGCGCTATCCTCACTCATTCCCTTAATATTCTGCATGCCCCTCTCCGCGGAAAGAAGCGTGTATTTCAAATTGCTTTAGCACACGCAACGCCTTACTTTCCAAAGTTTTTAAATACTTTCAAACAAAAACATTTCATTCATTAATTTTATTACGGCCCGACACAGAATGTAATGGCAAATTTATTCGAAACATGCGCGAAGTTTATTTTAAAAATTAAATATCCCCCTCAGACATTCATATTTTTATAATTAATTGTCATATCGGGAATTATTTGGCAAGAAAATGAAAGCTAATTAACGTTAATAGCGCCTAAGGCATTTCGCGTATTTGAGGCATTTAAAACTGTTTAAAAAACAGTGAACGGGGGAAGAAAGATCCACAGAGAATTTTGTTTTTCGACGAGCGCTAAACGGATTAAATATATCTTTGAGGTTTGATTTCATTTTTTATCAACTCATTTATGTTGTAATAAAGCAAATTCTTCCCAAATTAAATCGGAACGTTTTATAATGTCCTGATACCAAATAATTTTATTTCGATCACCATTCCCATAACAAAATAAAATTCATTAAATACAAATTTTTCATCGTAATAATTTTTTAAATTTTGCTGTTATTTTTCAGTTATTTCACTAAAACCCTAGATTGATCGGACAAGAAAACTTTTAATGATTTAAATCTAAATTCGTTTAGCAAAAAAGCTGTTGGGAATGTTCGGATATCAGTTTCAAGTGTATTAAAAATAAAAACTGTTGTGGTATGTCTTATGAATTGCGTTGGGAAGCGCCGAGATTTTTACATACTTATCGAAAATATATCACTAGACATCGGAGAGCTAAGAATTTTATTGGTATTTGGAAGCGAGATACCATAAAGTCCTAAAATTTTTCGTCCGTGATATAAAGTGAAATTATAGGGGAATTTGAAATCTTATATACATGAAACCGATCGGTTTCTGTTATTTATTTTATTCTCCTAGAATAATGTCTGCTTAGTTCAAGTTTTATTGAAACCGTGTTGGATTTGTAGAAACCGTCGCTATTCCCATTTAAAATAATGCGTTTTTAAATAGCAGTGCTGAAAATGATAATAAAATGAAGTAAATTAAAGTGTGCTACAGTTTAAAAAGAAAAGTGGTTATTTACGCTAAATAATCAAGTGAAAGATAGTGTAACAAGTGAGTATACTAGAAAAAGCGTAAATAATATCAAGTAAAGACTATAGAATTCAATATATTTTTATAAGAAAATAGAAATTCCAAGCCTTATATAATGGATTTTGGAATAGGGCGTTTTTGAAACATAATCAAGTGGAGTGGAGTGGAGTTAAAAGAATTTGGTATATGGTTGGCATAATGTCGTTTACTTTTTTAAAAAAGTTGTATTTTCTATTTTTTACACATACTAACTTAGTTTCACTATTCTGCAAGTGCAGTAACACTTTATTGAAGAACGTATGTTCTTCTTTCAAGAATAAAAATTACTTGAAATCAAGAAGATGAAGATGAAGTTCCGTTTGTATAAATAATTGTTATTCTCAAAGTAAAATTATGTTTCATTTATTGGAACTTTTAAATGATTTGAAAAAATTACAAAATATTTGAAATAATATTAAATAATTTTGAATAAAGTAAATATAATTAAGAAAAAACAAAACTGGAGTACATACTTGTACTTCTGTTTTTGTTTTAAATATACAGGGTATCTTGCAAGTCGTTATAATTTTAGGAGGTGATAGGATAGTTGATTTTGAGTCGATCGAAACAAACATACCTATATACCAAGTGTTACAATATTTGTGACAATTGATTTTTTAATATTTTTTAATTTAACCGTGCTTTAAATATTTCTATACTTTTTTATTAGAAATGATTGGATTATTTAAATTATTTAACCAATAAAATCCAAAGTGGCTAGAACTTCATGAACATGGTTTTTCTACTGCGTAAAAGCGAAGGATCAAATTTAAACGTGAATTTTATTTAAACCTTTGTGTGTAGGTTTATTCAGATATTATTTAAAACTTACCTACCTAAGCAATGCTCTTTCAGATTTTAGGAAAAGTTTCTTGATAAACGTTCTAAAAATTAGGGAATTTAACTTTAACACGTTTAAATATGCAGGGAACGCATTTGCTAAAACAGGACAACCGTTCAGTATGTAATAAAAGAAGTGGAGATATTTCTTAACAAGAAGGCAACCTTTAAAACATATTGAATGTATTAAAATACCGGAGATCTAGTCACCTCGATTCAAGTACTGACGCCTTAAACCGCGCGACCACTGATCGATCTGAAATTTTACTATATGACATTTAATACAAAATATTAATAAATTTTAATTCGTAAAAATCTATAAACCTATATTTAGTAATAGTTTATTCATATTTTAACAAAATTTTCCTTAAGTAAATCTTAAATTTCGTGTTGTTGTAAGAAAGAAAGTATTGAATTAAGTATATTTCTTGGATGCTTGTAGATATTTGTATCAAATATACTTTATTACTGTATCAGTACATATACACTTGAGTGTGAAGTTCTCAAAGTATTACAAATTTCTAAGTTGAAAATCGGGCAATTTATTTAATTTTATTATTGCAGGAAAGTGCGGAAAAAGGACATTTAACATATTTCAGAGAGCAAAATGCTGTTTTATCCTGTCGGGGAATATTTCGTAATAATAAGGCCGTTTCTTTTGTCTTTGTAATTGATATGCGAATAAAAAATCTCCCGAAAAAAAAACGAATAATGAAGATAAAACGAATTAGTAATTAGAAGTCCTCCACTCGGACACTGACGAGCCTTTCTAGACCGCACCACAAAAATGCAATCTCACAGAGGACCAACATATAAAGCATTTGTTGAATTAAGCGTTTTCAACATTCTTGATTCGTCCAACTGGAAATTCCATATGCACATTCCATAATCACCGAGACTTAAAACTCGCGATTTATGCAGAATTTAATTGTTTAGGGTCTTTACCGTGGTCCATCGTAGTTATAATATAATAATAATAATAATATCTCTACCCCTCATTCTAATCACAGGGATTAGCCCAGAAGTCGGAGACTTGTGCGGGAGAGGGGGCGGCATATTATTATTAAGCAGGCCGCATTTGCGCCCAGGACCGACTTACGTTGGTAGGCCCTAACCACTATTCAGTGCAGGAATGAGGGAAACCTGGAAAACCTCATTAATTAGGGGGGTAGTCAAATATCAACCGGTATCATCTCTCACATTGACCCAAGCCAACATTCTTCCACCCTACCATACCCGCAGAGAGGGCGCCAAACCTCTCCACGAATATAGCTTATATATGCGGTCTACCGGCATGCGGTAGTCAAATATCAACCGGTATCAATCTCTCACATTGACCCAAGCCAACATTCTTCCACCCTACCATACCCGCAGAGAGGGCCCCAAACCTCTCCACGAATATAGCTTATATATGCGGTCTACCGGCAGCTGGGCTCGAACCAACACCGATCAGTCACCTCGATTCAAGTACTGACGCCTTAAACCGCACGACCACTGACCGACCCAAAGTTTAAACATTTTATTGCAATCAGCATACAAAAATTGTGGAGATAAGGATATTTTTAACAATGCAGGATGTATTTGCTGCTACTTTAATTATGTATCACTGAAATCTGAAAGAATTACAGCCGAACATTGTGCTTTTTTTTGAAAAAATTTTATACGAGTAAAATCACTTTCTAATATGCATATATACAGGGTTAACTGACCAAATATTTTAGGAGGGGATAGAGAAAATTAAGAACTAACGGAATCACCCTTCAAAAAAATTCCAAACATATTTATAAAGCGAAAACATTATTTTCAAAATTATATCAAATCCTTATTTAACGCCGCCTATGCGACTTGTCCGTCACACGTTTACAGAATTAGAGTAGGTAACGTAGGCAACTAGCAACACGACTGTAAAATTTCCAGTCATGCTATAATTTAATTCCTGTGTTTATCATGTATTTACGTTGTAGTTTTGTGTTCTTCTTCAGTTTTTAGCGCCTTTTTTAATTTTTAAAGGTTCCATAGTTATTAAATAAAGAAATTTGTGTTGGATGCAGATACTTTCCCACAATATAGTTCGCCGGTTTGGTTTTCTAGATTATGGGACAAGACTGCTGCGGGTACATTAAAAGTTTTCTATTATCTATTCCTTTTGTTCGATTTTGTTACAATAAATAGGCATTTTATCTAGCTGTGCCTACGGGAAGTGTGTTTTATCGGTAGTGAGTGGTTATAATGAATGAACATGTTGTAAAACGAATGCAAAATAGTGGAGCTAACTGGATTAACTGTTACCTACCTATCAGGTTATTATTACTAATAAGAATGTTAATTTTTGTCGTTTCTGCATTTAGAAATGCTGTAAAACAACGACCACATGGTAGTAGATATTGTTGACAGATGTAAGCTTATCTATGGATCTAAGCCATCTCAGTCCATATTAATCATAGGCGTCGACTTTCCGTAGGAAAAGAGAGTTTTGCCCCATTTTTTTAAATATCGATCTAAAATGTTGGAATAATTTTTTTATTGTCTTTTAGGCCTTCCTGAGTACGTGGTTAAAATTTTTGTACTTCGTCATAGTTAACCCTGTGTATATAGGGTGTTTTAAAATTCGCTATTGAGATTTTTAGGGTGTATTTTTGAGGTTAAAATTAGACTTTTTTCTCCTATAATCACATGCCGTAAATGCATGCATCCCCTTCCAGCTACAACCATTGCACACAAAAACGATACGTTGACTGTGATCACAGTTATGCATAAAATCTCCTAAAAATTTGCGAGCTGCTATTTCTTTAAGTGCTCTATTCATTTTTTGCCTCAAAAACTTCATTTTTAGGGATGATTGAAAAATTCTACACTTTTGATGGCTAAAATTTCAGCGAATCAGACACGCAAAAATCTAATATTGGTATTTTGCATTTTTTTTTATACAACTAACCGTTTTCGAATATTGCCCACGTTAAAAAAACGTGGGCCGTTATTGAGGAAGGAAGTTTTGTTTTGACCCCAAAAATACACCCTTAAAGTCTTTATAGATAATTTTAAAGCATCCTATATATACTTTTTGCGGAAATTTGGGCGCGGGGAACTTGCGCGCCCTGTATAAGCTGGGAGGCGACTTGAGGGAAAGGTGCGGCTACTATTTATCGCAGGTATCTGCAGCAGACTTACGAAATTGCAGAAAATATAGAACAGCAGTTTTTTTATTATCATTCACCAAACCATTTATGTGGGAATCAGTGAACCCTTATCGAGTCCGTAGTCGTTTGGTTTAGAAGTAGATTTACGATGTATTAATTGGTTAAATTTTTCCTTTTTTTTACTAATTCGTCCATATATTTTTTGATGGATCGATAGATCTGCACTGAACTGAAGAGAGAAATAGTGCCAAATAGTTTCGAACATTTATAATTCATTTTATATATTTTTAGGTATTAATAATATTGTGTGAAACTAACTACTCAGTGGACAAAAGCCCCAACCTGCGTTGAATTACACCCGCAATATCTACCCATACATTCTTTATTATTAGCTTTTGTAACATTTTTTACTGTTTTAGAAAGGTATTTTAAGCTAATATAAATCAAATCTCTTACAATTCCTATCAATGAAGTCATATGTATGTTCTCTGATACCAAACATCTAGGCATGCTAATGAACAATTCCACAGACAAAGCTCTATTCAATAATTATCTAAAGAAACTAAACTAATTTATTAACCTTCTAATGAAACACTCTATAAATATCTAACTTCACTTTTTGGCAGTGGGAATACGACAAATTCAACCACAATAGATGAGATCTCACCTATTTCTGCATTTTTAGGATTGCGTCTTCAGGTGGTCTCCTTTAAGTTGAATCAAATATCTAACTATAATAATTATTATAAAAATTAAAATTATTTGAAGTTAAATATCGACAATGACAAAAAGTGACATCCTGTCAATGAATTAAATATGACAATACCTACTTGAAAAATGTTCACCTTTTATGTAAAAGTTTTTATATATTTTTAGGTATTAATAATATTGTGTGAAACTAACTACTCAGTGGACAAAAGCCCCAACCTGCGTTGAATTACACCCACATAATTCTGTTTAATTGTTTTATATACGAATATATATATCCGTCAAATTTCCGTAATTATATTGTTTTCTTTCACTTTTCGCTGATAAATATATTTCTTTGCATGTACTAAATTGTTGTTTAAGTCAAATAAATATATAGTAATCGAAACAAAATTATATATGTAGTAAATAAATAGATATCTAGCATATTTACATCATTTATTCCACCAAAATAAATTCGTCACATAATAAAATTGAAATATCTACTGGGTGGTTAGGAAAATAGTTTGCAATCTAATTGCGATTCTCAATTTTATGTTTGATTACTTTATCTCGATCCGTTTTGAAAATATTTGGAGAAAATCAAATTTTGGATTCCCCCTTTAAAGAGCAATATTTCCGTTATATAACTTTTTTTTCTTATTTTTGATCGTAGAATCCACTGTTAATTTTTGGAAGGTTAATCTTGGGACACCCTGTATATCCGTAAAATTTCAGTAATAATATTTTGTTTCACTTTTTACTAACAGGTAAAACTATTTCTTTGCATGTACTAAATTTTGTTTAAATCAAATAAGTATATCGTAATCGAAACAAAAATGTATTTGTAGTAAATAATTACATAGCTACCACATTTACATCATTTATTCCATCCTAATAAATTTGTCATATGCTTAAAGCATCTACTGGGATGTTTAGGAAAATGATTTGTGTTAAAAATTTCCAAAAAATTATGCAAATAAAATCATATTTGCCTTAAACGATATTTAGTTAGTTGTATTGCAGCGATATTGCAAATATAACAATATCATTATCAATGACAATCAATACAAACATTTGAGTTTGTTTTTATTAAAAATATATATATATATATATATATATATATATATATATATCCGTAAGATTTCAGTAATGACAATGTTTTGTTTCACTTTTTACTAAAAGATAAAAGTATTTATTTGCATGTACTAAATTTTGTTTAAATCAAATAAGTATATAGTAATCGAAATAAAAATATATTTGTAGTAAATAATTAGATATCTAGCATATTTACACCAAAATAAATTTGTCATATAATTAAAGTATCTATTGGGGTGGGGTATTAAGGAAAATAATGTGTTAATAAATTTACAAAAAAATGTACAAGTAAAATCGTATACCTTATTGCAGCGATAATGCAAATATAACAATATCTGTATCAATGACAATCATTAGGGAAATATGAGTCGGTTTTTATTAAAAAAAATCTTATCATTGTTATGGATAAATCTACTGATATAGCAGTAATGGCCACATTTACCCAAACAATAGTTTTGTATGTACAACTTTACACCATACACACCATTTGTATCAAAATCACATAGATCATTCTATGGGTAATAATAAAGAATAGAGTTATATTTGCCATCAGCACATCACTCATATCTGCGGGTGAATTAATTTAGAACACGGTTCTAAATATAAAATGCCCATTTACTAAATTGGAAGCATTTATACACATTATTAAAAATGAACTGCTGTAAACACGATTTCACTAGTTGAACGTCACCACAACGAACACAACTTTAAAAGGAAGAAAATTCATTAAAAATGGTATATCTTTAAAACTGCAAGCTAAAAATAGACCATCGCGATGTTTCATGAAGTTATATATTTATATCTTCATTGTAAAGTAATATTTCTGGAAAGTTTATCTACCAGGAATTATATACATACCTAAGAGTTAATACTCGAATTCCTGATATTCTAAATTTAGATTGGCTCGGTGGCGTAAGCAAAAAAATCAATTTTTCCTTGTGCAGGATTTCTTTTTCAATTAATATTTTAAAATCCAAATCTTTTCCCCACAAAAAACAAATTAACAAATATATACATGGGAAACTATACAAGAAATAAAGTACCATATATTAAAAAAGTACACAAACAATGTTTTATATACAGAGTGTTTTGCAAGTCGTTACAATAATTTTAGGATGTGATAAAATACTTGATTTTGATCGATTGGAACAAACATACCTATATATCAAGTGTTACAATATTTGTGATCACTAATTTTCTAATATTTTAATTTAGCCGTGCTTTTCTACAATTTTAGAAAGTGTGTGAAGTGTAGAAGAAAAATAAACCTTTCTATAACAAATATTTCTATACTAATAATATCCGAATAAACCTACACATAAAGATTTAAATAAAATTCACGTTTAAATTTGACTCTTCGCTTTTACAAAGTAATTCTAGGTAAGTAAAGAAACCATTTTGGGTTTTGTTGGTTAAATAATTAAAAAAATCTATTCATTTCTTATAAAAAAAAGTATAGAAGTATTTGTTATAAAAAGGTTTGTTTTTCTTCTACATTTCACTCATTGTAAAAAAATAATTATCACAAATATTGTAACACTTGGTATATAGGTATGTTTGTTTCAATCGACTCAAAATCAAGTATTCTATCACCTCCTAAAATTATTGTAACAACTTACAAGACACCCTGTATACAGTGTGTCCGGGAAAACATGGCAAATCTCTCGGGTGCAGATAGAGCATTAAATCCAGATTTATTATTTTAAGGTCTTTATCATACAGGGTGTTAAAAAAATAGGTATTAAGTTGTAAAGCTTAACCCGCCTCTGGTAAATGTATTTCAAGGACACTATTTTAAGAGGTCCTGAGTCAGCCTTCTGACTAGTGTCCATCATATTAAATTTTTATTAAATTATATTCCAGCGACGTCCTTCAGGGACACACACCTCCGTAGAGAGAGCCTGTGAGAAAAAAAAAATAGGAACTTGTCATCTTATTTTCTCATGTTCTATCTGCACCCAAGAGATTTCCCACATTTTCCCGGACACCCTGTATAATCGAAGTTATTATGTAGAAGATTAAATGAGAAAAAATGTATAGTATTTAATCACTATTAACTATAGAACTGTAGCTTTGGTTTATCTGTTAAAAGTTTTAGCGAACGCCAATGTATACTTACACATATTAACTGTAGTTTAACTGAATTAAATTTATTTTTTAATAGGGGATTAAATCATTTGATTGAAACAAATGCGAATGACATACCTAATTTTAAACAATTCATTAATCCGCAACATTGGACTAATGTAAAATGCGGCCGATATTTTTATAACCAAAGTGTTGAATAATTTAATTACACTACACGCATGAAAACAATTCCAAAATGTGGCTAGTCACACATGGAAAAAAATTGTTATTTGTTGCTGGCGATTAGTTAATAAATAAATAAATTATTATTAAATCTTTTGCAATATCGTTATTGAAGCTATTAAGATAATATTAGTAAGCAGTAGGTACTAAAAATTGAGTTATTGAAGAAAATGGCGAAGGTGCCGGTATACATGGTGTTGCAAGAGATGTGCATACTTCAGTATATATTATTCTACGTTCAATTTTAAGTAAAAAAATTCCCATGAACGTAAGTCTGGAAACGCTTCGTTTAGGATTAACAGGATGTCAAATATAAAAAAAATATATATTACATTTTCTTTAATAACTCAACTATCTTTAAATTCATGAAATTTTGTATGCGGAAATTTCTTGGAACGGGAAATTCAATTTTTGTGCACAATTACCTGTATCTTCAAGAGGGCGCCACAAGCGGCCATTAGGATCATTTGAAATCGCTTCACCTTTTCTGTGCCACAGTGTATGTCATTTTAGAATAGAAAAACATTTTATGTAATATTACAGACAAATTATTATCAGTGAACAATGTGTAATTTGCTATCATTTTTATCAGGGTAACATTGTAATTTAAAGGATATTAAGTTTTTCTTGGCGCGTGCTATTATTTTCTCCGTTCACTGCTAAATTATCTGTCTGCGACTTTAAACGTTGTCACTTGGCGTGCTACTATTGACAAGTATTACGTAGTCGAATGCTATTGAAGCAGTATGGTCCCGCGCTAGTCCTTTATCTTCCGAAAATTTAAATCTGTGCATAAGGGCAGATATTCTGTTACTTATTGACAGTTCAACACAAATCGCTGGTGCTTTTGTTACATTCCCACAATAGTACCGATATTTTAGGCTATCCCCGAACAAGCGTCCGCAGAATTTCAGTTTCAAAGAGCCCTTATAATAAGCATAACAAATATGATTTTATTTGCCGGTTGTTATTTTACATCGGAATTATTCTTTGGAAAATATTCGTTTAGAATATGCGTATGATGGCCTTGTTTTAAGTTTGTTTACACAAGATGTTTCTAAAGTACATGCCCCTAAAAGAGACAAATGAAGCTGTTTAAATCAATATTAGCAACAGTTCCAAACTTCCTTCGAAAAGTTTAGTGCCTTATTTTAGAAACATCCTGTATTTATTAAGTCAGATATAGTTTTTAAAGCTCTTAATGAATTCAAACTGTGTGAGTAAATATAAAAATATTTTGAACCACGGTGATACTAATTTGCTAGAAACGAGAAGTACGCCGGCTTGTTATAGATACGTATAATCCATGATGACCCAAATTAAAATATAGAGCCTATAAGATTAATGACATAAATAAATACAGGCACGGAGAGATAAAACGGTAAATGAATAGTGACGGCCATGGGCTTTAAATTTGATTTTAATATTGTTAAAACGTAGCTCTCAGTAAATACTACCCTAAGAAGGGATCTGCTAAAAACGAAATGGATATAGGTACAGATGCATCCACATAGACTGCTTCGTTTTTAAATTAACAAATTTTTAGGGTCATCAAAACAGAATTTGTTAAAATAGTGCCAGTTTGCTATATGAAATATTTTATTTTAGGGCTTTATAAGAAAGGTACAGGGTGGTGAAGTTTTCATAATTATAGGTATGGACTTTTTTGTATACTTACCAAAGTTGTGGGGATATTTAAACCATATTTGGCATACAGTGTAACTAGTTAATGTGTCATAAAATATGTTAAAACCAAGCACTTTTAACAACCAATTGTAGAGGTAGATGCATATATGCACTTAGTGTCATTAATCTAAAAACTACAGTTGTATCACCCTGTATAATAAAATGTCATCCCTTAGCAAATCAAATATTTCAAATTATAGCACTTATCTACAGGAAAATCAGGTCAGTAATATTATACAAAATATTTTTTTCGATATACTAATAAAAATATCATTGTAGATGTCCTATTTTGTTAATTTAACATCTTTTACGAACATTTTGGTAGAGAAAATGTTTCACAGTTTACCTTGCGTAGCATGCTCTTAGATTAGATGTGTAGTATTCAGAGAATATAAACGTAAGGTATAAATAAGCAGTACACGTGATGTAAACGCTCATGTAAAGAAGCCTTAACGTTATTTTCAAAATATTATCCAAAAACAGTTGTCGCATTTCTTCTTTTGTTGACTTGACGTTTCGTGCGACAGTATGTGTTCACTGTGGTCGTCTATCGCTCAAAATATACTCATTTTTCTCTATGAATATAGTAGAGCATACTTTTCAATAGGATAACGCTGAAAAGAGAAAATGCTACACAGTTCTTCTTGCGTAAAGTGCTCTTAGATTAGATGTGTAGTATACAGAGAACATAAACGTAAGGTATAAGCAGTATACTTGATGTAAACGCTCATGCAAAGAAACCTTAACGTTATTTTCAAAATTGTATATAAGAACGTTTTGTTTTTTTTTGTTGATTTGATATGCAGTGTGTGTCCATGTGGTTGTGTATCGCTAAAAATGAATGCATTTTGCTTTATGAATGTAGTACCACGTAGATTTTAATAAAATAAAGTCGAAAAGAGAAAATGTTAAACAGCTCCTCCCGCGTAAGGTGTTCTTAGCTTAGACGTGTGTATATCTATCTACATCCAGCTCGAAGCTTCGTACCCAATGAGACTCAGGTGGCGGTCCCGCTTCACAGCGAGATATCCAGCACCGCACCAACACCCGCACCCACAGTGAATGCAGTGACACGGCGTACGGTGATTGATCACCTCTATTTAGCTAAATCCTATTGCCATATCAGCCTGAATCTCATTATTATGTCAAGCCAAGATGCTACTTGAGTTAATGCATGAACAATAGGCATCCTGGGCTTGCTCGCCTGTTGCTATAATTTATTAATAGCCCAATAAAAGTACAGTTTGGCAGCCTGGTCGTGCCCTATCGAACACCCGCGACCGGGTAGCGGCTAGCCCCATTTTATAAGTATATTTCGGCTGGAGATCCTTTCCCCTTATTGTGAGCAAAACAACATTTTACGAATTATAAAATTGCTGTGAGTAATGACTGTTAAAAGTTTCACAAGCGAATTGCCACTGCTGCTGCTTGCTTAAATTGGCTTTGTTTAGGAAGGCGACATTATTTCCTAAATATTCGAGGCCTCTCAGGTCTCGAAATGAGGAATCTTATTCATTTAGTGTTATTAATATTAAATATCTCACGCTTTTCCCTCACCTTATTGAAATATATACGCAACTCCGAACATAAGTAGCCCTTAAGCTATATTACAATTGAATTAAAAAACACCAAATATCCTGTCAGTGGCGTGCGCGTATTTAATATTTTTTTGGTGAGATATTTCGAGTAATAATTAAAATGCTATAACACAGTTACAGTTAAAATGCGAACATCTTCTACTGTCTCACTATACACCAAAGATAAGTGTTGAGTATTTTAAATAGTTTTAGTCTAAGATCCCACTATAAAACGACCTTCACCGAGCTGGTTAATGGATGAAAAGTATTTTATATCCAATTAGATATGTCAAAAAATATATTGCAAATGGGTTGTCTAAAAAAATTCAGTCCAGAATATGATTAATTAACAATTAAAACTTATTATTTTTTTAAACATTTCACTGGTTTGGTTAATAGACAAATTCGATACCAACCGAAAGTATGAAGCCCATAGAATATGCAAACGTTAGGTTGACTATTTTTTCCCGTCACAACTCTTGGGTAGGCAGGTATAAACATGTAAATCGATACTAGTAACTTGCACCGGTGTGGTTAATAAATTAAAGTTAAATTAAAATAAAGATTCATTACCAACACGGTGGTATAGGGTTGTCTGCGAAGAATCAGTCCTGAATTCCGGTTGTCGCGTTTTAAAAAGTGAAATATTCCCCAGCGAACCATTCCATGAGATAGAAGAGTACACAGCATTGCATCTGTGTTTAGTTCGTCCATACCGAAAATGAAGACGATCCGTTTATCCGTTTCTCCAAAAAACCGAATAAAGGCCGGGGGCGGCGGTATTATTATTAATCTGCCCCTAGGAACCCCTAACGCGAAGACGGGCTTATTTTTTCGATTCCGCGTCTCAAAGAGTACGTGTCTTTAAAATTTCGATTCGATCAGTTGGGGGGCGGCTCCGGAGGCGGCATACTGTTTTTTAAAAAATTTTCGGTACATTACCGGATGTCGGATTCGATTTGTGGCCGTGAGATGTGCGGAATTTTTTTATACTTCTAACGACCAACATGAGGCTAGGTAAACAGCGGCTGTGGGACGGGATCGGAGGTTTCCCGAATTCATAACTGAGGGGTGGAGTCTCGAAGTCACGAGTTCGAGAAATCGACCTTTTGTGTTTCATTTCGAATACATATTCGAATGTTTTTTATGAAAATATGGAAAAATGCTTCTACAGAATTTTCTGTACAATCAACGGTTTACGAGTTGGGCGGCAAAATACCACCGCCCCCGGACTTTATTAGATATTTTGGAGAAACGGATAAACGGATTGTCTTCATTTTCTGTATAGACTATTATTTCCTGGTAGTGACTTGAAATGATATTATGACGTTCCTGCCGCCCCTCCGGGGGCGGCCCTTGAAAACATGAAATTTGTCTAAAATCGTTGAAATTTTGTGTGGCTTCTTCTCCACTGAACCTATCGAAAAGGCTAATAAAATATTTTGATTATATGTATCGTTTCCTTAAAAAAAATTAAACGTAATTCGGGGCGGTAAATGGATTATTAGAAAATTTTATTTTTTACGGGTTTTCGATCTCGACATATCATTAGTAGGGTCGAAAATGTTGTTTTATTGTCATTGAAGGGCGTTAGGGGTTCCTAGGGGCAGATTAATAATAATAGGTACCGCCGCCCCCGGACTTTATTCGATTTTATGGAGAAACGGATAAACGGATCGTTTTCGTTTTCGGTATGGACGAACTACACACTGCTGCAATGCTGTGTACTCTTCTATCGCATGGAATGGTTCGCTGGGGAATATTTCACTTTTTAAAACTCGACAACCGGAATTTAGGACTGATTTTTCGCAGACAACCCTATACCACCGTGTTGGTAATGAAATAATCTTTATTTTAATTTAACTTTAATTTATTAACCACACCGGTGCAAGTTACTCTAGTATCGATTTACCTGTTTATACCTGCCTACCCAAGAGTTGTAACGGGAAAAAAATAGTCAACCTAATGTTTGCATATTCTATGGGCTTCATACTTTCGATTGGTATGGAATTTGTCTATTAACCAAACCAGTGAAATGTTTAAAAAAATAATAATTTTTATTTGTTAATTAATCATATTCTGGACTGAAATTTTTTAGACAACCCATTTGCAATATATTTATTGACATATCTAATTGGATATAAAATACTTTTCATCCATTAACCAGCTCGGTGAAGGTCGTTTTATAGTGGGATCCTATACTATTTTGAGATATTCGGAAAAAATACGGTTTTTTAAATTATTTATTTTGTCCTCACTCTCTTAAAATATTTCGCTAAATTAATATTACAATTTATTAGAAATCTTGCGGTATTTTTCTTTGCCCTGTTTGGGTAAAAAAATACGTTTAAATTCCCTTCGTTTCGCCTTTACTTGCAACAATGAGTTTTATATAAGTGTTTCTTATTATTATGTTTTCTTTCATACACATATTTCAGCAGCCGAATCTTTTCGTGAATAAATCTTATTGATCGGATCCTTTATCCTAGATTTTCTTCAACAGCTTGTGCCCCTGTAACAATTTATGCTTGAATTTAACTTAGTCTGTAACCGTTATTATTGCAAGAGTATTGAGCCAAATTGGCCTTATTTATTCATTAGTTAATTTGAAATTCTGCTCCCAGTGTTCATTTAGTGCTCTTGATCACGTTACATAGCATGAAACTTTGCATCGAGGCCATGGGAAATCCGCATTTCGTACTTTTTTTCTAGTTTAAGGATTGCAGGGTGGGACCCAATACCTAGATTTAGATATCTATTTCATCTGGATATTGTTTACTTATTCTAGACGTAGCATAAGAAGCTTTACCGGCTAAGGTACTTTATATTGCGTTAGAGTCGAATTTAAATTTAAAAAAATAGTCTTGAAGTCAGATATAGACATTTATATAAAAATAATGTACATTCAAGCAAGATATCTTTGGTGCAGTTCCTTATACACCTTGTAAAATTTAAATTGTAGTAAAAAGATATATCACAGCTATAGAATCTAGGTAAAATAGTAAAGACAGTTATCATGAAATATGATTAAGGCTATTTTCATGAAATCGGGTTTTCTGCAAAGACAAGGCAAGCTTGATTCCTAAAGCATTTACAAATTGATACAAGCGTATACTTATTAATATAATATAATACAAATATACACTTTATGAAATGTGTGCTTAATTCAGCTCGATTTTTAAGAAATATATAATTTCTAATTTCTTTGATTATTGGAGCCTCAACACTACAAAATATTATCTATTTCATATATAAATTAATACAAACAGCTGGTTGAAGGATTCATACAAATGTACTCATATAAATATTAGATATACATAAGCTTGATTTTTGAAAATAGTATAATTTCTAACAAAGCAGCCTTTATTCTTAAACTTGCAATATTGTATAAAGTTCTATTCTGTTTCATATACAAATTAATACAAATAATAACGCGAATTCATACAAACGTACTCAGATAAATATACGCTTGATTTTGAGATACTTGTTTCTGCATAGACTTGATTCTAACACAACATCTATTTGACATATAAACAATGCAAGAGTAAGTATATGGTTTAATACAGATGCATCTAAATAAATGCTTGATTATGAGGTATTTGCTTCTGCACAGGCTTGATTCTTAGACATAGGATAATTTCTAACAAAGCAATCTTTATTCTAAAACGTCAAATATTGTATAAAGCTATATACTTAATATACAAATTAATTCAAATAACTGTACGCGAATTCATACAAATGTACTCAGATAAATATACGCTTGATTTTGAGATGCTTGTTTTTGCGTAAACTTGATTTTTGTAATTTATAAAGTTTCTAACAAAACAAGCTTAATTCTTAGAGTTCTAACACACCATCTATTTCACATACAAATAATACAAGAGTAAGTATACTGTTTGATACAAAATACATCTAAATAAATGCTTGATTTTGAGATATCTGCTTGTGCACAGGCTTGATTTTTAGAAATAGTATAATTTACAAGCAACCTTTATTCTTAAATTTCCAATATTGTATAAAGGTATTTATTTCACATACAAATTAATATAAATAGTATACAAAGGCATACAAATGTACTTTGATAAATATACGCTTGATTTTGATATGTTTGTTTCTGCATAGACTTGAATTTTGTAATTTATAAAGTTTCTAACAAAACAAACTTAATTCTTAGAGTTGTAACATAACATTTGCGTCACATACAAATAATACAAGAGTAAGTATACTGTTCAGGCTTGATTTTTGTAATTGGTATAGTTTCCAACAAATCACGCTTGATTCTTAAACTATAAAGTATAAAGTTATTTTTCATGTACAAACTAATACAATTAACTGTTTATGGATTTGTACGCTTGATTTTGAGATACTTATTTCTAACAATACAAGCTTAATTATTGCCGTTCAAACATCTATTTCACATACAAATTATGTGGTTATACAAATAAATATATGTTTGATTTTGAGGTAACTATTTCTGCATAAACTTAATTTTTGGAAGTGATATAGTTTCGACTAAAACATGCTTGAATTTTAAAGTTGTATGAAGATACAGACATTTCACAGGCAACGGTATGAGTGTTTAAGTGTCGTATGGCAATTGCGATATATTTTCAAGTCTCAACCGGAGACTGAACGTCTTTGTCTAGCAAGTAGGTGCATCAATAGCGTTTACCTCTGCCCACATAGCATTGCATGTCGCCAACTGCTGCGTTTGACGGTTCTGTTTATGGCAGATTTTCATAAATGTTGCCGAAGTTACATGTTCATCTACGCAAGTAATTGATTATAGTGGGCAGGAAGTGACGCGAGCTTGTAGGTGATACATCACCAGCATGTGTGTGGCCAGCGCATGCATATTCATGCGGCTAACGGCGGCGGCTACGGCGGACCGCCACATTGCCTCGTACACTATTTTGTACAGATGATATACATAAACGCGTCAGAAGAATCTGTGAACGTAACGCTAAACGGGTATTCAAATCCTGCCGTGGTCAGTTCTTCCTTAACCTATATTTTCCTTCAAGGTAATGATTTCAACAATATTACTTTAACGGCGCCGTCTTTAAACGCAATTTCGACGAATTCATAGCTGTATTTGAGGCAGTCTTAAAAAATTAATTGGATATGTCATTTTTTTAGCGAACCTATCTCATCGATATAAGGGAATATAAAATATTTCAAAATATGCCGAGCGCAAGTAGTGGTATAGAATAGCAAGTGACATACAGTATGCGCCAAAAGTATGAATAAATTCAATAAAAACGAAACAATTATTTTTAATTTAAAAAATACATATTTTTGCGTAAAATGCGATTTTTAAATGTCATTTGTTTTCGAGTAATGACGTCATCGATTTTTTTTAAATGGCAACACCATATTTTTTTCCTTGATTCTGAAAGATCGTTTAATTCTCTATCAGACAGTACTAAAATTTTGCCCTCTTACATAGGAAAGTTTTCGAGTAAATGACGATTGAATGTTAGAAAACGTAAATCAATTAAAATAAAGCAAAAACAAGTTTAGTCAAGTTTAGTTTTTCGAATTCCATAGTTCTTTTATGGATCACGTAGGTGAAAATCTTTGCAAAGTGTCATTGTCACACCGACTTTCTAATAAGTATTGTAAGCGACATAGAAATTATTATTCAATTTAAAGTATTATGGCACATTTAACTGTTACTCAAAGAATTGAAATTTTAATTCTTATCGGATGCGGGAATATGACTAGAACTCAGCAGGAAGTTTGCGATTTATTTAATGAAAAATATCCAGATCGCCCTATCCGCCAATCAACAGTCAGTAAGGTAGAGTCTAAATTTAGAGAAACTGGCAATGTTGTAAATATTCCAAAACCTGGACGTCCAAGCATTAATGAAAATCAGAAACAGAACATTTTGATAAGTATGGTGGATAATCATCATAATTCTTCACGATTGGTTGCATTAAACAATGACACTAGTCAGAGCACAGTGCTACGTATCTTGAGGAAGGAAAAATATCATCCCTACAAAATTCAACTTGTGTAGGAACTCAATGAAGATGATCCCGATCGCCGCTTACACTTTTGCGAAATTCTAATGGATTTATGTCGAGAAAATAGAAATTTACACCGGCAAATACTTTTTTCAGATGAGGCCACATTTTGTCTGAATGGTACAGTAAACCGTCAAACTTGCAGATATTGGAGTCGGGAAAATCCTCATTGGATGGCAGAGGCACATACCCAACACCCTCAGAAAATAAATGTGTGGGCTGGAATAGTTGACGACAGAATAGTAGGGTCTTTCTTCTTTGAACGAATCCTTACAGGACAAAGATATTTAGAGTTTCTAGAAAATGACTTTGTTCCAGCCCTTGCAGTAATTTTTCCTAACGATAATGACCCTGACATTCCTGACGATACCATGGTTTCAGCAAGACGGTGCACCTCCGCACTATGCGCGCCCTGTACGAGATTTTTTGGACAACTGTTTTCCTGGGAGGTGGATCGGCAGACGCGGACCGATAGAATGGCTTGCAAGATCACCAGATCTTACACCTCTTGACTATTTTTTATCGGGATATTTGAAGTCAAAAGTGTACATTAATAAACCACGGAATTTAGAAGAACTTCAAAATCGCATTCGGGACGACATACGCAGAGTTACCCCAGAAATCATAATGTGGAAGAAGAATTTCTTCACAGACTTGCGCATTGTCAAGAAGTTGGTGGATGGCAATTCGAACATTTAATTTAAGTATAAAATTTAATCAATTGTATTTTATTTTACATGCCTCAGAATTGTTACTTTTTTATGAATTTTCTAACATTCAATCGACATTTACTCGAAAACTTTCCTATGTAAGAGGGCCAAATTTTAGTACTGTCTGATAGCGAATTAAACGATCTTTCAGAATCAAGGAAAAAATATGGTGTTGCCATTTAAAAAAAAAATCGATGACGTAATTACTCGAAAACAAATGACATTTGAAAATCGCATTTTACGCTAAAATATGTATTTTTTAAATTAAAAATCGACCTGTTCGAGGATTTTTTCCAAAAAATAATTGTTTCATTTTTATTGAATTTATTTTGGCGCATACTATATAAATTATTAGAATATGTGGGTATATGCACATAATTCTATATACAGGGTGGCCAGATGAAAACGAAGCAGAGCCATTTTCAGGAACTGCGTCAAGATTGTAGAAAAACGCTCAGCCCCGTCGATTTTAGAATAAAGGGGGATAATTCTTTACTGGTATTTTTGACTTCGCTACTTTCATCCCCAAGCAAGGGTAAGCGTCACCCCAAAATATTTTAATGACATTGGGGGTTGAGTAATAATTATTTTGAAAGCTCTTACAATTCTCTTTACAACAGACTTTAAATTTTATTATTCCGCCCAATACTTAATAAGAATTTTGATTTTAAAGTTGAATCTTATGTACAAACAATTAGTAACGGTAAACATGTCACTCATTCGAGTTAAGTACGCCAATGGAATAAATTTAGTATTTCTTGCGTTACATTGGTTTTTGGCGATTTGTTATCACTTTCGTAAAAAAACACAATTGTAAAAAAAAGAGTTAGAAAAAAACTTCAAGAAACTGGGAACGTAGCCAATAAAAAACGAGAAATAGAAAAACCTATAGTTAATGAAACTAGTGAAGTTGCAGGTACGTTATAAATTAACATTGTGAATACAAAATTGTTTAAACAGTGTTGTGAATAAGACATTAGTGTTGTGCCGTTCGCTTAGATAAACTATGCAGAATATTAATACAATTATTACTTCTATTCACAATATCTTCCTGCAGCAGAGAAAACATAAGTCGATAAGGGCATACGCTCAGATTCAGACAATTTCAGTTCTGGAGATGTCAACTATTTCTAAGATATTTATAAACGAAGTAAGTAAGCAACATCTGCGAGTAAACCAGCCATATATATCCCATAAATTTAGACAAACAGTAAGATATATAAATCCAATGGAAGCCACTTCAGTACAAATGATAAACTAGCTCCAGTGACTTCATCAAGTCAGTTCCATTTACCGTCATTTTAAACATATTAATATAAATCGTGATATGTCTCAACATAACACTAAATCAGTTGGTAAAGTTTGTTCCCAAGCAGTGAAAGACGCTTATGAAAAAAGTTGTACAGATAACGAATAACTAATAATTTCCTATTATCGAAAGTTGAGTGAAAATCTATCATTTCTTTTCGTTTTCTACGCTAAAATCCCTTTACTAATTTCATTCGGGAGTTAAAATGATTGGAATATTACGTCTCTAAAACTAACATTTAATTTAAAATTCAGCCATTTCCATTCGAAGCAATTAAAAGTCAATAGGATTAAGAAATATACACCTCAATGAAGTTACATTCAATCGATCTTAAAAATACATTTTAATTGGCTTCTACATAAAAAATATCTACGTGTATGCTAAGGAAAAATCGAAGTAAAAATAAATTTCATTCAAGTATATAATATATTAATTCAGTAATAAAGTATATTTGATATAAATATTTAATATTTTTGACATCCGGGCATCGGATTGCAAAACGTTGCAATAATTTTAGGAGAATACGTGATTTTGAGTCGATTGAAACAAACATACCTACCAAGTGTTACAATATTAGTGGTAATTAATTTTTTAATAATTTTTGATTTAACCGTGCTTTTCTACAATTGTTGAAGTGTAGAAGAAAAAGAAACCTTTTTATAACAAATATTTCTATAGTTTTTTTATTAGCAATGAATGGATTATTTAAATGATTTAACCAATAAAATCCAAAGTGGCTTCGTTACTTACCTAGAACTTCATAAACAGAGTCAAATTTAAACGTGTATTTTATTTAAACCTTTGTGTGTAGGTTTATTCAGACATTATTAAAAACTTACCTAAGCAATGCTCTTTCAGTTCTTAGGAAAAGTTTCTTGATAAACGTTCTAAAAATTAGGGAAATTAATCTTAACACTTTCAAGTATGCAGGGAGCCATTCGCCAAAACAGAGGACAGCCGTTCAGTATGTAATAAAAATATGTTCTTATAAAATATAAAAATAAAGGATTACTGCACTTGAGGAATATTGAAACTAAGCTAGTATTGGAATAAGTGCATTAATATTAATACTAGTATAGTTTTCCCCGTCTAATATTTTGTAATATCTGAAATTTATACAGTAATAATAGCGATATATTAATAAAACAGCTATACAGCATTGTTGAAGTATAAGCGCATTTTTCAGCACTACCAGTATAGTATTATTTGTACGAGTATTTTAAAGGAAAACAATCTTTTAATATAAATTCCTCTTCATGTATAAAGTTCGTGCAATTTACAATGTAATTTTAATGACATCATTTAAATTCAATTTAACAAAAGAATGTACGCCAGAGACGTTACGTATCAAGGTATCTTGATGTAGAGTTGGATTTGTATTAACGTAATATTATTTAATTGTGTAATCATATTAAATTTTTCATAATATTGTAACTGGTTTAAAACTCACAAATGATTGTTCGAAAAACAAGTCATTTGTGAGTTATTTTTTAAATATAACAGTTAAATATAAGGATAGTTCTGAAATTAATAAACAAAATAAATAATAGCTGAAATGACTCCACAGTCAAAATACAGGGTGATTCACAAACTGTGACCAAAAATAAGATTTTATTTAGGATGCTACGTTGAAAAGATACAGGGTGTTAAACTTACAACAAATGATTTTTTTAAATACGTATTTTACAAACTACACACAACGTCGAAAGTCTTGGACTCCCTGTATATAAAATGATTTGATTAAACCCAGTGGTTTTTCTTAATGTGGTAAAAAAGTACATGTACTTAGAGAACAAGAGCCCGTCTGCAGTGGGCGCGAGAGCATAGGGGTTGGCTTTTACGCCAGTGGCGGTGGGTCTTATTTACAGACGGAACCAGAATTGAGCTGGTTACTGATGACAATCAACAAAGAGTCTGGAGAGAACCAGGTCGTCAACAGCGACTTCATTTTACCCGTGAAGTTGCTCCGTATGAAGGGGATACCGTAATGTTTTGGGGTGGGATAATGTTCAACCGCCGCACCCCACTAATTTGCATACCACAGAATATGACCAGTCGAATTTACATTGAACAAGTTATTACGTCCATTATCTACGACAACGCTCGACCACATCGCGCAAGCAGGGTTCAAGAGACACTCGAAGCAGGAAATATCAATAGATTAGATTGGCCAGCCAACTCTCCTGACATGAATTCTATTGAAAACATGTGGGATTTTGTTGCTAGAGCCATTCATAATCATATTCTCCCACTTCAGACTGTAGATGAGTTAGTTGTGGCGGCAGAAGAGGAATGGAATAATATTTCGCAAGAGATCGTTAACCGCTTGATTATCTCAACGCACAGACGTGTCACTAAGCTATTGGAACGTGGTGGAGGTCATACCGACTATTAGTCAAGTAGAGAACTTGCTTTATTACTTCTTTTTGATTTAATAATTTTTGTCAAAAATGTCACACATTTGGTTTTTCTGACAAAAAGTAAAATAAGTTGAAATGGAGCACTTGGGTTTATGTAAACATTGTCCAAAATGTTAAATCATTTCCTTAAATTACTTGACCTTGTTCCATAATTTAAGCTAGAAAAAGTGCAATTGCACTTAATTATCACAACAACTTTCTTTACGTGTCATAGAGTGTCCGTAATAAATAGCTTTTTGATTTGCTTTTTTAGCTGTCATCCTGTACAATTTCCATTTCCATTTAGAACTATTTCCTTTTCTCGTACTTACTAACAAAACTAATTTCCTTATTGAAGCAAAGCATTATTAACACCAGGGTAACCAGATCAAATTGCCCGTAATTCTACACCTCCCTTGAGCTCGGCTCTCAGTCTATGAAAGGGACTCTAATTTCATTACTCAGATATTAATATTTAGCGGAATATTTTGCTCTTAGCAAACTCATCCGTACAAAAGATATGCACATAGGTATGCCGAAAGAACTTTTAATTCTGAACACGCAGTCTCTATATACGTTTTGTAGGATACAACATTTTAACGCTCCCACACGATTTACCCCAGCAAAACTTTTACAAGTTGAGAGAAAACTAAATCTGATTCTATTGATCGTTATGATGCATCAATTTTATATATTTTGCATAATTTACTACGCGAAATGTCGAAGCATAATAAAATCGGATAAATTATGTTGACGTGGTCGACATTGTTGTTATTGGCACCTGTTTGTAATATTTGTAGCATACCAGAAAATGTGTGTGTATTTCAAAATTCGTCAAACGAACTCTATGACACATCAACCGCTGAAAATTCTTTGTTGTATACAGAATGGTCTGTTTTTCATGGCACTATCTAACCAAATGAAATAGACCCTTGAGTTTCCGGTAATAATTTGGAGCATATACAGGGTGTTTCATAATATATGCACAGGATGTGATAGCTCGTCCAAAAATTTAAAAAAAAGTTTGTATTAACTTACCCTCTAAAATGCACAATTTTCGAGATACAGGGTGTTGAAATTGTTAAAAAAATTTCGTTTTTTGCGAATATCTCCGGAACCGTTTATCGTACAGAAAACAGCTTTCGTAAGCATTTACTACTCATAATAAGCTATGTTCTGTGCGAGAAATTTTTTTTTCAAACTTATAATTGGTGAAGATTTTGAAGGGGAAGTGGGTGTTTTTCTCCCAAACTTCTACGCCACTGGAAAAAGTACAGTTTTGAGACGCCCAGTTGTACCGCCAATGTTTTCTACACAAAAAATGTACTCTTGGTCATAAGCTCTAAAGTTGACAGTTTTCGAGAAAAATCTACTTTTATGTTGAAAAATATGGTAAATTTTTTGAAATAAAATTTTTATTTTACTAATTGCATTATAATTTTTTTTATCAAGTAGGCTTTAAATTTTAAAACAAAAGCTACCTCCTGTCAAATTATTTTGTACCTGCGAAAAGTCAATTTGTATTACAAAAGTAAAAATGAATTACACAAACGCTGAAATGTGCGAAATGCATTACCTTTACGGAATGGCGAGCGGTAATTCGGCAGAAGCAAGGCGGTTGTATCAAGAAAGACATCGTGATCGCCAAGTACCACATCATAACTTGTTTCAACGCATTCACCAACGACTATGGGAAAATGGAAGTTTTAAAAAGAATACTGCTGATAATGGGCGGCCTATGGAAGCTGCAAATGCCCAAGTAGAAGAGGTTGTCCTCAACGAAATTGAAGAAAATCCCATCACAAGTACCAGAAAAATTGCTCACAACTTAAAACATACCTCACTCGACGGTTTGGAGATTTTTGAAGACAACTTTTGTATCCGTACCATATCCAAAGAGTACAAGCCTTATTGCCAAGACATTTTCCGCCAAGATTGGCCTTTTGTAGATGGATGCAAGACAAAATACCTCAAAATCCTCAATTTGGAGCCGAAGTTATGTTTACCGATGAAGCATCTTTCTCGAGAGATGGTATTTTCAATTTTCACAATAACCACATATGGGCTGAAGATAATCCACATGAAATTGCAGAAGGCGATTGCCAGCAACAATTTTCCGTGAATATTTGGGCTGGAATCTTCGGTGATCATTTGATAGGCCCACATTTTTTACCGAACAGATTAAACGGTGCAGATTATCGACAATTTCTAGAAGAAGTACTGCCGGAACTGTTGGAAGATGTACCGCTTCAAGTAAGACAAAACATGTACTTTATGCATGATGGAGCTCCGGCCCACTTTAGTTTGGTTGTTCGTCAATACTTGGACGACGAATACCAAGACCGTTGGATCAATCGAGGAGGTTCCCACCCTTGGCCCCCGTGATCTCCCGAACTTAATTGTTTAGATTTTTTCTTTTAAGGCCATCTCAAAACCCTAGTCTACGCTACTCCAGTTGAAAATGTTGATCAATTAAGAGAACGCATTGTTGCATCTTACGACATAATTCGGAACACTCCGGAAATTTTCTTGCGTGTTAGGCAATCAATGCGTCGAAGAATTGCTGCGTGCATTGAAACTAACGGAGGACATTTCCAACATTTAATTTAACTGTGTACGATTTTTTTTTTAATTTTGCAACTATGAAGTTAACGTTTGGTTTTGTTACTTGTTCTAATGATTAAATAAATTTTGTTAAATTAGTAAAAAAAAATTTATTTCAAAAATTGACCATGTTTTTCAACATAAAAGTAGATTTTTCTCGAAAACGGTCAACTTTAGAGCTTATGACCAAGAGTATTATTTTTGTGTAGAAAACACTGGCGGTTCAAATGGGCGTCTCAAAACCGTACTTTTTCCAGTGGCGTAGAAGTTGGGGAAAAAACACCCACTTCCCCTTCAAAATCTTCACCAATGATGACTTTGAAAAAAATTTTTTCTTACACAGAACATAGCTTATTATGAGTAGCAAATGCTTACAAAAGTTGTTTTCTGTAGAATAAACGGTTCCGGAGATATTCGCAAAAAAATATTTTTTTAACAATTTCAACACCCTGTATCTCGAAAATTGTGCATTTTACAGGGAAAGTTAATACAAACTTTTTTTTTAATTTTTGGACGAGCTATCACATCCTGAAGTCCTGCGCATATATTATGAAACACCCTGTATAGCCTCACTATTACTCTATTGTGTGCTAATATTTCAGTTAGTTTCGTTGTCCCATTGTTTAGTTATCAATGAAAATGTTGAAAAAATTACGGTTTCCAACCTATAAATTTGATACCTCTGACCTTTAACTCGTCGTAATTTTCTAATATTCCTTTTTTTACTTATATTTTTTAACGTAATGATCATAGGTTGTCCAAATGCAAGATAAGTTCCTACAATGTAGGGAACGTGTCTCGACGTATTAACTAAAGTAGCAACTAGAGTACAGTGATGGTAACCCACCTCAAAGGCTACCGATAGCACAGCAACGTCATTTTTTTCTATTGTATTGTCGATAACAGAAGCACTCAAATTTACCACTTCTAATAAATTACTGCAGGCCTCTAGCTAGCACGAGCTCCTCCTAGGTGATTTTATCAAAGAAACCACACTCTTAGATGTTTTAATTATAAGCCTTTGTTCGTTCAAGATGACTACTTTATCTCAAGTTAATTTAACGGCAATATTGTGCTCTCCTCATTAACTGCTGCCCAGATCTTTATTTTCGCCGGAATAAAACTAAAATGATTTCAAACGTAACATTCAACGAAATAAACATGCGTTAGGAAATTTTTACTGGTTTTTATCGAAAGTAAAGTGCTTTTTGTGTAATTGCGCAACACGTTACCATTAATATGTTTTCCTCGCTTTGTTAACAGCGAGACATATTTTACGACTCACAATGTATCTAAAAGGTACTGGGGTTCCCAATAGAGGATTCAGTAAAAGAGACAGCTTTTATGTTTAGTAATTCCTCTTATCGGGGACTTGCCGATGCCGCAAAGTATGCTATCGTTGACCAATTATCTCGAAGCGAAATAACGACTCAGAAAAAGAGTCGATCTCCCACGTTCGGATAAAGAAAGCTCTGAGAATGTCTCTCTACTATCAATAAAGGCCTTAATGTCATGTCATATGTAAACTAATTGATATTATTTTGCTTAATCTGAGTCACAAATTATTATTACAGTTGCTATTTCACGTTATTTTACTAGTAGCAATTTTTAAGCTCATTTCACATAAACTCTAAATGTTTTCCTTAACTTTGGTAGTAAATAAAATTTGGGACATGGGATGAGTTAAGCTCCATTTTCAGTCGAAAGTATTGTCTTTAGGCTTTGACAGAAAGGACTAATGACGTCATAAATTATATTTTTTCCAGAAACATACCCAATTTTTTTCCTGTTAAAAAGGTCTCTTTTTTATAATGAACTTTTATTGGCGGAATTTTTCTGTTTTATTTCCCATTTAAAACTTATAAGCAAAAAAGCCCTAAAAGAAATACCATCTAAAAATCACATTAGCGGCGGATGAATGCTAGTTGTTTAATACTTGTCATTACTCAATACGAACGACAAACGTATGCTTTTTGTGCTTACAAAATACTTTCTTATTCAGAAAAAGTTGATATGTTGCTAATTTACGGCGAATCACAAAAAAATTCAAGAAAAGTTGTAGAGTTATATCGAGAAAAGTATCCAGAGCGCCTCATTTCTGATCATAGAACTTTTACAAGATTGGAGGCGACCTCGTGACGAAATGAAGGTGCATTTTCTGTTCGGAATAATCAAATAATTGGCCGAAGGGTAAGAAACAATGTTAATACAGCTAGACTGTTAGTCGAACAAAAACCACGAGCTGGCCTGGAATTGAATTTGGAACCGTTCAATGAATTTTAAAGACCAGTGGGTATCATGACTACAAAATTCACTTAATTTTATAGCTTAAATTGTATTCGATGTAGAAACTGTTGATCAGAACCTTTTTCAGCGCGTTCTTTGGACGGACAAAGGTCGGTTTGTCAGTAATGGTTTGCCAAACAGGCGCAACGGACACTACTGGTCCATTGTAAATCCGGTCCAAAACCAAGGCCATTTTTTGAGTAAATGTATGGTGCGGCATCATCGGTAGGCATTTAATTGGACCTCATTTTTATGAACACACATTGAACAGCGTGAGATACCTCAATTTCCTACAAGAAGAACTTCCTGCACTTCTGGAGAATGTGCTTTTGCAGCTAAGGATTGTGCAGCATCCTCACAGTAAAGCTTCATTCACATAGGATTAGTGCGGTTGCATTGGTACTGCAGAAAAGTTATTAAAAAGGGCGCCGTATTCTTGAAATAGTGTTTTCTACAAAATACAAATAATTTTAGACATTTAATAACTGAATAATCTAGGGTTTAGCAAATAATAGGAATATTAACTCATCCCACCTGCAAATATTCAAAGATACTGAAGTAAAACAGCGAGAAATGCGGGTGACTTTTGTAACGTTCAGATAAACTTAGGTAACGCCTTTGTACTGCAATTGTATGGCAGAAGCTAAAAGCATTTTAGCTTTTACCAATCGTTTTGCAACAATCATACAAGGACCAATCAGAAAACTGCTTTTTTGACAGTAAACATAAGATTCTAATTTTTTAAATTAGATTCTAATTTAGATATTTAGTTTAGAATTGATTTGTTTCTAAAAAAATGGATGAAGAGGACTGTTTGGTTTAGAGACAGTCACTTTTGCTGCTCTTATTCGCAGCGACGTCAATATGTATAAAAACTATACATGCAAAAAAAAATGAAAAGAACTCATAGATGGTGGGTGCGACCTATTAACCGCAGATAGCACATGCAAGGTGATTTCTATAATTTATATAAAGAAATGCGAAATGAGAATGCCGACTATTTTTTCATTTTACCCGAATGACAGTGGCAGTGTTTGATTAGTGGGGTTTCATTTAACCCACAGTATACTGTGATTTAACCAAACATTCAAATAGACCATCTATTCCTGCAGATTGTAGGCTTATATTTTATCTAGGGTAGGCTTTTAATTACTATTCGGCAAATGATAAAAACCAACAATTTCCGTAGATAGGGACGTAGTTGACAAAACATAAACATAACCTCTCTGAAGGTCAAGAATATTGAGTTTTTGCATGTCGCCAACTTACAGCGGATAAATTCCCCAACTTCTTAAGTCTACAGTAATTTTATGTAAACAGAGTAAATAATATTTAATACCATACAACAGTACAACTGCAGTGCCATTGCACTAACGTTTATCTGAACGTTACTTAAGGCCATACTATAGAATTTGAGATACCCTATACTGCATATTTGTTTAAAAAATGTACACTAGGCATGTTTATAATTTTAATGCGGTTTTTATATTGCGGATGCGAGAATTTGTTCCGTTCGTGTCAGTTATTTTACGTCTCCCTTAGCTCCTGTCCCGAGGAGAACACTTGAATGTAAATAAGACGCAAATCTTGTGTTTCTGTCACAATTTAAAAGTTTGCCTGCGACAGTGGGCCATTTTCGGCGGAAAACGGCGATGAATAAGCTCACTAATCGGTTGACATAATAGTGGCGTTTTATCGCAGCACGGTCATTCCGTTTGAAAGCAAATTTCAAAATAAATACAAACGGCCACAGTGCGCTGAATATTAGTTCGCCAGAGGAAACGAGACAGGCAGGAAGCAATTGCCAGGATCATTAATTTAAAAGCTACATATTGGGGTGTTTTTGTGGTGTAATGCTGACTGTTGTCTGGAGATGGCACTGAGATAGAACACGACACAACGAAAATGGATGGCAGCGCACGCTGGCTGGCCGGCAAACGTGATCCGACCGGATCCGGCGGCTCTGCACCGAATGCCGTACACCGCCCATACAAAATATTTTAGTGCCGTCTAAATTATGTGAAAAGATTTTAGATATACCGCTACACGTGAAATATGCATTGTATCATTTTGAATGTTGCCACATGCTGTAGCCTCTTTATACTCCTGATAACGACACAAAATATATATGTATTATTAATTAAATCTCTCATCCAATTTAATTCAACATGCGCACATATTATACTTTATACGGGATTTACAAACATATGCAAAATATACGGGTTGCGTCAAAAGTACACAAAGGGCCTCCGGCTTTCAAAATAAAACGTATACAGGGTCTAACTGCGATGCTTGGTCAAACGTTAGTAATGAATTCTTCGCCATAAATTACGTATTTGGTGTTTGAAGTACAGGGTATTCAAAATATTCAAGATACAAACAGTTTTAAGGATGCTGTGTAATTAGGTATATGATAATACTCTTACAATTTTGTAAAAATAGAATCTAAAAGAGCAGTTCAAAAATGATTCCGCACGGCAGTGGAAACTGGTGCACTGTAAAACCTGATAAGACGTATAATCCCAAGTAATATAAGATATTTTATAGCAGTGGTTAAGAATGTTCCTGTAACTAATTTTGGGAGAGTTGAAGTTGCAACGTTTAGTCGCATAAACATCTTATTGGCTTTTTTTACTGTATTAGAAAGGTATTTTAAGCTAATATAAATCAAATATCCTACAATTCCTATCAATGAAGTCATATGTATGTTCTCTGATAACAAATATCTAGGTATGCTAATGAACAATTCCACAGACAAAGCTCTATTCAATAATTATCTAATTTACTAACCTGCTTTAATGAAACAAACACTCTATAAATATCTAACTTCACTTTTTGGCAGTGGGAACACGACAATTCAACCACAATAGATGAGATCTGACCTATTTCTGCAGTTTTAGGATTGCTTCTTCAGGTGGCCTCCTTTAAATTGAATCAAATATCTAGCTATAAAAATTATTATAAAAATTAAAATTATTTGAAGTTAAATATCGACAATGACAAAAAGTGACAGCCTGTCAATGAATTAAATATGGGTAGATATTGTGGGTGTAATTCAACGCAGGTTGGGGCTTTTGTCCACTGAGTAGTTAGTTTCACACAATATTATTAATACCTAAAAATATATAAAAAACATCTTATTGGCATCAACACAGCAGCTAATAGCGTGAAATAGGCACATTTTTATAAAACATACTGGTTGTATAAAAATTATATAATGGTGTTTTAAGAGTTCCATATAAAAACAATTTATGTTTTAGCAATGAGCTTACAGCATTCATACAACAAACTATACGATTCCAATAAAGCATGTCAACGTTATACAATTATTCTGCTTTATTTACAAGTCCATCACAACTATAAAGCTAAGCTCTTTTTAAACTTTAACAGCATATGTCTATTATAAGTATATTTATATTAAGTATACGATGTTATACTTATAAACTCAAAAATATATAATTCACAGTTGAATTTCGAGTACCACTAAAATTTGACTGTGATAAAGGAATAAAATAGGTCGAAAAGTCATAACGCGCCTGCATAATACTAAAAAATAAAAATATTGTTTTCGTTCGCCAAAAAAACTGAAAATTTAAATACATACAAATTTTATGTAAATATTTGGATTACTTAATAAGTTATTTACAAATATCGAAAATAAAATTTTCTATTTATGATCGATTAATACTAATTAGTGATTTGAACTACATTTTATTTAAAAAAAGACACCAATGGACAGTTTTACATTGTTCACGTTGTTAGATTTAATTCTAGTCTTCCCATAAGAAATAACGTATCCGCCCGTGTCTGTACTTGCTTTTTGAAATTTAAATTAACTATTGAAATTTAAAATTCTATCTTTTATAAGCCTTATTTATGTCTATCTAAGAGCACCGCTTGCTTAATAGACAGACGGAGGAGAATAAAGAATAAATTAGATTTCGCTTTAAACTGCGAGTAAATAAAATTTATCAAATACCCAATCCAATTTAAACTAAACAAAGTAAAACGAAAATAGTATATTTGTACTAGTAAGCAGGAAGAGAGCAAGATACTTTTTGTTCCACGGCTAACATATATTTTCCAACCATACGGTTGAATCCAATTGTGTTTTGTGCAAATTGTCCGTCAGTTATGAAAAACGTAAACTCAAAAATGACATGTATTACAAAATATAGTAACAAGTTTTACAATTATTAAAATATACAACAACCAAATTACAATACCTTTCAATTTACTACAAGCAACGAACTTATATGGTTTGCTATTTGTAGTAAATGTTCCATTAGTACTTCTGTCAGTGTATAATTAATTATAAGTAGTTACACTATTTTAATTTGCAAATAAGTAAACGATGTACACAATAATAAGAATATTCCTGCTGTGCAACTCAGGCTGGCAAAGGAGTTTCGAATCCAGTGCGGGACCAACGGGTACGGTAATATAGTATTATGTGATAGTATCGTGTGGCCGTGACTTATAACGTGTATACAATACCCATCAGAGACTGATAAGGTTATTGATCAAAGATGTAAATAATGAAGAAGAGAAGGGTCGATTATTCAAATGAAACCCCATGCTATGAGACAGTAAACAATAAAAACGGCCAAGGGTGGCTCGTAAATTGCAATTTCACGACGGGTAAGATAGGAAACCAAAATGTAGGTATCGGATAGTTGTATAAGGGTAGTAGTACCTTCCTCTGTTGACTCTTGACGGCGATTTATTTATTTGTAGCTTTAATCATGCTTCTTCCTATGTGGATTCCTACAAATGTTTTTAGGCATTATCATTTGCAAGAAACATAAGAAAACTACTTAGTATTTAATGTCGAACATTATTAATAAAATTAGTAAATAAAGGAAACTGCTAAAATTTTTAAAGTACCCGGATATATCTACAGAAACAAATATATATGTTCGTTATTTTGCCTAAACTAACGTAACATAACCTTCAACTATACAGGGTGATTCAGGAGACTCTTACAAATACAATGATGATTTACACACTACACACTTCTGAACGGGACTAGAAACTGGTAATTTGATAAGGCGGCAAAGCATCCCAAGAAATGAAATAAATTACATGTTACCACACCTATTTTTATACAACAAATTTAACTGCTTTTACCGTAATTGTTATTAAAAGACAAACAAAAATTGCAGGCCATGAACCTTTACTTTATTACCAATGTTTTTACAAATCTGGTCAGCTTAGCAGTGAATTCAGTCAAGTGTTTCTTTGAATTTTTGTACATTATAATGCCAGGACGTGAAATTTCTGCGTTTAACCGAGCAAAAATGACTGCTTTACATGATACAGGACATTCTAATCGTCAGATATCGAACATGTTGGGCATTCCTAGATCATAATAATATGTTGTACGGATAGTACAATTTGATACAGTGGAAAACAGACCACGTAGTGTCTAATTATAGGGAGGATCGGCATTTGGTGCAATATGCCCGTAGACACTGCACATCTTCAGTTTTAGCTCTCAGGGTACGTTTTGCCATGTTACATCGACACCTACTATTCGAAGACGACTCCTCAACGCAAATTTACGTGCTACCATTATGGATCCCCATTGTACTTCCAAGGCATAGTGCTGCCCGTCTCCAGTGGGCGCGAGAGCATAGGGGTTAACTTTTACACCAGTCGCGGTGGGTCTTATTTACAGACGAAACCAGAATTGGGCCAGTTACTGATGACAATCAACAAAGAGTCTGGAGAGAAACAGGTATGAAGGGGGTACCGTAATGTTTTGAGGTGGAATAATGTTCAACCGCCGCATTCCATTAATTCGCATACCACAGAATAGAACCAGTCAAATTTACATCGAACAGGTTATTACGTGCATTATCTATACGCCTTACGTAATGAATTAGGTGAACATTTTATGTTTATGGACGGCAACACTCGATTACATCGCGCAAGAATTGTTCAAGAGATACTCGAAGCAGGACATATCAATAGATTAAATTGGCCAGCCAACTCTCCTGGTATGAATCCTATTGAAAACATGTGGGATTTCGTTGCTAGAGCCATTCATAATCATATTCCTCCACTTCAGACTGCAGATGAGTTAGGCGTGGCGGTAGAAGAGGAATGGAACAATATTCCGCAAGAGATCGTTAACCGCTTGATTATCTCAATGCACAGATGTGTTAATATGCTATTGGAACGTGGTGGAGGTCATACCGACTATTAGTCAAGTAGAGAATTTGCTTTATTACATCTTTTTGATTTAATAAATTTTGTCAAAAATGTCACACATTTGGTTTTTCTGACAAAAAGATTTCTTTAACAAGAATGAGGGGAAGTCCAAGACTTTTGACGTTGTGTGTACATGATGCAAACAACGTGTTAATCATTTTTATCAGTAGATATATACGCCAAATTACGTTGAGGTGTTTTTTTATTCGAACGCAGTTTCCTGCAGATAATTTGTCCTGCTACAGTAATAATTAAACAAATAGGAAATTTACAGTCTGTTTCTTTCCCATTTTTATGTTTTACTGCTGATACTACAAATAGTCGTAAAAATGTAATATCCATGTTTGAAAGTCATAAAGGTACAATGTAATTTGATTTCAGTTTACAGGACTGTAAAAATCGAATCGGTGTAACTGTCAATTGTTTCCAGGAGCAAAACATAAAGCCAAGTAGAGTTTTCATTTTTCAGTGTATTGTAAAAGTCCGCAGAGTAATTAGTTTCACACAATATTATATTTATAGAATTTTCCTATTTCTTTATAGTAAAACACGTTTATTTTATACAAATTAAATAGTAAATAACAATACCATTACAATGTCATTTTTGTTTGACAATTGATTGCTGTATAACTTAGCTGTATCAATTTTTCAATTAAGTTTGATATAAGGAACGGAAATACGCGATTTCATTGTTGTTTCGCTTGCATAAAAAAGGATAATTAAAAGTACACTTCAAGCGAATAGTGCGTTTGTTTCGTGGGTATTTCGAAATGTCGGGGAAATGACGCAAATAAACGCCAACATTTAGAATACAGATGTGCATGACTTTCAGAGGAATGCAAAAAATTCTTTTACGTTGGCCAACGAACCAACTCAAAGGGCATTCTAGACCACAGAGTGGTTTACGTTTAAGGGCGCGCACTACCTAAATGTTTTTGCTCTTTTGTAATTACCAAGGGGGAGCATAATGCGATAATTGTTCTGTTTATGTACTGGCATTCTAGTTCTTAATACATCATGCGAATTATTCGTATGCTGATTCTGTATACTATACAGGGCGGAATTTCCTTTGATTGTCCTGAAATAAAAAATGACGTTACAATAGCTGTCATATCTTGCTATGTCTGTCATAATTGACATTTATTAAAACGATATCAAGCATTTTATACATATATACAATTTTTAATTCACATATTTAAGTAGACTTGTGCCTTTTTTATCTATTAGTTGCTTTGTTCTCCTATATTGTTGTTTTTTCTATTAATAATGCCTAAATCTTGCTAAATCACATATCAGATCACATGTTACATCATTTAAGTAGATATTCTTCTTTTTTTATAATAACTCTAACTTAACTAGCGTTTTGTCGTCTATGACACATAGTTTTTTTTTCAAATAATGCTTAAATCTTGCTAAATAACAAGTCAGATCAAATATGTCATTTAAGTGGATATTATTTTTTTCTTATGTATTAAGTCCCTTTGTCTTCTATGTAAAATCGTTGTTTTTTTGAAAATAATGCCTAAATCCTTGCCTTTTTAATTGTTATGTAACTTGTACTATCTAGTATAAAGTGATATATTAAAATAAAGCCAAGAACTTGCTAGATCACACGCCAAGTCATATATTACATTAATTCGTTTTCTAGTTGTCATTTCACTTCTTTTGTTTGTTAGAATTGACATTTTTTTTAGCAATGCCAGAAATGTAAACCTTTTTAAACATTCTTAAATGATATACAATTTTTTGGTTATCTAGTTAGAGTAATAAACTTCTACTTGTTAGACACATACTGTCATTTGGTACTGTCATGTCTGTTTAATAGATATTTTTTCAAAGTATAGTACGTCTGTATAATTCGTTAATTACCTAGTTAGATCAACTGGTTGTTACTTGTTTGGTCAGTGTCAGATCTCATATTATGCCATTTAAATAGGTATTGCTATCTTATTAATTGTTCAAAAACATATAACTGGATACAATTTTTGTTCCTAGTTAGAACAAACTGCTGATGATTTGCTACATCGTATGTCAGGTAACATATTATGGCAATTCAAGTATTTAGAACTGATTGTTACTTGTTGGATCACTTTCTAGCCCTAATATTGTGCATTCTGGTTTTTAATTGCTGTGTCACTTAAGTTGGCTGTCAAATGACAAAATAAGCAGTTATTTATTTGCCAAACTGTTTTTACTAGTTTCTATATATTATCTGAGTTTAGGAATAAATCGTAAAAATTCTTGTAAACGTCGATGAATGTTTGTTTATTTAATCATTGTGTTAGACCGGTGTTTTTGACAGCGGGTTAATAAGTCATTCTGTAGCTAGTAGCTACGTCTGGCTTCTCGTTTTCTGGTAAAAAATTATCCCTTTAGTTAGTATTCCGTGGGAATTCACTGTGATTAAAAGATGGTATTTGTTGAACGATGCCAATTTGTCTGTGTCAGTGAAAAGGTTGCTCTGCCAGTCTTACACCGGCTACATTGTCATTCATCCAATTGAATAAAAATATTTTGATATCTGTCTGCCACGCAATAAATCAATTTTAAAGTTGTTTCGGTTTTGCGGGTTATTTATTTTTTGCACGAGATTTGCCGAGTCGAAATATTTCTTGCGTTATCTTTTTAAGCAGTTGTGGCCGCATTGAGCATTGAGCTAAACAACGGGTTTCCAAATGTGTAACTGATTGATTGATTACCGGAATCGACGTAACGTTTTCAAACGATAAATAACGCTCAATAAAATATTTCTTCAAATCGGTGCCCATGCCGTTTCTTAATTATCTAAAGATTTCATAAATCTCGGTTATGCAGGGTACCACTACTAGTAACAGCTCAAACAGATCCGGCTCATCAATCAACACAATAAATTTTCTTTGAATATGGACGTGAAATTCTGTTCTCAAAAATGTTAGTAATAATAATTTAATTACTAGGTTCAACAAAATGAGTGCTAGAAGTTCTGGAAACGATAACAGAATAAAATATATTTTATTCGAAAGATTAGTGAAAATAAATTTTTCTCAAAATCTGGAAAGGAGCCGCTTTTTCTGAAAATTATTCTTTATGAACTTTATGTAATAGTAAGTTAGGGCACGAAAATTCGTAAACGATTTCAATTAGTTCAGATTTTGCTTATTTTTCTAGATATACACGAAAATTCAACAGAAAAAATCAACAGTTCTGACTGCCACTCAAATCGGCGTCTAACGCAAAATTCAATCATATTTTCTGAATTTTCATCTTCGAATTAGTCGAGAATAATGTTTTCAGAATTTCGAACGACCATATAAAAAAGTTAATTTTTTCAGTTATTCGAAAGATGGGTAAAAAATGGATTCCTCTAAAAATCAACAAAGGAATCGTTTTTTCGGAAAATTATTCTTACCGAGCATTATGGATTAATAATATCAGTTCAGATTTTACATGCTTTTCAATACAAATACAAATAAGTACAAATATTTTACAGAAAAAAATCGTAAAGCTCGGAAAGTTATTTCAATCGACGTCTCACCTCATATTCGATTACATTTATTAAATATTCATCCCCCAATTGGTCTAGCAGCTTTTACGGTTTTCAACGGTCAAATCAAAAAATTATTTTTCCAATTATTCGAAAGGTTAGTAAAAATTAAGGAAACAAGGATTCCGTTAAAATGTGAAATGAAGGAATCGTTCTTTTGGGAAATTGTGCTCTCCCAATACTGTGTAATAGTAAATTGGATACGAGGAATTTGAAAATCGACTACGTATGTACATATCTCGTTTATTATCCAAGATCCGAATATTCAATAGAAAAAAATTGCTCCGAGTCACTCAAATCGACATCTCAAGCAAAATCTGATTAAATTTGTCAACATTATGCCCGCGAGTTGATTAGAGATTAGAGGATTTTTTTCAGAAGTCAAATAAAAAAAATATATTTTCCAGCTATCCGAAAGGCTAGTAAAAATTTAACATTCGGGAACTGTCTGAACAACGGCATATTACGCGAGACAGGACGTTCATTAGGCTGGTGCCTACGGCGTTGTGACTTTTCATTCAGAAATACAATATAGCTCCGATGCAGCGAAATAAGTGCTGGTAACAATGCAATTAAGTGAGGAAAACCTACAATCTAATGAGCTAAAATAATTTCCGTATAAGAATTTTTAATTTGACTCACTACTGAGTCGCTAATTATTTTTTCTCGGTTTTAACTCCTTTTTGAATGAATCAGTGAAAATTTCTCTCAGAAACAAATTTATAATATGTTCGAAGAAACAGAAATATCGTCAACTCCCTTTTTGAGCTTTAGAAAATTGTATTCAAATACGTTAGGTTCTTCTGTTATTATAAATCCAGAAATTGAAAAGACGTTAAATCTAATGTGTTCATGCAGCCGTTATTGAGACGCATACTTGAGGCCTTGCTTTACGTTCTGAAAAATGTTAATAATAGATTATAATTAAATAAAATCGAGTTTGCGGTATAAGTAATTAGTGTTCTACCTCGACATTTTATAGAGCAGTTTATAATTAAATTAAGAAAGATAATGAAAGTTTTCTAATAAATTATGATTACAGAAGTTCATAAAGCTACTCGAAATAAACTGAAGCTCATTCCGAATTATGCGAAGTATGTTAAAAAATATAAACGGAGAGAATTAAGAAGGAAATTAAATTCAAAACAACTTCGATGAGAATATATTTTATATATATAAAAATTGTTTCGCTAAATGTGGAAAATTTCGTAGTCTGTTAGGTATATAAAACCTTTTAAAAATAGCTCGCAATAATGTTAGGTTTCTGTGTCAGTTTTATTGAATTCTTTCCATGTCGTGTCGATAACAGAAATACAATGGACATAAATAATAGTCATAAGGTCCTTTCAATAAAATTTACTTATATAGGAAGAAACAGAAAACAATGTTTCATTCTCAACTTCTTATTTTCGATTCAATGAGGTGCAAAAAAAGAATTTAGTGATTTTCCGCTTATCAAGCTATGCACTAGGCAACTGGTCGCTGTCAGTAACAGAATTAACTTGTACATCCTTCGTCTTAACTGAGATTCTTTGATCTCTTGTTGTTCTCGGAATAGGCTCATATGTTGATTTGGGTTTCTACTCGTATTTTGATAAATTAAATGTTTTAGAGAAAACTACTTTAAATATATTTTTATCTATTCCCCATAAATATAAATTAAGGTTGCCGTATTCTTCAAATAGTGGTTTCTACAAATACAAATAATTTGAAACATTTAAAAACTGAATATTCAAAGATGCCGAAGTGAAACGAATACATAACGAGAGAACACGGTCTATCTAACAAATTTTTTGATATAGAAATCTTTCAAAATACGTATTTTTCTCAATTTAACTGTAGATGTAGATTTTGTTATAACGAAAACTTCCATAGTTCTGCATATAAGATTGTTCACTTTTGTTTATTAGTATGTGACAAGAATTGCTAGAATGTGAGGTTAGAATAGCAAAATAATGTGTGTCTTACAAACGCTTTGTAAAAGATATTTTATTTGAGAAGTTAAATAGTAAAAGTGGATAAACAAAACATAAAAAAATTTATTTTAAGATAACAAAACATCAAAAATTTTATTTTAAGATATTACCTGTGTTCTACGTGTTTTATTTTACCTATAACGCAACAAATTTGAATCATTTTACTGTATGAAATACGGCGACACGAAATCAGCCTATTATCTACTGTCTATAGAGCTTATATCAGGGTAAACTGTTTATTTGAATGCATTGCCTGACATATATGATATCATGTCTTTTGACATATTGAGGCAATTACTATTTGTGTTGTCAAGTTATGCTGAATACATAGTAACATATGCCGATATTTTTGTTTAACAAATTTGTATTTAAATCGCTGGCTTTCTTAATAAAATCTATTATTATTATTATTGGCAGGATAATACCGTTGTAAATTGTTTATATTTTAAGTAATTCTAAAATCAATGCCGTCAAATGCGCTGTATCGCCCTGTACTTCGAGAACAAAAAGACTTCATTTCGGGTTACCGCGATATTTCTATGATTTTTTCCGTTCACGATTGGGAATCGAAAATTCCATCAGATGCGACACATTTTATAATGGATATTTGAATTTATATAATATTGTGATATAACGTGTGGGTAGAAGTTGTTTTCGTTTTGGCAAAACTTTTTGTTTCTATCAAACAAGTATAAAACAATGCGTGACAGCAGTAGCGCAGCGTTCGAGCAAAGCGTTGTTCAATTAGTCAGATGCCTGGAGACATATTTACATTGTTCCATGGAAATACAGACAATATTTATTATATCGTTATTCCATTCAAAAAAGTTATTATCGGAGGGCTTAATTAAAACATTAATTAGACTTTTTATATGAGAGTAAACTAAAATATTGTTTGGAAATATTTTAGTTAGGCAATACTCTATACACAGAGGAGTCGCTTGGTTGACATTTCCTAACATTTGTATAATAGTTATGTCATTGGAATATCTAGAAGGGCTCGGTGCAAAAACCAGTCAACTCCATTTTTCATAATTTGTGGGAAATCAATAAAACATTCTAAAAATGTAAATTGTCTGAGTTTTGGTGTCAAAGAATATATGTCAATTAAGTATATGCACCGAGCAATGATTTATTATAAAAGAGGCTGACATATTCGTAAACACATGTTAAAAAAAAATTGGAGTTGACTCTTTCTTGTACCGAACCTGTGCAAAATAAACAAATAAATCAAACAGTGTTTTAAACATTTATTGACTAGAAGAGAACAACAAAAAATATTGCAAAAAAAATAATACAAAAAAAAACATATCTTTACAACAATGAAACATTATAAAAAAAGTAATGTTTGAAAATTTTGAAATTTAATTTTCACAATACTGAAAATGATAATGATTATGTAAAGAATCGACTAAATTAAATGTTCAAATTATGCACCTTTGGCTGCTGTGAGGCAGCCGATTAATAAATTCTTTTTGGACATTATCAATAACTTCAGGAGGTATACGATGTATCTCGTGACGAATTCTTGCTTTTAAATCTTCTAAATTAACCGGTCTAGTAACGTATACTTTGCTTTTTAAGTACACAAGAAATAATCTAGGGGTGTCAAATCAAGTCATCTGGCTGGCCACTCAATCGGCCCCCTCCTCCCTATCCAACGATTCGGGAACAGCTCATCTAAATAAGCACGGACAGGTGTTGCATAATGGAGAGGTGCACAGTATTGTGAAAATTAAATTTTAAAATCTTCAAACATTATTTTCTTGAAATTTTTGTTATGTAACACCATAATTTTTCATGATGTTTGTGTGTAGAATGACACGCTCTTTCAAATGGCATGGTAAAAATTGGGGGTTGCTGTTTAAAAAAATTGTCGATGACGTCATATCTCGAACACCGATGACGTCACAAATATGGGTCGTATGTCAAAAAGTGTCATTTTTAAAAATAAGATCAACGTGCCAGGGGATTTTTTCGAAAACTTATTACTTATTTGTTACTTTTCGAAAGCACTGTATTCGTTTACACAGCCGTAGGACACACTGCGCACTGTTGCTGTGTAAAATGTAAACTAAACCACTACGCAGGAAGCTCCCGCGCAATAGATACTGCAACGCGAAGTTTTTGTTAAACGGTGTTGTCATTTTTATTGGTGCAAGAAACGGCCATCTCCCGAAGTTGACTGATTCTTGCACCAAGTTCTTGTCCAGTCAACTCCACCATCTTTCTTAATATTCGTCGGACTTGGCTGATTCTTGCACCAAAATATCTAATTTTGAGAAAAAAGTGGAGTTGACTGGTTTTTGCACCGAGCCCTTCAATTTCTGTTATTTAAATACTATTAGGACATAGACTGGACGAACACATTGATATGAATCAATTAATTAATAGTAACGAAGATATTGATGAAAAAGTCGTGTTTTTTGTAATATTTGCACTAAAAACTAGCGCGATAAATACTGATTAAACAGTACAGTGTCAGCGTACATTTATATACCAATATATGTGCCCCTGTGAGTGATATTGATAATGTCTATTAAATTAACCACATAATTGCAATACTACTATATATTACACTGCGTTCCGCTGTCAAAAAGGGCCACATCGAATTTATTACATTGCAACGTGTATTGAAAAGCAGACAGCACTTTAAAATTTCATTTTGAATTGGGATGTTTCAGTAAATAGGTATTTCTGCTACAAATCGAAAGGGGCAACAAATAGTATTTCATTAAATTATTTTTCATTTGTTTTAATTTTAAAAAGGCAGTGCATATTAACGATAGTTCTATTTCAAATAATGCTTGAGTGGGATAAAATACAAACAAATTGAAGTAGACGAGTAGCTGGTAAAGTGGATAACAGCAGTATAAAACGAATAAATAATTTAAGGAAAGTTACAATCTAATAAACTTATTCTGCTCCTTTATTTGTTTATGAGCAGTGTAGCTGTTCATTTTTAACAAGGCGTTCTGCTAGGGATGCATTTCTCTCTTCTGATATATTAAACGGCAAATTAATTTTATATGCAAGGGCTTGTGCAAATATGCCTTTGCGACAACTATATTTGTCACCGTTACTATGAGAAAATAATACTGATTCATCTTCTATGTGTTTAATCTAATTAAAACAGTTCGAAAATGACTAGATTTGTCCGCATCTACTGTATTTTTTTGATGAAATACAAATGAAAATTCAATGAACAAAGTAACCATTTTTTCTCTTACTCAATTTCAAGTGCCAAAAAAATTTTTTTCTTGCTATTCGAGAGAAACAGTAACATCACAGAATCCGAAACTTACTAAAATCCACGTTTCATTCGAAATCGAATTACATTTTGGAAATCTACGTTCCTGAATTGGTCTAGCAGATTGTTTTCAGAATTTTCTGAAGTCAAATAAAAGTATTAATTTTCTTGCTATTCGAAAGATTAGTAAAAATTTAAAAAATATAATTCACCTCACCTCAAGTCGATGAAGGATTCGTTTCCTCCAAAAATTATAATATCCAAACACTGTGAAAAAAGTTAATCTTGTATGTGAAGCTTGAAAATGATGTTGGATTAACCAAATTTTCTTTACTTTTCGAGATACCCAAAGTCTACTAAAATCCACGTGTCCATCGAAATCCGATTACATTTTCGGAATCTACGTTCCCAAATTAGTCTAGCAGATTGTTTTCAGAATTTCCAGAAGCCAAATAAAAATATTAATTTTTTTGCTATTCGAAAGTTGAGTAAAAATTGAAAGAAATAATAATTTACCTAAAAGTTGATGAAGGATTCGTTTCCTCCGTAAATTATCGTATCCAAATATTGTGAATATAGTAAATCTTATATGAGAAACTTAAAATTGATGTCGGATTATCCAGATCTCCTTTACTTTTCGAGATACAGGCTAAATTTCAACAGAAAAGTCACGGAACCCAGAACTTACTAAAATCCACGTTTCACTCGAAATCCGATTTCATTTTCGGAATCAACTTTACCGAATTAGTCTAGCTAATTGTTTTCAGAATTTTCAGAAGTTACATAAAAGAATTAATTTTATTGCTATTCGAAAGATTAGTAAAAATTGAAAAAAATATAATTCACCTAGAAATCGATGAAGAATTCGTTTCTTCCAAAAATTATCGTATCCAAACACTGTGAATAAAGTAAATTTTGTATGAAAAACTTGAAATTGATGGATTGTTGGATTATCCAGATCTTATTTACTTTTCAAGATACAGATGAAACTTCAACAGAAAAATTGTGGAAACTAAAACTTACTAAAATTCACATTTCACTCAAAATCCTACTACATTGTCGCAATCTGCGAAAAACTCAAGAAGAAGAAGAAGAAGAAGAAGGCGACCCGACGTTTGTTATATAGTTATTTTGTTTTCTGTTTGTTATTTAATATGTACTCGGATTCTTGTAAACAATTCAAATGTCATAACAAGATAATGCGGTGGTTGATTCTATAATGAATTCTGCATCCTTTATCTGGTAGGTCAGACGCATAATATGAATTAAAGCTAGTTTAAGATATAAAAGCAAATTGTAATTCTGACGTCTGCATGCTAGATTTTTTAAATTGGATTTGTTACAGACGCAAACATTGTCAACTATCGCAGTCTGTTGTATCTTACTAGTAAATCTTGATTGCATCGATGTGCATTGAATTTAAATCGTTCCTCAAAATAGCGTCAAGAGACGTTCTTAGCTGAAAGCAAATAAGATTAAACTTGTTTGTCGCAACCGACAAGACTATTTTAATACACAAATGTGTATTATTAACTTTGGAACAACACTGATGTTTCATGATATGTGTAATTAGTGAGTATGAAGCTTTATATATTGTAATTGTATTTAAAAGCTTTGTCAGATACGGTGGAATAAAGAATGAACAGATTAGAGTACGTGTGGAGAATATGAAGTCGAAAATAGTGAATTTGAGTAATAAATAAAATATTTCAAGAAGCAGAAGCGGAAACTAACGGGATATCCGAAAGAATAGTGGTACTGGTTTCTGTCGCGCTAGTGTTATTCACGGGTAGGCAAATGAAATTTGCCACGAAGTGCAAAGCTATAAAATAACCGTAATTTCTGATACGCTCTACAAATTTAGTGGAACTGCAATTCAGAACGCGTTCATTTTAATAAACCCTACATATTCGTATTCATATTGCGTAAATTATTTAGAATGTATTCAACAAAGTTTATAATGTGCATAGGGTATATCTGATAGTAGAAGGCGCTACATCACGCCCGGTTCTATACAAGCTAGATTGAAACACCCCCCTAACACCTGCTCCACTAGCTGGTTAGCAGAGTCGGAATCACAAACAATGCTACGGAGCAACTTATCCACTGAAATGTTATTCCAAGCAAAGCTTACATAGCCTACGCAGTATCTCCAAGATTTTAGCCCCTTGTCACTTCACTGCAACAAACTTGGGTCCAGCAAACTAGCAAAAATATTAAATATTCATTTATATAACCATATTTCACTATAGCTATAAAATTTCCGACATTTTTTTAAACAGGGCACTCTATATTTCATTACGACTGGAATATTAATAATTTTGTTAACTGTTTCAAAAAGATAAAAAATTAATCCTTAATTGGCTGTAACTTTTCTGTTATTGACGTATTCAGTATATTTCTATTAGTTAATAAGAACAAATAAATGAATATAAAAAAAATTAAGCAAAATAGTTATTATTGTTAATAGTTAGCAGTTATTTAAAATATTAGTAAAAGTATCAAACTTAATATTATAGTCGATCGAATTCATTCTTTCACCTATATCGCGGAATGTAAAGAAGATCTGGATAATCCGCCTTATTTTCAAGTTTCTCATACAGAATTTACTTTGTTCACAGTGTTTGGAATTGATAATATTTGGAGGAAACGAATCCGTCATCGACTTTTAGATGTATTTATTTTTTCAATATTTACTAATCTTTCGAATAGCAAAAAAATAAATATTTTTATTTGGCTTCTGGAAATTCTGTAAACAATCTGCTAGACTAATTCCGGAACGTAGATTCCGAAAATGAAATCGGATTTCGAGTGAAACGTGGATTTTAGTAAGTTTTGGGTTCCGTGATTTTTCTGTTGAAGTTTCTCATACAAAATTTTCTTTATTCACAGTGTTTGGATATGATAATTTTTGGAGGAAACGAATCCTTCAGAGACTTTTAGATGTATTACTATTTTTATCAATATTTACTAATCTTTCGAATAGCAAAAAAATTAATATTTTTATTTGGCTCCTGGAAATTCTGAAAACAGTTTGCTAGATCAATTCTGGAGCGTACATTCCGAAAGTGTAATCGGATTTTGTGTCAAACGTGAATTTTAGTAAGTTTTGGGTTCTGTGACTTTCCTGTTGAAATTTCGCCTGTATCTCGAAAAATAAAGGAGATCTGGATAATCCGACATCAGTTTCAAGTTTCTCATACAAAATTTACTTTATTCACAGTGTTCGGTTATGATAATTTATGGAGGAAACGAGTTCTTCATCGACTTTTAGGAAAATTATTATTTTTAAATTTTTACTAATCTTTCGAATAACAAAAATATTAATAATTTTATTTGGTTTCTGAAAATTCTGAAAATAATTTGCTACACCAATTCTGGAGCGTACATTCCGAAAATGTAATCGATTTTTCACTAAAACGTGGGTTTGAGTAAGTTTTAGGTTCCGTGATTTTTCTGTTGAAGTTTCTCGTGTATCAAAAAATAAAGGAGATCTGGATAATCCGACATCAATTTCAAGTTTCTCATACAAAATTTACTTTATTCACAGTGTTTGGTTATGATAATTTATGGAGGAAACGAGTTCTTCATCGACTTTTAGGAAAATTATTATTTTTAAATTTTTACTAATCTTTCGAATAACAAAAATATTAATAATTTTATTTGGTTTCTGAAAATTCTGAAAACAATTTGCTAGACCAATTCTGGAGCGTACATTCCGAAAATGTAATCGAATTTTTACTAAAACGTGGATTTGAGTAAGTTATGGGTTTCGTAATTTTCTCATACAAAATTTACTTTATTTACAGTGTTTGGATATGATAATTTTTGGAGAAAACGAATCCTTCATCGAATTACTTTTCACTAATCTTTCGAATAGTAAGAAAAATAATATTTTTTGAACGTGAATTTGAGTAAGAGAGAAAATGGTTACTTTATTGTTGAATTTTCATTTGTATCTCATCAAAAATACAGGAGATGTGGATAAGTCAAGTCCAAAAAACAATTAAATGATTATAAAAAATAAATTTGAAGGAAAATAATTGTTAATATTAATAGTAGTTATTCAAAAGGTTAGGTAAAAATATTCAAGCTTAATATTACAGTCAATCGAGGACTTGAATATGTTCCCGTCGTGTCCATATTTTTTTAATCTTTAGAAAGACTAATAAAAATGAAACAGAACAAGTCCGTATAAAATCTTTTTTATAATCATACTCTGAAGTAAACATTATATTAGCACACCTCAACATTCTTTTATATTACAGAAATCATTTTTTTATGTATGCGGAGCTGACTATTTTTCAGTAATTAGTTTCGGTTGAAAGAACTAAGATTGTGGCACTCAAAAATTGGAACAAAATAAGCAGCGTGTCTGCAATAGGCGTTTATCGACACAACTTAAATTACAAATTACCCCGACATAGACATAAGGACACATAAAAATCGAATTTCCTTTGCAGCGACGCCAGTTCGATTCTGTCGGAAACTGGCACACAATTGGAGTTATATCCTTATTGTTATATTTAACCTGTTCACGGCACTGCTTTAGTGGCAAACGCGGAAAATTAGGCTGTGGTGTTGTGGCACTGCCATTACTTCAACAATTTGCCAAATTAATTGTGTTATACTCAGACATAATTAACTACCCACTCGCAACAGATTTAAACGAATATATTTATCTTAGTCTAGCCCTAACTTTATTTTCCTATTAACGTCTTAGTATACCAAGGCTAATATCTGTGGCGTAATCTTCACAAATAAGTCTAGCTATTAATAGTCAAGGGCATGACAGCTACTCTGAGAAAACTATTTGATATAAATACTGAATAAATTATAGCAGATAAATGATTTGTTTGAAATAAATCAATCGTTTATTTATGACAAATGATTGCATTGTTGTAAGTATTAAAGTAATGCTTGCTGTTAATATATCTTGATTTTAACTGAAAATGACATGTAAGGTCAGTACTTTGAGAGAACAATTCAGTTTCTTTTAACAAATAGCAAAGAACAATTATGTGAAATAAGTTAATGACAGCTAAATGTGTTGTGGTCTTACTGGAATATATTATATAACTTTCGTGAATTGCAATTGAGTTGTTTTACTATAAAGGTAGGTAAATTATCCTCGTCATCAACCTTCTCATCCTTATCATCCTCATCATTTCATCATCATCCTCAACATCTATCAATAAGTAGCAAATAAATGTGTATTTATAACAAACAAATAAATTATTTGAAATAAATTAATGCTTTATTTATGACAACTAAATGCGTACTTATGATTAATAAATTACTTTTGATGTTATGACTTTTCGTGTACAATATAAGCAATAACAATCATAAGAGATTAAAACAATAGTTATTCGAACAAATGAAATGGATATATTAGAAAATAGTTATAAACAATGACGATTACCATTATTATTATTAAAGTATATAAAAACAATTTTGTTAAACCAATATGAGTCTTTGATGTCGACTACTCGTTGTTCAGTGGGCATACACATTTTTTCTGAGTGTACATACGGTTATTGTCAACGTAGTAATTAACTACCACCGCCTTTGTTATTGCAGGGTAAAAGTTTGCATTTCGAACGTCAGCAGATTGTCACTAATTACATCGCCCTCAGAAGGTCTGACCCCGTGTAGTTCAAATGTACCGGAAAAATATAAAATAGAATTAACGGTACCCTTCTTACACGAAGAGTCGGTTAAGGGTTTCTTCCACTTAAATCCAACTTTGTTTTTCGTTATGATACTGGGTTTACCTTCTTTTTTATTAACATTCTAGGTATTCAGTTATTTATACCACGAATTTTTGGTTATAATTAACAGTGTTTTTTACTTGTTGTGGATTATATTTGCAATTGACATAAATCGAATGATACATCCGTCGCAGTATAATTAGCAACTTATACATTCATGGACTTGTCAAAAGCGTACACGTTCTTGACGTTCCTTAGTAGATGTAGGTAATTAAGGCTGCTATAATATTCGTGATGAGAGAATCTAGCATTCGGATCTATATCTATAAAGGAATGCATGCATGTATAAACATATATATTACACTAATTTACATATTCGTGAAAGAGTATAAATACGAAATTTGTTGAAAATGTAATAGTATTTCTTTTTACTTGTATTAAACGTACGGGTACAGGCGATTTTCGAAAACACCGCATTTACTTTTTTCAAAACCTGAAGAGCTAGGATCGGTCTGCAAGCGCCATTAAATTGACAATAAACCATCTTAAAATTTCTCTATCTAACTATTTTCCTATCCCTTATTGGTTTCCAAAATACCGATACACGCATCACCAAAATGGTCCACATGATATATACAGCATATATATATAAAAAATATATTTAACCAGCAGTATAGTTCACTGTGTAGAACACATAATTAATAGTTTTTTTTACAAAAAAATCAGAAATAAAAAAGTGAAATTTTAAATAAATTTTGTAATTTTTCTGTAGAAAACTTGTTGAGGACCGCTGACTCTCATACATTTATGAGTCATAGCACTGCAGATTGAACGTGTGGTTCACAGTGTTGCCAGTGTTACACAAATGTCTTTGCTTTTCTTGATATTAAACGCATCTCGTGATATCTTCCTAAATACTTTATGGTAGTATGTATTTAACTTGCGGAAATTCATTTTTAATAGTTTATAGTAAGGTCAGTTAAGCAGTTAAAATTTATGTTAATAATAGTGCGTATCATACTACATACCCAACTTTACTGTACTTATGCTTCAAACAAGTATTTTTAGACAATTTTATTGTATTTGTATTTTTAGAATAGAATTTAACCGTATTACTTTACTATTACGTTAAAGCAAACTTAATATTTATATTAGAGAAGATATGACAACCTCGCAACAAATCATATGGTTCATTAGGTTGGTTATGAAGCGGTCCTCAAAATGTGGGTATTTTTAAAAAAAATTAATATCTCCGTATATATTAGAAATTTTAAAAAATGACTTTCACTAGACTGATCTATATGACGAAATACACCAGCAGTTAAAATATTTGTACTTATTTAAGGTTCACCCTGTATATATCTAAATTTGTAATATAATGTACTTATTTTTACTGTTATTATTATATATGTATATTTAATTTGTTGTGACATCTCTATTTTGTGCAATTTATAAGTGTCGTTAATTATTTTTGTCGTGTTAATGATTTTTTTAAAAACTCGATGTTTGTATTAACCGAGCAGTTAGGTTGGTGGTGCATGTTAAGTTTAGATGAGCGAATTTAGTTAATCCGGCTTTATTTAGGATTTTAAGAGACATCTGTGACCTTTTTTAAGCGGGAGTAAGTTATTCGAGTAAAAAATGAAATAAAACATTAAAGTTTGTAAGTAGAATTTTGTTAGTGGTTCCGCATTCTGAAAATTGCCTTATTATGGGTGTGGAGGCGAGAGCGCCACTGTTTAAAACTTAAATCCTATTTCGCTCTCGCTATAAAACAAGGCCTTTGAGATGGAATTTATTATCGCAGTAGAAATGCTTATATTCATCCAGTGATTTGTTCACAGGTCCCGAGAATGGTTCAGATACGTGCAGATTTCTACGGAATCGAAGATGCGACTCTTAAATAGGCATTGTGCCCCCCGTCAGCTTCACAATATGACAGCTACGCAAGCAACTTTCCTTTTTTGCAGTCTATTGCAGGCCATTTTTACAGAAGGTAAAACTCATAACTATTTCCCTTTAGATTAAATATATTGGATCCTTCTCGATTCTCCTTTGTATTAGCCGAACCATATCGCCTCCATAAATTTTTTATTAAATATGTCTTTCATTAGCACATTTCACGAGCTAACCCCTCATTAGACATATTATTTACAATTTATACTTACATATACCATTACTCTAAAGTACAGAAAAATTATCAAATTCTATCATAGCGGCGGTTCATGACTTTTATATGTTAACTGGTAACTGTTAACAAAATGTTCTTCACAAACAAAAATCCAAGGGGGTTAAATCAGGTGAACGTGGTGGCCACCATTCTAGCTTATACTTGGCTGGCTATGGCGTTTTTGAACCCAAAAGGCATTATTTTGAGATCGATATCGCTTATGACGATCTACAGTCCTACGGAAAAATGGCTTCATCAGAGAAAACAATAAACTTTAAAAAGTTGCGATTTTATGTGCGGAGAACCAGTTGCTATATAAAGCTGAATTAAACATCGACAATATCAGTGGTAAGCAGTTATCTAGTGTATATACAGAAACTGATAGATAGTTACTTGAACAAATATACTGTTGAGATCAGAGAGAAGATAATCTTAGAACACAGTTAAAGTGAAGTCTATTAATTGCAGGTATAAACAGGTTAACGACTTTATAGACAATAAATCCGCTCCAAGCTGCCTGTAACATCTCGCCGCGTCTCTTTGAAGTATTTCAAGTACAGAATGTCCTCTATAATGTTCAAATCGGTACCGTAAGGGATTCTCCAAAAAATAACACCAGATGTAGTATCTGTATTTTTAATTGAGAGATGAAATATTACATTTATAATTGACGTAAATAATTAGTGGTATTATTTATACTGTTTAATTAGGTGTTTTGTCACAGATCTTGATTTTGATCGGCTTGGCAGTTCTGAGATCCGAATGTGTATTGTTAAACCATTACCACCGACATAGATTAGTAAGTTGTCGTGTCATTAGTAAATATAATCCCTTTGTGCTTGCTTTGTTTATCGCAAATACACTAAATTAGTGCATTCAGGCCCATGTACACCAATATGTTATTCTCCATAGCCGTATATGCAATTAACGGAAATTCAACAAAACAATATTATGACTAGTCACCGTTGTAACGTGTGAAAAGGAGTTAAATAATTGGAACATCGTTTAAATGGCCGAGTACCTTACGCACAATAAACCTTTAAAAATGAAACGCCTTTAAATATGTATTGTATGTGATTAAACTGTAAGATGTTATTGATAACATAAAGATAAAAATGGCGTAGCAAGTAATATCTACGTTTGATACATCAATTTATTGTGAATAAAAGAATGCGGTATAGAAGCTAAATTCGAATTGATTCGAAAGAATAAAATTCCTGTATACAAATCCATTTTAGATATTTCTGACGCGACTTTGAAAAATGCTTTATATCGTATAGATACAATATCTCGCGATAGAATCGATTTATTAGCTTCAAATTTTATAGAAATATCGTACTAAAATATGGACTATAAAAGGGAAATACTGATTTCTGTTTTTAATAGAATAATATTCAGCAAAGACGACGATTGGAAAATGAATTGTTGCATATTTTCTATTTATATTGTACAGGAAATATTATCGCCTGCAGTTTATTATATCCAGTAATATTAGAATTTATTGGCTATGTAATTCATACGAAGAACAGGAAAACGTTAGGAATATGCTAACGATATTATTAATTACTCAATAAATTAAAAAATTTACACTGAATTTTAAATATACAAAAATTAAACTTTTATGTTGATTTCAATTAGGTAGTTTTTGTTCAAATTTCATACATAGGTGTTTTGAGGGTTCCTTATTAACCTTCTTATGAAGATTTTATTAGATTTTAAATTAAAAAATCAGTAAGCATTTATACTAAATTTCATAGTTATATAAAAAAATCAAATATTTCAATTAGTTTTTATGGATTTATACACAAATAAAAGTAGACACACTGTATATATTGTTATTACTCACTTCTGTGACCATAATAATATGCTGCCCCTTCCCCGTACAAGTTTGAAATTTTCGAGGAAGCGGCGTTGGTCAGTAGAGAAATACAGTAATTATAATTGTTGTTGTAGTGTCTATGGCAGCTTTAATTTTATACAATTGTTTCCAAAAGGCCTTTTCGAGAATTTCTCTTGGTCTGGTGATAGGGCTTAAGTATCTGCTTCGCCCGATCTCATAAACGTCCAATAATTGGGTTGAACATCAGACCGCCTATGTATACAGGACCCAAATCCTTATCTTTAATACGTCAATAAATCTCTCTTGCGCATTAAGCAATAATGATAAAATAACTTCAATTTTAAGCAACAATAAAAGAAGACTGTAACTAGTGACTCCATCTACAGCCGTCTAACAGCATAAAAAACAAATACGTACTACAACAGGAATGGTGTGAGTTCTCCTCACTGTATATCGGTAACTATTTGTTTCAAAATTTACTTGAAGTTGAGTCAAAGCAAGACTTTTGTTTTATTTTGTTCTAAACAAGAGACAACGTAAAAATCTTTAACTACAACAGCGTGGAAATAGTTGGTTTTCACAGCATAGGATGGGAATGCTAAAAATCCAACCGAAATGTGTAACATACCTAATTGTAGATTAAGTGCAATGTTTATATAATTTTCATGTTTTACTACAAATAATTGAAATCTCCCCACAACCATACACACAAAAATCCTCACGATTAAAAACTGATGACTAAAGTAAAAATGTTATATTATTTTCACAGTAAAAGTATTAATACTTATTTTTTTTTTAAATAATCTCCACTTCTATCAATACATGTTTCCCATTGAATTGGAAACTGTTTAATTCCGTCATCAAAAAATGAAGTTGACCTAACGCCCCTTTGGATCCACGAATATTGGCCTCATTGATGCTAGTCCGGGGTTGGTATGCATAACTCGTTTTCCCCTGTTCCTCAACCATCTAAAAATATATTATGCCAAGCATAGACTTGAGACTTGAAAGGGTTTTGTCATCAAACTGTACAGTTAGTCGTCACAACGCCCTTTTTTAGGGAAGTTCAAATCCATCTGTCTTAGAAGCATTAGTTGTGTATTTTTTGTATTTAATTTGAAAGTTTATGTCTAAAGTAAAACGCATCGGAAAATCCATTGAGGTAGCAAGTGCATTTATGTCGATAGTAAATTTATAGTTCAGAAATGGGAAGAACTCATTGTCTCTGGAAGCTCAAGAAGAGTGAATTAAGATATAAATTGGACGGGGTCAGAAGGGTAAATAAATTCAGTCTGGGAGATTAAATTTATTCACCGTAATCAATTTATATAGCAACAGATAAAACATTTATTTTTGCGTGATCTCTGTTTAAGATTATCTCCTTTTTATTTACCGCCACTTCTAAATGGGAACGAAATATCCGGTACAATTATATTCCCTGAAAATCTCCGTCCCGTACGGGAAGCAGCAGTATACAGTGGCGTCCCAAAATATAATAATAAGAAAAAGAAGACGAGCAACAACAACGCCAACTACAACAACAACAGCAACTAATAACAACAGCAAACAAATCTAAATTTCCAAATGGCGGAATAAAATAATTATATATTTTTTTTTAGTTGAAATGAATGGTACATAGCTTAAACCCAGATCTTAGATATATTTTTATATCGACAGGACGGTATAACTAGCGCCCCCTACAAGTGACCGTAACACTGTTTACATATTATTATCTCAAAATATGTTATCAACTTTATCACTTTGTAGAACGAAAATGAGCAACAATCTAGTAATTTAATTAACCATCTGCCCTTAAGCTATGTACCATTATTAATGACTCACCCTGTATAGAAATTGTTACTATTCTTTAATGTTTTCTAATTTATTGAGTCATGTTTCAATTCTAAAGTAAAAAAATTAATAAATTTTATACATCACTGTGCTTTTTGAATAATAGAATGCCTTTCGGCTTGCTGAATGTTGTGAGGAATAGAAACAAATTAAATGAAAACATGTCAACTTTGCAGATTCTTTCGTGTTGTGTGTAATTTTTTATGGGCTTTGTACAGCAATTGACTTGTTCGGGTTTGTTTGACAAGTTGAAACAAATTTTTTGTGGTTTATTAAGGATTTAATCGATTTTACATTTTTCGTAAGTTGGCAGGGGACAAAATTTTAATCCAACTGTATCGACGAAATAAATACCCAGCAAGTTTTTACGGGCACAGAGTCGGTCTCTGTGTTTGCATGTAGCGACGAGTAAATGGAACGGTAACTGGTATAACTTTGTAATTAGATTCGAACGCGATTCTGGCTTGCGAATAATCGCAGAATCTCGTTTATTGTAATTAAATGATAGGAATTCTGAAGACCAGACTAAAATGCAACTACAAACATTCTTAAGATGTACAAGTAAATAATTCTGCATTATTTGAGTGAGTGGGTACCCCCGGGGTTTGCCGATATTTTAGGAATTTACTCAAACAAAATATGTTGAAAGATAACGATAGCTATTTTATATAAATATTTTGTATTTAATTAAAATACCGTTTACTTGAGTGTCGGGTTTCCAATATCGAAGGAACTATCGATGTTATCATTTTCAACAAGGAACTAGAGAATGGAATTACTAATAATTAATTTCCTGGGAACATCGGTCAATTAATAGAATATATAGCGTTCTACAGACAGAACCAATATGGCTCATTTGAGTACTTCGAAAAGCGTAATATTTTAGTGTTTTGCGTACGCCACACGGGAAAAACTTTATAACAGGATAAATCTACATATTATGAGATTGCAACGCATTTTTTAACAGTGAATGTACCTCTATTCGTTTAGAAGTTACAACTTGTTGAAGAGCTTCCTTTCTTGTAGGAGAAACCATACGCTTGCGTCAGTCTTAAATACTTTGTTCGGAATATTATAATTGATTTGTTATACTCGTATATTTATTAAAGGACTATGTTTTAACACAATAAATGTTTATTTTCGAGTTTTAGTGAATATTTAACGGTTAATAAAGAGTAAAAATTTTAGGAAGATAAGTATTACTTATTACATGATAGTAGTCAGTGTTAAAATATCCATTATGCTCAAATAATATTGCTAATTTGGTACTTAGATACTTCTAGCAGGTTTATTTTGTATGGGAGGATTCACATTCCTCTAGCAGGACTTACGGTTTTGTACCAAAGTAATTCTGGAAGCGCTTTCTGCAGAGCTTCCTCCTGCCTGCCTGTACGTTCTATCATTAAAAAAAAACCTTCATACTTTTTTTTCCTTTTTTACGTATGTTTTGGGGCATAAACGTTTTTTTTTGCTTGAACACAAAGTTAGTTTTCATAAATTATTAATTTGAACAAAAATATTTGTGTTCAAGAAACAATTGTGAACAGTATGGTAATTGATGTTTGTTTTATATAAAAAAAATTGGACAATATAATGATGTTGCAATATTATTGTTTATTTTGAACTGCTATCTGAAGATGGGACGTTTTTTATCTGACGCGTCATTTTCTTAACAATTTGAATAAAGGTTTCATTAAAAAATACCGAGAAACCACAAATACCCCATTTTAAACCCACGAGCTTGTGGTCACGTATTTTCTGTGTACCCTGTATATGTACGAAAACAAAGTTTAGCAGTTAATTTAAATTTTGAAAAATATGCACGTTAACCTAAATTATGCAGGTTATTATTTCATGCTTTAGCGGAATATATTGCGTGCATAAACTGCATAAAATTCTAAATTTCAAGCCGACACTTACAAAGTATTTTCAACCCGGGAAATATTTACTTCCAAATCCCGATTATTGCAGTTTTCAGTATGCCCTACGTTTTGTCGAAATTTAAGCCCTAGTAAAACGTTAGAAAAGCAATGCGAAAGTTGTAAAACGAAAATTCGCGTCCACAATATTTTGCGATATGAACTTTACTTTTTGTGCAAATTTATATCCGGTTTTATAAAATTGGCAAAGTTATTGTTTGCTTTTTTTAAAGCTGGCATAAAATTTTAATTGTTAGTAGCACTCGACTCGCACGCTCGTAACTGTATAAATTATTTTCTGCCTTGTTTGTTGCTTTTATTTGTATGCGGTTGGCATATTTTCATACTGTTTATAATGTTTTGTTAAATCGCATTATTATATATTTAAAATATATATGCACGTTCGTCGCGTAAGCATTATACTTAAATGAAAACCACAAATTTTGTAGTACAGATAATAATCACAGGGTGGTCAGATGAAAACAAAACAAAAGCCATTTTCGATTTCATTTGTTTGTACATAAGTTTCAACTTTAAAATCAAAATTCTTATTAAGTAGGTATTGGGCGGAATTATAAAAGAGCTTTCAAAATAAATATTACTCAACCCCCAATGCCTTTTAAATATTTTGGGGTGATGCTTACCCTTGCTTGAGGGTGAAAGTAGCGGAGTCAAAAATACCAGCAAAGAATGTCACCCTTTAATCTAAAATCGACGGGTCTGAGCGTTTTTCTACAATCGTGACGCAGTTCCTGAAAATGGCTCTGTTTTTTTTTCATTTGGTCGCGCAATATACATGCATGTGAATATTTTTACGTATTTAAAGAAGTACTTAAGACACACAGCAATAAGCTGCATCACTGTCTCTCTGTATTGCTACCATGTACAGGGTAAACTCTAAACATGTGAAAAATATAACTGATGTCATTTTAACTTGACCTTGACTTGACACCCATTAAATATCATTTTATTTTGAAATTTTTTGCATATTTACTCCTCTCTGTTTTAACTCACTACTCACATCTTAGGGGATGGATTGTTGAGTTGTGCTAATCAGGTTTATCGGTGAGAGAAATTTCTAGAAGGAGTAATAGATCCTTGCGTACCGTTACTAGGAGTTGACTCACTTTTTACTTTCACGGACAGAAGTAAGAGGGAAATGGTGGAGAGTGCTAGATATTTTAGTGATGTTCTCTCCAGGGACTTTGTCATGTTACTAAATTTTGAAAATTTCAGATCCCAGATAACAATCGACGTAGTCCCAGGTATATTAGCTATTCTCTAAGTACTTCGAATTGAAAGTGGACTGTAGGATTGTAACATTTTCCATTATAATGTCCTATTTTGTAGGTAAAACGTCTCTATAGTAGGTTAACGGCATAGAGTATTATTACATTGTATAAAATCCCCTTTATGTTGGGTCGAGAACATATTATTTATACATATAAGGATTCCATTTCGAAGGAGTGCGTAAACTTTATTTTCCAGATTGCCATTTAGGTCTAAATTAATTAAGGGGGTTAATATTTGGACATGGACATTAACATAAAATTCGTGCTGCGCCTCCCATTTCATTGTTTAATCAGCTCTAAGGGTTGTTCGATATACCATCTCCCATATTTATTGTGAAGCGTAAAACTGTTCCGCATTTTTTTGCGTATGGGTGCAAGTATTCACATGCTGACGTTGTCTTTTAACGTAACGTTATATAATGTCGTTTGAAATCTCGTGTGGACCGTAACAGTTAATTTAATAACGAATTTAGTTGTTGTAAATTATTTATTACAGGGCAATCTTTCAAATATATTGAAAGGTCAGAACATGTGTCTGGTGGCGATAGTCACATAATAATTAAAATATTAACATCAATAAATTGCATTAGAATTTAAACAAAACTAGATGTCTTGTATTGTTTTGTGGATCATAGATATATAAATACTGTGTAGGTTATGCCAACATTATTAGTGGTGATGTGGTGAACTTAAGGTATTGTTAAACGTAACTTATTCCTTTATGTACAATATTTTGCTCGTGGCAATTACGGCGACAATGCTGTTGGGTAAGTACCAGGTAGATTTTACTTGAGGTATTTATAAAATTATGCCATCTGATTTAATATTGAACTACTTGTTTTAATTTGAAAAAATAATAGTAGGAGCAAATACAGAACATGTTATTTGGAATCGGAATGAAGCGCTGAATACAATAAAGGAGAAAAATGTAAGTTTGCTTTACCATTGATTTTCTAAACGCTCTCTATACGTTATGGTAGCTTAATAGAACAGTTTAATTCATTCTTTACAACTTTACATTTTAATGTTTTCTATGAACTTAAACTTACATTAAAATAGTCTTCAAAAACATACAATGTTGCAATGCTTCCTTTCGTCGCGCTTCATCGCCTTACACCACCTTTTTCTTAAAATGTTTTGGCACGGTAAAATATTTTTTATTAGACGCTGTAAAAGTATAATACTTCTTCCATTTGCCCGGTAAGATGCATTCTCTGTGCTCATTTTACTAGCCTATTTTGCATCTTTATTCAACACCAATGTCTATTTAACACAATAAAATCTAATAATATCACAAATGACAAATTAACTCTTCTAAACGTATGTACTGCGTTCACAGATATGAATTAAGTACACTGTTGTATTTAGGTATACACGTGCGAACGGCGTCTGACGTCACACGGGTACGCTGTGGCGACGATCGTTTTGTGGGGGCGTGGCCAAGACTACATCTTTAAGTATCGTTTTTAGGTTTATTAGTTAAAATAGTACTTTCTCTCTTCTGCAGGTATTTCGAAAAATCATGAAATCTCCCCATTCTAATTGAACAACTTTGACAGTGGTTGCGCGTATTGGCTTGTCCCTTAACTGACCTGTTCATCAAGACATTAAGGTTAACTTTGAAATGGGAAATGGTGTATTCGAAAGATGGGTGAAAATACTCAATTTTCATAAATTGAGGACTTTGGATTTATAGTCAAAATCCTCATCGCATTGATAGATATTTTGTTTGCTGTGGAATGTGTTCAATTCACGGTGTACCAACGTTTGGCTCGATGAAAAATAGCTGCAATTTTTTGTTTTGGTGCGTTTCAGATTTATTTTGGTCGATTAATCCCATCGCAGGCCAGTAAACAAAATCTGTATTATTGGTGGAAATTAAGTATTACGTAAGTCGGCAAATGGATGGGATAGTGCATTAGTAAACGCTGGGTAGTAGATAGGTCTCCGTGACTGCGGCCTAATGTTAAAGCTTCGGCTAATCCGAGATTAGCGATGTCGGCGTAACTGCAATACTAATTTGTTGATTCTGCTAGAACGACAGTGAGTTATTGCTGGAACCGCTCACATATGCCGGTAACGCATAGTTAACAACTGAGCATCGCGGCGACAAACGACCCAGCAATATACAGATAATGTTAGTGAATGCCACATAATATTTTAACAATGCAAATAAACATTTAACGAATACATACTTATTTAAACCTAAAAACGCAACATAACCATTCGATCTTCAGGCCACACTAACTTACGTCATGTCACGTCACGTCAAGTGAGTCACAACGGTTCTATGGTTGGCTTACGTTGATGGGCGTGGTCATTTGTGGTGTTATGATTGGCGAGGGTCATGGCTTCTGCGACGTCACTTACTTAGTTTGACAAGACTTAAATATAAACAGATTTATTAATGAAGTTTCAGTAGAGATAGTGGAGCGCGGAGTTTAACAGGACCGTAGTCAGTTTACGAATGAACATTTTATTATGGTCACAGACAATATGGCGCAACATAGTACTATCACTAAATAGTAAGGTTAAGTCGAGGATAAGATACTTATATAAACTAAGATAACACGTAAAAATGACATCACTTATCTGACAAAGCTTAGTGGCTTATTCGAAGTGGTTAAAACATATTATTGCGCTTTGCTTTTTTAAATAACTTGTGTACGAATGATCGTTCAACAACTGTTGACAACGGACAGTATGAGAAATTGTTGAGACATGAGCTATATTAATATACTTGCTGATAACTCCTGATATGTACATAAAATTTGTTTCTAATTTTGACGTCACTAGTAGATGGCGCCACTTGTGGCTCACCGTGTTTCATTTAAATGGCAGAACTTTGTTGCAGCTTAGTGTATCCATCTGACTATCCAATCAATCGATTCTCCTGTTTTATTTGAAAAAGGTATACCTTGCTGAAGTCGGTAGGAGTAATCATTTTTCAAATAATCGTATTTGAAATGCTCAGTGCACCGAGTAAAAACTGTTTTGGTTTCAGGTAAAGTGCCTTTTCTGCTGAATACAGCAAAATGTTACTTGAAAAAGTTGTTCAGTACGGTAAATTATGGAGACAAAATTCAAGAAGGTTGGCGTGGTTTGATGAAATCATTTTTCAACAAAGCTCAAATATTTTATCAAAGCAGGCCGATCTTTTTTAAATTTTCAGTTTTCAACAGATTTCAATCAGTGCATTGAATATATCAAATACGATTATTTCGAAAACTGTTACTCCTAACGACTTGCTCGATTGTTTCAATAGTCAGATGGATACACTAAGAAGCAAAAAAGATCTGCCATTTAAAAGAATCATGATGTGCGTCCTCTACTAATGACGTCAAAATTAACAACAAATTTGAATTTCTCGCCCGCGAAAAACCCTGATTTACAAATTTTATGAAAATATTTGGAAGTTTTCCCTAATATCGAAAATAAAATTTATCGATTTATTTTCACCTAAGCAATATGTGGTTTCATTTTTGCACGCTGTATAATGAAAACAGTCAATTTATAATAGTTTCGTGATTGGTTTTGTCCAGCACCTTAGAAGCCAGTAGGTGGCTGTCGCTAACATTGTTACTTTTTAACGCACCAGTTAAATAATTGAGTTGTAGTAAAATGGACATTCGAGTTTGAAATTAAGATGGCACGGCACTTCTGAATCCGAACTATGAAACTAAATAAGACACATCTGTTACCATCAGTAATAACAATGTCAATGTGCTCGCAGCTCATGAACTTTAAAATGCCGTTTAATGCCGAAATAAGTATCAAGTGTTTTTAGTTAAATCGGATTTACGCGACGGGATCTAAATTCAAAGAGCAATACAAACCCAGTGCAGGATGATTTTCTAAACATGGCAATTTGAGGCTTATCTTTGTACAAACACATCTCCCGTATAGTTGCGATTTCTTAGCCGGCGCAATCCAAGCTTACCCCTTGATATGTTCAACAATGTCAATTGTATTGCATAGCGGCTTCATCTCAGAAATTATCTTAATTCTCTTTACACTGTAATTAATTCATGGAAACACTTATGCCATACTTATATCCGCGATTGTTTCCTTCTGAATAACGACGCTGTCAGAGCACAATATATAATTATCGCCATAATACCTAAATCTATATACAGGGTGATTCAAGCATAATGTAATAATTTACGCTAGTATTAGACATCATAAATAACCTTTAAAACGATTTTGGTGACTTATTTTAAACTACTGACGTATTTGTAATAGTATCTACCTTCAGCTTTCGACAGAAGCTCTTAATTGTTCCACTAGTCAATAGAGATCGAATGAAGAGTTCAACAAAAATTGTTCGAGGGAGTGTAAATATGCAACCAGGAGTACAATCACAATCCCAAACAATTTTTGAGAAATACGTAGCAATACAAGTAACACCCTGTATCTGTTTTATAATGCGACGATTTATTTTCAAACAAGGAATCTGTGGTCTCATTTTTGCTACTTCGTATAAAAATACCCTGTATTCTAAAATAAACGATATATTTTCAATAATTTTGAAACCCTGTATCACAAACGCTTTGCGTTTGTGAATATACATTCACCGAAGCATTTTTAGTAGTTATTTCAGTGTTCGTCACATGACAAAGTTGTTTTGAATTCACAATTAGTTCAGTTGTGCAAATCATCGGAATGAAAGCACATGCATTTTCCAATTCCAGCTGCCACGAAGAAAAGAAATACATACGCTATTCAGCAGCGAAACTAACATCAGTGTCCATTGTTAGCTGCAATGGGATCAAGTGGGTCTAAATAATATTTTTCCGCACATGAAAAGGGGTTTTAATTCCATGCAGATTATACGTAGGTAATTTATATTTACCCCGTACTTTCGTGTCATATAAAGAGCTCATTCTGGAATTAAGCCGCAGAATTTTTATTAAAGAAATATCCGTGTATTTTCCTCATACGTTCTGACAAATGAAATTCCACTAAAAATATTTCAGTTTATTAGACTAAGTAGAGATATTAGAAAATAATAAGGATAACATAGAGATTGTACATTCTTTTTGTACAAGGGATTTTTAAATCGGCATTACAAGCACAAAAAAGTACATTCTTAGAACTTAACCCACCTAATCAGATTGTACTGAGCAAATCCTAATATATGTATAAGCAAGGAAAAAATATATACACTTATTTGTATTAACAAATATACTTTATTTAATAACGCTACAGCTTAAAATAACACTAAATGGATAGTCTCAAATAATTATCCCTTCTTCTTTTGAGAATTTTTATAATTTAATGATATATTCTCTCCGTTGATATTGTTGCCTGTTTAAAAACTTGAGAAAATCTGTATTCTATCATTGAAAGTCTGCTTTGATGTGTGCAGGAAAATTGTATGGGACAAAGATGAAAACCAGTATTATTGTATCAAAAAAATATATTGCTAAATTCTATAAAAAATTTCTCCACGGTACAAATTGCCATTTTATTTGCTCTATAAGCAGGCATCAAAATACGAGTCTTGGCAGTCAATATTTATTTATTAATTTACAAACGCATCCCCTAAAGCTGTCCAATTTCGCGTGCTGAAATACGTTTTTTGTGGAATAGCAATTGTTCGGCAAAGTTCGAGACGTCCCAACACAACCGCATGTAATGTTATCAGAATTCTAAAAAATCGTATTGGTTCTCAGACTATCTATTCTTCATCCCCTTGTAATACATTTACTTATATATAAGTTATTTAAATTTTAATAAATCAGCCAAAATAAAAAAATATTCAGCATAGATAGATTTCTCTATAAGCCTTTATAGTCTATCAATTACAAATGAAAAAAAAAATGCAAACATAAGAGATATAGGTTTTACTAAATATTGAATGAAGTCCTCAGTAAATTGTTGAATCCACAGCTAACTCCCATTTCGAACTGCGCTTTTACGGAGCTCTGTAATAGTCGGTGTCGTGTCGATACGTTGCTTTTTTCCGTTTGCTGTAAGTTGCATTCGTCGTTTCCATTTAAATAACTATTTATAAATAGTTATTTAAATACACACGGTGAGTACATATCGACGCGACACCGACTATTTCAACGTTCCGTAAATAACTAATCTAAAAGCACAGTCCGAAATGCTTGATATTTTTTACACGTGCATGGTGTGAACAACGTGTTACTATCATTTTTATCTGTGTACGAATACTACTTATTTTTTTCTGTACTTCAACCTACTGTTTTCTCGGTGTATTCTCCACGAGTAAGTGCACTACTGATAAATAAAATTGTTGTATTAAGTTTAAGTTTTCGACTACGTAGACGATTAAAATATTAACGTATATATCAGTTTCTAATGCGTCATCCAAACTGAAGTATTTTCCGATCGAACCGCCTTCAATGTAAAAAATCTCTTTATAAATTTTGCTTTTAACCTTAAGAATGTCTATTTCATAGAGATATATATTTTTTATGGATACTGGGAAAGTGTTATCTGATGGGGGAAATAAATTTTCAAGCAGTTCGACCCATTTAGTCTCAGATTCCAGCATTTACGCTGGATGCGCAATACGTGAGATTCTAAGGAATGTACAGTATCGCATGCTTTTTAACGTACTTAATTATTATTCGCATCTCCGCTCTTCTATGATAGTGATACCCGCCAATATCATAGAGAGGTCGGATGCTCGAATAGTTAAGATTGATCTTCCTTACAGGTAAGTCGATCAATCTTACAATTATTCTTCGCATCGCCGCTCTTCTATGATATTGGTGGGGATCAATATCATAGAAGAGCTCCGATGCTCGAATAATTAAGATTGATCTTCCTTATAGGTAAGTCGATCAATCTTACAATTATTCTTCGCACATCTGCTGTTCTATGATATTGGTAGGTATCAATATCATAGAAGAGCTCCGATGCTCGAATACTTAAGATTGATCTTCCTTACAGGTAAGTCGATCAATCTTACAATTATTCTTCGCACATCGACTCTTCTTTGATATTGGTAGGTATCAATATCATAGAAGGGTTCCGGTGCTCGCATAGTTAAGATTGATCTTCCTTACAGGTAAGTCGATCAATCTTACAATTATGATACATCAGCACTCACTCTGTATAATTTTGTATGTGTGTGTGATAGTACTGTAAAAAGTAAATGATAAGTTTTACTTGTGATTTGCTCAAAATGATGAAGTATTAGTTATTATGATAAAGTATATTATTAATTAAATGAATTGAAGTTGTTTTGTGAGTGTAGGAGGGCATGGTGTATAGTCAGATTTATCAAGTTCTTTGGAATACTTCGTAATATTTTTTTATGAAATGTTTGTGAAGCACAGGTATATAAAAGGAGATATTAGTGGATTATGAGACCCTTAAAATATTTTAATGTAATTGATGGGAGGAAATAAAGGCTTTTATCAATTGTGCTTCCAGGTTGAAAATGCCCTGAAAGCATTTACAGAGGGAAAAGATATTTATATAATTAACCAGTTATTCGTAAAATGTTTCTGGCGTTTTCACATTTACGTATATCTATTACTCTTACGAGAAATTTGTTTTCGGTACGTAAAGGGACATTAGAGGGGTTTATATATTTAATTGAATAAATAACTATAAGCAGCTACAGTAGGAAACAGATTTATATACCGACCGTTTATTTTATCCGGGTGACTGCAAGAATCTCGGGATGGTAAAACCTACGTCAGTTAAAACGGAAAAAAGTTGCGGAATAGAATTCTCAACTCACAACCACTTTAAATGCGTTCGAAAAAACCGTGTTTTATTAAATTGGGACTGGGGCTGTTTTTCTTGCCGTTCTAAACTAAAATTTATTACCATCCGTTTTACTTTACTAATAATCTATGCAATGGCCGTAATGGAATTTTAATTTTCATTTTTACGGTACAATTACACGTAATGGAAATAAAAATATCTAAAAGTTTATTTGCCTTCTCGTCTATGGTACATTTCAGTTAATTAGACAATATATACAAGATGCCAGTTTTGAGCCAAAGTTGTAGAATATAATGCTGAATAATATCCCAAGTAGCACTATAGTCACGAAAACCAGTACCGCAACTTCAATTAAGTGACTATTACGTAGCAGTAACTAAATCACCACCATATAGCAAACATAACGCCAATTTATGTTAGCATAGTTATCCTAAGTACGTAATCCTCACCATTGAGAAGCACTTCATGGTTTTGTAATTTTTGGTGGGGCGGTTTGGAGTCTGGAACGTTATGAAAACTAAGCAGGAGCATGTTAAAGTGGTCCCAACTTTAAAGTGGATATTAAAGGTAACGGCAACCAACCCATATCACTTACATATTACTTAGAGGTAACAGTAGCTTTAAAGTGTTCGTAATGGTTTTGGCGACGTATTGGAAACCTTTAACAAACCTTTAATGTGCTGTACTTGATTATGCAATTGTGACAGTTGTCGCTACGTTGCTACTACCTTCAAAATCCACTATGGAGTAACTTTTACCTAATAGTGACCTGTTTCCTATATGATCTTCTAACGCTAGAGAATACATTAGTTTTATACTAGCGGCCGGAAAGTTGATGTGTTAGTTGTATTGGCCACTTGTTTAATGAATGTAACTATAGAATTAGATATTTTTAGTTTTTGCTACAGTATATATACATTTTAGATGCCACTTTCAGAAAACATGTTTACAGATGTATGTTTATATATACATACGAATATTCAGTTTCTCTTTTAGAGGCGACAACCGCTTTCCAAAGTTTTCGCCACAAGCATTAATTAACAGTTAAAAAAATCATTTAAAGCAGATTTTATATTAAACTTTAAATTCATCTGGGTTACCTATGTAAAGGGAGGGTGAATATGAATTATTTATCCTAAAACTAACGTTCCGAGCGAAATAACTTCCAAAGTGGGAATAATAAACTGTTTAAATCACCCGTTTAAGATATTTCATAATAATTTGCGTGAACTATTTTCGGAGAATAATCCCAAAGTCCCCACCGCATTTAATGAAGCCAAACTTCCGTGCAACTAAATTTAAACAGTTTCGTTTGGAAATTGTTCCCTGCTCTACCAAAGAGTTCTACATTAAAACGTATACAGGGTATGGAATCTTTAATGCAACATATTAAAAATCTAGATTCCTAACAGTACACAAAGTAAAATCATGTAGGTCATCATAGGTCGATTGTAATTCCTGTGTTTACTTAGTCATAGTTAACCCTGTATATGCACCTGTGGAGTGGAGTGTAGTGGAGACTATAAAATCGGTGTTGCCAGATCTTTGTCATAAAATTTGACCCTTGTGGCATTTTATTTTTTCTGTATTATAATCAACACAGTAGATATCAAATGCTTTGTAGCATAATAAGCAGAACAACGGTTCCAAGCAACTTTCGATAATTGAAAAATCGGAAATTGCGGCCGTGCAGTTTAACATTACCTACTGGTAATATAAATGTACAATTACTAGCAGCAGCTAGGATGGTGCTTGTGCATGACAAATATCAACTGTCACGCAACGGTAATATTTATACATAAAACGGACGATGATGGGCCACATTTATCTATTTATTTATTAAAGTGTTACACTGTAACGGCTGGTAGGTAATGTATGGTGAAACGCAGTGGCATTCGACGAGTTTTAGTTTTGTACTTCAATTATAATATTTTATTTCAATTTTCGACGTCAAACGGCAATTCATTTGGCAATTTCGAAAGGGCGCGACATTTTAATTTAAATTGAGGGAAAAATAGTAGCCAGTTGGGGATACTGAAAAATATACACCATTAATAAACCCTTATTATTAATTTTGAATGTATTTAAGCTAGTAAAAATCAATTTTCTTTTTTACAAATATATTAACTTAAATACTTATACAATACATTGGGTAAAAATATACGTTTACATAACGTTTTTAAAACGTTATTTGACTCACATACAAACGTATAATACGTTTATATTTTAATAATATTTAACTACACGTTAAGTGCAACGTTTGTAAAACGTTGAATTAATAACCCGTTTTCTACACAACGCAACGTTTTAATAACATAAAAATAAAACGTATAAAATACATTAATCCTACGCATGTTTTCAAAGGAGGTAGAAATAAACACCGAAATAATATGTTATCTGGTAACGTTTACTTCACTATGTATTTAAATGTATAATATAGATTTATATTTTAATCGTTTTAAACTGCGCTTTAAATGCAATATTTGTAAAACGTCGAATTAAACGTTTTACGTACATATATGAATTTAATATATTAAACGTGTTACTCTAATATTTTTTTTTTAGTGTTGAAGAATACGTTTATAAAATGTTTTCAATACTTGACGTGAATAATTTTATAAACGTTAATAAAACTCCAAAAATGTTTTGTATAAACGTTTCGTAAATTATCGTGTTTCTTTCCATGCCATGATTTCATAGCTATTAATTGGAAAATAACACAGTGGTTACATATTTCAGTATTATTTATATTGCAGTTTTTGATAACTGAATGTACTGTTACAAGTACACATTCCAGGAATATTATTAAAATTTTTTTGGCAAATAGTCGTTAGCATTTGCGAAGAAGAAACATTTTAATAATTTGTGTATTTCCTTGACAATATTTTAACACAGCCTTGAGAAGCATTTAAGAAGTAGATTTATAAAGTTTCCCGATATTGCTTCGATGAGGTTCAATTACGGCTTATAGGAATTTTATTAGAGAATGTTAAACAGTAGAAAAGAACTCGGGACACTATAATTTGCCTCCTCCGGTTATAGCCTTTTTAATCTTTTTTTGATTAGAAGTTATAGAGGAAAAAATGAATTTTACGAGAGCGAATTTTAATTTTATAGCATATTTTACTTATCACAAGTCCCTTTCGACTTTAGAGAGTGTTCATTATAAGTTATGCATTTTTATACGACTTAAATTTCGTAGTAGTCTTTTAACACTTAATCTTTGGGTGAAATTTTTGCTCTGGCCACCCAATGAAGTAACGTCTGCAGTATAATCTCAACTAATATAAAATATTCCGCTTAAATATAAAAAATCGCATTTTCTCGTCATTTTATAAAGGAACTGCTTTCGCAGTGCTTTAAACATTGATGTAGTGTAGCTATTTTTATCGATTTCCTCTTCTAAAAACACAGTGTTCTAAGGGAGAGCTTAAACAAGCGTGCTTGACATTTTTATGAAATTGTCACTGTTTTCAGCATTGCTGACTAAATACCTAGCTTAGAGAATTGACAACTATTCAACAGCCTGTCCATATAAACAGTGATCAATAGCCTACATACAGGGCGATTCGAAAATGGGGACGAAATAATCGTATATGGTGAATGTAATATGTTCGCTAAATACACGTAGGAAAGACCTTCATGAAAAACTCACTCAAATTTCAGTGCAAATAGAATATGCAAATTTATATTGCTAATTTAAGTAGGCAGGTATTCAAATATAGGGAATGAGGAAGGAGGAGTGGGGGGAGGTGGAGGAAGAGCAGGAGAGGGAGGAGAAAGAGGAGGAATAGAAAATTGCGAATTATTAATTAAAGTGCGTATTATAAAAATGCAGAAACGTCACATTGAATTTTTATAACACAGACATTTTGCAATGTAAATTAAAAAAGATATTGTAAAAGTATAAAAAAATCACACCGAGAACTTGCAAATTGCTATAAAATCACAAAGGAGGAGGAGGAGGTAGAATGAAGAAGAGAATGACTACTTGTTTGTAAATTTGCTGTAAATTAATAGATATTTTTGTAAAGAACCACTTTTACAATATCAATGCAAACATACTGAGTCCTCTCCTTACTTATATAATACACACACCTTCAAAAGACTTGGACTCCCTGTATATAAAATGATTCGATTAAACCTAGCGGTGTTTCTTAATGTGGTAAAAAAGTACCTGTACTCGGGGAACAAAAAAGACAATAAAAAATTGCAGACCATGAACCTTTACTTTATTATCAATGTTTTTACAAATCTGGTCAGTTTGGCAGTGTATTCAGCCAAGTGTTCCTTTGAATTTTTGTACATTATAATGCCAGGCCGTGAAATTTCTGCGTTTATCCGAGAAAGAATGACTGCTTTACATGATGCAGGACATTCTAATCATCAGATATCGAACATGTTGGGCATTCCTAGATCATCTGTTGTACGAATAGTATACAGATATGGAGAATTTGATACAGTAGAAAACAGACCACGTAGTGGACGTCATCGAGTATCTAATGAAAGGGAGGATCGGTATTTGGTGCAATATGCCCGTAAACACTGTACAACTTCAGCTTCATCTGTCAGGGTCCATTTTCAAGGTACGTTTCGTCGTGTTATATCGACACCTACTATTCAAATATGACTCCACAACGCAAATTTACGTGCTAGAAGATTATTACGGGTCCCCACTCTACTCCCAAGGCATCGGACTGCCCGTCTTCAGTGTGCGTGAGAGCACAGGGGTTGGCTTATACGCTAGTGGCGGTCTTATTTACAGACGAAACCAGAATTGGGCTGGTTACTGATGACAATCGACAAAGAGTTTATAGAGAAAACCAGGTCGTCAACAGCGACGCACCCTACAACGCTACTACAACGCTCGACCTCATCGCGCAAGAAGGGTTCAAGAGACACTCGAAGCAGGACATATCAATAGATTAGATTGGCCAGCCAACTCTCCTGACATGAATTCTCTTGAAAACATGTGGGATTTCGTTGCTCCACCTCAGACTGCAGATGAGTTAGTCGTGGTGGCAGAAGAGGAATGGAAAAATATTCCGCAAGAGATCGTTAACCGCTTGATTATCTCAATGCACAGACGTGTCAATATGTTATTTGAATGTGGTGGAGGCCATACCGACTATTAGTCAAGTAGAGAACTTGCTTTGTTACTTCTTTTTGATTGAATAAATTTTGTCTAAAGTACTCAGTTTATCGAACATATTCTTTTCACAAAAAAAAAAGATTGTATAGAGAAAAATAATCGTTTAGTCTTTTGTTTCATAGTTAGATAAACTTCTAAATTCCTCGTAATTCGTCTACTATAAAGGTTTCCTCATACGTAATAGTTTATAACGCAAAGTAAAGTACGTATTAATTTTATTTCTGTTGTGATAAAAGGCAGCCTTATTATATCGACTGTAAAAAATTACAACCCAAGTAATAATGACTTCTGTATTTTCTGCAAGCTAGGGACGTAGTTTATGAGTTCCCTAACAGTTTTTTTATTTGATTGAAAAGTTGCTCGCCATTATTACAGGCTCGTCTGACAACTTTTTAATTAAAATCAGCTAGGTATTGGTTAAACTATTCGGATGATAGGTATTTTACGCCTGCAGATTTTTCTCGAAAAAAAGAGGACTAACCGTTGACACGGGCGTATCAGGTAATGTTGCAAAATGAAAATACGTAAAACGATAAAAATTATTAGCAATATTACTAGGTGGATTGTTACTTATTTATTGTCTAGGCCGATAGTGTGAGGTAACGCACCGAAATGTAATGTTACAACTGTAATGGAAAATTACTACTTACAAAAACTGTATTTGTATACATGAAATGTAATTTTACATGCGAGATGTAAATGTTGTATTCACTTGTAGAAATTGCCATAAATAATAAGGTAAATATAAATTTCTTTAAAATTTTACAGACGTCTTTCAGACTGTAGTGTATATCTTGTCAGGTATTCAATTTAAAGATCGCTCTGCTTTCCCCCAAGTGGGCGGAGACTTGATTCTCCAGATGGGAGCCTTGTAGGTTATTTTGTACTGTGTTCAATGCGATTTTTGCCCTATTATAGTTATTTGGAAGTTCACTGTAATTATATTCAATTTATATCATTGTCTAATAGAGTGTGTTGTTTGCAGAGTATATAATAAACATGAAAGATGTCGGACCTTAACCTGGTCCAAGTTGTTATTTTCCTACAAAGCAGGGTGATTTTAATACACCACGCACACCAAAAAGTGGTATTGTGTGATACATCGTTTTAAAGGGTATTTTCAACGTCAATTAGTTTTTAATTTTGTCAGTTGTCAGTTTTGTCCGTGAAGAAAACCTGGAGCAAGTTTTTCCCACGCTGTATAAGTCATGTTTGTTTCAAATGACGCCATTATAAAGAAAATGAGAATGAAAATGAAGAGGAATTCAATTTGTCTGTTAAATAGCGATGCGTTTTGTCTTTATTCCTTTAAAGTTTGCAGTGGAGTATACAAAATCTGTGTTTCTTACAATACTCCAGTTTCGGACTTATCTAAAAGCTGTAACAGAGAAATAGCTCTTAAAGCTCCCCTTTAAGCATAGTTCTGAAGTACATACAAGTTTTCTAATTTAACTCGGTGTCATAAAAGAGTGCCTAATGATGTAAGCTTGGGAATTGGAACAATGTATATAATAGGCGTGGAGCACAGTGCCCTAACAATTGACAAAATCTCAGCTCAAACGCTTGCAGTCTACTGATAACCGTATTTGGCATTCTACATTTCAGTAATTTAATGTTGTTCATCGGATCAAGTGGGGAAGCCGGAGAATCACGCTGTAGACGGTATCTTACTGACTTAAGTTAACGTCCGACAGGCAGTAGAACTGGCACCGGCATCGAAATGCCCGCTAGAGGCGCATATGTCGTTCGAGATTAAACTCGAGTTTAGTTCTACGGTGATGCCCGAAGCGCGTAAAACCATTGTCCAACGGCCTGACCGCTAACCTCCAACGGAGGTCTCCGTAATCCATAACTAATTACAATTCGGAGATGGAGATGGTTCATTTTAACTAATTGACTCCTGATTACTCTTCCAAATAGACTAACTTCTGCTCTCGCCACCGAATTAACATTAATACAGTACGGACTTACGATACAACTCTTAAGTTCCATTAAAAAGACTAAATAAGTAAACTTCCTAGCTATACGACAAATGTCTGTATTTACGTTTGTTCTTTATGTCGATTAAATTTCAATTATGCATCGAATTGTCACTAAGACGGTCCTGGACGCAGCGGTTTAAATTAAGTAAATATTAATCTAAGTCCACACTTACCTTCTAATGGTAATTTATAATATCCAATATTATTCATATTAAGTTTATTAGTTTACAAAACACTCTACATAACTATTCAGTTGTAGTAGGTCACTGGGGCATATTTAAAGTATGTATAATGTTTCGTGGATGGCACATTTAGGGTGGGTTCAGAAAAATCTACTTCGTTGCCATCAAAAAGATCTACTATACGGCATAAAGTCAAGAAATGCCGACTTGTTCTGCAAAACGGTATCACTCTTTTTTGTTCATACGTTCAGCCCCCTAAGTCCTTATAACTGGAAAATAAACTGTCCCAAATAAAAAATATTATTTACTGAATATCCTGATGCTGTCACAGTCGCTTCAAGACGGCGAATAAAACTGAAGCTATCCGTGAATAATTAAAATGTGTATATAGCAAATCTTTGCGAATTCTAGAATCGTTAAATATCCGTTGAGCATATAGTATGCATCAAAATAAAAAATAGAACATGTGTCCTAAACCTAACCATTTTCAAGAAAAATGATATGTGCAATTGACTTATGAATATAGTGAGCGTAATGCGAGGTATGATCAAGAGGTACCGGAAATTTTGTAATATATTGGGTTGTATTAGTCCGATTCCCGTGATATTTTCGTTATGTTGGTAATTTGCTATAAGGATGGAATGAACAAGAATGACATGATGTTATTATATATGTGGTCCTGACGGGACAACGCTGTTTCCCTTCAACACTCCAACGCCATGTGGCTACGTTATTAGAAAATTTAACAATATTTAGAAATGTTAAATATTGCTTTTGGTGGAAAATAGTGAAAGAAATGATTATGAACGATCGCCGAATCTCAATCGGAGAAGTTCTTGATGATATTGGCACATAGATTTCGAACAAAAACAGCGTCGTTAACTGAAATCAAAAAACGATGCAGAACTAGTGAAACTAGTGTGCATAACGTGTCGTAACACTTTGTATCTTTCTTATCGTAAACTTTAATGCAAATTTTCTGATTTTGTTGTAAGAAATAAATAATCACCCATCGTATCCATCCAATATGGTTAATAATGTATAGATATTTGTTTATAACGCAACAATGAAAATATCAGGCGAATCGGACTACTACAAAACTCCCGTTGCTTTTTGGTTACACCTCGTATTTAAATCTGGAAAACGTGGTGGTTATCTTACAGTACATCATTGCCTCTTCCATTGGTGGAGTTTTCAATAGCGTGATGAGATTTGATATGTTACATGTCAACATATAAACTTTCGATATTCTTGATGTACGATTGTTTCGAAAGTGAAGCGTTGTTGATTTTTTTTAATTTGAGACGAAATACGTTGTGTAAGGTCCTTCGTAGATAATGGAGGGCTGGAATATTGTGCTTGGCAACGGGAATACGCACCGGTAGGGCATACCCCTCCATTTGGCATCGACAATCAACGAATGAACTGAGTAACTCCCTACCAACTTCTTCTTTTTAAATTGGACGTAAACCTGTTCAGTGTTCAGCGTTTATATCTGACATTTATGGACCAGTGCCCGCTTAAATTGAGTTGGCGGACGTGTGTACAATACAGTTCCACCAGTGGCACATACACTGTTTGAAACGCTAGCCGGAACTAAACCCAGACTCAATTTACTAGCGGATTAAGACACTCGCAGCAATTTAGTAACGCCCTTCGAACAAGCGGTGTAACGGTTCTTAATAAACGAAGACTATGTCATTGTCTCGCGTCATTAAACTTCAAATGTTCAGCGCCGAGACTACAAAGCTTAGGTAATAGCTGTTTTTGAATTAACTGGAATTGTTCGACAAATATCTAACGGTTAAATTAAACAAATAAAGTCATAAAGGCCTCCAAAATGCACAATCAAACAATTGGAGACTCTACAACTTTAATGAAATCAACCCTCGCCATTTTCTGTCCTTACAATAACATACTGGGTTACTTAACCTAAATTAAATCCTGAAACAAGGGGTTACTACGCGATTTCTTATCTCAACTTACATAAAAACTTTACCAACAATTATAACTTACACTTTCCGAGAGAAGTTTGGTTTGTACTAGACAAAAATCGTCGTCGTCTGGCAACAACACTGTTCTATGTCCATTTTATTAAATTTTACGTATTTAAAACTTGGGAGTATGAATTCAGAACCAACATATATTTTTTGTACAGGATCATTGTTTTTACTTTCAGTGGCTATTTTAGTATTAAAATAAGAAATAATAGGTACATGTTTTCCAGAAGACACAGTAAAAAAATAAGTTACATAAAACAGTCTTTTACAAAGCATAAGTATAATTAAAAACGTTTGTTTCGAGTTACATAAACAATCTTGGACATAGAATAAATTAAATTAAAAACTTTTGCTATATCTAAAATTTTATTTCAAGATGGAGTAATTTAAAAAACTGGTACTAGAATCATGTTTATTTTGAAAAAATAAATAGTTTTCTTGCAAAAACCACCTTCTCATTATTATTCAAACATGAATCAAGAACATGCGTCTCTGACCTGTACCCAGAGCTGTAACTTGAACTTACCAACTGTCAACATAAACATTTTCATAACACTGATGGTTGATATTATCTTCCTAAGTCCTCACAGGGCACATAAATCGATTCCTTCTGAATTATCAATTATGTTTTAAATATTAAAAACATGAGCGCCTGTTAGTTTGCGTTCACAACGCAAAATATTGATTCACACTAGTATTGCATTTTACAATTTATTCTATGTCCCGACAAACCACAATTTTTTCTATGTCCACACATACGACTTTAACTACTTGATTGGTCACTTGGATTTGGAATACTATGGTTTAAACTTTAACAAGGTTTGAATGGACTTAAAATATTCCTCTTGATTATATAAAACTACTAATCGTGTGTGTATTTAGATTATATTGGCGCATAGCACAAGTAAATAAAGAAAGCTTCTAGATAGCTTTGAAAATACCTGGATATATTTACAGAAAACAAATGTATATGTCTAAATTGACATGACATAACCTTCAGCTATCTTTTACCGATACAGTAATTTCCGGATGGATTTTGAATGGAAACGTTGTAGCGTTGAATTACTGCTACCTCATTTGGAAATTTGAGACTATTACATGCTGTGACGCTGTTTTTTTCCTATTTATTTATCAAAGCTGTTGTTTTATAAACGTGTAATAATGAATAAGTATATAAAATAATATAATATGTCAGGTCATTTGTACATACTCTGGAAAATATAGCACATCACAAGTAAGCTTCCACGTGATATGATGCAAAGAATTTGATTGAAAATCATATCATGCACTTGCGAATATGTAATTTTTCGGAGTGTGTTATATTTTTAATAAAAATTATGTCATTTGACATAAAAGATGTAATTCTACTGTATTTAGCTGAAGTTTTTTGTAATACAGTATACATTTTTTTACTGTTTTAGAAAGGTATTTTAACCTAATATAAATCAAATCTCCCACAATTCCTATCAATGAAGTCATATGTATGTTCTCTGATACCAAACATCTAGGTATGCTAATGAGCAATTCCACAGAAAAAGCTCTATTCAATAATTATCTAAAGAAAAAAATTTCATTTGCTAACCTGCTAATGAAACACTCTATAAATATCTAACTTCACTTTTTGGCAGTGGGAACACGACAAATTCAACCACAATAGATGAGGATTGCATTTTTAGGATTGTTTCTTCAGGTGGTGTCCTTTAAGTTGAATCAAATATCTAACTATAAAAATTATTATAAAAATTAAAATTATTTGAAGATAAATATCGACAATGACAAGTAGGTATTGTCATATTTAATTCATTGACAGGATGCCACTTTTTGTCATTGTCGATATTTAACTTCAAATAATTTTAATTTTTATAATAATTTTTATAGTTAAATATTTGATTCAACTTAAAGGAGACCACCTGAAGAAGCAATCCTAAAAATGCAGAAATAGGTCAGATCTCATCTACTGTGGTTGAATTTGTCGTGTTCCCACTGCCAAAAAGTGAAGTTAGATATTTATAGAGTGTTTCATTAGCAGGTTAGTAAATTAGATTATTTTCTTTAGATAATTATTGAATAGAGCTTTGTCTGTGGAATTGTTCATTAGCATACCTAGATGTTTGGTATAGAGAACATACATATGACTTCTTTTATAGGAATTGTAGGAGATTTGATTTATATTAGCTTAAAATACCTTTCTAAAACAGTAAAAAAAATGTTACAAAAGCTAATAATAAGGAATATATGGGTAGATATTGTGGGTGTAATTCAACGCAGGTTGGGGCTTTTGTCCACTGAGTAGTTAGTTTCACACAATATTATTAATACCTAAAAATATATAAAAACAGTATATATTTTTTAACGTGCTATCATTTTTATCAGTGTAGTGCTACTTTTTATTTCATTGCAGCAAATGTTCATTTACCCTATTAGCCATTTAACCATTTGTTCACACTGTATATATGAGGACGTGTGTGCGTGCACGCGCACTTATTTTGTAGCGCAGCGTATGTTGCTTTAAAAGCGGCCGGAGCTCTTTCTATTTCCAAGTAAAGTTGCAGAAAGATACACCAGAACTTAATTCTCTTTTAGTTGGCATAAGTCCAAATCGTTAGGTGGTTTTGGCAAAATAAATAAAACGCGCTTAAAGACTGTACGTCACAGCCACATATTGTACTATTTAGACGCTGATCTTATTAAATATTTCGCGTGTTTTATAAAAATCTCGCATACATGTGTGGTGGCTGACCTAGGCTTGTGTTCTGCTCACGCGCGCTCCTGACAGTATCCAAATTCATTGCAGATTTTCAGCTTGTCGACTCTAGAGAATGGAAAAGCTTGAGTGCTGCGCCATTCGCTGGGAATGATGATAGAGTTAAAGAAATAATAGGGATTTTCCTCTTCTCCCAATTCTAAAATCAATACATCTAACGTAATATGTATTTCCTACTAAATAAAGTACATTATATTCTTCTTACCAACTTACTATAATAATAGATTATTTTCGTCATTGAAACATATTATTCTGTTTTAAATTTAAGCCAATATTAACCAAAAAAAAAAACCAGAACGCCTGAAATCAAACAGTAGCATAATTATTAAATTATTACTAATTTCGAAACTTAAGTGAAATTAATTTACTTAATTGGTTTCTTTATTATTGTCGAAAGTACAGTGTGAAACTTAAATAATTCGAAAGCAAGCGAATTTAGATATACGATTGTATACAATTGACAAAATTTAACGTAGAATCTAGAAATGTAATACAGAGAGTTCGATTTAAAATAAGCAAGTTGGAATGATATACAGGGTGTTCCAGAATGATGGTCAAATATTTTAGCAGTGTATTCCACAAGCGATTTTAGGGGGGATCTTCATATGAAATTTTTCAATTTGGGTTCTTTCTGTTGATATATTCGAGTGTCAAAATGGCGGAAAAAAATAGTTTTTTTATTTTTCCTTAAAAACGGTTACACTTAGAAATTTCAATTTTGGTACACAATATCAGCTAGTCATAAGCTATTTTGTGGTGGTATCTACTCCTTGGCTTATGTTTCTGGAAGGCGGGAATAAACAACCCAAGATTTGTTTCTTTCAGAACTTTTTCCTGCAATACCCGATTTCAACAAAACCTTTTTTTAAATACTATACCTAATTTGACTACTTTTTTCCCTCTTGTAATTTTTTCATACAACCAACAATTTGCGCGGAAAAAAATAAAAATAGTTTTCCTTACTCTAAACATCTTATCGGCACCGGTTACTGATAACCGCAGTAGGCGGTTGCTATGTTGATGTTTCTCTGCTGTCTTGTCAAACAAATCGCTATTAGGTCTATAATTGACAGTTTTTGCAAATATTTCTAAACAAAGGTATTCCTATAACTGTTGCCAATTCTGCCGTATGCATATTCCATCAATTTACTCGCTAATATATGTACGGAAGAGTCAGTTGTTTACAAATATTTGTAAAAACTGTCAAGACTGATTTGTTTCATAAGACAACAGAGAAACATCGTCATAGCAACTGCTTACTGCGGTTGTCAGTAACCGGTGACGAAAAGATGTTTAGAGTAAGGAAAATTATTTTTATTTGGTTCCGCGCAAACTGTTTGTTGTATGAAAAAATTACAAGAGGGAAAAAAGTAGTAAAATTAGGTGAAGTATTTAAAAAGTATTGTTGAAATCGGCCATTGCAGGAAAAAGTTCTGAAAGAAATAAATCTAGGGGTTGCTTATTTCCGCCCTCCAGAAACATAAGCTAAGGAATAGACACCACCAAAAAATAGCTTTTGACTAGCTGATAATGTGTACCAAAATTGAAATATCTAAGTCCGTTTTTAAGAAAAAATAAAAAAACTATTTTTTTCCGCCATTTTGGGATTCGAATATCTTAACAGGGAGGACCCAAATTGAAAAATTTTATATGAAGATCCCCTCTGAAATGACTTGTAGAACACACTGGTAAAATATTTGACCATCATTCTGGAACACCCTGTATATAAAAATATTTTTTTGTAAGTAGACGTTACTATCGATAGTAGGTAACCAAATTTTTAGAATCGCCTTGTATATACTTTTCCATTTGCCGTGATAAGACACTGTATTACCGTGGAATTAATTATATTAACATCAACTTTAAACAGTGGCGTACAGTTCTTCCTCATTTTTAAACACATTAATCGAGGGTTTCTAAGATGGTGCCGGTAAATCCGCAAGACAAAATACAGGAATCAAAGATTTATATTGACTGCTTCCTTGAAGCAGACTTCTGAAGAGTTTCACTTACAGCTAGGGCTTAATGTTCGAAAAGGGGACTATGTCGAAAGTGATTTGGTAAGGAGAAATTTCACAGGAAATATATTCCCTCTAAATTTATTTCTGTTTGAAATCAAAAGTGACAAATCAAATATACATCCAGATATTGAGTTTATTACTTTTAAAACAGGTCAATCAATACGCCAATACACACTACTGACAGGAGACTATCAAGACGGTCGAACAATTTATTTAAAATAAGCGGAGGGGAATATAAATATAAAATAGTGGTACAAAATGTTCTAAAACCTGTTCGCAATTATGGTTATTTTATTTTTATTAAAAATATACCATTGTTTTATTAAAAATGGCCCAAAGTAATTAAAAGAAATAACTGCTTATTTGCCACCCACGACGTAATCAATAACTGTTAATAGCTTTAAAGCGGTGTTTTGGTTTTATAGAATTTGCATAACGATTGGAAGCATTTAATAAATATTTTGAGTTAAATTCCTCAGGATAATATAGTTCGAAGTGGTTTTGTAATATTTTCAGAAATTAAATTGTTTGCCTTTTCAGAGTTCATCACATTTTGAGTGAACTTGTTCTAAAAAGTGCGTACCTTCAGAAAAGGATAATCCTCCCTTACTTCATCATAACTTTGGGTCAGTTACATTGTCTCACAAATATGCGTGTCTTATATAGCTTTACTTCCTTAAAATGTAAACGTTATTTCGCTTCATTTTTAAAGAGTATTCTACAGAAGTAAGCTGTATCTTATCGGTATAAAAACACAGGCACTGGGGTATATAACGAAGTTTTTTTATACACTTTATTAGTAATAATTTTTCCACACCAATTAATATTAGTGTCCGTGTCTATCACATCCATTTTGGATGTTTGAGATTTATTTATTGACTTGATCCAGCTCTCCTCTAAACCTAAATCATCAGACACATTTAGCAAATAGTATCCGGCAGGCATATTTGGGGTTTGAGGTACATATGGCTATTTTTGAAAAATCATAAATGATTACACGCCATTCCAATACCTTTGGGGTAAGGGATTTAGCTACGTAGCAGAGGATTTGGCAGTGTCGCCAGCAGGATAAACCGCTGTAAATTGAGTTTCAGTTTTATAGTTTGTAAAAAAACAATATAAGGATGTGGAAGTAATCTATATAAATACAATAGATGGATAAGCGTACACTGATAGAAATACAGAAACAGTTGTATTATTTTGTGTATACTATTTATTAGAAATAATTATAGATAGAATACAAGATTGATTTATCTTAATACCAGTATTTTATTTGCAACAAAATATGTATATTAGCAGCTAGTATTATTTTAGTACCCTTAATGAAACGCTTAATTCCAATTAATAAATATGTTATTACTAAACGAAACGTCTTAATTACAGTATTCTATTTGTAACAAAATATGCATATCAAAAGCCAGTATTAGTTCAGCACCCTTAACAAAACAAAAACAAAATTAATAAACATAACCACATAAACCGTTATGTTGGCAAGGATTAGGATAAATTTGATTAATACTAATTATAGTATTATATTTGTAGCAAAATATGTATATTAAAAACCAGTGTTAGTTCAGCATCCTTAACAAAACGTTTAATTGTAATTAATAAATGCATAATTACTAAAATAAACACTTCTTTTAGCAAAAATTTGGATAAACTTGACACATGTTAATTTCAATATTTTATTTGTGACAAAATATGCATATTAAAGGCTGGTATTATTTTAGTACCCTTAACAAAACGTTTACTTCTAATTAATAAATGCTTAATTACTAAAATAAACACTTCTGTTAGCAAGGATTGGGGTAAACTTGATTCATCTTAATTACAATATTATATTTGTAACAACATATGCATATTAAAAGTTAATTTTATTTTACTACCTCAAGAAAACGTTTAATTTTAATTAATAAATGCTTAATTAGTAAAATAAGCAGTATTATATTTGCAGTAAAACATGTATATTAAAAGCTAGTATTATTTTAGTACCCTTAACAAAACGTTTAAATGTAATTAATAAATGCATAATTACTAAAATAAATAATTCTATTAGCAAAAATTAGGATGTACTTGACACATCTTAATTTCAGTATTTTATTTGTAACAAAACATGTATATTAAAAGCTAGTATTATTTTAGTACCTTTAACAAAACGTTTGATTCTAATTAATAAATAATTCATTACTAAAATAAACACTTTTGTTAGCAAGGATTAGGATAAACTTGATTAATCTAAATTACAATATTGTATTTGTAACAAAATATGTGTATTAAGATCCAGTATTATTTTAGTACCCTTAACAAAACGTTTAATTGTAGTTAATAAGTGCATAATTAATCAAATAAACACTTCAATTAAAAATATTTTAATAGTGAAAGTAACCGAGAAAATTATCATTTTGTTATTAACTGAATCTTTGAGGAAAACTGATATATATAGCGTTCAAGGGACTATAATAAAGTAAGCTATGAAGAGCTGGCGTATCCTGCACTTAATTATAAGCGCGTTTGTACTTTTTAAAATGTCGTTATCGAGTTTCCAAGTGACTGTTACTTGTATTTACTCCCTGCGCCAGAACGCCGGTTAAAGTTTAGGTGTAAAAGGAGAAAATCTAGAGTAACTTCATAGCCGGAATGGAGCAGTGAAGTGTGAATAGCTTATTGCCTTAGAAACATAAAAATTGAAATGGAATACAATGGGAAAACGGACGGGGCTGGGAAAATAATGTGTGGTTTGCTGTTCTTTGTCCTTGAGGAGGGCGACATTGCCAGAAAATGCATTCGAGTGATTACACTTTTAAAGGGTCCTTCTAAACGTATTAGTTAGATCAGCGTCACTATACTTATCTCTGTTTAGGGCGGACGGCTGGTTTTAATTGGGAATTAGGGGAAGGATTTTGCCAAGACTCTCAATCTCCGATAATATATACAGAATGTCTGGAAATGGAGACACCCTATATATACAGCGTGATTCAGTCATAATGTCATTAATTTTAATAGCGTACTCGGAGCTAACAAAGATACAAAATCGAAAAAAATATTTAATTTCGGATTGTCTCACGTGTAGGTCGCAACGCAACGACTAATTTTACATATTTTACAAATTTAGTTGAATTTTGCAATTATCAAAATCAAAGTACAAATGATATCATTTTCTGTTTTACTATTTTTATGAACTTATTTACTTTTGTGAGCCTGTATAATTTCGATGTGTTCTTTTGTGAACTCTGACGTCAAAGAGAGTTTATTTTGATATATGTAAGAGGTATTATATTTTATATATATACCGCTCGAACTGAGTTGTTTCAGTTTTGGAAATCCACTTTTCTCTATAAAAAGTGTGCGTATTTTACGGTTGTTGAATTGATTGCGGACATATTCCCTGCCGGCTTGAGTTCGTCATTTATTTTTTTCTGTTATTGAACAAAACTTTTATTTCACTTTGATTTTTACGCATTTCACGATTTGAAAGGCCGTGGGAGTATAACGTCATAAAAACGGATATTTTCGCTTATTAAAATGACATATCCAATATATATTACACTCCTAGTGCTTTTTCTTTTTTAATTAACGAAAGGATAGTATTTTATTGCGTACACTGGCACAAGTGTTTGTTTATAATACACAAAAATAGTATAATATTGCGAAATAATGTTTTTATTAATTTTATGAGTTCGAAATATTTTGGTAGTTATGTAAGTTCAAAGTGAATTTGATCGCTCGGTATATGATAGCAGGGTAGGGGAAATATCGGAATTATTTACATCTGTATGCGAATAGGTAAACAAGTTAAATTCCATTAAAGCCAGTTCAAAGGAATACCGCTCTCCATAACGTAACATACTTGTTATGAGGTATTTGGGTCCACATTCAGTTATGTCTATATAGGGGACAGTGGTCGCTTGATGATCTTAACAAAATTTTAGTAGTGCATTCTCACCCTCAAAAAGCGTCTTGGTTTTAAGAAAGGGTTAGTTACCCACAATTGGTTCGTTTCGTCTAAACTTTTCTCGTATAAAATTTAAAAGCTAGTTGTAAAAAATATATTTGTGATTAAACCATATTATCAAAAAAATAATTTTTCAAAGACATACTGTGTAGTTTATAAAGATTTGATTTTAAGAAAATAGACGTAGAATATTTAAATGCTACCAAAATCATATCAAAAAATGTATTTTTTAAAACATATTGAACTAAGTTTTTTAAACTTAAAATTTTTTTTGATAGAAAAGGACCGAAGGAAAAATAAATGTGATCACTCCATTTTAAAATATTGAAATTTTTGCAGTACAACTTCACCCTCAAAGAGCATCTTGGTTTTAAGAAAAGTTTACTTACCAACTATTTAATTGTTTTCTATAAGCCTTTCTTTCGTAGACGATATAAAAGCTAGTTGCAAAATAATATTTTCATGGTTTGCACCATATCAAAAATGTATTTTTCAAGGATATATTCAATTGTTTATTTTAGAAATTTGTATAAGGATTATTAATATCGCAATAGATGAGAATTTATTGTTTTATAAGCCTACAACCTTTTTTTGTTAAAAAAGAGCAGAAGGGAAATAAAGGGGATCACTCCATTTTAAAATATTGCGCGCTGCATCATTATGTGAAGCAACAATAATTCAAGACCATAAAAACACCCCACGTCGAGGGTTGAAAGATAAAACTTGACCTGTGTGATGAATTTTCGTTTTACGATACAGAGAATTTATATACCTTACAGGTTCCCACACTGTATAAAAATTAAACTCGCCCTATAACCTCGCCAAAAAGTACAACAAGCACATTATATTTTTCGTAAATCTTGTGCTTTAAATTAAATAATTCCCTTGGAAATTCTAACGCCAATATACAGTATGCGCCAAAAGTATGGAATAAATTCAATAAAAACGAAACAATTATTTTTTGGGAAAAATCCTCGAACAGGTCGATTTTTAATTTAAAAAATACATATTTTAGCATAAAATGCGATTTTCAAATGTCATTTTTTTTGGAGTAATGACGTGATCGATTTTTTTTTAAATGGCAACACCATATTTTTTTCCTTGATTCTAAAAGATCGTTTAATTCTCTATCAGACAGTACTAAAATTTTGCCCTCTTACATAGCAAAGTTTTCGAGTAAATGACGATTGAATGTTAGAAAACGTAAATCAATTAAAATAAAGCAAAAACGTTATCAAGTTTTGTTTTTCGAATTCCATAGTTCTTATATGGATCACGTAGGTGAAAATCTTTGCAAAGTGTCATTGCCACACCGACTTTCTAATAAGTATTGTAACCGACATGGAAATTATTATTCAATTTAAAGTATTATGGCACATTTAACTGTTACTCAAAGAATTGAAATTTTAATTCTTATAGGATGCGGGAATATGACTAGAACTCAGCAGGAAGTTTGCGATTTATTTAATGAAAAATATCCAGATCGCCCTATCAGCCAGTCAACAGTCAGTAAGGTAGAGTCTAAATTTAGAGAAACTGGCAATGTTGTAAATATTCCAAAACTGAACGTCCAAGCATTAATGAAAATCAGAAACAGAACATTTTGATAAGTATGGTGGATAATCCTCATAATTCTTCACGCATTAAACAATGACACTAGTCAGAGCACAGTGCTACGTATCTTGAGGAAGGAAAAATATCATCCCTACAAAATTCAACTTGTGCAGGAACTCAATGAAGATGATCTCGATCGCCGCTTACACTTTTGCGAAATTCTAATGGATTTATGTCAAGGAAATAGAAATTTACACCGGCAAATACTTTTTTCAGATGAGGCCACTTGCAGATATTGGAGTCGGGAAATTCCTCATTGGATGGCAGAGGCACATACCCAACACCCTCAGGAATTAAATGTGTGGGCTGGAAGATCGCCAGATCTTACACCTCTTGTTTATTTTTTATGGGGATACTTGAAGTCAAAAGTGTACATTAATAAACCACGTAATTTAGAAGAACTTCAAAATCGCATTCGGGACGAATTACGCAGAGTTACCCCAGAAATCATTCATAATGTGCAAGAAGAATTTCTTCACAGACTTGCGCATTGTCAAGAAGTTGGTGGATGGCAATTCGAACATTTAATTTAAGTATAAAATTTAATCAATTGTATTTTATTCTACATACCTCAGAATTGTTACTTTTTTATGGATAAAATTTACGTTTTCTAACATTCAATCGTCATTTACTCGAAAACTTTCCTATGTAAGAGGGCAAAATTTTGGTACTGTCTGATAGAGAATTAAACGATCTTTCAGAATCAAGGAAAAAAATATGGTGATGCCATTTAAAAAAAAATCGATGACGTCATTACTCGAAAACAAATGACTTTTAAAAAATCGCATTTTACGCTAAAATATGTATTTTTTAAATAAAAAATCGACCTGTTCGAGGATTTTTCCCAAAAAATAATTGTTTCGTTTTTATTACATTTATTCCATACTTTTGGCGTATACTGTATTTTATACGTGCGCGTTGTTAGACCAGCTGAAGAGCCTTAAAATCGTATTAATGGGGTGGTATTTTAAAACTCCCATACACACTGCTTTTAAATGATATATCGCCGCTGTATTTGATTGATAAAAGTTTAACCCTGTAGGGTGTTAGGTCGGGGCGAAATATCTCACGTCAAATTTGTGCCATTTTTAATAAACAAATAAATACCGTCCTTTATACCGAACAATTTATCCGATACTAACTTCTGTTTCGTGAAATTTTATTCGTCAGATTCGTTTATTAAGTCAAATTGAGTTTGTGGAGTTATGGAGGGTTTACGACCTATCTCTTATACAACTTTGAACTACAAACTCTTTTCGTGGAAAATAAATCAATAAATGTACACTTCAAATTATTCGAGTTATTTCGGACATAAAATCGTATTTAATAATTCTTGATTAGATCTCAACGCACTGATTAGGCAGTTTCTATGTGTAGATTCTGTACAAGTTACTAAATAATTTATTGGTAAGGGTTACCGATACCTTTCATGCGTCTATCAAAGATTCAAGTCGATCACTATTTGATGCAGAACTACATACAACGTCAAAAGTCCTGGACCATTCTTGTTAAAAAAAATTATCAGAAAAACCAAATACATTTATAAAAGTTCGATAAACTGAGTACTTAAAAAATTAAAAACCAGCAAATGTGTGACATTTTTGACAAAATTTATTAAATCAAAAAGAAGTAACAAAGCAAGTTCTCTACTTGACTAATAGTCGGTAAGACCTCCACCACGTTCCAATAGCATATTGGCATGTCTGAGATAATCAAGCGGTTAACGATCTCTTGCGGAATATTGTTCCATTCTCCTTCTGCCGCCACGACAAACTCATCTGCAGTCTGAGGTGGAGGAATATGATTATGAATGGCTCTAGCAACGAAATCCCACATGTTTTCAATAGGATTCATGTCAGGAGAGTTGGCTGGCCAATCTAATCTATTGATATGTTCTGCTTCGAGTGTTTCTTGAACGGTTCTTGCGCGATGTGGTCTAGCGTTGTCGTCCATAAACACCAAATTTTCACCTAATTCATTACGTAGGGGGTAGATAATGGGCGTAATAACTTGTTCGATGTAAATTTGACTGGTCATATTCTGTGGTATGTGAATTAATGGGGTGCGGCGGTTGAATATTATTCCACCCCAAAACATTACGCCCAATTCTGGTTTCTTCTGTTAATAAGACCCACCGCCACTGGCGTTAAAGGCAACCCCTATGCTCTCGCGTCCACTGGAGACTGGCAGCACGATGCCTTGAAAGTAGAGTGGGGACCCGTAACGGTCCTCGTCTTCGAATAGTAGGTGTGGATCCTGAAAGCTGAAGCTGAAGATGTGCGGTGTCTACGGGCATATTGCACCAAATACCGATTCTTCCTTTCATTAGATACCCGTGGTCTGTTTTCCACTTTATCCAACTCTTCATATCTGTGTACTATTCGTACAGCAGATGATCTAGGATTGCCCAAAATGTTCGATATCTGATAATTAGAATGTCCTGCATCATGTAAAGCAGTCATTCTTGCTCGAGTAAACACAGAAATTTCACATCCTGGCATTATAATGTACAAAAATTCAAAGGATCACTTGGCTGAATACACTACCAAACTGACCAGATTTGTAAAAACATTGGTAATAAAGTAAAGGTTCATGATCTGCAATTTTTTATTGTCTTTTTTGTTCCCTAAGTACATGAACTTTTTTACCAGATTAAGGAAAACCACTAGGTTTAATCGAATCAATTTATGTAGAGGGGACTTTTGACGTTGTGTGTACTATTACTTCAAAATTTTCTGTTTAAATAGTAACTCAGTTTTGAATTTTATACACACAAGAACGTAAATTCTTAGAATTAACCTAATCAGATTGTATTGAGTAATTCTTGTTTGTACCAACATATACATATCATAATGATTATAATTTATTTACATGAAGGAAGTGGAACAGCCCAAAAATTGTCTACCGAACAAAGTATATTGGTTTACAGTTTGGAAGCGTGAAACACAATCCAGCTATAATTTCCCAGTAGTTTATATGAAACATTGTGCTATTGTCTTGCAGTTTAACATCAATATCCCGGAGTTATTGGCAGATATCACTCTTAAAAAACATTTATCACCAAAGTACACGCAATATATGACGTTTCTGTAAATAACTTTTTTGTTTCCCTTTTTAAATTTTGATAAATCTTCGCACCATTTGTTACCAGGGAAAACTTGACAGTTTTTCCGTAATAAGTACGTACTTGTTGGTTCACATGATTTCATTCTCCGCGTAGAAATTATTTATCTTCTTCGCACAAGAAATAGCACCAGAATTATAAATGTAGCGAAAAATTATTAATTATTTATAAACAGGGTTGTCCTGTTTCGAAAGCGGAAAGGAAATTGTGGTTACGAGGTGATTCACCGTTTCGACGCTCTTAACCTTCATCAGTGACTAGCTTAGAATAATTTCAACATTTTAATTTCATGTCATAAAATAACTGGCAACATTTGTCTGATGTTTACAAAACGTTCGCAAAACAAAAGGAAATATAACACCATCGTTTATATAAATCAAAATCTAACACTTCTGCTAATTGCTACAAGGATTAACTTAATGAATTTAGAGTCGTTTTGTCATATTCTGGTTCTCATTAACGTTATTCATTTTTTATTTCAACATTTCAGTAAATTCCATTGACATCGCGATGTTATACTTTACACCGTTTATATTGAATCAAAGACGTGTCATTCATAATTTCTCGACTGTAAAGTAGAAAAGGGATGACAGAATATCAAAAAATAATTTATTATACCTTTATTTTTTGATGGACGCCAATAAGGCCAAATGTTAAGTTGACTCTTCTGTGTATGGAATGAAGGTAAATCATTTTATTTCGCTTTATTCCAAATAAAATAGGGGATATTTTATAGCCCGTTATTTTACCAGTTATCTCACAAAGACCTTATACCTTTACATTTTTGTTATTAAGATGGCTTTGGTATATTTACTGAATTGTATAAATTTCCTATGTGATTTCATGGTAATTTGTAAAATTTCTTCTTAAAATACAATGTAACGTTTCTGTACTTTTAAAAATATCTATGCTCTTTAATTATTTGCAAATTTCCAAATAATATTGCGCAGACTTATTTCGCGATCATTTCAAGCTTTTAAATTAAACATTAGATATAACATTTATAAATATATATTTATTTGAAAATTTCTATAAAATGTAATATACAAAGTAAAAGCTATTGTTTTTTAAACTGACCTCTTCCTCTTCATCTTCTTTAACATCCTCATCATCATCTTAATTTTAATCATCCTTTTTATCCTCATGGTTCTCATCATAATCCTCCTCATCCTCCTCCTCCTCCTCCTCATCCCCCTCCTGCACCTCCTCCAATAACTATAACGTAGTTATTTACGAAATGAATGTATTAATTTACAAAAAGATAGTAGTAGTTTTTGCTATTTTTGGCAAAATTACTTATTAATGACACTAAGGCTATTTGGAGACTGTACAAACAGACAGTTCGGTTAAAGCAAAGCGCAAATATTAATAAATTGACCGTTGGTCTCATTCGTCTTCTCATATCCTTTGAGTGCATTGTTATCACTACTTAGTACGCTAAATTGATGTTCCTTCTGAGAAACTCCGATGCATGCAGTATTACAGTCGCCTGGAAGATAAGAAATTCCAACCATTACCTTATTGCGGCCCAACTCTCCTTTGTGTCTGCTTCATGTAACAACCAAATGAAATTTTAAACCTAAATGATTGTGTCCTCTGCATTACTTTATTGAACGGAGTTTGGGTAATACACTGCAGGAACTCATCCAACACAATCTAATATAACAAAATAGTAATTATAAAACATATTTTTTTCTACCTTTTAAAAAATATTAGATATAATATTTATAAATATTTGGAAATATCTATAAATTGGAATATAATATTTAAAGTAAAAACTAATTTTCGTTAAACTTACCTTCTCATTATCCTCATCCTCCTCATCTTCATCATCCTCACCGTTAAAATTTTATAGTTTTATATTTTTATTGTAGAGATGGCTTCAGTATATTTACTATTTTTTGTGAATTTCCTTTGCACTTTTACAATATCGTTTTGATTTTGCTTTGTAAAACTTCTGAATTTTTAAAATTGCAATTTTAAAACATTTCCATATTTCCATCTCAAATAAAAATATGTGATATTATACGGACTTATTTCAGGATTTTTTTATAAAACGTCATATAATGTACAAAGTACAAACTAATTTTCTTTAAACTAACCTCTTCATCATTCTCATTCTCATCATCCTCCTTATCCTCATGATCCTCCTCATAATCCTCCTCCTCTTCATCATTGTTTTCATATTCATCCTCATCATCCTCCTCCTCCTCCTCCCCCTCCTCCTCTTCCTCCTCCTCATCATATTTTTTCACAAAATTTATCAAAACTGTTCTCTTACGTTAGAACGAACTATATGAATATTTATTGTTCTATACCGATAACGGAGCCCCTTATTCGTATTGTGACGATATATCATTACGCAGAAGGTCGTTTTATCTAAATTTGGTCCCACAATGCATTCTATTAATTGAACCTCCAGCACAATATTTGTGTCGATAAGAAAGACCTTATTCATGTTATGATGGAATAAGTATGTTCTATTTGTTGGGAAACAGTTGCAAATACTTATAAACTGCAGAATTTGCTCTCAGCCAGAAACTTTCTCGGAGAACTTTAAAACTGGAGCGCCAGATAGCAGAGCGGAATTGTTGAACGCATAGGACATATTGTTACTAAAATATTTTTTCATAATTTCTTATATAAAACACGTAAATCTATAATTAGTGCTTGAATGTATATAGCGGTCTAAAAATATAAATATTTTGCTGTCGACAATATCGCGTCTTAAGCTCATTATGCAGCATAAAAGCATTGAAAGTATAAAGTTGAATATATTTACATCTAAATCTTTGAAAAGTTACTTCATTGTTTGGAAATGAGCATAATGACTTTATTAATTTTCTATATTTGCTTTAATTTTCAGTTCTAGAAAGTACCGAGTTTGAATTACTGTTCAATTCGTTTCATAATGAACTTAATACCGAAAATAAACAAATATTAGACTTTAGAGCCCTTGTATCTGATAAACTTATTTTCATATAAAATTCCTCTATACTTATAACAAAGCATGTCATCCAATAGACTCTGAAAAGGGCTTTAATTTGATATACGGGACGATAGCTTTTGTTGCCGTAATTTTGTTAAAAATGATATTAAAACAGTCTCATAAAGTTAAAAAATGCATGGAAACTATCGGTTTCAATCAGAACCATTTTTCCTCACTTTGAGCATCTTTACGTATTTTTAATGAAAAATATGTAATTCTACAAAATGATACCTTGATCGTTAAGATATTTTGGTGCTGGCCTGGGCAATTTTAAGTGGCTATTTTTTTAAATAGTTTTCAGCATGATTTATATAGGCTTTTCTATTTAAAATCGTATAAACTGTGTACAATTATCAGGAAGAAGTGAAGGTAATTCAAAGGTGGAGCGATTCGAAACTTTGTCGAAAAGTTTTAAAGTAGGACACAGGTAGACTGTCTGGACGAATACAAGAGTCACCATTGGGCTTCCTCTAACAGGCCCAGTCCGTGTGCAACTAACTTCACAGATGTGGTTTAAACAACAATCCTGATACCATTCAAGCTGGCTGTGCTGTATCGCTAGCATTCACCCTTGTCGCCCCGTCATTCACGGAAAATGTCACTTCTGGTACAGTAAATCGCAAAATCATTCAACTGAGTAGTCTGTGAAAAGCTCTGGTTATACAGTCTCGTTAAGCGTTTGTCATGCCTCAACGAGAAGCCGAATTTGGAGCTGCCACTGCTCCTACTTGCTCCTGTTCCTGTCTCTTGCTTTGTTGCCGCCACCGCCTACCGCTCTTGACTACGCCAGCAGCCAACAACGCAACCGTCAACGAGACGTCGGAGACGGCGATACCGATTGCCATCCCTATTGTTTTCGTTATAAATGCATCATTTTTTACCCGGTGCCCAACCTCCATAGGACACACCGCTGTGAAATTAGCGCCAATTTCACGCTCCCCCTCGTTAAAAGAAGAGGAACAAATCTCGTTTTAATTTGTAATTGACACACACCCTTTATTGATAATGTATCCATTAGGCAAACCTAGGTCAATTTCCAACTAATTAATTCTTAGAACGATTTCTATTACAATAATTTTTAAAGTTACAATTTTGTAACAAAATTTATACGAAGCAGAACACACAAGATTTCACTCATGTTTCGATTGTTATCTGTAGTGTGATACCAAAAGCACTCGAATGGAATTATTTATACAAAAAATATTTCGGATTTTTTAGTTGGTTATCCTTTATTGATAATGTATCCATTAGGCAAGCCTAGGTCAGTCTCTAACCAATTAATTCTTAGAACCATTTCTATTATAATAGTTTTTAGTTACAATTTTATAACAAATTTTATACGAAGCAGAACACACAAGATTTGACACATGTTTCGATTGTTATCTGTAGTGTGACTTCAAAAGTGCCCGAATTGAATTATTTATACAAAAATGTAAAATGATTTAATTTTTTTTAGTCGGTTACCCTTTATTGATGTTAATAATGTATCCATTAGGCAAGTCTAGGTCAATTTCCAACTAATTAATTCTTAGAACGATTTCTATTATAATAATTTTTAAAGTTACAATTTTGTAACAAAATTTATACGAAGCAGAACACACAAGATTTCACTCATGTTTCGATTGTTATCTGTAGTGTGATAGCAAAAGCACTCGAATGGTATTATTTATACAAAAAATGTTTCGGATTTTTTAGTTGGTTATCCTTTATTGATAATGTATCCATTAGGCAAGCCTAGGTCAGTCTCTAACCAATTAACTCTTAGAACCATTTCTATTATAATAATTTTTAGTTACAATTTTATAACAAATTTTATACGAAGCAGAACAGACAAGATTTCACTCATGTTTCGATTGTCTATATTTTAACACCAAAATTACTCAAATTGCAAAACAATTATAATATTCTTAATTAATTAATTACTTATTTAAACAATTTTATATTTTTTATATCATTTAGGATAATGCGCGGAAAATGGAACGTTTTTAATGAAAATTGCTCTGTTTGAAGCAGTTTAATTTAGAAAGTGTATTGAATACTAGTAAACAATTTATCATTCTTAAGCTACACTGTTCCGATATCTTTTAATCAATAAATATACAGAGTATTGAGGATTATAGATAGAATTATTACTTCGGAAGTTTTATCTTCGTTGTTACATCAACTGCGGTAGATTTAATATCTCTATAAGCATTTTATAATTCGCAGTACAACTACACTTGTAGAATTTTGACAGCTTGTCTTGCTTTTTCTTGATCTTGTCTTAGCCTTGCAGAACAAGACTTGACAGGGTAACGAATTAATTTTTAGAATGATTTCTATTTTTAAAGTTACAATTTTATAACAAAATTGATACGAAGCAGAAAACACAATATTTCACTCGTGTTTCGATTGTCATCTGTAGTGTGATACCGAAAGTACCCGAATGGAATTATTTATACAAAAATTTAAAATGTCGAGAACCTAGTTTTACTTCGCATGTCTTGTCAGTGAAAAGTGAGAAAGATCAATTAATATATTTTTTAAATTACCAGTGGCGTACCGAATTTCGTTTTATTTTGGTGAAAGGGTAAATGTATCCCTCTAATATGCAATGGGAAGGAAGCATTTTATATTGTTTCATTCCGTTTGAGATATTTGCAAATACTTGTTTTCCTGATCTTCACCCGGGTTGCAAATGGGGTAGGGCGGAGTATTTTAGTCCGCTGCAGCCACCAGCCGTCGGTCTATAACACCACCACCTGCAAAGTTCTCGGGAACACGACGAGTTAAATATTTAATAAGTGGCATTCCAATGTAAATCAGTCTCATTTACAGAATGTGACATTTTAGAGTATTTGAATTCTTATGTTGCTGCAGGAGGACGATTCCGTATACCGAACACGTCTCCTGCGAGCTCTCACCAGATTATACTCGTGAATATCTTTAGTTCACTTCACTTATCTAGTTGGCAAGTCTATGCAGTTATCTTTCGTTTTGTTACAGGTCAAATATCCAAACCCGAACCGGAGTTTCTCGCCCAACTGGAGAATCACACAGTCACACAAGGTCGAGACGTCTATTTCACATGCGTTGTTAATCACTTGGGCACTTACAAGGTAAATCCCGTACAATAAATCTTGCTAGATATAACCCATTTTCGGTGAGCGTTGTCACCTCATGCTTATTACTATGACATTTTGTACAGAAATTAATTGTAATGTTCAGGAACCCCTTCAAAAATCTACCGCAGGATGGTACTGCTATTAATATTCCTTACGTGTAGGACACAGCTCTCTTGATACAGGAAATAGGGTTAGCTATGTCACTACTTTATCCTTTTACGCTATTTCGCATCCTACAGAACGCTGGGGCTTAATTAATACTTACATATTCATCTCAAATGGGTGTCTGAGAAAATTATTGTCCTTTGCTTACGTACACTGAAAGAATATTAATAATAAATACAACTTAATTTGATTTTACATTTATCTTACCGATATAGCAATTGCAATATTATTATAAAAATACATTATTTTCGTAATTCTTTAGTAAATTCGTAAGTAAGTTTTATCAATATGTATTTTTTTTGTAAATTGAATGTGATTTGTCTTTAATTTTACATCACTTCGAGTAATTTGATAAATTTAATGTAATTTTACACTTACGTTACGCAATAAGTTATTTTAAAAGTTTAAAACATTTGTAATTTTTTTGTGAATCTGTAAATTTATTGTAATTTCTTTGTAATTTTACGCTTATTCAATGCTAGGTGCAACTGTAGACTTTCTGAAATATAAATTATTTTAAGAGAAGTGTGTCAGTTTTAGGAATATGTTTTTTCTGTAATTTTTGCACATACTTCATTACACAGCAAGTTACACAGACAATTTATTGCAGTTTCACTATAAAATTACATCAATTTGCGTAGTATTATAAATTTGCCACTCATAAAGTTGTAGTTTTACTATAAAATTACATTATTTTGTTTGGAAGATTTACCAAAGTTCTGTAATTTACATTTTTTGATAAGTTTAACGTAATTTACTTATAATTTTCTATCTATTCGATCGACAGTGTAAACATACAATTGTAATTTTACTAAAACTGTCAATTTGAATAGTTATTTGAAATATATACAGAAGATTTAATTTAATAATTATTATTAAATAATCTAATATAAAATTCGCTGTAATTTTACATATATCCAAATATACAAACAACTGTAGTTTACTATAACATTAATTAACTAAGTTTAACAGACACTTTACAATGTAATTGTTCAATCGCGTTCATTTGGAGTTCTATAACGTTCTTCGTAATAAACAAGTGATGTACTTTGTAGTTTTGCGCATGAAATCTGTAAATTCTTTAATTTGGATATTAAAGTAAAATGCCGTGAAAATATCCACCTGTTTTGTGTTGTATCGGAGAGATGTATGAGTTTAAAATAAGGCGTAGCATTTTTATTGAATTACAGCTGTTAAAGTTTGTTGATGTTCCAGTCCGTCTAGCTTCGGGTGAAATTTAACTTCTCCGTTTGTGTTATCCGCCGAGGCCATGAATCTTGTGCGAAAAATAAGTTCCAAGCGATATTAATAGCTGTTGAAAACACTACTTGCGGTAAAATCTATCAGTACATTCTGAAAAATATGTAGGTATTTGCCTCGATAACTCTTAGTTACGGAGGTAAAAATTGAAGCCGGAGGCGATTTCTCTTTACTGTACGTATTTCCTTTCTTTCGCTGTAAATATCATTACTTCCAAACATTTGCGCAGAATTTTGTAATTTAAATGTTTGTCCAAGCCAAATTGATTACGCATCGAAAAATTTGGGGTATCAATGTTTTAATAAAAAACGAATTAAAATTTTAAGCTTATTTCAATTATTATGCCTCCTGGAACTTGTCCGTTTTGATGAAATTTATCAGAACTTCAAGGAAGGGTTACATCTGACACTTGTATCTGGACATATATGTCAAGTGTCACGCCAGTGACTGTGTAGATTAAATACAATTTCTGTCAGACATAAATATCGTGCAAATGGAAACGTACCTTTACGCTGAACGCAATTGGCAACATCGCATTAGAGATAGCGCAACGCGGAGTTAAACAGTGCCTTAGTAAGTTTACGAATAAACATATTATGTTCTGTCAGACATAAATATCGTGCAAATGAAAACTTACCTTAAGATGAAGGCATTTGGCAACATCGCATTAGAGTAATTATTAGAGTTTAACAGGACCGTAGTCAGTTTACGAATAAACATATTAGGTATACAGAAAATATGTTGCATATATTTTTTGTACAATTTCCTTATTGCACTAACTAAAAACTATAGTATCTATTAATGTAACGTATGTCATCGTGAATATTTTGGTCCTTCAGTAAGTCCTGCTATGTGTGTATGGCGCTGCTGTCATTAGGATTAAATCTGCAAATAACATCTTTTATGCCATCGAAATGTTTATGTAAATGTTTATACGCTACGGCTTCTAACCAAGTACATCATTTAGTTATAACTGGTTCGGGAGGCAGAGGTATGCCTGGTAAAGCCTCTCTATAAACCTCCGCAGGAAACGTATCAATGCGATGCCGACTATTACAGCGTTCCGCAAATTACTAAAGAACTTAGACTCCGCGCTGGCACAAACTCTAGTAATTGCTGTAGGGTATAACATATCCCCCATATGCAGGATTGTATGCGGTGTGGTGCCAAATAAAATCCGTTCCATGCGATGTTAATAGTAGGCGCTTACCTTTAAGCTTGTTTTTTTGTATAGTCTTGCCTTAAAATGGGTGTAAAAAAGTTATAGGTGCGTTTGTATTTTATACATGTTTTATTTGTAAGAAAGAAAGAGCAATAGGGAAAACAATGAAAATATTTTATTGCCGATCCTAACTTTGTGGTTTATTGTCGACAGAGGGCTGTAACTAGATTCGAGGTGATAGGAAAGAGTTAAATGAGTTTATACAGCTGTAAGAATTTTATACAATCGCATATCCCGCATATGCGGGAATGTATGCGGTGTTACCAAATAAAATCCGTTCCGTGCCTTGTTAATGGTATGCGCTTACCTTTAAGCTTGGTGTTTTGTACAGTCTTGCCATAAAAAAGGATGTAAAAAAGCTACACGAGGTGTGGCAATTAAGTTCCGGGAATTTAGTTATAACTCGGAAACTGGCGACACTGAATCGTGTTTTAGTTTCAGTCCAAGGTTGAAGTCGATAGAACATTTGGTTTGTGTTTCATGTGTATTTTTTGGAAGTAACTTTTTTAGTGGCGTCGTGAAAATGAGTGACTTAAATTACAAGCAACGTGTTGTGATTTAATTTTTAGTGAAATCTGGCGAAAAATCCTCAGAAATGCTTCGAAAATTGAAGGTGGTGTATGGGGACGAGTGCATGTCGAAAACACGCGTGTTTGAATGGACAAAACGTTTCAACGGATCCACGTAAAGGAGCTCCCATCACCCCTCGTACTGAATGTTTACGTGCACTGATCACGTGTGACCGGCGCCTAAGCATTCGTGCGTTGTCTGACGAGTTAAACGTCAACAAAGAAACTGTTCGCAAGATGTTACACGAACATTTGAATATGCGAGTGATTTGCGTAAAGATGTGTTGCCAGACAGTGACTGGACAGTTCTATGTTGGCGTCCTGGAACGGCTGCGGGCCGCGTTTTCCGTGTGCGACCCGAACTCGCCGAGAGCGGCTGGATCTTGCACCACGACAACGCGCCAGCCCATTCCTCGTTCATTGTGCAAGAGTTTTTGGCAAGAAAAGGCATTCCAACTTTGCTGCACCCACGATATTGCACCTACGATTTTTTTTATTCCCCAAGAAGTCGCACCTTAAGGGAACTCATCATGGCGCCGAACAGGAGGTCAAAGAGGCTGTAACCGTGGTGCTGAACGGGTTAACTGCGGAGGATTACCAAGGGTACGTTGGAGTTAAAGGGAGACTGTTGTGAAGGTCGATAATAAAATTTTGGCGAAATTTAATTTGCTTGTTTTTTCATTGACAATTTCCCGGAACTTAATTGTCACACCTCGTATGTTGGTGCGTTTGTATTTTATACATGTTTTATTTGTAAGATAGAGAGAGCAATAGGGAAAACAATGAAAATATTTTATTGTCGATCCTAATTTTGTGGTTTATTGTCGACAGAGGGCTGAAGCTAGATTCGAGGTGATACGAAAGAGTTAAATGAGTTTATACAGCTGTAAGAATTTTATACAATCGCATTTTATTTGTAAAAAACCACTCATCCAGTTCCTATAGGTATAGCCACTGATTTTATTAGGAAGAGAGTTTGATCAAAGAACTACAAACTCAATAAACGTTTGGTGCACGTTTGATTGGGTATTTTTATGTTACCTCCGGGTAGACCTTACAATGCAATCAACGCGTATAGGAGTGGAAACTATGATGAAATCATTTTATATATTTTTCCCTATAGAAGTAGTCCCGTCCTAAATCGAAAAGATAATTTTGTCACCCGAATGGAATTGAAAGTGAAAGTGGGAGACTTCGAACGCCTAATGCATTAAAGTCTAACTGGGGAGTACTTTATTACTAGAATTTTGCTTTCCGTTTACTGAATTTTTATACAGATTATGGACCGGCAATATTTTCTGCCCTGTCACTTTATATTTCCGGTTAGCTGCTTATTAATTTATGCTAATTTAACTCTATTACTTTGCTCTACTTAAAAAAGGGGATTTATACACTGCTCCAACTGAAACTGCCGCTTATTTTTTCAATTACTACCGAAATTATTCATCGACCCTACCGAGAGTTAAAAACTGGTAAAATTTCTTAACTGAAAGACTAATTCATCTAACGATACTCCAAACAGTACTTAATATAAAATACGTGATTAATTTTTTATTTTTTTCTTAAACAGTCGATTGCTGGCCATTTTTTAATTAAACTAATTAATATTCAATCGATTTTCATAATTTTAGTAACTTGATGTTGAGAGTGTTCGTCGTCCATTTCTTGTATTTGAGATTACTAAATTAATTATATTTTTTTTAATTAAATTTTATTCTTTTGCTGTTTAAATGAAACAAAATGTAGTGTATGTAAAAATACCTACAAAACCGAAGAAAAATAATGGAACATCGATTTAAAATTGTAATCAATTTTTTGAGAAAAACTCGATAGTTTACTATTGTATTTTGTTCCAGAAAATAACTGAAGAAACCGCAACTTGAATTCTTCGTTTTTGAGATATAAGGTGAACAAAAAGAGTAAAACACAATACAATTTTAAATCGATGTTCAATTATTCTTCTAGTTGCATATACTTATTCCAAGGCTAGCTTAGTATCACTATTTCTCATGTATAGTAATGCTTTATTGAATTATTGTGTAATAAGATTACATATTCTTCGTTTAAGAATACAAATTACTTGAAATCAAAAAACCGTTATATTTAATATAAGATAAAGTTATGATTGCTAAAAGAATTGTTTTGTTTTGATTAGTTAATACGAATTACTTGAGTCAACAATTGTTATTCTCAAAATAAAGATACTTTTTTTTATTTTTATATTCTTTATTACTGAATTAATACATTGAATGAAATGGACATTTTAAGGATATTATACATACATACAGATTAGATTTTTCCCCGTGCACATTTTGTTCCATTTGAACATGTTACAGCAAAAGAATAAAATTTAATTTAAAAAAAAAATTTAATGATTTTGTAATCCATTTTGAATTAAATATTTATAAAAAGCGCCTTAACACATGCAAGCGTCGCATGAGCTTTTAACAGGCTCTTTTAGTAGAATGTGCATCCTACTTAATGATAAATTATGGTCAACACTACCACTTTGATAAAATATCAGCCCATTTAACACTATATGGTCTAATTATATTAAGCAAAGGACCCCACAAAAAGCTCATAATCTGACCCTTCAGGCGTTCTAGCCGCAACTGAGGTTCTAACAATAATGTAAAAAATAAACTGATTTTACGTGTATATTTATTGAATGATATTGAATCTAAGTTGATAAAGTTCGTATATACAGTGTGAGCCATGAACTTGTCACCTAGGTTTTGATTCAAAAACTAAAAAACGCAAGTGACAAATATTCTTCAGAGCTGTTTTCGATAAAATATTATTTAATTTTTTCTCTGCATTGCGTGTATATTATAAAATAAATCAAGTACATTATATTTATGTTACTATGTTAGCAAAGGTGGCCTATACAAGGTGTTTCTAAAAGGAATGTTCAAAATTTCCGTGCATGTATAACAAAAGATGGTGATAGCCTTAGTATACAAGGTGTTTCGCACAAGAGCCGAAATAGAAAATATATAAACTTTTTTAGAATTTAATTTAAACCACTTTTTTACTCTTGATAAATTTTAAAAAAAACTTCAAGAAAAAATGGATTAATTTCTTTAGTTTCAATTTTATAAGTCGATTACTGATTTATTGTAATAAACACTATTCAAATCTTGTTTTAATTAATGCATTTTTTAAAACTTGATAAGAGTAATAAAGTGTTTTAAATTAAATTCTGCGCGGGATATTATCATTCATTTTAAATTTGATCAATGGAAAAAAGTTTGGTATAATTTTAGAGGTGACTCACCCTCAATGAATGCCTTGTAGTGTTTCAATTTACTTGAACTCATAGGCAGAGAAGACCAATAATATACCTAAATCATGAACCAAATTTGGTTATTTCAAGTTAAAATAATTCAGAGATATTAATTCTTTTAGAAATATTTAATCCCACTTGGTATGTTGGGCCAAATTGCATTATTTTAGGACCCCCTATAGACCAGGGTTGATAATTTTTGAAACCAAAAAAAATAATAGGATGAAACCTATTAGAAAAGGAAGATAATACAATTTCTGGCAAAACTACAAGTCCTATGGAAAAAAGTTAAATAGCAAAGTTGTAGGTAATAAAAAGATCTACTACTTTTATATTTACACTTTTTTCACATAACCTCAAAATTTATGTGAAAAATTCAAATAACCAAGTTTTTGGTTTTTTATTTTTATTTTACAAAAAATAATTTTTTTACGATATTTGCTGAAAACTTACCTTTTTATGTCCCAAATACACTGTAATTTTTTTGATTTAAAATATTTATTTTTTCACCTTATTTTGACTTAATATCGAAAAAGCACCCTAATTTTCAATCGAAAATTCTCACGTCAAAATATCTGCTTTTTTAAAAAGTCGGTGGGCTTTTTGTTCGTTGAAATCTCTACTTTCTGATGGTGTAAAAAAATATACATTATTTTGGTAAACGTTCTCAGAAAATGCAAAGAAACGAAAAAATATTGTAGATGTTTTATTAAATTAACTTTATTAACTTATTTAGTTGTTAATTATAGTAGTATATTTCGACTTGCAATTTTTTGTTTATCAATGCAATATAGAATCTTATGTTTTTCGAGTAGTTAAAGTATAAATTTTAATAAATAGCTCAAAATTGTACATAATGATTAAAAAAAAAATTTCGGATTCGAGTTTGTCGCATCATTTCTTTGTATTTTCTGAGAACATTTACCATAGTAATGTATATTTTTTTACACAATAAGATAGTACAGATTCCAACGAACAAAAAGCCAACCGACTTTTTAAAAAAAGCAGATATTTTGACGTGTGAATTTTAGATTGAAAATTAGGGTGCTTTTTCGATATTAAGTCAAAAAAGGTGAAAAAATATATATTTTAAATCAAAAAAATTACAGTGTATTTGGGACATAAAAAGGTAAGTTTTTACCAAATATAGTGAAAAAAAATTATTTTTTATAAAAAATAAAAATAAAAAACCAAAAACTTGGTTATTTGCATTTTTCACATAAATTTTGAGGTTATGTGAAAAAAGTGTAAATATAAAAGTTGTAGATCTTTTTATTACCTACAACTCTGCTATTTAACTTTTTTCCATAGGACTTGTAGTTTTGCCGGAAATCAAGATAAACCGTGTTTTACCCTTAAAAACTCACCCCCTTCGACTTCCCGACCTCAGATCGCCCGTAAATTATTTTTTCTCTCATTTTTGTTGTATTCTCTTCCTTTTCCAATAGGTTTCATCCTACTATTATTTTTTTTCATTTTTTACCATTTTCAAAGGCTTCAAGCACTGGTCTACTACATGGACTGAAACATTGAATATTAAGCAAATAATGTTGAATATGATATTTAATTGCACTGTAAACTGTACTAGTACATATTCTATATTTAGTGTGAATTCGTGGCAATTATATATATAGTGTGCCGAGCAATTGTAACGAATTGTTATGTGAAGGAACGAAATGAATGAGGCGGCGGAGTGAATCATATTTTTTCTTTAAATTTCAGGTCGCCTGGATAAAGTCTGACACGAAAGCCATTTTAGCAATACATACTCATCTGGTTGCTCAGAATCCCCGTCTCTCTGTAACACACAATGGACACAACACGTGGAAACTACACGTATCTAACGTACAAAAGAACGATTCGGGCACATATATGTGTCAGATAAACACCGACCCTATGCGGAGTCAGGTAAACGATATAAAAGAACATTTATATATGACTAAAAAAGCCGAAATATATAGGGAAACATCTAAACATAATTTTCTACGTATATGAACCGTATTACATTCTTTCAAATTATTTTCTTCGTATTGTTAAGGCTGTAGAAAATACCGAGGGTTAGAAAATACATTATTTATTGCCTATATGCCCTTTACTGTATAGCGTCTCAAACTCGATAGTATTGGTGTTTGAGATGAGGTAAGTTCCATTTTCAATCGAAAGTATTACCATTGGGATGCGATAGAAAAATAGAAACTACTAATAAAATAATACTTTCGATTGGAAGCTATTCCAGAAATGGATAAAAAAGAATGTTCAAAAGTAATTCTCCATAAAAACTTTTGCTTGCTGTAAAACCCTTAACGATGTAGTTACATGGTCAATTTTATATACGGGGCGTTCAAAAATACGAAAAAATTAAAGACCATGATGAGCAAAGTACTTTAATTCTTAACAATAGGTGGAAAAGTAATTACGAAAACTTGGTTGGACCTAAATTTTATGCTTAAATCTGAAAGCATGGCCTTCTAGTCCATACTCAACATTTTGGGATATTCTAGAACTCCTAATTATTTTTTAATAGTTTAGAAGAAGTCATATTCTTTGAAAAAATGTTACTTTATTGAAAAACACATAGACAGATTTGCATATTAAAATTTTATTCGTTATACAAGGAAATGAAAATCCTAAAAATATTAATTAAACGTTTATTTTGAGAACACAGCAAAGTAAGTATGCACGCACCATTAAAAGATTATTCTACATAAAATCTACCATGTTCGACATACCTTCTTTATTCACTTGGACAACAGCTTCAACAATATTGGTTTTTTGAAAATCAACATTGTGTTGCATTGATTCTCTGTATTGGCAATTGTTATTAATTGTTCGGCATTGTTTTTGACGTAGCAGACATCAGTCAAACTACTGTTTTGATTTTATATTTTATTCAAATAATGTTTACATATAGGATGGAGCTTACCCATCCCATTTATCACCATGTCTCCCAAATTTCAACTACGGAATGAACATTTTGAAACGCCTAAAAGTAAAAGATTTTCATAGAATCACTATTTATGTGTTTTTTATCGTACCATTTGGTTTTATTTTCTTTAAAATACTTCTTTTAATTCTGTTTGCATCTCGTAAACTTCTGGCATCATGTCATCGTCCCTTAATGAAACAAAGTCGGCAAAACTGTTGATATGCGCTGATATTTTAAAGCGTTTTGCCTTAACTGAGCATTCTCTTGCTGCTCCTATTTTCCTCTGTTATTTTTTAGGGGCGCTTTATAAAGTTTCAAACGCTTTATCTAGATATGTATTTTTCCTTTTACAGAAAGGATTATATCCAGCTTTTAGTTGGAAAAAGTGACATTTTAAGAGGGCGCTTTTGCATTTCATGTTAATTTTTACATATTTTATTACGCGCTCCACAAAAAATTTACTGTCTAGCTCTGAATCCTTATACAGAGTGGTAGAGAAAAATATATGTACAGAGTGTTTTGTAAGTAATGGCCCATGAAGACACTAAATTATTTACTTAAATATTACGCCAACTGGTTTTAATAGAACTTAATCTAAAAAAAAATTTGGTTAAAAACATTACATTTTACAACATCTATTTCTGTACAGCCAATTCAACTGCTTTTGACAATACATAAAATATTGTATAAGATTAGTCAATAAAACAAACAATACACGTATAATAAATTTAAATATAAACAATATTACATATTAAAATTTATAGTCATACAAAATATTCATCAAGCCTAGAGAAACATTTATCAATGAGATATTCTTTCAGTTTTTTCTTGGAAGATTTTTTATATTTATAGCCATTCAGTTAAAGAGTGTAAGCCCTAAGATCTTAGGTGAATTGGATGCAATAGTAAGTCTGTTGAGAGGTATATAAGATGTATCTTTTTGTCTGGTTTTCACAGCCTGAAAATCCTTATTTAAGGTAAAATCATTTTTATTGCAGAATATCAATAAACAGAGTTCAAAAATTAACAGAGATGGTAAAGTTAAAATTTTATGTTTTAAAAATATTCTTACAACTTGTAGTACTTGGTACGCCAGCTATTGTCCTGATGATCTTTTTTTGTAAAATAAAAACACAAACCATATCGCTGCATAATATAGATTAATAAGTTGATCACGTTTCAGTAGAGTTTGCAGATTTTTAAACTGAAATATAATAGAGTTCATCTTGTAATCGCAATGAGGTTTCCAAGATAGGTTTCTGTCTATACAGTATGCGCCAAAAGTATGGAGTAAATTCAATAAAAACGAAACAATTATTTTTTGGGAAAAATCCTCGAACAGGTCGATTTTTAATTTAAAAAATACATATTTTAGCGTAAAATGCGATTTTCAAATGTCATTTGTCTTCGAGTAATGACGTCATCGATTTTTTTTTAAATGGCAACACCATATTTTTTTCCTTGATTCTGAAAGATCGTTTAATTCTCTATCAGACAGTACTAAAATTTTGCCCTCTTACATAGGAAAGTTTCCGAGTAAATGACGATTGAATGTTAGAAAACGTAAATTTTATCCATAAAAAAGTAACAATTCTGAGGTATGTAAAATAAAATACAATTGATTAAATTTTATACTTAAATTAAATGCTCGAATTGCCATCCACCAACTTCTTGACAATGCGCATGTCTGTGAAGAAATTCTTCTTGCACATTATGAATGATTTCTGGGGTAACTCTACGTATTTCGTCCCGAATGCGATTTTGAAGTTCTTCTAAATTACGTGGTTTATTAATGTACACTTTTGACTTCAAGTATCCCCATAAAAAATAGTCAAGAGGTGTAAGATCTGACGATCTTGCAGGCCATTCTATCGGTCCGCGTCTGCCGATCCACCTCCCAGGAAAACGGTTGTCCAACAAATCTCGTACAGGGCGCGCATAGTGGGAGGTGCACCGTCTTGCTGAAACCATATGGTATCCTCAGGAATGTCAGGGTCATTATCGTTAGGAAAAATTACTGCAAGGGCTGGAACAAGGTCATTTTCTAGAAACTCTAAATATCTTTGTCCTGTAAGGGTTCCTTCAAAGAAGAAAGGCCCTACTATTCTGTGGTCAACTATTCCAGCCCATACATTTAATTTCTGAGGGTGTTGGGTATGTGCCTTTGCCATCCAATGAGGATTTTCCCGACTCCAATATCTGCAAGTTTGACGGTTTACTGTACCATTCAGACAAAATGTGGCCTCATCTGAAAAAAGTATTTGCCCGTGTAAACTTCTATTTCCTTGACATAAATTCATTAGAATTTCGCAAAAGTGTAAGCGGCGATCGGGATCATCTTCATTGAGTTCCTGCACAAGTTGAATTTTGTAGGGATGATATTTTTCCTTCCTCAAGATACGTAGCACTGTGCTCTGACTAGTGTCATTGTTTAATGCAACCAATCGTGAAGAATTATGAGGATTATCCACCATACTTATCAAAATGTTCTGTTTCTGATTTTCATTAATGCTTGGACGTCCAGGTTTTGGAATATTTACAACATTGCCAGTTTCTCTAAATTTAAACTCTACCTTACTGACTGTTGATTGACTGATAGGGCGATCTGGATATTTTTCATTAAATAAATCGCAAACTTCCTGCTGAGTTCTAGTCATATTCCCGCATCCTATAAGAATTAAAATTTCAATTCTTTGAGTAACAGTTAAATGTGCCATAATACTTTAAATTAAATAATAATTTCTATGTCGCTTACAATACTTATTAGAAAGTCGGTGTGACAATGACACTTTGCAAAGATTTTCACCTACGTGATCCATAAAGGAAATATGGAATTCGAAAAACTAAACTTGATAACGCTTATGCTTTATTTTAATTGGTTTACGTTCTCTAACATTCAATCGTCATTTATTTGAAAACTTTCCTATGTAAGAGGCCAAATTTTAGTACTGTCTGATAGAGAATCAAACGATCTTTCAGAATCAAGGAAAAAAATATGGTGAAAAAAATCGATGACGTCATTACTCGAAAACAAATGACATTTGAAAATCGCATTTTACGCTAAAATATGTATTTTTTAAATTAAAGATCGACCTGTTCAAGGATTTTTCCCAAAAAATAATTGTTTCGTTTTTATTGAATTTATTCCATACTTTTGGCGCATACTGTATACAAACCTAAAAACTGAACATATTCAATGTTCAAAGACTGTTCACCTTAAACCACACACTCAGATTGCTCATAACGTTAGTGCACATTGGTTTTAATAAAGTATCACCTTTATTTGACAAAATTATGGATATGTCATCTGCATACGTAGTAATTTGTGCAGATAAAGAGTCAATATCATTCATGTATAATAAAAATAAAATTGGGCTTAGTATGGAGCCCTGCGGAACACCCATATTAATTTCGGCCATTTCCAAATTAACATTATCTTTCAAATTAAGATCATGGCTCATAAGTGAAAAATTTTACGATATTGAAAATCGGTTATTTGACGCGGAGTGCACTATATCCGCATGATCCGTAGTTGAGAAGTTCCCCTGTATATAGGCTTTTATTACTTAAGACTCTGTGGGAGGATTAAAATCTTACGAAATGCGGCTTTACAGATGGGCCATTTGAAAGTAGTTATTTCTCCCGACATATTGCCAGACAACGAGTCCTCAGAAGGCATGGCAGTCGAAGGGGGTACAATCCGGCTCAAGTGTAAAGCCACTGGAGTGCCGGAGCCGACAGTACTTTGGAGGAGAGAGGATGGTAATAATATCATCTTGAGGCCTGATGGCGGGAGAGAACGGCAAGGTATTTACTTTTTAACATATCGACTCTCTAAGTGCATATTCATGTTACAGTTTTAGGCTCCTTATCGAAAAATTATTACCTACCCTGTTAACTCCTGTTAAATATCTTAATAAAAATCGCACCAGACACATTTTTTAAATTAAATTCACTCAAAGCAACCGGAAAAGGAATTTACAATCATTGTTTGATTGTTCAACTGAGTTCCGAGAAATCAGTAAGAAAATAAATGTATAATATATTGATATATTAAATTTCTAACGAAAAAATATATACCTTTTTCCCGCACCTCATTCATCTATTGTACTATTTTTCAAACGGAAATTGGTACATTAAATATTAAATGGCAAACAAAAAAGTATTTTTTGGAAAACTATTAAAGGAAATAAATTAAATTATTGAAGGGATGTAATAAAAAACCCTTGTTATGAATAAAGTAGGTCTGTACGTATTTATATAAATGGATATTATTCCTTAATTAAATTAAATATATTTTTGGTACAAGGAATACGTTAGAAATTATAAATTTTACATTAAATAATGTTCTTTAAAAGTAATAGGGTTTATACAGCTTTATAATTGTTGTTTCTCAAAATGTTAATAAAATGTGTTTTCGAAAGTGAAGTCAAATTTTAAAAATGTGAAATTTTGGCGTATATTTTATACAAAAAGTGTAGCCCTTCGTTGCTTTTAATACATAGTAAAGTAGTTCTTCTACCATTAATTTTGGATTAAGATATGTACATATTCTTGAAATTTACCTCGATAATATGTGATGTAAAATATATTTTTAATTGCTATGAATACGCTATGAAAAATGGTAAATTTCAGGTTGAATAGCATTCTTATACAATCAAAATACAGTAAATAGTTTTTGTGATTTTTTCAAAATTTTAAAAAAGTATATGCGAAAGTGAAGTAAAATTTTCAGTAGTGAAATTTAGGTTGTGGCAATATAAACCTTCGTGTTTATACTTTGAAATTAATTACGTTCATAATTAGATATTAAGAAATATACTTTGGATATATTTTTCTTAAAAAATGTATATTCGAAAGTGAAGTAAAATTTTCAATAGTGAATTTTATATTATGACAATATAAGTCCTCATGTTTATAACTTCAAATTAATTTCATTAATAATTAGATATTAGGAAATTTCCTTGATATACATTTTTCTTAAATAAAATGTATATTTGAAAGTGACGTAAAATTTTCAGTAGTGAAATGTAGGTTATGACAATTATAAACCCTCTTTTTTATACCTCAATCATAATTACATTTATAATTAGATATTGAGAAATATACTTAGGTTACATTTTTCTTAAATGTAATGTATATTCGAAAGTGAAGTAAAATTTTCAATAGTGAATTTCAAATTATATTCAAATATAAGTCATCATGTTTATACCATGAAATTAATTACATTAATAATTAGATATTAAGAAACATCCTTTTGATACATTTTTCTTAAAATGTATATTCGAAAGTGTAGTAAAATTTTCAGTAGTGAAATTGAGGTTATGACAATATAAACTCTCATTTTTATACATCAATCATAATTACATTAATAATTAGATATTGAGATATATATACTTAGGTTACATTTTTCTTAAACATAATGTATATTCGAAAGTGAGGTAAAAATTGTTTAGTGAAATTTATGTTTTGACAATGTAACCCTTCGTGTTTATACCTTGAAATTAAGAATAAGAAATATATTTTGGTTACAATTTTCTTAAGTAAAATGTATATTCGAAAGTGAAGTAAAATTATCAATAGTGAAATTTAAGGTATGACAACATAAACGCTCGTGTTTATATTACATTAATAATTAGATATTAGGAAATATGTTTTAAAAAGAATGTATATTCGAAAGTAAGGTAACATTTTCAAGGGTGATTGTACATCATATACGGAAAGTGTAACTTTTATATAAAAAAAAATATCCTGAGCAAAGCACGTATATATATCCAAACACTATTTGTTATTATCAAAGACAAATACACATCCGGAATAGCTGGAGAAGTCTGGCATATGGCACAACAATATATACGTATGTAAAGCGTACGGAGCATACATGCGATATTTCACAGTCGTTCCGCTCTCGTTCAACGAGAGCGAGCGTTGGGGTACTAGTGCGGCCCTTTTGCCTAATCGTAATTTATATCTATCTGCATTTTTTGCATCGCAAGATCCGCGCTTGCAGACCACGTTTAAAATATAAATTTAATTTATCACTGGATCCAACGGAAAAGTGAGATAATGAATACAAAATTTCGTTATATACTTAAATTAACTGCTTAAGTTATGACAGGCTTCAATGCACAGGGTGTCCTAAAGTTCGCTTCTCTAATTGTGTTCAAGAAACAAATAACATTTTTTATTTTGAATATTTTTTTTTTGATGTTTTACTTTCATTGAGAGAATTAAACATGCAGAAAATTATCACAATGATATTTAATAGGGGTAGTATATATATTTTTTTAATTTTTATCTGAAATTATTTTCGAAATTCTAACGCGAGGAAGGCATAAATGATTATTAAATAGACCTACAGTTAAAAAATGAGGTCATTCTGTCGAATAATAAAGGAAAAAAATGGTTTCCAGCTTATCCAGGTATTGCGAAACCAGTTTTAAGTTAAAATTTTATTTATATCCGAACATATTGCAAGCAGTATTTTTTCTTTAAGTTAATTCTTCAATTTGTTCGAGAAATACCAACATTATTATACACTTTGCCAGATCCTATGATCGCATTATTATTTGCCGGCATTCGGGATATCTTGCAAAAATCCAATTCGATACATTCCCATGCGTATTCTGAACAGTTCCACCTGTACAAGTAATTCACCCACGCCCCCCAGCTTCTAAACCGTAACTATGAACCCTTGGCTGGAACTCGGAGTTAAACATGCCCAGAATTCGCGGCTGAACGTTCCTTGAACAAGAATGTTGGTAGATCCATAGGCGTTTTCCTAAAAATCACACGCTGGCGGCACCGATCCGAACTGCAAAGGACCCGTTTCGCCAATGTTGCAGAATTATTCGGCAAATTGGTGCATGACTGAAATATGTCAGTATAATCAACTCTTATTATTTTAACAACTAAAAATATATATATAGGGAGGTTCAGTCATAATGTCATTAATTTTAACCACGCATTCGGAAGGTCTAATAAAGACAGAAAATCGAGAAAAATTTTTTTTTTGTAATTTAACCAAATGAGTACTGGATTTTGTTTCACTATTTATGTAATGAAATGTGAATGGTTTATTTTGATCCTTTGGAGTTTTGTAATTTCAATATTAAATATTGTTTATGTTGCAATATGTTAATTGCATATTTTTAAAAAATAATTTATAGCATTAATTACATATTACAATAAGTAGGTACTACAGGAAAATATTTAAATTTGGTAACGTAGCCGTCAGCAGTCAGTGACAGTCTGAAAAGGGGGTTTAAATAATGATTTGAAAATATTATCGTTATCAATAACAACAGTTATGCTTTTTTATTAATTCTATAAAAGTCAATATTGTTCTACAAATTCAAATACCTATACAGGGTGTCCGGATATTCTGCGCAGAAAATTTAGGGAGTGATACTACTCGAAAAGATAATGTAGTAGTAAAATTTTTTTCCTGACAGTGTGTACTATAGGATTGCCTATTACACCGGTCTACATTTTTGCGCACGGGTTATACATACCTAATTTTTATTTCTTTTATACCTAGAAATAAGAAAAATAACAAAAAATAGTTCTAAATTTGTTTTTATGTGTGAAAAACGGAAAATTCAAATAAATGAAAATACATAAAAAGTCGACATAGAGATGATTTATTAAAAGATACCAAACATCCATTTATGATTCATTCTTACAATAGAAGTTTAAAAATAAAGTCCAAACGTTTAAAAATTAACAGGTTTACTTTTCCTTTCAGTAGAAGTTTCTCTTATTAACCCCCAAATATAGTCCCCCATCATGCTTTCGGTATACTGGCCTTGGTAACGTCTCCCAAATTCCATTATATCTTGATGGAAGCGTTCCCCTTGCTCTTCCGAATAAGCTCCCATATTATTTTTAAATTTATCCAAATGAGAATGTAACATATGCATCTTTAGAGACATTCTACATCCGATGATGGAAAAATTAGTAATCATGTCAGTGATCAGCTCGTCATAATTTTCAGCTCTATGGTTTCCAAGAAAACCACGAACTACTGCCTTAAAACTGTTCCAGGCTTTTTTCTCCTCATTGCTAAGTAAGTCCGGGAAAATATCACAATCCATGATTTTTTTTATTTGAGGGCCCACAACAGACAGACTCGTATGAGCGGGAACGTCTCGCGCAGATCTTCGCGCATGCCGCCATTTGGGGATAGATAGCGGCAGAGACGTGTGGTTCTAAAATAAATTTGCCCTTATAGCCATACCGTTCGACGACTGCGTTATTGGTGCACGAATGCTGTATTCTGTGGTTTGTTGATTTTCTTGTATTTTATACTGTTATGTTATTTTATTTCAAGTAAAACAAATTTATATTTAGTATGACACTTTCTAAATTGAGACAACTATTTTTAATCCGGTTCTGACGTGTATCCCGCGCGAGAGAGAGACAACAAGCTTCAAGGACAAATTTTCAGGTTTTAATACTTCAAAGGTGCCGCCGTAGAGTCTGTGAGCTGATTGTTATTTAACCTGTGACGATAGCGCGCAAAGACCGACATTAATCAGGCGTGAAAATCAAAAATGCTATAACTTCTTAAAAAGCAAATATTTTCGTTCTGTAATCGCAATATTTTATATAGATTTACTTATATAATCAAAATATATTAGGTAAAACCCATGCGCAAAAAAAATTTTTTTTTTTGTTGACCGGTGTTATTTATCGTATTTGACGTCACTTTTAGTTTGAATTACTAATACATATTTTTCGAATATATAATAAACGTAAATTGATGTGTTCTCCACCTTGTTATAGAATTTGTAAGAATTTTAAGAAAATTTTGGAACAAGCTGCTCAAGCTGCAACAGCTGCAGTTACAGTCGTAGTTATTTATCGAGTGATTGCCGTCGTGTCACCATATTGATCCGGTGATTTATTACTTCGTCGGCAATCCAGTTGCGATTGCAAATAATGGGTTATAATTTAGTAATTTTGACCCAGACGCCTTTACTAACAGACCCAGAAGGGCAAGCGAGGCAAGCCACGCTGGCTGGCCTTATATTGCTAGTGGCTCGTCGCAACCACCACTCAACCAATTGGAAGAATAAAGACAAATGTTTAGTTGGGTTCTCAAGTGCTGCCGGATATAAATGCCACTCGCAATGGTTGTTCTGTTTGATGGAACGTGCACCCGTACTGCAGAACAATCATTTCTAAAATTAATAATCCCAAAGACCGTGAGCAAACGGCGAATGCTAGCGCCGAGTGCTGAATGGTTTGCGTTCCTGTTTTCACACGCGTCTCAGTTCGAATGCACCTGCGGATCATTTTACAAATATCTCGGAGATAATAGACGATTTGAAATTTAAATGAACCGGATTCGTCTGGTGGAACTCTCGGAAGCACAACGTACTCCGACGATTCTTGTCAAAACTATCAAAACGGATTAAGCTGAATTTTTCATTGCACTTATTTATTAGGACTCCGATATCGAGATCTTCCGCGAAAGGGATTTACCTAAGGCATACCATCTGCTTCTTATTCCATCTCGGCGATCGGTTTATAGAAAATGAATCCGGCGATATTCCGATTGTTCCAGAATCCAGGAAAAAAAACATTGGAAATCCAAAGCTCAATTAAAGGCATTCGAGTTTTCTGTAATTTTTACAAAATCTACTTGTGTAGGCACAAAAAAGCTTTTGTAATACGAACTACTGTGTAAACGGATACAGAGTGTGACTTAGAGTATACTACGCTTATTTTTTTAATAGAAAACTTGTTGAGAACTTCTGACTTCACTGTTATACTACACGTAACATAATTTGTCACTTCATTCTGAAGGGGACGTCAACTCTGTAATCTTGCCGTGTTGTACATGACTTTCTGTATGAAATAGAACAAATAAATTAATGAATAAGCATTTTTGAGAAGTGAACAATTCAATGCAATGTCTTTAGATTTATCGCGTAGTATAAAATTAAAGGATTAATGTGTTTTCAATGCCAGTCATAAACTTGAGACTTTGATAGCGTTTTACCAGCAAACTCCCAACTGTGACAAATATTTGTTAATAATGCGAACAAATAATTTTCTCAATACTAAAAAAATAAATAAATAATGGCATACTTCTCTTCAGCTGATTTTAATTGTTAAACCAGCTTTAACAGCTCGAAAATATTTTGCATTATATTTATGTCCAATTTATTAATTTCAAGAGCTCCAAACAAATTTATTATCAGCAGTTTTCCGGGAATGTGTGGAATTTTTGGCGTTGCGATTTTAAAACTATTTCAATTGTAACATCAAAAACCTATTTACGAGTACTACATAACATTTTTAATTGCATAACGGACTAAATATGTGCTTTCTGCATGTTTGGATTGGAAAATTAATTAGTCAGTGTTGGTAATCTGTGTTTGTATTGCTTGCAGCAGTTCGAAAGATATGTATGTGGTACCTTTTAACAAACAATCGGATATTATATGAGTTTCATGTGTAACCACGTCAAATATTAGGTATCGGCAGGTTCGTCTTTTTACGCAGAAATTTTGTATATTATGTTGCATAAATTACAAAGTCTTTCACAACTTATCCAACAAATATACAGATGCAAAAAGTAGTCCATGTTTTTGTAAGATCGGGTTAATAGCACTGCGAATAACTAACAATACATCGAAAATATATTTTCGGCATAATTCCCATTTTTTATTTTTTCTTACGTATTTAAGAGCGAGGGAAATGAAGCAAAAGTTCCTGTTTTTTACATTTTGAACAAATTACTTCCACAAAAAGTAGCTAAGTCCAAAATAAAAAAAAATCTTGTAATCGAATACATTTTTGATTACATGCTATATGTTATTATATTGCCTAAAGGTATAGTTTTATTTAAAAAAATAACCTTTTCAAAATTTTAAGCAGCTATAACTCATGAACTCAAAAGTGTGACTTAACCACTTTTTGCACTGACCCCTGTATTTGTTAAAAAATGTAATAAAAATTTTGTGTGTTGATTTTTTCAAGCAATTCATCTACATCTTTTACTTTGGGACGTTCTTTTAAATACTCCTTTAAAAATAAATCTGTAGGATATAGATTTTGAGATAGCAAAGGCCAAGATATTAATAGCACTGCGAATAACCGTATTTTATTTTTTCTTGCGTATTTAAGAGAGAGGGAAATGAAGCAAAAGTTCCTGTTTTTTACATTTTGAACAAATTATTTCCACAAAAAGTAGCTAAGTCCAAAATAAAAAAAAAATCTCGTAATCGAATACATTTTTGATTACATGCTATATGTTATTATATTGCCTAAAGGTATAGTTTTTATTTAAAAAAATAACCTTTTCAAAATTTTAAGCAGCTATAACTCATGAACTCAAAAGTGTGACTTAACCACTTTTTGCACTGACTCCTGTATTTGTTAAAAAATGTAATAAAAATTTTGCTGTGTTGATTTTTTCCAGCAATTCATCTACATCTTTTGCTTTGGGACGTTCTTTTAAATACTCCTTTAAAAATAAATCTGTAGGATATAGATTTTGAGATGGCAAAGGCCAACAGTGACCAATAGTAGCAACTAAGTGTAAACCTACTGGATTTAGTTGTGAGGTATAATGTAAAAATACATTCCGATTGAAATATAAAGGCATTTTAAATTATTTTATTAACAAATTGCTATTATTACTCGAACTTCTATTCTGTAAGGTAAAATCATAACTCAAACATGTTTTTGGTGCGGGAAAATTGGCTTTCCAACTTTGTGCTCATAGAGGCATAGACAAAGTGATTTTCAGTAATGGAGTTCAATGGTGGTTTTAAATCTTTATTATACCGATTAATTCCCACATCGAGAGCTTAGCTCGTCGTCACAATACACCCCTAATACATCGGTTGTCAAAAAAATAAAGATTAAAAACCATGTGTAAATAATTTACCCCTTTTTACTTTTCAGTCCTACGATCCTTCGATGGAGAAGTGCTGACGTTAATGAATGTTCAGCGTACTGATATGGGTGCCTATTTATGCATAGCGAGTAACGGAGTACCCCCATCTGTTAGTAAACGTTTTAACGTTATAGTTCATTGTAAGTGGCTTTGGTTATTTCCCTTAGACGTAGGTAAAATTCGCCTGAACTGAAGCACTATTTTTTCACACATATTTTCTCAACGTTTCGAACGGAATAAAGTGGAGTAGGTACGCTACAAATTACTCATGATTGTTGCTGAAAACAATATATTTTCATGCTGGTACACTTTGATATTAAATTTATACATAATATTGTTAATTAATTTAATAAACGTTCATTCGTTCAAATTACTTGAAAATTTTCTGATCAATTTCATTACGCCTATATTCAGGGGTTTAAATTACGTTTCAAATTATGCATAAATTTCCATGACATTCTGTTCCGCTAGGGCGGAAATTTTAACTAACACCGCGATTTGTTGACGCACCACAAATAAATTCACGTACGGCTTTTTACCTACGTGAAGTATGTGAGAGAATAATTTGTCGAATAACGTTCTAAGTGATACAGATACTAAAGGTGTTTGTATATCTGACCAAAAGCAACAGAACATTATCATTAAAAAACCAAAATGTCAAAAAGGAATAGGTTTCTTACAAATACATTCCAAAAATAAAACTAAAGTATAATTAAGGTTAAATACAGTATGCGCCAAAAGTATGGAATAAATTCAATAAAAACGAAACAATTATTTTTTGGGAAAAATCCTCGAACAGGTCGATTTTTAATTTAAAAAATACTATATTGTTTTCGAGTAATGACGTCATCGATTTTTTTTAAATGGCAACACCATATTTTTTTCCTTGATTCTGAAAGATCGTTTAATTCTCTATCAGACGGTACTAAAATTTTGCCCTCTTACATAGGAAAGTTTTCGAGTAAATGACGATTGAATGTTAGAAAACGTAAATTTTATCCATAAAAAAGTAACAATTCTGCTACTCGAAAACTTTCCTATGTAAGAGGGCAAAATTTTAGTACTGTCTGATAGAGAATTAAAAGATCTTTCAGAATCAAGGAAAAAAATATGGTGTTGCCATTTAAAAAAAAATCGATGACGTCATTACTCGAAAACATATGACATTTGAAAATCGCATTTTACGCTAAAATATGTATTTTTTAAATTAAAAATCGACCTGTTCGAGGATTTTTCCCAAAAAATAAATGTTTCGTTTTTATTGAATTTATTCCATACTTTTGGCGCATACTGTATAAGCTCCTATAACGTAATTTGTATCACTATTAATAAAGTTTCCCAGAAAAATCCTTAAATCTGTAACGTACAACAGTATTATTAATCATAGTAGCATTGTGGCTAGTGCGTTTCATTTTTTTGTAGATAGTGCTTGCTTGATACTTGTGCGTGTATTTTTACTACAGTTTCGAAAACTATTGCTGTTGTAATTTGCGTATTAAGTTTATTGTCGTATTATATTAAAATATATATATTTTAAATTTTCAAGAGTTTGGAGGTACTGTTTTATTGTAAATAATCCTGCAATTTGAAAGAATTATTTGCTAAATATAGAATGTGAGAAAATATTTTAGAAACAATTAAAGAGAGAAAATGTGTGGAATTTAATGAAAATTCAGGCAAATATTATATCCTGCACCCAATGCTTTCCAGTTATATGGAAGGTTATTAATATTTTCACGGTATCTAACTATAACCATCTCTTCCAGTTCACCCATTGATTAGGGTATCAAATCAGCTGGTGGCCGCGCCAATAGCCAGTGACGTACACGTACAGTGTTACGTAGAGGCTTCTCCAAAAGCCATGAACCATTGGATGCGGAACACCGGTAAGCACTTTTCCCAAGAGTCGAGCTTAACCGACATGGGCTCATATATATTGTACTATCCGGCGCAGTCCGATACCTACATTTCAAATTACTGACTGCGGTGGCCGAAAACGGTCTTTTCAGCTACTTTAATATATCACACTAAACCTAAATCATGTTGTTTCTGCCACATAATTTAAACGTTTTAACACATACAGGGTGGGTACGAGAGCCTATACATTTTCACGCTTTCCGTTCTCATTACCATTAATCAGTATGGATAAGACATTTTACGGTTCATCCAACACCAGATACTGAAGGTTTTTTCACTACACTTCCGAAAATTTAATACTTATACGATTTAGATGTTCAGTATGTGGAATATTTTTGTTGACAGCAGATGCTGAAGATTTTTTCACTATACTTTCGAAAGTTTAATACATGATTTAAATGTTTAGTATGTGTGGAATATTTTTATTGATACCAGATATGGAAAATTTTTTCACTGTACTTTCGAAAGTTTAATACTTATAGGATTTAAATGTTCAATATGTGTGGAATGTTTTTGTTGACATCAAATACTAAAGGTTTTTTCACTATACTTTCGAAAGTTTAATACTTATCCGATTTAAATGTACAGTGTATGATATACTTTTGTTGGCACCAGATACTGAAGCTTTTCTCACTATACTCTGAAAGTTTAATACTTGGAATATTTTCCACGAATATTCGTTTTTGTTGACATCAAATGCTAAAGGTTTTTTCACTATACTTTCGAAAGTTTAATACTTATCCGATTTAAATGTACAGTGTATGAAATACTTTTGTTGGCACCAGATACTGAAGCTTTTCTGACTTTACTCTCGAAAGTTCAATACTTGGAATATTCGTTGATACCAGATACTGAAGGTTTTTTCCTTAAACTTTCGAAAATTTAATACTTATGTGATTTAAATGTTCAGCATGTTTGGAATATTTTTGGTGACATCAGATACTGAAGGTTTTTTCACTACACTTCCGAAAATTTAATACTTATTCGATTTAGATATTCAATATGTGTGGAATATTTTTGTTGACACCAGATACTGCAGGTTTTTTCACTATACTTTCGAAAGTTTAATACTTATATGATTTAAATGTTCAGTATGTGTGAAATATTTTTGCTGACACCAGATTCTCAAGGTTTTTTTACTATACTTTCGAAAGTTTAAATACATGATTTAAATGTTCAATATGTGTGGAGCATTTTTGTTGACACTAGATACTGAAGGTTTTTTCATTATACTTTCGAAAATTTAATACTTATATGAATTAAATGTTCAATATGTGTGGAATATTTTTGTTGACACCAAATAGTGAAGGTTTTTTCACTATACTTTCGAAAGTTTTATGCGATTTAAATGTTCAATATGAGCGGAATATGTTTGTACACCAGATACCGAAGGTTTTTTCACTGTACTTTCGAAAGTTTAGTACTTATACGATTTAAATATTCAGTATGTGTGGAATATTTTTATTGACAGGTGAGAAGTTGATTCCCAGTGACAAGTACATCATGGAGGAGTCCGTCATAAACGAATATTCCTTGCAGATGAATCTGACAATACTAAATTTGGACAAAAGAGACTTCGGCGGTTATACTTGCACTTCTGTTAATGCACTTGGAAAAGCTGAAGGAGTAGTTAGACTGCAAGGTAAGATTTAAGTATTTAAATTAAAATGTGTATCACAAAGCCCAGTACGCCTTAGTTTTAATAAATTTTCATTCGGGGTCTTATTGTCCTTCACCGGATTCATCATCAAACAAGGATAACCAAAAAATTCGTCAATAAGATGTATTAAATATTGAGTAATTCGACAAGTATTCGCCAAGTCGATTTAATCAGAACGTGGAACTTCTGTTGGAATGGCTGAAGTGAAAATCGGTCTTGCACGTTGTGAGTTATACAGCGGCGCTTCGTTTTTATTTTACGATTGAAAAATACTAAAGAATAAATGATAGAACGAGAGAGATTGTTGCCGTAAACATGATGTATTTAAAATGAAGCCTTAGATGTAGTGAATATGTTAGAGTAAATTGTGTTGTTAATTCTCCTGTTTCGTATTAATTCACTTTAATAGATTATTCAATTTGTAGATTTCAAGGAGCACTAATAGACAAATGGTTACTGAATATCGATAAGATGCACTGTTAGAAACACCTTGAAAAGATTTAAATACGACAGAGTTGATTCAGTTATTTTTATTTAAGGGAATATAAAGTTTGGTGTTCAACATTTCATATAAAATTTTATTTTGTTTGAGTTATTTTCAAGAAAGATTACGGTGTGCCATTTTGAATCAATAGCTAAAACCTTTCTGTTGTTACTTCTAACTTTTCCAGTGAGCCGAGCTACTGGGAATAATATCCCTTTCCTTAATCCGATTTAACTGCAATTACGGCTAACCACGAGAGTAAAAATAAGAAAACCACCAGTGCCTTTATTACAACGATAAAAATGTATAATCTTTACCAAACCGACTAAGTGAATGTATTGCGACCGAGATAGGGTAGTTTGTGACAATATTTTGTTTCTAAAAGTTGATATATTTTTTTACTTTCGGTTGTGAACGAGTTTATTATTTTTGTGTAATAAATAAAATTGTGTTATTATATTGTATTCAAAGTAAAGTATTTTGAACGTGCATTCGGAAATAAATATATTGCTACTGTTTCGAAGCCAAATTCCGATAGAGATTTATAATGAATGCATTATCAAAAATTCACGTTACATAAATTACGACTTTGTTTTTGCTCCACATTCGAATATAAAAGCTTTCGAGACTCACGCATATTTTTAAAATTATATTTTTATATTTAGTGTTTCAGAGTAATACTTTACACTGCAAAAAATAACAGAAGTACAAAATAAAAGTACCTCTATATGTATTTATTTTTATCTTGAAGCAAGGATAAGTTTAATAATTAACAGAGGTTTTTTAAAAGATCACTTGTCTTTCGATTTTGTTCAGATAAAGAATAAAATAGGTGAATAAATTGTAAATCATTACGAATAATTTTATTACAGTTAATGTTTTTTGTCTGGAATAGAACACTAAATTTAAAAATTAACATGCGTATAAAATAAAAAATCAACATACCTTACAATTTTTAAAAATTTACTCATCTTTCGATTTTGTGATAAAAAAAATAGAATAGATGGGTAAATTGTGAATTATTACAAATAATTTTATTACAATTAATATTTTTTGTCTAGAATAGAGCACTATATTTAAAAATTAACATGGGCATAAAATAAAAAAGCAACATACTTCATAATTTCTAAAAATTTACTCATCTTTCGATTTTGTTCAAATAAAATAGATGAATAAATTGTAAATTATTACGAATGAGTTTATTACAAGTAATGTTTTTTATCCAGAATAGAACACTAAATATAAAAACTAAAATGGGTTTAAAATAAAGAAACAACATACTTCATAATTACTAAAAATTAACTCGTCTTTCGATTTTGTTGGAATAAAAAATAGAATAGATGAGTAAATTGTTAATTATTACGAATAATTTTATTACAAGTATTGTTTTTTGTCTGGAATTGAACACTAAATTTAAAAATTAACATGGGTATAAAATAAAAAAGCAACATACCTTACAATTTTTAAAAATTTACTCATCTTTCGATTTTGTTGAAATAAAAAATAAAATAGATGAATAAATTGTAATTTATTACGAATGATTTTATTACAAGTAATGTTTTTTATCCAGAACAGAACACTAAATTTAAAAATTAACATGGGTTTAAAATAAAGAAACAACATACTTCATAATTACTAAAAATTAACTCGTCTTTCGATTTTATTCAAATAAAAAATAGAATAGATGAGTTCTAAAAAATGTACTCATCTTTCGATTTTGTTGAAATAAAAAAATAGAATAGATGAGTAAATTGTAAATTATTACGAAAAATTTTATTACAAGTAATGTTTTTTGTCTGGAATTGAACACTAAATTTAAAAATTAACATGGGTATAAAATAAAGAAGTAACACACCTCATAATTTGTAAAAATTTACTCATCTCTCGATTTTGTTCAAATAAAAAATAGAATAGATGAGTAAATTATAAATTATTACTAATAATTTAATTACATTTAATATTTTTTATCTAGAATAGAACACTAAATTTAAAAATTAATATGGGTATAAATTAAAAAACATGGGTACCTATAAATTAAAAAAGCATACCTCATCATTTCTAAAAATTTATGCATCTTTCGATTTTGTAAAAAAAAATAATAAATGAGTAAATTGTAAATTATTACGAATAATTTTATTACAATTAATGTTTTTTGACTAGAATAAGGCAGTAAGTTTAAAAATTAACGTGGATAGATATACAATAAAAGGCAACACACCTCATAATTTACAAAAATTTACTCATCTTTCGATTTTCTTCAACTAAAAAATAGTTTAAATATTATTCCATGTCAAATTCGGAAAATATTGAAAAGTAAGTTGTAATAAGTAATAAATCATGCTGTTTTCAGGAAGCGAATTATTGCGAGTAATTTTATTACATATTAATGTTTTTTTATCTTAAAGCACCGTTAACTTTCATTAGTAAGTCAATAAATCATTTCCGCTGACATGATAAAATACTTCCAAAAAATGTGACAATTATTAACCCCGATATCCTGCTGGTATATGACACATTTTTGCATTATATCAATCTATTCATATAAAATCGGTAAACTCTACCTGGGAAATTTGCATTCATAAATTCAGGAACGGTAGTAAATCAGCGTTATATAAATGAATTTGTTTGCCATTCATCTTGCGAGGCGAGTACAATTTTTTATACAGTAGCATAAATTGCGTTATATTGCTTCCACGTTCATCAGTCAAAAAATAATACGTCAAACCCGTCCACGTCAAAGTTATGCGTTCTACATTAATTTGCAGGTCAAAATCAGTATAGTAAGTAATATACAGGAGGTAATGCCTTGCGACATTCTACACTGAAAAAAAAAGTGGTTACAGCTCCAAACACATTCTGTAATATTATTTCACGTACTATTATGCTTATAATTTTGTAGTAATAATCATTGTACATGCACCTTGTATATTATAACGAAATAAGTGTAGCAGGATTTTTATTAAGATCGACCTCCAAATGTGTGCCATTTAAAAGCGAATCTGATACGCTCTATAGTTTTTGAGCAAAGGGGTTTAAACAACGGAGCGGAGTTGAATGTTTTGTAATGTTTGTCGAAACTTTCAGTGGGGCTCATAAGCTTAACGGAATGATTTGATAGCGGAAGTTAGACTCGGGCGTATTTTCAAATCGAGCAACGAAAATGGGACCTAATAACATTCATTTTGAATTTCAGAACGAATAGTAAAATCAACGAGTACTGCGAGTACGCCCAAATACGTAGAAACTAAGCCTCGCAAACCTGTTCACAAAGATAAATCGAAGAAGTGGAAGCAGTCACGGAAAAAAGAGAACAGTGACAGTAAGAATGAGGAGGAACAGGAAATGTCGACGCTGTTCTTGCCCGAGCTGGGCACCATGTCACCCTCTATAACTTCTGTAGCCACTACCAGTCGCTCGCCGTCTGTATGGCTGCAGCATAACAACGGAGGCGATGGAGCTACAGGAAATACATGTTACATCATCGTAGGATTCCTTGTTTTAAAACTATGTAACTTACATTTCCACTTTGGTTAAATCAAACTGTACATTGATATACATATGATAGATTTCGGAAGCAACAAAATGGGATCCATTTAAATTTGTTAACTATTTCATTACACAGGATAAGCATATTTATCTAAAATGTAAAAAAATATCTTAGAAAATGTTTTCTAGCAAACGTCTTCCTTGTATTTTATATAAGACTCTTTCTGAGTTTCATATCACCATGTCTTCCCATTTTGAAAAGTTTTTTTCACCCCCTCGTACAGGGTCTTCAGTTTATTTGGTTACAGAATATGTATTGTGTGGGGTGGTCAAATAATACAACGCTGGAAGACCTGCATTGATGCTGTTGTACAAGGTAAGTTCCCCTTTTTTCCTGCGGCAAATCTCGCGAAAACATACAGGGAGAAACAGAAACACTGGCTCATTTGTTGATACGACTGAAATACTTTACAACATATTGAGTAAGAAATTTTATAGTCAAATGTTAGTTTTTTTACCTGGAACTCACTTAGTAAACGAATTACAATTCCCATTTTTAAAATGCGATTTTTGTACAAATTTTACACAATTCTTTTTTGAACATATTTTATATAGAAAACAAAATGGACTGTTAACGAAATACACTGAACACTCTGTGTATATATATGTAGTGCCACGTAAAATTATGAAATACTAATTCAAATATGTTCTCCAACTTCTATGTACAGAGTGATTGAGTAATAATGACGAAAAATAAAACCTCGTATTCTTGAATTTTAACACAAACGGTTTTTATCTACGAAATTTTTGATTTTTTATAAACAAAAATGTCATTTGTTCGAAATTAGTTGCTGCTTGAATCTGAGAAGCAAATATCATGATTGTCACAATACTATTTTATTTAGAAAGTTTAACATCCTGTTTCAGCAAAGAATACGTGGTTTCATTTTTGGTCACTGCGTGTTGTACAGGGTGAGTAAAAAAACGTGTATAATTTTCATAGCTTAGATAAAAGTGGACAGTAATCACTTAATTAAAAATTTACTCTTTTCAATATGAGGTGTATTTGATGAAATTATTTCATACGTTTTTAAGGCACGTATAATGTATATAAAGATCCTAAAGTCATACAGATCAAATAGTTTATTTGTAATAAAATATTACAGGATAGTTGAAATGGACCAAAAAAGTATTAAGGGTTTGAATATTTAACTGGAAGGCTCCATTCAGTTATTCGGTATAATTAATTTTATACAAACATTTCTTAACTGTACAGGGTCATAAATAGATAATTGCTAAATGATTATTTTTTAGTTAAATCGCAGTATGTAGTGCAGAGCGATTGGCATTGAAATGTGTGACTTTTCGACTTATGATTTTTGCAATTTTATCGACAGCTCTCTATTTTATCAATACGGTATAAATTTAATTCAATTTGAGAGATTTTAAAATATTTTAACGCGCGTTGGCAAGTCACTTTGGTTATTAAAGGAAACAGAGAATCTTAGGTTTTCAGTTTGTGTATTTGATTTTTAACCTGAAGGAAATGGATGGACCTACCATACCGTTTGGTAGCATCTTGGCATTATCCTAACAAAATACATTCACTCAATTCATAGGCAGGTTGCCTAACCTGAACCTAAAACTTTTCCATCGATGAATGATAAAGTTCTTAAGAAGATTAGAGGGTCTATACAACTTTATTTTAAAACAATGATCTTAAGCATCAACGACATCTCCAAATATATCACTTAGAGATTTCAAAGTTTATAAAAATAAAATAGCTTGAGTATCGAAGCTGCTGGGGCTGTATAATATGATCTTTCAGCTTTTGTTTAATAGGAAATTTAGGGTCTAATCCCTCTTGCTGAAAGGTGAAAACCCCCGGTTTAGTTAGGGAGGGGCTAGATATTCTAATTATTTTAATCCAACTATAAATTTTGGGACATTGTCGCATACTACCGGATGATAAGATAACTTTGCGGAAAAGGTTTATCATACAAGGTGTTTCTAAAACAAGTATTCAAAATTTCAGTGCCCGTAGAACAAAACAAAAGATGGCGAAAGGGATAGCCCTGAAAATACTTTTTATTAACTAACTTAAATCAGAATCTCATATCATACCGTTTTTAAGTTATTTAATAAAAATTTCGTCATCTTTTAACTTATTCTGCATCCACTGAAATTTGTAATTGTCATTTTAGAAACACCTTGTATACAATATTGAGGAGTCTTTTTTAATTTAGATATAACTTTATATTAAATTACTTTACATTACACGATGACTTCAACATTTTTTATATTTATTATAAAAGCTATACAGGGTGTAACCAAAATAGCTGAAATTTAAATAAGAATGTTTAAAATATTAACTGTAATATTTACATAGCTATAGAATTATCTTCAATTCTTTGATATTTCAGCGACTTTTTCCGGAGGCATATTTAATGTTACGTCCTGCATATAACAATCCCGACCTATTTTCACAATTATTAAAATTCAAATTGTTAATAGCAGTACCACTTCGAAACATCGGCGTTTTTTTTTTTTTTGTAAAAAAAATTGTTTAAAAAAGTAAACATATTTCTGTATCTAAATAAAAATGTTAATTAAATTTCATAAAAAATTCTGTGTAAAAGTGCGAAAAGAATTTTTCATAACTTTTTGCGAGAAAGATTAGGTATCCTATTTTTAAACTTGGAGTTTGGCTCTTTTGTCTTTATATATTATATTATTACAGCACTTTTAAATTGAAAAAAGAGATTTCTAAGAGATTTAAATTTATCCCTTCGGGAAAAGTTTGGGGATGATTTCTGCAAGTTAGTGACACTGCGGTCAGTTTTATGGGAAGAACTGCATCTGGTGCTTTAAAGGAGGGGGTAAATTTTTAGATATTTCATCATCCGCCGCAGAATACAGAACAATTTTATACAAACCAAGACAATAATAAAAAAAACAATAATCCAGAGTCGTATGAAAAATAGAGAGTTGTTTTATTTATTTAAGATGTAAATACTAAAGTAACTAGTGATTTTATAGAGACAATAACATTTTTAAAGTTTACCAGGCAATAGGTACAAAAAATGTATACGGGATATTTCTTGAGGTCTAGAAAAAAAACTCGGCAGGTATCAGAAACTGATTCAACACGAGTATTTATTGCTTCGACAAATTTAAATTTCTTGAAATATCCCGTACACGGAACAATATTTATATGTGGATTTAAGGCAGATCAATCTCATAATGAATGAATAATATCAATACTAACCCAAGATTATTACAGAGGAACCATATTAAAATGTATGCTTTAAGTCGTTATATTAAAAATATAGTTGTTAAGATACTTAGAACTGAGTTGTATTTTATTGTAATGTAATAAAATGAACCTAAAATATTAAAAGAACAATAATTTTAATATAAAAACCTTAATGTCTTCCGAATGAAGTAGAGGTATTTGTGCTACCAGTGGCGTACTTCTTGAAGGACAAAGGGATGATATTTAATTAAAATTGTTAAGGTTATGACTGGAAATGGTGGATTTAAGGTGGTAGATGAGCCTATGTCCTTCATAGTACAATACTGACGGATTCTATTAAATTTGCTGAATTTTAATCGTTTACGATATATTCCAATGCTCGTTTTTTATATACATTATGTTATTGTATTACATTGTTGTTTATAATGAAATTTATAATCAAAGAAATTGAACAATCATTCAATATTCATTTATTTAGTGTAGTTATAATTGTAAGCAAAACAACGCATTCTTCCCATTTCAATTAGATAGTTGTTGAGTTTTATTTCCGCTTCTTAAATATGGAAATGTAATATACCGTGTGTTTAGTTTTCAATATTTGTGAAGGGGGGAGAATGCCAAGTCACGTAATTAACAAAACTGTTAAAGAAATTTGTTATGTAATAAATTGGTGTACATTATAAAAAGACATATATCTATATCTTTACCTCACACAAGTAATTCTTGTACGTTAATGACAATAATCATTCAATAAAGCATTTATATAAATAGTGTGTCGACTTTCATTTAGTAGTGATCTAGAATATAAGAAAGATTAACTTATATTTTCATTTTTTTAACTACGCCTATGATGAGAAATGAGTAACAGCTGCCGCCGAATTATTACCACTCTCTATTTGAACAAAAGGCTCGCTTAAATAAAGCTATATCATTTAAAAAATCAATGGGGTTACATTTCCGAGAAGTTTACTAGAATAATGGGTAGTGTAAGATCGATATATACGTTTTATGTGAAAGGTAACTGCTTTTTATTGATTTATGAGGTGATCCAGCGGTGGCGCTATCTATGCGGAGGGAAACCAACTGAACTTTTAAAGGACGAATCGATAGGGGTAACTTTAGAGATTATTTACGTATTCTGCATATAAGAATGTGGTAAGATTCCAGGATAGTACTACAGAAAGGGTTCTGCGTTCAACGCAAGTCGTTTGAGGTGCAGGATACTCTCCGTTGCAAGCTGAAGGATTACAGGCAGCAATTTGATAAGATGTTCTCTTGGTGGTATGAGGATAAAATAAAGCCTCAATCGCTAAGATAATATATTTTCATTTGCTGTAATCGACAAAAATTGAAGAAGTGAATATGTGCAATATTTTGTTGTTACGTTTCTTTTCCATGCTGTGGTAGGTTTCCAGGATAACGCTTCCGGAAGGATTCTTCGTTCATGTTATTTGTGATGCAGAATACTGTGCGTTACAGGCTGAAGGATGTAATATTACAGGAAGCTAGTTGTTAGGATATTCTCATAGACTATAAAATGTTCATATTATTTTGTACAGCTAAATAATATAAATAATAATTTTTCACTATTTCACAGCTATAAATAATTATTTTTCAAGTCACTAATGCTAATTTCGTGAGTAGCAAAGCTAACTTTTTGTATCGGGATAGCAGAAAGTCGAGTAGGTATATGGATACAATTTTACTCCTAATAGTCTATAACATTAAATTTAGCGTGTAGCGATGCTAACACTTTATATCGGGATAGCAGATAGTCGAGGAGGTTTGCAAACACAATTTTGTTCCTAATACTTGGCTTTAATAGTAAATTTCAAGTGTACCGCTAACATTTTGTATCGGGATAGTAGAAAGCCGAGGAGGTAAGCTACCACAATTTTACTCCTAATACTTGGCTTTAATAGTAATTTATTTTCATGAGTAGCAATACTAACATTTTGTATCAGGATCGCAGAAAGTCGAAGAAGTATGTGGACAAAATTTTACTCCTATTATTAGGCTATTATAATAAGTAAAGATCGCACATAGAGGTACTAATATTTTGTATCAGAATACCAGAAAGTCGAGGAGGTGTGCGAAAGCAATTTTACTCCTAATACGTAGATTTAATAGTACATTTCATAGGTAGTAATACTAACGTTTGCATCGGTATCGCAGAAAGTTGAGAAGGTGTGTGGACACAGTTACTCTTAAGTTGGTGGAGAAAATCCACCAACTGCGGCTGTGGAGCAGAAAACCGACGCCAATACCGTTTAAAAAATAGCGTCTGCAGACTCCTTAACGGTATTTTAGCCGGTAGCAATCGATACATTATCGCGTGGAAATTTTTGACGAAATTTTTACAAGGGAAATTCTCAAAAACGAACTTTTTCTGAAAAATTTTTCGGGCAACTATCGGTCTCAGCAGATCGGGAATGAATCCCTCCATACATTCCTCCCTGGTGTTTCTAAGAGGTACCTGGAGCCGTTTTGCTCTAAAACGAACGGTTTTCGAGATATTTGGATTTTTCTAAAATTATAGGCTATTTTCGGGACGTCATAACTCCCTTATTATTCGACGCAGGGGGACGCGGTTTGTTTCATTCGAAAGCTCTCCCGAAACGCTAATTTGACCTGTCGTTTAGTTTTTCCGTATCTGCAACCGTTCGAGAGTTACGGTCGATCGAAGTTTTGGATTTTTCACGCCAACGGCAGTCGTCGAGCAGAAAACCGGCGCCGCCGACGCCGATATCGTTTATAAAATAGCGTCTGCGGCGTCCTTAACGGTATTTTAGCCGGCCGCAATCGATACATTATTAGAATTTAGAATTTTCCCACCTACTCCAGCCGTCGAAGGAAAACCGACCGGCTTTAATAGTAAATTTTAAGTGTGGCGCTGCTAACATATTGTATTAGGATAGCAGAAAGTCGAGGAGATATGTGGACACGATATTACTCCTAATACTTGGCTTAATATTAAATTTCGTTAGTAGCAATGGTAACACTTTGTATCGGGGTCGCAGAAAGTCGAGGAGGTATGTGAACACGATAGTACTTCTAATACTTGGTTTAATAGTAAATTTTGTGAATAGCAATGGTAACATTTTGCATCGGGATTGCAGAAAGTCGAGGAGGTATGTGAACACGATATTACCCCTATTACTTGGCTTAATAGTAAATTTCGTGAGTAGCAATGGTAACATTTTGTATCGGGATCGCAGAAAGTCGAGGAGGTATGTGGACACGATATTACTCCTAATACTTGGCTTAAAGGTAAATTGTGTGAGTAGCAATGGTAACATTTTGTAACGGGATCGCAGAAAGTCGAGGAGGTATGTGGACACGATATTACTCCTAATACTTGGCTTAAAAGTAAATTTCATGAGTAGCAATGGTAACATTTTGTAACGGGATCGCAGAAAGTCGAGGAGGTATGTGGACACGATATTACTCCTAATACTTGGCTTAAAAGTAAATTTCATGAGTAGCAATGGTAACATTTTGTAACGAGATCGCAGAAAGTCGAGGAGGTATGTGAACACGATATTACTCCTAATACTTGGCTTAAAAGTAAATTTCATGAGTAGCAATGGTAACATTTTGTAACGGGATCGCAGAAAGTCGAGGAGGTATGTGGACACGATATTACTCCTAATACTTGGCTTAAAAGTAAATTTCATGAGTAGCAATGGTAACATTTTGTAACGAGATCGCAGAAAGTCGAGGAGGTATGTGAACACGATATTACTCCTAATACTTGGCTTAAAAGTAAATTTCATGAGTAGCAATGGTAACATTTTGTAACGGGATCGCAGAAAGTCGAGGAGGTATGTGGACACGATATTACTCCTAATACTTGGCTTAAAAGTAAATTTTGTGAGCACCATTGGTAACATTTTGTATCGGGATCGCAGAAAGTCGAGGAGGTATGTGGACACGATATTACTCCTTATACTTGGGTTAATAGTAAATTTTGTGAGCACCATTGGTAACATTTTGTATCGGGATCGCAGAAAGTCGAGGAGGTATGTGGGCACGATATTACTCCTAATACTTGGCTTAAAAGTAAATTGTGTGAGTAGCAATGGTAACATTTTGTAACGGGATCGCAGAAAGTCGAGGAGGTATGTGGACACGATATTACTCCTAATACTTGGCTTAAAAGTAAATTTCATGAGTAGCAATGGTAACATTTTGTAACGGGATCGCAGAAAGTCGAGGAGGTATGTGGACACGATATTACTCCTAATACTTGGCTTAAAAGTAAATTTCATGAGTAGCAATGGTAACATTTTGTAACGGGATCGCAGAAAGTCGAGGAGGTATGTGGACACGATATTACTCCTAATACTTGGCTTAAAAGTAAATTTCATGAGTAGCAATGGTAACATTTTGTAACGAGATCGCAGAAAGTCGAGGAGGTATGTGAACACGATATTACTCCTAATACTTGGCTTAAAAGTAAATTTCATGAGTAGCAATGGTAACATTTTGTAACGGGATCGCAGAAAGTCGAGGAGGTATGTGGACACGATATTACTCCTAATACTTGGCTTAAAAGTAAATTTTGTGAGCACCATTGGTAACATTTTGTATCGGGATCGCAGAAAGTCGAGGAGGTATGTGGACACGATATTACTCCTTATACTTGGGTTAATAGTAAATTTTGTGAGCACCATTGGTAACATTTTGTATCGGGATCGCAGAAAGTCGAGGAGGTATGTGGGCACGATATTACTCCTAATACTTGGCTTAAAAGTAAATTGTGTGAGTAGCAATGGTAACATTTTGTAACGGGATCGCAGAAAGTCGAGGAGGTATGTGGACACGATATTACTCCTAATACTTGGCTTAAAAGTAAATTTCATGAGTAGCAATGGTAACATTTTGTAACGGGATCGCAGAAAGTCGAGGAGGTATGTGGACACGATATTACTCCTAATACTTGGCTTAAAAGTAAATTTCATGAGTAGCAATGGTAACATTTTGTAACGGGATCGCAGAAAGTCGAGGAGGTATGTGGACACGATATTACTCCTAATACTTGGCTTAAAAGTAAATTTCATGAGTAGCAATGGTAACATTTTGTAACGAGATCGCAGAAAGTCGAGGAGGTATGTGAACACGATATTACTCCTAATACTTGGCTTAAAAGTAAATTTCATGAGTAGCAATGGTAACATTTTGTAACGGGATCGCAGAAAGTCGAGGAGGTATGTGGACACGATATTACTCCTAATACTTGGCTTAAAAGTAAATTTCATGAGTAGCAATGGTAACATTTTGTAACGAGATCGCAGAAAGTCGAGGAGGTATGTGGACACGATATTACTCCTTATACTTGGCTTAAAAGTAAATTTCATGAGTAGCAATGGTAACATTTTGTAACGGGATCGCAGAAAGTCGAGGAGGTATGTGGACACGATATTACTCCTAATACTTGGCTTAAAAGTAAATTGTGTGAGTAGCAATGGTAACATTTTGTAACGGGATCGCAGAAAGTCGAGGAGGTATGTGGACACGATATTACTCCTAATACTTGGCTTAAAAGTAAATTGTGTGAGTAGCAATGGTAACATTTTGTAACGGGATCGCAGAAAGTCGAGGAGGTATGTGGACACGATATTACTCCTAATACTTGGCTTAAAAGTAAATTGTGTGAGTAGCAATGGTAACATTTTGTAACGGGATCGCAGAAAGTCGAGGAGGTATGTGGACACGATATTACTCCTAATACTTGGCTTAAAAGTAAATTGTGTGAGTAGCAATGGTAACATTTTGTAACGGGATCGCAGAAAGTCGAGGAGGTATGTGGACACGATATTACTCCTAATACTTGGCTTAAAAGTAAATTTCATGAGTAGCAATGGTAACATTTTGTAACGGGATCGCAGAAAGTCGAGGAGGTATGTGGGCACGATATTACTCCTAATACTTGGCTTAAAAGTAAATTGTGTGAGTAGCAATGGTAACATTTTGTAACGGGATCGCAGAAAGTCGAGGAGGTATGTGAACACGATATTACTCCTAATACTTGGCTTAAAAGTAAATTTCATGAGTAGCAATGGTAACATTTTGTAACGGGATCGCAGAAAGTCGAGGAGGTATGTGGACACGATATTACTCCTTATACTTGGCTTAAAAGTAAATTTCATGAGTAGCAATGGTAACATTTTGTAACGGGATCGCAGAAAGTCGAGGAGGTATGTGGACACGATATTACTCCTTATACTTGGCTTAAAAGTAAATTGTGTGAGTAGCAATGGTAACATTTTGTAACGGGATCGCAGAAAGTCGAGGAGGTATGTGGACACGATATTACTCCTAATACTTGGCTTAAAAGTAAATTGTGTGAGTAGCAATGGTAACATTTTGTAACGGGATCGCAGAAAGTCGAGGAGGTATGTGGACACGATATTACTCCTAATACTTGGCTTAAAAGTAAATTGTGTGAGTAGCAATGGTAACATTTTGTAACGGGATCGCAGAAAGTCGAGGAGGTATGTGGACACGATATTACTCCTAATACTTGGCTTAAAAGTAAATTTCATGAGTAGCAATGGTAACATTTTGTAACGGGATCGCAGAAAGTCGAGGAGGTATGTGGGCACGATATTACTCCTAATACTTGGCTTAAAAGTAAATTGTGTGAGTAGCAATGGTAACATTTTGTAACGGGATCGCAGAAAGTCGAGGAGGTATGTGGACACGATATTACTCCTAATACTTGGCTTAAAAGTAAATTTTGTGAGCACCATTGGTAACATTTTCTATCGGGATCGCAGAAAGTCGAGGAGGTATGTGGGCACGATATTACTCCTAATACTTGGCTTAAAAGTAAATTGTGTGAGTAGCAATGGTAACATTTTGTAACGGGATCGCAGAAAGTCGAGGAGGTATGTGGACACGATATTACTCCTAATACTTGGCTTAAAAGTAAATTTCATGAGTAGCAAGGGTAACATTTTGTAACGGGATCGCAGATAGTCGAGGAGGTATGTGGACACGATATTACTCCTTATACTTGGCTTAAAAGTAAATTTCATGAGTAGCAATGGTAACATTTTGTAACGGGATCGCAGAAAGTCGAGGAGGTATGTGGGCACGATATTACTCCTAATACTTGGCTTAAAAGTAAATTGTGTGAGTAGCAATGGTAACATTTTGTAACGGGATCGCAGAAAGTCAAGGAGGTATGTGGACACGATATTACTCCTTATACTTGGCTTAAAAGTAAATTTCATGAGTAGCAATGGTAACATTTTGTAACGGGATCGCAGAAAGTCGAGGAGGTATGTGGGCACGATATTACTCCTAATACTTGGCTTAAAAGTAAATTGTGTGAGTAGCAATGGTAACATTTTGTAACGGGATCGCAGAAAGTCGAGGAGGTATGTGGGCATGATATTACTCCTAATACTTGGCTTAAAAGTAAATTGTGTGAGTAGCAATGGTAACATTTTGTAACGGGATCGCAGAAAATTGAGGAGGTATGTGGGCACGATATTACTCCTAATACTTGGCTTAAAAGTAAATTGTGTGAGTAGCAATGGTAACATTTTGTAACGGGATCGCAGAAAGTCGAGGAGGTATGTGGACACGATATTACTCCTAATACTTGGCTTAAAAGTAAATTTTGTGAGCACCATTGGTAACATTTTGTATCGGGATCGCAGAAAGTCGAGGAGGTATGTGGACACGATATTACTCCTTATACTTGGGTTAATAGTAAATTTTGTGAGCACCATTGGTAACATTTTGTATCGGGATCGCAGAAAGTCGAGGAGGTATGTGGGCACGATATTACTCCTAATACTTGGCTTAAAAGTAAATTGTGTGAGTAGCAATGGTAACATTTTGTAACGGGATCGCAGAAAGTCGAGGAGGTATGTGGACACGATATTACTCCTAATACTTGGCTTAAAAGTAAATTTTGTGAGCACCATTGGTAACATTTTGTATCGGGATCGCAGAAAGTCGAGGAGGTATGTGGACACGATATTACTCCTAATACTTGGGTTAATAGTAAATTTTGTGAGCACCATTGGTAACATTTTGTATCGGGATCGCAGAAAGTCGAGGAGGTATGTGGGCACGATATTACTCCTAATACTTGGCTTAAAAGTAAATTGTGTGAGTAGCAATGGTAACATTTTGTAACGGGATCGCAGAAAGTCGAGGAGGTATGTGGACACGATATTACTCCTAATACTTGGCTTAAAAGTAAATTTCATGAGTAGCAATGGTAACATTTTGTAACGGGATCGCAGAAAGTCGAGGAGGTATGTGGACACGATATTACTCCTAATACTTGGCTTAAAAGTAAATTGTGTGAGTAGCAATGGTAACATTTTGTAACGGGATCGCAGAAAGTCGAGGAGGTATGTGGACACGATATTACTCCTTATACTTGGCTTAAAAGTAAATTTCATGAGCAGCAATGGTAACATTTTGTAACGGGCTCGCAGAAAGTCGAGGAGGTATGTGGGCACGATATTACTCCTAATACTTGGCTTAAAAGTAAATTTCATGAGTAGCAATGGTAACATTTTGTAACGGGATCGCAGAAAGTCGAAGAGGTATGACACGATATTACTCCTAATACTTGGCTTAAAAGTAAATTTCATGAGTAGCAATGGTAACATTTTGTAACGGGATCGCAGAAAGTCGAGGAGGTATGTGGACACGATATTACTCCTAATACTTGGCTTAAAAGTAAATTGTGTGAGTAGCAATGGTAATATTTTGTAACGGGATCGCAGAAAGTCGAGGAGGTATGTGGACACGATATTACTCCTTATACTTGGGTTAATAGTAAATTTTGTGAGCACCATTGGTAACATTTTGTATCGGGATCGCAGAAAGTCGAGGAGGTATGTGGGCACGATATTACTCCTAATACTTGGCTTAAAAGTAAATTGTGTGAGTAGCAATGGTAAAATTTTGTAACGGGATCGCAGAAAGTCGAGGAGGCATGTGGACACGATATTACTCCTAATACTTGGCTTAAAAGTAAATTTCATGAGTAGCAATGGTAACATTTTGTAACGGGATCGCAGAAAGTCGAGGAGGTATGTGGGCACGATATTACTCCTAATACTTGGCTTAAAAGTAAATTGTGTGAGTAGCAATGGTAACATTTTGTAACGGGATCGCAGAAAGTCGAGGAGGTATGTGGACACGATATTACTCCTAATACTTGGCTTAAAAGTAAATTGTGTGAGTAGCATTGGTAACATTTTGTAACGGGATCGCAGAAAGTCGAGGAGGTATGTGGACACGATATTACTCCTAATACTTGGCTTAAAAGTAAATTGTGTGAGTAGCAATGGTAACATTTTGTAACGGGATCGCAGAAAGTCGAGGAGGTATGTGGACACGATATTACTCCTTATACTTGGCTTAAAAGTAAATTTCATGAGCAGCAATGGTAACATTTTGTAACGGGATCGCAGAAAATCGAGGAGGTATGTGGGCACGATATTACTCCTAATACTTGGCTTAAAAGTAAATTTCATGAGTAGCAATGGTAACATTTTGTAACGGGATCGCAGAAAGTCGAAGAGGTATGACACGATATTACTCCTAATACTTGGCTTAAAAGTAAATTTCATGAGTAGCAATGGTAACATTTTGTAACGGGATCGCAGAAAGTCGAGGAGGTATGTGGACACGATATTACTCCTAATACTTGGCTTAAAAGTAAATTGTGTGAGTAGCAATGGTAACATTTTGTAACGGGATCGCAGAAAGTCGAGGAGGTATGTGGACACGATATTACTCCTAATACTTGGCTTAAAAGTAAATTTTGTGAGCACCATTGGTAACATTTTGTATCGGGATCGCAGAAAGTCGAGGAGGTATGTGGACACGATATTACTCCTTATACTTGGGTTAATAGTAAATTTTGTGAGCACCATTGGTAACATTTTGTATCGGGATCGCAGAAAGTCGAGGAGGTATGTGGGCACGATATTACTCCTAATACTTGGCTTAAAAGTAAATTGTGTGAGTAGCAATGGTAACATTTTGTAACGGGATCGCAGAAAGTCGAGGAGGTATGTGGACACGATATTACTCCTAATACTTGGCTTAAAAGTAAATTTTGTGAGCACCATTGGTAACATTTTCTATCGGGATCGCAGAAAGTCGAGGAGGTATGTGGGCACGATATTACTCCTAATACTTGGCTTAAAAGTAAATTGTGTGAGTAGCAATGGTAACATTTTGTAACGGGATCGCAGAAAGTCGAGGAGGTATGTGGACACGATATTACTCCTAATACTTGGCTTAAAAGTAAATTTTGTGAGCACCATTGGTAACATTTTCTATCGGGATCGCAGAAAGTCGAGGAGGTATGTGGGCACGATATTACTCCTAATACTTGGCTTAAAAGTAAATTGTGTGAGTAGCAATGGTAACATTTTGTAACGGGATCGCAGAAAGTCGAGGAGGTATGTGGACACGATATTACTCCTAATACTTGGCTTAAAAGTAAATTTCATGAGTAGCAAGGGTAACATTTTGTAACGGGATCGCAGATAGTCGAGGAGGTATGTGGACACGATATTACTCCTTATACTTGGCTTAAAAGTAAATTTCATGAGTAGCAATGGTAACATTTTGTAACGGGATCGCAGAAAGTCGAGGAGGTATGTGGGCACGATATTACTCCTAATACTTGGCTTAAAAGTAAATTGTGTGAGTAGCAATGGTAACATTTTGTAACGGGATCGCAGAAAGTCGAGGAGGTATGTGGACACGATATTACTCCTAATACTTGGCTTAAAAGTAAATTTTGTGAGCACCATTGGTAACATTTTGTATCGGGATCGCAGAAAGTCGAGGAGGTATGTGGACACGATATTACTCCTTATACTTGGGTTAATAGTAAATTTTGTGAGCACCATTGGTAACATTTTGTATCGGGATCGCAGAAAGTCGAGGAGGTATGTGGGCACGATATTACTCCTAATACTTGGCTTAAAAGTAAATTGTGTGAGTAGCAATGGTAACATTTTGTAACGGGATCGCAGAAAGTCGAGGAGGTATGTGGACACGATATTACTCCTAATACTTGGCTTAAAAGTAAATTTCATGAGTAGCAATGGTAACATTTTGTAACGGGATCGCAGAAAGTCGAGGAGGTATGTGGGCACGATATTACTCCTAATACTTGGCTTAAAAGTAAATTGTGTGAGTAGCAATGGTAACATTTTGTAACGGGATCGCAGAAAGTCGAGGAGGTATGTGGACACGATATTACTCCTAATACTTGGCTTAAAAGTAAATTTCATGAGTAGCAATGGTAACATTTTGTATCGGGATCGCAGAAAGTCGAGGAGGTATGTGGGCACGATATTACTCCTAATACTTGGCTTAAAAGTAAATTGTGTGAGTAGCAATGGTAACATTTTGTAACGGGATCGCAGAAAGTCGAGGAGGTATGTGGACACGATATTACTCCTAATACTTGGCTTAAAAGTAAATTTTGTGAGCACCATTGGTAACATATTGTATCGGGATCGCAGAAAGTCGAGGAGGTATGTGGACACGATATTACTCCTTATACTTGGGTTAATAGTAAATTTTGTGAGCACCATTGGTAACATTTTGTATCGGGATCGCAGAAAGTCGAGGAGGTATGTGGGCACGATATTACTCCTAATACTTGGCTTAAAAGTAAATTGTGTGAGTAGCAATGGTAACATTTTGTAACGGGATCGCAGAAAGTCGAGGAGGTATGTGGACACGATATTACTCCTAATACTTGGCTTAAAAGTAAATTTCATGAGTAGCAATGGTAACATTTTGTAACGGGATCGCAGAAAGTCGAGGAGGTATGTGGACACGATATTACTCCTAATACTTGGCTTAAAAGTAAATTGTGTGAGTAGCAATGGTAACATTTTGTAACGGGATCGCAGAAAGTCGAGGAGGTATGTGGACACGATATTACTCCTTATACTTGGCTTAAAAGTAAATTTCATGAGCAGCAATGGTAACATTTTGTAACGGGCTCGCAGAAAGTCGAGGAGGTATGTGGGCACGATATTACTCCTAATACTTGGCTTAAAAGTAAATTTCATGAGTAGCAATGGTAACATTTTGTAACGGGATCGCAGAAAGTCGAAGAGGTATGACACGATATTACTCCTAATACTTGGCTTAAAAGTAAATTTCATGAGTAGCAATGGTAACATTTTGTAACGGGATCGCAGAAAGTCGAGGAGGTATGTGGACACGATATTACTCCTAATACTTGGCTTAAAAGTAAATTGTGTGAGTAGCAATGGTAATATTTTGTAACGGGATCGCAGAAAGTCGAGGAGGTATGTGGACACGATATTACTCCTTATACTTGGGTTAATAGTAAATTTTGTGAGCACCATTGGTAACATTTTGTATCGGGATCGCAGAAAGTCGAGGAGGTATGTGGGCACGATATTACTCCTAATACTTGGCTTAAAAGTAAATTGTGTGAGTAGCAATGGTAAAATTTTGTAACGGGATCGCAGAAAGTCGAGGAGGTATGTGGACACGATATTACTCCTAATACTTGGCTTAAAAGTAAATTTCATGAGTAGCAATGGTAACATTTTGTAACGGGATCGCAGAAAGTCGAGGAGGTATGTGGGCACGATATTACTCCTAATACTTGGCTTAAAAGTAAATTGTGTGAGTAGCAATGGTAACATTTTGTAACGGGATCGCAGAAAGTCGAGGAGGTATGTGGACACGATATTACTCCTAATACTTGGCTTAAAAGTAAATTGTGTGAGTAGCAATGGTAACATTTTGTAACGGGATCGCAGAAAGTCGAGGAGGTATGTGGACACGATATTACTCCTAATACTTGGCTTAAAAGTAAATTGTGTGAGTAGCAATGGTAACATTTTGTAACGGGATCGCAGAAAGTCGAGGAGGTATGTGGACACGATATTACTCCTTATACTTGGCTTAAAAGTAAATTTCATGAGCAGCAATGGTAACATTTTGTAACGGGATCGCAGAAAATCGAGGAGGTATGTGGGCACGATATTACTCCTAATACTTGGCTTAAAAGTAAATTTCATGAGTAGCAATGGTAACATTTTGTAACGGGATCGCAGAAAGTCGAAGAGGTATGACACGATATTACTCCTAATACTTGGCTTAAAAGTAAATTTCATGAGTAGCAATGGTAACATTTTGTAACGGGATCGCAGAAAGTCGAGGAGGTATGTGGACACGATATTACTCCTAATACTTGGCTTAAAAGTAAATTGTGTGAGTAGCAATGGTAACATTTTGTAACGGGATCGCAGAAAGTCGAGGAGGTATGTGGACACGATATTACTCCTAATACTTGGCTTAAAAGTAAATTTTGTGAGCACCATTGGTAACATTTTGTATCGGGATCGCAGAAAGTCGAGGAGGTATGTGGACACGATATTACTCCTTATACTTGGGTTAATAGTAAATTTTGTGAGCACCATTGGTAACATTTTGTATCGGGATCGCAGAAAGTCGAGGAGGTATGTGGGCACGATATTACTCCTAATACTTGGCTTAAAAGTAAATTGTGTGAGTAGCAATGGTAACATTTTGTAACGGGATCGCAGAAAGTCGAGGAGGTATGTGGACACGATATTACTCCTAATACTTGGCTTAAAAGTAAATTTTGTGAGCACCATTTGTAACATTTTCTATCGGGATCGCAGAAAGTCGAGGAGGTATGTGGGCACGATATTACTCCTAATACTTGGCTTAAAAGTAAATTGTGTGAGTAGCAATGGTAACATTTTGTAACGGGATCGCAGAAAGTCGAGGAGGTATGTGGACACGATATTACTCCTAATACTTGGCTTAAAAGTAAATTTTGTGAGCACCATTGGTAACATTTTCTATCGGGATCGCAGAAAGTCGAGGAGGTATGTGGGCACGATATTACTCCTAATACTTGGCTTAAAAGTAAATTGTGTGAGTAGCAATGGTAACATTTTGTAACGGGATCGCAGAAAGTCGAGGAGGTATGTGGACACGATATTACTCCTAATACTTGGCTTAAAAGTAAATTTCATGAGTAGCAAGGGTAACATTTTGTAACGGGATCGCAGATAGTCGAGGAGGTATGTGGACACGATATTACTCCTTATACTTGGCTTAAAAGTAAATTTCATGAGTAGCAATGGTAACATTTTGTAACGGGATCGCAGAAAGTCGAGGAGGTATGTGGACACGATATTACTCCTAATACTTGGCTTAAAAGTAAATTTCATGAGTAGCAATGGTAACATTTTGTAACGGGATCGCAGAAAGTCGAGGAGGTATGTGGACACGATATTACTCCTAATACTTGGCTTAAAAGTAAATTTCATGAGTAGCAATGGTAACATTTTGTAACGGGATCGCAGAAAGTCGAGGAGGTATGTGGACACGATATTACTCCTTATACTTGGCTTAAAAGTAAATTTCATGAGTAGCAATGGTAACATTTTGTAACGGGATCGCAGAAAGTCGAGGAGGTATGTGGACACGATATTACTCCTAATACTTGGCTTAAAAGTAAATTTCATGAGTAGCAATGGTAACATTTTGTAACGGGATCGCAGAAAGTCGAGGAGGTATGTGGACACGATATTACTCCTTATACTTGGGTTAATAGTAAATTTTGTGAGCACCATTGGTAACATTTTGTATCGGGATCGCAGAAAGTCGAGGAGGTATGTGGGCACGATATTACTCCTAATACTTGGCTTAAAAGTAAATTGTGTGAGTAGCAATGGTAACATTTTGTAACGGGATCGCAGAAAGTCGAGGAGGTATGTGGACACGATATTACTCCTAATACTTGGCTTAAAAGTAAATTTTGTGAGCACCATTGGTAACATTTTGTATCGGGATCGCAGAAAGTCGAGGAGGTATGTGGGCACGATATTACTCCTAATACTTGGCTTAAAAGTAAATTGTGTGAGTAGCAATGGTAACATTTTGTAACGGGATCGCAGAAAGTCGAGGAGGTATGTGGACACGATATTACTCCTAATACTTGGCTTAAAAGTAAATTTCATGAGTAGCAAGGGTAACATTTTGTAACGGGATCGCAGATAGTCGAGGAGGTATGTGGACACGATATTACTCCTTATACTTGGCTTAAAAGTAAATTTCATGAGTAGCAATGGTAACATTTTGTAACGGGATCGCAGAAAGTCGAGGAGGTATGTGGGCACGATATTACTCCTAATACTTGGCTTAAAAGTAAATTGTGTGAGTAGCAATGGTAACATTTTGTAACGGGATCGCAGAAAGTCGAGGAGGTATGTGGACACGATATTACTCCTTATACTTGGCTTAAAACTAAATTTCATGAGTAGCAAGGGTAACATTTTGTAACGGGATCACAGATAGTCGAGGAGGTATGTGGACACGATATTACTCCTAATACTTGGCTTAAAAGTAAATTGTGTGAGTAGCAATGGTAACATTTTGTAACGGGATCGCAGAAAGTCGAGGAGGTATGTGGACACGATATTACTCCTAATACTTGGCTTAAAAGTAAATTGTGTGAGTAGCAATGGTAACATTTTGTAACGGGATCGCAGAAAGTCGAGGAGGTATGTGGACACGATATTACTCCTTATACTTGGCTTAAAACTAAATTTCATGAGTAGCAAGGGTAACATTTTGTAACGGGATCGCAGATAGTCGAGGAGGTATGTGGACACGATATTACTCCTAATACTTGGCTTAAAAGTAAATTGTGTGAGTAGCAATGGTAACATTTTGTAACGGGATCGCAGAAAGTCGAGGAGGTATGTGGACACGATATTACTCCTAATACTTGGCTTAAAAGTAAATTGTGTGAGTAGCAATGGTAACATTTTGTAACGGGATCGCAGAAAGTCGAGGAGGTATGTGGACACGATATTACTCCTAATACTTGGCTTAAAAGTAAATTGTGTGAGTAGCAATGGTAACATTTTGTAACGGGATCGCAGAAAGTCGAGGAGGTATGTGGACACGATATTACTCCTTATACTTGGCTTAAAAGTAAATTTCATGAGTAGCAATGGTAACATTTTGTAACGGGATCGCAGAAAGTCGAGGAGGTATGTGGACACGATATTACTCCTAATACTTGGCTTAAAAGTAAATTTCATGAGTAGCAATGGTAACATTTTGTAACGGGATCGCAGAAAGTCGAGGAGGTATGTGGACACGATATTACTCCTAATACTTGGCTTAAAAGTAAATTTTGTAAGTAGCGATGGTAACATCTTGTAACGGGATCGCAGAAAGTCGAGGAGGTATGTGGACACGATATTACTCCTTATACTTGGGTTAATAGTAAATTTTGTGAGCACCATTGGTAACATTTTGTATCGGGATCGCAGAAAGTCGAGGAGGTATGTGGACACGATATTACTCCTAATACTTGGTTTAAAGTTAAATTTTGTGAGTAGCAATGGTAACATTTTGTAACGGGATCGCAGAAAGTCGAGGAGGTATGTAGACACGATATTACTCCTAATATGGCTTAATAGTAAATTTCGTGAATTGCAATGGTAATATTTTGTATCGGGATCGCAGAAAGTCGAGGAGGTTTGTGGACATGAAATTACTCCTAATACTTGGCTTAATAGTAAATTTCGTGAATAGCCATGATAACATTTTTTAACGGGATCGCAGAAAGTCGAGGAGATATGTGGACACGATATTACTCCTAATACCTGACTTAATATTAAATTTCGTTAGTAGAAATGGTAACACTTTGTATAGGGATCGCAGAAAGTCGAGAAGGTATGTGGACACGATTTAACTCCTAATACTTGGGTCAATTTCGTGAGTAGCAATGGTAATAGTTTATATCGGGATCGCAGAAAGTCGAGGAGGTATGTGGACACGATATTATTTTTAATACTTGGCTTTAATAGTAAATTTCGTGAGGAGAAATGGCAACATGTTGTATCGGGATCGCATAAAGTTGGGGAGATATGTGGACACAGTTTTATTTCTAATACTTGGCTCTTATAGTCAATTTTACGTGTAGCGATGGAAAAATTTTATATCGGGATCGCAGGAATCGAGGAGGTGTCTAGACGCAATTTCACTCCTATATAATATTAGATTTTAAAAATTTTCCGAAAAAAATAAAATACAATACATTTATTACTAGTTTAATTTTAGTACAGTACAGTAAATATAAAGATACCTATTTAACTATTCTCCTATACATATGCACGTAACGCTTTTTTTGGGATTGTGATGATTAGAGCAACAACAAAAATATACTCCTAGCCTCAGACGGTATAATATAACGCCTGAGTACTAGGAACATACATCTTCGACTGTTGCTCTTTCCATTTACATACAGCTTCGATCTCCATATTCCAACTCGCCTCCTGAAATAAAGAAACATTACAATTATCATCCATTGAAATTTTACACATAAAATCAAATATATTTCATATTATTAGTAGACAAAAACCAATTTTTGCAAAAAAATCTCATGAGTTATAGTCCAGGGAAATTTCCAAAAATTCACAAACAATGAAAAAGCCTAAATACTTAACAAAAATATCAAACCATACGTAATTGGACCCGCTTAAAACATTAGGATGTCCGTTTTTCTGTAAGTTTACAGAATAAATATTATGTAAATTTTGGTTCTATAGCATGGTCGGAAATTCTACACTAAAACTGAGTAAAATTTACATACCATACAAAAAACAAGCTGCGAGGAATTCTAGTTTGACCTCGATCGCCTCTAAAACTAATGGATTTGACGTCACGACAAAGAATTTTAATTAATGACACATTTCTCCTGCCATTCAAACATTAGCTAAAAACAGACTTTATAAATGAGTTTAATGAATTAGGCTAGGAAAGTTTTTTCATATTACTAGACAAAAATATTTTTTGCAAAAAATTTTCGTGAGGTCCTCCAGGACATTTTTCCATAACACGTTCGTTGGTTGGTTAAGGAAAATGAAGCGTAACTTTAAAGTCAGTTAAAAAACATGTATTAAAGCAATTTTAGTAAAATTATTTATTTTAATGCCTACTGCCATCAGTTAAAATAAATACCCCACTTTCAAAATCACCCTGTATATATACAAATATAGTCTTAGCATAAAACCCGAAAAATCACGTGACTTCAAGTAGTTCTATAGAGCGGATATTGCAGTATCCCACAGTGCACGTTTTAGACATATCTTTCGAGGAACGATATTGGTTGGCTGTTGACGAGAGCGACCGTACAAAAGGAAAACTCCTTCCGTGACGATCCCAAGGCGTCTGTTCCTAATTCGGGAACGTAAGCGCTTTACTGTTTCTCTGTATCATGCAGTATTAATGTTGATGGCGGATGCTTCAAAGTTCGACAATAAAATATCCCGGTAATAAACGAACGCTGTACCCATCAATCGGGATTTACGAAGGTTAGCTTGGGCGTAACAATACAATATGCACTATAAATCATTAAGTTTCAACACTGGGAAATGCCGTAGACTACTTGCAAAAGCTTCTACATGTTTTCCAGCTTTATCATGTGAGTTTAAAGGAAGAAATTTAAGATTATTACAACATACTACTACATTGAAATCCATACAAAAAAAACACAGTATTTCGGTAAAGAACATCGCGGACTTTGATGTAGTTTTACGTGACTGACATTTTTTTCCAAGTAATTCACTTTTATTATTACATCTAAATAGAAGAAATCATTTTGACTACTATCTAAAATAACTGTGTCTGCCCTATTATGGTATGGCACCTCCAACGTTATAATTTGTCTCAAATTCAGCTCCCATTCGAATCACCGAATGGCAATAATGAAATCATCAATATTATTTACAACCTAACTTTGAATTGTTCCCGTTTCTAAGCGAGGTAGGCGGCGAAAAGTGACAGACGTAAATGAACTTGAAGTAAAAATGAGCAAATATTTAAAGGACGATTTTTCTCAAATTATAATTGTATGGATATCCACTCAACTACATACAATTATATTCTTTTGTCTTTTGAATAAAATAAACCCCGCTGAATATAATAAAAAACGTTTTCGGAAGTAAATTTGTTTCGACGGATGTGACTGCTAGTTTTTACACATTTCGATGATTTTAAATTTTACGCAAAAAAAATTCAAGCTTTGCCTATACAACTTTATAATATACGTTTTAGATAAGTATTTATTATATCTTAGTTTACTCCAAGCACTTTTATTGAATATGCTGCATAATAATTAAACCAAGATCCTCTTTAAAATATAATCCCTTTCATATTTTCATTAACATCTACTTAACAGTAGGGTATTGAAACTTTCTACTTTATATGAAAGGAAGTTTTAATTATTATGTATAAAATATTTCCATCCGAAACCACCTTAATCTTTATTGTTTTAAGTGAAATTCTGCGAACATGCTATACTGGTAACTCAAAGGAAAATGGAATATTCGAAAGTATAGTAAAATATACAGTTAAAAATTTTGATAAGTGATCGAAAGTGTAGTAAAAACATGCTAAAGAACAATTATATAAAATAAAAGTTAAACTGGTTAAATTTACTACAAAAAAGTAATACCTGGTTTAATGAAAATATTCTACAACGTTCAATACTTAAGTACACTCTGAAAACTGTGGGAACTCATTAGCATACGTAGATTTGGTATCAAAGAGCATACATAGGGCGTCATTGAGAAATCGTAGAAAATTTGATTTATATTAGCTTAACTACCTTTAAAATACGGTAAAAAAGGAAAATAGAATATTGGAAAGTGTAGTAAAATATATAAACCAAAATTTTGATAAGTATAATTTATATAGAATATTCGAAACTGTAGTGAAATTATACACCCTCATAAAAACCCAACAGTTAAGTGAAATATTTGAAAGTATAAGTAAAAAAGAGGAATATGAATCTTCGAAAGTGTAGTCAAAACATATAATATTCGAAAGTGTGGTGAAAATACCCTCATAAAAACCAGACAGTGTAATATTCAAAAGTATTATAGTAAATAAAAAGGAATATAATTCATATGAGATATTCGAAATATCCGAAAGTGTAGTAAAATCACACAACCTCGTAAAAACCAGACTATACTTTGGAATATTTCATTATTTTTTTAATGCGACATGAGCCAACACAATATTTCTTAATAGAATATTCAAAAGTATAGTAACAATATACAGAATCGCAAAATAGGGAATTTTCGAAAGTGTACGAGGTTAAAATTTCATCACAAAGATAAAATACAAAGAGCCCACAACAAAACAGATATACGATTCGACTTGTACGTACTACGAGTATTTAAATAATTTAACAGATTAAAGGATCCCGTTGATCAATTAATTGTAGCTTTTATCGGTTAGGTCTTTCATATTCCCAAATTTCTCTTTGGTAAAACTTGTGTTCTGTTACCTCATCGAAGGGTCTTCCCACCACTCCTCGATGTAAGTACAATGTAAAACGTTTAATTGGAAATTAGATTATGTTAATGTAACGAACAACGATATCACCTCCAGCTAAGCTTTGCAAATACCCTGTCGAAATTTTACGTACCATCTACAATAGAGTTGCTATCTGATCTTGTAAGCTTAGGCACAGATTCTGGTTAAACTAACAGCTTGCTGATGTTGGCAGCCTCAGAAACATATCTAAAAAAAGAAGAGAATATTTAAACGACATGAATTCAAATTTTGTAACTTTGAAGTCAGTTTGAAGGACGAGGTACCGGTATAAGGAAGAAGGAAGTCATAGAGTTAAATATAGATGGAAAATTTAAGTATAAACTAGTTCCCTGCAAGTGCATAACGTCGTACTGTTTTAATTAAATTTTTATGAAACAGATACCGCAGTTTCACATTCCATAACAGCTCGGTGAAATCACCTTAACTAAGTTTACTGTAAAACTCGAGCTTGCAGCATTGCTACTTATTATTTTGTAATTATTCAAGTTTCCATTGTCCAAAGGAAAACAATAAATCCAACAAATTTATTAAAAGCAAAATTTCCCATCTTGAAAATTAATTATATAAGCAGGCATGCCACTTCATTCTGGAATCTCGCTGTGAGATTTTTAATCATTCTGTGCTGAAGGATCTGAAAAATGGGCGATGCTTTAAGAACACCGACACGAATAATGCACGAGCTCTTTATAATCATTTGATAATGCAACGCAACGACGTTATAAATAAAGAGTAATTCAGAACGAAGTATGAGGGTTAGCAGAATTTGGAAAAATAGTACTGCTTTGTTATACAGGGTGATTGGGAGGAACCCCCAAATTTCGAAAGGGGTGTTCAGGGGGCAAAAGTGAACAAAAGAGCCTAATAAACATATGGCCGAATATCAACGGTTACTGAGATAGCAATGAAAATATTTTTAAAATAAATACATTTTGTTCACTGATGAGGCTCAATTTACTTGTGATGGAGTAAATAACTGTCACAATGAACATCGTTGGTCAGATTTAAATCCGCACGCCAAGGTGGAAAGTAACTAAACGTGTGGTGTGGTATGATCAATTACTTGGGCCACTTGTGCTAAATGGGCGTCTTACTGGAGATACAAGATATGTAGAATTTTTAGAAAATAATTTGACAGATCTACTGGACGATATTCCATTGGATATTAGGTAAAACATGTACTTTTGTCATGATGGTAGCCCTGCCCATTTTCGTCGTGTTGTGATCAATCTTAACAAGGTGGTTTCCAAAATTGGCCACCAAGGTCGCCACATTTGAATCACCTTGATTACTTTGTTCCCCTCATTCACACTGTATATATATATCATAACAATTTCTTTTGCATTTGATCAGATATTCAAGCCTCTTTAATGTTGCCACTTCTATTCCGGTCGTCCTCTTTAAATAATCTTTTTTAGCGATATTTTCAAAAAAATATGCAGGGTTAAATATTCCTTTGGTCGGTTGCTTAGACGGTTTTGGCGACACTACGAATTATGATTAAAATGTATGTTATGTCTTCAGAAGAACTACGTCTACTAAAATCTCCTGATGGAAAGTCGATCGGAAATGAACGGTGGTGGTCTCCAAACACGTTTTATCAAACGATGTGTGAATACGTGCGTGCGTGTTTGGGTATTTCTAACTCAAAAACTTATGCCCAAAACGACCCTTTTCATTTGAGGTCGTTATAAAATAAAGTTAACTAGGTTTCGAAAATAACCGTCACCAATCATTTTACCGATATCGACATATCTTCTGAAACTTATAAAAAGTATAATAAATGACTAGCGTAATTCGTTAGAAATTAGAAAATGTACAGGATGCTCTCTACTCAATGAACACTGCATACGTATAGACGGTGATCGCTATCTGGAAAAATACTGATCCGAAAAATTTGAGATTTTGGCAACACAGCAGAAGTTGATTTTTGGCATTTATAGTTCGGCAATCTTCTCTTGCTTTTGTTTTTCATTTCTTGTTTTTGAAATGTGGACAGAGATTTTGTCGTATTGCTAAATTTTCCGGATCAATATTTTTCCAGGTAACGATCGACCATTCCGGATTTAATGACGTCTTTTAGAAAATTCACCAATTATTGATATCACAAATTATGCATAAAAGAATGAAATTACTTCGTTGATGAAGATGAGGTATATTAAATATAGTTTAAATAAAACAAGTAAATAGTAAAGCTATTTTTGAATACACAAATTTAATAACTAAAAACGTATTACGGGATTGTTGCTTACGTTGAACATAAAGCTGATGAAATATCGGATTTAATTAAAAACGAAAGCGGAAGTTGGTTGTATTTAACGCTATACAAACATACACAAATGGCGCAAAAAATTAACAGCACGCTCAACTGAGCCTGAAACTATTTCTTTAGCCGCCCACCTAGTCGAAGGGATATTAAGGAAGGAGTTTTAGGCCCCTGTACAAAGTATACCACACAAAGGAGATAGGACTGTGGTGCTTATATGTCTATTACATTATTACAGTATTTTTTAGAGGATCTTCCTTTTATAAGGTTTTTGTAAATTGGTTCTATCCCAGCCGATACATTTTTTATAAAAGATAAAAGAAAACAGTCCTAAGTATATTTTATTTTTCATAAAAGCATTTTCGCGACCCTTTCGAATCATTTCAAATTGGTTTTAATCCACTGTACACAAAATAAATAAGTCCCCCCGCGTTTTTATTTGCTGTTATCATTAATACGGATTACTTTTTCAAACTTCCTGAGGATAAAGACAATTTAATCACTTTATTAAAAGGACTTAGATACGATTTGTTGTGGAATAACCAGACATAACACGGCCTCACTTAAATTGTTTAACAGAGAATTATATATCGTACATATTGGGATTCAGACCGCTGTGGTAAACAGGATAAGTGCGAAATTAACCGTGAATTATTTAATTTTCATTATTGTTCGGATTTCAAGATATTAGAAATACTAAGGACAACTTATACAACCTCAAAATAAAAGAAATACGTATACCGGGTGACAACGGAAAGTGGGAACACGCTGTAACTTTTTTATGACTGCTGATAAAAATTTGACATTGGGTGGGTTTATACTAGATGGTGCCATGAATTCTTTGAGGTCATTTCGGATTTCATGACATTTCCGGTTTGACCGGAAATGACCGTAAATTTATATTTTTAAATGGGACACCCTGAATTTGTTGACATTTTTAAAATCAGCGGATCATTTTACGTATGGTAGGTCCAATTTTCTGACACATTTTCTGGATGTAAGGCCGCGACTGATGGAAATTGTTTTCTTTTTTGATAGATTTTAAAAATTGCTGTACCACAAAATTCAGAAAAAACTCCTTTATGAAAAAATCAATAGGGCCCACTCTCTTTATATTTGAAAAAAATGAGTTTTTAAGGAAATACAATAAATCGAAATTTTTAGTGGTAATAGATAACTAAAAATATGTACAAAAATAATCAGATTTAGAATTTTTCCCATAATTACAAACAAGTAAGCATGTGTGTTCTTTTACTCGGTGTTGTACACACATAATTTCATAATACCTGCCACATTTGGTCATAGATAATATGCTGATATTATTCTTATTTATGGTAATTGCAACACTAGGGCTAATCATGCAGTTGCTGAATGTCGACGTCGCTTCCCGAACAGAAGAGTGCCAGTTAGAAATCCAGGCAGTCTCCCAATCACCCTGTATAAATTTCATTTAAATATTATTTCAGTTCTAAATAGCCAAAGGCTAGTGCTTCAATGGAAGAAAATGGCCGGAGAATAAAGCGGTCTTTTTAACAATGAAAGTAGACACATTAATCAAAAACACACTTCGTAAAATATCCGGCAAAAATTAATATGACACGGTCTGCTAAATCTAAACAAAACGGCGTTAACTAAATAAACTAATGGACACAGAGAAATAACAAACAACGCTACTGGAGGGACAAAGGTGCCTGAAAAATAAATGGGAAGGAGCAGAAAAACGGTTAACCTTCCACACTCTGGCCAGTATATTGTGCTACCCATATCAAGCGACGAGGCGTTAAATATACACTGAGTTTTAAAAAAGCGCTACACCCGGTAATAATGGCAGTAATGGAATGACGTTTTAGCAGGATACTGCGGCGACTTAGCTAATTCAGAATTAAGGATTTTGCAAATGAAATTCTCATTTTGTTTGGTGAAAAAATACATTTACTTCAAAAGCTACGTAAAAATTATTGTTAAACATGAATCATTTTCTCAAATTGTCGAAAATTTGTTTGACGCAAATGCTAAAAAAATATACTGTTTGTTCAAAAAAATAAAAGTCTTCAAACTTCAAAAAAATTTCAAACTTATTTATAAAGCGAAACAAATTTCTTTTCGAAATTATATTAAATCCTTATTTAACGCCGCCTATGTGACCCGTCCGCCGCACGATTTACGTTTACAAAGTCAGAGTAGGCAACCAGCAACACGACGGTAAAATTCTCTGTTATGTCATAATTTAATTCCTGTGTTTACGTTGTAGTTTTGTGTCTTCTTCAGTTTTTAGTGCCTTTTTTAAATTTTAAACGTTTTATAGTTATTAAATAAAGAAATTTATGTCAGGTGAAGATATTTGCTCACAATATAGTTCGCCGGTTTGTTTCTCTAGGTTATGAGACAACACTGCCGCGGGTGCATTAAAAGTTTTCTATTATCTATTAGTACCTACCTATTCCTTTCATTCGATTTTCTTATAATAAATAGACATTTTATCTAACTGTATTTACGGGAAGTGTGTTTTATCGGTAGTGAGTGGTTGTAATGAATGCCAGTTTGTAACGAAATAATGAAAAACGAATGCAAAATACTGCAGCTAACTGGATTAACTGTTACCTATCCATCAGATATTATTACTAATAAGAATGTTAATTTTTGTCGTTTCTGCATTTAGAAACGCTTAAAAAAACGACCGCATGGTAGTTGACATTGTTAACAGATGTAAGCTTTATCTATGGATCTAAGTCATCTCTGCCGATGCTTATCATAGGCATATCTGTAGGAAAAGAGGGTTTTGCACCATTTTTTAAACATCCAGCTAAAATTCTAGAATAATTTATAGTGGAGGTTAACATATATACATATATACTTTTACCAGAAAATGTTCAATTATTTTTTAAACACCCTGTACATTATAACGTATTATTTATTTACTAATTTAAGTATTTTAAATTATTATTTTTCTCGTTGTTGACTATACAGTTACATATCGTACAATTATTGGAATACCTATTTCGAAACATTGGTGAATTTTTAACAATTAAGATTTCACTCCTTTTTAACGCTTATGGTGGATGCGATGCCCTTGGGAATCCCTTTACTGCATCGATCTCACATCGGAAGGCCTTTCCAGCACTTTTGAAGCTGTATTGTTCAATATGTGTATGACAGCTTTTCCCTTTTAGTATGATGAGGATAAAATATAAATATAGTACCCCCATTTCTTCCTAAAATTTTGAATAAATAATGGCAGCATAAGACAATCCATATGCGATAACAGGCCTGCATCCTTCTTTCCAGAAACTAGTAGTAGTCAACAATTTTTGATTTTTATATTACGCACTTCATTATTAGAAAGAAATACAGAAATTTTATCGAAATTTCGCATGTTGCTGCTCTTTCGAAATATGTACAATGAAAAATGGAACAACAGCGGAATCTCTTCGACAACTCTTTGTTACTGATTTTTGCCGATATGTTCGTATCGTGTAATTATTTTGGTACAGTTATTGGACCTCCGGCTATGACTGTGTAGAAATGCTTTGTGAGTATAACGGATATAAATGTTAGTTTTATATTTATTCTGTAAAAACAGGATAAACATGTCGCTTCCGGTGTAGCTGCGAGGAAATCTGGGAAACTTCCAACTTTCATTTTTCAGGTTGCTTTGTTTCATGCCCTTGGCGATATGTTGCGTTTGATTTGACGCTTATGACGTTCTATATGTTTTTAAAGACAGTCCTATTCGCAAACATATTTACTTTATTGCATGCCTAAGTCACTCCCAGACTGACCGATTACAATTGCCTAATCAATCAGAACAATATAACAATTAAATTCAGTAAATATATTAAACTGTATAAGCAATAAAGACAAGTCTAACAGCTAAATTGCACATTGAAATTGCGAAGCTTCTACAATAAGTCATTGATTTCTGCATTTGGAATAACGTCATCTAAGTACTAACGCTAAGTGCCGATTCAGAATTCGCTGTTCTGCATGAACATAGTTTTAGAAATAGTAAAATTAAATTTGTTGATTTGATTCAACAAAATTATTACTTTTACATACAGGGCGGCCAGATGAAAACGAAGCAGAACCATTTTCAGGTACTGCGTCAAGATTGTAGAAAAACGCTCAGACCAGTAGATTTTAGATTAAAGGGGGACATTCTCTGCTGGTATTTTTGACTCCGCCGCTGTCACCCCCAAGCACGGGTAAGCATCCTAAAATATTAAAATGACATTGGGGGTTGAGTAACATTTATTTTGAAAGCTCTTACAACTATCTCTAAAACAGACTTTAAATTTTATAATTACGCCCCATACTTAACAAGAATTTTGATTTTAAAAATGCCACTCATTCGAGTTAAGTCCGCCAGTGGTATAAATTTAGTATACCTTGCGTTACATTTCCCACATTTTTCCGGACACCCTGTATAATTAATTTGCAAAATTAATAATTCGTGCGTAAAGTTGTATTTAAAGGTAACCCAGTAAACACACATACGTTATTTAAACGTATTGTCAACGTACCATTGGTTGATAATTCATGTTACCATTGTTTTATGGTTAGAAAAATAACGGTCTATCATAACGTTTAAAATACGTACTTTTTTAACAAAAAATGTTGGCAAATCTTTTGTAACGTTAAATGAACGTTATTTAAAATATTTAAATAAAACATACTTATTTAAACCTTTATAAAACGTCTGTGTCAACTGATTAATATATTGACATTGAACAAAAACGTGTTTGTAACGTTTTAGAGTAACAGGCATAAGTAATGCTTACAAAACGTATCATAAACGTTTTGCAATTAATAAATATTTCGGAACGATACCAATCCAAAGTAAATTTTATACAATATAATTTAATAAAAAGATATTGCATTAAGAATATATAGGTACTTATATATACAAATAACTAGATAGTAATTAATAAACCTCACAAGTGTTAAAAACAGTACAATTTAACGTGTATTATACGTTATAATCATTCATTGAAATAAGGAAGCGAATTGCCGTTTATTACACGTGTCAATTATAATGCCGTTAAACGTTCTATACGAATTTAATGATCTTATTGGTAGATAAAGATCACGTGTTACACACATACCATTTCGAGTTCTTTTTTGTAAAAGCTTGTCAGTTGCATATTCATCACTGTACGTACCTACTGTGATCCGTGAAATATTTCCCTATTTTATTAACACGCTTATATTAGCTTCACCTGTATGTATGTATGTATGTATGTATGTAACGGAATCTTTCAGCGTAATTTTCACCAATTTCAAGAAGTCTGATCAGCTTGAAAATTTGCACAGGGGTCAAGGACTGATGACAATACAATTATTTAATAACTTTGTTCTAATGTCCTGACTAGAATCATCAGAATAAAAACAATTTAGATTACTTTGCAGGTTAAGTGTATACAATCCATCAGTGTTGTTTCCAAGCAGGCAAGGCAGGGGCAGGGGACTGTAATAGATTCGTGCTCTTACTTTTCACGTATAGATGGCGACCTGACAGAATTAGTTTTCGGTTTTCGCCTAATTTTAAATTAAAATTTTTTATAAATAAATAAAAATTTGATAATTTATAACAAAATTCAAATAAACATTTTGATTTAAAAAATTTCGAAAAAATACAGAATTCAAAATTAAAAAAAAAATTCTAAATATAAAATTTTGGAGTTTAAAAAAGTTTTGAAATACAAAATTTTGTAAATAATTTTGGATTGTGGAGTTACATGATAAAATCAAATTTAAAAAATTTTAGAAATAAATAAAAATTTGATAATTTATAAAAAAATTCAAATAAAAATTTTTGGAAAAAATTTTCAATTGAAAAATTTTAAAATCCAAAAATTTAGAAAAAATTTCGAAAAAGACATTGAATTTTAAAATTTTGAAGAGCGTAAATTTTCAAATTCAAAGAAATTTTGATTTGAAAATTTTGGCAAGAATTTTGAAGAAAGTTTTGAATCTAAAATTTTGTAAAATTAGAAAGAAAAAAAAAAGATTTTGATACGAGAACGTTGACAAAAATTTTAATTTGCATATTTTATAGAAACAAACAAAAATGAAAAAAGAAACTATAACACAAAGAAAGAGGAGACTGGAGAAAAAAAAATGTATAGAAAAACTATATGAAATGGAAAGGTTACGTAAACATGAATGAAATGAATTTAGATTTATTGTCAAATATAAGATATTTTAAAAATTAAGGCTCTTAATTATAATTACTTTTGTTATTGTTTTGAGACTAAAAATTAAGAAAATAAATTATAGTTTAAAAAAACTAAAAAAACACGCTTTAATAGTAAACCGAACTAAAAAGTAGAAAATAATTTTGAAGTATCAAGAGTTTGTTACAGCAATAGAAAATTCCGACAATCAATTACGACTAATTAATTGGGAATAAGATTAAATTAGAAATTAAATTATTAATAAAATAATTCAATTATAGTAAAAAAAAGCGTGGGGTGCTTGATATTAAATGTTACCATTATTTCAGTAGTGCAGCTATTTATAAAAATAAAGTCATTATGAAAATATAGTAAATTGCACCCCACGCTTTTTTTTACTATAATTGAATTATTTTATTAATAATTTAATTTCTAATTTAATCTTATTCCCAATTAATTAGTCGTAATTGATTGTCGGAATTTTCTATTGCTGTAACAAACTCTTGATACTTCAAAATTATTTTCTACTTTTTAGTTCGGTTTACTATTAAAGCGTGTTTTTTTAGTTTTTTTAAACTATAATTTATTTTGGTAAGTATGCCTACTTCTATAAGTATTTAATTTTATTTTATTAATATAAGAACATTAGGTTTTTTTACATTACATGTTACAAATAATTATATAATGGAATCTAAATTTATTCCACTATAACTTTTCCTACTTATGTTTCAAAATACTTACAAAGGCGATGACAAAACTAGTAAAAGTAGGCGTGTGAATTTTGTACTCGTATATGCCTACGTTAAATTACTTTGTAAAATGGGTAACAATTATTATGACTTGGTAATTTTTTTACTTTATACTAAAATTTAAGAAACAGTGACATATTTCTAATCATGATTGGGAATGATTTAAACTTGTTTATTTCCTTTCTTGATTATCTACTTCGTGGTCATATTAAATGTATATTAGGTTATTATTATTGTTATTATTATTAGCATTATTATTATATTTATAACTATAATAAATTAAACATAGACATGTTTAAAGTTTAGACTTTCTTTAAATAGTCTATATTATCCAATGTAAGTGAAGTTATTGATATGAAACTTGTTCAGGCCTAATTTCATTATTTTTAGGTTCCAATCAGTAGCATAAATAAAATATATTATTTTGGTATTTTTATATTTTGTTTGTATTATGTACGTATTATTATTTATTTAATAAACTATTACTGATATTAAAACCAATTATTTATTGCTACCTACCTAAATTTGAAATTAAACAATAGGTATTGATATTTTCTAATACTCTTATTTATAGGCGTATACTGAGTTCAACATTCGAGCCACACTATTGGAATATCGATAATAATTATTAATAGGAACAAGATTAAATGAGAGAAGATTTTCTAACTATTTTATTTATATTATATTAATTCCCTGATAATTATTTAGTACAGGGTGGTCCAGAATGTACCGTAAATATTAGAGCATATGGCACATTAAAAAATGAGGGTACTATTTTACATAAATTTTTGTTCAACTCAATAATAAGAGAGATATAACCCTCTGAGGGATGAAATAAAAATCTTTTTTTTTAAATGTCTTTCAGATACTTTTGAATAATGGGTTCATGGGGTGAGTATATGATATTAGGATAATTAATTTTTTGTTACCACTTATTCAATCACTTATGTTTATGGGGTAGTTTTGGATACTATTTTTTAAATTTGAAATTATGTATTTCAAAAAAATACTTATCACTCAAAACAACGCTTTAATCTTAAAGGGATGGAATAAGTGGTAACATAAAATTAATTGTACTAAAACCTAAAAAGAAGTACTAGTACTATACGTACTATCTAATCTAGCATTTATGGTACATAATTCTGGATCTCCCTGTACAATGCCGCCAGAAGGATCCAAAAACAACGTTGTAAAACACGTTAAAAAACACGTCTCTAAAACATCTTTTTGGACATTAAAATAACAAGAAATGTCATTATTAAACGTAAAACTTAAAGCTTATTAATCCTAAAAATGATCGTTCCACATTTACTAATATTAAACGTTTGTACTTTGGTTACTAGAAACGTGTAAAACCGCGACATTTTTAAGTTGATTGTACGTAAAAAAGCCATGCCTTTTTCAAACGTTGTATGGGCATTATAAACGTTTTTCTAACGTATATATGTTTACTGGGAAAGTTACCTGTAACTGTAATCATGTCAATAATTAGGGAAGTTGGAATAACAGGGTGTTATAGTCATTAGACACAAATCAAAACACACGGCCCGAGTCAACTTGCGGCAAGCATCGAGCCCTTGCAGTTTATTCGGGACAGACAAAATCAACAATAACAGCGGAAGGAAAGACAATCACAATCTCCAAATGTCTGGATTCCTATTAACGTCAGTGTGTACTACAAACAGCGCCTTCTTTCAAAGTAATCGTAATAAAAAACAATTGAATTTAAACAGCCCTCAAATTGGGTTGGAACCTTTGCTGGTGGAGAACAAAAAAGAAATGAGTTTCTCCCAACGTGACGCAGTCAACAAGAAGTTTTTTTAGCGGGAAAACTAGTTTCTAGTTTAGATATTTTCGCAATTTTCTAGAAACAAAGGGTATACTTGGCATGATTCATTTTAAAATGTCAGCGTTTGATAATTACTTTAATTTCCAAACATTTTAGCACAAAATAACATAGTTTTACACGCCATTATGTATGTAGCAATGCCTTAAATGATTAACGCAATTGTGTTAATATAAGAAATGTTATGTGTATGACATTTTATTCATTTCAATGCTAATTGTTTTATGAATAACGTAGAATTTGATGTCGGTTGGAATTAAAAAAAAAAAATAATAATGAGTCACCACTGCTTTGTAAAGTTAATATAGTTTTAAATAAAATGTAATGCACAATTAATATTTTGAAGTTTTGCAATATTTTCTGGTTTTTCAGGATTTATTAGGTATAATAGAAACTAACTGCATAATTTTTAACGATTTTGAATATCTGATCTAATTTGTACACTTTTATATGACATGTACTTTATCTGGTACCAGCAATTATGTCACACCCTGTACAAGTCTTGTCTTTAATTTATTGTGTTATCTCACATATGTCTTCAAAAATATATATATTTTTTAATTTGATGTTCTTAAATTTTTCTATAAAATGGCGAATGCGCTGATGTTAGCAATAAAAATTGTTTTTAAACTTCCAAGTAATAAATATACACAAAATGTCATTGTAACAACGGTAAATTTGTAATAAAAGTTTATTATTTTTCTGTAGCAGATGCTAATAAAATTAAACATATGGAAAAAAAGGTTTTATAATTATATAAAAATGCATGACCTATACTACATGCACCACACGACATTAGTTTTACTAATTGAACGCTCTTTTGACAATTTCCAAAATATAAAATAGCAACTATACACCGCTATGAAAGAGAAAATAATGCAACTAAATTGCATAACAATATACAGAGTGTTCTATTTAAAAAAATTGATTGTTTGGGTCATATTGTAAAATACATCCTGTAGAGAATTTACAAATACACCACTGAACTCCATGTAAAAGCATATCAGAAATAATTTTCATCATTCCAATATTTCAGATATTCTCTGAGAAACGTAGAATCCCTTAAAAGTAGTTTCTTTCTAATTTCTCCCTTAGTTACTTTAATTTCCATTTTTAACACAAAATAACACAATCCTGTGTTAATCGAGGTTAAATGTGTTAATATAAGAAATTTTATGTGTAACCTTTTATTTATTTCAGATGTCTCATGCAAAATGTAGAATTGGTAGGAATTTTAAAAAAGAAGAATGTCACCATTGTAAAGTTAATATAGTTTTAAATTAAATTTAATGCACAATCAATATCTAGACGGTTAGCAAGATTTCCTGGTTTTTCAGGGTTTGTTAGATATATTTGAAACTAACTGCATATTTTTTATCTAGTGACAGCAATTATGTCACACCCTGTATAAGTTCTTCACTTTAATTTATTGTTTTATCTCACATGTTTTTAGAGATATTTTTCGTTTTTTTTTTAATTTGAGGTTACCCAATTTTCCTATAGTTTCTATAAAATGGCAAGGCGCTGATGTTAGTAATAAAAATTATTTTTAAATTTCCAAGTAATAAATATCCACAATCATAAATTTGTAGCAAAACTTCAATTTTCTGTAGCAGACGCTAATAAAATTTGTAAACAAAATATTTTATAATTATACTAGGTGACCCGGCAAACGTTGTTTTGCCATATGAATCATTTCTAGTGAATATTTTGGTAGTCGGCTTCGTTCTCATCCCTACTCCGTGCTGTTTACTGGGTGAGAAGCACAAACCTAGAAAAAATATAGACTGTGCCAGTGTCATATTGTCGGCGACCGCTAATTCATGGCTACCCCAAAAGGTCCAGAATGAATAAAACTTGGTTTTTATGCCAATTTACGTTGGTTGTATTGTAGCGTGAATCTCATTTGTTTACTGTGATTGGTCACATTCTTTAACGACATTTAAAATGACAGCAAGTTAGTTAATTTCATATTGCAATGCAGCCATCATATTTGCACAACCGCCAACATAAAGCAAATAGTAGTATCAATTTTCTGGACCTTAGGACTCTTGAAAACGCAGCACCTGTCACGTGACCTATATCATGAAACGACGCTGTCTATATTTTTTCTAGGTTTGTGGTGAGAAGTGACACCGGTAGACGCCTGGCGGGGATAACTGATCTAGTGATAATCGATCAGTTATCGACCAGGGTTAAAAATGATTAAATTACTAAAATGGCTATTAAAAAATAGGGGTTTGTGATAGAAGGGTGAAAATTAAGGGTTGTATGTATTTTTAATGCCACATCGTAAAAAAAATAAAAAAAATGTTTGGGGTGGACCACCCTTATCCCTTAGGGGTATGAAAAATAGATTACGACCGATTCTCAGATCTACCAAATGTACATATAGAATTTCATAAAAATCGGTCACGCCGTTTCCGCGGAGTATGGTGACTAACACTGTCACACGAGAATTATATATATACAGATAAAAACGTATGGCCTAATATGCACCATGCAACATTGATTTTATTAATTTTTTTGATAATTTCGAAAATATAAGATGTAGATAGCATCTACAGACCACTATGAATGAAAAAAAATACAACTGAACTGCATAAAAATATACAGGGAGTTCATTAAAATCAAACCTGTTAGTCGCGTCAAATTAGCATGAAAAATGTGAAAATAGACAACTTTTTGCGGAGAAGTACGATTGAGATGCGGTTTTCTGCAAAATGTTCAGGGAATTTTTTATAACAAAAGGTACATCTAACCTCTGTACGCTCGCAAATTTTTAATTCTTTATTTAACAAATGACCCATTTTTGTTGAACATATGGCAAATGTCACACACGATTCAACGAAAATGTCTGAGAAATGTTCTCTCGGGGGTTTTCGAGGTTCCTTTTTATCACTTTGGTGTTAGGTTTATTATTTATTGCTAAATTGTTGTAACTGAGCTAATTAACAAATTAAAAACTCCACCCCCGAAATCACTAGAGAACCGGAATTTTTTCCAGGATTTCTGGTTTATTAAGGCAAACCATCGGCACAAGATTTTTGCAAAAATAATTGTTTATTCTTCGATTGTTGCAACCTCGCTAATTAACAAATTAATAACTCTTCTCCCGGAATCGTTAGAAAATCGGAATTTTTTGCAATAATTCTGGAATCAATCGAACAATAAACAATTATATTTGCAAAAATCTTGTGCCGATGGTTTGCCTTAATAAACCAGAAATCCTGAAAAAAATTCCGGTTCTCTAGTGATTTCGGGGGCGGAGTTTTTAATTTGTTAATTAGCCCAGTTACAACAATTTAGCAATAAATAGTAATGCTAACGCCAAAGTGATAAAGAGGGACCTCGAAAACCCCCGAGAGAACATTTTCCAGACATTTTCGTTTAATCGTGTGTGACATTTGCCATATGTTCAACAAAAATGGGTCATTTGTTAAATAAAAAATTAAAAATATGCGAGCGTACAGGGGATAGATGTACCTTTTGTTATAAAAAATTCGCTGAACATTTTGCAGAAAACCGCATCTCAATCGGACCTCTGCAAAAAGTTACAAGTGAAATGCTAATTTAACTATGTAGAGAATTTATAACTACGCCACTGAATAGTCTCCGATACAAAAAATCCGTTAAAAGCAGTTTTTTTATTTCGCCATGCATCGAAAACAAAGAGGTCTACGAAAATTTGAAGTACTGTATCTTCAGTTTCTCGAAGAAGTAGCCCTGTTACGTTACAAAAAAATTGGGACATCCTGTATATCATAATTTAAATTTCTAAAACGATGACGTATTTTTTTTTTTATAAAAAATGGCATCAGACATCAAAAATAAAAAAGTTTCCCCTTTCTTGTACAATTTTGCGTCTGGATTTTCAATAAACGTGATTATTTCGTGTATGGACAACTTTACGCGCGTTTTGATTAGGACATTCGGAAGTTCTAACTGCATGCAATAAAAGGGCGATTGTTTGTTCGAACCTAGAAGATATCCTTGTTCGATACTGTGAGAACTATTATCTAGATATTAACGTAGCAAGCAACAGGTCCAGGAGGGGGTTCGCATTCGGACAGCCGGGAAGAAATGCTATCGCAGGAATCCTCAATGTTTCCAAAACATATCCAAAAGCACAAGAACGGCATAAATGATTGAGTGACAAGAGAACGCTTGCGCCGGCCAGCATCTTATGGCCAGGTGGCGCGCTCATACATCCCTGCTCGAATCTGGAGTTTCCAACGCGACTCAGTTTTCCACCGCCAACCCCTGCATGCTCTGGTGTGCCACTCTCCCAACCGCGCGCGGTCGTGCACTCGCCACATTCGAAACATGAATTTCTAACGGACGAAATTCCCAACTCTGCCGTAACCGAGATATGTTCCATAGACAAGTCTTAGCAAACATGATATTTATTGTACTATTCATCCAATTAATAATTGGGAACGTCTTGTTGCAAAGTTTGGAAATAAGACACGTTAAGTCCAAAGTAAGGTCCCGGAGACAATTCAGCAAAGCTTTTTTCTCCGACTTCGAAGACCCAGGAAATATAGACTGGCACTCGACAGACCAACCCATGACAAACACCAACTTAACCATCAGAACTATGGACGAGAAAATTATAGTGAAACTATCTTCTAAACCAAACAAAACAAACGCATTTTCCAACACCAGTTGGCAACACATAGATAAAACAGTTCTTTACATGGGCGATCGAATCTTGGATGATACTGATGGATCAGGAAATGAACAGGAAGCTACAAATGAGATGCAAAAGGTGGGAGATGCAAACGCTTCCAGAGAAAACGACACGCAAGGCAAACCCTCTGAGAAATCAGAAACCGTCCGTAGTGGTCACGTCGACATAGTGACACGCTTCCTCAGGATAGTAGAATCCCAACACCTGCTAGGGGAAAACTGCAACGCCGGTACAGACCTGAACCTAGGCGAAGGAGTAGTGGATCGCTACGCCCAAGAAAGATTCCGCGTTGAAGCTGAGATGGCCGTTAACAGAGCCAACATGCTCACGAGGTTGTGGAAGTATGCGGAGCGCACTGTAGTCAACTCCGATTACCTTCTATCTGCTCTGGTTTTCTCGCTGGTGGAATTCAACGACGTTATATTCGCCGCTGGCAATTGTTACGATAAATACGAGTATAAGGACCGTTTGCTCTTTTGTCCGTACGCTTATCGCCTGCCTGAAGGCGGCATTCTTGTGAAGGACTTAGCTGCTGAATATAATTATCTCGGCAATACTTCGGAATGGTTCTTCATCGCTAGGAAGAACGCGGAGAATGTCATCAGGAACCAGAATCAGTTCAGCACCGGTGAGTTATTAAAGTGCAAACAAAAGTTTCCAAGCATCGAGGAAACACGTTCTTTTTTATTATGTTTTATACGCCTGCGATATAAAATGTTGCTGGTTTACTCAGGCGTAGAAACCAATTTTAATTTGAGAGCAGAGAATATTACTAGTTATTAAAATAAATATTACAGGGTGTTCGGGAAAATGTGGGAAATCTCTCGGGCGCACATAGAACTTAAAAAAATAAGATGAAAAGTTCCTATGATTTTTTTTCTGCAGGTCCTCCCTACGAAGCTATGTGTCCCTGAAGGACGCCACTGGAAATCAGTTTTTCTTTGAATAACTTTTAAAGTACTCAATATAATTTACATACATTTTTCATGTTCTATCCTACATGTTTCCGAACACCCTGTACATCAACTGCTATTGCCTCAATAATTTTAACTGAAATGTTAACGTTTGAATACAATTATATTCCAATCTCTAAATAAAGCAATTAAACATTTACTATTAAAATATCCATATAGCCAGTCCCTCACACGAATTGTAAAATTGTCATCGTGCCGAAAGGGAAGGTTACTTATAATTGGATTGAACGTTTAGATCCTACAGGATAGCTAGAGCGATCCCCTGATCTTAACCCCCTTGATTTTTATATATGGCGATATTTGAAGCAAAAAGTATATTCACATGACTTACGAACACAGATATTTTAAAGGATAAAATAGATCACATAAAACAAGATAATGTCACTTAGTGAATAAAGAATTTTAGAAAGGTTATAAAAGTGTGTAGCAGTTAAGAACGCGTGAAGTTTTGGTTAGTTCATATCTACAGAATCTCTTAGTACAAAGTTAATATCTGAGGTTATATTGCCATCAGAAACAACTTTTCTCTATAACATTTTTAATTTTATATTTTCTTATATTTTCAACACCCTGTACTTTTGAACTCCACTTCATAATTGCTATATACATTTCAAGACGAACAAAGACAAAAAAAGTGAAATAAATGGTTATAAATATATAAATCCATCCATTATGCATTGAAAATTAACTTATACTGACTTAATAATTATATACTAACCTATACTTTCGCTTAAACTTGAATAAAGTAATCTACTTTATAAAAGATATCTTTAATATGGTACAAAGTAAAAGAATTCAACAAACTTACGAATGTGTCTTTACTCCTTTAAAACAATCACTTGATCGCATAAATTCCACAAGCATAAATGCATCCACGTTTGGCAAATTATCGCTCGATACCTTTGCCAAACTGCTGTCTCCCATTTTCGCACACATAATAATTAACAATGCTTAGCCACTAATTAAACTGTCTTATAACTTATAAATAACACTTAAAACATATATTGGAAACAGAGAAAACGAAACGTTAGTCTAGGTTAACTTTCAAGGCGACAAGTAGGTCAATAAATAAAGTGACGTCATATTACACTTCGACCCAACAACTCCATAGGTGCTCTGAAGTTTTAAATTAATTTAAAATTTAATGGCAGATTACAAATTTCTGTCTAAATGTACAGTATAGCGATATATACAGTGTGTTCTTTGAGAAATGGGAGCTTACTATGTAACATCCGGGTTGTTTTTCCATGTACGCTAAAAATTTTGATTTTCTTTCTCGCTGTTTCCAAGTGAACGAAATCAAATATAAACGATTAGTCTTGTCAAAAGAGTAAGCACGAAAATTTAATATAAATTCATGAGGCAGTCGCGCGAATTCAGAGCGACGGACAGACATCACCTTGAAAATCAACTTCTACTGTCTTCTTTAATTTATGGCTTAATTAAAATCCCGCCGTTTGAAAGGAAACTTTCTTATTACTGAAGTGTTTTCTTATGTTATTAAAATATGATTATCATTACTGGATTTATTAAATTCTTTTGGTCATAGAGTTCTATTTGAACCTCCCCCTCCTCCTACCTGAAAATATCTAATTAAATTTTCCCTGCTGTATTTATTTAATTGAATACAATTCTGGCAAGTGATAAATGCGAAAAGGGGTTCAAACAAAAATAAACAAACCGAAGCGAAAACGAACATTACAATATTTTTCACTATGAAGAATTATTTAGTATTTATTAACAAACCTCAATAGTCCCTAAGATTTTCACGCATGTTTCGATATTTTCTGCACCTGAACATTCAATTCGTTCAAAATTTGAAATAATTATTATATGAAAAAAGTAAACAGAAAATAACATGGGAGAAATTGTTCTTGTATAAACTATGGCGCCATCTGCGACTGAATCAGTAATGAGATTTAAGCGTGCATGGTATAAGTATACATAGCCAGTGCGTGATAGGGTGGCATCAGTGTGTAGTTTCACCCCTGTGACGAAAAACTGCAAGACTCCGCAACGAATTTTATTGTTTCACAAGCTGCTACTCGCAAGCAACCTGATGTTGTATCATCTGGGTTAAGAATAATCCGCTGGAAAATATAAAAGAAACGCCTGGAATAGCAAAAAAGGAAAACTTATCAAACGATATGGGATGTTAATACATTTAAGAGTAAAATATGTGACACACTTTCGGATTTATTCACTTAAGAGAATTAAAATTAACCGAAAATCATATGCAAAACGTTACAAAATATTACTTTCATATTACATGCAAAATTACGCCTACAAAGATTCTAAATTATTTTTCCAAGCGTAATGAAAAATTCGCGCATAAAAATAAGAAATCGACCCTACATATGATGTAAAGTAAGCATCTGTGTAACATATTCGACGTTATAGAATAAGGATATTGCTTTAGGGCTGGGGTTTTTAACGATCTGGAAATTTATTTAGAATTTTAGGACTATAATAAAGTATGTGAATCACTTATCAAATTATTCCACATTGTGGGCAATAAAAGAACTTCAATTTAACAAACATCAATGCAACAGAGCGCAATTTGTGTTATGAAAATATGCAGATGTATGCAAATAGATTTAACCAAACAGACTGGACGATAACGCCACTTTTCCTAGTTCTTTATCTTGTAGATTTGCATGTAAAATATTTAATAAGTATGCAAAAGTTTGTTGTTTGTCCTTATCGTAGTATATTTACAATTAGACCACTATCATCTACTACATTAAAATATTAAATTCGGCAGCAATGCATTCAACTCAAATTTCGCTACCGTTTAATAATAATAATAATAAGTAATTTAATAATTAATAAAGTTATAGTTAGAAACCTTCTTGAAAACGTTATTATATATTTGATAGAGCGGTAAAATTAATTGGACTGAAGTTGAAACTTAACAATCGCTTTAAAACGTATAGATTTTAATTTACTGTGTAGCTGCGATGATTCTTCATGAAACCATGGTTTGAAACGTTCTTCAAAACGTTAGTTCTTTGTATCGTATATAATTGGATGCATATTAAGCTTATGCTTTAACAGGCCTAGTAAATGTATAGGCAGTGATTAATAGCATGCGAAAACTGCACATCGCTGTGTACGCGCTTGTTTGTTCCCAATATAGAAATCCACCACAGAACAAATACTGAAAATCCTATTAGTCTTGAATCAATACAGAGCCTTGCATGAACCGATCGCAGTTTACTTGCTCTCTTAGGAAACAGGCGGCATTTTCACTAGTATCACTCAATACAAATAGTTTTCCCAATGGAATGCAAATGTCTTTTTCGTCGTCAAATTCTCAGTTTATGCAACTAAGTTACCGAAATGATTCGATAGCTTAATCGTTTGTAAGCTATGTCACACACCGACTATTCTTTTTGTATTAACTACAATATAAACATATTAAAATTAATTTGGATACTTTAAGCAAAACTAAAAAAAAAACAACACTTAAAATCTTAATAATGGAGAAATTGCATGATTTTTCTAAATACGTGCAGAAGAATGTATTATTGAAATGTAAAGTTGTAACAACTCAATTAAACTTTTCTATTAAGCTACCAGAATGTATACAGGGCGTTTAGAAAATCATTGGTAAAGGAAACTTACATTTTTTTTCATTTACTTTCATCAGTTTTGTCATAAATAGTTTTTAATAATTGTGTATAAAGATCTGTACCAAAACGCATACATTTTCCATAACTTCTTTTATTTTTCGTCAGTTTCAGCAAATGTATCCTTCCTTCTAAACTAAATATAGTAAAATGGCTACTCTATTGTCTCTGACGACCTTATACTGCTACAGATGGATTAAATCCACTCGCAATAATGCATGTTTAAATTTCTGTAACACCAACGCCTCCCAAATCACAACAAAGCTTCAATTGATCGATATCAACAAATCCTTGTGCGTGAAACACTGAAAATAAAGCGTAATCACTGTAATCCCCATCGGATTAAGGTAGGTAATTACACCTATGGGGACGACATTATTAAAATTAGAGAAAACTCATCCTTCTTTAACCCCAGCTTTGTGCCTAATTTAAAAGCTATTTTAGCCTGGCCTGCAAATTAGATCCTTTTTAATGGGGACCGTTGTTTCGAGTCACGTAGTTTTGAAAGGAAATATCTCCGTTCCCTTTTCTAGTACGACAGTAAACACCACACCGTAAATATACACCTATGTATAGGGAATTTAACACTTAAAGTAATTATATCCCAAACACTAATTTCACTAATTACATTTATTTACAGAAATTTAACTGAAACAACTGCAATATTATTCAATTAAAGATTAATATTGATTAATTAATTAATTATAATAATTATTTATAATTAATTAATTATTTAGTTAATTACATTTATTTCCAGTAATCTAACTAACTAAAATAACTGTAATATTATAATTAAGAACTAAAATAAATACTAATCAATTGATTCTAATCATTAATTAATTAATTAGCGTCTATAAGATTTGCAGTTATATATATTGGGTGAATTTAAGAGAGCGAAAGCATAATTTTACGCGGTAGAAAAGTTTTTTTAATTATGCTCCTCACGATTCTCTGAAAACTATTACTCGCCTGAAAAAGATGTTTTAATAGCCTGATGAAGGCAGCGAATAATAACTTTCCAAGGGTCGTAATAAATGTGTTTAATTTGAAATGTGCATGAAATAGAATCACTATAATTAACTAAATTGATGATGCCTGTTTAAGTTGTCTAGCCAACGCAAAACGTTTTAAATCTGAGAATCAGATTTAAGGCAGTTGTAGTTTTTACTTAAGAGGTTTAGGTAGACTATACGAATTACAATAATTGGATAAATCATGAACTGCCTGTAAGTCTTCCTGATGCATCTCCAACGACATTCCGACTAATTAAATTTATGTTTGGATTTCCTACGAGTAAAGGCCGAACAGAACAAAATTCAGGTGAATTTGATAAAGGATTAAAGGGAATTAAATAAATTTATTGTTGGAACGACGTCAAAGGAATACCGGCACAAAATAAATAGGTTTTTTCGGCATGTGATCAAGTTCAAGCAATTTTATATTAACGAATTTCTTTATGTGGCTTTAAACAGCCCGAAATATTTTTGTGACAGTTCGCTACCTTTTCTCGAAGCTTTTATTTATATTTTATAAATATATTCGTGTATTTATTCTATAAAATGTATACTGTATAAGTGTTATTGAGATATTAATATAGAAATTATTAAATCATGTAAAATATGTGAAGAGTTAACAAAAGAAAAAACTGAATAGGTATATAAATATATAACAAACTGAATATAACAAATATATATACAGGGTGGTCCACTTTTGAAAGCGGCAACTATAGAGGCAGACAGAGAACCACAAAATATCAGTTTGTATTATAAACTGTATTCGAAAAATGCTTCGTTACAAAGATACAGGGTGCCAAAATTTTTATTAAAAGTTCCAAATTTATTAATATTTTTAAAACTGATTTAGATATTTAAATGAAATTTGGAACCTTTGAATATGTAATCTAGATACATATATTTACGTAAAAAATATTATTTTTCTTCCACCAGTGGCGTGCGTACGGACAGATCTTCGGGAAATTTTAATGAAAAAAATGGTACGCCAATGTTTTTTTTAGAAACAAAAACTATTTCTAGAATCCTTGTACAACAGAAAAAGGCTCCTTACTTATTTTCGTTTGGCACACCGTTTGCCAGTAAAAAATTAAATTACCTAATGATTTTTGAAAAACAATTACGTAAACGAAAATGAGAAATTTAATTTGTGTCGTTCAACAACGACAACAAAAAGAAAGAAAATTAAGGGTAAAATCACAAAAATTGATCGAACTGTAGTCCACCCACCTCAAGACATTCTCGACATCTTTCTCACTAACGCATTTATTGCAGCAGATACTTCATGCAGATTTCGCCGCATATCATTGCAGGATTGCTGAATCCTTAAAATTAAATCTTCCCTTGTTAATACGGGATTAGCGTAGACTTCATCTTTAATAGTACCCCAAACGTAAAAGTCTAGCGGATTAAGATCCAGTGACCTGGGCGGCCAGATCCAATACCATTAACCACGTCATTATTCATGTCATCCCTCCCTAGCCGGCCAATCCATCGTGGAGGATAATTGGTATTGAGCCATTCACTTACAGCTGTTCCAAAATGCGGGGGAGCTCCATCCAGTTGTATCCACCTTTCATACCTTAAATTAATGGGTAAATCCTCTAGGTAGTCCTGCAGAATATTGTTAAGAAACTCCATAAACAGTTCCGAGTTTAGCCTTGGGGGTAGGAAATGTGAACCACAAACATTACCATCAATAACGCCCAACCAAACATTTACGGAAAATTCATTTTGAAATGATCTTGGCCGAATTTCTAGAGGATTGTTATCAAAAGTACGTAGTAGACGATTATTCTGAATATTATATCGACGGTTTCTGTTCCGTTCGTTATTAACGGCCAAAGTTACGAAAATTCTGATGTGTTCTGATGAAAACGCGAGCATCTGGAACTCTTCTATTTAGATTCTGCATTTCCATCACAAAATCCCTAGCAAAAATGAATTAATACTTACACAACACTCTACAAGGCGCATGTGTTAAAATGCGCTTACCATAATTATCACTGTAAAAATACATAATATTGGTAATTTTAACTAACTTTACACGATTTGGTGCTAAAATTACAAGGTGAAATAGAACTATCACAATATATTCTGTAAATAACAGAACTATAAGCTATTAATACTACGCACACAATATAAAATACCAAAAATAATAACAATACCACGATTTGTTTATGCACGTGTTACGTTGTTATCTAATGCAACTTATCACTTTCAAAATCACCCTGTATAAGTAATTTGCATAATGCTAATTGGGTTTTATGTAGTAAAAAATTGGCAACGGAGTATTAAGTGTAAATAACGAAAACGTCTAGGTATATTAAATATGTCTGTTTGCTAAATTAATAATTAAATTTGAATCAACAGCCGACGCCTTTGTTGTAAACAATTTAAACGTTGCTCGAATTTATTTAGACTTAACATGTCTCTTTAATAAATTAATTGTCTGACAAGACCATTAAATTACAAACATTTATACCACCAGTGAGAATAGCTGAAGGGTCCATTATGTGTTGTATGAAATTATAAAGGGAAGTTACAATCCGTTTAAAATTCGTTGGCAATTTTAAGCATGGTGTATCAAACAGAATCAATAGTGAGTCTTTATTATAGGCCCCTTTCGGATAATAGCCTGGAGCTTTATAGCTTTACAAAAATTTTAACAAATTTGCGCCAGACCAACTCCAAAGCGATCGAATGGGTATATTAAAAAGGGGATGCGAGGACAAACGTTTCTGTCTTACAGTGGGTGCCCTTCACTGATGACTCCAAATATCGGTATCTGCTGATTAAAAGTACATTTCGACGCAATACCTCACAAGGCTTAATAAAATCACGATAATAAAAGAGATACAAGGTGCCACTACTACTAATAATAATTTGAGGTCAGATGAATTGCAATGTGATGATCGTTACAAATTTAAGAACTTAATGAGAATAATTCATGGTTTAGATGCTTTTCAATTTCATCTTTCGAAGAAATTGAACTTAAATTTCGGATAACATAAAATGGAAATTTGGGTGTCGTCTTGCGTTGTAAATATTCAATTAGTGTCAAGGTTTGTTGCAGAAAGAGACGAAACCCACTACAGAATTTAATATAAAAGCCCCCTTTCTGCAACTGATAGTTCCGAAGATACCAATAGCCCGAAAGCAATATAAGGGACCGACGATTCGACGTCCACCTTTTTAAATTGAATGTGCGTGAACGCGTGTGATTCAATTTGTCAACCACCGCATTGGTCATCGCTTTAATGCGCCCTTAAAATGAAAAACACCCGATTTATTTTCATTTCATTAGCAAACCATATTTCCCACGTGTAATCAATATCAAATTTGTAGCCTAGAGGACTTCGGTAATATTTTTAAAACTTACCATAAGAATCCTACGCGAAGTCCGTACTTTCGTTTTATTTGCCAGCACCAAATTCAGCCAATATGCTTGAGCAAATATTAAAGCATTTGAAACAGAATTAAACAAATCACACACGAAATATATATAATATATATATATTAATAATGTAGCAAAATTAATTACTTTCAATTCATAACATTCAATAGTTCATTCAACGTTTGAACTGATATATAAACATACATGCTTTATTAGAGGTGGAATGTACACCTGCATTCTAGGTATTTGATGCAAATAAACGAACGTCTATCCACAATATTTTCCTTGCCAATGTACGTTTTTTTTATAACTAAGCGTTGCTATACAGGGTGTAACTAAATAAGTGTAAATCATTTAAGGGGGTGATTCCTCATCGAAAAAAAGATAGGATCTTTCATATAAAGAAACTTCATTGGAGCATCCCTTGATAAGATACAGCCCCTTAAAGGGGGTCCATAAAATTTGTTTAACAATTTTTTTCACAAGCACTAAACAATATTGAAATTAACATGACATTTTCTACTACCAAAAAAACACTTAGCCAGTAATTTATTTGGTTTACCCCATGGTTGTAAGAGGTGGAAAACGCAACCCCTAAAATTTATTTCCAACGTAACTTTATGTCTTATTATTTGTTTATCATTTAAAAATTTATTTCCGATAGCCCGTTTCATTCTAAAAAAAAAATGTCTCTTGAATTTTTTGCCCAAAATAAACCAGTTCGCAGCAAAAAATTATTTTACGAACAACTACAGAGATACATCGTCATAAATGAGAACTGGATTTACTGTTATTTTGTAGTTACTACCTGCATTAAATGATTAAAGGGGAATAATCAAAATTAATGTATTAATAACAAAACATACAACATGTAGAAATCATAGTAAATGTTCAATATGTCTACCTTCAGACATTACGCATGCGTCTAGACGTCGGCGCATTGAGCCACGTATTCGCTTAAATATTCCTGGAGTCTTTCTAATTACCCTGCATGCATCGATAATGCGGTTTCTTAAGTCCTCTACATCGCGAACAGGAGTACGATAAACCAAATGCTGCAAATGGCCTCAAGTAGAGAAATCGAGAGGATTGAGATCCGGGGATCGAGCGGGCCAATTCTGTGGTCCTCCTCGACCTATCCACGGATTTGCAAATGTTTCAGTTAAATGCTGACGTGCTACTTGACTAAAATGGGCGGGAGCCCCATCATGCATAAAAACCATATCCCTTCTGACGCCCAAAGGAACTTCCTCCAGCAGCACGGGATGCACTTCTCTTAAAAATTGAACGTAGAAAATGAGGCCCGATTAAATAATCCCCAATAACTCCGACCCACACGTTAAGAGAAAACTGTTCTTGATGGTTAGTTTCGACAATAGCGTGAGGGTTTTCATCAGCCCATATGTGGTAATTATGAAAATTAATAATCTTGTCCTGAGAAAAACTACATTCGTCTGTCAATTCGATCGTCTTCAGAAAGTCACGATTTCTTCTAATCATTTCCAGCATCCAATTGCAAAATTCAAGACGGTTCGGAAAGTCTCGCGGTAACAGTGCCTGTACTCGTTGCAGATGGTAAGGGTATAAGAGATGTTCCTTTAAAATTCGAAATACCGTCATATGATCAACATTTAGCTGGAAAGCAATCTTTCTTGTACTGGTAGTAGGTTGTTCTTCTATCAAATTAAGTACTGCTTCCTCAAGCTGTGGTGTTCTTACTTCTCGATGGCGACCACAATCCTGCGTTCTTTTGTTGAATGAACCATATTCTCGTAATCGTTGATGAAGTCGGACAAATATTCTATGTGAAGGATGCTGCCGTTGACGATACATTTCAGCATATCTTTTAGAAGCTTCTAACCCATTCCCCTGCGACAGACCGTAAACGTAATGCATATCAGCCATTTCCTCATTTGTGCATGCCATTTTAATAACAAGTGAATTATTAAAGTAACAAATTAAGAACAGAACAACAATACACAATTAGTATTACTTCAATTTAAAAAATTTACAAACTGACAGCTTGATTCCAATTTAATTGTCAGTATCGCTAATAGCGGCCTACTAGATAAATTAGTTTCGTATTTTCGTTTTATGGCGATATGTATCTTGTTCGTAAAATAATTTTTTGCTGCGAACTGGTTTATTTTGGCTAAAAAATTAAAGAGACATTTTTTTTTAGAATGAAACAGGCTATCGGAAATAAATTTTTAAATGGTAAACAAATAGTAAGACAAAAAGTTACGTTGGAAATAAATTTTAGGGATTGCGTTTTCCACCCCTTACAACCATGAGGTAAACCCAATAAATTACTGGCTAAGTGTCTTTTTGGTAGTAGAAAATGTCAGGTTAATTTCAATATTGTAACTTGTTTAGTGCTTGTGAAAAAAATTGTTAAACAAATTTTATGTAGGGGGCTGTATCTTAACAAGGGATGCTCCAATGATATTTCTTTATATGAAAGATCTTTTTTTCGATGACGAATCACCCCCTTAAATGTTTTACACTTATTTAGTTACACCCTGTATATAGTAAATAAAATTTCAGAGAAATCATAGGCACTACGATTATTTTCCCTGTCGCAGTAATCAATGTTGTGTGCTAACCACATTATTGGGTTCGTTTAACAATATTCCCTCATCTATGTAATTAATAATTAATTAAAACTCTATGATACATGTCCGTTAATTAACATTAATTTGTTTAGGAAACATGTAACAGTATCAAGTATTGATAATTATACTATTAATGATGAAAAAGACATACCGGAAGTTACTATCAATCATTACTTTTCGTTGTGAATTGTTAATAATTGGCTAACTCTTTTCAGAAATTAAAATGGAAATTGAATTGAGAACAAATCACTTCATATGTATTAAAATAATGTCGTTATAATAAATCAGCTGTTGTTAACATTTGTGGAGATATAACGGTTGTGTATCGGTCAGTGCTCATGCGTGGTTGTTGCCTATTTTCGTTTTGTATTTGGTGGTGCAAACTGATGATTTGTCGCGAATTGTGTTTGGTACAATGGTGTCAGTAAGTTTACAATAACAAATAGTTATGCTTTACATGCTTCTTATGTTTACTTCCTTCTAGCATGTGAAAACTCCACTTTAACAACGGATAATCAAGACAACAATAGCATGTCAGTTTCTTCCATTAGCACTTCACTTTTATACGGTATGCGCCAAAAGTATGGAATAAATTCAATAAAAACGAAACAATTATTTTTTGGGAAAAATCCTGGAACAGGTCGATTTTTAATTTAAAAAATACATATTTTAGCGTAAAATGCGATTTTTAAATGTTATTTGTTTTCAAGTAATGACGTCATCAATTTTTTTTAAATGGCAACACCATATTTTTTTTTCTTGATTCTGAATTCTCCTTTTGCCATTTAAAAAAAAATCGATGACGTCATTACTCGAAAACAAATGACATTAGAAAATCGCATTTTACGCTAAAATATGTATTTTTTAAATTAAAAATCGACCTGTTCGAGGATTTTTCCGAAAAAATAATTGTTTTGTTTTTATTGAATTTATTCCATACTTTTGGCGCATACTGTATAATTTCTAGTAAACACATACGTACATAAAACGTTTGTTATGACCTAACATTATTTCAAAAACTGATGCAGAAGAAAATGTTTCTAAATTTATATAAAAATATTTAAATTGATGACGTCAATATCACATGAATAGATGAAAACAGTATTTCATAAGATGTCAAAGAGAACTGTAACTATTCAAAATATAAAGATATTCTTACCCCATTGGTCGAGCCTTGCTGCATAGTAATATGTACTGCTCAGGTATCTAGCAATCATTTTTGCATTCGCTGAAAAATTCAGCTTTTCCGCTTCTGAAACAAAAAGTACAATATAGACGCACGGAAAGAAATCTAATTTGTATTTACTTAAAGAATTACTAGAGACAGAAAAAAACGTGCTTTTTTTGTGGAACCGTCAGGTTCAGAATGTGTCCACAAGTTGTAGCTACGTCTACTCAGTTTTCCTTCTGTTGGATAAGTCATCGGTTGCCTCACCTGTCGCATACAGGGGAGAGCTAACAAGCTCGAAACTGGTATATGTCTGGTGTGCCGCTAATGAATGACTTTGGCAGTTTCCTGCAAGTCTTTTAGATGTTTACACATTTCATAGACATGTGTTTTATGTGACCCACCTGTGACCGGGAATGCATTTTTAGATATTTAACTTCAAATAATTTTAATTTTTATAATAATTTTTATAGTTATATATTTGATTCAATTTAAAGGAGGCCACCTGAAGAAGCAATCCTAAAAATGCAGAAATAGGTCAGATCTCATCTATTGTGGTTGAATTGTCGTGTTCCCACTGCCAAAAAGTGAAGTTAGATATTTATAGAGTGTTTCATTAAAGCAGGTTAGTAAATTAGATTAATTTCTTTAGATAATTATTGAATAGAGCTTTGTTTGTGGAATTGTTCATTAGCATACCTAGATGTTTGGTATCAGAGAACATACATATGACTTCATTGATAGGAATTGTAGAATATTTGATTTATATTAGCTTAAAATACCTTTCTAATACAGTAAAAAACGTTACAAAAGTTAATAATAAGGAATATATGGGTAGATATTGTGGGTGTAATTCAACGCAGGTTGGTGCTTTTGTCCACTGAGTAGTTTCACACAATATTATTAATACCTAAAAATATATAAAAATATCATTTAATGTGTTAAATGTAATCTGCTTTAATATAACAGTGTGATAATGACCTTGAGTATGTCATTATAGCGTACGGATAGTTTAGTCGAATTGAATTTTATTGAAATTATATATAAGGTAATAGTTGTGACTGACAATTTCATTTGGAGAGCATTTAATTTATGCCGCAATTAACGGGTATAAATTAGAATAACTTTCGGAGATCGGTGTAGGGTTGGATATGTTGATATATGGTTAGCACTTTTTCAAGAATGACACTTCGTAATATCCATGTCACGTAGTACTTTCCAAATTAATTCTTGATATATGAGCCAAATTGGATGGCGCGCGATCCGGATTTTATTGGAAACGCCCGTATTAAAACAGCGTACAGGAAAGAGCCATATCTCGCTCCAGACCTAATAACTTTTGTGGGTAAATCTATCAATTCGAAACTATAATGGAAATAAATTGTTCACTACTTATTCCCTTTGTTTCTTTCGCCTTTTAATACATATAATGTCTAAAAATTATAAACCTTCCTATATCCCACTCACGGGCGCATCCAGACTTTTGGTTTGGGGAGGATAATGCAGAAATCTTGTAAAATGTAAACTAAAATTTGTACGATTCATTCCCAATCAGGTAAAACGATAGAATTAGATTGTCTATTTATTATGCAAAGTAAATAACAAGCTCACACAAGCAACAAAGTCACTTTTCACTTCTTTCACTTTTAAGCTTAATACATATACACTCGAATGAAGTTTAAAATTATTATAGTTGACTTCCAAAATTGTAGAGTGACTAATCGCTAGTTTGTAGACAAGCGCGACGAGCGAAACGTGCGAGGAACAACATTTCATAGGCGTACTAAATTTGAGAGGATCAGATATAAAAAATATTCAAAAATGACCAAAATAATTGCATTACATAACATCCATTATTTTTAGAGTAGAAACAGTGATATAACAGTTGTTACCAATTCACAACACACAGATGAGTACGGAAGATACGGGTGGTAAGATTACCTAAGCGTGCCACTTGAGAAGAGTTAAAGCACACAAAATTATCAAAAATAAGTTGACGTCGGCTGAACCTAGCACATTAACAATTTACTTTAAATGTGATATCTGTGTCATCCTCTCTACAAATTAGAATGCCTTATGGACGGCGATTGCCCACCATCACCCACTTACACCTACCTGATGCGCATTCCGCAGATATCACACTTAAGCCTCCTCTGTTTTAATTATTTATGACGGGAAAATCTCAACTTTTGACAATTGCAATTTGCAAAACTGTCAAACACTACAAATATTATTGCCACTTTCATTATTATGTGGTGTTAATATATTTGTTTTGAGCTTCTGATAATCTACCATGGCGGTTTCATGATGAAAAGATTATAGGTTGACAAAATTTGTTACAAATAAAGATTTTTCGAATATTTGCGAATTCAGCATTCAAACGTATAAAAGTTTTTAGAATACATACACACTATTTACTATTTTTTTACTTATAATATCATATCGTACCGCTTTCTGTATGACCTTCATACGTCCATGTTTCGTCAAAATTTAATATATTCTTCGATCCAGATTCTTATTTTTTAATATTTATTTTAAGTTTCTTGGCCGTACCACTATTTCATCCTTTCTATCAGTATACTCTCTTCGATTTCATTTATACGGACTAAGTTCCACCTTGTAAGATATAGGAATAGAATTTTTTTTGTCGAAAACTCATTTTAAAAATACAATATTCCTTCCGCGAGTTTCCATCACTTTCCGTTTCGCAGTTGTACTTCTTTACCAATTTTTTATTTGCACACATATGCTATCCACGTACAATTTTGTTAATGAAATACATATTTCAACATCACTTACACTCATATCTTGACCTCGCGCTCTAAACTCTTCGTACATGTCATCATCCGATATTCCTCACTTGTTAAATAAGGTCGATTTTGAGAATACGTGGTAGACAAAATCATTAATAAAATTAATTACATTCATAATTAAATTAGCGAAAAGATATAGCCGAAATTTTGCCCGCCCGAACGATATACCCGCCCATGATAGCGCTGGAAATGAAACAGTTAGATCCGACAATTCGTCGCAGCCAATCAAAAGTTGCAGCGCATGCGTACTTACTGCATGTATATTTCTTTGTGTTGACTGCTATAAATTGTGAGCAGGTTTATAACATGAGTCACTCTCTACAATTTTGGAAGTCAACTATAGTACGTTAGATAACGTTATTGTAGACCATAATAAACGTTTTATGTAAGTATGTATGTCTGTTGATGGCATGCACAGTTCCCAAATGTGTTGGATAATAAACATATAGCCCAACACATTTGCGCAATGATCCAACTGCCAAAGCAATATTAAAACATGAAATTACGTAATTAAAACCACGATTACATAAGCTGACATCCTTTATGTGGGAAGTAGGTAAATATTTCCGGTGGAAAAGTTGAGAAGCAAGTGAAACGAGTTTTCTTAAATAGGACGAAATGAAAACTTAGCTAAGTGCCGTACAGCAACGACGTGATTTATATACTAAGTTGCAAAGCTCCTATTTTGCTTAGTTCACTGTTACAGAGATATGTAACAAAATTGTCGGCTTTAGAGTTCCCTGTACGTATATCAAAAACGTCAGCGGCAGCAGTTCCCCTGTCATGATAATTTAAAAAACATTTTTAACTTAAGGGGCAACTTCTAGATCCGTTCTTCATGCCGTAACGCCATGTACGATGGCCCATTAAGGCTTTTTTTGTCAATAATTTTAAACTTGAAACGGTATTAAATTAAATTAGGTCCTATTTCATAAATGTTTCATAATTTGACACAAAAATCTTTCTATCTTTTCCCTCTTCCAATTATAAACCATCATCTATTCACATTAGCATTGTATGTATATTTAAAGGTCAGGAAATATATATATACAGGCTGTATCACATAATATTATAAGAAAATCTGTATTTTGCATAAAAAAGTACATTCTGTTTATTATTTTTTTTGCAATTGGCGTCTTTAAAACAGGTTCTACATTATCTTGAGCAACACGAAAATATTAAGGTTTTTTTTTTTTAATTAAAATTGAAAAACAATGTAATAAATACGAAAGATAAGGGCAACAGGTAGCATATTGCATGAAAGACGAAAAAACAGGCAATTTTTTGTGGCCATAACCTGCTTCAATAAAAAAATTTTTTATCCGCCTAGAGGGCGCAGCGAACCACATACGATATTACAAAAATCTGTTTATATCAGGTGAAAGGTATCAATTTTGCAATAAAAATTTATTACCAATAAGTTTTCTCTATCTCTTAAAATAAAAAAGTTAGACAGCCTTAAAGTTTGGGCACTTTACAGGTTTTTTTGTTATTACTCATAAAGTTGGCCATGGATCTCAAATTTGTTTTTACGAGCATAGAGGCCTCCAAAAATGCAACAAAAAACAATTAAGGATTTTTGACGTGTCTCGCATATTAAGCGAGATACATGGGAGTGGCCCTCTTATGTGATACAGCCTGTATATTGTGGCGACCTAACATTGGCGCCTCCGCCATTTCATAGAAAAGTAAATTCATGAATAATGTTTTGTTAAAATAACTTATTCCTTCAAATTCACCAGAATTATACTTCATAATTAGAGATTAAAAACAAATATTATACAGGACGTGCTAAATATTTTCTTTATAAAATATTAAAGCACTGTTTATTTTTTATTTGCTGTCTGTGTTTTCTGTGTATGACACATTTTTAGTACCTAATTTACATAAATATGACAAACCAGTACAGTACAGAGATTGAAAACATATTTCAGAACTAAATCGACATTAGATTTTTATGTTTACAGAATTGTCTTAAAATGAAGCTTCACTTTTGTAAATGAAATTTTGTCGCGTTAAATATAACGCCACCTATCAAGCAAGCGCTTTTTAATGGCCAATATTTTTCATTAAATAACGTGGTTATTACAAAATAATCTATGCAGAGACAAGGATAGTACGCAGTTAAAGCTGCGTCTATGGAATTATTTCCAACTACTTCAAAAAAGATACGCAGATTTATTTACGTCTACTAGAAAACATAATGTAACACGTCTAACTAACAGATATTTGTCATGTAGGGAAATTAGCACCAACTGGACTTATTTTGTTTTGCTCACTTACTCGCATTAGTGCATGTTGTAGGTTCACAGGAAGTTTTATTCCATTGTATTTATAAAGATTATTGCTGTCGGAAGCACCGTTTTGTTTCCTCTGGACAAAGAATTATTTAGCGTTGAATATTTACGTATTCAAAAAGAAAAAGAATGACCACAAATACAAGATGCGTGATAGTTACTAATTAATGTTTACATTTAATTATTTACAGATATATTAGTGTAAATTTACACTAATTACAGCTATAATTTTCCAATTGGAACAGTTTTTACTAAAATGCAAAGCAACTTTACATAATTGATGTAATTTTACGTTTAAATCAATGCAATATCATTGTATTTTACACTAGCAGTTGCTGCAATTTTTCATTAAAGTTCATAACAATTTTACAAACACTGTTATCATACATGTGTATATTGTTATACAAATACGATTTCAAACTGATTTTAATGTAATTTTACAGTGACCACAACGATAGTTCTTCAATATTACATTGTGCAATGCAACTGTGAATTATTATTTAGTTGTAACATGTTCTGCTATTGTAATTTTACAATACAATTTCAAATGTAAAAGTCTATTAGTGGCAGGTAGCTTTACTATTTTTTACAGTGTAATGCCTAATTAAAGTAATTTTACATGTATGTTACAAATATAAATCTAATAGTACAATTGAAATTTTGAATAAGTTTAATGTAATTTATTTGTAATTTTCACCGGCGGTTATTTCGACTGTAAAATTTCGAGGTCGTAAATAATTTTACAGAGGAAATTACAATGCAATTGTTACTAATTGACGCAAAAATTTGGTGTCGATTTTCGGTTAGTTTAATGTATTTTTTTCAATGGCGGTTGTTGTAATTTTACTGTATGTAAACTATTACTTTACAGTGTTGACAACTATAATTCTCCATTACATTATACAATGTATCTATGAATTATACTACAGTTGTAACTGTACAATATTTTATGTTTACATAAATTTAATTGTAATTTTACAATTTCCTTTTTAACCCGAATTTAGCTGATGATGATTTGATAATCTAAACGTGAACTTAGTGCAATAAATACAGTGTTGTATTAATAATATCTTGAGAGATTCTTTACGATTGTTTATTTGTAGATTTCGATTTAGAAAGTTGAAGCGAAGCTAATAATGGGAGCTCTAACCAACTAATCGCAATCGGACCCCCAGGAGACCGTTTCTACCTCTAACAGCTTCCTCGAGTCCGGTCTCTATCACTTTTAAACTCAGACACAAATTCGACACGAATAGGAATACAAATCAGTCCGGAGCTAGCTCTGACCACACAGCCCATTCTGTCTGTAGGGCTGTTCTGCCACTGCCTTAATATGAGAGGTTCAATTAATTTCGTACATTCCCAGGAAAATTAACGCGTCGCTTACTCAATCCGAAGGTACAATTCAAGGTTTCGGAATGTCCTTGAGGTGTACTTTACAATGGGAACTGACAGCACGACTACTGCTTTTGCATGATAATACAATAGAGGTCACCAAAACGTTGCCATCCAGAATACAGACTTGAGAAATAGAAAAAGACTATGTCTCAGCATGTAACAGTGTCTCAGAAGTATTTCTCCGTTCTGATTTTATGTTGGATTTAAAATTTCCAAAGTAGCAGTAAGGCTGGAAATGCTACAACTTTTCTATTCGAAAGGCAAAATAAAGGATATATATTTGTTTTTTGTAAATATATCTAGTAGTACAAGTTTTGTTGTAAATTCACAGTAATTATAACTATAATTTTCAAATTGAAACAGTTTTTATTAAAATCCAAAGTAACTTTAAAGAATTGATGTAATTTTACATTTAAATAAATGTAATATCATTATAATTCTCATAAATCTGAGCATGTACTACGTATTTATATCGTTCTGTAAGTTTAATGTAATTTAATTGTATTTTACACTAGCAGCTGCTGCAATTTTTCATTAAAGTTCATAGTAATTTTACAAACATGGAAATCTAAATGTTCCCAACTGATGTAATTTTATTTGTATCATACAGGTGTATATTTTTATACAAATATGATTTCAATCAAAGTAATGTTAATGTAATTTTACAGTGATCACAACAGCAGTTCTTCAATATTACATTGTACAATGCAACTGTGAATTATTGTTTAGTTGTAACTCTACATGTTCCATTTACAACTATTGTAATTTTACAATACAAATAGAAAAACTGCAAAGCTCGTAAAAATTACATAGAAAAGTTAGTAAAACCTGGAGTAATAAGTATTTTACAACAAGTACTAATTTTCTATTAGAGTTGTTACATGCTATATTAAATAACCAACAATCCACCCTGTAATATTACAAATAATCGTCATCAGTATAGGCGCGCTCATTCGATTGTACATTATTTTAAAAGACAATCATTATCATTCCAACGCCATCTAGATTTCTAAGGTCCAAGCGTTATTTAGTTTTTGCATTAAAACGAAGGAAAAAATAAGGTATATTAATTGCACGATTAAGTTAAAAGAACAGCTGAAAAATGTTAAAAGCGCAATTTATGCTCACACGAATCACTTGCCCTTGACTTGCCATGTGAATATGCAACGCATAGTCGTCGCTAACTTGATTTTCGGTAGAAAATAAAAATTACATTTTTAATGAATTCCAAAAATTTCGATACTTCGCCTAATTATTGTCCATTTCCCCCTCTTTAATTAAATATCACATAATTTTATCAGCGGACATATTTTCTTTAGAAATATAATGCACTGCTTAAAAATTCAATGAAAATTTAATTAACCTTCTTTGTTTGGATTCATTCTAATTTTCATTTAAATTGCATCGTAATTACACTTTTTAAAGTAAACGGAAAACATTATGCAGCCGATCTAGATAAAAGAAAACTCAGTAAGAAGGGGTAAGTTGATATCTTGATAAGTTAATGCGTAAACATTAACTCATAAAACAGATTTATTACAGTACTCCTGTCTAATCTCATGAATTTTGTTCCCTTGTTCATATAAAAACGGTAGAATGGTGTTAGACATTATTATCTTTTATAACGACGTTCTGAACAATCGAGGAAGCAACACAAATGAAAAGCTGGTAAAAATTTCTTTAAAGACTTTATTATACTACTCTTCGTCTACAAGAAAGTACGTCGAAGAAAAATCCAATATCCCACGCCGTTAAAATGTATCAAAAATGCGTTTTATGCAGGTTATATTGAAGTACACGTACGTTAAAACATTGTAATTTGATACAACGTAGCGCAATTCGTATGCTGAATCAGGTGAAAGTGGAAATGACGTACGATATATGAAAGACACGCATTTTGTGAAGGGAGATAAATGCGAGACATTTGGTGTTGTAACAGGGTCCAAGAATGGTAAACACCAAATCGTTATTAAATTTAAAGCGTGAATGTGCATATATTTCCGTGTGGTCCAACGCTTGTAGATCCCAGAACCCCTGCTGTCATGTTAAATGCCGTACTTTAACAAATCAGAGAGGCCAGACATGAATTATGATTATAAAAACATTTTTGTAATTGTGTGGATTCGGAATTGTACGCGCGTCGCTGGGGTGGTTGTGCACTTTTTAATAAAAACCAACGCCTGCAATGTTCGCGTGTTTGCTCGTTTATATATAATACCTCCTCAAATGCTTAGGAGCTACAATGCGTGCCCTGAAATTAAGGACTCGTAGATTATGAAAAAAAATGCGATAAATCACTGAAATGTTAATTTTGCGGACGTAAAGAACGTCAATTAATTAATTTATAGTGCAAAATACATATTGGATGCCGAAAAATATGTGTAACAGTTGAATTTTCTGTCAAAATCGCAATATACAAAAAATAAAATTTACTAAATTTTTGACAATTCTGGCATGTATAATTTATACATATGAATTATATGGTATTACTGTGTGACAAACAGTTGAATTTTCTGTTAAAACTGTATTCTATCGAGATATTAAAAAATCACTCAACTTTCGAATTATAAATCTTCGAATTACATCACTTTTGGCTTGTGACAATCAGTTGAACATATACTCTATTATCTAGTCAGCTACCTAAAAACGTGTAACATGAATTTTCTGTCAAAACTACAACTTATAGAGAAATAAAGGCAATCATTCAACTTTCGAATTTACAAATCTTCCAATTGCATCACTTTAGCTTGCATAATTTATACATATGAACCATATGCTATCACTGTGTGACAATCAGTTGAAAATATACCATATTATCTAGTTAGCTACTAAAAAACATGCGTAGTATATGAATTTTCTGTCAAAACTGCATCCTACAAATAATAAAGAAAATCACTCAACTTTCGAATTTATAAATCTTCCATCATATGGTGTGGTAAATAGTTGAAAATATACTATATTATCTAGTTAGCTACGTCAAAATATGCGTAACATATGAATTTTCTATCAAAACGGCAACCTACAGAGAAATAAAAAAAAACACAACTTTCGAATTTACAAATCTTCCTATTGCGTCACTTTTGGCTTGTATAATTTATAAATATGTATCATATAGTATCACTATGTTACAAACAGTTGAAAATATACTGTATTATCTAGTGAGCCACCTCAAAACGTGCTTAACACGAATTTTCTGTCACAACTGCAACCTGCAGAGAAATAAAAAAAACACTCCACTTTCGAATTTATAAATCTTCCAATTGCGTCACTTTAACCTTGTATTGTTTATATATATATATATGAATTATATGTATTACTATGTGACAAATAGTTGAAAATATAGTATATTATCTAGTCATCTATTTTAAAAATGCTTAACAGTTAAATTTTCTGTCAAAATCACAACCTACAGAAAATAACAAAAATTCACATAACTTTCGATTTTATAAGGCCTGTATTTCCATTGTTCATGCTTTATATACTTTACACACTGATGAGTATTACGTTCTTCTAGACAATTGATAGTACTGTTATCTATATTTAAGGTGACACAAAGTTCCGAGTTATTTTCCGAAATGAGAAAGCACTTAGGAAACATGTACATTGCGCACCAGTATTTTCCTGTTCAAAACAGAAACTTGATGGTTATTGGAAGTCATCAATTCGCAGTATTTGGCGAATTTTCAAGACTCCAGGATGTTGGCAAAATGCTGGCGAACTATTTCCGGAAAACACTGGTAAAAGGATTCATTTGTAGGAATAAATGAAATTTCTTCTGTCAATGAATGATTAAGAACGACAGAATGGACTGGGAAAAAAAATTGTGTTAAAATTTCAGTTCACAACACTGCATCATAGATTTTAAATATAGTATCTTCTTGTGATTTAAATGAAGTATTGCGAGACACTTCAGTGTAGAGCCAGTTCACTGTAAGTTATCAAGTTACGAATTTTTTGGAAAGCCCTCTAAGGGTGGTATTATAAAAACCTTTAATGGTAAAGAATAAAAAGCTGCCCGTTTCAACGGGGTCGCATCTCAAGCGTAAATACACACAGAGATGTGGTTTAACATTGAATAAATATTCATAGAGGCAGCTCCTTCCAAATTGAAACTTTTTGATTGGATTAAAACGAACACAAAAAAAATTAAGGCAGCGAGAGCCTTCATTCATCTAAATACCCCATTTAATATGCAGTTTTTAAGAAAAATAAAAAGCGAAGGATAGCGACCTAATCTCACTTTTGTTATTAAAATCTTTTTCTGTATGAAATCTTACAAATATCTACAGCAAAAAATCGGTATGTACGCACACACTACATAAAATTAACACATATAACAAAATAATTAATTTACCAAATGTATATAATTTGACATAATATGAAGTAGTAATTTTATCCTAATCGAAAATATTTTTCTTGGTGTAAACTAAAAATTTGTGATACCTAATAACGTATTTGTGATTTTGTTATTTTTCAGTAGTTCATTTAAAGTGTCAGTAGTTTATTTATCGATGCAATCTTAACGGAATTAAAGAAGAAAAATTTAAAGTGACGTAATAAATCTTACACTGGGACGACACATTTGCTGAAGAAATTAAAGGAAAGGAATAAGGAAAGCGAAAAATATATTAGAGATTAAATTAATTAAATACTCGTTTCCCTTTTACGTATTCCCTGAAGAAAAAATCCATAAATCTTTTTTGGGCAAACTAACAAAAGGGACCTTCACACAAAGGGACAACTGAATTGCTAAAACCTTAATTTAAATAATTACCAGATCCTTCTCCTTTTCCGAACAGTTCTAACTCAAATTTATCCTTTAAATTAATTATAAATTTACAACTACAAAATTTGCCACACTTTCGATTATTTTTGAGGAAAATACCTTTATTATTAAAAATAGCAATTCAAGGTTCATCGAAGTCAAACAGGCTTTATAATTTTCAACGTCAAGTTTCAAAATTTAACATATTGCTGCCATGATGTAGAAAATAACTACCCACATGTTCATTATGAAAAATGTCGATAAAAATCTATAACTTATATTCTGAATTTTATACATGCGACAGACATTTATTACAGGGTGTTTATATTAAAATATACACCTCTTAAAAATATGTTTTTAACCTAAAATATTTTAATAAAACAAATGTAGTTTGGCAGAGCTTAGACATCTTTATATAGACAATGAAACTTCATCCACGAAATTCAGAGCAAGCAATTTTCAACTGTCTATCTCTACGAATAAGGCCACAAAAGAACCTGGATTTTTGATGGTGGAATAAAAACTGACAGCTTATAAATTAGAAATAATATGCCTTTCAGAAGAAAATGAAACAAGGGGGATTGTAGATAGGTCTGTGTCAAACTTAGTATTTAATAAGGATTGGTGAATGCAAGCTACCTACTCATTCACTTTCGAATGATCAAATTTGTAGATGGAATAACTTGGGTTCAACATCCCCGGATTTAAGAAACGAAATAATTAGATTATTGTTTTTAAACTCGATTAAAAAATACATAGAATTATACAATGTCGGTTCTTCAAATCATTTTTTCTTTCTAAGCTAATTAGTATGCTGCATAGTAATGTGAAATGGAACATCTACGTTAGTTTAAGAGATACCTTCTTTTGTAAGTTTTAATCGATACTTAGTACATATATTTAAATCTAAACCAGTTTATACCAAATGTGAATCCAATATAATAGCAGGACAAATTGTCATGAAAGACGTCATCCTTATTTATAGGTTAAAACCTTTAAAGTAAAAGTACAAAACCTAATAATAATAAAATTACAATAAAGCACTCTGCATAGTTTAAAGAAGTGTGTGGTATATTTGATATTATGTTTTTCCGACATGATTCGTTTCAATTGTAAACGGCTTATAAATGAGGCCTACAAATCCTTCATCAAGGATACTGAAAAATCTTTAGCCACTGATCCCAGAAAATTTTGGAATTTTATACAAAAGAAAAAATGTTCATCGCGTATCCCATCTGTCATGATTTATGAAAATAAGGAACTCACTAACCCCTCTGATATAGTTAATGCTTTTGGAGAATTTTTTAACAGTGTTTTTATACGGTCGCAACCACTTAATTCATCTAGATTTTCAGAAAATGAACTTTTGGGTACACCTTTTACAGTACCATCGGTCAAGCTAGAAGATGTTCTGTGTTCCCTTAAAAATTCGAAAGACACTTTCACCATGGGCGTAGATGGAATACCAAGCTTTATTTTGAGAGACTGCGCGCACGCATTTGCTGAGCCTTTATGTTTTCTATTTAACTCTATTTTGAAGCATTGTACTTTCCTTTCACTTTGGAAAAAGGCTTATGTGTGTCCAATTTTTAAAAAAGGTAATCAGAATGAGGTAGAGAACTATAGAGCTATTTCGTTGTTGTGTAATTTCTCTAAAGTTTTTGAATCTGCTTTATATAGGGAAATTTACTACTTTACTAAGCAGTTGATATCTATACATCAACATGGTTTTATGCAGAAAAGATCAACAATTTCTAATCTCACAGTTTTTTCCCAACACATTTCTGAAGTATTAGATGGTGGTGGCCAGATTGATGTAATATTTACCGACTTTAAAAAAGCTTTTGATCAGATAGATCATTATATTTTATTAGCGAAATTGCATCAGTTTGGTTTTTCCGACTCATTAATTAAACTTTTAGAGTCTTATTTAGCTAATAGACAGTTTGAGGTTAGATATCAAAACTTCACTTCTCGCTCTTTTGTTCCATCATCTGGTGTGCCGCAGGGCTCTAATTTGGGTCCACTTTTGTTTTTACTATTCATTAATGACCTTCCTGATGTTGTTTCCTGTGAAAAATTATTATTCGCTGATGACTTTAAGCTTTATTCTAAAATTAATTCGGTTTCAGATTGCGAACATCTTCAGTTCTGTATAGATCGCTTGGTTGTATGGTGTGAATTAAATCATCTGTCAGTTAATATTTCCAAGTGCAAATCTATGTCTTTCACTCGCAAGATTAATTTTGTTGCATATGAATATTCTATTGACGGCTACATCATTAGTCGTGTTGAGCTATATAAAGATTTAGGGATTACCTTTGACATTAAATTTACTTTTATCGAACATATTAATAATATTGTATCCAGTGCTTTCCGGACTTATGGTTTTATATACCGCAATTGTAGAGATTTTACAAATGTGGTCACGTTGAAAACTTTATATTGTTCCCTGATCAGGTCTAAACTCGAATACGGTTCCATAATATGGTACCCGATTTATAATACGCATCAGCTCCGGCTGGAATCAGTTCGAAGAAGATTTTTAAAACTTCTTGCATATCGACAAGATGGCGTTTATCCACTTCAGGGTTGTAATCACATTAACCTATTGAATCGTTTCGGATTAGAGTCGTTGGATTTACGTCGTAACGTATCTCTTATTCGTTTTCTGTATAATCTTTTAAACAACAGAGTTGATTGCCTCATACTATTGAGTAATGTTTACTTTCGTATACCACGTGGGTACACGAGGCAACAAAGTTTGTTTTACTGTGATTCCCCTAGAACTAATATACTAGCAAAATCTCCTATTTACTTAATGTGTAATTTGTATAATAAAATTGCTAAGGATTGTGATATTTTTAATGGCAGTTTAAAGTCTCTGTGTCTCTGTGTTTCTCACTTAGCGTTACTTATACATTTTTTGTGTGTTATATGATTTTGTCTCTTTATTAGTGTATATTATATGTATTTATTTTAATTTCTTATTACCACTTAGTTATGTTTATTACTTATTCCAGTAATTGGGTGTTCCTGTTGGAATAATAAAGATTATTATTATTATTATTATTATTATTATTATTATTATTATTATTATTATTATTATTATTATTATTATGATTAATAATATAATAACCTGTATGTAAACTGAGGAGAATACAAGTATATCCAGTTTTTTGCGGAAGCTTCATTTGTTCTTGCTGCTGTGGTGAAGATAATAATTTTTTATATGAAAAAATATTTTAAACGTTGTTCTTGTTATCCTGTAGATGGTTAAAAAATGAACTGTTTATATGGGTTCATTAAAACAGGATTTGAATATATTAATATTAAATACTTCCAATTATTATGTTTGTAAGTATTGAACTTTTCTAAACTTGCCTTTAACGATATAGGTATTCAAAAAGTTTGTTTAAAAGCAATCGACCTTTACGCCATCAATATCGTCGTTTCGTTTGGAAATAAAAAGCTTATACAACTTGTTAAAGTTTAACAGAAAAATCCACAAGAAATCATTGAACCGATATACTGGAAACTGTTATATCTATGTAAAGACTAAATGGGCCTGTCAAAACTATTTATTTTGCCTTTATATAAATATATATTCCGGAAACTATAATAACTGTGAGATGTTTATGATCAGTCTGACAGAAATGGTTATTTTATATGAAATTATTTTATTCTTTTTTATGAGAAATGGTTCCACTTGTTTTTACAATCCTCTCTGTTACTTAAGTTTTAGTATAAAACTTAGATGGATACTTCTTCGATAGATTTCGGGAAATAAAAAGAAGCGAAGTTCGACAACTAGAACAGGATTTGTAAATTACCACTCTTTCAGTATTTTCCACACTCCGTTCACCATTTCGCTTCTCACCTTGCACTTAAAGAGTTGTTATTCCACTCCTAACTTTTAAAATTCCTTGCTTGCCTTAATCTGGCTAGGAGCTTCATTGGCTTCCAGAAAGGGTGAGGTTAAAAGGGGAGCAGATATAATACGATCTCGTTTTTAAAAAGCCGGTTTATACGACTGGAAAATTGAATTTCCCGTTTAACACTATTTATTTAACAGCACTAAAAGTCGCAGCACAATACTACAAAATGGGGTGGAAGTGTTGCTTCTTTCATAAGAATCGAGGCAGTTATTCGTTTCATAGCTGTTAAAACACTTAAATACTAACTCCACAAATTTGCGATTTCAGATAATAAATTAAAGATCGTGAACCTCACTTTCCTTTCTTCTTTTCCAGCACTTCCAAATCTACCACAAAATTATCACGAGTAACAAATTAAGTTCACATGTAATCACAATTGGAAATAGCGCGTCTATAAAAATCGCAACTTTCATTAAATAATAAAATTACTTAACTTTTGAATTTATAAACCTTTCATTTGCGTCACTTTCGGCCTGTACCATTATATACAGGGTGAATCTTAAATAAGTACAAATATTTTAACCAGCAGTATAGTTTTGTGTGTAGAACACATAATTAATAGTTTTTTTACAAAAAAATCAGAAATAAAAAAGTGAAATTTTAAATAAATTTCGTAATTTTTCAGTAGAAAACTTGTTGAGGACCGCTGGCCTAGACCGACCCTTTATACTTTTATGAGTCATAGTGCTGCAGACTGAACGTGTGGTTCACAGTGTTGCCAGTATTACACAAATGTCTTTGCTTCAAGGAAGAAAAAATCTCAACTTTTAGCGAATTTTGTCAAGTGTAACATTTTATATTATTTTTTATTATCAAACTGTCATTGACTGTCATGACAGATTATCGGAAGCCCAAGTCAAACTTGTTAACCCCACATAATGCATGAAAATAGCAATAAAATTTGCTAAAAGTTGACATTTTTTCCATTTTAAATAAAAAACGCGTGCATAGTTTTTCGTTATTCTTCATAAAATAACTTAAGGAAATTGTGTTTTGTGTCCCTTTCTAACAGTGTACAATGACATTTAACTTGTGAAATGTGGATTACTGATTAAATAGTTAATTTTTTAACAAACAGGTAAGCTTGTGTGCACGTTTATGTATAATTTTTGAACATTGGACATAGTAATATCACCTAATATCTTCCTAAATATTTTACGGTAGTATTGAACTTGCGGAAATTCATTTTTAATCGTTGAAGTATAGTAAGGTTAGTTCAGATGTTAAAATTTATGTTAATATTGCTGCGTATCATACTACATACCCAATTTTACTGTACGTATGCTTAAAACAAGTATTTTTAAAATAGAACTATTACGTTAAAGGCAACGTAATATTTATATTGGAGGAGATATGGCAACCTCGCAACAAATCATATGTTTCATTACGTTGTTGGATGAAAAATCAGCCAGCGGTCCTCAAAATGTGGGTATTTTTTAAAAAAATTAATATCTCCGTAAATATTAAAAATTTTTAAAAATGGCTTTCACTAGACTGATTTAAATGACGAACTACACCAGCAGTTAAAATATTTGTACTTATTTAAGATTCACCCTGTATATGTATGAATCGTATATTTTAGTTGTATGTCTCAAACGTGCATTCTTTTGCTAAAATCGCAATCTACATGAAAATAATAAAAATTCACTCAACTTTCAAATTCATTCATCTTTCATTTGCTTCAGTTTTGGCTTATACAGGGTGATTCATTAATAATGGGACAGAGCTTAAGTGCATGTTGCCAACCTCAAAATAGAGCGATTAAGCCAAATATGCCTTATTCGAATGTTGCTCCTTTTCGATCTACAGGGTGTCGAAATTGAAAAAATAACATTTTCTTTATTATTTTTCGATCCCATCGACCGTATTTTATGAAATTTGGTATAGGGGGTTTCTTGGTCCTAATATAAGTCGACGATTTTGGTGTATTTGCTAGCGGGCGCCACCAACGATGGTCTGAACCCCTTTAGCGAAATTTTGTGAAATTTGCTTCAAGCGATCGAAAGATAAGAAAGAAAATGTGATTTATTTCTTCAATTTTGACACCCTATATCTTTGTTATTATTGATTTTGGTGGATTTTTTAGGATAAGCTAAAGTAAATCGACGTATCTTGGTCGCAGTATTATGCTGTTACAGTATGACCCATTACTTACGCAACAATTTGACTTTACTTTTAGATAAATTGCATGCATCATGAGATTTAGATGCGTTTTTCTCAGAAACCATTGCTTCTAGCAACATTAACAAGGTGTACCCTTTTTAACTAGAAAAGTAGGGAAGAAAATTGTTTCAGTCCAAAATGAGATAGAGTGTAGCACAAAAAAGTCGTAGGGATTTAAAGGGATTCAAACCATCGTTGGTGGCGCCATCTAGCAGATACACCAAAATCGTCGACATATTCAAATTTCTAATACCAAGCGATCGAAAAATAATAAAGAAAATATGATTTATTTTTTCAACTTTGACACCCTGTAGATCGAATAGGAGCAACATTCGGATAAGGCATATTTGGCTTAATCGCTCATATTGAGGTCAGCAACATGCCCTTAAGCGTCCCATTATTATCACCCTGTGTAATTCATACATGTGAATATGGTATTGTTGTGACAAAGCAGTTGAAAATACACTATAATTTATAATTCTCTGTCTAAAACTATGCGTAATAGTTGCATATTCTGTCAAAGGCCCAATCTAGACAGAAATAATAAAATTCACTCCACTTTCGAACTTATAAAGCTTCTATTGTTACTATTATCTACATTTAAACGAATAATGAAATTAAGTTCATATTTAAGAAGAAGAAAAGACAATTTTGTTTTCGAAAAAACGTGTAAATTTTATGAACTGTAGGCACAAGTTAAGACTGAGATAATCCTTTATAATAGTTTTTTCTGCGAAACGCGGGTAAAAAAAAGTTGATTGCTACCAGCATTGTGCTGATTCTTGTTATGGAAGTAATCAAGCGGCTCTTCTAAATTTTTTAACCGGGCAATCGATCTTAAACAATTGAAAGAAGCCATACAATCATGCAACTGGAGCGATATAATTCGATTAACGACAACTATTGTTACAAACTAAACAGCTTTGTTAGCAACGACAGTATAGCTGAATTTGATGGATATATAAGTGGTACTCATATTTTGGCAAAAATGCCTGAAGAACTGAAACATTTTATAATAAAGGTATGCTTTCGAGAATATAGGAGACAATCCGAAAACAAAAATAAATAAAAATGTACAGTTTTTTTTATAAATTTTAAGAAAGAAACGTTGCCAAATATTATTTATTACACTTTCGTGTATATAAAAACATGAATTACAAGGTAATCCATACTTCGAAATGAAAAATTAAACAAAGGGAACAATTTTCAGCTTCCTTTCAGTTGACTAGGAACGAAAGTGTAGTGAAAATATTTGACTACAGCTTCATATACGGATTTTTTAATTTCCTTTGACTTGAATAAAATAAAGTGTAATCAATTATTTTTTCACTGCATTTTTGAATATAAGTTTAGCTATTACCCGAATGAAGAACAAATAATAATGTGTAACAGCTGGAGCATAGTTTTGGCAACAAGTTTTACTTGTTCGTATAGAGTTTGCGTCTGTAATTAATATTAAAACTTTTAGCTGTGCAAAATTTAGATGAGATGAGTTTCTAAATTAACTTATAAACATTATTCTCTAATGTAAAGCTTAAGATCAAATATAAATATACAAATGTTTCCCTGGGTCTCAGCTAGTGATATGACGAGATTTTCTACGTTTGATTTAATTACAAGCAGAGAAGGCTTCAAGTTCTCCCACATTGTCTGATTTTTTTTATCGACTGTTGCATGTCACAGCATCGTTCTCCAAACTTTTCTGCTCGAGTTTTTTCAGATAGTTAGCGTCACAACAAAATTTTTTTTCGCAAAATGTAGCGTCTTTCTTTGATTAACTCAATTTATTCGAAACTAACGAGTTCGAGAATAGCTGCTATCATGCTCATTCTATCTCACAAATTGAAAAAAGAACTAGTATTCATTTAAAATATTTACCATTTTCATTGTTTCTGCACTTTGCCGGACGCAACATGAACCAGACAGCACTGAAGTTCCTCTCTCAATAGCGAACAATTTGACAAAGTTATTAAATCATAATTAAATTTGTATCAATTTTAGGCGGTGTATTGTGCAGGCAATTAATTATTGCGTAAATTGTTCTCGAAGTAACTACAACTGTGCACATCTGAGATTCTAGAAACTTCAAATATCTACGATAACTATCCACCTTAAACTTAACGGCTAGGGGAGATCCGTGAAGTTGTTCGTAAATTACAAAACGAATTCCTCGTTCAAAACATCCACTCACAGATATATACAGGGTATTTGAGAAAATGTGGAAAATCTGTCAGGTGCAGATCGAACATGAAAAATAAGATACCTAAATTTTTAACACCGATTTCCAGCGGTGTCCTTCAGGGGAACATATCTTCGTAGGGAGGGTCTATAGGAAAATATTTTTTAGGAACTTTTCATCTTACTTTTTCATGTTCTATCTGCACCCGAGAGATTTCCCACATTTTCCCGGACACCCTGTGTATATATACTCATATTTTTGCTAGTTGAGACTTAAACATTCACCGGGACACACTTAAGTGTAATTTACTTGCCATTTCCGAGGTGTGCAAAGTGGAGAGAAATTTCCGATGAGCAAATTCTCGGAAGAGTAAATTGAATCAGTGTCACAAAACAATGGCAATGATAATATTTTTGGGGGCCGTATTTTATTCGGGTCATCTTGATTTATTTTTAATGATATTGAGTCAACCAGGTAGTCGGGCTGAGCGAAAAATTTATTGAATGCTCCTTATGGTGAACCGGATGAGTGGAATTTGCGGAAAATTATATCTGACATTGCCATTTCTCTTTTTTATGTTCTTTACCTTCCCTTTGCTTGCCCTTCCCCTATGAAATTTGCAGATTTTATTATACCAAATAGTGAATAAATCTACTAAAAATGATTATATAAACAATATTTATTAGTATTAAGACAGCTGCATTGTATTAAACAAAATTCGCTAACATTTTCGGTGTATTTACGATAAGCTGTTTAAAATTCAGAATATTGCGCTTGAGAATACTTATATTTAAGAGAGATAAAGGGTAGAGTTTAGCAAAGTTACAGCGGCGTGGCCTAATTAAGTTCTGACAACACTAAATCTATTTACGAGAGGATAACTGCAGTCGAGAGAAATGGTTCAAATGCTCACTAACACCAACTAGAAACAAAGAAAATATAACCTAATAAAATCGTTTGTTATGCTCTTCATATGCACTAGCAAACGTATAGGAGGTAAACCAAGAACAAATTAAAACGGTTGGTGTAACTAGAAATTTTTGCTACACTTTCGTTCAGCGATTTGGCTATTAGTTATTATAAGATCTATTTATTGTATTTATTAAAAATATAAAAGATAATCGATAATACAGAACGAAAAACAAAACAAAACCAAGTTCCAGTTTACTTTGATTTGACTATAAAACGAAAGTGTAGTGAAATATAAATATTTCACTTTACGCTTTCGTATATAGATCTCGCCGTTATTTGATTTTATTTTAATGCATATTTTATTAAAAACAAAGAAAATAACAAATAATTTTAAATCAACCAGGCAATTGTCACTTTACTTTGATTAGACTAGAAATGAAAGTGTAGTGAAATATTTTTCTCTAAACTTTCGTATATAGATCTGGCTGTTATTTGATTCTATATATTTTATATACCTATTTTGTTACAAACATGAAAGGTGCAAGCCAAACAATTATCAGTTTTCTTTGACTGGAAACGAAAGTGTAGTGAAATATTTTTTACTCCTTTCGTATACCTATAGATCTGGCTGTTATTTGATTTTAAGTTTTAAGTTCTGACAACACTAAATCTATTTACGAAAGGATAACTGCAGTAGAGAGAAATGGTCCAAATTTTCACTAACACCAACTAGAAACAAAGAAAATATAACCTAATAAAATTGTTTGTTATGTTCTTCATATGTACTTGCAAACGTATGGGAGGTAAACCAAGAACAAATCAAAACGGTTAGTGCAACTAGAAACTTTTACTACACTTTCGTTCAGCGATTTGACTATTAGTTATCATAAGATCTATTTATTGTATTTATTAAAAGTATAAAAGATAATCGATAATACAGAACGAAAAACAAAACAAAACAAAACTAAGTTCCAGTTTACTTTGATTTGGCTACAAAACGAAAGTGTAGTGAAATATAAATATTTCACTTTACACTTTCGTATATAGATCTCGCCGTTATTTGATTTTATTTTAATGCATATTTTATTAAAAACAAAGAAAATAACAAATAATTTTAAATCAACCAGGCAATTGTCACTTTACTTTGATTAGACTAGAAATGAAAGTGTAGTGAAATATTTTTCTCTAAACTTTCGTATATAGATCTGGCTGTTATTTGATTCTATATATTTTATATACCTATTTTGTTACAAACATGAAAGGTGCAAGCCAAACAATTATCAGTTTTCTTTGACTGGAAACGAAAATGTAGTGAAATATTTTTTACTCCTTTCGTATACCTATAGATCTGGCTGTTATTTGATTTTAAGTTTTAAGTTCTGACAACACTAAATCTATTTACGAAAGGATAACTGCAGTAGAGAGAAATGGTCCAAATGTTCACTAACACCAACTAGAAACAAAGAAAATATAACCTAATAAAATTGTTTGTTATGCTCTTCATATGTACTTGCAAACGTATAGGAGGTAAGCCAAGAACAAATCAAAACGGTTGGTGCAACTAGAAACTTTTACTACACTTTCGTTCAGCGATTTGACTATTAGTTATCATAAGATCTATTTATTGTATTTATTAAAAGTATAAAAGATAATCGATAATACAGAACGAAAAACAAAACAAAACAAAACTAAGTTCCAGTTTACTTTGATTTGGCTACAAAACGAAAGTGTAGTGAAATATAAATATTTCACTTTACACTTTCGTATATAGATCTCGCCGTTATTTGATTCTATTTTAATGCATATTTTATTAAAAACAAGGAAAATAACAAATAATTTTAAATCAACCAGGCAATTGTCACTTTACTTTGATTGGACTAGAAACGAAAGTGTAGTGAAATATTTTGCTCTAAACTTTCGTATATAGATCTGGCTGTTATTTGATTCTATATATTTTACATACCTATTTTGTTACAAACATGAAAGGTGCAAGCCAAACAATTATCAGTTTCCTTTTACTGAAAACGAAAATGTAGTGAAATATTTTTTACTTCTTTCGTATACCTATAGATCTGGCTGTTATTTGATTTTAAGTTCTAAGTTCTGATAGCACTAAATCTATTTACGAGAGGATAACTGCAATCCAGAGAAATGGTCCAAATGTTCACTAACACCAATTAGAAACAAAGAAAATATAACCTAATAAAATCGTTTGTTATGCTCTTCATATGTACTTGCAAACATATAGGAGGTAAACCAAGAACAAATCAAAACGGTTGGTGCAACTAGAAACTTTTACTACACTTTCGTTCAGCGATTTGACTATTAGTTATCCTAAGATCTATTTATTGTATTTATTAAAAGTATAAAAGATAATCGATAATACAGAACGAAAAACAAAACCAAGTTCCAGTTTACTTTGATTTGACTACAAAACGAAAGTGTAGTGAAATATAAATATTTCACTTTACACTTTCGTATATAGATCTCGCCGTTATTTTATTCTATTTTAATGCATATTTTATTAAAAACAAGGAAAATAACAAATAATTTTAAATCAACCAGGCAATTATCACTTTACTTTGATTGGACTAGAAACGAAAGTGTAGTGAAATATTTTTCTCTAAACTTTCATATATATATATATATATATATATATATATATATATATATATATATATATATATATATCTCTGGCTGTTATTTGATTCTATATATTTTACATACCTATTTTGTTAAAAACATGAAAGGTGCAAGCTAAACAATCAGTTTCCTTTTACTGGAAACGAAAGTGTAGTGAAATATTTTTTATTACACTTATATATATATATATATATATCTCTGGCTGTTATTTGATTCTATATATTTTACATACCTATTTTGTTAAAAACATGAAAGGTGCAAGCTAAACAATCAGTTTCCTTTTACTGGAAACGAAAGTGTAGTGAAATATTTTTTATTACACTTTCGGGCACAAACGTGACAATTATTTAATATAAGTTCATATAGAATATAATTCGACAATTAGTAACAAATTTCTGATCTTTAAACATCTTAAAAGCAGGAAGGCAACAGAACCTAACTTAATAAAATTTCACTTTAGCTGGGATTAAAGGGAAATTTAAAAAGTCGCTCTCCCCTACACAACAGTGTTTTTATTTATCGGATAAATTTAAAGAGGAAACGAAGAAACAGCTGGGGAGTTATTAAAGTAACTTAAGTGTTAGATCGCATTACACAGTTGAACGACTTAGGTACGAGGATTATAAAGGTGTGATTACAAATTTCCGCTAAATCTGAGAACGGGATTTGGAAGACGAGACAGGCAGCATCGGCCACGCTATTTATTGCTTCTACGCTGACCCCAGTTTTTATTAACATTAAACTCGACTCCTTTTATTTCACTTCTGAACATTTAGCTTAGAATTCACTAGGTTAGTGAGATTTTGAAGTAATTTAAACCATTAGTCTTTCTTGAGGCACTTTCTACCACCAGCAACACAGAATTAACAAATCTATAAGCCGCACAAATTAGAATAAGCAGTCAAAGATCGCTGAGTGTTATTCATGAGCAACTACAGTGTAGATGACCGTCTGTCCAAGAGGAATTGTTTAAATTTTATCAAGGGTTCTCTGGAAGCGCTTAAATAGAGGTAAATGAATTCAAAGGAATTAATTGAAGTTGGGTTTCCTGTGTCAGGACGAATGTTAACTAAATCAATGGGCAACCTGATATAGGTAATGACCGCAAGCTGTATGGTCACCCAGACAGCAGCGGTTTCAAGTACTACTGCCCCGCAGTAGTTTACGCAGGAGGGTTCTTCCTTGTTTTTGAAGGCCTCACACTAGCAAAGCAACAAGCTGAATATTTGCAAATATCAGTAGCGGTTCGTGGCATCCATTTTATCTAATACAATTCGTAACTTGAATCTTAAATATTATATCTGTAGATAAGTAGGATTTAAGCTGTGGAATGCGAACATTTTAAAATCATTTTAAATGACTTTTGCATAATGCACTGTGAAAAAATAATTACACATTTTAACATAAAATAACACAATACTGTGTTAATCGAAGTCCACACGGAATTCTGTATATTTTTACACATTTCTCTGTATGTAGCAATGTGTTAAAGGTTTAACACAATCCACTGTGTTAATGTAACAAATGTCATATGTAATTTTTACACATTTCTGTGTTATTTATATCATTGAAGGTGTAGGCTTTACACACATTTTATTGTATAATAGGTATTGATATGGAAGACTCACCTATATTTTTAATTTGTTAATTATGTTCCTGTTTACTTTCGAAATAATTTTTAATAAATATAATTTTTGAAATACTTTTATTTTGACATTTTCTAGAGGTTCTGCCTATCGTCGAGAATGCATTGAATATAGTCTGGAACGTTCTATTAAACGGCAGAATATATGTATTAAAAATTATAATTTCAAAAGCAAACAGGAACATAATTAACAAGGTATGTGAGCTTCCGTATTAATATAAAGAATTTTCTGAATTATGGTGTAGTTATAAAATAAAAGATAATTTACTTTTTATGATTTTATTAAAAAAATAAAATTCTGTTCAAATGAAGAACAACCAAGTCTGCTAACAAAATATGTATGTATTAAAATTAACAGTATATTAGTACATACTTTAATAAGAAACTAATAATGTTCTAGTAAATCATAAACAATCAAACAACAAACAAAGATGTATTTAGTCACTACATAATAGGAGTTTACGAAAGTTAATTAGTAGTGATCTGAACATTCTTTCTCTAAACTTACAAAAAAGTTAGATTACAGAGTAATCTAAAACGTCAGAGTAAACTCCTAATATTTTTAATAGTTATATTCTAATTAGGTTTAACTTTATTACAATTATCAGTAATATTTTGTTATAGTTAGGTAAGTACTTACCATTTTCCTTGATTAAACCTCAATTTAAATTTAAATATTCTCCATTTGAACACAGTGAACGAGAGGTAACTTGACACAACACCGCTACATGACCAATATGGCGTAGTGACGTGTGTTGGATAAGCTGATATACTGCAGCTGCGCAGTTGTGCTCAACCAGTCGGGAGTAGGGATACAGAACACAATTAAGTTGTGTGCGTGTTAAGATTACACAAAATAGTGTACTTTTAACACACAACTGGTAAATATTACACAAGTTCAGTATATTTTGTTATAATACTAGTAATTTTAACACATTTTGTGTCAAACGTACAAAAAAGCCATAGTGTGTAAAACTATTAACACGGAATTTTTACATATCCTAAATTACACACTGGAAAATCTCGCTTACACAGCAACTTTTTTTACAGTGTGTAGTGTTAATAGTACACTGATAAAAATAGATGGAAATTTCCATGTTTATGCTCTTTTTAAATAATATTTATTGGTAATTCTTAATTTACATAACAAATTAAGGAAAACTCAAGTATACGTGTTTTTTCGTAATAAAATTGGGAAATTTCAGGAATGATGGTGGTAATACAAAGTACTACTTTATTACGAAATTTTACAGAATTTTTGATGTGATTTCTTTTGCACATGCACAGATGCACATAGATCTAACCGAATGCATTGTAATTGTGTTAAGGTGTGGCAGACAAACATGTACGGTTAATTAATAAAGACTTTTAAAAGATTATATTTCGTCACCTGTGGACTTGCAGTTTATGCCAATTTAAATATTATACAATTCGCAAATATAATACAAACTGAAACTGCGCCATTATTTAATTTTGAACTTCTTAGTACTTCAATTCTATCCTAACATTAATTTTTAAATCACCAACCTCTCAACTAAGCAACAGTCTCCAGTCAAGAAGTGAAGGTGCTACAGGGCCCAGGGTAGCAAAATCCCTGTTAAGAGGATTGAAAAAAACTTTTTTAACACAAGAACATGAACAGAGCCTCATCAAGTTCCCAAACAAATTTGGAAGCACTAGAGAAAGAGGCCAGATTCCAACGGCAAAACATGAAACTTACATGGGAAAGGGTTGGCAAAGGTCACAAAAGTAACCCCCTAGGAATTTCACAGCAAAGCGTCACTGCCTGCTTTCTATATATCTACGAAAAGAAGTGTGGTTTATAAATTTAAAAAAAAAATGTATCTCCAGATTGAAACCGGGTAAATTTACGGTTCCGCCACTGTACAATAAATGAAGATACAGCCATCGTTAGACGTCGAACTACTAGAAAAGATACGACACGATAACTCATTTTATGGGTTAAGTAATAGGTTATAACAAGGTAACTGAAATTACCTGATTTCGATCTTGCTTGTGTTAAATTTTATGAGAACTTACACATTGTGCACCAATTACTGTTATTAAAAATATTACATTACCTTCCTTTTACAAAGTACGTAGTGATTATTCGAAACTGCGGAGAATTCCTAAAAAAAGTAATGCGCTTATTTTATTTTAATTTAATTATACGTTGCTTTCGGCAAAATCCGTAAATATATGAAGTTCAAATAGCACACCAGTGCTACAATGAGGCGTTCGATACGATTTTGGATTCATTCAGGTGTACGTAATGTAAGTCGACTTCCGACATAATATTCTGTTCATAGAAGAGCAAATATTATTTATTCGCACATTGTACAGGATGCTTCAGGAAGAGATACATACTTCAGCATGTTATTCTACATTCAATTTTAAGCACAAAATTTCCTACGAACTTAGGTCTGGAAACGCTTCGTTTAGGATATACAGGATGCCATTTTTTAAAAAAATTATTACATTTTCTTTAATAACTCTGGACTACCAAAGAACACCCTTAATTTTTATAATAAAGGCGAAATCATTTGTTCGGGCCTGCTTTTACTTCAAAGGGTTGTAAATCATACTTAAAAGGAACAATTTTGTATTTTTATTGGTGATTATTATGTACAAGAAATTTAGTTAGGATGACTGTTAAACTTAACACACACATACATCAAGTTTATTAATTTTCTTAAAACGAGTTTTTCCTCTGCCTTTAAAATTATACAGGTTGTTTCAGGAGGAGATGTATATACTTTAGTATATGCTATTCTACGTTCAATTTTAAGCAAAAAAGTTCCTGTGTACTTAGGTTTGAAAACGCTTCGTTTAGGATATACAGAAATGACATACACCGTGGCACAGAAAAGTTAAAGCGATTTAAAAGGATCCTAATGGCCGCTTGTGGCGCCCTCTTGGATATACAGCCAATTGTGCATAAAATTTGAATTTCCCGTCCCAAAAAACGTCCGCATACAAAATTTCACGGATTTAACTCAAACTAGTCGAAACTTATTAAAGAAAATGTTATTATTTTTTTTTATAATTTAACATCCTGTATATCCTAAACGAAGCGTTTTCAGATCTAAGTACACATGAAATTTTTTGCTTAAAATTGAACTAAAATATGTACATTTCCTCCTGAAACAACCTGTATAATTTTAAAGGCAGAGCAAAAACTCATTTTAAGAAAATTAATAAACTTGATGTACCTATGTGTGTGTTAAATTTAACAGTTATCCTAACTAAATTTCTTGTACATAATAATCACCAATAAAAATACAAAATTGTTCCTTTTAAGGATGATTTACAACCCTTTGAAGTAAAAGCAGGCCTGAACAAATGATTTCGCCTTTATTATGAAAATTAAGAGTATTCTTTGGTAAAATTGTACAAGGAAATCAAATCACATACAATAATTGTACCACTTTAACCAGCGATAATTTTTTATGGACGATTTCAAAGGCAGGCATTTTCAGTGACAAATTCCAATATCGAATCGGAAGAAATGTAAATTAAAGGTGCTTTTTAGGTTCAAATTCCCGATCTAATGGAAAATTTATAACTGTATCGTAAAAAAACCAGTTGCTTTTGTGAAATATGCGTAAACGTTTCATGTCATCAATATAAAAGCTTTTGAACTTTACGGGAAATTCTCAACTGACCCTTAATTATAAATGCAAAATAAAATGTTATCTTTCCATGTAGGGCATTAAAGTGTTGCACAAAGCAGGAAAATTTCTTAACATAATATTATCGTAGGAAGATTAAGAAACAATTTCAAACCGTAAATCCGCGATTTATAGGATTTGTCAAAAAACTTCATTACCGAAAAGCTGCTGTTCAATGATCTTTTTTAATTGAAAATTTCGATTACTAGCGAACGAAAAGATTTCCTCTAACCGACTCTTTTAGTTACGTTTAAGAACAACGCTGGATTTTAATGAGATGTAAATCCTTTTAGTTTCGGTTCAGTCATTTTCAAATTAAAACAAAGTTTAAATGCGACACAAAACATAAATAAAACATGCAGTGTTTTAATAGTATCTAATTGAATTTCTATTGATAGAAGACTATATCGAAATTTTGTCCTCAGGCTATTGTTCATGGTTAAATTTTCATTATCATCATCATTTTTACGATATGCATGATGGTTACCAGGTCAGGCCACGTTGTCGCTTAATTACATTGCAAGTTTTAATTAGTTTTGTAGAAAAAGTCATTCTATGCCGCGAATTTTAATTTTATCAAAACCAGACATTTACATAAACCTGCATACGCTTCAGGAATAAATCAATTCCAGCAATCTACATGCTCATACGTATTAATATAACTATTGCATTTAAAATTACTGTGCCATATTCATCGCTAGGCGGAAATTAAAAATGTATCCATCTTTCGAATATTAAATCAATAATATTTCTTGCCTTGACTTTTTTTAGTCTTGCGAGAAGAAAAAGCAAGATTGCTAAGAATATACACCGGGTGCCAAAAGAAGCGGAACGGTCGAATATTTCGTGAAATTATGGGGGTTTCCATTTAAGATTTCTAAGTTGACCCCCGCCCCACCCCCAGGGGGATTTTTTAAAAATATTGAACACGTGTTTTTCAGTTTTTCGATCCGATGTAAATTTCGCGAAATATTCGATCGTCCCGCTTCTTTTGGCACACGGTGTATACACACACCATCCACGAACTAACATGTAAAAAAATAAAAGAGCAAATCGTAAACTCACGAACTCTTACAATCTTACGTGTAAAACTAGTTACGGCTTTCTTTATATAGCATCTAATCATTTCGACATGTTTTTTCACTTTCCGTTTCATCGAAAAGCAGTACATCCATTACCAACGATACTTGAGGCGAGGAAAAGCTTAACTCGACAGCATTAAATTTTCATGTACTATATTCATTAAAATTTCTAGATGATTTAAAAACCGATACAGACGTATTTTTATGCAAAATGAAATTTTATCTTCTATTATATGATCTATACTATAAAAAATCTAACCCCAAAATAGTTTTCTTATAAAATGCCAAGGCAAGGTCATAACTAGCGACCTCTAGTAGAGATTCAAGGACCAACAATATAACAAAAACTTAACTATGTATTTCAAATATCAACTGAGTTTTGTAAAAGACGTGGCTTCAATTAGACGCATGAAAGTAAGGTCTAATTTTATTTGTGTACAAATCTGTAAAAACTTTATTCTTCAAGATGATCAAATTATTAGTTTTTATTCTGAATGACATCGAAAATAGTTTATGCTGATCCTACCACGACTTTTAAGATGGCGATCCAAAACCTGCTATGATTTTTTTATACCCCCGAAATTCAATAAAAACGTTTAATGTTTTTTATTTTTTATATTTCAAATCTGATAAGGTGGTGTTAATAAGGACCCCTACAACCCCTATGTGTGAAATTTGAACAAAAACTATACAGAGGGTTTTCTTCTAGGGGTTTTGAGGTGTCCTGATTAACACCACCTTAGATTTTAAATAAAAAAATCACTAAACGTTTTTATTTCGGGGGTTTAAATAAATCATACCAGGTCTTGGATCACCATCTTAAATGCCGTGGTAGGGTCAGAAGAAGCGGTTTTCGATGTCATTTAAAATAAATATTTTGATTATCTTGAAGAGTAAAGTTTTTACGGATTTGTACACAAATAAAAGTAGACACCCTGTATACTAAAAGACAAAAACGCTAAATTTTCATTAACTGCTTTCAAATTAATATTACTTCTTTGTGAAAAACAAAGGCATTTTTTTCAGATACATAAAACCTCTTTTTCGTTGTTTCTTTTTTTAATTCAAACTGTCCCTTTGGGTTATGAAAAACATGTGCTTTGGACATATACTGGCTCTTTTAACACGCACAATGGAATATTTTCAAAACAACTGAAACTGACTAAATGCTAATTGACAAAAAAAATCCGCTTCAATATAATAATAATAAATTAATCTCGCAGATATAATTGAACAAAGAGAATAATTACGATGGCGAATACTTAATTATATATCCGTTGCTCTACAGAAACTAGGCGGAGTAAAAATTTTACTCATTTACCATTTCAGAAATTGACGCAACATTCTGGTAGTTTTCTTTCTAACATATCAAATATTTCCAACCAATCCTTCTAGTTTTTAAATGCATTTTGTTATTATTACAAAAAACATCAAGACGAATAACAAAAACATCCTTTGCCTACTTAAATAAATTTTACAAAATTACTTGCTTAATTGAATTAAACGATTTGCATATATATAAAGATCCAAAAGTGCAACCAACCCATTTTTTTGCGTTAGCAGTGATAGGACATTTTCAAATTCTTTATTTTGTTCTGTGCAAATTCATGGAAAATAATATTGAAGATAACTAAATTTTATTTCACTTGTTAAGTAGGTGTTTTAACAACCCTAAAAATCTTGCTAGTGAAAACATAAAATTTACTCGCATTTCACTCAGGAGTACGTTTTTGATGCAAAATGACATATACCGTAAAAAATCTAACCTCAAAATAATTATGTTGTAAAATATCAAGGAGAGGTCATAACGAGCGACCTCTAGCAGAGAATCAAGGACTAACAATACAACAAACACTTAACTATTCCAAATTTCAACTGATTTTTGTAAAACATATGGCTTAAATTTGACGCAGGAAAACGAAAGATAATTGGATCATGGGCCATAGGATTTTTTAAATATTCTATCACGCGACGAATTTGTAATAACATATCCCAAAAGGCACTGTAAGGAAAGGTAAACATTATTAAACGACAATAACGCTAAAATTTCATTACCTGCTTTCGAATTAATATTACCCTTTGTGAAAAACAAAACCGATTATTGTCCGATAAATAAACCGCTTTAATTTTTTTTTAATCGAAACTGTCCCTTCAGGTTATAAAAAACATGCCGTGCTTTGGGCATATATTGGTCCTTTGATCGCGTACAATGGAATATTTTCAAAACACCTGAAACTGATTAAATGTTAATTGACAGAAAAAAAATCCGTTAAAAATCACTTCTGTTATTCCATTTGTCGCACGAAAATAATTTCCCACGACACCTTTCGCAGATGTAATTGAACAAAGAGAATAATGACGATGGCGACTGTTTAATTATATATTCGCTGCTCCACAAAGACTAATAAAAATTTAAATGATGACGAAAATAAATCGAGACGGATAACTAAAAAATATCTTTTGTTCACTGTACAAAATCGCTTACTTATTTCCATGAAACACACAGACACAGTTATATAGCCCATTCGCGTCCAGACACCCTGTATATATTAAGGAATATAAGCAAAACAACAATTTTGGACAATTTTATTCACAATTTCCTTATCTGAAATGAGTATCGTTCTTTTTTTATACCGATAACAACTAATTCGATTCGAATCGTAACTATGTCTTTTCATGTATGTGAAACACCTTGATCTAGATGGCCACTGAACACGTAAGTTCCCGATATTCCAGACCATGGCTCTGCCATTGTAAACTCTCGTTCGGTAATCGTAATTACCGCGGCATAGAAACTGCTCATGTTGATTCCAGACATGTCATCGATCATAATGGCTGTGTTAAAGTCGATTTGCTTGGAGCGCTTTCAGTTTAAGAATCGACGACTCGAATACGTGGCTTGATTTTCACCAGTCGGAATGAGTTTTGGTATTTGTGCAGTTGATGCTCTACTTACAGGGAGTTTCGCATATACAGGGTGATTCAGTCATTATGTCATTGATTTAAACTACGTATTCGAAGGCCTAATATAGACAGAAAATTTTAGACATCTATGATTTGGTGCCAATAATAAATCAACCTACTTGTATAGCAAAAACTACTTCTACATTGTTAGATTATACAGTGCCCTCGAAAAGTAACGAATAAATTCATTATTTTTTAAATTGAGAAGTTGTTGAAAAAATCGCCCTGGCACGTCGATTTTGTTTCTAAAAAAGGCACTTTTTGACATACGATCCATATTTGTGACGTCAAAGAGCGTGTCATTCTACATACATACATCATGAAAAATTATGGTGTTACATAACAAAAATTTCAAGAAAATAATGTTTGAAGATTTTAAAATTTAATTTTTACGATATTGAAAATAATAATGATGTAAAAAATCGACTAAATTAAATGTTCAAATTGTGCACCGTTGGCTGCCTGACAGTAGCCAAGACGATTAATAAATTCTTTTTGGACATCAATATCAATAACTTCAGGATGTATACGATGTATCTCGTGACTAATTCTTGCTTTTAAACCTTCTAAATTAAGCGGTCTAGTATCGTATACTTTGCTTTTTAAGTATCCCCACAAGAAATAATTTAGAGGTGTCAAATCAGGCGATCTGGCTGGCCACTCAATCGATCCCCTTCTCCCTATCCAACGATTCGGGAACAGTTCGTCTAAATAAGCACGGACAGGTGTTGCATGCATAATAGTAATTACTCATATTATTAATTATTGTATTGAGAATAATGTATTTCCGTCTATCTGGAAATATGCTGTCATTCCATTGCCAAAAACAAATAATCTTAATGATGTGAACGATCTAAGACCTATTAGTATATTACCCGCCATTTCAAAAATTTTAGAAATCATATTAAATTTTAAAATTTAGAATCATACAAACGAATATAATCTACCAGTTAACCATTTTACATTATTTTGGTTTTCAAGAAAATTCAATCAAGCTAATCGAACAGTACGTCACTGAAAGACACCAAAGAGCTATTCTTAATGGTAAACATTCCGATGTATTAGCAACTAATATGGGTGTTCCTCAAGGCTCGATTTTAGGTCCGCTTTTATTTACTTTATATACAGCTGAATTTCGTAATATTTTAAAATCATGCAACGCTCATTTCTATGCCGATGATATTGTATTATTCCTTCGAGGAAAATAATAATTTTCATGCTTGCCTCCTTATTAATAATGACAATGGTATATCTAATAAATTTGGATTGTCTATAAATTCCGCTAAATTCAAGGTTATGCTTTATAATTATTGATATAGATCTTCATTTTACAGAACGTGTAAATTTTATTGTAAAAAAGGCTTTCTCTAACTTAAAATTGATTTATTCCAGTAAGTGTGTTAAGTAAACAAACGAAGATATATTTATATGAAGCATTAGTATTATCTCATATAAATTATGCAATTGTTGTTTATTATCCTTTTTTTAAGACAGTCTGCGGTTGGTATTTATTATAAAATTTTCATGATTTCCTATTGATTACACCAGGTGTTTCTAAATATGCAAATTTAATTATTGTTTGTTATTGTTATTATTTAGAGGTTCTTCAGCGCTTGTCATTGAACAGACATTAAAAACAAGGTTATTGACCTAAATACGGTAGGTCAAGACTACGATTGCCGGATTGTAGATCGCTGAATAGGTATATCTCGGACTGTTTTCTGTTGACAGCGCGAGGTTTTTGTTATTACTGTCTGTATGTATTTTGTAATTTCAATATTCAATATTTTTTATGTTGAAACTTAATATGTTAATTGCATACTTTTAAAATATGATTTATAGCATTGATTACGTATTACAATAAGTAGGTATTATAGGAAAATATTTAAATTTGGCAACGACAATTCTATAAAAAAAGTCAACGGTGTTGACTAAAATAATCATAAAACAAAGTTTTAAATAGTTAAAGAGATATACGGCTGCGGTAGCATGATTCCTTTTATTTTATCACATTTACTAAATTATTTGGCAGGCAGGATATAAATTAGGATGCAGAAAAACCTGCAAAAGCCCTTAAGGACTATCGCGGATATTATATGTGAAACAGGGGAGCTATATAACTTGGATGAAGTTATTCAGTGAATGATTCATTTAATAGAGTGTTTTCAATTTTACGAATCGTGGTTGGTATTCAGATTTTAGCTCTCAACCTCTGTCGTACCTGTTATCTAGCCTTATTGAAACTGTTTATAGTTTATAAAGAAAAGTTTTGTACTTAATAAAACAGATGTTCCCGTTCCAAATACAATTCAAAATTTTCTTCGGCATAGAAAGCGGGGCAGTTATTATACTTTATAGGAAGCACCATATATTTCCCATACAAATAGAGTCAGTTAATCTAATGGAAGTTGAAATTGCCCACTAAATTTTCCCAGTTGCTTTGTGCAGACCCTAGACTTAATTCTGATTCAAACTAATGATTAAGAGGGATTTGTGTGCTACAATAATCAGCGGTCCTGAAATGCCAATTACTTCTTACAATGAAGACGTCGCCATCATTTTTAAAGAATATCAATAACAAAAGTCTTGAACCCCCCCCTCTTTCTTGTTGATGAAATCTTTTTGTCAGAAAAACCAAATACATTTATAAAAGTATATTTTTTTCTTAATCTTTTTTTTTGTGAAAAGAATATGTTCGATAAACTGAGTACTTAGAAAATTACAAACCAACAAACGTGTCACGTGACATCTTTGACAAAATTTATTAAATCAAAATTAAGTAACAAAGCAAGTTCTCTACTTGACTAATAGTCGGTATGACCTACATCACGTTCCAATAGCATATGGACACGTCTGTGCATTGAGATAATCAAGCGGTTAACGATCCCTGCGAAATATTGTTCCATTCCTCTTTTGCCGCCACGATTAACTCATCTGCAGTCTGAGGTGGAGGAATGATTATGAATGGCTCTAGCAACTAATCCCACATGCTTTCAATAGATTTCATGTCAGGAGAGTTGGCTGGTCAATCTAATCTATTGATATGTCCTGCTTCGAGTGTCTCTTGAACCCTTCTTGTGCCATGTGGTCGAGCGTTGTCGTCCATAAACACCAAATTTTTACCTAATTGATTACGTAGGGGGTAGATAATGGGCGTAATAACTTGATCGATGTAAATTTGACTGGTCATATTCTGCGGTATGCGAATTAATGGGGTGCGGCGGTTGAACATTATTCCACTCCAAAACATTACGGTATCCCCTTCATACGGAGCAATTTCACGGGGAAAATGAAGTCTCTGTTGATGACCTGGTTCTCTCCAGACTTTTTGTCGATTGTCCTCAGTAACCAGCCCAATTCTGGTTTCGTCTGTAAATTAGATCCACCGCCACTGGCATAAAAGCCAACCCCTACGCTCTCGCGCCCACTGGAGACGGGCAGCACGCTGCCTTGGAAGTAGAGCGGGGATCCGTAATGGTCTTCTAGCACGTAAATTTCCGTTGTGGAGTCGTCTTCGAATAGTAGGTGTCGATATAACACGGCGAAACGTACCTTGAATGTGGGCCCTGAGAGCTGAAGCTGAAGATATGCGCTGTCTACGGGCATATTGCACCAAATACCGATCCACCCTTTCATTAGATACTCGAGGACGTCCACCACGTGGTTTGTTTTCCACTGTATCAAATTCTTCATATCTGTTTACTGTTCGTACAACAGATGATCTAGAAATGCCCAAAATGTTGGATATTTGATGATTAGAATGTCCTGCATCATGTAAAGCAGTTGTTCTTGCTCGGGTAAACGCAGAAATTTCACGTCCTGGCATTAGAATGTACAAAAATTCAAAAGAACACTTTGCTGAATACACTGCCAAACTGACCAGATTTGACATTGTGTGTTGTTTGAAAATTCTTCACTACAAAATAGCTGGTATATTGACTCTACAACGAAAATTTTTGTAAGCATACATTCAAAATTGTTACTAAAACCTCAAACTAAAACAATAAACCCTAAGTTTAGGTCACTGATATTTGTGCCGTTATAATTTCAAAACGATCGAAATATTACAGTCCACAATGTCTGTAAAATTAAATAAAATTGTATGTTTTAAACTATAAAACACCATAGTTTTTTTTTAAGCCCATAAAGTCAAGCAGTTTTAGGTCAGGCGACCGAAGGGGCCACTCTTAGTATTTATAAACAAAAAAATTTCACCTGATGAATTTTTGTAAACGTCTGCAACTAAAAATATTGTAGTGTACACAAAGGTTTGGTGACTTGTCATACCAGAAATTTTTTTAATCTGTCATACTTCAAAACAGTGTGTTAAGAACCCATTTATTCCAATGGAAATTTTATTTCCACTCAATCCAGCTCAATGCGACTATATTCAATTAAATTTTCTGTCAGATCTGGTCTATAAATAATGGGGATCTGATAGGTTGGAAGTTAAATATTTGTTATCCATTTTACGGCTGTCAGTTTCAACAAAATAAATCATTGATGCGAACGTAATCGTTGATCACTATTTGAACAGGTTAAATAATATAAATTACTATGTTCTATGTATACTGCATATAATTTTTTCACAAATCTGTAATAGTGCAAGCTAGACAAATTCAATTCTCTTGCCTGTAGTAATGCGGTTTCCTCGATTTGTATTGTCGTTTGCCAGTTCGTTGCTTTTATGTTTGTCCTCGTTGATCCTTCTCTAGAACTCTTAATTCTCTCAGTTACGTATTTTCCTACGTCCTGAAACCAGCATTCTTTCAGTGCGTAGACCTTTCTGTCTCTTATAATGAGTCTCAAACAGATGCTGCTATGTAGACGTCAAATTTAAAAAATAATAAAATACATAGTCCAGCGGTTCTCAAAATGTAACTGCTTGAATTTATCGTATTGTATCTTCGCTAATATATAAAATAGCAAGGCACAAACTTTACAAAACTGATTTATATAATGAACTGCTACTGTAGTAAAATTAATTATTAACGTTAGGACCCTACATGGAAAAAGTATGTCGGGGGACAACAAAAATTTGTATTAACTTTACCCAAAGTATAACTCTGACGGAGGAACGATTAACTGAAAACGTTAAAAAGCTAGAGCCTATATCCAGGACGGGAAATAATATTACACTTCTCAAAGCATGCTGCTTTAAAACTTTTTAATTAAAAAATAAATCCTAGCATAACAAACATTTTTTCCACACTCAAATTGTAAATTGGTTTCTAAATCTCCACTTGACTACATAAGGGTGCTACACGACCCTTAAAACCCTTATTGTTTCAGTGACAAGTTGAGGGTTAAAAAGTGTGATATGTTTTAACTGAAGCAAAGTGTTTGGATATGATGAAAGAATCCTTTTTATGTGACGTCCACTATTTTTTTTCCGCAATTAATCCAATATTTGGACTGTAGAAAGTTCCTTATCCGCACATGCCTTTCGATTGTTGTTCCTCATCGTTCTACAGGGTATTATATTATTTTAAGTATGTAAATGTAATGTATGGTAGTACTCATTTATTCTAAGGAAATTTTGACAGAACACTGTAAACATCTCGGAATGTTATAGTTTAAAATAGTACTAATTATTTTATGCAAACATCGTCGACTGTTATTAAAATTAAAAGATTTTAATTCCCTATCAACACAAGAAGTTTAAAAATATATCGACGTGAAGTACACATTGCACTAGTGGCTTACAGATGGCGACTGCATCAGATTCTGTCAAATATAAAATATAGCATACCGTGTTTAGTTTGAAATAATTTTTCAGTACTTCGCAAATTTAATTTTCCGCGTATTTTGTGTATTGAGATGAAGGATAAGGTGCTGATTTATGAGGAGTGTGACAAATGCATATCGCATAGCAGCGTAATACCAAAAACGTTTGCCGAGTAGACAAAATATGTCTTTGAACCGCATTGAATAACTGATTTTATGGTTTGAGGATCCACCTGGTCGTGGTCGGCGGGCGGAGTACCTTGCTCTAAACAAAAAGAACGGTCGAGGGAAGTAGCACTCAGCAAGTAGAAACATCTTTGCAAAGCCAAGTTTCAATGTAAACAAGTAAGAAAACAGGAAATGACTGAATATTCTTGATATATCTCCAAATATATGTCATAGTTAAGCCTGTATAATCCACAACTGTGTATTTTAATACGAAACAAGTGGCATCGCTTCCTTGCCTCTCTTACTGTCACCATAGTTAACGTTTGATTTGATAATAGGCCCAGCACAGCCCATGACTGATATTTGATATGCCCTTCTCAACCTACACCGCACAGACACAAACACTGCTCGGCACTTTGACTATCAAATCGGATTTGCGTAATTTAAGCTTACTTATACTAAGTTCGTTAAATGCCCTTCCAAATTTGATACCCTCAAAGGCTTGGCCTACTACTCACTATCGATAAGTAAGGTTTCATCAAAATATTACAGTTTAATCCCGTCTTAGTTTGTTTTGTAGTGGAAATCCTTCTCCGTACAAATTTAAATTTAGCTGAAACAAAAAGCGAGTCGAATCGGTTCTAAGTAATAAAAAAGCGTAGCAGTGACGTAGAGATATTTTGCAGTTATTTTAAAACAATATAGTCTCTAGAAAACTTATTTGTCGCCTACACAAAAAGGATATAAAAAAGCCTTTTAGTTATTAAGAATAAATATATTGATAATACCCCATCGGGATGAATAAGCTGTGGAATAAATATTTTCGTTTACCTCTGAGAATAAAGTAAACAACATTCATTTCAGATACGAAAATAATTAGGTACGTACTTATATGCTAAGGATCTTTGATTCTGAAGATATGTTTAAAGAAAAACTCAAACCTCTGATCTTTTTCTGTGTTATTGGCTAATACTGAATACACAAGACACATCTTGAAATGTAAAGATCACATAATTGTAGTCACTAATCATGCGATAATGACAAAAAAGAACTTATTACAAATACAGTATGCGCCAAAAGTATGGAATAAATTCAATAAAAACGAAACAATTATTTTTTGGGAAAAATCCTCGAACAGCTCGATTTTTAATTCAAGAAATACATATTTTAGCGTAAAATGCGATTTTCAAATGTCATTTGTTTTCGAGTAATGACGTCATAGATTTTTTTTAAATGGCAACACCATATTTTTTTCCTTGATTCTGAAAGATCGTTTAATTCTCTATCAGACAGTACTAAAATTTTGCCCTCTTACATAGGAAAGTTTTCGAGTAAATGATGATTGAATGTTAGAAAACGTAAATTTTATCCATAAAAAAGTAACAATTCTGAGGTATGTAAAATAAAATACAATTGATTAAATTTTATACTTAAATTAAATGTTCGAATTGCCATCCACCAACTTCTTGACAATGTCTGTGAAGAAATTCTTCTTGCACATTATGAATGATTTCTGGGGTAACTCTGCTGAAACCATATGGTATCGTCAGGAATGTCAGGGTCATTATCGTTAGGAAAAATTACTGCAAGGGCTGGAACAAGGTCATTTTCTAGAAACTCTAAATATCTTTGTCCTGTAAGCGTTCCTTCATAGAAGAAAGGCCCTACTATTCTGTCGTCAACTATTCCAGCCCACACATTTAATTTCTGAGGGTGTTGGGTATGTGCCTCTGCCATCCAATGAGGATTTTCCCGACTCCAATATCTGCAAGTTTGACGGTTGTACCATTCAGACAAAATGTGGCCTCATCTGAAAAAAGTATTTGCCGGTGTAAATTTCTATTTCCTTGACATAAATCCATTAGAATTTCGCAAAAGTGTAAGCGGCGATCGGGATCATCTTCATTGAGTTCCTGCACAAGTTGAATTTTGTAGGGATGATATTTTTCCTTCCTCAAGATACGTAGCACTGTGCTTTGACTAGTGTCACTGTTTAAGGCAACCAATCGTGAAGAATTATGAGGATTATCCACCATACTTATCAAAATGTTCTGTTCCTGATTTTCATTAATGCTTGGACGTCCAGGTTTTGGAATATTTACAACATTGCCAGTTTCTCTAAATTTAGACTCTACCTTACTGACTGTTGATTGGCTGATAGGGCGATCTGGATATTTTTCATTAAATAAATCGCAAACTTCCTGCTGAGTTCTAGTCATATTCCAGCATCCGATAAGAATAAAAATTTCAATTCTTTGAGTAACAGTTAAATGTGCCATAATACTTTAAATTGAATAATAATTTCTATGTCGCTTACAATACTTATTAGAAAGTCGGTGTACAATGACAGTTTGCAAAGATTTTCACCTACGTGATCCATAAAAGAACTATGGAATTCGAAAAACTGAACTTGATAACGTTTTTGCTTTATTTTAATTGATTTACGTTTTCTAACATTCAATCGTCATTTACTCGAAAACTTTCCTATGTAAGAGGGCAAAATTTTAGTACTGTCTGATAGAGAATTAAACGATCTTTCAGAATCAAGGAAAAAAATATGGTGTTGCCATTTAAAAGAAATCGATGACGTCATTACTCGAAAACAAATGACATTTGAAAATCGCATTTTACGCTAAAATATGTATTTTTTAAATTAAAAATCGACCTGTTCGAGGATTTTTCCCAAAAAATAATTGTTTCGTTTTTATTAAATTTATTCCATACTTTTGGCGCATACTGTATATGCAAAGTGTAGGAAATATAAGTGCAGTAATTTTAGGGGCTTATATTTTTTAATACTGATATTTATTTGTTTTCATAACGACGTTACGAATCACACAATTTAATTCTGGAACAGTTGCATTGAAAAATCGTTCTGGGTTTGGCTAATTGTTTTTATGTATTTGTGTACATTTGCGTGTTTTTTTTTTGTTACCTTATGTGTTTTTTCTCGACAGAGGGAATCCACCTGGTCGTGGCCGCCGGACCGAGTACCTCCCTTTAAATAAAATAAAGGCACTCATGTTTCCAACACCGTTAGAACTAGATTCGTATACTCTTGGTGTTTCTTTCGTTACAACGGTTGTTTGAGCAAAATTAATCGTTAGTTGTTTTTTAAGATAGAAAGCAAAAGCAGATAACAATACCCTGTTAAGCATGAAATAGTATCGATTAGAGATTGATACTCTCGTTGCCAAAAGCGTCGACATAATAGATAACACTGATAAATCGTGCGATGTTATTGAACCGAAACACCATATTATTTTTTAATGCTGATACTTATTTGTTTTCACAACGACGTTCCGAATCACAAAATTTAATTCTAGCTGGAATAGTTGCATTGAAAAATTGTTTGTATGTTCTTTTATGTACATTTGCAGGTTTTTTGTTACCTTATGAGTTTTTTCTCGACAGATGGAATCCACCTGGTCGTGGCCGTCGGACCGAGTACGTCGCTTTAGATAAAATAAAGGCACTCATGTTTCGAACACACTTAGAACTAGCTTCGTATACTCTTGTGCTGCAAAGGTTGTTTGAGCAAAATTAATCGCTGTTTTTTAAGATAGAAAGCAAAAGTAGATCACAATGCTCTGTTAACCATGAAATAATATCGATTGCAGAACTCGATATTTTCGTTGCCGAAAGCGTCGTGACATAATAGATAACACTGATAAATCGTGCGATGTTATTGAACTGCAACACCTTATTTTTTAATACTGATAATTCGTTCTTACGACGACGTTCCGAATCACAAAATTTAGTTCGAGCGGGAGCAGTTAGATTGAAAAATCGTTCTGGGTTTGGCTAATTGTTTGTAAGTAATTAAATACAGGTGAAAAATGATGCTAACTTATTCACTTCAACCGATTTTCCCCGTCAGATAGTTTTACGCACGACTATCCACCTAAGTTAAAATATAGTTAGGTAACCAGGCGAGCAGGAGCTTAAATTTGTGGCATTCCCGCTAGTGGTGTTTGTACTCTGTCAAAGCTCACTTCATCCCCAGTTTGATATGTTAATAAGAGGGTGTAGTAGATTATATACACTAAGCGACGTTGAAATTGTACCAATTCCTAAGACAAACAATTCTGATTCAATTAGCTTCGCTGCTGTACAAGAAAGTCGACTCGCACACTCATTTCTACTTTGAATTAAGTACTTATTAATGTTTTTTGACTTTCTAAAATTTTATTACACGCCCTGTATCTCAGAAACGAGTGGCTCTGGAACATACGTTTATTAAGCATTTATTTTCCAATGTTTTATCAACTCGTTTCTAAAAGTAGTATTTAAACCTCCAGAAAATGATTTTTATTAAATAATTTAAAAATGGTTACACTATGAACTTTTTGGTCAATTCTTGGTAACATATTTTAAAAATACATTGCAGTCGAAACGTACATCATAGTAACAGCAAGAAATTTAGAATTTACGAAAAATTACAAATTTTTTGGAAAAGTTTTATAGGAAAAATTTGTTCATTTTTGTATTATACAGGGTGGAAAGGTAGTTATTCTGATCTAGTAAAAAAACATTTTTTAAAAACGTTGTAACTGTTTTACATGAAAGAGGATAACATTGCACTATGTGAACATTAATTATAAAGCTACTTGCCAAAAATAGGCTCATTACGATGATTATGGAGCTCAAAATTAGTAATTTATTAATTTTAATATGTTATCTGTCACAAACTTGCAATTTTTTTCATGGCACCCTTCGAAAATCTTGTGCTGCTACCTAATAGTGTATTTTAGAACATGTTATAGAATTTTCAAATCGATGTTATTCGAGAACAGTGTATCCTATCGACCTTCTGTATTTAAAAAACATCAGGTTTTCAAATTTTTCATTAAGAAATTAGAATAATTCGCGTATAAAAAGGTTAAAGTGAACTTTGCCCTCGATCGGTATATTCTGAAATGTTTTCTGTTGGACATTGTGAAGCACAAAAAGTATAATCGCGGGGAATTTTCCGCGACACGTAGTGTATAAAATTACATCTCCTAGCGCCGTCATTAACCGAATAAGTTGAGAGCTAACCGAGATTGGCACGGATAAATCTCCGTTTTTAGAGCAGAGAAGTTTTAAGATCCTCAGCAGGTAAAAACATAAAGTTGAACACGTTTTAAAGTATACGAGTAAATAACTTTCATATGCTTTAAACTTATAGATATTTCAAAACTTAGTGTTATAAGTTGTTTTAGTTGCTGATCTTTTAAATTTCCAAACATTTAAGTTGTAAATAGATTGGCTGGTTAGAACAGTTCACTCTGTACATAAAGTAGATTTAAAGGTTCCCTATATGAAAGACAACAACATATAATCGTAAAGGGAAAAATTTGAAACTTAGTTGAATTTGTTTATACTAGATGAAACAGGTGTCTAGTTATGACTGGTTAGAACAATACACCTTGTATATAAAGTAGATTTAAAGGTTTTTTATATGCTTTGACGTAAATTTAGAAAAATCAAATACACACTACTGACTTGATAAAGGTAGCAACATATAATCGTAAAGGGAAAAATTCGAAACTTAGTTGAATTTGTTTATAGATGAAACTTTTAAAACACGTGTCTAGTTCTGACTGGTTAGAACAATTCACCTTGTATATAAAGGTTTTTTATATGCTTTGACGTAAATTTAGAAAAATCAAATACACACACTACTGACTTGATAAAGGTAGCAACATATAATCGTAAAGGGCAAAATTCTAAACTTAGTTGAATTTGTTTATAGATGAAACTTTTAAAACACGTGTCTAGTTATGACTGGTTAGAACAATTCACCTCGTATATAAAGTAGATTTAAAGAGTTTTTATATCCTTTGACGTAAATTTAGAAAAGTCACATACACACACTACTGACTTGATAAAGGTAGCAACATATAATCGTAAAGGGAAAAATTCGAAACTTAGTTGAATTTGTTTATAGATGAAACTTTTAAAACATGTGTCTAGTTATGACTGGTAAGAACAAATTACTTTGTATATAAAGGTTTTTTACATGCTTTTACGTAAATTTAGAAAAATCAAATACACACACTACTGACTTGATATAGGTCAGCAACATATAATCGTAAAGGGCAAAATTCGAAACTTAGTTGAATTTGTATATAGATGAAACTTTTAAAACACGTGTCTAGTTATGACTGGTTAGAACAATTCACCTCGTATATAAAGTAGATTTAAAGGGTTTTTATATGCTTTGACGTAAATTTAGAAAAATCACATACACACACACTACTGACTTGATAAAGGTAGCAACATATAATCGTAAAGGGAAAAATTCGAAACTTAGTTGAATTTGTTTATAGATGAAACTTTTAAAACATGTGTCTAGTTATGACTGGTAAGAACAATTTACTTTGTATATAAAGGTTTTTTACATGCTTTTACGTAAATTTAGAAAAATCAAATACACACACTACTGAGTTGATAAAGGTAGCAACCTATACTGGTAAAGGAAAAAATTCGAAACTTAGTTAAATTTATTTGTAAAAGAAATGAAACTTTTAAGACACGCGTCTAGTTAAAAATGTAAACTTTAGTTCTTTTACTTTGAAGTATGCTTGGAATCTAAATGTTGTAAAGACACCAAGAGTATATATCCCCATAAAAAGTTATAATACAGAGGGACCCAGTGCATATAGATAATTTTAAGGCCACTTCACAGAGTTTTCTTGCCACCAATAAATGGAATATCCATTTACGAAAATATTATTTATGATACTGTCAATTATCTTATTTAATCCTTTCCTACCTTAAAATCTTGGTGCTGGTGCTAAACATTTTAATAAAACTTTGGACGTTGTATTAAAATAAGATGTCAAGTTTAACTCAGGAGTATGTTGATGTAAGTGGGATTTTTTTCTAGTAACTTAACCGTCGACTTCCTTTGCAAGGGACAATTTAAATTTTAATTATGATAATGAAGAACTGTCATTAAAATCAGATTATTAAGGTTGAGGAAGATAAATTACTAAAATCTGGAAGTTTTTAATTTAGCTTCTAAGGAATGTTATCAGTAGAAATTAAAATATCGGCCATTCCTGCTGAATAGGAGGGTGGAATATTTCAGTTATCCAGACATCATTGTTATCTACAAAAAGCTATTTGTTTAGATGAAAAATTATACTCGGTCAACATTTTCGTGCAAGTATACTTTTACTGAAATATTCTTGAATAGAGGCAACTTTATTGTAAACCTTTATGTGTTCCAATGACAGACTTACACAAAACGAACAATTTAATTGAAAATTTCTTAATGTTACACTCTGTATAACGTAATTTTCTAAAGAAACGTCGACGAACCGTCTATTTCAGCAGAACTGAATTTGTTAAAGAAATTTGGGACAACGTTTCGAGTCAGGAGTTCTGTTAATAAAGCAATCGCGAGATCTTAGGATTTACGGTGCTATTATCCTTTACTTTCACGCTTATTGTCACCCTTCAAAGGCAAAATTTGTTTTTTAAACGCCAAGAAAGGTTTTACTTTATTACACTAGGGTCCTCAGTTTACAAAGCGACTACAAATCCATTCAATACCTAGTCTTAATCCAAAATTGCATTAAGATTTAATAAATTACCAAACAGTAATGCCTCTATTATCATCCTTAAGTTATAGGTCTAGATTTGCACAAATTAAAATTATTAATATTTTCTAATAAATAGAAAAAAATATTGTAAAATTTAAAATGCTATACTAAAATAATAATAGAACGTGCTTTTTTGTCGGATCGGCAGACTGTGGCCACAAGATCTAGCTACGTGCTGCATCATACTCAGGTTCACTTATATTGGATAAGTCTTCGGTTGCCTAACCTATGGCAGCTAACAAGCTCAAAAGCGGTATATTTCTGGTGTGCTGCTAATGAATGATTTTGACAGTTTGCTATAAGTCTTTCAGGCGTTTACATATATTTTATAGACATCTGTTTTCTCTGATGCACCTTATATAAATAATTAAATATTACTCTAGAAAGGAATACAATATATATTTAAAGCAAAAATACTAATTTCCACTTTTATTTTTTCTTAATGCAATGTTATTATTTATTTACTTTATTTAAAATTATTTCAAATGTTTGCACTAATTCTTTCAAATCACTGAAAAGTTCAAATAAAAGAAACATAATTTTACTTTGAGAATAACAATTGTTGCTTTAAGTAATTCTTATTGTCTAAACAAAACAATTCTTTATACAACCATATTAAGTATCCATATTAGTTTCTTAATTTCAAGTAATTTTTATTCTTAAAAGAAGAACACGTTACTTATTACAGGAATAAATCAATCTTTCAATAAAGTATTATTTACACTTGAGAAATAGTGAGCTAGTGTTGGAATAAATGTATTAAATTGATAGTAGTATAGCTTTTTGTCCTTGTGTGTGTCTCTAACTTAAAATATACACTTTAAACAACCTCGCAACAAAAACGCAGAAAGAGTTGGTCTAGACAATTATTTTTTAACGCATGAGTTTAGTTTTATTTTTGAGCTACACTGTTACTTTTTCCATGATGTATGAGAATGACTTCAATGTAAGCAAGTACCAAACCTCAGCTAGAATGGACCTTAAATCGTATTGGCTACAAAATGTTGCCGATGTGATTTTGCCCGTAACGTTATACCCTATTGGTCCGAGCACGAAAATTAAAGCAATAAAATCGAAGATGTTCACATGTGGACTCATATCGAGAGCATCGACATAATTTGGAATTGCCTTTTATAGAAATCTTGCTAAAGGTTGTCCCTTTCACAGTTCATTACACTTTCGCTTTACACTTAGTGGAAAAATATTATTTTTCATATAACGGTTGGTAACCAAAATACCTCCCTATACCGAAATATCAAAGAAAAAATCTCTAAAACTCTTTGAAATATTGAGAAAAATGAATTTAAAAATTTTCGATTCTACACCTCGTATTTTTTTAACATTAACAATCGGACTAGGCCAATATTATGCTCACACGGTATATTTTAATATATACAGTGCGCCCATAAAGTAACGCATAAGTTCATTATTAGGTAAATATAATAATATAATAGTAATATCTCTACCCCTCATTCTAATCACAGGGATTAGCCCAGAAGTCGGTATATTATTATTAAGCAGGCCACATTTGCGTCCAGGAACGACTTACGTTGGTAGGCCCTAACTACTATTCAGTGCAGGAATGAGGGAAACCTGGAAAACCTCATTAATTAGGGGGGTAGTCAAATATCAACCGGTATCAATCTCTCACATTGACCCAAGCCAACAAAAATAAACAATATTATTAAACATTCCCGAAACAGGTCGATTTTTTATTTTAATTTACTGTTTTTCAAACAATAATTTAATATACAGGGTGACCTACCTTCGAGTAATGACGTCACCTTCGGTATTTTTAAACGGAACACCCTGTATATATAGGAGTTCCGGTACATCAAAAAGCCTATTAAATTGTTAATTCTCTGTGTATCGCATTGTTAATTAGAATTCGATGTGAGTTATCTCACTGGCAATTTGAATTGAATCATCATTCTAATCATATCCCAGAAGTGTTCAAAATCGGAGACCTCGTTTTGAGGGAGCGTAATATACCAGAGAATTACACAGATAACTCCCTGCGGTATTTGCAATACGCAGGGAGTTGGTATAGATGTAGACTCGAATGTCGGTTGCTATATCACAGGACGAAATTTGATAGTTCCCTGACCTGTCTAGACAATCTCATTGTTGATTGAAAGTATCAAAAAGCAATAAATCCTACAGCTATTTCGCTGAATTTATAACTCTCGTTGAATCCAACGCAGGTGGAACGATAAGAGAAAAGCCTAATGCATCGTTAATTTATAATAACACAAGGTAGGTGTTGTAATGGAAAAAGGTGTACGGACTTTTTTCTCGACCACTCGACATTAACAAATCAGGTTTCATCTCGCGTGCATGAATTATTTAAATTTAAGAATTCACCAGGCTAAGATGAGGTGGTGCATATTATGTGCTAGCTAGGTATATGCGTTTGCTTCACATTGGGTCATTATAGGAAAGCAAATAAAAGGCACGATAACTATACGAGGCTGATGAGTAAAAGCTTCTGTAAATTATTAATTCAAAAATGTTCCATAGAGTACGCGTACGAAGACAACTCTGTCTTCATAAATGTGTAATCTCTGGCAATATATAATATTCAAAGAGCATAGTGCATGAAATCCTGGAAAGCCAGGTTTCAGTGTAGTCAGATTAAGGAAATGTAATATGGATTAGTTTAAATAGAGATTTTTAAGGATATACTCCTCAAGGTACTAAAATTTCGTTGTATATTCCACACGAGGTAATTTAAAGCACTTTTTTACCACTCTTTCGAATCTTAAGTACAAATAAATAGATATTCCCTGCAGTTATCAATGCGTGTTCGCTAGACATCTGAAAATTAAGTACATTAATGCTTGTTAACGTTCGTATAGCGCAGAATGCTTTATTTAATGTCGATATTAAGGTGACTGGGTTCGATCGTAACACAGACAGTCGTTTTTTAATCGCAAGCTGGTAAGCGACTAGAATAAACAATACTTACTATACAGTTATGGTAAGATGATAAGATGGTGAGCAAAACTAATAAATAAATATTATTATATAAAACACCCTAAACAGTTTAGGTTGGATTATTTATAGTCCACAAGTGTATATAACGATAACTTCGATTATGTTAAGCATTACGTCAAATTTATGGCAAACGACAATTCGAAAGTATAGCGAATTTTGTAGTTGCACAAATCGTCATTCAGTTAACTAAATCTTGTAAATAATAGTAAAAACAAATGAAAATTTAACTTAATTCCTTCCAAGAAATTTTTCGATACTCTTTCGAATTATAAATCCAAATAAATAGATATTCCCTGCAGTTTTCAATGCGTTTTCTCTAGACTTCTGAAAATTAAGTAAATTAATGCTTGCTAAACGTTCGTTTGGCGCAGAATGCTTTATTTAATGGCGATAGTAATGTGACTGGGTTCGATCGTAACATAGACCCATAAAAGACAAAGAATGATGATGACAGTTTACGTGTCGCAATGAGGTTTCGACCCAGTACCGGAAAGCTTGAGCACTTAGTCGTTTTTTAATCGTAATGTATGACCACGGTAAGCGATAAGAATGAACAATACTTAGGATACAGTTGTGATCAAATAACATGGTGAGCAAAACTAATAAACAAATATTATTATATAAAACACCCTAAACAGTTCAGGTTAGATTATTTATAGTCCACAAGTGTACATAGCGATAATTTGGTTCAGTTAAGTATTACGTCAAATTTATGAAAAAACGGGAATTCGAAAGTGTAGCAAATTTTGTAGTTGCACAAATCGTCATTCAGTTAACTAAATCTTGTAAATAATAGTAAAAACAAATAAAATTTAACTTAATTTCTTCCAAGAAATTTTTCGATACTCTTTCGAATTATAAATCCAAATAAATAGATATTCCCTGCAGTTTTCAATGCGTTTTCGCTAGACTTCTGAAAATTAAGTAAATTAATGCTCGCTAAACGTTCGTTTGGCGCAGAATGCTTTATTTAATGGCGATAGTAATGTGACTGGGTTCGATCGTAACACAGACCCATAAAAGACAAAGAATGATGATGACAGTTTACGTGTCGCAATGAGGTTTCGACCCCGTACCGTAAAGCTTGAGCACTTAGTCGTTTTTTAATGTATGACCACGGTAAACGATACTTATGATACAGTTATTGTCAAATAACAAGGTGAGCAAAGCTAGTAAATAAATATTATTGTTGTATAGTTTATGTGGAAAATTATTTATATCTCACAGCTGTACATAGCAGAAACTTCGATTATGTTAAGCATTACGTCAAATTTATGGAAAACGACAATTCGAAAGTATAGCGAATTTTAGTCACAAATCGTCATTCAGTTAACTAAATTCCAGCAGTGTTAGCGTGTGTAGCCAAGTTTATTTTTAAAGTATGCAATTGTCGTAAAAGTGGGAAAGAGCGAAGTACTCAGTTCCAGATTTTCATATGTTTCAACCATTTTAACAAGCTCCAAACGATAATGTTGGACACAATCTTAGATGCGGTTGAAGAGGTTCAATAAAATACAGACCACACAGGACGTATGAAGATTTTCTCAGTCAAATTTTATACTATGTGCTTATCTTGAACATTCCATAGTTTTTTTTTTCAGGCGTTCACTTTTGTGAAAAAGAGACAAATGGATAATTGACAATATCTTAGGAAGTTGCTTATTTATTGCCTTATTCCAGCTTTTACTTCATAAGCGTTAAAAAATATCTTAAATGCTGAGGTGTTATTCCTTAATTTGATTTCGATTTTAATTGGTCGAGTATTAAATTCAAAGGCACTTGGAACCCTATAAATAACCGAATAAGAATTCTTTCTCCATAAGAAATTTCTGAACAAGCAGAGATTACGTTATAAAGCGTTTATTATTAAAGAATTGGAAGGTACAATCTATAGCAAAAATAATGGCACTCCCCAAAACAGTTCTTGAACTACTAGAAGTTCTGAGTTGGAATTTCATTAAATCTCTATTGTTGAATGGAAATAACTAACAACTAATGTTCGTCAAATTCCTTGCCACAGTGCAACAGATTGTACAGATAAGCATTTTTTAAAAGTGTATGCACATTTTCTAAATCTGGGTTATGTATGTAACGATGCCATAAAGTGTTTCCCACATTTTAATGTCGTCATTTACAGTAGCATTAACATATTGTTAAAGAACTTCAGTTGAAACAGCGTCATCTAAATCTCAAACTATAAACGATCCATTTATTTTGATTAGACTATAATTGTTGTAAAATTCGCAGCCTTTGTGTCAACGGGCGAATATAAATAGGCACGACTGAACAAAACCAAGCACCAAAGAAGTTATTTTAACAATTTTCTTTCAATGATTTTCAATTTAAAGCTAGTCATAAATTATTCTTGCCTTCACCAGATGTTAATTTATCAAAAGATTTTAAAGCTTGTTAATTAATGGCTTATTTGTTGGTACGCGAATTCAATTAATTGTGGAAATGGACAACTGATTTTCTTCAACATGAACAGCAGACCATTATATATGTGTATATACATGGTGCTTAACAAAATCAGATCAGATTAAAAAAAGTGCCTATAAAACCATTATCACTTGAATCATTGTTCTATTCTATTATTTTTCTCAATTTATCACGTTTGCTTACTAATTATCGGTTGAAGTCGTTCCGATGGTATTTATAGTCTTATTGTGGATTAATGAGTTTTTCGTTCAAACTTTATTAGGTAAGAGCTTTACCATAATTGCAGTAAAGTACTAGGACAATAAATATTGTAGAACCGACATCTTAAAAGATGGGCAAAGTTTTTCCTTCTAATTTTCAATTTTCTAAAGAGGTACGATCAGGATTTATTTATTTTTCTCTGCCAGGGCATTAATGTATCTGATGTAACATTATTAATTATAAATAAGAATGTGTGCATTAGTTTTCAGTTTCATAAATAATAATTATTGTACATTATTATTGGTATTCAATGTTTAACGGTCTAACTATGACAGGTATTATTCCATATTAAATAAGCAATGTAATTCATATTTTATGAACAAAACGGGCACACATAGTTGGAAGCAATGCATTTCACAATAGGAACACCAATTCTATTATACAGCATGCGCCAAAAGTATGGAATAAATTCAATAAAAACGAAACAATTATTTTTTGGGAAAAATCCTCGAACAGGTCGATTTTTAATTTAAAAAATACATATTTTAGCGTAAAATGCGATTTTCAAATGTCATTTGTTTTCGAGTAATGACGTCATCGATTTTTTTTAAATCGCAACACCATATTTTTTTCCTTGATTCTGAAAGATCGTTTAATTCTCTATCAGACAGTACTAAAATTTTGCCCTCTTACATAGGAAAGTTTTCGAGTAAATGACGATTGAATGTTAGAAAATGTAAATTTTATCCATAAAAAAGTAACAATTCTGAGGTATGTAAAATAAAATACAATTGATTAAATTTTATAATTAAATTAAATGTTCGAATTGCCATCCACCAACTTCTTGACAATGCGCAAGTCTGTGAAGAAATTCTTCTTGCACATTATGAATGATTTCTGGGGTAACTCTGCGTATTTCGTCCCGAATGCGATTTTGAAGTTCTTCTAAATTACGTGGTTTATTAATGTACACTTTTGACTTCAAGTATCCCCATAAAAAATAGTCAAGAGGTGTAAGATCTGGCGATCTTGTAGGCCATTCTATCGGTCCGCGTCTGCCAATCCACCTTCCAGGAAAACCGTTGTCCAAAAAATCTCGTACAGGGCGCGCATAGTGCAGAGGTGCACTGTCTTGCTGAAGCCATATGGTATCGTCAGGAATGTCAGGGTCATTATCGTTAGGAAAAATTACTGCAAGGACTGGAACAAGGTCATTTTCTAGAAACTCTAAATATCTTTGTCCTGTAAGGGTTCCTTCAAAGAAGAAAGGCCCTACTATTCTGTCGTCAACTATTCCAGCCCACACATTTAATTTCTGAGGGTGTTGAGTATGTGCCTCTGCCATCCAATGAGGATTTTCCCCACTCCAATATCTGCAAGTTTGACGGTTTACTGTACCATTCAGACAAAATGTGGCCTCATCTGAAAAAAGTATTTGCCGGTGTAAATTTCTATTTCCTTGACATAAATCCATTAGAATTTCGCAAAAATATAAGCGGCGATCGGGATCATCTTCATTGAGTTCCTGCACAAGTTGAATTTTGTAGGGATGATATTTTTCCTTCCTCAAGATACGTAGCACTGTACTCTGACTAATGTCATTGTTTAATGCAACCAATCGTGAAGAATTATGAGGATTATCCACCATACTTATCAAAATGTTCTGTTTCTAATTTTCATTAATGCTTGGACGTCCAGGTTTTGGAATATTTACAACATTGCTAGTTTCTCTAAATTTAGACTCTACCTTACTGACTGTTGATTGGTTAATAGGGCGATCTGAATATTTTTCATTAAATAAATCGCAAACTTCCTGCTGAGTTCTAGTCATATTCCCGCATCCGATAAGAATTAAAATTTCAATTCTTTGAGTAACAGTTAAATGTGCCATAATACTTTAAATTGAATAATAATTTCTATGTCGCTTACAATACTTATTAGAAAGTCGGTGTGACAATGACACTTTGCAAAGATTTTCACCTACGTGATCCATAAAAGAACTATGGAATTCGAAAAACTAAACTTGACTAAACTTGTTTTTGCTTTATTTTAATTGATTTACGTTTTTTAACATTCAATCGTCATTTACTCGAAAACTTTCTTATGTAAGAGGGCAAAATTTTAGTACTGTCTGATAGAGAATTAAACGATCTTAAAGAATCAAGGAAAAAAATATGGTGTTGCCATTTAAAAAAAAATCGATGACGTCATTACTCGAAAACAAATGACATTTGAAAATCGCATTTTACGCTAAAATATGTATTTTTTAAATTAAAAATCGACCTGTTCGAGGATTTTTCCCAAAAAATAATTGTTTCGTTTTTATTGAATTTATTCCATACTTTTGGCGCATACTGTATTAAAAGCCTATGTAGTATACAGGATAGATTAACATGTTCCTAATGTTTAAAAGTGAATTTGGGTTTTGTAAGTTTTTGAATGCTGAACGGAACCACCCTTCAAAAAAAATCAAAACTTATTTATAAAGCGAAAAAAATTTATTTTCGAAATTATATTAAATCCTTCTTTAACGCCGCCTGTACGAGTCAGAGTATGTGTACCATGTGTTTACGTTGTAGTTTTGTGTTCTTCTTCAGTTTTTAGTGCCTTTTTTAATTTTTTTACGTTTCATAGTTATTAAATAAAGAAATTTGTGTCGGGTGCAGATATTTTCTGACAATATAGTTCGCCGGTTTGTTTTTCTAGGTTATGGGACAAGACTGCCGCGGGTACATTTAAAGTTTTCTATTATCTATTTCTTTCGTTCGATTTTGTTAATAATAAATAGGCATTTTATCTAACTGTACCTGTTGCTAGTTTGTAATGAAATGAAATACGAATGCAAAATAGTGCAGCTAACTGGATTACCCGTTTCCTATCTATCAGGTATTATTACTAATAAGAATATTAGCTTGTGTCGTTTCTGCGTTTAGAAATGTTGACAGGTGTAAGCTTTATCTATGGATCTAAGCCATCTCAGTCGATGCTTATCATAGGCACCGACTTTCCGTAGGAAAAGAGGGTTTTGTCCCATTTTTTAAATATTGAGCTAAAATTCTGAAAAAAATAGTCCCTACGTCTTAGTATTAAAGTTGCGTTGGGAGCCATTCCATTGGCGTCTCTAGATGGCGCCATCAGCTGAGACAATTCAATGGATATACATATGAGTAGGTGTTGTTGAACGACAAAGTATTTCACTTATGGATATTCGTAAATTTTATCGTAAATTTTAAACCGAAATACATTACGATGTGATTCCAGCAAACGAAGACAAAGCTGTATACGGGCTATAAAGAGAACTACATAAAACTTTTATTCCGCGAATGAATCTTTAATAACGACAATGTTAAGCGCTCTCTTTTATCACCTTGCTTAGCATGAGAATGTGAGCGTAAATATTTTTTAACAATAGGCGCAAAGGTATTGAGATACATATTAGAGGGAGTGTTCTCAGTTTGCTCAAACCTGCGTACCGTCAGGATTTATATTTTTTACACGTTCGCAGTTGATTTTGTTGTAAGCCTAAACAGAACAAGACGTCTCATATTTTAGCCTCTGTCCCGTCCTGTTCAGCCATGTTTAGATTAATCACAACAATGAAACCGTCACCCCTGCTTAAATATAATAAACGGTAACAATCTTCAGCAAAAAAGAATACACGACACGTGACTGTCGCGTAATTTTAGGCCAAACAATCAAAACTGAATTGAATCGGAAAAATTTGAACATCCGTCTAATTTGAATAGGAAATTTTTCTGTATTACTTGCCGTTTCAAAGTTAAAAGCAACTAAGGATAAAAAGTACAGGGCATTTTGAATCACCCTGTAGTGAGGCTTTTTAAAAATATCGACAAAATTTAGAAAGAGGAGGTATCAGGAAGTGAATAGTTTTTTTTTTGTAACATGACGGTATCGATTTTGCTTTAAAAGTGCTTTCGGAGCTACATCTATCACTATTTATTAATAAGACATATCGACCCCTTTCAGGGTCTGGTGAAGGGAAGTAGGCAATAAAATTGTTTAGTATTCATGCCAAATTCCTGTGTCAAATTTTCATCTAAGCGTATTCCTGCTGAATGTCAAAATATTCGAAATCACCCCTGCTGAAGACCGCACAAAAACCTGACTGTAATGGAGCGGAAAAAACGCGTGACAAAGTACCAGTAAAATTATATACAGCGTTATAATTTTAGTTATTTGATTATACAGGGTGAGTCAGTTTTTTGTAGACAAACATTAACAGAAGATAGAACACATGTTTTTAAGAAGAAAATATCCTATAAATATATGTCGTAGAAGGTTTCGTTTCCTAGATACAGGGTGTTGAATATAATTTTTTGTTCTAGAATTTTGATTATAACTTATAAAGGAATGCTTAGATTTTGTTTCATATTTGGGTGATAATGCCTATTAATTAAGGGATATAAAACAAGCGATAAGGATGTTCAAAAACTTGCACAGTGGCGGAGTGGAGAGGGTGCTCAACCACTTTCTTAAATAGAACTTCTACGTCAATGACTATTTAAAAAAAACTGTTATTTTCATTATCTACATACAGTTTACCAATAATAATGTCCCTTCTTCTGTTTCGAAATTCCTTTGCGTTTCCGAGTTATTTTGATTATTAAAATAGTCATTGGCGTAGAAGTTCTGTTTAAGAAAGGGATTGAGCACTCCCTCCACTCCGACACTGTGCAAGTTTTTGAACATTCTTATCGCTTGTTTTATACCCCTTAATTAATAGGCATTATCACCCAAATCTGATAAAAATCTAAGCATTTATAATCAAAATTCGAGAACAAAAAATTATATTCAACACACTGTATCTAGGAAACGAAGCCTTCTAGGACATATGTTTATAGGAATTTTTTTCCTTAAAAATATGTGTTCTATCTTCTGTTAAAGTTTGTCTACAAAAAACTGACTCACCCTGTATATTTCTACCTTTGTTAAGTATGACATAGCTTTTAATCAGTCCTCCAGTTCCTAAGCTAGATTTAGCACCATGTGAGAAGATATATCGGGCTGTAATTTGTTGATAATGATACTAATAGTTGTGGGTTTCAATTTAGTTTTAACAGTTTTTTGGCAGTATTTAAGAAGAAATTCTGTTGTTCCTATTGAGGACTAGTGCCCATTATTCACCCGACATACCTTCAACAGGAAATGTATTTGTATATCGCACTTAGACAAATTGGCGCCGTTATTCCTCCAGGCAATTTTAGTAGAGAAATCCCAGAGGATGCGAAGGTCTATTTTTCATTTTTTCAATTTGCGGACAATCTCCATAAATAGATTTCAGCTGGCTTCTCCTTTATAGGAGCTTCGGAGAAGATGATGTAGACCCAAATCATACCCATATTGTGATATAATTATCATGAAATATGTATTTTCGATTACATCATTTGTTTTCTTTGGGGATCGGTCCAGACGGTCGATAGCAACAATTTTTTATGTTTCACGGAAGCAGCTGCCTTAAAAGTATTAAAAAAATCGACGGAATTAATCAAAAACCGGCAAACTGAATTAATTTAGACTGGAAGCAAATTTTAGTATCAATCGAAACTGTAGCGAAATTGTATTAAAAATATAAAGCACTTCAATTGCAGATGATTGACAGTCACAATTGACTTTACAATGTTAGTAAGATTATTAAATTTACCCATTACTATAATCACTACGACCAATCCCGAAAGAGTATGTTTCAAATTTGACCTAATAATTATGCAACATGGGAAACTGTAGCTAATTGTTGAAACTCAAGTATGCAAATAAAAGATTTCCATTGAAACGTTTGAATTGTAATTTGTTTTCATGCGGATAAATCCACATCGAAGTTTGATTTTAATGTAACATCATAATAGATTCGTTTTGTGTTTTACGTAAATAATTTAGTATTTGATGAGGGTTCAGTGTATTGAACATTCACGTTCTAAATAAACGGCAAACTTAATGAGCATTCTATTTATGCCAACTAGAGGAGTGTGATCATTAACCTATTCCGTTAATGTCTGTAAACCAAGAAAGTATATCGTGAAAAACATAATTTCCAAAATAAACATTTTTTATGCCATTTCATGTAAAATGCACATGGCCATTCAATTTGATATTGATCGGGATATCGCTTTTGTAACGGAATTAATGTATCACGCAAATCTGCATAATGCAAGGCCATTTGTGGATCAGGATGAACTATAAAGTACTCACTGAAAATGCAATTTCTATTCAAAACAATGAAACACCTAAACTGAAAGCGATACGCGCAAATAAATATTTTTTTTAATAGAAAATTCGAGTACTGTAAAAATATATCTACAGAATTATAAAATATAATTTGTGGTTCAAATAGTATATCAAACAATATGGTAAATATATAAATAAATATAAAATGTAGATGTTTGTGACTCAGAATATTCGAAAATATAGTGAAAAAACGGAAAATGGGATATTCGAAAGTGTAGTAAAATTACACTTCAAAATATTGATAATTTCAGTTTAAATAGGAAATTCGAAGGTATAGTAAACATACAACCTCGTAAAAACCAGACAGTTGTTAGGATAATATTCGAAAATATAGTAAAAAAAATGGAATATTCGAAAGTGTAGTAAAATATACAATTAATAAAAAATAATTACATTATCTTTAATAACTCTCGACTACTTTGAGTTAAATTCATGAAATTTTGCATGAGGAGGCTTCTTGGGACCAAAAATTCAAATTTTATGCACAATTGGCTATATATCCAAGAGGGCGCCACAATCGACCATTAGGATCCTTTTAAATCGCTGCAACTTTTTTGTGTCACGGTATACGTCATTTTGGAATAGAAAAACATTTTTTCCTACTTTTTCTACTTCAGAAATGTACACCTTATCTCTACTTACTTATTATTATTATTATTGAAGTATCTAGGAGCAGGCGTTTCCGTTAAAAACTCATCTAATGATGATGCATGCAAATTATGTATTACAGTGCTACCTTACTCTTATCTAAAAAACAAGGTATAACACTTTAAAGACTAAGAACTATTAGTTTTTAATCAAAACAACCTGAATTTTTTGTGAGAATTGCGAAAATAAAACTTTCGATTCACTCTAATACATAATTTGCATGCATCGCCATCTTCAGATGAGTTTTTTACGGACACGGCTGCTCCTAGAGACTTCAATAAGGTGTACATTTCTTAAGTAGATACCCTCTTGGAGATGCACCCAATTGTGATAAAATTTGAATTTTCCATCCCAAGAAACCTCCCCATACAAAATTTCATGATTTTAACTCATAGTACACTGTAAAATAATAATTACATATTTTAACACAAAAGAACACAATACTGTGTTAATCGAGGTCCACACGGAATTGTGTATATTTTTACACATTTTTCTGTATGTAGCAGCGTGTTAAAGGTTTAACACAATCCACTGTGTTAATATAACAAATGTTATGTGTAACTTTTACACATTTCTGTGTTATTTGTAGCATTGAAGGTGTAAGCTTTACACATTAACGTGTTAATTTTATTGTATAATAGGTATTGATATGGAAGACTCACCCATCTTTTTAATTTGTTAATTATGTTCCTGTTTACTTTCGAAATAATCTATATATATAAAGCTGTTTACAGGCCTATTAGGCCCAGAGAAATAATTTTTAATATATAATTTTTGAAATACTTTTATTTTGACATTTTCTAGAGGTCCTGCCTATCGTCGAGAATGCATTGAATATAACCTGGAATGTTCTATTAAACGGCAGAATATATGTATTTAAAATTATAATTTCAAAAGCAAACAGGAACATAATTAACAAGGTAGGTGAGCGTATCAATATAAAGAATTTTATGAATTATGGCGTAATTATAAAATAAAATATATTTTACTATTTATGATGTTATTAAAAAAATAAAATTCTGTTCAAGTGAACAACAACCAAGTCTGCTAACAAAATATGTATGTATTCAAAATAACAGTATAATAGTACATATTCTAATAAGGAACTAAGTAATCTAAAACGTCAGAGTAAACTTCTAATATTTTTAATAGTTTATATTCTAATTAGTGTTAGCTTTATTACAATTATCAGTAATATTTGTTATAGTTAGGTAAGTACTTACAATTTTCCTTGATTAAACCACAATTTAAATTTAAATATTCTCCATTCGAACACAGTGAACGAGAGGTAACTGTACACAACACCGCTACATGACCAATATGGCGTAGTGACGTGTGTTGGATCAGCTGATATACTGTAGCTGCGCAGTTGTGCTCAACCAGTCAGGAGTAGGGATATACAACACAATTAAGTTGTGTGCGTGTTAAGTTTACACAAAATGGTGTACTTTTAACACACAACTGGTAAATATGACAAAAATTCAGTATATTTTATTATAATACTAGGAATTTTAACATATTTTGTGTAAAACATACAAAAAAGCCATAGTGTGTAAAACTGTTAACACGGAATTTTTACACATCCTAAATTACACACTGGAAAATCTCGATTACACAGCTACTTTTTTTACAGTGTAGTCGAGAATTATTAAAGAAAATGTAATTATTTTTTTTTAAATTTAACACCCTGTATATCTTAAACGAAGCGTTTCCAGACACAAGTTCATAGGAAATTTTTTGCTTAAAATTGAACGTAGAATAATATACTGAAGTACGTACATCTCTTCCTGAAGCACCCTGTATAGTAACTTTTTTGCTATACTTTCGAATATTTGAACAAAAATCATTCAAATTTTATGATTCAATATACTTAACTATACTTTTAAATATTCTATCTGCGATAATACTATAGGGTATTTCCGAATATAGTCTGTATAATTGTGGTTCGGCTCTATATTTATTAGTCCTTTCTCCAATTGTGCCGACAAATTTAGCCCCTGAAAGGAGGCCTATTACGAAACCTCAAGATTAAAATTTTCTTACGCGTGACAAACGCCATAATAATTCAAATTAGATTCGTAGATGGCGTGCAGCGGCCTTATAGCTTGCTAGCCATAGCTTCGGCTGATTTAATTACTATTGTTTTAGAGAGAAGCAAGCATCATCTTTGCAAATGAGATCCAAAACCGTGAGTGCGTACGGTTGCTCTGTGCGTACTTAATCAAAATGTAATAAGAAAATCGTTGTTTCAAGATAACTTGCTTTGAGAGGATAATAAAATTTCATTACCAATTTAATGTCAAAGGTTGAAACATGCGATATTTAGCGAGATATGCTATCTCCAGTGTTATTAGAGCAAGTTGTGTACCATTAACAGTCCTAACTTCGTCAAAGGAGAAAGTAGGTTCCTTATTTTAATTACAAAATACGCGGCGTCCCAAACTTGTTACTATACACACAAAAAATACTAAAATAATATAAATAAACTTCATTAAATGATTTTTACAGTCGCCAAATTACTTTCTTTGGTAGACTGAATGTAAATTTAGGTCTAAGTATTTCCGAAGGGTAGGAATTTTAATTCATTTTGACAAACTTCGAAACAAAAGTTGGGTTGTAGAGTTAGGAGGTAAAGTAAAATGGGTCTCGATACACTTCAAACAAAAAGAGATACTCTAGATGTTTTCGGGTCAATATTAACAAGTTTCCTTGAAGGAATTTGATAAAGGTTCTAATAAAATCCGGAGTTGTATGACTTAAATATCAAATTACCAATACGAAACAGCGAACTGGCTGTTGTTTTAATTTTATAGCGCTAAGCGATTTATTTGTGTTTAACATCTGATATCGCTGCAAGTATATTCAATCCGGCACAACTCGCTTTTCCACGTTTATCACGAAGGAAGAAATATAAGCCAGGATAACGTTCGCTCCTTTATTCTCAACCAACTTTAGAATATACGGTTTGGAACAAATTTCACCTCACTTTCGAATTACTTGTAATTCACATTTTAAATTAAAAGAATAATTCATTAAAATAAGAAAATGTTTCTATATTGTATCTTTCCTTCTAAAAGAACCTTTTTTAATGTCATAGTATCCAGGAAATCCTTAAGAAAACGAAAGTTTTTAATTTGTAATTTAATATAATTCAATTTTATTTTTAATGAATGAAAACCGGAAGTAACTACTGTAGAATTTAATACTCTTTGTAAATATTTTGATGACAAACCTACCGGTGATGTAACGGGTTCAATTTGATCCTCCCTATCCTTTAATATGCCAACGACACACATCTGGTTATATTCAAATTCAATAAGGAATAACACAATATGTTTTTTCCAGGATATAAATCCTCCAGACTCAATAACAGTATGCACGACGAAAGAATTCCAGAAAAAATATTGTCTGTACGCTACGAGGATGGAAAGTGGTCCAAGCCCTACTACGATTGTGGTGGAGGAAATATTTGGATGCTCACTTACACCGTCCCGTTTTTTGGATATGAAAACAACACCTACTCCTTTAAGTAAGTTAAAATCCTTCATAGGTATATTAGTTTCATCTTTCCGAAATATAGCTTAATTAATAATTTAGTAAATAAAATCCATATTTCCATAAACTTATTGAAATTTGTGCAAATCCGTTCTAAAATCACTTTTCTCCGTATACATAAATACTAAATTTTTGTAGCGTTCCTTAAAAGATTGCGACTAATCGTTATCTCGCTATAAAAGTTATACGTACCCTAGCTATCTCGATCTCGCCACATATTGCACAAACTTCTTATTGCATTTTAAGAGTTAGAAGCCAGTTACAGCAATCGTATCTAAAATTATAGGAAGTGAAAACTTTACAGAACCATATAAGCGTAAGAGTTTGTCGCAGTAACAGCTAAAAATAAATACAGATTTAAGTAAAGGAAGCCTACTTGGTAATATGATACAGGATGGTTCAGTCAAAGTAGCATTCATTTTAAAAGAAAATAGAGGAATGAGTATGATGCAACGTTGCCAAATTTAAATATTTTCCTAGTATTTACCTACTTATTATTGTAATGTTAACATATGTAATGAATGCTATAAATTATTTTTTAAAATTATGCAATTAACATATTAAGCTTCAGTTTAAAAATATTTAATACGAATTCATTTACATTTCATTACACAAATAATGAGACAAAAACAATACTCACTAGGTGAATTATTAAGAGAGGCTATTTACATGTCCATAGTAATACAAAAGAGTGAGAGTGTTTGCATCGCCTACTAAAAACAAGCGCGGGAGAGCTGCAGAACCTCCAAATCATAACAAAAACACACAATTAAATTCACATTTATACAATTGATTTAAAAACGTAAAAATCAAAACATATAACAATATTGACATTATACAACATTGTCCTAGTTTATACCTTCATAGCATAAGCTAGCGGTGCAGATAAATGAAATAAAGTCACCAGTGACATGATGGTGAGTGGCATTCCTATTAAATTCCGTTAAAAACTAAATGGAACATACATATCTCAGACTCTAGGCTATGCTGGTAGCGCAATTATAGTTGAATAGTGAAGCAGTTACTAACGAAGTATGTGAAAGACATCCTTTGAGAAAACAGACACCATTAACCTTAAGCGTTGTTCAACTATGCCCTTTTATGTTATATTAGTTCTCGGATAAGCGCTTCCAAAATACGAAAAGAACCCACATTAACATAAATTCAATTTCTAACTTGCTATGTGGAAGGGAAGACCCCGAGGGACACTAGAAGTGACATGATGGACTTGTTTGCTTTTGCACAGTTTCTTAAATGTCCGGAAAAGTGAAAAATATAGATAGGTATGGGATATATACAGTATGCGCCAAAAGTATGGAATAAATTCAATAAAAACGAAATAATTATTTTTTGGGAAAAATCCTCGAACAGGTCGATTTTTAATTTAAAAAATACATATTTTAGCGTAAAATGCGATTTTCAAATGTCATTTGTTTTCGAGTAATAACGTCATAGATTTTTTTTTAAATGGCAACACCATATTTTTTTCCTTGATTCTGAAAGATCGTTTAATTCTCTATCAGACAGTACTAAAATTTTGCCCTCTTACATAGGAAAGTTTTCGAGTAAATGACGATTGAATGTTAGAAAACGTAAATCAATTAAAATAAAGCAAAAACGTTATTTACTGAAAAATATCCAGATCGCCCTATCAGCCAATCAACAGTCAGTTTGATAAGTATGGTGGATAATCCTCATAATTCTTCACGATTGGTTGCATTAAACAATGACACTAGTCAGAGCACAGTGCTACGTATCTTGAGGAAGGAAATATATCATCCCTACAAAATTCAACTTGTGCGGGAACTCAATGAAGAAGATCCCGATCGCCGCTTACACTTTTGCGAAATTCTAATGGATTTATGTCAAGGAAATAGAAATTTACACCGGCAAATACTTTTTTCCGATGAGACCACATTTTGTCTGAATGGTACAGTAAACCGCCAAACTTGCAGATATTGGAGTCGGGAAAATCCTCATTGGATGGCAGAGGCACATACCCAACACCCTCAGAAATTAAATGTGTGGGCTGGAATAGTTGACCACAGAATAGTAGGGTCTTTCTTCTTTGAAGGAAACCTTACAGGACAAAGATATTTATAGTTTCTAGAAAATGACCTTGTTCCAGCCCTTGCAGTAATTTTTCCTAACGATAATGACCCTGACATTCCTGACGATACCATATGGTTTCAGCAAGACGGTGCACCTCCTCACTATGCGCGCTCTATACGAAATTTTTTTTACAACTGTTTTCCTGGGAGCTGGATCGGCAGTCAAAAGTCAAAAGTGTACATTAATAAACCACGTAATTTAGAAGAACTTCAAAATCGCATTCGGGACGAAATACGCAGAGTTACCCCAGAAATCATTCATAATGTGCAAGAAGAATTTCTTCAGAGACTTGCGCATTGTCAAGAAATTGGTGGATGGCAATTCGAACATTTAATTTAAGTATAAAATTTAATCAATTGTATTTTATTTTACATACCTCAGAATTGTTACTTTTTTATGGATAAAATTTACGTTTTCTAACATTCAATCGTCATTTATTCGAAAACTTTCCTATGTAAGAGGGCAAAATTTTAGTACTGTCTGATAGAGAATTAAACGATCTTTCAGAATCAAGGAAAAAAATATGGTGTTGCCATTTAAAAAAAAAATCGATGACGTCATTACTCGAAAACAAATGACATTTGAAAATCGCATTTTACGCTAAAATATGTATTTTTTAAATTAAAAATCGACCTGTTCGAGGATTTTTCCCAAAAAGTAATTGTTTCGTTTTTATTGAATTTATTCCATACTTTTGGCGCATACTGTATACACGGAGAAATTCAAATAAACAAAAATTAAAACAGTTTTTAACACTATACGTCTGAAATAAGTCGACCTTGATCTAATTTAGATATAAAAACAATTTCATAATTAAATGCCTGAAAACAAATATCCTTATCAATATTCACCACGTACAATATATTTTTTTTATTGTAATATTTAGATTCGCAAATTTTCTGGCAGAAGATAATTCAGTTCGCTAATATCTCTGCCAAGAAGGCTCATTAATCAGATGGTATTCATTAAAGTTATTTAGCTAATCGAACCGCAGACTTCAAGGAGGACTTCAGCCAACTGAGAGAAAATTCTGAAACTAATAATACACTCTTCCCTACAAAACGTTTAATTCAGCTAAACTTGCCAAGTTACTGTACTGAAAGCAAAAAAACAGTATATGTACAGGGTGATTCAATCATAACGTCACTCATTTTAAGAGAAAATAGCAAAAAATTAGTGTAATCATTTAAACTCCCTATTTGCATTTTTATGAATATCCGGTGTAATCAATAGGAAATTATGAGAATTTTATAATAAATGTCAACCGCTGTAATCAGCACACTCGGCACACCTAAAAATTTGACAGTTCAAATTTTCTAAATAAAAATGCAATTCAAGTTGGCTAAAGTGAAGTAGCTAAAGACCGCGGTTGTCGTCTGCTGAATAAAACCGTGGCAAAATTTATAAAAGACATTTTAATAGATATGTGCGTCTGTGTTATTGATACCTACTGATCATGAGTAGTGGATTTGATGATTCGCATTTATAATCAAATATGTTTTGGTCCTGGCAACGCTGCTGGACTTCTATAAAATTTCAATCCTCTTACGCGTCATCAGAAAATTTGTAGCGTACTAGGAGCGTCGTGTTAGGATGATTTGTTTATCTTTCGAGTAAAAAATTTTGTTTCCGATTTTCTATCTTTATTAAGCCTTCCGAATATGTGGTTAAAATTAATGATATTATGACTGAATCACCCTGTATGATGAATCTTAACTGATGGTTTTTCTTTCACCACATAGTCCCCAAAAAACTAAGTAAACAAGTAACGTCGTGTTTGACAAATCTGACACTCAAGATAGACGACAAAGTATTAAGTGTAGACCAGGCTTTACTTTGAATAAGTTTTATAGAGGAATGTAATTTAACTTTTTAATTAATAATTTTCGTTCACTTTAAGAGTCGAAAAACGTTACATGGAGAATTTTCTTCAGTTTTTGATGTCTATATCGTATTAAAATGAAGAAGATTTACGCATTATTACAAATTAATATTTATTTTTTAATATTACACACTCACGTACGTAAATTTGCAATTGTCATATGAAGAAATGCAATCAAAGCCTTCTGTGACTATCTAATATATAAATTGGTAAAGATTATTTCTAAACTACTAGACACGTATTGTTTAATCAATATTTGACAGTACAAAATAGGATAAGTACCTTTCATCATCTCCACTTTCTGTAGTAATTAACTTGTTTTATTAAAAGCTTAGCTTATCTAGGAACCCACACTCTCATTTAATTTGCATTAAATATAAAATATTACATAATATATAAAGTATTTTATTGCTTAAAAGGCATTTGCGTTGCCAGTGTTACACCAACGTCTTCGAACAGGCTTCAACAATGTTAACTAGAATGTTTAGACACGTCAAAGAATCATTGAAATATGTTAATTTATGAAAATACCTCCCCTTTGCCAGTCCTATACATCACCAATAAATTGAAAATATAAAACAGATTCTCTACTCACAATCATGAATTTGGTTATTATTCATTTTTACTACACTCCAACTGATTTATTATAATACTTTATCATTACCACTATCACTGATTATCACTACTTAACAAATATGCTTTTAACATGTCAATCTTTATACTGTTTGAATAATGCGCCATATTTTATTTAATCATACTGTATTTCACGAAAAATATTAATTAACCTTGACTCAGCGGTCCTCGACAACATTAAAAAATCATGAAATATATTTAAAATTTCACTTTTTTATTCCTCATTTTTTTTGTAACAAAAAACTATTATGTGTTCTACACACTGAACTGTACTTGTTAAAATATTTGTACTTATTTAAGGTTCACCCTGTATATATCTTCGGGAAATATCGACGTATATTTTTTTTATTGAAAATATTACGGCGCCGGCCATAACTGAATTATTAGCAGGATAACCTGGCCTTTTAGAATAATTATTTGACAAAAACGAGGCGGAAAGAGGGGGAAGATATATGTGGTTTGTCAAATCAACTAAAAGTCTATCACATCTTGCTGCATAATTCATGTGAACACGTCTCGCAGGCTCTTAAATATCACTGAAGCACCAACCAGCTACCCTCAAAGGTATCTTCCCGTCTATTTTTACCCCGCGTCCTTTGTAAATTCAGTAGTTCGTTATACATCAAAATGTTTACGAACTCTGCTGGTTATTACTTGAAATATGAAACTGTGTTTAGAACCCACTGTTAGAGAGAACCCGAGCTTTAAACGGGCTAGAACTACTCAGATGCGTGGAGTACGATTCATCAACAGCTCAACTTTAAAGGCATCGTAATAGCGCGGGACGTGTTCTCGATTTAATTGTGCAGAAAAATTACTGATTGGTGTCCGGCCACCATCAAATCGCAAAATTAAGGAATTACCGGATAAAAGCTACGTTAGTGTCATAAAGACACCGGATCCCCGTTTTTATAGCGATCTACGCTTTATTCGACTAAAAAGTAAATTATTGTTGATTTATATATGTCCTGGCGGACTTCTAATTTTCTGTAGAAGTATGCAATAAATCTTTAATTTATACAGGGTGTCCGGGAAAATGTGGGAAATAAAAAATAAGATAATAAGTTCCTATATTTTTTTTCCTAAAAGCCCTCCTTACGGAGATATGTGTCCCTGAAGGACGCCGCTGGAAATTGGTTTTACTTGAGTAACTTTTAAAGTACTTAATATATTTTAATGTGATGGACACTAAGGAGCAGGGAGGAGGCGCGGGATGAGTATATGTAGAAGGACGAGAATGACAACAAAGTGAACGAATAGACGTTATAGTTATTATTAAATAAAGCAGATATTGTAGCAGTACACAAATATCACGCCGACAATTTACAAGGAAGGAAGAGATACGGGAGGAGAAGGGAGGAGGCGCGGGAGGAGTATGTATAGAAGGACGAAGATGACTACAAAATGAACGAATAGACGTTAGAACTATTATTAAGTAAAGCAGGTATTGTAGAAGTACAAAAAAATCACGCCGAAACTTTACAAGGAACGATGAGGTACGGGAGGAGCAGGGAGGAGGTGCGGAAGGAGTATGTACAGAAGGACGAGGATGACTACAAATTCAACGAATAGACGTTAAAGTTATTATTAAATAAAACAGATATTGTAGAAGTACAAAAAATCACGCCGAAACTTTACAAGGAAGGAGGAGGTACGGGAGGAGCAGAAAGAAAGCGCGGGAGGTGTAGGGAGGAGCATGTACAGAAGGACGAGGATGACTACAAAGTGAACGAATAGACGTTAGAGTTATTATTAAATAAAGTAGATATTATAGTAGTACAAAAAATCACGCCGAAAACTTACAAAAAAGGAGGAGGCGCGGAAAGAGTATGTACAAAAAGACGAAGATGACTACAAAGTGATCGAATAGACGTTAGAAATATTATTAAATATAGCAGATATTGCAGAAGTACAAAAAATCACGCCAAAAACTTACAAGGATGGAGGAGGTACGAGAGAAGCTGGGAGGAGGCGCGGGAGGAGTATATATAGAAGGACGAGGATGACAACGAAATGAACGAATAGACGTTAGAGTTATTATTAAAAAAAGCAGATATTGCAGAAGTACAAAAAAATCACGCCGACAACTTACAAGGAAGGAGGAGGTAGGAGAGGTGCAGGTAGGAAGCGTGGGAGGAGTATGTACAGAAGGACGAAGATGACTACAAAGTGAACGAATAGGCGTTAGAATTATTATTAAATAAAGCAAATATTGTATAAGTATAAAAAAATCACGTCGAAACTTTACAAGGAAGGAGGAGATAGGAGGGGAGCAGGGAGGAGGCGCGGGAGGAGTATGTACAGAAGGACGAGGATGACTACAAACTGAACGAATAGACATTAGGGTTATTATTAAATAATACAAATATTGTACAAGTATAAAAAAATCACGTCGAAACTTTACACGGAAGGAAGAGGTACAAGAGGAGCAGGGAGGAGCAGAGAGGAGGCGCGGTATGTAGAGAAGAACGAGGATGACTACAAACTGAACGAATAGACGTTAGAATTATTATTAAATAAACTGGTAAACTAAAAAACTAAATATGTTTCAAGGACACTATTTTAAGAGGTCCTTCTAGTGTTCATCACATTAAATTTTTATTAAATTATGTTAGCACTTTAAAAGTTATTCACATATCTCCGTAGAGAGGACCTGTAAGAAAAAGTTTTATAGGAACTTGTCATCTTATTTTTTCATGTTCTATCTACACCCGAGAGATTTTCCACATTTTCCCGGACACCCGGTGTATATATTTTATAGACAAAATAAAATGTTTATTATACGTTGTAAAGGCTCGAGACGGGCTTGTGAATGAACACCATTTAAAAAATTATCAAGTGAAAGCAAACTGAAAGTGATATTTTTAGAATCACGGGATTACCAAGGAAATTTAATCACATTAACTCGCCTTGTAAACGGCTTTCTGTCGTGGTGACAGTAATTATCTGGCGTGAATACTTATAGAACTTGAATTATGAAGTTCCGACACCTTATTGCAATAATTTAGATGCTCGATTTATGAAAGTATCACGCACCAGGCCGAAAAAAGCAAATAACTATAATTTGCCTATGTTCCAAACCCTGTTACGTTCAGTTTCCTGACGTAAACGAGAGCGGAACGAATTCCAACAACACGTTCCTAGAGATGTAGCGGTTAAACCGCCAAAATACAAGATGCCATATATATTGAATCTATGTACTCGTGAGAAACCGTGTGGTCATCGGAATAATGCAAGAGATTTCGCTTCCTATGCGCAACGGGAGGCATGAGAACCGCAGTTTAAAGTAAACCTGGTCTACACTAAACTATTTATATCAAGCATCAGGTATATCGCTTCCTTGGGGACACGACGCAGCATTTCAGAAATAACGTAGACTTGAGATTGGAGGTTAATGAGACCTAAGTCAAAATTTAAATAAAACAACTATGTTTTGAAAAACAAAGATAGATTAAACTAATTTTGTCCAATTGCGTAAAATGAAATAAAAAAACATCGGCTAGAGTTTTATAGTTTGAATGAAAAATGTTTAATTAAAAATTTTATTACAAAGCATTGACTTCAAACGTAAAATGTTGATAACAGCTGTTGCATTTAAAAATATTTCATGCGAGCAGAATTTTTTGGTAGAACGAACAACTAACTTGACGAGATAAAATATTAGTTATTTGCTATCTACTGAAGGTATAAAAAACATATATGAATCTATTAAAGTTATTAAAACTCTTACCTTTATGCTGTATTCTATGTTGAAATCCTGAAACAATATTTGTTTTCATTTCATAAAAAATATTAAATTTATACATAACAAATTATTAAGTTAATTAACGTAGATATATATTTTATATTTCGTATAATTATATAGAAATGTATGACCAACTATGTTCCTCGCAACATTAATTTAACATTTTTTGACAATTTCCAAAATATAAAGTAATTGCAGCAATTGAATGGCATAAACATATAAATGGTGTTTTTTCAAAGAGACACCCTGTACAAAAATTACAATTGCGCCACTGAACTGTACATACAAAATTTTATCAGAAGCAATTTTCATCATTTAGATATCTCAACTATTCTCTGAGATACAAACAATCCCTTTCGAATTCGCCCTGTATGTCAAAAACGAACTCTATAAAAGCTCAGATTACAACATTCTAACTTCTTTTAAAAAATTGGAACACCCTGTACTTATTTTTTAAAAATCAACATTTGGCTGAAACATTACTAATTCAAATTTTAATTATGATATGTCTTACAAGGGTGGTTAGTCCTTAAAGTGGACACACTGTATATGGATATATGAATACGAGCATATTAGGAAACTATATATTTTATAAAATATTACATCGTGAGAATTTTTGAAACATTAATTTAAAAAAGTGATAATACATATGTCACGTCACTACCTGTTGAAAAAAGACCGTCTTCAGAACCCTTATATTATTTCAGATAATCTACAAACGCAACCTTAGAGGGTATCAAATCATATGAAAAGTCAGAAAATGTAAATCATAGAATTTCCTCCGGTAACTCAATCTTATCGACATAATTTTAATAAAACCCACCATGATAGGACGCAGGAGGATTTTCACCCCTTACAATCCAATATTTTGACAATAGGATAAATCACGAAATATTTGACATTAGATAGTGTAAACTGCAAACAAAACTCCTGCCTCCGTGTCAGTAAATGCGAATATATGAATTGATGAGGCTTTATACGCTCGAAAGAGCAGTGAACAAATTGCTTTTCTCTGTTCAATTAGTGATGTCGACTCAAGAATTTTTTAGTCATCCTCAGCATCCTCCTCATTATAATCGAGAAAGCCAGCTTTTAATATACAAAAATTAATAATAATAAAGTGGTATAACCGGTAACTTTTTTTTGTTCAACCCGTGATGTAGACTCAAGAATTTTTTAAACATCCTCATCATGATCCTCCTCCTCATCATCATTGAGAAAATAAACTTTTAATATATAAGAATTAAAAATAAAATAGTAGTATAACCGGTATTTTTTTCTGTTCAACTGCTCAAGAATTTTTGAGTCATCCTTATGATCGTCATTCTCCTCTTCCTCCTCATCATTCTTATCATCATCGAGGAAGTCAACTTCTAGTATATAAGAATTCAAAATAATATAGTGGTATAACTGGTAATTTTTCCTGTTCAACTCCTTAAGAATTTTTTAGTCATCTTCATCATCCAGCTTCTATTATAGAATAATTTGAAATAATATAGTGGTATAACCGGTAATTTTTTCTGTTCACTGCTCAAGAATGTTTTAGTCATCCTCATCATCATCAACATTCTCCTCCTCCACATTATCGAAGAAACTAGCTTTTAATATATAGATAAGAATTAAAAATAATATAGCGGTATAACCGGTAATTTTTTTATCTAACTGGTGATGTACACTCAAGGAAAGATTTTTCATACTTGGGAAATTCTGACAGATCTTCTTGGGATATCGTTGTGAGGTTCAATGATATAAGAAATATGCAAATCATAGCCGAATCCAAATATCTGGAACGTCTTGACGTAATTCTAATCAAATAATCTTGATACGAACCTCGAGGGATATGCATCTCTTATTTATTAGCGTATATATATTATCAAATGATAAATAATATCGATCTGAACGCAGGATAACGGGAGCAATGCTGAACCGCTTACCCATGGAAATTTGAAGTGGATAAGTGTAGGGGAACTTAACGATGGAAACACATTATTGACCTACTTACCGAAAAAGAATTCCTTTTTAAAGACGATGTTCCGTGGGATTTGCCGTTGCAAGAGAAACCGCTGATGAATTTACGAATAAATCCATTAAAAGTTTTTAATTGAGGAAACGCCAGACGCTGGTCGTTTTGAATAAAAAACATTTATTTCAGCTCGGGTGCTTTATTTTCAGCACCTTTACATTCATTAGTTCCGGTGTTGTCACTTTAAACCATGACGTACGCGGCCGATGATAAATTGGAAACAACAAAATTATACTCCCATTTGCACAAAGTATAACCGAACTGGTTTCAATCAAATTTCTTGCTCAATTTACATCACTGTATCAATAGCACCGCCTTCAACATTATAAAAGTTTCAAACAACGTTGAATCAACATCATATTTAAATGCTTGCTAAGGTAAAGCGAGTTGAGCTGTGTCTTTATATACAGGGTGATTTTGGGGGGAGGACCTCCAATATTCGAAAGGGGTGTTCAGGGGTTAAAAGTGAAGTGAACAAAAAATCTAATAAACATATGGTCGAATATCAACGGTTACTGAGATAGCAATGGAAATATTTTTATATGAATTAATTAGTGTAATGGATCAGTACAGAAAAGTGTTAATTCTGTAGGTATTATAAATTATAACATTGATTAAAGATCTAATAAACCCAAATTAATGAATTAAATTTTCAAATATACCACCGTCCGCCTCGATGCATGCATCAGCTCGTTTGTGGATTGCACGGGTAGCACGGTGATTTTCTCTTATGAGTGTTGCACAATTAACAATCCGATCGAATAGTGCCTCTATTGCGTTTACTTTTGTTGCATATACTAATGATTTAAACCATGCCCAAAGGCAGTAAGCAAGGGGATTCAGATCTGGTGACCTTGGTGGCCAATTTTGGAAACCACCTCGGCCAACCTAGCGTTGTGCAAAGCGATTGTTAAAATGATCACAACACGACTGAAATGGGCAGGGGTACCATCATGCTAAAAGTACATGTTTTGCCTAATATCCAATGGAACATCGGCCAGTATCTCTGTCAAATTATTTTCTAAAAATTCAACATATCTAGCTCCAGTAAGACGACCATCTAGCACAACTGAGCCAAGTAATTGATTATTAATCATACCATTTAACCATATATTTTTTAGGCTTTTTTGTACACTTTTATCCCCTGAACACCCCTTTAGAATATTGGAGGTTCCCCTCCAACTACCCTGTATATTACGTGGGGATGTGAGAAGAGGGGGGATAACATTTTTTTAACGATCTCGACAAAATAACGCTACACTTCCATTACATCAAACTCACACTGTCCTCACGTTTGTGACAGTTAGTCCTACATGCAGAAGATAACTTATACAATATTATCTTTCTTTATCCATGAATCTGTTCATAACGACCCCAGGCACTGCGGCTAACCTCAGCATATTGTGCATTCCACAATCTTCCAATTCAATAAGTAGCTTTGAAATTTCCCTTAGCTCGCGAGGATCCGGAGAAGGTTTAGTAAGGACGTTAATTTCGTATGAGCATGACCCTACACTTACCCAGAGATGTGCAATGCAGTCTGGCTTACCCCTTTAAAGCTCCGCCTTCGCATTTTCTGCGTATAACGTCCTTGCTGAGGTTAGATACCATGCCATTTACATTTCTAGCGTTCGATTTTTTTGCACAGAAGAAGAAATCGTTTGGGAAATAATAAATATTTCGCGTGTACGTGACAAATTTGTTTTTATAAATATTGAAAACGAATGCAAATATTTGCAATTTTCCTAACCTGTCTCGAATCTGGTAAATTTGTTTAACAAACAAAAGAATTCGTGGATTACTGTACACCAGACATATTTGTGTTTGTTTTATATTCGTCTACAACAGAATATTACTTATAGTTTTTTTTTATAAAATTGAAGGACTAGAGGGACGTAATGCAGATATTTACATGTATCATATTTCCGAGTAAAAGTTGTAGTAGTAATAGAGATGAAGAAAAGAGATCGATTGCTTCAATAGAAAGCCAAGTTTCTGTTGATTCTGCAAATGGAGCAGAAGTAGGTTTTCGTATTCAAATTAAGATACAGATTCTCTGTAGATTTGTTTTCAATGATTTTACAAACATAGTACTCATTTAGCTGGAATTTTACATTGCCTGTAAATTTACACACATAAATGCAATTTTATAAACATCATTTTCATTAAATTCAAAATTTACACGGAATATACGTTCTTCTATAAATCTACAGTTGTGTTACAAGATGTAAATGTAGTTCTACACATAAAATAAACTTTTACAGTGGATATACTTTTTTTTTTTGTAAATTTACAGTTGCTACATACATAAACGCGATATTACCATATAATTTACCACAAATTTACGCTAAAAATACATTACGCAGGAATTTACATTCTCTGTAAATGTACACACATAAAAGCGATTTTAAAAACATAATTTTCATTAAAATAACAATTTACAGGGAATATACTTCTCCTGTAAATTTACAGTTGTGGTGCAAGATATAAATCTAGTTCTACACATAAAATTGAACTTTTACAGTAGATATACTTTTTTTTTTTGTAAATTTACCGTTGTTGCATACATAAACGCGATATTACCATATAATTTGCTACAAATTTACAATGAAAATACATTAGGCTGAAAATTTAGTCCTTGTAAATTTACACACATAAATGCGATTTTACAAACATAATTTTCATTAAATTAAAAATTTGCAGGGAATATACGTTCTTCTATAAATTTACAATTGTGTTACAAGATATAAATGTAGTTCTACATATAAAATTGAACTTTTATAGTAGATATACTTTTTTTTTGTAAATTTACACTTGTTATATACATAAATGCGATATTAGTACAGCGAAAATACATTCATCCGTAATATTGCACTTGTATTACAGACGTAATTACAATTTTACAAATATAATACCAAATAGAAAATTTACAGTGATATATGTTCTTTCTGTAAATTTACCTAATATAATTTCGTGTAATTTTAAACAGACGAGTAGTGTAATTTTCCACACTATTATTTTACATTTATATTTAAAAATTACGTCCTTCTAGTGAATGTCAAATTCCATTTCATAGCAATTTTGCAGAATATTGTTAGATACTGTATGTTCTGTAAGAATTGAGAACACACGTTCCAAATGAAATTTCACGTACATAGGAATAATTTTACTGTATGATTATTTTCCGTGTATATATAAAGAAATTACGTTACCTGGATGCAATAAAATGTAATTAGTCTGTTTTCTGTATTCCAGGGGTACGAGTGGAATAGATATCGACTTGCGACGCGTTGACATAGACCAGTGCCCTTTACCAAAAAATTGAACATTGAACATAATTTTCATTAAATTAAAAATTTGCAGGGAATATACGATCTTCTATAAATTTACAATTGTGTTACAAGATATAAATGTAGTTCTACACATAAAATTGAACTCTTATAGTAGATATACTTTTTTTTTTGTAAATTTACACTTGTTATATACATAAATGCGATATTAGTACAGTCAAAATACATTCATCCGTAATATTGCACTTGTATTACAGACGTAATTACAATTTTACAAATATAATACCAAATAGAAAATTTACAGTGATATATGTTCTTTCTGTAAATTTACCTAATATAATTTCCTGTAATTTTAAACAGACGAGTAGTGTAATTTTCCACACTATTATTTTACATTTATATTTAAAAATTACGTCCTTCTAGTGAATGTCAAATTCCATTTCATAGCAATTTTGCAGAATATTGTTAGATACTGTATGTTCTGTAAGAATTGAGAACACACGTTCCGAATGAAATTTCACGTACATAGGAATAATTTTACTGTATGATTATTTTCCGTGTATATATAAAGAAATTACGTTACCTGGATGCAATAAAATGTAATTAGTCTGTTTTCTGTATTCCAGGGGTACGAGTGGAATAGATATCGACTTGCGACGCGTTGACATAGACCAGTGCCCTTTACCAAAAGGAGGGACGCAACTGAACATTTTTGCAGCATCAGACAAATGCAAGAGATCGACAACGGTAGGTAAAAAGTATTACACTTTGATAAACTCTAAATAATTATCGACTCTAGTATCTGAATCTACATTCCATTCAATTATCAGATTAAACTCAATGTGTAAGAATTATATACAGGGTGTTTCACTGGAAACTGCGTCGATCGTTTGCTGGTAAAATATTGATTGTTGTTGGACTGATCAATTTTAAGATTCACTTGATTACTCGTATAAATTAAATAAACAATTTATAATTTAAAGACAAGAAGAATTTAAAAAAATTACAGAATATTATTGTCGTTTAGCATATTGCACTGTGACTGGGCTGTTCCCTATATCCTGAAAAACCTATAGCAAACAGCCACAGTCAGTTGTCAATAACGGTGTCAGCAGACGTTTATCAACTGGCTGATGTTCACCTGTGTTATAACTGACCGATGGACAAAAATGGGCGAGATATAAAGACTAGAAACTTTCATTGAATTGCACCAACGAGCGCTGCGCTCGTTATTCCCTGATTGGTTATATTTTAAAATTGAACAAAAATTACTATTTTTATTTATTGAACAACATATTTGTTTTAACCGATATTAGCATTGTTACGGTTGAGATTGTTACATTTATCCCCACCTATTTTGGTAGTTTTCGTCATATCTGGAATGCTACCAAATTTGCCATGGATATAAACTGTATAGAAACTTTATTTTTCTTATTTATCCCTCATCTCCTAATCAACCCACCTAAACCTGCGTGGAGAAGACATTTATGATCGCACAAAGTGAATCAAGCCTCAAGGACCATGATGTTACTAAGTCCCCGTCAGAAAAAGAACGAATCGGACCTGAAAAACATAATTATTTGGGGGGACACTCCAGCGCCAGCTGATGTGAATTCCTCTCATCAACATAGCAGATGTTCTCTCTAATTACAAATTGTTCCCTTCAAAGATCGAAACTGTGACGTTTAGGGGCAGAGAGGTCCTAAACCCCAATAACTTATTAAACATAACTTCGACCTTTGAATGCTACACATAAAAACTGTTGTCTTGGGTCAAGACAAGTTTATTTGTGGGTAAAAGATAAGTTGAATATTTAATACCAGTTTATTTTGTTTAAATACACACAACTTCAAAAGTCTTGGACCCCCTCTCATTCTTGTTAAAGAAATCTTTTTGTCAGAAAAACCAAATACATTTATTTAAGCATATTGTTTTCTAAATCTTTGAATGTTCGCTAAACTAAGTACTTGAAAAATTAAAAACCAGCAAATGAGTGACATTTTTGACAAAATTTATTAAATCAAAAATAAGTACCTAACGATCTCTTGCGGAATGGAACAATATTCCTATTGTTCCATTCCTCTTCTGCCGCCACGGCTAACTCATCTGCAGTCTGAGGTAGAAGAATATGATTACGAATGTTTTCAATAGAATTCATGTCAGGAGAGTTGGCTGGCCAATCTAATCTATCGATATGTCCTGCTTCGAGTGTATCTTGAACCCTTCTTGTGCGATGTGGTCGAGCGTTGTCGCCCATAAACAGAAAATTCGTTACTAGAGCCATTCATGAGTACTGAGTACTTAGAAAATTAAAAGCCAGCAAATCGTCGTTGTTGACGACCTGGTTCTTTCCAGACTCTTTGTCGATTGTCATCAGTAACCAGTCCAATTCTGGTTTCGCCTGTAAATAAGACCCACCGCCACTGGCGTAAGAACCAACACCTATACTCTCGCGCCCACTGGAGACGGGCAGCACAATGCCTTGGAAGTAGAGTGGGGATCCGTAATGGTCTTCTAGCACGTAAATTTGCGTTGTGTAGGCGTCTTCGAATAGTAGATATCGATATAACACGGCGAAACGTACCTTGAAAATGTGCCCAGATAGCTGAAGATGTGTGGTGTCTACGGGCATATTACACCAAATACCGATCCTCCCTTTCATTTGATACTCGAGGACGTTCACTACGTGCTCTGTTTTCCACTGTATCAAATTGTTCATATCAGTGTACTATTCGTACAACAGATGATCTAGGAATGCCCAACATGTTCGATATCTGATGATTAGAATGTCCTGCGTTATGTAAAGCAATCATTTTATATACACCAACACTTTTGACGTTGTGTGTATATAGTTTATTGGCGTAGCAAATCGTTATTTAATTCAATCTCAATATAATATGCCTAAATAATTTAAAAAATAGCTCGAGAAATGATAAATCCTGGTAGATTTACAGGGTTATTTGATTTGGTTGAAATCAATTCAAGGATATCCGTACAAATCCAAAGTTCAGGCAGATGAGACGGATAAGAGTGACTAAACTTTATGCAGGGCTTTGTACAACTAAGTTGGAGGTCATCTAACGTTCCAGAAGTTACAAAATGTCCTATTTCGGTTATCTATTCATTATAAAGTTCGAGAAGTTGCACTACGGCACTTAATGTGTTTTATTAAACATCTCCCATGCCCATCCTCAACCCTATGTTTTGCATATCAACTATTCCTTTAATTAGTCGACAAATAACAAGCCGGTTTTTATTGAAATTGTCTTCAGGTAAACTTCTACTGAAGCTCGAAAACCGTACATTCCACCCGTTATATAAAAAAATTAAATACTGCACAGTAAAAAGCAAATACAGCTGTGCTTCTACGCAAACATTACTTTAATAAAACCAAAACATAATTACCAAAATGGCAAACTTGTTTAGTAGGAGGAATGATCGCAATCCGTTTTAATTAGATTTTATCACGTACTGTGGATGTCCATTTAACACCATTTAACTATAAGCATTAGGTAAATAATATATTAATTTCAGTATTTGTCACGCTTTGCAATGCTTTCCCGTAGTTCGACATGGAAGCAGTGACCATAGAATACAAAAAATGAGTTTTGTGTTATATCTCACGCACACTCAAACCATGTCCATAGGCGTTGTTTCTGGTAATTTCCAAAACATAAAATAGTAACTATATAAATAAAATTAAGAATCATGTAAGACCAATACCTGTACCTATTAGAAACCATTAGTAAAAACCGACTTTTCTAAAAGCGCGAGATAAAAACAACTGCTCGGGTTTTCCACTCACGTTTTAGGCTGGTCACATCTTGAATGAGTTGCGGTGGACGAACAACGGGTTGATCATTTAGTTTAGACGATTGTGTAAGGTGCATTCTGGACTATTCAACTATAGACGTAAGACTTGAGTGTCCCTCCAAAACCATTAATCATTTTTGGTGATGGATTCTCGGTTTCGTTTTTACGGCTCGTTATTAATGGCGTTGTTTACTCTCCCGAAATAATATGTTTCGTCCATCGCACCTTTAAGACCTTCAACCCCAATTGGTTAGAAGCTATGGAAACTACTTTTTTACACATCGAAGAGATCCCTGAACAAAAATACCGGCATAAAAACAAATAAAAAAGCGTGTATAACTCTGTAAACCAATTACCCACGTCCAGGCGAACCGGCTTAATTAATTTCCAAATGAATTACCGTCCAGTAAAGGTTTGCAGTATGATTCAGCCAGAGGCTTAAAACTATTTCACTCATCAATGGGCTATAACGCGAAAGCAGAGGAATATGTATTTTATTTCCTGAGCTTATGATCGAATTTGAATTATAAAATGCCCTATTTTACTTCACTGCGAGCTTGTTTACAAAACAGATTTTTTTCCTACTGTAATTTCGCTAAGTAATTAAAAACCCATTAATTTCTTTCACTGTAAATATCTGAAGTTAATTATAGAACATCTTATTAAAACAGTGGGCTATTGCAAAACACTTAATTAATTAGTTAATTACGTAGTTAATTAATTATGTTTCCAATTAATTAATTAATTATATTTGTTAATAATTATAAAGGAAACATATGTCAGTTAAGGGTTACATAATGTAAATATAGGAGTCCATCCTCTAGATATAGCGGGTATACGTATATACATCATGCAGTCGAATTTGCTAACTTGTACAACTTTCATTATGAATTAAAACTTAATGTCATACACAGCATTAAATTTCTCATTTACTTCTTGCTGGTTAGTACTTTGCAGGCTTCCAATTTAAATTGGAATCAGCAACGGAAGAATTCCTGTAATTAAAAATAATCTCCGTCCTGACAAGTTATGTAGAATTTTAACACAAGCAATTAGATGTCGCTATAGTTTAACATAGTTTAACATATGTTATTGGAATTATGAAAATACACATTTAAGTAAGTTGTAAAATTTAAATCAAAACAACCAAGAAAGATAAAAAATGTACGTAATTATATGAACGTCAAAAGTCTTGGACTCCCTGTATATTAAATGATTCGATTACATCTAGCGGTTTTTCTTAATGTGGTAAAAAAGTACATGTATCTAATTAGGGAACAAAAAAGACAATGAAAAATTGTACACGATGAACCTTTAATTTATTACCAATGTTTTTACAAATCTGGTCAGTTTGGCAGTGTATTAAGCCAAGTGTTCCTTTGAATTTTTGTACATTATAATGCCAGGACGTGAAATTTCTGCGTTTACCCGAGCAAGAATGACTGCTTTACATGATGCAGGACATTCTAATCGTCAGATATCGAACATGTTGGGCATACTTAGGTCATCTGTTGTACGAACAGACCACGTAGTAGACGTCCTCGAGTATCTAATGAAAGGGAGGATCGGTATTTGGTGCAATATGCCCGTAGACACCGCACATCTTCAGCTTCGCTCTCAGGGCCCACTTTCCAGGTACGTTTCGCCGTTATACTGGCACTTACTATCCGAGGACGACTCCACAACGCAAATTTAAGTGCTAGAAGACCATTACGGGTCCCCGTTCTACTACCAAGGCATCGTGCTGTCCATTTCCGATGGGCGCGAGAGCATAGGGGTTGGCTTTTACGCCAGTGGCGGTGGGCCTTATTTACAGACGAAACTAGAATTGGGCTGGTTACTAATGACAATCGACAAAAAGTCTGGAGAGAACCAGGTCGTCAACAGCGACTTAATTTTCACCGTGAAGTTGCTCTGTATGAAGGGGGTACCGTAATGTTTTGGCGCGGAATAATGTTCAACCGTCGCACTCCATTAATTCGCATACCACAGAATATGACCAGTCAAACATCGAACAAGTTATTACGCCCATTATCTATCCCCTACGTAATGAATTAGGTGGAAATTTTGTGTTTATAGATGACAACGCTCGACCACATCGCGCAAGAAAAGTTCAAGAGACACTCGAAGTAGGACATCAATAGATTCAATTGGCCAGCCAACTCCCCTGACATGAATCCTATTGAAATCATGTGTGTGTGTCATTCGTGTGTCGTGAGACTTTTGTTCTTGATACATCTTACTTAGTTTTTATGTGGTTTATTTATTTGCTGAGCTTGTGGAAACATCATATACCTATTTCCCCAACAAATGTTCGGTAACAGCATTGGTTACCTGTGTAATATAGATACTAACTGATTTTTGACAGTTCTAAATTTAAATTATCACCATTACATGTCTGGTAGCTACCTTATGTTAAAAATAATAATGTTGTAAATACTAGTACCGATCCACCTATCAAAAAATAAAATTAGGAAGCAGTAGTTTTACCTTTAGCTCTGCCGGAATAATTTTTGTCTCTGAGGAACTGCCAAAAATAGTCACCTTAATAAACCCTTAATTAATTAGTTAATTACGTAGATAATTAATTAATTTTCAATTCACTAATTAGCTACATTTGTTAATAAATTGCCATATTACTTTTACTACATCTAAATAATTTTTTTAATTTTTCATCAGGAAAATTAAATGGATACTAAAATAAATCTGAGGTCTGAGTAAAGTGCATCACTTGCTATATTGATAATAATAGACAAAAAATATCTTACAATTTTTTTTCAGTGTGGAACTGCTGTGAAATTGAAAACAAAAATAAAGCCAATGGCATTATCGATGCCTTTCAAACTTTAAGCGCTGAAAATATTGTTTCAAATAGATTTTATAAGTCTTGCTCTATAAGGTTTCAGCTCAACAAGAAACCAAGAAAAGAACATTTATGTAAGAACAAAACAATTCATGGATATAACTTTTCTCGTTATATTATCAAATATAGGTCGTAAGAGCGCCATTTCTATTAAAAGTTAAGCAACGTGGATCTTGCTTCAAGTAAAACTTACACAACCGGTACAGTATTATCGATAATCTGGTAGAAATTTGTCATATACTGGTTTAGTGTGATATAATACAAACACCTTAATCGAATTAATCTTTGGAGTGTACGGTTGCGCGTTATGGACATAATTGGAAACATAGCTTGCAACTGATGCAAAATTGCGGACATCTATGCAATTTTAGAATTTGGATCACGTAACGCTACACGATATCCATTCATATTCGAGTATGATTCGAATGTAAGCAGTCGAATATCAACCGACAGAAATCTGAACTCGATACTATTTCAACTGCTTTTCAAAATAAGAAAGAATTATTTATAACTACGACAAAAAAACTCTAGTTCCCTTCCCAAAATAAATATTGTATACCTTTAATTTATTTTCAGTTAAAATATTGTACAAATGTATTGGTCTTAATAGTAAAAATCAAATTGAGAAAAAAAAATAAAACAAAAAAATTACGAAGGAATTACCCCATCCATTCGATTTTATTTTTATTTTTCATGCTAATACACCGGAGTGTTTGCACACGTCAACAAAGTAATGTAAAAGTAATTCCAATAACATACAAAGCAATATACAATACACAAAATTAATAAAAAATATAAAAAATGTAAAACATAAAACATATTTTGGTAATATGAATGGTCCAATCAAGCGATCACCGACAACCCCTGTCCATCTAAAATTTTGTTTAAATCCATTAATTTTCAGTTTTTAGAAATTGTTTAGTTTTTTAAACACTGTATTTTTGTCATTAATTAATGTTCTAATAGACCCTTGTTAACTCTTTGATCAATTTTTTTTTGTTTTATTAATTCTTAGGGATTTTTTGAGATTGTTTGGTTTTTTTTAAACACTGTATTATTTTCGTTAATTAGTATTCTAATTGTTAAAAGTCTCATCCAATTTTTTTAAATTCATTAATTTTCAGTGCTTTTAGAGAATAAGTTTATTTAAACACCCTGTATTTTGTCGTTAAGTAGTATTCTAATAGACCCTTATTAAAAGTTTCATCAAAAAAAAATTTAAATTCCATTATTTTGAGGGATTTCAGAGTTTGTTCAGTTAAATTACACTGTATATTTTTCGTTAATTAGGTATCTAATAGTTCCTTGTTAAAAATTTCATCTTTTTTTTTAAAATCCATTAATTTTCACGGTTTTTAGAGATTAATTTAGTTTTTTAAACACCCTGTATTTTTTTCATTAATTAGTGTTCTAATAGACCCTTGTCAAATTTCTGAATTTTTTTATTCCATTAATTTTTAGGTTTTTTTTACAGATTGTTTGTTTTTCTTTTTAAATAACCTGTATTATTTTCGTTAATAAGTCTTCTAATAAACGAAGTTTTACCAAAAACAATTTTTTAAGTTCTCTTAATTTTAAGTTTTTTTTTTCAAAAATTTTTCAACACTATACAGAACGGCCTTTCACACGTCTAATAACTGCTCCGAAGCCAAAACTTCAAACATCAAATTTCCTCGAAATTTTATTTTTTCTCAGCAATTTTTATATTAACACCCTGTATATCACTCTGTGAAATTATAGGAGTAACGTCTTCGAAAATTATGAATGAATTGTGACGTTTCAGAAGAGGAGCGTTATTGCAAGTTCCACCTAAACGTCTCACGTACCAACTTAAATTACAGTAAATTTAAGAAATTATTGGAAAATTTGGAACCATTTATTATTTTTATATATATTGAAATGAGGCAAACTTGAAAAATCATTAAAAAAATATATCTATAACTTGCTCGTGGCCGTATTTCCGCTTATAACAAAAATTGAAAATTATTTTTTTTATTGTATTTCTGAAATTATTATCAAAATTCTAACGCGAGGAAGTTATAGATAATTATTAAATAAACCTACAGTTAAAAAATTAAATCATTCTGTCGGAAAATAAAGGAGAAAAATGGGTTACAGCTTATTCAGGTACTAAGAAACCAGCCTTACGGAAAAGCGTGCGGATTTTTAAAATCCCATGAGTATTCTGAATAAGCTGCATCTTAGTTGACTATAAATTATTAATTTTTTATAGTAATATTATTGTCATAGTGGCAAACTATGATTATCACTCGCCTGGTGGGGGTGGAATTAATTAAATTATAGCACATTGTTGTAAATTAAACGATGAAATTTAATATCTGGTTATTAAACGTATTGATTAGTATCAAAGAACGCAAACCGCTGTTTAATACATGACATTATAATACCCTAACTTTGTACCAAGCAGATTCGGTATATTAAATATCAAAGGTATTCAGATCTATTCTACTTGTAGCCTTGTTACCGTCATAGTCAATAAGCTTGATTCTCGGTTTTAATCATCGGGAGGTAATAATAACAAAATTCACGTAAAATTGCTTGGCTGGCATAAAGGATATGAGAATTTGGATGATATGTGATCTGAAACAGTCAATATGCACTAATAACTGGGACAGTAACGATATATGCTTTGTATTTCGACTTAATGCGTATTTTTTATTTTTAATCAACTGTTATTAATCTGAAGCAAACCCAATGTGAAAATTAATGCTTAAAATACGAATGAATATTTATGTATCCCTTATTAATTGACTGACAGTATTTTCCATTTACAGGTTCATTGTCTTTCCGTAGTATATGGTTATACATTCATAAACTCCGTTAAATAAATACACCTGAAAGAGATTTCATAATATTATCCTCAAATACGGTATATATACACGTATGTATACATTTATATGTGTAACTGTAATCATAAGATCAGTCGTAGAGATCCTGTTTGTTCTGTCAGATACACAATAAATATATTCGTAACACTAACAGACGCTTGGGAATAACTTTAAGTTGCAACTGCAGTTGTTTCGCTATATTCGGAAGCCAAACAGAATCAAAACTCTGCTCTGTTGTGATTCGACTGTTATATGATAATTATTGCAAATCCGGAAAGATAACACACATACAAATTTTATGTAAATTTACGCATTCGATATTTTGAGCCACATATAAATGATAGTTGAAGAGACTTCTAAGAATTTCAATAACTTTTAGCGTATTAGCCTAGAACTTAAATATATTCAACTAAAAAATACTAACCCACGTCAGCTAATATAAAATTATGTCAGATTAAAATATTTACAAGGCAATAAAAATGACAATCTAAGTAATTTTACGTTTATGTTAAACATAACTCTCGTAAATTAAAGATTTGCCGTGATTACAATTTTTTCTGTAAATTTAATGTAATTTCATTGTAATTCTAAACTTCTGTTAGTAGTATTCGATACCGATAGATATCGCTTGTTATATCTCACCGACAATGAGGCACGGTGGAAGAATTTTAATGCTAGTTAGTAGTTCCAATACCGACAGATATCGTTTGTTATATCTCACCGACAATGAGGCATAGTAGAAGAATGTTAATGCTAGTGCCGCATTTATTTTTACATATGCGTTCGTTTAGTAGATATTGTACACACATAATTTCGTAATGCCTACCACATTTAATCATCGAGAATATGCTGATATTATGTTTATTTATGGATATCGCTTCCGAACAGAGGAGTGCCAGATAGAAATGTATTCCAGACAGTCTTCAACAATGCACGTGAAACTGGAAGAATTACATCTGAGAGGCAAGCTAGTTGTGGTCTAACAGTGGAAGAAGAAATTCTAAATATGGTACAACATAGCCCGGGTGAAAGTACAAGGCGCATTGCAACCCGTCTCCAAATTAATCAAACTACTGTATGGGAAGTCATCCAACAGAATGGTTTAAAACCTTTCCATACTCAGCGCGTCCAGAAGCTTCAGGACGGTGATAATGATTTGCGGTTGCATTTTTGCAATTGGATAAACGCAAACCATACACTCAATTCACTCGTGGTGGAGAAAAAACTGTGACAATGAACATCGGTGGTCAGATGAAAATCCGCACGCCACAATGGAAAGTAACTTTCAGCATGGGTGTGCTGTGGTATGATTAATAATCCATTAGTTGGTTCAGTTGTGTTATATCGTCGTCTTACTGGAGCTAGATATGTAGAAATTTTAGAAAATAATTTGACAGATTTACTAGACGATGTTCCCTTGGATATTAGTCAAATCATGTGCTTTCATAATGACGGTAACCCTGCCCAATTTAGTCGTGTTGTGATCAATCATCTTAACAATCGTTTTCCACAACGCTGGATAGCCGAGGTGGTTTCCAAAATTGGCCACCGAGGTCACCAGATTTGAATCCCCTTGATTACTGCCTTTGAGGACCTTTAAATCATTAGTATATGCAACAAAAGCGAACATAAGAGAGGCGCTATTCGATTGGATTGTCAATTGTGCAACACTCATAAGAGAAAATCACCGTGCTACAATGTTACAATTTATAATACCTACAGAATAAATATTTTTCTCTACAGATGCATTACAATAATTAAGTCGGGTAAAAATATTTTCATTGCTATCTCAGTAACCGTTGATATTCGACCATATGTTTATTAAGCTTTTCTGTTCACTTTTGCTCCCTGAACACCTTTCGGATATTGGGGATTCCCCTGTATATTTATTTCTATATAAAAACTCAATTTGATGTATGATATGATCTGTTTGTACGTAATATTATCAAAGTTTGATGTCTGTTAGCTAACAGTTGTCAATAACTCCGTGACAAAGATATTGAGACTGAGACAATCTATAAGTGATTAATTATGACATAGCTCCGTCCGTCTACATTCTGTATTCATATCAATTAAGAGAATTACTAATTTACAAGCTCCAGCGCTTGCCTTGATGACGTGATTTAACCGCCAATTCTCAATCCGTTATGCTGTTATACTCCGTTATTGTGTTGCCGAGATTAATAACTTCTTTTAAGGAAACTTCCGCGGTAAAGAAATATTCTTAAGTTTCCCAAAGTTGCTGACAGAAATCCGACTTATTACAACACAAAATATATGCTTTAAAACTCTAACTGATATCCCAAATCTTTCGGAAATCGTTTGCTTGAAAAATTTCATGACCATTCCCTAAATGGCCTGAAATACGGGTCACCATATGTCTACTTTGTACTTAGTACCTACTTATCCGATTTCTCGACATGAATAGGTATATTCTTTATTCTTCATAGAATTACGTTTGAAAACCCATTTTTATTCCCCTACCCTTACTCTTTTTAAATTATAATCTATTCACTGATACATATATCTAAAAAAAAAATTTAATGTACAGAGCAATTCAAAAATGATATAAAAATACATTTCCGCACGGCACTGGAAACTGGTCCACTGTAAAACCTGATAAGGCGTATAATCGGCGACCAGACAAAAAAAATTAAAGAAATTCCCAAGGAAAGAAATAAATTACAAAACTTACAAAAGTAAGTCCAAATGATTTAAAGTCAGGAGATCGTGGCGGCCATGGTCCTCCTCGTCCAATCCTCTGGTATTAATGCTTGGACACGCTGTACATGGTACGGAGCCTCGTGTTTGATACGTTACACTGCCGCAATACGCCGCGAACGCCCTGGACCTCCATCTCTTCCTATATTTATCATCGCTATGTCTCTCATACGTAGGGTTACACTAACAACTACACTGTTCTGTACCAGTTGTAAAAATGTACAAAGGGTTTACATTTTTCTGTAAATTAAGTGTAATTTCACAGTAACACCTGCTGTAATTTACAGATACCTTTACTTTAAAATGTAATTATAGTAATTCTAATGTATTTTTGCACTGAATGACGGCTAGAGCGTGCTTCAATAACTTGAAGAGATTGAAATGAAAATTAATATAAGTATAGAGATATTATTATTAATATTATGTATCTGGAAAGAGCGAAGTAACAAGCAGCTTGCGTTGGTGTTCGAAGCAAATTTGTCGCAAAGATTTTGTAAGTTTTATTTGTTGTAGGTAGTGATGTAGGAGACTAATTACAAAATGAAGACCAGCCATGTGATACCATTAGATTGGAGAGTAAATAATATCAGATATACAAGGACATGCGTCCCTTCAGGCAATATCCCTTCAAATTGTGGTGTCATGAATTATCGACGGTAACTTTTACGTTATTGCACCACTTCTCTTCCACGGCAAAAATAATGACCGACCGTATTTCATTTTATTATTATTTTTGGGCATCAGCTCCATAAAAACAATAAATTATTTACGCGAAGATCCCAAAGTACATATCTGGATTATTTTCAAGCTATTATAAAATCGTTTAGGGACTGTACCTCCTGAAATATATCAAAATTATCGACACTTTCAGTTATTTATAAACACAATTCCTTATTTCAACATAATTCTTGAAATAATACACGTAAAGGAGCTTACGATATATCACTCCATACGTAAAACTTGTTAAATATTTGTTCTTGTTGCGTCTGGGTGATAAGTCACATTATACGGGGCGAACCTTAAATAAGTACAAATATATTAACCAGCAGTACATAAATAGGATAAGATGATAATTTGTGATAATTTTTCTACCAGTGTACATGGTATCCTTGACTATATACACTAGTGTTTTTAAATTGGAAACAATGGCAAAAATTGAATTTACGTTAAAAAATTATTTATGACAACCTCGCCTTGAGGAAATCATATGGTTTATTTGATTAGGTTACGTCAGTGATCAATCTGGTCAGCGGTCCTCAAAATGTGGGTATTTAAAAAAATAATATCTCCGTAAATATTTGAAATTTTTAAAAATTACTTTCACTAGACTCATCTGTATGACGAACTACACCTACGGTTCAAATATTTGTTCTTATTTAAGGTTCACCATGTATACCACGTAAAGTAGGCTTCTATGCAATTAGATGTCACAAGGCGTCTGGTTTATCATTTACAATACTAGCAGATGATACTCACGTCTGTTAACATATACACAATATTATTATCGTCATGAAAGGCGTCCAACTTCACTACTGGTTACGTCCAGAGACAATTAAACTAATCTCGTTGTGAGCAGTGAAGTAATTAATTAATATATGACATATATTTACGACGCTGGTAGCATTTGATACCATATAGACGACTTGACTAAATTTTCTTGGATATTAGAACGCAACTACGTTGTAATATAATTCAAGATGGGAAAAAATGAACCACTTTATATACAGGGGGTATATTAAGTCCGTGATTTCTTTGCACAATTTTAAACTGTGGCGTAGATTGACATAATTAAAGGAACTGATTTTCGAGTAAAACTTAAAATACTAACTGAAAAACAGTAACTTAAATGGCATTTCAAACATTCTTTTCATTGAGTTTTTAATCAAATAAAGACATCAATCATATCTATAAAACACCTATTTTTGAATTAGTTTTACTCGAAACCCCTCATCATATCCGGCATACCAAACCGACGACTTAAAATTTGTTGGATAGACCGCTTTCTGTCGTTATTATTCATTTTACTTCGGTAATTTAGAAAAAATGTTGTACAACCTTGTATAAAACAGGTCAAAGTAACATTTCTGTTCGAAATTAAACTTCACTTTTAATAACATCATCAATTTTAGTATATTACTGGACAGTACAACCTTTTTTTATAAAATAATATTTGGTCGTTGCCTACACTGAAAAAAATATTATGTTATAGCAAAAATTATTGATTACAAGCAGTAATATAAATTTTCTGTGGAGACATTAAGGGATTATGTAATACAGGGCGGTATTAAATGTAAAGTCATGTATTTGACTAAACTCTCGCAAGTAATTATTCATTAAAGCGTTAATTTTAATCAGTTATTCCCCAAATTCATTTAAGAACATGAGAAAATTGAGGGGAGTATTTATACTTAATTTAATAGTAAAGGGCTTTTCCCTTTTAAAGTTTAATAAAGGGAACAAATTGAGTTCCACATTGCTCAATTGAAGACAAGATATAAGTTCGTTAAAATACTCAGAGACTAATTATCAATAAGCTGACATTCTGCGTTTATTAATTTAGTATAATTACACGTTTTTTACTCCAATTGAAGGGTTTTTGTTCTTTGTGGAAGTCACGTTCTGTAAGCATTTAGAAATATCGCTTCTTTACATCAATTTGGGTTCGTGTAGGATCAAAAGTTAACTCCCTAAATGTAAAAGGCATTGAATAGAGTATAAACAAATCTGAATTCCCTTTAATGATAAAATCAACGCAAGGCCAATTTGTCGAAGTATAATTCAAAAATAATATTGAGTAAAAACGTTAAATATTTTATAATATGCCCACAAGCATTTAGGAAACCTTTGAAAAACATGATATTGGTTACATACAGAAATAAAATTACATACTAGCACTAGAAAGTCAAATTATGATCTCCGCTTCAATTGAAAGAAACATTCAACGCTGCTGCATATAGAGTTACATCTTCTCCCTTTGTTTTGATTTTTTCTTTTAACTCCAATTTATTCTGTGCGTGTCCTTTATTCCAGACTCGTCGCGATAAAATGGATTAATTTAATAACATAAAATAATTTTTTCCTGTTCTTTATCCGCTGTGGATTCTTAGTTGTTTTATCAAGTTACGTGTGACGTTATGCAATCTTTAATGTTATACAGGGTGTCCGGAAATGATGAGCAAATCATTCAGGGGATAATTCTAGACCCAAAATAAATCCCACCTCTTTCTATAACATTTTTTCCAACACTGATTATTAACGGAGTTACAGGGTGTTAAAGTTAAAATTTTAATTTCGATATTTGTAAATAACTTCTTAAGAAATCCAAATATTTACATAAAATTTGTAAATCCGGGGTTTTTGCGGACGAGAAATTCAAATATGTTTCTAATTTTGACGTCACTAGTAGAGGGCGCCAGTTATAGCACATCATGTTTCTTTTAAATGACAGAACTTTTTGCTGCTTGGTGTATCCATCTGACTATGGAAACAATCGATTCTCTTACCATCGGACCAACGCTGGGTTATTTTACACCGCTGTGCAGTGAGTACAAGTGCAGTGCAAACGCAGGCGTGAAATTTGCAAACGTGGAAGAAATTTTACTAAATAAAACCACCAGTTTCCAGTGCCGTGCGTAAGTGTATTTCTAAATCATTTTTAAACTGCTCTTATGACTTTATTTTTACAAAATTGTATTTGTAAGTCCCCTGTACATTCAATTTCTTTTTAGTTCTGAATTCCTGTATATTGTAATAGTTTTATTTCACTTTGTAATTGTAGCAGTAAATCGTGTAAAGTTCTGTAAAATATTATGTATTTTTACAGAGATAGTTATGATAAACACATGTACACTCTCACTAAGACTATTGTCTATTAAGACTGTTGAAACCTGTTGGAGATATCAAACAAAGAATAAACACGTTTGTCGTACCATAATTCAAGATGAAATAACGCCTAACTCGTTTTTCCGTTTCGTTGGAAGTAATTTGTCTCCCAGTATTCAGGAGATAATTCTAAAAGGTAACCTTTCTCGGTTTTTCTTGAACAAACTAATAAATTATCGAAATATACTATTATCTACTGAGAATAATGTCCACATGCCATTGTTTTTATTATTATTCCCACACAAATCATAGACTTAGAGAGAAACCCCATTTTTATTAAAACTAAAGTACAGCAAGGTAAACACTGCAAAGAAAGAATTTCATGTGACAATAATAATAATAATACTTTTTATTTTCCTTTAGACAGTACAATTTTCTGTATAGGAATTGTCAAAATTTACATGTAAAAGTACTTATAAATAAAAATATTTATAAAAATTTAAAAGAGTTAATTTTAGTTGCCATTTGAAAGCGAATACATTTTTTGCTATCTTAATTTCATCTGATAATTATAAATTTTTAAACTTAGAACTTTGGTGAATTTGTGGCTATCCTATATTTAAAAAATGAAATATGAAAATTTGCATTACATCTGGTGTTTACATTGTGGTACTTGTAATTTGTAAGAAAATTAGATTTATTATTATAAATATATACAGCCATTTCCATAATAAAATGCCAACCAAAGATAAAATTCTAAATTGTTTAAAACTAGGTCTGCAGGAAGCAGTACTTGTCACACGTACCATCCATTTTAAATACGTTTTTGTGCCAAAAAACATCAGTAAATGAAATGGAACCACCCCAAAAGCAGATCCCATATCTTAATCTAGACACTTGAGAATAATAGAAATTTTTTGTTGTCTTTCAAGTAAATGTTAAGTTTCTTATTAAATATGTTAGAATTTATTTTTTTAACTAGCTGAATACAATGTGGTCAAGTCAAGCACTCATCAATAACAATTCCAAGAAATTTTATATCTTTAGTTTGTAGTATCTTATTACAACCACCTATTTTTACATCCAAGTTGATGCAAGTTTTTTGTCTATTGTGGAAACGAACTAAGTTTTGGTAATATTTAAATTCTGATTATGTGCATAATACCAGTTATTTAATTTGTTTAGTGTAGTATTACATTCATTCTGTAACTATACATTGATGATCTGATTGATCATTAGCGTACACAATCAGTAGAACCTGTGTTACTAAGTCGTCCAAATCATTAATATATAACAAAAATAATATAGGTCCCAGTACAGATCCTTGCGGTACGCGCATCTCAACTACTTTATATCCAGAACTGAGACTAGATACGCAACACTGTTGTGAATATATTAAACTTACATATTGATTTGTACCTCTTAAAAATCAAGAAATCCAAAGCCGATCTAAATAGGCAGATTCGAATACTTTTACAAATCCGAATGAAATATTGACAGGCCTGTAATTATTTGTGACTGCCGGGTCATCTTTTTTATATAAAGGTACAACTTTACTAATTTAAAGCAATCTGGAAATTTTCCATTTACAAAAGATAGATTTACCAAATATGTAAGAGATTCTATAATTACATCCACTATTTGTTTTCTAACAAACATTGGAATTTCATCAGGTCCTGCAGATTGCTTGTTTTTTAATTTACTTTTTAACAAAGCCAACAATTCTTCCTTGGTAAAGGGTTTAAGAAAAAAAGAATTGTGATTATAAGTATCAATGATATTATGCGTGCATGTAGTATTATTATTTTGTGTCATATTCATTACATTTTTAGGTACGCCAATAAAAAAATCATTGAACACCGAGGTAACAACAACAGGACCAAATTTCAAGGCGATATTTTTATTTTAATGTATAATGTCCAGAATAAACTAGCGCTCTATAAATTTTATTTCAGACCGTAAATATGAATATGATATATATCTCATAAGTTTAAAAGACTTAAACACACATGATAGGCGAATGCTGAGCATATATATTTCCGGAAAACTCCCTTGTGATTTAAACATATTTACTACATTGCAAAACATGAGTGTATTTCGACGTGGAATACCCACAGATTTCAGTTTATTCTCGTTCAAAAAGATTTACGGTGCGACCATAAGATCTTTAAATCCATTTCTCATCAACGTACGCCTAGAATTTTGCATAATGTCTCCCTAAATGTATACGAATTGAGAAATTACCGCACATCTATCATATCCGGCAAAAAACTCTCGCTTAGTACAACGCAAATATAAAAACCCAAAAGCCAACTTGGTTTTTTAATGCCAAGCGAAAATATTAAAAAGGATAACAGAAATTGTATGCTAAATATTGACGATGCTATTTAATTGCCTGAAACTCCTTGCTCTGTTTGATAGGATATGTAAAAAATAAACAATTTCTGGATGAAATATGAGGTGGTTGACAAGACAAGATTTCACAATATATGATCGATCTGAGCAGCAAATGAGCTAGTCTTGAAGCTGATAGGGTTTACTGCTTTACTGGTTATATACATATAGTATGCGCCAAAAGTATGGCATAAATTCAATAAAGATGAAACAATTATTTTTTGGGAAAAATCCTCGAACAGGTTGATTTTTAATTTAAAAAATACATATTTTAGCGTAAAATACGATTTTCAAATGTCATTTGTTTTCGAGTAATGACGTCATCGATTTTTTTTTAAATGGCAACACCATATTTTTTTCCTTGATTTTGAAAGATCATTTAATTCTCTATCAGACAGTACTAAAATTTTACCCTCTTACATACGAAAGTTTTCGAGTAAATGACGATTGAATATTAGAAAACGTAAATTTTATCCATAAAAAAGTAACAATTCTGAGGTATGTAAAATAAAATACAATTGATTAAATTTTATACTTAAATTAAATGTTCGAATTGCTATCCACCAACTTCTTGAAAATGCGCAAGTCTGTGAAGAAATTCTTCTTGCACATTATGAATGATTTCTGGGGTCTGCCGATCCACCTCCCAGGAAAACAGTTGTCCAAAAAATCTCATACAGGGCGCGCATAGTGCGAAGGTGCACCGTCTTGCTGAAACCATATGGTATCGTCAGGAATGTCAGAGTCATTATCGTTAGGAAAAATTACTGCAAGGGCTGGAACAAGGTCATTTTCTAGAATCTCTAAGTATCTTTGTCCTGTATGGGTTCCTTCAAAGAAGAAAGGCCCTACTATTCTGTCGTCAACTATTCCAGCCCACACATTTAATTTCTGAGGGTGTTGGGTATGTGCCTCTGCCATCCAATGAGGATTTTCCCGACTCCAATATCTGCAAGTTTGACGGTTTACTGTACCATTCAGACAAAATGTGGCCTCATCTGAAAAAAGTATTTGCCGGTGTAAATTTCTATTTCCTTGACATAAATCCATTAGAATTTCACAAAAGTGTAAGCGGCGATCGGGATCATCTTCATTGAGTTCCTGCACAAGTTGAATTTTGTAGGGATGATATTTTTCCTTCCTCAAGATACGTAGCACTGTGCTCTGACTAGTGTCATTGTTTAATGCAACCAATCGTGAAGAATTATGAGGATTATCCACCATACTTATCAAAATGTTCTGTTTCTGATTTTCATTAATGCTTGGACGTTCAGGTTTTGGAATATTTACAACATTGCCAGTTTCTCTAAATTTAGACTCTACCTTAGTGACTGTTGATTGGCTGATAGAGCGATCTGGATATTTTTCATTAAATAAATCGCAAACTTCCTGCTGAGTTCTAGTCATTTTGCCGCATCCGATAAGAATTAAAATTTCAATTCTTTGAGTAACAGTTAAATATGCCATAATACTTTAAATTGAATAATAATTTCTATGTCGCTTACAATACTTATTAGAAAGTCGGTGTGACAATGACACTTTGTAAAGATTTTCACCTACGTGATCCATAAAAGAACTATGGAATTTGAAAAACTAAACTTGGTAACGTTTTTGCTTTATATTAATTGATTTACGTTTTCTAACATTCAATCGTCATTTACTCGAAAACTTTCCGTAAGATGTAAGAGGGCAAAATATGGTGTTGCCATTTAAAAAAAAATCGATGACGTCATTACTCGAAAACAAATGACATTTGAAAATCGCATTTTACGCTAAAATATGTATTTTTTAAATTAAAAATCGACCTGTTCGAGGATTTTTCCCAAAAAATAATTGTTTCGTTTTTATTCAATTTATTCCATACTTTTGGCGCATACTGTATATCCAGTCATATTTTTCCCGAGATTTTTTCTTTATAGGTTGTTCTAGGACCTTATCGTAGAAACAACAAATTTTCTACTGCAGCATACACATAGAAGATAAGAGCTAAAGGAACCAAACGCAACAAAAAATCTTACTACATTTCAAAAATAAAAATATAACTACACTAAAATGCACTATTACAAAATAAGGTTAAGTAAAAAGTAATTTGCCAGAAAATCCTTAAAACCATAACGTACTGTAACATACGACAACATTGTAGTGTAGTGTGCAGTATTGTGACTTGTGCGTTTCGTTTTTCTGTAGACAGTGCTTGCCTGATACTTGTTTAATGTAAATTTAGTAGCTCCAGTGGCAGAGATACAGGGTATTGGCGGTATATTTTTCTAAATAAAATAGTACGCTATTGTTTAGGGAGTAAAAAGCTTAAATACAATTTCGGACGTTAAATGGGATGATGTAAGCTCCATTTTCAGTGGAAAGTGTTGAGATTTGACAAAAACGAAAGTCATCAATTATATTTTTTCAATTTTTAATTCAGAACAATTTCTCTAATAAAAGTTTATAAAAAATAGAGTACGTTTCTGTCAAATCACGAAAATAATACTTTCGACTGAAAATGGAGCTTACCTCAGCAACAGTTAAATGCTTCGTAATACTTTTTTTAAGGGTGAAGTTAATGAAAATCTGGTCGGTCCCACCTGGAAAATTCAAATTCCGTTCATTACCCCTCAAAGACATTTATTAAAACATCGACAATCCCTTGGCAATACTTAATTCTATTAGTTTCATGTTTACCGGACTTTGATAGATTATAGCCCTCTCTGGTCCCATCCTAAACTATATCCTATACCCTTTTATCTCAAACAGATTAATCAATCTGTTCTGCTTTATTTGTATTTAGCCTGGTGATTTTAATTTGGCATTGACACAAAGAAAACCGATAGTTAAGTGGTGCGAATGTCATCCAATTCATTTTGAATACAAACTCACACGGTTGGCTATTAGTGATTGCTACGGTCATCAAATCGGGTTACTCAAACTACCATATCAACTTGAAATTAACGACACATTTGATTAAAATTCGGTCGCGATTGAGTATACTATTCTACCAACTAAATAATTTAGTCAAACAAACAACGCGAAATGTAATAAGTTTTAAGTGACTTTTCATGAGTGCAAAATTCATTGAACCATAAATGTACATAAATATAATTGTTATGTTACTATGATGAATTTCTCTCAATTATTGTTAGTATACATGTGTTTACTAGAGAATCAGTCATATTTTAATGATAGATTCCTTGGACGAAAATAAGGTGATTTAGATCAACTTACCTTAAGAAGGTAAGTTGACTTAGATCACTTTATTTATATATTATAGTGTGGCCCATTCTTTAGTAAACACCCTATATAAATTCCAAGATTAAAACAACGTACAGTTTATTATTTAATGTTTTTAAACAATAATATGAACATATATTTTAAAGCCTATTTGCTCAAATTTGATAAAGCTTGTACTCGCATATACTCAAAACATTAATCGAATATATGAAAAATTTGTTGCTGTAATGAATAGCAATGTATAGACTAATCAACAAGTGTACGTTATATTAACAAATGAATGATTTATTTAATAAACTTTTGTAAAATAAACAGCACTCCTATATTTTAACTGTATCTGAAAACTAACAAAAATTTCACTTATCTAAAACGAACCTAGAAGAAAATTTACTGTGTAATATTCATGAAATATTTTATTCAGCTGTCCTCCGCTGATCTAGGGAGTGAAACTTGAAACATTAAATTAAAAGGAGCTTCAGATGCAGAAAGCTGTTCTTTTGCAACTCAAGCTGTTGAACGAATTGCAATCTTGTAAAATATAGTGATTTAAATTAACTTACCATAAGAAGGTAAGTTGACTTAAATCACTTTATTTATATATAACTAAATAATTTAATCAAAAAATAAACAACGCGAAATCTGATCAGTTTTAAGTGACTATCTTTTCATAGGTGCGAAACGAATCATTTATTTAAAAAACTTTTGTCCAATAAACAGCATTCATATATTTTAAATGTATCTGAAACAAATGCATTTATTTAAAATGAACGAAGAAAATTTACCGTATAATATGCATTCAATGTTTTATTCACCTGATCTCCGTTGGCTTTAAATAGTAATCTAGGGAGTTAAATTTGAAACAAATTAAATTAAAAGGAGCTTCAGATGCAGAAAGCTGTTCTTTTGCATCTAAAGCTGTTGAACGAATTGCAATCTTGTAAAATATGGTGATTTAAATCAACTTACCTTAAGAAGGTAAGTTGACTTAAATCACTTTATTTATATATTATAGTGTAGCCCATTCTTTAGTAAACACCCTATATATAAACTCCATGATTAAAATAACGTACAGTTTATTATTTAATGTTTTTACATATTGATATTATGAATAAATATTTTCAAGCCTATTCAAAATTGATAGAGTTTGTACTCGTATACACTCAAAACATCGAATATATGAAAAATTCGTTGCTTTGATGAATAGCAATGTATAGACTAATCAACACGTGCACGTTATATTAACAGATGAATCATTTATTTAATATACTTCTATCCAGCAAACAGCATTCATATATTTTAAATATATCTGAAAACTAAAAAAAATTGCATTTATCTAAAACGAACCTAGAACAAAATTTGCCGTGTAATATTCATGAAATGTTTTATTCAACTGATCTCTGCTGACTTTAAATAGTAATCGAGGGAGTGAAACTTGAAACAAATTAAATTTAAAGGAGCTTCAGATGCAGAAAGCTGTTTTTTTTGCACCTCAAACTGTTGAACGAATTGCAATCTTGTAAAATATACTTGTAGACTTCCTTTCCCGCACGTCTAGCAATAACTGACAGTTACATTAAACTTTAATAGTAAGTGTTTAGGAAAATTTACCGTAGCAAAAAACGATAACAAGTTACAATTTCAATTCACGTTATGAGATCTTGAGTGCACGGTTTGTTAAAATGAAACTTTTCATAGAAAATTAAATTATACCCAGAGCAACTTTCCTCAAACGTGGGTACTAATTTGTTTTTACCATTGCTCAGCAAGTGTAAATCAGGAAATTACTTGTAATTTTCTCTGTCATTGTTCCAGTGCGTTCCAATTCCGGGACTAGGTTTCAGAAGAGGCAGCTACAAGTGCGTGTGTCGACCGGGTTTTTACTTCCCAGACATAAAAGCAGAACGCCGTTACTACAATGGAACTGTCATCGAAGAAGAATACGAGAAACGTATGCTGGTAAGGAGGGTTCCATTTTTTACCAAGCTAAATATTCAGGAATTCCAGTCAACAAAAACTGTCTTTATCATGAAATAGCCCCCATTTATCTTAATATTTCATATAACACTCTTCGCTAAAAAAGACCTTGCAAATTCACATATTGACAATTTTTATACGAGTAAAGATACAGAATAGCCAATATTTTTGGAAAATGTAATATTACAGATAGTAGAGAGTGAGATTCATCCTTTTTTTTTATTGTCGAAAACCCATTTTTTAAAACACCATGCATCTATGAATTGTTCTACGAATCGCGTTTTTTGTGTCGTCATCAACCTCTACCTTCTTCCTTCTGCGAGTTTTCGGTTTCGCCAACTATACATATAGTTATATTACACTTACATTACATACGCAAAAGTAATTACACAAATATATTCCTCATATTTCAAAAGATACACAGCTTTGTGTAAGTAACTGAAGTAATAATAATAATAATAATAATAATATTTCTACCCCTCATTCTAATCACAGGGATTAGCCCAGAAGTCTTGTCTTGAGACTTGTGCGGGAGAGGGGGCGGCATATTATTATTAAGCAGGCCGCATTTGCGCATTTGAAGTAATTCATAAAGATATTAATTATGTAACTTTACTGTAAATTTAGATTTTGTAGTAATTCTACAGGGTACACATTAACTTTAATTTTACCGTTTATTTTCATTTATGTTTATTGCATTCTTATTTCTATTTTTCTTGAAAATTCTCGTCGGATTTCCTCCGTTTTCGCTTAATTCGAATTCCTGTAATTTGCGCGTTGACACACCTTTACAGAAAATGATTAACTATAAATCTGGGAACATCAAGAATAACAAGGGGTGACAGAGGGTTCCTCCCCGTTAACATACTCAATTAAGTGCCTTCATGTTAGCGAAGTATTCTTGGGCTATTATAAATAAAAGATATCTAGGGCATGTTGCATAAAGGTCAATCATGATCATTAGCTAGAGCCACAGGTAACAATTTACTCGGCCGCTCTTATATCGTCATTTTCGACTGCAATTAGCACAAGCAAGCATTTGTTTTATTCAGGAAATCTTCCATCGCTGCAATAAATCCAGCTAATAAGGCTTAAAACTACCTAAGAGTTTTATGTGCCCCTATAAATAGTAACCTAAAACCATATAAATGTAAAAACCGTATACATGTCAAGACCTATGACAAGAAGATTAACCTACAAACGGTATGATATTAAATTATGAAATTTTGATCACTTACTATGTCACTTTATAAGCTTAACAATATGTAATAAAAAGCATTTCAAAAAGTTCAGTATGGGACAGAAATAGAAATATGCGAGAAAATTTATTTTACCACACTTTCGAATTTAAGTTGCGATCTTTTGAAAACTATTAAAAACAGAATGGCTAAGAATGTAATTCTTTGTTTTAAGTTAATTCAGAATAAATGTTTTTAACAGAACACACATAATAGCTAAATATGTATATTATTTGTTTCAAGTCAATTTACAATACCTAAACGTTTCTTTTTTGGTAGAAATAGGAAAATGCGTGAAAGTAAATTTTACCACACTTTCGAATTTAAGTTGTGATGTTTTGAAAAATATCAAAAACAACAGAATAGCTAGGTATATATATATATATATATATATATATATATATATATATATATATATATATATGTTTTTTGTTTCAAGCCAATTCAGGATAAATAATTGCTTTTTGAGGCAGAAAGACAAAGATGAGAGAAACTTATTTTACCACACTTTCGAATTTAAGTTGCGATCTTTTGACGACCATCAAAAACAGAATGGCTAAATATATAATTTTTTTAATTAAGTTAATTCAGAATAAATGTTTCTTTAACAGAAATAGAAAGATGAGCGAAAGTAAATTTTACCACACTATAGAATTTAAGTTGGGATGTTTTGAAAACTATCAAAAACAACATAATAGCTAAGTATGTATATTATTTGTTTCAAGTTAATTTACAATACCTAAACGTTTCTTTTTTGGTAGAAATAGAAAGGTGCGTGAAAGTAAATTTTACCACACTTTCGAATTTAAGTTGTGATGTTTTGAAAAATATCAAAAACAACAGAATAGCTAAGTATATATGTTTTTTGTTTCAAGCCAATTCAGAATAAATAATTGCTTCTTGAGGCAGAAAGATAAAGATGAGAGAAACTTATTTTACCACACTTCGAATTTAAGTTGTAATGTTTCGAAAAATTTATTTTACCACACATTCGAATTTAAGTTGCGATCTTTTGAAGACTATCAAAAACAGAATGGCTAAATATATAATTTTTTTAATTAAGTTAATTCAGAATAAATGTTTCTTTAACAGAAATAGAAAGATGAGCGAAAGTAAATTTTACCACACTATAGAATTTAAGTTGGGATGTTTTGAAAACTATCAAAAACAACATAATAGCTAAGTATGTATATTATTTGTTTCAAGTTAATTTACAATACCTAAACGTTTCTTTTTTGGTAGAAATAGAAAGATGCGTGAAAGTAAATTTTACCACACTTTCGAATTTAAGTTGTGATGTTTTGAAAAATATCAAAAATAACTAAGTACGTATGTTTTTTGTTTCGAGTGAATTCAGAATAAATAATTATTTTTTGTGGCAGAAATAGAAAGATGTGCGAAACTTTATTTTACCACACTTTCGAATTTAAGTTGAAATGTTTCGAAAAACATCAGAATAGCTAAGTATATATGTTTTTTATTTCAAGTCAATTCAGAATAAATAATTGCTTTCTGAAGCAGAAAGACGAAGATGAGTGAAACTTATTTCACCACACTTTCGAATTTAAGTTGCAATGTTTCGAATACTATCAAAAACAACAGAATAGTCTAAGCATGTATGTTTTTTGTTACAAAGTGATGTAGAATAAATAATTGCTTTTTTGGGGCAGAAATAGAATCAAAATTGAAGACGAAAACCTTTTCTTCTCAAACACATGAATATGACATTGGTAGATTATTTTTTTAAGTAACTTTGTTAACTGTAGTTTTTTTCTGATAGAGGCAATTTTAAATTCACATTTTGATTAAAATTTCGTTATATTTATATTGTTTCATTTATGACAAAACCATGCTACTGTCTTAATTTCAATATCAGATTTAGAGTAAAAAAAAGAGCTGTGGGAAAATTCCGATGGAACAAATTATTTAGGGCAAGCAAAGGCGGATTTTAATTAAGCGATCAAATGCTGACATTACCTTTATACACAAAACGTGTTCTAGTCGTTCTCTTTGTGGAACAATTAACGATAAACATGAATATGGATACGTGTTTTTAATACTAACTGCTAAGAATATACTGTAAATTAATACCTGCGGCAATAATTTTCCGTATTCGTAAGATTCTGTTGTATTAATTAAATTTTAGAATATGAAAACATGCTTTGATTATAACTAATACAAAAGGACACACTTTGCTACAAAGTATCTTCACATCTAACTTCTGCTGTGTATGAAGGACGAATATTATATATAAATCCAGTATCTGCTAATCGAAGATCAAACTTCATTTCGATATTAGCTAAAATAGTCGAAGTCTTAAGTTAATCTACGACAAAGAAAGATAAAGCACTCGATTTGCCTTAAAAATTCGCTATAAATTTCAGGTGTTTTGAAGAACGAACAAAAACCGGCAAATAAAATATGTGTAAGTTATGTACAATTTTGTAAATATATAAAAGTTACAGCAAGAACAAGAACATACTTTTACGATTTCAAATAAATAACCAAACTATTTCCAATTTTGTTTACTCCTAGCTTATTTCTGATACTCCACATCTGCTGCAAATATAAAATTGTGTATCTAAAATGTATAAAACTAAAAGTTTACGTATATATCCGAGAAAAATCCATTAAAGAAGAAAAATATTGAAGACATGTTTATATAAGCAAAAGGAAATAAACCGTTTAAAATAATTAGGTACCTAATTTCAAGAACAAGTTTGAAATCAAGCAGCAAAAGCAAAGCAATGAAAATATCGCATATTTGTGAAATATAGATGGGAATTGATCAGATGAGATTGTTGAAATGCAAAGCAGATATTTTCGTAATAATAATAAGTATTAGAGATAAAATCTTTGAAATTCTCGATCCACCCCATCATAATCTAGAAAAGATTGGGTATCGAAGGATTTTTTATATAAATCCATTATATCGTCGTTATACATATATTTGAATATCGGTTCAGTGTAATGGCGGAAAAATATTAAGCTAGATTTTCAAATATCTTTAAAAGATTTAGCAAGGCAGAAAATCTGATGTTTTCCTTTTGTTAAATCATAAATAACTTTATACTGCCCAACCCATCTCGCGTTAATGTATCACTAAATTATACAGGGTGTTAAAAATTAGACTAAAATAATGGGACTCTTCCTATGCCCCCAGAAAATTATTTTTAGGATTATTAAAGTGAATTATATTAAAATACATGGCCAACTATGCAGCAGACAACGTTTTTTGACAATATACACACAATGTCAAAAGTCTTGGACCCCCTGCAGACCATGAACATTTACTTTATTACAAATCTGGTCAATTTGGCAGTGTATTCAGTTAAGTGTTCCTTTGAATTTTTGTACATTATAATGCCAGGACATGAAATGTATGCGTTTACCCGAGCAAGAATGACTGCTTTACATGATGCAGGATATTCTAGATGTCAAACATGTTGGGCATTCCTAGATCATCTGTTGTTCGAATAGTACAGATATGAAGAATTTGATACAGTGTGTGTGTACAATGGAGGTCATACCGATTATTGGCCAAGTAGAGAACTTGATTTGTTACTTCTTTTTGATTTAATAAATTTTGTCAAAGATGTCACACATTTGCTGATTTTAATTTTCTAAGTACTCAGTTTATCTAACGTTTTCACAAAAAAAAAATATACAGAAAACAATATAATTTTATAAATGTATTTGGTATTGGTTGGACGTTGATTATATATAATTATGAAGGAAAAAAATAATGCAATTGTAAATTAATACAGAAGGGTATACAGAAAAGTTACATTGTAAAAGTAAATCAAAATCACACCGAAAATTTACAAATTAGTATAAAATCGAATAAGAAATTTACATTTTAAAGTTAGTATCTAAATAAACCACTATGATTGTAAAATTACAAGATTTTTGTGAAATTACTGGTAAAATAAGGGAACAGATGTAGGCTTCTTTTACAAGTAAATTACAAATCATTATTTTCAGTGCATTTATAAAGACAACGATAATGTTACTAGAGCCAGGCATGACTCAAAAGAGGTAGAAAATATTGCACAAAATTTTGTACACTGTGTTGTCAATAATAAAAGATATTTGTTGAAACGACGAAACGAAAATACACGTTTTCTATTAAGCCAGCGCTAGCTTAATCCTCCAAAGGGCAAGTAGTGTAAACGTGATATGAAGATCGAATGATAAAATCTATCCTAAGGGACAACTAGATATAATATGTACAAATATACGTTAAGAAACATAATTGAATTAAACTCAAGCGAAATATCAGAATTCAAAAGTGTATAATTGTTCTTAAAAGTTACCCTTTTATTTACATTAAGTATTCGGAAGTTATGTAAATTATGTAAATTTTGTTGACAACTTTACGTTTCCTGTACAAGTTTTATTGTCTCTATAGATACAAATCAGATATGCGGAGGATTATTAACCCACCCAGAAATTCCTTTATTAAATGTACAAATGCTGTGCTTAGATTGGACAACTTTTACTGCAGCTTTGAATAAAAAATTCAAGCAATTAAAGCTGAAATTATCTATTTGTATAAATGTAAAAGATGTATCCTTTTCTTACCTTTAAGACAACCTTCTAATAAAACAATTTTATACGGCTGGCATACAAAAACAATACGTTAAAACTTATTCTGTCCGGTCCTATTTTCTTCCCCTTTTATGTTCTTCGACTTTATAAATGTGTATCCGATTGGGACCCATCCGGTATTTGGACCCTGAATAGCAAGTATTTTTCAACGCCAACAATTCTACACACGCATTTTATCTTAAAGGAAATAAAAAAAATCTGTCGCACAGACATTCAAAAGTTCATGTACAACGTTTCGATATGCTTCTACAATCGTGTACTTTGACTCGTGGACATATGACAGGAGTTCTATAGAACAAGTATATTTACCCACCTTGCGAATTGTTACAAGTGACTAAAAATTTTATACTGTGATATATGACGTTTAAAAAATATTTTCACTTAACTTTCGAAATATTCGAAAGCGGGGAAAATTTTAGCTAAAATGAGTCAATTTAACCAGAGGTTAAATCAAATGGTTCCAGGCATTTGAGAAAGTAAAAGCTGAATATTCTAAAGTACGTAACCTTGGTAAGGCTTTCCAAAATTTGATTTAGGTAGTTGTACCACATTAATATTTCAAGTGGCACTGAAATTTGCAAAATAAATATAAAGTAATAAAACTTGACAGCCAATTCTTCTTGAGAGTAAACTTCCTAGTTCTAAAAGCGCTTTGGATAATCGTTTTCAAATTCTAAAGAAAATATTTGTTTCAACTTTCTACCGATGAACTTTTAAATTAACATTCCTCTTAAAAAATCTATATATCTTACATGAATACAACATTACACTACAAATATTTAACTTCCCTAATTGTGAACTGCCTAAATATTACTAATAGATGTAAATATTATGTTGTACACAATTTTCATCAGGAATATTCTATGAAATATATCAAAAAATCTTTTTTTAATCCTGCAAATATTGTATAAAGTATACAGACTATGTTAAAACTAAGTAAATCAGAAAATTCTTCACATTTTAGTGATTTAAAAAATCTTTACCTTACAGGAGTCAAATTTTAGGTCATCAAAGTATAGTAAATGTTCACATATGACAACACTGATCTTGTCTCCACTGCACTCCACTCCAATACTCAAGTCTCATAGACGATCTATATTACTTACTGCACTAAAGATGCTATCCTGTATATATGCATGCAAATGATGAAACCAAATTTTGTATGTAGAATACTTCGTCAAGTCCTTGTAGTTTCTGATTTATGTGTGAGACAGGACGCGCTGGTTTTTGCGCGATTTTCAGCTTTGTAACGTGGCTCCAAAGTGTTTTTAACGTAGAAAGAAAGGTATAAAGGGACTTTCAATCACTCTTAAAAGCGATGAACGAAGCTCTCGATAAATTACGAACTTTTTTAAATAATGAGCGCATTTCTTCCGCTATAACTCAAGCTCAGTATCCACGAAAAAGAGAAGCTTTGACGATTATTTCATTATATACGTTTCTATATTCATTAATAACGGTTGAAACAAACTCACCGAGTCGGCCGAATATATAATAAATAAAACAGGATTAAATTTTTATCTCCTTTTTACATTGACGTACTTCGATTTGCTTACTATTACAATTAAAGCCTGCATTTCGTTCGCAGATCTCAGGTTCGGACTTGGCGACGACAGTAATATTTAAATATGCTTTATTTATATTAAAATAAATTTAATCTTATGCCAACTAATCGACAGGAAAGTCCTCATGAGAAAATGCAAGTCTGTCTTGACCATTCTCATTGTAATTAATTCCCATAATAAACTTGGGGAATGATTTCTCATAGTTTTTAAAATCAGCCTGCCAAACATTAACTCTGGATTCTAAGATCAAAAATAAGAAAAAAAAAGTTATATAATCATAAGTCCGTAAACGCCCCCTAACGGAGCTATTGCTCTTTAAAGGGGGACCCCAAAATTTGATTATCTCCAAATATTTTCAAAACGGATCGAGATGAAGTAATCAATTTTTAAATTGAGAATCGCAATTAGATTGTGAACCTAATGTTCTAAAAATAATACCATAATTAGTCATAGGCGTGCCAAACTGGGGGGGTTATTGAATAAATATTGCTTTAAATTTTTCATGTCTCGAGGTTTTTGCCGTCAGATCAAAAAATTAAAAATATTGAAAAAATTACAATAAAAAAGGTACTCTTGTTTTACTTCGATGAATAATTCCGTTTACGAGTAATATTAATTTAAAAATTTTGTGACATACCACAAAAATATTAGATAAGATATGTAAGCGGTCAAATTATTTCTAGTAGGCTATTTGTCTAAGTTATTTGTCATTATATTTGACACATATTACATAAGTTTTTAAAAATTGTTGAAGTATTAATAGGCTACATCAAAATTCAAAAATTTATAATATATAATATAATTACATTACTGATATGCATTTTAAAAGTATTTTAATATGTTAAAACACTTGAAAAACTTCTATGGTGTCACAATATTTTTAAATTAAAATTACTCTAAAACAGAGCAGTTTATCGGATTGAAATAGGAATACTTTTTTTCATGTAAAATAGACCAAAATTTAGAGCAATATTTACCCACTGACCCCCCAGTTTGGCACGCCTATGACCAATTAGGAGGAATTATTTTCATAAAATTAGATTCGCGATCTAATTGTAATTCTCAATTTGAATTTTGATCCCTTTTGGAAATATTTGGAAAAAATTAAATTTTGAGGTCCCCATTTAAGCGGCCATATCTCCGTTAGGGGGCGTCTACGGACGATTATATAACTTTTTTTCTTATTTTTGATCGTAGAATCCACAGTTAATTTTTGGCAGACTAACTTTGGGACACCCTGTAGATAATATACTTAGGAATTTTTTAAGTGGAATTAATTCCCACTCGAATTTATTTCACTGCATTCCAGAATCGAGGTCCAGATCGAGGTTTTTATCCAGACATGTTATCCTAAACGAAGCATTTCCAGATCTAAGTTCATATGACATTTTTTGCTTAAAATTAAACATAAAATAATATACTGAAGTATGTACATCTCCTCCTGAAACACTCTGTATATTTGCACTTCGGTTTCTGCAAGCATTAACTTAGCGTTCTAACTGCTCCCCTGATAATGACGTCATCTGCGAAGTGCGGGTTTTAATTATAATATTATTTACACCGCCTGATACCGTTTGATACAATAAAAAATAAATGTCACTTCGATATGTCCCACAAATTTCAGGATTGTTTTACGTAATCCGTAAAGACATTCCGACTCCAATAACTCCTGACCCCACGAAGCATTCGAGACATTTTTGTGAGAGTATGAGCGACGTTTTATTGGCAAGTGACAGCGTTGGTCATATAAAAAACCCAGTCGCGAGATTTACATTCTTTATGCGAGGAATCTACACCGAAAGGAGACGTTGTCAGTTTAGTAAAAATTCGCCGGACTTTTACTTCTACTAAGCAAATACAAAATTTTCACTACGCTTTTATCTCATAATCTCAATTACATAGTCAGTTAGCTTAATTAATTCAATTAAATCGTATCTATCTAATAATGGAATAGTCATATGCAGAAAACGCGCATACACATAACACCATGATAACATCAACGTATTGAACTATGTACAGAATGTCGCAAACTCGAGGTAAGCTCCATTTTCAATGGAAAGTATTATCCTTGGGATTTGAGAGGAACCGACGTCATTAATGTAATAGTTCTGAAGTGCTCTATAAATTTAAACAATAGTTCTATGACGCTTAGTGAATTATTATTATTTTGTAAATATGGGGGGCCAACTTCATGCAACCCCCCATTTATGAGTTCTGTCATATTTGTTGCTCGTTTTGGGATGTACTTCAATAGTTCTACAGTTCTACGTAATTTTTAGCAATAGTTCTGTACCATAACAGGTTTAAAAATCAACATGTAGATATTAAGTAAAATCATTTCCAAAATGCGCGCTCTTGTGAAAATAGCGGCGATATTGTATTGCATTCCAATAATCCCACTATTCCATGCAAATCGCATTGATCTAGGTGCTTTAATTTCGGAAATATTGAATTTAATTAATATAAGAATTTTTAATTTTTTTTTAAAGGGAGTTCTGGCGAAAATAAGAACAGTTTCTGCATTGTGCACCAATAGTTCTACTATTCCATGCAAACCGCATGGATCAAGGTGCTCTAGTTCCAGAGTTATCGAATTTAATTAATATAAGGCTTTTTTAATAAATTTGAAAAAGAGAGTTCTGGAGAAAATAAGAACATTTCTGCATCGTGCACCAATAGTTCTACTATTCCATGCAAATCGCATCGATCTCGGTGCTCTAGTTCCGGAGTTATTGAATTTAATTAATATAAAGATTTTTCAACAAATTTGAAAAAGGGAGTTCTGGCAAAAATAAAAACAGTTCTGCATTATGCACCAATAGTTCTACTATTCCATGCAAACCGCATCGATCTCGGTGCTCTAGTTCAGGAGATATTGAATTTAATTAATATAAGTATTTTTCTTTAAATTTGAAAAAGAGAGTTCTGGCGAAAATAAGAACAGTTCTGCATTATGCACCAATAGTTCTACTATTCCATGCAAACCGCATGGATCAAGGTGCTCTAGTTCCAGAGTTATCGAATTTAATTAATATAAGGCTTTTTTAATAAATTTGAAAAAGAGAGTTCTGGAGAAAATAAGAACATTTCTGCATTGTGTACCAATAGTTCTACTATTCCATGAAAACGGCATCGATCTAGGTGCTCTAGTTCAGGAGATATTGAAATTATTTAATATAAGTATTTTTCTTTAATTTTGAAAAAGAGAGTTCTGGCGAAAATAAGAACAGTTCTGCATTATGCACCAATAGTTCTACTATTCCATGCAAACCGCATCGATCTAGGTGTTCTAGTTCCGGAGTTATTGAATTTAATTGAAATAAAGATTTTTCAACAAATTTGAAAAAAGGAGTTCTGGCGAAAATAAGAACAGTTCTACATTATGCACCATTAGTTCTACTATTCCATGCAAACCGCATCGATCTAGGTGTTCTAGTTCCGGAGTTATTGAATTTAAATAATATAAAGATTTTTCAACAAATTTGAAAAATTGAGTTCTGGCGAATATAAGAACAGTTCTGCATTATACACCAATAGTTCTACTATTCAATGCAAACCGCATCGATCTAGGTGTTCTAGTTCCGAAGTTATCGAATTTAATTAATATAAGGACTTTTCAAAAATTTTGAAAAAGAGTGTTCTGGCGAATATAAGAACAGTTCTGCATTATGCACCAATAGTTCTACAATTACATGGACATCGCATCGATCTAGGTGATCTAGTTCCGGAGATATCGAGTTTAATGAATATGTATTTCCAAAATACGGAAAGTAGGTGTCAACTTATTTAAATGGAATAATTATTTTATTAATGGAAAGGGTCTGGAATTTCTAAACAAATTATGTAACTTATTTATGCATAAACCCAGTCGTTTCGGAGATATTTTAAATTAAAAAAAGTGACAGTTGCAGAGGTTTGTAAGCATTTCTATATCTTATTTGGTATTACATTTGGGCATCTAATATTTGGTGTGACATGGGACCTCAAAATGATGCAAAATAAATCTCTTTTTTCCCTGATCAGAACTTTGCACGCCTTACATTTGTTAAAAAAATAACATATTTAAAAACGGGGGAAAAATTGAATTTTGCTTAACAAACATATTAATTATATTTGACATACCTACATCTCAGGAATTAGAGTACCTAGATTGATGCGATTTTTATGGAATAGTACAAATAGTTTTTATTTTCGCCAGAACTCCCTTCTTCAAAATTTTTGAAAAATCCTTATATTAATTAAATTCGATAACTCCGGAACTAGAGCACCTAGATCCATGCGGTTTGCATGGAATAGTAGAACTATTGGTGCACAATGCAGAACTGTTCTTATTTTCGCCAGAACTCCCTTTTTCAAAATTTTGTAAAAATTGTTATATTAATTAAATTCAATATTTCCGAAATTAAAGCACCTAGATCGATGCGATTTGCATTGAATAGTAGGATTATTGGAATACAATACAATATCGCCGCTATTTTCACAAGAGCACGTATTTTGGAAATCATTTTACTTAATATCTACATGTTGATTTTTAAACCTGTTATGGTACAGAACTATTGTTGAAAATTACATAGAACTGTAGAACTATTGAAGTACATCCCAAAACGAGCAAGAAATATGACAGAACTCATAAATGGGGGGCTGCGTGAAATTGGCCCCCCATATTAAAAAAAAAAAATCACTAAACGTCATAGAACTATTGTTTAAATTTATAGAGCACTTCAGAACTATTCAGATACAATCCAGCACTACAAAAATTTTAACAAAAATCGAACATTGGGGGGCTAACTTCACACGCACATCATTAATTATATTTTTTCCAGCTTACTTTATCACATTTGACATCACATGTACCAAATTTTATTAAAATCTTTTATATCCTCACAGTACGCTCATACTGTCGAGTTTGAGACACCCTGTACATTCTATAATTATTAGAATCGATAGGAATGTGTCAGCAGCATGCATCTGTTTGCTGTCCAAATCAAGGCAGTGTACAGCCGACAATAAAAACATAATTCGCTAGCTCAATTATTCTTCGCGGCAACCTATCTTGGAAAAATATGCCAAGCCCCTGCCCCGAAACGTTTCCGTCTGGCAATAAAAAGTAACTATAGCACCTGCTACGTTAGTTAACAGTCCATTTGCTTCCGCAATCTGGCTATAATACGTATTGTTGCTTCTCACGCCCGATTTAATCGTTGTACAGGTATTGAAGAAACAAACCAGCCATTTCAGAAACACTATTGCTTGAATTAAAAATTTCGTACAAACGTGTTCTAATAATAATCCGAATGATAAGTGAAATCTAAAACAAACAAGTAACAACTTATATCACTTAGAAACAACAAATTTAAACTACAAATTAATTTCAGTTGATGGAAAGCAAGTTAAATTGAATAAGTACATAAGTTTATGCATTAATTACTCGAACCGCAATTATTTTGACTTAATAGTAGTCAGTTGCAATATGACGTGAGGAATTTATTATTGAAATTCATCGCAAAAGTAAAAAACAATTAAAACTATATCTTTTGATACACGATGCTTGAAAATATTTTAAAATAATCACTAACCTTAGTCTTTGTTTTACTATAATTAAATTTTATGTGTGCTACTGACACAGGATATTTTTCAATTTGGATAATATTTATCTTCCAAAAGGTTTCTTTCTGGATACAATTAATCCTCACTCGCAAGAGCATATTCGATGCTTCTCGATAAATCAACCACACCCCTTTTCATTATCAGCAAACAATTTATTGATATATTTTTTTTCGCTTCGATATCTCTACAAAATCAAATGCATGCAGATCCAGTGTGCTAAGCAAAACTAATCACTGGCATGTCGCGTGACATAACTGAAATTTATTTCATAATAAATACATCTATTTTCTGTTAAAAATTTACGTATGCATGAGACACGCGAAGTTTACAACGCAGAATTATTACAAAAGCACAAACTACATTTAACAAAACTACCCTAATTGACGATTGTTGAAAGAATTGCTCTCTTGCAACGTCAACATTACATACTCAGTTCTTGCTACAAATGTCGGCTAATATCGATAGAAAAAGACAACTTATTATCCACAACTATTAAAGAAGACAAACCTACAGTCAACTGTGCGGCAATAATGTTTGCACACTGCATACTATACACACAGTTTAGCTCTGGAAGGAAAGCATTAATATACAATGTTAATCTAAACCTACAATTCCGAACATAAATCACTACTCCCTTGGACAATGCTAGAAATTTGCAATAACAGAAATTCTTCGTCGGTGAGTTTCTGTGTAATTTATTGCAGAACAGAAACGATCTGTTCAGCAAAAAGGAACAGTAAACCACCCGAGTATTTCTCCTTTTTATACAGAAATACACTGTAAAATTACAGTAATTGAATTATAATTTCTCATTTGAAATATATTAGAAATTTTGGCAAATTTAATAATATTCAAGAGCTTGTAATTTTATTGTAAAATTACAATATTGTATTTAATTAAACGAAAATTCTCTGAAATTTCCAATTTAAATTAATATTAGACAATAACTATAAATGTAATTTTACGCTAATCGCAAAAAAGCAGCTGTATGTGTAAAATTACAATAAAGTTACATTCAAATTGTATATTAACGAAACATTAACAAATTTACCTAACAGTAAGTACTCTAAGTGATGTAATTTTACGCAAAATTTAATTGTATGTACACTGAACAAGAAAAAAAATGCATTAAACCGTACCTGCTTAAATGTATTTTTACAAAGTTACATTAAAGCTGTGTATTCGTACTTTAACAAACAATACTCAAAATGGTGTAATTTTAAATAAAATTACAATTCTATGTACAACTGAATAACAATATAATTACAGCGAAATTACACTAAACTTTATTTAAATGTGTTTTCACAAATGTTACATTAAAACTGTGTATTAACGAAATATTAGCAAATTTACCAAACAGTAAGTACTCTAAGTGATGTAATTTTACGCAAAATTTAATTGTATGTACACTGAACAAGAAAAAAATGCATTAAACCGTACCTGCATAAATGTATTTTTACAAAGTTACATTAAAACTGTGTATTCGTACTTTAACAAACAATACTCAAAATGGTGTAATTTTAAATAAAATTACAATTCTACGTACAACTGAATAACAATATAATTACAGCGAAATTACACTAAACTTTATTTAAATGTGTTTTCACAAATGTTACATTAAAACTGTGTATTAACGAAATATTAGCAAATTTACCAAACAGTAAGTACTCTAAGTGATGTAATTTTACGCAAAATTCAATTGTATGTATATGAATAAGGAAAAAATGCATTAAACTTTACCTGCCTAAATGTATTTTTACAAATGTTTTAAAAATTTTGTAAATACTAAGAATAATGCAATTTTACAGTATTAAGTTACATTAAAATTGTGTTCGTACTTTTACCAGACAATACTCAAAATGATGTAATTTTAAATAGAATTACAATTCTATGTACAACTGAATAACAATATAATTACAGTGAAATTACACTGAGCTTTATTTAAATGTGCTTTTACAAATGTTTGAAAAAATTTACCAAATACCTACTACTTAAAATAATATAATTTTTTAAGTTTCATTAAAACTGTGAATTCATACAAGTTCAGAAAATTTACTAAATAATATTCAAAATGATACAATTCTAAGTAAAATTACAAATCTATATATCAAGGATAAAATTATAGGGATATTACGATGAATTTTACATACAGAAAAGTGTATTTTCACGAAACCTTTACCAAATCAAAATAATGCAATTTTTACAGTAAAGTTACTTTATTAAAAATGCGTATTCACAAAACTATAGCAAAACCTATCAAAATGATGCAATTTTAAGTAAAATTACAATTCTATATAAAAATTAATAAGGATAAAATAACAGGAAAATTACATCAAACTTTACCTACAGAAAAATGTATTTTCACAAAACAAATTTTTAGCAAACCTTCTCATAATGTAATGTTACAGTAAAACTGCAATTACATGTACAACTGAATAAGAATAGCAGCAAGAGTACACAAAAATGTAATCTATAGAGATCAATAGTTTGTAAAAGTGTAAAATTACTGCAATATTACATTCATTTTACTGACTTTAGACATTCCTATATCCAATACAAATTTCGAACTTCATAGAAACGATATGTGCCATCTATATCTGTATTAAAAATGTAAAATTACAAACTGGATGAAATACTGTTTGATCTTATTAAAATATTCAAAACCGAAGAGCATGAAACAATAGATTACACAAAAGCAAATAGCAGTAGCATTATTTTCTCTTACTTATGCTCATAAATTGTATACAATGTCCACTTAGAACTCCTAATTCGAACCTTCGTAGTTTCTATTTTCGCGAAACCTCGTAGCATAAAAAACAACTCCTTCAGAAAGATTGAGACAGTTTTAAAAAATTCTCGTATATCTAAAGACGACGCCTTGCACATTCAGCAAAAATCTTTCAGACGAGGGAGATAATTAATCACAAATGCTTAAAGTCAGAACTAAATATCCTCGGCAGGAGTAGATGTTTTAAATAAAATTATATATCGCTATGTGGCGTGACGAAGTACGAACCATCAATCTTCTGACAGCAGTCAATACGCCACAACTCATTGGACTAGTCATACGGCCTTTATATTTGAAAAGTGGTAATTTGGGGGACAAAGCACAAATTTCACACACTTCATGTTGTGTTTTGTAAAACAACAAATTTCCTGCCGAATATAAATTTTCATAGGGTAAAAAGCTCATTTGCAATTTCATTACCAACATGCTATCTGCATTTTTCTACCCAAAAGGCAACATAGTTTTAAACGCAACGATCATTCCCCATGAAGTCATTTACATGATATGCATCAATAAACTTTCTATTGTCGCAGGATTTTTACACAAATGCTCATGTTGGCAAACCTATCCATAAATCTCTTCCCCAAAAGGATTTTGTATTCATCGCAGTAGGCAGAGTTAACCCCTAAACAAATGCAACTCGACTGAAATTTAAAACAATACTTTTAACATGCACCGTTCTTGGATATAATAGAGGTTATTTCTATTATTATATACAGGGCGATTGATTAAGAATGGGAAATCTCTGAACTGGAGATACTACATACCAAAATATGGCGATTGAGCCAAATATGCCTTATCCGACTGTTGCTGGTTTAAAAAATACAGGGTGTTCAATGCTAGAATTTTATTTTGAAATATCTCAATAACTTATGGCAGAACTTTTTTGCTGTTTAGTCTATCCATCTGTCTATTGAAACAATCGACTCTTCTACCTGTTGTATCTAAAAAAGGTATACCTAGTTGAAGTCGTTAGGACTAACAGTTTTCGAAATAATCCTATTTGAAATTTTCAGTGCACCGATTGAAATCTGTTATCGTTTCAGGTAAAGTGCCTTTTCTACTGAAAATACAGCAAAATTTTACTTGAAAAAGTTGTTCAGAACGGTAAATTATGGGGACGTGCAAAGGAGATCGGCCTGCTTTGATAAAATCTTTGTGCTTTGTTGAAAAATGGTTTCAAAATCAAACCTCGCCGATCTTCTTGAAATTTTGCCCATAATTTACCGTTCTGAACAACTTTTTCAAGTAAAATTTTGCTGTATTTTCAGTAGAAAAGGCACTTTACCTGAAACAATAACAGTTTTCAATCGGTGCACTGAATATTTCAAATAGGATTATTTCGAAAACTGTTAGTCCTAACGACTTCAACTAGGTATACCTTTTTTAGATACAACAGGTAGAAGAATCGATTGTTTCAATAGACAGATGGATACACTAAACAGCAAAAAAGTTCTGCCATTTAAAAGAAACATGCTGTGCCATAAGTGGCGCCCTCTACTAGTGACGTCAAAATTAGTTAAAAATTCTTATTTGCCGTGTCAAAAAACATAATTGTGCCAATTTTTTTTTAATACTTCGACAGGTTTAAAAGTTATTGAGATATTTCAAAATAAAATTCTAGCATTGAACACCCTGTATTTTTTAAACCAGCAACATTCGGATAAAGCATATTTGGACCAATCGCCATATTTTAGTGTGTAGTATCTCCAGTTCAGAGATTGCCCATTTTTAATGAATTACCCTGTATATATCTTTTTAAATTTACGAATTTTGATCATCATTTTGATTAAACCTAGGCATCCGGTACACTCTGTATGCTCGCGAATGTATATCAGTCGAGGTAGTTTTAAAATTGCGTATATTAACGGATTATGAAGCTACTATATTTTTACCTTCAGGCAAGTCAACAGAAGTAGGATAAATGTGTAACTAAATTACCCAAGAGCATACAAATTCTCATCTATCTTAATAACTTAGACAAGGTGGTAATTGTAAGACGCGTTCTTTAGCAGAATCGACAAATTAAGTCGAAAATATAAATTTATAGGTCATTCTGTTTAACTCTAGGAAGACTTACATTCGAATAATAATTTTCCTTCCATATTTCTTGGACAAGAAAAAGCAAACATCAGTCGAAAGGATTACAAAAGAATTTAAGTATGATAAATGGATGTGTACACTGAAAAAACGGGTCGCTTCGAATAATCCAGATTTAGTTCCTCTTACTACTGCTGACTGGAAATAAATCTCGACATTTTACTATGGATTGAGACACTAGTGACAAAAATGAGTAAATCAAGAACGATTTAAACATTTAAACAGAATAATAAATTACCAAAACAATAGAGAGATGTTGTTATTACACACAACGTCAAATATCTTGGATCTCTGTATATAAAATGATTCGATTAATCTAGTGGTTTTTCTTAATGTGGTAAAACAGTACATGTACTTAGGGAACAAAAAAGACAATAAAAAATTGCAGACGACCAACCTTTACTTTATTACCAATATTTTTAAAAATCTGGTCAGTTTGGCAGTGTATTTAGCCAACTGTTCCTTTGAATTTTTGTACATTATAATGCCAGGACGTGAAATTTCTGCGTTTACACGAACAAGAATAACTGCTTTACATGATCCAGGACATTCTAATCATCAGATGTCGAATATGTTGGGCATTCCTAGATCATCTGTTGTACGAATAGTACACTGATAAGAAAAATTTGATACAATGGAAAACAGACCACGTAGTGAACGTCTTCAAGTATCAAATGAAAGGGAGGATCGGTATTTAGTGTAATATGCCCGTGGACACCACACATCTTCAGCTATCAGGACCCACTTTCAAGGTACATTTTGCCGTGTTATATTGACATCTACTATTCGAAAACGACTCCACAACGCAAATTTACGTGCTAGAATACCATTACGGGTCCCCACTCAACTTCCAAAGAATCGTGCTGCCCGTCTCCAGTGGGCGCGAGAGAATAGGGGTAACTTTTACGCCAGTGGCGGTGGGTCTTATTTACAAACGAGACCAGAATTGGGCTGATGACAATCGACTAAGACTCTATAGAGAACCAGGTCGTCATGACCAGCTAAATTTACATCGAACAAGTTATTACGCCCATTATCTACCTCCTACGTAATGAATTAGGTGACAATTTTGTGTTTATGGACGACAACGCTCGACCACATCGCGCAAGAAGGGTTAAAGAGACACTAATAGATTAGAAAGGCCAGCCAACTCTCCTGAAATGAATCCTATTGAAAACATCTAGAATTTCATTGCTAAAGCCATTCGTAAGAGGAGAGAAGAGAGAGAAGAGGAATGGAACAATATCCCGCAAGAGATCGTTAACCGTTTGATTATCTCAATGCACAGACGTGTCAATATGCTATTGGAACGTGGTGGAGGTCATACCGACTGTTGAATTAGCTTTGTTACTGCTTTTTGATTTAATAAATTTTGTCAAAAATGTCACACATTTGCTGGCTTTTAATTTTCTAAGTACTCAATTTATCGAACATATTATTTTCACAAAAAAAAGATTCAGAGAACAATATACTTTTATAAATGTATTTGATTTTTCTGACAAAAAGATTTCTTTAACAAGAATGAGGGGAGTCCAAAACTTTTGACGTTTTGTGTATTATTATCATTATTATTATTATATTAATACATCATCAAATATTTTTCTCAGTGTATCCTACATAAAATGACTAAAAATAAATCAGATTTTAACGCGATCTATTTTTGTAACTTGAGTGAAAGTTAGTTCAGTTTTAGCAAGCTGCCCTTAAGTGTCAAGGGTCGTATGATTATAAAAACATGCTGGATATAAATGAACACCCCTCTGAGTGTGATTAGGGTTCTATCATATGTTCCCTAACCTCAATTTAATTACATTAAGCTTGATGCTGCTGTCTACTAATACCGTAAAAATAAATCTCAAGCTAAAGCCAACAAAATCCAACTTTCCGCGTTACCTCGTCCCACAAACTATGCTGAGTTGAGAAAGAAAAGCATTAAAAACCATTTTTCGGAATAGGTTGGGAGATAACTACAAGAATCGGATCTATGTCTTTGTGTTGAGGATATTTAGTAGTGCACGTGATTACTACAATTTCTAAAGGAACTATCGATTACCTCAATGTTTGCAAAAAAGAATGATGTTGATAAATGAGGCTATTCTCGCATTGCTTAACTTGACATTTTGGAGTAATTATACACTGAAAAAATGGTTCTAGATAGTAGTATTGATGAATAAAGTTTATTGAACAAAAGTTTATTACATTACATTTGCCACGTATTGCATTAATACATATTTTTACATTAGCCAATGTACAATATTGATTAAAACAACAAATTACATATAATTAATGTACTCAATAGTACAGATTGTCTCAAACAATTTATAGTATTTGACAGGAACGTCTATTATATTTTTTCCTGAAACATATTGTCACGGATTTCCCAATCCGACTTTTCTACTACTGCCAGAAAAATAATCCGTTAATTAATTACTTCTTTATTAACTATACTCAGTACACTACTGAACACTAATTAGAACTCAACTAAACACTTATTTAATTAATCGCTATCTAAATCACTTTGATATCTCCAACTAAACACTTCAATTCAACACTGTAATACAAGACTTATACAAGACTAACTTAATCGGCCGTTTATTTTTCTTTTATAGACCCAACGAATATTCCAGGTATATTCTAGTATCTCTAGATTCATCTTCCCGAACGACTCGAATGCTTCTCGTCGATTCCCCAAATTTCCAGTTCCGTCTCGATCCACGGCTTTTTGATTGTTCAACAGAATCGTGTAGGGGCGATCGGGGCAATCTTAGCATTTCGCGATACCACAGTCGTCGGTTTGGGTGTGAGTGGGGCAAATTCCGTGACAATATTTTTTCCTGTTAAAAATATTCCTTTCTTATAAAAACTTTTATTAGAGAAATTTTTCTGTAGTTTATTAAAAAAGAGAGCTTTTTAATAGGAAAAACATTTGGGTATGTTTCTGGAAATAATATAACTGATGACGTCATTAGTCCTCCTGCTGACGTTTGATCCAGAAAGCTGAAGGTGCTTATGAGTATTCATGTTTCTGACTATGTACAGAAGTGGTAAGAATATTCGTTTTATGTCAGTATAATAATTAATTTCAATGGTTATTTTGTAGTTATATATGACTAAAAACAATTTTAATTATATTTAATCTAACCAAATTTATGAAATGCTATGTTTATTATTATTCACATCAATAATTTTAGATTTAAAACAAATCGACACCGATTTTAATTTGGTATATGAATATGGAAATACATTTTTAAACAACTGGCAAAATGTTTCGACAAGCTAAAAATGATGCTGGAAAAATAACAAAATTCATATAAAATATTCATATTTTATCAGAATATTTAAGGGAAATATGTTTTGTAAGTATGTATTAAATAATAAATTTTTATACCACCGTAAATCGATATTTATGTTAAACTAGACATCTTTGGAAAATAAGCAGTTTTTACGTGTGAGGAAATCCAAATACAATTACGGAATAAATATAATATAATTTTCCTAATGGATACAGAAGAATGCCCAATTCAATAAACTTTAACGAAACCTAAGTTTTATAACGTATCGTACATCTGTAGGAGCAAATAAGAAAATCAACTGTCACATTTGACTGCCACTGTAATTTAATCTTATCTGTATCCTTCTCGTATAAGAGTTTATACTACACTACGAGTGACAGTACATACGTTATTAAAAAAGTAGATACTCAAGAACAAGGGAAATGTAAAACTGATAGAATTCATGAAACATATATTTGAAAAGCCCTGTACATAGCAATTTAGTGCAATAATAGTACACTGAAATTGTACTATTTCGTTGTAATTAAACAATAATTATTTATTATAAAGCATCGAGAGAACGCCAAACGACAATTTAAAACTACACTAAATCCTATTAGAAACGACTTTATTTCGCCAAACAATCAAATTTCCACGCTGATCAGCAGAGAATTCAGGGCTTGTTTTGCGATCAGTCTGGTAGCTTTGCTAGAAAAAGCTTACTAGTTTTTGTTATCCCTAACGAAGTATTGTCTATATCGATGTAGACCTTGTTTTGACTACTCTGATACCATTTGCATGCTTAACAAACGTTATAATTAAAATACTTATTTAACAAATTAAAGGTCTGTAGCAGTTCTGTTGTTACTTGTTTTTCAACACATTAGAGTTGTTCGCGATTCTACTTTGTTATTTTGGGTTTTACAAAGATTTTAGAATTAAAATAATAATGGTGAAATTTGTCAAATGCCCTTTATGTGAATAATTGAATATGGAATTGATATTTATTTGCGCATGTATATTGCAAAAAGTCGAGGATGTATATAGACACAGTTTCCTCCTCGACTCCTCATACTTGGTTTAATAGTAATTTCATGAGTAGCAATGGTAATATTTTGTATCGGTATCTCAGAAAGTTGAGGAGGTATCTGGACACAATTTTACTCCTAATCCTGGGCTTTGATAGCAAATTTCATGAGTAGCAATTGTAACATTTTGTATCAGGATCGTAGAAAGTCGTGGAGGTATCTGGACATAATTTTACTCCTAATACTTGTCTTTGATAGCAAAGTTCATGAGTACCAATGGTAATATTTTGTATCGGGATTGCAGAAAGTCGAGGAGGTCTCTGGACACAATTTTACTCCTAATACTTGGTTTTGATAGCAAATTTCATGAGTAGCAATGGTGTATTGGGATTGCAGAAAGTCGAGGAGGTATTTGAACACAATTTAACTCCTTTACTACTTAGTTTTAATAGTAAATTTCGCGAGTAGCAATGGTAACATGTTCTTTGGGGAACGCAGAAAAATGAGGAGTTATATGGTCACAATTTACTCCTGATACTTCGATTTAATAGCAAATTTTATAAGTAATAGTGGTAATATTTTGTATTAGGATCGCAGAAAGTTGAGGAGGTATCTGGACACAATTTTACTCCTAATACATAGATTGAATAGCAAATTTTTTGAGTAGCAATGGTAACATTTTATATCAGGATCGCAGAAAGTTGAGGAGGTATCTGGACACAATTTTACTCCTAATACTTGACTTTAATAGCAAAATTCGTAAGTAGCAATGATAACATTTTGTATCGTGATCGCAGACAGTCGAGGAGGTATCTGGACAAAAATTTTACTCCTAATACATTCATTTAATAGCGAATTTCGTCGAATAGCAATGGTAATATTTTGTTTCAGGTCGTAGAAGGTTGAGGAGGTATCTAGACACAGTTTTATTCCTAGTACTTAGCTTTAATAGCAAATTTCATGAGTAGCAATGGTAATATTTTGGTACTGAAACTTATTCCTGGTTATTTATGTTGATAAATTATTCTATATTGTAAAATGTTGTAGAAAAATACTATTTTATGTTGTATTTCGGAAACAATTAATTACAAAACTATTTGAGATGCAATATACGCAAATATAAATTTTATATATCAAATATATATCGGAAATATTTAATTCACAATGTAAATTAACGTTTATTAATTTATTTTATATTTGTAAAACCCTTTATTATTGAGACGTGACCTTACATTAATAAAATTGAAAATTTGTAACAACACATTCATACAAAAACCAAAATTACCATAAAATAAACACCAGTTATAACAAGATTTATTATCTGTAAAATTAAATATATAGAGACCAACATCCTGAAGTCCTATATACAATAACATTTCCATATAAATGGATCCTTTGATAGACATTCGAACATATTGTTTATCACATTCTAAAGGAATGCGGGCGGTTTTTTTTCACACAATTGTTCGCAAATATTACCCGACTGAAAAAAGCACTCGTTTGGTATCGTCGCAGGAAAAGTCTGAATTATGAAACTAATGTAACAAATCTTCATACACTCGGTTTCAGTTGCTAAGGAACGACGAATTTGAATGCTCTTGATGAGAATAAGGCAGCAAGGTCGTATAATATTTCACATATTTTGTAAAAAGGCACGGTTACATATTGTCTGCATACAAGTTCCTTTGACTGTTCTATCCTACAATGTCTTAGAAACCTTGAAAATGATAATGACTAATGTGTATCGCAATGTAATTTTACAAATTTCGAATATGAGGATATGCGAGCGTTCCAAAGTCGACACTCGGTCTTGAATGTGATAGAAACTGTTTTAAATTTAGCTGAATTTTTAATTGGTTTCTAAATCAAAGCGCAGCTGATCCCAACTTTATTAACAAAGTGCCATGGGCGGACGATTGTTGTTTTATGCGTCCTGGCATTCCAGCTTACTAAAATTGCAGAAAAATATTACTAATAAGTTATATAAATTGTAACTTGTCCAGCTGCACTAACGTTGTGACGCTGCCGGGTCAATAGTGTGCCCGGCATTCCAGGCTAACAATTTCTCCTCTTTTGGTTGTGTTGCTTTCGGAAATATATTCTCAGGAACAAAACGTTGCAAATTTAAGCACAACTGTGGCCATTACAATTTAAGGTTGAATTAAAGTTCACATTTTTAAAATTGTTAGTAGAAGTGGAACATTTAAAGTTTATTCTATTCTGTCATCTAATTGCAACACATTAACGCATATGTTTTGGTAAAATTTATTAAATGAAATAACATACCCGGAACATGTACAGGAAATTTAATTTTAATTTAATATACTAATTTGTTTAAAAAGTGGTACCCTTCAGAGATATAACAATATTTATGTACAGTACACATCTAATTCTACAATGATCCTGGACATGGAAAAAAATCTGTACTTAAGTATATTAATATACTTAAAACATACTCCCTCATTCCTGTCAGAGAAATCTTTTTGACATAAAAACCAAATACATTTATAAAAGTATATTGTTTTCTGAATCATTTTTTGTGAAAAGAATATGTTCGATAAACTGAGTACTTAGAAAATTAAAAACCTGTAAACGTGTGACATTTTTGACAACATTTATTAAATCAAAAAGAAGTAACAAAGCAAGTTCTCTACTTGACTAATAGTCGCTGTGACCTCCACCACGTTCCAATAGCATATTGACACGTTTGTGCATTGAGATAATCAAGCGGTTAACGATCTGTTGCGGAATATTGTTCCATTCCTCTTCTGCCCCCAAGACTAGTTCATCTGCAATCTGAGGTGGAGGAATATGATTATGAATGGCTCTAGCAACGAAATCCCACATGTTTTCAATAGGATTCATGTCAGGACATTACGGTACCCCCTTCATTCGGAGCAACTTGCACCATGCCTTGGAAGTAGAGTGGGGACCCGTAATAGTCTTCTAGCACGTGAATTTGCGTTGTAGAGTCGTCTTCGAATAGTAAGCGTCGATATAACAGGGCGAAACGTACCTTGAATATGGGCCCTGAGAGCTGAAGCTGAAGATGTGTGGTGTCTACGGGTATATTGCACCAAATACCGATCCTCCCTTTCATTAGATACTCGAGGACGTCCACTACGTGGTCTGTTTTCCACTGTATCAAATTCTTCATATCAGTGTACTATTCGTAGAACAGATGATCTAGGAATGCCCAACATCTTCGATATCTGATGATTAGAATGTACTGCATCATGTAAAGCAGTCATTCAGTCAACACTTGGCTGAATACACTGCCAAACTGACCAGATTTGTAAAAACATTGGTAATAATGTAAAGGTTCATGGTCTGCAATTTTTTATTGTCTTTTTTGCTCCCTAAGTACATGTACTTTTTTACCTCATATGAAAAACCACTACATTTAATACATATACACTTAAATAAAGTTTATAATTTTAAGTGTATTATTATATTTAAATACGGATTCGATTTTTGCCGTACTAAGCGCATCCAGTGTAACAAAAATGATTTAGGTCCGTAATTTTTGGAAGAGAATAAGCTTTTAGAGTAACGCCGACATGCCCTTAGGGACTCCTGAAAGGAACAATAGAAATATGTGTTTTCATGGCAGCAGTTTTCAATTGTTTATGAAGTACATATCCGGAAAGCCAAATTGTCTGAGACACTGTAATTCTCGCGAATTTACTTTTGGAGAGGAATTATTTTCCAGTCGAGACTGCACACTTAGTTTTTCGTGGCAGCGTTCACGATCGACTTACCCAATTCATTATGGTGTCAAAATAGGCGCACGTAAAAGGCTTATAAAAGAGGGGAAACCTCTGCTCTACGCGATAAAAAATTCGGGAAGTTTAACATGAAATTATACAACATACTAGCTAGTTTATTCTGGTAATTACATAAATCGCGTTGATATACTCTCACTCATTAAGAGCTGTAATTAAATGTTGCGTAATAAGTTTTTCGAAGTGACAGAGGATTCGTACCTTAATTTTTACGAGTAGAACCTAAATTTTCAGTTTCCAGTGCCGTGCGGAAGTGTATCATATTTGAAATGCTCTTAATACCACATTAAATTTTTATTAAATTATATTGAGTACTTTAAAAGTCGAGTCTTGTTCATACTCGATCTGACAAGACTGGAACTACTATTATTTTGTTCGTTTTCGCAAAGAATTAAAGAAAAATGTACGCCTCATTCGACATGACGAGGTGCGATATTCAATCGTCTTGTTGGGGCGGATACGAAAACTTGACATAATCCTGCTACAGAGTAATTCGTAAAGGGCCTTGTTGCAATGTGCTGGGCACAGTCCTGATTGATCTTATTGACAAGCTGTCGTTATTGTCCCCACGAATTTAACCTTATTTTAGTCGCGAGGGGAATCTACCACAAATCAAGTTTGTCACCGAAATAGTCCGTGAAAAATATTTTATTGAAATATATTCCTTGCTGCTTATTTTTTGTGTCTGTGGGCGCAAAGATCGCGATAAATTTACATTATATTTTCGCTTTATATTAATAAATCTATTATGTACGAATTATGTAATGCATAACTATAATGTAATTTTACATTATAATCCAGTCGTTGTGGCGTTTACAATAACTACAATCAAATTATAATAACCAATCACTCTCATACTGAAACTGCATACTAAATAATTATAGTTTACAATAAAATTACATTTATTAGATTAAATGTGAAATTACAAGAAATACTACATATACTTTACAATACAGCTGTAAATTTATATTTTAATTCATTTTAATCACTGATATTGCTGATATAACATGTTTTACTTGTATGTTTGTACACAATTGTAATTTTACAATAAAGTTACATTATTCTGAACAAATATACCGTTAGGTGTGTATCACATTTTGCTCGAAGAATGCGCCACACAATACTGTAAATTCACATTTCAATTAGATAATGACAAGACGTATATTTCTAACAAGTATTCAGTGGTGAATTCGTATTGTGTTCAACACAGCTGTAATTTTACAATAAAACTGCATTATTTGTTTTATAATTCAAGTATGAATTCAAGGTTTTTGCAATACAGGCCGACAAATTAAGATACCGTTTTCAACACACAATTGTAATTTTACAATAAAATAACATTATTTGAACCACCAATGAGAGATCTGCGGACATGTATCCTAATTTAAATGTAATTTTACAGTATTGTTTCCTGCAAAATAGGCTAATAATGAGAATGCAATGTGATTTTACAATAAAGCTACGTTATTCTGAACAAATCTACCGTTATATGTGAAATCACATTTAGATCGAAGTAATTTTAAGAATACGCTTTCCAATCACCAGTCCCCGAAGTTTGTGATAAAATTTATGTTTCCCAGTATTTATATTTGAATGGTATTATGTTGTTTGAGAGGAACCGCCTTGCCCCTTATAATATAACAAAAGTTTCGCTTAGTTTAGATTAAGGTCCATATTGACTCGGTTAGATAGAAATAATTCGAAGCGAGGATGGCTAACTCAACGTGGGCGTTTCCCTTGTTAGATGTAATTTAAATGTACAATATGACTTCGCATAAACCGATTCAATATATCTGCCTCGGAATATATTCATTCCATCAATTATTTTTTTTAAACGTACTAAAAAGACGTCTCATCCTACAGGTGAATATCACTAATTTACAAAATCGAAAGGCAACTCAGCAGTTACACCAAATCCTCTTACTGTTGGAGTATCCCATGACCTCATTTAGGATCAAGTATGCATTGTTAATAGAACATTTACTACCGCCACTAACTACTTATGTAAATTTCTTCAGCTAAGCCTGATTGAAAATAGCGATTAAACCTCCACCGTCGTATAAATTAGGTTCAATAAAGCTGCCTATACCTAATTAACCAGACAAGGAGATAATTAGATAAAACCTTATTAATATCACTAAAGCATGTTACATACAAGGCGCTTCTTTTAAATCTGGCTGTAGCAGAAACATTTGCTTCCTACGAGGTGTGGCAATCAAGTTCCGAGAATTTAGTTATAACTCGAAGACTGGCAACACTGTATCGTTCGTCAACGTTTTTTTAGAGAGGGGGGGACCTTCCCTTTAGTTTCAGTCCAAGGTTGAAGTCGATGGCACGTTTGGTTTGAGTTTCATGTGTATTTTTTGGAAGCAACTTTTTTAGTGGCGTCGTGAAAATGACTCAAATTACAAGCAACGTGTTGTGATTCAATTTTTAGTGAAATCTGGCGAAAAACCCTCGGAATTCCTTCGAAAATTGCAGGTGATACGGTAGAAGACGATCCACGTGAGTTAAACTTCAACAAAAAACAAAGTTTTTATACTTGGATTTGCGCAAAAATGGTGCCAATTCTCACCCGTCAATAGAAAGACATGCCAAAATCGATCTGTGAGGATTTGTTGTCCCGCATTCGGAGCGACGGTAGAGACTGGATGAGTCGGATAGTCACTGGATATGAGACCTGGATGGCCTGGTATGACCCCGAGACCCGTAAAGAAAGTCAACAGTGGGTGGAAAAGGATGGAGAGCAGCCAACGAAAGCGAGGATGTCCAAGTCACGACCGAAGGCAATGTTGATCGTTTTTTTCGATATCCACGGCATCATTCATCGTGAACATTTTCCTGCGGATCAGACAGTGACTGGACAGTTCTATATTGGCGTCCTGAAACGGCTGCGGACCCGCGCTTTCCGTGTGCGACCCGAACTCGCCGAGAATGGCTGGATCTTGCACCACGACAACGCGCCAGCCCATTCCTCGTTCCCTGTGCAAGAGTTTTTGGCAAAAAAAGGCATTCCGCACCTCAAGGGAACTCATCATGGCGGCATACAGGAGGTCAAAGAAGCTGTAACCGTAGTGCTGAACGGGTTACCTGCGCTCGTGGGAGCAACGTTGGAATCATTGTGTAGAGTTAGAGGGAGACTATTGTGAAGGTCGATAATAAAATTTTGGCGAAATTTAATTTGCTTGTTTTTTCATTGACAAATTCCCGGAGCTTAATTGCCATACCTCGTATTTAGCTCCAACAAAATATGAACGTATTACGTTCCTACAACGAATATCTGGATATTAAGCTTTTAATACTACTCTAATGTACTGACACTTGCAAAGTGTCAACAGATTCACGCTATTCAGCGGGGCTTAGCGCCATTTTCAGCGCTAAATAACATGTATGTTTGCAGAAGAGTGCATAATGCAACAGAATGTTTGTGTGCCGTATCAATAATGCATGGCCAAAGCTCTTTAGCTTGTCAGCAGACCGCCGTACTTGATTATACCGCTTCCGCTGTGTCTCACTCTTTCGAAAATACATAAATTGGTCTTCGGTTTTATAGTTCGAGGAATGAATTTTACAACAGGGTTTATCGATGTCAAGACGGAGACAATGTTACACTTTACATATTATCTTTTTCGTTGCTCAAAATACTGACAAATTGAACAAAAAAATGTATTTTCTCAGTGTACTTTAAATAACTTTAATTTTGTCTTTCCTAATTTCGGAAGATAGGTGAAATGAAAGAATACAGTAACACTTGAATTTGTCTAAGTGTTATTTACCTTTAACAAAATCTTGTTCTGTATAAAAACTTTGTTCTTTGTTGAAGCAAAACACTATTTTTCTCAGTGTAGCAAAGTGGCAATAATCATTACCCACTAGCAAAAAGTTTCTTGTTTTAAAGAAGCTTATCACTAACCCTAAAGTGCTTTTAATGTCGTATAAACACAATATTGCTTGTAAAATATCATCTGGAACAAGCTGTAACGGTTTTATATCTGCATATTTTGCTTTAATATCAACCATTTTACTGATAAGGATTTGTAAGTTATGTTTTAGGATGGGACTAAAAATACAACGAATGATACGACTTTCTAGCAAAAGAAATACAATCGTTGCGATAATAAATGTAAGAACTATTCAGTAAATGTTTGGATATACTTCACACTCGTCCATTTTGCGAAGGAGGGTAGTGTTGAACATAATCTCTTGTGTTCTGGTGTATCTAATTTCGGCTTCCTAAAAGTGTTGAGAAGCTTAATGTAGGTGTCAAAAAGGAGCAAGCTGGCTATGACCTGCTTTCCATCAAAACCTTAACACACACTTACACTGAGGCCCACAAGCTTCTTGACATTTTCCACCAATATATAAAAGAAAATGAACGAGATAGAACAGTAAAAATTAATATTACAAAAATGCTACGTGTCACTGTGCGAGATGTAACCTTTGCATCACAAATAATAAAAGTTAAGGTAAAAATAAGAATATAAAACTTCAGGAATAAATAATTGCGTTGGAAGTCGCGTAAGGCAATATGGAAATGGAAACATGCAAGTACCTACTTTAACCTTTATGACGTTAACGGAGAGTGACTCCATATATATCCGTAACAATGTTATTTCAGTTAGCACGGATATTATGACGCCTTTGTCGACTTTAATACATGTCAAAAATAATCCGCTTTGAGCGGATTTTATTAAAATCATCGACAGTTAACGCGACCTATAGAAACGGTTTCATAGCATTCAACTCAACGCTCAACCTACCGATATTAGGGCAAGAAAATATTGCCTTGCTCCTTGCTAATACCACATTATACAGTGCGTTCACATCAAGCGACCTCCACTGATAAAATTGGGTGGAAATTTCCATGTTTTTACTGGAAATTTTTAATTTATATTATACCGGGTGATTCAGTGACAATTATCCTTATTTATGTGACAGTTATCTTTATTTATTAACTGCGACATAAATAAGGATAACAAAAGTGGAGGGGGTCACTCAAGTGTACCTTATCCTAATTCACGTTTAGAGAAAGAAATTATTTCACAAGATCTTCTTAAGTATTCAGAAATCAAAATGTAGCTGTTTATGTATTTTTTAACTCGCACAGTGTATTTACTGTCGGTACTATTGAAAACCCTCGGCATGTATCGCCATTGGCGATTACGATATTTGCAAAGCGGAATGAATGAATCTTGTCCCTTCATGTTAGAATACACTATATAATATGATTGATATTCGTTTCGGAATTATGAGACATGAATTTACTTTACCAGGACGGAAAAGTATCAGAGGCTTTAAAGATAGTAGAGGTCAAACCATCGCAACAAGCCGTTTACTTAAAATAATGGTCTGAAAGCACAATGCGTTGCGTCAGTCTTCCTGCTTACGTTTAGTTAGTGATAAGTGAAATAATGCTTTCGCGCTCAAATTCATCTACAGTTTATTTCAGTTTTAATGTTTGGGCGTGGCGATAATGCAGAATCGGTGTATACTAAAGCAACAATTAATACTGGCTGGTGTCTAATCAACAGTGATTATTAACAGGCATAAACTGGAACTCAAATACAAAGTCGGTTAAGCTACTAGCGCTCACATCTATTTGTACAACGATTTGCGGCGGTTAATTTATAAAATAAATTACGACTATTCTTCCCAACGTAGCCGTCCTTCAGAAAGTTATTCAGGAATTACGATTAAATTAGTAGTACCAAGACGCTAGGCTTTAGCCAGCGCAGTAATTAATGAGCACACTTTAAGCAGAATTTGCCTAAAACAATTTATACACAAACCTTTCACTACGTAAAAAATAAATTAAATTCTAAGGGAGAAACAGGATGTCGATTTAGATGAATAAGCTCATGGTCCTATCGACTGTGTAAGATTAAAGATGGCGTCGACTGTAACATATCAATCGGTGTCGATTGTATTATATTAATTACAATTACTGTTTACATTAGAATTAGTGTGACGATTTTTCTTTGTTTCAGATCATTTATTGTCAACTGAATTATTAGAAAACGTAAGATATTAAATAAATGTGATGCAGTTTGTTACAACTGTATTTTTACGTGTTACAATAGACATCCGTTGTGGATTGTAACAAACGACTGTGCCTACTAATTATTAACTTTGTTTAAGCATAACGTTATTTATATAGTTTAAAATAGCAGCACCATGTGAAGCTGGCTATAATCCATATAACAGTTCAACAAAGAACATAATTACAATTCTGAAATAAAACATTGGATACAAGTGATAACTTTTACAGCTTGTTACAACTAGACGTGTTACAATCGACACTCATGATTTGTAACAAAGGACTATACCTACTAATTAAATTCGTTTGCACATAACGTTATTTGTACAGTTTTCTATCAATCTTGCCTGCAGAATACGAAATTATAAATAACATTAAGGCATCACTTAATTTAATATACATCAATTGAAGCTGACTATAATTCAAATAAAGTGTTCAACAAAGAACATAATTACAATTCTGAAATAAGACATTGGATAAAAGTTATAACTTTTACAGCTTGTTACAACTACATTTTGGCGTGTTACAATCGACAGTCGTGAATTGCAACAAATTACTATGCCTACTAATTAAATTTGTGTGCATATATAAAGTTGTTTGTATAGTTCTTCTATAAATCTTTCAGGTAGCAGCATATGAAATTATAAGTAACACTAAGGCATCACTTAATTTAATATACATCAAGTGAAACTGACTATGATTCAAATAAAGTGTTCAACAAAGAACATAATTACAATTCTGAAATAAGACATTGGATACATGTGATAGTTTTTACGGCTTGTTACAACTACATTTTGGCGTGTTACAATCGACACTCGTGAATTGTAACAAATGACTATGCCTACTAATTTAATTTGTGTGCATATAAAGTTATTTGTATAGTTCTTCTATAAATCTTTCATATGAAATTATAAGTAACACTAAGGCATCACTTAATTTGATATACATCAAATGAAACTTACTATGATTTACATACAGTGTTCAACGAAAAACATAATTACAATTCTGAAATAAGACATTGAATACATATGATAGTTTTTACGGCTTGTTACAACTACATTTTGACGTGTTACAATCGACACTCGTGAATTGTAACAAATTCTATGCCTACTAATTAAATTCGTTTGCACACAACGTTATTTGTATAGGTTTCTATAAATCTTTCAGCTGGTAGAATACGATATTATAAATAATAGTAAGGCATCACTTTATTTAATATAAACCATGTGAAGCTGGCTATGATTCACATAAAGAGTTCAACAAGAACATAATTACAATTTTAAAATGTGACACTGGATGAATTTGATATTTTTACAGTGAATTTTGACATGTTACAATTGAAATCGTTTTTCAGTTATAACAAATAACTGTTACTTATTTAATAACTGTTTTGGACATTTTTTGCGCTTCGTTAATTCACTGTCAAATTTAGATATATAAGGAAAACATTCCAACGTCTTTAACAATTAGTAATAACTTTTCTAGATCTAGTTTTATAAGAGACTGTTTCTTAACAATCTCGCGGAAAATCACAGAACTGCTCAGCATTACTTGATTAGTTGATTATAAACGTGCACATACTTTAAAAACTTAAATTCTGTGGCTGATTTTAAAGTTTTAAGTTTTTCTTTTAAAAGTTCGCGCGTGACTATAATGTAGAATCGTTGTTAAATCTCAGCAAAGAGAGACATAGATGCTCTAAAATTCAATACTTCCAGATTTCGGTCGTTTCTTATAAGTTGCATCACTAAATTTTCTCGGTTGTTTAGTTTCGGAAAGTTGAAATAGTTTGGTTAACAGTATAATAACACTGAAGTTCGAAACATGGGTACTAAACTAACTTAAATATTATTAAAATAACATCACTGTTGCAATTGCTTTAAAAAACGTAGTGTTTATTTTTTACAAAACGACAAAAGAGAAAGTCAATATTCGAAACTGTAGTTATTTTTTTAATAAAATAAAGTACCTCCCATCTTACTATCAACTAAGGCCGATGTGAACCAACGTAAAATTTTATGTGACAACGGCTTCATCCCACAAGAATTAGTGGCTTCCTTCTTGTAAATGTTTTGATTAATTACTCTGTTGTCTAAAGCCCAGTGTAACGTCTTGCTGTACCAGTAATTTAATCGTAATTCCAGAACAACTTTCTAGACAACGCTACGCAACAAAAGTCGTAATTTATTCACAAATTAACCCCGACAATTTCGCCCCACAAATAGAGGCCAGTAGCTTTTCCAGCTCTATGCTCAAATTATCTTACGTTGTCTAATACACTCTAATTGAATAACTGCAGTTACTGATCAAGTTACCTGATAGTACATTCCTAGCAGACATGTTGAAATTGATGAGTGGTTGAATTCCATTCATCTTAAAGCAAATTTAAAGTTCTCCTTCATATCCGCTATTAAAATAAAAGTTTATCGTGGTTTTGCAACTAATAGGAAAGCGCTAATTATAAATCCTTTACGATCCCTTAATGCTTCTTTAAAAGGATTTTTAACCCACTCAACTTATCCTCCTCGCTGAACGGATTCCATCAACATTATTCTTTAGTTCTTTGCTATGTCGGCTTCTCCAATTATTGTTGGCAAACATATGATGGATTTGGAGACAGTGGTTCATATTTTTAAATGTCATGATGTCTTGAGAAAGGTCTCAACTGATTTGTCAGGCATTTGTTATGCCACTATTTGACAATTTCAGAAGGAAATTGGTTAGACTGCGTGAAAAATGTGGGGAAACGGCCATTCGGGCTTTAATAAATGGCGAAATTATTGAACGGGCTCGAAGCAGGAATATTCATCTAAGGAAATGTTTGCAGTTGGTAGATATTAATGGAGAAACTTGTTTCTGTACAAATTACTATCCAGTTTGTTAACGGCACACTGAAAAAAATATGGTTCATAGTATTAACGCATACTGTTTTACAACTATGGTACAGATGCACGTTAATTCAACGAAGGCTTCTTAACTTTATTAAATATGTACATCATAATAACGTATATTTTTGGTTCAGTGTAAATTTCGAGATAAATTGCAGCCATCATCATTTTATACTTTAGAGAGCGCCAGACTTCCACACATTTTATAAAATCGCGGCCATTTTTTACAATATCCTTACCGCTCTATATCAAACTATGTACTTCGAACACATCATGGAAATGAGGCTGTGACACGAAAAATCCCCTTCTCTCAAATCCCCTGAACACCATTTTTGTTTCCCAATGGCTACACTGATAAAAATTATTAGTGATATTACGTTATTACATTAAAAGTCAATAGTATAAAATAACACACTAGAATGTAATGTTACAACTGCAATGTAAAATTACTAGTTATGAATATGCATTTTTTCAGTCTTAGTAAAGCAGTGTTTTTGTACACATAAAATGTAATTTTACAACGTTATGTAATTTTAGAAAAAATCACGTAAAATGAAAATTATTATAATACAGTATGGATTTGATATTTTTACATGACTGTATTATGTGAACAACGTGTAAATTTACAATAATTTCTATCAGTGTATATTTATAATGTAAATAATGGCTGTAAAATATTATCAGAGATGCATTATATGGTGTCCTCAAAGTTGATATAACACATGTTATACTTCAACACCCTGTATCTATGTTAATATTAACATTCGCCCTACATGTGTGTCATCTTAATATTGTGATTAAGCTTTTTAGCTTTTGTTCGATTCAGTCTACAACATGTGGAATAAAATATGAATATAAGAAGCGCTATCGAAATGCTTTCACCATTTAACAGGACGGATGCTGAATACTAAGTAACACTACATGCAAGTGCATATAAGACAGAGGTAATAAATTCACAAATACGAAGAGTTACCATTCTGACTAATCGGAATTGTCGTCAAGATAAATTGTAATGTACACTGCATTAGACAGAACAGCAAGGATATATCTCGGGCTGATTACATGACTCTACTAGCCAACGTTGCAGTATATTAGGAGAACATTGTGTACATGTCTTTATTGTTAGTTTGTTAATTAAAACGTAATGTACCAAAGTAATGAAATTTCGTAAAAAATACAAATCTATGTAATTTTGAATTTATTTTACAGGTGTCAGTGTAATGCACATACGTATAATTTACCATGACATAGAAAATTTACAGTGGGTATACACTTTTATGGGAAATTAATAGAATTATACACCGACTATTGTAATAAAATTACGTTTTATGAGTAACTGCTTGATTTACTCAAATTTAACTTAGCTTAAATGCGAAATTTCACAACAACTGAATGTAATTTCACAGAATACACATACAATATAAATTAACAACTTAACTGTAATTTGACTGTTTTCCTTTTTGCGTTGCCAAAGCTTGTACGCTTACAATATAATTGTAAATTAACAACTTAATAATTGTAATTTTACTTGTACGCTATTTTTCTAATACCCTGTACAACAAAGGATGAGTTTCTGTTGAACAAGCCTCGTAGGTAATTCTGTACGTCATATAATCTCCAATAAAACTTCACAACACATAAAATCGCGGCAATAATCTTGACTGATGAGCGTCGGTATATCTCCACATTTCGTCAAGTGAACAAAAAGCCTTAGGCGGGATTTTCACGTCAGAAGAGCCTTTCAGTTTCGTCTTATTATGACGTTACATTTCTACCCGCAACAATTTATACACGGCTGATTAGTCATTTAGTGCCACTAAATATTATATAAAACTAATTTTCACGTTTCAGTTTGTATACAAATTTCTGCCCCAGAGAGATCAAGCTTTATCTTGTTCTTAGCAATATACGTAGTGGAATGAGTGTAAAACTACATTAAATTTACTTGAAAATTTGTACGTTCTCTCACATGCTGTGGAATCAATCATAAACGTAATATTACATTATATGTGCAAAATCAGCAGTATTATATGTTGCGATGAAATGATTCTTAAGTGTAAAATACTACATTAAACTTACAGAAATATGTATTGTAAATGTTTATACCTTATTTTATTTTCAAAGCATTGTAAAATTACATTAAGTGTACTTAAAATCTGTACAAGCCACAGAAACTATTGACTTCAAAACTTTAGACATTAATATTGCCTTACAATGGACATAAACCACTAATCTGATAATAAACTATTATAGCGTCTTTGCTGCCCGAAAACAGTGTTGACTTATCTACCCCAAACATAAATCTATAAGACCGTATCTAGGTGCAAACCGAGTGTTGGATTTAGCACGCCATTGTCACTTCTCCGTTTTAATTACCAATATCGTACTAAACTTTACTTATAAACTTAATAGAGACCGTTTAAAGGGGGTAACAGCTTTTACCTTGCGAATAATCGATGTAAAAGCGAAAGGGGTTCTATTAAACCAAATTTCTCGCTTTGAAGTGGGAAAAATTCCAACGAAACAGTGTTAACACCAAAGCCTCTCAATGAACTGGATAGGTTACTTAGGGAATTTACGTTTATATATGTCTCTACAATACAGAATTTACAGTCATACATACCGATTTAGTACCTATGAATTACTTATAACTTAACTGTCTATTAACTTCCTTTTACTCATTTTATTACGAAATTTTACAGAATTTACAGAATACATAAAACTAACTCTATGCGTTTTAGTTGTGTTAAGGTGTAGAAGACAAAGCAAAAAGTTTTCACTCTTTTCAGCTTCGATTCGATTAAACCTAATGATTTTTCTTAATGTGATAAAAAAGTACATGTACTTAAGAAAAAAAAGACAATAAAAAATTGCAGACCATGAACTTTTACTTTATTACCAATGTTTTTTCTTCCAAATCTGGTCAGTTTCAAGTGTTTCAAGTGTTCCTTTGAATTATTTGTACATTATATAATATAATGCCAGGACGTGAAAGGACAATGTTAAAAATAACCGATTTTTGGCTTATCCGGGGGAACGCATAAATCATAAAAAAATCAATTGATTATTGTTAATTAACATTAGAAATAATGTCCCAGAAATACGTCAGATAGCTGGGGAAATGTCTCTACTACCCCTAAACCTATATAAACTACCCTTAAATAGCTTTAAATGGATAATCATTAATTATTGTTAAAAAATTCGTGTAAAATGAAAAAATGCTTGAAAATGATTTGAACAGACAGTATGTCAATATAAAAAGTGATAAATGACTGTAAAAGTGCCCATTCAATGGCGAAATAGAGCCAATTGTTCTCACTTTGCGAGCGCTTACTGAAAAAATGGCAATTTATCCTTGCGCCCATTTTTCAGGTCGAAATAGTATAAATGAACCTTAAAAGTGATTTAAGCATTTTTTTCATTCTAAACGAATTTTACAACAATAAATAATGATTATATATTTTAAGCTATTTAAAGTCAGTTGGTATAGATTTAGGGGTGCAATTAATATTTCCCAACTTACTTAATGTACTCTAGTATCAGTTTTTACATTTTTTGACAGTAATATATAATTTTTTTCTAGCAATAGGCTAGACATTTAAGCATTATCTATTTTTGATGTCGAAGTAAGCTCACCATTAGCTTTTGAAAGTCGTTTTTTTAATTTTTAGGGGTGGAATTGACATTTTTACAGTTATTTATCACTTTTTATATTGACATACTGTCTGTTCAAACCATTTTCAAGCATTTTTTTCATTTTACACCAATTTTATAACAATAATTAATGATTATCCATTTAAAGCTATTTAAGGGTAGTTTATATAGGTTTAGGGGTAGTAGCGACATTTCCCCAGCTATCTGACGTATTTCTAATGTTAATTAACAATAATCAATTAATTTTTTTATGATTTATGCGTTCCCCCGGATAAGCCAAAAATCGGTTATTTTTAACAATGTCCTTTGTGCGCTTACCCGAGCAAGAATGACTGCTTTACATGATGCAGGACATTCTAATCATCAGATATCGAACATGTTGGGCATTTCTAGATCATCTGTCGTACGAATAGTACACAGATATGAAGAATTTGATACAGTGGAAAATAGACCACGTAGCGGACGTTCTTGAGTATCTAATAAAAGGGAGGATCGGTATTTGGTGCAATATGCCCGTAGACACCGCACATTTTCAGCTTCAGCTCTCAGGGCCCACTTTCAAAGTACGTTTCGCCGTGTTATATCGACATCTACTATTCCCAGACGACTCCACAACGCAAATTTATGCGCTAGAAGATCATTACGGGTCCCCACTCTACTGCCAAGGCATCGTGCTGCCGTCTCCAGTGGGCGCGAGAGCATCAGACGAAACCTGAATTGGGCTGGTTACTGACGACAATCGACAAGGAGTCTGGAGAGAACCAAGTTATTACGCCCATTATCTACCCCCCACATAATGACTTAAGCGAAAATTTTGTGTTTATGGACGACAACGCTCCACCACATCGCGCAAGAAGATTTTCCAGTCAACTCTTCTGACATGAATCCTATTGAAAACATGGGATTTCGTTGCTAAAGCCATTCATACTCATATTCCACCACTTCAGACTGCAAATGAGTTAGTCGTGGCGGTAGAAGAGGAATGGAACAATATTCCGCAAGAGGTCGTTAACCGCTTGATTATCTCAATGCACAGACGTATCGATATTGACGTGTGTATATAAAATTATTCAGTAAAATTACATATATTTTACAATTCCAATATAAAAAATACAATGAATACATCAATAGAAATTATAGTGTCGAAAATTTACGATGGAATTGTATCCATGTTTATTTATGTAATATTACAAATACTTCTTTCGAATAATGACGTAATTTTACATAACTTTAGGATGGCCACAAGTTGCTAACGTAAAGTTAAGTGAAATTTCATACAAATCTTTATCAGTGTACGCTTACAATTATAGGATTAGAATTACAATTTTCAGGCTGTATAATGAAGGTTTTAGAGAAATGTTACGTTATTGTAAGCTTATATTTCTTGTTATTAATCAATTTCTATGACTTTTTCCAATTACTAAAACAAAATAGGAAAGCAGTAAACAAGTTGGACATATGAGCTAGTCCAATCTATTACTACGTTAAGATCTGATCTGTAGATACTAGATTGTTTTTTGCGTTATCACTGGTCGATTCGAAACTGTAGAACTTTTCCTGACCTGCTATATATCCTGAAATCTGTGTATCTAGCTTGTGACTTATATATTATGTAATTACATTACAACATAATATATTTCTTAGAGCTTACGAATGCAGTACATGCTTGCACAAGCCTAAAACAAGTGGGATATACATCGGAAGATATTTTATTCGACATCATTTAGGCCGTATTACGACACCTAAAAAAGAGAAATGGGGAAAACGTGCCTTTAATAGGAAATTCGGCATAAATCTTGCGCAAACTTTAAAGATATCAGAAACTGCTCAATGCGGAGTGTCGAATTCTAAATTTTGGGAAAGAAATTTATTGCATATATGTAGAGAGTTCCAGCTTAGATTTAAAGGTAAAAAATAATTCAATTCTATCAAAATCTACACCAAAATGATTATTTTGAATAGTTTTCTATCTAAAAATAACTATGTAGTTTCATGACACGTCTGGCTACATGAACATCTAATTCAATATCTCGCTATCTTAAATTTTACGGGTTGAATTCACAAACTCCAAATAGAGCCAATTTTGGTAACCAGCCAAGTCTGGCTTTATATTTTCACCGTATGCTAATCAAACTATATGTTGCGTTGTATTCTACGTAAAAATTAAATAAAGTCCTTCATTTTGTTTAGCAAGCAATCATACTGGCCTATAACGCTAAATTGGTCATAAATATATCTATGTTTATTTATAAATAGTTTTAATTTGGTCCATTTGGTTGTTAGCGTGATGAAACATATTGTCAATTTACGTGAAAATAAAGCGTTTCTGTTTTTTTGTTTGAAAAACAGCACACGATGCATGTCGACACGGATAAAACAGCTAATTGAACCAAAAAGTAATTTATATGTACAGCATTCAACGTCAATAAACTTTTTATTGGCATTTTTACACTGAAAAAATGTTTTTGTAACGCTACATTTTTTGTTCTAGGGAGAAAGTAGCCAGTACGAGAAAGAAGGCATGTTTGAGTGCCTCCCCTGTCCAGAGGGCTGTGAATTGTGCGAAGACGAACGACCTTGTGTCGTTTCTTTAAATTGGGTTATGCGGACAGTCATTCTAATCCTCTCATGCGTTGTAATATGCTGTTTACCTATTGTGGTGTTCTTCACTTGGAAATATGGAAATGTAAAGGTATGTTTTAAAATTCACCATTTTCATTATTTGTTTACTGTTGAAACTTTCAATTACATGGTAAAGTTTGTACAATCATGAGGCGTATTATTCATCCAGTTAATCTAACTGCCTTTCGTTGAATAGCAATTGGTATGTTTACTCTAACTTGTCGATTTACAAACTTGGTATTTCGCAACGCTAAATTCTTATTGCGACCTAAGTTGTAAAAAAGTATTTGCCTAATTTATCTAAAGTGTCTTTTATATTTGATACTGGATAAAGGGTTTTTCTCAAGTCAACAACGATACGTCATTTTTAGGGGATATGTTTGCTTTTCTGAGACAATCCATACCGGGATGAACTATAGAGAAACGAAGAGTGTAATAATACCGTCTTCTGACATTTTCAAACTTTCTTTATGATAACAACTTTGCATTAAAGCTGGTTGAATGAAATAAGTATTTAGAAGAGACGTGGCACTTTTGTCATATACTATATTTATAAATGATACTACAGGAAACAACTACTCCGCGGACTAATGTCCCGACCGGTATTGAATTACTCCTGCAGTATCTGTGTGAACAGCCAAGAACCCTTGTCGGACACATCACCAGACATAGACCGGTTTCGGGCTTGTTAGCCCTCATCAGTATGCCATAGGTGGGATGACCGACAATTGAACTGGCTGTTCGTTCATATGTATGTTCACATATAAACTGAGTGCAGGTGAGATATAAATCGATATATATCTCACATATACTATACTGATAATTACATTCTGTATACAGGGTGTTTTTAAATGAAGTAGCAAAAAGACCTCTACTAGTCACGTCAAAATTAGAAACAAATTTTAATTTCTCGCTCGCGGAAACCTCCGATTTTCAAATTTTATGTAAATATTTGGATTTCTTAAGAAGTTATTTACAAATATCGAAAATAAAATTTTAATTTTGGCACCCTGTATCTTTGTAATTATGCGACTTATGCGGAATATACGTATGTTAGGTTAAATCGATTTATTTTCACCTACGGAATCTGTGGTCTCACTTTTGCTACTTTATTTAAACACACCCAGTATACTTACTATCTATTAATAAAAAAAGTAAACGAACAATGTTTGTAGACCATATTTCTCATTCAATTTTGTATATAGATAATCATAGATAATTATTAAATAGGCCTACGATTAAAAAATGAAGTCATGAAGCCTTAAATTAAATCTGCATTCATAAAGGCTGTTCATTAAAAGCAAAAATTTCCTTGCAAATACATGGAATTTGATTGAAATGTGGAAGGCGATTTTGGTTGACAAAACTCTAAAAAGGTACTGAGGATAATGTCCAAGCAGAACATAGTCTTAATATAGCCGCATCGCATGATATCGATTAATAATTTTACAGACGGGTTAAAGATTGTTGAATATAACCGAGAAAATTTATTGGAGCAGAAATGGGTTCTACTGTGTTTATTATATGGGTTTCTATATATTTTTCAAAATTAGAATCACAACATTCCCAAATGCGAAATCTATTAGCTCAACGTCTCAATTTGTTTAAGAGAAAAATGGCTTTTAACGTACATTTTTGTATCATTCAAATGGTTACTGTAGTGGTTTTCTCAAACGCACGCTTTTATCAGTTAAAAATTCAATATTCTTTGACTAAAATTTTAAATACAGTTATCCACATTTTTATTTGAGTAAATACGACCAAAAAAATTATCGTTAGTAGTTGTTTGTAGTAACATTTTTTTCGTTTGTAGTAATTTCAAATATATATATATAAAAAAATCGATGACGTCATTACTCGAAAACAAATGACATTTGAAAATCGCATTTTACGCTAAAATATGTATTTTTTAAATTAAAAATCGACCTGTTCGAGGATTTTTCCCAAAAAATAATTGTTTCGTTTTTATTGAATTTATTCCATACTTTTGGCGCATACTGTATATATATATGACCTTGAAAAAAATCATCCCTCGACTTTTGTAGCGCTAAATTCTTCGTGTAAATCATCACTAGTGTCCGCTTTGATACGATACACTTCTTTCTCTCTTTTTTAAATATCCCCACAAAAGAAGTCCAAGGGATTTAAGTCAGGAGATCATGACGGCCATAGTAACGGTCCTCCACGGTCTATCATACCCCTTGAACTTCATTTCCCGAACATATTGTCAAAAATGAGAAAACACACACCATCGTGTAAGAACCACATTCAGAGTCGGACAGCAATCAAAGGAACTAGAAATACTGAACCACATCGGTGATACTTTTCCACAATCCCTAAAATGTGTTCCTTAGCTGTTGCAATACGCCGTGGACGCCCTGAACCTCCTTCTCTAGCTGCTTTTGGCACACCTCTATTCCCCAATTTGTGAATCATTCTGTAGTTATGTATCAAATCGACGCAATCTAGTAACAACTTTATTCCATATTTACGGTTTTAAGTTAATCAAAGTTCGCCAAATACACACCGTCCAAGTAACGAGTAAACCAATTTAGAAGCAGTATTACCGAAAAACATTTTACCTCGCATAGGAATCTATATCTAAAATCATACAACACCCTGCAAATATTTACCCGTCTATCTCATGTAACTCGGTAAAATATCAAGATTTTATATCAATTTAGCTGATACCGCCGCTACCCGCGTGTTCTACATAGCCGCTGAAGTCAAGCGACGAATGCTTTTATAAAAAAAGCGGAGTTCCCACCACCCTTGTATCTTCTGAACTCATAAAGATCGCAGCATGCCAATTTCGGAGGCAATTCAGCAGCACAAAATAGCGGAAATGAAAATTGTTACAGCACACATCTTAACTAATAAGAAAACTGATTGGCAAAATGTGTAAGAAAGGACACGAGAAGAAGACAACACGAAAGCAATCAATAAGAACAACTTCAAGGTTAATATCTATTTGTATTATGTTCCTAAGTGATTTTTCTTTTCATATGTGTGCAATTACTGAAAAATCATCAGTTTATAAAAAGGATGTGTCAAAAGTCAGACTAAGCTATCATTCGCAGCAAGAATTAGATCTACAATTTCAAATTACTTTCGAAACTGTAGTGATTTTTTAAGAACTCACAGAAATAAAAGTGACAAATGTTGCTGACATGTGTGAAATTATTGAAAAATCATCAGTAAACATTGTTATTTTATACAAAGGATGTATCAAAAGTCAGACTAAGCTATCATTTGCAGCAAGAGTTAGATCTACAATTTCAACTTACTTTCGAAACTGTAGTGATTTTTTAAGAACTCACAGAAATAAAAGTGACAAATGTTGCTGACATGTGTGAAATTATTGAAAAATCATTAGTGAACATTGTTATTTTATACAAAGGATGTATCAAAAGTCAGACTAAGCTATCATTTGCAGCAAGAGTTAGATCTACAATTTCAACTTACTTTCGAAACTGTAGTGATTTTTTAAGAACTCACAGAAATAAAAGTGCCAAATGTTGCTGACATGTGTGAAATTATCAAAAAATCATCAGTGGACATTGTTATTTTATACAAAGGATGTATCGGAAGTCAGACTAAGCTATCATTTGCGGCAAGAGTTAGATCTACAGCTTCAACTTACTTTCGAAACTGTAGCGATTTTTGAAGAACACAGAAATAAGTGACAAATGTTGCCGACATGTGTGAAATTATTGAAAAATCATCAATGAACATTGTTATTTTATACAAAGGATGTATCAAAAGTCAGACTAAGCTATCATTTGCAGCAAGAGTTAATCTACAATTTCAACTTACTTTCGAAACTGTTGCGATTTTTTAAGAACACAGAAATAAAAGTAACAAATGTTGCTGACGTGTGACATTCTTGAAAAATCATCAGTGGACATTGCTATTTTATACAAAGGATGTGTCAAATATCAGCCTAAGCTCTCATTTGCAGCAAGAGTTAGATCTACAGCTTCTTCAACTTACTTTCGAAACTGTCGCGATTTTTGAAGAACACAGAAATAAAAGTGACAAATGTTGCCGACATGTGTGAAATTATTGAAAAATCATCAGTGGACATTGTTATTTTATACAAAGGATGTGTCAAAAATCAGACTCAGCTATCATTTGCAGCAAGAGTTAGATCTACAGCTTCAACTTACTTTCGAAACTGTAGCGATTTTTTAAGAACTCACAGGAATAAAACTGACGAATGCTGCTGCCATTTTAACTCGCTACCATCTGCCAAACCGTCCATATCAGATAGCAACGGAGTTGTGTGTTGTTTATCCAAAGGACCAAAGAAGGCGTAAGGATTATTGTCTCTTATTTCCCTGGGTAATATTGTTAGAAACGAAAACTGGAATGTGAGATTATTCCAACATGCATGTCGGGGGTCCTAGAACGATGCTACACAAATAGAAATGAACGCAGATTGAAAAATACACAAATTTTATGATAATCGTGTCGCAGCAACTTTCCTTTAGCTTCTTATTCTGGGTGGTTGCACGCAAGTTCGCTTCTATTTAAGGAAACTTAAGCTCATTACGCATTCTTTGTTATAAACTAGTTTTAATATGATTACAAACAACCGCCACGATTTGATTCAGTAACAGAAATATTATATTATAAAATACATTTCTCATTGGTACCAACTACAAGATTTTCATTCTCTCTGTTACATAACATTCCTTCAAATTCTGTTTTAAGAGGACTTATTGATGGTCCTCAAAAATTCATATTTATAGAAATATTAAAGTATATATACAGAGTGTTACAGAATCTAGGGGCAGGTTCTATGTTTAAAAATAAGAAAAAAGTATATGGCTCCGGATATGCCCCGTTTTCGAGATACAAGTTGTTTTAAATTTTCTGTCTTAAATACTTCATTTCTTGAAAACCGATTGAGATATTGAGATGAGATTTGGTACACAACAGTGTATAGTGAAGGGCTACTTTTAAGTGTATAAATTTCTCTTGTAATATACTAGCATCTGTGGCGTTCCTTCCGTTAAATACTAATTTTCAGCAAAAAATATTGTACGTCACTGATTTTTGGAGAAATGGGTATCGCTCTCTTAAAACCAAGTTAATTTTGCTTAAAAAGTGTCTCTTGGGCTTTTTCCTCCTGACGCATCGTTTTCGAGATAAAAATTAATTCATTAATCATTACATTAGAGTTGTAATTTTACATTCTCGTATGTTATTTCACACTATTTACCTATACAATAAATAACCCCTGTTATCAGTGTATTTTTGTTACAGGTAGTACGTGCTGCAAGCCCTGTTCTTCTTCGTGTAATAGCACTCGGGGCATTTTTCATATACAGTACGGTAAGTCGTAATTATTTATAGGGTGTTTTTATGAATGAATGAATGAATGATTTATTTATTTTCGATATTTGTTTGATAACTTCTTAAAAAATCCAAATATTTGTAAATCAGGGGTTTTAGCGGGCGAGATATTCAAATTTGTTTCTAATTTTGACGTCACTAGTAGAGGGCGCCACTTACGGCGCATCATCTTTCTTTTAAATGGCAGAACCTTTTTGCTGCTTAGTGTATACATCTGACTATTGAAACAATCGACTCTCTTACCTGTTATATCTGATAGATAGGTTAAATCGACTTATTTTCACCTACGGAATCTGTGTTCTCATTTTTGCTACATCGCCCTGTACATATACAAATATTAAACATTTACACTTTCTAACACTACATATTTAATATGAGAATTAATAAAAAGTAGAAATTTCGCTCCCTATTTAATTGCTTAGTTTGTCTTGCAATATCTCCAAACTTTTTCAATATACGACGGTCGACGTCGGTTTTTTGTTGGCAAATTGTTCACCGCCCAAGTTAGACAAGTAGACTTCCGGTATGCCAGCCCTCGCCTTAATTTAGGAGCTCAAAATGGATTAAATCTATCTAAATCATATAATCCATGTTCCAAAGTTGGATTACTTGCGGTTTATATTTGAAATATTTGTGTTGAAATCTTATTTTTCTTTAAGTTGTACTTTTCCAAGCGTTATGTATTTTCATATTAAATTCGAAAAAATGAATATAGTGTACCTACTTAATAATAACAATAATAGGACTTGCAGTAGCAGTAACCTGCCAAAAAGCGATATGATTTAGATTAGATTATTTAGAAATGAAATTACATCAAAACTTTATCACATAACAAAACAGAGATATTAAAACTAGCTCTGTAAACATAGTTCCACTTACTAATATTTATGCTTATATTACCGCTTGTATTTATTTGGCTATTTCATTCAACATAACTAGAATATAAACACTATTACGGTATTAACGGTCACATATGTTTCCAGATTTACAACAGTAGTAGAGATTCATAATTAGGGACTTTATTTATCACATTTTAAGTACTATTTGGTTGGATTAACGTTATTTAACATGGTGAAGAAATATACACTTTTATTATCAATTTATTCACACATCAGTGAAACATATACTAAGCACTACTAAAGTTTATATATAATATTTATATGTAAGATTAACTGCAACAACATTATTTTAGAATCAGTGGTTAGTATCACACATCACACTAAATGTATCAGAGACGCGATTTAGTTTTTTACACATTCAGACAAACCCTCCTATTCATCCCACACTGTGTGTAAATAATTTATAGTCATATTACTGACGTGTGATGAAGTGATGTGTGATGACGTCACATACCATTTATGCATTTAGTATTTAATATATCCTTGGGTCAATTAGATCTTGATTCTTGTTTTAGAATTAATGATTGGCATATACAGTACAAGTCACACATCACTTATTTCACATATAACTTAAAGGTACACCAGTTATGCATTACGTAAGGTATTGAGTGTTTAGAATATTTATATGTTTGATCAATTAGCAACAACATTGTTTTAGAATTAGTGATTAGCATCACACATCACACTAAATGTATCAGACGCGCGACTTAGTGTTTAACACATTCAAAGAAACCCTCCTGTTCATCCCAACACTGTGTGTAAATAAATATAAACGATTTTACATTTATAGTCATATTAGTGACATGTGATGACTATATACATCACATACCATTTATGCGTTTAGTATTTAATATATCCTTGGGCCAATTAGTTTAGAATATTTATATGTTTGATTAATTAGCAACAACATTGTTTTAGAATCAGTGGTTAGTATCACACTAAATATATCAGACTACTACTTTTAATGTTTGAAATGGAGATATTTGAAAAAAAACACACACACCTAAGTGACGTGTGACGTGAGTTATATTTCATCTATTTTCGTCAATACTGCTAGATAGGTCGCAAATCCGTTCTTTTTATCTTTCCAGTTCTTTCATTAACGATGACAGGCGGGGTTAAGATTCAAATAAGCGAAAACACCCGAATAATTTTTTGCTAACCGCTGAAAAACGGTGCGATACACCGTTTGGGATGGAAGATTATATATCATGCGAAATAAGTGGTTGAACCGTGGAAAAAATACTCCAGCCTGGGCTGGTTTAAATGCTATAAGCCCTCGAGAGCATCACGTTTACAGTTAAAATGCGAGATTTGTGGACCACTTTTTTCACCTCTATGGAAATGTATATTATAAAGTACATGTGATGCAGGAAAAGTAACCAGGCCTAGTTATATACAAAATTACTATAAATATGCGGAAATATAAGACAGCATAATATATCACATAATACTAATTACAATACTTTAATACAGAATTTCTTTTTTACAGTTATGGTATGGCATATCGAGACATTTAAACATTTATGTAGATATCATAAAATCTTGAAATAATAAACTAGTCATAAAAACTATTAAAATATAACATAGTAGTGTATGAAACCACAAAGTAAATATTCTCTATATAAACAAGGATTCCACTCAAATTTAAATTTAAAATATAATATCATAACGCTCTGTGTGACGTAATAACGGATTACATTTGTATGTTTGTATACCAAATTGTTAACTGGTGCGAAAATTACAATATTTTATACAATCCTCTAAATTTCATATTCAAACACAAAACACTCGAACAACCTGAGATGTATTCTGCAGAATAGTAAATTACAAACAAAATATAAATCCTGCTAAAGAAAACTTAATGACAAATAAAAGAAAAAAATTGAGTTCAAAGCTTTTCGATGTCTAAGCACATTTTCCAAACCCAACCGAGCTGAGGATAATAAAAATTGGCGTTGATAAATTAATTAAAGGAAAGAATTGCACAGATAGATAAGAACGCTTTAATTTGATAGCTGACAAAGAATATGGGCATGGCAGGCATTTCCTTCTCGTCTGAATTGCAGCCAAGACTGCCGGGTTCCACTTAACGCTGGATTTTCATCGACTGAAAAGGAAACTTTACTGTTTCTACACGAAACTTTCATTTGAGACACATATTCTTTTAGAAATATAAGCAGTAGCACGCAAACGTAACCAATTCAACATTAATCGAATTAAATGAGAGTATCAAACCTAACTCGAATCACACGTCACTAACTCCTCAAAGAACTTGAAATAAATATAGCAATATAACTTGCATCACACTCACTCAAGTAAATATCAATCTCAAAACTAACATGTTTCTTATATTCAAATATTTTAAAATCTTTATGAAATCAGGTGTTCAAGTTATGTGTGATGAGGATTTCACACCTTGGCAATATAACATTATCAAATATGCACATACACTGCTAATCGTTTTTAAAGCGATGTGTGATGTGTGAAAAACTGACACTCATCTGCCTGCTGTGTGAAGCCTATATCACACTTTGCCAGTATAATCTAATATGCACATACATTGCTAATAATTATCTGAGCAATTTGTGGTGTGTAAAAACTAAGTGATGTGTGACATGACAGTACAATAACACAATATATCTGGCTGATGTATGTACACACTATTAATCGTTATTTAAGGGATGTGTGGTGTGTGAAAAACTGAGTGATGTGTGACATGGAATAGTACAATAACAATACACTACACAATACACTTGCCAATATAAATATAGTCTAATATGCACATACATTGCTAATAATTATCTGAGCAATTTGTGGTGCGTAAAAAACTAAGTGATGTATGACGTGTAACAGTACAATAAAACAATACATCCGGCTGTGTGTGATGTGTATTTCACATCTTGTCAGTATATTATTATATTATAAATATAAAACAATCGAATACACACACTACTAATCGTTATTTAAGGGACATGTGGTGTGTGAAAAACTGAGTGATCTGTGAAATGTGTAACACTGCTGCTGCATTTTGCGTTGGTTTTATGAAAGTTACATCATAATCGTATAGTTAACGTGCCATTATACTCAATTATTAAAAGGCATTAGAGAAAGGGTATTAAATAATTCAGAAATGAGAGAATATACCTTTCCGCAGAGTAAAATGCAGCATTAATCTTACTATCTCGACCATTTAACGGGGTATTGTTTGTCGAGAAATAGTTCCCAACATTTCGTTTAATGTCCTTTGTTATTCTAGATGATCGTCATGTATCCCAAACCCACAATTTACACCTGTACTGCAAGAGTTTGGTTGAGGGAAATCGGCTTTTCTCTTACCTACGGAGCTTTGATGCTAAAAACTTGGAGGTGAGCTAATGACTAACTTTATTACCACTGCTGTAAATATAGAGGGTAACTGGCTATGCAACTATTTTAAGTATTTTCGTTCCCTTGAAACTGTACAATTTTCTTTGAATTCTCCGTAAAGATTAAAATAAATTGTTACGAATTTTTGCACTTTCACCTATTAGTGTTTACTCTGGGTACACTCAATGCCACACAATTTGTCCCGGAAACTGCGAAAGCATAAAATGCTCAAGTATTTATCGAACAAACTTGTTCCCACTTCCAGTTTCAACGTTAAATATTTTAGAATAACACCAAATACTCAGCACGCCAACACCGAGTTCCTTTTTTAATATATTAAAGAAAATTTTAATTAAGTGAGCAACTTTTATAAATTCCAATTATCAAACTTAATAGGTATGTAAAATTATTAAACGGCGCGTTAACTCTACTTCGTTTATACACATCAAAGTGGGGGCCTCTAGTAAAGGATAATGCCCAATTTTGTGTTATTGGCTTTGCCATACTTACGAAAAACTTCGCTCATACTTTAATAATTAATCAAGAAAAGTTCGCGCCGTACCCCAGTTTCTTTTTTCGGACGTTTTTTATTAAAGTGACGACAATATAACTCTTTTTACTCTTTCAGACTGCGGATGATCCGTGTAGCGCCGAACATTTGGAATTCTTTTGAAGTTTTAATCGCCTGGCCATTTATTTTTTATATCTAATCGTTATAAAATTATATTACGCACAGCAAGATTTCCAAAAACCCAGTACAAGCAATTGTGCAATTTACATTCCAATGTATTTCGAGACAAATGTACAAAGAAGTAAAGAACCCCGCAATAATCTTATGGAAATTGGGTTTCTGTCAAATTGTCTGAATTTGATATGTTATAGATTTTGTCGTCCTGAACAAAAGTCTTCATGGGCACAAAGTGCCAAAATAAACATTTTGGCAGCTACGGAGCTGCCAAAGCTCCCCTGACCCGTTGCAAAACTATTCATTTTCAATACTATTTACAGATGTCAAAAGCATATTTTAATTATTCTAATATATAGGGTAATGTTTTTGAGGTCACTGGATTCAACCCTCATGTCAGATTGGACAAATTGACAGTTGACAGCTGTCAATACACTGTCAACGAAGAATAGAGAAGTAAATATTCTCTATTCACATTGAGAGTTTGGGCTTTTGAGAGAGCTGAATTCAATTTTAATATCAGATTGAAAAAATTGACAGTTGACAGCTGTCAATTCACTGTCAACGAAGAATAGAAAAGTAAATATTCTCTGTTGACATTGAAAGTTTGGGTTCTTGAGGTCGCTGAATTCAATCAATTTTTCCAATCTGATATTAGAATTGAATTCAACTCCCTCAAAAACCCAAACTCCTAATGTCAACAGAGAATATTTACTTTTCTATTCTTCACCGACAGTGAATTGACAGCTGTCAACGGTCAATTTGTCCAATCTGACATGAGAATTGAATTCAGCGACCTCAAAAACCCAAACTCTCAATGTGAAGAGGATATTTACTTTTATATTCCTCGTTGACAGTCAATTGACAGCTGTCAACTGTCAATTTGTCCAATCTGACATGAGAGTTGAATCCAGTAACCTCAAAAACATTACCCTATATATTAGAATAATTAAAATATGCTTTTGACATCTGTAAATAGTATTGAAAATGAATAGTTTTGCAACGGGTCAGGGGAGCTTTGGCAGCTACGTAGCTGCCAAAATGTCCATTTTGACGACAAAATCTACAACATATCAAAAATTTGACAGAAACCCAATTTCCATAAGATTATTGCAGGGTCCTTTATTGTATAAATACAATTATAAAACTACAATTATGTATATCTGGACTGAATTAGAGCAATAATTATATTACAGTAGTTATTATTAATTAATGTAAAGCATTGTGATTTATACAACTTGAAAGGTCAGCAGAACTTTATGAGCTTTATAAGAGAGATACAGGATGTTGAAATTTGAAAAAATATATATAAAACAATATAATTACCAAAGTAATGGGACTATTTGGGCCTTATTTGGTGTAACTAGTTAATGTGTTGTATACATATAATGTTAAATACATTAATCTAGAAAAAAACAATGCGCCACGTTTTATAATTTAAAACTGATGACACTTTTAAACGTAGACTTTCATTTCAAGCAAAAAATGTATATTGATCAATAGATTGCTGCTGTGGGATTATTTCTTACGTTGTAACTGAAACTTTTGATAATTGCTTAAAAATTGTCGCTGATAAAATTGAATAAAACTTTCATTTCGGTCGCTGTTTCGAACATAAAATCCCGTTTTCGTTCGCCCCACATGAGCATGAAACTTCTGCTTCTGCTTCGGAAAGTGGAAAGTTCATAATCAAGGCCTGTCGCAATTTATAAAACCATATCTCAACATTATTATAAAACTCGAGAAATATGTTACCTTGGCGAGGGGACAGAGTTGAATTTAAAAATCTTTCTGACACTGTTACCAGGTGAAGAATACCTTTTTTATATCTCATTCGAGCGTAGTCGGAAATACGATCCGTACGAAGGTAAATTAAAGTACTACATTTCACGGAAATACTTGTAAGTAATCTAACAAATTATTATAAAGTAATTACTACTACGCTTATTATTTCAAACAAAAGAAGAGGCTACTTTGTGCCGTACTACATATAATACAACTGCGATAGTGTCAGTATCGAAATGCTTTCATTGATCTTTGCATTTGGCTGTCATTTTCGTATCTCAGAAGCTAAGTGCTGGTTGCCGTTCGTATTAGTCGGGATATTCCTATACAAGCCCCATGTAGGCGTAATTGACTTAACATAGCTCTTAATACATTATGGTTATGTTAACTAATAACCTTGGAAGCACATTTTTTATTAACATAAAAAAGGTTATACTGAGATGTTTTACTGGCGAAGAGGTAATTCAAATTAATTACAATTATCTAGATATGGTAAAGAAAAAAAATGCGTAAAAAAAGTTGGATTCAATATCTAAAACAAAAGATTTATATATTTTAAAAGCTTTCGCCTACTTCACTCAAAGGTTTGCCCTATATACCATAGTTTCTATACAGTAATAAAGTTATAAAAGCTAATAAGAATATTTGAGTAAATATTGAGTGGAGGATGAGAATGATGATGATGAGGAGGAGGAGCAGGAGGAAGAGGAGGAGGAGGGGATAAAGAAGGAGGGCCGTGAGGAGAAGCGGGTGGAGGGGGAGCAGGAGGAGGAGGAGGAGGAGGAAGAGTAGGAGGATGAAGATGAGGAGGAGTAGGACGATGAGGATGACGATGAGAACGAGAATGAACAGGAGTATGAGGATGAAGAGGAGTACTTATGAGGACGAAGAGGAGTATGAGGATAAAGAGGATGATGATGAGCAAAAAAAAATTATGTAATGATTAAAATAATACATACAAATAAGATCATCTAAAATATCAGTTATTCGTTAGGGAAATATGCTTTAATAATTGAATAGCAGTGTTTTTGCAATACAAAAAATATACAACCCCCAGGTTTGTTCCTGAAAAAATGCACGGCACACTGAATTGTTTTAAAAACAACTGAAACTACGAAAAATCCAACAGTTTCCAGTTTCAGTATATTCAATAACGAGTTTAATGAGTTCCGAACCTAGCAGCTCACATAGAGAAATTAATTTCAATAAAGCAGATTAAACAAGGTGCTGGAAATTAAATATTCTCTAATATCTTCCACATCAGGTCTAGCTAGCTAGATATTCGATTATGAGATGCGAGCTATACAGCACAGTTTGAAGAGGAGGCTGCTTTTAATTTGGAGGTCGGTTGAAATTAGCGATTCTCAAGTGCATTTACGCGAAATACGCGGCAAACCGGAGTGGGAATCCTGCAGTAATTTCACCTAACTTTTCAATTGAATAAAACTGCTCTAACAGATGAAATTCTATGACTTGAGTTACACGAAACACAAGGCCTGATGTTCTGAAGCACTCGCTACAACTGAACAGATTTTTTTAATTTGAATGCTACGCTAATTTTCCTTAGCATTTTAAGGGGACATAAAAGAAATTTAATATCGTTTGGTGTAATCCAATTTAATGATGATACAGTTTTTAAAATTGATTAGTGCTTGGCGGTCTGTTACTATTATTGCTTAGAGCAGTTTTTTTGTTAACATTTTATCAAAACAACAGTATTATAAAATGTTTTTTAAGGCCAATTAATATAATTACAATTTTTTCTCCGCTCGATTGTTTTCTAAATATGTTTTGTGACGCCAGCACACTGAATTATGTCCTAAGTATTAAACACTCAAAACATAATTCATTCTACGTATTCATATAAAATAAATTTTAAAACGTTAGGCACTTATATTTCTGAATTATTAATTACAGTTTCAATAAAAAGCTCTTCTCACTTTATATTCCATACACCTGTGGCTTTCTCCTCGTCCATCCCTTTTCGCTTCGCATAGTAGGCGTTGTTAAAAAATTGGTTCCAGTTAATCCTATGGCGTAACACCTCTGCGTCAAAGGAAAATCTGAATATTACCCTTCCTTTAATTATCTTTTTATTCAATATTGATTATTAAACCGAAATAAGCGACATCTGTAAGTCTATACTGAAGTTACCGTTAAATACATTCGTTTCACTGAAAAGACTACCACATTCACTGGAATTCCCCAAAGCTCAACCCCCATTAACTTACTAATTTGCCCATAAAAGTTCCCTTGAAGTCCATATTGCAGAAAACGGGGGAATAGGTCAATGTTACTTCATACACTTCCATTCTAATTCCAATTCCCGTAGAATTAAAGTTAATACAAATCTCCGCATCTAACCATGTTACAATCTACGATTAAAATGAAGTAAACCGTACTCCAGTATCGTATTAACTATTGTCGGTTTCAGAGTAGTAGAGGGTAACAAAAATGCAATAGCAATGAACATATTTTTACTGCTATTTTTGCGAAAATTGTTATTATTTGATATTTTATTTTGAGTAGGTCAGGCATTCTAAACCAAACTCACATTAATGATTACTAATTGTCGCATTTATTTTGACGTTTGTGATTTAAACGCTTATTTTATAACTATCGCATTAATTTTTACATGTGCGTTCGTTTAGTCGGTATTGTACACATAATTTCGTAATGCCTGCCACATTTAGTCATCGAAAATATGCTGATATTATTTTTAATTATGGGTATTGCAACGGTAGAACTAATCGTGCAGTTGCTGAATCTCGACGTCGCTTCCCGAACAGAAAAGTGCCAGATAGAAATGTATTCCAGACAGTCTTCAACGATGCACGTGAAACTGCAATGTTTCCCAGTGTAAGAATTACATCTGATAGGCAAGTTGGTCCTGGTCTAGCAGTGAAAGAAGAAATTGTAAATATAGTAGAACGTAACCCGGGTGTAAGTACAAGGCGCATTGCAACCTGTCTCCAAATTAATCAAACGGCATGGGAAGTCATTCACAAAAATGGTTTAAAACCGTTCCATATTCAGCGTGTCCAGAATCTTCAGGACGGTGATAATGATTTGGGGCTGCATTTTTGAAATTGGATAAACGCAAACCATACACTTTACAAATACATTTTGTTCACTGATGAGGCTCAACTCACTCGTGATGGAGTAAATAACTGCCACAATGAACACCATTGGTCAGATTAAAATCTGCACGCCACGGTGTAAAGTAACGTGTGGTATGATTACTAACCAATTACTTGGTCCGGTCGTGCTAGATAGTCGTCTTACTGGAGCTATATGTAGAATTTTTTGAAAATAATTTGACACATCTACCGGAGGATGTTCCATTGGATATTAGACAAAACATGTACAGCATGATGATACCCCTGCCCATTTCAGTCGTGTTGTGATCAATCATCTTAACAATCGCGTTCCACAACGCTGGATTGGCCGAGATGATTCCAAAATTGGCCACCAAGGTAACCAGATTTGAATCCCTTTGATTACCGCCATTGGAGATGGTTTAAATCATTAGTATATGCAACAAAAGTGAACATAAGGGAGGCGCTATTCGATCGGATTGTTATCCTTAATCAATGTTATAATTTATAATACCTACAGACTAAACACTTTTCTCTAATGATACATTACAATAACTAACACGGGTAAAAATATTTTCATTGCTATCTCAGTAACCGATATTCGACCATATGTTTATTAGGTTTTTTTTGTTCACTTTTGCCCCTTGAACACCCCTTTCGAATATTGGAGGTTCACCTCGAATCACTCTGTATATAGGTTGAAATATTGGAAATTCGTGGAAAGAAAGAAGAGAGGTTGATGACGACACAAAAGACGCGATTCGTAGAACAATTTAGGCATGGTATTTTAAAAATCAGCTTCCGACAATGAAAAAATTCACGTTGTTATCTCACTAGACGAAATTTAGTACAAATTTGCTTCCTTAAAAAGTTATAGACACGTATAGTATTTTAAGTCCTATAACTTCTTAAGGCAACAAGATGGTGCTAAGGTGAGGTGATTTAAATCACCTCACTGTCGTCCAAGGACGCTAACCTTAACGCAAGGCCCATTCTTTAGTAAACACTCTGTATATGGGCAGAAAAATTTTAAGACGTTTAGGCCAAAGCAAAACAATAAGTTCCTGACAACATAATATGTCTGCAAATGCGTAGAATAGATCTAATTAAAAAAAAATAGTAGTGACGTTTAATAGGATGGTATAAGAACAAAGATAATAACATTATTATTAAATCCAGGTCTTTTGAACACATTACAACCGAAGTGAGCTGTAATAATAGTCAAAACCCTTTTACCACGGAGTGGGTACTACACAAACTTGGGTGAATCTAGACTTTATGAAAGTAAATGAACAGGTAACGAAGATAATTTCAGCACCTGAGACGTTAAGTGAAACTGAAGTGTTGGGTTAAATTTTTGTGAGCTTTAAACATCTTAATTTATCTGTTTATCAAAATTCCACTTCGCCGAAAGTTCTTTTCAGCGTAGATAACGTGGCTTGCATTTAAATCAGCGCATATAAACTTTTCGACATGTATGAGAGCTGACAATTACAGCGATTGGTGAAGTGATGACGTACAAATCAATTTTCCATTTCAACACTTTTACTTCGACATGTTTCTGCTAAACTTTGAAAGGCAATAATGTGGGGAATTTAGATTAATATTTCCGCAAGCTCCTTTCTTCAGAACTTTTTAAAAAATAATTGGAATCTTATACACGCTTCAATTGGACGTTACATTTTTTTTTGTAATAAATGATTTTTTTAATATTTTACAGATCCATTGTTTTTCACCTGTACAGGATGTCTGAAACTCCAAATAACTTTTGAGACACATGGTGTGTTAAATGAGATAAGATAAGCTCCATTTTCAATCGAAAGTATTATTTTCGGCATTTGACAGAAACGACTAATGACGTCATCAATTATATTTATTTCAGAAACACCCAAATTTTTTTCCTGTCAAAAAGCTCTCTTTTTTTCTAACAAACTCTTATTAGAGAATTTTTTCGCTTATCTCTACAAAAATACAGTGTGGAGGACTTATCATTATTTACCCTGCACATTAAAAGTAAAACTTTTACTTTTATTTTTAAAATAAGGTTAACAATAAGATAAATCGAGGCGGGAAAATGATTGATACATTTTTTGAGACTCGTTTCGCGAACTTCAGAATCCTAATGCCTACAAATCTTGTGTTTATTATTTATTTTAAGCCTTCATGACTAACTTGGATCACATATATCTCCGAACCCTAAGAAGGCAAGATAATATATCATCCCAGAGTTGAGATTTATTCTCTCAATGAATTCAACTAAGGAATGTTTATGAAACTTAACCTAACATCATTAAAAACAAATGCACGGTTTAATTTATAACTTAAATCATCCTTATTTGTACACGAATACACGTGACATCTGAAGATTTCAGCCAATAAGATGATTCTTGATTTATTGCCAATTGCGTCTTTGAAATGGCTTGTTATTCGTCGTAATCTATTTTTAATGAAACAGAAAACAATTTTTTTGGGCTTAAAAATTTCTTATATTTTCTTTAACATACCAATTAGCGATACGTCAACAAAACATCAAAACAAACTGATTGAATGTAAACTCGAATAATAAATTTCGCCGAAACTTCTAAAACTGCAAATTAATAAAATTGCCACGAAATGACTCGATGAATCCACTATTTCCGAACGCCTGCAAGAAACAGAATATGGAAAATTAAATTGAATGTGTTCGACATTTTCTTTCGTAAATTGGTTCAAGATAAAAACGAATAGCAAGAAAAATATTATTAGATTCAAGATGCTATAGATAGAAACTTCAGCTTTCAATTTTAAATGATAAATATGCATATTACAAACAGGCATGGACGACGTTCCCCCTTCAATTTCAGAGCCTGCTAACGAGAAAAAAATATAATAATACAGGTACAGCAACTGCTTTTTTATCTCCACATGTCTTTAAAAAAGGATGTAATTGGAATTAAAAAAAAGCACATGGATATGATTTTTAGTAGCGAAAGGAGGATTGCAGATGGAATAACAAACCAGACATAATAGGCTTTTTTTCAAGAGTAAATAAATCCCCAGGTAAAACGCGAATTGTTCAGTTTTACTCAATATGTGGAATTAAATTTTAAGGTTTTACCTATGCCTAAAGAATTTTAATAAAACATACAACGTCAAAAGTCTGTATATAAAATGATTCGATTAAACCTAGTGGCTTTTCTTAATGTAGTAAAAAAAAGTACTAGTACTTAGGGAACAAAAAAAAATACAAAATTGCAGACCACGAACAAATCTGGTCGGTTTGGCAGTGTATTCAGCCGAATTTTTGTACATTATCATGCCAGGACGTGACCCAACGCAAGCTTAGTTTCACTACTTCCCAAGTATTGAAGGAATAATTTACTCTTAACTTATATCCTTCATTTGAGAATAAACATTACGATAGTTACTATGAGATGAAGTTATGCTTGTTTAAGGAATTGTTTTGTTTTATGTAGATAATATGAATTACTTGAGTCAACAACTGTTATTCTCGAAATAAAGTTATGTTCTCTTTATCTGAAGTAAGGAAAGAAAGACTTAAGCAAACTGTCAAAGTCATTCATTAGCGCACACCAGACATATACCGCTTTTGAGCTTGTTAGCTCTACACAGTTTTTATATACCAAAAATTTCACTTGATAAATTTGTAGAAACTTGCGAAACAACACTATTTTACCACATTTTTTTCACTAATAGTAAATATTTGTTCTCAACTATAATTATCCATGTTTATGCGTATAGACTAAGAATCGCTCTGTATATAAAGGCCATAAACCGAAATTACTAGACTCATGTCTACGAGGAGAATTTTTGTGGTATCCTTTGCGTGTTGATAAATTTCGTCCCTTAATTTACATATAATTATAATCAGTATATGTGCTCGGGGAGAAGTTTTAAACGGAATTAATTAGTCCAGAACTCACTTGGGTATTGTACAGAGATGATGTATGATTTGTGTAACGGCATTTGTCAACAGTAAACTGCAATTCCGGCTACATAACACACAAACAGAATATAAATTGCTGATATTCGAATGTCCATTTTAAGGTATGTAGTTGAGTGTGATAATCCAATAACTATAACGTCATATTTAACTAATAGCGCTAGTTGCAAGACCAAAACTAAAGCTAGTCATGTACGCAGCAGAACATAAATTATTTTAAAATAAAGATAACTTCAATACATCCTTAGAACTGTTCCTAAAACTTCATGCATTAAAGAACACATTATTTCTTAAGTTTTCACATACACCATACTTTGGTATGAACTAGGCAAGGGCACTAGAAACTTTTCATAGAACTGTAAACTTTGCAATGTCTACAAATATTTTACCAGCCTTTATAGATATTCACTTATTGGTTCAAATAACTTTTATTCTATTTTACAGCATTTTTATACAGGATTAACCATCACTAAGCACAAAAATCAGGAAAATTGGAACACAATAAAAAATGTATTCCGTAATTCTTACAAATGTTTACAAAATGCCTTTTCTCTCCTTGAAAACAGTCGCCTATGATAATCGACGTTCGAGACTGCTTTGAACAGCTATTACAGTTGGTAGACATGCCAGTATTGCTTTGATGGTTGCATAGCTTAGATAATAATAATAGTATTTAATAGTCCGACAGGAATAAAATCCCAATTACAGAACCACAATAGAAATTATACAAATACATAAAAGTTACTAAAATAAAGTTAAAACAACCAAACTAGTCTAACACACAAAAAAAAAAATAAATGTAATGTAATGTAATAGGTAAGATAAGTAAAAAATATAAAAGTATGAAAAAGTACCGTTAAAAACATGATCTAGCAATAAAAAAAACACAACAATAAGTAGTTGTTAAAAGTATTAAAAATAATTCAGTAACTAAGTATGAGAAAAAATTATAACTGCACGTCATGGGCAATCCTTAACAGCTGGTTTAAACTGATATTATTAACATCACAAATATAACATAATAAATTAAAATTGGATGTCATAGTGTATACAGGAGACTTTAACATGAGATTAGTTCTAGCAGGTTGGCAGTAAAACGTCATATGAGATCTAATCGAAGGATGTGGCACCAAAAAATTAAGTTGTGATAAAATATATGGAGAGTCAATTGAATTGTGCAAGATATTGTATAGAAATCTGATAGAGTATATAAATCTCATTTTCTTTAAAGAATGAAGGTTAAACCTAGATCTCAATAAGTTGTCATCAAAACCTTGTGCTGGATAAACAGCACCACATTTAAATGAAAGATATTTAAGAAATTTTCTCTGGACAAATTCAATATTATTGATATAACAGGTGTAATAAGGATTCCAAACTAAAGAACAGTATTCCAGCTTGGATCTTACAAAAGCATAATATAATAATTTTAATGTATTTGGGTTTCTAAATGATTTACTATTTCTAATAATAAATCCTAATGCTTTCGAGGCCCCCTTGACAATATATTCAATATGTTGCGAGAAGCTTAAAGTACTATCAAATATAATACCCAAATCCTTTGTACAACTGTGATGTAGGATAATGTCTGACATTTTGATCATCATAACCCCAGAATTGAGTGCCGTTGAAGTAAATTTCTTATAGAACAAATAAATTATTTACTAGTAATAGGACAATTAATGTCAGATGCCATCCATTGTTCTTAGTGGTATACTGTATCTTCCTATTTCTAAAAGGATATTTAAGCCGTAAAAAAACTGTTTTGTTTAGAGATGCGAAGTCGATAAACGGAGAAAATCAAATGCGAAGAAAAGACGCAAGATTTTTCAGCGTTACAGAATTTATAAAAATTTCATATTCTCCCTATACGAACATAGTTTGCGAAACAATATCTTTCTGTTTGACGAGAGAGAAACGAAGTTGGCGATGGGGTTACCATGTGAATTGCCGTGCTGATACTGCATACACTGCCAGACAAAACTCGTGAATAAAACGAAAACAGAGATTTAGTTGCTCACGTTGACAAAAAAAAAAATTGATACGAATGTAAAAAAAACTATTTTATATGGGCGACTACATCATTTGATATTACTCCAATTATTTTTTAATAGTACAGGATCGTACATACATCCAAGCGGCCGTTTTTACCCTTACTTTCATTGACACTGTCGCAATCCTGATGTAAACCTTATTTTAAATAAAAATAATAATAAAAATCATGTGAAAAAGCTGTTGGTATTACATTTTAAAATAAGGGCAAACATATGTGAAAGGAAATTTACTTTTTGTTATACAGGGTGATTCAATCATAATGTCATTAATTTTATGAGAAGATAGGGCGAAATGAGTATCATACGAATACGCAATAAAAAAATAGATGCATATTTACGCCGGAAAAAATATTTTCAAACCATTATTCAACGTTGCCAAATTTAAATATTTTCCTATAGTACCTCCTTAATGTAATATGTAATGACTGCAATAAATTATTTTTTAAAAGTATGCAATTAACATATTTAGTGTCAACATAAAAAATATTTAATATTGAAATTACAAAACTCCAACAGATCAAAATAAACCATTCACATTTCGTTACATAAATAGTGAAACAAATTCCAATGCTCACTAGGTTAAATTATTAAGAGAGACTGAAACGTTTTTTGTATTTAAATAGACAGTAATAAAAAAACCTTCGTGCTGTCCAAAAAACAGTCCGAGACATACCCATTCAGTGATCAACAATCAGGCAATCCGAGTCTTGATCTACCCTATTTAGATCAATGACCTTGTTTTTAATGCCTACTCAATGACAAACGCTGTAGAGTTGCAGAATCGTTAAATAATAACATAAAAAAAAACAATAATTACATTTGCATTTTTAAAAACACCCGGTGTAATCAATAGGAAATCATGAGAAGATAGACTGTAATAGGCACACTCGGCACAGCTAAAAAGTTGGCAGTTCAAATTCCCGTTTCCCGGCGGATTAAGTCGAACATTGTTCGGGTCCGTTTTCCTATGCAGGCGAGCCCGCCGTCGACTGTATCTGGAACAGATGTACGCGGCCCGACTTCTTCATCCATCAGTCATTAATTCGAAAGTTTTCGATTTTCTGTATTTATTAAGCCTTCCGAATACGTGGTTAAAATTAATGACATTATGACTGAATCACCCTGTATTCGGCGTAAAAATTGGAATCTCGGATAAACTGTTTCTATTTTTACTTTATAGGATCCAAGTTCATTGTCAGTTCCTGCCAGAAACGCAAGAAATAGGTCGATAAGGCTATGCGCGCAGCTGTTATTTAGCATATAGAGCGTTCACCCGGTTCCAAATTGTGTGGATGAGTGTAGACGCGCTTGGAGTTTTCAAGTTATTGCGCGCATATCTTCCGTTTCAGTTCCCATCTCTCACACTTAATAAAATGATTTTCTTTCAGAATTTCTGTTATCTTCCGAGTTCGTTCCGCCAAAGCCGTTAAGATCACTGATACGAATCTGCTGAAGAGGCTGGGAGTAATACTGACAATTTTTACCGCATTCCTGATAATTCGCACCCTAGTAGCGCCACCCGTCGTCATTGTTGGAAGGACCGCCGACGACCTCAAGGCCTATCTCTGCAGGACCGACTGGTGGGATCACTTGTTCACCACACGTAAGTCCTCGTCACACTCTTTCCCGCGTTCATGCAGCAAACAGAACCCCGCATCTACGCTAACCATTTAAGTTAGCACCAAATCGTTCTTTTTTTCTATAGAATATTTCCTTGCCTTTAACCAAGAACGTAAATCTCCATCAAAGATTATAGCGTAATACAGTTGTTTCTCATTTTTAAATTTATTTCGAAAGGTGAGTGAAATATTTAATGCGGATATATCTCCTAAAACGTCGCCTAACTGACTACGTGACAGCTAGTTTTAAAACTGTCCAACCAATAGAGTAATCGCTTAAAGTATACCTCCGCCGAATTTTCTTCTTCTAAAATACAGGGCGTTCGAAAAAAACATCCGCTATCTTTCGAAATTTGAAACCGTATAAGTGGACGTAGTTGGGCTCTGATTACAAAATAAAGTTGCACGCTCACTTTGAATACATATCGAGAACGAACAAGCTTATCAAAATCTGTCAGAAAATAACTATTTTGCAAGGGTTGTGTACCTGTAACTTATATACAACGCCTTGTATTTTAGAACAACAAACTTCGGTCTGAGAAGAGGCAAAATAACTACAGAGTGGACATTTGTATTGGCCCACAACTGTAAATTTTTACGTTTTATTCTTATTACTTCTTCCTGAAATTAAGTACAATTCTATGACTTTAAAAATATACATTGTGGAAAGAGAATACGTAATATACATTTTTATATATTTTACGTTAAATAAATTATTGTAAAGTTAACACTATTATCAAATAAATAACCAACATCGCTTGAAACTCTTAACTTAATACAGTTACTTCATTCAAAACGTTAAACCTAAATCGGTTACTTACCTACTGCTATTTCATTTATTTTTATTGAAGTTTAATACATGTTCACGCTAAAAGTTAAGTGTATTTCATTTTTAATATTGTTTATGTAAGCTTATTAACGCAAAGTAGCTTCAAATATGGAAACACATATTTTTAGAATGAGTTGTAGTTACTATTAAAAAAATACTGCAGTAATTTTTCTGCGTCTAGATTTTTAAACATTATAGCGTTATGATTTTCCTACGTAAAAATACAGAATACAGTGACAGGAAAATGTATAGTATTTTAGCCGCCTATTAACGTAATTGGAGATGCTTTATACAGAGTGTCCCAAAATTATCCTGCCAAAAATTAACTGTGGATTCTACGATCAAAAATAAGAAAAAAAAAGTTCTATAAACATAGCTTGGTAAACGCCATCTAACTATAACGCTATAGCCTATTAAAAGGAGACCCCAAAATTTGATTTTCTTCAAATATTTTTGAGGTTAGGGGGTGTCTACGGACTTATGTTTATATAACTTTTTTTTTTCTTATTTTTGATCGTAGAATAAACAGTTAATTTTTGGCAGGCTAATTTTGGGACACCCTGTATACACAATATAGGCAAACTATACACCTACTTAGACATTGCTATAACACCAATGTACAGTTTTCTTTAGGCTATGCCAAATATTGGAAATAAATCAGGGTTTTTTACAGAATCATTTGAAAGGAAGTGTCGATATCACGAATTTTATCAATTGTTCTCAAGTTTGAAAATAGCAACAATAGACACTCTGATGGGCCTTAATTCTCTTCTGCTGCTAACTTTTGCAAGGCTTAACATAGAACAACCAGATTGGGGTGTTTCTATGGGAACCCGAATCCGGGACAAATCATGATTTAACCCTGAAATATACCCTAATTACTTTTGTTCAAACAATCAATTTGTTCATTGAATTAAATCCAAAAATTCTTCTGCTTTAAATAAGCAAAGGATCTTCCAGTTACCCCCGAAACAATTTTTAACAAAGTATATCCCACCGGGAATCGCGTCGATCGTTATTTGAAGAGATACAGGTCAGGGAACAAGGAATGCAGTCACATGTTGCATAACGTCTACTCAAGACAAGTCGACGGTTGCCTCGGCTCCAATGGTTTACTGAGGCGAGCTAATAAGCTCAAAAGTGGTACATGTCTGGTGTGCCCCTAAGAATGACTTTCGACATTTTGCTAAAGTCTTTCTTTATATAAATAATTAATCTTACATAATAATACAGAGTGAGACGTATTTAATTATTTATTATAAAGTGGGTAGAGTAGTAACTAACTTATAAAGGAATACAATATAGCAAGAATACTGAAATACTAATTATGTACTTCAGTTTTTTTTTTCTTAATGCAGTGTTATTATTTACTTTATTCAAAATTATTTAATATTATTTCAAATGTTGGTAGTAATTCTTTCAAGTCACTTAAAACTTCAAATCAAGAAAACTTGAGACTCAAGTAATTCATATTATCTAAATAAAACAAAACATACATAACTTTATCTCAGTCTCGATTTCAAGTAATTTTTGTTCCTAAATGAAAAATTTGATATGTGTCCCTGAAGGACGCCGCTGGAAATCGTTTTTTCTTGAAGGAATAGTGAAACTAAGCTAGGCATTGGGATAAGTGTATTAATCTTGATATCAGTATAGCTTCGCTATATTTTGACGTAAACAATCTGTCCTTAAGCTATGTATCATTATTATAAATAACTCACCCTGTATAAGTTTGGTTCGCCGTAGTAAGCACTCTATTAAAAGAAATTAACAATAATAAAAAAAAAGTTTTTGTATTTTCTTTTTAATTACTTGAAAGGTTGTAAATCACTGTTGTATCCATTACAATGAACTAACTTCCATTCCAGAGGTTTCCAGTTTGTTGAAATATTCAGGAAACCAAACTTTTTACTTATCCCCCCTAAGACAGGGCAATGAGGAAGTTTTAATAGAAGTAATTATTTGAAGTATTTGTAGATCTCGTTCAACTATTTCTCATTATTTATCTCTTAACAGCAATGATTACTTGAGAGATGCCTCTTCATTGAGATTATCAAATTATTCCACTACACCGGCAAATTGAGCAGAGAGGAGATACAAATTTTATTAATAGACGTTTTAAGCAACTGTAGAAACTAATTGGAATATATTTTAAGTCGTCTGTAATCCTTTTCAACAGGCACGTTTATACAATTATACAACAAATACTGTTTTAATTCGACGATTATATTCTTTATTTCTAAAAATAACGCCTCTATTAAAATATAAAGCCGCGTACTCACTTGCAACATAACTTCGTTACGTACAATCATCTCGAACAAGTGTTAGACACGCTGCTAATACTCATGTTCGCCGTGACGTTACGCGACGAGGTTACAAGGTTCGTGTTGAAGTTACGCGAAGGTCTGTTACAAGTGTGTACGTGCCTTAATGTTACACCTTTTCTTTAACAATATACAGGGTGTTCAGAAATGATGCATCAATATTCCTGAGGGTGATTCTACACAAAATTAGCGGGGTTACAGGGCGTCAAAAAAAATTTTAAGGATGGCGTTAAACCTGTCTTTTCCTATAATGTATATGCTGCAGTAACGGAGATACAAGGAATTGGTCTAACTAAAATAGTACCCCCTGCTTTATTGTAAAATTACTACTTTTATTTAAATATCAATACAAATACTTTTTTTAATAATTCGAATAAAGAGATGAATCATTATTTTAATGATTTTATTTGAGTATATGCTCAAAAACAAATAAAACAAAATAATATTTGACTTTAAACGAAAAATATTCGTTTAGCAAGGATCGGATTTTTCTAAACTGCCGAAGCCTTCTCGATTTTTCCGGATTTGAAAGTTCGCACACTTTATTCCAAAAACAGATGTGTATGGTTATTTACAACTACAATATATTATATTATAGAAATTAATCTCATATATTGGGATCCAAATTTAGGGGAAATCCATTTGTTTCCATTATTGAACATTATAATTGGATTAAGTATGGTTAGGATCCAAGGATTCTACAAAACAAGGATATCTGAACGACACTGTGTTAGGTTATTGATCATTTTGAAGCTGTGCTACACACAATACAAAGCAAAATATATTGAAACAAGAAGATATTTCTTGTTACATACTGGTAATAATGCTGTTATTTTCCATCAATTTGGAAAACAAACTTCTTTCTGCATTGACTACAACCGATACAGTTTATTTCCCACAAAAAGTGTAAAGTATGTAGAACTATGTCTATTGCAACGACATATTTAGAAAACTATTCTTCCATATTATATCACAAGATATTTAAGCTCATAATGCCTTTAGCTTTAATTACTCAACAAATTTATTTTTCGACGTTATAAAATATTTTTCATTAAGCAGATTTGGTAAAAAACATAGCAAATATGTTCATAAGTGCTTTATAATGTATCGTTTGCAACTTTAAATCTGAAATAACAAGGTATCAAAGACTTGGGAGCACTCAACGTTTGTAGGTACTTGAAAAAAATGTAATTGGACACTTGTTGCCAACTTAAATATCACTGTTTGCCTGTCTAACCTGCTGCATTCGTTTTAAATCCGGTTTAGAATAAGAAGGGGAACTGACAACATAATAAATAAGTCAAAGAGCGGCATAGTGAATTTATCTAAAGCGAAACCGTTTTATTAAGAATCCAATTGTACCACGTTACTCCCTAGCATTTGTTTTGAATTGCTAATGCAAGTAAAGGAGCGTTTCCACTATCTGGCGAGCATGCGCGCGCAGTCTACTGTCAAATATTTTGTATCGAAATTATTAATATTAAGCAAGGAAACTTTTATAGTATAGCTATCAGTCAAAATTTCCGAAAGAGAGTCAGTTGTTTATAACCATTTTTAGTGAGACGCGGACCTCGAGTATCCGAACAAAAAATAAAAACTGAAATTCCTGCCGTTCCAGCACGTGACCTAGATACAAACAACCAGTTTAGCTTTGCAGTGATATTTCTCGCATCCCTATAGAATTATTTATAGAAATGAATCAGCTGCAACGAAACTGAATGGTAGAATTTAATGGTAGGTTTAATGGTCGTAAATTCTCTATTATTAAAAATACGCCTGTCGGACTGTCAACCAAACGCGATGCTAAAATACGGTAGCCTGAGTCAGCTAAATGCCGAAGGATTTAGCAGCACTTCGAACCGATTGTTAATTTAACCGGCATTGAAATTCTATGATAGGAATAACGATATTGCACATCTTCAAAAATAATGCTGATAGAATATTACTAACTAGCTATTGACCTAGATCAACAGAAAAAAAAACAACAAAATTATATTAATTGGATACCAGAAAGACAGCTAGATACAAATCCAATTGAAAATTGGACTTCAACTATACGACTTTCTAAAGGAATATTTTTAATTTAAATAGTCTGTAGGTTAAAATACAACCAGCTATATAATAAATGTAATATACAAAGTGTTTCTAAATTAAGTATTACAAAATTTTAGTACATGTAGAACAATTCAAAAAATGACGAAATCTTAGTATGTATAGTTTTTTCTCACACACTTCCTAAAATGCTTTTTATTAAGTAACTTAAATCCGAAAGTATTGTATAATAAACTTTCGTGCATTCTTCTCGTGCAATTATTTATTCTGAATTAACTTGAAACAAAATACAGACATACTTAACTATTCTGATGTTCTTAATAATTTTCATAACAAACAAATTCGAAAGTATGGTAAAGTTTACTTTCGTAAGTACATCTTTCTATTTGTCCGCAAAAAGCAACGATTTATTCTGAATTAACTTGAAACAAAAAATATACATAGCCATTATGTTGTTTTTGATAATTTGCAAATCATCACAACTTAGATTCGAAAGTATAGTAAAATTTAGTTTCGTACATCTTTCTATTTCCGCCACAAAAAAGCAATTCTTTATTCAGAATTAACTTGAAATAAAAATACACAGCTATTATTTTATTTTTGATGGTTTCAGATCACAACTTAAATTCGAAAGTGTGGTGAATTTTATATTCGCACATCTTTCTATTTTTTTTAGGGAGTTACAACTCCTGAATGGTATAAATTTGAAATATTTTCTATTACATATTGTTAAGCATAAAAAGTTTAGTAACTGACCAAAATTTCAAAGTTAACATCATACAAATTATTTTGACTGATTTTTTGACTTGTTCTACATGCACTGAAATTTTAAAGATTCATTTTAGACCTTGTATTGTTGAACTATTTCAGCAATTTTTTTTTATCTCCTAGAAAAAAAAAATATTTTATCCCATCTTTTTAGGACACGCTGTATACTACTTTCTATTATAAACACAAATTGAATCTTACATAAAATAACATACTTTTTCTCAGAATTGCAAGTTTTTTTGTACAATGTGGGCGATCACAGGAGTAAACAATATGTAATATAAATAATTAACTTAATTAACAACTAACCAATTATGATAGTGTAAATTTATGTTAGAGATTAATTTTGCCTATCTCGAACATGTAGACTGCGCCGTATTGCGTGAACAACAATTGCAATAATTAATAGATTAAACGTTAACCAAAAGCAATGGCAACAACATTGTTTCCATGTTTGCCTTCGCACCAGATATGCGGGGGCGTGAAATTTCATAGTTTATAATTCCGAGAAATTTTGATATTTCACTCATCATTTCACTCATAACGTAAATAGATTAATGATCGCATTTCAAGTTTATAATTTACAGGGCCGAAATGGAATTAAGGCTTGAATTTTAGCTCCAGACGTCAAAGCTTCTTTCTAATAAGAAATGTTTCTGATAAATTAGAAAGAATGGAGATAATTAATTTTGTTCCTCTAAGAATGTACTGTTGTCGATAAAAAAATTGATAGGCAATCAGCCGAAACTTCCAGATGTTTAAAAACAGGAAAAAAGTAATTTCCGTTTTACAAGTACAAAAGTTTATCTGCCGTTCGTGGTTTTCACTCAGGTCAGACAACGTTTCATTTACGTTTATTAAATTTGAAGACTATCTTATTTCGTATTATGTCCTAAAAATACGAGTAGTTTATTTTGTAGTCTCATAAATTCCTGCCTTTATTAAACCAGCCAATCAGAGGTTAGCTTGTTTACGTTGATGGCAGTAAACAATTTTCTATTCGAATTTTATTAAAAATATTATTAAATATTGTCTGGGAGACATATTTGTCGAAACAATCATCAGAGCTACAGAAATCCACAAAGTCTACGATTCATGCAAAAAGTCTCTTGAAGAATTTTTTCCGAATTTTCAGGTTAAAATATAAAATTCTATTAGTTAAATATTAGTGATAATAATTTGTCGGAATCTAGCCTTCTAGTTAGCCTTGCAGAATTTTTCCAAAATTTCATTGTAAACATAAAAATTTCAATTTTCCAATTATTCAAAAGTCAAGTGAAAATTAGTATCCATCTCAGCGTTCGCTAACCTCTATTTGTTCAGATATCATTTATTTTAGAAACATTAGCGAAAATTGATGAAACATTAGAACCACAAAAATCGACCAAATCTACGAACGAACGAATATACCTAAAAATCTACGCTCTATACTTACAAAATATAAATTTACGCCTCCAAAACAATTACGAACAATTTTTTGAAATTTATATTTCTACAACAATTGGAAACTGAAGCAAAAATTAAAAAAAAAACTAATTTCCTCAAAAATCCACGTTGTTCGCAAAATATTTATTTCTTGTTGTTGGCTTCTTCGGATCTAGTTTATTTTACAATATTGGCCAAGAATTCACTGAAAAGAATAATCAGTCCCAGAAAATTGAGATACATTTCCGGAATCCATGGTATTATTAAATACCGACAGCAAATAACAAGTTTACGATACAAGTAGTAATTCTGCAGTCTCATAAATTCCTGACATTATTAAACCAGGCAATAAAAGGTAATATGGCTCACGCTGAGATAAAGGTACGCAATTTTCCATTTGAATCTTATTAAAAATATTAAATATTCTTTCGACAACTTCTTTTCATAGCTTACAAACCTTCGCTTATATTTAGAACTGCAATTCTAGATCCCTATGTTTGAAGCGTAGAAGCAAAATTAAAACTTTAAATTTCGTTCCTAAATTACACTTTAACAGGTCAGTTTAACATTCACTGGAAAATATTAACATATTTCTCCCAAACCTCGGTGCTATTAAAAGCGTTTATAAATTTTTTATTGTCGGTTCCATAACAAATTATTTCCTCTCTGATTAATACATGTAACCACTGAAAGTATAAAACGAGAGCGATGATTAATATCCCTATAAAAATGTTAACACACAATATATAACTACATCTGCATTAAAGAGAATTCCGTGCTGCTAGACCGACGCGTGACAGTTAACATATAATTAATAATTTCTCTACACAAATGCGTAACTATAAATTCACAATCATTAATTAATTATTACATAGCGATAGATACAATTGTCGGAATATTGTTAAGATAACTTCGGATAAAAATTATTCGGTATATTTTGCATAAATTTATCGAGATTGCCTTTCTGCCTAAAAAATTTGGGTTAGCTTGCTAATTTAAATTTCAGATGTGGTATTTTTACACAATGCTTCATCATAACTAAAGGCCAGATCTCATTGTGGCATGATGCTGGAAAACAGCAGCAGCAAATTTAACACTTGTAACTATATTTGGTCAATGAAAAGTTGCCACCTAAATTTTATTTGTTTATCCTCGATCGATAAATTTATCAGAAAACAAAACGGATATTTCGCGATCAATCAAAATCACCTAAAAATCGAATTTTCAGGGTAAAAATATTAATTTTATTATTCCGACTATTCAAAAGTCAAGCGAAAATTTTAAAAAATGAAACCACCTAAAAATTGACATTTATTGCAAATGATTTTATTTCCGTGAATTATGAACAGTAAATTTTGCGCGAGAAATTAACAACGACTTTAATTTGCCCGAATCTTGTTAAGTTTTTGAGATATCAGTCGAAATAATCATAAGAATTACAGAAATCGCCCAAATCTACGATTCGTGGAAAACCTGTGTGCATTTTCGGAATCTCCGTTTACAAGTCAGTTTTGAAGAATTTTTTCCGAATTTTCAGGGGAAAAATAATAAATTTTATTATCCCGGCTATTCAAAAGTCAAGCGAAAATTAAACAACCACAAAACCATCTAAAAATTTAGGTTTATCGTAAATTAAATATTTTTCGAGAATTATATAGTAGTAAATTGGGTGCGAGAAATTAAAAACGATTTTGATTTGTCCGCATCTTATTTAGTTTTTGAGATATTAGCTATAATTTGTCGAAATAATTATTAGAACTACGGAAATCACTCAAATCTACGGTTCACGCAAATTCCGTTTGAATTTTCGGAATCTACACCCCTGAGTTAGTCTTGAAGATTTTTTTCCAAATTTTCAACGTAAAAATATATTTTATTATTAGCTATTCAGAAGTAAAGCGAAAATAAAAAAAAAATTGAAACCACCTGCAATCGGTGATTTTTCGCAAATTATTTTTATCTGAAGATTACGAAGAAATAAATCTGGTGTAAGAAATTTGAAAATGACCTGGACTTGTCAGATATTACCGACAATTTGTAAGATAAATCAATTCAACTATAGTTTAAAACAATTCAAGCTTACACAACACGATATTTTACTTATCCCCTTTCCGATTTCCTTGAGGTCCACAAATTCCCACTTCCCTAGTGTCATTAACGTCCCCATATATTAAAAAAACGGAGAAGTAAGCGAAAAATGTCATAAATTCGCGGAAATCGTGGGTATTGAACATAAATAAAAAAGTGAAATAAATTTATTCTGCGCTTTATGTGCAATAATGGACAATAACCGGCGTTTGGGTCCCCCTCTAACTTCCCAAGGCTCTAACACGAACGGATCCAAGCAGAAAAATGGTGAACTGCGAACTCGAAATAATTTTAGGGGCAAAAATATCGGTCCGTTTCTTTTTGGTACCACCGATGGATGCCTACTGACACGCATCAATAATAATTGGCTGGTGTCACTTAGAGTGTTTTTTATTTGATTTGTGTTTCATGAGTAGCGACAAGTTGACTTACGAATGAAACGAAAATGAGTTTAGTGTGGGGGAGCGTGAAAATTAATTCTTGCGCAAAACTAGAGGACCATTTATCATGAAAGTCTGCTCGAGTTTACACAAGTCGACACAGGAAAAAAATATTCTATAGGTGCATGACAGGCGACCTCTACCGGAAGAGTTTCAAATAACTGAAAAACTTTACATAAAAACAATGTAATAATATAACGTATTTCCGACCATTATGGAACAATAACTTGGATCAGGATCTCTACCAGAATGTTTTCAGAATTATCTCAAGTCAAATAAGAATTTATGCTTTTTTAATTTTTCAATTATTAGACAGTGAAGTGATTTGAAAATAACGAATCTGCTTAAAAGCAACTTTTTATAAATTATTCTTTCCCAAACACATTCTACATGAATATAGAAGGTGCAAGAAACCAGAAAATGATTTCGATTTGTTCGAATCGTATTTACTTTTTAAGGTATTGGCTAAAATTTGCCGAAAAATAATCATTGAAGCCACAGAATTCACTTAAAATTTTTACTATTCAAAAGTCTAGTGAAAATTAAATAAAAAACATATTTGTCTAAAAATCTATGACTTACACAAAATATGATTACATTTTCAGAATCTGCGGCCTCAGATTCATCCAGTGGAATTCTATAAAAATTTTCTAGGGTCAAATAAACATTTGCATTTTTTCGGCTATTCGAAAGTCAAGCGCAAATTAAAAAAAACGGATATGCAGAAAAATGTGTCTGTTTTTGTACAAATTACACTTCCGAACATTACATAATGGTAAATGGGATGCTATAAACCCTGACACGCCTAAGTACTATTACTTTTAACCTCTTTGCATGCACATCAGTTAACAAGAAAAAGGAATTGTGGCAGAGCCTATGTAGTATATAAACCAATGATTTACTTTTCAAGATATTGGTTTAGTATTTGCCGAAAAAAATCATTGGAGCCATATAATTCACTAAAACAGAGGTCTTCAAATCCTCAAATTATTCTGCGGTAGAATGTGAATGTTCAAAGATCAAACACAAATTTTTACTATTCAAAAGTCTAGTGAAAATGAAAAAAATATACGACTTACATAAAATATGACAGCATTTTTAGAATCTGCAGCCTTAAATTCGTCCAGTAGAATTTTTTCAGAATTTTTGTGGGGTCAAATAAACATTTGCATTTTTTCGGCTATGCGAAAGTCAAGCGAAAATTTAAAAAAAGCGGATATGCCTAAATAAGAATTTGTGCTTTTTAATTTTGCAGTTATTAGACAATGAAGTGATTTAAAAACAACGAATCTGCTTAAAAAGCAGCTTTTTGTAAATTATTCTTTTCCAAATACATGCATCACAGGTGCAAGAAACCTTCAAGCTTTATATTTGCCGAAAATAGAGCATTGGAGCCACATAATTCACTAAAATCCAGTCTTTAATCCTCAAATTATTCTTTGGTAGAATTTTTTTGGGGTTTTGGAGTCAAATAAACATTTGCATTTTTTCGGTTATTCGAAAGTCAAGCGAAAATTAAAAAAACGGATATGCTCAAATATGTGCTTTCGTACAAATTTTATTTGCATTACATTATGTAATGTGTAAATGGGATGCTATAAACCTAAAATGTCTACCTACTATTACTTTTAACTTCTTTGCACGCCCGTCAGTTAAAAAGAGATAGGACTTGTTGGAGATCCCATGTAGTATATAAACCAATGACGGCAAAAAACTGTTCCAATTTTAGCAATGGCGCCAATATCCCGTTGTGTATTTCTTTAATTTCGAAATTACCATATGAGATATGCGATACGTAAAACATATTTTTTGTAAGTGAATCCAGAATCCCAATTGACAGGGAAAATATTACTTTTTCCTTTATATTTCGTATCTCCAGACGTTAACAGATATTAAAAAATGTATACAAGACGTTTCTGACAGCCGAAAATCCGAACGCATCTGAATAATAACCCCAAAGTGAGGATGAATAAAGGAAAATTTATACTATAGAGGATGTTTAAACCATTGTTTGTACGGACTTAGAAATACATTGTTTTCCGATATTTTTCAACTGAAATATTGGTACTGAATAACGCGCTATTCGGTTTTTATTTCTTTGTTTCTTGTCAAATTATGTTTATACTGCCTAGCCCGTTTCCCAAACTCGTTGTTCCCGGCTCCTTTGATGGAATAAAAAATGCCTTCGCTTTCCTCCCCCTTTATAAAACACACGAAATTAGAAGAATAATCTCGCTCTAAATCATTCAAATCTACGGCGCTCGTAAAGCGTTTGTTGACATTTCGCAAATTTTTAACGAAACCCTATCTATCGATCCATAAATGCGTGCCTGTTGAAAACACAAATTCTAAGTGCTAATTCCCCGACCAGCATTGAATTCCACCATGGTTAGTTGCCAGCGGTGCCATCAGACATATAGCGGCTTTAAGCTTGTTAACGAAAACTAATCTGCACGGTATTATTTTTCTGAGATACCTCGGAATTTCATTAAATTTCGCTCACTCTGTACTGCGGTTATAAAAAACACGTTTCAATGGCAATTTAAAAGCTATTAAGTGATATCCACCCGATTTAACTGAGGTACGTCGTTGCCACGCACAAAAAGCGTCAAATTAGGTAAGAATTACTGTCTGTTCATGTGAAAATTATTAATTAAAATTCATAAAACCTTCGCTTAACGAACAGTACCGATTCGTAAACGGATTACATACCGGCGAGACGCAGGCGTTGTTTTATTTCATAAAAATGTCAGAGGCATCCCAACTTAAAAGCCTGCTAGATTTTTTCATTACTCCTCCCGGTCTATATTTACAGTTTTCTGCAGACATGAAGCATATATCGGCGGATTTTTTTACCTTCTCGAGTAAAAAATATTTAATAAACTCAATTTTACGTTCAAACAGACCGTTGTCGAGCTATTCTATAAAAAGCAATCGCGTTTTTTTTTTTTCAACATTGCGCAAGGCATCAAACTGGGATAATAAAAATGATAATATTGCCTTTCGGAAATCATTTAAGAAGAAATCAAGAGCACTGCAACGCTGTTACATCGATTTGGTATGTCAACTTATGTAACAGCTTTCAACAAGTTTTCCGTTACGTTTCATGTTTTCTGTGTAAACAACTAAAGGGGATTTCTGGGTTCTTGTTGTCGCTGCTAATTTCATTTCTTTTATAATTTTTAAACTTCGCGTCACTTCAATGCATTCAGGAATCGCCTATGCAATGAGAGAAAATTTTACAGAGCTATTTTAAATTATAATAATAATAACATTTATGAAGATGAAAATCCTCGCTTGGTAATTCATCAAAGTGTTTTCATGCATGACAAAGCACCATTAATTTCAATAAAGTTGCCATGCGTTGAATGAACATTTTTGGAACTTATTTTTTTTTGTGGTAATCTCATGAAACAGAGCAGTAGAAAATGAAGTAGATTTAGGATAAAAAAGGATATCAGCAAAACACTGAAAATCATCCTGTGTATACTAAGTTTGACTTCACTTAGATAAGCTTCATTTAAAAATACATATAGCAAATGCGCTATGCTGCATCAATTTTAATTGTCACAGAATTTGACAAAGTCACGTAGCCAGCCGTTTCGCTCAAATTATAGCGAAGCTCGATATCAGAATAACTCAATACTATACAACTCGGTGTAACGAGCAAAAAAATTGGTAATTAGCCAGCTGCAAGCTTAATATGCATCGTATATTATATTTGCATCCGTTCGACCTTAGTCGATCTAATAAAGTACTAGATTGGTTTCACTGAAACTGGTAATCTGTTATAGGAGCACGAGAGCGAACTAATATTAAATTAAGCTCTCTTCTAAATTTAAATCAAAAGTCCCTAGTTACTGAAATATGCACTTTATTACCGCTGCAGGTAATTTTATTGAATGCAGGGTATCACAAATTTTAATATCGTCATATTATTTTACTAGAACGCTGCAATATGTGCATCTTTTGATTTAAAATGCATTTTATATACGCCTACGTTGCGCGTTGTTTCAGTATTATTTTAAATTCTAATCCGCCGCACATATGCACACTGCAGGAAATTACTATCGGTGAGATGTAAATAGTGACATCTAGCGACAACTATGCAAATCAAAGGGATACTAATAAATAAGCAATGTCATTGCAACTTAACGTTTTTTTAGTTCCAAGAAGTGTAAATTCCTCGAAATAAAATAATCACACGTACATATAATTTTTATTCTCTCCTTTAATTCTAACGCTTGAGCTTGTACACGCGGGCTTCAGAATAAACCAAAGGTTATTTTAAACACTCATACGTATCCGGACGTTCAGTCCTTCGTGTCGATAAAAAATAAGATTAGGGCCAGCGCCGCCTAATGATGAATTTAATAAGGGAAGTTAAAAGAAAGGTCATTCGACTGTAAAATGAGAGTAATTAAAATAAAAGTAATTTATTTGATACTGTTTAACGTTCTATATAAAACATAAAATTAATTAGTTAGGTTTGAGAAAAAGAAAGGTACACAATATTAAGCGACTAATTATAAAAGTAAAAATAGCATGGAATATAAACAACTAACATGAAATTGAGATGGAAAATAAATAATTATAAAAGAAAATTAAAGTAACGCAAAAAATTGTACAAACAGCCACGTTTTATATTATATTTACTAAAATCATGTTAAATATTGTTGGAACATGGATTCGGACTTGGTGTCCGAAACGTATTTTCAATATTTAAGAATATAATCAGCTTAGCGAAGACCTGTATATAAGTACAACGGTTCTGTGTCTTGTGGTGTTTTCTTTTTTCTTGAGACAACAAAAATAAGTTATAAGGGAATTGTATGAATGTAGATACAGTTTGTTAAAACCAACCATTTTCAAAGGAACACAAAGCCCTCGTACAAAGAAATACAGAAATAATGTAAACACATACCCCCAAATCCAACTGATCCTGTACAATAAAACGATACTGCGCCAGTGGATATTTTTTATTCAAGGATTACCACATCAAAATCACGTTTTTCTTTTAAATAAAAAAAGCAGTTCGGGACAGAATTTCTCACGTATCAGATTATTCTGAAAGCTTTAATCGATGACAAAAGCAAGACGCCTACCAAATATTCCACATTCATGGAAAACTTCACATTTTACACAATCCAATTTCCTTTTACTGAACTTCATAACACTAGGAGGAATAAATTTAATTGAAAAGTACTAGTACGAATTAAAATTAATATTTAGCCAACAGAATTTCAACGTACTCAGAGAAATCCTTTAATTGATATTCACACATTCAATAAAAAAAAAAAAGTATTTATATACATACATTTCCGCATCGTTGCTATTTTAGTAACCTTGTCAAAACTGTAGCGTTCCTGTCATCAGGACCAATGGGAAAATTGCATAATATTTCCAAATACGTGCGGAAGAATGTATAATTTTAATCGAAATAATCCTAGAAAAATAAGTCGTGGACAAATTAGCCAAAAAACGGCCGCCACAGTGTAGACTTGTGACGTCAGATGCCATCAATGGTGTCGCATTTTCGACCACGTGGTTTGCTTACAAACCATGGAAATTTATTAATGTTAATATTTTAATTAACAAGGTGGCCCGTTGTCCACAGTTCTTTTCAATCTAGTCCAGGAAATGATACTAAGAGAAAGTGGTATAAGGACAAGAGGCTTGATTTTTGGTAATAGACACCAGTGTTTGGCTTATGCCGACGATGTAATGGCGAGGTCCAAAAAAGAAATAGTGAATATATTTAGATTACTAGAAAAAAAAGCAAAAGAATATGGGTTATGTATTAACGAAAAGAAAACTAAATATATGGTAATGAACGATAGTAATAGAAATGGAACTTGACCATAAATTGTATAGGAAATAAAAAGTACATAATAGAAAAAGTACAACAAACGGAATATTTAGGAGTAACACTAACATGGAAAGGAGAAGAAGAAAAAGAGATAGACAAACGATTAGCAAAAGAAAGTAAGGCTGCAGGAGGGTTATCACGGATTTTAAAGGCAAAACATATACAAAGAGCTACAAAGATAAGAATGTATCAAACAGTAATAAGACCCACAGTTACCTACGTTTGTGAAACATGGACAATGAACAAAAAGAAAGTAATAAAACTTGAAATATGGGAGCGTAAAATTCTAAGGAAAATCTATGGAGGAGTAAAACAGAATGGTGAGTTTAGAAGACGGACAAATCAAGAATTAGAAGAGTTATTCAAAGGACCAAATATTGTACAGGTTGTGAAAATGCAAAGAGCCAGATGGCTAGGTCATATAGCCAGAATGTCTGAGGACAGATGGGTGAAAGAAATATTAATGAGAGGAGAAGGAGGGAGAATAAGAAGAGGACGACCTAGAAAGAAATGGTTAGAAGAAGTCAAAAAAGATTTAGAGATAGGAGTTACCGACTGGGAAAAGGAGGCGAAAGATAGAGTAAAATGGAAAAGAAGAGTGAAAGAACTCGTAGCCAAGGGCCACTAGGCCTGTAGTGCTGATATATATATATATATATATATATATATATATATATATAATATTTTAATTATTTGATTATTGCCGCCAGACACATGTTCTGACCTTTCAATATGATGATGATGAAAGATTATCATCCTGTAGTGCATTGCAAACCAAATACAAATTTTAAGCAACTTCCCCACTTGAAGTGCTGTTATGCACATTTGGAGTAAAATTTTACATGCATTTCTCTATGCATGTTCCGAATAAAGAGCAAAAATTTTACCTTGTTAATAAATGTACATCAGAGTCCATAAAAAATCCATATCAGCACTCCGGTTTACATCTGTACCTCTATTTTCCGTTTCTCTTCCATTGCCTAGTCTCTAGCTGAAACAAAATGTATAAATTAATTATAAAACAGCAACACTTTCGTACTGAAAAAGTTTCCACGTGATTAAAGTAGAAAGGTCCTTACTTTCATATCAATTTTTCAAATTAATTCGGTTTTTGTTACGATGAGTTGACCTAGCCTTCGAATGGTTTTAGATGAACCTAAAAAGAGAACTAACGACCTGGGGGATAATTGATGAAATAAAATGTAATTTTTTGCTAATCGGATTTTAAGTCTCATCGGGAAAACATTTGATCGGCGTTTATAGGATTGGAAGGATTACCGATAGCGTACTATAATCAAAATAGTTGCTATACCCCTTATATCTGTTTTTACCTTGTAAAATATAGCGAATAAACACCTGATATATACAGGGTGAGTCATTAATAATGATACACAGCCTTGAGTATAGTGTATACAGTATGCGCCAAAAGTATGGAATAAATTCAATAAAAACGAAACAATTATTTTTTGGGAATAGGTCGATTTTTAATTTAAAAAATACATATTTTAGCGTAAAATGCGATTTTCAAATGTTATTTGTTTTCGAGTAATGACGTCATCGATTTTTTTTTAAATGGCAACACCATATTTTTTTCCTTGATTCTGAAAGATCGTTTAATTCTCTGTCAGACAGTACTAAAATTTTGCCCTCTTACATAGGAAAGTTTTCGAGTAAATGACGATTGAATGATAGAAAACGTAAATTTTATCCATAAAAAAGTAACAATTCTGAGGTATGTAAAATAAAATACAATTGGTTAATCGAATTGCCATCCATCAACTTCTTGACAATGCGCAAGTCTGTGAAGAAATTCTTCTTGCACATTATGAATGATTTCTGGGGTAACTCTGCGTATTTCGTCCCGAATGCGATTTTGGAGTTCTTCTAAATTACGTGGTTTATTAATGTACACTTTTGACTTCAAGTATCCCCATAAAAAATAGTCAAGAGGTGTAATATCTGGCGATCTTGCAGGCCATTCTATCGGTCCGCGTCTGCCGATCCATCTCCCAGGAAAACAGTTGTCCAAAAAATCTCGTACAGGGCGCGCATAGTGCGGAGGTGCACCGTCTTGCTGAAACCATATGGTATCGTCAGGAATGTCAGGGTCATTATCGTTAGGAAAAATTACTGCAAGGGCTGGAACAAGGTTATTTTCTAGAAACTCTAAATATCTTTGTCCTGTAAGGGTTTCTTCAAAGAAGAAAGGCCCTACTATTCTGTCGTCAACTATTCCAACCCACACATTTAATTTCTGAGGGTGTTGGGTATGTGCCTCTGCCATCCAATGAGGATTTTCCCGACTCCAATATCTGCAAGTTTGACGGTTTACTGTAGCATTCAGACAAAATGTGGCCTCATCTGAAAAAAGTATTTGCCGGTGTAAATTTCTATTTCCTTGACATAAATCCATTAGAATTTCGCAAAAGTGTAAGCGGCGATCGGGACGATATTTTTTCTTCCTCAAGATACGTAGCACTGTGCTCTGACTAGTGTCATTGTTTAATGCAACCAATCGTGAAGAATTATGAGGATTATCCACCATACTTATCAAAATGTTCTGTTTCTGATTTTCATTAATGCTTGGACGTCCAGGTTTTGGAATATTTACAACATTGCCAGTTTCTCTAAATTTAGACTCTACCTTACTGACTGTTGATTGGCTGATAGGGCGATCTGGATATTTTTCATTAAATAAATCGCAAACTTCCTGCTTTCCGACAATACCATTGCGATTCAGTAAATAACTTGATTTTGACAAAATAGTGTCTCGAACTCCAATTTACAGCTAAAGCGAAAAATCAACCATTAAGCTTGGCAAGTAAGTGGTACCAAAAAAAACGCAACATAAAAAGATATCTTTATTTTATTCTGTGGAAATTCATGGAGGATAACACTGAAGATAATTAAATTTTATTTCACTTTAAAACTTGTTTATTTGGTATAGCCAGATTCGGTATTCTATAAGCTTTTCAACGAGCCTTATGTTTCCATTTGAAAAAAACGAGGTTTAGCTAGGGGTTAGGGGTTTGAAGAAAAATTAATTATTATATAACCGAAAGATGGGAAAAAATCTAGATCAGTTAACGTGTTCCGGCGTTTTTAAAAAATTCACTCATTCAAAAGATACGAATTTTATTCCGTACTTCTGGCCATCCCTGTATAATATTTGTAAGACTTTAGCAGCGATATTTTGAAACTCCGGTAACTTCTGTAAGGGGCGGAAGTAGATATTATATTCACAAAGGACTAAATTTAAAATGTAGAAAGAAACAATTACTATTGTTAAATTATTGAACGGAATCAAATTAGCATTAAAGCCTTTTTTTCTCCCTTCTGAAGGGTATCTGAAATGTTAATTTAGAGAGACACAAAGAAATAATTTTTGATTCTTCTTTGTTCCTTCCACAAATCTTAAATCCTAACAATGTAGCGGAGAATATAAGTAATTATACCGTACAACATCCCACTTGACACTTTAAATAAATGATGAATCTTGGTGGTAAAACTCGAACCTCTTTTTGTTTTGTAACGAAATTCGCACTACGGGGCACACGCTATGTCTATTCAAAAAAACTTTTAAGCACAATAGAAAGATTCCAAACTTTTCTAAATAAGCGAACTCGGTTTGAATAAAGAACGATCCATCACTTAGGAACCACCTTTTTTATGAAACCAATATAAACTAGCCGGAATTGTATAGGTCTCGTTCTGTCAAGGGCCTATAATGAAAGTGGCATCCGAGTGTTCTTAAAAACATATGAATGGAAACACAAAAACAAAACATAATCTATATACAGGGTGGTTCAGTCATTATGCCGTTTATTTTATCAAAGCATCGGTCAACCCGAGTTGATTGCCCACACTGATAAAAATGAGTGGAAATGTCCATGTTTTGTTATGCTCTTTTTGCATAATATTTATTGGAAAATTTTAATTTACATTATACAGACTGTCCCAAAATTAGCCTGCCAAAAATTGACTGTTAATTAACGATCAGAAATAAGGAAAATAAGTTATATAATCATATGTCCGTAGGAAGCCCCTAACGGATATATGGCCCCTTAAATGGGGACCTCAAAATTTGATTTTTCACAAATATTTCCAAAAGGGATCAAGACAAAGTAATCAAATTTGAAATTAAAAATACTTGATCTCGATCCGCATGTGAAGTGAAGTTCTTCCAAACGTCTTTGAAGGGTTTTAACTATTTTATTTACTGTTGGACCTCTTTAATCCAGCCTGCTTCAGTATACCCCCTTTAAGATCATTTTAATGCTCAAGGCCCAATTAAAATGTGGCAAGATAGGAAAACGAAACGATTCTCAATGCAGTTTAGAATTACACAATGATAAAATTCCATCTGGCCTTAACAGAAAAAATTAATTGCGTTGCGAAACAATTCTGAATAGAACTATGTGTGCACTCGTTTTATACCAGCTTCCAAACACAATATGACTTTGTTGTTCTGTACAATGCGAATTAAATTAACTTGAGTTGCACTCAGATTTCAACAAGAATTCGTTTCGTAGACACTATTTCATTGTAAACCATTATCAAAGTACCTTAAATAAAAATTACTTAACAATTTAACGAAATATACGTCCTCTTCAGCAGTTCTGTTTTAAACTTATGGCGGATGCGCCGGTGATAATGGTCCTTCGAGAAAACAATTTTATTTCAACTTCCGAATTGTCTAACGCGTTCGAAATTTCAATAAACATGTTTCTGTTAAAAGCCAGCCATTAATTCGAATCCTGGATCTATCCAGTAATTACCCAGTTTCTCTGGAATGTTGACATTTCAATCAACAAATGGTAACAGGGAGTTTTCCACCCCAGTTCCTATCTAAAATCAACTTTAATGAAACGAGGAGCAACACCGCTCTCCGTAAAACGTATTTTGTTCCCGGTATCAGAAATATGTTTGCCAAATTACACTCGAATTGATCTAGTCGTTTGCGAGATTAAGTAATTTCGCCCTTGTCTTTTCAAGACGTCGAGATATGTGATCGCTACAATCTCCGGCTACGAAGGACCAAATCCTTAAACAACCCAATCAGCTGGTTGACGGTAATGAGACCCACACCTCCCTCTAATTTAGCATAAAAACTCCGTTCTGTACAACGTCAATATGATCTTCACAAAGAGCTTATTTTCCCAGCAAATAAATTTATGATAATGTAAGTACGAATATGTTTTGGATCATATTTTCACAGTTGTGCAAAAAAGTCAATATAACGTACTTTCGAATGCAGAAATTTAAGTCTTGCAAAATTGCGACACTCGTAAGACAAGACATGATCTTACAAGGTCGAACAAAAACAATATTTTAAAGAAGCCCAGAACTTTCAAATTTTGCAAGATTCCTAAAAACGGAGCAATACTTCGTTATTGCTCTGTATGTTTTTGTGGTAGTTTTAAAGTTTTGGCGGATGCGCCAGTGAAAACGGACAAAATTTTATTTCCGATTTTTCTCACTTCTCTCTCTGTGTAAGTGCTTCAACGCCTTCACGATACGGGTTCTGTGAAACCGCGTCGGGAACTTGCGGGATATCGGCAACATGACTTAAATGTGATAGAAGCTGTTTTAAATTTAGTTGAGAAGCAGCCTACTATTTCTACAAGAACCATTTCAAGGCGATTGGAGATATCCCAAAGCAAGGTCTGCAGAATATTACGAGAAAACTCACTGAACCCGTATCATTTTCAGAATGTTCAACCGTTAGAACCTGCTGATTTTCCCAGCAGTCTTGAATTTTGCAATTGGCTTGCAAATCAAATTGCAGCTGACCTTAATTTCATTAATAAAGTGCTATGGACGGATGAGTGAAGCTTTACTCGATCTGGCATTTTAAACAGGTTAGTACCATATTACTTAAAATACAATAAATTTCTAGGCTAGATGTACGTAACTACAAACTGAATAATTAATTGTATTTACGAGTAATACTAAAAATTTATTTATTTATTATCTACATTTGTTTTTATTAACAAATAAATCAATATTTAAGGAAAATTCATTCATGTATCTAGAAAAAAAAAGTTAGTTTTACTCCTTGACGTTAAATACGAGTACAAAAACTAGGTATTAGGTTATTGACATAATAATACGGTAGGTCAAGATTCACTCTCGATAACTTTTATGAGCATCAGATCAGAGGCGTGCCGTTTCGGTCTTGGACAGTTTTTTGTCGACAACACGAGGATTTTTTATTACTTAGTATTTAAACACGAAAAACTTTTCAGCTTCTCTTAATAATTTACCCAATGGGTAAAGGTTTTTTATGTAATGTACCTAAATGGTCTATTACTCGGTTTATTATTAGATATGTTGGAGTTTTGTAATTTCAATGTTAAATATGTTTTAAACTGTAACCAAGTTAATTTCTTTGCAGCCATAACAGCCACATTTGGTCGGACGAAAAGCCACACGCTTCTCGTCGGTTTAGCTTTCAGAGGCGATTTGCTGTCAACGTATGGGCAGGAGTATACGGGGATCGTTTGATTGGACCGTATTTTCTACCGAAAAATCTGAATGAACCGCGTTAATTGCGACTTTTAATAGAATTCTTTCATTATTATTATTTGATTTAATTGGAGTTGACATTTTAAATCATTATTGTCTGACCAAGAAAAAATATGAGATTATAAAATAGTCGGTACAACCGTTGATTTATTATGTCTAATACCTAGGTACGTACTAGAAAAATATTTCAATTTGGCAACGTCGCGTCAGGTCGACATCGTGTTCAATTGTGAGCTGTAAACGACCAAGGCTGTGAGCGGTCAGTGACAGTCTGAAAAGGGGGTTTAAATAATGATTTGAAAATATTTTTTTTCGGCGTAAATATGCTTTTAGATTTGCATTATACTCATTATTCTCTATCTCTTCTTAAAATTAATGACATTTTGACTGACACCCTGTATAAACCTAAACTGGTTTTAAAACTGGTGAATTCTAAAACTGCTTACATATAAGTTGCTAAGAGCTTTATTGCAAATTATTTATCCTTACCCTGGTTAAGACAAACCCAGTCTGATTAGCATCCGAAGCTTTGTAAATCTTTTAATTGAAAAGAAAGGAAAATTCCGGTGGAAACTTTGCAGAATATTAAGTTCAGGAGAGATGGATAAGTTAATATGAAATTTTCAACATCACTAATCGCCTGTACAAGCTATAACAGCTTCTCAACTCGTTTGCTAGACTTTTTAGTCAAAATAAAAGATATATTTTAAATCAAGCAACATCAATCAACTTGATAAGATTTTAACATCTAATTGATCATCCTTTTTTTATAGAAATGCACTGAAAGTTAAATCCAGATGCGAATTTTTCTCTACGATCAAAGCAACGAAAGTGTACGTTATCTCTAAACTTTACTCAGTTTCGCATATTTCTACTTCTACTCTAGTTTTAATGAGTTTGAGAAAGTTGTTAAATATTCTAATAATAATAAGAGTGGGTCCTCTTTGGTATAATCGTTATTCTAATTAATCAAGACTTAGACGAAATTTTATAAATGGTTAGCGGAACTAATTTTAAACTCAAACTCCTTTCCTTCATGTATAAGCTCTGCAGTTGAGCTCTGGATGTCATTTTATAATCAGGTCACAGACCTTTTACTACACACAACGTCTAAAGTCTTGGACCCCCTGTATATAAAATGATTCGATTAAAAAAGTACATGTACTTAGGGAACAAAAACGACAATAAAAAATTGCAGACCATGAAACTTTACTTTATTACCAATATTTTTACAAATCTGGTCAGTTTGGCAGTGTATTAAGCCAAGTGTTCCTTTGAATTTTTGTAGATTATAATGCCAGGACGTGAAATTTCTGCGTTTACCCGAGCAAGAATGACTGCTTTACGTGATGGAGGACATTCTAATCATCAGATATCGAACATGTTGGGCATTCCTAGATCATTGTCATCATGAAGAATTTGATACAGTGGAAAACAGATCACATAGTGAACGTCCCCGAGTTTCTAATAAAAGGGAGGATCGGTATTTGGTGCAATATGCCCGTAGACACCGCACATCTTCAGCTTCAGCTCTCAGGGCCCACTTTCAAGGTACGTTTCGCCGTGTTATATCGACACCTAATATTCGAAGACGACTCCACAACGCAAATTTACGTGCTAGAAGACCATTACGGGTCTCCACTCTACTTCTAAGGTTGTCCGTCTCCCGTGGGCGCGAGAACATAGGGGTTGGCTTTTACGCCAGTGGCGGTGGGTTTTATTTACAGACGAAACCAGAATTGGGCTGGTTACTGATGACAATCGACAAAGAGTCTGTAGAGAATCAGGTCGTCAACAGCGACTTCATTTTTCCCGTGAAGTTGGGGGTGGAATAATGTTCAACTACCGCACCCCGGATACCACAGAATATGACCAGTCAAATTTACATCGAACGAGTTATTATGCCCATTGATTGGACTGGCCAGCCAACTCTTCTGACATGAATCCTATCGAAAATATGTAGGATTTCGTTACAAGAACCATAATAATAATAATAATATAATAATAATATATGTATTAATCCATTAGACATACAAATGTATAGGACAAGTCAATGATTACAAACAGGAACATACAACTACTACTCTATAATGTATTACAATATGTCCGAAATGTATTCGTTGACACTATAGTAGGCTTTTTCCAACAATAATTTTTTATATCATTCTTAAAACAGACATAACTACTATTTTTAAGAACAAAAGGTAATTGGTTGAACAATACAATTTCCTTATACAATGGGGAATTCTCAAACTTTGTTGTTCTATGTTTAGGTACACATAAATGATCACTATTTCTAGTGAAATAACTATGATTGAAGTTATTTTTAGGCAACAGGTTGATATTATTTCTAGTGTACAATAACATGTTAAATATATAAATACAGGGAAATGCAAACAACTTATGCCGAATAAAAAATGGTTTACAGGACTCCATAGCCTTTAATGAGAACATTTTACGTATAATACGTTTCTGTGCAATAAAGACCCTCTGACTTTCAGTGGCATTACCAAAGAATATAACATTGTAGCATAAATGACTATACACCATGCTGTAATAGACAGATACGACTGAGTGCCGGGGCAGAGAATCAATAATGCGAGAAATGGCATAGTATGACTTATTTAATTTTTTATTCAATGTATCAATATGGTGTGACCAATTTAAATTTTCGTCCACTGTAATTCCTAGAAATTTCACGTTGTCAACACATGCTATACCGCAGTTTAGGCTTGGTGTATTGAAATCTTTATGTACTTTAGTATTACTAAAAAATATGCAGTTGGTCTTTTCTAGATTCACTATCAAACCATTAACCCTGCGCCATTCCCGAAAACGTAGAACAACATGTTGAATAGACAAGGTTAGCTCCTCTTGTGTCTGTGCTAAGACCACCAGAGATGTGTCATCAGCAAACAATGTAATAACATCACTTGGTATACTCTGTGGTAAGTCATTAATGAATAATAAAAATATAAGAGGTCCTAGCACATACCCCTGAGGTACACCGGTACCAATTCAGACCTATCCTTTAAAAAATCATATTCCTCCACCTCAGACTGCAGTTAGTCGTGGCGGTAGAAGAGGAATGGAACCGCCACGAACCGCTTGATGCGCAGACGTGTCAATATGCTATTGGAACGTGGTAGATGTCATACCGACTATTAGTCAAGTAGAGCTTGCTTTGTTACTTCAGAAAACAATATACTTTTATAAATGTATTTGGTTTTTCTGACAAAAAGATTTCTTTAACAAGAATGAGGGGGAAGTCGAAGATTTTTGACGTTGTGTGTATTAGAATTAGTTGTGAAATTTTAAATCAAACGAAATAATTCTTTAAAAAGTAAAGAAACGTATAAATGTGCGCAATGTAAAGTTAAATACAGGACCCCGTTTAACCCCTGTCGTTTATTTACGTTGTATACATCGTGTTATGTGGTAAAAATCGGGAAACGTCTCGTAAGAAAGTTTGTTTTATATCAACTTGTCCAAATAATAGCAAAAAAGGTGACAAGTTATATCTCCGCCGACACGATATAAATAAAGACAAAAGATTTCAAATAAATCCTATGTTTTCGAGCGCACATCGGATTTGTTTGTAATTTAAAATGTCAGAGCGACGGCTAACATTTGAACGCTTAAACTACCCGTAGATTTTATACTGGTTAGATTATTACGCGAACAAAAGCTTCTAAAAACATCTATTCTCTCTATATCTATCTCTATTATTATTACTGCCCGTTATTCCATACATGTTATGGTATATTCTCAGATTTTCCTCCGTAAGAACTCAAAGACATCAACAAAACTTATCTTTTCGTGTAATTGTAATTATAATTTATGCATTTTTAAGATTCCTTAACACGAAAACGCACTTATCAGACCATTTTAACAATGAAACCCCTTTGTTAGACTTGATTTCACAAGGGATTATACTAGGGTATGCCTCTTATCTCTCCTCTAATAAATGACATTCGAATGTACTTAATTCAACAGAAAAAAAAGAGCGGTGCCTTGTAAATTTAACTATACATTTCCATAAGATAATAGTAGCAACTAAGTAAAATTATTTATCTTTAAATGGCTCTCCAATTCGAAACTTAAGCAAAAATGTTTTAAGTATTCATATATTCAATACATACGTATTCCCTTCATCCGCAAAACCTTTTTACCAACCTTTCGAACTCTTAAAATATCGTAACCAACCACAAAAAAATTTCACCCACCTTTCAAATAATTCAACTGTAGTAATACATATATACAGGGTGAATCTTAAATAAGTACAAATATTTTAACTGCTGGTGTAGTTCGTCATTTACATCAGTCTAGTGAAAGCCATTTTTAAAAATTTCTAATATTTACGGAGATATTAATTTTTTAAAAAAATACCCACATTTTGAGGACCGCTGGCTGATTTTTCATCCAACAACGTAATGAAACATATGATTTGTTGCGAGGTTGCCATATCTCCTCCAATATAAATATTACGTTTCCTTTAACGTAATAGTTCTATTTTAAAAATACTTGTTTTAAGCATAAGTACAGTGAAATTGGGTATGTAGTATGATACGCAGCAATATTAACATAAATTTTAACATCTGAACTAACCTTACTATACTTCAACGATTAAAAATGAATTTCCGCAAGTTCAATACTACCGTAAAATATTTAGGAAGATATTACGTGATATTACTATGTCCAATGTTCAAAAATTATACATAAACGTGCACACAAGCTTACCTGTTTGTTAAAAAATTAACTATTTAATCAGTAATTCACATTTCACAAGTTAAATGTCATTGTACACTGTTAGAAAGGGACACAAAACACAATTTCCTTAAGTTATTTTATGAAGAATAACGAAAAACTATGCACGCGTTTTTTATTTAAAATGGAAAAAATGTCAACTTTTAGCAAATTTTATTGCTATTTTCATGCATTATGTGGGGTTAACAAGTTTGACTTGGGCTTCCGATAATCTGTCATGACAGTTTGATAATAAAAAATAATATAAAATGTTACACTTGACAAAATTCGCTAAAAGTTGAGATTTTTTCTTCCTTGAAGAAAAGACATTTGTGTAATACTGGCAACACTGTGAACCACACGTTCAGTCTGCAGCACTATGACTCATAAAAGTATGAAGGGTCGGTCTAGGCCAGCGGTCCTCAACAAGTTTTCTACTGAAAAATTACGAAATTTATTTAAAATTTCACTTTTTTATTTCTGATTTTTTTGTAAAAAAACTATTAATTATGTGTTCTACACACAAAACTATACTGCTGGTTAAAATATTTGTACTTATTTAAGATTCACCCTGTATATATATATATATATATATATATATATATATATATATATATATATATATATATATATATATATATGTTTTTACCAATCTGTCGAATTCTTAAAATATTAAAATATTATCACAATTTAAAACTGAAAGATTGGTGATTATTTTGTGGTAAAATATGTGTTTCGACAACAAAGAATTTTAACCCACCTTTCGAATAATTAAACTACAGTGATTATACTGTTACGTAGTATCTCTACGCACAAGGGGGTAGCTACAGATGTAGATTAATCACACCAAAATAAAACAGTAACAAAATAATTTATTCAGTAACAAGAAGTATAAGGGCGAGAAAATATTGCCACCAGCTGGAGGTCATACAAATATCAGTTAATAATAGGTCTTACCTATTTCCAACTCCCATTGTTTGCAGGGGAGATAACGCTATTCCAAAAAAAGGGGAAACTTCTACACTCACTACACCACCACCGACTGACTTCCGTCGCCTCCACATTCAAGTTCCAACCCTAGGTTCATGATTTTTGTAAAGTCAGCAATGGCCTGATGGACCACCGCCAATCAGTGCTTTGCAGTAAAAACGTCATCGTGGTCAATGCACCTGGGAATGTCGTAACCTGCCGACTGTACGTTTTTATCCACAGTATAGAATATAATTACGAAATTAAAATAAAATATGTTTTATGCAATGACTTTAAACTAGGTTGGAACTGGACTGCTTTGGAGTTTTGAAATGATTTTATTTTTAAAATATATTTACCAATTAGAATTATTTTCAAATAACTAATTTTTTATTTAATTTCCGTTCTTGACAATACATATGTATTTCATTCACAAAACTTTTTTATCAATCTTTCGAACTCTTGAAATATTATCACGACTGAAAGATTATTTTCTGGTAAAATATAAATTATATATTTTCACCTTCCTTTCGAATAATTATAATGTGATGATTTTGCGTCAGATTCTCTAAACGTTAAATATATCGTGACCGTAATAATTTAAAAATGTATACAAGAAAGCAAATATGGTAGGCTTGCATGATTAAAAATGGCGGCAGCAAAAGCCATAAGACCGTTTCCCTTTTTGATTTATGCGTATTACAAGAAAGTGATTACAGAAGCTCTGGCGGGACGGTTGAGCTTGAGTTTGCATAAATGTTGACTTTTTCGCGAAGTTTACAAACTTTCCAAACACATCTGAACCGGAGAAATTTACTTCCTTTTAAAATGGCTCACTAGATGTATTTCTGCCAAAGTTCTTAATTAAAACGAATTTTGCTAACAAGTAAATGTAGACTTACTGAGCATCATTTGACTAATTTATATGCAGTGTGACAAATTTTCGTGGATAGATTTATGAAAAAAATTGACTAACACATTTAATGTGCTTCCTAACTAGCAAAATAAATTTTATAAAGGTTGTATAAATTGCTATAATATAAATCTTATAGAAGCTTCAAATTCATATAACGTAGTTAAATGCCTTTATACGATATTTATAGAATCGAAAAGGGCCCACTTTTATAAAACACTTTGGTAATGTAACAGTTCTATAAAAAAATGTATACAACACTTTTAAAACAATTTTATACAGCAACTATAAAAACGTTTTGTAGTCTGTATTTTGGTATTATTTAAAGAAACATTCTATTTTTTAGTGAAGAATATTAGAACAAAATCATTTTAAGATTGGTGTATAATGCAGATTCATAATTATTTGTACTTATATTTAAAAACGGGGTCACTCAATGGCGATCATTTGTGTAGATAGGTTTAATACTTAAATATTATCGTGTCAACAATCAGTGTTTCAACAACGAAAATTTTATTGCGCCTCAAATTTTATTGATAAACTATAGATATGTTTGTGACAAAAAAATTATGCGCTTTAGTTTAGACCACATTTGCTTTAAAATTATAAAAAATAAATTTAAAAAATATTAAAATTATGCTTTCTTTAATTTATAATATCGTTGTGTAATTATATTTAATGATCTTGTTATAAAATAGTCTTCCAAAAATAGCAAAATTATGTTTTAGATATAATTTTAATAAGGCTTTCAACTAATTTTCCATAATGGCGGCAGTCGCCGATCCAACAAACCTTCATTTAAAAATGGCGACTTACAATACAATGATTTTATTCCACATAAAAACATAACAAAACATTTTAGTGTAAATTAGAACTATATACGATAAAATGTTTTTATAGTCTTAAATATATTTAAAAATATGTGTGCACAAGTAGATAATGTTTGTATCGAAATAAGTTGCCAAGTTTTATAAAAAAAATTACAATTTTAAAATATTATGTACTATCATTCATTACCTATATTAATGGTGTTAAGTATTATTAGTTAATTATAATAATAGGTATTTAATTTAAAACTAACCTAATTATTGCATTACCAAAAAATTAAATCATAGATTCTTTCTCGTACTGATTTTTCGTATTTTTTCGCAGCCATGAAGCGTTTTTAATGTGAATTCTCGAACATGGACACCATCATTATTTATATAATAAAACCTATAAGTAAAATTGAACGTCGGCACGTTTGCACACAATACCTTAGGAGTTCAAAAACTAAGGTTAGGTTTGGAATTTTATTACGCGGTATATACAATAATTTTGTTTTCTCAAGTCACAATTTTATTCTATAACATATTTATAAAACAGGAATATTTTTATAGATTAAACACAACTATAAAACTATTTTAAAAATAAGCGCATTTCGAGGCTAAAAAATAATTTTATTATTTTCCTTATATATCCTTAATAAAACACGTTTATACAACTATTTTATAAGATTATAATTATAAGTCATTTGCCTAAGTACACAACTCTTTCACAATATGTTTACAATCCTTATATATAATTTTTTTAAATGTTGCATAACGTATTATAATACTTTTATAAAAAACTTAAAGAACTGAAAATTATTTGTTCTATAAAACACGTTGTAAAAACTATTATAAAACAATATTACACAATTACTTTCTTCAGGAACAAAATTATGGTAATTATTTGCTCTATAAAATCAAACTGTTCGTTAAACAACGCAATTCGATAGTTATAAAATAATTCGCTTCTTTTAAAGTTCCATTTTGCTAGTTGGGTTGTTATGGAAGAGTAGTCAATATTTAACCACGAATTTTATAGAGCTCATGCTATTAAACTATGTTAACTATAGGCCAAGCGTTGTGCATTTAAATTATGTTTAGGATGTATTGCGAATGTGATGAAGCTGTAAGATTAGAGTAATGACGTTAATTGTCATTTAAATTTTAACTCGAAAGAGAACAGATACCCGTTGGATACATTGTTAATATGTAAAACAGGGTTTTACGAGTTTGGACATAAAAATTTATTATCAGAGTTCAATTCATATGAAAATTTTATGACTCAGATTCCACAAGATAATACATCAGTTTGGTAAATGAGTATGTTGAGTAAAATCTTTCTACCTCCTTTGAATCATCATCCCTAAATATTTTTAAACCGAGGTTTAAATATACAGAGCGGCCAAATGAAAATGAAACAGAGCCATTTTCAGGAACTGCCCCAGTAAACACACATACGTTATTTAAACGTATTGTCAACGTACCATTGGTTGATAATTCGTGTTACGTTACAAAATCAACCATTATTTTATGGTTAGAAAAGTAACGGTCTAACATAACGTTTAAAATACATACTATTTTAACAAAAGATGTTAGCAAACCTTTTATAACGTTAAATGAACGTTATTTCAAATATTTAAATAAAACTTATTTATTTAAACCTTTATAAAACGTCTGTGTCAACTGATTAATATAAGGGCATTGAACAAAAACGTGTTTGTAACGTTTTAGAGTAACAGGCATTAGTAATACTTACAGAACGTATCATAAACGTTTAGCACTTAATAAATGTTTCGGAATAAAAACAATCCAAAGCAAATTTTATACACTATAATTTAATAAAAAGATATTGCATTAATAATATAGGTACTTAAATATACAAATAACTTGATAGTAATTATTTTTTAATAAACCTCACAAGTGTTAAAAAACAGTATAATTCAAACGTGTATTATACGTTATAATCATTCGTTGAAATAAGGAAGCGAATTACCGTTTATTACACGTGTCAATTATAATGCGGTTAAACGTTATGTACGAATTTAATGATCTTATTGGTAGATAAAGATCACGTGTTACACACATACCATTTCGAGTTATTTCTTGTAAAAGTTTGTCATTTGCAAAAACAACGTTGTAAAATACGTTAAAGAAAACACGTCTCTAAAACATCTTTTTTAACATTAAAATAACAAGGTTTAATTTACGTTAGTTAAAAACCTTAATAAAATATCATTATTAAACGTAAAACTTAAAGCTTATTAATACTAAAAATGATCGTTCCACATTTACGAATATTAAACGTTTGTACTTTGGTTACCAGAAACGTGTAAAACCGCGACATTTTTAAGTTGATTGTCCGTAAAAAAGACACGTCTTTTTCAAACGTTGTATGGACATTATAAACGTTTTTCTAACGTATATGAATTTATTGGGGCGTCAAGGTTGTAGAAAAACGCTCAGACCCGTCGGTTTTATATTAAAGGATGACATTATTTGCTGGTATTTTTGACCCCGCCACTTTCTTCCCCAACCAAGGGTAAGCATCACCCCAAAATATTTAAATGGCATTGAGGGTTGAGTAATATTTATTTTGAAAGCTCTTACAATTCTCTTTACAACAGACTTTAAATTTTATTATTCCGCCCAATACCTTGAAAAAAATTTACAGTTTAAAATTTAAATTATGTTTAGTTGCTTACAAGAATGAAGATTTTGTTCGAAATGTTCGCGCACATTCTGAAGTATTTCCGGAGTGATTCGACGGCATTCGTCGACGATTCTTTAACACAAATCTTGCAGCGATGCAGACTGTGCTTTATAGATTTTACTTTTCAGATATTCACACAACAAAAATCAGGGGGCGATAAATCCGATGATGAACAACTCGAGTGACATTTTTACCGTTACTAATTGTTTATACATAAGTTTCAACTTTAAAATCAAAATTCTTATTAAGTATTGGGAGGAATTATAAAATTTAAAGTCTGTTGTAAAGAGAATTGTAAGAGCTTTCAAAATAAATATTACTCGAGATATTACTCAACCCCCAATGCCATTTAAATATTTTGGGGTGATTTTTACCATTGCTTAGGGGTGATTGTGGCGGAGGCAAAACACCAGCAAAGAATGTCCCCTTTTAATCTAAAATCGACTGGTCTGAGCGATTTTCTACAATCTTGACGCAGTTCCTGAATATGGCTCTGTTTCGTTTTCATCTGACCACCCTGCATATGTAGTTTAAAAACGAAATTATCGTGATTATATTGAAAAGAAATAGGTAAACACATAAAAAAGTGGTAAATAAGTATATCTTCAAAGCTAACACTATCATCCGAGGAGAATGTCACATAAAAATTGATCTTCCGAAAACAGATCGCTAGAATACTAGCCTAAAATGAATAATCTGGAATCGACGGACCCGTAAAAATGTCAACACGATGTATTTGAAAGGATAACATGCTCATGATGAAACAAATGGCTTCCGTTCGAAAATTTTATCACTGACACCATTCAAATGCAAGTATGAATTCCAAATACAGAATAGGTATAAGAAATGTCATATGACCCAAAATTGTTCCTATTATAAGTATTCTAATAAAATTATTAGCTATAAATTTGAACAGGATTTAAATAAATAATATTAATAAGAAAATGTACGTTTTTAAGTACAGGAAAGGCCATGAAATAATGAATGCCTAGTTTCGAAAACGACTTAAAAAACAACTGGAAAACATTTCTATTTAAATGACATATACAAACACTTTGGAACATTCGGTTAATTAGTCGAATGCAGAAATTGCGTATATTATACATAAATATACGCGATTTGTTGGATTTTGGTCCATAATGGTCAATGTTTTGTCTTCAATAAAATATAAATTTTCGCGGAGTGCTAATATATCATCTTTAAAGGTTCCATGCGGAAAAACGGTGTGTGGCAGAATGAGAAAACCTTCTTACAGTTCAATAATTGACATATAATAAGAGCAGAAACGATATTTTTTGGAGTTTCCCATCGATATATATATATATATTGCGAAATGGCCGGAGGTAGCAAATAATCCATATAAATTTTCAATTACGACCGAGAGTGTGGAAAACAATTAATTTGTATTTATTTTGTTTCAGTCGAGGTCCTCTTTTTGGTATGGGGAATCAGGCTGTGCATCGTTGTTAGGAAAGCGCCATCGGAGTTCAACGAAAGCCGATTTATCTCCATGGCGATTTACAACGAATTCTTATTATCAGTTTTTTTAAACATATCCATGTAAGTACATTATTCATTTTTTATTGGAATTTTTCACTGAAACATATTTAAGTAATACAAGACAAAACGGATTTTCAGAAAAAATCCTAAATCTTTAACTGGCCTTAATAGAAACATATCAGTATTTTACTACAGTGAAACACGATAAAATAATTGTATGCGAATATATGGTACCCAATTTCGCCAAAAAAATTGGGATATTACCGGAATAAAATTACTGTACAAAAAAAATTACTTACCAAATCGTAAAAACACGTTTTTTGTGTTTTTATTACTCTTTTGTAAATTTGCTGTAAATTAATACATTATTTTTGTGAATAACTAATGTATTTTTACAATGTCAATGCAAAAATTCTGAATATCTATAAATTATCAATAAAAACGTGAAATTACAATAGGAAATGTGATTGATGTGTGGATTTATGAAACACACGTAAGAGTGAACGAATGGAGGTTAGAGCTATTATTAAATAAAGCAGTTATTGTAGAAGTACAAAAAAAACGCCGAAACTTTACAAGGAAGGAGGAGGTACCGGAGGAGTAGGGAGGAGTATGTACAGAAGGTCTGACGGAAGGATGACTAAAAAGTGAACGAATAGATTTTAGAGTTATTCTAAATAAGGCAGATATTATATGAGGACAAAAAAATCACGCCGAAAGCTTACAAAGAGGATGTACGGGAGGAGCAGGGAGGAGTAAGGAGGGACATATAGTGAAGGACGGAAATGACTACAAAATAAATATTAAATAAAGCAGTTATTGTAGAAATACAAAAAAAATCACGCCGAAAGCTTACAAGGAAGGAGGATGTACGGGAGGAGCAGAGAGGAGTAGGGAGGAGCATATAGAGAAGGACAAGGATGACTACAAAATGAAAGAATAGACGTTAGAGTTATTATTAAATACAGCAGATATAGTAGAAGTACCAAAAAAACACGCCGAAACTTTACAAGGAAGGAGGATGAACGGGAGGAGTAGGCAGGACCATATAGAGGACGAGGATGACTACAAAATGAAAGAATAAGCATTAAAGTTATTATTAAATAAAGCAGATATTGTAGAAGGTCAAAAAAATCACACCGAAACTTTACAAGGAAGGAGGAGGTACGGGAGGAGCAGGGAGGAGTAGGGAGGAGTATATATAGAAGGCCGAGGATGACTACAAAGTGAACGAACAAACGTTAGAATTATTATTAAATAAAGCAATTATTGTAGAAGTACAAAAAAATAACGCCGAAAACTTACAAGGAAGGAGCGAGAGAAGCAGCCGGAGGAGGAGGATGTGGAAGAGGATGAGAATGCCCACTTTTTTGTAAATTTGCTATCAATTGTCAATAAAAACATAAAATTACAACAGGAAATGTGATTTATGTGTGGATTTACGGAAGATATTGTAGAAATACAACAAAAGGAGGAGAAGCAGGAGGAGGAGGATTAGGGGGAAAAGAAGGCGGAAGAGAAGAATGAGAATGAGTATTTTTTTGTAAAGTTACTATTAAGATTTTACTGATATAATAATAGATAATAATATACCTCTTATTTTACAAGTAAAATTACAAATAAATATTTTCAATGTAGTCTGCAAATCACAATAAATCGTGTATTACAACGTTCAATAACGTTTTAAGATATATTGGACCTATTATACCCCATAATTTACTTTCCTTCAAAATTTTGTAGGAATGTGAAATTAATTAAATATGTTGTAAACAAACCTCTCTATACTGACCTAAACAGTCATCAGTGAATTTAATTACTGATATATTCACCTAGAATATTTATCATTTCGGTAATTGATAAACATGCCTACAAAATGATACATTTATTTCCAATTAATCTGATCATCAGTCAGTTATAAAGAGATAGTAATAAATTACTGCAAATAATATTTCGAAAACATTTTTCTTGCTATCTATTTGACTGAACAAAAGTATAAATTGTTAAAAGAAATCAACGTAGATACGTCACACATCAAAAATAATGTACTACCTTCTGGGTTTAATTCTTAACATGCTATCAGCTACTTAGATTTTTTATATCCACACACTGCGTTCTGTGAGGTGCATGTAAAAAAATGAACTACTGTTTCGCACGCTATAGCTATATAAAGTTAATTTGCTTAAAGTTATTACCCTGCTCATACTCTGATCATTAACCAAACTATGATTTTGAAACACAGAACGTCATTCTAATTGGCATATGCAACGTTAAAACCAATTGAAATGCATTTGTTCAAAGCACCTAACCATTACACAAAGAAAAATAGTAGTATATAGACAATGAGATTCATGCTGTAACCAAACTGTTTTCTCAGTGTATTCACAATCATTGTTGCTCCATTTGAACAAGCAGCACAAGTAATATAAGTTCTGAAAATGTGTTTTCTCGGTGCATCTAAAATTATTGTTGATTTTATTATCCTGTTTAGTAATAATAAAACAAGTATTATGGATAAATAAAAACAAGTGGGTTAATTAATTTTCAATTGTGCATAACGTTTCTCTGTGTACGTCATTTTGCTCAGGAAAATAGATGTTTTAATAATAACTTACATGCACACATTGAAAATCCGCAACATTATTTATGGAGGAATTATAATTTATAATGAACGTAGATATTTATAAACGCGTTAACAATAAATTCGATCCAGCTCCTGATTCACATTAGCTCGTAAATTTTATTTATCTAAAGCAATTTGACATAAAATTACGAAGGTATTCGGCAGTAAAATAAATAATACTCGTCAAATATATTCCACGCCATACTTTCGATTCGATTGATGGATTCGGACAATGCGGGGCGATACTGGCAATAAAACTAGTACTATTTATACGAGCCGCCTCGAATACACTACGCAAATGTAAATTATCTGCGAGATCCAATAAACATCCATAACATAAATCTTCCTCCCCATAATAAAAATGCAAAAATATAGTATACGTTGGTAGCGTATGATCAGTTTTAAAATTTAAAGCTCGGACAAAAGTAAATAACTGCAGAATCAACCTCTAGGTATCGGACGATGATTTTACTCATAAGTAAGAGAGAGGGGAGGAGGGGAGGAGGGGAGGAGGGGAGGAGGGGAGGAGGGGAGGAGGGGGAGGGGAGGAGGGGAGGAGGGGAGGAGGGGAGGAGGGGAGGAGGGGAGGAGGGGAGGAGGGGAGGAGGGGAGGAGGGGAGGAGGGGAGGAGGGGGAGGGGAGGAGGGGGAGGGGAGGAGGGGAGGAGGGGGAGGGGAGGAGGGGAGGAAATCGCTTCCTAACGAGGATATAGAATATCGATTTTTTTTACAGTTTTTTCGTAATCTCTAAAAACAGCAGGCAATAAAAAAAATAAAATACACGTGGGGACACCTTATGGCATAATATCCTTTAAATATGGCCTACAAATGATTCATTAATACCACCAGTGGTGTAGTAGACGGGTAGTCAGTACCCCTTTTTTAAAGGGAATTTCTACGCCTATGGATTATTTTAAAATGCAAACGAAAAGCTATTATACAATTAAAGGGTTTTAAGTAAATGACGTAAAAAATACATTTCACTCTGATGGACTGTGTGCGCATGGATTTATAAATTTTCTTGCAAAACTGGATTTATTCCAATGGAGCATTCCGCAACCCTTAAGCTGGATAAGAGGAATATTTACACATAATTGTTTGTTTTGTAATGTTACACCTTCTAAAGAGCAAAGCTGAGAAAAACAAAAAGGAAGAGACCCCTTTGAAGTCCAAGTTCCCTTTGTAAGCCGTTTCAAAAATGAAGTTATGCTGAATATTTCCTTTTCCACCTTATCATTTCTATTAAATTTTGCATAGTACAAGACAGGTGTTGGTCTCTGTAGACCGGCAGTTCTAAATCTCTGCTTATTTAAGCAAATCAAAGCAGGTTAAATGAATGTTTCCACAGAACTCTGAATCCGATAATCATCCTATAAAACGCGAGCTTGAATTCCGGTTTTCAAATTTCCAGACGATTTAAATTTAGAGTAAATCCCTCCAGAGTTGTTTAAAAGTTATAAACACTATTATATTATTTCATGCCACGTTCCACTTTGCCCATAAAACTTTAATCGCCATAGATCAGCTTATAAATGAGGCTAGAAGCTGTTTGTTTAATTACATAGAGTTTTGTAGTGCTAGATGCACAGCAAACTTTACTTGCTGTTGTGGTCAGACATACTTTACAAAATTAATAGACAAACTTAACTGTCCTACAACGACTACTTATAATTTTAAAAATACGGTGTGCTTCGAAACAATAGGACACATTTCATATTTTAGTTATGTATACAGTCTATGACTAGGTAAAAAATATTTTAAGCGAGGATAGAGAAAAATAAGAATTAGTGGAATCATCCATCAAAAAATTTCCAAACTTATTTATAAAGTAAAAAAAAATGTTTTCGAAATTCACGCAGGCCTTCTGTCAGCCGCGAAGTTAGGTGTATTCCGCAAGGCAAAGATGTCAAAATTGGCAGCGTCTTGTCATGTGTATCGATATACGCAGAATTTACTTACATAATGTGGTACTCGGTCCGACGACCACGAGTAGGTGAATTCCCTCTGTCGGGAAAAACCTCAAAGGGTAACAAATATAATAACTTTGATAAGTGTTATTTGATATTTGGAGAGTATCCAACTAGCAATGCAAAATTCTAGGTTATGGTTCAGCATTAGTGACTAACGTTTTATTTTAAGGATTTTCATTTTTTCGAATACATTTTTTTATTGTCTAGGCCTCCTTGAGCACGTGGTTGAAATTTTTGTACTTGGTCAAAGTAGAAATTGTCATTTTTCTGCATATCTTCTATTTTTAAGCCATATTTGACACAGCTTTAACATTACCAACAATTTTTTTTTTTAATAGAACGCTATATACTTCATTGATTTCTAAATGTACCTTCTTTTGCTGTTTTTTGTTGGTCAAATTTACTTAGTTCAAAGTACAAAGTAGATAATATATAAATCGTTAACGACGTAATTCGAAAATGGCGTACTAACGTAATTTAATTTTTACTCTATTTGCCAGGGAGTCTGCACAGTGTACATGATTGTAATTTATTTAGACAGTGAGCTATAAATTAGATCAGATCACCCATAAAACAGAAAATACCATTGTTGGGGATTAAAAGAGATAAACGCGCTTTCATAAGCTGATAGACAAAAAAAATTCCAGCCGATTAATTTGGGTATCAAATAAAGTGTTCAACAAGTGTTGCTGGCCCGTTTTTATACTGAAATCATGTACTCCTTTTAACTTCATTCTCATTTATTTATAACAAATGAAATACATGGTGACTGTAATACGAAATATATCTTTATTTCTTACTTTCGTACATACCGTAGTATACTGTACTATTTTTGTTTAAAGGGTTAAATATTTGTCAAGCAATATTTAATCACTTTTCTTTCATGGCCTTTTTTTATAATTAATACATCTTGCGTATCAATTTTTCCTTTTCATGTTCTTCTGCTTCGTATAGACTGCTGTTTCTTTGTTAATAAACTCTTTATCTTTTTTATAACAATACGTCCTAGATGTCGACGCAACAAAGGCCTATATGGGGAATTTGGAAACCCACACATTAATATTCTCCAATTGTCCCATTCTATTAGGCGGAAAAGTATACACATCCGATTCAATTAATTTTTAACGAAATAATGGATAAGAAAACCACTCGGATCAAAATTATTTCGCAAAATAGAGATTTCCAAGAGATTTCGCGGAATTCCTGGCAATTTCAAGGAGTTTCCAATGATTTCGCATTTGATAAAAATTAGGCATCTCGGAAATTGCTATACTTATACAAGGTGTCTGTAAAAGTTTGAGAAAACAACCACATATTCCCAGGGGAGTACTATCAAATTTTGGATTAAGGTAAATTGGGTTATATCACCATATCTTGGCTCTAGGAACACGTCCAGATCTTTTAGAAACAGTCTGTACTGGATGTACAGGCACCAAAAAGTTACGGCGATTTAAATGTACAGTTAACAACAAATCCGTGGACATATTCCAATTTTTTTGCCAGTTTGAAATATTTACTACGATTCCTATGAAGTTATTGAGGAAAAAACTAACTAAAGTAACTTAATTTCGATCAGCAAATTTTGAGGTATGAAGTATGTGGTAGTATGTTTTCCCAACGTTACAGACACAAAATATATAAAAAATATCAAAAACATCCTGACGTATTAACTCAACAAAAAATAATTTTTCTAAGATGGCTCATAATTGTGACATTCTTGATCAAAAACCTGATGAATGTTTACATCCATTTGTAAAATAAAATCATTATTCCCAGACAATAAAAACTGTTTTTATGGAAAAGCAATATCACCAACATTTACAAACGAATGTTTATCAGTTAGCTGACAAACAATACTCAGATAATTGAATTTCCTAAGTTTTCGAACAATCTGTACCAAGATAAAAGGCGGTTGTTGCATCCATCTACCCTTGGTAATTTCCTGTGTCGCTTTTAGCATGTCCTACCCGGCAATACGCTCAAACTGTCTCAGCATTTCTCTTTCATTAAAAGTAAAAGTAATTAAAGAATAAATAAATTAAATGCCTAATCGCTTTTCCAACCGGCCAACTCGGATAATAAAACAACCGGTATCATCGCATTTCGGCACGCATTAAATTCTCTACTGTTCCCATAACGGAATTAAATACCTAATCAAGAATCAACCGAGTTTTACTATAAAAAATTCGCTATATGGGTAGCACACTCTATTATTACAAACAGATACAAACAGTATACAGGGTTAAGTACAAAAATTTTAACCACGTGCTCAGGCTTAAACGACAATAAAACAACTATTCCGGAATTTTAGCTCGATTAGTAATAATACCTGATAGGTAGACAAGAGCTAATCCAGTTAGCTGCCATATTTTGCATTCGTTTTTCATTATTTCGTTACAAAATGGCAAAACTACATTTTCTCTTATTACAACCACACACTGCCGATAAAAGACACTTCCCGTAGGTACAGTTAGATAGCATGCCTATTTATTATAAGAAAATCGAACGAAAGGAATAGGTAGGTACTAATAGATAATAGAAAACTTTTAATGCATTCGCGGCAGTCTTATCCTATAACATAGAAAAACAAACTACTACTTTGTGGGAAAATATCTGTACCCGACACATATATCTTTATTTAATAACTATAAAACGTTTAAAATTAAAATAAGGCACTAACAACTGAAGAACACAAAACTACAACGTAAACACAGGAATTGAATAGTGACATGACAGCGAATTTTACCGTTGTCTTGCTGGTTGCCTACTCTAACTCGATAAACGTGCAGCGGACGGGTCGCATAGGCGGCGTTAAATAAGAATTTAATAAGTATATCGAAAAATAAATAAATTTGGAATTTGATTCTGTTAATTCTTAATTTTCTCTATCCTCGTAAAATATTTGTACTTAGTCATAGTTAACTCTGTATAAAAAATAATAATATTCAATTGTTTGTTTGGTGATAAAGGGGAGAGGGGCAATTTTCGTGTGTGCACCCTGTATATCATGAGAAGCTCCCTGATTTAGCTATTCAGTGCCTGGATTCAAATGAAAAGGAAAAATTCCTTCACTAAAGACCTTGCAAGAGAAGGTAATAAAAGCTATATAAAGTCTTTGAACAAAAATATTCGGAATGAATGATGAAGCCCATTCAATTTCAGATACTCATATTCAGACGAAACATTCCAGAATAACTTATGAAAATAATTCAATTTTTTCAGGAGTTTTTACTCTGGTAAAAAGGGGACATTTAACTACGGTTAGTGAAATAATATTTCGTAGGTAACCGGGACTTGAAAAATATTAACCTTTTTAATAATTTATATAATTTATCACCTCGAAGACATTTTCAGGACCCGTAATATTGGGAATATTTATTTGAGGATATCCCAATTTACCCACATTAATACACATATTTCTCGACAAACTACCAAAGACAAATAGTTATCAACGGAATTCCCTTACCTCAAGACCATAAATCGTTCTGGCATAATAATAACCTGTAAATTTACACTACCTACAACTGCAGGAACATATTTCCAAAGCGTCGTTACCTTAATTAAAAAGTAGCAATTAAAAAGCTATATTTTACAGCCTTCATTCTTTTTTCTTGCCGTTTTTTTTTTTGTTGGAGTTATTCGACATCTAAATTTAAAAAGTGGAAATATCCATTTCCAACAAAAACAAAAAGAATTAAAACTAAATATTAGCTGTATTGAAAGACAATACAGGGCTTGACCAAAAGTCATCAGTAATTAAATCACATTCATTTTTGCAAGCCAGAATTCTATTACGTTACAAGAGCCTATCATAATTATTATCATTATCCGTAGTAAATGGCATAAAGAATGTACAATTTCTTAATGTAATAATATTTGACCGATATTTTTGACCTCAATCTTTTAATCTGACTCCAATAAATTAAAAAAAAACAAATAAAATTGAAGAGCATACGAAGAAAACTTTTTTAATGTTGTTTGATCAGTTCTCGAAGAATTAAGGCGAAAAGTTCAGAATAAAATTGTGTTTATAGTGATTAAACCTATCTATACGTTTTATCGGTGACTGAAGTGTGATCGTTTCCAACATCCTGTATACAGGGCGTTTTTAAATGAAGTAACAAAAATGACACCACAGATTCCTTAGGTGAAAATAAATCGATTTAACCTAACATACCTATATTCCAAATCGCATAATAAGAAAGATACAGGGTGTCAAATTTAAAATTTTAATTTCAATATTTGTAGATAACTTCTTAAAAAATTCAAATATTTACATAAAATTTGTAAATCAGAACTTTTTTCCTGCTTAGTTCATCTGACTATTGAAACAATCGACTCCTACCTGTCATATCTGAAAGAGTTTTCGAAATAATCCTATTTGAAATATTCAGTGAACCGATTGAAAACTGTTATCGTGTCAGGCAAAGTACCTTTTTTACTGAAAATACAGCAAAATTTTACTCGAAAAAGTTGTTCAGAACGGTAAATTATGGAGACGTGCAAAATTTCAAGAAGATCGGCCTGCTTTGATAAAATCTTTACTTTGTGGTTTCAACAAACCTCGCCGATCTTTTTGAAATTTTGCGTCTTCATAATTTGCCATTCTGAACACCTTTTTTAAGTAATATTTTGCTGAATTTTCAGTAGAAAAGGCACTTTACCTGAAACCAAAACAGTTTTTACTCGGTGCACTGAGCATTTCAAATAGGATTATTTCAAAAATGGTTACTCCTACCGACTTCAGCAAGTTATATACTTTAGTTCTATACTTTACTTTATCGCTCTCATGTAACGGTAGATGGACCATCACCGATTTCCAATCGTGTAGATATACTAGGTTAAATCGATTGCTACTTCATTTAAAAACACCCTGTATAAAGCTCCCTAATATCAAAGTGTAAGCATAAGTATAAATATGCTTACAGCTACTTTACAGAATATTAATTATTAAGGATTAAATATTTTATCTTTTTACCTTCCTCCCTAATATTGTATGAGTTGAGATTACAAGCGTCCTCTGTAAATTCTCTCAACATATTGAATTTTATATCTGTTTACTAAATACATATCAGGAAAAAGATTTTTTTGACAAACAAATATTTTTATCGTTTGAAATTCTTGTCCATCGATGCAGCTCGAAATTCGTCGTCTTTCATGTCAGCAGTGGGCGTATCCCGCAGAATAGCACGCGTTGTCGTTACGTAGCATTTTTTAACCCATATTCTTTTTGATTATTTGCCCAGACACTTATTGTGCGTGTTTTATTGTTGGGACTTGCGAGCCAGAAGATTTATGAGATCGTTCGGAGTTCGGATTCCGAAATAAAAAACAGTTCTATTCCTAAAAGCGCCATATTTAGCTTAATAATATTGTTGTTATCGTATATTATGATTACTGTCCGGATTTACGTGCAACTTTTATACGAAAAGTAATTTATTTCTGCATAAAGATCAGTGCCGTACTGATAAGGCGCCTAAATGCACTTCTGTAAGCTTACGGGTCCATAAAAAATATTCACGTTTGCAAGGTAATAACTGTAATAAGGAAAATTTTACGCATAATTCGACATAATCCTTTTAATTTATAGTGTGAAATAATTACATTAATAATGCTCTATAACACTCAGGAACTAAATCATATAAAATATTAAACGAAAGTCAAAAGTGTTCTTGTTAGTTTCAATTTTGAAAAATTACCTCACAGCAGAGGTGTTATTTTTTTAAAGAACTTAAACATAATACTTTAAATGTTTTCTTTTTTATTGTAAAGACGTGAACGAAAGTTTTTATAAAATATTTCCTTTTTAATCTTTACTGTAGCGTAAGTCTCTATCATAAATAAAATATTTATTTTTGTAATATTTTCAATTTGAACGCAATATGAAAACGAATATTAATTGTGAAGAAAACGAAATGAGAAAAAATTAAGGCATAATAAATTTATGTGTTACACTTGGTTAGAGCTGGAACCACTCTGACGGCTTGCGAGTGGATGCCACTGGTATTAGAAAATTGATAATTTTATAAAATATTTACCTGCCGAGTTTCACCCTGTTAAAATGGTAGGTTTCCATTTTAGAGATCTCTAATATTCAATTTACTCCAATTTCCACCCCTCCGACGGCTTGCGAATGGATACCATCGGTATAAGAAAATTGAAAATTTTATAAAATATTTACCTACCCAGTTTCAGCTTGTTAAAATGACGGGTTTCCATTTAAAAAATTTCGAATATTCGATTTACCCCAATTCCCACCCCTCTGACAGCTTGCGAGTGGATGCCACTGGTTTTAAAAAATTGATAATTTTATCTAATATTTATATACCAAGTTTCAGCCTGTCAAAATAACAGAATATTAGACAAGAGTACTTTTTTAATCTAAAATAGTCTGAAGTTTTCGATATTGAAACAACCGAAAAGTCGAAGATAATAAAAACTATAATTAAAAATATCAGTTGAAAATTAAAAGATCACTTTTACATAAAAAAGTTGTCCGCTGTATAATAAGGCAGTAGTAGTAATAATCAAGATTAATTTACAATATACAATAATCGTACACTACAACAATCAAGAATTCCATGTGAAGCTAATCTAATTAAATTTGATCAGAACTATTTGCTACATACCGACCAAAATTTGACGTGTTCAGATAATATATCAAGTAGTCGACATTAGAATTAGAATTTCATGTAATAAAATTTTAAATAGAAATGAGAATTAGGTTGCTTTTTGTTACTTTCAATTTGAAAAACTCACCTCGCAGCAAAAAAGGATTTATTTATTGAATAAAAGAACTAAAACCTACTTTTTCATTGTTAAGTACATACTAAAAAAAACTCTTAAAGAAATATCCATGTTTAATATATAAGAAGAAGAATAAATAATTGTAAATATTTTGTTTTCTATCTTTTAAATCTTATGCCTACATTTTTTAAATATTAAATAACCAAACAATTTTTAAAATATCAATAAAATAAATACTACTACTAGATTTGCTGTTAACAACAGTACTACTATTTGTACTAGTACTAGGGATCATTGAAATGGTGCAAAATAGAAAATAGTTTATAATATGAATTTTTTTACTCATTTATTAGAGTATAGGCCCGCAAATGCATAATAAGAAAGATACGATACGAAAATTGTCACACGTGTGTAAATTTTGCCCCTAAACCTGCTGGTGATTTCAAAAAATTAATATTCGAATCGAAGAGGGCAATATTTGTTAAGGGTTGGGGATTATTTTTTCAATAATTGCTTTGAGGATATTTTTTAAGTTGGGAATATTCAAAAACTGCGTACTTCTTTACACAAAAAAGATACTGTTGTTGCAAACCGCTGGGGCAACGGTTTTTCAGAAAATTGAATGTTAATATTTTGCTGTACTTCCACTTTAAAAACATAATATTCTATTTATTATTTTGTCTATCCAACGTAATAATGCTTTCAATAATGAAATTTAATAATTTGAAAAACTAAATTAGTAAACATACCTACTTACTTTCCGACTGAAATAAGAAAGAAAATACTTGCAATTTTTTTAAATTAAATAAATAAATTTATTAATTTTAGTTATTTGAATTAAACTTTTATTTGATTATTGTGTGTATCCATGGTTTAGTTTTATAGAAGGTCTTATCAGTTATTGTTGTGTTGTTTCTATTTAGATTTTTTCGTTTTTCTAGCAAAAACTGTTTAGAAATTTCACAAAAACTCTTTTTTCTTTACCATGGATACACAAAATAATCGAAGATGATTTTAATTTTTATGTATTTAAAGTGGAAGTACAGTAAAATAGTAACCTCAGCTTTTTTAAAAAACCATCGTCCCCAGTGGTTTGCAACAAGAGTACCTTTTTTGTGTAAATAAGTACCTGGATACCCAGTTTTTAAAAATTATATTCCCGACTTAAAAAAAATATCTTCATAAAAGGAGAAAAACAAATCGGAGTACCTTCTCTGATTCGGATATTCTTTTCTTAAAATCATCAGCAGTTTTAGGGGCAAAATTTATACATTTTGTTTTATTTCTATGAATACTATCACCCCTCGAAACTTTACACTATTTCAATGAAGAAACCTTGTATATTTTTCTAACACGTCTGTTACCAGTGCTATTGCAAATATGTAATGCCAGCAAATTGAAATATATTGTGTTTAGAAGAAAACAGTGAGTAATTAAATTAAAAAATAACTTACCTATTCAAACAGGGTGGTGTTGAAAAATCACAAGTGGCTATGAAGTGGCTACGCAAGCGCCAACACTGCCAACAGCGTTCAAATTAACTGAAATAAAGAGCAAGAGTTGTATAAATATGCAAAACTACTTTAAATATATGATTCAAATAGACTATGGCTTAATATTTTCGCACTCAAAATAGTTTTACAGCAACAATTAGTACGGTGAATGCTATGAAAGCGATTTGAAAATGGCGATATGAGTGAAATAAATATGAAAACTCACTTTAAACAAACAAATATACAGCTCAGCTCTACTATAATTTAATAATATCACTTCCGAGACCACATTTTGACATATAATGATATAATTTAAGCTTCACTCACCACTGACTAACAATGATTAGTTAACCAAAAATTTGTTGTGCATCTTCTCCATCCACTGTCACTTTAAACTTCAAATTCGACATTTACAAACACAAATACGCATATATTAGAGTACACAGAACAGTAAAATTCTATAATTAATACGAACTTTCTGAAAATTTACGAATTAAATGTTTTTAAAAGTTCAAAGCACGCGACTCCATCAACACCTAGCTGAGCACTGAGGGGAGGAGAGGGGAGTGACGCTAGCTTGCCCACTCTACATTGTTGAAATTCGCAGAAGACTAGATGGCTTATGTGCACTATTTATATTGTACAACCTGAAAACATGATACAATTTATTTATTAATTCAAAAAAATTGTATTTTCCAGTATAGTATTGTGGCAATTATTAATAACATGTACATTATTAAATAACTAAGGCTTGATTTTGCAAATCTTAGGAAAGATTTGATTCTAGGCAGTCCTAAAATTGTGCTTCACATAATTTTGGACTTGGTTAGGTATACCTAGGAGTATTTTAGACATAAGAAAAAGTTGTCATGAACTTATTCGCGGTACCAAATTTTAAAATCAGTCCTTCCTGTGAAGTTATATTGCGAAACTTATTCAACTCGATTTTCTGGGTATGATGTTGGCAGCAGGTCCTGATATCATACCTTCCTATATTACTCGACCCAACATGCCCTTTTCCCTTACGTGCAAAGAATTTTAGCATGCTTATTATAAGGGATTAATAATTTTGTAACTCAAGAGGCCTCTGTCTATAATTTTATTTAATTAACGTTATCTTACAAGATAACTAGATACATTGTTGTATCTCAGTGAGGTACATGCATTTGCAATAATAATGACACTCCTTCAAAACAGTTTTTGAACCTCTGGAAGTTCTGAGTAGAAATTTGATTAAATCTCTATTGTTGAATGAAACAACTAAGAAGTAATGTTAAAATTGAAAGTAGATTTCATTACAAATACGACTGCAGTTCAAAAGAAATCGCAAAATTCATTTTAAAGAGTGCCATTATTACTGCAAACGATTGTACCTGTATATTTATTAATAAATAATGATACCTATATTCGAAATTTCAACTTTTAACCAATCTGATAAAAATACTTCGATAGAAGTCGATTATTTTCGTTTTCATATTTCAAACGGAATAAATGATCAATCAACTTGGAAATAAAGTCGATATACATATTTTCTTTTAAAAAATGCCATTGAAATGTATTTACTAGAAAACTCACAAGAAGAAAACTTCATATCAACAGCTTTGATCTTTATGAAGTCAACAAGTCTGGAAAAGTTCTATTGGAAATGCACAATTATTCCAGAATAATAACTACCTCAAAGGTTTCGAATATTAGAGAAATAGTGAGCATATATCTAGCTGTAGAATTTTGTTTAACATCTGCTTTTGAAAGTTGTTCCTATGAAATATACGTATCACTTCACATAATTTTGGTTTGGATAGTACAGTCATACAAGGCGAAAAAAGGGGTAAACTTTGTTTTTATAAGTTGGCTAAAAAGTTTCAAAACCGGTTTTTGTGACTATTGACCTTGAATATCTTTATTCGCCTACACTAGATTCTATGAGACTTCCGAGCCTACTTATAAAATGTCAAAACAAAGATTTATACAAGTTTGTAGATTATCTTTCATTCTGAGGTCCCGATTCGGCTGGAATATGAAGAAGTTGTACGTTCCCACACAATAATATAAAATCAAGGTTCTGATTACCTAATATGTTCACCCTATCAACTCTACAAACTGACAAATTTTTAAAAATTTGATCATGTATTTATTGTAAACTTTAGCCTGCATGTAAAAAATAAAATCGGGAAAAGTTCTTAACCTAATATTTGACTTGTGAGATTTTAAAGAAATATCTCGAGCAACTTCTTTTTAAGTATGACAAACTTTTGCATCTGAAGAGGAAAAAATTCGAAATACATTTCCTGGATTTATTCTAATCTGGAGATGATTAAGGTTGCATAAATGTCTCTTACCAACCAAATAATACCTTTGCTGTTTTATTTCTTGTATTACTCAAAAAAAACAAGTAAAATGTGTCTCCATCGGAAAGAAAATCTGAGGCTTCGAAAGGACATTAAATTTTCACAGATTTCCAGCAGACTAAGGTAGCCAACATTGATTTAAGAGTTAAATATTTACTAAGTTTATAAGTGTCTTAAACAAGAAGTTTTCTCTGGCAATCCACAAAAAGTATAAACCTGAAATCGGGATGAAAAAGCGTGTATTACCTTGTCTAGACACAGTTATTTAATTGCCACTTAAAAAAAATACAACAAATTAACTTGTACACTAAGAGAAATATTACAATAATTAATTTATCGATTTAAATCGTACAATAATGTGAAAACATTTAGATTTGACTTTTTTTTTCGTCATAGCTTGAGATGTGATTGAAAGGTATACCGACATTTTTTACAGAATACAGTCCTTTACGTACCACAGAATAAAATGAAAATGACTTATTTGCTGTTTAGTTAGAATATCGAGTCTGCTTGTTCCTTTGAAGAAACTATTTCAACTTTAACTTTGAAGCCGATAAAAAATGCAGAACGTCGATAAATTATAGTGTATACAAATCCAAACATCACCCGGTAAAGGTCGAATAAGCAAGCAGTTTGCAAATGTAACCTTATACTTGTGACCACTGACAGACACAAATGAAATTTGTGTCAAGATCAAAAGGGGCTCTTGCGTACGTGTCGTCAGAATAAATTGCTTTGAGAAATTCTCCTCATTTTAGATCTAATGTAATATGTAATAACCAAATATTACTAAGAGCTTAATAAAAATAAATTTGTTAACTGCAAGCAACAACACAATTTTTTGTAAGCGTGAGTGCTAGTTACAGTTTTGTTTATTTAGAAATACAGGGTGCAGCCTGCCAAAAATTAACTGTGGATTCAACGATCAAAAATAAGAAAGAAAAGTTATATAATCAAAGGTCCGTAATCGCCCCCTAACGGAGCTATTGCTCTTTAAACGGGGGCCCTAAAATTTGATTCGTAGAATCCACTGTTAATTTTTGGCAAGCTAATTTTGGGACACCCTGTAGAAAAGATCATATTTTGATATTATGATAGAAATAACACTTTAAGGGTATGAGTTAGCAAACAAATCTGTTTGGATATTTGAACATATGAATTAATAATTACTTAACTAGAGATCTCCTCCCACATAGTTTAACAAATTGAAGCAAATTTGCAGAGAGTGAAGGTGAATCATAGTTTAACGGAAAATAATTATCAAAGTTTTTAGGAGAGTGTAGATATATACGTTTCTCTGTAATGCTTGTAACAATTTCAACCAACAATTTGTTAAACGTAAACAGTGTTCAACTATAGATTTAATTACTGGTCATTATTTTGTTCTAGTACGTAATTTAATTAATAGATATTTCATATATTATAAAGGATCTTTGTTCGGTTTCCATAGCTACTAACGTATGAGAAAACTACTGAAAATATACTAAAATATGACATTGGAGGAAATAAAAGTCTGTACTCTTATTTTATGTAAATCTAACTATAAACGCTTTTGTATTTGAAAATATCTGGTGTATATTATTGCTATAGCAACATTATGTACAATTTATGTCCCTCCTCAGGCAATGAGATGCTCTTTTTGCAGTATTGCCAACAGCAATGATGCTTTATTTATCTTTTATATTTCCAGATGTTTCATAGAATTTAAAAATCTGAAATTTATACAGTATATACAAATTCATGGAACAAAATTCAAATCTTTTTCTAATCGAGATTTAAAAAAAATCACTGGAACAGGTGAATTAGTACATAGAAAGGAAAACTTGATTTTAAAAATAAATAAATTATTAATTTTTGATCTTATACATGCTTGAATTTGTTCACTATTTTCAGTAACAAAATTAAATATAAAAGTCACAAAAAATCTAAAGTTGATTATGAATATTTGATCATCTACTAATTGCGGAATTTTTTCCCCAGCCTCATTGGAAGGCAGGATGACATTTTCTTTGATAAAGAAAAACAAAAGAGTTGTAAAAGGAAAAATAATGAATGCACTTCTTAAATTTTCAGTCATTTCAGAAATTACGCACAATATCTTATTTTTTGCAGAAAATTGGATAGCATATAATGCGCATGATTTTTCCAATTTAAGCCAGCCTATGTGTCGTAAAAGTGACCACCCTGTATATAAGCATACAGGAGGAGTCATTAATATGTATATAGCTTAAGGGCAGATTGTTAACGTCAAAATAAAGTGATTGAGGCCAACATGCCTTATTCAATTGCTGCTCGTTTTCATTCTACAGGGTGTTAAAGTTGAAAACATGTTCGATTTTTTGCTATATTTTAAAAACGTACGGATCGATTGTTCTGAAAATATGCAAACATTGTTGAAGTCACGGCTAAGGGGTTAGTTATACTGTACTGTTGATGTAAAAATATGTCTGTATTTTACACTTTTTAATAAAAAACTATTGAACTACCTGTAAATGATATCATTTACAGATTTAATGGCTCGTCGTCCGGGGCGAGAGGTCTGCGTTAAGTACCTGCTGCAATGTAGGTCGCTTCCTGTAAGTCGAGCCGCTTAGGCCGAGCAGGAAGCAAGCAGACCACTTATACCTCACCTACTGAACTACCTTCAATTCTAAATAGAAAAGGTATACCTGTTACAAATCGATAAACTCAACCGTTTTCGACAAACAGACGATTTAAGTTTTTGAGATTCGGCGGGAATTAAATTAGAAAATTAGTTGTACCAAAGTAGTAGACATAGAAATAATGAGTAGATAGCTGTCACTACAATAATATATTTATAGGTAGTTCAATCGTTTTTTATTAAAAAGTGTAAAATACAGACATATTTTTACATCGACAGTACAGTATAACTAGCGCCCCTAGTCGCAAAACATAAGCTTTCAAATTTTTAAAACAATTGGTCCATACGTTCTTAAAATATAGCAGAAAATCGAAAACATATTTTCAACTTTAACACTCTGTAGAGCGATAAGGCATGTTGGGCTCAATCGCTTTATTTTGACGTTAACAATCTGCCCTTAAGCTATGTATCATTATTAATGACTCATCCTGTACAGAAGACCCTTAAAACAACGAATAAATGAAACGATATTGTAATCAGAAATATTATCCCGAGTTACAAAATAATTAGTAAGTTTTGAATGCTACCTACAAATTAATTTTGCCTGAGAAGATTTCGCTAGGTTTCAAGAAGTTTTTACCTATTCAGAAGTCTCCAGTACAAATATTTCTTGGTTAATCAGTAATACGGCTTATAACTCTAGTCGTAATCATTCTACATTAAATTATTTAAAATTTAGAAGACTTTCATCATGGAAATATATATTGCCAGCTTCATTAAAACTTTCTGGGACCTCGCAACACTGCACACTCTTTCCTTTTTCGTCTGTCCAAGTTTCCTTTACCAAACTTACTTTAAAAATACCCTTTATTGAAAGTAATTCGTTTACCGACATTCATATCCATATTTAAAGAAAATAGAACTTGTTTACGAATCCTCTGGAATTTGCCATTTAAAATCAATAGATGTCTTAATATCTGAGTGACGGATGACTTGCTTTTACCATGGGAAACAATGTACTCTCATTTGGGATATATGACGTAATGCCCATCCAAAGCTGCAATAATATCTGTAGCCATGCACCATTAGGTCCCATGCGGCAGAAGACAGACTCCTAAACCCAGTAAATTATTTGTGGCGTTATTGGTTTCATTACTTGTGGAATGTTGCCACTACTTACTGTTTGAATTTACTATGTCATTAACACTAGAATATATCATTACAACTGAAGACTTATGGGCTATTTTCTTTACATAATTAATTACACACCCCCTCACTCTTGTTAAAGAAATCTTTTTGTCAGAAAAACGAAATACATTCATAAAAGTATATTGCTTTCTGAATCTTTTTTTGTGAAAAGAATATGTTCAGTAAACTGAGTACTTAGAAAATTAAAAACCAGCAAATGTGTGACATTTTTGATAAAATTTCGATCTCTTACGGCATATTGTTCCATTCCTCTTCTGCCGCCACGACTAACTCATTTGCAGTCTGATGTGGAGGAATATGATTATGAATGATTCTAGCAACGATAACCCACATGTTTTCAATAGGATTCGTGTCAGGCGAGTTGACTGGCCAATCTAATCAATTGATATCTCCTGCTTCGAGTGTCTCTTGAACCCCATATTGTGGAGCGTTGTCGTCCATAAACATATAATTTTCACCTAATTCATTACGTAGGAGGTAGATAATGGGAGTAATAACTCGTTCGATGTAAATTTGACTGATCATATTTTTTAGTATGCGAATTAATAGGGTGCGGCGGTTGAACATTATTCCACCCCAAAACATTACGGTGCCCCCTTCATATAGAGCAACTTCACGGGGAAAATGAAGTCGCTGTTGACAACCTGGTTCTCTCCAGACTCTTTGTCGATTGTTATCAGTAACCAGCCCAATTTTGGTTTCCTCTGTAAATAAGCCTCCTCGCGCCCACTGGAGACGGGCAGCACGATACCTTAGAAGTAGAGTGGGGAACCGTAATGGTCTTCTACCACGTAAATTTGCGTTGTGGAGTCGTTTTCGAATAGTAGATGTAACGGCGAAACGTTTCCTGACAGTGGGACCTGAGAGCTGAAGCTTAAGATGTGCGGTCTCTCTAAGCATATTGCACCAAATACCCATCCTCCCTTTCATTATATACTCGAGGACGTCCACTACGTGGTCTGTTTTCCACTGCATCAAATTTTATATACAGGGGTCCAAGACTTTTGACGTTGTGTGTACTTAGGAATGATGGAATATAATATTGACCCAACTTGTATAAATGTAAAAATTACTAAAGGCGAGAGAGAGCTTCAGATGGATCTATATTTTCGTGATAATCACAAACTAGGGAAAGTTTGAACGCATTTGTGGAAAGCGTATCACAACTTTAACGATAAAGTATTGAGTTAGATTCCCATGGGTGCCGTTTTCTTAAAATATTAAACCTGTTTTAGGATCATTTAGGTATTATGGAATAAGCCACAGTAAAAGTTATTTAATAATCTCCTCCCACATACCTACACGACTGTTTTTACATCAAAGTTAAATTTTTGCCTCAAATATAATAATTATATTTTAATAAAAAAAATTATATTTATGAGATACCTCACAATTACCTCATTTTTTCCTATACGCTCTTCTTCACATGAAAGGTATTTTTTATACTAAATTTATGCATGGTTTGGCACAAAATCGTGTGTAAAATATAATTCAGAGAATTTGAGTATAAAAATGAAATATTACCCTTTTTCTGTCGTATTCCTCACATTCACTCTCTTTGTGTTTTAGGGAAAAAATATTTGAGGTAGACAAGATTTTAAACGTAGACTACATATATACTTTCATATGTAAAAATTATATGTACACCACTTTAATAAAATATAGTCAGCGGCCGAAAATCTAGTGACTAATCGCTAGCATTCAAGCGCGACGTTTGAAGCTGCGAGGAGCAACATTTCATAGGCGTACTAAATTTGAAGGCTATCAGATATAAAAAAATGTACAAAAATAATTGCATTACATAACATCCATTATTTTTAGTAGAAACAGTTTTTGCCAATTACGAGGTGTAAATGATACCCCCCGAACGAAAAACCGGCCATGATAGCGCTGTAAATGGAACAGGTGGATCCGTCTATTCGTCACAGCCAATAGAAAATTGCGGTGCATGCGTACTTACTACAGCAGAAGCTGTGTAATCGGGCATGATCTCAAAGATATGCGGCATATGATTTTATAGGAAAAATATACAAGCTGCATGTATGTTTCATTGTGTCGACTGCTATAAATTGTGATCAGGTTTATAACATGAATCACTCTATAAATTTTCGGTCGTCTAGTATAGTTTGCATGTTATTGAAATATTGAATCTCAAATACCGTTTATGTTCTGTTCGAATGCAGTTACCTATGAAATTAACCTTCAGGCAAATTAATAGAGAACTCGACTATGGGCATCAGAATCAGAGATATATTCCGAAGTAACTGGATATTCGGTAGCTACACGACGCGGCATGTATATCATTTTTAAAACCAACATATTTTGCATACCGAACTTCAAACCACCGCGCTGCAGCTTGGAATCCAAAGGACGGAGAGAAGCATAAATCTCTGGGAACGTATGCCACATTAAAATGAGAGTTTGGATTCAGTTTGCGGGGATACAAACGTATATGTTAAAAATTATTTATCGAGAAGTCTAACGTCTCTTTGCAACCTTGGAAAGTTAGACAAAAGGGATCGACGGAATGACGCAGGACAAAATATTGATATTCAAAGCTGAAGCAGATGTTTCAACACGTACCTTTACTCCTGCAAATTTTAACAAGCTTCTTATACGGAATGGCCAGAAGTTTATGTTTACTTTGGAAGCCGATAGATTACTTTCATCTCAGACAACGGGTACTGTCACAGAGTCTAGAATTTAAATCTTATGTGACAACAGAGCTTAGCAGAAGTCCCATTTTTCATCTGGAACACTTTATACCACACGGCACATTTGCTTTAATAACGATTATTCCCTATTCTTCACCTTCAAACATTTTGGATTGTAACTCGGCTAATTCTGGATACGGTAAAAACTGGGCTGTTTAAAATTTTAATTCCTAGTTTTTTTTTGCTTAGAAGGACATTATTTTGGGACACACTGTATACATAAAAGGGGTTAAGGTATCACTTTCAACGTCATCAAATTATATAGAATGAGCAAGTCAGACATGGTAATTCCTGCTTCTTGTTCGAATAAATATATTAAATTGTAGGAAAGAATCATATTGCTGCGTAGAATTCATGCTTATTACGAATAATGTGGATTTCGTACGGCCGTAATAGTGGGTGTAAGAGATAATTGCCAGACGTCTTTTAAATAAAGCTAATCAAGTAATTTTGGAGTTTAATTAAGGCCGGATTAGAGATAAACCCTCAAAGAAAAAACTCACTTTTAACTTCTAATTATTAATTCATGTTTTCTTACAGGTTGTTTCTTCAGAAACCAGCCAATCCCGACTTGATGTACATCATTTTTTTCTGTCACACTCAGCTTACCATCACTCTACTCCTTTGCCTAATATTTGGAAGCAAGGTAAATTATAATTCAAATCGTAGTAAACAAATATAATTGTTCTACATTTCTCGCCCCACGTACAGCGCCAAAAAAAAACAGAAAAATACAAATACGAAGCTGTAACTATTCCTTTTCTCAAAAAAAAAAAAACAAAACGTAATTTAAGTATTATATTTATTTTGATGTTAAGAGTACATTCGAAGCATGACTATATGACGTGTTTCTGTTTAGGTCTTCATGGTTTTCAAGAATAAAGGCCGCAGTGATGAGAGTTCTGGCATGGTGTCTAAAACTCCGTCGTCCAAATTCATGAGCAAAGCACGTACAGAGAACATACACTACAGTGTTAATTCTGCAATAGGAGGCCAAGACTTCCTTTACACGAGGTATAACGAACAAGACGTCCAGGAGGAATTCCTAAGGGTCTACACCCAGTTGGAAGTCCTCAGAGAAAGAAATATGAGGATGGGCAACCGCCATTTAGCATCTAAAATAATTGCTATGCAGGATGCCGCGAGAACGCATGATAACGTTCAAGCGGAAAACTCACAGAACCCCATAAAATCCAGCAGCAGTCTTGGGGTTATAGCAGAGACAAACACTGATGAAGTTTCTCTGGTGAAAATTAAAAGACAAAGTGTCTCATTTGCTGCTGAGCCAAAAGCCAATGGTGAATCAGCGGATGGTGCGAAAGACACGAAAGAAAAGAAAATTCCAGAGGAATGTGCTTCAAGTTCTACATATCCCTCAATAGAGGTTAAGAACAAAGAAACAAAGAATTCTGGGGACAGCAATGGAAGATATCTCATGTCTGGACATGCCAGGACGCATTCTATTGTTATTAATCTAGATGATAAGAGTCGATTTACAGATGAAATAACTGTTTAATAGTTTTTTTATTTACCATGTACCTGATTACAAATAAAGGTTGTATTAGAAAACCTCTGCGCATTATTTAATCTCATGATGATGCTTTAATCATATACAAACGTGAAATGAAACTATTTTTATTAAAGATGCGAATGTAAAGCTTACTCAACTAATTGAGCTATGGATTGGATATGATATTAATCAAAATTCAATAGGATCGATAACATGATTACGGACAGGGTATTAAATAGCCATTAACGAGGTTTTGGGAGCATTTACAAGTAAAAGTGTGATTCCAAATTCTCCATTAACAGTAATGGACTGAGGCACAAACAAATTTATGGATTTAGCAATATATAATCCACAAGTAAAAAAAGCATGCATCAAATGCAAATGCAAATAATTAACCAACCAATTAATTAATATTATGGTTTGTACAACTTACAGACGACAACGACTAAAATATGTAAAGTAAATGGAAGTAACGTTAAAAACATAACCCTACCCAAACACGTTTTTAAATAGAGAATTTAGTGAATTAGATAGTCGCGCCATCTATTTTCAAAAACCTAAAGTACCAGCTTATAGCTCTAAATAAAGAAGATAAAGTTCGGATCACAACTAGAGTATAGATCCTTTACTAAGAAAATTACCACTGTATACATATATAGCAACAGAACATGCCTTTGATTTTACATACATACATTGATTTTACATAAGGCAGTTCAACAGAAATGTGTACGATAGACAATGACGGTTATATTATAGTTTCACATTTTAAATAAATAATACTGCCCATTCGTACTAAAAACATCTCAAATTCCTATTCGACAAAATCAAATCCTCGACTGATGGGAAACTTTTGGCACGAAATGAATAGTGAATATCTATTAGAATATCGGATGGTGGTGGTGGGAGAAGTGTTTATTCTTCCACCTGGTGTCGGATCCTATATTTATAATATTCTGTTTGATTTATACGTTAATATGAATAATGGAGATGGAGTAAACTAATTTAAAATCAAACGAGCAGACATTTTCACAGTCTGGCTATTTTGGAAATGTTATTTTCTCTAACTATCTTAATACAAAAGTTTATTTCTTTCTTTATTACAATTTCAACTTTCGAAATTTGTATATTTATGTGTGTATGCAATAAAACTACTTCAAAGGAATATGTGTTGCATACCCTATAAGAGTCGAATGTGATCAAAATTTGGAATTTGGAATCTATGCATTTTAATATTGTGCAAAGTTATTTAAATGACAGAAGTTTTATATATTGCATACTATTTTATTCTCTATTTACATAATAGACATACAGGGTGTGGAATATTAGTTCTTGATGACGAGTTTTAATTATATTTTCTTGACGCGTTGAGGTACATTAATAAAATTTGGCACAATCCTATAAATTGTTATGCTTTTCTCGAAAATCTAACAAGAAATCAATATAGTTTGTTCAGAGGCGGGAAAAACAAGAGTGAGTGGCCAAACCATTTTATGTATATTTTTACATGTAAATTCTCTACGTGATTATTTTGTACTTCTACAATATCTGCTTTGTTTAATAACAATTCTAACGTCTATTCATTCACTTTGTAGTCATCCTCGTCCTTCTCTACATACTCCTCCCTGCTCCTCCCGCGCCTTCTCCCTGCTCCTCCCGTATGTCATCCTTCCTTGTAAATTTTCTGCGTGAATTTTTTGTACTTCTTCAATATCTGCTTTATTTAATAATAACTCATCTCCTCTCTCTTGATTCAGCACTGCAACAATTATAAGATGCATATTTAATAAAGTTGGCATTTTTGCAAAATATTAGGTCAATAACATTATTACGTCAGATAGGTAGTTTCTATTTTATTTGTTAATTAACTAAGTTGCTCACCAAATACAATCTATCTTCCTTATTATAGTTTATAGATAAGCATAATACAAATTTTATTCATAATCCCAATAAATTGATGTGATAATAAACTAGAAATTGTTTAAAAAATGTTGACCTTTAAGTTAATGATAAATGTTTGTTGACTTGTCTTAAAAAATTTTGAAAAATATATCAACAAAAACACGCATGGTTTTCCCGTAATGACAGAGGTCTTTTCTGTTGTGAGACGTTATTTTGAAAACCCCAAAAAAGTGTAGTTAATTTGAATAATTTTGCTTTTATCTGTCTATGCAAGTACACTTAGTCATACATTTTTTCTATCATATATTTACTATACTTACCGACCTTCCAACTGACCGTGGAACTTGGGGGGGCTAGGAGCATCATATTAACAATCACTGGCAGTGCATTAGCCATTCCAGAGAATAATCTCAGTAACAGATCTTCATTCGCCTCAGTTTTTTTTACATCGAGTGTAGTGCTGTGTTACTACGAAATGATTGGTTTTGGTAGACTTGGTGAAGTGTTAATTCTTAGCTTTTTGTTGGGTTCTCTACTTAGTAACGTCGTGACAGGACAAGGTGAGTATCTAGGAAAATATATTGATTTTGAATATTTGTCACTAAAGTTAATTATTAAGTGATCGATTTGTTATTTTCTTTCTTTCTTTTTTTTCACTAAAAAGAATTACTTCTCACTCCCTCTAAGATAATTAATTATATGCAATTAAACTTTGCTTTCATACAGGGTGTCCCAAAATTAGCCTGCCCAACATTAACTGTGGATTCTACGATCAAAAATAAGAAAAAAAAATCTATAAACATAGTTTGGTAAACGCCCCTAACGGAGCTATAGCCCATTAAAAGGAGACCTCAAAATTTGATTGTCTTCAAAAATTTGTTTAAAACAGATTGAGATAAAGTAATCAAATTTTTAAGATTGCGAATCTAATGTTCTAAAAACATTACCATAATCAGTCATAGGCGTGCTAAACTGGGGGGGGTTATTAGATAAATATTGCTCTAAATGTTTTCATGTCTCGAGGTTTTTGCCGTTAGATCAAAAAATTAAAAATGTTGAACAATTTTACAAAAAAAAGGTACTTTTGTTTTATTTCGATAAATTATTTCGTTTACGAGTAATATTAATTTAAAAATTTTGTAATACACCACAAAAATATTAGATATGATATGCAAGCGGTCAAATTGTCTCTAGTAGGCTTTGAGAAGTTATTTGCCAGTTTATTTGACACATATTACATGTTTTTAAAATTTTTTGAAGGATTACTAAAATTAAAAAATTTACAAATAATTACATTACTGATATGCATTTTAAAAATATTTTAATATGTCAAAACGCTGGAATAACACCTTTAATATGTATTAAATAAGTCGACAGTATTTTCTCAGAGCCTGCTAGGTATATTCTGCCTATGTATAATTTGCATCTTAAACTTTTATGGTATGTCACAAAATTTTTAAATTAAGATTACTCCAAAACAGAGCAATTTATCGGATTGAAATAGGAGTACATTTTTCATGTAAAATAGACGAAAATTTTAAATTTTTTGATCTGACAACGAAAATTTCGAGATACAAGAAAGTTAGAGCAATATTTACACACTGACCCCCCTGTTACCTATGACCAATTATGAGGAATTATTTTCAGATTATTAGATTCGCAATCTAATTGTGATTCTCAATTTCAAATTTTATTACTTTATCTTGATCCCTTAAGGGGCCATATCTAAGCTAGGGGGTGTCTACGGACTTACGGATTATAGAACCTTTTTTTCTTATTTTTGATCGTAGAATCCACAGTTAATTTTTGTCAGGCTAATTTTGGGACACCCTGTAAATTTCTTACGCAATGAATTCTAGAATCATAAAAGTTTATTTTTGACAAATCAGGAAATTTGAAACTATAGCGAATAATATTTCTTCCATTTGTACTTAATAAATTATCACGCGTTATCGTAAGTTTGTGATAAAAGTATGATTTATATGTAACCGTCAAAATAATATTCAAAACATTATTTATTTACTTTATATAAAGAATTTGTTTTATCATTTGCGTACATTTCAAAGAAATATAAAAATTCAAATCAAATAACACGCTATCAAATAATAATAAATTTTAATAATAATATGGCTGAATATTTAAAAAATAATCGGTAATGTTATAGCTTTGTCAAATATGGCTTAAAAAATGTTGCAGAAAACTGACCATTTCTTTACACACTAATTAATATTTTTCAAATTTTTTAAACCCCAATTAGAAAAAATACGAATTTTATTCCATCGTTTTAATACATACTGTACGATATTTGACTTCATATAAAATATTAACGAGAAACATAATACTTAAAAATCGGTTATTTTCGAAAAATACAATTCGATGAAGCAATGCATAGTTAAAATAATGGAATATCCGCAAGTATATCCCCCACATGCATAACAATTACAGGCCATTTCGTCTAAATATATTTTTTGGAAAAACATACGGAACTGAGCAATCTATCTGTAATGATAATAGTTTTCCGGATAACTCTAAATTGGTAATTAATAAAAAGACAGGAAATAAATTAGATAACATGTATATGATATAAATATAGTTTACAAACCTGTTTAATTGAATAATCCCAAGGCAATGATAGTATTTAGTAGCAATGTTTCCAAACGCAGACTATTTTTTAAACCGTTTAGCATAAAATTGCAGTTACAGTTAAAATAAATTATGTTTTATTTTGTACAAGTAAAATCGGGTCAAGAACAACCGATTATATATTAAAGTTATAGTTAAGTATAAGTATATTAATTCGCTCCAGTTAGATTTCATAAACGATTGCTCGGATATGCATTAAAAATAAACCCACACAAATGTAGGCTACACGAGTTGCAATCTCTTATAAACAATCATGTTTTCTTAAAATTAAAAATTACATAAAACAATGAACTAATTAATTACGGTAACATTTTCTTTTAAATTAAAAAATTCTCTCAACTTCTGAATTTGTTCCAGTCAATGATGGCACCCCCTGCTACACTCCAAAGGACGAATACGGGCTTTGCATAAGCATAAAGCAGTGCAAAGTTCTAATCGACTTACTAATCTCTCAAGGTTCGGACCCGGCCGTTGGAAACTATCTAAGAAGTTCTACTTGCGGCTATATTGGTAACACTCCTATGGTATGTTGTCCACAAGGACCACAAGTCACCCCAAAAAGCCTAGACGCTGAACCCAATGGAGATAAAAATAAATCTGGGGATTCCTCAGAAAACGAGGACAAAAAAAATGAGAATAAGTTGCTCAGTCCACCTAATTGCGGGTTTACAAACAAAACCAATATAAAGATTGTTGGTGGTGTGCCTGTGACACTGGGTAAGAGAATATTTGAATAGTTTTTTCAGATAGTGGCAGCAAATTTCACTGTGGTTATAGTCGCACGAATAAATTATAAATCCTTATTATGTATTTATTAAAAAGTTATATAACAATGCATCTACGCATCATATGCAATTACTATAGTATTAACTTTCATTGCAGATCTGTTAAAACGTCAAAGCATTTTCAACTTGAAATTTATGAACTTGTTTTTATGTTTCAAAGAAACTACTATAATTAAGTAATTAAAGGTGTGTCATGTTAAGGAGAAAATCATTTTAATTTGCTGTTATACAATGAAGAGAAGATTTCATTCATCCTTATATTAATTTTAATATGTGTCATTATTAATACTCTAAAATATTAATAGACGAAAATAATAAGCGACAAAAAAGTGTCGGTTGAATATAAATATTCATAACGCGTCCCAATATATCATTCATTTTAGTTTTAACCGTCTTGATAATATGAATTATTTATGACCAAACAAATTCTTAAAAATCAGACGGGCATCAAGGATGATATCATTTCTTTCGTCTTGTCACCTATCTCTTTATACGAAAGCATATTTCATAAGTATTACGTTACTTGTCACCTTGTCCGTCTGATAAAATTTAGGCCAAGTCTAAATCAAGCGGATACAACAGGTATCTAGTCTTGGGAAGTTCCAATACATTATACGGCTTTTACAGAAATTTAAAAACGACAGAAATGTAAGATATGACTCACAAGTAATTTACTTAATAAGTAAATAACACGAAGGCCATTCGCACAGCTGAAGGGAAAGAAAGCCAACATTTTTACGACAGGGGAACCCTGTCAATTGCATCAATATTTACATAATTTTTAAAGAGTTACTAGCATGTAATCATATATAATTTTGTGGTAGTAGTACTAATTTAGAAAAATGGTTTCCTTGTGGGAAATATTTGTTTTGCATTAATGCTACAGTATTTTTTATTCCAGGCGAATTTCCTTGGATGGTAGCTCTAGGCTACAGGAACTCGAAAAATCCTGATGTCCCAAAATGGTTGTGTGGTGGGACTCTAATCAGCGACAAGCATATCCTAACTGCTGCTCATTGCGTCCACAACAGAAATGATCTGTAAGTGTTATTTTCAACACCTATACCATCAAAATATTACTTTTAAATCTGTCTTTCAGTTATTTAGCTCGAGTGGGTGAGCATGATCTCTACAGTGACAATGATGGAGCTTCACCAGAGGACATACCTTTGGCAAAAAAAAAAATTCACGAAGATTACAGCCCAGTTCAGTTCACTAATGACATAGCCATACTCACTATGGAAAGAAAACCCAGAAACGGTAAGCGTCACACTGATCTGTAATAAACCAAACTTATTTGAAATTCATTTTAGATTCAGTTTGGCCAGTTTGTCTACCACACGAAGAACCCTATCGCTCTAACACCTTTTTGAAGTACAGGCCACTTGTAATTGGATGGGGATCCGTATATTTTAGTAAGTACTCACGTATAAATAATTCAAATGATGATTCAAGTAGCTAAACTTTCAGTACTTTAGATTTAAAACATTTCAGCAACCACAACTGTACCAGCATGTAAAATTAGATCATTATATTTACATTTTCTTCGCAGATGGGCCTTCCAGTTCTGTCCTTCTAGTAACATCAGTCCCAGTAGTCGACAATGACAACTGCAAAAGAGCCTTCGCCAATAAATCTGTTATCGATGACAGAGTCATGTGCGCTGGATGGACAACTGGTGGAAAAGATGCATGTCGCGGGGATTCTGGAGGACCGCTTATGTACGGCAAAACTGAATCAAGCAATGTAAGGTACTACCAGATAGGTGTTGTATCTTATGGTTTTCGATGCGCGGAAGCAGGATACCCTGGGGTATACACAAGAGTGACGAATTTTATCGACTGGATAAAAAGAAACATGGATTAATGTTTAATATGCAACCTGTCCTGAAATATGTTTCTTGTTTATAGTAACAAATATGTCTAAACATAGAATTGTCTTTCAGGCATTTTATTCTAGTCTGAGTAACTGTGTAGTTTCCAAAAAAAAGTTACTTACATTTTCTAAGCAAAACATATGACATTGTACGATTTTGATGTATTGTATTAAGTTTTTGTATGTATTTATGGTATTTTTTAATTATAAAACAGATTTAACCTGTATTTTGTCTTTATTCACCACATTTTCGAAAAATTCAAAAGATTATAGATACTGCATAGAAACACGATTTTTTTTAATCATCACACTTTCGAAAAATCGAGACATTATAGATATTGCAAAGAAACACGATTTGCTTAAATAATATTTATCAACAATAGCTACAATAACTTGTACTTTACGAATTTATGAAAATATATTTCAAAGTTCCTATTTATGTTACATCATAAAAACAACAGTGAAGTCGATAATGTAACAATACGTAAAACTACGAAGTACTTAATATGTGAAAAAGGGTATAAGTACAAACATATATTGATTATGAATTAAAAAGAGTTCAGTTAAAATAAGTAAAACTGTTGCTTAATATAACTTACAAGGTACCAGTCAATTCGTCCCATTTCTTTACTTTGTGTATTTGGTAAAATTTTTTAATCAATAATTACTAAGGAACTCTTTTTTAAAATTAAGCATTTAATAAATGATAATCAACATGGCTTTTTTCGGGGCAGATCTATTATTACTAATTTAATGCCTTTTTTACCAACGACTCTTGAAGCTATGGACAATAAAATGCAGGTGGACGCTGTGTATACCGACTTTTCAAAAGCGTTTGACAAAGTACATCATCCGACATTATTAATTAAACTTGAATATTTCGGTATTCATGGGGAACTGCTTCGTTGGCTGAAGTCTTATATCACTAACAGAAGCCAATGTGTCAGATTGAACAATTATTTTTCTGAGTACCATAGTATTACCTCTGAAATACCACAAGGTTCTCACATGGAACCTCTTCTTTTTTGTCTTTTTATAAATGACATTGGTTCCTGCTTCAATTATTCAAATTATAGTTTATTTGCCGATGACCTTAAATTGTCAATGCATGTTCAATCTGTGGATGACTGCATTAAACTTGAGGAAGATCTGTCCAAATTAAATGATTATTGCAAATCTCATAAACTTTTCCTTAATATTAATAAATGCCATAGTATAACATTTTCCAGAAAAGAACTTAATATTACTTACAATTATACCATTGGCGATCATACTTTGAGAGTCGTTAGTGAAGTTAAGGACTTAGGTATAATTTTAGATTAGCCAATTATCTTTTGAGACACAGATTGACTCAATAGCACATAAAGCTATGAGAACTCTAGGTTTTATATTACGCAATACAAAGCATTTCACTAACCCTTCTTCTATTATTATTTTGTATAATGCATTAGTTAGAAGTAAATTGGAATATGGTAGTCTTTTATGGAGCCCGTTGTATTATAAATACATAGATCGACTTGAAAATGTTCAGAAAAGATTTATTGATGTGCTGAATTATAGATTTAACAGAAATTTATATTATGAACCATATGATGTCAGATTGTCGCACTACCGTTTAAAAAAATTGGGCTCTAGAAGAATAATTTCTTCCGTTATATTTTTGTACAAATTGCTTACCAATATTGTTGATTCTCCTTATGTTGTCAGTCAAATTTCTTTTAATCACCATTCATATTTTTCTAGATATGTTAATCTTTTTTATATTTCATCGTGTCGGACTAATTATGCAAGTAATTCTCCAGTACGTATGTTACAGAAGAATTATAATGATTACTTTATTCATCTAGATCTTTTTAATTAATCATTATCAAGTTTAAAATCATATGTTAATTCTTTATTACATTAGTGTTAATTGTACTCACTGTTTCTTTAGGTTTAATTAAGTTACCACGAATTTGTATTTTTTTTCTCTTTTGTGTAATCCTGTTATTGGACATTGAATTGCCTGTTGGATTACCTATGTCGAAATAAATAAATAAATTATAACAATTTCGGAAAATTACATTATAAATCACAGTATTACAGTGTGTTACAGAAGGATAAATACATATAGTAATGAAAACAATCCAGTCATTCTTTATCTGAGCGGTTTTATCGGGCTTATATTAGGGGGGTCAGAGGAGGCATTATGGCTGGAGACATTGCTAATGCCGGGTTAGCTACTGCTATTATGTTGTCTCCACTAACTGCTATGATTTGTACCTTCGGCGAATATTTGCTGGCATCTTTATCGTTGTCACCTTGGCCTTCCAGCTTCCTCTAATAAAAACAATATGCTAAAGATCAATTCAAGATTTTAAATAACAATAATCTATTGCGCAAACAAGTAGATGATGAATTCATCATCTAAAATTATGCAGAGTGTCCCAGTGTGAGCGTACAAAAATTTACAAGGGGTTAGACCAGACCATAGTAAGAATAAAATTCTTATAAAAAAATGTCTCTGATGCACGCCTATCGAGTTACAGGGTGTTATTTTGAAAAAAAAAACAATTTTCCGAAGAATTACTTCAAAAAATTAATGCCGCCGCCGAGCAAATTGAAGCAACCGTTGACTTACAAAGGATTTACAACTCCTTGGTAAAAGGATGCCGAGCATGCATTGAAGTAAATGATCAGCATTTCGAACATTTATTTAAATAATTATTATTAATCTTGTTATTTTGCTAACATAATTTTATTTCATGTTAAATAAATAGGAACATTATTTTAATTTTCTCTTTACTTCATTTTACTTACTAGACGACAACAAATAAAATCGTTGCATGTATTTTTCAGCATAAATTAATGCAGTCGGTACTTTGGACACAATTTACTTGAAAATGGTTGATTTTAGAACTGTGTAACAAGAGCACCTTTTTTGTTCAGAATTGGTCACTGATTAAGGAGAACTTAGTCAATTCACGTAAAAGTAGAATATGCAAGTTATGAAGACAAAATCATAAGGAATAGTAGGCCTAGGCCACCACTGGTGTCAGATTAAAACAAACACCATGTAATTTTAATGACCTTTAATTGATGTACACGTCACCCAAAAATTATCTAAATCTACGAAACGATTTTTAAGTTTTTGCGGAAAATTGTTATTTTTGTTCAAAATAACACCCTGTAACTCGCTAGGCGTGCAGCAGAGAAATTTTTTTATAAGAATTTTATTCTTATTTTGGTCTGGTCTACCACCTGGTAAATGTTTGTACGCTCACACTGGGACACCCTGTATAGACGTGGTATGACTACAAATATCTCATTATACGTGCAAATGTATTTTTGTAAAAACTCAAATTTACTTTGCCGAATGCATTGGCAGCTTCCTAGATGGTTTAATTAGTATTTAATCAGACGGGCATCAAGGATGATATCACTTCTTTCGTCTTGTCGCCTATATCTTTACACGAAAGTATATGTCATAAGGATATTACGTTATTTGTCACCTTGTCCCTCTGATAAAATTTAGGCCAAGTCTAAATCAAGCGGACACAACAGGTATCTAGTCTTGGGATGTTTCAATACACACACAAGTGATTTACTTGATAAGTAAATAATGCGAAGGCCATTCGCACAGCTGTAGGGAAAGAAAGAAACATTTTTACAACAGGGAAATCCTGCAAATTGCATCAATTTATTTCCATAATTTTTAAAGTTAATAGCATGTAATCATATATAATTTTGTGGTGGTAGTACTAATTTAGAAAAATGGTTTCCTTGTGGGAAATATTTGTTTTGTATTGATGCTACAGTATTTTCTATTCCAGGCGAATTTCCTTGGATGGTAGCTCTAGGCTACAGGAACTCGAAAAATCCTGATGTCCCAAAATGGTTGTGTGGTGGGACTCTAATCAGCTATAAACATATCCGCTCATTGCGTCCACAACAGAAATGATCTGTAAGTGTTATTTTCAACACCTATACCATCAAAGTATTACTTTTAAATTTGCCTTTCAGTTATTTAGCTCGAGTTGGGGAGCATGACCTCTACAGTAACAATGACGAAGCTTCACCAGAGGACATACCTTTGGTCAAAATCAAAATTCACGAAGATTACAGCCCAGTTCAGTTCACCAACGACATCGCCATACTTACTATGGAAAGAAAACACAAAAACGGTAAGCGTCACGTCGATCTGTAACAAATCAATCTTATTTGAAATTAATTTTAGATTCAGTTTGGCCAGTTTGTCTACCACACGAAGAACCCTATCGCTCTAACACCTCTAAGTACAGGCCACTTGTAATTGGATGGGGATTCGTATATTTTAGTAAGTACTCACGTATAAATAATTCAAATGATGATTCAAGTAGCTAAACTTTCAGTACTTTAGATTTAAAACATTTCAGCAACCACAACTGTACCAGCATGTAAAATTAGATCATTATATTTACATTTTCTTCGCAGATGGGCCTTCCAGTTCTGTCCTTCTAGTAACATCAGTCCCAGTAGTCGACAATGACAACTGCAAAAGAGCTTTCGCCAACAAATCTGTTATCGATGACAGAGTCATGTGCGCTGGATGGACAACTGGTGGAAAAGATGCATGTCGCGGGGATTCTGGAGGACCGCTTATGTACGGCAAAACTGAATCAAGCAATGTAAGGTACTACCAGATAGGTGTTGTATCTTATGGTTTTCGATGCGCGGAAGCGGGATACCCTGGGGTATACACAAGAGTGACGAATTTTATCGACTGGATAAAAAGAAACATGGATTAATGTTTAATATGCAACCTGTCCTGAAATATGTTTCTTGTTTATAGTAACAAATATGTCTAAACATAGAATTGTCTTTCAGGCATTTTATTCTAGTCTGAGTAACTGTGTAGTTTCCAAAAAAAAGTTACTTACATTTTCTAAGCAAAACATATGACATTGTACGATTTTGATGTATTGTATTAAGTTTTTGTATGTATTTATGGTATTTTTTAATTATAAAACAGATTTAACCTGTATTTTGTCTTTATTCACCACATTTTCGAAAAATTCAAAAGATTATAGATACTGCATAGAAACACGATTTTTTTTAATCATCACACTTTCGAAAAATCGAGACATTATAGATATTGCAAAGAAACACGATTTGCTTAAATAATATTTATCAACAATAGCTACAATAACTTGTACTTTACGAATTTATGAAAATATATTTCAAAGTTCCTATTTATGTTACATCATAAAAACAACAGTGAAGTCGATAATGTAACAATACGTAAAACTACGAAGTACTTAATATGTGAAAAAGGGTATAAGTACAAACATATATTGATTATGAATTAAAAAGAGTTCAGTTAAAATAAGTAAAACTGTTGCTTAATATAACTTACAAGGTACCAGTCAATTCGTCCCATTTCTTTACTTTGTGTATTTGGTAAAATTTTTTAATCAATAATTACTAAGGAACTCTTTTTTAAAATTAAGCATTTAATAAATGATAATCAACATGGCTTTTTTCGGGGCAGATCTATTATTACTAATTTAATGCCTTTTTTACCAACGACTCTTGAAGCTATGGACAATAAAATGCAGGTGGACGCTGTGTATACCGACTTTTCAAAAGCGTTTGACAAAGTACATCATCCGACATTATTAATTAAACTTGAATATTTCGGTATTCATGGGGAACTGCTTCGTTGGCTGAAGTCTTATATCACTAACAGAAGCCAATGTGTCAGATTGAACAATTATTTTTCTGAGTACCATAGTATTACCTCTGAAATACCACAAGGTTCTCACATGGAACCTCTTCTTTTTTGTCTTTTTATAAATGACATTGGTTCCTGCTTCAATTATTCAAATTATAGTTTATTTGCCGATGACCTTAAATTGTCAATGCATGTTCAATCTGTGGATGACTGCATTAAACTTGAGGAAGATCTGTCCAAATTAAATGATTATTGCAAATCTCATAAACTTTTCCTTAATATTAATAAATGCCATAGTATAACATTTTCCAGAAAAGAACTTAATATTACTTACAATTATACCATTGGCGATCATACTTTGAGAGTCGTTAGTGAAGTTAAGGACTTAGGTATAATTTTAGATTAGCCAATTATCTTTTGAGACACAGATTGACTCAATAGCACATAAAGCTATGAGAACTCTAGGTTTTATATTACGCAATACAAAGCATTTCACTAACCCTTCTTCTATTATTATTTTGTATAATGCATTAGTTAGAAGTAAATTGGAATATGGTAGTCTTTTATGGAGCCCGTTGTATTATAAATACATAGATCGACTTGAAAATGTTCAGAAAAGATTTATTGATGTGCTGAATTATAGATTTAACAGAAATTTATATTATGAACCATATGATGTCAGATTGTCGCACTACCGTTTAAAAAAATTGGGCTCTAGAAGAATAATTTCTTCCGTTATATTTTTGTACAAATTGCTTACCAATATTGTTGATTCTCCTTATGTTGTCAGTCAAATTTCTTTTAATCACCATTCATATTTTTCTAGATATGTTAATCTTTTTTATATTTCATCGTGTCGGACTAATTATGCAAGTAATTCTCCAGTACGTATGTTACAGAAGAATTATAATGATTACTTTATTCATCTAGATCTTTTTAATTAATCATTATCAAGTTTAAAATCATATGTTAATTCTTTATTACATTAGTGTTAATTGTACTCACTGTTTCTTTAGGTTTAATTAAGTTACCACGAATTTGTATTTTTTTTCTCTTTTGTGTAATCCTGTTATTGGACATTGAATTGCCTGTTGGATTACCTATGTCGAAATAAATAAATAAATTATAACAATTTCGGAAAATTACATTATAAATCACAGTATTACAGTGTGTTACAGAAGGATAAATACATATAGTAATGAAAACAATCCAGTCATTCTTTATCTGAGCGGTTTTATCGGGCTTATATTAGGGGGGTCAGAGGAGGCATTATGGCTGGAGACATTGCTAATGCCGGGTTAGCTACTGCTATTATGTTGTTTCCACTAGCTGCTATGATTTGTACCTTAGGCGAATATTTATTGGCATCTTCATCGTTGTCACCTTGGTCTTCCAGCTTCCTCTAATACAAACAATATGCTAAAGATCAATTCAAGATTTTAAATAACAATAATCTATTACGCAAACAAGTAGATGATGAATTCATCATCTAAAATTATACAGAGTGTCCCAGTGTGAGCGTACAAAAATTTACAAGGGGTTAGACCAGACCATAGTAAGAATAAAATTCTTATAAAAAAAATGTCTCTGATGCACGCCTATCGAGTTACAGGGTGTTATTTTGAAAAAAAAAAAACAATTTTCCGAAGAATTACTTCAAAAAATTAATGCCGCCTCCGAGCAAATTGAAGCAACCGTTGACTTACAAAGGATTTACAACTCCTTGGTAAAAGGATGCCGAGCATGCATTGAAGTAAATGATCAGCATTTCGAACATTTATTTAAATAATTATTATTAATCTTGTTATTTTGCTAACATAATTTTATTTCATGTTAAATAAATAGGAACATTATTTTAATTTTCTCTTTACTTCATTTTACTTACTAGACGACAACAAATAAAATCGTTGCATGTATTTTTCAGCATAAATTAATGCAGTCGGTACTTTGCACACAATTTACTTGAAAATGGTTGATTTTAGAGCTGTGTAACAAGAGCACCTTTTTTGTTCAGAATTGGTCACTGATTAAGGAGAACTTAGTTAATTCACGTAAAAGTAGAATATGCAAGTTATGAAGACAAAATCATAAGGAATAGTAGGCCTAGGCCACCACTGGTGTCAGATTAAAACAAACACCATGTAATTTTAATGACCTTTAATTGATGTACACGTCACCCAAAAATTATCTAAATCTACGAAACGATTTTTAAGTTTTTGCGGAAAATTGTTATTTTTGTTCAAAATAACACCCTGTAACTCGCTAGGCGTGCAGCAGAGAAATTTTTTTATAAGAATTTTATTCTTATTTTGGTCTGGTCTACCACCTGGTAAATGTTTGTACGCTCACACTGGGACACCCTGTATAGACGTGGTATGACTACAAATATCTCATTATACGTGCAAATGTATTTTTGTAAAAACTCAAATTTACTTTGCCGAATGCATTGGCAGCTTCCTAGATGGTTTAATTAGTATTTAATCAGACGGGCATCAAGGATGATATCACTTCTTTCGTCTTGTCGCCTATATCTTTACACGAAAGTATATGTCATAAGGATATTACGTTATTTGTCACCTTGTCCCTCTGATAAAATTTAGGCCAAGTCTAAATCAAGCGGACACAACAGGTATCTAGTCTTGGGATGTTTCAATACACACACAAGTGATTTACTTGATAAGTAAATAATGCGAAGGCCATTCGCACAGCTGTAGGGAAAGAAAGAAACATTTTTACAACAGGGAAATCCTGCAAATTGCATCAATTTATTTACATAATTTTTAGAGTTAATAGCATGTAATCATATATAATTTTGTGGTGGTAGTACTAATTTAGAAAAATGGTTTCCTTGTGGGAAATATTTGTTTTGTATTGATGCTACAGTATTTTCTATTCCAGCGAATTTCCTTGGATGGTAGCTCTAGGCTACAGGAACTCGAAAAATCCTGGTGTCCCAAAATGGTTGTGTGGTGGGACTCTAATCAGCTATAAACATATCCTAACTGCTGCTCATTGCGTCCACAACAGAAATGATCTGTAAGTGTTATTTTCAACACCTATACTATCAAAATATTACTTTTAAATCTGCCTTTCAGTTATTTAGCTCGAGTTGGGGAGCATGACCTTTACAGTAACAATGACGAAGCTTCATCAGAGGACATACCTTTGGTCAAAACCAAAATTCACGAAGATTACAGCCCAGTTCAGTTCACCAACGACATCGCCATATTTACTATGGAAAGAAAACACAGAAACGGTAAGCGTCACGTCGATCTGTAACAAATCAATCTTATTTGAAATTAATTTTAGATTCAGTTTGGCCAGTTTGTCTACCACACGAAGAACCCTATCGCTCTAACACCTTTTTGAAGTACAGGCTACTTGTAATTGGATAGGGATTCGTATATTTTAGTAAGTACTCACGTATAAATCATTCAAATGATGATTCAAGTAGGTAAATTTTCAGTACTTTAGATTTAAAACATTTTAGCAATCACAACTGTACCAACATATGCAACTAGATCATTGTATTTACATTTTCTTCGCAGATGGGCCTTCCAGTTCTGTCCTTCTAGTAACATCAGTCCCAGTAGTCGACAATGACAATTGCAAAAGAGCCTTCGCCAACAAATCTGTTATCGATGACAGAGTTATGTGCCCTGGATGGACAACTGGTAGAAAAGATGCATGTCACGGGGATTCTGGAGGACCGCTTATGTACGGCAAAACTGAATCAAGCAATGTAAGGAACTACCAGATAGGTGTTGTATCTTATGGTTTTCGATGCGCGGAAGCGGGATACCCTGGGGTATACACAAGAGTGACGAATTTTATCGACTGGATAAAAAGAAATATGGATTAATGTTTAATATGCAACCTGTCCTGAAATATGTTTCTTGTTTATAGTAACAAATATGTCTAAACATAGAATTGTCTTTCAGGCATTTTATTCTAGTCTGAGTAACTGTGTAGTTTCCAAAAAAAAGCTACTTACATTTTCTAAGCAAAACATATGACATTGTACGATTTTGATGTATTGTATTAAGTTGTTGTATGTATTTATGGTATTTTTTTAATTATAAAAGGTTTAACCTGTATTTTGTCTTTATTCAACACATTTCGAAAAATTCAAAAGATTATAGATACTGCATAGAAACACGATTTTTTTTAATCATCACACTTTCGAAAAAATCGAGACATTATAGATACTGCAAAGAAACACGATTTGCTTAAATAATATTTATTAACAATAGCTACAATAACTTGTACTTTACGAATTTATGAAAATATATTTCAAAGTTCCTATTTATGTTACATCATAAAAACAAAAGTGAAGTCGATAATGTAACAATACGTAAAACTACGGAGTACTTAATATGTGAAAAAGGGAATAAGTACAAACATATATTGATTATGAATTAAAAAGAGTTCAGTTAAAGTAAGTAAAACTGTTGCTTAATATAACTTACAAAGTATCAGTCAACTATAACAATTTCGGAAAATTACATTATAAATCACAGTATTACAGTGTGTTACAGAAGGATAAATACATATAGTAAAGAAAACAATCCAGTCAATCTTTATCTGAGCGGTTTTCTCGGGCTTCTATTAGGGGGGTCAGAGGGGGCATTATGGCTGGAGACATTGCTAATGCCGGGTTAGCTACTGCTATTATGTTGTCTCCACTAGCTGCTATGATTTGTACCTTGGGCGAATATTTGCTGGCATCTTCATCGTTGTCACCTTGGTCTTCCAGCTTCCTCTAATAAAAACAATATGCTAATCATCAATTCAAGATTTTAAATAACGATAATTTATTACGCAAACACAAGTAGATGATGAATTCATCATCTAAAATTATATGGACGTGATATGACTACAAATATCTCATTGTACAGGGTGTCCCATAATGATGTGCGCTTCTTTGGAGGGTGTATTCCTTGGGTCATTTTAGGGGGGGTTCTTTCTATAAAATTTTTCGATTTGAGCCCTCCTTTACGAGATAAGGGCTTCAAAAGAATTGGAATAATTTCGGTTTTCATTTTTTTTTTCTCAAAAACGGTTATACTTATAAATCTGAAAATCGGTGACTACATTTAGTTAATTAAGTTACATTGTTGAGTATAATTTTAATTTTTACGATATGTCTAAGAGGATGGCAACCACCAACCTCTGTTGTTTTTTTAATTAGAACGTTTTATTCTAAACTTTTCTCGATATGAAAAAATTACAGTGGACTTTATTTTTTTAAAAGAAAACGCGCCTCTGCAAAAAAAAAACTAAGAGGGGGAGAATTTTGTAAATTGATTGTTCTATTACTGTACTGTAATATTTTCATATCGAGAAACGGTTGCCACCCTTGTAGACATTTGGTAAAAATAAAAATATTATTCAACAATGTCACTTAATTAACTAAATGTATTCACCGATTTTCAGATTTATAAGTTTAACAGGTTTTGAGAAAAAAAACGAAAACCGAAATTTTTTAAAATTTTTTAGAAGTCCTTATCTCGTAAGGGAGGGCTCAAATCGAAAAATTTTATAGGAAGTACCCCCCTAAAATGACCCAAGGAACACACCCTCCAAAGGACGTGGTAATGTATTTTCTTGAAAACTCAAATTTACTTTGCCGAATGCATTGGCAGCTTCTTAGATGGTTTATGTATTATATAAATCAATAAAATATTTTACCTGTGGACTACTGGAATTGCTGTATGTAAATTGGGAATCGGACTCTTCCAATTCTACACCCAAAGACGATCTTCTCGACAAGTTTCCCCTATTAAAATGTAAAACTAGTTAGAAAAAAATTACGAAACATATAGTGGTCCATAATACACATATGGATTAAACTTTAAAGAGTAATTGGGGACTGCAAATGAATAAAAAGAGTTCCTATAAACACATGTCCTACATTCTTTTGTTGTCTAGATACAGCGTTCAAAATTTGATCGATTTATACTTTATATCTGTCGATGTGATGGAAAAAAATATAAAATTGAGCATCTTTTTTCTAGCCTGCACAGCACTGTGAAATATAAGGAAATGCTTGTTTACTGCGTCACAGATGACATTGAGAAAGGCAAGATGTCCTACCTTGCGGTTGAATGATGGTTTTTACAGTTTTGCTGAAACAGGGAATGAAGAGATGTTCTCATAACAACTGCATCTTCATAATCCTAGAACGAAATATCCATACAAATGACCAATTTATTTTAATCGAATGTGTTTAAAGGTGGCAACATGCAAATGGTAACCAGGTACTAATGAATTACTAGCCTTACCTCATAAAAGCAGATTTGCATGCTAAAAAAATTCGAAGCACTGCGTCATGGAAGCGGTATTAAGCAAAGCACATGAATCATCTAAAAGATGCCAGTGAATTTACAAGAAAACGTTGCTTTAAATAAACTATAACATTGGTAAACATGGAAATTCATAGACATTTTAGGTAATTCATGTTTCAAAACAAAAAATAGGTTTGTTTGAATTATAACACTTCTAGAACTTACTGAACCATTGCGTCGTTGCTTTGGCAAAATTTCCCACTTACAAAAGTTTTGGAAGCTGTAAGCGCAATTACCTACCACCAAAAACCAAAAGCAGCTATGAATCTTTAGCCAATAGGGTATTAAACTGCAACTGAAACTTAATAAAAACAATAATAAAATAATATCAGCTCAATTGAGATAAATATATAAAAATAATAATCTGTAACATTTCATTTCATGTTAATATTTATTTATTATATTCCTCTTGGAAGTTCCACATAATTTCTATATACAGGGTGTCCCAAAATTAGCGCGCAATATTTCTGCCATGTATTGTACATGTGAAATTAAGCAAAAAAAGTTGCTATAAACATGACCCGAAAAATGCTTCATAAGGGGACTAGAACCGCCCAAAAGATGAATCTTGAAGATGGTTTTTCCAGAATATCTTTCGAACTATTCAAAATAAAATCACCAAATTTAGTGGGTAGCATACATTTCGCCCGCTACAAAATTTTCTGTTCTTACAACTTACAATATTTGCTCAGAGGCGTCACATGCTGGAGGAGCCCAAGGTAAATATTGCCCTACATTTTTTATTTTTGGGTATTTTCTCTTGTTGAGATCCAATTATAAAATTTTCTACACAAATAAGGTACTCTTGTTCGACCTCGACAGGATGCGCCGTTTTCGAGCAAAATCGATTTAAAGAAAACATTGATCTCATCATAAAATAAAAATAAATTTTTAATTCTAATAGCAGGCCATGAAATAAAAAGTGACAGATACAGTAAGACATCAATGTTTCCTTTAAATCGATTTTGCTCGAAAACGGCGCATCCTGTCGAGATCGAACAAGAGTACCTTTTTTGTTTAGAAAACTATAAAATTATATAATTTGATTGTAGAATAAGAGAAAATACCCAAAAATAAAAAAGTAGAGTAATATTTAGCTTGGGCCCTCTCAGCATGTGGCGCCTCTGAGCAAATATTTTAAGTTGTACGAGCAGAAAATTTTGTAGCATGCGAAACGCCACCAAATTTCGTGATTTTATTTTGAATAGTTCAAAAGATATTCTGGAAAAACCATCTTCAAGATTCCCCTTTTGGGCGGTTCTAGCCCCCTTATGAAGCATTTTTCGGGTCATGTTTACGGAATTTTTTGACTTATTTTCACATGTATAATACATGGCAGAAATATTGTGCGCTAATTTCGGGACACCTTGTATAATATTAAAATAACATCTTGCTTCCGATTACCTTCATACCTTATTTTCTTCATCTTCCATCCTCCAAATTACATCCTGGTTGTGCTTTAGACAATATCAAAACGTGCGCTGAAATGGTAAGTAGTAAACATGATGGCGACATGGTAACTTTTTGGCCAGTGGTGTAGATTTTGTTATTTCTCTAAAATTGCCAATTATCTTAAATGGCAATACCCATTTTTTATACAACTACTTTCCACTTTGAAACCGTTTTCTATTTCTTTCTATAATTTTCAGCGCGTATATTTCACAAGCCTTTAGGTAGGTGTGTATCCGGTAAAAAATTCTGTAGATATTCCAAGAAACCTTTATGCGACATTATTCAAAATATTTATAAATCCATTTTCAATTACGTAAATTCGAAATAGTTTATGTCACTTACAGTAAATGACTTATTCATAGAACAATTCTCAGAAATACTAACCACTAATAAAACTATAATAATAAATCCTTGCACATTTTCAAACAAAAGCAGACAAATTTGTGAAAAAAATAAATATTTTTTAAAATCATCCTCATTTTTTTTCCAAATATTACGAGAATTATATCTAAATATTATTACTTCCTTGTCTAGCAATTTAAAAACTGAAAATCATGCGTCAAAATAGCCTTAAGTTTGCACTTACGCCCTCTAGCGATAAGTGGATGAACTAACAACTTTAATCCAGCTATGTAGATTGAATTCTTTAGGTTAAATATAGGTCACGTGATTCAACAGAATTACAGCGCCATCTCTGCATTAGTAGAAACATTATTGTGGTTAAATATACTCTAAAGATATCTTTACTCGAAGTCATAGACGTAGATGCGATATTTTGCGTGTGAACATTAAAATTTCATGGTTGACTTATAAAGTATAATTTTGAAGAAGAGTTCGAGTTAATATACACAAGAAATATAAAGTGGCCTTAATTTAACGATTCATAATCTATATAATTTTAAAATACCTTTGTTATATATATATATTTATTAAACATCAAGCGAAGTATATGTTATATGGTGTGACAACAAAACTGGTATACCTCTAAATAATGTTTATTTTGACTAGAATTAATTAATGACCAAGAAGATTGTTGTTATCTGTATGAGTTATGCTACTATGATCAAAAATACGTCCTCCAAAAATAAATTTCATAAAATTATAATTATCATATCACAGTGCGTAAAAAAGTGCATGAGGAAATGCTAAAATTACACAAATATATTAAAACTTATATCTATAGACTAGCGTTCTTATTTGAGAGAAAATTATGAATTTAAGATTCAGTATACCTACTGCAAAAGAAAATGAAACTATATGGAGCCATATTCTACAATTCATTGTTGTAAAGTGTACCTATTCTACCATGACAACTTAAAAATCCAACTTATTCCACAGAAAAAACATGTTCTATAATATTTTATTTGGAATTTCCTTAAGTCCTATTTATCTGAAATGTTGAATTAATTGCACAAAATAAAAAAATCACAAACCAAATTATGGGATATAAACCCAAATCAATATACAATTTAGTAAAAGGACAAATCATATTGCTGCATATATTGCTTACTTCCATTAATGCATATATTTAGAAATAATTCGTATATCTTTGTTTACATCTTAAACGCAAAAAAGTAGATTTTGCACAATTGGACGTATTTTTTCGCATAATATCCATGTATAAATAAGCATTTAAAGCTCCTGAAGCACCGCGAAAGCATGGTAACCCTACATATAAAGCATGCACCTTACATAATGGTTTTCTTGTCATTCTAGCCCCCTATGTGAGAGCAAGCTAAAAAAGCAAAGCATTAAGCGGGAAAATTAATCTTCTAAGTTAATAACGACATGTGAGTGTGAATGTTGCTTTTGTCTTGTTAGTTGGCTGACCTGCTGCAGGTCATCCCCGTCTGAATTGGATTCGAGCTTGGGCCTTTTCATCAAAGGCCCGTCGTTATCGGGAACCATTATTCTAGGGCTACTTCTTGAGCAGATATTGTTGTCTCCTTCCCTGTCATGACCCATATGCATGTGTTTGTTCATATACACGGTAGACAACCTGAAACAACTGATGGTAGACACGCTAGTGCTTGAAAAAACTGCACTTACTGTGTTTTGGAGTAGTAACATCCTGAATCCTTAACAACTTGCCTTGCCAAAGGAAACAATTCATCCCTTCTGGTAAGTAGAGCTGGAATAAACCTACAAATCTGAGCCGCAGCCTCATTTACAGAAACCTCGTGCAACGTCAAAGGTTTCTCTGGTTTCCTTTTACAGTCGAAACGTCCATATATGGCAGCGTACCTCCGGATTTCGTCCATGCGACGAGGGTCGTTCTCAGGCATGGAAATGACCAGTTCTAGTTCTTTGCAAACCTTTTTCTTAGTGTTATGAGGCTTTGGCTCGAACTGAGGAAGTTTCTTGCTTAATCTTTCAGCAGCTGCTGCTAGCTTTGCTATCTGGCTATCTGTAAGACTTGGGGATAGTTGTACGGACATATTACCTCCAGGGCTAGAACTAGAAGATGGAGGACAGGCGGGATCCAATGGGGAATAAGGCCTGCAATGAGAAGACGACATTAATAAAAGCGTTTTTAAATACTAAATACTTACCTTTTGTTACTTAGAGTTAAACCAGGGCTAGAAACGGGAGGTAAGGCACAAAGGTCACCTGGAGAAGGAGAGTACATCGTTCTGCTGTTGTCACCACTGTCTGTGTAGAAGACGTGATTGCTGGTCACTCTAGGACTAGAGAGTTCCAACTCAAAATCTTCACCTGGCACTAAAGGGATTTTAAATTTGGTGGGATTCGTTACCCATTCCTGTAAAGATTTTTGCAGCCTTCTAACATGCAGAGGCTTCGATGCCATTCCTACCAAGGACATTATTTCTAGGAATTCCTCTTCTCCAGCATCGCAAAGCTGTTGGACGTCATCGCCTCCCATTTCTAGAAGTGTGTCATAGTAGAGCAGTAGGGAAGCGTTCTGCATTACTCGGAATAACTGTAGCTCGGCTTGGTTTGTTGGGTATGATGTGGGAAATACTGCAAATAGTATAATAGTATACAAGGTGTTTTTAAATGAAGTAGCAAAAATGAGGCCACAGATTCCTTAGGTGAAAATAAATCGATTTAACCTAACATACCTATATCCCAAGTCGTATAATAAAAAATATACAGGGTGTCAAAGTTAAAATTTTATTTTCGATATTTGTAAATAACTTCTTAAGAAGTATTTACATAAAATTTGTAATTCGGGGGTTTTCGCGGATGAGAAATTCAAATTTGTTCATAATTTTGACGTCACTAATAGAGGGCGCCAATTATGGCACATCATGTTTTTAAATGGCAGAACATTTTTGCAGCTTATTATACCCATCTGACTATCGAAACAATCGATTCTCGTACCTGTTTTATCTGAAAAAGGTATACCGCGCTGAAGTTGGTAGGAGTAACCATTTTTGAAATAATCCTATTTGAAATGCTCAGTGCACCGAGTAAAAACTGTTTTGGTTCCTGGTAAAGTGCTCTTTCTGCTGAAAATTCAGCAAAATGTTACTTGAAAAAGTTGTTCAGAATTATGGAGACGTGCAAAATTTCAAGAAGATCGACGAGGTTTGATGAAACCATTGTTCAACAAAGCACAAAGATTTTATCAAAGCAGGCCGATCTTTCTGAAATTTTGCACGTCTCCATAATTTACCTTTCTGAACTTTTTCAAGTAACATTTTGCTGTATTCTCAGTAGAAAACGCACTTTACCTAAAACGATAACAGCTTTCAATCGGTGTACTGAATATTTCAAATAGGATTATTTCGAAAACTGTTACTCCTAACGACTTTAATAAGGTATACCTTTTTCAGATATAACAGGTAAGATAATCGATTGTTTCAATAGTCAGATAGATACACTAAGCAGCAAAAAATTAGAAACAAATTTGAATTTCTCGCCCGCAAGAACCCCTGATTTACAAATTTTATGTAAATATTTGAATTTTTTCAGAAGTTAAGTTGAGAACTTAGGAATCTGTGGTATCATTTTTGCTACTTCTTTTAAAATCACCCGGCAGTATTGTGTATTTTTTGTACATTTTTATTCAAATAAGGAACAAAGATTATGAAAGGTGTGGTAGAAGATGGAAAGTTAAAGCAATATTTATAATTTTATATGAAATATACAGTGAAATAAAAATACTATTTTTTTGTACAATTTTATTCAAATAAGGAACAAATAATACGAAAAGTGTGCAAAAGGCGGAAAGATCAAACAATATTTACAATTTATATTATTTTTATATTTAATCTAACCCAGTTATTACGATTAGTAACATTAGAATATACTGGTTATGTGATATGTGTATTTACAAATTACTGCAAATGTTATTATTATTATTATACCACATAGCTTTAACAGTGTTAACTACATTGATATTCCGTTTTAAACAATTGTCGTGAAGTTTAATTTTTCATAATAAAGTTACCCATCATATTTATTCAAATTGCAAATTAACAATGATAAAGAGTAAATAAAATGCAACAAAATCGAAAATTAATATATTCGAAAGTTCAGGGAAATTGTCAAATAGTTAACAATTCTTTAACAAAGTAAGCAATTTTAAATAATGTTTGTGGATCAGTAAGTGGTGCGCCACTGTGTTGTCAGTACATCTATGTTCTTTTGGTCAATCCTGACCTGCACTTTTATCGATTTCTCAATTGTCGTTGCACTCGGTGTCTGCATTTCTGTTTGGGTAACTTTTTTACTGCCCGCCTTGCGCAGTAGAAAAGAAATTTCTCTATTCCTTTTTTCAGATCATGGGAAATTGCATTAAATTTTTCTTATAAGCCGATACGTGATCATATTCAACAGATGTCGCGAAGTATAAAAACGGTTATGCAGCTATATGTGTAGTTTTCAATCAAGTTTTTCTCCGGAGAGAAATTTACCGTAAAAAGTGGTTTTATTAAATTTTACTGGTACAATAATTGCTTTCCGTTACCACATGGAAATTTTATTCTTGATTTATTTAATATCTGTCCTTTTAAGAAATGCCGTACCTTTCAAAATGTAATTGCGTACTATTATTCTTTTGTTACCCGAAAATGTACATACTACTGTCACAAAAGAACATTTCGTCAATTAATATCCATTTAACTTTTTATAACAAAGATTTACCTAACATAAATATTGTTGATAATCACAACGCATTATATTTATAGAAAATAATCTATATTGTTCTGTAGATATGACTATCCCAACGCAACAAAACCAATTTATAAAATAAATAACAATTAGTGACGAAATTAGTGAAAAACTTCCCGAAAATCAAAATGAGGTGCAAATTAATAATTCTATTTGAATAAATACGTTTAATAATAGCAGTTATTTTTCAGATTTTTTGCTAAAGCTATTTTAAACATTCGTAACATTTTGTATTAAAACTTATATCTGAAATTTGATAAAAGAAGACGTTTCTTTTGTATTACCCTAAAATTTGACATAAGTATGTGCCAATTCAAAATCTCACAAGGACTTACACACCAATAAATGATTTAAAAATAATTTGTCAATTTACTGAGGAAAAACGACCAATCAAAATATTCTGCTAAGATAATGTATAATCGAATTTTTCTTGTTCAATACAATACCAGGTAACAAACATAATAAACATTATTAACACGATTTTACTTACTTATGGACGCAGTATTTTGGCACTAGTGTTTTCTACAAATACAAGTAATTTTAGACATTTAAGAACAGAATAATATAGAGTTTAGCAAATAACAGGAATGTTATCTCATGCCATCGGAGAATATTCAAAGGTACCGAAGTAAAACGAATATATAACAACTGAAAGCGGTCTTACATATAAAATTGTTCACTTTTGTTTATAAATATGTATGTGAAAATAATTGTTAAAATGTGGGGTTAGAATAGCAAAATAATGTGTGATTTAGATAGTAAAAGTGGATAAACAAAATATCAATAATTTTATTTTTAATATTACTTTTGCTCTGTGTTTTATTTTTAGAGATTTCTATACCCAAAAAAACACCACAAATTTGATCATTTTTCCTAAAACAATAAAGTACCTTCTTGTGTTGAATATACACAGGGTGTTCACAGGGAACTGCGGCGATTATTATGTGGAAAAATATTTATTCGAAATATTTCAACTACTACTTTCAACTAAAATGTCTAGAACTCTTTACTAACTTCGTTATTTTAAAGGGGACATCCTGTATATTATTGCACTTTTTATAAAACATCAAAATAATAAAAGAAAAGCAATTTTCTATATACTGTCAACGTTTCGGCTTACATTAAAGCCTTCTTCAGAATTCTAAAAGCAACAATGGTGCAAGTTATGTGTTATGAACTTTTAATATCATTAACTTGCACCATTGCTGCTTTTAGAGCCCTGAACAGGGCTCTAATATAAGCCGAAACGTTGGCAGTATCTAGAAAATTGTTTTTCTTCATTTATTATTTTGACCTGTCACCAGATAATAAGAACTTCTAAAATAAATCGAAAGTCACAAGTAAAACAATGCATAATCAATAGCTATCCTAATGGTTAAAAATATTTCCCCGGTTACTCCTACCTTTTTCAAATATAACAGGTTGTTTCGATAGTCAGATGGATACACTAAGCTGCAAAAAGTTCTGCTATTTAAAAGAAACATGGTGTGCCACAAGTGGCGCCCTCTACTAGTAACGTCAAAATTAGAAACAAATTTGAATTTCTCGCCCGCAAAAACCCCCGATTTACAAATTTTATGTAAATATTTGAAAGTTATTTACAAATATAGAAAATAAAATTTTAACTTTGACACCCTGTACCTTTTTTATTATGCGACTTATGTTAGTTAAATCGATTTATTTTCACCTAAGGAATCTGTAGCCTCATTTTTGCTACTCCATTTAAAAGCACCCGGTACATAAAATTGGTAATATAAAAGGAATTAATGGTTAATTCGAAGTTCTGGGTAAAATTTATGCCTGTGGGATAGCGAGACAATAATTACATTGACAGCCTCACCCTGAATATGCATTTGGCGTACAGGCAGACATACTGGGTGCCCCCACCCTGCACGCTTCTTACCTGTGCACTTTTTGTGACCTCTTGCATACATTAACTATCCTTTCGCATAATTAAAATTGGTGATTTTTTTCTCGGACGGAATAAAAAGCGAACGTGAACATCTCGCCACTGTGAGAAAGGGTAAAGTCTTTACGGAAGGTCCGAAAAAAAAACAAAGCATCTTTAGCTGATGTACCTGGTGGTTTTTTTCGTGGGTGCTTTGTATTAGATTATTCAAATACGCGTGTTGACATACCGTGCCCTCGCATATTAAGCAGCCCGACGTGGATGATTTTTTCTCAAGTTCACACGCAAATGAAGTAGATGCCCCTTCGCTAAAAGAAAGATTATCGGTTTTTTAATCGACGGCTGAATTTTAAGAAAAAAACATGAGAATCTTTGACTGTGGGCCTTTCCAGAACATTTTTTCAGTCACCTACAAACTAAAAACGACGTTAGACTACTTCATTTTTTTTTAGTTCTAAAGTCGTTAAAAAATGCATCGATAAAAAAATAATTACCGTCCTCCAGTTGTTACTGTTACATGCATGAGCGCATTGGGTTTGCCTACAAAGCAAGGAATAAGTTGCATGTTGTAGGTAAACAAATAATATATCGTTTCCTGCATTGTACAAAAAATCATCGTTAAGGGTTCATATATATAGAAGCTAGTTAAGTTTATTTATCACTAGCCTTATTAACATCACGCAGAGTAATGAACTCAGTGGTAGAACCGTTTACATTTAGCAGGTGTGAATTTTAAAGTTTTCTTAAAAAAAACAGTTTTTTATATTAATTAAAAATAGATGTGAAAATCCGCTGCAAAATATTGCAAGCTTTTGAGAGAACAGAAATGTCAAATATTGTTAAGTTTTCAAGTAGTAGATTTAGAATAGTATGTCGCGTTAAAAACAATGAATTTTTGTAATTTTGTGTAAAATTAGTGCAAATATTTAATGTAGCATATAGTTTTATCATTCTGAGTTGTAGTTTCTTTGAATTTTTGAACGATCGATTTCCTGCACGATGGATGGAAGACGTGGTCCCATCGAATGGCCGGCTAGATCACCCGACCTGTCTCCGTTGGATTATTTCTTAAGAGGCATTTGAAATCTAAAGTGTATGTAACACAGCCAGCCAACATTGAAGATCTTAGACAGAGAATCATAGAAGAATGTCGACAATTGACACCGGAAGTTCTTTGCAACGATGTGCCAGATATGGTATGGTGCCATTTGAAAATTTAGAGAGGGATAGCAGAAATTCGGATTTGTTATCTTTGTTGACATGTCTTGGCAATTTTCAACCAAAAGATAGTTTTAAAAGATACTAAGGGTGGCTAAGTTGAACACCCCTGTATAAGAGTACTTTTCTATGTAAAAACATCTAGTTTTCATATTTTTCATTCAGAAATTAGAAAAATTCACGTATAAAAAGACGAAAGTAAACTTCCTCGATCAAGCTATTTGGTATAAAGTTTGAAATACTCATTTTAGGAACACCTTGTACATTTCAGTTCAGTTCCGCTATGGATTCACTCAAAAGCTGCATAACTAGAACTCAAGTATCCGATTGGCAACATTTTAAGCAGTAAACATTCTTCAGACAGCCTCAATCATTTTTTGCGCGGAATAATATGAATGGAAAGATACAGTACCTATTTCCAAAAAATGACAGAAACCCGACAAATATATATAAAAACATAAAAGTAATATTATTCTCAGGTTGATATTAGAAAAAAGTTAATTACCTACTTTTTATTACTAAGAAAATCCACCTCACTGGAACGGTATTCGAGACTGACTTTTTTCTAATTTCATCGATACTACCTGCACACCTATACAACTATTAAAAGTAAGAAAAATATTCCTAACACTAATTTTATACATTTTGCCCAAAATAGTAAACTATAAAATAATTCATAAACATAAATAATAAAAAAAATCGATTAAAACTATAATTAAGATCATAAATACAAAAAAATACAAATTTATGATAAATGCAGCCATAATTCCATATATTCAATTCAATTTTTTAACAAAAACAGATTTATAATACAAAAAAGCATACAAGTAATAGCCTACTGTGTAATTACAGTCAACCAGTTACATAATGGAAAAAACTATATTTTTTGTCCAACCAATAAATTATGAGAAAAAAACAAATGTCTGACACTGGACAAGCCTGTGCAATACCTGTTTTAAAAATTAGAAGAAATCTCAATTTCTAGTTAACCTTTAATTTTCAATAAAAATTTACATAGGAACGTAGACAAGATCCAAATTGACTTATTTTTTCATTAATGATTTACAGCAGGATTTGTTTTTATACCCACAACGTAGATTTCATCTGATGATGCAAAAAAAACTTAATAAGGCATAAAAAAACCAGCTGGAGACTGGTCGATGCAAAGTGAAGGGTACTCTATTCTGTATCTGACATTTATAAAATTAAACATCTATAAAAATTTTTATAGCACAAAAACATCAATATCAACTGCAACATTATATATGGTCTTGTTTATTTCTACAAAACTGTGTAAAAAAGACTGTTTAGTTAAGCAAGTTTTTATGAAATGTATGACAGCAGGACCTGTTGGTATAAAACTTTGCAATAATTAATAACATAACACGCTTTGTATGCAGTCGTTAGATTTTCACAGTTTAGCAGCACCTGTTCCGAATGCCTTTAATTAAATACAGTGCGTCCCTAAAATCACGTACAAAATCGAGTAAATAAAAGACATTATAGAAAATTCCCGAAACAGGTCGATCTTTGATATTAATTTTCTTTTTTTTTCAAATAATAACTTAATATACAGGGTGACCTACCTTCGAGTAATGACGTCATAACATTTTTTATAATTGGAACACCACATTTTTTTTCAATTTCCGGATTACTCTAGCTGAGCTATTTCCAAAAATGCGTCACAAGTTGCTCTTAACTGTTACAGGGTGGGCAACAATACCCAAATTATTTACAAATACCGAAGTTTTTGTCATAATTTGTTTGATGCTTTTTTAATTTTATCTAACACTTTAAAATTACGTGTAGTAATTTCAATCAGTTCTTAGTACGTTTATTCATTTGTAAATAACTTTGGTATTTGTAAATAATAATATAAATAATTGTTGCCCACCTTGTAACAATTAGGAGCAACTTGTGACTTGACTTTAGGTACGCACTGTATACAAGGAAAGAACTACTTGTGCTAGACAGGATAGTAAATATATTTGTTTAATTAAAAAGCCTAGAGACACTTTAGGGAAGAAAAAATTAGTCCAGAAACAAGATAGTTAAAAAACATATTCTCACGTTCATTTACTCATATAAAAAAGTATCATCATATACCTCAAAAAAAAAATGTTCCCATATTGCTCTGAAGACGAGCATCTACTTACATATTCCAACTGACCTCAAGCAAGTTAAAAAGGGGTGAGTTTTTTCATCAGCGTAAAAAACCCTCATCTTTACAGCCCCTGCGATTGCAAATAAGGGTGAGACATCTTACCTCCCTCAGTATGACCTGCACCCCTGGGGTGGTAAAGCCCACCCTACCAAAAATATCACCCAATCCTAGACCAGTTTGCCCCGTTCTAAGGGTATTTGCTAAATTACTACAATGGCAAAACACGCCTTAACGCACTATTGAAATTTTAGGGGGCCATATTATTTTTCGTCCCTTTTTTATGCCATTTTACTGCCAAACGGACTCAAAGAAATAATCGATAGCCATTCTGAAAGCAACGAGGATAAAAATGTAGTACATGCCGTTTTCTACAGGGTGTTTTTAAATAAAGTAGCAAAAATGACACCACAGATTCCTTACGTGAAAATAAATCGATTCAACCTAACATACCTATTATCCCAAGTCGCAGAATAAAAAAGATAAAGTCAACATGAGAATTACCTACTTAATTAATCAAAAAAAATTTTACTCTTTATGTAATCGTTTTTTTATATATTTTTAGGTATTAACAATGTTTGGTGAAACTAACTACTCTGCGGACTAAAGCTCCGACCAGCGTTGAATTACATCCACAATATCTACTCATATATTCTTTATTATTTGCTTTTGTTGGCAGGTTAAAGTCCCTTTTGACATTATCGATATTTGATTTCCAATGATTTTAATTTATTGGTATAATAATTTTTATAGTTAGATATTTGACAACTTAAAGATCACCTGAAGAAGCAATCCTAAAAATGCCGAAATAGGTCAGATCTCGTCTATTGTGGTTGAATTTTCGAGTTCCCACAGTTTCAAAAGTGAACTTAGATATTTATAAAATGTTTTCATTAAACCAGGTTAGAAAATTTAGCTAGATTAATTTTTATTTTAGATAATTATTGAATAGAGCTTTCTATGGAATTGTTCATTAGCATATCTAGATGTTTGGTATCAGAGAGGATACATATGACTTGATAAAATACCTTTCCAATACAGTAAAAAAACTATTGATCTACCTAAACATAATGAACTACGTCAACTATTTTTCCCAATACACAAAAGAGTTTAGGATAAATTTATTCATTTCGTATTCATTTATTGTCATGGATTGATATCTTTCGAATTGTATTTTATATTAAAAGCAACGAAACTAATTTCCTCAAATGTCACATGACGTATGTTGCACAGTAACATGCGCAATAAATTAAAAAATTAATATGAAAATTGATTATGCTTGAAATTACTGTGTGTAACATTATCATTAACTAAGAATTGTCGAAATTAAGCAGGATGCGGAAAATTAAATGGAAAGTAAAATTTAAATTATGAAAATTTCACTAATCACCGCGTAAATATTCTCTTTTTTTAGTTTACTAGTTTGCCAAAACTGAATTTAGGATAATGCATAATTTGTACTTATAAATAAATCGATAGTACGTAATATATTGTCATTGTAACTTGACAAATTATTCTTGCATAGTATAAAATCAAAATTTAGGTGCACAGTGGAAATTATTAAAGGAACATTAAGTTTATATGAATTAATTAATTCAGTTTTAAGATTAAGAATTATTCATTGATAGCATTATTTCGTATCAAATGATAATGCACTAAAAAATGTTTTTTATCATCTACATTTTTTATGTTGTTCATGTGCTGACCACACAGATTCAATTTTAGATAGAATGAGCTTGATACAATGGTTAGATGTGTAGATATTCTTCATTTGGCAGGAACAATGGAGCAATAAACTCGACTGATTAAAGGCAAGATTTTTTATGCGCGTGTAGATTTAAAATTTGAGAGGAGTGTCACCATTAAGAGCAAATTTAAGAAATGATAAATAAAGGTAGGCCATCAGAGGAGAAAATAAAGAATTCCTCGAGAGACAAAAACTGGCTCTTGATATTAAAACATACGGTATCGGCGAGGCAGAGCAAATGGGATAAGTTTTTTAATATCGTAGACACATCTCTTATACATCAAGCAACTTTTTGTGGCCGTTTTTTATGGAGTGGAATGCCCACTTCAATTTCGGTAGCCTAGCGCTATGAAATCGATAATTTAGAGTTTTTCTTGAGCTCGAAAAATTTTTAGGGTAAAAACTAGTCGGGAACGAGTTGTCGGTGTACGGAAAAAAACGGTTCGGTAAAAAGTTCCCGAGACAGTTTTTCATACAACGGTTCAGACAATTTCATAGCGGACTGGAGTTTTACAAAGTACACTCCAATGCAAAATTTTATTACATCATATATTCTACTTCACCTGCGTATGCCATTTTACTTTACACTTTCGCAGGAAAATGTAATTTGCTCTTGGAAAAATAGCGAGCAATGTTTCTAGTAATTTTAACTAAATACACATACACTTCCACATTAATAATACATCATTAGCTATGTTGACAGAGCTAACAACCATCCCTTTTATTTTACCGAGTTAACTTAGTGTCATATCCCAATTAGATGACTTACAATACTAGCAAAATCGTGTGTTTAAGGGCGACATATTCTTGAAGTAGTGTTTTTTACAAATACAGGTAATTTTAGACATTTAAGAACTGAATAATATAGAGCTTAGCAAATATCAGGAATGTTATCTCATGCTACCTGGGAATATTCAAAGGTACCGAAGTAAAACGAAAATATACCGACATAAAACGGTCTAACAAACAAATTTTTAGGCACAGAAATCTTTCAAAATATGTATTTTTTAAACTGTAGATGTAAATATTGTTATAATATAAACTTACATAGTTCTGGATAAGTATAAGATTGTTGAAGTATGTAAAAACAATTGTTAAACTGTAAGGTTAGAATAGCAAAATAATGTGTCTCACAAACACTTTTTAAAAGTTATTAGTTTATTTCAAGAAATTCAATAGTAAAAGTGGATAGACAAAACATCAAAAATTTTATTTTTGATATTCTGTACCTAAAAATCATTCCAAATTTCATCATTCTACGGCGAGAAATACGGCGACCAATAGCGCTCAAGATATATATTTTAGCCATTAGTAGAAATTTATTACCCCAGCAAACTATCTAATGACTGCTATAAAATTTTTACTTGGCGCAGTGTCACGTCTTGTAGCTATAACTAAATTATTTTTTACTGTTAATAAGCATGCTACAATCGATTACCTAATGCAATAAGTTGCTCTATTATTTTAGCAAAACCTCGACTTACGTTAATAAAATAATTTTTATTATGTTTGGTACATGATACTGTAACATAACTAAGGAAAATTCTTATTGGCGAATTTCTTTCAGTAAGAATTACTTATTTTGCTCACGTCAAGTCAAAATAATCAATTACAGTAATTCAAATGCATGTAGGTGCTTGAATTATTGCTGTATATTTTGTAAATTTCGACAAATATTCTCTTATTAGATCTGTAAATTAGATCAGGAAAATTTTTCGCTGTAATTATCTATCTTGTGCGTTTAGTACAAGTAACTTTTTAAAGGAATGTATCGGGATTAGTGCGATATTTCCGGATATTTCCGTATGCGCATTGCAGGTGGATATAGATATAAATTGTATTTTAGTAAATAAATAATAATGTGACTTAATGTCAATGAAAATATAACGACGTAAGTATTCGTACTGTCGTTTTATTGTGAAATTGATCGCTCAACATTCGTTCTGTGAGTGTACGTCAATATAAGCCGCCATGCCTGAGCAAGGAGGTTTTTGCTACTGTTAACTTGATCTTACCTGTGGTTTTTTTGACAAATACCTATAGTTGTATAGCTTTAAACAATTACATTGACAGAGTGTATAAGGGAATAAGAAAATATAAATGCAATGACGTTCAACTCCTTATTCTGTTTTATTTAAAAAAATTTATTTAATAACAAATTGATTAAATTAACAAAAAAGGTGTATTTCGTTTTTTATTCTCAAAGAAATAATCTATTATGGATTTCGTTCGTTTATGTTATTTTTTTGTCGACTCTTAGGTAAAAATTAATTTAGTTAAAAATAATAACACGATTTTTGTAATAAACTTGTTAGAATTAGATAACTATTAAAGATTTTTTAAGTGACAAACACAAATCTTGTTTTTATCACCAAAAAAAGAAATTAGATCCGTGCGGCACCTCACTAAGAGTATTTGCAACTAAATTAAAAATTGATTTTTCAGTTTTTTAATTTTCCCTAAAAAGTTCATCATCCTCTAAAATTGAAATTACAGCCATAAAAAAATTCTTTCCTCTCTTAGAAAAGATACTTCATTACAGGTATAATTACTTTTTCATGTATATACAGTAACATTATTGAATTATCTGTTAAATGTGGAATCACTTACAGAATATAAAAAAAATCTATATAAAATTACAAATTATTCTATTCATGAAGCAGATTTCTAAATAAGAAACAAATTATAATGACAGCGAATATAACTGCATTTAAAACTTCAAAATCTAATAGATTTTTAAATTATAAATAAAATTTTGTCTATTTTAACGTGTCTATACAATAAGCATATTGGTTCTATGATCGCAAAATTTGCTGTTTTAAAAAATTGAAAAACTATTTTTAAAATTAAAAATTGACTTTTGAAAGTTTTTTAATTTTCTCTCTAAAAAGTTCTAAAAATCTATATAAAATTACAAATTATTCTATTCATGAAGCAGATGTCTAAATAAGAAACAAATTATAATGAAAGTTAATATAGCAGTATTAAAACTACAAAATCTAATAGATTTTTAAATTAGAAACATTAATTAGAATCAGTGTCAGCCTATTCTAAGGTGTTAAAAAAAGGTACTTAATCTTCACAATAAAAATATTGGTCATATGATAGATAAAAACTATTTTTAAAATGTCAGTTTACATAATTGTATCACTGGTTAATATTAAAATATACACTCAACTAAATATTAGGTGTCTCTCAGGGTCTAGAATATTTCGTCTATCTTAACATGCTACAATCCGGTAAAAAAGTTGAGAACAAAATTGATTCTCATCTCTACTGGAACGAAATACCTACTTATTTTTGGGGGATTTCCTGCCCACTAGCAGCTTTTTTTAGAATATATTCTCTAGTATTTATTTAAAAATAAGAGTAAGCAGTTTTTTGTCAGCTGTTACTGAACTGTAAACAACTTTAATATAAAAATTGTTCTCACATTAATCATTAATTCTGATCATAAAAAGTTATTAAGTCGAGATTTGATATTTTTTGGCGGAATTATGTATAACACTTTTTAGGTAATGGGTAGCCATTATTTGTTTTTCCGTCTACTATTCACCTAATACATATTCTCCTTGTGCTCGAAAGCCATAATGCTTAGCTTCATTATTCATACGTGTACGTCATAAACGTCGGTCACTAAGACAGGTATACTATTTTTCGACCTGATTACATCCGTTTCCGGTACTTTTAGTTGTGCATATCTAAATATTGTAGGACCGAATTTGCAATGAAATAAGCTTCAAGCTGCACACTACCTCATGCTACTCCAGTTCCATATTATATGCTAACATTTTAAAAATAAGGAATCCGAATGCAGCTTAAGAAGACCTGATTCCTACAAAAGTGCCAAAAATGAAACTAATACAGAAATTTAGAAAATAGTAGTGAACATATTAATACTTATCAACAACCATTAATATATATCAAATCTCAATGCAATAGTTAAATTTTTGTTATAATCGAAAAAAATTTCTTGATTTTGAAAAAATTTAGGTGACCCAGATTACTTTTTCACCCATTTTTGGAAATAAATATTTTTGCGAAACTGAACGTAGCGCAACAAATTGGGAATTAGCTATTTTATTAATTTTGTTAGTACTTAAGTGAACATTATTTTAGTTAATAATTAGAAAGTATAATTTTCACGCTTTAAAGTTATTATCAAATAATCGTAAAAAATACTACCTAGTAAAATGACTTATTTTTAAAATTCTGATGATATCATAATTAAAGCAGTAATATAATAGGTTTTAAAATAAATTTGTTTTCCTATGTATATACATGTCTGTGCTATATACCAGGTTAGACAATGCAAAATAACACTTATTTATATGTTATTATTATTATTATGCAAATGCATTTTAGGATAAGCGTTAAAAATTTCATCTCTAGATTAACAAGATAATTAATTATCTTCATTGTAACTGAAAGCCTACATTATATTTCCCAAAATATATCTTCAATTATTGAAAAAAACACAACGGTAAAAGTCTGCATATAATTAAACACAAAAAACTAACTTATGCCAAATTAATGTTAAGCAATTATACTTTATTTGTAAATTAAATGTATTTATATTAATATTTGCGTTCAAAATGAACAAATATAATTATCAAAGCATTGTTTATCTAGCTTAAGAAAATTATCTCCATTTTGATTCAAATGCTAAATTCTGTTTCCCAAAATATATCTCCCATTATTGAAAAATACAACTGTGAAATTCTGCATATAATTAAACACAAAAACTATGTTATACCAAATTAATGACATGCAATGTGTTAAACGAGTATATTTTATTTGCAAATTAAGTGTATTTATATTAATATTTGCATTCAAAATGAACAAGTCTATCAAAGTATTGTTTATCTAGTTTAAGAAAATTATCTATTGAAATGCTAAATTTTGTTTTCCAAAATATATCTTCAATTATTAAAAAAAACTATTGTGAAACTGCGTATACTTAAACACGAAAAAGTAACTTCTGTCAAATTAATGACACAATTGTTAAACGATTATATTTTATTTGCAAATTGAGTGTATATATATTAATATTTGCATTCAAAATGAACAAATCAAATTGTCAAAGCATTGTTTATCTAGTTTAAGGTATTGTTATTTATAAATAAAATCACTTCGTATATAAAATTTCTGAAAACTTGTATTAGGTAAATATTTATCTAAAAAGGATATATCTATTTTTCCTTTTCGTTATATTTACTTGTTTGTTATTTAATGTATACTTTCATTTTATTTCATGTTGCAGTAAGTGTTATATTTTAATGTAGCGATTTTTAAGAAACATCCTGTAGATATTACTATAAACATTTTAATATTTTCAGGTTTTTTTGAAGAGATGTATGTCAGAGTTAGGGTAGTTTTCAATATTGGAGGTGACTTGGCGTGTTGGCGATACTAACTTGTATTATTGTTATTCTTGCTCATAATTTTCCTGGGAACCGATGGAGACAACGAGTTTCGCTGAAGAAGTACGTGCGTTCCCGACGCCGACGCTGGTGTCACGCACACTTTTGGCGATTGTCTGGCACTAGAACTACCACTAGCACAGTTACCAACCAACATCACCGGAAGATTCGAACCGGACACGGCGGGAACAGGACCTTCCGCACTGGCATTCGAGGACCGTCCGTCTTCGACGGCCTGGTTCGCCGCAAGATGTCCAGGATCCATATTGCCGGCGTCCAGAGTCATTCACAACATAAACAAAAAAAACTAAAAGTGGTTTAGTGTGTTAAAGTTGCAGGATGCAACTTGTGGACTGTTCAAGCTACAACTGCAGCAGAAGACGATTTTATTTTGTTTTACTCCCCACTGCAAGTTGCTGTGCACAGGATAGCGGCGCGTATCCCCTCCACCGGCGCTTTCAGTCAAACAAGGGGTACGCGGAAGCTCGACGGCACGACTGTGCTTTCAGACTTTCTTTCCCTCAACTTGCATTTTTACTAGATGCATATCCGCTGGCATTTTTAACCAAAACGGTACCCGGTAGGTGCCACAACACTTTGAGTCTATCAAAAGGAAATTTTGAACATACTTTTTGCATTTCTTCAACATTAAAACCGCATTTCAACTATAGTTTGTCAAGAAAATCAAAATAGACTTTGAACGGCATGGAATAGTTTTTTTATCAATTACTAGCACACAAAATGTTCGTAAGGCTAAAGTAAAGCATCTGTTTTAATATTCAATGTTGAATTTCATCCCTTAATTATTAATAAAAAATAATGTTCAGGAAACAGCACATTTTCAACGTATTTCGACGTTAAAAAAGTTTACACTTTAAACTATCAATCATTACAGCCACAAAAATCAAAATAGCAATTACTTTATATGGCATAGGTTTTCTCAACATATTTTTACTAGATATATATCCGTTGGCAATTTCAGCCAAAATGTTACCCGGTAGCTGTCAAAAGTAGTCTATCAAAAGGAAATTTTGAACCTCCTTTTTGCATTTCTTGAACATTAAAATCACATTTCAATTATAGTTTGTCAAGACTATCAAAATAGCAGTGACTTTGAAGAGCATGGAATAGCTTTTTTATCAATTACTAGCACACAAAATATTCGTCTTAAGTAAAACATCTGTTTTAATATTTAATATTGAATTTCATCCCTTAATTATGAATAAAAAATAATGTTCAGGAAACAGCACATTTTCAACGTCTATCGAATGTTAAAAAAAGTCTGCGCTTTAAACTGTCAATCATTACAGCCACAAAAATCAAAATAGCAATTCCTTTATATGATATAAGTTTTCCAAACTTATATTTTTACTAGATTGCAGATCCAAATGCATTTTTAAACCAAAATGTTCTCCAGTAACTGATCACAAGTCACATTTTGAATCTATCCAAAGAAAATGTAAATATTTAAATCACATTTAAATAGTTTTAGTCAAGAACATCAAATTAGCAGTGACTGAACGACAAAGAACATTTTTTTTGATCAGTTATTATTGTACATTTTATTAAATCACACACAATATTTGTCATGTATTATTTGCTAGTTTTATTTTTAGGTAAAGCATTTATTTTAATATTCAATGGTGAATTTCACACCTTAATTAGTGCTAAAAAGTAATATTTAGGAAACAGCACATTTTTAACGTGTTTCGAATGTTAAAAAACGTTTACACTTTAAACCATCAATCATTACAGCCACAAAAATCAAAATAGCAATGACTGATTGTTGACAGTTTTGATGAGCACACACAATTTTTATCATGTATATTAACTCACTATATTTATTAATATAATGTATTTAGAAGATTAATTTTTGTGCTAAGCCGATCCTGTGTTCTAACTTTCAATCATTAATTGGGGTGGAAAATTCTGAAATAATACCAATAAATCAATTGATAACGGAAAGTTCAGTTCTCATTATAAAAACTACGAAAATTGAGATTGTATGTACAAATTTGCATTCAAGAAAAAAATAAAACAACTGGTAAGCAAAGGTGCATCTAAATACAAAATTGTTACGCATATACATATAAAAATTATATTCAGAATTTAGAATAGATAAATTTAGAAAACGATTATGTATAATCTCATTTTAATATAGTTTTTAGACATTTACTTATCTTTCGAATATTTAAATAACATCGATTACGAAATTTTTCAAAACTCAAGTTTCATTCCAAAGTATACCTACCCGCCATGAACGTATAAAAAATGCCGGACTCGTTAGTCCTATTCCATTCCTACCACCGATAGTTTCTTTAAATTCAGCACGGATTATTTCGCCCAGCAGTTTACGAGGGGTTGTAGTTTAAGGGAGTCTAGTCCCACCATTTTAATTTTGCGATTAGGGTTGAGCAACATCTTCATTTTTTATACAGTTTCGGTTAGAAATCGTTATTTTGGTGAATATATAGTCCTAGTGGTACATTATACAAAATCATTGATTCGGTAACATATATTTAATGACTTTTTATTAAAATAAAGAATGAACAGTTTATTTAAGCTATATAAAAATACGTATTTTAATATTCAAATATTAAAAAAATATATGGATCTACATGTTAGAACACTGTTTATTCAGTTTGACAGTGACGATAACGTTTATCATTCCAGTTTCATAAAATTGAACTTAATTTAAAAAATATGTATTTTTAACATATATTCAATAATATAAACGTCTTCTAAATTGTCTTTAAAGTGATTTGTCATCCTACGTTATTTAACATTTTAAAATGCTAATATTTAATCTTACTTATGCAGTCAAGATCCCAGTGTATGATTTCGTCTATAAAACAAGAGAAGCAAGTTTGGAGACTCATTACTAAATGAATAAATTATCAATTAATGTGTTTATATCAATATTAATAATACTCAAATAGGCAAAATTGCATTGCGTACAAAAAATGGTACTACGTGGGAATCCCAAATTACTATTAAACTTGATTGATGCATTTTTCCTTAAAAAAATATCAATAAAATATAGACGTATATTTTTCATAACTTTTTCTGTATTAAAAATAATAATAGCTGTGCTTGTGCACAATAATTTGATTTTAATAATAATTTTATTCAGAGAGTTGGTTCTCACCAGATTCAAAATATTTTTTTTTACCCTTTATGTCAATGCTGAGGGACATCATATTCAGTGCCTGTTGGTTACAAAAAATGTTATTCCGTGTTAGAGTAGCTATAGTTTAAACTAAAGACAAGTACAGGTAAGCGGGTAGCTGCCTAAATGATCTCGGCCGGGAAGTTTTTATATGAATTTACATATGAGGGGAACTTAACCGGTCATTTTTGATATTGTAGGGAGTTATCCTTTAGAACGTTGACCCTTTCATTTAAATACTATACCTTAGGACAATACGTTAGGGTGGTATAAACTTAAGACATAGATTATGGACCATGGGCACTGTAGGATTTTCTCTAAAAAAAGGTACCCTCGAATTATTAAATACGTAACGGTATTATTATTTTTTTTGCTTGTATAAAATATCACATTCAGTACATCGTATGTTTAGGTTTGTTTTAAGTATATATTTATCTAATATATATCTAGAAATGCTGGCATCCTCTCAGAAGCAGAAGTGATGGAAATAGGTAAATAAATTTCAGTCAATATGTATAATCGTTTTCAATAAAAATGACACGCTAACGTATTTGTAATGAAATCTACTTTATTTTAACATTAGTACTTTATAGTTTCACTTAGCAATAGAGAGATTTAATGAAATTTCTACTCAGAACTTTCAGAAGTTCAAAAACTGTTTTAAGGGAGTGTCATTATTATTGCAAAAGCATGTACATATATCAAATTTGGAGTATAATATGTAATAGTACTACCATTTTATATTTTATATTAAACAATATATACCTATACTAGTTATATGTAATAATTTAATAATTGTAAAAAAAACCTTTAGCCAATTTGGCGTGTATATTAATATTACTAAATATTATTTACTATTTGAATAAATAAAATTTTGCTTTGAATGTGTTTACATTTATCTATTTTCTGCAAAGTAGTGTAGTGCAACTTTGTTACCCATTTTTTTAAATATAATTTACGTGTCTCAAAATTAAAGAGAGTTATGTCATCCATAGCCATAAAAGTGAACAGTAACACATATTTTTTATATTATTCTTTTCTTATGTCTAGAAACTCAGATACGCCACTGAATCAAATTTAGTGGTACAGTGCTTATACAAGCACTTTACCATCATCTATCAACAGGCGCCACCTTTGGATGTATAGCTGTATTAGTATAAGTATAGTAATAAATAATTGGGTGACCTACAATACAATACTTGACCATCTCTGTATTAGTATTCTCATTTATGTATATTTTTATTCTACATACATCAATTATTATTTTTACTTATATAATATAAAACCTTAGAATATAAAATACCCAGGTATTTTACATAAGTGTAAAATAGTACCATATTCCATATTACACGCAACCAAAATTATGTATGCACATTAGTTGTTTACGAAAATTATCTCGTAGTGATCCATAAGATTATCTTTCTCTAAAACCACAAGAAAAATATTAGATATAGTAATCTGAACAACCAGTTTGATTTCGTAAAGATGTCCTTCCTACATACGCGCCATCTGTCCATGAGGTATATGTACCTCCAAGAAATAAATCCGTTAACGCCTGAATCAAAGACGTGTCAAACGTTAACGGAATTCTTAAATCAGCGATTCTAATGCGCTGCGTTTCAATATTTCGTCGAACGTGCAATCAATTACTCGTTGGCGTTTCGATGAATATTCAGTTAATTTAAACAACTTTAAATTCCGTCTTTTCAATATTAAGGATATAAATTGTTAAACGAACAATTTATTATCCGTTCCTACACGGTAGGTAAATGGTAAAAGGTATATGATTAAAACAATAGGTGCTAAGGATCATATTAAGGAGTTTGGAAACCTGTTTCAGTTTAATTCAGTTCAGTATGATTAAGCTTTTTGTGCCTATAGTAAAAATGTATATTTTCGGGTTTGTTCTAACAGCAGCAAGAATCGATTCCGAACCGTCCAAAACTATTCAGTCAGTTCAGTTGTTAATGTACTTTCGGCGAATGCGACGTAAAACGGAGTTGGTCAAACATTTTTGGCAGTTCTGTACCAGTTCTAGATGGCTGTTGGAACAGACCTTTGGTCTGTATACCATGACTCATGACACTCACTGATTTTATTCCTTACATTCGTATTCTCGATTCTATGTTTTATTTTTATATCTATGGTATTGGGCACCACATGCGCATCTGTATTATCAGCATCAGCGCCCCCTACATCATTGCATTGCAGTGAAACGCTAATTTTCGGCCATTTGTGTCGGTGTAGTATGTATGATATGGAAGTGTAATATCTTCAATATATTTTAATTCTGTAGAGTATCAGTGATTTTTTGCTATATATCTAGCCGTGTTATAGCGATTATGTCTGAAAGTGAGAATAAAAAATTATTTGAACTGAGAGTTGTTGATCTCAGAGCTGAATTAGAAAAGAGGGGCTTGGACCGTAATGGCGTAAAACAAGTACTATTGGAACGACTTGGCAAGGTGCGTAAAATCATCAGATAATTTTTTTAATAAACGTGTTAGCATCATTACTTTCATATTATGTGATACATAGAGAGAGATGAATAAAATACCTTCAATATTTTAACAAAAATAATACTTGAGACTTGACGATATTAACTTAATTGATGCGCGTCAGTATCGATTATTCATTCTTTAATAATATATTCCCAATTATTTTCTTGAAGTGTCGCCAGAGAGGCTAGTGATAGCAGTATTACTCTATACTTTTTTGAATTAATTAAAATTAAATTTAACAAAATTTTAAAAAAAGATTTGTTTTAAACAAGTTTAATTTTTAGGCACTAACTGATGAAGGTTTAGATCCAGAGACTTATCTATTTGAAGTAACGGATAAAAAGAGGTCTTCTACACGTAAGTCAAAATTTACAAAAATGTGTTGTGTCTTAAAATTGACTCTTATATTAGGTTTGTCTGTAGAAAGTATGGATGAAGAAAAGTCTGAAAAGGGAGAAGAGAAAAATGAAGAAAAACAGCCTGAAACTGATAAGACAACAGAAGAGAATGACAAGACCGAAACAGAATCTAAACCTGTTCAAACTAATAATGTTAAAGACAACAAAAAAGAAGTCAGTGGAAATACTAATGGAGAAAAGGATGCAGATGCACCAGAGGAAGAAAATGATGGACATGAGTCACCTATACGTCTTACGTTAGAGGATGATGATGAAACTCTTCATGATGTTGAGGTTGTTATCTACGTTTAACAAAAAGTCAATTTTTCTATTGTTTTATTTTTGCAGAATGAAACAACTGCTGAAAAATCCACAACTGAAAAGGAAGCAGAAGAAAAATCAGAAGGTAAGTTTATACCTACCCTTTCCCTTTACGCTAAAATGTTTTACTTAAAATCTTTTCGTTAACATATTAGACATAAAACTAATTGCATATATAAATAGTAGTTATATAATTATATGAAACAAACTAAAATATGTCCATATATGAAATTGTTCTTTTGTGTTGTAAACTGGTTATAAAAACTAATTGCATATATATGTACAAGCGATATGGCTAAAGATAAAGTACTTCATAAGTGTCGAGAAGATGTGTGGGACTATGGCGTACAAGAAGAAACACCAGTACAAGATGATGTCCTTGAAGAGAGAAGAATATATTTAGTACAGGATTGTATATCCTGTACTTGTTTGCTGAACTCAGCTGTGATTTTCTCTAGTTGTTTATCTGGAAGTATTAGTCAGATTTACTAACTAGGAAAGGATAGTATCTGTACAAGTCATACATGGAAGAGCTTGGTCAGGTACTTACTTAGAAATCACTTTATCTCCTTAAAACAGAGGATTAAGATCTGCATACTTCAAGTTCCAGGCTGGATATCATTGTTATTGATGTCTTTTTATCAGTCAATGAAGAGTTTGTGAAGGTTGTTTAAGAACATTGGAGAATGGAGTTAATGTTGTGTCAAGAAATAACGTGGTTGTCAAGGGAGTGAAGTCTTCAAATTAACACACTTAGCAGAGAATTTCATATATCAAGCATATATGCAATTAGTTTTTTGTTTCGTAAAATAACACTTATTCTGAGACATTAAAATTTTCGACACCAAGAACATTTGTGGTAACTAAATTAGTAAAAGTCGAATACCAAAAACTTGCATGTTTTATCTGTGTTTCTAAATAAGTGCAGTGTTTAAACGCCCAGGGATTTTTTATATTCGTACATTAAGAAAAGTAACTTTTACTTGATATTAATATTCACTATTTTTCATGTTCACTATCAACTATTAGTTGTGCTTCAGATAGAATTCGATTTGGAATGATTCAATCGTTTATATATTATATCACATCGATTTCATTTCTTCCTGTAGATAAGAAGAGTAATGCGAGTGAAGCTACATCGCAGTCGGATTCCAAAACATCTGAACAATCGGCAGAGAAAGCAGCAGGTTCCAGTGGAGACTCCAAAGATGGAGAAAAGGAATCCGCAGATGGATCACCTAGGTTGGTTTTTCTATGTCTACCCTTTGATAAAGACAACATACATATAGTGAAAAACAAAAACTCATCAAAAATGCTGCCTATATTGTATATCTAAACAATGCCACCCATTGGAAAGGACATTCCTTAGGATTTTCACCCTATACCAACGACCACAGGACAACCGGGATCTAGGATTTCACGCAGGATTTTACACCTTGTAGCCTACTACTACATTCAGCCCCAATTCAACTGAGGATCCTTAAGAAGTCTCTCATTTAACCAATATGATTTGAAAGTTATAAGTGGACAAAATGGACAACCTTTCCTTAGAAAAATTTTCCAGGTGCAGGGGACTTCAATCTTTGATCATTTTTCCCGAGATTTTTCCTACGAAATTGGATGAAAGCAGAAAATTAATACTAATTAAGAGATCTATAACATAAAAAAGGCAGCATATGATGAGTATTAAATAAAAACAAATATGAAATTTTCGTTCTATTCGTGGTAAGGCAACAAAGGTAAAAAAAATATCTCCAGGCAAATTCAAACGGGAGGTTATCGTTTATATTTTATTGTTTATTTATTTTTTTTAAAACATAGTCAGTCACAACTTAGAGTCATCTTTGTTGTATGAGTGAGACAATTTGAAAGAAGGGTGCAATGTATGAGTTATTAACATGTCGAATGAGTAGTTAACTTCATTTAATCACTTTCCTCGTTCACTATTTTGTAGTGGGACAAAAGAAGATACCAAACTTCAGAAAAAAGTTGGTGCCAAATCCAATCCAAACGTTGTATGGATCAGCAACGTTGCGCAAAATACTCGTGCGAGTGAACTGAAAGCTGCGCTTTCATCTTGTGGAAAAGTAACAGGTGCGAAAGTTGTTGTCAACGCCAGATTTCCCGGGACATGCTGTTTTGGGTACGTCACGATGAGTTCCGTGGAAGATGTTGAAAATGTTATTGCAAAGCTTAATAATACCGAGTTGAACGGACAAATTATTAAGATTGATAAGGTTAGAGAATTTTAAATATTAATGCAGACTATCTCCATGTTTTTAAATTTTACTACACATTTCATATAAGCTGTATATGAAATTTGTAAAATATAATTTTGTTTCAGTTCGATCATGTGAGGGCAGAACAAATGAAGCAGCTAAAAGCTGCTACAACACCTAACAAGACCCAAAGAGATGAAAAGAGAGCATCAAAATCACCTGGTAAAGATAGTCTGAAGAAGGATGATAAATCAACAAAAAGTGATGATAAATCAGGTTCGGACACTGAAAAGAAGATAGAAGGAGATAATAAAGAAGAAAAAGACGGCTCGAAAAAAGGTGATTCTAAGGAAGGACCTGGCAGTAGACATTCAAGAGATCGAACAAGGGGTGACAGCAGAAATGGAGTAAAATCTGCTAGATCTGATGAAGGCAGAGTTGTAAGTATTTTATAACACATGAAACAGCAGGAGATATAAATTTTTATTTCAGAGATCTATATCTGGTACGAGCAGAGATAGAAGGGCTTCTAGATCTAAAGACCGGGAGAGACATCACGTTAGATCCAATTCTAGAGGGCGCCATGAAAGAGAGGTCTTAACATTTGATAAAATTAGAGTAAGCTGATTTTTTTTTTTTTAAATAGTATCTAATTTTCTTTTTTTCCAGGAGGAACGTGAAAGACAAAGATTGCGTGAGAAAGAGAGACTTCTCCGTGAAGAAGCTCGACGCCGTCATGAGGAAGCTGCACGGCAGCGTGAAGTTGAAAGACGCCAGCGCAGTGAAGCTCATCGTCTTGAAAGAGAAAAAGAAAAATTACGTATGGAAAGAGAAAAAATCGAACGTGAAAAAGCTGAATTAGTTAAAATGGAGCGTGAACGTCAAAGACTCGAACGTGAAAAGTTAGCTCTTGAGAAGATGGAGTTAGAACGTACACTGATACGTTTAGGAGAAGAACGTAGAGCTGCTAAGAGACCAGCACCGTATCGTAGAGAGGATGGTTTCGATGAGAAGAGAAGGTCTGCTTCTGATAGACATTTTGATGAACCTCCTCCACCACCAAGATTTGATCCTCCTCCAAGGTTAGTTACTGATCATTTTTTCTTGTTTTAAAAATTAAACGATACCTTTTAACAGACCTGGCACAGGCCCAAGCGGAAGTGGTGGAAAATATGAAGGAAGGCCTTATGATAGCAGAGATTCCAGAGGTGAACCTAGAAGTGAACCTCGTAATGAACCTAGAGGAAGAGAATTGCCTCCATCTCGACCAAAAGACTCACGTTATGTCGATAGAGAACGAGAACGTGATAGAAGTCCTCATTTCCGACCTTCTGTAAGAGATGAAAGAGATAGACGGCCATTACCTGATGGCAAGCCTGATTTGCCACTTTCATCAAGAGACCATCGTTATGGAGATCCAAATGGTAAGTTTATGAGGGAATTTAAGTCGGTTTATATTAATCTTAATTTTTGTTTCAATAGCAGGTCCAGGTAGATTTGACAGAAATAGTTCAAGTTGGCCAAATCCTCCCCAAAAGCCATTTAACTCGATCGTCCCACCGAAACCATGGGCAGCTAAAGACCCGTGGAGGCCTGATTCATCTGTGTCAGACAGGTATTGACATTTTTTCAATTTTTTCTTGTGCTGAGGTTTTTTACCACTAGTTAAATGTCCGTCTCGCGTACGATCGGTATAAAAATCAAACGCTCGGAATTTCGAGAGACACTAGTGATCTTAACTGTTGGTTTTTGTTTCTGCATTTGTTTTGTTAAAGGGCTATCAAGCCAAGTGGCGCATCAAGGCTAGTCAGCATTGTGACGAAGTATGTCCCTTCCCCTTTTTGATAAAACTACGTTAGACGGTCAGAACTACTGGTAAAGAACCGTCAGATTTTAAATTCTCCATATATTTTTTTAATGACTAAACTTGGGGAACTACTTCACAGGTAGGTAGATATTTGAAAAGTTTGTTGATATTTTGTACATTTATCAGCTAACTGAAATGAGATATTTTAGTAATTTAAGAATCACTTTATCTATTCATAAATATTAATAGAGTGAAAACTTTCTACATAATTTTTTTAGATGGCCTGGTTCTCAAGGGAACACTTCAATGCGACCATTTTCTGGTAATTCCAACTCTAACTTAACTCCTGTGTGTCCACCTCCGCCTGGTATAAAAAGCTACCCCGATAGATTTGATTATAATAAATCACTTGATTATAAGAAGACCATTAACTCTAATTTAAGAAAGTACTGACCTATGCTTATTATCTTAACATAGTCATTCATACTGACACTAGTGTTCCAATTTTGTTTACAGTTCAAATAAAAATTGTGTTAAACTTTGTGGGAATCTGTGCTTATTTTAGTTTTAAGCAGATATTTTTGTATAGCCTGTCCATTTCCGGTTCAAATGTACATTCTCTTTTTTAATCATATGTAGTAATTATTCCAGTTGTAATATTTTTATTAGTTTTAGGGTTTAATTTTAAACGTTAAATGTTTAGTCTTTAGTAACTTCTGTTGTATATTGAGAATTAAAAAGGCTTTTCAAATAAACAAAATTAACACTACCACTATTTTTTCTTTATAGTCCTGAATCCATATCCTTTTATTTTTGTTGAACTAAGTTAACAACGTTTTATCTGAAGACTACATTTTTTATCTGTGATTACAAGAAATTTTTAGGTTTTAAAATTCTAAGTTGTCACATTAATATTTTACCTTTCAGTTATGGCATTTGAAAATTTTTGAGCAATTAGTTTTGTTCTGTTCAGTTCACATTAGTAGCGAAATAGAAACATGTTATGATTTACATGTATTTCTTTTTTAAATTTTGATTTCCATTGTTTGATTTTTCAGTTACAGTTCAGTAATTTTTTATATGATGGCGTTAACAGTTATGAATTATCAAATAAAATTTTTCTGTTAACAGATCAAATTCTGGTTCAGCTACAAATAGACCAAATGACAATAGGGAACCTAGAAGTAGAGAGTTGCCTACATCTCGACCTAAGGATTCCCGCTTTGTTGAAAGGGAAAAAGAACATAGAAGTCCTCATTCTAGACCAAGTGTCAGGGAAGAAAGAGATCGACGTCCCGTTATAGAATCCAAAACGATTGTGGCTGTAACTTCTAGAGACCACCGGTATGGAGGGTCTAATGGTAAGATGTCATGCTGACAAATTAATATATTTTCAGTTAAATAATGTGATAGAAAATTATTTATTTTTAATTTTAGATTCAGGGCCTGGTAGATCTGATAGAAACAGTACTATTTGGACAGTACCAAGTCAAAAACCATTTCCGGTGGCTGGTCCAAATAAACCTTGGCGCACAAGTTCCTCTATATCTGAGAGGTAATAGAAATGGCTAAGTGTTATAATTCTAAAACATATTCCTTTCCATATAGTTGAATGAAGTCTACATACTCATCTAGCAATAAAATAATTATTGATTATGATTTTTTTAAAGAAGTGTTATTCGTCACACATTTTTTTAAAAATAATAATAAGGAATTTTAAAAGGAAGCTGTTTTAGAATATTTTTATTTCTATAATTTGCTGTCCAAAAATTTTTTACCACTAGTGAAATGCCCGTCCTGACCAGCTTTCTCAATATTTGTTTTTCTTTTGTTAAAGGGCTGTCAAGCCAAGCAGCGCTCCAACTTTATCCAGGACTGTGACGAAGTTTGTTCCTTCACCTTTTTGATATTGTTATATTAGACGGTCAAATACTACTGGTAAAGAATTATCAGACTGTAAATTTTACTATATTATTGTAGTATAAGTTAAAGGATATTTGAAGTATTAGGTAGGTTGATAGGCTTTGTAAGAGTTTTGCTGACATCAATATTATTCAACACGTCAAACTTTATTGAAATGTAGAAAGCCAAAGATATTGATTTAGTAAAAAATTTGAACGTAATGGAATAGTCTATAATAAATTCATTATCTTAATTGTAATTAATAAATGTCTCGATAACTGAAACAAGGAATAGGCTTTTACAGAAAACATATTTTCTTTCCATGACACGCTTATTTTTTTATTTTAGTCATAATGTAGAAAAAAAATAATAAAATAACAGCTGTAACACACTTTCACAATCACCTGTAATAGAAATTGTAACTAAAATTAGGTAACATTTTCTTTTGCTTAAAAATTATATTGAACAATTTAACTTATAATATTTAACAAACTGAACAATGTAATTTTTACTGTGCTAGTATAAGATAATTAACTACTAACAAATTATTGTTTCATTGTCCCTGTTTTTTAGAAATTATGTCCATATTTATTGAAGAGTAGTGTGTAACTAATTGTGGCAAAATGTTAGACATTTTTTTTAACTTATACATTTTTACGCTAAATTACTAATATTCGGAAATATTTATGTTGACTGTATTTATGTTCTAATGTACTTTTCACAGGAGATTATTACATATTCAAATTAACTCTCTAATATCCCATTTTTTGCATTGGATATGGTGTGAACTTGAATTTATCCTGTTTTTTAAAAGACTGTATTTTTAGATGGCCTTCTGGTCCTCAGGGAAGTTCATCTATCAGATCATATCCTGGTAATCCTCAACCAAATATGGTCCCCATGAGTCCTGTCCTATCTGGTGTAAACCGTTATCAAGATAGACACAAATACAATAAATCGATAGTCGTAAATCCAAGAAAGTACTGACCTATAACCATGCCATTTATTTTGAATTAAGTTATAGCCCATGTAGATTTGTTAAAATTATTATTAAATGGATTACATTTTTTTTTCAGAGTAGTCGTAAGATCTTCCGAAATATTAATTTGATTTTTTGCAATTAGTATATACTCATAATTTCCTAATATAATTTTGTTACTTTTTCTCCCAGTACAGGTTTAATTACTTCTCAAATTAATTTTAACAGTTAATGTATGTAGCCTTTAAAAAAATATGAATAAAAATAATACCAGTACCATCACAACTTTTTCTTATTGTCTAATAATTTAAAGTGGAATTATTAATAATACCTCAAAAACTTCACCTTACACAAGCAGTTTACAAAAGGCACAGATTAAAAAATGCATAGTTTATTATTAAAATATACTTTATAAAATATTTTAAAAATATAAACGGTAAATAATATATAGATACAAAAACATTCACATAATAATTTGTGGTTCTGGAACAGAAGCGGCAATATTTTTATGCGGCAGTACTTGACCGCCATTTACGTAAGTCTCATCTTTCACGATAACATCTTCGCCTAATACTGTGATGCCTTCCATTCGTACCCATCTACCAACGGAAGATCTCCAACCGACAATACAACTTTCCAGCCAAGAATTCGAACGAATAGTGGCATCTCGAAGGATTGTACTACGTTTTATACAAACACCTAAAAGAACACCAAATTATGTTGATAGAAGTTTTAAGAGAAAATTATGACTTACCATCTTCAATCACAACACCAGGTCCTATAGTGACATTAGGTCCTATCTGACAATCGGAACCTATTTTAGCAGTAGGATCCACCAAAACGTTACCAACTACACCTGGACCTTTATACAGCTTATTTGAGTTAGTTGCCCGTAAGTGCTTCAAATATTTGCACATCCCTGTTAGAAAATCTTTTGGTTGACCAACGTCCATCCAGAACCCTTGGAGTTCAAAGGCATAAAGTTGCTTATCTTCTGCCATACCAGGGAAGACCTCTTTTTCGATAGAAGTTGGACGCAATTCTATTCTATTTAAAACGCTGGGGTTAAAAATATATAACCCGGCATTAATTTTGTTTGAGATAAACTCTTGTGGTTTTTCTATAAAACTATGTATACAATTGTCTTTATCATAAACCACAACTCCATACTTTGAGGGTTCTTCTACCCTAGTAACGACAATGGTACCCTCTTTACCATGGGACTCGTGAAAATCCGATAATTCTTTAAAAGGAAAATCACAAATAATGTCTGAATTGAGAACAAAGAATGGTTTGGAACTTTTCGAAAGAATGTCCTTAGCTAAAGCTAATGGTCCAGCCGTACCTAAAGGTTCAATTTCGTGAGAGAAAATTATATTTATCCCCAATTTCTGTGCTTCTTTAATAAGTTCCTGTTCCATTTGTTCGGCCCTGTACGAAACTGCTAATATTACTTCAGTAACTCCGGCAGCTACTAGTGCTTCAATCTGATGCAACAAAATTGGTTTATTTGCAAATTCTACTAAAGGTTTGGGGCGGCTTAATGTTAGAGGTCGTAGTCTAGTACCATATCCGCCCACTAAAATAAGAGCCCTTTTTCCGTCTTTTATCATTTTCCTAAAAGAAAAACAATTAAATACTCGTATAATTAATAAACTTTTAAATTTACTTCAGTTCGATGCAACGTTACACGTCATATAATACGTGATATCAAAAAAGTTAAATGTATGACGTGATTCAAATTAAAATTTACTGATAAGCGGTGACAGTGATTCACATTTGTTTATGTTTTATTTTTGACAGAAATATGACATATAAATCATTGATCACAAAATTATATACAGGAATCACTGTCCACAAAACAGAGAAAGCAGGAATGAAAATCACCCATCATACCAACCTTCATTAATTCTATTTTGATATCAAACTCATGCCAACTATTTAAATTTAAACCAATGAGGGGCCACCAAGTTGGCAGCCTATTCTCTACTTCAGTCCGAGCCTATTATCAATTTTTTTAGGACCATTTATAAACTGTTGAAACGAAAGTAACACAATGAATTCGTTCATGAATTTTATAAAATGTACGGATGGCTGTAAGAAGCTCGGTTTTATAAGAGGCTTATTTCTATAGGCCTTCCAAATTGAAGGTCAGAATAGGTCAGCTGGGCCTGCCCAATATCTAATCTATTTGTGAACGAACGGGGTCAATCGTACTGTTGTGCGATCTGTCTGTGCAGAGTGCGGAAAAATAGTTATTAAAGGATTAATGAAAGCATCATAGATAATACACTGATTGAATATTAGCGTAATTTAGTAGGATTTCAATAAAAAATGGCTGCACCTGCCAGAATATTGAGTCGATTTTATGGTGAGTTAAACTTATATAATTCAGTTACATATTTTTTTTTTAAATAGAATAACTAATGTCTAAAGAACACCTGATATAAATGGGTTTAATTTTAACTATAGTGAGATAGCTTTAGCATATAGTATAATTTTTCTGAAAATAACCTCAACGACCTCTTGAACAAAGTACAATTAGATTAATTTGTTTTTAGTTATAAATATTTTTATTTAATTCGACTTTGGTATTACAATTATTTTTAGCCGATGGACTGAAACTGGGATTCTCTATTCGTTTTAATAGCTATGAAGCCACAAGAAAGAATTTGAAATTAACTGCACAAACAAAAGTAATCTGTCAAGGGTTTACTGGAAAACAAGGAACTTTTCACAGTAAACAAGCTATCGAATATGGCACGAAAATGGTTGGAGGAGTGTCCCCCGGCAAGGGAGGAAAGACTCATCTAGATTTACCAGTATTTAACTCTGTGAAAGAGGTTTGTAGCAATTTTTATTGATGAATTGTCAATGTTAAAACAGAGTTCAGTATTCTTACTTAATTTTTATCTTTTATTATCCATCCAAGTGTTTTGTATGTAAATTTGTCAAAAATTTATATACTTATAATGTATAAAAATAACAATATTTAAAAGAACCAATTAATATAATTAGCATTTCAAGGATAAACAGTTTTATTCTGATTAATTAAAAAAAGTGAATATATGTTGATAATTAAATAAATATTAAATATTAGATAATACCTATATGATAAATCTATTGATCACAAATTTATCAGTATTGATAAAAATTGTGACGGAGGAGATTCTTTTGTACCTTAAACATAGGTATAAAGTTCAAAGAATCAAAGACCACAAAATACTAATCTTTCGATAATTTTTTCCTGTACTATATAATTTTTTAAATATAGTACGAAGCTATACTTATTTAAAATTATTAATTCTACATTAGGTTCTAATTAAATAATTTTAAGTGGTTAAATGCTATACAATTAATACCTATTAAGATTAAAACGAAACTACGTAAACAGAACTTCAAAATCAAGATTTATGACGTATGAAGGTTGCTACATTTTCCATATCAATGCGATGTAAGCGATCAGTTTTTATAATTAAAACTGATGGAAAAAGTATATGCCTCAGTAAAGTTTATATAATTATCATATCCCGTTATAATTTTTAGTATAGGCCAATTAAATGGCAGTTGTATCTAAATGTTTGACTCTTTCAGGCTCGTGCTGCCACCGGTGCGGATGCAACGGTCATCTACGTCCCACCGCCAGGCGCAGCTGCAGCTATTTTAGAAGCAATAGATGCAGAAGTGCCCCTAATTGTTTGCATAACAGAAGGTATCCCTCAACATGACATGGTCCGAGTGAAGCACAGGCTTCTTCGTCAAGGCAAATCTCGTCTCATTGGTCCTAATTGTCCCGGAATTATTGCCCCAGAACAGTGCAAAATTGGTATTATGCCAGGCCATATCCACCAGAAGGGTATCATAGGCGTAGTTTCTCGATCTGGTACCCTCACCTACGAAGCTGTCCACCAGACTACACAAGTCGGATTGGGGCAGACCCTCTGTGTTGGGATCGGTGGGGATCCTTTTAATGGAACTGATTTTATCGACTGCCTAGAAGTCTTCTTGAACGACCCTGAAACTAAGGGCATTATACTTATTGGAGAAATTGGAGGAGTTGCCGAAGAACAGGCCGCTGAATATCTCATGAAACATAACTCAGTAAGTTTTTTATAAGTAGATATGAAAGAAAAGACTAACATATTTCTTACTTTTAGGGTACAAATGCCAAACCAGTTGTATCCTTCATTGCGGGCTTGTCTGCTCCTCCTGGTCGACGTATGGGTCACGCTGGTGCTATCATCTCTGGTGGAAAGGGTGGGGCACAAGACAAAATAAATGCTCTAGAAAAGGCTGGGGTTATAGTAACGAAGTCGCCCGCTCAAATGGGCAACGAACTCCTTAAAGAAATGCGTCGTTTAGGATTGGTGTAAATGTGCTGGAATTTTACTCATTAAAATGAAGGCTATTTATGTGTCAACTAATACTGTATTATAGTTGTATAGCCTTTTAAAGTAATATTTTATTTGCTTTACACACATATATTATGTATATTCCAAATTCCACTTGTTAATAAAATTTTATGTTTTCATAATATTTTTTATTTTAGATTTTTAGTTCCGTTTGTCTTTGTCTGTGTGTTCTAAATATGTAATTTCTTGTGGAAATGTCTTTGTCTCTTGTATTAAACTAACACAAATTTTTGGCTGAAATTTTGTGCATCAGATCTTTCACTTAATTTTCTTCTCCTTTTCCTCAAATTCCTTAACATTAATTTTCCAATATTTTCACTAGAATCATGACTTGAGTTTCAATCAGTTTCATTTTAAGAAATTTAATTTGCTCTTCCTGCTTTAGCTATGCTATAGATGTTTACTTTATTGCTATTTGCCGCCAAAATATAAAGGGTAAAGGAAAATTAACACTATCAAATTTAGGAGATCCAAATAATTACCTACATATACATTTGCATGTTCGTATCTAAATTTTGAGTGCTTTCAAACTTTCAGTTGCTTGTAATTTTTTCAATATTGTACTTACAAAAGATGTGGGAAAACACTTCGAGCAGTTTTGTGCCTACAATATCTGTAACAGAAAATTGTATATGAAAAAGTTTACACACTTTCTTAAGCTAAACTAAAACTTAAAATTATGTAATGTGTATATTTTTGCTTGTGGTTCATCAATTTCAATTTTTATGTTAGTGTTGCCAAATTCTTCTTTTGGGGACTTTCCAGAAATAAATTTTAGAATTTAAAAAAAATTCGGATTTGTAAGTTCGTTATTGTTATTTCCTTATCATGAAAATACATTTTAAACAATTGAGTTTTTACTCCTCTTAAATGATAATATAGGATTTTTGAAGCCAAAATAATTAATTGCCAAGTGCCTCATCTGCTTAGTTAAATTATATAACATGACAGCAAGTTGCTAATTAAGAAAAAAATACACGTTATTATTGTGTTAGTTGTCCGTCGTTAACATATTTTTTTTACAAACTAATTAGTTAAAAAGATCTGTAAACAAAATTAACGACAAATTGCCATAAATTTTAAGCACCAACAGCTTGTCCTTCCACCCGTTAACACTGACTCGTCGCAACGTAAACGTTTCCAACCTAAATCATATTTTGTTTAAATATGATTACTTAAATGCCTGTCTCTATAAGTTGCCAATAATATGTGCACAATAATTATGACACGCCCTAAAATCATTGATACATACATTTCCTATTGATAGACTATTGGCATCCTCTCTGCGGGTATGATAGGGTGGAAGAACGCTGGCTTGGATCAATATGAGAGATTGATACCGGTTGACGTTTGACTATCTTCCTAATTAATGAGGTTTTCCAAGTTTCCCTCATATCTGCTCTGAACTGTGGTTAGGACCTGCTCGTCGTTTCTGCACGCAAATGCGGCCTGCTTAATAATAATATGCCGTCCCCTCTTTCCCGACTTCTGGACACCAAAAGCAAAAGATTCATAATACTTATATAAGCAACATTTTTAATGTAGCATAGTAAAAATATAAGTATAAATAAAATTGTATTTTATTTATTTCTATTAATTTCAAAATATACCTTTTGTTTTAGTAAAATATATGTCTAATATAAAAAAATATAGTTGAAAGCAAGAAATAGGTAGCTGACAACATAGATGCTAAGAAGGAAGAAGGTCAACAGAACTTTTTATTGTAAATTGTAAACACGTATCGTTGCATACGAATACAATAGAACATAAGAGAACCGATAGAATTTTTATTTCTCGATCCTGATTTCCTGATAGGAATTATGTGGTGGTAATAATGAAGATGGACCTATGCAAACAAATTATTTTATTATACAGGGTGCCCCAAAATTAGCCTGCCAAAAATTTACTGTGGATTCTACGTTCAAAAATAAGAAAAAAAGTTATATAATCATAAGTCCGTAGACGCCCCCTAACGGAGATATGGCCCCTTAAATGGAGACCTCAAAATTTGATTATTCCCAAATATTTCCAAAAGGGATCAAGATAAAGTAATCAAATGTGATATTGAGAATCACAATTAGATTGCGAATCTAATGTCTTGAAAATAATCCCTCATAATTGGTCATAGGCGTGCCAAACGGGGAATCAGTGGGTAAATATTGCTCTAACTATCTTGTATCTCCAGATTTTCGTCGTCAGATCAAAAAATTCAAAATTCTGGTCTATTTTACATGAAAAAGGTACTCCTATTTTAATCCGATAAACGGCTCTCTTTTCGAGTAATTTTAATATCAAAATTTTGTGACCACAAAAGTTTAAGATAAATAGGCAAAATATCCCTAGTAGGCTCTGAGAAAATACTGTCGACTTATTTAACACGTATTAAATGTGTTATTCAAGCTTGTTAACATATTAAAATACTTTTAAAATGCATATCAGTAATGTAATTATTTGTAAATTTTTGAATTTTAATAGAGTCTATTAATACTTAAAAACATATGAGTCAAATAAACCGACAGATATCTTTTCAAAGCCTACTAGAGACAATTTGACCGCTTGAGTATCATATCTAGTATTTTTGTGGTGTCACAAAATTTTCACCCTTTAAAGAGCAATAGCTCCGGTAGGGTGCGTTTATGTTTACATAACTTTTTTTTCTTATTTTTGATCGTAGAATCCACAGCTATTTTTTTACAGGCTAATTTTAGGACACCCTGTATAAGTATATATTGAAGTTGAAGAAGAATTGCTGACAATTAGCAAGTAACAACTAATTTTAAGTTTGCAACGTTTGTCCTTGGTAGCATTTAATAGAAATGGTTATCCCTGACGCCTTATCTCAATCTGATACGATTTCGTACACCCCTTGTATAACAACCCTTCTGAATTTCAGAGTATAACTATATCTCACACAAACGTATGCTCTTGACAACTGTAATTAATATTACACAGCACAAGCATAATCTTTGCCTTCCTCAAAGGATTCAACGAAAACGGGATTATTGATTTTATAAATTAAGTCTATCAGGAAATTCAAAGACATTTGTGATGCAGGGCATTGTCTGGAATATAAATAAGGAATTGTGCGACATTACAACTACCACTTAGCGAATTAATTACGTGCATACTGACGTTCTGTTTAGAAATATTTACAAGCTATTAATTTGTAGTACACAGGAGCTCATAGGATAACATGAAATATCCCTCTTTAAAAAAAATGGACTGGTTCTAGCATACGCAACGTAATTTAAAACTCAGCGTGTGTGCACTGTTTTCATTTTTATCATTATTGACATCAAAGCTTACGGTATACCTATATCAAACGGCAAAAATGAGTAGTAGATTATCTGTTTTTGAAGGTTATCAACTAACAAATTGGATGTAAAATTTAAAAATCTTTACTTGACAGACTCTCCAGGAGCCGATTCAGATATCTTCTTTGAGATATTTCCTTACTGATTATTACTTCTCTTAGATCGGAAAATTACATCCGTGTTTTTAACTGGATGAATGGCTATTCTGTAGTTAAATCAGTTCTATTTTAGACAGATGCGCATCAAGAGAGGAGGAGGGTAAAATATTCACTCCAAAACTGGAGTGAATAAGTATTTATTTTTTATATTTTTTTTATAGATATTACCTACTTACAGTTGTAACTTATGTTTTATAATAAAAAGTTAATTTAATCCTATTGCTCCAACTGCAAGAGTCATACAAAATTTCGTTTACATTTTACATGATTTCGCCATTACCAAACGAAAATGCTGGATGCATCACTGGTTTTAGAATATCGAATAGAGATGTAAGCGCGCTATAGGGAAAATCGGATAATTGAAGTTTCAGAGAGAGAGAGAGAGCTGATTATGATTTGTTGTATCCATGGCAAAAGTTATAATTAAACACACAAATACTTTTACTTAGTACAAATAAGAAAAATAATTTCCATTTTATTTTTTACACATTCAGATACATACATACATTATCTATGGAACAGTGAGAGTGAAACATCTATGTATAATTTTCATTAAAATAAAGATTATAGGCGATATTACACGGTGAATTGTTAGTTATCTATTGCCTAGGTCAATAGTGTGAAATAACACACCAGAATAAAATGTTACAACTGTAATGAAATATTACTATTTATAAACATGCATTTTTTATAGTGAAACCGTGTTTTGTACATATGAAATGTAATTTTACAACGTTATTATGTATTTTTAGAAGAAAAACATGAAATTTTACATGAAAGATGTAATACAGTACAGATTTGGTATTTTTACATTAACATAAATTTACAATAATTTTTATCAGTGTAGAAACAATAACAATCGAACTGATCAGATCATATTTTCACGTCGTGCATCCGCCATTTGATAGACTTTTAAAATTAAACATGAATTAAAATAAGTATGTAAATATTTATTTTCCCGAAATTACTAATAATTTAGATTGCTTAATTTGTACTAGCTTTTATATAATTAAACCCTAATTTTAAACATGAAATTAAATAATAAATAAATTAATGGCTTCATTCCAGCTCCGTAAATCTGATTAAACCGGCTGATTGGCTTGATGTGTGTAATTGATTAACAATTTAAGTTTCCATGCCAACGATACCATAAAACATAGAGGTAAACATTATTTTACACGTTCAACAAATTGTTTCGTGTCGAGAAAGTTTCCAACTTATGTATTTTACTGCGCTAAATATTGTAGCAGCATTTTGTGTCCCGCTGTCTGCAATATTTTTAATCTACGTTGCTCTGACGATAAAAAGAATGAAAAATTGTGCCACAGTTAATATAAAATACTTAGAAAAAGACACTTTAGTGCCAGTTACAACACATTCTGGAGTATATTTAAGAGATCGTCAAGAAAAACAATCGATTAACTCGAATCACTGGAAGTTTAAGACGAGTACAAGGTGTAGTACAAGGCTGTGTGATGTGGAGGTGGAAAATTGTAATCGCTTTTGAAATAGGTAAGTATGTTAAATCAAAATTAGAAATATCATTCATTTTCAAGAAATTTACGATTTTTTTTGTAAAGCCAAAGAGCCATAGTACACGTATTTTCGGTACACCCTGTATACAAGGGTTCTGAAATCATGCGTTATTGGTTATTAAATTTGATTGTGGCTTGTTAATTTCCTGCAAATTTATGGTGGGAAAAAGAGATTTTAATATGTCTAAAGCTAATGTATGTAAATGTCATTTTCGCCTGCAAGCACAAATTACAAGAAAGAACTATTATACATTAGTATATTGGTAAACGCATTATGGCACTAAGAATAATTTTACTACCTCTTATCTAAGAATTTTTATTAATTGCACTGTAATTATGAGTGGGGGTAAGTTTAATGAATAGAAACACTTTGGAATTGTTGATGTAGATACAAGTTTATAGCTCCGTGTTAAATTGATAAAATTTGTAGGTATTGATGAAGATAACAATATTATTGAATCTATCATTGAAAACTTGTGTATATCCCGACACCTGGAAGATTTCGAAGATTTGTCCGATTCATAAAAAAGGTAAATCAAATATTGTTGATAATTATAGGCCGATAGCCATAATTTGTAATTTTTCAAAAGTCTATGAAATAATACTCCACAACACAATTTACTATAATATTCACAGACAAATTGGCTTTGCACAACATGGTTTTATGACAACTCGGTCGACTACAACTAATCTTCTCTGTTTCACTCAATATCTTAGCGAAGCCCTGGACGCGGGTCTTCAAGTAGACGTTGTGTATACGGACTTCAGTAAAGCGTTTGATAGACTTGATCACATAATCTTGATGAATAAACTGGGAACTATGGGGTTTCCAGATAACTTGCTTAGACTACTTAAATCTTATCTTTCATTGCGCACGCAGTTTGTAGAAATTCGCAGTCTCAGATCTCCAAAGTTTTTATCATCGTCAGGGGTTCCTCAAGGATCCTGTTTAGGACCCTTGCTCTTTGTAATTTTCATCAATGATATATTTCAGTCACATGATGTTAACTGTCTCATGTACGCTGACGATATGAAGATATTTACTAAAATTTATTCATATTGCGATGCCCAAAATTTGCAGACTTTACTAGATAGCATTAATACTTGGTGTATGGATAATAATCTTCCCCTTAATATTAGTAAATGCCATGTTATGACATTTACTCGGAAAGTTAATTTTCTGAATAACAATTATTCCATCGCCGGTTCCCCTCTATCTAGAGTTACTGAGATCAGAGACCTAGGTGTGCTTTTTACTTCGAGTCTGAGCTTTACAGAACATATTAACCAATTAACAGCTGAATGTTCCAGAAGCTTGGGATTTGTTATTAGAAATTCACGTTCTTTTACCGACTGTCGTGTGTTACTTAGTTTATATCGCGCTTTTGTTCTTCCTAAGTTAGAATACGCTAGAACAGTTTGGAGTCCACATTACTCAAATGCTATCAATAAGCTGGAGAACATCCAGAGAAAATTTTTGAAGTATATGTCTTTTAAACTCGATGGGTTTTATCCGGAAATTGGCACTGATCACAATATGTTGCTAAGGCGGCATGGCGTACATAGTCTTGAAAACAGGTCTGTTATGCACTCCCAAATCTTCCTTTTTAAGTTGATTAATAATTTAATTGATTGTCCTACTTTATTAGAAACTTTAAGTTTCCATGTTCCTAGAGTGGACACGAGGAACGATGCACTGTTTTACCTTAACCAAGGACCAACTTACTCTCAAATTCCCCAATGTATGTCATGTGTAACATAAATAATAATTTATTTAAAAACAAAATTGACCTGTTTAACTCATCAGTAGCTAATATTAGATCAGTGTGTACGCAGTTTTTGTAACTAGCTTGATTTAACTTACTTTTCATGTTTTGTGCTAATATTGTTTTTATTGTCATAGTGTATCTTTATAGTATAAAATGTGTATTTTTATCTGTTGTCCCGCCTGTAATTGGTACAGTGTACTGTAGGTTGGTGTATTCTAAAATAAAATAAAATAAAATAAAATAAAATAAAATAAAATAAAATAAAATAAAATAAAATATTGGACTTTTGTCATGTGGCAGTGATATTTAAGTTGTTTATCTACCGGTACTGATATATATATATAGGGTACAGGAGACTCTTACACATACAATTTTGTAAAAATAAAATCACTGTAACACCTGATCAGGCGTATAATCGGCGACAGGATAAAAAATTGAAAGAAATTCCCAAGGAAAGAAATAAATTACATTTTACAACACTTATTTTTATACAGCAAATTCAACTGCTTTTGCCGTAATGGGCCATACTGTAACAGCATAATACTGCGATCAAAATAAGTCGATTTACTTTAGCTTTTCCTAAAAAAATCCAAAAATCCACCAAAATAAATTGCATGCATCATGAGATTTAGATGCGTTTTTCTCAGAAACCATTGCTTCTAGCGACATCAACAAGGTGTACCTTTTTTAACTAGAAAAGATAGGGAACAAAATTTTTCCAGTTCAAAATGAGATGCAGTCTAGCACAAAAAAGTCGTAGCGATTTAAAGGGGTCCAAATTATCGTTGGTGGCGCCCTCTAGGCAGATACACCAAAATCGTCGACATATTCGAATTTCTAGTCCCAAGAAACCCCCCTATACCAAATTTCATAAAATACGGTCGATGCGATCGAAAAATAATAAAGAAAATGTGATTTATTTCTTCAACTTTGACAACCTGTAGATCCGTTAGTATCAACTTTTGGAATAAGGTACGTTGAGTTAATTCAGCTTATTTTTATCCAAACTATCTACATCTGAAGTTTGGCCCATTCTTTACTGAACACCCTGTATAAGAATTTTACAAACATTTTTTTACGGTATTGACTCCATTTTTCATGACGCATTTATTCCCAAATTATTTTAGATAACTTCTGAATCACCCTGTATGCATAGTTGTGTTACTCATGAGGTAAACAATGTTGAGTGGTGTGAGATAAATATCGATATCTTATCAGATGTGTTAAAATATTCCCCAGTTCAGGTAGTCCGCCGGTTTTAATGTTCGAATTCCAGCTTGCGAGTGGGGCAGCATTTTCGACACAATTGTGATTTAATTAATATTTAATATAATGCTCAGCGTTCCGTCTTGATACAGATTAGGTTCGAAAAAGTGAAAGCAGCACGATATTCAACATAAAAAATTATAATATCGCATAGTCGTCGACTTTCTATCGATCTTTTTCTGGCCGATGTTTAAGCCAACTCATTTTATCAATGATAAAAACTAGCGATTGTTTTTTATCGAGCAGTCGTGCAAAAATAGAGAGCGGTCGACGAGCGCCGATTGTAGTTTAAAATGTGGAATCAATAGTCGAAAGGTTTCTGTAATAAGTATAGTAAAAATAATGTATAACGCACCACGTTATCATATAGTGCTGTATAAACTGTCTCATCCTTATCAGTAAGAAATGTTGAACAGTGGATCGAGTTGTATCTTCGTTTGGTGAATGTTCCTTAGGGATGCTTGTATAGTTATCTAGTGAGATTAGTTTACGTGCTCTACACCCGGCGTAACTTAACGAAAAATTCACTAGTCTTGCTCGACCAATACCTGATGCGTTTGACAGTTGAGAGTGGGGAACTATTTTGAAATGGTGAGTAAAATTTAACAAACTATTCAAAGTCTTGAAACACTTTTTCCATTGTAACTCTTACCATTAATATATCATTACTGTAAACATACTTATCACTAGTTTTTATAACATAAACGTCGTGCTTGCTCAAGACATTAAGTTATTTATTTAAACATATTGATTTGTTGGTTCTCGTTGTAATAATAAAATGGCTATTTATTTATCTATAATCATTAAATTATATACCGCAATAAAATATTCTTGCACGCCTGGTTAGGTAGTTTGATCAATGTATGTATTTTGCAAGGTTATATTTGAGCCAACAAATATGTATCAGGTTATAATAAACATGTAAGGTAAAGGTCGTTCAATTTAATGAATAAATTTATCACGAATACACAATTGCATATTCAGATTAGTTTCTAATATAAAAATTTTAAGTTTTCCTTTACATGTGTTACTTTCACTTGTTATTTTGCTCGCTATTTTTAACGCTCTGTAATATCGCAAAAGAAAATATAAATAATTGTTGATACTTTGTTTAACTGTTATGGTTATTGACTTGATAACATAATTGTTTATTTAAAAAAAATAATGAAGAACGCAAACCACTTTAAAATTTCCTGTTTTTCCGGATAACATTTTATCAGTGCTTTATTAACAAATCTAAGGGTAGGTGCAGACGGTCAAATCAAGCAAAGGTACATTTCCATCCCGATTATTTTCAATACGGACTTATAAATAGTTAACCTTAATTTTGTCTTGTACAAATGCTTTATTGCTAACATATAAAGGCGAGTATATACTTTTACTTATACTTGGCCCCATTTTTAAACGTGAGGTACCCAAATATTTCTATACAGTTTCGTAGATCTACCTAAGTACTATTTTTAAAATACAGCAATGTTGAAACAAATTCTTAACTCGTGAACTATGTATTGTAGATAATAATAACATATTATTAATGTTAATAACTGTGTTTTTATTAATCTATTTTGCTCTGAGATAACCCTTTTAATCGCAGTTCTAATTATGTATCTAATTTTTCAAAAAATATGTCTTTTGCTAATTATAGTTTAATTTAAGTATTTAAATTATATTTATTTATAAAAAATAGGACCCTTGCTATATTTTGCAGGATGTTGCTTAAAAAAGCTACGTTACTACACACAACGTCAAAAGTCTGGGTCCCCCTCATTCCTGTTAAAAAAATCTTTTTGTCAGAAAAACCAAATACAAAAATGTGTTCGATAAACTGAGGACTTAAAAACCAGCAAATATGTGACATTGACAAAATTTATTAAATCAAAAAAGAAATAACGAAACAAGTTCTCTACTTGACTAATAGTCGGTATGACCTCCACCACGTTCCAGTAGCATATTGACACGTCTGTGCGTTGAGATAATCAAATGGTTAACGATCTCTTGCGGAATATTGTTCCATTCCTCTTCTGCCGCCTCGACTAACTCATCTGCAGTCTGAGGTGGAGGAATATGAGTATGAATGGCTCTAGCAACGAAATCCCACATGTTTTCAATAGGATTCGTCTCAGGAGAGTTGGCTGGCCAATCTAATCTATTGATATGTCCTGCTTCGAGTGTCTCTTGAACCCTTCTTGCGCGATATGGTCGAGCGTTGTCGTCCATAAACACAAAACTTTCACCTAATTCATACGTAGGGGTAGATAATGGGCGTAATAACTGTGGTATGCAAATTAATGGGGTGCGGCGGTTGCAAATTGTTCCACTCCAAAACATTACTGTACCCCCTTCATGCAGAGCAACTTCACGGGGAAAATGAAGTCGCTAGTGACGATCTGGTTCTCACCAGAATCTTTGTCGATTGTCATTATTAAGCAGCCCAATTCTGGTTTCGTCTGTAAATAATACCCACCGCCACTGGCGTAAAAGCCAACCCCTATGCTCTCGCGCCCACTAGAGACGGACAGCACAGTGCCTTGGAAGTAGAGTGGGGACCCATAATGGTCTTCTTGCACGTAAATTTGCGTTGTGGTGTCGAATAGTAGGTGTCGATATAACACGGCGAAACGTACCTTGAAAATGGGCCCTGAGAGCGATCCTCTCTTTCATTAGATACTCGAGGACGTCCACTACGTGGTTTGTTTTCCACTGTATCAAATTCTTCATATCTGTGTACTATTCGTACAACAGATGATGTAGGAATGCCCAACATGTTCGATATCTGATGATTAGAATGTCCTGCATCATGTCAAGCAGTCATTCTTGCTCGGGTAAACGAAGAAATTTCACATCCTGGCATTATAATATACAAAAATTCAAAGGAACACTTGGCTGAATACGCTGCCAAACTGACCAGATTTGTAAAAACATCGATAATAAAGTAAAGGTTCATGGTTTGCAATTTTTCATTGTCTTTTTTGTTCCCTAATTAGATACATGTACTTTTTTACCACATTAAGAAAAACCGCTAGATGTAATCGAATCATTTAATATACAGGGAGTCCAAGACTGTTGACGTTGTTGTGTGTATTTAGTTAGGTAGATGATCTGAAACATTCCAGTCAATTTTATCAGAAGCGAACATATGGAATCAAAATTTTAAAAGTTTTTGTCGTTTAGTTACTGTACACGATATCAACTCTGATTTTGAATATTATTTGGTTTAAAAAATACCTACTTGTATATCGGGAAGTTTGAAGTGTAGTTTGGAATTAAACATATTTCCCTGATTCGGTCCTGAATTGGCATCCGAAAAATGTTAATTGTTGGCGCCACTTGATATCGCTGGATATCATATTGTTTATTTCTTCCACTTTCTGATTAGAGTTGGCAGTAGTAGGGGGATTTTTAAACAAAATACGCATTGTCGCTTGTTTATCCAAGAAATGTCGATAAAAAAATTATACAATTTTTCTTGCGTGTGGCTGTATGGCAAATCCTGGCAGTTAACTCGTAAATAGATAAATAAAGGTCACTGAACGAACACTATCTAGTATAGTTACAGGACTAGTGCATTTCTAAATGAATTAGTGTAAACGTGCAAAAGGTCTTATTAGCGATATGCCTGAAGATTGTCCGGCTTCCCCAAAAAGGACCAGCCGCCGAACACGAGGTGAGAGAACGAAGAGAAGAGAAAGATATTTATTATCTACTGGAAAAAATAACTGTGCTCTAGAAAACAATGAGATATCTCATGATATATCGGCTTCTTCTGGAGATTCTGCTATTTGTTCAGTTGAGAACAACAACTGGGACAAATGTCAGCGGGTCGTGATGGGCAACAAATTCGTGGTAGATATGCTTTTTATACTGTTACTTTTTTTACTTTCAATTAATTAATTATTTATATATACTTCCATAAATAACATTAAATCGAACATTAAACATATTTTGTTCACATATCATTCATTTAATTAAAAATTAAAAATCAATAAATTACCCAATGTAGAACGCTTTAATTTTACCAAATTTTAATGGTGCTGTCTAGATAAGTGTAGTGTTTAGTGAAAAAACTTACGTTCAATTAAAATGCGTGAAACTATTGAAATTTTAAACCTAAAAATTGGTGCTAATTGTTAAAATCTAACACTAATTAAGTATTTGAAAGTAACCTTGCTTGGAGCTGGAGTTATCATAAAACACATAAATTAGAAAACAATATCGATAACTGCAGGGACAAATAGAAAAATGATTGGAAATAGAAGAGAATAGCCGTAAACATTGAAAAAGCTGAAGGGAAAAGGAAGACACAATTCAAAAGTATGGTGAAATCTATCGGAAATTAATATGTGATGAGTTATGTAATCAAACAAACGCCTTGTACTATTAACGTTCGAAATAACTAAAGTTGACTCTGAATGGTCTCAAAATGTAATGTGGGAATAGTTTCGAAGAAAAAATAATTGTGCCTTAGGAAACGATGAGATATCTCATGATATATTGACTTCTTCTGGAGATTCTGCTATGTTCAATTGAGAACAACAACTGGGACAAATGTCAGCGCGTCGTGATTGGCAACAAAATCGTGGTAGATATGCTTTTTATACTATTACTTTTTTTACTTTCAATTAATTAATTATTTATATATACTTCCATAAATAACATTTAATCGAATATTAAAAAATATTTTGTTAACATATCACACATTTAGTGTTTTTCATTTAATTAAAAATAAAAAATCAGTAAATTACCCAATGTAGAACGTTTTGATTTTACCAAGTTTTAATGAAGCTGTCTAGATAAGTTTAGTGTTTAGTGAGAAACTTAGTTCAACTTAAATGTGTGAAACTATTTAAATTTTAAACCTAAAAATTAGGTGCTAACTGTTAAAAGTTGTATCAGCTAACACTAAGTATTTGAAAGGAACCTTGCTTGGAGCTGGAGTTATCATAAAAAACATAAATTAGAAAACAATATCTATTATTTAATAAAAGGAACAAAATTGTGTCGGATTTTGTACAAAAAAAAAATGAAATAGAAGAGAATAGCCATAAACGATGAATGAAAAAGGAAGATGCAGTTCAAAAGTACGGTGAAAAGTTTTGGAAATTAATAAGTGACGCTTTGTATTATTAAACATTCGAAATAACTAAAGTTGACTCTGAAATGTAATGTGAGAATGGTCTCGAAGCAATTTAGAATAAAAATTGTCCTTAATTTGTATTTAGATTACATAAACGTACAAACAACAGTATCATTAGCGTTGACCTACTCCTAAATAATAGAAAACATATAATTTGCATGACAAGGATATCTATAAGGCTTCCCCAGCCCCACGTACGGACTAAGAACGTTGACGTTATTCCTGTGGCTTCTGTAAATCTATCTTGAGCCCATGAAATATAAAACTTTACAATGTTCGGGATAATCTACAGGTAGAGAACGGTCTGGTATAAACGACCACGCCGGTTTAATAATTCAAGTAGCTATTACATGAGAATGAGAAGGAGTTTACAAACAGTTGTGTCCACGATATAGTCATTTGCCCGCTATAGGGTGAACGGCGAAACTGTAATGAAATAATTAATAGCTAAATATAGGTCACTCGCTAATTCCCGAAACGTGTTTCTGAAACCACCTACTGTAAATATGTATCTCCTTACAAGCGAGGTCAAATTAAATTTTCAAGTCCGCTTTCCAAAACTGGATTGACATTTAAAATATAAATCGGTAATTGTCAAATTTGTGTACTGAAGTTGGTGTAAGTTTCGGGAAAGGGTGTATTTATTCAGGTCCTTGGGTTCAGGTATTTGAGCCAATTAATTTTTTTGAGCACCGTGTAGCTCAGTGTCCCTTTCTGTGCCTCTTAATCATCTTGCATGAGTTGCTAAAGAGGTTAACACCATTAAAAATAAACAACGTGATCCTGTTAAAATGTAACTTGACCTACCCTTACACGATGTAAATAAAAATCTACTACCCTCGTGTAATGTATCTTCTCCCCTCCAACTTTCTCAGACTTCATTAACTTTACCTGAAAGCCGACATTCCAGTCTTCGTGCGACATTTTCTCCGTTATGTTTCAAGTTTTCGAGTAAAATAAAATGAAAAGCGAGCGGGACGAGCAAAATACACCTGAAGAGGGAAAAGAAACGCGTGTGAAAAAAGTAGTAGTTCCGTCAAAATCTTCAAAGCTACCGAAGCCGAAAAGATCCAACTTCCTCATTAAAAAACTCAAGCTCAAGTCCAAATTCACTTCGAGTAGTGCCTCGCAGTCTGAAATAAAGGATATTGCTAATTTAGGCCTGCCAAGTATCTCGTCAGAACCTTCTACGATCGAACGGCAGACCCCTGAAGGGGATGATAATTTCATTTTAACGAAATCCGCATCTGAAACAAATTTACAGGAAACGTGGAAGAGTGTTGAAAATTTAACGAAAGATAACAAGAAATCTTCAACAAAAAGTGCTGTTACTGTTGAATGTAATCAGTTTTATTTAAGTTCGGAACAAAAAGGTTTGCCGGGACGTACGAAGTCTTTGGAGAATATTAAAGATATGCCTGCTTATGGGGAGCTTATATTGGATCAGCCACCGTCAACGGTAATTTGTTAACATTTATCGCAAGATTTTAAGCCGTCGAAAAATGCAACGTAAATTTCATAAATTCCTTAATAATATATCCCAAACGTGAAGTATTTCTTTATTTTTTTTAACAAATAATCGAAATCATTAAAATTATTGGAATATCAAAAGATAACGTAACTGATTAATTTTTGCAGTATGATTTAACATTAAGATAACAAAAGATATATCCAATTTTACTGTTATATTCATAAAGAATTAGTCATTTTGTAAAACAATTTCAGATTTTACTTATTTACCTTGATACTTGAATTTTAAACACCAGTGTCTTGCAGTCAAATATATTTTATTATATTTATATTCTATTTAATACAAATTTACTTAGGATTAAGATAAAATATATTTTTATTTTTAGCCATGTGATTTAAGTTGTCAAAACTGGAGTGCTGGATTTCTTGATTCGTATTTAAAAATGGTGCTTAGATAAAGATAACACAAAACACAAAATGCGTAGTGTAAATTATTATTAATTAAATATATTAAATAATTCACCCAAATAGATTTAATAATCCTAAACTTTAATCATATTGTTCATGCTTCTGTTTTATTAACAATATTGTACATACCAGCAACTAATTGTTATATTTATAATTATATATACTAGTATTACGTAGATATTTGTAGTTGTTGTAATTATATTATGCACTTTGCTATATCAATCATTAGGTTGTTTCCTAAATATAATTGATACGCGGTTAATGTTGTTAAAGTAGTTTACATCACATTCATCAATTACAGAAATTATAACCATGAAGAGTAATTAACAGTTAGTATAAAAAGTATAATTAATCATAATCACTTTAGCTTTAATTTATCAGATTTTTAAGACAGGCCACCAATGTTGTGATAGTTTGGAATAATAGTATTCCGCTGCCTCTTCCACACAGATTTTACAGTAAACTGAAAATAGTAAAAAGGAAGAAAAATTAGAGGAAATGTATGTATTTATTTTTGAACAAATACTGAGAGATATGATAATTTTTATTTATTTTTACGCCGCTTTCTACATAATGAATTCATAAGCAGTCGTCTTAGGTTTCTATGAATTCGTTTACTTGGGCTTGCCTATCAGTCCAACGATAAAGAAAATAAATAGTGCTCAGTGGAGTTATTTAGATTTATATCTCCTTTATTAACTATTCTTTTTTTATTGTTCTATTTCATAATCATTTTACAAATTATAGAACTACTTTATTATTAAACAATTTAATTTAATCTATGAATCTGATTTATTCGCTGTGTCTGAGCTGCTTAATATTCATCCGCCATACTTTACGTTGAATTAGATTCGGGCGTTGTTTTAGAACATTTATTTCGTTTAACGATTCTTTTCAGAACGTCTAAATACGGTAGGCACTAGAGGAGCATCATCTATCTTTAAAGAACAGTTTCTATGCACCGTACATTTTTTATGCACGAACCGTTGTGATGTATTGCGTGAAAACAACTATTAATTTCAGCTGATTATAAAGCACTGTGACGGGAGAAATAAAAGTTCGGGTTTAATCAGGAATTCTACTAAAACTGACTTATACAAACTTTCCTATCATTGCATACGTCGTATATGTCTTTTTTACCCACAAAATATACGACCCGCTGCCGAAGAAGAAGAAATAATTGACTGTGGGCGTTTACAGTTTATTTCTAAATTTTATTATACAGGGTGGTTTTAAATGAAGCAGCAAAAATGAGACCACAGATTCTTTAGGTTAAAATAAATCGATTTAACCTAACATACCTATATCCCAAGTCGCATAATAAAAAATATACAGGGTGTCAAAGTTAAAAAATTTTTTTCGATATTTGTAAATAACTTCTTAAGACATCCAAATATTTACATAAAATTTGTAAATCGAGAGTTTTTACGAGCGAAATATTCAAATTTGTTTCTTATTTTGACGTCACTAGTAGAGGGCGCCACTTGTGATACGCCATGTTTCTTTTAAATGGCAGAACTTTTATGCAGCTTAGTGTATCCATCTGACTATCGAAACAATCGATTATCCTACCTGTTTTATTTGAAAAAGGTATACCTTGCTGAAGTCGGTAGGAGTTGCCATTTTTTAAATAATCCTATTTGAAATGCTCAGTGCACCGAGTAAAAACTGTTTTGGTTTCTGGTAAAGTGCCGTTTCTACTGAAAATGCAGCAAAATGTTACTTGAAAAAGTTGTTCAGAATCGTAAATTATGGAGACGTGCAAAGTTTCAAGAAGATCGGCGGAGGTTAGATGAACCCATTTTTCAACAAAGCACAAAGATTTTATCAAAGCAGGCCGATCTTTTTGAAATGTTCCACGTCTCCATAATTTACCATTCTGAACAATTTTTTCAAGTAACATTTTGCTGTATTTTCAGTAGAAAAGGCACTTTACCTGAAACCAAAACAGTTTTTACTCGGTGCACTGAGCATTTCAAATAGGATTATTTAAAAAATGGCAACTCCTACCGACTTCAGCAAGGTATACCTTTTTCAAATAAAACAGGTAGGATAATCGATTGTTTCGATAGTCAGATGGATACACTAAGCTGCATAAAAGTTCTGCCATTTAAAAGAAACATGGCGTATCACAAGTGGCGCCCTCTACTAGTGACGTCAAAATCAGAAACAAATTTGAATATTTCGCTCGTAAAAACTCCCGATTTACAAATTTTATGTAAATATTTGGATGTCTTAAGAAGTTATTTATAAATATCGAAACAAAATTTTTAACTTTGACACCCTGTATCTTTATTATGAGACTTGGGATAAGGTATGTTAGGTTAAATTGATTTATTTTCACGTAAAGAATCTGTGGTCCCAGTTTCGCTACTTCATTTAAAAACACCCTGTATTACTACAGTTTATTGCAATATCCTGAATTAAAATTTAGGTTTTCCATTACGATTGCTTAAAAAATGATCTTATTAACATTAATTAACTGGATTAAAAGTTCATGCACGCCAGTGCTTCGTGGTATAACACCAGAGAACTTCATAATTGCTTTAACAAAACATTTCCGAACAAGGGAAGAGAATGGCTATATAGAATCCAGAATCCCTACGCTTTAATGTGGCCAACGTAATATCAAATATTAAACTCTTTAACAAGCTGTGAATTTTTTATGTTTTTGAAATGGAATTAAGGATTAACAACTCGTTTATATTTTCAGATAACTTTAACTGCTTTGGAAACACTGTGCATACAGCTGATATAGTATGTTCGATAATGATGGAATTTTTTTCTAGTTGAGAACTTTATTTTTCTTTAATTTTTTTTAAATGGAACACCCTGTATATTTTTCAGTTTTTGGATTCTCCTTATATTTCTAAACATATTTTATTAACCCTGTTTTTGAGACACTCTGTATGTTTGAGAGTAAAACGGTTAAATAAACCTTTTTGAAGACAATAACGTTTCTATATAACATGTCTTTCTATCTCGAACCGTTTCCGAGATAATGACTGTCAAAATAGCTCTCAGACAGTTAAGATCTGTCAAATTTGGCTAATAAAATATAAAAAACATTGCTAAAAAGTAACAATTTCTATACAGAATTTTTTTTATCTATCGTTAAAGCAAACATCCGTAATTTGAAATTTTCAGTGAAAATGACATTCAATTTATTGCTGTATTCCTGCTGTCATCGAAGCCGAATTGAAAGAGCAGCTCAATAGGCTTTGTAGAATTTCAAACATTAATTATAACTAAACACCAAAGTACACCTTTCGATAATGCAGCGGTAATAAAATATATCTATGTAATAAATACGAGTAATAGAAATCGAACTCTTTATTCAAGGTTTAAAAGAAAATTAATATTACCGTTCCTTAGGGTTATCAGATTTCAACCATTATTTGAAAGTAATATGTTACGTTTGCTTTTTCTCAAAGGGGATAATTCTGTGATGCAGGATTCTCTGAAGAATTCCCTGAAAATTGAAAAAAATTATTATTTCACGCAGGATTCAGAAAATTTTTCTCTACAGACTTGAACAAATAAAATCAATGTCTAGTAACCATTTATTTATATCATGTTTTTGGTGAACAAATTTACAAAATACGCTTTATTGAATTAACAAAGATCTGTTTTATTAAATCTTTCTCAAGGTGTTTTGACGCAAAATAAAACATTTCTATTAAAAATAAGGTATTTATTTGAACATTTGATATTGCTTTGAAAAAAAATATACAAATTACTTTCTCAAAGCATCAAGGTAAACATAAAATTTAATTTACAGTGTTTACAGTCACCGTAAACATTTTTTAGAATATCTTGTAAGGACGATAAATACGTCTTTTAAAAATATTTTTCTTAACTTATTTGTTCTTGTTTATAAAATAAATATGTTACATTATAACATGTTTTGATAAAATTATCATAAACAAATAGATAAATTATATATCGATGTCAATATCACTATTTTACTAGTAATAATTGGGTTGCTTTCTATATTGATTTAGAAACTGTAATTGATATATAACTCTTTTTATTTTCAGTCAAATGCAAATCAAACCACTAGTAAACCCAGGGATCATTTGTACAAGATTTTGGTTATAGGGGATTTAGGCACTGGCAAAACCTCAATAATCAAACGTTATGTCCATAGATTTTTCACACAGCATTACAGAGCTACTATTGGCGTAGATTTTGCTCTGAAAGTGCTCAACTGGGATGAAAATACTCTCATTAGGCTGCAACTGTGGGACATCGCAGGTAAAAATTATTTTAAACTACCAATGTGGCAAAAGGGCGATGTATATTACAATTGTTTTACATTAACTATTATTTCCGTTCTATTTCAGGTCAAGAGCGCTATGGTAACATGACAAGAGTGTATTACAAAGAAGCAGTAGGCGCTTTTATAGTTTTCGATGTTACGAGAAAAAATACCTTCGATTCTGTGGCCAACTGGAAGTCAGATTTGGATTCGAAAGTGCAACTACCTGATGGATCGCCCATACCTTGCGTTCTTTTAGCCAATAAAGTATGGTTATTTTCCTTTCACACCTATAAAATAATTACCTATATACAGGGTGTCCGAGTAGGATCTCTCGGGTGTAGATAGAACGTGAAAAAATAATATTTCTATAAAATATTTAATACAGGCCCTCTTTACGGAGATATGTGTGACTGAAGGGCGCCGCTGGAAATCGGTTTTTCTTGAATAACTTTTAAAGCGCTCGATATAAAGTGTATATTGCTACATATCTCCGTAGGGAGGGCCTGTAGGAAAAAATCTTATTTTCTCATGTTTCCCACATTTTCCCGGACACCCTGTATATAATCGTTATATTTAACTTTTATTATAAAGAGTGTTTTTCTTACTTATAGTGCGATCAACTGAAAGAGAGCTTGGTGAATAACAAGAATATGGAAGAATACTGTCAGGAAAATGGTTTTGCAGCTTGGTTCGAAACGTCGGCTAGAGACAACATAAACATAGATGAAGCAGCTAGAGCATTGGTAGAAAAGGTACGACTATTTAGTTATCTAGAAAAGAACCATTTAATATTTGTTTTAATTTTCAGATTTTGGAGCAAGATGCTTTGTTGAACAGCGAAGCAAAAAAAGGATCCGGCCAATTCTCAGTGACATTAGACTCGAATGAAAAAAATGGAAGAAAATCTTGCGCTTGTTGACGATTTTAACAACGTTAAGGTGTGGTTGTGGTAATGTTAATACCTATATGCATAGACATTGTTGTACATATACAATCATAATAATTTTAAATCAGCTTTCATTCTTTGTACTTAAGAATCATAGATTTATGTTATACGTTACATTACAATTTGGTATTTTATAAAATAAAAGTTTTAAATTTTAGTTTGTTTCATTTATTGAAAAAGTAGTACTTTAAATCAAAACAAATATGTTTAGTTGTAAACTGTTCAAATAAGTCTCTCGAAGGTCTAGATAAGAAAAGAGGGAATGTAGATGCATTGTTTAATACTCATATATTTGAATAAATGTTTATATAACTACAAATTGTGTCAGATAAAAGAGATAATTTAGAAGAAAAATAAATCCTTCGCTTAGTTTGTGTGCAGTGCCTGTTACATCGACAATAAAATGGTGAGATTTATTATAGAACATAAATTTGTAGTAAATATACAAATATGTTTAGAACAAAAATTATAATGTTTGATGTATGTCAGATTCCTAGCAGTTTTAAATATAGAACAAGGTGGCGCAACTACCCAAAAATTTAATATTGTTTTGAGCTCAGAAATGACGTCACAGCTGTTACTGTAAAAATAATTTAAAATTGAAAACAATAAATTTTATCTCTTATCTGCTTATTTAACTAGTCCTATGCCTTGTGTAGAGAATTGAATTGGATATCTACATACATTAAAGGTGTCAAGTGTGTCCATTATTCTAAAAGTTATACGGCTAAGAAAATATATCCCACTCGAATTTCCATTCAATTAAAAAATGATATGTAAAACGTAAAATTATCCACAGACTTTCATTTAGCATGCCCTCCAAGGTTCGAAGTTTGCATATTTTAATTATTTTCAAAATTAGTGAATATTTGCATCTTTCAGATACCTCCATTTATTATCCAATGGGAAAACATAACTGTAACAGTAACTGAAAACCAGTATTCCCTTTTTAGAACGATTAAAAAGAAGAAAACTATATTAAGTAAGAGTAAGTTTGAGTGGACGAGAAAATTCGAAAGTGTACTAAAATTGAATACATTTTTCAGTTTCAGGTTATGCTGCTAGCAATTCTTTGATAGCTGTAATGGGACCTAGGTACATTGTTCATAATACAGATAAATGATTAATAATTAATAAATGCTTTAAATTAACTCGTTAAGATATTTTAAGGATGAATTGTGGTTCAGACTAATTTGATGAGTGTATTTTAGCGGTTCTGGAAAGACGACATTTCTTGGAGCTATATCCGGTAAATTAAAAGGTATGAATAACCGCAAAAGTTTCCTTTATAGCATCTCAGGTTAGATATTATTAATTTATACGAAGTTGGAACAAATACAAAGTGATTTGGGGGGAACCCCCAGTATTTGAAAGGGGTGTTTAGGGGGCAATGCGTTTTGCGTATAGATTTTTCTATGCAATCGATATTTTAAAAGCATAACTCGTTGCTACTTCTAAAAGCTGCAAGCAATTAGTATTAACATTCAGCGAAATGGTTTTATGTAATGCCTCCTAAACTAAAACCTACATCGCGCATTTTGCAGTGCATGAAATTTCCCAGATGCAGGGAAAGCAGATTAGCGAAATCCATTTTGTTATATTAAAACAACCGATGCAAAAGTTTTACGGGCTGGCTATTAAACATATTAGCGTGGAGCTAGCATTTCAGGGAAAATATGTTTCAGGGAAAGAAGGGATATTGAGAATTAATAACAGATCGTTAGAAGACAAAGACATGTGCAACATATCGAGCTACATACAGCAAGAAGATGTATTTACAGAGTCTTTGACGGTGTATGAACACATGAAATTTATGGTAAGTTTATGTGCTGGAGATAAACTTTATGATTGATGGTATTTGGTATTCATTTCGGACATGTGTATTCTCAGGCAGCGCTGAAGCTACACAAACCGGGAGAAGAGAGGAATGGAATAATTAAAAAACTCTTAATTGAGCTATGTTTGGACGAGAACAGCCATACAATCATCAGAGTGTTATCCGGAGGACAAAAACGCAGGTTATCACTGGCTACAGAGGTAGAGTCCGGTGCATTTAGATACGTCTAGCTTTTTACTGTATTTTAAGTACTCAGATACCCACTAATGCACAGGTGGATAAGAGGGGATCCTACGCAGATTTTCTTATCTGAAATATTTCTTGTAGCCTGGCTATTTGCTTTGATGCGCTAACGTACTTTCAAGGGACGTTATTTTATTATTTATGAATATTTTAATAGCCCGTCATATAGGACTGAATATTTAAGAAAAACCTGACATTTAACGATTATAATAAACGCATTTATAGTTTAATACTGATAACTTTGTCCTGATAATTACACACTGTAACGACCCTGCTTTAAAGCCTCTTAAAATATACGATGTTCATTACAAACGTTATACAGTGCATCTCAAAATCATGAAACAAAAATTATTTTTTAATTGTAATTAAAAGAAATGCCACTTTTCTTCAATGTAATCTATACCGGGTGATTCGGAAACTGGTCCACTGTATTAATATTTAATAGAATTAATTTGTGGTTTTAATTATATTACTTCTTAATCTCATTTACTAAAAACACTCACTTGTCACTCTAGATATGAATATATTGCTAGTCACTACTTACTAAATTAATTATGTAAGTGCCTAGGTCTTAGGTACACGCTGCATTCATCGAAATAAAGCAAGAAATAAATAAAGGCGTCACCACCCACCGCTCTCAATAGTTAGGTTAGGTTAGCGCGTTTTAAAATTAGTAGTATATTCACATACACATTAGGCATATTTTTACAGTCGATTATATAGAAAATTTGGTATTTTCAGTAATTTTAAAAAGTAAAAATTGATTTCACATTGTTAAATGTAAATGTATTACAATATATTCTATAAATGTACACATTATGTTATAATTACATAGGAAGTTTACGGTTTTGTTGTATATTGGCAGTTTTCTTGCAAAATTGCAAGCGCCAGTGTAATATCATCATTATTTTTAGAAGACAATTATAACGATATTCTTACAAAGTATATTTGTAAAGTTACTGGCCCTTTTTTCAGTGCATCTCTTTCACGATTCGGTTGCAAATTTTTCGCGTCACGCCAGCGTTTGCACTACACTTGCACTCACTGCACACCGTTGTAAAAGCAGCTGCATTTGGCACATGTTTACCTGGAAATGGTTCTGCTAAAGCATTTTCACTCCACCAGTAAGCCATTTTTGATATTTAAAAATTAATATAAATACTCACAGAAAGTTAATACGATAAGAAATCGGATGTTTGAAATCGTCTAGAACTTCAATAATTTTTTACTCGATAACTATAACGATTTTACAATTTTTTTTACGATTTTGACTCAATTTTTCATGACACATTTATTCCCAAATTGTTTTAAATAAGTTCAGAATCACCCTGTATACTATGAGTGTGTGTACTATTTAAAAAAATGTCGATAAATGTTTTAGCTGTGCCAAATATGATTAAAAGAAATGACAATATCAATACCAATATTATTGTGCAATTACAATTTGGTTCATTATTTTGGGACATACTGTATAACTTGATAGAGACAAATATTTACATTTTCCTGTAAAACCATTTTTTGCTGTACTTATTGCCATGCATCGGCAATATTATAAACAAGATCGGTTATTAAAAATATATCTTATTTGTAGTTCCAGCAAGTTTAAATGTGAATTTTTTAGCTTATCAGTGATCCGTACATCTTATTTTGTGACGAGCCAACTACAGGGTTAGACAGTTTCAGCGCGATGTCTGTAGTGAAAATATTAGAAGCAACAGCCATGACTGGAAAATTGGTGTTAGTAACACTCCATCAGCCATCATCTCAAATTTTTGATTTATTTAATCACATCATTTTACTCGCAAACGGAAAACTGATCTTTCAGGGATCGAAGCAAGAAGCCAAATTGTTTTTCGAAAGGTGGGTAAATAAAGTTAATGGCATTTACATGTTCAGTGCTACAATTCTATATAAATTTTAATGTTGAGCCAAATTAACTCGAACTAATCGAAAGATAGTTGAACTTTACTGTTAAATAGTGAAGGTATTCAGATCCAACTTATTTCGAAAGATGTGTAAATTAAATGTAATACCTGGTACAACAGGAATATTGTACAGAGTCGAACTGTTTTTCGAAAGAGAGGTAAATAAAAATAATTTACTATAAAACCAATCTTCAGGGATCGGAACTGGAAGTCAAATTGATTTTCTCTTAATAAAATTGCAAGCAACTTTTCCAAAGTCGAGGAGTGTATTTCAGTTCCTTTGTCAGCTATGCCTCCAAGATCGCGAATTCAGCTTTATTTGCTCACGATTGCGTACATATTTTTATTAGTAATTCACACTGCAGTTTGACTTGCAAATGCAGCATCGTACCTAGTGAAGCTTCTGGTATTAGGTAATAAATGCAGAAAAACCTTCTGATGCTGTGCTGGTGAATTTTATTATTAAAATTATATTTTTAATCTACCTTTCGCACAAGAATTAATCAATTGAGCCATTGCAGGGATATATCTAATATTTATTCGCATTTTACTATATTTTAGGGCAAATCTTTACTGTCCAGATTCGTACAATCCAGCAGATTTTTATATAAAATGTGTCACGGTGAATTCTGAAAATGAAGATAACAGGAAAACAGACTGGTTGAGCGATTTATTCCATAACAATTTTGAACAGATCATCACAAATAAATATAATCCGAATGTATTCTCTAAACAAAAGTAAGGTGGATTTTTATAAAGCGTGCGTAAAAAATAAATTGTAGTCAATTTTAGGATGAACAAGAAGAATTTTTTTATACAGTTGGAATGGTTAGTTTGGAGAGGTTTTATCGATTTTAAGAGAAGCATTCACATATATAGGACAAGCTACGTACTCTTAATGGTACGCAATTTTTTAATAAAGGTAATGGGTATATGAAATTGATTTTCACTTTGTTTTAGATTACAGCGTTGATTATTGCAGTATCTTTTTCGAATGTGACTTTAGAAAACGAAAGTAACGTTCAAAACATACAAGGTGCTTTGATTCTGATAATTTCAGAATTAATTTTTACACACATGTACTACGTTATATACATATTTCCCGAAGAAATAGTAATTTTTGTTAGAGAAAAATTACTGTACTCCTCTTTACCTTATTACCTATCCAAAGTGCTTTCTCTAGTAAGTATAATTATTTTAATAAATTATTTCTGAATTAATGTCTTTTTTCTTGCAGGTACCTATAACTATTATGAATGCAATCAGTTTTTTAGGAGTATACTTCGCGCTGCTACAATTTTTACACAACGTCAACTTGTTCGTAAACATGTCCATTGTACTCTTTCTTACGAGTTTTTGTGGAATATCTCTGGGTAAAACTTTATTCACCTGTTTTATAAAAAAATAAAATCTTTTCTTTATTTTCAGGTCTATGTCTTTCCGCTTTATTTCCAACTGTGGAATATTTACATTTGTTTATAGTACCCTTTGAGATTATAGTTATGATAGTATCAGGAATTTGGATCAATGTAGACACTTTACCCAAAGTTTTTCGCGTCGTCAAATATTTTTCACCCTTCTATTATGGCTTCCAGTCTGTTTCTACTCTATTGTGGAAGGATTTCCACGTTTTAGGTAAATATAAGTACATACGAATCTATTTCTTTCAAATTTCCTATATATTTCCATTTATAATAGTTCATGCTGCTTATCTTATATGTCCTGTGATATTCTTTGCGTACAAAGAATGTCAAATCAGACTTTCTTTAACAAGGAGGAAATTTCTCTTACTAGTAATGTAATTTGTGGTCTTGTAGAATGATTCATTGACCAAATGTTATCAACATAATACGATACATTATTTTTGTTCTTAAAATTCCTCAGCACCTTTCTAATGAGCTTGTACTGCGAACAATAATAGAACACCATAAATTAGTCAACTGCAATTTATCATAGTTGTGAGATAACCCAGAGAAATAAATTTAACAGGACTGTTGGTAGTGTCGTAATTCAAAATATAAAATATGTAGCCCTGACATAAAATTATTTTGTGAATTTCTATGTATTAAAGTATAGTACAGACTTATATTACATTGTACTTACATTCCTAAGAAATAGGAGACAGTGCTCATTTATCAAAGAGATATAGAAAATTACCCAGTGAAATGCATGTACGTCTAACTTAAAAAGTAAAAATGTTGTTACATTTATACGAATTTATTTCAGCCAACTGTACAAGTGAGGATGTGTTTCCATGTTACAGCAAAGGGGAAGAAGTACTAAAGCATTATGGATTGTACGAAGATTATGACATAATTACTTACAATATTGTGTATTTACTCCTTTTAATTTTACTATATTGTTCTGTAGGATATTTTGGTATCTTAAGGAAACGATCTACTTATGAACATAATTAAAAACATACTAAAATTACAATTTGGTTTATTCATTACACAAGTTGTTTCTAAAATGAGTTTTCAAAATTTCAGTGCACGCAACAAGCCAAGATGATGAAACCTTAGTTTGCCCTTGTATAATATGCAGTACAAAATATTTCAAAGTTGAAAATGGCTTGATCAGTGATAAAGTTCACTCAAGTTCATGTTTTCTATTTCTTATTCAACACAAAAAGTTCAATATCTGACCAAAATTTAATATTTAATATCATGTCGTTTTATGTTTAGAGGCCTTAAGATGTGTTTGATAAAAAATCTTATTTTAGAAACACCCTGTATATTTAAGCATTCCATGTTACATCGCAGTTAAAAATATTATTATTTGAAATGAGACCATTGCTAGCCAGACAGCGACAGAATAAAGCTTTATACGCAAAACCCAGTAGGTAAATACGTTTTAAGCCTTCGTTCATTACAGATGGGAGCTGGATAACAAATTAGTTTTTAGCTGCTGTTAGTCGTACAAATTGCTATGAGTTTGAAACTTTGGGCTATATGTTTAAATTTTGTCAAATATGGCAGGTTATTAAATATGTACAACTGGAATAAAACAGAAAAAAGGTGGAACTGACTCCATATATTCAAAAAAAAAGTTATAATCAGGCGGATATGATTCGTTTGATGGATTTACGAGAAATTGCACTGTTGTCATTTTTTCGACTCTTTATCCAGGTTTACAATTGTATTAATTAACTTTAAAATGACTCTACCTTTTGTTTCTCCTTCTCAGAACGCCCTGTACATTACCCTCTGCGACGAGGCTAAAATTCGTAGCAAATCTGCAGATCAATAGCTCCATATTCATACCTTGTGGCACATTCAAAAATAAAAGTAAATCATACCGTTGCACCGCGTTTGCAGATTTCATTAACTAAAGAAAATGTATTACGCGTTATGAATGTACCGCATTTATTTCCTTCGTTGCAATGCTGGTCATGCTTTTCAGAAAACAATTGTGTTTCGATCGTAACGCCTTACTCCATAATATAAAGTGAGATTTATGTCAAATAAGGCGTTAATCAGGGAAAATACAATTTCATTTCAGTAAAAGCTTAATAAGAACCAGATTTTCGATTAATACAATGTAACAGTCTGAGGGAATGACTAGCGGAAAGGAAAAATATTACAGTCCACATAATTTGTGACGTTCGAGGAAAATTAGTTACATATTACATGACGAGGACAAGAAAAAGCGAATGACGTCCGAAATAATTTTTTATTTTGCTGTGTCCCGGCAATATTTCTCAAAATTTTTTTATAAACAATTATGCGGTGGAAAACTTGTATATGATGCGCTGTGTATGTAGCCGGTCCTATTTAAAAAACGTAAAACGGCGAGTAACAAGACGAGACATCGTTATAATGTAACATGGATATCTGTAGCTGCAAATCAACATACATGGCCATGATTACAATAGTACAATGATTCAAACAGATTGATTCTTTGTCTGTAGACAAGACCCGTCGGAAGGCCGAGACATTAATCGTTTAATCCATTTAAATAAATCAGCCGAATCTCATTTGTATGCAAGATTTCTCAAAAACCAACTAAACAAAAGAATTTATGTCATATTATGCATAAGAAACAATGAGAGTCAGGTCTTCGGTCGAAAAAGGGTTTTGTAAATTGCTAGTTTGAATTTGGAGATGATGTACCTACGCGTGCTTAAAACAAAAAAATATATACGGACGGCTTTGTGAAGCTCCGCATATTTTAACTGTAAAATGAGCCAAGGCAAAGATATTCGTTACGATACACATTTATTTCATTTCAATAGTAAGAATGCTGCCCAGTTATTTTAACTAGCCAGTTTTCGTTACAGTTTCTTTGTACGCTGATATTTATTCCATATTTTTTATATTTGAATATTAATTTTCGGTTTTTCAAATAATAAAAATATATTCACAATAGCGAACAGTTCTAAAGGTCTAAAAATATGGCTTAATATCGTTTCAAATTCACATATTTTCATTGTACATTTTGTATACCTTTTCTCTATTCAAGCAAAAGGGCAAAAGCTTTATGTACAATTTCAAGATATTATTCGGGAGAACCTATAAATCGCCAACAAAATAGATTCAACCAATTTTTCCGAATAACGCACATGAATTTTATTACTTTTATCGACTTATATATAGCATTTTTTCATAGTTTAGTTCAATGTAAAATAATTCCGGTAAATAACTTGAATATAAAACGAATCGCCACTGATATATTCCACATTAGGAACAATTTAGTATGTAATCATAACAATACACGCGTCATTGTTTTGATTACTGATTATTACTTCCCTTTAATAAAAAAAATGTATCATTTATAAAGAAATCCTTGATATATACATAAATACATTTAGAAATTATTTTTCCATGTTACATTCGCGAACATCAAACATTTTAATAAAATGCGGCTATGAACATTAAAAAAGGCATAAAGCCAAACAGAAATCGGATTAAGAAGCACAATGAAAGCATAGTATATATATTGAATGGGAAATATGCAAAGTACTATGTGAACAGAGGTAATGCAATTAATTCCTGAATAAATGAAAAAGAAAACATTGTACACTGTACAGATATGCTACAGTTTTATATACCGCTGCGTATTTTATGTTACCATAATTTAAAATTCCAATCATACATTAACAATAAATACAATCAGTTTAATTTGCAAAATATTGAGACTATAAAACTAAATCTGTGCATATGCAAAAAATACAACATTTAAATTTGATACTATTTCTACAGCAAATATTAAATTTTATTAATAAATATAATTTAGGAATTTAATTGTATTGTAAATTTAATACTACCAAAGCTTCACTTTCCTCATTAATATCGTGTTCTCACATAACCTAAATTTATAAAATAAAATACAGAGCATCGATTTATTAGTAGAAAGCTTCTAGGCCACCCTGTATTGAGCAGAGTAATACAAATTTCCCGGGCTGGATCTCTAAATGACGCTACCTTCGGTGACCTTCGTTGGTATCCGTATGTTTAGTTCGCGGCAAGGTAGGAAGATGTCGTCTTGTCATTTTTACTTCAGTGTATATTGAGTTGTCGTGGATTTGTATCGTTCGGAGTTGCAAATCGTTTTCGAATAGAAATTTCAATGAAAAATTGTGTAAATCGTTAGATAAATCTATTAGCGTCTATTCCTCCAGACTTTTAATTGATAAAAACATCTTACCTGCATTAGAAAACCAGTCAAGTTGTTGTGTTGTGTAGTAGCAAAAGTAGTTTGTCAAGTATTTCTACCTATTAAAAATGTTAATATTTTTCAAATATTTTGGGTAGTAATTACAATCAGAGCCGATGATTCTTATTTCATAAATTAAATGTATTTTTTTAAGTTGCGTCTGATATGTTTTCAAGTGTTACTGGTGTCTTGTGATTATATACAATTAAATAATGTACAGTGACTGTGACAAACCGTTAAGGATCTTTTGAGGTGAGTTAATTTACACACTACAGTATTTATTTTACCACTTAATAAAGCACAATTAAAATACTGCATGAAAGAAAATATTCCCGATGCAATGTTTTTTTAAGTTTTTACCCTAAATATTATTAAACCAAACACATTTATTAATGTTTTATGCTTGATAGATATGTGTACCTAATTATAGTGTGCCTGGGTTATTGTCATAATGCGTTTGTTTTTTGTTTTTATTTTATAACTTCCAATCAAGTTACCCAAAATAATCCTGTAAAAATGGCTGCCGTCGGATAATAATTGCATGTAGGTATGTGTTTTGTATTTATTTCTGTTGCTTTCATCAGGTGTTTCGCAATGTAACAGAAACTTCGCAGTATCTATTAACTAAATATTTAAACAATAATTATGCAAGCTCATAAGCAGGATTAATATTTTTAAAAATCATTTGCTATAACAGGTAACAAGTTATATTTTATGTGTGCATATACATTAATTTGAATTTTAAGGGAGGAATATAGGTATTCAGTTTTAAAAGGTTTCATTTTCTCTTCTCAATTTATTTTGCTAGGTACCTACGTCTACCTGATTCGGCGGCTTTCTATCTTTGCCTACCTTACCCTCAATAAGAGGTGTCTAGATGTAAAGCTAGTTAAATAAAAATTTCTTGTTTAAATTCAATATTTACTTTCAACAAATGGTTTAGCTGTAGTTTGAAGCTGGAGAGTCAACTGACAAAAGAGGATAAATGTGTAGGCATAGGAAAATCTATTTAAAATTCAAATATACTCTAAAATTATTAAACTGTGATAAAAACTGCGTCGGTTCATATACCTATCATTTTCAAACAAAGACAATATAATCGCGTAGAAGTGTAGAACTTCATAATAATTTTGCTAATGGAACCATGACGTTCGATTTTATGGATTTTTTTATTTTAATTTGTGGGTATTGTTAGCTCAACCAAAAGCGTAACCAATACTATAGTAAATCGTAAAAATGCCGAATAAATGTGATCAATGGATTTTATTTGTTAACTCAAGTAATCCTCAATACTTTTTTTATCGCTAGATTCATCCATTTAAATGCATTATTTGATATACCTTCATAGGATTTTAGTAAATAGGAATATTTATTTATATTCTCTGTACCTATATTATTTTAAGTACAAAAATAATTCGAAACCATTAAATATTCTAGGATTACCTGATATGTAAAACATAAGTATTTAAATTTGTAGGAACTATAGTATAAAAACATCCTAAAAATTAGAAACCGTTGATGAATGTTGTTACATTCATTTACTAAACATTATTTACAGTACGTTTCATCAGTAGGTATGTTATTTTTGTTGTAATCTTAAGAGTTATATTACTTTAAAATAATGTAGGATCCTTAAAAGTGTTATCGAAGCATTAACAAAGTCTTGTGTCTGAATATTGCTATATTTTATTTTTTATTAGTAAAATATTTATATCTGTTCCTGTTAAAGGTCCATTTTAATGTGTTATCATTAAGATTTATTCGTCTCAACTCTTTTATCTTTTCTTGTTTTCTCTTCGAACCCGTTAAGCTTTCCTAAAAACGCTTAAGTGGCCGTATGTATCATTTTGATGCCACGTACAGCCTTTTTAATAAACACTGCACTATTTTGATACAGGTTTTAAGGTTCTTTTGATCTAGCGTGTTGTTTCGTGAGTATTAGAAAATCCTTTCAGCTTGTTGAAATTGTCATCGAATGTCAAATTTGATTATGAACAGATTATTTACTGCTATCACACAGGGATTATGTAAAGAATCTTTCCTCACATAATAGAAGTAATCCGAACTCTTTCAGTACATTTGGGGTTATTAAACCTCCGGCCAAAATTCTCTAACCATAAGAAGATTACCAAGTTCTGTATCGTTAAAATACCGGTAGGTATATTTCCAAGATTCATAAAAAGTAACGTAAGAATGTTTTATCCAATTAAAGAAAAAGTTATAAGTACTTATATCTACTTTCAGTTATAAGGGGATGATTGTTTTTTACTACTATACTTACTACTTATCCGATTTATGAGCAAATTGAACAACAGTAATATGTGAATAATTTATGAAAACAATTATGGTACAAAAGCTTTAAAAATAGAAATCTCCGTCAATGTATATGAATTTGAAAGGTCTCGACACAAATTTTAAAAAGTAGAGTAATGAATTATGTATCTGCTTGTATTATGTATTGTGACCACCGAGAAAGTGTGGGTATTTCTTGACAGCAAGCCAACAGGAAACAATAGAAAAGGGTTGAGTTGACGTTTAAAGAGGGTGTTGTTGGTTAAATAATAAAATATCTCCATCGATTCGACTAAAATACACGGTAAATTATGAATTTCAATCAAAGCTCTGTATCCGATTTAGGAAGCATATAGGTACATATTTAGTGGCAACTGTATATACAGTATGTCCACCTTAAGGACCACCCTTCTAACATTTTTATTTATTTTTTGTCCGACTGGTACGAATAAATTTAAAAAATTCTAAAATCGGACAAAAAATAAAGATTTTACAAGGGAGGACACACTGTAGATATGATTGTCTTATGAGGAGCAAAAACAAGAAACTGCAAGTACATTATTGAAACCTGCAATATTGATTTAATCTCAAAATACCTGATACATACATTGTTGCCAACTGGAAGAGCGTTAGGCTGGTGTATCTAAACCTTTGCAAATAGTTGTACAGATTTTCTCTCTTAATTTCATTAAAGATATTGTATTTCAAAGATTAATGCTATAAATAAAAAAATATATTGGGTAATTCAAGGCATGTGCTTCCATTTGAAAAATGAATTGGCTGTAATTTCGTTAAAAGGGAATAAATGTGCCTATAATTAATTACATTTGGGTTCAATTGGTAATTTATCTATCTTCAAAGGAAGGAAAGTAAACATAGCGTCTCGCGTTTATATCGAAGTAGATGAACAAAATACCGTGCAACTACCTTGTTTGACATACAAATTTTAGTATTTTAAAAGTGGCAATAGAGAATTTCAGAAACATGTACTTAATCGATTGAGCGGAGTTTATTTTTAAAACTATAATTCAATTTAGATACATACTTGTAGATTTCTACCGTTTAGGAACAACACAGAGTAAATATTAAGTACTACCTACTTGATTCGATGAGTAAAGACTTAGCGCTGCATAGTCGGTTGCATATTATACAGGTAGAGATATTTATTTTGTCGGCACATATCATGGCGCTGCAAAAGACTAACATGAAAAACATGATGTGACAATGTGTTTCAGTTGAATAGCAACAATTTGTTAGTATAAGTAACAAAATCAAATTGTTCATTAAGATAAATAGTATAAAATTACATTTTATGTGGCTAGTTTCGTTCCCTCATAAAATTTCAGTTCTTCCGAAAGTTTTTTAAACTACGCCGGACATAATCTGACTTCCTCTTAATCAGGGGTAGGTAAATCACGTGTTATCTTATACAAAGACTTCCTTAGAACTTCCTTGAACTTCCTCAGATAGTTGTCCTCGCGTGTTCACCAAACTTCCTTCCAGTTTAATCGTTTGAAAAATGCAGGGAAAAATGTACGCCTCTTTCGAAGAAAGAGCTCACTTGCATGATATTGACAGCTATAATTTTTGATTAAGTTAGCTCGGGAGGGAAAGGCATTTATTATTTAAGCTCTTAATTGTGAATCAATTACCACGGCTTTAGATCTAAATTAGTACAATGTCTCACGTCTTCGACTTTTTCTTTGTTTTATGAAACGAAATTAGAAACGATTTTATTGTTCGTGACAAGCATAAGATATTTTACTTTTTCTGCCAGCATTTTGCATTTGAGATGAGACGTGATTTCAGCTAAATGGAATAAGATAAGAAAGAATATGTATTCGAATTAATGGAATTATTACTGGCGCCGTATTAAATTAAATCCAAGAAAAGAATAACGTTTAATTTGAAAAAGTAGCTACCAGCAATAGTCTATACAGGGTGTTTGAGGAGATGTACATACTTCAGTATGTTATTCTACGTTTAATTTTAAGCAAAAAATTGACTATGAACTTTGGTCTGGATTTTCTTCAATAATTCTCGACTACTTTGAGTTAAATTCATGAAATTTTGTATACGGGAAGTTCAAATTTAATGCACAATTGGCTGTATCTCCAAGAGGACGCCACAAGTGACCATTAAGATCCTTCTAAATCGCTTCAAATTTTTTCATGTCATTTTGGAATAGAAAAACATTTTCCCCTACCTCTTCTGCTTAAAACTTGTACACTTTATTGAAGTCTTTAGGAGCAGCCGTTTCCGTTAAAAACTCATATAAAGATAGTGAGGCAAGTTATCTATTAGAGTGAATCGAAGTTATTTTGTAGGTTTTGTTTAGATATTTTATTTTTCCAGCTCTCACAAAAATTCAGGCTGTTTTGATTAAAAACTAATAGTTCTTAGTCTTTAAAGGGTTATACTTCGGATTATACCTTATTTTTTAGATAAAAGTAAGGCAGCACTGTAATACATCATTTGCATGCATCATCATCTTTAGATAGAAGTAGAAAAGGTAAGGGAAAATGTTTTTCTATCCCAAAATGATATCCACCGTGGCACAAAAAAGTTGAAGCGATTTAAAAGGATTCTAAGGCCGCTTGTGGCGCCCTCTTGGAAATACAGTCAATTGTACATAAAATTTGAATTTTCCGTCCCAAGAAACCTGTGCATACAAAATTTCATGAATTTAACTCAAAGTAGTCGAGAGTTATTAAAGAAAATGTAATACATTTTTTTAAATTTGACATCCTGTATATCCTAAACAAAGCATTTCCAGACCTAAGAAAATTGAACGTAGAATAACTTTGCTTCACAGTATTATTTCGATATTTTGTTCATGGTGTTGTTTATTACAAAATTTTTATTGTAATCGGTAGGTCTGTAAAAATAGAAATCGTTTAATTGAAAGAAAGTGCACATAGAGAATTGCTGTAACAATAAAGCCCATATATTATTTATCGTTTAAAGTTACGAAACTAAATTAATAATAAATAATTATTACTCCGCATGAACTTCTCCTAGACAATGGGTGCATTGTGAAAAAGCTGAGGTCATTAATGGAAATTGTGTGTCGTTATTATTTTCGTCGTTGGGCAATGCGATAAATTGAATCGAGAATTTAATGCATATTTAAGATTTTAACGTGGATTAAAGATGTTGGTGGTCCGGCTGCTTTTGTCTGCGCGTAAACGCATTAGTTAAGTGGACAGAGGAAATCCTATTTCACTAATTTGAATTATTAAATCGTAGTCCGATTCGAAAGATACGAAATTTAATATTAATTCCTTCTCTTTGTTGAACCTGTGCTTTCCAAAGACGTTTTTTAAATAGAATTAATATTAATTGGGTAATAAATTTTGATACTAATAACTTTTTTAAATAAGAAAGTTTTAACATTTCTATAAAAAGTGAAAATATAATAAAACGAGTAGTCACATAAGAATACAATTATTGTAAGTATACTTTTTAAGTATCAAACTTTAAATTGAGATTTGCACCCTCGCTATAAGCCACAATGGCAACCGAGATTATTAAAAAGAGTGGTAAAAATAATAACTGGTAAGCGGTAGTTTTTAAGTTGCAAACTTTAAATTGAGATTTGAGTCTCCCTTTCTCTCGAGGAATTACGTTTAATATAAATCTCCTTCACTTGCGTAATTTTCTTCTTATTTAACAAAAAAAAGTTGATCTCTTAGTTTCATTGTGTGGCAAAGTACAGCGAAATTATAATAAAATATGGTTCTGTATAAGATTTATTTTGGAGATAAGTCCGAAATAGATTCATTTTGGTATTTTTGTTATGAGGGTTGTTATCTGAGAGTAAATAGTTTTCCAAATTGGATCGTTCTGTTTACTTACGCTTAGCATATATCTAACGGTGCGTGTGAACAACTGGTAAGCAAAAACGAATTTAAATATGATTTATTCTGTATCTGCCAGCTTCATTATATTAACATTTCATTTTACCCAGGTGCTGTTGAAACTCGCGCTTAGGTTTGTACTTTGTAGCTATCCGCTGATAGAACCAAATAAAATAACAGTCACGTTCGCCTAAAATGTTTAACTTATCTTTGCGCCTCTCCCGTTCGGCATCTTAAAGACGCGAAACATTTAATTTGTGAATTTCAAAACTTCCAATTTTGTTCCGATCGCTTTAAATATAAATTCCGCATTTTACGTATTAAGTGTAGATTATATCGAAAATTTTCATCATAAACCTTAATTAGGTACTAGGGTTTCAATTTAAATAATTCAATACAAATTGTGAAAGAAATGTGAGCTTTAAGAACTTACCAGTGATTATTATTATTTACCGAAGTTATGTGACATTACCCACTTATGTAAAGGCTTGTAAACTCGAGTACTTACATATCTGGTGTAAACTGTATCTTATAGAGCTGTCTAAGATTACAAGGGATCGGCAAAGGAGATATGAAGCATAAGTTTCACATAATTTTATCAATGTTTCGAATTATAACTACTTTTCCAAATAAAACAGGTAGGAGAATCGATTGTTTCAATAGTCAGATGGATACACTAAGCTCCAAAAAAGTTCTGACATTCAAAAGAAACATAATGTGCCACAAGTGGCGCCCTCTACTAGTGACGAAATTTGAATTTCTCGCCCGCAAAAACTCCTGATTTACAAAATTTATGTAAATATTTGGATTTTTTAAGAACTTATCTACAAATATCGAAAATAAAATTTTAACTTTGACATCTTGTATCTTTTTTATTATGCGACTTGCGGATATAGGTATGTTAGGTTAAATCGATTTATTTTCACCTAAGGAGTCTGTGGTCTTATTTTTGCTACTTTATTTAAAAACACCCTGTACAGCGACAGAAAGCAGTGTAACGAATAAATTTTTAGGTACAGAAATCGTTCAAAATAGTTTTTTCAATTTAACTTAAAATATTGTTATAACATAAACTTACAAAGTTCTTCATGCAAGATTGTGCACTTTTATTTTATAGCTATATGAAAATAATAGTTAAAGTGTAGGGTTAGAACAGCAAAATAATGTGTCTTACAAACGTTTTATAAGATATTATTTTATTTGAGGAAAATTAGAATATCAAGAATTTTATTTTTTATATTACTTTTGTTCTGTGTTTTATTTTTCGAGTTTTCTGTACCTAAAAAATAACAAATTTGTTCATTTACGGCGCGACAAGACGACCTTAAGATATTTAATGGTATGATACATTATACTGTAAGGTACAATCTGGGTTTCTTTTTCAGACATTGATTCTGTTGGATAATTGGCCTACAAAATTAATTAAAAAATAGTAACATCTCAAGTCGCATTGTTCACGAGGTCACGTACAGGTACGTAGATTCCTTGTATTCTAGTTCAATGCATTTATCTTGAAACAAAATCGCATTATTTTGATTGTTTGAATGTTTTGTTGTAAATTTTAATTTTGTACGTTTATTATTAACAGGTGTACAAAAACTGGATAAAGTATTATGGCCTAGGTTTTTGTATGATGCAATTTTTCACAGTTCCAACAATTTTTTATAAAGAGTTTTTCGTGTTAAAATATGTTTACTGTTTTGGATGAATAGATCATCATTTTGTAAGTAAAATTGAAAATTATTAACCGTTGTTAATCCTTTTGACTTTTTTCGGAAACTTAGTCAATAAATTCTATTAAGCCTTCATTGAGATTCCTAAATACAGATTTATGTGTTACTTAAACATTAATGTACATTACTTATGCTAATAAATTGTATTATTAAGATTATTCTGGATGCTAATATTAGGTGTCCGCGCTTGGCTTTGGTATTTACAACGTAAATAATAACACATTCTTAAATACAGACAGAAAATCAATTTAAATCATCGGATTAGTCCTCTGATCAATAGTTCGTGAATTTGCATATGGTTATTGGCCGATAAAAGTTTTTTTGGTCCACCTTATATACTCATCAAATCCATCCTCGAAATTATAATCTGTTTTTGATACATGTATATGATCCGAACAAGCCAATAGCATTAAGTTATCTCCAAGTCCATTAAGTCCAAAAAGGTTACCTAGCTTTTCCACTTTCCGGGGTCTGCCAAAACATGCATGGGCGATGGATGGAATGTGGATACTCTCAACTAAATGGTATACGTAAAGCTACCTATACAGTTTGGGAACATTTAGTATGAGCCTTTAACCGCGCTTCACAGATTGGAGAATCTTCCATTTGCATTTTTCGAATATTATGTTACTATAGATTATAGTTGTTTTCTCCTCAAACTAATATACATATTTTGTGGAAAGGATTGCTTTACTAATTATGATTTAAAAACATTAAATTTAATCAAATATTAGTTAATTAATTCTGTTTATACAAAATTGTGGCAACATTAAATAATCCCGATTAATGTAATTAATTTAATCTAATACTAATTTATATTTGAAATTGATGAACTGTATTATCTGTACAGACCGAATCATCATTCTTTTTTTATCGGGGTATTAAAATAAAAATAAATGTATGAAATTAAAAGGATATAACAGAAAAAACAGTTATTTCTTGTTGTTGCCATTTTCCTTGAACTGAAATTAACAGTCTCCAAATTTACATTTAAAATAACAAAGTTGGCTCTCACTGGGAGCAAGCGGTAATCCCCCTTCTATATAGTTTTTACCTTATACAAAAGTTTGCGCAAGTTATGTATTAAAAGTTTGCCGCAAACTACTTTTATATTAAAACTTATACCCGCTGAGAGAATTATAAGATGTGGTACATTATTTTAGTAAAATATTTAATATTCTTGTCTTTATCACGTACAAAGTTGTTAATACTAAATGAGTGTTCGTATTAAAAGTTTATTTAATATTCCTTTCAGGGAATTTCTGAACAATATTTTGTCTGGTAAAAACGAACGAATTTCTGTTCCCAGGCTATATATCAAACTACGGCACTACTGCACACCTACAAAACGCGTTGCGACACTTAAAGCTAGTTTCCCAGTACTTGAATAAGCTGGAAGCCATTTTTCTCCTCTATTCTTCAACAGGATGACTTCATTTTTTAACTGTAGGCCAATTTAATAATCATCTATGATTTCCTCGCGTTAGAATTTTTATATCAATTTCACATAAAATTAAAAAAATCGTTTCGAAAATAGCTTGACTTTTGTTCTTATTATGAACTGAAATTCGGTCACGAGCAAGTTAGATATATTTTTTTAATGATTTATCGCGTTCGTTCCATTTCAATATATACAAAAATAACTGAGAAAAATGGTCTGCAAGTTTTAAATAATTTTTTTAATTTACTGTAAATTTACGTGAGACGGATAACTTGCAATATTTAATATTCTTGTCATTATCACGTACAAAATTGTTAATACTAAATGAGTGTTCGTATTAAAAGTTTATTTAATATCCCTTTCAGGGAATTTTCGAACAATATTTTGTCTGGTAAAAACGAACAAATTTCTGTTCCCAGGCTATATATCAAACTACGGCACTACTGCACACCTACAAAACGCCTTGCGACATTTTAAACTAGTTTGCCAGTACTTGAATAAGCGGAAAACCATTTTTCTCCTCTATTCTTCGACAGAATGACTTCATTTTTTAATTGTGGACCTGTTTAATAATTATCTATAACTTCCTCGCGTTAGAATCTCGGATAAAAATTTTAAAAATAATTTAGAATAGCTCGACTTTTTCATTCCTTATAAATTGGATATTCGGCCACGAGCATTACATAGATATATATTTTTAATGATTTTTCAATAATAATTTCTGAAATTTACTGTAAATTTAGGTTGGCACGTGAGACGTATGATTTGCAGTAAAGCTCCGCTCTTTAAAACGTCACAACTAAGTCATTACAGTTCACTTTTCCTTTGTTATTTTATATATTTATTAGAAGCTCTCCCCAACTTATCGTTAATGAAGGCATAGGTTAACTAAGATACTAAAGAGAAATTAAACAAAAAAATAAATAGTCTTAGAAAGACAGAATATTGACATTGACAGGCATAATTTGTTTGTGTGAAGTGTCACGCCTCTTCCAAATCATAGTTTTACTCAACTGCCAAACCAACTTTATCACCTCTTGTGTGTGTGTTATTATTTATGGCAATAAATGCTTTCTTTGAATGAAATTTCGTTTTAGCCTCTTTAAACATTAATTCATCAATACAGTATTAACTAAAGTTGTAGACAGTTGTATAGAGTAAGCATAGATTGAAGTTTAATATTCATAGCTATTAATAGTTGTTAAAAAACATAGATAATTGAATTGCTTTGGAAAAATCGGTTAAAACGGAGTTATCTCTTGTTCGTGACACTAATGGTTGCTAGTCATTCTGGTGTTATCTGTCCGATCACCCTGTACATGTCTACCGATGGGTTTGTGTACAAAACCCGTCTGCTGTCAGCAGGTAAATGACGGATAGAGATAGTACAATATCAACGCTGATGACATGTAAAGTTTAGTTTACCAATTAAGTAGTGTAGTGTTGGTATGTCTGGTTGGACATTGCCTTAAATCCGACGGTCTGGGTCTCGAATTATTTTTTAATAACGAATTTTTAATACCCTCTACACTTTTGGGGAATAAGACCCTATCATTAAGGCCACCTGCTTTTAATAAAATCAAATGAGTCTTTTGTTGCCTTCTGATAAAATTGTAACCTCTACGCAGATGCATAACCTGTTAAAGCCTCGCTGAAGTGTTAGGTGCGATCGTTAATTACTAAAAAATTATATACCGGGTGGTCCAAAGCACAGTAATTTGTCTCTTGTGTTACTTTTTTTTATTTGTGTTGTTAGGTTAAATTAGAGGAGATGAGAACTAAAAATAATAACGTTTTGGAATTCTATTTGTACACCACAACAATCGTCTTTTGTTATTTAAACTATTTTCCACACGATTACACTGTAAATAATAACAATATTTCAATATTTGCCGTCAGTTTGAGACACAGTGTAACTGGCGCTAATAAATTTCATGATTATCATCATAATTTGCATTCTGGAATGCGTGGGAGATTTTTTCATACGATGTATTTCGTTACTTAAAGTATTTGAAATATGGCATTTACATACATAATGCGGTATATTATTTAGATACATTAAGATAATATTTAATAAATTAGATATTGCGGTATTCTCTCGAGATCCGTTGTAGTACATAATATTGCAAAACGGAATATATATCTATTATAGAAGGCTATTAGAAAGTGCAGCGATGGAGTGTAAATTGCACTTTTTTTACGCCCTGTATATTATATCTAAGTGTTCACTTACTAAACCCATTATGTCATTTAGCGTTTTTTATTATTTAAAAGTAAAACCCATTATTTTGTAATTATTCATAAAATAAAATTGTCTGATTGGTCGGTCACTATGGGGCATTCAACTCGACTCATTTGAGTCGACTTCGACCAGGTCACTACTACGCTAAGTTGCAAGGCCGTTTGAGTTTCGGTTGAATGTTTTACTAGTACAGTCGTTGTATGTAGACGATTTGGGAGGCCAACCTGAACCGTTTTTTTCATTTCCCGGTTTCCCTAGCTCTTCCATGTAAACCATTTAAAGCGATTTTTCATTCAAATCACGGGCCCAGCTTGCTACCCCAGCTATTAAAATTTTAATTGCACTATTATTATTTCCTCATTAATTCTCCCGAATTAATACGAAAATTTAATATAATGCAAAATTCGTATTGTAATAGCTTACGGTCTATAAATTATCCAAAGAATCTAACGTTTTAAATAACTGAACTGAACCGATTAATGACGTCATCAAATACATTTTTCCAGAAACATACCCCTGTTAAAAAGCTCTTTTTAAACTTTTATTAGAGAATTTTTTCTGTATTACTTCCCGTTTAAACGTTAAGCATTAGCAGTGGAAGAATCAAGTAGTCGTTGGAAAATAATTAAGTGTTCGTTGCATACATGTCATTAAGAATAAATAAAAGGATTAAACTCGATAATTCTTAATACAGTTAAAACAAAAGGTGATGATAACAATAACTAAACTTAAAAAATGAGGCAAATGCCCTCATACTACATACATATTACAATCTATTCTCTATACAGGGTGTATGTGCACAAATTTTCAGGGGTTATCTATGATTGATTTTAAGATAAAAAGTGCATATAAACATGGGTCCGAACAGTTTTGTTTTACAGATACGGGGTGTTAAAGTTTGAAAAAAAAATCATATTTTTGGATCTATTTTCTGAGTAGTAAGAGCTGCTTAGTTGAAACCTGGCACACCCTTACAGAATAATTTGTCTAATAATAGTTTACTAGAAAAAAGAGAGATTTTTAACAGGAAAACAATTTGGGTATGTTTCTGGAACATATATAACTGATGACGTCATCAGTCGTTTCTATTAGATCCCAAAGATAATACCATCCCATTTAACACCAGGTGTCCCTAATTTGGTGGCGTATAATTTCTTTAATAGTGTCTCTATAAAAATTTGGAATGGAACATCCCTAGATTTCGCTTTGTAATCATTGTTAATATAGAACAATTATTGTATATAATGACATGTTATTTTTATTAAATAAAATCCTTTCAAATTTTTCACTCGTGTCAGTCACGCTGTATATAAAAACTTATGTGCCTTTAAGACAGACACATTTTGTACATTTAATATCCCTTTATGTTCAGGTTCAAATCGACTATCGCAAACAGTTTAGCGAACCTGAGAAATATGGAGAATTTTTAAACAACGGAAACATTAGGGAAAACTTGAATGTAGCTGCAAAACGCGTTTATTTACACTGAACGCTCATCAAAGAGCAGTAGTATTTTAAAAATTCGCTTTAAAAAAAATTATCAATGGTTTTGACGTTGAACTTAAAAATCAACAGTAACAGTTGTAAGTAAATTTTAAAATACTAAAAAATGTAGTTGTGCCTTTGTTATAGTGTATTTTCATTTATAAACTCCGTCCATTCATTTGTTTGAGCAAGATAGCAGAAGCTTGGATACTCCATTTTAATATACCCTGTATATAATCCAGCGTGTAATATATTTTTTCGATAATGTTGGGCAATTGTTAACAGATGTGTAATTTCTGAGATGTCTTAACAATTTACAACAGTCCATTCGTTCCGTCTAACCGTCATTCTGTGTCTATGACACTATATTTTACCAGGTGTGTCCCATAAGGTAAAACGAATACAAATTCCTCCTTTCAATATCTGAACGACCAATACATAATAACCATTATCACAATGGGTCGCTATATTCAATATGTTTATAAATGGATGCCACGAAATTTTAATACAGATTAAAGATCACTTGACTCGTATTTTTAAATAAGTGGTAATGTATTTAAATGTGTTTGGATAACATAAAAAACGTGTTTAGATACGAGTGATCCCTAAGAAATTTTCTAATTTCTAAAAATATCCAAATGAATTTGTGTTTTTACGTGGGATTTATAATTACAATACATCAAAATTAAATAACTTTTTTTCAGGGTGTGAAAAAATTTGAAACTGTAGTGTGCCACTCAGTATAGGATGACGCAATTAAGATTTCAGATAATATCGAGTGAGAAATATTTCATTGGCTGGTTATGCAGTCTTTTGTTCGTAGCTTTTTACTTTACAATGTTATTTTTGTTAACAATTAGTCATGCGTAAGAATTTAAAATAAGTTTAAAGTTCCTATCGCCTATTACCCATGACCGTACCATAGACCAAGTTTGTCTTTCAAGCTGTCACTTGACATTCCATTGCATCGGTCGAGTTAGTTTAGATGTAGCAGAACTCTGGATCTTCCTAGCCTCAACAAATTGAGCTGTTTGGCAACTAAACTTTGTTTGCTTTGTTCCAAAAAAACTATCAGCGTCCTGCAGTTATCAAAATATAATATAGGTATACTTTTACGTAGGAATTAGTACCAGATATATTTATATTTTTCGGATAAAACTGCATGACATACGATTTTCCTCAATGATTTAAAAATAGCGTGTTGGGGTTGAGGTTTATGAAATTTTAATGAGGATTACGATGGAATACCTGTGCAAGTGACTATTAATTTTTATCGAAATTTTAGTAAATCATTTATATGGTTGTTTTTCCCCTGGAATAAAAATATCTAATTGCCAGGAATACCCGTAATATAACCCTCAATGTAAAGCTCGTTATGTTTAATTTACCCTTTAATTTTGAGTGGTAGAATAATGAGGTTTGCGCTGGATGCTTCAAAATAACAGATCAACTACTTAAGCCTAGCCTTTAAGAATATGATGCGCAGTGAACTTCAGCGTGCTCCTGAAAAGTTGACTTAAGTAAGGTAGAATTTCGTGAAAACTTCCTTTACACAGTATGTACAACTTGACTCCATCTGAGTTCATTGATAGGAATTGTAGGAGATTTGATTTATATTAGCTTAAAATACCTTTCCAATACAGTAAAAAAACAGTAAAAAATGTTACAAAATACCTAAAAATACATAAAGAAACAGTTATAAGAACATTCAGCATACTCCTTTATTTTCTTGACTTCGTACATTAACATTTAGCCGTGATGTGGCAACGCAGGTGTAACGTTGCTCTCGTCAAAATTGTTGTCAATACAGAGCGTCGTATTGCCGGGAGGTTGATTTGCTTCAATTTAAAAGGTCGAGTAAACATTTTTTTTCGATTTTGTGTTTTTCTTTGGCCTCCCGAATACTTGGTAAAAATTAACGACATTAAGACTGAATAATTCTGTAGAACTGGAATTAGAACTGCTGTAGCTGTTCAGTGAAGAGTAGACAAGGTGATTCACTGTACCTAATATCAAAAATGGTACCTAGTGAACTTTCGATTGTTTGCGACGCGGTATAATTCTAATTACAAATTGGGGCTACCAAGGTCAGGTATTTTTACTATGTAAATTATATTTTATATGAAAGACAGGAACCGTCAGACAATAGTGTAATATTTTTTTTGTAAAACAAATTTCCGAAGGTATATTACTGGTCCGGTCTCCCATTTTAGCTGATCATTCTGAGATAGACAATTAAGCCAGTATAGCAATGAATTAAATAAGTCATTAGTTTTTTATGCTGTCATTATGGAGATAATAAAAAATGTATCAGGAAACCGTTGACGAAATAGCTAAGTATCACGAAAGTAAGCATAGTAGCATTTGCTGTTTTTTGTATTTTATGTGTGATCTGTTTTTAACAAAATGAAGCACTTGTGGTTTTATTATTGTACGGATACAGAGCTAATCGAGTGGAAATTGTGCTAGTTCAGGACATTTAAAAGTAGCCTTTAAGAATAAATTTATTAAATGATTGGAAACAGAGGAATTCTCGTTTTGTATGTCTGTATTAAGTTTAATCTCACTATTAGTATTTAGGTCAGTCTAACTGCACTAATAAACATTTTTCCGTTGTCATCGTTATAAATGTTTTCTATTTCAACAGGAAAAAACTTGGCACACTAGCAGAAAATATGAAAGCTTAATAACGTTGATATAAAAACAGAGATGATTTTATATTTTATAAATAGAAATAGAACTTATGCCGCTTTTTCGAGTAAAAAACTTTATTTGTATTTCGAATTAATCGCAGTATTAACCCGTTTACTTTTTTGTTGCAGGCGATCTTCTAGAAATGGATGACTCGAAAGAACAGATATAAACATTTACCACAGGTAATAATTCACTTTATTATAACTTTTTGTTTTATGTATATTGCTCTATATGTATTACTTATATTTAACTGAGACCCAATTTTCATTGCATTGAAAAACAGTAATTTTTTAATCAAGTGCAGATCATACAGTTTTACGTAATACAGATAAACTTGGGTATAACTCTCTTTCCTTGTTGTACCTCTAAAATATTCAAATTGAATTGAATTTAAGGAAAAACTGATATTAAAATTAATTTAGAAATAGGTACGCATTATCCGATATTGTAATTTGCTCTATAATTTCACAGGTTTTGAAATTTAATTAATACAGTTTTAATTACTTGCCTTTTTTACTTAAACTATCAGACTAATGGATTTTCCCATTCAATTACTTTTTAATTTTAAAAACAAATAATTTTTGGTTTTTATATAGTTGATCGAACAAAATTTTAATGCAATTATATGTACCATTTAAGGCTGGTTCGCAGTTGAGTGAAACTGCTATTTAATAGGGGCGTGGCACTTACTTTACGCAGAATATACAAAAAATTATATTCTGTTTATTTTGAAATTATTATTTTAATTTTTATATGAAAATGTTATCAAAATTCTAACGTGAGAAAGTCATAGATAATGATTAAATAAGCGTACAATTATGGTTTATTCAGGTACTGTGAAACTAGCTTTTAGGTTTCTAAATATAGCGTTGATGTAGGCACCTAGAAAAAATATCTGCCTTATTTGTAACAATGAGTGTCATCTGTTATTAATACGGAAGGTAATTCGGAAGTGCTGATAAAATTGTCCCTTAATCAATGTGGCTGTGATGTGTCTGTTAAGAAGAAAGAAATGGATTTAGGAAGAATTCTGCCATCATCATCTAGAGAACAAATGTATCGAAGGGCATTAAAGTAAACGGGAAACGGCGGCTAAATTGTCGAAATTAATATTTCCTCATCAAATAATAAAAGAAATATATGTAGAAGTTCGTGGCTGATGTTATCGCATCGCCCTTTGGCAAGCTTCTGGAATGGCAGTAATTTCGGTTGGAATTCGTCGTCAGCACTTTCCTTCCCAATTTAATATTGAAACAGAAAAGGAAGCGTACCGTCTAGGCCCAATATCTTTTTCAAGGATGTGAAAAAAGGCGCCCATGTACTCATCTCAAGTACGCGGTTGAATGGGGTGACAAATAGTTAATAAACATATTACACTGCCAACGACTTTCTCCCCTATACGTAAGATGGCTAAAGCAGTTGTATAAGTTGAAATTTTTATTCAGTTTTAATGAAACGTGAGCTGGATATTCCTACACACGCAGAAATGTATGTAAAACGAAAAATTTCTGTAAATTATTACATACGTATTTGCAGCGTCCTCCACCTCGTCCTCGCCGTTCTCCATCTCGTCCTCGCCGTCCTCCATCTCGTCCTCGCCGTCCTCCATCTCGTCCTCGCCGTCCTCCATCTCGTCCTCGCCGTCCTCCATCTCGTCCTCGCCGTCCTCCATCTCGTCCTCGCCGTCCTCCATCTCGTCCTCGCCGTCCTCCATCTCGTCCTCGCCGTCCTCCATCTCGTCCTCGCAGTCCTTCATCTCGTCTTCGTCGTCCTTCATCTCGTCTTCGTCGTCCTCCACCTCGTAGTCCTCCCTCTTCTCATCCTCCCCTAAATTGTTCCCTTGATCGTTACTTTGGAAATTGAAATTTAAAATTGTTCACTGCTGCTATTTCTAACGTTACATTACTTTTAAAAATCTAATTTATCTTGAACAAGAAGAGTTTGGTTAAAAGGTGCTACAAATTTCATTGCATAACATTGTGTGAACATCAACCAAAGGATTTTTCTGGGTGTATCTGAGAAAAATGGTACACGCATTTCCGAAGTCAGAAGAAATAGTAATATTTAAAAAATTGATTGACTACGGTCATTGATTATGTGCGTTGTAATTATAAAGTTGATGTAGCTTTTTAGGCTATTGTCTGAAAAAGTTTATTGCAGTGTTGTTAATGACAAAAGACAGTCGAGTGTGAACTAGAAACAATCAAGAGGTGCGGTGGAAGCACTCGAAAAACCAATATCGTCGGAACGACGTGAAAAAAGCATCATGTGCTGATCAGAGGGGTGACAAAATAGTTAATAAACATTATATTGCCGTCGATTTTCTCCCCCCACGCATCAGGCACGTGCATGACTAAGGCCACATGATATGCAGTTATAATTCGTAAGATAAATAGGGGTTGACATATATATTCTCCTAGTTTTTACATAAATTGTCGCCCTAGACGACGCGTATGGCACACCATTGCACCAGAATTCATTGTTATGCGAATAATAAAGGCCCCTCTTCTAGCCCTTGCCACTGTTTCCAAATGATAAGCGGCCCTGGATGACTCGATTGTTACTTGCATTAAACTAGAATGGGGAATGAAACAATTTTCAATTTTCTTCCGTTTTATATTTTATCCATATAAAGCACTGCTCTCCGGATTACTTTGCTTTTGATGTGGAGATACGATATTATATTTGTGTAGAAGGGCCCGTAATACCTATCGGTTTTTAATATATGGAAAATATAAAAGCGCGGATTCTTTGACCCGAAAGAAAAATTATTGCGATGAAAGAGGAGGCAAGGTAAACATTCTAAGACGCTTGCGACGAGTCTTCATAAAATACCTCTGTATAGATATTTGCCATAGGGGGTATAGAAAGTGTAGATACGAGGAATAATCTTCTCAGTTGTAAAGCCATGCCACAAGAAATCATTCGGCATTTTATTTTCACGGCTGTTTCGAAATTTAACAGATTTTTCCTTTAGTGTCAATAAATTTCTTAAGGCATCACTTCGCAATATAACCTCATACTTGCATTGCATTTTCAACACGTTTTTTTGAGATTTTAACAATTTATTTATTTCCAGCAAGATATATTTCGTTTCTTTGCAAATATTCCAGTTTCTCAGCGTACTAAATAATAATTCATTAATGTTTTATTATATATGTTACATATATATTTTATGAACAATTATAATGTAGCAACATGTTGCTCAGTTAAATATTTTTATTGTAAGCGATTTCTTGCGTTAGTTACATTACCGTTTTAATAGAAAAACATCCAGATTCCATTAATTAGCTATCTATAAAATTAACTGCAGGTTTAACGTCCAGCTATAAAATAAAGAGAAGAATATGTCTTGGCCTGTAATTAAACCTGTCATAAAATCGTTGTTAATTACTTTCAAATTGTTTATTGAGAGAGAACAAATATCGATTTTCATTACATTTTCCATGCCTCTCACCTCTAAATAAATATTAGACTATTGGAACCAAGTTTTTGTAATCTTTTTTTTCGAACGGGAATATTTTGTCATAATAAACACAGAAAAAGTTAAGCATATGTAATGAAATGATAAAATATTCAATTATTATACCTACCTACTTCATAAACATTCGATTTTGGTAGAAATCATTTATCTAATAAAATGTAAATATATTCTCTAATTCCATAACCATATCTTTTATTGTCCTGTTATCTTTTGCTATCCCATCAGATAAAAATTTCTTCAGCTACCTAAAAGGTCGTCAGTATAACCTTTCGAAAAGTACAACTTATAAATTTAGCAGATTGATGTAGGTTGGTTATGCAATTCCCATATCGATTGAAAAAAAAAACATCTTCACCTGTAATATTGAAATGTACACCGTTTTATCACTCGAATGTAAAATGTAAAAGTAAATATGCTTATCGATTGGTATATATTATTCAAAGGTATTGATCATTGTAATAAATGGGATAGTCCGCTCGAAGTAAAACTGTTTTAAAATTTAATATCAACTTTTTCTTAAGACACATAAAATATTGTCCCAGTTTTTTTATCGGTAAATGATGAATTGAGGATTTTTTTCTTTGTGTCCTGGCACTTCAATCGATTTATTTGCACATTATATTTTATTGCTGTTCAGTAATGGACACATCCAACCCCAATAAAACTAGAGAAACTACGAGGGATATTAACACTGTATTCGCATGGGTATTGGGAATGGAAGTGACTAGTGATTGTTTGTTTGGTCTTTGTTATTTGTAACAAAGAGGCACAGTAAACAATACGGTATCGGAACTTCGATTGCTTTGGGCCGCTGAAGATTGTCTATCTTTAAAAATATTACGAGTTCTCACCCCATGCAAACTAACAAAATCGAAACTGTGCCGAAAGAAACGGCAATTGCTAGAGATTTATTTTGTCAAGATAGAAATGTCAAGAGAATTAATACTCAAAAAGAAAATATTTATTCCTCAATTTTGTATATATCTTTAAAAGGTTTGTGAACATAGTTAATGTACAGTTACACCTTTATAATTTTTTATAACTTATTTCATCAAAAAATCCACTTGAATTTCCTGGGAAAACAGCAACTGTTTTGTTTCGGTTAATTACTTTTCCTACATTCTTAATAAGTTCGTGATTTAATAACCGAGGTTTTAAAACTGTGCAATAAAGATAAGGTGTGAGTCAGTAAAATATGATTCAAAAGTTTCCATAGAGGTCGATTAGTTCGATGTGAGAGTGTATTGTGATTTGTAGACGTCCATTTCTCCAATAGCCATCTGTGTAAGACTCTATCTCATAAAATTCGAACTTATGTTCGCATGATTCACCAAATATACAATAATTTGGTTAGAGAACGTTACACTTGAAAGATGGACCTTAAATCAATGATAACGGTGGGGATATAGAGTTATTGTAGGAGGCGTAGCATTCCAGCAGACTTAACCTTTTGAGAAAAAAGTTATTGGAATTTGCTTTTGACAGGACTACTTACAAGAAAGGTGAAATATATTAAGCGGAGAGTCATTTTTGCAGTGCTTGTAATCAAATAATTCTTTCAGTGTATTAATCACTAATTCGGGATATTTTGAATGTTGGTAGGCTAACTTTAAAATTTTGAAATGTTGATTATGTCGAAAAAGTTGATTTACCTGCTGACATATATCTGTTCATGCGGTATGTTCAAATGTATGTGTGCGTAGGTCAGTTTTAAAGACTCAATTTGTGTTTTAATATCAAGTTACTTTTAAGTGTAGGACTTTCTGGAATAAATTAGCCCGTTTGAATCAATTTTAGGTTATTTTCCGACGTGTACCAGTGTATCAGATAACGAAAACATTGTGAAAAATCACCGTTTTGTATCATGTAGAACACTCCCTATACATAGCAAGCAACATGTAACGTTTCATTTATTTAATTATATTTTCCGTCGAATTAATTAATTATATACACATACATGCATGGTATTATAAAATCCTTCATTAAAAACGACTGTACTTATTTTTTCACATCAAGTTTGAAGCTTTGTGGAAACGTAGGCAGATGTTTACTGTATGCATGTTTTAGAGATTCATGCCAGTGGCGACTCGCCAAGTGACTTTATGACAATGATACGTTTGGCTTCTCGAATTGCTCAGTGGACAGAAGACTGAACAGTTGTGACGTCTTCATCAGTGCATAATTCGAATTGAAACTTTGTGTTTACATTGTGATTTTATGCCTTTTCTCAATAAACCACCTGTTCTATAAATTATTTTGCAAAATACGTTTGTTTTAATGTGTTTTAGACATTTTTTTGTAAGGAATATAGTTTTCAATACAAGGTGTCCGGAAAAATGTGGGAAATCTCTCGGGTGCACATGAAAAAATATGATGGCAAGTTCTCATAATTTTTTTTTACAGGCCCTCCCTACGGGGATATCTGTCCCTGAAGGATGCCGCTGGAAATTGGGTTTTCTTAAATAACTTTTAAACTACTTAATATAATTTAATAAAAATTTAATGTGATGGACACTAGTAAGGATCTTTTAAAATAGTGCCCTTGAAACATATTTAACTTTTTTAGTTTATCTGGGGCGGGCTAAGCTTCACAACTTAATGCCTAAATTTTTAACACCCTGTGTGAGAACTACTTTAAAATAATAAATCTGGGTAGCTTCAACCTTAGACTAAAAAAAGGTACTGTTGTTTATTCTCGATAAAATTAACAATTGTCCTTCAGGGACACATATCTCCGTAGGGAGGACCTGTAGGAAAAAAAATTGTAGGAACTTGTCATCTTATTTTTTCAAGTTCTATGTTTTCCCAAGAGATTTCCCACATTTTCCCGAACACCCTGCATAATATTTATTTGTTCTATTCACCTATTATTAAGTCCACGAGGCGCCACTGATTGATGGAACAAAGAAAAAAGTCCTTGAACAGTGATTGAAAATAGATTTTTTATTCAAAAGCGGCCAACTTGGCACAATGCAGTGTCATAATGATTTTTCGTGGGGCAAATGGTCTGGCCATTTGTTAAATTAATGAGAAATAAATTATTATTAATATTATCAACTGATGCGTGTCTACTGGTAATTACACGAGTTTGATGTTAAAATAGATGATATCTGCGAAACTGCAGGCGTACAATCGTGCCCGCCGCTTTTTCGATTCAGGTCTTTTGCTGTTTTACACTCCGAAACGTACCTGAAACACAAAACACACGAAAACGGCCTACTGACAATCCCCGCTGATTTATGGAAGGCCTCTGAGCTCCTTACTTTCAGGACAGAGTCTAAATGTATCACTGTATTCAACCTTTTCATGTTTACCATAAAAAATGCTGTTAGCAGCGCGGTAGCCACTAACAAAAATGCAGCTGCATTTTTTATTTAATACCTAATAAAAATGTCTCCATTCCGTCCTTAAATTATTATTCACACATTTCGATAAATTAACGTTAAATAATCGGGTACAATTTTTTTTATTCAAATTTTATTGCGGTTGTAACCGAAAAGTCTCCTTTTTGGGCAAACCCATGCGCACAATAAATTTTTCTAATTACGACGAACGCTTTTGGGTTCAACAAATCATTGTAAAGTGAGCAATAAATAAAATTGACGCATCATTTTATGTATGCTGGCGAGAAATGTAAAAATCATGTTACGGCGGCATAAGAAACTGACCTTAACATTGTTCGACAGGTCTTGTATAGCGAAGAAGACCACAAAATTTATGTTTTATACAGTGCGTTCAAAAAAGTGGCTATACTCAAGTTTCAAAATACACACAACGTCAAAAGTCTTGAACCTCCCCCCCCCCTCATTCTTGGTGAAGAAATCTTTTTGTCAGAAAAACCAAATACATTTATAAACTTATAGTGTTTTCTAAATCTTTTTTTTTTTGAGAAAAGAATATGTTCGATAAACTGAGTTCTTAGAAAATTAAAAATCAGCCAAAAATGTGTGACATTTTTGACAAAATTTATTAAATAAAAAAGCAAGTTCTCTACTCTCCACCACGTTCCAATAGCATATATTGACACGTCTGTGCATTGAGATAATCAAGCGGTTAACGATGAGCTAAACATTTTACCCGCATCACTCACACTCGTATTTTAGTCTCTCGCCCTAGTCCCTTCATATACATTTTTTATCATCCGATATTCCTCACTTTTTTAGGTCGTTTATGATTTTGAGAAAATGCTTATGCAAATATTTTTAAAGGTAGTAAAGAAGTTGTTTTCTCGGTCATTTAATTAATTATAAAACAAGTGTCGTCACAGGTAGTGTGAAGTAACGTAATCCATACTGATTAATACCGTGCATGCATTTGATCAAAATTAATTATGAGTAACCACTTTTTACTGTAATACGGGAGGAGGAGAAGTGTACGCGCCTCTCAACTGTCAATTTTTACATTGCCATGGGAAAGCACTTTTTTAATGTCTTACTCTTAGCTATTAAATTTCCTTTAAAAATAATTTGCAAGTCATCGAGATCATACTTATATTTTCTATTGTGAAAAAATTAGTTAATCTAGTGTCAAGTGGATGAAGTCCGTGTAGACATTCTTTAAAATCTGTTCTGGATTATTACACGGTAATTTCAGCCTCATTGAAATATATATTCACTTGTTAGTAATTTTAATGGCCATTTAGTTATGCAGAAGATTTTTTTGTACAATTTCACGAGAAATTGTGCGGGAAGCAATTTTGATACAACTGAATCCAGTTTCGCTTGCATTGTATTCAAACGTAACTCCTCAACTTCTCCGTATTTGCCATTAATAAATATTTAGTTTACATTACAATAAATCCATTAAAAAGAAAATGCTGGCTGTTTCACACTTTTTTCCGATCGAAATCTACTACATCTTTAATGATTGTCGAGTATCAGAGAAGAATTAATTTAAGTTTGTACAACTTGAAGCAACAGGGTGTGGAATAAGAACAATTTCGTCTATTGAAATCGATAAAAAGTGCAACAGGAAAAATGGAACACTTGGTGTAGTATTTTAGAACTACTATCCATCGCAAGTATGTATCCAATATCGGTCGTATTAACATTTACGTTACTTCGAGGTTAAATGTATGTCATCACATTCAATTTTTGTAGTATCACCCTGTAACTTAAGAAATAATGTTATTTATTTCTTACACGTTATATGGAATTTTCTTAAAGACAAGGATTTAGGTGTTACTATAGTTTAACATGTGACGACTTAACATTTCAAAAACCCTCGAAAATAGGGGGTAGAATTTTTTTTATTAAGATTGGTGTTTTCTACTACACATTAAACAATGTTTAAAACAAGTAATGTTTTTATATTTACCAGATATCAGAAAATAGGAGGTAGAATTTTTTATTCAGAATGGTGAGGTTTCCGCTAATATAAATAATTACCGAATTATTAATGTGACGTGATGTTGTATCTTTTAATCCGGATTTTTGTGGCTCATTGTTCTATCGTGTATATTAAACGTTGTACCGAAACCAAGACCCAAACTATTTTGTCGAGCAGCGCATCAATATATAGAAAATGCAAAAAATAAAACTCCACCAAAGTACAGGCAGGATGCAGGTAGATTAGTGATGGGTACAAGTCGCATTCCCTCCGCGAGAGGGCGCTGTATTTCTTTCGGTACAACATGCATACCATCTGCACTTTCTTCACCGCGGCATGCCATAGCAAGCGGCAGCCGTTGCATGAGCTGCTGACTCAACTAGTGATGTTCTTGTAGTGTCGCAGCGATTGTCTATATCCTATCGTAATATTTGGCGTACATTTCGCGGTTGTGTTTTGTTCCACGAGTTCTGTGACGCAACTTAGTGAAATAATTTATTATTATAATGGATAACCTAGATTGCTATGCCCATAAGAGTAAGTTTATTGTTTTATTGCTACCGCGGAATTGCACTGCAAATTGCAAGGTACCTACTTAACATCGCAAGTAACTGTGCTTTTGATTTAATTGCAAATATCCATCAAGAATTTTTATGTTCATAGTGCCGCACTGCTATAAACAATTATATTAACATTAGCGATTTTTTAAATTAATATGTTCCTCAAACTTGGAAAGCACCTGTAGATTATACCCTTGGTCGTGTTATAATGACTAGCAAATATAAGGAGAACCGGGTGGTCCGTCGACCGGATTTTTTCTTTTTGCTTGCGTTTTTAGCCGTCGATTTTCATGAATTTGGGCGTTAATCATAGCCTAAAGTTTTCAAGTATGACTAATTGTTCCACTTTAGATGCGAAAGGAGTGAATTTTTAGGGCGTTCTTTTTTTTATGGAACCTGCGAAATTACTAGGAACGGAGATTTGGCAAGGTGATCCTTTCAAACACGTTTTCTGGAAACGAAAATTGAGTTATAAGCTAATATTGCAGTTTGGCAGCTACCTCTACATTTACCAAATCGCTATGACTGTTTCTTATATTTACATGGAACCGACTATTGCCATAAAATATTGAGAAAAATGTAATTTTATACAGAGCGAACACAAGAAGTCGGCCGTGAACGCCATTAGCGTGTAATTAACAGTGGCTTACTTTCATTATTAATTAAGAAATGAATAGTTTCACCGTTAAGGTGCGATTTCTTAAAGTAATGGGGAAAAGATGATAAAATAGTTAAATGATTAAATTTGTGGTGTTTTTAGGTGCAGAAATCTCGAAAAATAAAAAACGTAGAACAAAGTAATATCAAAACTAAAATTCTTGATATTTTGCTTATTCTTGTTTATATACAGGATGTCCCAAAATTAGCCAGCCAAAAATTAACTGTGGATTCTACGATCAAAAATAAGGAAAAAAAGTTATATAAACATAGGTCCGCACACGCCCTCTAACGGAGCTATTGCTCTTTAAAGGGGGACCCCAAAATTTGATTTTCTCCAAATATTTCCAAAAGGAATCAAGATAAAGTAATGAAATTTGAAATTGAGAATCACAATTAGATTGCGAATCTAATGTTCTGAAAATAATTCCTCATAATTGGTCATAGGCGTGCCAAACTGGAAGGTCAGTGGGTAAATATTGCTCTAACTTTCTTGTATCTCAAGATTTTCATCGTCAGATCAAAAAATTAAAAATTCTGATCTATTTTACGTGAGAAAGGTACTCCTATTTCAATCCGATAAACTGCTCTGTTTTCGAGTAATCTTAATGTAATTATTTATAAATTTTTGAATTTTAGCCTATTAATATTTAAAAAAAAAAAAAAAATTGCGTTAAATAAGGATAAGGATAATATCGAAAACATTTTTTTGGCTTTAGTTTGGAATTTTTTTGAAAGATGATTCCGTTAATTCTTAATTTACTCTATCCCCTCTTAAAATATTTGTACTTAGTAGTTCACTGTATATCCGAAATGTTATATTTCTGACGTGAAAAATATATTGCAGGAAAGTGTCAATTTCTCTATACTAATTCACCTGTTTCAACGATTTTTTAAAATATTAAAAACTATGAATTTTGTTCCACAATTTCGTATTTATCAATATTTACAACTTTATCCAAGTTTATATTTTTAATTAAGTGACATTAATATAGCCCAATATTAATAAATTTAATATTATGTTGCTCAAGTTGATTTGAAATTTCAATAACGGTTTATGGTTTATTGGAGGAGATACGTAAATGTCGATAAAACAGAGTTGCAATAAAATCATTATTGCCGTTTCCTTAACTTTTTCATTTTCAATATATTCGCTTTACGGCGTTTTCTATTTAAACATCGTATAACTTCGTTAATTCTCTCGGTTTTTATACCTAATGTTCATAAAGTAACTATGACCTAAATTATTTTCCATTGTAAGTAAGTTCTGAAGTATAAAATCGAGTTTATTAACAAAGTTGCCAGGTCAAATTACTTAAACGTTTGTACTTTGCGGTTATTAAAATTTCTTGGACTACGTCTTTCGTATTTCATTATTGAGTATACACTTCATGTTTCACCACAACTTAACAATGAACAGAAATTCAAATAGCAGGAGTTAATTACAATGTATATGATGTCCCAATTTTATAGATAGATATAGCATAAAATAATCATATAACTCAATTGTTTAAACAACAGTTTCTCGAAAAAATAGGGCCTTCTATCTTCTGTAGTTTCTTAGAATCTGTGGGAATATGAGTATGTGTTGGAAAATATGTTTCGACTTTCTAAGTCATTGAAATTCTTTCAAGCTACCATCATAAAGCATTATTGTACCTGGATAATTATTCCTAGAACAGATATAATTACTGTAAATAAATTTCAAATCATATTACATGGTTTTTATGTTGGGTTATGATTCATAGATACTTTTAATTGTTTCAGTTAAATTCTCTTTAATATTTAGGTCATATATAATTGTCGTTTTGACTTTTCGATGATTTCCAAATAGCAAACACTGGGTTGGAATTGTAATCGTGAATATTTATGAGTTGTAAAACATCATCGGTGCCGTAAATTTTTATTTGTCCACCGAGTATGTGAAAATGGCGTTTGAGAGTCAAACATTGCATTAAATTTGTAATCTGCTATCACCATAAAATAAAATATATCGCTTTTCTATGTAAATTGTGCAAACGACAATCAAATATTTGACTGGATCCGAGTGAAGAAAACAACTTCAATGCCGGATCGTATTTTTCTTATTATTATTCGCCTCGTGTACGAACCTATTGAAAAAATATGCCTTGATGTTAAAGGAGAACCTTGTTTTATTTAATTTGTGATACTACGTCAAAGTTAATTAAAAAAATCGGCAAACTCCGTTCTGATTTTAATTTAAAATTAAATTAGGACAAATGTATTATACTTTTGATATTAAGTATGCTAAATCCTGCTAATGAATGTAATAACGAGACCCGGTGGGTGGTTTAGAAACCCAGGGATACATATTGCCGTCCAGGCTGGTTTAGCAAAATTTTATTTAAAAAATGTTATATTAAGGATTTAAAATGGCAGACATCAAAAAGTCTGATTTTTTTTGTAAAGGAATTATTAAATATTCTAAAAAATACCACACTTTCGGATATGGTTACTTACCTTTCGATTTAAAAGTATTCTAAAAAAATACCACACTTTCGAATATGGTTGCTTACCTTTCGATTTATCAGTTTAGCTGGAATATTTATCTGCTCTGGATACTTATGGTGGCTTGAATGTTTTTGCTTTAAACGGTCAACCATATTTCAACATAATTTAACAAGTGTATAATCCATTACAGTACCCTTAAATAAAATGATGAGATTATACAGGATGCGAAGCAAAGCACTATGTTGCATTTTAAATATTCGGCTACTTTCGACTCGAGAAGATAACTCACTCATGGAAATCATGCGAAATCCCGAAAAATCGGGCAAAATCACGCAAAATTCCGCGTTTGGAGGTCAATTTCACATTTTTTGTCAATCTGAGAGTGTCAGCCAATTTCGTAAAGCGTCATCTTTCGCATATTCGCCACTGGCATCGAATAATATTTTTACAGTTTTTTTCTTATTGTAAAATCTTAGAAAGATTCTTTTTGGTCGAGTTAATACATAAGGATGTGTTTGAAGTTTTCTATATACCTAGCGTATACAGGATGTCTGGAAGGTTGGGAAAACACTACTTTGAGGACCAAAATGTGTTGATCTAAATTAAGTTACTTTAGTCCAAATTTGTATAGTTTCCGAGATACAGGGTGTTGAAATTACAATTTTATTTTAGTTTTTCCTCATTAACTTTATACAAGTTGTAGTAAATACATCAAACCCCGAGAAATTACACACATACAGTCACATGCATTTAAATCGTCATAACTTTTTGCCTGTACATCTAGTACTGTTTCTAAAAGATCTAGACAAAATGCTACTACATTTTTCTAGAACTAAGATATGATGATCTAACTCAATTTACTTACTTTAGTCCAAAATTTGATAGTACTTAATTGGATAAAGTATAAAAGAAGACAATGGATTTATGTTTATGAAATACAACCTTAAAATGCTATCGAAAAAACGGTAACTTGATTTAGGCCATCATATTTTGGCCTCCGGAATACTTATGTGTTATTTTTTACAGACACCTTGTATAAGCATAGTAATTTTCGAGGTAATTTTTATCACGTGAAATCCTTGAAAACTCCTTGAAATTGCCCGTAATTCCACGAAATCTCTTGGAAATCTCTATTTAGCGAAATCTTGTCAAAATTTTGATTCCAGTAGTTATCCCCTCGTTTCGACTAAAAGCATTTTTTAACAGCAATAAATAAAAGTAGAGGAAAAAAATGTTTTTGTTTAACTTTTTCTAGTATCCTGGGAAAAGGGCATTTAAAATTGCTGTTTTTGAATCCCTCGTTAATGTTTAAGTAATACATGAGAGGAGAATAAAATGGAATTTATTGGGGGCTTATTTGTTTCTAGGGAATATTTTTTAAAATTAGCGATACAACTGCTGGAGAGGAGATAATGCTGGGTCATAAATGCGGAGGCGATAAATTTAAAATTGGGCAATAAAATCTTTTGCGGGTAGTAAGTAAAATGGCGTGGTTGGTATGTTCTTTTTGTTAGGAGAGTTTATGTAATACTTGGCATGGCGGCCAATCCCTCGGCATACAGATGTGTATTCATTTGAAACAATAAAGGTTATTATTATATTAATACGTGTTTTGAAGCGTATCAAATTGGCTAAACTACACACAATAACGATACTTTTTCAATGGACAGAAATTAAATATGTAATATAAAAGAAGCATTATAGTCACTGTAATAAAATTAATACAATAACTCTCGAGAGAGTGTGACTTCAAAAACAGAAATGCTTGAGTTAAAAGGACCAGTTACCAAAGAGAATGACTATGCAGAAAACCCACGGTTTCATTGTACGAAACCATTTCGTGGACAAATACACTACGGAGCTCTAGATGAAATTTTCATAGATTTCGTGAGTGACTTGAAAATTATTCCGAGCCAAGCACTCTTTGATATCTCTGACCAAAACCCGCATAAACATAATCAATTAAATGTGCAGGCATAGGCAACACGTTTCCGCTAATGAATTTTATCAGAAAAATGCAAAATATGCCAGCAATATCACTATTTTACAGTGTTCCAATTAAAACTTTCAAAGTACATTATAAAATGGAAATGAATAGTTGTAACTCTCGCTGTGACTGCTTTGTTTAATTTCAGATGGCAAACTTTAAATTGGCCACATAAAAAAATGTTTATGGCAAAAGTCTCTCAACTTTTGAATTCCCGAATTGAAATCTTAAGTTGGGCTTGTCTAATAAGATTGATTTTATGTAAAAATTACATAGCGTGTAAAAATGAAAATAAGAAAAGCCATATGTTATAAACAGAAAACGATTTGATGTAATAGTATCTAATGGTCCATGCAAGTAGAGTTTCCGGCAAAAAAGTAATTTCCAGGTACAGCACGGACATATTGGATCGGACCGGTTAAGCTTACCCCAGAGCATGCTTTCTTGGTCCTGATTTATGCCCCAAAAAGAATGTAATTTATTTTTAGTGTAGCGAAAAATTCAAATAAATAATGGGTAATCGATTTTCGTTGAAAGGATCTGCAGACAATATTTTCCTCATTTTCACGGTGCGAATACATTCCCCATAACATATAACATAGGAAAGGAAACACGTATTCCGTCATTGTTCCTGTATTACGAACAAGTGTTAAAATGAAAACAACTATAGGTTTCTGTTTTGCCTTATCCGTTACATCTACAACGAAAAAACAGGTTGGGTGTAAAGGGATCAATTATTTTTTTTGATGTCATATAATGCTTTCCTGTACTATATATAGGATTTTTGTAAATGAGGACAAGGCAACACAATGTTTTGATAATAAAATTTATAATATTGCGTGTCTGTGTTCATTCAACCGTTTTGCATATGTCTACAGGGTGACTCGCTCACCTGATTTGAATAACATGCGTTCCCAGAATATTATTTCAAATTCCCTCGCCTTCGTTCATGTTGGAAACAAATATACCGTCACTGTTATATGCATTTTATTACTGGGCAAAGCCATTATGCTACTAATTAAACCATTAAAATCAAGAAATATCTTATTAAAATGTTTAATTATACTCTTCGCTATATATTTACAAAGTTATCCTTCTGAATACACAATTATTGTAATATTAGGTATACATTTTTTACATACGTCTTGTCTGTAAAGAATGTTCAGAAATTTCAAGATACAGTGAAAATATTTATTTGTTACTTTACTTGTAAAATAAAGGCTATACCCATTATTTTACGCCGCACATCTTCAGCTTCAGTTCTCAGGGCCACTTTCAAGGTACGTTTCTCCGTGTTGTATCGACACCTACTATTCGAAGGCGACTCGACAACGCAAATTTACGTGCTAGAAGACCATTACGGGTCCCCACTCTACTTCCAAGGCATCGTGCCCATCTCCAGTGGGCGCGAGATCATAGGGTTTGGGTGGGTCTTATTTACAGACGAAACCAGAATTGGGCTGGTTACTGATGACAATCGACAATAAGTCTGGAGAGAATCAAGTCGTCAACAGCAAGTTCATTTTCCCCGTGAAGTTGCTCCGTGTGAAGGGGGTACCGTAATGTTTTAGGGTGGAATAATGTTCAACCGCCACACCCCATTAATTCGCATACCACAGAATATGACTAGTCAAATTTACATCGAACAAGTTATTACGCCCATTATCTACTCCCTACGTAATGAATTAGGTGAAAATTTAGTGTTTATGGACGACAACGCTTGAGCCCATCGCGCAAGAAGGGTTCAAGAGACACTCGAAGCAGGACATATCAATAGATTAGATTGTCCAGCTAACTCTCCTGATATGAATCCTATTGAAAACATGTGTGATTTCGTTGCTAGAGCCATTCATAATCATATTTCTCCACCTCAGACTGCAGATGAGTTAGTCGTGGCGGCAGAAGAGGAACAATATTCCGCAAAAGATCCTTAACCGCTTTATTATCTCGATGCACAGACGTGTCAATATGCTATTGGAATATGGTAGGGGTCATACCGACTATTAGTCAAGTAGAGAACTTGCTTTGTTACTTCTTTTTGATTTAATAAATGTTGTCAAAAATGTCACACATTTGCTGGTTTTTAATTTTCTATGTACTCAGTTTATCGAACATATTCTTTTCACAAAAAAAAAAGATTCAGTAAACAATATACTTTTATAAATGTATTTGTAAATAACTACAATCGATTTTTTAGCTTTCCTTTGTTCTGTTCTGTTCTGTTCTAGACGAAATTGATATCACGTGATAATAACTCTAATGTTTGTTGGTTTACTTTTACAAATGTTTTATAAATTCACATATAAATCACATTCCCTATTGTTATTTTACGTTTTTATTGACGATTATACAAATATTCAGTATTTTTGCATTGACATTGTAAAAATACAGTGATTATCTACAAAACGAATGTATTAATTTTGTGTTTTTACTATTGTTTTAAATAATTTGTACAATAAGTATTGTTGTTGTTATACGCCATTTTTTTTGGCAATATTGCAATATATCCACATACAATTTTTTCAGTGTAGAATTATTTCGTTTCAATTTTCTTGTGTTCAGAGCTGGAAGCTGAAATTTTGTTCGTATTTTGCAGTTTTTACGAAAGGCGCATGGTTTAATTCTCGGAATTATGGTTCAATTGCATTTACGGTACCTTGATGATAAAATGGACGTTAAAAAACTTCTCCTCACCTGCTGTATTCGATTCGATGCGTCTCATTTATATAACGTGCTTTCAGTTGTTCTGCGCCTCGATATTCTGGAGAATGTGAATGGCGTAACGCTTACTTTGTATTATTTTGTTTATTTATTGTTTTGGGAAAGAAGGAGGACGTTGTTGAAAGACAGGAACTCGTAAATTAGACATAGTAATTGATGTGTCCATAAAACCCTTAAAAAATTGTAACATTGACCGTGTGGGTTGTGACACCATCATCAAATAACGGTCCTCTATTTCATTCACCATTTAGTTGTCAACAGATGTAAGGAATATGATTTAAGCGCAATTAAAAAAATGTTGTAGTTCTAAACGTCTAGACTTGTGTATTTGAATAATTAATGTGGCTGTACTTTTACATAACTAAACATAAGGATGCTATAAATTCACTCTTGAAAATTATCTAATAGGTGGTCTAAAAACTTATACCTACATATTTCTTTGTGTCCTAATGAATGCTCATTAAAATATACTATTCTTCTAACACAAATTTCTAAAGTGGAATGTCATAAGTCATAGTTCAATTGTTAAATATTTTTCTTGTCCACCCGGTACTATACTCATTATTTTCGTGTAAAATTTCCTCCTGTGGAGTTGTATGGTACGCCATGTCGGCCATAATTCCAAACAGCAGCTGTTGAAACAACAGGTTCCACCTATTTTAAATTTAAATAAATTTTATGTTGGATTCATTGGCTTTGGTACCCTTCATTGAACATAAATTAAAACAATTATTTAATAGTACTTAATACCAGTATTTATTTGTTCATGGTTTTATAGATCTGACAATTAGGTGGTAAAAATTGCTTTAATACCATTTAGTTTTACGGTATCGTGCTCTTGCCCTTGATATCATGCTTGGTAATTGAGTACTAAACTATTCTGTTATTTATTAGTCATCAATGCTACAGTTGCTGAAAAATTTATCATTGCAAACTAAAATAAACATTTTTTGTCGGAATGTATTTTTAGTGATATTCTCGTTGGTCAATGTAAATATTTACGGGTTTTGTTAGCGTACTAAGCCAATATATATTACATAAAAACAAATAATATCAGTTTTTTCTATATATTTATATTTGTATCTGATGGACTAAATCATTTATATACGTTTTCCAATTAAACATACTATATACAAATTTAGTTTGCAATTATTATATAAATAAAGCTTTCAAATATATTTTCATCAGGAATTTGGATATAACTGCAATTTCTAACTTTTTATTTAACAGTTTGCATCATTGAATCTACCACAAACTCATAACGTTAAAGAATATTTCGGTAACTGTAGTGCCCATTTTCAAGGTGGAATGGTGTGAGACTGATAATTCAAAATTTAAAGCCTAGGTGGCGCTCCATCTTTAATTTTATTAAACTATGCTTTAAGTGTATTAAAATTTTCCATTCATTAAATCGTTTTTCTTTTGAAAATGATGTCGCGAAAAAAGTATTTTTTTCGTTAACAAAGCTTTTCTGTAAAATTTTTATTAACCTAATGGTTATGCGAGGTTGAACGAATGAGAGAACACAAAAAGTCCTGTTGCTGATTAGAGTTTTATATAGAGGCTTATCAAATACACGTGCCATAAAAAATAAAAATATGGTTTTCATGATAATTTTAATCCTAAATTAATCATATCTCACCCTCGCACGGAGGGCAGTGCCGCACGGTTTTAGGGCGCTTTCGAATTTTCCCCAGATCCGAAAACGGTGGATTCGGATCAAGGTCTTCTCCCTCAAAGAAGTAATCGTAAAATTTAAATGATTTCCAACGGCTAGGGGATACAGGCATAAGCACAGGGGATATATGAACGTATATTAAGCTGCTGCTGCGGAGGGGAAGGAGGGACTAGTCCGTCGAGGTACCCTGCCTTGATTAATATTGCTCAGACACGCGATCAGATTTGTGTAAATTGGCAACATTGTACGTATATAGAGTGTACAAGAGGTCCGCGATTTTGGCAATCAATAACGCGATGAATTGTAACAGATTTTATTGCAATCGGAACATGAGAACTTTTCCATGCCGAACTAATGCTCCGTTTAAGAAACATAAGGGGGTGTGATTTCCATTTAAGCATCATCTATGAACGTAACACTAATAATTTCATTACATAACATCCATTATTTTTAGTAGAAACAGTGATGTAACAGTTTTTGCCGATTTCGAGGCGTTAGATAATAAAAATGATAAGAATTATTTCCAAATTTAAAGATTAGTCTAGTATAATTATATTATTTTCTATTACTAAAATGGAATAACGGAATGATTTGCAGACACCAGTAAATTCTTAATTTAACTGTATGAAAATAAATCTTGCTGCGACAGTGGCGAGATTATTTAAAAGAGCTGTGAAGTGGGTTCAACTTGAACTGTCATAAGCGAGTATCGTCTAAGGACAGGGGATGTTCAGGGAATGTAAATACATCTTAACGTATGTGTTATCTTTGGAAATGTTTAATACCACACTCGGTCTCGTAGGATCGATGGTCTAGCCTTATTTGTTGTGTTAATATAATAAAATGTAAACAGTTCAATCTATACGATCCCACCGAATATAAATAAAGAGCCCGCTTATTTTTATCATCCCCTCACAGTAAATAAACAGAACTACATGGCATATGTCACTAATCGACGATGTGGCCGTTTGTAAACACGATTGTGTCTGTATATGTTAAGAAATTTGGAAACGATAACGTGTTTAATCAAAGTTTATATACAAGCAACAGCTTAGTTTACTCTTTTAAATGGTATCAACACACTTTTGAATGATACAAGCTGTAATATAAAAGTATTTTGTGCTCCCGTCCGCTTTTTGTAAATTTTTACTCATCTTTCGAATAATATATCATCTGAAAGCAGCCTTAACTTTGAATTATTCAACTTTTTTAATTTAAATTCGACTTTCTCATCATAAATATGATATGAAAACAATTTAATTAGATAAGTCAGAAGTTGAATTTCAGGAATTTTATTGCTTTAATTTTGTGATAATCTACAATCTGATGAGAGGAACTGTTAATTAATAACATATGCTTAAAATTAGCCTCTGTTTCCTTATTACACCATGTGTTTTTTATAGCAACAACAGGCCAGGGTCGCACTGTCATGAGCGCCCAACTCAACTTGAAAACGCTTTATTTTAAATAATACTTCCAGCAAAAATGATAACGATAATTTATATGTTTATTATGATTTATATAAAAATGTAGGGAATAACATTTCTGTCAGTGTATGATATATTACTTTTTTTTCAGGGTGACGGTGCCATGGCCTGGCATGGGAAGGTTCGGCCCGGCCTATTATTACTGTTATTTTCATTCGTTGTTATATCGGAGGCAACGGCAAAAGCATTAGGTGAGTGTTTTTTTTATATTATACCATATTCATACTTTCTCGCTTCTCTTCGCCTCCTCTAATTCGAACTGTATATATTGCACTTAATCATGGAAAACGGTACCTAATTTGTTTTAAATAAGGAAATCAGCGTTTAATATGGCTCCATCATGTTTGCCGTATTCACTGGAGGCCAATTTACTGCTAACTACAAATTGGAAATAGTTGAAATTGCAGAGCGTCATCGAAGTAAAAAGCGTTTGTACTAATTGTGCACCCCTTTCACAAAGTGCTTGTCGGAATTTATCGCTCTTTTACATCGCGCAGCTAACTACGCTATGACTAAATTTGAGCAATATGCCTATAAATTAAATGCGATTTAATTTGTTTTCCAATAAAATTTTCCATAATTCTCAAAGCATTTTATTAACCCCGTCTATGTTTTTGCATACATGTTGTAAAGTAAAATCAGTTATAATGTCTTCCTTTGTTTTTACTTCACTTTTGAGTTTCTTATCCCACTTTTCATTTTTCACCTCACTTCTGAATTGTTTTTCTTTATTTTATAATTTTTACCCGCATTTTATTTATTTTATTCCCACTTTTGAATTTTGTTCTTATATTTTGAATTTTTTCTCATATTTTAATTTCTTACCTCATATTTGAATTTTTTTCTCACTTTTTTACTTCACTTGAATTTCTTATCCCTTTTTCATTTTTTCACCTCACTTCTGAATTGTTTTTCTTTATTTTTTAATTTTTAGCCGCATTTTAATTTTTACCTCACTTTTGTATTTGTCCTCATTTTTTTAAATGTTCCCTCATATTTTCATTTCTTACCTTACTTTTGAATTTTTTTCTCACTTTTTTCACTTCACTTTTGAACATTTTCTGATTTTAAAATTTTTCACTACACTTTTGAGTATATCTCCTGTACATATAAAATGATGTAATTATGGATTTTTTTCTTTGTAATTAGGTAGATAATTATATTTTCCTTGGTATTTCACTTTTCCATATTGTTAAATATCGCCATTGTATACAATATAATTTATACAGCTGCAAGTTTATGTTTTGTTTTTTTTTGTGGTAGCTTAATATTACATATACATAAGTTCTATTCTAATCAACAACTTAAACCTTATTTATTTCGGGACCGATATATATCTCGACAGATTACATATTACACAGCACGGAGGAAGGACTATTTTAGTGGTCTTTAATAATGCATCACAATCGTATTTCGGTTGCCACAGTTTACTTGCTTATTTACATCTAAATATATTATCAAAGCACGTTGAAATTAAGGGTATCCTTTGACTAGACTTGAAAAAATCGTAGCGTTCATAAATATTGGGTAATTCCATTAGTTAAAAACCTTTTTTGAATATGAGGGTAGCGTTTATTGCTTCTAGAATTGCTTGCAATATAAACGGCGGTATTCCCAGTGTTTAGACATCCATCTGCACCTGGAGCATTTATAGGGCTTAAGTATTAAGGGCCATGTGTTTCTTAAAGTCGTGTTTGTGTCTTCCGAAATGCTACTATAAGAAATGTTTGGACATGTTGAATGAGAAATTGTGGTAGTACTTGCACAGGCAATATTTCACTTCTCGGAATATTTCAGACAGGATTACAACCTTAACTGAAGCCTATCTCTTACGAATATCCTTCAGAAATACGTTTAAAAAGGTTTCAAAGTTGTGAGGTTGATGTGAGGTGAATAATTTTTTTTCTTGAAATGTAATAAACTTTTTATTATATTCATTTAAGTTTATACTCCGAATTACTTTATTCATTTTTCAAGTAAGTTGGAATTAAGCATTTGGAACTTCTAATGTAACAGACAAAAAACGAATTACGTTTCGAATCATCACAAACGATTAAAATTGTTATTTTGATAATCCACACGACATGATTTAGTTTGTGGCAAAATACCACTCAAAAAGACACGCTATTAACAATCCTGTTATCTAAATTTTATGCTCGTGTGCAACTACTCGTTTCAATTATTGTGAATCAGGCAAGAAATACAGGAAGGACACATTTTATTATAATCACACCCATTTTTAAGCTTCGCGCTTATCTGCAAATGAGACTCTGCTCGTTCAACTACCTCTATCGCTCCTCTTTAACGTATGCACTAAACGTATCGGAAAAGTTTTGTTTACATGGCCCGTGCGTGCATACTGAATGACATCCTGTGAGAAATCAGAATTGAATATAAATAAAATGCCTACACATTAATATAAAATAGGAATAGTTGTATAAGGAAGGTACGTATATGGTGCAAATTTTTTAATTCTTAATTAATTTCACGACATTTATCATATAGAAAAATATGATACAGTGGGAAATACCTTTAATTTCTCTAGAACTGACTATCCAAAACGATATATTTGAAAGAAAAAGTTGAAAACAACTTTTCAATGTGTGGAACATGCGGTATACGAATCTAGTTCATATCGATCTAACTTAGAAGTCGAGGAAAATGTCGAAACGTCCGAAACAGGGATTTGGGGATATGATTTTCAGCTGTGGCACACTTTCTGTAAGTTCATTTTTATGCGGTATCTTCAAGCGAAGAAATACAGTCCATTTTAAGTCGTTTCCGCAGCTTTTAAACTTCCGTTCCTTTTGCTGCAAGAGACCAGATGACGGTGTGTCAATGAGTGTAAAAGTGCCCTCACTTTTTGTAGCTCTCCAACTCTTTTATAATTTAATGGTCATTGCGTTACAAGAATTTACGTGCTCTTTTCAATAAAATGTAACGCACCTTTGCAGTGTAATTATAGATTTATATATATGTTGTAATAAAACATATTACATCTGTTTTTTAGGGGCCCTTTGAGTTTAAATTGTAATAAAAGTTGTTTGAGAAATAAAAGTAATTATACCTTTGCTTTATTTCTTGATATCATATGCTTTTATAAAAAATTAACTTCTGTGTAATATATATAATTTAAAAAATATTATGTGTGTATTACCCGAGGAATACTGCAAATGTAATGATAAATAAATATTTGAATTACGAATATAAATGTTTAATTAAAATATAGATATTTAGATAGATACAAACGTGCATATAAAAATCTTTATATCCTTTCGAGTTTTTATTTACAAAGACAGATATGAATTGCTTCAATTTATGAGAACTCTAAATACATGTATATTTACTTCGTTTTTACCTCACTTTCGAATATATTTCACTAAACAATTTATTTTTATCTAACGATTTTTTTCGTAATTCGTATCTGAATGTTTTACTTCACTTTTGAATTTTGCTTCTACGTACAATCGTTTGCAATAATAATGACACTCTCTTAAAACAGTTTTTGAACTTCTGGAAGTTCTGAGTACAAATTTGATTAAATCTCTATCGGTGAGTGAAACAACTAATAACTAATATTAAAAATGTGAAGTACATTTCATTACAAATACATCAGAAGTTCTAAAGAAATCGCAAAATTCATTTTATTGAGTGTCATTATTATTGCAAACGATAGTACATATTGAAGTTTTTTGTGTTTAATATTCCACTGAATTGTAAAATAACCATTGTGTAGGATTTACCTTTCATTTATGAATTATAACAATTATTTTCCAAACAATAAACTCTATATCCAAATTGATAGAGGAACGTAAATTTTCATCAACTAGTATTTGAAGTTTTCAAACAATGTTGTTACAGAGTTATTTCACATAAATTCATTTCATGTGGGGAATTTGACATGGAGGAAAATTTTGTATGTAACGCGGGGAAATAAAAATTGATTACTAGATCATAATGTAATTTTTTCATTCCAAGGCCGTGTAAGATGAAACTTTCCCTAACAAAAGAATAACCAAAGCGTATGGGTTACACGGTTTAACAAAGAAATATGTAAAGCGGGCCTTTTTAAACTGATATATTGTCCCACATGGTATAAAAAAGAAACCCTACATTTACTGTACACGTTGCGTGTAATTAATTGTTATTTCGCAAGATTTAATAAATACTTATACAATGTATACATATTTTTTTCTTGGTAAAATTAATGTTGACTGGCAGAATTACCTACTGCTGCGGAGAGAAAGTACTCTTAATTTATAATCCTAATTTCTAATACTGTACATGATGCTTTTGCATAAGCTTTTATAAATGTACCTTTGATTCTTTATTAATTTATTATAGTCATGAACGTATTGCGAAATTTTATATTGCCTGTATTGATTCTGGTCCATAGAAACTGACAGCCCATGGGAATGTATTATAATTGCATTTTCAAAACCAATTTGTACTGACAATGGCATAGAATTCCCCATCCAACAGCAGTTTTACAATAATTATTTCAGCTATACAGGATGTCATTAATGCAGGGTTACAAGTGCTAAAATTAGGCATATGTTAACCATTTTTTGACAAAAGCTTATCTTCCGGTGTTGTTTTCTTGACCTCATTCTATTTGTTTGTGCGTCAGTTCTAATAATAACAAATTTTGTGTACACAAATTCGCTTATCTAAGAAGCATTTAAATCGGTGGTAGTTTTGAAAGATTTATAAGACTTTGATTTAATATTAGTATTTAGAGATAATGAATTGTGACATTAACGTCATAAAAAGTAGTAGATAAGTGATTTATTGCTGTTTATTAATTATTTTATAATCGCCAGCTGATTAGGGAGCGATTTTCTCACGAATATATATTTGTTTTGAGATGTTTGCTGTTGGTACATGTTCTGATTTAATTAAGAATATGTTTTACAAGCTGAATCTTAATTGTTTGGGTATTTGGAGTGCCTGCCATTCTTGGGAGATAATACCTATATTCTATTGTAAATTTCGGCTGAATTATAAGGGCGCAATACTCCTCAGTTCACCCCCTACAGCTTTCGTGTTGTGAAGGCGTCCGCCTTTCAAATTTACCCTTCGAAAGTCGTCCAGTGTAAGAGGTCGAGATAAATTATTGTCAAGATCTTTTAAAAGTCTGTAGAAAGTCTCCGTTCCCCTCTCTCACTGGCCGTTTCTACCAAATTGAACCAGGTGTAGACTATATACAATATTTTTGAAATATAATTCTGTGAGCATGTTTGTAAAATTGTATCCTTTCAATTTACATTTTTCTCTGTGTAAAGCGTTGATGTAAATTATCACCAGAACGTTTTAAAGGTCTTGACAAACCCGGATTCCCTTTTCCATTCGCTGCTAGCTAGTCTCGGTGAAGTATGCGCTAATAAGAGACAAGTCATTACTATTAATAAAATATGATATGTTTTAGTTGTGTTTTATTACTACTTGTTACTTAGTCCTGCATAGTTTTATTATTTATTTGAAATTTTTATGTTTTCATTGAAATAAAAATTGTTTCATTGTGTACTGACGTAATTGCTCTAAATTTATGTTCTGAGTACATTTAGCTCATATTTTTCCTTTATTGAACAAAGTACCTGCCATTAATATGAAAATAAAATTATTAATATTAAGTTAAGTGAAGTTAATAGCAGTTTTTTTACTTTATCCGTTATCAAATTTAAGGTCAGTGGAGCATCACTTCACCTATAACAATTAGTTGTGCATAGGTACAACTTAAAATTGTTTTAAATCTAATATAAATTTTGTTTTTTTTTTTGTCTCCATATGAAAATTATCAGCTTTATTTTATTTATTTAAATTAAAACAAAAATAAAATCTCGCAGACGAAAAGGGCAGCGCCCCACGTTGAGCGCCATAATCCACCGGGAAAATAAGATCTATAATTATTATTTTGTTGCTAATTGCAAATCTCACAAATATAAAACGATACTTTGATAAATACATTCGGTATAGTACATGCCTCGGTACGTACAAAATACAGTGTATACTGCAGTTTCTAAACATAAAAACCTATAAAGTATGAAAGTTTGTTGTGTGAGGGTGTTTCTGTTATTATGCGCCCGTTATGTTCCATATCTAACCAAAAAGACGATTTATCAGGACCACACAGCTAGTTTTCTAAATAAACATATTAATAAAACATTAATCTGAGATGACCGTAGTTCATAGTTTTTCAGCTCCATTCTCTGGAGCGTCTGGCCAGCGAAGTCATTTGTTTGTTTTTTGCGCTTCCACTAAGAAATATTTAACTACATCTAGCCGAAAAAACCGACCCTTTCTTCGGAAACTGTCCCTGAGACATCCCTTGTTTACACTACAAGAAAAATATGTACGCTGAGAAAAAAGTCTTTCTACAACGAAATTGCCGGGTTGTTTCGGTGAGAATTGATCGCTGCAGTTTTATTACTCGATTTTCTGTGGTTTTGAGTCGAAATAATGATAGTAGTTTAAACAAGGATAAAGAGATTTATTCGTCATTCTTTTATGAGAATATCAAAGAGTATGTATTTATTTATGTTTTTTTTTTATTAAAATATATTTTTTGTGTGTGATGTTAAAGGGCTACTATAGTTATTATTCCCATTGGGTGACATTATGAGATTAAAATGATATGCTTTAGCAAAAGCTGTCGAGTGCACCTTGCGGTGTGAATAACACTTTGTTAACCTGAAAGGGGTTTTATTACTACACACATTAGAACAGGTGGGATAGGTAACTTTCAACGCCAGGGAAAACCAGAGTGGAAGAGGTCTCTGCACGGATCTCTATTGATTTTCTGGGGACAAGCCGACAAGGGTTCTTTGCTTTCCACTGGGATCCGTTTGCCTCTTATTAGGATAGACCACAACTGGCTGGCTACTAAACGTTTCTACTTTTACACCTATTTTTTATAAGCCAATTTCTGTCATGGGTCTTAACACGGCTATTTCTGACACACCATAAAATTTTGGTCGTTTCTGAAGGCGCCAATCGAGTAGTATTTCCATTTTTACTTTTTACCAATGATTTGCTTTAATTCTGCATCGAAATGACTGTTTTAATAAATCTATCAATACTATTTTGATAAGGAAGGTTTTAAATAGCAAATGATGTTGTTAAGCTAATCCATAGAAACAAAATATTTTGTTGTATTAAGTATTTGACTTTATTGAAGCTACATTCAAGCTTATTTTTTGAACGACTAATTTCCTTTTTAATTCTGAGCAATTTTACACATTTACTCTTTTTCGAAACAACTTTTTTTAAATGATATTATTATATTTAAGGAAAAAAATAATGCATTCAACGGCTTAAAATATACAGGGTGTTTCTTTTAAAAAAATGTATGCTTAGGTCCTATTTTGAAAGAGACACTCTGTAGACAAATTACAAGTACGCCTTTGAACTCCGTGTAAAAAACTCTTCAGAAGCAATTTTCACCAATTTAATATCTCAGCTATTCTCTTATATACGAATAGTAGTTTTTTTTTAATTTTGGCGTGATGCGTCTTAAATTCTCGAAAAAATTAACCGCATCCTTCTATATATTGCAGTTTCCAGGACACCCTGCAAGTACACGAAATTGGAACGCACTGTACACGCAGGGATTTGATTGTTAGGAATGTTATTAGAAACAGCAGTTTGTTCTATTTAAAGCAAATCGTATTTTTAATGAGCAGTAATAAAGTAACCTGATATATTATTTTCCTCTGTAAAACATGTTTTTGTTTGATTTATTAAATATTTATGGAAATTACAAAATAACTGTTAGTCGGAAATATATATACGTGCTTTTTTTAGGAATCGAGAGAAATTATTTGTTGCTTTCTACTGCTCTATTTTTGTTCGGCAAAAGGGCAAATATATTTCAAGCAAATCATTCTATTTAAATCGCATTTTCGATCATTCGTTTTTGTATATAAGGACATTCTTTTCCATAAGCTCAAATGATTCAGAATATAAATGAAATTAACACGCGAGTTAATATAAATTCAATTAACAAAGCTTTTCACTTATATTTTGTTAAAGGATTGTATTGTTCATTACTTTCAACGCCGTTATTTATTTCAAGTACTCTCGACTCAAATAATGCTGTAATTTGCGCAAATGAATGAAATTTCAGGTTTTTAGAGAGAGAGCGAGAAGGTGACAGAAAAAGTCATGCAAATTTATTATTTATTAAGTTATTTGTAATACGTTGTATTTTACTAATTGTTGAATGGTGTATCAAATAAACAAATAGCAACAAGCAATAAATATAGTTACATTTGAAAAATATAGGTAACAGGATGATTGCGAAATATACGTTCGTCAATTATTCTCTTTTTTCAATTTCGATGTTATTGGGCTATTGTAATGATGTGATGGAAACGGTAGATTTTAGCTTCTAGCTTTTATAAAATAAAATCGGGCAACGTGAATAAAATAAAAAACGATCTCTGACATGGATAAAAAAATTCGAAATGTGTAAAACAATAGGTTCATCAAAAGAATTGAAATGAAACCGTAAAATTATAATTGATTGGCCGGGTTTGTACAGCATTTGTATAATGAAAGCGCCGTGAAAAAAAAATTTCAAACATCACAAAACCGATCGGTTATCAGTTAATGTGGAAATTTTCGGTTCATTTCGACGTATTTACAACTAACTGTTTGCTTTGGCGAGTCCCGTATTGTTCGAAATTGTTACCTACTCTGAGTTCTCGGAAAAATCCAAATATAGGTAAGTTATTACAAGCCAAGGATCCTTAAGATAATAAAAAACCCAAAGAGCCGGAAATATGTCTAGTAAACTTTCATCGTTCCTCAAGGGACTGTGTTGGAGTTGACTTTATGTGTATGATAATCTGAAATATCCATCCGGATATATTGCATAGTTGAATGGGAAGTCTTCCAAGAAAGCAAGAAATAGTGCCTGATATATATTTCGTATTACTATTTTTATTTCTCTTCTCCTCGTATATTTTTACGAGGACGAATAAAAATATGTAAATATAAAACGGGATATACCTTTTCGTACCTAGATGTTGCTTGTTTATTACATGACCTACTATTACCCAAGCGTTGTGTTTTATTATTTCACAAAACAGAAAAATCAGACCAATCAGATAACAAAAACTACCTAATGGACTGGATTAGAATTGAATTCTATTGTATTGTCTACCTGAACCCTTGTAATTTTAAAACCATGTACCAGATACCTAAAAAACGTTTCCCTGGGTCTTAAATGAATATTTTGTTGGTAGAAATACTGGAAAAGAATTTGAATTAGTTTGTTGTGGGTTACAATAAATATTATAACCTCAGACAAGGCAAAAGCTGCTACCTACGTTTATAAATTTAGTTGTGGAAGGGAATAATGTTATTCATAGACACAAGAAAAGGGGAGTTGCCTAGAATACCAAGTCTAACAGGACTTAAACACAGTTTGAATTATAATTATGTTGAAGGTATGAGATAAACTAAATGTTAAGGCACAAAATCGGTCGCTTATCGATTGAGAACTTACGACACTTTAGAATTTATTATATTTGATTATTATTTTATGTGTTACAAAATCCTTGTAGTAGATTTGATGCGATGAATTCGTTTGGATTTTTAAAGTACATATGAGGAGAGAACGTCGATCCTCTCTTGTCCCTTTTTTTCCAATTTAAATGATAATCGACCCGTATATAAAAACTTTCACCCTGTACTGTTATCCTCGACCGTCGAATGTTTATTAGGGATGTCCAATGGGATTCTACGGTATTCAATGTATTTCTGAGTATCCCAATCATTCCAACTCCTGTATCCGCATTATTTCAGCTATGCCGAATATTATTCTCGACATTCGGCGGGTTTCGAAGAACATTTGCTTTCTAGAATTATGACACTTCACAGCTTAACTAGTGTGCAATGCATTTTAAATGAAATACAACGGTATTTGGGTACAAAAAAGACATAAAGAAAATGTAAGACATTAATTTACCAGGTACTAATATTCCCTGTATTTCTTTAATATTGCTTTTGCATTCCTCAGAGTCCCATTGTGTTTGGTTTCAGCGAAATAAAAAACTAATTTATTTCCTCTCGTATAGCAGAGTTTTTGTATGAGCTTTCAGGCAAATTTGAAGGATGGGGCCTTTTTCATATCCCACAAAATTTACCCTCGAATCGGGAGAACCTGAAATGTTTAGATTTAGTTTATAATTGTTTTATTTTTCGATCAATTTGAAAAATACACCCTGACAGCGCTGCTCCTCTGCTGTTTACACCTAAAGAGTAATCCATCAACTAAGTGGTTTTCAAAACCGTTAGACGTCTCAAAATGTGAACAGAATATTATGTGAAACTCCTAAAAGCATTCCTTAATAATTCTTACAAAAATTATTTCGGGCATCTCAAATATCAGCTGAAGTATTCCAAATTTTTTAAGGGCTTGAGGGTTAAATTCTCACAGACTATTACCTTCCTAAATTCATTTCTGAAGTATGTTGCCAAGCTTTGAGGACAAGATGTGTGATGCTTCAAAAAATTTATATCGTCGCTGGCACATTCCTGAGATATAGAATAATGTTGTAGTTGCTTCCCTTATGGCCGGTTTCTCAACTAATAGATATCTGTTAAATAAACTTATCGATTCAATAAACTGAAGATATCCCATGAATTCGGTTTCTGAATCATTCGATAATGCTTATCTATTGCATAAGTTATCGAACAGATATCCAAAGAAAAATGGCAAGATATCTGTCCAATAAACATTAACGCACGCGCGCAGCGATTTAGCTGTTGCTTGTTTACATCTTTATTGTAAGGCTTAACCCAACTTTTTTTGATATTTTCGTGACGATTACTTTGTGCAATGGAAAATTCTGATTCGTCTGCCTCTTCAAATGAAGAATATTTAAATATAGTCAGATATCTTGAACGGTCAAGACGTTATCGTGAAAGAGAAAACCAGTATGAAAAATACAGCGACAGAATTTCGAGAGAGGTTTACGGGCGCCGTATTCTTGAAAGAGTGTTTTCTACAAATTCAAGTAATTTTAGACATTTAAGAACTCAGTAATATAGAATTTAACAAATAACAACAATGTTATCTCATGCCACAGCGAATATTCAAAGGTACCGAAATAAAATCAATGTATTACGTCAGAAAACGATTTAACCAGCAAATTTTTAGGTACTGAAAACTTTCAAAATACATATTTTTTTAAATTCAGCTATAGATGTAAACATTGTTATAACATAAACTTACATATTTCTGCATATAACATTGTTCACTTTTGTTTATAAGTATGTGAAAATAATTGTTAAAATGTGGGGTTAGAAATAATGTGTGTCTTACAAATGCATTTTAAAAGTTATTATTTTATTTGAAGAGAGTTTAAATAGTAAAAGTGGATAAACAAAACATCAGTAATTTTATTTTTGATATGACTTGTGTTCTAAGCGTTTTATTTTTCAAAATTTCAGTACCTAAAAAACCACAAATTTGACCATTTTACGGTGAGAAATACGGCAACCTTAACGAAAGAAACTGTAAATTTACTGATAGATTTAATGGGAGATAGTATTTAAGTCTCTAGTACTAGAGCAAATTAGCTATCACTATTAGAAAAGGTTTTAATAACTTCGTTTTTATGCAATAGGTTTGTATATATTTTTATTTTGTTAATGTGATGTGATATCATTAGGTAGCCGATAGTGGCGCCATCTACAATTATTTATTGAAAGTGTCTTACTTCCATAAATGGCATCTGCAAACAGTTGTGCATTTGCTAGCTCCCTCTATGATTATTGCAGATATTAAGATAACCATTCAACTGTTATGTATTCAACAAAATTTGGAAGGCATGCGTTCAGAAACCAATATAAAGTTATCGGTCTGATAAATTTATGTACTCGATAGTTATCGAATGGATTGCGCCAAATGTTGAGAAACCGGCCATTAGACGTTTAAAAGGACCACACGAGTTTTAACAATTACATTAGGTTTGTTTCTACACAGCATCAAATTGGCACGAGTTTGCGCAGTACGAATTGAACCGTTCCAACACAATCAATCCGGGAACTAGTTGTAAGATTTTTTGTTCCAACACAAAACTGGATGGTTTGGAAACTGTTTGCTGACAGTCAAATCGGTTTGAGGATTATTAGGAAGCCACTAGTCAGACGCATGCGCAGATAGAATCTAACCGCTAACAGAAGTCAACTTTTGGTAGGCTAGGTAATCAACGTAACTAAAGTTTTATATAATAATGCTATTTGAGAAAGTTATTATAGTTGCACAAGTAATTTGCAGATTTTTAAGTACGCAGTTCTGTAGTTTTTCAAAATGAGTGACTCTAGTGAAGAGGAGCAAGTTAGCAATTACAGCAGTACCTCAAATCCTAGTGATGATGAGATTTATCACTTATACATGAATGACCAAAAAATGAAAATTACTTCAAACAAACTATACCCCTAACGGTTACTGCTTGAACTAAACGTGTCGTTCCAACAAAGAAATTAGAAACTGATTTCAAACTAGTACATGAATTGCACTTGCGCATTAAAACAGTGCTGTAAACTATCAGTCATTGATGTAGGAACAAACCTATGAACTGCTTCTTTTTTATCAAGGTATTTAAAAGTTTAGATGTTCATCTTAGTATTCCGGCAATTTGAATGTTTAATTTTCAGTAATTACAATATTTATGTACTGTATATAGTAGACAGTGCGAATAAGGTAGAGAGATTGGTTCTGCCTTTACCAGGAACCAAAGGCAGGGCTTTTAATATTTCATAGAATAGATCTTATATTCCAGTAGTAGTTAATTAATACGGTGTTAAGTTATTAAGCGCGTCCTTTGCGAGAATTTAGCTTAGGTGTCTGTTTAAAGCTATAAATAAAGGTTTATTGACATTTTACAGCTCATCTTATAAATTATCAAGGTGTTAAATAATGGAGGGCCCAGTTGGCAAGCTAAAAGCAACATTACGAGAACAACAACTCACATTATCATGTAATAATTAAACCCGGCCTTTAAAATTTTAAAAAGGGCAAAACATAAAACCGTTCCGATTAGGAGTACAGCAGAGCATCCCCAGGACAGTGTCGCGCGTGTGTAATAATTGAACAATAAATTTTTGGACCTGAGTTTAGAGTGGCTTCTTTATGCCTGGGGACAAACTAACGCGACGAAGGGTGTATGAGAGCGAGTCTAGTACGGGAGATAAATCAATACCTCCAAAACCTACCCACGCCGTTCTAGCGCTATTTTCATCGAAGCCATCGTGAGAGCATGCAGCTCCGAGAGCCTAAGATTTTCATCATACATGTTTTTGGTGCCGCTATTGCCGAATACACACATACGCGATTCTATTGCCTCCGGAAAATTTATTGAAATCGCGTCTGACAATGCCGCTAATATTTATGGGCGTATAAAGGGATTCCTCGTGACTGAGTGACTCATTTAATCTAAGGAATCTCGTTTTTAAAGCCCCTATAAACTACAATATTGAAGTGCTTGTAATTATTATTTAACACGGAATATTCTTTTTATAATACAATTTCACAAGCCGAATCCAAAACAACATAATTATGCGACACGCACTTGGACAAGCTTACTGTCTTAATCTCCTTAAATTTAGTAAATTATATTCTCATTATTTTTTTTAAATGCTTGAGAAATGCAAGCTTTGTGAGCATTATTTTTTTAGCAGCAGATATATTTATAAACGGTTTTTAGGACTTAGCAATTTAATTTAAAATTGTTTTCTTTAACCCCAAAACATTTTCTTAAATTCGTTAAGAATTTTTAACGCTTGAGATGGACAAGTCATCGTTTTATTTAAAACAAAAGATTTTCTTTGTTGCCAGAATTTTTATTGGTTAGTTTTCATCAATTGTAATACTATATGGCGTATATTGGTCGTTATAACTAGACATTTCTTCTTCTGTATGATAAATTTTTAAACAAGTTGAAGTAATTGCATTTATTGACCCTTACGTCATTAGCTGCTTAATTTTTTAAAGGATTTGAAAGTTTATTGCATTGTCGGACTTAAGATAAGATTATTTTTATGTACAAAAATTTTTAGTGGTTAGTTTTCATTTTAGACAGGACACCTTTGTTCATTTAAAAGAAGTTTCTTTCTGTATGCCACAATTCTTAGTGGTTAATTTCGAACAATTACTTATATGGCGTGTATTGGTTATTATAATTGGACGTAACTGTTCGTGGTTTTGTAATATTTCATTTTTAAAGGTGCGTTTTTTATGAGTCCTCCAAATTATGGTTCATAAGAAGAATGAGGGGTTTTATGTTTTACCCTTTTCAAAGATTTAGAGTTTTGGTCGGGACAATTACATGCCAATGTGGGCTGTTTTTATAATGTTGCTTTAAGCCTCCAATTTATTTAACTCCCCGGTAGTTCATAAAATGGCTCGTAAAAAACAAATAACTATTATTTATTGTGGTAAATAATGGGAAACGCTGATATTGCTCACCCAAATATTTAAATCTTTAGAGAACCGTTCATTGAATGTCATTTCGTTAAAAAAATTTTAACTTCGATTGTACAATCTAAATAGAAACGTTTTGAGGGTGTGGGAATACTGAACCGACTCCGGTTTTGATGTCATGAAGCCGAAATCGGTCTCTAGAATGTATTTATTCAGTAATGCAGAAAAGATATGAGTTGACATCCCGTTTCTAGTCCAAATAACTATAAGTTTTATCTTTTTGTTGGCGTTCATTTAAATTTTAAATATTCTGTGAAATATAAATACAAGAGCAGCCAGCTACGGCACGTACTTTGTTATATTTATTTTGAATACTAGAAGCAGCTATATCTCTTCAGAATAACTTTAAATGGATTTAAAAGTATAGAGAATATTTTTAAAAGTAAATGTAAAATGTGCTACAAAGATTTTGTTAACAATATCAGCATTTATAGAGAGGTATTTACTTTGCCAAGTTTTCTTTGTGACGATATTAAGACTAGAGAATGTATTGTCCATCTTTAGAGAATTTGTATAGACGATGTGAGCTGTTGTTCTTGTATTGTTATTCGTGTTCCACCCCATGTTCCCTCTTAGCTTCGTAATAAGTACAGCATTTATAAGATGGTCGTAAAATGACAAATAACCATTGTTTATGGTGTTAACCGCATGGCCATCATGGGAATTTGAGGCAAGACATAATATTTAAAATTTATTACGGGTTATTATTTCAGTGAATTGAAGTGCATTCTTTTATTTCTTGACACTTTTATGTTTTTTGAGTTGTGCCGTGAAAGTGAATTACCTTCCTGACAAATACCATGTTATTTTTTCGGTTGTAATGCATTGCGTTCCACCAATTTGTTGGTTGGTTGCCTACCGGCAAATTGGTACATAAAACGACATTTTAACAATTAAGTTTTAACCTTTGTGAACCTACTCATAACGTTCGCTAGCTTACGAAACATAAATTATTAAACATTTTTTCGCATTACACAAACCTACTGTTTGTAAAATAACATTAAAATACAGGGTGTCCGAGTGTATGAAGTGTTCAAAAATAACTTAATGTTGCTTGCTAAAAGCGTTTCCATTTTTGTTTATGAAATGTCAAGCAAGCACTAGAGAACCAGATTTTTTTGCAATAACTCTGGGATCATGGGGAGAACCATCGGCACAAGGTTGTTGCACAAAATTGTTTATTTTTCTATTTGTGCAACCTGGCTAATTAATAAATTAATGACTACTTCCGGAATCAGTAGAGACCCGAAATTTTTTCCGGAATTTCTGTCTTTTTAAGGCGAACAATCGGCACAAGATTTTTGCAAATATAATTGTTCATTGTTCAATTGATCCCAGAATTATTGCAAAAAAATTCGAATTTCTAACGATTCCGGGAGAAGAGTTATTAATTTGTTAATTAGCGAGGTTGCAACAATCGAACAATAAACAATTATATTTGCAAAAACCTTGTGCCGATGATTTGCCTTAATAAGCCAGAAATCTTGGAAAAAATTCCGGTTCTCTAGTGATTTCGGGGGTGGAGTTTTTAATTTGTTAATTAGTCCAGTTACAACAATTTAGCAATAAATAATAAAGCTAACACCAAAGTGATAAAGAGGGACCTCAAAAACCCCCGATAGAACATTTTTCAGACATTTTCGTTGAATCGTGTGTGACATTTGCCATATGTTCAACAAAAATGGGTCATTTGTTAAATAAACAATTAAAAATTTGCGAGCGTACAGAGGTTAGATGTACCTTTTGTTATAAAAAATTCCCTGAACATTTTGCAGAAAACCGCATCTCAATCGGACTTCTCTGCAAAAAGTTGTCTGTTTTCACATTTTTCATGCTAATTTGACGCGACTATAGGAATGCCTAACATGTTCGATATCTGATGATTAGAATGTCCTGCATCATGTAAAGCAGTCATTCTTGCTCAGGTAAACTCAGAAATTTCACGTCCTGGCATTATAATGTACAAAAATTCAAAGGAACACTTGGCTGAATAATAAAAAAATTTATTATCTTTTTTGTTCCCAAAGTAGATGTACTTTTTTACCACATTAAGAAAAAACACTAAGTTTAATCGAATCATTTTATATACAGGTGGTCCAAGACTCTGAATGGTGTGTGTATTTCGGACATCCTGTATATGACGTGTATGCTTCAGGCTAATATAGATCTTTTATACATAAAATGACGCTTTCCGTACTAGGCTTGGTGGCGTATTTTGATGTATTACTACTTTCACATAAATGTACGTAAATAGATACATCGGTAAATGTCTAGTCACGTGTACGTTTATGTACTCGATCATTTATTTAAGTATGTAAATTTTTTAAATTGAATTAAATATCTACCAAATTCGAATCGTAAGATACGGCAATTTATGATATTAATGATAATTAATGGGTTCTCGTATTGATTTTTTACTTTCATGCAAATTTGTTCGGCTCCCGTATTTTCAAATAGAATTGACCTTTAACAGCGTAACATTTATTTTCTTTAATTTTTTAATTTTAGTCTATCATCAGTTCTGGATCATCCTGTACAGAATAGCAAATTTGTTTTGCAAATTTATAAAAGTATTACCAGTGGTTATACAGATATGGTTAGCTAACTGTTTTTACTTTTGGAGCAAGTTAACTAAATGGAAAGGACTGTTGAAACAAATATCTGGAAAATAGCACACATGGCCGCATCTCTTGTTACCGATAAGAACCAGTGTTGTGTAGATTTTTTTTATACGTAACTGTAATTATCTGTCTCGAGTTCACTTTAAGCAATTTTTTCGCCGGACTGATCTTTTCAAAGATAATAGTGGTCGTACGGAAAGCTTTGTCGTATATTTTTTACGTAATTAGACTCATTACGTTCTTAAATGCTTTGTTCCTCTTATTCATGATAATTCCGCATTCTACTGTATACAATTCGCCGTTTTGTCATCATTTATATTGAAGACAATTATTCATCTCATCGTGTTGTGTTGGTAAACGTGTTAGAAATTTTAATTATCATCAAAAGCGACCATCATGTGTATAATTAATTATGAGTAATACCGTGATTATTTTATATATGATACGTCAGAGGATATGAGAACACATTTACCAGTATTGTCAGTTGATATGGGGAAAATGTATGTAGCATGTATACGCGCATTCATGAACTGAGAACAAAATTATTAGGTCGATTTAAAAATGACAGCGCCGATATATTCAGAACATGAGCAATGTGCACTGATAAGTGTTTTGTTCGCATGGAATCATCCAGAGCATATATCCGTAATACCATTGCGCGTATTATACGCAAGTTCCTACATTTTTCTTTGAAGTATAATCGACAATATACAGTTACTCAATTTAACGCAGGCAGATATGACCGTTTTGAGCCAGAACGAGTTTTCTTTCATTCGAAAGTGAGGCAAATCCCTTATCTGGTCCACCCTGTAACAACATCGCAATATCGGCAAGAATGACAGAGTACCACAGTTGAGTGTAGAATCAATAACTTCGTTAGCGGTACCCAAAAGTGAAATAAATAAAATTTGTCGTGTGAGAATCTTTAAAATAACTTTGTTGAGCGTGCAGAATTCGCACAGACTTGACTAATACACACCTGGCTATGAGGTATGCGCGGCCCAATGCGATTGTCCGACCTCGTATGTCTTCCAGCTGCGGTAATTACTGCAATTAAATCTAGTATGAAAGGTTGCAACCCGTCGATACTATTAAATATTAAGTGTTTTGACACTACTTCAGCCACGCCACATAACTGCCTATTCTGTCGCCTCACTCGGTCTAAATTTACCCATTAAATAAGTTAAAACAAAAGGATTAAGAGGGTAAAAATGCATGGATAATATATATAGAGAATAGTGAAATAATAAGAATATTCGAAAGTGTAGAAAAATTTGATTCGAAACTGCAGCGAAATATTTAATTGTTATTTAAGCTGCATTGTACTTGAATTTTGTTAGTTAAACAATATTTTTCAGTGTAGATTAACTTAAAAAATGGGAAAAGTGGCTCGTTATTCGACACATTGTTCTGTAAATGCGCCAAATACCATTAAGGACATGTTCAAAGGTGGTAGCAGGCTTAGAAGTGTGTTAATGGAAGTTTATTGAATTTGTATGAGTATTGGAATTGGTTCAGTAAGCTTTGGCAAGTCATTATAAAGCTTATTTTCTTCTAGATATATAAGAATACCTTTATAGGGGCAAATTCAATTTCACAGAAATATCTTCGAACTTCTAAAGCACTACTAATTACTTTTAAGATCCTTTATGTGCATATTTGTGAAATATATTAGGTTCCTTATACACGCGAAGTTCAAAGTTTTCCAGATACGATTATTTCAATTAGTCTTTTATGATGTATAAAGCACTTGTTTTTTAAATAAAAAGTAAGTGAATTCGCCGGTAAATTGTTTGTGTAATTTCTTTGAAGGAGCTTTCAACCTATCCGAGGCGGACAAAAAGAAGGAAAACTTTTGTTTTCCTAGTTTGATACCGTCAAATAAATCATATTTTTAAAACAGGGGTGACTGGGAAAAACGCCTTCCTTTAAAAAATGTTCACGAGGTGGAAAAATCGTTAAAACCTTTGCCTTCCAAATTCCTCTTGTAAACTTTAATAATTCTAAAATGTGAAGTACGCGGTATATCATCGGGTACATCTCTTTTTTAATTGCCCTGAAAATTACATTACATCCATCAAACGACGCATACGGTGAAACTATATATTAAATAATACGGTCAGTTTAGCATAAAATTTAAATTCAATTTGGTGAGAATTTCCTAGATAACGTAATTTACGCATTTACACATCCTGCACACCCAAAACATCTACTGTACACACTGGCCCCAACACCAATTATCTATACATATAGGGTAGGAATGCGTAAGAGGACGCACCTAATTTTTAATGCACTTAACACGACAATAACATTAAACCGTTCTTAACCAACCCTCAATAGCTTTTACAGTTTTATCAGAACGAAATATTTGATTTTTTTTTTTTAATTTTAAATATACGTACTTTTACACGTTCTCAACCTACATATAAATACAATAATTTAATTCGAAACATTACTAAAGTTTATAAATGTAATAAAAAGCAAATAACAGTTTTTGTAATTGTTATACAAAATATAATAACAAATATGCTATCTTTTACAACTTGCAGCTTGACTTCATTTACCTAGACAAGCATTATTAGGCTGTTAAAAATTTCACGGTTTTTTTTACTTCGATGTACCGTTCCTTGTAATTTATGTAAGGCAAACAAAACATGTACTCAATGAGAGTACATAACAGTATCATTAGAGAAACAAATTAGGTATGTCCATATACAAAAAGATCCTCTTTATCTGTAATATAGAATCTTAAATACTTTATGAAACCTACGCGTTGTTCTTTGTCCCGTCGATGGATTTTGGTCACAAACTTGCTTATTGTTGTGTCAAATTTGATATTCGATTATAATTTTTAGATGTATCTATGCAATAAGAGAGAAATTAGCGATAGCTGGGAGTTGCAAATGATAAACAAATAAATCATTGTTCGTCATTCATTAATATAGATTTCAAGCAATATTTTTGTTAGTGTATAATTTTTTCCCAATGTCCGTACTTCAACAGGAACGCACTATACAGGGCGGCCAAATGAAAACGAAACAGCCATTTTCAGGAACTGCTCAAGATTGTAGAAAAACGCTCAGACCCGTTCTGTTTTTTAAATTGTGCTTTTTTACGAAAACAACTCGGCAAAATCCAATGTAACGCAAGAAATACTAAATTTATACCATTGGCGTACTTAAATCCGTTACTTATTGTTATTGTTTGTCCATAAGTTTCAACTTTAAAATCAAAATTTTTCTCTTCTATTGGGCGGAATTATAAAATTTAAAGTCTGTTGTAAAGAGAACTGTAAGAGCTTTCAAAATAAATATTACTCAACCCCAATGCCATTTAAATCTGTTGGGGTGATGCTTACCCTTGTTTGGGGGTGAAAGTGGCGGAGTCAAAAATATCAGCAAAGAATGCTCCCCTTTAGTCTAAAATCGACGGGTCTGAGCGTTTTTCTACAATCTTGACGCAATTCCTGAAAATGGCTCTGCTTCATCTGGCCACCCTGTATACTCATATTACTGCATTTTAAATTAAAAATGAAATAAAAATACCAGAACAAAAATATTCGAAAGTGTAGAAACATTTGGATCGAAAGTGTAGCAAAATTTTCAGATCCAATTTTTATCAATTATCGTCAGAAAGAGCAATTCGAACATAGTGAAATGAATATGAAAAGTGCAATTTTCTATGAAATTTCGTAGGAGTTATTGAAACAATGAAAGCAATATTCGAAAGTATAGCAAAATTTTCAGTTCCAATTTAATTATTGCGAATCGAATTCAAAAATTATATATGTATTCTATTTCGTTATATTACGATATTATATTATGTTTCTGTATAAATTTATGTTCTTACCTACACAAGCTTGCGTTATTGTTGTGTCAAAGTTGATATTCGATCATAATGATTTTAACATCTATGTAGGAAGAAATGCATAGATTTGAATTACGTATATTGCAAAAAAATAAGCAAATAAATCATTTTCTATTAACGCTGTATATATTAGTGTATACATTTTTAAATGTATTGTTTCCATATACTCGGGGATAAAATTGTAACTTATTATAAAAATTGTAAGCTTGATAAGCCTTTAAAATTGTCGTGGGAATCAAACTCAAATCCTGTGCGCGCAGGCCAGTGTACAATCTCTTTGCCGCAGATATTATGTAAATATTAAAAGTTGAGGTGTTAATTTGAAAACTGATGGAGTTAAATATTCTCGCCCTGTAATAACAAACACTGTAATCGCATGGAAAATGAAATTAAGTACCTACTCATGAATTCATGCAAAAAATACTTTATATATTACGTTGGGAATTTGAAATAGGCTGATGCGAATGCCCCGATATTTGTAATTACTGGAGCTTTTGAAATTCACGAGATATTTTCTGCGAAATTGATTTTCTCTGCAGTATAGAGTATATATTTTATTATATCTGGTATTTATAGAAGCATTTCATTTTCATGGAAAAATATGTAATAATGAATTTAGGAAAGTGTTTCCAGTGAATCGTCGCTTTTCCAGGGGCGTGAATTTTTTTACAAAGCCGCAACCCCGCAATACATATATCCTGTGTAGGTTTAAAGCGGAATCTTAAAAAATAAATCATAAATTACCTGTTAACATACTCGTTTCGCCGCGCCTTGTTAACTACACCCATTTTTAATGGAACTAATTGAAATATAGTCATTTTAACAAGAATATTGATTAAAAATATAGAAAACACGACCGAGACAATTTGAATGATATATTAAATTATTTTGATAGAGATACTAATTATATTCAACACCGCCGTAGTTTTCATAAAACGCGGGATAAATCCAAAAATTTTGTTTTGATTCACCAAATACCTAAGAGAAATGTATAAAATATTAAATTCAATGAAATGAGATTTATATTCAACGTTTGGAAGAACTTGGGGTAAAGAGCAATAAATCACCAGTTTATCGACTTCTAAATATCCGAAAAGGCCCTTAGGTACTCCGGAGACGTCTACAGAAATCCATCTGTATATGGACAAGAAAGTGCTGACAACTGTAGAAACTGCCTTCCCTTCCTTCATATAATGCAACTCCTTTGAATTGGTCATGCAATACTTGCATAGATTCAACTCGACGTAAAATACTCGTACTTCATTTTTATCGAATATTTACACATATTCGCATATAATACACGAATCAATATGGGGCTAGAAATAAAAGAAACTCTTAATTGAGTTCATTTTCCCGATTTTTTTCTATGTTTAATTAAACCACGTGTGTTTCTTTATTTATTTTTTTTGTTACATTAATCATTGTATGACGGTGGTGCTGTTGCTCAAAATGTAACCTTATTCTCACCTTAGGGCAGTGGCGCGTCAAATCCCACTTTTAAGGGGGTCCCGACAAACTTAAATTTTTTAGTGCAGTTCTGCAAGGTGATTGGGGGGAACCCTTAATATTCGAAAGGGGTGTTCAGGAGGCAAAATTGAATAAAAAAGCCTAATAAACCTATGGTCAAATATCAATGGTTACTGAGATAGCAATGCAAATATTCAGTAGAGAAAAGTGTTTATTCTGTAGGTATTATAAATTATAACATTGATTAAAGATCTAATATACCGAAATTAAGGAATTAAATTTTCAAATATACCACCGTCCGCCTCGATGCTCGTTGAAGTGCACGGTGACTTTTTCTTATGAGTGTTGCACAATTGACAATCCGATCGAATAGCGCCTCGCTTGTGTTCACTTTTGTTGCATATACTAATGATTTAAACCATCCCCAAAGGCAGTAATCAAGAGGACATACCTAGCTGCAGTAAGACGACCATATAGCACAACTGTGCCAAGTAATTGATTATTAATCCATCGTGGCGTGCGGATTTTCATCTAACTAACGATGCTCATTTACTCCATCACGAGTGAATTGAGTCTCATCAGTGAACAAAATGTATTTGTAAACTGTATGGTTTGCGTTTATCCAATTGCAAAAATGCAACCACAAATCATTATCACCGTCCTGAAGATTCCGGACGCGCTGAATATGGAAAGGTTTTAAACCATTTTTGTGAATGACTTCCCATGGCATAGTTTGAAGACGGGTTGCAATGCGCCTTGTCCTTACACCCGGGCTAGGTTCTACCAGTTTCACGTGCATTGTTGAAGACTGTCTGGAATACATTTCTATCTGACACTCTTCTATTCGGGAAGCGACGACGATATTCAGCAACTGCACGATTAGCGCTACCTTTGCAATACCCATAAATAAAAATTACGAAATTATGTGACTAAACGAACGCATGTGTAAAAGTAAATACGACAGTTGTAAAATAAGCGTTTAAATCACAAACTTCATAATAAATATGACAATTAGTAATCACTAAGTTTGGTTTAGAATCCATGACCTACTCAACATAAAATATCAAATAGTAACAGCTTTCGCAGAAATAGCAATAAAAATATTTTCATTGCTATCTCAGTAACTGTTGATATTCGACCATATGTTTATTAGGCAATTTCGTCCTAATTTATTTGCAAATATTTTCTTTACGGCAAGTCATAGAAAAGTACCTTTATCTGATTTTTGCTACACCAATGGGAGTCTTCGATCGCATTGTTTCTATATTTACGAGTTCAGCGTGCCTTTTCGCATTTATAATTTACTTTACCAATTGTCTGCGGGACGGGCTGTACTTGAAATGAAAGAAATATGTGTTTGTAAAAGAGTGTAAGCAGGCGACGTGGCCATTTGTTTGAATTTTTGTGACGGTGTTCAGTAGCAACTTGATGCGTGTTTATGACACGTATGTTAAAATATAATCCACCCTTTTAGGAAGGTGCAGAATATTCAGTGGATGTATGCGAATGCGGTGGTGGTACGTGGGGTATTTATGTAGATAGCATAAAAACTGTGAATAAAATATAACGTGTTACGCGATTAAAAATTTGTGGAACGCACCCCATTCGCGTCCGTTGAAAACGTGTATTATTAGAGCTATTATTACGTGACATTGTACCCATATGTGTGAATCGCATTAAAAATTCTTTGTGTTTGGCAGATTAATGTCAGTTTTTGAATTATTTCTGGGTCATTACTTGGCAGCAGGAGCTCGCGTACATGGATGGGCCCTAAACCCTCTCCTGCTTTCAGCAGGAATTCTATGCAATGTTCAAATGCATCGTTGTTTTCATTTCATTGAATCGTGTTGTGTATTCGATCGGTCAAACCGGTCTAAAACGCCAACTGTTATGCTTGCGATGTTGCCAGATCGGGTGATTTCAGTATACGTCCATAGATGAGATGACATGGGGCATACCAGAACCTGATCCACTCCAGTCTCTGTTCGGGCGCCACTCCGTTTGGTCATTATCCGATTAGGGCCAGTTTAGAAGTGGAATGACAATAAGGGCACTTTTATCCTAACTGATATGTCTACTTTATGTTATCGAAAAAAACGGGTAGCTCTAATAATGGCTTCGGCATTCTTACTTGATATGCTTCCCATTCCCCAAAACGACTTTTATTAAAGTGGAAAGATGTGCTTTCACGAAATGTGGAATTCAAATTGGTTGTTTGTTAAAATGACGCATCTGTCAGACTATACTCTCCATCACCCTCAATCCTTTCGTAACCGAAAAAAATATATCTCGAACAGAGGCCACAATTTTATCAAGATATAGTGTTGACTTGACCATAATACAAATAAATTGTTTCCTTTAAATATTCATCAACCTATAACAGTAAATTTTATACGAAATTGATGATAACTAAACACATTTTAGAAATCAATTTTTTATATTGCATAGATAAGGTTACTAGACTTTCCTGGACATAATCGTACAACGTTGGGAATTTTTTACAGTCGTACTTGACAAAGTCTTAATTGCTAAATGCCATGTTTTATTGCTTTATTCTAGCGATAGGTGCAGTTTTAGAGTCTTATTTTAAACGTAGATGCTTTGAGTGAAAATATACTGAAAGAGTGTTTTCTTTCTTCTTCTACAAAGACAAATAATTTAACAACTGAATTATATAAGGCTTAGCTAATAAGAGTAATGTTAACTCATGAATATTTTCAAAGGTCATTATCTATTTATTGTAGAAAAATAAATAATTCTATAGAAAAACACATAATTCTAAAGAAAAATTAGTTACTTAATACTATCTATTATTTGTGCGTGGCAGGATTCAACGAAATAACATTTTCAACAACAGTAACTTTGAGTTGATGAATCTTTTATAACCTTCATAAATGACGTGGTCTTTAGTCATTCACAAGACATTTATGATTTGTATATTTAGATTTGAGTATTGTACTGTAAAATATGCGCATTATCAAAATTGTTTAAAATCATAACGTCTTTCATAATATAACATAATCTTGATAACGTGTCTAACCTTCCGTTAGCACTGACAGTGAATAAAAATGTAATAGTATCATATGTTCTCATCGTTTCTAATATACATAGCGGGTTTTAGATTGATCTTACTGTGCCTTTCATTGAATTTTTTTCATCCCAGCAATTGGTCTTGAAATCCTATCGGTAAACGCGTAAATATGTAGGTAAATATATGGCAACACATTCTTATATCAGAATACACTCTCCAGTGACAAAGCCTTTGATCTATTACCGGATCAGTAGGTATAACCGAGGTGTAAAAATTTAAAAGTGCATAATCCTAGTAATCCTATTATTGGAGGCTGTTCAGTGGTTTCCAGGGATACAAATGACATCAAAGAGTTGAATGCAACCGTGCAACCAAGGCGAGCTTTTAATGTTATTGCAGTTATTACCCAACAATATCAATATTTTGAGTGAACGGTTTCTAAATAATCCGCATAGGAGATCGGCGATATATCTCTACATTCATCACGAACAACGCTGCCTTATTCGAGATATATACAACAGATAATACACTGCGTTTTCGAAAGGCCGCGGTGAAATTAGTCACTGCAAATTATTTGTATTTCAGGCCTTGGCATATTTTATTTAAATAAAATAACAAAATCTATCTATACGCAGCTCACAACCTAGCTATTGTGCGCTGCTAGGAGATATTACCGCCCATTATTATTATGGTGTCACATAATAATTGATTATAAAACGTTTAATAGCATACCTACTTCGATTGTCCATCATATGTGGGCACGAATTTTCGAGTCGATACATCGTAATAGCTTTACTATTTCGCAAACCCCATTCAAAATTTTTATTCCGCTGTTAATCTCATTATAGCGACAAATAACGCTTATTACAATTTAGATTTTGTGATAATAAAACTTTCAAACGCCAAATAACCCACACCTATAGGCGTCATATCTATGAAGGGGGTTTTTGGTACAAAGACAAACATTTTCAAGATTTATTGATCATACACTCAACTAGACACAATCTTCGAAAATCTAGAGTGCCACATCGCTAAATGTGAAAAAATATACAAATAGGAAGATAAAAGGGTCTTCCGCATAAGATCCGACACAGACCAGGTGCGAAAATATAGCAATTTAATCAAACATCTATACAGAGTGTTTTTAAATGAATTAGCAAAAAATGAGGCCACAGATGAAAATAAATCGATTTAACCTAACATACATTCCACGTCGCATAATAAAAAAATACAGGGTATCAAATTTAAAATTTTATTTTCCATATTTGTAGATAACTTAAGAAATCCAAATATTTACGTAAAATTTGTAAATCGAGGGTTTTTGCGGGCGAAAAATTCAAATTTGTTTCTAATTTTGACGGCACTAGTAGAGGGTGCAGCTTAATGTATCCATCTGACTATCGAAACAATCGATCTCCTACCTGTTTATTTGAAAAAGGTATACCTTGCTGAAGTAGGTAGGAGTAACCATTTTTGAAATAATCCTGTTTAAAATGCTCAGTGCACCGAGTAAAAACTGTTTTTGTTTCAGGTAAAGTGCCTTTTCTGCGGAAAATACAGCAAAATGTTACTTAAAAAAGTTGTTTAGAATGGTAAATTATGGAGACGTGCAAAATTTCAAGAACTCTTGTTAAATTGTAAAAAACTTTTAAGAAAAAATGCATAACAGTTTTTGATAATTTAGAGACATGAGTTCTTTCCAAATTTAAAGCTTGTATCCTAAAAATCATTTTATATTTTATACTCTTTATAGTAATAGTGATTTTATATTATGTACGTCACTCTCAGATGGGGTGTAGACTAGAAAAGTGAAGTGGTGGAAATCAAATTCCAGTAACTCGAAATCTGAACAGAGAAAATAATTGTCGAGAGTTTGCAATGGAGCCTTTTTGCTAGCTCGTTATTTACAGATAGATTTTTAATTACCAATCAATCGTACCATGACTTCAGAAGTCCACGCAGATCAGTACATCAGTTCAGTTATAATTAAAAACAGTAATAAATACTGGATTTTATATTTCGCAATATCAAAGTAAAAGACTTTATTATTGGATTCACAACAACCTTATCTTTAATTGACATTCCAGGAAAGTTTTTATTTTTAATATCTTTCATTAAGTTGCTTATAATACTAATTTACATTTCACAGTCTTTGACGTTTTACAGAAAAATCCGTTGTATCCAAATTTTACCGAGAACACTAGAAACAAGTTACAAGAATCATTAATTTAATTGTACAGCTTTATTAAGCTGTAGCTAAAGACTTCATTAGGTTTAAAACAATTTTCTAGCAAATATAGACTTGTGTACAGAACCCAGGCATTCAATCTTTCTCGGAATATAGTAATGATTAAATGGCTTACTAGGTAAGTGTCCAATTTACATAGCAAAGACGGATTAATCTCATATAGGGAAAGGAATAAAATGCAATAAGCATTTTTACACATCCACAGTGCTTCCAATTTCTGCATTTTAGCACTTTTTTCATACCTGGCCTTAAAGTAGCAACACTGACCTTTCTTTGTTTACTTAATCTTCAATATTGTATGCTTTAACCACCTCTATATAGATAAATTAGGTGCTCCAGACAAGCAAAAAATTTGTTCAATACCCTAATCAACCTTTTGCATTAATTTGTTTCATGCAGAGACACGGGGTGTAGTTAGACCAGAGATTATGAATAATAATAACCTAAAAAGCGAGGGGGGGGGGTTGTTAGCCAATTAATTTTTTATAACGACGTTGATTCAAATAAACAAACGAAATAATGACAAAATAAAATTTCATTTGACAAACGCGTGCAATTAAGGTTTTTATGTAACTTTTACGGCTGGCTCAGATGAAATTAATTTCACGTGTGATGATTTAAAAAGTAATCCTTAATGCGGTTTTAAATATATGAAAACGAATATATTAAATTTGTGTCGTTAGGGGTAATTTTCCGTTAAATATAAATTTCACTTTAATGCTCAGCAACATAACCCAAATATGTATATTTCTTTGAATAAATTTAATTTAAATTAAAATGGCTAATTATTTGCTGAAAATCAGAATAAATTTTGTAATTCTGTCTCACATATAATAATTTTGTTACACTGTATTAAATTATTACGTTATTAATGTATGTTGTGTTGGTCCGAAGTTTACTACGTTTTTGACTCGTACAAAAACTTTTCCAAACGCCTTAAGTGAACATTATGACAATAATTACAACACTTCATCAAGCAAAAGCTTTGAGAAACTTCACGTACAAACTTTAATGGATTTTTTTGAAGGGATGATGAAAACAGAATGAAATAAATCGCTTTGATATTGCGTGACAGTTGTGATTAGTATATTTAAAAAAATATATTAATTTGAAATAATTTTAATTAAGCAGTTTAATTGACTTTTTCAAGGTAAAATGGATATTACCTGAAGACAGTGACGCATCCAACGTTTTAGTTTGGAAGGGATAATGGAGATATTTTAATTTTGTATTATAAAAAGTAAATAATAATCTCTTACATACAGAAAAGAATGTCACTAATATCTACGTAATAATATTGTTGTACCGGGTGTTTTTAAATGAAGTAGCAAAATGAGTCCACGGATTCCTTAGGTGAAAATAAATCGATTTCAATCTTCTTGAAATTTTGCACGTCTCCATAATTTACCATTCTGAACAACTTTTTCAAGTACCATTTTGCTGTATTTTCTACAGAAAAGGCACTTCACCTGAAAACAAAATAATTTTTACTCAGTGCACTGAGCATTTCAAATAAGATTATTTCAGAAATGGTTACTCCTACCGACTTCAGCAAGGTATACCTTTTTCAAATAAAACAGGTAGGAGAATCGATTGTTTCATGGATACACTAAGCTGCAAACAAACATGATGTGCCACAAGTGGCGCCCTCTACTAGTGACGTCAAAATTAGAAACAAATTTGAATTTCCCGCCTGCAAAAACCCTGATTTACAAATTTTATGTAAATATTTGGATTTCTTAAGAAGTTATCTACAAATATCGAAAATAAAATTTTAATTTTGACACCCTGCATAACAATTATTTAATAAATCCGTCTTTTGTCATTTAACGAAATTTCTCTATTTCTCTACGCCAGTGCTTGATGTTGTTTCTTGACAAAGTCTTAAATATATCGGTGACAAATAATCTGAATAGAGCAATGAAAATCAGTAAATCATAATAAAACTCCAGTAAAACTGTTTGCTACGACCGGAACTTGAAGGGGATTTCATAGACGTAGTCATGGAGGTGCCAATAGCACTAAAATTTCCCTATAACATTTTTATGCTTTGAAATTTTTACGATTCCGGTCTTATAAAGACAGCTAAATTTTATCGCCCGGTTAAAGTCTTGATTAGTTGGAACGTATAATGCAAAATGTGTTTGAGTAATGAATGTTTTATCGGGAATAAAAAAATAAGTCGTAAAACTGTCAATTAACATTATCGGTGCTGTCTAAATTAGGTCACGCCTTAAGTCCTTATAAAATCTTTCGTCCTTAGGGAGCCGTATTCTTGAAATAGTGTTTTTCTACAAATACAAGTAATTTTAAACTTTTGGGAACTGAATCATATAGAGTTTAGCAAATAACAGAATGTTATCTCATGCCACCTGCGAATATTCAAAGGTACCGATGTAAAACTAATATATAACGACAAAAAGCGGTCTAACCAACAAATTTTTAGGTACAGAAATCTTTCAAAATACGTTCTCTAATTAAAATACGTTCAAATACGTTTTATTAAATTGGAAAATTGGACTGTTTCGTTGAAAAAAGATTGAGAGCTTGAATCTGTAGTTTAACCTAGCAAGTTCTTGTACAGAAATGTTACTAAAAGTTGCTAGTAACCCGACTATTCATATACATCGAAGGTAGACATCGCGAGTACAATATAACCCTCAGTTAATAAACTGAACATTGAAAAGGACGATGGTATTGTTGCCAGCTAAAATTCTCAATATCAAATAGGTTTTTTCATCTTCGGACAAAAGACGTGTTGATATTAAAAACCACAATACCCGGCCCATCTTTTTATGGATGTATAGCGAAGAGTCTGGGGTAAATCCATTACAGGGTTTTTTCATTTATTTCGGCTTCGGATGCAAATAAAGAAGACGCATTAAAAGGTTTCTTTTAGAGTTGCTGAATAAAATGAATGTCGATATGATGGAGTGCTTCGTTGTTTTCTCCCGTATAATGGACTGACTTGTCAATGAAAAATACATTCCGAATTAACAATATTAAAAGTTTCATGCAGCGCATTGCGCTTCAAGAAGCTCAACAAAATCCATCTGGATTTCAGTCCACAGAAAAACAACTAAAAAAATCTAAATTTACTTCACCATGCAAAATATTAAAAAGAAATTACACCTTAATGAACGGTTTTCGCTAAAAAAAACCTAATTATAATTATCGTTAATTACAGAATGTTTTTAAATGAAGTAGCAAAAATGAGACCACAGATTCACGTGAAAATAAATCAATTTAACCTAACATACCTATATGTAAAGTCGCATAATAAAAAAGGTTAAAGTTAATATTTTATTTTCAATATTTGTAAATAACTTCTTAAGAAATCCAAATATTTATATAAAATTTGTAAATCAGGGTGTTTTTTCTGGCGGGAAATTCAAATTTGTTTCTAATTTTGACGTCACTAGTAGAGGGCGCCCGTAAAACCCCTGATTCTCAAATTTTATATAAATATTTAGATATTTTAAGAAGTTATCTACAAATATCGAAAATAAAATTTTAACTTTGACACCCTGTATCTTTTTTATTATGCGATTTGGAATATATGTTAGGTTAAATCGATTTATTTTCACCTAAGGAATTTGAGGTCTCATTTTTGCTACTTGATTTAAAAATACCCTATACATATTTAATTCGTTTAATATAACTTTATTGTTGGCTTCGAAGGGGTAATACTTTTTTTATTGCAGAATATCGTTACGAGACGGCTTATGCTTGCGAAGGGAAAATCTTGAAAATTGAATGTAAGGATGGTGAGTTAATAAAGTTAATCCGGGCGAATTATGGCCGTTTTTCCATTACTATCTGCAACGACCACGGCAATACGGATTGGAGCGTAAATTGCATGTCACCAAAGTCACTGCGAGTTCTCCATGGCAGGTAAGTTAACAACCGGTTTGTTTGTCATTAATTCCTCTAAAATACTAACTAATATGTACAAGGCAGACCCAATTTTAATCGAAAATCCATATAGTATAAGATCCGTCCTGCGCCCATCTGCTTACGGGATCAAAAGAATTTTTCATCAAACATAATATCTAAACAAATTTATCGCAAATGGGTTGCCTAATGAAATATGTTCATGGCTACCCTTAATTAAAAATACTGTAATTTTTTGTTCAACATTGCGCTCACTTGCTTAACAAACGAATTTAATACCAATCGAAAGCACAAAAGCATGAGGAACATGCAAAAGGTGAGGTGATCTAGCAATTTGTACTGATCTGCTTGCTCGATGAAAAATACGGTGTGGCAATTAAGTTCCGGGAATTTGTCGATGAAAAAACAAGCAAATTAAATTTCGCCAAAATTTTATTACCGACATTCACAATAGTCTCCTCTAACTCTACACAATGATTCCAACGTTGCTCCCACGATTGGAAGCACCCTTGGTAATCATCCGCAGTTAACCCGTTCAGCACTACGGTTACAGCTTCTGACCTCCTGTACGCCGCCATGTTGAGTTCCCTTGAGGTGCGACTTCATTTTGGGGAATAAAAAAAATCGCAGGGGACAATATCGGGGCTATAGGGTGGGTGCGACAACGTTGGAAAGCCTTTTTTGCGAAAAACTCTTGCACAATGAACGAGGAATGAGCTGGCGCGTTGTCGTGGTGCAAGATCCAGCCGTTCTCGGGGAGTTCGGGTCGCACACGGAAAACGCGGGCCCGCAACCGTTCCAGGACGCCAACATAGAACTTTCCAGTCACTGTATGGCCGGCAGGAACATATTCACGATGAATGATGCCGTGGATATCGGAAAAAAACGATCAACATTGCCTTCAGTCGTGACTTGGACATCCTCGCGTTCGTCGGCCGCTCTCCATCCTTTTCCACCCACTGCTGACTTTGTTTGCGGATCTCGGGGTCATACTCAAATATTCAGGTCTCATATCCAGTGACTACCCGACTCATCCAGTCTCTACCGTCGCTCCGAATGCGGGACAACAAATCCTCGCAGATCGATTTTCGCATGTCTGTTTACGGGTGAGAACTTTTGAACACCATCTTTGCGCAAATTTTTCACATATTCAAATTTTCGTGTAACATCTTGCGAATGGGTTCTTTGTTGACGTTTAACTCGTCAGACAACGCACGAATGCTTAGGCGTCGGTCAGACGTGATCAGTGCACGCAAACGGTCAACATTCGCGTCAGGATTTCCTAGGGTTTTTCGCCAGATTTTGCTTGTAATTTGAGTCACCCATTTTCACGACGCCACTAAAAAAGTTACTTCCAAAAAATACACATAAAATACAAGCCAAACGTGCTATCGACCTCAACCTTGGACTGAAACTAAAAGGAAGTTCCCCCCTCTCTAAAAAAACGTTGACGAACGATGCAGTGGTGCCAGTTTCCGAGTTATAACTAAATTCCTGTAACTTAATTGCCACACCTCGTATATTAAAATAAAGATAATTTTATTGCGAACACAGTTTGAAATTTATAAATTTAAACAAGCGAAGAAGCATTGCACGTACTGTAATGATAGTATACTTATAATTACTTTGAATATAAAAATATATGAAATTAACAAACGTACTCGCGTAAAAAACTTTATTATTATTAAACAATCGAAATACAAAAAAAAAATATTTGACAATTTTTCAGTTACTAAATTCAGAATTCGATTCATCAGTTAATTAGATGATTATCCCCCGTTAAAAACGTGGAATTGAGGGTATGATTATTTTTTATCATAGCAGATTGTAAAAAACAAAAATGTGTTTGGCGTCATTTACATTGACAGTTCAATTATTGACTTTGTGCAAATCGCTATGACTAATATTAAAAACTAAACTAGATAAAGTTTTTAAGATGGGTATCAGTAACATATTACTTTATTATTTTGATAGATCTTTTATGTCTGCATTTAAAAGACATTTTTAAATTCCAAGTAATATTATAAGTATACTATTATTACAGTACATAATGTTTCTCCGCTTGCTCCAATTCTTAATTTTAAAGCCTGGCAACCGTGGTTCATGAACAAATTTTCGCAAGCAAGCTTATACCACTGTCTTCCCAATAAAATGATCTTTATTTTAATATATATTTGATTGAGCAAGCAGATGAGTACAAATTGCTAGTATCACCTCACTATACTGGGTTGCATGTTCCTCGTGCTTTGTACTTTCGATTGGTATTAAATTCATTTGGTAAGCAAGTGAGCGCAAGTTGAAAAAAATGAATTACAGAATTTTTAATTAAGGGTAACTATGAACATATTAGGCAACCCATTCGCGATATATTTGTTTACATATTATGTTTGATAAAAAATACTTTTGATCCGGTAAGCAGATGGGCGCAGGACGATCTTAGTTCGGATCTTAGTTGGTAAATCACGTAAATGTAAACATACTTCATTCATAATAACTGCTTATTAAACAAAAATAAGCAGTGTCTGTTTAATGCTTGTATCGTCTTGTTAGTTTTTTCAGTGTCGTTGACTGTCAAAGATTCCCGATTAAAAACTGGACTGCCCTGTACTTCATGCATACAGTATATTATGCCAGCCAACCTCAACTGTAATTCATGCATTTTTTAAGATAAAATACCCGCTCGGCCGGGTTTTTTTACAAAATAAACTGAACTAGCTACAACAATTACGGCAAACCGGCTAAAGAGAATGTAGAACAATTAATAAGTTGTATTATTACTAATGTTTTTGTACGAGTTGTGCTAACTTTTAGATGATTCAAGCATTGTCTGGTGTTTTCCTGAAACAATGCGGACCGTTTTTGCAGGACAACTGGAACAATTAGGAGCAATTAAGTTGCTAGTTTTTATTCGGCCTAAGCAAATAAGCTGAAACAGCTTTTTCCAATATTAAATTATGTGAAATTGTTGAATTGGAAGAAATAATCAAGAAACAGCTCATGCAAATCCAAAGACAATTGTTAGTAAATATTTCAGTCTATTCAACAATATATTAATTCGTAATTAAATTAAAAAAAATCGTCTTGCTTGTAAAAGTTTTCCATTCTATTGTTTGGGTATGTGTCATACATTAGTACAATATAGTTCAGGAAAAAAATGCTTAAATTATATGTTATTTGGTACGTATTGGGTGGATATGTATTGATGATTAATTGTGGTTGTAATTAATATAGTTATAATTATTTACTACCATAATGGGTTTACATTTTCATAAAATTTTTCTTCTCTAATATGTGTTTTGTGCTTTTTTTGTATCTGTCAATATTGTATGTTATATTCCTACATGAAATCTATACCAATTATACTTGAAACGTGTGCTTTAAATGCTTTTTGTCAAATTCTGGGCTACAGAGACTTTGTGCTTTTTTGTTAAAATATGTTTTTGTTAATAATAATAACTGCATGTCCTTATACATTGTTAACATCATACTCTTCATAATTAGCCATAATTGAACTAAATGTTTTTGTTACAAATCGAAAGTTTAGTGAAAATATGTGGTGCTTATATTTGTTAGCGGGGATTAAGTGAGTAAGAAAATTCGAATAAACGTCTAAGACTTGTGAGGAAGGTCTGTTCATGGTTGTCAATTTTACCATCGGAGTTGTATCTCGAACCAGATTGAATCAGCCCTGTTGTTCGTCAGTCGTATTGACTATGTTAATCGGCTTTCAGCGCTAACTAACTTGAGTTAATTGCCACGCGACATTTTGTGATTTTACGGCATTAAAAGAATATGCACTGTATCTAATGAACTCCTCTACCCAATTTATTAAATTCCCTCTTAATTACTGGGGTGTACCGTTGGTTACTTTTATTTGTAAATAACGTACACAAAAATGCTTTCGACGAAAGTCATGTAGAAGCGTCAGTAAGGAAAATAAACCATTTGTCATTTGGTTAACGTCACACTCTTTTTTATTTTGATTTAGTATGGACGTGGTAAACATTAGAAGAAAGCCCTTAAAACTTCCCATTTTTTAAACCCAGTTGTAAAAATTCCAAAATTTTTAACTGAAACTGTTTTAATATTCAAAAAATACTTTAAAGCTTGTTGTTTGGGTTTAGTGGAATAAATCGATATTTTATATTATTAATATTAAATTGGTGGAATAAAAACCGCGTGTTATTAATGATTTATGCTCTCTAGCTATTGTCCGAAAACTATTCAAACTGTAAAATAAGTACTAAACCATGTTTTGTCAGAGTTATAATATGAAAGTTTTTCTGTTTCAAATTGCAATATGCCTATTAATGTTGTTAAATTATTTTGGGAGTAAAAGATTAAATATAACAAGGCGTTTAATAACTCAAGAAATTTAAATTATTAACATTTTGAAATTGTTATATAAATCAGTACCTGCTTGATTGACCCTCAACAAAGATGCTGTGATTAGAACCTCGAAATTTACATTGTTGAATTTTTTTATTCTTAAATGTACATCAAAGTAACTTATCTTATGAATCTGAATTACAGATCCAAAAAAACTCACATTAATTTGCTTATTGTTAGAAAAAGTTAGATTTAATAGGTTTTTTGTGACATGCGAAGAATTTTAATCGATCTTCTGGTTGCCCCCTATGAAACGGATTTCTTGTACTAAACAAAAAGGCTAACTGTTTCTAATACGTCTGCTTTGTGTTGTTAATAACACCGGTTATTTTTTATAACAAAGCTTAGAGCTAAAACCTATCACAACAAATACCATAAAGAGAGAGTTTGTTTTCAGATGTTCTAGTAAACAAAACTGTACGATAGATGTCAACAATGAAACCTTTGGGGACCCTTGCCCAGGGACTAGTAAATATATAGAAGCACACTATATTTGCACAAATGGTAAACTTCACATGATAAGATTAATTTCATGTTATAACATACAATATTGTCAGAAACGAGGAAGCATTGTTTTTTAACAAAAAAAAAAACGTGTATTTATGTTGTGGGTTGTTCTGTAGGTGCACACAACATCAAAACTGCAGTATTCCGGCAAGTACAAGCATGTTTGGCGACCCCTGTCCTGGTACTCACAAGTATCTTGAAGCCCATTACCAATGTTTACCTGGTAAGTGATGTCCACACGCCATCTCAATCTACACCACACAAACTCTTCAAGGCGTTATTTTAAATACGAAGTTTTTTTATATTTCTTTGTGGGATTCTGTAAACATTCAAAGTAATATTCGAATTTCACTTAAATACGTTTTAGGAAACATACTGCAGTGTTTTCAAATATATCTGAATATATCAAGCAAGCGCATGTCGATGCCGCTTTTGATAAAATATGTCTCGTATATCCAGTAAAAGAAAAAAATGGTCCCTTTGCACGGACCCGAAGCCAAGTTTTATGTGGAATCGAACGTTATTCTATGATTACCCCTTTCAGTTTTAAAGTTGTTCAAATTGGCAATAAAACCCCCATCACGTTCTGTTAAATTTGCCAGGTTATATTACTTCTTCCTATATTCACGTCATAAAAGTCCCTACAGCTCCTCTGCAGTATTTTTAACACAAATCCACTGTCGTGGTAGGGGTGTCAAATGTCAGGTAGATATATGATCTATGGCACCTCCAGACCAGGTTTTCCACTGTTGCAATAGTAATGTTGTTTTTTAGAACAGCGCGGCAAGCAGCACAAATGACATATTAATGAATTATGTCACCGAAACTGATGTGAGTTTGTAACAAAAAGTTTTTCCGGAGTCATACGTGGAGCTGACATTTTCTTTTATAAAAAAATTACGAAGCATAATGTAAAATAACAGCATTTTAACAATTATGTGGCTTGTTCTTATCTAGATGTTGCAATGTTGAATGAAATGATGAATAATTTTAGAAACATGCAAAGTTTCTCACGATTTTTTTCGTACTGTAAGTAATACTTAAATTTAGAATGGCCTACATACAGCGGTATACAACATATCTTTCCCATGCGCTAAAAAATATGCCAACTAAGAAAGAGAAATGGATGTGAAAAAATAGTTTTCAAAATTAGAAGCCAGAATGTAAATTCGCGTTGCAGTATTACGGTTTGAAAGAGGTTCGATCGTACTTCCATATTATTTGACTCCATCAATAACCAGGGTAATGTTATAAAACTCGTGAAGCCCGAATATATGCATGATACGTTTGGGAATAATGCTTTATAATGCAATTTAAATAAATTTAAACTTTATACGGAATTCTCGGCAGCGTATGCTAAAGTTTCATTTAATATTAACGTACCTATAATAAAAGATAGTTATTAAGCTTTGGATACGTTTCAAATTTCAACCACAATATAGACATTAATATAATATTAGACTGTGTTTACCTTAATAATACAGTTTTAAATAAATATGCAGTGCTGCTTCTAACATGACGTTTAGTGAAATTAGCGTCCTCTAAATTTTATTCAGTTGAATTGGAATCGATACCTGATGATACGTTATGCAGCTGCTCATTTTAAAAATATATTAACTGTCACGATTTCAAACCGCTATCACTATGTATGTAGAAATATCTGCATTATAGTTTGATGATGTTGATTAATTCAGACAAAGATTTTGTTTAACTTTTATTCACGCTGCCCAATCAACAGAAAAGTTGCTGTAGGTAGCCACCATACTCTCCTGATTTATTCCGAAATATACATATTAGAACTGATTACAACACTTTATATAATAAATAATGTACGTTTACAAAATACCACAAAGAAATAAAAAACATTGGCATTTACATCACAAAAAGAAGGGCTTGTTAGTTTCGATATAAAATATACGTAATTGAAATCCTATATTTGTTGTTGTGCATGTGCTTCCTCGATTTCTTACAATAATGACAACTTTCACGATAATATACATATAATAATGCTATACGTAGTAATCAGTGTCAAAAATGACACCTAAAGAAAAGTTCTGGAAGAAATCGATAAAATACTACCAATTTGCTGCTCGAAGGGCGATTTAACATATTAATATAGTTAGGCCATGTAAAGCAACATATAATACAGCTACTCTGCTTGTAATACGTGTTTTACCAGGCATGCGACTTTTTATCCAGTTCTTAACAACCACACATGATTAAAAATCGCTTAAGTGAAATTACAGTACAAAAGATGACATTTTATTTCCAGTTTTTCTTGTTCGTTTCCAAAAAAAGATTCTTGTGCGATATTAAATATCGTCCATCAATTCCTGAAAGCATTTTAATTGCCACATTTTTTATTCATAACTAAATGGTTCGATGTAAGTTGTGCAAACTTTTATAAAATCGTATAATAAACTTAATATACATTTTTATTTAAAGTTTTCCTGTGTTTTTCAGGAATGTGTTGGTTTTTAATATAGAATATACCCAGAGATTATGAGGTCTAAATAATTTACATAACACCTCATATATGCTGATTACAACACAGTCAGTTGTTTATTTTAATTGGCCTATTTAATTTTGTGGATTCCCCTTACATATGCCCATTAATTACACGACACTCGGTCTGTGTTATAATAATATGTAAATGTTATGTTTGACATTATGTCGAATTGAACAACATCAGAAAAGTCAATTCAATAATATGAGTTAAATTAATATAATAAATGTTTATTAACGTTGTACAAACGGAATACATTCGTTTTAATTGAGTTTTAATTTGCGATCCGTTGTTTAAATGTTTAAATAAATAAACAAATGTCGACAATAATATAAAATAAAACCCGTTTCTATGTTTAAAATTATTCTGCGGTTGACATTATCATAATATTACATTTACGGTTGAACGCGGTGATTGAACTGGGCTTATTTTTAATTTGTGTGGATATGCTGCGATTGACCCACTAAATTTATTTCGCCCTCCGCAAATTACTCGTTAAACGTACAAATACAACTCTTTTAACTATTTACAGTAACGTGTTGGATAAAGGAAGTGTTTACTTTGGACGGAATTTTAAATGGCTTACCGAAAATTTTAACAGAATTAACTCGTGCAAAAGTTTCGCATAGACAATGAAAAAGAACTCTTAGAAACTCTTTTACAACGCATTTTCAATTTTTTTTTTGTTTCTAAATATATTCTAATAAGTTTAATTTTCAAATAAATATTTTTCCGAACATGCCTGGATAACTGACATTTACCAAGGTAGTACAAACGCACGCAAAATAACTGTATTATATGAAAAAGTCTATCAAAATATACCGAAACAACGTCCTATTAGCTACTACAACAACGACCACGAGTCGACCAAGCCCGCCATGGTTGATAACATCGCAGCCGCCTATGTGGAGCACAATAAAACCGCCCTCAGCTAGGCCGCCCAATTTGCTACCCCCTTCGAAAGTTTCGATTACTCCGCCATCTCCAGTGCCGGTTCCAGCGACTTCGACGGCAAAACCCTCGTCCACTGCTAGCCACTTCTCTCAAACTCCGCCTCATCACCAACAACGACCCATGGATACCGACGTTGAACAAGCCTATCCAGAAGAAATTACTACTTTGCCGTATACAACCGTAACCCCCAAGGATGGGGAGCCTGTGAAAGTAACGACACGTGAGTATTTCGGGCTTTTTATGTAGGTAAACAATTTAAAATAAGAAAAAAGTTAGTAATGGTCGAATAACCTAAAATCATATTTAAGACTTTGATGGTAGTAAATGAGTAATTCAATATTCCAACAGCTGATACCATGATGCAATCGTACACATACGAACCCAGTGTGTTACCTTCTGGAGGAAAAGACTCTGCCATCATGCCATACCACTGCAGTCCTGTTATAATTCGCAGTATCTACTGGAATTGGACCAAAGAGAATTCTACTGCCATTCAACCTTGTCCAGGTGGAACTACAGGTTTTGCAAAATGGCACTGCCAAAGGTTTTCAGATTTGCGACAACCTCAATGGTACCCGGCGAATCCAGATTTGAGCGAATGCCGTTCGGTCTGGTTAACGAGTTTAGAACAAAGGATAATAGCTGGAAGAGACCCGTTGGTTTCCATAACTAACGACTTAGCTCAAGTAACTGGTAGTAAGATTTTATATGGCGGTGATATGATGATCACCGCTAAGATCATACAGAAAATGACAGATAAGATGAATAAAGATATTCAAACCGTCCCTGATACGAGGCAACGCGAAGCTATCGTAACTGAAATGTTGATGGATGTTGCAAAGACTGGCAGTAATCTCTTAGATTCGTCACAGCATCCTTCTTGGAGGGATCTTAGTTACAAAGAACAGATGAGCGTAGCAACTAACTTACTCATCGGACTTGAAGAAAATGCGTTTCTTCTAGCTGACACCGTTATGAGCAAGAAAACTGTAAATAGAGAATTTAAAAATATATGTAAGTTAATTATTAATATATTTTCTTTGTTTTTATTTCACTGCAATATTTTTAGTGCTTTCGGTGCGCGTCTTGGATACAAAATCTTTGTCCAGTGAAAAGTTCCCTTCGGATGACATGAGGTTGGAATGGCATGCCAGCAATGATTCCATAGAACTGCCTAAAGGGGCATTGTTAGAAAATAGCGACGGAAATTTAGTAAGGTTAGTTTTCGTGGCTTTCGATCGTTTAGAAGAAATTTTGCAATGGCAGCCGGATGCAGCTGAATCCGGCAACTCGAATAACGTATCGAAAGTCTTAAATAGTAAAGTAATTTCCGCTAGTCTTGGTAAAGGCAGGCATATCCAATTGAAGGAGCCTGTTAAACTCACATTGAAACATTTAAAGACTGAGAATGTGAGTAATCCTAGATGTGTGTTTTGGGATTACACTACCAACTCATGGTCAGAAGAAGGCTGTCATGTCGAAGCGTCACTTTCCAATATGTCTCACACTGTTTGTAACTGTGATCATTTGACAAATTTTGCCATACTGATGGATGTTCATGCCATATATTTGCCAATTCCACATGAAATTGCTCTTCAGATCATCACTTACATTGGTTGTATAGTATCTATTATATGCTTGATATTAGCTATCATCACATTCCAACTGTTTCATGGGCTCAAGGTAACTTTAACCCTTTATAAATGTAATTTGAAATAATGTTTATTGTTTGTTTTTAGAGCGATCGAACGACAATCCATTGCAACTTATGCGTTTGCCTTTTAATTGCCGAGATTATTTTCCTTTTCGGCATAGGCCAGACTGATAATCGAATAGTTTGTGGGGTAATTGCAGGATTTTTACAGTATTTCTTTTTGTGTGCTTTCGTGTGGATGTTCTTCGAAGGTTAGTTAACAATAAATAATGTACGTATATGCCAAATGTCATTATTATTTTATTTTTAGGTTTTCAGTTATATGTAATGTTGATTGAAGTATTTGAAGCTGAGAAATCGAGGGTCCGCTGGTATTACGTCTTTGCATATGGTCTTCCCTTCCTTATAGTCTTCATTTCGGCCACAATTTATCCACAAGGATACGGGACCGATAGACATTGCTGGCTTCAGACCGAGAACTATTTCATTTATAGTTTCGTGGGTCCCGTTATTGTAGTCATAGCGGTAAGTTTGTTTGATAAAGGCAAATGTAGTTTCACTGAAGTAAATTTTTTTTTTTAGCTGAATCTTATTTTCCTAACTATGGCCATAGTTATGATGTGTAAACATGCTAGTAACTCCGTGTCCATGAAAAATAAGGAACATTCCCGACTTGCTAGTACCAGGTAAAACTTTTCATAAAACATTTTTTATGTAATTAACGATTACAAGTTAAAAATGTCATCAATGTTTATAATACTTCGCTTAGTTACTTATATTTTAATTTATTTTACATAACTGCTTAACACTTGGTATAAGTTTCAGAATAATAACTTTGGCATGTTTGATACTTCAAATTTTTGTTGTTGGGCAGTATATGTGAAAAAATTAAAATAATTTCTGCATGGGAACATTACTTGTCATGAAATGTGGTGTTCAATTATAGGAATTAAGGTAGAATTATAAAGATACATATGGCATTGAGATAAATTAAGGCTTTATTAATGTAAAAAATTGTAATAACCTGGGATGGTCTAACTATTTAGTGCGGAATAAGAACACATTTTTTTTAACATCCCTAACTTGTAACTTATTAGTGCGTTACTAATAACTATTTTTATGAACTCGATCTAAATTTCTATATTAATTATCCTATTATGTGAACTATTTTTTAAATGTAATTCTATCTTGATTTTACTTCCTTAAATTCCAATGAAATATTTACGTATACATTTTAAATCTGTTACAACCCTAGTATGTTATGAATGTATGTTTAAATGTTTGCCCACATAAACGTAAGCATGTTCTCCATATTTTGTAAACTGTAGATTCTTGATTTTGGTTCTGGTATTTAATTTTTAGTTGAAAATACTAGTTTAGTAAAGTAAATTTGAGTGATTTATTAATGTTTCGATTATATAAAAAAAAATTTAGTTTCCCTCAAATTTACTCGTTTGTGGTGTGGTTATTAATTCTAATATAATTTCTCTCTCTTGCATGGCGTCTTATCCTATGGTAGTGGAAAGGAGGAAAATGCACTTCAAATCAAATTTCAAGCTCACTTGTAAGAAACTTTCTTTAACGTCTTTCTTACTTATCTACCATAATTGTAGTACTGCATGCGGATTTTTTAATTTTGCATGTTTAATAAATAATCTACACTGAAAATAATCGATAGGCAATACTAAAATACTTAACCTGGTTGTTTTGTTTCTTAACCACGAAGAATTTTTCTTTAATTAATTATTTGAATTTGCAAGACTGAGTAGATGAACCTTATTAATAAACATATTTTTCAAACAAAACTGGTTTTCTCGTGTGTAGGTATTTTACAGAATATATTGCCTTTCGATCAGGAGAAGTCTAGTGAATATATAATATTCAAATTTACTTTTTAGGGCCTGGTTAAAAGGTGCATTTGTCCTTGTGTTCCTTCTTGGACTCACATGGACTTTCGGTTTTCTGTATCTCAACAAGGAATCTGTAGCAATGGCTTATTTCTTTGCTGCCTTAAATTCCTTACAAGGCTTCTTTATATTCTTATTCCACTGTATCCAAAACGAAAAGGTAAGATGTTGTATCTACAAGCAAACTTCAACGTTGCTGTAAACTTTCAATCTTTGTCATTATCGTAATCACTTGTAACGGTTTATTAATACTATAGTTTCACTGTAACATATCATTTTTGTAGTGTAGGCATTTATTTCTTAATAAATGTATATACCCCTGTAAAAAGGTTAAATAAACGACTTCAGAAAAAGGCCTCAATTTTCATTCTTGTTTAGGGGTTATGAAATTTATTTGCAGCCTTTTATCCCTTATGGAATGAAAAGGATGGAAGTTTACTAGAAATCTTTAAAGCTATACACAAAAAGCCTTTTTCATTCCACAAAAATTATTTAAGTTCAAAAGCACTGTATTGCTTTTTGTTTTCGCTTCTTCTTTTTAAGTTTATTATGTTTATTTTTGTGCACAATTTTGATTAGTTTATTCTTTAGGTCCGCAAGGAGTATCGTAAGTTCATAAGAAGGCATTCTTGGCTACCGAAATGTTTACGTTGCTCAAAACCGAGCGGTGGTGCCAGTAGCAGCAGTGGCAGTTCTGGAATGGCTAAAGAACGCAGGACAAGTCTGTATGGTGGCTCGAACGGCAACCAATCTGGAGGCACCAATTCCCACTCGACAGACAATTCCGTTCTCTCGCCGCATGGAACTAGTGTGGGTACCAACAGTATAGTCATCTCCAATAACCTTAATAATGCGCGACCTACTGCGCTAGTCCAGATTCTGTCTAGAACTGATCTCAACAATGCTAGTACCACCATGACCAACCACAATCGACTGCATAATGTGTCGCAACAAGGTACTGCCAACATAAAGATGCTTTCATGCAGCTCGTTTTGTCTTCTCTATTGCGGTGGAGTAAATTTGCCATCAAGTCGCTAAATTTTTTTTGTGGTAGAATCTCTTCATACCAAAATAATTTCATTAATCTATTTAAAACATATTTGATGATGATTGCATTATTTTGTGTTTAGGTAATTTTAAAACATATTAAAAATTATAATGCATGTAAATACGTCTAAATTTTGCAACAAACTATATTTAAATCTTTTATATCTTTTCCAAATGTATGTAGTCTTATTTTAAAAAATCTGTTAACGTCTTCACAGATGACTAGATTCTACAAAAAAAAAAAAAAGTTTTTGGTTGTAATTCACTCCACTATTATAATCCTGTTTTTCGCTTATCTTTCTAATAGTGTGTTACCTGTCCTTACAGCACCTGTGTGTGACATTGTTATGCTCATTCGCGATTTTTGTTCATTTATGGCATGTTTTATCTAATGAAGTTATTTATTAGGTTAAATATGTCTTGAAAACAAAACACACGTCAGAAGTGTGATGTCTTAAAATATGCTCAGGCTTCCTAATATTGGCTTTCTTTAAACCCTGTTGAATATTTTGTTTTCCGTGAAACATTCAATTTTTTATCATATTAAAATCAGCCAATGGATTGAGATGTACCGTTGCAATTTAATTATTGAGTTAAATTTTTATTATTCAAAATGCATGCCTGATTGATGCACCGGATTGAATTTTTGATTTGATATTTAAAATCTTAACTTTCTTTACACCTGTCAGTTCTTTCTAATCTCATTCTATTATAAAACTAACTAATCGAAGTTTCTAGTTGGTGAAATAAGGTGAAAGAGATTCAGTATGCATGGAGCATTCACCTTATAGCAGATCAGTTCAGGCAGTCGGTTTAGTTCATTTATGAAGTTATCGTAACAAAGTTCATTGAAACCATCAGTTTTTATATGTAATTCACCTAATATAAACGGTTAATCAGTGTGTGCAACAGAATAATTAAAAAACGAGATGTGTAGAATGCCAATGTTCAGAAACCAGCACCATCTAAAATTATGTTGATATTTAATTTAAATAGCGTTATCTTCAGTCATAATTTAATAATAAAAAATAAAGTAACCCGTTTCCAGTTTCCGCTGTTAAGAGAACTTGAAATTACACTGAAAGAAAGGCAGCGAAAGTATGAGGATTTAAAAAAGATGATATATTACAATACATTTATTTATTTTCAAAAACTGATGTAATATTTAATTAGATTTTCTTTAGTATTTTACTGAGCTAACTAATTATTTATTAGATAAGATAAATAGATGCACCACAACTCATTTAAAATTAAAACTAATACAAAGTAGTAGACAGAATCTTCTCAAGAAAATCTTAACAAAACAAGCCATGCAAATATGTACTTTCGAGCTGCTTACTAACTAGTGTTGTGGTGGTGCGTGCATTGTACACCTCTTGGCATGTATTGTATAACTGGTGTGGTAAGACTTACTAATGCTTCCTGCTTAGTTGACTAATTAAAGGTGAAGGTAAATTTTGTTGCAGTTACAGCGCGGTTGGAATTCCCGGAGTTGTACCAATGTCAATCGAATTTGCAAAACTCCTGTGCCCACGTCTACTTCGGGCAACATGGCTGCTACTCTGTCACGCCCCATACGGGCTACAGCTACAAACCCTTCTCCTGATATGGAACCTAATACTTCTACACTTCCTTACATTCGTAATTTTTATAAAAACTCTACTAACAACCCTAACATACCTAAATCAGTCTCTACTTGGGGTCCTCTACATAAACCCCTACACTGGAAGGTGCGTAGATGCTGTTGCACAACTTTCTTCTCTTTCTTTAATAGATTAGTACTGAGGGTATATTTCAATAGCAACTATTTTACCTGAAATTCTTTATTTATTTAAATAATACACTAAGAAAAATAAATCCTTAGTGCTATTAGTTTGCATGTAATACCTTTTTCATTTCTTTGGAATGTATCCATCTGGTAGTGCACAAATATTGGAAAAAATGAGATATTAAATGCTCGTGTATTAAATGTAGAGTAATATTTAATATATTAAAACATTTTTATTTACAGAACATTTCTTTTAAGTCATGTAGCCGAGACTCAGGTCATGGAGGTTCAGAACAAGAAGAATCCCCCAGGTCACACATGGTAGTAGCTGATCCCGGTCACCATCTCCCATGTAATACCAAAGATGCAAGACATCAGGCGGCTCTCCAAGCAAACCAAGATTTCATAGACTACGGACTGAGACTTGAACCTAACATACAACCGAAACATTTACCATTACCCCAAACGTTGCATGGAACCGGAAGAAAAAAAAATGGGGGCAATTTGAAGCCAAGTCACTGGGGTCATCATACTTACACTGAAATATATGACGCTCAAACCCCTAGAGGGCTCGTTCCGGAAGACGATCCGGTTTATGAGGAAATAGACAGAAATGAGATACAGGTCTCAGATATGAGCGACGAGGATGGCAAGAGACAAAGTGACATGAGTAGGCAATCTTCTCGATCCTATGGAGACCACCGTCCTCTGATTCCATATAGTCCCGGAAATGACCGAAGTTTTCTCGAAGCGATGAGCAATAAGCACTATGCCAAAGATATGAACCACTGCAACAGTAACATGGACACATATCGCAGACGCAACATGTCTTATCGTGCTGGTATAGGAGATGCCGCTGCGGTTCGTTCTCTGGCAGCTGTGTTGGATGGTGAAACAGTTGTGTGTCACTTAGAACCTCCTGAATTGTATCCAAGCGATGCGTATTTGTCTCGAACTTTAGTCCTTCCCCCGTATAGTGAGAGTTAGGAAACTGCCATTGCAAGTGAATATCTGTGATTACCACATGATCAGACTCTAAGGTCATATTTAAATTAACTTAGTAAAGCTCAGCTTGTATGAATGAAGGAAAGTGATAATTTTATAATAATCAACTATTTTATAAAGAGTATTTCTGTGAATAAAATGTCTCTTAGTTGTGAGTTATTCCAGTCACTTGTTAATATTTTCTCGACATTTTTAAATAGTTGCAATAAATTTTTGTTATACTCTGTACTATTAAGTAATCATGTGACATCTGTATACCTTATATATTATGAATGCTTGCTATAAAAGTGTTCTCTCACAGGAACGACAAAATATCTATTTATAAAGCGGCATTAAAAATCCAGTCACATTTTTAATCGCATCTTTATAAAATTTATTTTTCTCTACCTGTATAAAACTATTCCTTCCATTTATTTACAAATACCACAATCGTGATACATTGTTTTTACTTATTTTAACATGGGAATTCCATACCCTAAGTCCCAGTAAAATTTTTCAATGTTTTTATTTATTTGTAATTATTTGTGTAAAATTTTATTGGGTTGAACAATTTGTAGTGCTTTTAAGTTTTAACTTAGCAAGCACAAAGTATGTAAATATAGGAATAAAGTTTCTAATAATAATTAAAGAAACTTTGGCAGTTTTAATTTTGTATTTTAATTCATACTCAGGATATACTTTTTCAATGGCCCCCTTTCATGTCAGAGCTCAGAAAATCTCTACGGTCACCAGTTTTCAACAAAATATGAAATTAATTCACTAGCAAAGCAACAAGTTTGGGTAAGTAGTTCAATTATATAATCTTGATTCCAATTACAAAAATAAAATTGAAACACTACGGTACATTTAGTTTTAATATATTTCAAATCAAATTATACATATGAATGTGATTATACGTTTCAGATCCATGTTGACCAGAAAAATTTTGCAAGTCTGACATTTTATGACGGCATCTAAATTTAATTCAGAACTGAAATTCTTTTTTACAAACTAGCTGCTTGAAAAATTAGTTGAAACTTGTTTATGTGGAGTTTTCTGATGCCGTAAATGTGAATTGATTCCTGTATGTTGTTCATAAAATTTTAACCACCAATTAGGAAATGTCTGAATAACGTATAAATACCCTAATTATTAGAGTTGTAAACTCAATGTCTTTTAGGTTATATCAAATAATAAATGGCACATTCGTATTTATTTCGACTGTTTTCAGGTTATAGCCACCTATGTATTATGTTCAACTGTATATATTGTATAGTGCTTTGTACATGATCATTCTTGAATGGACTTAGGTTTATAAATTGTTATTCTTGCTATGTCCTTTAACACATAGCCAAAATAAACAATACACCATTATATACAGATATTTAATTTTAACGTAAAACCAGAAGTTTGTCCAATAAATTCATTTTCATGTAAAATTAAATTTATTACCTTTGTGCCCAACCTAAACAACTTGTACTCTGTACAAATATTCATTATTGAGATTGATTACTTAAAAGTTTGTTGCCAGGAAATTTTTAGTGGTGCTTTATTGTAAATGGTGAAAAAAAAAACTTGTTCCTTAAAACAATTTATGTATTAAAAATATGTCTCATAAAATTTTTATTTATAATAAAATTATTATCAAACTATTAACTTCTGAAGATGCAATCAGACGTATAAAAAATACAAACAAAATATATCCCTAACAGTTAAATATAATTCGATCTCGAAAAATGTAATTTCTATGTTCAACCAGTGATTCTAAGCAGGAATTGCTTCCTCAGTTTTTGGTTGTCTGGGAAACAAGAAGTCCAAGAATTGTTTACAGAGTTCAAAGCCCAAGAAACAAGCAGCATTTGCCGGGATGGCTCGTAAGAAAACGGGTGTGATGCCTTTGTATAAAGCCACAGGGCCTTCATTTTTCATTAAATGTCTGAACACATCTCTGACTCCATTTGGAAAAGTGCCCTCAGGAGCTAGAAAAATGTTTCATATGTTCAAGTTTTACGATTTAGTTCTAAATATACAATATAAAAATAATAATAGTTCACCTGTCTGAAGACGACTTTTTAATACATCTGGGGGCATGCCTACAATCCAGTAAGCAATGCCTGCAGCACCTCCTGCCAGTATAGTTCCTAATATACTAGGAGCTTTTTCTCCATTATTTGTTATATAATCTTTAATAGCTTCATATGCTAGGAAATACATTCCACTTGCAGGGATATCTGAAAATGAACGATTCAGATTTATATTTTTATATAAAAAAAACAATTTAATTCATAATGCTGTTAAAAATCAAATTCATGAATAAAATAAGAAAGTAAGCTCACATAATTTCTCAAATATGTTTTAAAAATATATCTGTTAACTCATTTCTACCTGTTTCCAATAACTGTTGAGGAATTCCAGCAATTCAAAACAGATAAGAATGTATATCTAATTTTTATAACACATTTACAAGGAAATGAGTGGGGGTGTACATCCTGTATAGTATCATCTAAATTGTAAAGCCCATCTCAACAGTTTCAGGAAGATGTTGAATTATGTGGTTTTGGTTTATGTGCTATCAAATTTTGTCTCGGGGGTAAGTGAAGGTACTAAACTGTTGGGAATAAATATTTAAAATATTATTTTAGTCCTCTGGGCTATGGGACCAGGACAATAATTGTCCTTTAATATGTACGTGCAGGCTACAACATTTAACAGAGAGTGCTATTTATCGATTTATGCAGAAAGATAAAAATACAGCCATGCCAGGTGAAATTGGATCTGTAGAAAATAATGAGGTATGTAACTTTTATTCATTTATTATAATTTCATACAAGAACAAAACATAATTTTATTAATATGTGTAATGTAAATTTTTAACTAGTTTTATCGCAGATATAAGTGGGTGTAAACTTGCAAATATAACTCAGATAATTATTAATAAAACTGTGTCAAATCTATGGGCCAAAATAAAACATTTTCGTATTACTCTGCTTATAAAAAATAAATAAAAACACTGAAATATTTAGTGCAATTAAATTTATTTTTTTTTAAGACTAAATATTTATAACTATTTTTCAATATTTGATTAGTATCATATAGCACCTTGCTTTCAGGTTATCTATGAAGAAAATTTAGATACTTTGGAATTGCTAGAAGACCATCAATCTGTAATAGTTCGTTCCGCAATATGCATATTGCAAACAGAAACGGAACCAATCGAAGTATTAGAAAATTTACCAAGTAATATCGAAACCCTAACCCTAATCCAGGGATATGAATCTGGAAACAAAACCATTAAATTTAGCTACCTAAATAAATTTCCGCAACTTCTAAGTCTGGAACTTGTCGGGCCTCACATGATGAATAAGCCTATTAACAGCCATTTGATTTGTGAAATTGACTTGTCTCTGCCAAATTTAAAATACCTAAATCTTGAAAGGATCTTAATAAAAAATAGTAAGCAACAAGAGGAAAACTTTTTGAAGGAATTTAACGAGGAAGATTTGACGTTTGAATATGTACAGAAATTAGATGGGGATTTCCATCCATTGACAATGGTACAGAAAGGAACTGTTGATGATAATATCGTGCCATATAAGGTATTTAAAGAACAGAAAGACACTGATGGTGATGTTCCATTATTTATAGGGTTTAAAAAACTGTTTTTATTACGAATAACAAACTGCGAACTAAATAATGTTTACTGGGAAATGTTTGACGGTTTGCGTGAATTGCAATACTTAATTCTTGAAAGAAATAATTTAAGATTCATACCAGCTTTTGCCTTTTATGGTACACCAAACTTAAAAACATTATCCCTTGCTCACAACAAATTACTAGATATACAAATAACTGATTTAGCAGGATTATTAGAATTAGAATATTTAGATCTTTCATTTAACAACTTCACGCAACTTTCAGAACTGTCTTTACCACCTTTTCCAAAACTGAAATTAGCTAATTTTGGTAATAATCCTATTAGTGTAATTTTCCCAAATACATTTGAAGTTATGAACACTACAGATTCTTTAATAATTGGTAGTGATGACATTCCGTTAAAATTAATTACAAATTCATTTATTGGATTAAATATGTTACAAAAATTAACTCTGAACAACTTGGAATTGGAGATATTAAAAAGAGATTTACTTATGGGCATGCCAAGTTTAACAGAATTAATATTATCGGGAAATATAACTAAAATAGAATACGACGCATTTTTGGAAGTTAACCAAATCGGAAGATTAATTCTAACCAATTGCCAAATTACTAATATATCAATGGACGCATTTATTGGTTTACAGAAGTTACATTATCTTGATTTATCTAAAAATAAATTAGAATATTTACCACCTGGTACTTTTGATAACTTAATAAGTATTAAAGAGCTTTACTTAAACGGAAATAGACTAAAACAAGTACCACGAGACATATTTGTAAAAATTCATCCAAAACTGCTCAGACTAAATGATAATCCATGGCACTGTTCATGTGATATGAGTGAATGGAAGCCAATGATTGTAAACAAAGTTAAGCAACGGAGTTTTAAACCATGTGAATATACAGGTGATAAAGGGATAGGATGTACTATCAAAAATCGTTTTGATTATAAATACATCTTCGACAATAAAGTGGCGCCTAGATGTGCAGAGCCTAAACAATTTATCAATTGGAGTGTGTTCCACGCAATGAGACGGATTTTAAGATGCCCTGATTACAAACCTAAATTACGAAAGCATACAACTGCGGTCCAATCAAACGAAGTTTCACCTCAAGAATATACAACTGAAGCTCCCAAATTAACAAAATTTGAAAAACTGCAACAAAAGTTAAATAAAGACATACTGATAGCTCCCAAAGCGACTGAATTAGATATCAAACCGATATCAAATGTGGGAGGAAATGATAATAGTCTTAGTCCAATGAATAACTACCAGCCATCTATTAGAAATTTGACTAACGGAAAAAAGCCACGTAAAATTCGAAGAAGGCTTAGAAAAAGCAGTAGAAGACTTGTGCAAAAAAATGAGCAAATGAGTAACTATATCAGTACCAACAGTATCTTTTAATGCTAAAATTTGAAAATTTCATTCAAATTTTTATAACTCAGTTGACTTATTTTTGTACATTTAAAACTACAAAATCGCAATAATAAACATATCAATTCTTTGAAAATGTAAATAGAGCTTAACTTTGTTAATTTATTTTTAAAATGTACAACTGTTATAATACACTATAATTATATTTATATGTACTACCATTTACTATATGTTTAATTTTTTCTTTATCAATATATTAAAAAATGTATTGTGCCGTCTGTATAATAATTCAAAATAATGGAATAAAAAATGTATATGAAAACGTTTGTTTTACTTTCGGTAGTATTAGCATCTGCAATTTATTAACTTACCTCGCAACAGTGTAGCTCCTGATCCTCTGTATATGCTACGTAGACCCCCTTCTTTATAAAGTTTTTTTGCACAATCTACAGGGCCGTTGTATATTTTAGGAGCATTCGCTCCTTGTTGAATTTGAAGTAAGCACTTGATTCGTTCACCAGGAGCCATTATCACAGTCGTAAAAATGCCGGAAAAGGCCCCAGCAGAAAAATATTCTAAGTAAGAGAGCTGCTTGCCACCGGAAGGGTTAAATAATTTCTTTCCTACACCATACCCCAAAAATGAAATTGCAAAAATAGGTGCTACGCCAATTAACGGTGCTCCCATGCCTTTATATAAGCCTTTAAAACCTTCATGTCTTATCGTCTTTTGAAAACAGTCAAATGTGCCTGTATATAAAGGAACTTCACCTGCTGTTTTAGGGACGGGCATAGTTTGCAGTCTTACCTGCAAGTAGTTATGCATATTTAATATTTTAAAATCTTGACATAATTCAAATATACATTTGTCCTGTTGAACTTTGACCAGAACCAAAAATATATCCTTAATACATATATTAAAAAAGACCTTAAATATTTCTTACTATCAACCTTAATGAAGAATGTAAAAGTAAACCAGTTTTTAAATTATAAATGTTTTATATTATTCAAAAAATCTTACTTTTACTGTATCTAGGGGGTGTCCTACTAAAACGGTACATATTCCTCCAAAACCACCACAAATAAAATACTCTCCAGGGCCCATTTCACTCATTTTGAAAAAAATATGTTAACAATTTAAAATAAAATACTGGTTAAAATACTTTCAACCTTCGACAAGCATATCAAAGGTTATAAGTGGTTATGAATTATAAAAAATTGTGGTGCAGCACTGTAACATAACATAACCAGTGACCAGAACCAAACATATTAGGTACAGCACGGGTACAAAGTACAAGTATAAGCTGTTTCTTGTTTATCCTGTCACATACTGATGACGTAACTTATTAATTTTTTACAAATGATTTGTTAATTAACATTAACAATAATAAAAAAGCTGCCTAGATTGATTTTAGCGATTTATAATGCCAAAAATAAATTTCATTGATTGAAACCTACGCTATTGTACTATTAATCTGTGGTGCTAAGGTAAGACAGCGAACGCAGCAAACAGCTGTCAATCATAGCACAGATCCCATAGACAAAATTCCTTAATGCTGTCAATTGTCTAATATAATACGACTACTAGCTGGCTGGCTGACTGCATCAAGCAAATTAATTTCAATTTGCGTCATTTTCATTCATCTGGAGGAGTGCGGTGCGAAGTGGTGCAGGTGAAGTAAGCACAACCACAATAGATTTATTTTTATGTGGCCATACATCACTAAAAGTAAAATGTGTTTATAGCACCATTGAAACCCATCGACACGTGAGTCAATTTGAAAAATTTTTGGTGACAAATGGTGCATTTTTAAGTAAAATTATGTAATCTATTAGATATTTTCTATTTAATTTCTAATTCTGTATTATTTTTATGTCGATAGTGAAAGTTCAAGATGTTGATGTTATCCTTATTGATCCTAATAATACTGGACAGCTAAATGTTACCACAACACCAGCCATGAAGAATCATCACTCAACAACTTCCAAGAATAACCTCTCTGTGTTTAGCCATTTTAAGTACGAACACCTTTTAGCTGGAGTTTCAGGAGGGGCTATTTCCACCTTAATCCTACATCCTTTAGATTTAATGAAAATTAGGTTTGCAGGTAAACTGCGATAATAGAAAACCTTAACCAAACTTCTCAACATATTACTTTTGCAGTTAGTGATGGTAGAACAACGATTCCTCAGTATACTAGTTTGACAAGTGCATTTTATACAATAATAAGGCAGGAAGGTATTAAGGGGTTGTACAGAGGTGTTGCACCTAACGTTTGGGGTTCTGGAAGTGCTTGGGGCTTTTACTTTCTTTTGTAAGTAATTTTATTATCCCCAGACTAAGCTTTTAGGTAATATTTAACCCAGAAATGTGTTCATTATATTATTATTACTTTATCAAAATGCAACAATTAGATAGTTTAATTTATTGATAAGTTGTTCGTAACGTATTATAGTGTATAATTTCGGAAACAGTATCAACCTTCTAGTTAGCCTTGAAAATGTAATTTCAATTTGTGGAAAGAGTTTAACTAAATAATTGATTTACAGAAACATTGCCTACTTCTTTTATAGCAGTTATCTATTTTATGTTTGATTCATTATTTTATAGCTTTGTTTATGACAAAATTTGTTTATTCACATGTAAATCCAGTCTCAATTAGTTTGGACTTTCACATTATGATATGCATCATTTATAATGCCTTATGGATACATTATAAGATGTATACAAATTTTTGTCATATAGTTTGCAACTGTAAACACTAAATTCATAATTGAAAGTAAAGCCATCATTCTTATTATATAGTATTAAATAGTATACAGGGTGTTAATTTCAATATTTAACATTTAAATACAATATAAATTATTTTTATACGTGTTTGTATGTATTTGGAAACAAAATATTATATTTTAGCTTACTTATTTAAAAACCAGAAGTTATTAAAACCAATATCTTAAACCTAATGTAGATATTTTTATGACTGGTAATCGGTAAAAAAATAAAACTTGTACCTGTAAAATATAGAAAATTGAGTACAGGAAGATGAAAAATAAGAAATAGTAATATAGGATCATTGTGCAGATAATAGTTTTGATTGTAATTTTTGTTTAATTACGAAACAAAGAAATAATGTCTACTAATATTTAAATTATGAACATCTGTTCTATATTTAAATTCCCTGTATAGATATGGAGATTTATATTTCAGAATTTTGTAAACAAGTTAGATGTAAATATCTATTATTGTAAACAGTGAGTCAAGATAATTTATGTGGTACCGTAGAAAAGATGCCTTATTTTTGTTTGTATGAAGGGGTAAACTAGAGTCCTTTTTTTTATTGAGCGTATACTATTCTTTATTTATAACTAATTTTATCTTTTGTGTCATCATCAGGGAAACGTACAAACTCACAAAACCCGGAATCAAAAAAATTGATAATACATATAACCAAGTTTATTTCCAAGTAAAATGAACAGGATCGTTATATTAATAATTTTATTTTTTTAATTATCCATTATTATTACTTGCTTTAAAAATATCCATCAAATCCAAAGTGGATCTGTAGTCTGTATCACACTTAAAACCATATCATTTGTCTAGAAGAATATTATGTCATTTAGAAATGCAGTAATTTACATTTCAATGGCTTTCAAGAATCTCGCTTAATTACCAACTATTTTACTACTTTTATACAAATTAATCAATCAGGTACAACTGTACTGTATGACAATTTAGTAAAATATATAATGAAAGATATATAATGTTATTGGTTTTTTTAAATTTCTATTAATGCAAAGTAGATTATTAATTTAAAGAAAATTATTTTTTGTAACAATTTCTTAAATGTTCAGAAAGTGATAAATTTTATTATTTCAGTTATAATTCTATTAAAAACTGGATTCAGCAAGGAGACAGCCTGTATCCTTTAGGACCATACCTGCACATGCTAGCGGCCGCAGAAGCAGGTGTTTTAACGTTATTAGTAACGAATCCTATTTGGGTGGTGAAAACGCGGCTGTGCCTGCAGTACGGCAATGAGGATGCCTATCTCTCAAAAGGCGGCCAGTTTTACAATGGGATGTCAGACGCTCTAGTGAAAATTTACCGAACAGAAGGCATACGTGGTTTATATAGGGTCAGTTTACACGGATCGCATTACTCATGTCAGTTCTTTACAGAACTGACTTAATAAAAGTAGGTAGGGAGTTGGTTTTCCTTATCTGCTCTTTGCAGGGTTTTGTTCCTGGAATGTTTGGCGTCACACATGGGGCTCTACAGTTTATGACTTATGAAGAAATGAAGGCATTCTACAACCAGTATCGGAAGCTACCATATGACAGCAAACTGGTGAGTCTTTTACCTTCTTTTTGTGCTTTTAAAATTAACAAATATTCTCGTATGTAAAACATTATAAATCTGTGTGTAAAATTTGAAAAAGTATACACATTTGCTTTTTGTTACAAGTGTTCTGCTCATATATACAGCTACACAGTGATATATTTGATTAATAATTATTTCAGACAACAGGGGAGTACCTAGGTTTTGCAGCTATAAGTAAATTGTTCGCTGCTGCGGCTACGTACCCTTATCAGGTCCTTAGAGCAAGGCTGCAAGATCAGCATCACGACTATGAAGGAACGTGGGATTGTATTAAAAAAACGTGGAAGTACGAGCGAATGAGAGGCTTCTATAAGGGATTAGCTCCGTATCTACTTCACGTTACTCCTAATATATGTCTAGTCATGCTTATTTATGAGAAATTTACTAATAACCGTTAGGTACACCGACTCTACTCAAAATTTCTTAGGTTTTATTTATAATGACGTAAAGCAATTTCTAATGTAGTTGAATTTACTAACACTATCAAATCAAAATTTAGAACTGTGACAATTTTACTTACATTAAAGGTAAACTAGGATTTATGACCTTACCCTTGAAAATGTATTGTTTTTAATTGATAAATGCTTATTGCCTTATTTATAATCTTTGTGACTCATAACAGCTGATCTTATTAAGAATATATAAAAAAAACTTATGGTGTAGTAAGGCATAGCACATTAATATTACAACATATTTGAAATTGTTTGCAATTTTTATTCCAATTTTAGGCAGGACCTAAAATTTGTAATTGAATCGAGAAGTAGATAATATAACTTAATTATAGACGCTATTTTTTATCTTGATTCGAAAATTATTAAATAGTGAATAGTAAGTAGTTAGCAAAACAATAGGGGCTAATATTTTGAGGAGCTTTTAAATACCTAGTTAATTAACCGTCCAGCTTGTAACATTTAAGATTAACTTGCTAATGAAAATTTTGTGAACGACGTAGTTTTTAAGATGTTTGATAATCAAATAGAATTATACATAGTCGTAAAACTTCTGATTATTGATTTATTGACCCAGTATTTAATTGCGACTCAAAATAACGGCCATTGAAATAACTTATTGAATAATATTGTACTTGAAGCAATTATTTATTACTGACTGTGTAAGTATTAATTAAATTTATTTGAGGGCTCAATGACTTTATTAGTGATTGGACATATCAACTTTATCTAGGAAAAATTTTAAGAAGTGAAAGAGCGATTGTAAGAAATAATTGTGAGAAGGATCGACAGAGTTATTATTTTTCTATAAAAATAAAGTGATTATTCAATTCAAAGTATTGTTATTTTTGAAATTTTATGTACAGAATAAAGTATGTGATATTCAGTCCTGTGTTTTATTACATTGTAATCAGTTTAATTAAAGAAAATGAAGTAGAAAAATGTTAAACATACCTAAAACCTGAAATTATTTATTTAAATGCAGTGTCTAAGTTACAGGACAAGGAAAAAAACAAACTTCTAAATATATAAAATAAACAAAGATAGAGAAATAACTAGAATAAGAACAAAATATCAAATAATATTCAAACAGTAATTAGCAAAAATATAAAACAATAAAAAAAAGAAACAATAAAATCACAAATGTCTTACAAAAAAAAAAAAACAGACGGCTAAGCAAATAGAGATTTAATAAAATTCAAGTCAATCTTCATACAATTGGTAGTTAATCATTTGATAAGAGGGTATGCCGTAAGTATATTAGTACGAGCCTTTGGCAACTGCAATACAATTAACGAGGTAACATAAATTAAACATATACAAATATATTAATCTACACTTGTTGACGCGATGTAGTTTCGATTACACCAGCAAGCGTGATACTTGTACGAAGTACCCCAGGAGACGTTGAAAAATGGAAACATGCATTTCGTGACTAATTTTTCACAAGGTATCACTTTTTTATCAATATTTTTCAAAAAATCATTGAGCGTTGTATTATGATTTTGTGTTCTTTATAATAAAAGATACGGTTTTAATTATGAAATTATTTTATTCAGTAAAAGTTAATCCATGACATGTTTATATCATTGCAAACAGGAGTTCTGTGATGCGATGCCCGATTTTTTGATGAAAAATTTAAATCCCTGTGAAAAATTAGTCAAGGAAGGCACCTTTCAGTTTTCTGATATGCTAAAGTTGCAGTCGAATCTAACGTATTTGTGTGATCACTCTGTACATTTGCTTAAAAATTTTATATTAAATCACATATATCACTTGTTATATCGTTTTGATGAGCATTTATGTTCCTTATATTCAAAAGCAATTAGAATACCTGAAGCCCTAAACGTATGGTCAACTTTCTGATGTATATACGTGCGTACAAACATCAACAACATGAATGGGACCTACACTTTTTATTTTTTATCAAATATGTTTGGCGTATACATTTTATGCGCACATGTCTTTAAATAATTTGTATGTCTAGGTATTTAATTTATTTATAACTGCAAACACATATTTTAAACGAATTGCGCACCTACACATTACAATCTAGTTGGTTTTAAATATTTTGTAAATTTGAAGGTTTGGTAACGTAGACACAAACTACGAGTTCTCATTCCATACACTCTCCGACTTGTACACACAAACGAAAAATCAAACTCAGCAGATATTTTAAATAACATATTTTTGATTGCATTATCTAATCGTAGACCTAAATGTAGTTTCTCGCATGTACACACGTATTTGCGTAGGTATACATAACAATAGGTGTAGCGCTCAGTTGTTGTTGCAACTACAAAATCTTACGTATATAAGTTGAAGTTAAATTATTATATTCAAATATAATACTGTAACAACTTATCGCTTAAACATAACTGTAGGGATTAAGGATATTCGTGCATTTAAGTATCAAGAGATGGTATATTTATTTATATAAACGAGTAATTTCAAGAAAATTGCTATATATGCTTGTTTTATATGTATAAAAAATTTGTATTATTACGTTTAGGGGGCTCTTAAGAATATGATATTAACTATTAGACAAGTAGTACCATTCCTTGATTATTTATTGAAATTAGTGAATTTTGTTTATTTATAATTTGAAAAAATACATAATATTAAATTAAATAAGCAAATGTAAATCAAATAATGTTTCAGTCATTATCAAGGCTGCTTTTTTGTACAGAAAAAGTACAACAGCCATTGGTCAAGAAAAAACAAATGAAAAACTATTAGCAGATATTTAGTGCCAGACACTGTGCTGTGTTTTGTGTCAAATATTCGGTGAAAAATGTTTGTTCTGTTCGTTACGTTAAAATTTCATTAATTAATAACGATTAATAAACATTTGTGAGTATGTTTAGAAACTGAAACTTCCACCGCGCCGCAACATTTGAAATGGCACAGGTATGTACATTTTTTCTGTTAATTTTAATCGGTGGGAGAAAAAATGGTATATTCTTCTTCACCCAACGCTATAATGTAAATATGGTAAATACGTAGAAAATGTTAAAGATGATAATTATAACGTCGTATTGACAAATGTTGACAAAGAGAAATTCATTTTTGAATTTAGTGAGGTTATGTTGCACATAGCATCCTTTGGGCGTGAAATTTGAACGTGTCTACAGTTTCACATCTAAATATTTAAATTCATTACTATTACATTGTACTCTCATTTTTAGACTTATCAAGTTAAAAATTAATTTGTTAATTGTAGCTAAGATTATTTATCTTTTTAACTTTGCTAAAAAATTTATAGATAGGTAGGTGTAGGTATTCTAAAAATCAATAAAATTTATGATATGAATTGATTTTACATTCCTTTATATCGATAAAAGCAGTAAAACTAAGATCCTGTCGAATAATGTCTATTTTTAAACATGTTCTATGTTCATGTTCACATACAATGTTGTTTTTTCAACAAACATGGCATACCTACAACATGCAAATACAAACATACGTGCCCATATTTTAAAGAACATGTAATGTACAATCTAATGCAATAATAATGGCACTCTTTAAAACGAATTTAGCGAATTATTTCGAATTATTGAAGCATTTGTAGTGAAATCTACATTCAGCATTAGTTCTTTTTTTTTTTGTTACCAATAAGGATCTAATCAAAATTTTTACTCAAAATTTCCAGTTCAAAAATTGATTTTAGTCATTATTATTACAATAGATTGTACTTTTGTGGTTAGATATTACAGACAGCTCTAAATAATTTGTTTAAACTACAGAAAAAGTTCATAGATGTCACACCATGCGACAATGTTAGTCAAACACCAGTTTGCGACTAATACTGCCAACATTCAAATAATATTTGATTTAAAATTCTAAAAATATGCGTTGAATGACCAAATCACCCAATATGTATACGATTTAAAATACTAAAAATAATATGAAATACTGCTGAAATATTATTCCAGCATTTATTATAGTGTTGTACACATTTGATGTAAACGGTAGGTATTTCAAAATTCGGATTTATTATTGGACCGTTTTTAATGAAGTGAAAAATCAGGAGGTCTCTACAAAACCCTTTTGACAAAAACTTGATGTTATCTGTTGCCTCAAATTCTTGTATTTACTTGCCTGCTTTTGAATTTTTTATATATTTAAACTGGCAGTATTAGTCTGTGTAATATAGGGTTCTATATATATATAAAATTTTTGTGTCATTAGTGACATTATCCAAAGAAATATTATTTCTAAAAGGTGCCAACGCCTAATTTAATTTTAAGAAATCTGTACAGTGTCATGGCATGTAGAATTTCATTGCTTTTACTCTCAGCAGATGTCGCGAAATGCGTATTTGAAAAAGTATAGCTCAGTGCAGATATGACAATAAAATTATTTACATATTTTAAACAATAAGCGAAATTAAGTTAATTTCTAAATTAATTTTGCAACATTTTTAATAAAATGTAGGTAGATATATAAATTAATATTAACAATCATACTTTCCCACATCAAATTTTATTTATGTATGTACATACCAACTATTATAAATGTTTGTCGATTGAATAGTTTAGTAGAAGGTAAACGATTTTAGGAAAAATGTTTATTAGTAATTTCTGAAATAATTACCTAGCTATCTAAGTAAGTGTAGGAAATTCAGGGATGTATTTCTTTTATATCGATGGCTTAGCACACAAATGTGTTAAGTGCAGTTTTTGGCAAAAATTAGTTAATTGTGCCACCTCATCTCGTGAAGATGATTCTGAACAATTTAATGCCTTTTTATTTTTTTGATTGTACTTTTATTATTAAACTCAAAAAACAATATTTATGTTATTGTTTATCTAAAAGTTCTACCAAATAGCACATAATATGTGTTAAATACAGGTAATTAAACAGAAAAATGGTATTTTTTTTATTAATGTAAGCATTTTTTGATTAAGTATCCTTAAGTTAAAACTAATATGCTTGCACTTTTTAATATCTCTTCTGATTTAAAATTTGAGATATCTACTTTATATCAAATAGCAAACTTTATTTTTTAACTGTCTCGAGACATTGTGTAACGATTTAACACATTTGTGTGTTAAACTAATAAAACGGTATGTACTAAATGAGGTCCTAAAGTTTTCTGTTTCTTAGAACGGAATTAAAGAAACGTACCTATTTTACAAAGTTGAACGAAAACACAAGGCAATTTTTTAATCTCAAAAACAGTTTACAATTAACCACAGATACAGTAGCATACTATTTTAATTGTTATTCTATAGTTTTACAAGTGAATCACAAAAGTATTGAAGCAAAAAAAATCTTTTATATAACAATGTGGTTCCGCTTGTCACATGTACGTACATAAATTTAGCAAATTTAAAAAAAATATATGTTTTCAACATACCTATGCAAAATTCTTTTGTGATATTCAACACCGAGTATCTTAGAAACAGGGAACTAAGCAGAACTAGAACTCATATCTTTTACATTGTTCTTAGCATAGTCAATGGAATATTTAAATATTTGGATCATATTAATAGTTGCAAAGTCTTTCAGTGATGGGCTATTTTGAAGTAATTGCCCATTTTCCTTTTTTCTTCTCTTACCCCTAAAATTATTTATAACAAGAAAAAATTATGAAATCTTTTGTAGTTTTTCCATGCCAAAACAATAATCGTTCACCTAGGTAGTCTTCTGTGTTAAGAGGTCCAATAAATGAAACCTATCTCTAATAGCTGAGTACTTAACAAGTTATTAGCCGAGGGTCCTCAAATTCGCATTAATTATTAAAATTTTAAAAGCAACTGCCATTGAGGATATAATGGAATCAAAAATGGCTTCCATCGTATCATAATAAATGAACTGACCCTTTCAGTTCGATCCTCTGTTGTATCAGTAGCAAGCAGTATTATAAATTGGTAGTGTAAGTTATACAACGTAAGAAAAAATTGGCATCAGGTTTTCAGCAGGTTCAAATATGTGCGTTAAGATGTGTCAAAATTCATTTTAGATATAATTTTTTTAACTGTTTTAAAGACATTTCTTCTCTTCTTTATTATTATTTTTTTCAAGTAGGTGCCACGAAAATAAACACGTTTTAAATTCCCAGTTCGATATTCTGTTACCCAGTTTTTGTTTCGTTCAAAACTATGTTTGAAAAAATTTTACTTTAGAACAGAGAAAAACTGACACCGTAAGAATTTTCAGCGGATTAAAAAAATTGTCTAGAAAAATACCTCTCTCGATCTTCCTGAAATTTATTTTTAGCTAAATTTTCAATAATTTAGGTGAAATATAATTTCAAAACAAAACAAAAAATAATAATAAAATAGCTTTCTATTGGCATTACATTCTTTTCGCTGAAATATTTCGTGCTGTATGGGTAGTACTCCCAGCTCGAGGCGAGGTTCACTGACTTTAAGCGCAGATTTCAGACAAAGTACCGATGAAAGGAAAAGTGGAATGTCTTTTTTAGTAGGGATGTTTATTTGTTACATACCACACCTTATTGCAAACCATTACGCAAAGACATAAGATGTATTTAAATATTTTACTTTGTAGTCGATTATAATAAAATTAGAAGTTGCATATTTTACGCTATATAGCATATCTTCATGGTTAATTAGTTAAAAAATCAAAAAAATGTTTCTGTACAGCGTAGATGTGTTTCAAATTTGTCATTTTTGCATCCCTAACAAATACATGTATCTCAAAAAAATTACCTAATTTTTATTCATAAAAATTTGTCAGATAGAGCAAAATGGCCTGCAGGGCTATAAAATATATAAAGATACTGCCACAAATTTCTTATAACGTATATAAATTATATTTCCCCTCTGTTTCGTGACCCTAATAAGCATTTAAGCTGAAACATATTTCCATGCTCCTTATTTTTATCTAGTCCAAAAATGAATAGAGTAGCTGTTCGTAAAACGTTTTGTTTGAAAGATTTTATTAGCAATAACCCTGCGATAATTTTTGTTTGTGAAATATCTAGAAATATCAATTATGTCTCCCCGTAAAATTAGAACCCCTATTTTCGTATTGGATCATTTGTAGGAAACATGCGTTAAACTATTTACATTGTACGGCATTGTAATATTTAGCAAATTGTGCTAATAGTTTTCTGCTAATGGTTTTCTTTTGTGCATTTTACCTGGTGAAAATCACCAGTTGACCGTTTAGAATCAAACTGCCAGGATAATTAATGATTTTGCAAAATTTTACTTTCTCGAACCAGATTTTGATCTCATTGTAACACCAGGCTATTCGAGCGTTAGAATGAAATAAGAAAAGTAGAAAATGTAAGATATTCGCATAATTTTTTAAAATTTCGTTGCGATTACTTAATGTTATCTATTTTACTGATTATATTTCTGCATCACATATTACTTATATGATGCCTTTTTACTGTTATTGCTAAGTCAAATCTAATTTAACCTTTAACTAAATATCCTGTTGTTAATATTAAGCATTTATCATGTGGTAAAAGGTTATTTATAAAAGGAAAAGTCGATTTCAATGTTAATATATTGACAAATTATATTAATCTTCAAAATGGAATAGAGATAATAGTTGATAATATTTTTTATTTAATACGTACCAACTAATAATTGTTAGAATAAAAAAATGAGTGAGATAGTTTATAAAACGTTATTATATATTGTCGTAATTTGATCTTAGAGGGGTGCGAAAACCAAGGGATTGTTTTCTTTTATTTTATTGGGACACTCTAAATTAAAAGTGACGGGCTCTTAAGAGAGGAAAACAGCAGCCAAATTGTCACATGTCACCACCAACGGTTCTCGTCCTTTCCACAAATTTATTCGAATTGAAGAAATGTGTATTTTTTAAGAACCCTTGTGATTCACTTCGACCAGCCCCAATTTCCCTAATCCTATTCGGAGGTATTTGCCCTTTAACATAAATTTACCGCGGAGCATTAAGTTCTGATAAATATTCCCATCTATTTAAATTGGTTTACAACTTTTATTTCTGCATATTTTAACAATCGACGCGGTGAAATTTATAAGGATAATTTCTCTTCATTAAAAGTTTTTTTTTAATATTATTATTCCGATACTTCGATCAGTTTCAAGCGTAGGCGTAACTCCAAAATTTAAATTAGCACCCCTAATGAAATAATTTTTCATTTAGAAAATATCGTTTCCGGAAGAAAACTCAATAAGATTGACATTTTTAGGTATTAACAATATTATGTGAAACTAACTACTCTGCGGACTAAAGCCCAGACCAGCGTTGAATTACACTAACAATATCTACCCATATATTCTTTATTATTAGCTTTTGCAACTTTTTTTATTGTATTAGAAAGGTATTTTTAAAATGAAAATTATTTGAAATTTAATATCGACAATGTCGAAAATTAACCTGTTAATTTAAACATGATAACGACCTACTTAATTAATAACAAAATTTTCCCCTTTATGTAATCGTTTTTTTATATATTTTTGACAGGTTAATCACTTTTGACATTGTCGATATTTAATTTCAAATAATTTAAATTTATTGATATAATAATTTTTATAGTTAGATATTTGACTCAACTTAAAGGAGGCCACCTGAAGAAGCAATTCTAAAAATGCAGAAATAGGTTAAATCTCATCTATTGTGGTTGAATTTTCGAGTTCCCACAGTTTCAAAAGTGAACTTAAATATTTATAGAATGTTTTCATTAAACCAGGTTACTAAATTGAGCTAGATAAATTTTTTTTAGAATAGAGCTTTGTCTGTGGAATTTGTTCATTAGCATAACTAGATGTTTGGTATCAGAGAGCATACATATGACTTCATTGATAGGAATTGTAGGAGATTTGATATATATATATATATATATATATATATATATATATATATATTAGCTTAAAATACCTTTCGAATAAAAAATAGACATTTTGAGAGAAGCAACTAGAAATTGTCATGGTTGTCTTTATCTTGCCTTATCAGAGAAGATATATTAGTTGAATAAAAAACCGAGTAGTCATAATTAGAGAACTAATAAGTAGTGAGTCAGATGAAGTAATTTCAGGTAATTATAGTCCCTATGTCCAGCTATTGCTCTCTACGAATTGAAACCTGTTAGATCCGCCCAAAGTGTATGATATACGAGGACACATATTTTCCAAGCTCGTTCCTAACATTTAAGACCGTAATATATAGTACAGTATATAGCGTAAATTATTTATTTTCATTTAGTTTGTGCAGTGTGTGAATTAAACCGAGAATCTTCAACAATAAATCGGTGACTATACGACCTTACTGAACGTAAAAATGAAAGGAGGTAGAGTGTAGTTAATTTTACCACAAATAAATACTGTAGCTGCTCTGAGCGCACTAAAAACCTTATATGTTAAGATGAGGTTTTTAATTGCCGATTCCCCTTCAAAAAAGCCGCTAATACCTTCTGTTACACCAAGAGAAAATTAAACATTATCTACGACAGCTAACGATTAATAGTAGCTTAGTTGTTGGATGGAACAAGGTACTTAATGCGAAAAGGCAGGTAACGTTAGATACAATGTTTAAAAGGGGATCCAGGGGTCATATGTTATTGCTTATTCTATGATTTTTTCAAATCAGAACAGATTTAAACTGATGTAATTCAATACTTTTTATTTATTAGTCAATTTAACTGTTAAAATAATCTAAACCTAGTCGAAAAACGATTAATGTTTTCAGTATGTTTGAATACGTACACTTGGATATGTTTATCTTGAATTTAGACATTTTAATATTTTGACGAATTTTAGACATTTTCCTGGACTATTTATCCTAAAAATTTTTTACCAAAAAAAATTTATTCTCAGATAAAAATCTGAATGATTCTCTTGGACTATTTCGACCTTCCTAAATTCATTTCTAAAGTCTGTTTCCGTGTAAGTTTTGGGGATAAGGAGATGCATGGATTTTTTTCAAAATTTTTCCTAGCCTCACTTAAACCATTTGTTCTAGATACAATCCGATGCCAAATTCGGATTCCTCGAGCTCTAATTACCCACCCTGGTGTTTCCAGAAAGTAATTATTTAATAATGCAGCCTTTGTTCACATCCATGGTATAAAAGTTCTACTCTTTTATTATTTTTTTGCAATTTTCTGTCAATCTGTAGCACGTAGAGAAAAACTGATATCACCAGCGTTTTCAGCGTGTCCCAATACCTACACTTCGATACTTTTATCTTGAATTTAGACAGCTTAATATTTTGCCAAATTTTAGACGTTTTTCTGGAATATTATATCCTGAAAATTTTTGACCAAAAAAATTTTATTCTCAGAAAAAATCTGAACGATTCTCTTTCGACCTTTCGACCCTCCTAAATTCATTTCTAAAGTCTGTTCCCGTGTAAGTTTTGGGGATAAGGAGATGCATGAACTTTTTTCAAAATTGTTGCTAGTTTCACTTAAACCGCTTGTTCTAGATACAATCCGAACTCAAATTTGGATTCCTTGAGCTTGTATTACCCACCCTGGTGTTTCCAGAAAGTAATTATTTAATAATGCAGCCTTTGTTCATAACCATGGTGTAAAAGTTCTACTTTTTTATAATTTTTTTGCAATTTTCTGTCAAACTGGAGCACGTAGAGAAAAACTGACATCACCAGCGTTTTTAGCGTAACCGAGTACCTACACTTAGATATTTTTATCTTGAGTTTAGACAGCTTAATATTTTGCCAAGTTTTAGACGTTTTTCTGGACTATTATTCCTGAAAATTTTTACCAAAAAAATTGTATTCTCAGAAAAAATCTAAACGATTCTCTTGGACTATTTTGACCCTCCTAAATTCATTTCTAAAGTCTGTTTCAGTGTAAGTTTTGGGGATAAGGAGGTGCATGAACTTTTTTCAAAATTTTTGCTAGCCTCACTTAAACCGCTTGCTCTAGATACAATTCGAGGCCAAATTCGCATTCCGCGAGCTCTAATTACCCACCCTACTGTTTCCAGAAAGTAATTATTTAATAATGCAGCCTTTGTTTATAACCATGGTGTAAAAGTTCTACTTTTTTATTATATTTTTGCAATTCTCTGTCAAACTATAGCACGTAGAGAAAAACTGACATCACCAGCGTTTTCAGCGTGTCCCAATACCTACACTTAGATACTTTTATCTTGAATTTAGACAGCTTAATATTTTGCCAAATTTTAGACGTTTTTCTGGACTATTATATCCTGAAAATTTTTGACCAAAAAAATTTTATTCTCAGAAAAAATCTGAACGATTCTCTTGGACTATTTCGACCCTCTTAAATTCATTTCTAAAGTCTGTTCCCGTGTAAGTTTTGGGGATAAGGAGATGCATGAACTTTTTTCAAAATTGTTGCTAGTTTCACTTAAACCGCTTGTTCTAGATACAATCCGAGCTCAAATTTGGATTCCTTGAGCTTGTATTACCCACCCTGGTGTTTCCAGAAAGTAATTATTTAATAATGCAGCCTTTGTTCATAACCATGGTATAAAAGTTCTACTCTTTTATTATTTTTTTGCAATTTTCTGTCAAACTGTAGCACGTAGAGAAAAACTGACATCACCAGAGTTTTCAACGTGTCCCAATACCTACACTTAGATACTTTTATCTTGAATTTTGACAGCTTAATATTTTGCCAAATTTTAGACGTTTTTCTGGACTATTATATCCTGAAAATTTTTGACCAAAAAAATTTTATTCTCAGAAAAAATCTGAACGATTCTCTTGGACTATTTCGACCCTCCTAAATTCATTTCTAAAGTCTGTTCCCGACTAAGTTTTGGGGATAAGGAGATGCATGAACTTTTTTCAAAATTGTTGCTAGTTTCACTTAAACCGCTTGTTCTAGATACAATCCGAGCTCAAATTTGGATTCCTTGACCTTGTATTACCCACCCTGGTGTTTCCAGAAAGTAATTATTTTAATAATGCAGCCTTTGTTCATAACCATGGTATAAAAGTTCTACTCTTTTATTATTTTTTTGCAATTTTCTGTCAAACTGTAGCACGTAGAGAAAAACTGACATCACCAGCGTTTTCAGCGTGTCCCAATACCTACACTTAGATACTTTTATCTTGAATTTAGACAGCTTAATATTTTGCCAAGTTTTAGACGTTTTTCTGGACTACTATTCCTGAAAATTTTTGACCAAAAAAATTGTATTCTCAGAAAAAATCTAAACGATCCTCTTGGACTATTTCGACCCTCCTAAATTCATTTCTAAAGTCTGTTTCAGTGTAAGTTTTGGGGATAAGGAGGTGCATGAACTTTTTTCAAAATTTTTGCTAGCCTCACTTAAACCGCTTGCTCTAGATACAATTCGAGGCCAAATTCGGATTCCGCGAGCTCTAATTACCCACCCTAGTGTTTCCAGAAAGTAATTATTTAATGCAGCCTTTGTTTATAACCATGGTGTAAAAGTTCTACTTTTTTATTATATTTTTGCAATTCTCTGTCAAACTATAGCACGTAGAGAAAAACTGACATCACCGGCGTTTTCAGCGTGTCCCAATACCTACACTTAGATACTTTTATCTTGAATTTAGACAGCTTAATATTTTGCCAAATTTTAGACGTTTTTCTGGACTATATTATATCCTGAAAATTTTTGACCAAAAAAATTTTATTCTCAGAAAAAATCTGAACGATTCTCTTGGACTATTTCGACCCTCCTAAATTCATTTCTAAAGTCTGTTCCCGTGTACGTTTTGGGGATAAGGAGATGCATGAACTTTTTTCAAAATTGTTGCTAGTTTCACTTAAACCGCTTGTTCTAGATACAATCCGAGCTCAAATTTGGATTCCTTGAGCTTGTATTACCCACCCTGGTGTTTCCAGAAAGTAATTATTTAATAATGCAGCCTTTGTTCATAACCGTGGTATAAAAGTTCTACTCTTTTAATATTTTTTTGCAATTTTCTGTCAAACTGTAGCACGTACAGAAAAACTGACATCACCAGCGTTTTCAGCGTGTCCCAATACCTACACTTAGATACTTTTATCTTGAATTTAGACAGCTTAATATTTTGCCAAATTTTAGACGTTTTTCTGGACTATTATATCCTGAAAATTTTTGACCAAAAAAATTTTATTCTCAGAAAAAATCTGAACGATTCTCTTGGACTATTTCGACCCTCCTAAATTCATTTCTAAAGTCTGTTCCCGTCTAAGCTTTGGGGATAAGGAGATGCATGAACTTTTTTCAAAATTGTTGCTAGTTTCACTTAAACCGCTTGTTCTAGATACAATCCGAGCTCAAATTTGGATCCCTTGAGCTTGTATTACCCACTCTGGTGTTTCCAGAAAGTAATTATTTAATAATGCATGTAATTTTTTTGCAATTTCCTGTCAAACGTGTAAAAACTTTTTACTAAAAAATGTTTTTGTTCAGAAAGAAATCTAAGAAAACTTTCCGAATTATAAAAACACAATTTGTTACTTAAATATAAACAAATTAAGTATTTGTAACGGTATACATCACGAGTGTTCATACTTCACGTACCTACACATGCTTTTTCAATAATAATGACACTCAAAACAGTTTTTGATCTTCTGGAAGATCTGAGTAGAAATTTTATTAAATCTTTATTGGTGAGTGAAACAATTAAGAACTAATGTTAAAAGTTGAAAGAAATCGCAAAATTCATTTTTAAGAGTGCCATTATTATTGCAAACGATTGTACATCTACGTTTCAACAGAAAATTTGGATTTACAGTTACTGTTACTGCTGGCAAAGACACTCGATTCTTTCTGTGTTTAAACGAAAACAACATCACAGATCAATTAGTTTTGGGGTCACACACACTAGTACCAATAATAACAATTAACCAAGTAATTATGTTAAATTTCATGGATAGAAATATAAGGGCTATTGTTCAATTAAATGTAACATATGTTGTGCTTTCTCACATGTGCCTTTTTAACTGCAGTTAGTGTATTTAAGATTTAGTTCAATTAGTGAGAGTTCATTTAGCCAAGAGATAGGCGCCAAGCTTGTTGTTGACAATGAATCCATTGGTGGCTTAGGTGGGCAACTGCCGGGCAATTTTTAGAACACGATTTATGTTATAATACATTTTTGTAATTTACCACTTTTATAATAATACATACAGGGTGTTTTTAAATGAAGTAGCAAAAATGAGACCACAGATTTCTTAGGTGAAAATAAATCGATTTAAGCTAACATACATTTGTAAATCAGGGGTTTCTGCGGGGGAGAAATTCAAATTTGTTTCTAATTTTGACGTCACTAGTAGAGGGCGCCACTTGTGGCACACCATGTTTCTTTTAAATGGCAGAACTTTTTTGCAGCTTAGTGTATCCATCTGACTATGGAAACAATCGATTCTCCTACCTGTTTTATTTGAGAAAGGTAAACCTTGCTTTGTTCCTAAGGGATGCGTGGTCTCATTTTTGCTACTTCATTTATAAACACCCTGTAATTAATAATATCTAATATGGCATTTAAAATGCTCAAATAAAGTTCCTTTATTTTTTTTGTTAAAGAAAAAATTATTAAACTTAAAATTTTTAGTAAAAAAATCCTTAGAAATCTAAACAGACTAGGGTATCTTAAGCATGATATATAGTATAAAATATCTAGAGGTAAAGAAACATACTGTAGAGGCTGAGCTTGTTCCAGCATTACAATTGGTGTCAATTAAAGGTCAATTTATATTAAAGATTGGGAATATGACAACAGAATGATTACGTCATATTGTTCCAGATATTTTCAGATTTGTTTAATGAGGATTTATTATACATCTACATGAGTAGATTTGAAGTAATTAGTCCGTAATAATTGTGTATTTGATGTAGCTGGAAATATTAGTAATTGTTTGTCTCGTTTATTCAGTCAATTTTTCCACGTAAGTTAAATATGTATATATCTCTTAAAGAATTTGATATTTATTTGCTAGGTTTCTAAAATTATATTTTAAAATGTAATGTAATCCTACTCTATTATCCAGAAATTACTAACTTTTGTCATTATCCTTGTAAGTATTATAGTAATTAAAATACGAACGTCTGGAAGTGCAGCCAGGTGTACCTGACTTGAATTTCGGCAAGGAAGCGATTTTATTAGAATTTAAAATCAAGAGACCGCAGGATTGTTTTTGCAAGGATGTGTCAGCGTCAGTAATCCGGTGTCTTGGTAGCTTTTTGTGTGAATCCGACTGATCTGTCTTTAGATACAAGGATATGAGCAAAAGGACCAAAAGGAGCAACTAGAGCTTTATCACAAGTAAGGACAAAGATGGTAACCAAGGTAACAGTTGACCTGCTCCTATTGGCTACTAGAAAAGTGTCAATAGATACGCCCACAGTTCCTGCCACAGTGTAGTGATTATTGAAGACCCCCTTCCTTATGCTCAAAAAGGATAATCAACTGTCTAAAGAGGCTAAAGACCGTGAGGCATTCTGTTTCAAATATACCGAAATGAAAAAGCTAGTAATTATCAAGCTACTCGGCTGCCAGCACAATCGCGACCAGATATTCGGAAGTGAGGCTAAATTTACACGCTGCTTTAGGAAAGAATAATCATGATATAACAAATTAATTACAAATATCAAAATTATTTAAAACATTTAAATTATTATTTAATTATTTAAAATATCTGCCACTTTTTATTGCGGAACGTAATATACAGGGTGTTCTATAAAGAATGGGTCATATTTTATGATCCACTAATAAAAATAAGGTGATTTAAATCAAATTACCTTAGTACAATTTTATTTCTTTAAGAAATTATAGGCTTGAGAAATTATTTTTTATTTCATTTTTTTACTATAAATTATTTATTTTTTTGGATAATCGTACTGATATTTTTGATTTTTTTTTATGTGATAAATACAAATACATGATTAATTTTTATACAGTGCGTTCTGAGTGCCTGTGCCGTTATATTATTCCTCTTAAATTTTTTTTAGGACAGACGTTTATGGAATATGATCAGTTTTTTTGGTTAGGTATACTTGATTAGTATGATTCAAAAAGTTATTACAGTTAGTAAACGTAAAAGCATGAAACACAACAGAGGAAAATATGACAACATGAAGGAAACACAACATTTAAAAATAATCAGTTGAACAACATAAACACAATAGCGAAAACAAAATATTTATTTCAAATTTGTTTTTGTATTAATGATTTTTTAACATTTATATATTGATTTCCAAGTTTAACAAATACGATAAACGCAGTTTTCCCTAAAATAATGCATTTTAGCGACATGCAACAAGTATAGGTAGGTACTTCTTTTAAAACGAATCGAAGGTTGTTTCACAATAACTATTTATTTTCCAAAAATCTGTATTGTTAAAAAAAGTGTAACACAAATAGTATAGCGGCGCTAAGAATGCCCTGTATATTTCACTCAAAAATCAAAGAGATTTGCATATAAAAAACCTTTTTTACAAAATTTTAGTATACAATTATCCAACAAATAAGAAAATTATCAAAAAAAAAAAAAATAATTTGAAAGGAAATAATTATTTTTTTTACCAGAAATCAAGACTTATGTGGGAGAGGAGGCGGGTTATTATAATTCAGTAAACCGTATTTGCGCCCACGAACAAATTAAAATCCTAACCTCAATTTAGTGCGGTAACCTCATCAATTACATATTCATGATTACAAATGGAAAAACAGCCATATCGTCAATTACTAGCAAATAAATCAATACATGTTGGTATAAGGGTTTAACGTAAATATATTTTGTTTCATTAGCAACTCAAATTTGTTATTTAAATTTTGTATAATTTCCAATCTTCCAAAACTTCTTTCATATCTTCCAATCAATGTTCAATAACTACAAGTGTCATGAGACATTCACGTGTTTAAAGAAAATTTAAAACTCGAAACGTTGAACTCAAAAACTGATGCCATTTTGTTTAATTTAATTTTTTTGTATTTAATTTATAATTTTCTTCATTTTTTAAATTGTTATTCACATTATTTAATCGTTCCCGTGTCTCTTATAGTTTTCGAGATCTCAGTGCTGACCCTTGAATTTGGGACACCCTGTATAATCGTAACTGCGGGTTACTGGTCGACGTGAAAATATGACATACAAAGTGATAAAATTTCAAGCGGTAGTACCCGATAGGATCGCAAGAACATCGTTGGGGATGATATCCATTTTAAAACCTGTCGGAGACATCGATTTTTTCCGTGCGAGATGAATTTAAATAGAAAACAAGACAAAATGAAGTGTCAATCAACCAAACACTATTCTTTGTATTGCGTGTCAAAGGTTGGCGAGATAAAAAGTTCATTTCCTTTTACCGACACGTTTATTATTCAATAGTCGAGTTTTCTTTCATAAAAATCTCGGTGCGTACTTTTTAACCGAGTTTTAAACGATTGTGAAGTGGAATGCCAGACTTAAGAAGGTACAGGGTGTGGAATGGAACCTTAAAAATAGCAGTTTTAACGCTTAGAAAATTTGCTAAATTCGAATTCGAAACGTCGGTGAAAATTTTCGCGGGCTCGTTTTTTTATAATAACCGAGATGCAGCCTTGGTAGTGAGTCAATAGGTAGTTTATAACAATTAGCCAGGAGACAAGGGTGATAATTAATATAACTTTGCACTTTGCAACATGTTTTGCGTTGGACGCAGCTGAGCCGCGATTCTTTCCTAGCAATTTTCAACCCCTCGACTCCGGAAGCCTTGATTTCCGACGTCCAAAATGCCACCCTAAGTGCTGTAGTTTGTATACCCGAGACAAGACCGCACCTGAGCAAGTAAAATATAATCAGCCTGAAATTAGGTACTTATTTTGTCTTGTACATTATGCCATTAAAATACTTACCTCTTAGCGCTTTTATAGGTACGAGGTAATAAATTACGTTTTAATGTTCTTTCTTTAGTCATTTACAGGTATTTAACTTTGTATGAGAAATTACCGATTATATGACTGATGCCAGTGTAAAGCACCTTCATCGCAAAAACGCCAATAAAATATTTCAAATCAAACAGTTCTAGTATTTTTTTTATTTCTGTTTAAAATTTTTTATGTACATTGAGTTTTTTTATTTTTTCTTCCAAATCGTGTTAAGGACTCTTTTGCTTCTTTATTGATCTACTGGGTAAGAGACGACGACACTGATGATGAGTTTAGAATTAAAACACAATAGTATAAATACAGTGACTTTATTAATTTTACTATTTAGATATATACACGGTTTATTACAAATATTTATAAGGAAATCCCGTATCATGTACTATGATTAAAATTGATCTTGGCAATGGCATCTTCTTTTCAAAGCCATGTACAATCTAATTTAGAGTTTTTTTTTACATCTAATGTAAAAAAATAAAGAAAAGGTTAGAAAATCCAATAAATATTTTATTTTTTAAGATTGCACTATGAACTAAATACTACTGTAAGGTACAAAACAATGTTATACAAAAAAACAACAGGCAAATATTGCATTTTAAAAAGTAATTTCCCCTCAGTGTTTTTTTTTTTTTGGCTAAAAAAAAACAAACGTGATTTACATCGAATCATATTAATCGATAGTCTAAGTACGTAAAAGTTAAAACGTCCATACGCTTTAAATTAAGTAAAATACTTTTGTAAAGAAACTGGCCATCTTATCATATCGAGAACGACAAGAAAATTGTTTAGTGAAAATGTATAACAATCATTTAAGATAACAATATAACAATAAACAACTACTTAAACCATAAAAAACAATCTGATCGTTGACTAAGAAACATAACACAATAAAAGGTAACTATATTGTTAACTAAAATATTCGCTTGTAATTTTTTGTAAAGCCATATCGATGAAGTGATGAAAAGTTAATAATTTACTTTCTACATGCATTTTTGGCACATCTTTAAATCAGTCAAGATAAAATTTTGTTTATGCACTGCAGAACTATACCTACAATTTGAGCATTTTCGTATTTTCAGACTGCTATAAAGGTATTTTACTCACAACATTCGCGTGAGCAAAGTCAGTACGTATCTTAAGAGTAAAAAAATAGAAAAACAACGTTACTGAGCCACACACCGCAGTGTGGAATTTTAGTCACGTCAAAATAAAAACACACTGTATAAATATCATTCAAATGAAATGTAGCGTAATATTGATGCGGGAGAAATACGAGTATGCTTTCTCCAAGGAATTTTCTAAATTTGATGAATTTTTTACTATAGTTTCGAATTTAAAATGGTGCGTTATAGAGTGACTGTGTAGTTTGTGTTATAAGTACAAGTGAAATATATTTGTAAAAGAATTTTGTACTTTAAGTTGAAAAGTGCACTTAATACTAAAGGATAACAATAAAGAAAGTTTGTTTCTTTGGTATGAAAATTTATGAATAAAATGTAGTAGCATTATGCTTTTAAAGTATGTCTGGCTGTACAAAAAATTAACGGCTGCTTATATGTTGTAAACAATGCAGATACCAATAAAAATATGTACTTATTTATGAGACATTAGATATTTACATATGGTACAAATCCAATAAAATATATTACTAATACATTTATATATACCTACGTAAACCTAAGCTTGGCGCTTATCCATTTCTTTTGATATAAAAAGGAACATTTATTACATCTGAGTATTACCTAGCAGTTTATATTTGGCAATTTGATATTTGCTCGAACTTTGCTCCTTTTGATATGTTAATCGAAACACAAAATAAGTCTCACATTTTCAACTCTTCAATCACTGAACTCGCGATTGCTAGGAGCAAAACCAGGTAAGAATTATTTACGACATTTGACTAGTACACCTAGTACAATTTCAAGTATCACATATACGGCCACGAGAATGAACTACCAGATAGAAGCATGTCTCTTATTAAGGTTTCAATGGGCGTCTTTCCCACAAGTCTTACGAAAAACAATTGTTCGATCACCGCAGAACTGACAGTCCGTAAACTAGGCAAACGCAGTAACAGTTTCCCGAATCTAGTTGGCTGGTTGGGGTACTGGGATCTGCAGTACTCCTCCAAAGCACACTGAGACTTCTCCTGGATGGATTCTATGTGGGCCACGTCACTCAGTCCGCAGGCATCTGCAACAAGGTAGAATTATTATTGACCAACTCGAAAGTGTGGTGAAATTTTTCAGTAAATTACATTAACAATAAAAATATGAAATATATGTAAATAGAGCCGTTGCTGCAACAAATTAGAAGATTGGTGAAATTACACAAGCTAAAATTAATGTTACAAACGATAAAAATCATGAGAAATATCAAACGAACAGAACTCTTACTAATTTAAATCGGAAGAGTGGTGAAATTCCTAATTAACTAACTCAAGATACACCAATTATAAGAATTATAAGAAATACACGTGTATATAGATCAATCATTACCAGTATAAATCGAAACAATAATGTTAGGGAACATTTTGAGCAATGCACTATTGAAGATTGGTGGTGTACATTCTTAACATCTGATTAAGTAAAATTAGTGACAAGCGAATTTAATGATCTGAATATTTAAACTTTAATTTGATCATCCAAAATTAAGAAACTGTGTAGATGCTAATATAAATCGAAACCACTGAAATGTACAATGTGGAATGCTCTTAGTTTCACTGCGCATCCATATAAATTAACAAACCTAGGAGCAGACAAAAGGAGGCACATGAAACTCATCAAAGAAATGCTTCATTGGTTATGTATGTGGGTGCGAGAGAGACAATCATCTGCACGTACGATATGAATTGTGTTCTTAATTTCCCATTATTTTGTTTGTAAAAACGTCATTGGCGTACAGTGGTTAACCAGTACATTCTTTTATCTTGTATCTAGTTAGTGTTATTCTTTGTGTATTTTTGTGGATGTTATTGTTGGAACATGCCATGTTTTATAAGGGACTGTAAAATTAACCAGCATATAGCACCAAATAATTCTTCATATCCAGAATTCAATTTAATTTCAATTCATATTTATTGCTCCGTCATTACTAGGAGGCACAAAACAAATATGGCGCTGACCACAAGTAATCCATTCGCGCAGCTTGACGAGCATTCCAGTCATCATAATATAAAATTTCATTTCAGTGATCGAAACAGTGGTGAAATTGCTCTAATACAAATCGTAAGATTGGTGAAACCAGAATCGATACATCATACACGAGTGCAATCTTATTATTCTACAATTGTAGATACTATAATGTTAGAGAAATTAAAAAAAATTAAATCCTAATGGAATTGTTTGTTTCGTCATATGTTTTGATGTCACGATTGCTGCGAAAATTTCTCACTTGAAGTATGAGATATTTTCTAGCATTTTTGATGGAAGGTCAAAAACGTAATAATGAATAACACGAGATTAACTGAAAATTTGGATACGCTGTAGGTAAATTATCAAATTAATGAATGGATTTGCTATTGTAAGAGGCGGCGTTAGAATACATGGGTCCTCATCAGCTCCCTACTGACCCCGAGATGAGATAATCTATCTTCCATTGGATTAATGAATCTAGATTTGTAACAATAGTAAGGAGATCGTGTACCCTAATATAAAGGTAGGCGATGTTACCCTTACACAGGAGTTGGCAAAATCGATATGTTGTTTGTATTTTACTATGTAATTATTACTATTTTATTTAGAACTGTAGTAAATATATATTAGGAAATACCGCGCTATCGTACAAGAAATTATTGGGGTAGAATTTTGCGGTGAAATTGGTAAAGTTCATAAATAAAAGTTCGGTGCTATTAAAGTTGTAGCTATAAAGAAGCATCTTTACCAAAGAAACTTTGTAAATGAACAATTGAAAGGATTACGGAAAGTTTACAATCCTGCGTCAACATAAAGTAGACTTATATTAGGAAGTTTTAATTGTCCTTAGAGCCATTAAAAATTGACGAACAAGGATTAGCATAGACGGGTGTCTTTAATAATGGATTAAACTTAGAGGTTTAATTTATACGAGTTTATTAATACTAGTAACAGCTGACATGGATTCTGAACGGAGTGAAAAAACTTCCAGGCATGAGACAATTGCATTTAAACGTGTATTTTTAGAGATATGTCAAATATATAAGAAGAGGTCAAGAATTTTCAAGGCTATTTTAAGAACTAAATGTAATTAACATACGAACTTTGCTATGCTAATGGCCTCTTTTTTATTTTATGTCATTCGCTTTATACTCAAAACTATACACCGACATTTATTTCATTGCGTCTGCTTAAGTCACACCCATTACTAATTATTTATAAACATCATCAACGACACGTCATCATTTTAGATAGATTATTGTCTGAAGCTATTTATTTGTGGCATAATTTTAGTTTTTCTTTAGTTTTATTGGGTTTTTACCACGCTTCTGAAAAAATAAAGATTAATTAAATAAGCCCTTGCGCCAAACGGATCAGTCAAGGGTTATTTTTGAAACTAAGTTTGCCTAACCAAAAAATGTCAAACTTGACATATGTTTAATATTTTTACTACTGTTTTGAGAACGAAAACATAGTTTTTCGAAACGTTAATAATACGGAAGTGCGCGATAGTGATGTGATTTTTGTTATTTTTTACTTATCTGCTTTTTTCAGTGTGAGATTTTTTGGTTAGGCAAACTTAGTTTCAAAAATAACCCTTGACTGATCCGCTTGGCGCAGGGGCTTAGATATTTAATTAATCTTTATTTTTTCAGAAGTGTGGCAAAAACCCAATAAAACTAAAGAACAATTAGATAGATTAGTTTAATTTTCTAATATATGTAGTTGTGGTATTCAGAAATATGTAAAATTTTTCACTAGTAAGGTGCCTTTTTCTATATACGATACAGCGAAATGTTCAGAAAAGTTTGTCAAACTGAAAAATTGAGTAAGTATGCAAAATTTTAATTTCCTAGGCCTACTTTAATTTTTTTCTTTGATTTCGGAATTTTCTTGTTTGTGACATTATTTCTGTATAGCAAAACTATTTCAGAAGGCCATATTTGAACACTACCTCTTTCTGTGTCAATAATTGCGATTATACAGGGTGAAACTAATTTTCATTCTAAAAGCGATTTTATCAGTGGATGAAAATACACTATAGAATTCGGTTTTGAGTTGATTAATATCTATAATTAATCTAGTATTTCAATGAGTTGATTAATCAAATCCTAACCTCAATATTATGCCCAACAGTTTTATATGTATTTTTAGAGTATCCAATACATTTCGTTGAACTTTTTACGATGCTAATAGCATCTAAAATTCAGTTTAATCAGTAATAATTCGCTAAAATAGTATGGTGTTAAAAATGTAGGCATTCAGTTGTAAAGCTTACGTCCCTGGTAAACTAAAAAAACTAAATATGTTTCAAGGGCATTATTTTAAGAGATCCTTACTAGTGTTCATCACGTTTAATTTTTATTAAATGATATTGAGTACTTTAAAAGTTATTCAGGAAAAACCGATTTCCAGCGGCGTCCTTCAGGGGCACATATCTCCGGAGGAAGGGGCTGTAGGAACAAATTTTACAGGAACTTGTCACCTTATTTTTTCATGTTCTATCTGCATCTGAGAGATTTTCCATGTATATATATAATGACTACAAGCATTTGTACGAAAGCAAAGCTAGTTTTGTTGGTAATACAGGGTGTGTCTTGCAAGTCGTTAATAATTGTAGAATACCTGATATTGAGTCAATTGAAACAAACATACCTATATACCAAGTGTTACAATATTTGTGATAATTAATTTTTTAATTATCAGCAGTCAGCCACTTATTGAAATCAAAAAATTTGTCCAGAGGAGTAAAATTTAGAATGTATTAAACAATTTTGAGACCGACAGCGCTGTATGGTAATGAAACCTGGGTTCTCAATAAGAAGTCAAGAGAAAACCTTTTAAGATGGGAAAGGAAGATCTTAAGAAGAATTCTAGGGAGTAAGAAGACGGAGGAAGACTATGTAAGAGAAATAATGAGGAAATATATGCAATGTACCAGGCACCAACAACAGACGAATTTGTAAAAGCCAGAAGAGTGCAGTGGCTAGGGCATCTAGAACGTATGGAAGATGGAAGGGCAGTTAAGAGAATAGTAGGGAGTAAACCTAACTACAAGAAAAAAAGAGGTAGAACGAGGAAGCGATGGAGAGACGCAGTGGCAATAGATGTAAGGGAGAAAAATGTAACGGATTGGAAACGAAAGGCGAAGGACAGAATGGAAATTATTGTAACGACTTGCAAGACATCTTGTATAATGAGTAATCCTATTGATTTAATATTTGAGTTGTAACATTACATTCAGGTGTGTAACATTGCAGATATTGCATCCCATATCTACCAGATCTTTTAATTTTTATCATTAATTGTGCTGGTATTTTCTATTTTATACAAGAGTGTACCTCCTTTCGCAAATTATGTTAACTTTTGGTATTATCAAATGTAATATTAGTTATTTTGTTTCGATTTTGGAAAGAATTGAACGAATTCTACGCCTGAGGCGTCATTTAGAGTGTTTTTAAATGAAGTTTTTAAGGTCGCCATTGTGTTTTTGTTTAAGTATTAATGCAAATTTCAAAAGCAAAGTTTCAGTATACCAAGTTTGTTTGAATTTATTAATACCTAAATAATATTTACAATTCAAAGTAAGCATGTTTTAATAGAGTGTCAGTATTTAAGTTATTAAATCGCAGAAGCGTCGGTAATTTGCGGGAGGACAAAAAATACGTGCGCCCAGAACCGTCGCAAACAAATCCTGTTAAAAATCAGTTCACAAAAAGTAGGAACTACTTTGTTATGCACCCTATCCCTCGGCCCTCCGCACTATTTCATTGTGATTTATTTGCACTTCGGTAAAAGAATCGAAAAAACTAGTCAGAATCAATCAAGCATTACTTCAGAAAGAGACCTGCAGGAGATATAGTACTCAGGTCGATTTGAGGTCAGTGTCAATGGATGGAATCGGTGTCCAAAAAAGAATATGGACGTCGTCCTATATTTCCTGCACTTATCTAGTTTAACCTAACGGATTATTGCTGCATGGAGATCAGATATTTTATAGTCTCATATTGTAGATTAATAATATTTTGCTTATATTTCATTACAGGATTTATTATTTATTCTAGACAATAAACAACATTAAAGCAAGATATAAACATATTGTTTAAATAAAATATTTTAAAGGTACGTGCTACATGCCTATGTTTTGACAGTGTAACATACTTCAATACTAATTAAAATAGGGCGGCAGAAATTGTTTCAATCATAAATTTGTATTAAAATTCATCCTAATTTATCAAATATTAAAATAGAATTTTTAAATAATTTGAGGAGAAATTCACCTATATACAATAATACCTTAAAATATACATGCTGTTAAAGACCTCCTCATCCTCCTCCTCCTCCTCACAATATTTACTTATATATTCCTTATTATTAGCTTTTACACTTTTAACACTGTTGTTTTCAAATTGAATTTCATTATGACAAGTATGGCTTTTTCCGTTAGAAAATTTAACTAGATTAATTTTTATTTTAGATATTTATTGAATCCGACTTTTTCTTTGCCTTTTTGTTCTTTACCATATCCAGTAGGAAAATTAATTTGAATTAGCTTTAATCACAGTGGAACCTGTATGTTAATAAAAAATGTGTCTTCAAGGTTATTAGTTGTTTTTAAAACAGTAACAAACGCGGGGGTTTGTATATTTTTTGTATTGCGCAAACACTGCTATTCAATGTTTAAAGCATATTTTGCTAATTAGTAACTATTTTAGATAATTATATTTAAATATATCATTTTAACCATTACATATGTTTTTGCAGACCACTACCACCGCAAAGTTATTACGAAAAAACGATTTTAAATCTTTAACACCCTGTATCTTCCGAGGGAGGCATTTCTTATATACCTAAGTAGGGTTACATCATTATATCGTGTCGCCGAAAGTACACAGTTACTAGAAGTAGCTTTTTTGTTAAATCCTGTATAAATTCACTGTACTTTCGATTTGAAAATGCGTAAATTTTAAACAGCGCATCATAATTTAGCAATTAAAGTTTGAATAAATTTAAGACGTGCGATATTGATTGCGGTAATATGCCTCCAAAATTCACATACGTCTTTTTTATTATGCAGTAAAGCATAGCTATGTGACAACTGTCTATTGTGTTAACGTTACTTGTGAGATGGTATATTATTTGCATACATAAGTATATTAATATGTGCATTATTAATTCCACATATTGGACGTGGATGTGTATAATGCGGAGATAGTAAAGTTAAATGGTTATTGTGTAAAGTGTTTATGCAAATTGGAGTGACGTCACAAGACGCGTGTCAAAAGGTGACAGGTCATTCCAAGCGATAAATATGCTTATAATATATACAATATGCTGTGCTTTGTCCGGTACCATTGTTCTTTCGAATTTTTACATTTACAACAGGGTTTCCATGAAAAAGAATAGAGATTTTATAATGATAAAGGATATACGAGGTTAGCTGAAATGAATTTTACACATTTACAGCGGTTTTACATCACTACATTATTGTTGCACTATTAATATAGAAAATGCAATAACTTTTATTTTTTAAAATTTTTACTTTATTTTATTGTATTATTACCAACTGTCAAATTTTAAAGATAAAGCCTACTACTGACTTTTTGATTTTTTTCTAATAAACACTATTAAAATCTTGTTTTAATTAATGTATTGTTTGGTATAATTTTAGAGGTGACTAACTTTCAATGAACACCTTGTAGTGTCTCAATTTACTTGATCTCATAGCAATAGAAGACGAATAATAAATCTAAATAATGTACCAAATTTGGTTGTTCCAAGTTAAAGTAGTTCAGAAATATTAATTTTATTCGATATATTGTGCCCCACTTTAAAGGCCTGTAACTCCGCCTATGTGCAACTTTGTATATAAGTATGTTTGGTTAAATTGCAGTATTTTGGGATCCCCTAGACATTTTTTAGTGTATTGTAGTATACTACAATTATTTAATAAACCGAATAGATAATTTATAGTAGTTTTGGATCAAAGAATGCTGAATTGCGTGTTTTTCGTAAATGTGTTTGTTGGAAATAGTAAAATTACATTGAAAATATCCGCAACTTTTCGTTTAACACACCACACACCTCGTAGATGTGAAAATATTTTAACCACAAAGACAATTCGCGTGGGAGGGGTAGAGATCTAACTTTTTTCAATGAAGTAATGAGTCTGGCCGATTTAGCGAGCGAGACATAAAAAGCATTAATTGGTGGAGCTTTCGGCACACTTCATCGTCAATAAGCTGAACGGAGCAAGAACAAGAATAAAGCGATGGGTGAATAAAGAATAATATATTCGTCGTGCTTGGTACAATTAAGGACAAGTGTTACTAACAACTCCTCTGGTAATTACTAATGTAGCAAACTTTAATTGTTGAAAAACACCAGCTGCATCACAAATAATAATAAATATAACCGACAAATTGCGTAATCATTCATTAAGGACACTAAAAATATCTCCTTAGATATTGTTCTCAGGCTTGTACCTTAAATAGTCTTATTCAATGAAAACTCTGACGTGAGTTACTTAGGATAGCGCGTAAATAACGAAACCTACTAGATAACATAACAAATATACATGTTTTTTTATTTTGCTTAACTAAGCAAAGCTTCAGCTATATATTACTAATACATCAATTTCCGGATGGATTTTGATGAATTTTATTGGACGTTATTATATCTAGTTTGTAATTTCAAAACACATCATGCACTTGCGAAATGTATTTTTTCATAACCGCATTTTAGTGAGCATGAAAAACAATCCTACAATATCATAACGTGTTTTTAATAAAAATTATATCATTTGGCATAAAAATGTAGTTGTACACATGATCATTTTTATCAGTGTAGAGTTTATTGTGAACATCCTGCTGCATCCCTCTGAAAATTGAATCTTGCATTTTTCAAATCGCGAAGTAGTTAAATGCAACAAGAAATAATCTCTAAAACACATTTTCTAGCATTAACAACGTTTTCTTCTGCATTGTGTTCATAATCAGCGCATTATTTTCAACCGTGTTTGTTCCCCATAACTGAAAATGTATCTCATCTCATTCACAGCTTCCCTCCTACATACCACAATAGATTTATGCAGACAGTACAATTGTAATATGATGCCCCAATATATACCCTCGTAAAAAACTTCTTGTTTGGTCCTCTTGCCTAAGCACGTGCCGTACAGGGTCCACCATGGGCGTCTGGGGATATTTTTCGGCAGGGCACGATTTGTCTGTTTCAGAAAAAGATCTCTAATGTCAGAACCATTAATAATCGTACATAGCTTATGAGTTTACTTCAAAATATAGTGATTGAACCAAACATGCTTTATTTGATTGTTCTTTTTTTCATTCTACATGTGTTAAAAAATAAAAAAATATATATATTTTCAATTGCGATTGTTTTGGAAATTTGTAGTTTAAATTTTTGAGATTCGGCGGGAATTAAATATAACATTAAACCACGAAAATTAATCTACCTATAAATTCAGTAGAATTGACAGAAACAATATAGCAAGTAAAACCGAATCCTCAAATTCAAAATTAGCTGGATGTTTTTTTTTTAAATTTAGATGTGGACGCCTATGGTCCGTCACTATTATGTAACAAGAAACCGTATAAAAAGGGCAACTATGCTAGTCAGATATTCCAGGCAGCTTTTCAACTTCGTGTACCAGTCCTTTTTGTAACTTTGTTTGAGCATCAGTGTGTGATAACCTCACAATTAGTTCAAGATCGATGGGATCGCGTCCTTAAGCACGTTTTAAAGAGTAGGCAATCGACCTCTTTGGCTCAACAACTTCTAATCGATAGGCATAACCGCTAAATATATCTGAAAGCAAAGGACCCCGCACAAACCTTATGGGAATTGGCTCTCGGTCAAATTGGCTGAAATTTGGATATGTTGTTCGTTTCGTCATCCTGAACAAAAGTCTCAATGGGCATAAAGCTCAATTTTGCTTATTTTGGCTCCTACGGAGCTCCAAAGCTCCACGGATTCATCATTACTTACTACTTAAAAGGGTAATCTTTTGGAAAGTTTGGTATTGGCTGCCTTAAAAAAATAAATATAATAATATTGACAGTTGACAGCTGTCAACTAGCTGTCAAACAACAAGGAACAAGTAAAATTGAGAAAATCCATACGTAAATGTATGTTTTTGAGGTTGCTGAGTTCAAAATTGATGTTAAAAAGACGATATTGCCAGTTGACAGCTGTCAACTAACTGTCAAACAACAAGGAACAAATAAAATTGAGAAAATCCATACGTAAATGTATGTTTTTGAGGTTGCTGAGTTCAAAACTGATGTTAAAAAGACGATATTGACAGTTGACAGCTGTCAAGTAACTGTCAAACACAAGGAACAAGTAAAATTGAAAAAATCCATACGTAAATGTATGTTTTTGAGGTTGCTGAGTTCAAAACTGATGTTAAAAAGACGATATTGACAGTTGACAGCTGTCAACTAACTGTCAAACAACATGTGATCATCAAAATTGATAAAATCCATACCTAAATGTATGTTTTTATTCAACGAGAACGAAGAGCCCATTTTCGGTTATTAATTGCACTTGTCCATCCGGTGCTCGTACTATTGGTACTTGTTCCCATGTTTCAAGTGTCCTATGGTTCTTAGGATATGCGAGGCACAAACCTAATATTCGTTATCCTTCAACTAGTATAGTTAATACCCTTCGAGATGCAAGAAACCGTCCACAGTGATTAAACTGTAATATTAGATTATATTTTCTTAAGTGCACTGATAAAAATCCAAACGACCCAAACAAGAGTTCAAGATAATTTTTATTCAACTATTCCTAAAATAGGACGATATATATCGTCCCGTGTTATAAATAGGGTGATAAAAAATATCGTGAAATCATAGATCCAATAAGCCATCGGCCCTTTTTAGGGCCAAGATGTACAAAAACCCATCGCGCGACCTCCACGTCGTGTACATCGGATAACGCTAATGCCGACGGTAGAAATGAAGATTGTGGTAGTTTGACAGTTATTTGACAGCTGTCAACTGTCAATATCGATTTTTTAACATCAGTTTTGAAGTCAGCAAGCTCAAAAACATATATTTTCATTTGGGCTTTATCAATTTTAATCAATGCTTTTTGTTTGACAGTTAAGGGACACCTGTCAACTGTTAATATCGTCTTTTTAACATCAGTTTTGAAGTCAGCAAGCTCAAAAACATATATTTGTATGTGGATTTTATCAATTTTCCATTCTTGCTTGTTGTTTGACAGTTAGTTGACATCTGTCAACTGGCAATATCGTCTTTTTAACACCAGTTTTGAACTCAGCAACCTCAAAAACATATTTTTACATCTGGATTTTATCAATTTTACTTATTCCTTGTTGTTTGACAGCTAGTTGACAGCTGTCAACTGTCAATATTATTATATTGGCATTGGATTTGGATGCAGTGACCTCGAAAACAAAAGAGGGGACTTTTTTAAGGCAGCCAATACCAAACTTTCCAAAAGATTACCCTTTTAAGTAGTAAGTAATGGTAAATCCGTGGAGCTTTGGAGCTCCGTAGGAGCCAAAATAAGCAAAATTGAGCTTTGTGCCCACTGAGACTTTTGTTCAGGATGCCGAAACGAACAACATATCCAAATTTCAGTCAATTTGACCGAGAGCCAATTCCCATAAGGTTTGTGCGGGGTCCTTTCGTTCCAATATTTTATTGAACCTAAATAAAGTCGTTTTCATCAGAGACATTTTTTTAAAATGTTACATTAACACAAAATACTCATACAATGAAGTCGATAAATTAGTTTTTTTAAATTATTTTTCGTGGAAATTTCTTAGAATAATGCTATATGTTATGACATATATATATTATTAGTACTAATAAAATATTTCGTAATATATCGTAAAAATTTGCCTAAGGCAAACAGATGATTTTTGTTGCCTGTTTTATAACGTTTTAATTACCATTCTGGTTCGAAAGGTAGGAAAATATGAAACTATCAATAAAATCAACGTGGCTCTTCGACTAAACTTCCTATGATTTTTTTCCTTTAATTAAAAATTCCATCGTGACATATTAGAAGTGTCAGAAATACCGATAATTTGAAAAAACAATTTGCACAAGAAAATCAAAGGAGGCTATTATGACTAAATAAGCTAATTCGCCTTAGCGTGTGACAGATGTTTGGTATTTAGCGGTCCTTATCGTGACGTGACAATTTAGGATTTAGAGCCGTTCGTTAAAAATTCGGCAGTGACACGGAGAATTTAAACGGTCAGTTGGAGAAATACAACCGGGGCAAAAGAAATACAAACTGCGTAAAATTACTACTCCGCCTCTCGAAAAATACGAATGGAACGAAAAGGTCTGTAATGTGCCTTGGCTATGAATAGTGAACCCAGATGTTTGAACCAATTTGCTAAATATACCTTTAAAAGTCCCAAGTTGGAGCGCTGCGACAAAAAGATGAAAAGCAAATATATAATGTTATGAGGCGTGTGCTAGGTTACAATAACTTTGAAATATTACGTCAAGAGTCTTTCATTTTCGTGACATTACTATTATCGGCAAAAATTTACCGATCTTTCGAATTGCTGGTCTTAGAAATTCCCTTTTTTTTGTCGACAATGGGGATAAAACCCACTAAAATTATATTAGAATATTTAATCATAGCAGTGTGTAATAATAATTTCCCCAAATTTGCTTAGACTTCGGTTTCTTGTTATTTACGCACATGTTTTGATTTTCCTGAAGTAGATATATAAATTTCAAGGCGTTTCGTAATATTTGTGGAATTGTTTTGAAAATTCGTATGAGAGGACGAAGAAACATGTATATGACATTATCAAAAACTGGCACGCATGTAGGGAGTTTATTTATAACGAAGACTTGTAAATAGATAACAGAATTATCGTTTAAAGAAGGGGTCATCTCAGATATGACCCCTTCAATACTACGTTAATTATTCCATAAACTAATTAAAAATAAAAATAACTTCTTGACAACAGATAAAGAACATTAATTTATTTTAGCTCTGCAACAGTTTTTGATATGATTTTTTTTGTAAAAATCTGTTTCCTTTGAAAAAAAATGGTGTAATTATTATTATACAGAGTGTTTTGGGAAATGAGTCACAGACGACTTAGTGATAAATTCATTATTAGCTAAATAAACAATATATTAAAAATTCCCGAAACAGGTCGATTTTTGATTTTAATTTACTGTTTTTTTCAAATAATAATTTAATATACAGGGTTCGAGTAATGACGTCAACATCGGTCTTTTTACTGTATTAGAAAGGTATTTTAAGCTAATATATCAAATATCCTACAATTCCTATCAATGAAGTCATATATATGCTCTCTGACAATTCCACAGGCAAAACTCTATTCAGTAATTATCAAAAAAAATCAGTCTAGCTAAATTTACTAACCTGGTTTAATGAAAACGTTCTATAAATATCTAAGTTCACTTTTGAAACTATAACTCGAAAATTCAACCACAATAGTTGAGATCTGACCTATTTCTGCATATTTAGGATTGCTTCTTCAGGTGGCCTCCTTTAAGTTGAGTCAATAACAATTATTATACCAATAAATTAAAATTATTTGAAATTAAATATCGACAATGTTAAAAGTGACTTTAACCTGTCAATGAATTCAAATTAAACATTTAAATTTTTAGTACATTTATTCATTTGTAAGCTCAGCAAGTAAAATTCGGAAATGGAGGAAAAATGGAGTATTTCATTTAAAAAACCGGTGATGACGTAATTACTCGAAGGTAGATCACCCTGTAATTAAATTATTACTTGAAAAAGCAGTAAATTAAAATCAAATATTGAACAGTTTCGGGAATTTTTAGTAATATTGTTTATTTAGTTAATAATTAATTTATGAGTTATTTTATGAACGCACTGTATTTATCATAAATATATAAATACAGTTAATTTAAGGAACAGAAATTTCACTTTACACGAACATTCCATTCGTTTTCTGGTATGCGTGGTTTCAGCATATATTAGACATTAAAAAGTGAGGAGACAGCACAAGTAAACAAGTAAAATATTTTAAGGGTTACAAATTTCAAAATAGACGTAAGTGGTACCCTTGGTACGTATGCAGTGACTTACATACATGTCACGTGCACATACGACTATGTAATAGTATTATTTGTTAGTCTGCATTGTCCTACTATCGATTTTTTAGCTTCTTGACGACCAGATCAGATGATTCTAATGTAGGGCTGTGTGATAATCTATCAGCGCGGTTTTATGAATCAGAGCAGCGTCGAGGGTGCGGGGTAGTTTTGTTATAATAGCATAGTGCAAATCTGTGGCTTTTAATTTTTAGGGATGTCACCCCCAAGCGAAATTACTTTAGAAGGGTGAATAATCCTTATGTGTCGCGGACTCCTGTCACATTTCAAAACCCTATTTAAAGTTTGCGTGAAATAGTACAATTCGATAGACTACTTCACTTCCTCCGACAACCATCGTTCGAGTATTACACCCTCCAATAAAAGAATCTTCACCCCCCGTTTCGTTTTCACAATGCTTTGTTAACACGCACATTTTTCTTGTAATTCTCTTTGTAATTTAAAATAAGAAAAATTGAGAATACTGACCTAAATTAAAAATTTAGGAACTGAAATGAGTTATAACATGTTTATATTGTATTTTGTGATTGGGATTGAAAAGTGTTGCTGTGCTTTACTGGCTTAGTTTCGTATTAGACTCTGGAAAAGTCTGATTTGCGCCTAGACAGAAGGACAGTCGACGACTGTGTTACGATTGCTATAAATCCTTGCTAATAGCTCGACTACAATGGCAACGCTAGTCGTCGTGGATTTTGCGATACGCCTTTTCACTGTAGTCCACCCACATGCTACGTTTACCTAAAACTGTGCCAACTGAATTATTTATTGCTACTTGTTAGGAAAATTATTTTTCCATCATATTTGTTACGTCAATTTTCTTGCTACAAAAATCGCAATAATACTTAATTCTTCTATATTTTTATTATTTCTACATTTTTGCGGTTAAATTTATATATTAATTGAACAGTTTTCGAAAGTGTGGTAAATTTTATATATAATTATCAGCTAAAAAATTATGAATTTGGTTTTAATTTACACAAGTTTTTCATCACTACCACAACAAGAGTTGGAAACAACTTATAATTATTATACATACATCAAATATTTATCTCACTTTCCAAAATGAGTTGTTTTGGGAAGTTGGGTATTTTTTTATTTTTGGATTTTTTTAATTAAATTGACCACTTTGTATTGCGCAATGAAAATTTACCTCACTTTCGAATAATGAGGTATTTTAGAAAGTCAAGTAATTTTATATATATTTTTTAATTTAATGTTTTAAGGGTTGAAATATTACTGGAATTATTTTTATGATTAATTTTACCTCACTGTTTGAGATATTTTCGAAAGTCCAGTAATTTTTATAAATTTTAATACAATATTTTGGCGGTTGGAATATAGCTAAAATTATTTTTATGCTTAAATTTACCTCACTTTCGAATAATGAAGTATTTTCGAAAGTCAAGTAATTCTATATATATTTTTTAATTTAATGTTTTAAAGGTTGAAATATTACTGGAATTATTTTTATGATTATTAATTTTACCTCACTGTTTGAGATATTTTCGAAAGTCCAGTAATTTTTATAAATTTTAGTACAATATTTTGACGGTTGGAATATAGCTAAAATTGTTTTTATGCTTAAATTTACCTCACTTTCGAAAATCGAGTATTTGTATTGTATTTTGGAACGAAAATTTACCTCACTTTCGAATAATGAGGTATTTTCGAAAGTCAAGTAATTTTATATATATTTTTTAATTTAATGTTTTAAGGGTTGAAATATTACTGGAATTATTTTTATGATTAATTTTACTTCACTATTTGAGATATTTTCGAAAGTCCAGTAATTTTTATAAATTTTAATACAATATTTTGACGGTTGGAATATAGCTAAAATTGTTTTTATGCTTAAATTTATCTCACTCTCGAATAATGAGGTATTTTCGAAAGTCAAGCAATTTTTATAAATTTTAATACAATATTTAAAGGGTTGGAATATAGCTGAAATTATTATTATGATTAAATTTTCCTCACTCTGGAAAATCAAGTAATTGTATTATCTTTTGGAACTAAAATTTACCTCACTTTCGAATAATGAGGTATTTTCGAATCAAGTAATTTTTATAAATTTTAATACAATATTTTAAGGATTAGAATATAGCTGAAATTCTTTTTATGATTAAATTTGCCTCACCCGAAAATGGAGCTGTATCTCGGACAGAAAATTTACCTCACTTTCGAATAATGAGGTATTTTCGAAAGTCAATTAATTTTTATAAATTGTAATACAATATTTTAAGGATTAGAATGTAACTGGAATTATTTTTATGACTAAATTTACCTCACTCTCGTAAATCTAGTATTTGTATTGAATTTTGGAATGAAAATTTACCTCACTTTCGAATTATGAGATGTTTTCGAAAGTTAAGTGATTTTTATACTATAATACTTTATAATACTATAGAATATATATATTTTTAATTTAACGTTTTAAGGATTGGTCTCTGCACGGCTTGGTATACGGAGTGTTTTAAGTTTTAAGTTTAAGAGACCAAGTTTCGAATAAAACACTGACGAGAAGCTGGGAAGCAATCGTGGAAGACAGTGTGACCACGTCATGTAATATGAAAATATGTGTCCTCAAGGTACTTGCGGCTTACGCACTTTCTATATTCACTACGCCGGGAATATTTCTCTTGTCCCCGGAACGATTTTAACACAATATGTTACCCCGTGACTAATATCGACATAGACTTTTTAGGGCAGTTCCCTTTAGTAATTCGCGTTATACAGTATGCCACAATCACCCCCTGAGCACGATTTATATAATAAAATATGAGCAATAACATCGTCGCAAATCCTCGTGATATTTCCACTGATTAAAAGGCCTTTAAAAAAGACGTTTCGAATATGACTTTTTACCTTTGACGCCCAAAGGTCACAAGGGGTTAATTGTTAGGATTTATGACACTGAAGGGACAACTTATACCCTAATATACTAAAATATGACCTTTCGGTAGGTCACAAGATGTTTTACGGCTGTGTGGAGTCTATAAACTCGGAACGTACGGACGTCGAACGTACTGCAACATAATTTTACACTTTCGTTTGCTTGATAATTATTGCCATAACATTAAATGGATAATTTGTGTGCAGATGCAGAAGTACGCGATTTGTTTCTGCAAATTATAATTATTTCTTTGTAACGAGGTATTTCTAATTTCTAGCTGTTTAAGAATAGGAATATTAATACCGTGCATAAAAATAATGTTTTAATTTTTTTCAGGGTCATGTATCCTAAACAACCTGTACATTTGTTCGATGGTAGGATATCAAGTTTATTTTACGTTTATTTGATGTATATATTTTGAAATATTATTTTTATTGTTGAAGAAAGCAAATTTAAAATATTCTTTTCCGTGCACTTTCTTTTGTTATGCAGGGTGTAACGAAAAAGCAGGTCATCGGTTAAATGCGTATTTTTGGTGGCAAAATATGACGATTCATCCATATTTATCTACATAGGTGTTAAAGTTGAACTTTTCAAATTGTTTTTTCCCTATAATTTCTACACATTTTCGCATGTCACTTTGAAATTTTGTATAGATACCTCTTGTTATTAAGCAAATTGTCAAAAATATTATTGTAAATGGTTCCATATGTATCACTTTTACAGATATAAATGTTTTATCTATATAAATTTGTTTATTACGGAAAAATAGGGATTTAAGAAACATATTAGTTATTAATCAGTAGATTTATATTAAAATTTAAATGTAAACTGTAATTTTAACATTTTAATTACTTCACATCTCCACCTGTCTTCGAAATGCCTAAATTTCCCAAACAGAGAAGTCCGGTGGACTAAAATCGGGGGAGCGTGGAGGCCACTGAATAGTTGCATTCATCAATTTGGAAAAATTAAACGTGTCTAGCATTTAATTCAAGCGGAGCACCATCAGATTGCACCCGCATATTTTGACAAAAAGTAAATGGCAAATTGCCGAGCAAAGTGAAAAAAAAACATTGTTGGTATGTGCAGAATTTTTTGTAAATCTGTTTAATAACTAATATGTGTCTTAAATCTCAGGTTTTTCTTTAGTAAACGAATTTACATTGATAAAAAAACAGTTATTTGTGTTAAAATGATACATATATGGCTAGGCCTGTATTCAGACACTTTATACAGGGTGTTTTTAAATGAAGTAGCAATACTTTTTATTACTGCTTTTAAATGAAGTATTGCTACTTCATTTAAAAACGCCCTGTATATAAAAAGAACACTAGAGCAAGTTAGAACATTACAATTGTTGCTTTGTAATTTGATCATAATTGAATTTATGTTGAAAACAAATAGTTTTACGAAAAATTATCAGGAGTAATAAAATATTCTAAGCAAAATTCTACATTATGACGTGATAAAATATAGCCGTACGTCAGAAAAAACTGTGCGGGGAGGGGGTAGAATATACCTTCCTCATTTCTCAAAGCGATATTCGAGAATATGAAGAAATTATTATAGCGAAAAAAACAATTTTAAAACCTCAACTTTAATACCCTGTATGTATTTTAAAGGAGACATTTTTGTAAAAGTAGGGTTAAATCGTCATATTTTGCCGCCAAAAATACGCACTTAACGAAATGACTTGCTTTTTTATTACATCCTGTAGAAGAGAGCTAATCACAAGTATTGTGAGGGTAATTTCTATTTAATCAAGTGAAAAATGAGGTATTAGATAGGTTCTGGCGTCTGGTAGTAGTAACAATTTATTGATATTTTTCCTTACGGCACGTAACGTATGATAATACATTCAAGAGTATTCCGAATGCAACTTTCTACTATTTGCATTTACATTTATGTCGGAGGATCGTACCCGTTAAATTTTTCCAATATCATCGGCCTAGGCTCGTTACAAAGGGGCCCAAAACCAGAATTTCCGTCCATCCCGAATAAGTGTTGATTTCCCAGTACAGATCTCAGGCGAGCATATTTGAATGTTTGTACTATGTAAGCTGGTCTTCGCGTGTGTGAATTTGGTAAGCAGGTTAGGTTACGAAAGGTCGTGACTTGGTGGTACGCCGGAGCCCTGGGGCCATCCAAGTACATGAGCCACAAGTTGCAAAGTGCACTCCTCTTAGTCTTGCCTGCCCCCGGCCTCTCATCCCGCCGCCACGGGCCGAATACCTAGAGATAGAAACTGCCATCATCTGACACGCCGCGCATAGGCGTACGTACCGCGCAAGTAGTACTTTACCGCCGCAACACTGCTCGACCACAAAATAATCCTCATAATCACTGTATAAGCGCATAAAGATGTGTTTTTTTATTTGTTATTTATTTATTTATATTTATTACAATAAAATATCCAACGGGTAAAACCCAATTACAGGATAAGTTACAGTCAGAATTCACAGTTAAAAGTAATAAAAAGGGAACAATTAAAAAAACAATATATAATCAAATTTAAGAAAAATAGAAAAATGCATATACACATAAGACAGAAAAAGAATAGAACAATAATAGGTTACATAAAATGCTGTTTATCACGAAGTGTGCACGATAATATATCTAGAGTTTCTTCCATATTATGATGATTGCTTTGCATTTGGAATAATGGTGATTTAAGCAAGATATTAGTACGGACTTGTGGTATCAAAAATAAACTGTTAAGTCGGCTATTAATGGTAGGCACTCGAAAATTCAAATAAGATAGCAAAGGATCAGATTTAGTAATGTAATGAATTAATTTAAAAAGGAACATTACGGAATGCATTTGACGCCTAGAAATAAGACTTTGTAATTTAAAACGATTATAAAATATGTCTTGTGCACAGGATAAACAGGCTAAAAACCATCTAGGATAAATGTTGCAGATTTAGGAAATCTCCTCTGAACCTTTTCAAACATAGAAATCTGAGTCTCGTATATGAGGTTCCATATTACAGAGCCATATTCGAGTTTGGATCTAACAAAGGTATTATATAACAGGCAAAGCGTATAATAAACCCCAAGTTTCTATATGCTTCAGCTATGCAGACCTCCATGTGACGCGAAAATCTAAGTTGAGGATCAAATAGAATACCCAGATCTTTAACAAATTCAGGCCTCTCAAGGACATTACTGGTAAGTGTGTAATTGAATATTAGAGGTTCTGCTGTGCGGCAAAAGGATACACTTGGAAGTATTTAAAGACAAATTATTATCAATACACCAGTTGTTAACTGTAACAAAATTGCTTTGTAGATTTTCACAATCAGTTAGACAGGCAATTTCGCAGTATAATTTTACATCGTCAGCATACAGGAGGTAATGAACATTAAGGTGTTTCACAATGCCATTAATAAATATTACACATAGTAGTGGGCCCAAAATAGATCCTTGGGGAACAGCAGATGTCTGGGGGAAAGTGCTAGATTTAAATTTATATAACTTATAATAATAGTAGTAGTAATAAGTTATATAACTTTTTGTTTATTTTGGAGCTCTATAAAGGAGATACAGTTTTATACAGGGTATTTTTAAATAAAGTAGCAAATATGAGACCACAGGTGAAAATAAATCCATTTAACCTAACATACCTATATACCAAGCCGCATAATAAAAAAGATACAGGGTGTCAAAGTTAAAATTTTATTATCGATATTTATAGATAATTTCTAAAAAAATTCAAATATTTACATAAAATTTGTAAATCTGGGGGTTTTGCGGGCGGGAAATTCAAATTTCTTTCTAATTTTGAGTTAGAGGGCGCCACTTATGGCACATTATGTTTCTTTTAAATGGCAGAGTTTTTTTGCTGCTTAGTGTATCCATCTGACTATTGAAAGAATCGATTCTCCTACCTGTTATATCTGAAAGAGGTATACCTTAAATAATCCTATTTGAAGTATTCAGTGCACCGATTGAATACTGTTATCGTGCCTTTTCTACTGAAAATACAGGAAAATGTTACTTGAAAAAGTTGTTCAGAACGGTAAATTATGGAGACTTGCAAAATTTCAAAAAGATCGACTTGCTTTGATAAAATGTTTGCTTTGTTGAAAAATGGTTTCACCAAACCTTGACGATGTTCTTGAAATAACGCATGTCTCCATAATTTATCATTCTGAACAACTTTTTCAAGTAATATTTTGTTGTATTTTCAGCAGAAAAGGCACTTTACCTGAAACAAAAACAGTTTTTATTCGGTGCACTGAGCATTTCAAATAGGATTATTTCAAAAATGGTTACTCCTACCGACTTCAGCAAGTTATACCTTTTTCAAATAAAACAGTTAGGAAAATCGATTGTTTCGATCATCAGATGGATACACTAAACTACAAAAATGTTCTGCTATTTAAAAGAAACATGATGTGCCACAAGTGGCGCCCTCTACTAGTGACGTCAAAATTAGAAACAAATTTGAATTTCTCGCCCGCACAAACCCCCGATTTACAAATTTTATGTAAATATTTGGATTTTTTAAGAAGTTATTTATAAACATCCAAAATAAAATTTTAACTCTGACACCCTGTATCTTTTTTATTTGAAATTAAACTCTACGTTTAAAAAAGTCATCAATTCTAATATTATATATAGGGTGGCACATTTTTTTTCTAATTTAAAAGTAATAAGTACGAAAACCTCCGCCACTGGTTGTTGTGTGCTTGATATTAACATATTATACGATACATTAACTAGTTACACTGTACATCAAATACGGCTAAAATATCTTTACTACTTTGTTAGATGTAGTAAAATGTCATATATTTTTTTAAAACTTCAACACCCTGTATCTCACATTTTTAACATTTTTATATAACAATCTGGCATTATTTTTTTAAAGTCTACTGAACCTCGAAATTGGTTTATTTAACACTGAATCGCGCTATATGTGTTTTGTTTTTAAAATTAGCAAAACACTCAAAAGCTAGATATATATCAGCTACAATGAATGTGTGTTTTAATAAGATGATACTTCGAAAATTATACGATTTTTATTATGTGTTAAGCTGACTCATATTTATTTCAAAATGTTCTTATCGAATTAAATCAATAAGCAATTGCAGTGTCAGAAAAATGGCGAAACGATCAATAGTCGTCGATAATTGCAATTTTGGCGAAGGCGCCAAGGTCAGGGTTGTAAAATTGTTGCAAAGAATTTCTGTCTAAAATACGTCATTCTTGACATGTAAATGTACTCTTGCTACTTATCTTCTATTTGTAGTTTCGAAATTCTATTTTTTTGTGTTGCAATTATATTGAGAACTGAATAAATAAAATTCACTATACTTTCGAAACACGTTTGGTTTTTCGAAAGTGAAGTAAATTTTCATTTCATTAATAAAATTCACTGCACTTTCAAAAAACCAGGGCATTTCACGAAAGTGAAGTAAATTCTTGGAAATTTAATTTTTACAATACGAATCAACTACTAAATATTATCTGTGACAGTATACAGTGTGTTATTGATTGATAAAACCGTTTTTCGTTCGAATTTTTATTGATTCAGAAAGTAATCGAACTTGACAAGTGAAAAATTATAATTCCAATCACAAAAGCATTAAGTGAAATACACGGGATTCCCGTATAAAAATTATTAATGACAAAAATAAAAGCAATGCTTCACTGTCAAACGTATTGGGTTATTGGCACTCCTTGCTGATATTTGTTGTTATTTTGACCCTGCGGATAGTTATGAACGGCCGCTCGTGATGCTGTACCGGAACTTCTAGCCGCAACGTGCAGCGTTTGCTGATCTTCGACTCGTAGAGTTCGAAATACGACCCCACTTCCGAATATTCCAACTTGAACGTATTTAGAGGCCACTGGGCCCAAAACAAACGGGAATAGTTCAAATCCTACCCAGATAAGATTTCAATTTGTATTATTTATAGTCCCGCGAAGGGTTTGGCTATGTGTTAAATTGCGTAAGGAAAAACGACGCGCATACAGAGTGACCATAATAAACCGTGACGATTATACAGGGTGTCCGGGAAAATATGGAATTATATGAACTTTTCATCTTATTTTTTCATGTTCTATCTGCACCCGAGAGGATTCCCACATTTTTCCGGACACCCTGTATTACTGTAATGACCTGATTTACATGAAACTTGATTTAAATTGTTAATGGTGTTAGTGGAAAAACTGATGACAAATTAAACGTGGGGCTTTCAACTTTGAACCGCAAAATTAACACTTAATAAATCTCAATTTCATGTAACTGAATTATATGCCCGAATTATTCCAAATCAGGGATTACATCTCCGATATCGGGTTATCCGAATAATTTACGAATGCGTCAGCATTATCGAGAATCAAGTAGGTGCAGGAACAGCACGGCACAAAAAGTCGAATTTGTCGCGTTTTAAATTTCACTACAATCGCCGTATTTTATATATCCGAGGCGACATTAATTTTAGGACTTTCTACATGAATAATAAATAATCCTTTGGGCATAATAGGTGGGATTCTTGAATGTTGATTCGGTTTTTATTTTGACAGGAATTCCGTATAATCGTTAACATAGTTTTGGAAATCGTTTCCATAATTCTACTATGACATCTTCTCTTTCGCAATCCGAAGATTAAAATTTATAACCTCTTGATTTTTATTATTTACGGCCATTAATAAATTTTATATTACAGATAAGTTAAAAGTTTATATGTTAAGTGAATGGAGGATGCGTGTCATCCGGCTACAAAAATTTTGTCACACTGATAAACTAATATCTGAACAAGGTGAAAATATTGTTGTTTTACATAAAACCGTGCCTTGATTTTAAATTGCATATTTTCATAGGAATTTATGACAATGAAAAATTCTTTTATCTAAATTAGTCTAAATAAGTCATAGGTACTAATTATTCTAATAGTCTTATATGTTTTTTATCTTACTTTTATAAATCTAAAGTTTTCGTCTCTAAAACAGTTCCGGTTTAGAAAGTAAAGTACTTTTTTACAACGAATTATCATTTTTCTGATACCAATCAACTAAAAATTTAACAATTGCATTTTTTGTATAGTCTTCATAACGTAAACATTTTAAAGCGTTGGAAATATCTGAAAGTCTCCTAATTTTTATATATCTTTTCTGTGTAATGGCAATACAGTTGCGATTGTTTTTATAAATTTATCGAAAATAAAGTATTTTTTACATATTTTTCATTAAAATGAAAAGTTCCAGTTTCGAAAGTGAAGTAAATTTTTGTTTATTTAATCAAATTGCCTTAGTTTTAGCCACATACCTAAATTTTCTGAACCAACTTAAGAAACACTCTGTATATTGTTTTAACGTAAGAATTTAAACTGTTAAACTTTAAAAAGCGAGAAATAAGAGTCGGAAATATAGTTTAAATTGTCATCTGAAAGTGACCGAATTTTTATATATCTTTTTTGTGTAGCGGCAATACAGTTGCTATCGTTTTTATGAATTTTTTTACAAACAAAAAACAAAGTTACAGAAGGTGTTCAAAGTGCCCTCCGTCCATTTCCAAGCAGGCACGACATCTTCGTCTCAACGATATTCGAACTCTTTCGAAAACACCCTCCTTGGTTTGGATTTCTTGACACTTTTGATAAATCCGTAGCTGCAGCTCTTCCAGGCTATTTACAGGAGTACCATACTCTAATGTCTTCAAATATCCCCAAACAAAGAAATCTAGAGGGTTCAAATCAGGCGATCTTGGAGGCCACAAAACAGGTCCGGCCCTTCCTACCCATCTATGTGGAAAAGTTTGGTGTAAATGCTCTCTAACGCCCATGGAAAAATGAGCTGGAGCACCAACATGCTGGAACCACATTCATTACCTCTTATTGAAAGGAAGGTCTTCCAAAAACTCATACAATGTGTTCTGCAGAAAGTTGAGGTAAGCAGCTCCTGTTAATCGGTTTGATAAAACAACGGGACCTAGAAACCTGTCACCTACAATACCCATCCAAATGTTTAATGAAAAACGTGCCTGATGTCCAGATTCTATTAGAGCATGAGGATTTTCGTCGGCCCAAATATGCGTATTATGAAAATTAAACACTCCATTTCTTGTGAACCCGGCCTCATCAGTAGAAAGAATGTTTGCAAGAAAACGAGGGTCTTCAGCATCATGACGTAGAAACCAGCGGCAAAAGACCAAACGTGCTTGATGATCATTTATTGGATTTAGGCCTGTACTCGTTGCACATGGTATGGATAAAGCAGTTGCTGGTGAAGGATTCTCGAAACAAGAGGACCACTAATTCCTACCTCGGCTGATATTCTCTGCACACTCGTACCTGAATTCTGCTCTGCCAGTGCTAGAATTTCTTCTTCTACTGTAGGAGTGGATACCGACCTTGGTCTTCCGGATAAATGGCACTGTTTGCTCAAGGAACCGGTATCACGCAATCTTTGGTGAATTCTTCCAAACATGCGTTGTGAAAGAATCTGGCGATTTGGATAAGAGTCAACATAAAGACGTTGCGTTTCGGTGGCGTTCCCGTTAGCACGACCATACATGAAATGCATGTCTGTTAATTCTGCGTTAGAGTAACCAGCCATAGCGAAAGAAAACTTGTGCACTGAGAACAACTGTCAAATACGTACTGTTTATTTCACTAAACATCAACCAACTATTATAAGAAAATACACAACGTTTTTGCAAAATAAAAAAGGGGTTAAAAAAACATAAAACATTCCATATCTCCGCAACCGTTACTTTGCGGACCCGTGTTTATTGAGACTTTTCTGCTTATTTTGGTTGATACTATTACCTCCTTAAATATTTTACACTTTTTTTAACACTCTGTATAGCTGGCAAATCATTGCGTAAGGCCTTTTTGCTTATTTAATCAAGTTACCTTAGTTTTAGCCACAAATCTAAATTTTCTGAACCAACTTAAGAATCACCTTGTATATTGTTTCGACGTAAAGGTTTAAACAGTTAAACTCTAAAAAGTGAGAAATAAGAGTCGGAAATTATAATTGAAATTATTTTTTATGAATTAAATTTATTTCACTTTGGAAGATTTGTAGATTCTGTTTTTATTTTACAAGGTATGTATTATAGTTTGCATATAAATTATTATAATTTCTAGATAAATCAGCAAAACATTTAAGAGTTGTTCTACTTTTCAAAAGTGAAGTAATTTTTTCGGTGTATAACTTTTTGAGAATTTTTTTCTGAATTAGATTCACCCCACTTTCGAAATTGAAGTAATTTTTATATACATATTGTTTCATTGCAATAATTTTAGAAGTTGCAAATATAACTGAATGATTTTTATTTCATTTATTCAAGTAATTTTTGCAATGTAACGTTTTAAATGTTGGAACTGTACATAATTTGAATTATTTTTATGAATCCTAACCCCATCTTCGAAAAAGTAGTGTTTTTTCGAAAGAACGCATTTTTCCATTGTAACCGTTTTGAGAGTTGGAAATATAAGTGAAATTATTTGTATATATCAAATTTGCTACAGTTCTGAATAATAATTTTTGTATTATTTTGAATAATATCATAGATAAATCTTTGTAGAATTACTGAAACAAACTAATTCTAGTAGTATTTTTAGATGTCTCTTTACTTTCGCGCTATTAAACTATCTATATCATCTTCCATCTTATGATATATTGATAACCAATCTAATCGTATAAAGCATCTTATTCTTTGGTGTTACTGTCAGTTAGTGCTTATGCCTACAATTACTAATTATTGTAAAATTGCCGATTTGAGCCACTACTTATGATACACGCTTCCTAATCAAAGCGTATTTTTCTTCGAATGTTTTAAACAATGCGTGGAGTGAATATAATTAATTATAGCGGCATAATGAAGGATGGAATTGACACTAATAAGCCAACGGGTAATAAACAGGGTTGTACCTAATTGATTTTCATATTCAAATAAGTGTTTACATTCGACCGCCGTAGAGCAAGCAATTCGTTAGTTATGATAAAGCGAATATACGGACATTTTACGTGTGAAAAGGTTTCTGGCCAGTTGGGCATGCAACTCTGTTGACGCTGTTCAAATCGTGACGTCCATATCACGGTAAACAAAAGCCGGTGTTCAGCATTTCCAGAAACACCATGGAACATGAATTCTGACCGCGACTAATGCCCACCTTATATATAATAAATATTTGACAATGTTTCGTTAGATACCCAGTCAGCTTCCTGCTTACCCTCAACGCATTTTGTGAGCGTTTGATTAATTTCGAACTATTTTTTTCCTTAATACAATATACAGTATTCTATACTATTTAATTATTTTTAAAAATAAAATTTACTATACTTTCGAAACGAGAACTGTTTTTCGAAAGTGATGCGAATTTATTATTTATTAGGTTGGAAATATCATGTAGGTTTTAGTATATAGCGTGATATTAATGTTAGAAGAACTTTGGGAATTTCACTTAACATCTCTTCTATTTTTTCATTTGAATAAGTTAAGAATTGGATATTGGGCAGTTATTTTTTCGCAAGTGAAGTAATTTTTACGTTTTTTTCATTGTATACGCTTTAAAGTAGATATAACTATTATATTATTATACATTTTAGTGTGCAGAGTGTTATTGATTTTAAAATAACTGGGAATTTCATTTAATTTTTCTTCTATTTTTCTAATTTTAATAATCATAAGGGATATATAATTATGGAAGTTAGTTTTCGAAAGCGAAGTAATTTTTACATGTTTTTTCATTGCAAATGTTTTAAAGGTACATATATAAGAGAGATACCTATAATTGAAAATATTTTTATAAATAAAATTCACTACATTGTGTCAAAAAACAGTACGTATAGTGAAGCAAATGTCAAGATATTTTATTATATAAATTAACTGCTTCATAAATATTATCTTAACAACATTCTTAAATTAATTTCGAACTATTATTTTCCTTTATTTAATATACAGTGTATCCTTTTGAGATACATTGTATAATTTAATTATATAAATTATGAGTGTATTTGCTTAGATACACATAACAGGTTAAATTTTTGCAGTAATGTTCTTAATTTGTAAAATATTTTAAGGTCGCCGTATTTCTCGCGGTAAAATGATCAAATTTGTGGTGTAGGTACAGAAATCTCGTAAAATGAAACGCGTAATGCAAAAGTAATATCAAAAATAAAATTATTGATGTTTTGTTTATCTACTTTTACTATTTAAATTATCCTCAAATAACATAATAACCTTTAAAATGCACTTGTATGACACAGATTATTTGCTATTCTAACCCTACATTTTAACAATCATTTTCACATATTTATAAACAAAAGTGAACAATCTTATATGGAAAATTTATGTTATAACAATTTCATAACAACAGATTTTTGTACTCAAAAATTTGTTGGTTAAACTGTTTTCTAGCGTTATATATTCGTTTCACTTCGGTACCTTTCAATATTTGCAGGTGGCATGTCCTGTTATTTGCTAAACCTACTTATATATGTAAAAACATGAAGTCAAGAATATGGCGCCCTCAGTAAGGGTATTCACAATACTAATAAGTGACGTCATTGAATTATGCAACCCGATATACAGTATTTTGTTTTGTAACCTATTCTTTTAGCATCAAATTACGATTAAAATAATAAAAATGAAATTGATTGTATTTGTATAATTACATATTTGTCCATTGCTACGTTGATTAATGAAGGAATATTGAAAGAAACGTATCATTTTTTTCGTTAACCAAAGTACGTGGGCATTTTGTTTATTTTAAATGAACTAACGGAATAAGCGCGGTTTTCTCCCGAGTTCAAGGTGTAAAGTTTCCCCGAACAATACCGTATTGTCTTACAATTTCATAGCTAAGATAGAGTATGTGATAGGTCGGTCGGTTTCGATAAACAAAGCATTGTTAAAATTGTATGTGACGTGGCCACCATTGTGGACTCTTGTATTATCTGTTGCTTTTCTGTGTTTCTCGCCTATGCTATCGGCAACTTGTGTCAAGGACTGGGCTCTTCTTTATTCATTTTAATCTATTCTAACACTAGCCGGCCTAATGTTGATGCTGCCGCCGTTTTGCTTACTCGCCTACGTATTTAACACTACTTCAACTGTATTGCGCTACGTTCTTAACCAAAGCGTCGAAATAGTATCCAATTTTACACTTACCGGTCGTGAAGAGGACTATCGCCTTGAGGCAAGAGTATTCAGCTGAGTCTACGTGAAGAGCTTTCAATTTTTCTACTTGTTCCTGAAACCAGAAGAGAAATAATCGTTTAGACCATAGAATGTTCACTTTGCCGGTGAACTATCTGACCTGAAATATCCTAATATGATCCATGAACTGCACTACCCTGTCCGCACACATAGGAGAGGCATGTAGACCAGCGGCTGCTATAAGAGGTGCCACATGTAACGGCATGGAGCACTGACTCGCATTCAAGACGAACAGCTCCGACCATACCAATCTGAGCAATGCCACCTGTAACAAAAATTCAACATCAAATCAGTGTTTTCACTCTTCCTTAACGCCATCCACAAACCTGGTCTGTAACTTGAAGGTCTGGAAAAAAAGGTATGTTCCTCGCCCATTCCACCGCCGAAAACAGTAGCCTAGCTGCCAGTTCGCATATGTTATCGATTCCCATGATGTTGTTCGTTTGGATACACTGGCCATACCTACTGGTGGGGTATGGTTCCGCTCTTAATAAAAGAGATATGTAACTACTAAGGTACGTGTGATTGCTCAGGGATGTCGTGACTGAGTCTGTGGAGTTGAGGAATTGATTCGACAGACCAGGTAGCGATGGCTGAGATGGCGGCACTCTTCCTCGTTGGACGGCTGAAATAAAAAGAGAGATCACTAAGAGAGTTATTAACACTTCTGTTGAAGTTTGTTCAATTCAATGAGTTGGGAGGAAGTGATACTTTGGAGCTCGGATCGTGTATGAAATGAATGAATTAGAAACAAAATTTAATTGTATATGCGTTAAAAATCATAATACGCAAACGTTATCACTATAAGAGAGAATACTTCTATTGAAGTTTGTTCAGTTACTCAATCAGTTAGGAGGAAGTGATACTTTGGAGCTGATATCGTATATGAAATGAATGAACTGGAAACACAATTTAATTGTATATGCGTTAAAAATCATAAAACGCAAACGTTATCACTAAGATAGTTGCTAACACTTCTGTTAGAGCTTGTTCAATTCAGATAATTGGGACGAGTTGATACTTTGGAGCTCAGATCGTGCATGAAATTAATGAATTGGAAAGACAAATTAATTGTATATGCGTTAAAAATCATAATACGCAAACGTTATCACTAAGAGAGTTACTAACACTTCTGTTGAAGTTTGTCCTGTTACTCAATGAATTGGGAGGAAGTGATACTTTGGAGTTCAGATCGTGTATGAAATGACTGAATTGGAAACACAATTTAATTGTATATGCGTTAAAAATCATAGCCCAAAAGTTATCACTAAGAGAGTTACTAACACTTCTGTTGAAGTTTGTTCAGTTACTCAATGAGTTTGGAGGAAGTGATACTTTGGAGCTGAGATCGTGCATGAAATAAATGAACTGGAAACACAATTCAATTGTATATGCGTTAAAAAATCTTAATACGCAAACGTTATGAGGTGATATAGATGCGGATTTTAAAGCGTATAATTAAATCAAGGTGTACAGCAATATGCATACGAACAAGTATAATAATTTCCGATCCGAATTTCAACGCGCGGAGTTAAGTACGGAAATATGAGCAACGGAAGTGAGATTGAATCAGTGTTGTAAAATCTTCAACCACGAAAGTTTGTTTTAAAACAGCAGGTGGATCATTATTTCCGATAATAAAAATATCTGCATTTCAACAGGTTTTTAAAGGAACTCATAAAATAATAATAAAAGTTGTTGTGTAATTCAAACATTGATTTTATTTCCACTTAACTCAGAAGTGAGATATAGATTTGAAAATTCCTATACAGAGTATTTAGAATTGAATGTAGAAGATTCGCGACTTGCGGCTTAAAATCCGTATTTGATTGAGATGGGAATTCATAAAAGGTATGTTCCAAGCGCGAAAGCGCCTAGACTTAAACGATAGTAACCTTTGTTGCTTCAAGTGTGTCAAAATAAAAACAATGCATTCCATAGCGCACTCAACAAGTTTAACTGTAAAGCGTAATATTTTGTCCTAAGTCCATCACCCAGTTAACAAAAATTAAACCTTTTACACAAGGTGTTTGTTGAAACAGTGCAATAATTTTCATCAGTTTGTCGGTATTGTTCATATGCATACAGAACGCCGAAGTTAGAGAAGCCGGATGATGGTGTTATTAACGAAGATAACTGGATTTGAGGTGCTGCGGTACAACGTCGATGGCCAGCCTAAAAACACCCGCAGTCAATCAACTATCAAGTGAACCAAGTTCATCACTATCCCGGGAGATATAACGAATAACTTACCATTTATCAAGCTACATGGTTGTCTAACATCATTTATATACGTTGTGACGTTTGAATTAGCATTGATTGCCGGTCAACTATTAAATTTTTTGACATACGTTCGTTCATTTATTGTATTGTCGTTTGAACGTCCACTACTCTTCAGGGTGACGCAGAACTTATCTAAAAGAATTTGGGAATAGCGTCATGAAAAATGAAGTGAATATCGTTATACCATTTTTGTTATAAAATTTTGTAAATTTTTTGTAAGAGAATCACTCTGTATCTATCGTTAAAATGTCAAGAATGTAGACCAATCTGTTTCAACAGACCGGTAGATCCGTGGATACATAATTTTACAATATCCTCTCTGCCACTGACGGAAGATGGCAGATTTTTATCGTCTTATGTAAATTTGCGTTTGTTCTGATATGCGCAAACGTGATTTGGAACAACAAATTTGGTCGTTATCGTGTGCGAATTCGTTCCATATGTTACAAATTTATACAAAAGAATTGTTTTATTATTATCTCGTTTTACAGAGTCGTACTCATTTTTTTGTTCAATTTGAACATAGTAAACCCCCTATCTCCGCCACTGGAGCAGCCTGTGCAGGATATTATGTGCCAATTTTAGTTCAATTCTACCTGTGGAAAAGGATGAAATTTAAATTTCTTTTTTAAGTATTTAACCATTTGGAATAAACATCTTATGATATTAGGTATAACTAGTGTCGCCTGTGTTACTTGATAAAACACTATACAAGGTATTGCTGTGCTTAACAGTATGCAATTGAAAATATTTCAAAATTTATACCAAGAGTGTGATCATATAGCTTGATCGAGGATGTAGTTCACTTTAATTTTTTTATGCGCGAATTTTTATAATCTCTGAATGAAAAATGTGGAAATCTTAAGAAATATCGATACACTGATAAAACATTTATCTGTAATTTCACGTAATTTTACGTTGGCAAGTCAATATAATATGCAGAATGTCTCTTACTAAGAAATTATTAGAAAATCTAAATCTGAATGTGAATTATCCATGCTTTTTTGTAAAAGTGTATTGTTCATCCATCATCTAAAAATGTATTGCATTACAGATATTCATTAGAAAACCTGTTGAAATGTTTTCGCTGAAAATGACATTTTATTCTTGAAACATTAATATATATTCCTTGATTTTTGCAATTATTTATCTTATATCTGTGTGAAAATAAGCATTTACAGCTCAATTTTTAGTTGCAGTAAATTAGTTGCAGTTAACGTAAAACTAACAAACTAATTGACACTTACAAAATGTAATCTTACAATTACTTTTTTGCAAATATCCCGCAAAATGCTCCTATTAATGAACCGTACATGTTTGTTTACCACACCTTAACACAACTAAAACGTATTAGGATAGAGGTTCTTTTTGAAAGTTCCTAATTGTATTACGTAAAAACACATATACGTAATTTTTCAATAATATAAAATGTAAGTTAAAAATTTCCAGTAAATATTATGTATAAAAGAGCATAACAAAACATGGAAATTTACACCCATTTTTATCAGTGTGCACTGTTCTCAAGTAACATCGTTTTGAACATTGCTCTAAAATGCAATTGCCAATACTACTAATAACTACTATTCTGTCTCAATACAATTACTTAACAATACTTGACATTCCTATTATATGTCACAAACTTGCAAGTTTTTTCATGACACACTTTGAAAGTTTTTTGACGGGTGCATTTTAGAGTGTTATAAAATTTTCAATCGATGTTACTCGAGCACAGTACATCAATCGATATTTCTTAAAAGCGCCTTTTTGAATGTAAAAAACAGGCTGTTTTTACACCCCTGGTATAAACTTTGAAATGTTTTCTATTGCGCATTGTTAATTACAAAAAGTTCAATGACCAAAATATCATGATTTAATATCATACTATTTTTAAGTTATTTAATAAAAGCATTTTGAAATTTCGAATGCCCGCTTTAGAAACATGTTATTAACCATGTTCAGAAAGACTTTGTATGTGTTTCTGACTCACCCTGTATATTCTGAGATGTTATTAAAATATATGGACAATTCCAAGTTTCAAGTAAGCAATGATTGATAATCATATACGTACAATAAGTTGCCGCTTATAATCATGTTTTAGACAAAACATGGGATCTTCCGAGAAATAGTAATAAATTGCGAATATGAGATTAAAACGCGGTAAAGTGAGCACGGTTATTTAATAAAATGTCCATCACAGTATGATTCAGTTATTTGAAAGCTTAGTTGTGGAGCATAGAGCATACCGTGGTTGATGGGTTTGTAGTTGTACCATCAGTGGTCTGTGGCTTGTGCTCGCTGGGTCTTGGTAGAGGCTACAGGGTCAGGGTCAGCTAAGGTCATTTCCCACGATAACCGCATTCAGCATAGCAACCTAAGTCTTCAGAATTATAATACATGTACAGGGCGATTGGGCAACCGTTAGCTAAACAATAACAAACATTTCACGAACGAACTCATAAGAAATTTATGATTATTGTGCTTTTCAGTCTTGTAAACACACATTTTTTAAATGTCAGTAAAACAATATCTGTAGTAATTTCCCCAAGGTTTCAAATAAATAACAGGAGACGTAAACACGTTGTATATAAATAATGACAAAATGTTTCTGAATGTATGCATTAAAATACTGTCACAGATTTCTCAATCCGAATTTTACTACTGCCAGAAAAACAATCCGTTAATTAATTACTTCTTTGTTAACTATACTCAGTACACTACTGAACACTAATTAGAACTCAACTAAACACTTATTTAATTAATCGCTATCTAAATCACTTTGATATCTCCAACTAAACACTTCAATTCAACACTGTAATACAAGACTTATACAAGACTAACTTAATCGGCCGTTTATTTTTCTTTTATAGACCCAACGAATATTCCAGGTATATTCTAGCATCTCTATATCTATTTTCTAGCATCTCTCGAACGCTTCTCGTCGTTTCTCAAATTTTCTAGTCCCGTCTCGATCCACGGCATTTTGTTTGTTGAACAGAATCGTGTAGGGGCAATCTTAGTAATTCGCGGTACCACAGTCGTCGATTTGGGTGTGAGTGGGGCAAATTCCGTGACAATACATTTTAAGGGAATTGATCATCATGCATAAACCAAAACTCTATATAGTCTAAGTTGCAATGGTAAAACTCGATTAAATCAGGGAGTAGTTTGCAGAAATTCCAAATAACTTTCGCAATTTAATCCATTTGGCAAAATAACTGGTCCAGTCAAATAATGATCAATAATACTGGCCCAAACATGTATCTTAAACTCGCGTTGAAAATGTCTAGGAGTTATTGCATAAGGGTTTACATCGGAATATTCATGAAAGTTATGAACATTTGTAATTCCTCTAGAGTGAAACAAGCCTCACTAGTGAAAGGAATTTTCTTGTGAAAATTAATATCTTGATGCAAGATAAACTCGCAAAAGCTGAAATGAAAATCTACCATATTCCACACTTCTACAGTTTCCTTCACAGAAATCTAGCACTAGTAACATGTCAACTTGTTCGTTGAATGTAAATCTTCCAGCCATTTTCAGTAACAAACAGTAGCGGAAATACATACAAAGCCTACTGTTGACTTTTTCATTTCTTCTAATAAACATTATTAAAACCTAGTTTAAATGAATGTATTTTTTTTGAAAACTGAAAGTTTTTTAAAATTCAACAAGAGTAACAGTGTTTTAAATTAAATTCTGTACGGGATATTATCATTATTTTTAAATTCGATCATTGAAAAAAAAAATTGGTATACCTTTAGGGGCGACTCACCCTCAATGAACACCTTGTAGTGTTTTAATTTACTTGAACTCATAGTCAAGGTATACCAATGAGTCTAAATCATGTACCAAATTTGGTTATTCCAAATTACAGTAATTCAGAGATATTTTTTTTTTTTTCAAAATATTTGGTCCCATTTTGAAGGCCTGTGTATATATATTTTGGGATTCCCTGCATGCACCTGCTCTATGTCGGTTCTTATATGCAACACCCTGTATATAGTGTATTACCGAGCACCATTTAGGACCAAATACTAAGTCTAAGGTCTCGATACATTAACAAATACTTCTGGTGGATCGAAAGTGGAGTGCAATAAAAATTATTTCCCATTCCCTTGCAATTTTCTAGTTGTACTTCATTAGCGGTAGGTAGTTTCGACGATTTGGTCCGCACACTTGTGAAATTTATCGTGTAGAATCGAGATTGGGGCTTGTTTTAATTTCATGCATATTATCGGTGAGCACCCTGACTTCTGTAGCTCCGTAGGCTTTGTATATTATGTTCTACGTCTAGATCTAGCAGCAAAACAATTGTTACTTTTGTGCAGGACAAAGTATTGATGTTCTTTATTGATTTCAATATTTTAAATTTATAGTTCAAGTATATTTTATATTGAATTTCATTTAAGAAAATGACCGTGCTATCAATCTGTCAATCGGGTTGAAAAAAAATAATGGTCCATCAGGCGCATTAATACCAATAAAAATGCATATCTTAACGCCCTTATATGTACATATTCCCCAATTTAACGAACGTACTGTTATTAAAAGGAGGAATTAAAACGATGTTAATCTTTTTTAAGTTAGTCCGCATGAGGGCTCGTTACGACTGTTCGCTCTCAATTGCTTCAGACAATGGCCTCTCGGCTTGTGGTTGTTTTATTTTGTTTAGATATACCTGAGATCTGTCAAAGCACAACATAACTTGACCCGAAGCTGTGCCACACTCTCTCTGGACCCCTCACGTGCCCAAAGTGTTAAAAAGGCACTGCGCCACATGCTCTCGTAACGTTCCTTCTTTATTTACCGACAGAAAACGTTGTCTTGATGTAATACGATTTGTACCGGTCAGGTTTTCGGCTAAATGATCAGGCGGGCCCTTTGGGGAGAAAATACTAATTCCTGACCTGGATGAAGCTAATGCATGACGGCTATGAAGTTCTTAACGTTTTACGTTGTTATAGGTAGTAATAGAAAAAACGGCATGAAACACAACACAGAAAAATATGACAATAGGAAAGAAAGGAGACATTTTAAAATAATAAAATGAAAAAATAACTACTTAATTACGCCGTATTCTTGAAATAGTATTTTCTACAAATAATTTTAGACATTTAAGAACTGAGTAATATAGTTTGGCAGGTTTCTTTAAAATTATACATTTTAGCGGTATGTAATAAGTATACCTCTTTTAAAACTAATAGAAGGAAGATTGTTTGCAAATTACTAATTATTTTCCAAAAATCTCTATCCTTTTAAAATTTGGATACGATTACCCAACAAATAAGAAAACTATTGCAAAAAATAAGAATAATATTTTCTTAGACCTATAAGTCCCTGTATTTCTCGCAGTAAAATGATCAAATTTGTAGTGTTTTTAGGTATAAAAATCTCGAAAAATAAAACAGGTAGAACAAAAGTATTATCAAAAATAAAATTCTTGTTTGTTTTGTTTAGCCACTTAAATTCTCTTGAAATAAAGTAATAACTTTTAAAAAGTAATATCAAAAATAAAATTCGTGATGTTTTGTTTATCAACTTTTACTATTTAAATTCTCCTCAAGTAAAATATTAACTTTTAAAAAGCGTTTGTAAGACACGCATTATTTTGCTATTCTAAATCCACATTTTGACAGTTATTTTCACATACTTGTTAACGAAAGTGCAGAACTATGTAAGTTTATGTTATAACAATATTAACATCTACAGTTAAATTAACAAATACGTATTTCGAAAAATTCTTGTACCTAAGAATTTGTTGGTTAGATCGCTTTTTGTCTTCATATATTGATTTTACTTCGGTACCTTTGAATATTCGAAGGTGGCATGAGATAACATTCCTGTTATTTGCTAAGCTCCATATTATTTACTTTAAATGTCTAAAATTATTTGTATTTGTAGAAAACACTCAAGAATACGGCGCTCACTGTGTTAAGGTAAATTGATTTAATTACCTTATTTTCGCCAAGAAAGCTAGCATTCACACACATTCTTTACTGAACACCCTATATGCAGTGTATCCACGGATTTTTCATAAAATTGTTTTGCTTATGAAAATAATCGAATTACCATAGATAAATTTAGATATACAGGATGTCTAGAAAATAATAAAACGTGAAATAGTTGATATATTTAATTTTGCAAAAAAATTCAAAAAAATGATATTAAAAATTTGTTTATAAGTAAGAAATAGGAATAAATTTGAAGACTGATGTATGTAATCATTATGATTCTTATGTGGATAGCCAAACTTCGTTCTTCAATTATTTTATATTTTCTTATTGGACACTGTGTGTTAAAATCTGTAATAAAAATTGACCAATTGACAATATAATGTTGCCAACTTGATAGGTTTACGGATGGTATTTTTCGTTCCAGTTGTAAATAAAAATACGTTCAGATATCTTTAGCATTAGAAATAGTTTCAATGTTATCGAAAATCTAACTCGCAATTTTTGTTGAAAATGAAGCTTGGAAGTAAATTCACTATTCTAGTATGCTGACAACGGCATTCAGCTTAGTTATCTTATTTATTGGCCAACCGCGAGGAACAACATCGTGGAGCCTACATACTTTCTCCATCTTTGACATATTTGTGTCACATTCTAAAAAAAACACCTCCCACAAATATCTTCGGCTGGATTTACATTTTTTACGCTCAAGAAATTTGCTCAAGATGAATAACGCGTCTTTTATTCTTCGATTGCCCAATCTTTGTAGGTTCCTCTTCGAAATTATTCATTTTAATTGTATGTCTAAATAATAGACGTTTTCCTATACGGTATTTTAACTTTGCAGACAAAGAGGATTTTGTTTCAAATTTTAGCGTGGCCAAAACTTGATTTCATAGGGAACAACAAACTTAAGGCAACTACAATTCACTAAAAATTAATTTAGTTTTAGTAAATTAACCCAAAAGGTTTCTATATCGATGGCCTTCCATTGCTTCATGTATTTTTATAAAGATAAGTGTAATAAATTTCATTAGCCTTGCCCGAACACATAAGGACGACCCCACTATGTAGTCCTGGGATATTATAAGAAACAAGCATCAAACACACATTCTCAGAATGGACACTATAATTAAATTAATGTAGTGTATACTCAGTTTATATAAGTCCGACTGTTTTGTCTCACGCTTCCGCTGCAATATTACTAGTTTCTTCGAAATTCTTTCTAGCATGACAAGTTCTATATTCATTGTTCCATCTATAGTATTCAGACCGACATATAGAGTGTATCATGTGTAGCTACAAAAAGAAAATTTCTTAACGAACTCACTGTAGATTTATAAAACCAAACCGCACATTTTTGCTAAGGTTATTGTTCTGTTAAATTGAAAGTAATGTTGAATTAATAAAATGGGCCTCTAAGCATGTGAAAAATTTAAGATTTAAATACATATATAGATAAATATTTGCTGCGAAAGCGAAGGTGAGTTTACAAAAAATAATTTATTCAACTATAATTTGTGTTTCTCTATAAGAAATGTTTGAATATCTTTCGCACAAATAACTATGTATATATGTATATAGAATTGCATTTGCATCTACAATACATTTAGAACCGGTTGCAGGTTAAAGTTTGTTAGTGTTATGCTATAATTTATACTGTTTTTATTAATAATTTTCCTTCGTGTTGCGCACAGATATTATTAATTATTTAAAAATATGTTGATTAAATTTATTGAAATGCTTGAAATACGCGTACACAGGCATTATAAAAACAGCTGTATAGTGTCATAAAATTCCGTTAGTATAATTGTATAAAGCGGACAATACAGATATTAAATGTTATTCTTGAATTTTCGAAAGAGTAGTGGAATATTACTTGTAGTTGTTGTCTATAATATATTGAAATATTCGTTCATGGAGTGATCAATTCTATAGAGGAACAATAACAATTGTACAAGGTGTTACTCGAGAACAGTGCATCTGTTTATATTCAATAAAAGTAGTATTTTTTGTATGTAAAAAACAAGTTTATTTAAAAAATTCACGTATAAAAAGATTAAAAATAATTTTTCTCACACTCCTGGTATAAATTTTGAATGTTTTCTAAGCGCAAAAATTTATTAACTCACCAAAATTTCATAATTTAATATCATACCGTTTTTACGTTAGAATTTAATTAAAAAAAAACATTTTCACGACCACCAGGAGTGGTACCTCCTTTGGGAGGTGTTTGAGAAAAAACTATACTAAGGTTTTAGTCATCTTTTGACTTGTTTTACATGCATTGAAATTTTGAATACTCACTCAGTTTTAGTTTGTATTTTAAATTTTCAAAAGATTAGTGAAATTTTGACTTAATGTTTTCCATAATAGTATTAGAATAAAAGGGTGAAGGTGAAGTGATCAGTTCTATAGAGGAGCAATAACAATTGTACAAGATGTTACTCGAGAACAGTGCATCCTGTCTATATTCAATATGAGTAGTATTTTTTAAATGTAAAAAACAAGTTTTTATTCATAAATTTAAAAAATCCGCGTATAAAAAGATTAAAATGAACTTTTCTCACACTCCTGGTATAAATTTTGAAATGTTTTCTAAGCAAAAAAGTTTACTAACTCACCAAAATTTCATAATTTAATATCATACCGTTTTTACGTTAGAATTTAATTAAAAAAAAACATTTTCACGACCACCCCTTTCAGGAGTGGTAGCTCCCTTAGGAGGTGTTTGAGAACAAAACTATACTAAGGTTTTAGTCATCTTTTGACTTGTTTTACATGCACTGAAATTTTGAATACTAATTTTGAAAATATTTTGGATTTTGAATTTTCAAAAGATTAGTGAAATTTTGACTTGTTTTATTGTTTGTATTATTTTCCATAATAGTATCAGAATAAAAGGGTGAAGGTGAAGTGATCAATTCTATAGAGGAACAATACCAATTATACAAGGTGTTACTCGAAAACAGTGCATCCTATCTATGTACAATAATAGTATTTTTTGTATGTAAAAAACAAGTTTTCATTCAGTAAAAAACATTCACTTATAAAAAGATTATTACACTTCTGCTATAAATATGTTTTCTAAGTTCAGAAAGTTTACTAACTGACAAAAATTTCATAATTTAATATCATACCGTTTTTACGCTAGGATTTAATTAAAAAGAAAAACATTTTGACGACCACTCCTTTCAGGAGTGGTGGTTCCCTTGGGAGGTGTTTGAGAACAAAACTGTACTAAGGTTTTAGTCATCTTTTGACTTGTTTTACATGCACTGAAATTTTGAATACTCATTTCAGAAATATTTTGTTTTTTGAATTTTCAAAAGATTAGTGAAATTTTGACTTCTATAGCAGTATCAGAATAAAAGGGTGAAGGTTTTACAAATTTTACTAGTAGAATGAGATGCAAACTGTTTAAACTTAAGGCGACGACTTGCCTAAGCCTACCGCGTTGAAACATATCCGGGTCGCTATAATTGCCATTTGCGGGTAAATATTCGGTTATTTGAATTACAGGAAGAAAAGCAATGCAAATTTTGTTTTGTGTTGCCTTAAATCGCATTTTGTATGCCAGTCTCATATTCTCATAAGCCGGGTTCCCAATGTTTTCCCACGAAAAAAGAATACTAGACCAGATTTGAATAAAGATCCCTTAGCATGCCCTTATCCTGATTTGCATAATATTTACTGGACACTGGTCATCCATATACGTTACCCCTAAGACGTAAGGTGTCTATATGCGAATAGGAACCCTTCAAAAACAAGTTTCATTTTTGCTACCTGACTCTCGTATGGGCATATGCGTCTCGTCTTACAGGGTATTACAACATTTAACTGAACACAATAGAAGACATCGAAACTTTACACACAACCTTAAGCTACAGACAGTTTATATTATTTACGTAAATAAAAAAGTTATTACCTCTTTACACGCCACTGGTGTTAGTATTGAACCATTTTTTTGGCAATGCAATAAAAGTTTGTTTAAAGTAGAACACAGCTAATTTATTGAAATTTCTACTTATAAGTTCAGTAACAAAGGACCACAATTAGCCCTTTTCCTCTTAAAATAAGTTACTTTGGAACGCCTCACTAATTTCAGCAAATATTGTTTCGTAATGTAATGCGAGAATCTCTTAAAATTTTTTACTGTCCAAATAATAAATTAGGCACATTTCTTGGGAATACCGAAAATGTGTTTGGACTAATGTATGATTAATAGTGAAATTATTAATGAAATGAAAGGGTTGACAAAGCTGCACTCGCGTAAGGTCAAAAGGTCACGTATAAGAAATTTATTCGATCACATTCTCTCAAAAGCAACGACGTAAATTAAAGTTGATAAAGAAAGTCTGTTTTAGAAATCATAAAGATGCGAAATCTACTCGACATAGGAATTGTTACATGTATTAACTTCATATTGGTAGCTATAAATATATGCTGTAATTCAAGTAGCCATTTTGATTTGGGTCTTAAAGTAAACTTATCTTGAAACGTAGAACTACGGCAAGACAGTTATCATATGGTTCTACTTATAAATAGAATGCAATAAATTTTACCTTCAAACATTTTTTATGTATCTTAGCTGTGTACTTTATAAGCTCCATTAATTATTAAACAATTAGAAGAAAAGAAATATCTATACTTCTATTAAATTTTAAGATGGAACAAGTTTTCGAAATGCTTGAAAAATGGTCAATAAAACCGAAGTTATTTCCTTTACTGCAATATAACTAAATATAACTCTATTGCCTTGATAATAAAATAGATTAATTTTATGTTCTATAACGTAAAAAACTAAATAACAAGACTACTATGTCCGTTATCAGTTTAGTGACGAACTAATGAACTTTGGTACTTATCTTCAAGTCTGAGCTAATTCTTTTAATGGTTTCTAAGGAAATTATCGGTATGTATAAGAGCTACTTTGCAAAATAGGCAAATATATCAATCTGCGTTGTAAAACGGCTATGTTGTATGAAACAATGCTTATAACTATTTTTAAGTCATAAGAATAATTCCATTTATACAGTATGCGCCAAAAGTATGGAATAAATTCAATAAAAACGAAACAATTATTTTTGGGGAAAAATCCTCGAACAGGTCGATTTTTAATTTAAAAATACATATTTTAGCGTAAAATGCGATTTTCAAATGTCATTTGTTTTCGAGTAATGACGTCATCGATTTTTTTTTAAATGGCAACACCATATTTTTTTCCTTGATTCTGAAAGATCGTTTAATTCTCTATCAGACAGTACTAAAATTTTGCCCTCTTACATAGGAAAGTTTTCGAGTAAATGACGATTGAATGTTAGAAAACGTAAATTTTATCCATAAAAAAGTAACAATTCTGAGGTATGTAAAATAAAATACAATTGATTAAATTTTATACTTAAATTAAATGTTCGAATTGTCATCCACCAACTTCTTGACAATGCGCAAGTCTGTGAAGAAATTGTTCTTGCACATTATGAATGATTTCTGGGGTAACTCTGCGTATTTCGTCCCGAATGCGATTTTGAAGTTCTTCTAAATTACGTGGTTTATTAATGTACACTGTTCAAGTATCCCCATAAAAAAATAGTCAAGAGGTGTAAGATCTGGCGATCTTGCAGGCCATTCTATCGGTCCGCGTCTGCCGATCCACCTCCCAGGAAAACAGTTGTCCAAAAAATCTCGTACAGGCCGCGCATAGTGCGGAGGTGCACCGTTTTGCTAAACAATATGGTATCGTCAGGAATGTCAGGGTCATTATCGTTAGGAAAAATTACTGCAAGGGCTGGAACAAGGTCATTTTCTAGAAACTCTAAATATCTTTGTCCTGTTCCTTCAAACTATTCTGTCGTCAACTATTTCAGCCCACACATTTAATTTCTGAGGGTGTTGGGTATGTGCCTCTGCCATCCAATGAGGATTTTCCCGACTCCAATATCTGCAAGTTTGACGGTTTACTGTACCATTCAGACAAAATGTGGCCTCATCTGAAAAAAGTATTTGCCGGTGTAAATTTCTATTTCCTCGACATAAATCCATTAGAATTTCGCAAAAGTGTAAGCGGCGATCGGGATCATCTTCATTGAGTTCCTGCACAAGTTGAATTTTGTAGGGATGATATTTTTCCTTCCTCAAGATACGTAGCACTGTGCTCTGACTAGTGTCATTGTTTAATGCAACCATTCGTGAAGAATTATGAGGATTATCCACCATACTTATCAAAATGTTCTGTTTCTGATTTTCATTAATGCTTGGACGTCCAGGTTTTGAAATATTTACAACATTGCCAGTTTCTCTAAATTTAGACTCTACTTTACTGACTGTTGATTGGCTGATAGGGCGATCTGGATATTTTTCATTAAATAAATCGCAAACTTCCTGCTGAGTTCTAGTCATATTCCCGCATCCGATAAGAATTAAAATTTCAATTCTTTGAGTAACAGTTAAATGTGCCATAATACTTTAAATTGAATAATAATTTCTATGTCGCTTACAATACTTATTAGAAAGTCGGTGTGACAATGACACTTTGCAAAGATTTTCACCTACGTCTCCATAAAAGAACTATGGAATTCGAAAAACTAAACTTGATAACGTTTTTGCTTTATTTTAATTGATTTACGTTTTCTAACATTCAATCGTCATTTACTCGAAAACTTTCCTATGTAAGAGGCCAAAATTTTAGTACTGTCTGATAGAGAATTAAACGATCTTTCAGAATCAAGGAAAAAAATATGGTGTTGCCATTTAAAAAAAAATCGATGACGTCATTACTCGAAAACAAATGACATTTGAAAATCGCATTTTACGCTAAAATATGTATTTTTTAAATTAAAAATCGACCTGTTCGAGGATTTTGCCCAAAAAATAATTGTTTCGTTTTTATTGAATTTATTCCATACTTTTGGCGCATACTGTATTTATTATAAATATTGACGAGAATTTTACTTGAGTTTTGAAAATTTCAGAGTGCAAAGCAAAAAAAATCTTTTATGAAAAACATATCTAAAACGAATATTTTTTCTGCAAACACATTTCAATATTAAAAAAAAAACTGCAAACCAATGCAAAACTGTGTTACAAAATTTCAAATGAAAGTAAGTAAAAGCTCCTTTTGTATGTGTATTAATGAAGTAAACAATTAAAGCTTCCCAAAAAATCCCCGTTTTGTATAGCATTTCGTACAGTAGGCGAAAAAAGTAGTAGATAACGTAATGATGAAACATAATATGTTATATTATAACAGGTAAAATGTATGAACTTCTCATGTTCAATTATGGTAAATAATATCACTGGAATTGTTGCTGTTGTTGTTGCATTCTCTTTTCGCAGTGTATATTTTTAATATTTTTCGGTATCGATGAAGTGAAAATATTGTAAGAATAGTTGCTATACCCCTGACCTCTTGAGAGATCGGAAAGAGACTGTCCTCTGGTCACATATAAATCAGCATTTTGAATAGAACAAACATAGGGGAGATATAGAAAAATAAAAGATACGGTTGAATCCATAATGTGATTGACCATTTATCGACATCTTGGGGTAAATAGAGGTAGCAGAAAGAGTGTACAGAAACGATAGGAACAAATTTAAATATTTTCCCATATACTGGCCGGCAATACCACCACATATTCGACCATTAATCTCAAGTCAGTTGTTAATGTATGCAAGTGGTAAACGATCTTTTAGGTACGGCTACGGCCCTTTGTTAGGCCTTACGGTCAAGTATTTGTATATTAAATCGATCAATCATCTACAAGAATAGGGTTCTGGTTTGCTATTCTACGACCGCTATACATACATAAGCCTAAATATTTTCTTTCCCTGGCTTATACAGATTTTTAAAAAGATACATCACTAAATGCCCACTCGCATGAAATTCAAATTCCGCAGCAGCTACAGGATGGTCACTCGCCTCTCTGCCATTGTTAAACAAAGGAAACTGTAAAATATTTATTCCATAAAGCGGTTTTACTGTCAACGCATTTATAGTAAATATCGCGTATAATGAAGTAGTATTTTCACTACACTTTAGAATTAGAATTAGATTCCTGAAACAGGTCGATTTTTGATTTTAAATTACCATTTTTTCAAATAATAATTTAATATACAGGGTGACTCACCTTCGAGTAATGACATCACTGTTTTTTTTTAAATGCAACACCCCATTTGCTGCTTAAAATTGGTACAGGGTGGGCAACAATACTAAAGGTGTTTATAAAAATTTTATAGAAAGTTGTACGTTACTCCTCTGTTAAATTTTCGTCAAAAATATATGGACCAATAATTGTGCTTCTCATACATTTACCATTTGTGGTCGTTGCGTATGGTATTCTTGCATCCAATGTGGATTTTTCTGAGATCAATAACGGGTGTTTTGCCGATTAACATGCCCGTTCAAATAAAACGTTGCCTCGTTGGAAAATAAAACGTTAGCAATGAAATTGTTATTTCGATTATGTTGGTGCATCATATACGCGCAGAATTCAGTTCTTCGGTCAACGTCGTCTTCAGCCAATTCATGGCTGAGACATAAAATCACTAATAAACTTGTTTGGGGTGTTTTTAATAGTTTATCAAAGTAGTTGTAATAATAATACATAATTTATTTGTAAATAATTTATAATTTTGGTATTGTTGCCCACTCTGTACTAATTTGAAGCAACTCCGGAATCTAGAAATGAGAAAAAAATGGGGTATTACATTAAAAAAAAACGGTGATGACGGCATTACTCGAAGGTAGATCACCTTGTATATTAAATTATTATTTGAAAAAAAACAGTAAATTAAAATAAAAAATCGACCTGCTTCAGGATTTTTTAATAATATTGTTTACTTAGCTAATAATAAATTTATGCGTTATAGACGCACTGTATATTTTATTTCCTCATTTAAAAAGGTACGTTGTTAAATGTCCATCCTTTAGCCTTATTATTAAAACACAAAAGTAAGAATATTTAGTTTTTAGTGTATTAAAATCATTTATAGTAGATATGATATAATGCACAATTTAAAATTTTTACTGCACTTTCGAATTATAATTTTTACAAAAAGTTAATTAGGTACCTAGATACTGGTATACCTTTTATTATTTTTTTAACTTTATATGTATAATTTTTAGAGAATAATCATCACTTATACAGGGGATTCACAACTTATCTAAAAAAAAAATTAGGAATATATTGTGTCAAGAAAAATAGGCAATATCGTAAAGAAAATGTTTGTAAAATCCTTAGTTTCCGACACAAAAATCTGTTTTGTCCGTTCATTTTTTTTATTACACTTTGACTTGCGCAAGGTCTGATTTTAAAGTGGAGTTTCCAGTGCTGTGCAGAACTGTAGTTTTAAATCATATTCGAACTACCCTTTTTTGATTTTTTTTACAAAATTGTATTTGTAAGACTTACATTGAAAACATTCATTTGTATAATTTCAGCATCACCCTGTATAGTCACCTATAATAACATAATAGTATAATGAACAATTTAAAACATACTAAGCATTTCTACTACACTTTCGAATTATTGTTTTTGCTAAAACTTAATTATACTGCTTCTTATCACCTAATTTGTGCAGTTAACATTTTATTAGTGTTTTTGATACAGTGTATTCTATCTTTAGCTGGTATTTTTTTCTTGAAATGATCCCCAAATATTTCTTCAAATATGAATTATTTTAAAGATATGTTTTCCATGTAATCATGTATGACGTAGTTATAAATTTGTATCATTATTGAAATAATTACAATTTAAAGGCGTAATTAAACCACACGATACTGTAAGCAAAATCTTATTTACTGTTTTTTTTTTTTAAACAAGATAATAAATCGAAATATTTCAGGCAGGCGCCGATAACCTTTCGATCTTTCCCATATCAAAAGTTAAAAAAATAACTAGGATAATTATGTAACTGATCTGACAATTATAGTAAGGCAAAAATTTCTGGTATTTTCAGGCTATAATGTTGTATATCCAAAAATACCATACTTACTATTATGAGCAGGATATAGTTGTTTATTACCTTCTCGTCGCATGCCCATTTTCATGCATTTTTTTAATCGACAGTACTGGCACTGATTCCTATGGTGTTGATCTATGGGGCAGTTTCTGCTACCCCTACACGAGTAAGTTAAATTCCTCCGGACGCTTCTCTTAAAAAATGACTTGCAACCTGAAACATCAATAAAAACAGTTAGATCTCCACTCTATAGGAATACAAGTATTAAGTGAGAATGCTTAGTCAGCGTTTTTGAATTTTGAACTGTTGTAAGGCACATCGAGATCGGGTTTTCATTCTCAGATAAGACACTTCAGACTGTCCAGCGGCTGAGGTGGTTACTCTACGATTTTTCTTAAAACCGATTTTGCACAAAGAAATTGTTAACACAATATGTATGACACAATGTCTTTTTTTTGGAATTCAATAACGGTAAATAATATATCAAATTTTTTTTATCAGGTATTATTAGAATCAACATATTTTTTTAATAAAATAAAGTTTTACATAATTTTAAAAGTATTAGTTTATAATAGAAAGTGTCGAATTTAAATTTGTCCCATACATCTGAGAATGTATGGAAAAATTTGCAGACAAAAATCGAAACTGTAGCAAATTTGTGCAAAACTGCCTTATCTTTTTTAACATTCCAGATATAAGTGCTGTTGTATCAGATTTGAATAATCAAGTTACTAAACAATATATGATACAAATATAAAAGCATTTTTTGTAATAATGTAGGTATTATTATTCTTGATGTCAGAAAATTACATTTAACAGAAATGTCTGAATTTTACAGTCCCAGTAAATATTTTTTGGTCTACATATTTCTAATATATAAAATTCTCGTGTCACAGTTTTAGACGCCATACTCCTCGGAAACGGCTTGACCGATTTTTATGAAATTTTATGTGTATATTCGGTACGTCTGAGAATTGGTCGTAATCTATTTTTCATACCCCTAAGTGATGAGGGTGGTCCACCCCAAACAATTTTTTTTAATTTTTTTGGACAAAATTTTTTATTTTTATTTTTTTGTGATGTGGCTTTAAAAAATACATATAACCCTTAATTTTCACCCTACTATCACAAACCCCTATTTTTTAATAGCCATTTTAGTAATTTAATCATTTTTAATCCTGGTAGATGGGGGATAACTGATCGATTATCACTAGATCAGTTATCCCCGCCAGGCGTCTACCGGTGTCACTTCTCACCACAAACCTAGAAAAAAATATAGAGAGCGTCGGTTCATGATATAGGTCACGTGACAGTTGCCGCGTTTTCTAGGGACCGAAGGTCCAGAAAATTTATATTTTATTTGCTTTATGTTGGCGGTTGTGCAAATATGATGGCTGCATTGCAATATGAAATTAATTAACTTGCTGTCATTTTAAATGTCATTCAAGAATGTGACATCAATGTGACAATGAGATTCATGCTACAATACAACCAACGTAAATTGGCATAAAAACCAAGTTTTAGGGCAGCCATGAATTAGCGGTCGCCGGCAATATGGCACTGGCACAGTCTATTTTTTCTAGGTTTGTGCTTCTCACCCAGTAAACAGCACAGAGTAGGGATGATAACGAAGCCGACTACCAAAATATTCACTAGAAATAATTCATATGGCAAAACAACGTTTGCCGGGTACCTAGTTTTTTAGTAAAATATGGTTTAACATAATTTTAAACTTATTAATTTGAGATAGACAGTGTCGAATTTAAATTTGTTCCACACATCTGAAAATGTATGGAAAAATTTGCGGAAAAAATCGAAACTGTAGTAAAATTGTGCAAAACTGTCTTATTTCTTTTAATATTCCAGATGTAGGTGCTGAGATATTAGATTTGAATACTCAAGTTACTAAGCAATGTATAAACGTAAATTTTGTGGTAATGTAGATATTATTATGTGCGGTGTTAGAAAATTATGTTAAACACAAATGTCTGATTTTACAATCCAGTAACTTTAAATATTCTTTGATTAACATATTTTTTAAATAAAATAGCGTTTTATATAGTTTTAAAACCATTAGTTTGAATTGTGTGAAAAAATTTGCAGAAAAAATCGAAACTGCAGTAAAATTTTGTAACTGTCTTATCTCTTTTAATATCTCAGATATAGGTACTGACGTGTCAGTTTTGAATACTCAAGTTACTAAACAATGCATAATATAAATATAAACGTAAATTTTGTAATACCATAGATATTATTATTCTCAGTGTCAGAAAATTATTTTTAATAGAAATGTCTAAATTTTGCAATCCAGTAACTTTAAATATTTTTTGATCAATACATTTTTTAGTAAAATAAGGTTATACATAATTTTGAAACTATTAGTTTGAGTTGTGCGAAAAAATTTGCAGGAAAAATCGGAACTGTAGTAATATTTTGCAGAACTGCTTTGTCTCTTTTAATATATATGATATAGGTGCTGATGTATCAGATTTGAATACTCTAGTTACTAAACAATTCATAATATAAATATAAACATAATTTTTCTTAATAATATAGGTATTATTATTCTCAATGTCAGAAAATTACTTTTAATAGAACTGTCTGAATTTTGCAATCCAGTAACTTTAAATATTTTTTGATCAACATATATTTTTTAGTAAAATAAGGTTATACATAATTTTAAAAGTATTAGTTTGAGTTGTGGGAAAAAATTTGCAGAAAAAATCGAAACTGCAATAATCTCTTTTAATATTTCAGATATAGATGCTGACGCATCAGATTTGAATATTCAAGTTACTAAACAAGATGTATAATATAGATATAAACGTAAATTTTGTATGTGTATTTTATGAATCAATTTTAGTGATTTTTAATATTCATTCAAGAGTATCAATATTGTAGTTGGTGTTATATGTTTGTTCCCTGTGTAAAATTTGTATTGGCATAGCATCATTACCCACGATTAAGAAAAATACATTATCAAACTTTGAAATTAGGGCTCATATTAAATATTTAGTGTTTTACTTTTGATAGAAAATGTCATCACATCTTAGTAAATTATGGGTGGCAAACGTATAAGGTTGTAAATCTATTTGTGATTTTTACTTCTATAAATTTTAATATTTAAAAAATTATAAAAATATTTTATTTTGCTGTATTTATGTTCACAGTCACAACTAACATCATTTTTGGGGAGTTAAAGTTTATATCTGCCAAAAATGTTTTGTTACATCTATGTTTTTATTATATAATAGTTAATATTATCTATCCTATATATTATTTTATAACAAAATACACCAATTCAGTTAAACAGTGGAAACAAAAGATGATTTGTGGAGAAAAATTAAATTTCTTAAATATTTTAATTGCAATAAGACAATGATGTTTTTATTAGAATGACAAAAAAAGTGATGTATAAATATAATTTACAAAAATTTCGTCTCTCTATTTTTTAATGTGACACCAATGTTTAAATGTACATATAGTATTAGACGGAACATCTTTGTAACACAAAATGAAAATATATGTAATTTTTAAAAAAGTCATATAAATATGTTTTTAAAATTTTAGATTAGTTAGAATGTGAAATATACAATTATAGTATTCTTAAAAAAAAAATCCAAATAAAACTGCTAGACGAAGTGGCACATGAAAATGATAATATAGGTATTATTATTTTCGGTGTCAGAAAATTATGTTTAACACAAATGTCTGAATTTTGCAATCTAGTAAATTAAATATTTTTAAATCTGCATATTTTTTGATTAAAATAAGGTTTTACATAATTTCACAACTATTAGTTTGCATTGTGTGAGAAAGCAGAAAAAATCGAAACTAGTAAAATTTTGCAAAACCGCCTGACCAATGTATAATCATTGACTAAAGGAATAGCATATTACTCAATAATATAATATAAATTAAATATTATGTTATGATGATATACACAGAATATTAAGTGGATGTAATTTTTGTATTCGTGTGTGTATTATTTTGGTCGAGTTGATATTTATGCAGGCCCGTAAGTTAGTTTTTATGAAAAAGATTAGTGAATTAATGGCGGTAATACTTTGCCTGTCATACATGTCTCATCTTTATAGTTTTATTGCCGAAATGTTTTTATAAAGGATCATTTTTCTTCCGAGGTCCCCAAGGGGTTGTCAAATTCTCAACCGTAGGGGCTAGTAACGACGTCTGGATTTTTTAACATTTCGCCTTTGTGAACAGAACCGGCGTGTTCTATTATTTTATATTATATAATTCTATAGATTCTTCTTTGGAGGGTGTTCAACCGGATAAGTGTGCGTCTTTTGCAGTAATACCTATTAGAAGCCCTTGCTGAATTTATACGATTCTTTTCGCATTCACCATTGTTCTAATCCAAGTAAGAAAGGTTTCTTACACTATTAAGATTTCTCATATACAATTACTTCTAAGTCAGTCAATTAAATCGCGTGGTCTAATGTTATCTACAAATTGAATTAATGTCAACGACTCAGATTTTAATCGCCATAATTTATACGAAACTAGCTTTACCTAAAATATGCAAATTATCTTCCTTTAATTTATTAAAATGTAACTTTCTTATATTTACAGTTTTCAAATATTGTGATCGGTCGGGTATGTTAATTAGTTTCATTAATATTTAACAAACCATATAAATTTAAATAAGTCCAGTACATTTTTAGTCGTTTTTTAACTTTACTAATATAAATATTCTCGGATTATACAAATATTAGACTATTAAGACGCAAATTTTATATTACTTGTTTACGTTTACTTGTTTTGCACGTAGTCGTGGCACACCCCGTATAAGTAAATAGTTAAATTCACAATATAATTGTGATGAAATATATGACGAAAATATAGACGAAGCGATTGCAAAAATGTGTAATTATGTAAACGTATTTTTTTCTTAATGCTTTCGAGGTGCGTTTGTCTTTGATCTTTTATAACTAATGACAATGAGATTCGTGTCATGGGAACTGGATAAATTTTACATTAGTATTATGATAATTATCAGAAACCTATGCAGGAAATTTGATTATTGTAAACTGAATAGCAAAGTTGAAATTGATGCGTCTATACTGTAAAAAATGAACATAATGTGGTGGAATTTGTTTTAAGCTCATATTGACGTGGTTTTTACACACAACGACAAAAGTCTTGGACCCCCTGTATATAAAATGATTCGATTAAATCTAGTGGTAAAAAAGTACATGTATTTAGTGAACAAAAAAGACTACAAAATTGCAGACCATGAACCTTTACTTTATTACCAATGTTTTTACAAATTTGGTCAGTTTGGCCGGTGTATTCAGCCAAGTGTTCCTTTGAATTTTTGTACATTATAATGCCAGGATGTGAAATTTCTGCGTTTATACGAACAAGAATGACTGCTTTACATTATGCAGGACATTCTAATCATCAGATATCGAACATGTTGAGCATTCCTAGATCATCTGTTGTACGAATAGTAAACAGATATGAATAATTTGATACAGTGGAAAACAGACAACGTAGTGGACGTCCTCGAGTATCTAATGAAAGGGAGGATCGATATTTGGTGCAATATGCCCGTAGACACCGCACATCTTCAGCTCTTAGGGTCCACTTTCAAGGTACGTTTCGCCGTGATATATCGACACCTACTATTCGAAGACGGCTCCACAACGCAAATTTACGTGCTAGAAGACCATTACGGGTCCCCACTTTACTTCCAAGGCATCGTTCTGCCCGTCTCCAGTGGGCGCGAGAGCATAGCGGTTGGTTTTTACGCCAGTGGCGGTGGGTCTTATTTACAGACGAAACCAGAATTGGGCTGATTACTGAAGACAATCGAAAAAGAGTCTGGAGAGTACCAGGTCGTCAACAGCGACTTCATTTTCGCAATGAAGTTGCTCCGTATGTTTTGGGGAGGAATAATTCAACCGCCGCACACCATTAATTTGCATGACATAGAATATGACCAGTCAAATTTACATCGAACAAGTTATTACGCCCAGAAAACAATCAATATACTTTTATAAATGTATTTGGTTTTTCTGACAAAAAGATTTCTTTAACATGAATGAGGGGGGGGGGTCCAAGACTTTTGGCGTTGTGTGTATTATAATTGGTGAAGGATACAATCTCACAGCACCTTCGCAAAAGCTTCTTTGTATCAAGAAATTAGACGATAAAAAGGACCAAGTGACTTTTCAATTTGGCTTGAAATGAACGTAATTATATACGCATTTCAGCGAAACCAAAAACCAGGTGTACGATTTGACAATAATAATTACAATAGTAAACGTTCCGTTCAATAAACATAGACACAGCACCCTTTGTGGATTGAAATAAGCGAAAGCTTCAAACTGGAACAGAAGGATAATGATTTTTTAAATTAAATATATTATAATTGAAACAGCACAAGCCCTGTGTTGTATTTTAAACTAAGAAGCGTTTAACAATGCCTTTTGCCAAGCGATACGGTTAAAAGTAAACAATGCAAAATCCACACATTGGATATTAATATGTCACTGGTTAGTGGCAAAATTCCTGAATATAAAGAATACATAAACACAGTGAGGATTCAAAAATTTACATATTGAATATGTATGAGAGCACTCATAGGGGGTTATAGTTATTTTCGAGCCGCCTAAGGGTACATACAGATCACCGCTTAGGCCTTAACAGGTGTTATGTCGACCACGAAAATACCCATTAATTTTTTCACTTTATGAATCGGATCTTAACTATCACATTCGCCCAAAACAACCTGACACTACGTCTAAAGTAAATAAAGATATATTAAACAGGGGTAGAGATTTACAACGGATTTCGCGGAATTCCGGGCAATTGCAAAGAATTTCCAAGGATTTCACATTTGATAAAAACTACCCTGAAATTTACTATACTTATACAAGGTATAAGTATAATAACTTTATTATAAATTGTAGTAAATACATAAAACTTGGAAGTAGTGAATTTTCTGACACAGAAATTGAACTGTGGCCTCGAATTTGGTGACAATTGTAGAGGGTACCTACAGTACTTCTCATGCATTTAAATCATTATAAATTTTGTGTGCTTTGTTGCATTGATTATTTAATCTATAATTCTTATTCTTTGACGTTTTTTTTTTTAAAGAAAGGTCTTGAACAACAGTTTTTTGGATAGGATTTTACGGTTTCATTTCATAAACATAAATCAATTGTCTTCTTTTATACTTTATTAAATTAAGTACTATCAAATTTTGGACTAAGGTAAGTAAATTGGGTTAGATCATCTTATCTTGGCTCTAGGAACATGGTGGCAGCATTTTGTCCAGATCTTTTAGAGACAGTACTGGATGTACAGGCGCCAAAAAGTGATGTGACAATTTAAATGCATGTGAAATACTATAGGTGCGCCTTCTACAGTTGACAGCAAATCCGCGGACATATTTAAATTTTTCGTGCCAGAAAATTCCTCTGTTGATGTATTTAATGCAATACATATGAAGTTATTGAGGAAAAATTAAAATTAAATTGGAATTTCAGCACCCTGTAACTATAATATTCTGGACTAAAGTAACTTAATTTAGATCAACACATTTTAACCCTCGGAGTAGATATATAAAAAACTTCAAAACATCCTGATGTATTAACTCGGCAAAAAATAATCTTTCTAAGATTACTCAGAATTGTGACATTCTGTACAAGAGAAAAACTGATTTCGCACGATTTCTTGTGATTTCACATCATTTCTCGGGATTTCGCACGATTTTTGGGAATTTTGCACGATTTCTCAAGTTTTGCTAAACGTTTTTCTCAGTGTACATTAGATAACTAGAACCACACAAATTAATTGCTGTTTAAAAAATACCCTTGTAATTTTTTTATCATAATAACAGCAATAAAGAAATGTGCAGGATTCTTATTTAAAAATAGTGTCATTATGCTAAGTGTCGAGTTAATAATTGTTTAGCAGTCGAATTAAACTAAACGTATCAACTAGAGCTAAAACTGACGGATATTACGAAATTCCATATAACAATCGCATTTTATATTCCATTCCAGAACAATTAATAGATAAGAACATTTTGTATAGTAGCGATGACGTGGTGAATTCATTCGTCTTGAGTTATCTATGTTATAAATGAATTAGGCATTGTTGATAGGAGGAATTGGACGTCGATACAAAGAATTGTCATTTATATTATTCATAAGCACACCTGCCTTAATGTCTTTTCCGTTATTAATAATAATACGGGGCTTTCTAGTAAAAATCAGACAAAACAATTTTACCGGACGCATTGACAATGTACCAATTGTTTCCAGATTTATGTAATTGTCTGGGGGGCAGCAGAGCGTAACCACGTAAAAAATTGGGGATAACAGACGCCGATGTTACGGTGGATGAGTTTTACAGTACACCTTCTGTAGTGGGAACTGAACTGATTTTTTTAATGCATAGTTATGACGAATCGCAACTGACCGATTAAACATACATTCGTGTGTCAAATGCGAATAGGACCAAAAATCGAAAGTGTGTCAAAAACTGATGGTAAAGCATGTGAGCCAAATAAGCTCGGACTCCAGTGCTAATATCAGTGTTTAATATATTGAATAACCAGTGGCGCAGCCAGAAATTTCACATAAGGTTCTTTTGGGGGAGGGGGGAGGTGTATAGTGTATAAAACTAGCTTAAATATCTTATCTTATTTGGGTGATAACAAAAAATTTCGAAAAATATTACGATAGGTGTATGCATTTTAAGCGACTTGAAAATGAGTTTTTTTTAAATATGAAATGAATTGACTTATTTCCTTCTAGGCATTTCAATTTGTGGTTTTGATAAAAGTTAAAATAAGGAGACTATCATGAAAAACCCCACATCTATCAAAGTCAAGGATACATTTTTACGTAGTTCTACTCAAATAAGAGTATTTTTAATTTAAGTAAGCATTTTCTTCAGTGCAAAAACAATTCTATATATTTCATTCATTAATCATATTTTATTAGTATCTATGGAATAATGGTAATTGTGTAAGATGTGAATACGATTTTTTTTCTTATTTTGTCGAGTACTATCAGCGTTAAAAGTTTGTTACTACATTTTGGCATATTTTTAATCAATTTTGAACAATTTTTTTTTTTAATAAAAGATGTGTTTAGGAAAGCGTATTACATAGGAATGTCCTTTATACGGAATAAGAAACCAGTGCAGTAGTGCACAATAATTTTCAATGGGTACTTTATACCAGAAATTTTAATTAAGTTATTTATATCGGGTTTAAAATGATATATTTTTGAATATGTTTTTTTATCTGTATCAAATTGTATCAAGATTTATTTGAATTTCAACATTGACTGTCCCGAAATATATCTACTTATTCAAAATTTGTTGCGCTTAAAAAAATATAATTTTTTTGACATAATATGGCTTTATATGTGGATCAAATTGTAATGTTTTATCAAATTTTATTTGACCTATTTAACTGTGCAGAGATTTATTTATTCAAAATCTTATTTTTTGACACTTTTTGACGCCTGATTTTTTAATACAATATGTTTAGAAATAGTGTTAATATGAGAACAATTCTTACGTGATAAAAAAACAGTGCAGTAAGAAAGTGGTTTTACGGACATAGGCGCAACTTGCAGCAAAATTTGTCAAAGGTTTTTGGTTTTTTAGTCTGTCAGCGTGGCAGGATTTTATAAGAGACCTTTTTACTTAAATTTAATTAATTAAGTTTGTGGGTCCTTAAAGTTTTTACAATAAAAATATCAATACACATCTTGCATGATTATCTTTCCAAGTTATGTATTAATTGAAAATTATTTAATTTGGTTGTGATAATTTTATTATGGGATGGTTTATTTTTGTTCTATTGTCCAGAGATGTACTTATTCAAAATTTTGTCTATTTTGACACTTTTTTAGACTGGTTATTTAATAAAATATGTTTAAAAATAGTGTTAACATATGATAAAAAACCAGTGCAGTAGGTAAGCGTAATTTTCAACGGGCACATATATTAGAAATTACAATTGTACTACATATATCGGGCATACAAAAATTTTTTTTTTGATATAATATGATTTTATATCTGCTTATCAAATTGTAGGGTTTTATCATGGTTAAGTTTTATTTGAATTCTAGTACCTATTTAACTGTCCAGAGATGTACTTATAAGTTTTGATTGTTTTGACATTTTTTTAAACTGTTTTATAGTGTTATAAGGTAACATCTCATACGCAGCATGATAAGAAACCAGTGCAGTAGGTAAGCGTAATTTCCAACGGGTACCAAGATATCTTATACTTGAAATTTATATCAAATCGGGTATAAAAATGATAATTTTTTGACAATATGGTTTTATATTTGTTTCAAATTGTAGGGCTTCATCAGGGCTAAGTTTTAGTTGACCTATTTAACTGTCCAGAGATGTACTTATTCAAGATTTTGTCTACTTTGACACTTTTTTAGAATGATTTTTTAATAAAATATGTTTAAAAATAGTGTTATAAGGTAACATCCCCTACGTATGATATAAGAAACCAGTGCAGTAGATAAGCGTAATTTTCAGCGGGTACCAAGGTACCTTGTATTAGAAATTTATATCATATCGGGTATAAAAAATGATAATTGTTTGACATAATACAGTTTTATATTTGTTTCAAATTGAAGGATTTCATCATGGCTAAGTTTTATTTGACCAGAGATGTCCTTATTCAAGATTTTGTCCATTTTGACACTTTTTTTAGACTGACTTTTTAATAAAATATGTTTAGAAAATGTTATAAGGTAACTTCCCTTACATATGATAAGAAACCAGTGCAGTAGGTAAGCGTAATTTTCAACGGGCACCAAGGTACTTTATACTAGAAATTTATATAAAAAACTAAATTATTATTTGTATCAAATTGTAGAGTTTCATCATGGCACCTCTCCAGAGATGTACTCATTCAAAGTGTCGTTTATTTTGGCACTTTCATAAACTGATTTTTTAAATTTTAGTTATATTAAGGCGGGTAGTATAAAACTGGAGGATTTAAAGGAAGGTCATCATTCGAGTTCTAATGGTAGCGGCCGGCCAGATAATGTACTAATTGTTCGTTAAACGGAGTGAGTGTGTGTGTGTGAAAATTGCGTCGGAGCTAAGGTGGAGTTGTCGGGAAAGAATACGTACCTTCACACGTGAACTGACCGTAGTGTTTGCCAGAGCTCTTGTCCCCGCACACAACGCACTCGATGTTCTGGTTCTTATCGGCACTGTTAGCACTGTTCTGAGAGTTCTGCGAGGGTGTCTGGCGGTTGATGAGCGCGATATCGGGATTTTCGATAGTAATAGGGTTAATGTTCGTGGGCAGCGGGTTCAAATTGGCTGACCCGACGGTCGGCGGCAGAGGGTTGAGGCCATTAGGTAAAGAGTTCAGAGTGGTGGGAATGGGGTTTACGAGCGAAGACTCACGCCAGGAGCTGGCCACCAGAGCCATGGCTAGGTCTGGCTGCGGCCTAGTTAGGCGCTCCACGTCCACTGAAAGATAACCTCGCCGCACACGCACTGCACTCTCACACCAACATCACGTCAACCTCGACACCGGGTTCAAGACACTTTCCGACTCCTGCACTCTGAACCTGTATCGCACTTGGAGACTTAGGCGAGTTCGATTTCAGCCGGAGCACGTATCTTCACATTGGAGGTGATAGGTCAACCCCACGACACACTCTAGCCTCTACTAGTGACCTTTCGGTCTCGGGCCCGACACTGACTTGGCCTGGGCGGTCCGGGGAGGTTCTTGGTTCACACGTGGGTCACGATAGGCCATAGGGCGTTCCCGGCGAGGTGGTGGGGGCGCCTTGCCGCCGGCAGGCGAAGACTTCGAGCGAGCGCAAACTGGGAAACGCGTCGAACGACACGACCCGTCGCCCGAGACCGGAGACCCGAGACCGCAGACCACAGACCGGTCTGCCGAGGCTAAGACCCCAGCGCATTAAATAAAGAAGAATGAATTCAACACCGAGCCTCTGCCTCTGCCTCTGCTCTGTAACAATTCACTAGAACGGCCCTGGCCGCTGGCCACCGCGCAAACCACCACGTGTTCTCTCTCTACCGCCGCATCGTCTCGAACTCCTGTTCCTGTTAATTGTTATTGTTCTTGCGATTTGCGATGAGACATCGCCAGTCCATAGTGCGTTCACATATTTCAACAGTGTATGCCTGCTAATCAGCACTATTCTCACTAGTGTACTACCAAATCCATTCAGAAAGTGATACCGTCTTCGTCATTTACAGTGCAACCTAACCGCTCTTGCTTTGTGACCATTTTGTACAGGGTGCTGCACTATTTGTGTGTTCTTATGCATTGTACGTAATATTTTATTATTAATTGCTCGACCATTCGATTTTCGATCCCCTCCACTAAAATTTAATTACTTCTTAAGAAATTACAATTGTAAAATTTAACTTTAAGCACAATTGTATAGCAATGATAAGTTATGCTGCAAATATTTTTTGTTTTCATTTTAATTTTTTGAGATATTTTGGAGAAATTAGTTACTCATTCCAAATTATTTATTTTTATATTTTTAAAAAATCTGGAAAGAACAGTTAACCTCTCAAATTACCTGCGTAAGAATAGCTACTCAAGTTCAATAGTATCAAAACTATCGTAATTTCAGACTAATTTATTTTTATTTTACTAAAAACACACTCGAATATGACACTTAAATTGTTGAAATAAATACGTATGAAAAACACCTGCGCATCCGCCAAAACTTAGAATATTTCTCAAATTTTGTATGTCATCAAATTAACTGGGGTTGCAAAAAATTTTATTTATACTTGCAATATAATAATTATTATTAAATTAAACAAAAAATTATTGATACTTAAAGTACTTATTAAATAAATTATATTGTTCAATAGATAATCATTTAATTAAGAAAATAAATTTGTACAAAGCCACGCTTTGATGTTATTAAATTTAAATTATTCTGATCATTTTATTACCTTTTTGAAAAGAGTATGAGACCGTTTTCGAAAAATTAAAAATGCTTTTACCAGATCGCACGTCTGCAGGTCACAGTCGCTTAAAATTGAAAAAATTGGTTGGTTAAAAATTTTACACCGATAAATTCTGCTTGTTTTCCAAAATTTATAAACCGCCACACTTTATGATATGAAAATTTATTTAGAACTGATATACAGGGTGGTCACGTGTATTTCACAAGGGTTTAAATATTTTATCAATTTTTATTAAAAAAAGACAATCGAGCATTGCATTAGGATTTTTTTATATAGATTCTTTTTCTATCTCTCCTTATAAAATCGTATAATGACAACCATACGAAAATGTATTCGATCATATTTCAATTAACCATGATTTAATCAACATTGCCGTGAAAAACAATCGCTGGAATTGCTCTTACAAGTGTTTACGTGTTATTCTAAAAAATGTTCGTAAAAAACATGATTTTAGTTACAATAAAATACGAGTATCTGGTGGAAAAAATTGATGATTGGTGATTTTATTTGGTTTTTGAGTTTTCCCGTATTTCTCTCCTTAAAATGATAAAATCTGTGGTGTTTTTAGGTGCAGAAATTTCGAAAAATAAAACAAATAGAACTAACGCTATATCGAAAATAAATTTATTGATATTTTAATTATCCACTTTTACTATTTAAATTCTCTTTAAATAATATAAGAACTTTTAAAATGCGCTTGTAAGACACACATTATTTTGCAACTTTAACCCCGCATTTTCACAAATTTGTAAAGAAAAGTGAACAATCTTATATGCAGAACTATGTAAGTGTATGTTATAACAATATTTACATCTACAGTTACATTTAAAAAATACGTGTTCTGGAATATTTTTTTACCTAAAAATTTGTTGGTTAGACCACTTTCTGTCGTTACATATTCATTTTTCTTCGGTATCTTTGAAAAATCGCAGGTGGCAGTATTATTCAGTTCTTAAATATATAAAATTACTTGTATTTGTAGAAAACATTATTTCAAGAATACAGTGCAAAAGTTCTTGTTTTCATTAAATTCGAAACATTAGTAAAAATATGTGAATTTTAATTTATGCTTCATATCTCCTTTAACGACATCAAGTTTTATTATTATTACTAAAAATGGATGTGTTCATATCAAGAGCAAGAAATAATAAACAGCATATTATTACAGTATGCGCCAAAAGTATGGAATAAATTCAATAAAAACGAAACAATTATTTTTTGGGAAAAATCCTCGAACAGGTCGATTTTTAATTTAAAAAATACATATTTTAACGTAAAATGCGATTTTCAAATGTCATTTGTTTTCGAGTAATGACGTCATCGATTTTTTTTTAAATGGCAACACCATATTTTTTCCCTTGATTCTGAAAGATCGTTTAATTCTCTATCAGACAGTACTAAAATTTTGCCCTCTTACATAGGAAAGTTTTCGAGTAAATGACGATTGAATGTTAGAAAACGTAAATTTTATCCATAAAAAAAGTAACAATTCTGAGGTATGTAAAATAAAATACAATTGATTAAATTTTATACTTAAATTAAATGTTCGAATTGCCATCCACCAACTTCTTGACAATGCGCAAGTCTGTGAAGAAATTCTTCTTGCACATTATGAATGATTTCTGGGGTAACTCTGCGTATTTCGTCCCGAATGCGATTTTGAAGTTCTTCTAAATTACGTGGTTTATTAATGTACACTTTTGACTTCAAGTATCCCCATAAAAAATAGTCAAGAGGTGTAAGGTCTGGCGATCTTGCAGGCCATTCTATCGGTCCCCATCTGCCGATCCACCTCCCAGGAAAACAGTTGTCCAAAAAATCTCGTACAGGGCGCGCATAGTGCGGAGGTGCACCGTCTTGCTGAAACCATATGGTATCGTCAGGAATGTCAGAGTCATTATCGTCAGGAAAAATTACTGCAAGGGCTGGAACAAGGTCATTTTCTAGAAACTCTAAATATCTTTGTCCTGTAAGGGTTCCTTCAAAGAAGAAAGGCCCTACTATTCTGTCGTCAACTATTCCAGACCCACATTTAATTTCTGAGGGTGTTGGGTATGTGCCTCTGCCATCCAATGAGGATTTTCCCGACTCCAATATCTGCAAGTTTGACGGTTTACTATACCATTCAGACAAAATGTGGTCTCATCTGAAAAAAGTATTTGCCGGTGTAAATTTCTATTTCCTTGACATAAATCCATTAGAATTTCGCAAAAGTGCAAGCGGCGATCGGGATCATCTTCATTGAGTTCCTGCACAAGTTGAATTTTGTAGGGATGATATTTTTCCTTCCTCAAGATACGTAGGCACTATGCTCTGACTAGTATAATTGTTTAATGCAACCAATCGTGAAGAATTATGAGGATTATCCATCATACTTATCAAAATGTTCTGTTTCTGATTTTCATTAATGCTTGGACGTCCAGGTTTTGGAATATTTACAACATTGCCAATTTCTCTAAATTTAGACTCTACCTTACTGACTGTTGATTGGCTGATAGGGCGATCTGGATATTTTTCATTAAATAAATCGTAAACTTCCTGCTGAGTTCTAGTCATATTCCCGCATCCGATAAGAATTAAAATTTCAATTCTTTGAGTAACAGTTAAATGTGCCATAATACTTTAAATTGAATAATAATTTCTATGTCGCTTACAATACTTATTAGAAAGTCGGTGTGACAATGACATTTTGCAAAGATTTTCACCTACGTGATCCATAAAAGAACTATGGAATTCGAAAAACTAAACTTGATAACGTTTTTGCTTTATTTTAATTGATTTACGTTTTCTAACATTCAATCGTCATTTACTCGAAAACTTTCTTATGTAAGAGGGCAAAATTTTAGTACTGTCTGATAGAGAATTAAACGATCTTTCAGAATCAAGGAAAAAAAATATGGTGTTGCCATTTAAAAAAAATCGATGACGTCATTACTCGAAAACAAATGACATTTGAAAATCGCATTTTACACTAAAATATGTATTTTTTAAATTAAAAATCGACCTGTTAGAGGATTTTTCCCAAAAAATAATTGTTTCTTTTTTATTGAATTTATTCCATACTTTTGGCGCGTACCGTATAATATTAAATAGTGAAAAAGTAGATTTTTTTTTTTTGTATTCGAACCTTTCGAAATAATTCGCTGCTTGATTCGTGTCGCGCATTCAGTTGCGGATCTTGGAAATGCTCGGTAACTGCTCCAGTGTTATTGGTTTTTGGCTAACAACGAGTGGAAGCTCATAAAGTCTATTGTCGGTTGAGTTCTGTTGTTTGGGTTTCATGTACTGTGTAAAATCACGCCTTTATAAAGGCTTCTAACGTGATATTAAGAATTATGTTTTATTAGTAGGGAGACAAATTACCCATCCATCTTTAATACTAATAATTTTGTGTACCCAGCCGTGACGTGATGGGAAAACGTGAATACGATTTAACACAAAGTGCCAAACAGTTGCTATGCTTCCATTTTATTTTATTACGCGAAATAAAATAAAAAATCTTTTTATTAAGCACTTCCCAGTAGGTTTGATATATGCCAGATCGTCAAACAGAAATTTCAATGTCAGGTATTCGAATAAAAATTGTTAATTTGCAGTTAGAAAAAAACAATGAGTAATTTTATTATGAAATATTAATAAATTTTTAACATCCATTTTTGCCGATTTTGAAAAGTCGCTCTTATTTATTGAATAATTACTAATATCGTTAGCATATTCCTCACGTTTTCCCTAATTGCTATACTACTTTTGCATTTACCACAAAAACGAACTTATATGGAGTACATTTGTAGTCCAGTAGTATTTTTGTCGTTGTTTGCGATTAAGTTATTCATTGTTATTGTCGAATAAGGGCAAGCAATTGTGTCACAATAGAAGTAAGATAAGATACGAAGAAATGGGTCTGAGGATAGTGCCAACTAGAGCAGTATTCAACTAAGGGTTTAACTGGTACTATAACCCCCTATAATTTGTTTTGTATATTTTAATGACAAAGGGATTATTACATGCTCTTAATGTATCAGGTGACCGAAGATACAAAGGGCGGATTTCACGGCCTTAGACCCATAACCCTTTCGCAGTTTCCTTTCTCTCGCTCTACCACGTTTTACTGATGTTTTGCTAATCTTTGGCTTTACGAGTACCGAGATTAGGTGTTTAACTTATTATTCTAGCCAGGCCAACATCTCGTGCAGGATCTAATAGAAAGAGGAGCGAGATAAAGAAGCCAGGTCAAAATCCTACCACAAAAAAAAGTCCTAACACGCGCCAGGCCACTTAATAGATTTATTAATGTAAACTAAGCCGTATTTCATACGCTATTTGAGATATCAGGTAGTTATATAGATAAATCGCACCCTTGATGCTTGAAAAATTTATTAATATTTAACCCGCATTTAGAAGCAAAATGTACTATTTAGGATGCCTTGATTTCGAAATGTACAAGTAAAAAAAGCAGGTCATTAACTGCATATTTTTGACAACAAAATATGACGATAAACATTTTTAAAAGTATGGTGAAGTCGTCATATTTTGTTGTCAAAAATATGCAGTTAATGGATCTGCTTTTTTGTTACGCCTTGTATACAAATCTACTATATATATATAGGTTTGAAAAAACTAGCAGTTCTGGGTATATTTTCATTTAATTCAATTATATTTTCATTAATATATAGTTAATCTTTAACAATTAAAGGAAATGGTAACCCAAGCCAAGTGATATAGAATAACATCGTCTTAGCATATACTGAATAAAATATTGTTAATATAATTTTTAGAAAAAAAAAACTTGGTAGTTGGGAGGCCTTTGCGATTTGCACTTTTAGGTAAATTATTTCCAAGCATAACGTCCTTAGATTTTATTTAATAAAATATATTTTAACTTTTATGTTTTGTTTATGTTATGTGTTAAATGTACCATTTTTTGCTATGAAATTTTGTTGTTTGACATTATTTACAAGAATTTTACTTTATAATAGAAGAAAAATCAGAAATAAAAGCGAAATATTCAAAAAAGAATTACTTATTTGACTCTTCATAATCAGTTGATGCGTTTAAATTCCGATATGAGGGTTTTGATTCAGCGTTGAGTTGCAATAGGAACGCAGAAGTTCTAAAAATGTGCCTTTGCTCTTATTACAATGACTTAAATGAATGATTTAAATGACCCAATTGTTTTACTAAAACCTGTTTTATTAAAAAAATATGTTCAGCAATCTTCTACGAAAACTTAAAAGTATGACAAAGAATTGTAGAAAAATAAACATAACCCCATATATCATTTCAAAGATGATTTTAAGTAGATTTAAGTAAATTATTCTCCTCCTCCTCCTTACAATATTTACTCATATATTCTTTATTATTAGCTTTTATAACTTTTTTACTGTAGAGAAACTATAGTACATAAATAAATATTTCAGTGAAGTATGTGAAAGCTTTTAATTTATATTGATCTAGATAAATCATCAACACTTTTGATATTGTTGTTTCCAATTGAAATTTCATTATACCAAGTATGATGTTTTTGGTTAGAAAATATAGTAAGATTAATTTATATTTTAGATATTTATTGAATCCTACTTTTTCGATGCATTTTTATTCTTTATTTTATAATTGTAAGAACATTAATTTGAATTAGTTTCAATCTCTTTATCCTCCTCATCCTCATCCTCCTCCTCCTCATCCTCCTCCTCCTCCTCCTCCTCATCCAATGCTACCTTTTTTAGTTAATAAAAGATGTGTTCTTAGTTGTTTTTAAAACGATTCAATGTGCCGTGTTTTTTCAGTAACAAACGCAGAGGTATATGTATATTTTTTGTATTGTAAAAAGACTGCTACTCAATTATTAGAGCATATTAGAGATGATTATTTTTGTATGTATTATTTCATAATCATTACATAATTTTCCTCTTCCTCCTCCACCTCCTCCTCATCCTCCTCATCCTCCTCCTCCTCCTCCTTCTCCTCCTCTTCCTCCTCATTCTTCTCCTCCTGATCCACCTCATCCTCCTCCTCCTTCTCATCCTCCTCCTCCTCCTCCTCTTGTTCCTCCTCTTCCTCCACTTTTGATATTGTTGTTTTCAAATTGAATTTCATTATGCCAAGTACGAATTTTTTCGTTAGGAAGTTTAAATACAACTTTTTCTGTTTTTTTGTTCTTTACCATATCTAGATAATTGTAGGCAAATTAATTTGAATTAGCTTAAATCTCTTTACAATACAGTAAAAGATCTCAGTAGAACCTTTTTATGTAAATTAAAAATGTGCCACCAAGATTTTTAGTTGTTTTTAGAATAATTCGGTGTGCCGTGCATTTTTTCCAGTAACAAACGCGGAGAAACCTTTTTATGTAAATGAAAAACGTGCCCCCAAGGTTTTTAGTTGTATATTTTTTGTATTGCGAAAACACTGCTATTCTATTGTTAAAGTTATATTGTGCTAATTAGTAACGGGTATTTTAAATAATTATATGTGTATGTATTATTTTAATCATTACATAATTTTTGCTCATCCTCCTCCTCATCCTCCTACTCAACTCCTCCTCTTCTCCTCCTCCTTCCCCCTCCTTCCTCCCCTTCCCCGTCCTCCCCATATAACATTTACTCATACATTCTTTATTATTAACTTTTATTAGTTTTTTTTATTGAATCAGTATTTACGCATATATTTTTTATTATTAGCGGTAATGTTTTCGGAGAGAACGGTTTCGGAAGATCCGACGACCACGCGTATGGAAATCCCGTACCAATTAGGAACATCGGAACATTTTAAGAGCCACAGGCTGTAGCTAGTGGAGCGTATTGGATAATTGTTACGGGATAACGCGTCCATATAGAGCAGCCCCAAACGAGGCGATACAGCTTACAGAATATCCAAGAGTGGCTAATATATGAACTCAGGCACGCATGCCCATCATTGAACTCATTCAGAATACATCTAGCATAAATGTTAATGCTCTAATCCGACATTTACAAGCAAACTCCTTCAATCCCATTTTCTAGTAGGGATGCCCTTAAATAGCCCTCTTAGTCGCTCGCCTCTAATGCGAGCATGGTTAAATACGTTTTAATGCCGCAAATATTATATTTAATCGCATAGGCAGCCGCATAAACGCATACCTCTTTCACTATTTTCACAAATATGCTGTTATACGACGTGCTCAAAAGCCTTTATGAAAAAATGTAAATTAGCGGCTGTTGTCTGGCGTATTGAGTCTTGCATTCCTTAAAAACGATCATAAATCATTCTAAAACTCGTTATATATCTTTTAATGCAATAATATTTAAGTCAGTCGAGCTTACATCCTCAAACAAATGTATACAAATGTCACATGGTCACATGGAGTTTTAAGACGTTCAAGAGATTTTAAGGCAAACGTATGAATTAGTAATTCCGCGATGCCTAATATACAGTATGCGCCAAAAGTATGGAATAAATTCAATTAAAACGAAACAATTATTTTTTGGGAAAAATCATCGAACAGGTCGATTTTTAATTTAAAAAATACATATTTTAGCGTAAAATGCGATTTTCAAATGTCATTTGTTTTCGAGTAATGACGTCATCGATTTTTTTTTTAAATGGCAACACCATATTTTTTTCCTTGATTCTGAAAGATCGTTTAATTCTCTTAATTGCATAACGCTGTACGAATGAATCTCAATGAAATATGCGTTTTGCAGTTGCATGCCCAGAAAGAACTGAACCCGACGTCCCATTTAAAATTAAATCCTTAAGTAATAAAAACTGGTATCAAATCAGGCCCAAAATGAAACCCATAAAAAACATAAACACTGTTTAGTATCGTATTTCTAATTTATGGCTCTTTATATGGTCTACCCGCATCCACGGAAAGGCCCAAGTCGCCTGACAGGCATGTCGAATGTAGTAAGGTGCGAAAAACTTATTTCTCGAATTTCAACGCATTGGAACTGGAATACAAATACAACACATTGCTGCACCCTCAAATAAACCGCCAAGTAAGTTTTCAGTTCGTACCGATCGAAAACGTTGAATTTTTGTGCTTGGATCACATTGTAATAATAATTTTACATAAAGAACCCCGCACATTTTATATGGAAAACGGTCTTCCGGTGAAATTCGCAGAAAATTTGGGAAATTGTTCGTTTTGTACCCCTGAACAAAAGTCTCAATGGGGTCGAAGCTCCAAATGCCCATCTTTAGGCTCTACGGCTATTTTTAGTGGCCAAAAACGGCCAAAATTAATTTTTTTCTAAATATCATATTTAATTCTCGGAAAGTGTTCGTTTTGTACCCCTGATCAAAAGTCTCAATAAGGTCGAAGCTCAAAATGCCCATCTTTAGGCTCTACGGCTACTTTTAGTGGTCAAAAACGGCTAAAATTCATTTCTTTTAAATATCATGTTTAATGATGGGAAATTGTTCGTTTTGTACCCTTGATCAAAAGTCTCAATGAGGTCGAAGCTCAAAATGCCCATCTTTAGGCTCTACGGCTATTTTTAGTGGCCAAAAACGGCCAAAATTTTTTTTTTATGAAGGAATATGTCCATGTCTAATTATATGTGTATAAGTCTCATTGAGACTTTTGATCAGGGGTATAAAACGAATACTTTCCCAGCATCACACATGATATTTAACAAAAAAAAGAATTTTGGCAGTTTTTGGCCACTAAAAATAACCGTAGAGCCTAAAGATGGGCATTTCGAGCTTCGACCCCATTGAGACTTTTGATCAGGGGTACAAAACGAACAATTTCCCATCATTAAACATGATATTTAAAAAAAAATAATTTTGGCCGTTTTTGGCCACTAAAAATAGCCGTAGAACCTAAAGATGGGCATTTTGAGCCTCGACCTCACTGAGACTTTTGATCAGTGGTACAAAACGAACACTTTCCCAGCATTAAAAAATAGCCGTAGAGCCTAAAGATGAGCATTTCGAGCTTCGACCCCATTGAGACTTTTATTCAGGGGTACAAAATGAACAATTTCCCAAATTTTCAGCGAATTTCACCGGAAGACCGTTTTCCATATAAAATGTGCGGGGTCCTTTCACCTACATTTTATATTTAAATAGAAAAACTATTGTATCTGAGAAGATTAAAAGGAAAAACTCAATGTTGTTAATTATTTCTAAGGAATTACCCCTGTGTCGCCCATACCCCGGTGTCTCCTTCGCCGTCGGTGTCACGTGACTCATTAATTACCTTGATAATCAGTGTCCCAGTCTAATTTACGTTGCCTGTGGTTGGTTCTTCGCCGCGCGTCTAACTTTGCTAAAATTTGATATTTATTATTAATGAGGTATACGCGGGGGTATTAAAATTACGAAGTTAGACCGCACCTTACCACTCAACGTTTTGTTTACGAGTGTAAATAGAATGTTACTTGTAAAATAAGTGGTACATTATTATTTTACCTATAATTTCACAAAAAGTTTGCAGTTTTACAATTTTTTTTTTCAGATACCTTTGGCGTATTTACTAAATTTTTGTAAATTTTTTATGTATTTTTTTTTTATTTTGCATTGTTAGATTTCTGTATTTCGGCGTGATTTTTTTGTGCTTCTACAATATCTGCTTTATTTAATAATAACGCTAACGTCTATTCGTTCACTGTAGTCATCCTCGTCTTTCTCTACATACTACATACAATAATGCTTTATTTAATAATAACTACTTACGAACATTAGCAATAGAAATTTTACATTCTATTTGCAAATTTCCATCTCAAATAAAGGTAAATAATATTGGGATTATTTCAAGTTTTAAATAAAATATTTGATAATATTTCTGTTTTAGAGTATCTATAAAATATAATACACAATTTAAAAACTTATTTTCTTAGACAGTGAAGTAGTGACACAAAGTGAACCGTAAAGGTCATTTGGAAAGCTTCGTTGAAGTTTTGGACGGAATAACTTCCTCTTTCTCAAAATATATACAGCACTGTTCTCTATACAAAATTGTTACCAAGTTGAACATGCAACCAAATACAGTACAACAGAAGCAATGGCTACATAAAATGGACCTAGAGTATAGATCACATGATAATAACTCGTTCACTTTTTCATATGTTTCGTAAATTCAGCTTGTATCATATTCATAATGTAATTTCACGTTTTTATTAGCCATTTACAAATATTGAATATTTTTGCGTTAATATTGTAATATTCCAATAGTTACTTATAGAAAGAATATATTAGTTTACAGCAAATTTACAAAAAAGTAGTACAAACACAAAAAAATGCGTATTTTACTATTTTTGGGTAATGTTTTTCTTTATACAGTGATGTTATTGCAATAATATACACTATTTTTTTGACCAAGTTGAACATCCAACCAAATACAGTACTACAGAAGCAATGGCTACATAAAATGGACCTAGAGTATAGATCACATGATAATAACTCTAACGATTATTCGTTCACCTTTTCATATGTTTCGTAAATTCACCTTGTATCATATTCCCTATTGTAATTTCACGTCTTTATTAGCCATTTACAAATATTGAATATTTTTGCGTTAATATTGTAATATTACAATAGTTACTTATAGAAAGAATATATTAATTTACAGCAAATTTACAAAAAAGTAGTACAAACACAAAAAATGCGTATTTTACTATTTTTGGGTAATGTTTTTCTTCATACAGTAATGTTATTGCAATAATATACACTATTTTTTGACCAAGTTGAACATCCAACCAAATACAGTACTACAGAAGCAATGGCTCTATAAAATGGACCTAGAGTATACATCACATGATAATAACTCTAACGATTATTCGTTCACCTTTTCATATGTTTCGTAAATTCACCTTGTATCATATTCCCTATTGTAATTTCACGTTTTTATTAGCCATTTACAAATATTGAATATTTTTGCGTTAATATTGTAATATTACAATAGTTACTTATAGAAAGAATATATTAATTTACAGCAAATTTACAAAAAAGTAGTACAAACACAAAAAATGCGTATTTTACTATTTTTAGGTAATGTTTTTCTTCATACAGTAATGTTATTACAATAATATACACTATTTTTTTGACCAAGTTGAACATCCAACCAAATACAGTACTACAGAAGCAATGGCTCTATAAAATGTACCTAGAGTATACATCACATGATAATAACTCTAACGATTATTCGTTCACCTTTTCATATGTTTCGTAAATTCAGCTTGTATCATATTCCCTATTGTAATTTCACGTTTTTATTAGCCATTTACAAATATTGAATATTTTTGCGTTAATATTGTAATAATACAATAGTTACTTATAGAAAGAATATATTAATTTACAGCAAATTTACAAAAAAGTTGTACAAACACAAAAAATGCGTATTTTACTATTTTTAGGTAATGTTTTTCTTTATATAGTAATGTTATTGCAATAATATACACTATTTTTTTGACCAAGTTTAACATCCAACCAAATACAGTACTACAGAAGCAATGGCTATATAAAATGGACCTAGAGTATACATCACATGATAATAACTTTAACGATTATTCGTTCACCTTTTCATATGTTTCGTAAATTCACCTTGTATCATATTCCTTATTGAAATTTTACGTTTTTATTAGCCATTTACAAATATTGAATATTTTTGCGTTAATATTGTAATATTACAATAGTTACTTATAGAAAGAATATATTAATTTACAGCAAATTTACAAAAAAGTAGTACAAACACAAAAAATGCGTATTTTACTATTTTTAGGTAATGTTTTTTTAATACAGTAATGTTATTGCAATAATATACACCATTTTTTTGGCAAAATTACAATATATTGACATACAATTTTTTCAGTCATTATTAAAGTTGCCATATTTCTCATCGTAAAATGAGGTTTTTTAGATAATAGAACTCTCGAAAAATAAAATACGTAGGACAAAAGTAATATCAAAACTAAAATTCTTGATATTTTGTCGTTATATATTCGTTTTACTTCGGTTCCTTTGAATATTCGCAGTTGGCATGAGATAACATTTCTATTATTTGCTAAGCTCTATATCGTTCAGTGCTTAAATGTCTAAAATTATTTATATTTGTAGAAACTGAATTTCAAGAATACGGCGTCCTTAAGCAATCTTTCGCAGTAAGTTTGTGTATTCAGAAATATTTTTATAACGTAATTAATAAATTTGTAACTTGTATATAACTACAAATTTTAAACTATTTTTGTCAGTTCCTATTCCGTTTTAATTTTTAATAAACTTGTCGTTGATGTTAAAATTTCTTTTACTTAAAAGTAAAACGAAATGTTTCGTAATATAACTTTATCTCAACTTTATCGTCTAACCTTTGACCATTGTATTTATCTTATCAGTGCGAGGTACAAAAAAAAACGAGGGTTTCTGATAACGATTAATATTTCACCGCTTCACTCTGACGTTATCCGTGAATGAACGGTAATTTATGGCACAAAATTAGGAAAACCGAACGTCTTTAGATCTACCTACATGCTCTGATACTACCCCGACCATATATACGAGGTGATAGACAGGGTCAAATTCAATAAATATCTAAAATAATTTAGCCTTATATAAAATAAAAATGAATTTAACTAAATTTAATAAAAAAAAGATATATATATATATATATATTATAATTATAATTTTTAAAACTCAAAATCACTTTTGAACATAACGGACACACAAAATCTGCTATAATAGATGAGACAATTTGCTAAATACAGTGCCAAAAATTTGAAAAAATATTAATCGTTCTTCTTTCTTTACTTTTCAGAAAGATGGTGTCTTATCCAAGAGAAATCTTCACAAGGAAGAAGTGGGACGGTACAAGGTAATACTCTATTCCGTTACTATACTTTATTTAAGAGTGATAAAATTTAGTCGAAATAGAAAGATTAATAAACTAATGGACGTGAACATGTTAATTTTAAAACAGAAACACTAATTTGCAAAATTTCATAGATAATTTATATTTCAAAGAAAGCTGCGGCACCTAACATACATTTTACACTGCCATACAGAAGTAAATTTATGGGCTTGACCATTTTGTAATCGATATGCGAGCTTCTATTAATAATTGCGGATAGGTCAGTTCCAATTTGCACAGAGGCCTCGACGTATTCAATTTTCACCCTGCCAGGCTAGACTTTGCATATCTACCGCATAAATCTAATATTATTGAGAAGTTTGGTGGCAGGACACGCTGGACATGTGATACATGCGTCTATAGGTGGTGTAACCGTGGGAAAGGGCTTTTGCATAACTATGCTGCACCGGTAACCTATCTGACCTGTTGGGCCAGGTCCTATATTCAGCACGGCATTTAGCTATGGGGTGCTGTTCGCCCATGCCACCGTTAGTACGTATAACCGATTCCGGATTAGGTAATTGACTAACAAAGTTTTATTGTTTTTGGCGCCCATCGTGGGGCTTAAAAAATAAACGAACCGTTTTAAATATACAAATCCTAGCCAGTTGACGCTTGATTGTTGCCCATAACGGAGATATAAAGCAGGCAAGGAGAGAACAGGAAAGAGAACCGAAGAGGTAGAAACTCCAGTGGTTTTAAAGATAGGTTATGTTTAAGTTCTCCAGATAATATCTCCAGCGTAAGACATATTGCCACTAGATAGGAGCACAATAGCATGTTATCTGCTGTATGTATATACGGCCGTATAACTCTACCAAGGGCCGTGTGCTAATAAGATTTTATAAGCGAATAAGGCCTTTAAATGCGCACAATGAGACTATAAAGGTGCAAACTACCGTGAGGGGTGTAATTTCTTGTACTTGGAAATATAATGTGAAGAGATATACTAAACTAAAGTATTTTCAAAGACAGATCAACTCGTCCTTTAAAACTTTGAAAATTATAGATACAGGGTGTGCGGAATATAAGTACCGATACTAAAGACGTTAAAAACAACTAAAAGCTCTAGTGCAAAAAAATGTCTGAAACGAATATTTTCTCTACAAATACATTTCAGAAATAAAAGTACAACTGCAGTAACTTGCGAAACTGTGTTTTCTATCAGTATCAATTAAGTAAACAATTTAAGTTTCCCAGAATATCCTTAAAACTGTAACATACGACAACATTGTAATCTATCTCTTGCTGCTGTTAACCTGAATTATCATAATAGTAATAGTAGTATTGTGGCTAGTGCGATTCGTTTTTCTGTACATAGTGCTTGCTTGATCTTGTGAGTGTAATGAACAAAAATGGAACAATTTATAGTAACCATGCCTGACATGTTAATTTATGGCCAATCTGACCAAAACTTTCTGACTACGCGGCGTTTGTACGGTAAACGCTTTTTACAAGCAACAAGTCATTTTGAACATAGCTCTAAGAAGACCACTCACAGTAAATATGTTTAGGTGTATTTGGGTATTTAATTGTTATATACAAACAACTAATAATCCTGACATAGTATATCGGCGAGGTTGTCACATACACCTGTAAAAATATTAGTAAAATATACTTTGTGCAATTTATCATACAAGTACTCATGTTCTGACACCTTGTATACTTAATTGCTTATGCATTTATTTAATTCGTTTTTGCTACAAAATACTGTGTTAGTTAGATTTCTGGTTATATACATATTAGGAAATTTATTACGTTACGTATGTATTTCCCGATTTTATGTACTTCAAAAGAAAGACAATGTATCGGTGAAAATAAAATGTAGTCGAGGGAAGAGAATTCGCATACGGCCATTATCCGGTAAGGCACATACTTTGAACGTATTCCACAAGAGTAGTCTAGATCCAAAGATCGTAAAACATATAAACGTATTGTTCAAATGCAAAGTATTCAGTGTTGTGCTACAAAAGCAGGGAACTGCAAGGATATATAATGTGTGACAGTGTATTCCAAAGTGTTGCTAGGAACTGAAAGCGAATTCTAACTTCAATCAGATTACGAACGTGGCAGATTACTGTTACAGCGTAACCGTGTGACAAAAATTCTCTCGGAATTGTTTGTCACATCACTTCAAAGCTGTGTACATTTTTTTATATTGATTATTGTTCTAAATTTTCAGAATTTTCCAAATTAAAACCTAGTAACACATTGCGTAAAATATAAAATATACCAGGGTGGAAACAGTGGTGGAAACTAGAGTGATTAAGTTAATAAAAGTAAACAAGTTGTTGTAGATTGTACGTGCGTGACGCGATTAAAATTAAGAAGCAGATTTAGTAAGTTATTTATGTTTTAAGTAATCTTATCGTTTTGAATGAAACTAAACCGAGCATTAAATCTAGCGCGGAGACAAAATGAATTAAAATGAAGGGAGAGGCAAGCGAGTTAATTTTGCATTCAGTGAGAATATGATCTGCCGTCCTTTCTTCTTTAGAAAATAAGGAAGGAAAGTCTCTGTCTCGGCTTATCTCTTCTTTTGTGCGGAAAAGTTCCATCAGGATCTCGCGAGGAAACAATACTTCATCGGGAAACCGAGATGTTGGTTGCGCCTAATTGGGAATCGAGGCCGGCATGGTACACTCGCAGGTTCAATGTTTCCAATCCTGACGCTCATTTTTACCGGAGAAAAAGTTCAGCTAAAATTTGCCTTAGCTACTTTTCCATGCTTTCATTATCTCTCAAGATATTTCGAAACTGACGCGAAATTTTACAAATTACACGCTGCATACTTCTAATAATTTTATAAACTTATCTTAATCAAATTACGATGGTAACTATTTAAACTCAAAGTGTATCTTAATGAAATATTTATTTCAGTGTTACAATTTGACGGTCGCGCATCTTATAATTACCACCCGACATATTTCGAAAGTGGAGCAAAATTTTAGTTTCTCCCTAAATACCCTTTTTTATAATTTTGCAGACTTATGTTAATTGTAGACACTATCTTAAACTTAAAGTTTATCGTAATAAAACATTTATTTCAGTGTTGCAAGTCTAACGGTCGAGCATGTTATAATTACCAACCGATATATTTCGAAAGTGGAGCAAAATTTAAAAAATGATTCTCTACATATCTCTCTCAATATATTTATTTCGATTACGCTATAATATACGTATTTAACTTATAATAATATTACTCTTTTCATAGTATATCACTTTAGGGGTTGTGTACATCGTTATCAGTCAATACATTTCGAAAGTAAAGCAAAATTTTAAAATATACATATTTCAATAAATAGATAAAGCCTCGTTGACTCATAGTTATTGATTTAAATTCAAAATTTATTATAATTAAACTTCATTTTACTTTTTCTCAGTGTACCAGCCTAAGAGTTGTATATATTTTAATTATCAGTAAAGATATTTTGAAACTGCAAGCAAAATTTTGCAAACATATCCTTACGATTTTATAAACTTAACTCAATCAGATTATGATAGTAACTATGTAGCTGTCTTAAATTCAAGTTTATCGAAATAAAATCTTTATTTCAGTGTTACAAGTCTAACAGTCGCGCATGTTATAATTAGCAGCCGATATATTTCGAAAGTAGAGCAAAATTTTTGAAATTACACGCTACATCACATCTCCTAATAATTTTATAAACTTATAATGAGATTATGATGGCAACTATCTTAAACTTAAAGTTTATCGTAATAAAACATTTATTTCAGTGTTGCAAGTCTAACGGTCGAGCATGTTATAATTACCAACCGATATATTTCGAAAGTGGAGCAAAATTTTAAAAATGATTCTCTACATATCTCTCTCAATATATTTATTTCGATTACGCTATAATATCCGTATTTAAATTATAATAATATTACTCCTTTCATAGTATATCACTTTAGGGGTTGTGTACATCGTTATCAGTCAGTACATTTCGAAAGTGAAGCAAAATTTTAAAATATACACATTTCAATAAATAGATAAAGCCTCGTTTACTCATAGTTATTGACTTAAACTCAAAATTTATTATAATTAAACTCATTTTACTTTTTCTCAGTGTACCACTGTAGCGGTTGTGTATTGCTTGAAATATTACTGAAGATTATTCGAAAGTGAAGCAAAATTTTAGATGTTCTCTAAATGCCCTTTTCTATAATTTTGTAGACTTATGTTAATTATAGATACTTTGTCAAAAATTAATTTACGCATGTATTTTATCGTAATTAAACATTTTTCTCAGTGTACCAGCCTAAGAGTTGTATATATTTTAATTATCAGTAAAGATATTTTGAAACTGCAAGCAAAATTTTACAAACATATCCTTACGATTTTATAAACTTAACTCAATGAGATTATGATAGTAACTATGTAGCTGTCTTAAATTCAGGTTTATCGAAATAAAATTTTTATTTCAGTGTTACAAGTCTAACAGTCGCGCATGTTATAATTAGCAGCCGATATATTTCGAAAGTAGAGCAAAATTTTTGAAATTACACGCTACATCACATCTCCTAATAATTTTATAAACTTATAATGAGATTATGATGGCAACTATCTTAAACTTAAAGTTTATCGTAATAAAACATTTATTTCAGTGTTGCAAGTCTAGCGGTCGAGCATGTTATAATTACCAACCGATATATTTCGAAAGTGGAGCAAAATTTTAAAAATGATTCTCTGCATATCTCTCTCAATATATTTATTTGGATTAGGCTATAATATACGTATTTAAATTATAATAATATTACTCCTTTCATAGTATATCACTTTAGGGGTTGTGTACATCGTTATCAGTTAATACATTTCGAAAGTGAAGCAAAATTTTAAAATATACACATTTCAATAAATAGATAAAGCCTCGTTGACTCATAGTTATTGATTTAAATTCAAAATTTATTATAATTAAACTTCATTTTACTTTTTCTCAGTGTACCACTGTAGCGGTTGTGTATTGCTTGAAATATTAATGAAGATTATTCGAAAGTGAAGCAAAATTTTAAATGTTCTCTAAATGCCCTTTTCTATAATTTTGTAGACTTATGTTAATTATAGATACTTTGTCAAAAATTAATTTACGCATGTATTTTATCGTAATTAAAGATTTTTTTCAGTGTACCAGCCTAAGAGTTGTATATATTTTAATTATCAGTAAAGATATTTTGAAACTGCAAGCAAAATTTTACAAACATATCCTTACGATTTTATAAACTTAACTTAATCAGATTATGATAGTAACTATGTAGCTGTCTTAAATTCAAGTTTATCCAAATAAAATCTTTATTTCAGTGTTACAAGTCTAACAGTCGCGCATGTTATAATTAGCAGCCGATATATTTCGAAAGTAGAGCAAAATTTTTGAAATTACACGCTACATCACATCTCCTAATAATTTTATAAACTTATAATGAGATTATGATGGCAACTATCTTAAACTTAAAGTTTATCGTAATAAAACATTTATTTCAGTGTTGCAAGTCTAACGGTCGAGCATGTTATAATTACCAACCGATATATTTTGAAAGTGGAGCAACATTTTAAAAATGATTCTCTACATATCTCTCTCAATATATTCATTTCGATTAGGCTATAATATACGTATTTAACTTATAATAATATTACTCTTTTCATAGTATATCACTTTAGGGGTTGTGTACATCGTTATCAGTCAGTACATTTCGAAAGTGAAGCAAAATTTTAAAATATACACATTTCAATAAATAGATAAAGCCTCGTTGACTCATAGTTATTGATTTAAATTCAAAATTTATTATAATTAAACTTCATTTTACTTTTTCTCAGTATACCACTGTAGCGGTTGTGTATTGCTTGAAATATTAATGAAGATTATTCGAAAGTAAAGCAAAATTTTAGATGCTCTCTAAATGCTTCTTTATAATTTTGTAGGCTTAGTTAATTATACTATGTCAGAAATTAATTTGCGTATGCATTGTATCCCAATTAAACATTTTTTCAATATACCAGTCTAAAGATTGCCTATACTTTTGTTGCAGTGATATTTCGAAAGAGAAGCACATTTTAAAATCAAACAATAAAACCAAAAAAATATATACAAAAATATTTTTCTAAAGTTATGTGAAGCATACACACACATAAACTGTGGACCGAGATCAGTTCCACCAAAAGTTATTTGTAGAAGATAGCGAAAGGAATTAATTAAAACCAAAATTAACCGCGATTCAATATAATCAGTCCTATATAGTCGGTGGTTTATAAAAGAGCTCTTATAATATACATCCAAAGCTCGATGGATTATCTGGAAATCTCCACTAATACGTCAATAGAGCTTGAAATTTGATTAAGTTTACTCCCACAGCCCTTTTTGAAAGGCTTTCCACGATTTATTTACAGTTTGGGAGTCCGTCAGCGAATACCGCGCTGCCAACGGGACCCTCACAAAGAGTGCTTACTTTCAATAGTGGTATGGCGGCGAGGATCATGTGCGGATTTACTAGTCTCTTGTGGTATAAATTTACCATCGATAGCTTCATGGGACCATGGAAATCCGATATTTCGGAACTGTTTCACCGTCTATTACTTTTATTCGGCAAAAGCGAATCTAAAATGACACCGTTCCAATTGTTTTATAGATGAAATACCTTCTATTCAAGTGTATTCACTCACTAAGTTGATACCATTTTTTTAACTAATTGCAGATGTATTTAATAATAACACACCCTCCCCTCTCACACACACAACCCTTAGGGTAAAACAGTCGTTTTGTTTATCAAATTAATTTTAATGAAAATCAAAAAAAGAACCAAGTTGAAATTATTTCTTCATAAAACACTTAATTTTTATTGATTTGGCGATGTATTTTGTTGCAATTTCGTAATTTTTATTTTTCTCTAATTCTATTATTTCATGCTACTGTTAGTAATCATATAAAATTACTGCTAAATTTTCCGAATTTTTTTGCCCTAACTATCGTGATTTTTTGTGATTTTTCGCTATTTTTTGCGATTTACTCAAAATTTTAAGGGTGTTTTAGCGAAACGGTCTTCAGATACGGATTTAGTGCCTCAAAATGCATAAAGGTAGATGACTCCTGGACAAAAATACAGACCATTTTATTTTTGGTGATTTTTAACGATTTTTCGCGTTTTCCATCTATTTCTTGCAATTTCTTTGCGAATAGACGTCAGATTCGAATTCAGCGCATCAAAATACATAAGAAACACAGTCGATCAGGGTAAAAAAAATGTTTTCGAATTTTTTTGTGCCCATTAACGTAATTTTTTGCGATTTTTCGCTATTTTTGCGATTTACTCAAAATTTTGAGGATTTTTAACTTGAACTGAACTTTAGATTCAGTGCGTTAAAATACATAAATATAGGTGGATCTGGTCAAAAGTACAGACTACTTTTTTTTTGGTTATTTTTAATGATTTTTCGCCTTTTCCAGCAATTTCAGGCGATTTTTGCAAAGTCTGTGAGTGATGCATCAGAATAGACTTCATATTCAAATTCAGCGCATCGAAATGCATAAGAAACACACTTATCAAGGACGTAAAAAAAATTTTCGATTTTTTTGCGCCCACTGATGTGTTTTTCTGCGATTTTTCGCTATTTTTGCGATTTACTCAAAATTTTGAGGGTATTTGAAGTAAACGGGCTTCGGATTCAGTGCGTCAAAATACATATAGGTAGGTGGGTCTAGTCAAAAATAGGGCCACTTTTTTTGTGTCGGTGTACTTAATAAAATATTGTCTGAAGCTATTTATTTGTGGCATAATTTTAGTTTTTCTTTAGTTTTATTGATTTTTTGCCACAGTTCTAAAAAATGGCGAATGCGCCAGTCATTCAAAAGAATTTTTATTTTTGCACTTTTTCCAAATATTATGGCCTTGGTAACATAGTAATTAGTCTCAGCGATATTATCTAGGATGCTGTGCGTCGTCTCGAATTAGAAATAGCGAATATTAGATTAAAATCGGTATACTAAGTAATATAATTAAAATTAGTTCGGGACAAGTTTGATGCGAGTGCCGGCGAACTGGTTAAAGCGTGTTTAGTGGATTGCTGTTGTCATTTGTCGCTATGACCAATGAGCACCTCTTAACGCTGACAGAGGGCCATCTGCGACCGTCGGACATTCAATAAATTAAAGCTACGGCTGCTCGATTATACGTATCCCTGCTACCCCTTGGATCTGTCTCACCATTTACCAAATTTCGGTCTAACTATAAATAATACGTGAATGTTATATTATTATTTTATTTTTGTGATTTCCTTTTTCATTGGAGTTCGAAATTGCATTTTTCCAAATGATTTTTTACACGTGACAAATATCAGGATACTTCGAAAGTGAATTACACTTTAAAGTTATCAACTTAAATAAAGTTTCAATTCAAAACGAATTTTAACATACACGCACCGAATATGATATTTAAAGCAGATCATACCCTACCGTATTTAAACAATGAAAAAGTTATGTGTGAAACAAACAAAAGTATTACTTTAAAAATAGTAAAAACTTATTTTTAATGTGTTTTACTACTTATTTATAAATTTGCTGTAAATTAATACATTTTTTTAGTAAAAATACAAATGTTAGGATATTGTAAAATTTATATCGTTAATTTAAGTAAGTATAGGTATTATAAAATACAGAAATATTACATTGTATTTTTAGGAAAGTAATGACAAAAAAAAAAACAGAAATAAAGATATTGCAAAAGCACAAGAAAATCGCAACGAAAATTTACAAATTGCTATTAAACCACATACGAAATTTACAAAAATTTATTAAATATATTAAGGTGATCCTTACAATAAAATTGTAAAGATTTGTGAAATAACTGGTAAAGTAGCGTGTACTACCCTTTATTGTATAAGTAAAATTACAAATAATTATTTTCAGTATGTACCTTTCTTTTTTCAATTAATAAATTCAAATAAATCTCAAAATAGATTTTTTCACTTAATTCTGTATTATTATTTGTATATTTGTGTAGTCAGTTTTTAGATAAAAGTCAAACAATTAATTGATATGAATTATTATGATAATTATTTAAAACGAAATTTTTAAATTCGAAAGATGAGTGAAAAACATATTATTTCCAGTAAGCTGAAGGTGCGTCGTGTGTGGTAGGCTTAAGTTACAGCCGTACGCCTTTCCTATATATGAAATTGCATTCAAAAATTTTCACATGTGTAGTCCGTGTCCTGAATATTATATAAACCCGTAAGCGTATAAGCCCTGTAAACTTAAAGCACTCTATTCAATGAACCGAAAAGAATGTAACGCGGTTTGTCAGCGATATGCTCCTCAATCGTAGCCGAAGTGCTATACGGGATCAATTCATCGAACTTATCCAATATACTTATATATAACGGTTTTTTGCAAGGAAATCAAAATACGGATTGATCTTCCACAAAAATAGACAATATACGTCTTCTGAGATTATCCGTTCGCAAGTCACCAGCTCGACTGTTTTAGACGATCCGTGGAGACAAAGACCTTACTTGTTTTTTTATTCAAGGTCGTTAAAATTTATAGTCGTAATCTATACCAGGATAGACGCAAAGTGGTTTAGATATTCCTCTTTGATTTAAACAATTCAAAAATAAAGAAGAAGAAATACGCTTTATTTGCAATTTTACTTGAAAAATAAGGAACATATTATTACCCATTATTTTACCAGCAATTTCACAAAAATATTGTAGTTTTACAATTTTATTGTTAAGATGGTTTTGGTATATTTACTAAATTTTTGTAAATTTTCCATGTGACTATAGCAATTTAAAAATTTTAGCAGTGATTTTACAATACATTTTTTATTTTGTATTGAAAAATTTCTGTATTTTTAAATACTCTCCTAAAAAATACAATGAATCGTTTATATGTTTTTATAACACCCACTTCCTTAAATTAGCAATATAAATTTTACATTATTCCAACATCTACATATAGGAAGTTTTAAATATAATATAATAAAGTAAAAAAAAAATTCTTTAAATTTCAAAAATTAAAAATGCATTTGATTTTCGAAAATCATTTATTGATTTAATTATGATAAATATCTCTTTTTTCATTAGTAAATTTACACATTGTTTATGGAATTGTGTGTCTTCGTATACCTACATATTTGGTATCAAAGACGATGTGATTCAGAACTTTTCTAATCGGATATCGTTTTAATTTATAGCGATGTGAAAATGCTTTAGCAGAACGATTTCCCGATAAACATGTGCCAAATGCAGCTACTTTTACCGCGGTGTGCAGTGAGTGCAAGTGTACTGCAACGCGAAGGAAATTTGAAACCGAATCGTGAAGTACAATCGTATCATACACGAGACACAATTATATCCGTACCATGTACAGTATGTCCAAGCATGGCAGCCACGATCTCCTGACTTTAAATCGTTTGAAAATTGTATTTGAGTTATGAGTTACTCTGTATATGACGTACAACGAATTGTAGGAAAATTTATTAATATTAACTCAAATACCTTTACAATCCAGTAAAACATCTACAAAGGCTAATAATAATGAGCATATGGGTACATGTTATGGGTTTATGTTATGGGTATCGTGGGTAACAGGGAAGCGAATGTTTTTTTTAGATTTTAGATAGTGTAAATGATCAGATACGTTGCAAGTCGATTGTTTTGGTAATGTATACATCCGAGAAGTCGTATATCCATGCAGCAGGTGTTCTCTGATTTATAATTAAACTGTGACGTCAGATTTTAATAATCATAAAATACGTATTGTGAAAATACAATGGTCATTGAGTGAACACTGAAATAAGGGGGGAGTTGTCAAAAAGTGCGTGAATGCGGTCGACCGCCATCGGTATAGAGAGACCACAACAAAACCAAAGAGGGTGTATGTACACTTTAATAGAGATTTACCATTAGATATTTCGTATGCGCCTCATTGTTATAGATGATATCGCCATTCCCTTTTCCCTCTCGCGCTTTCCCATTCTTTTATCATATTCATAAAAAGTCAATGACGCACTGCTGTTACCGACTCTATAGGCCTATTAGGTTTCACCCAATTAGCAAGAGAACAACTGTCAACCTACAATACATCAACCTTCTTAAATTTATGTTTTAATTAGATCTCTGTCCTCCTGTGAATCACTATTGTGTTACGTGATATTCCAAAGGGTTTTGAGCGACAGTTCCTAATAATGACAAAAAAACTGAATTTAAAAAAAAATCGATAGTGAATTGTTGTCACTACTAAAATTGTGAAAGGATGAATGAAAAAATATTACAATTTATAACTAATGAAAACATCAAGGATCATAATGCAACCTGTATGTAGTTGGATCCACTGATATTTTTCGTTATGCATGTAAAGAATTTTTGTGCGCTGAAGTGGAAGGAAAAATGATATAGATTTTGACTGATGCCGATTCTAGGACAATTCTTGCTAATGCATTGTACGATAGTCGATTTTGATTAATTATGCAATAGGCATAAATCATATATTTTTATCTAAAAAACAAGCAGAATACATTTTTAATATTGTCTGAAGCTATTTATTTGTGGCATAATTTTAGTTGTTCTTTAGTTTTATTGGGTTTTTGCCACACTTCTGAAAAATAATAAAAATTAATTAAATAAGCCCTTGCGGCAAACGGAACAGTCAAGGGTTATTTTTGAAACTAAGTTTGCCTAACCAAAAAATCTCACACTGAAAAAAGCAGATAAGTAAAAAATAACAAAAATCACATCACTATCGCGCACTTCCGTATTATTGACGTTTCGAAAAACTCTCTGTTTTCGTTTTCAAAGTAGTAGTAAAAATATTAAACGTATGTCAAGTTTGACAGTTTAAAATTTGCTTATCTGCTTCCATAGAGATGTTAAATGATTTTTATTTTATTTTTACTTACTTTTTCTTGATACAACTGTAGCCAACAATGATCGATGTTTACTGAACACTTTGACACACAGTTATCTCCGTTCAACAAAATAATCGCGGACTCGTTTAATTTTCTTTTTGTCGCGTTATCTTCCTTCTCAAAAATTTTTGCTGAACCCCATTGGATCACATGACCGTTTTCCCAAGCGTGTTCGCAAATTTTGGATTTTTCAAATTCCCGTCTTTTTATATAATTTTTATGTTCCTCAACTCTAACATTCATAGGCCGAGACGTCTCTCCAGCATAATGTTTATCGCATTCACAAGGTATACTGTAGATGCAATTTTTTGAATTTTATATATCATTTTTTGGACGCGTTTTTGATAAAAATAATAATAATAATAATAATAATAATAATAATAATAATAATAATAATAATAATAATAATAATAATAATAATAATAATAATAATAATAATAATAATAATAATAATAATAATAATAATAATAATATCTCTACCCCTCATTCTAATCACAGGGATTAGTCCAGAAGTCGGAGACTTGTGCGGGAGAGGGGGCGGCATATTATTATTAAGCAGGCCGCATTTGCGCCCAGGAACGACTTACGTTGGTAGGCCCTAACCACTGTTCAGTGCAGGAATGAGGGAAACCTGGAAAACCGCATTAATTAGGGGAGTAGTCAAATATCAACCGGTATCAATCTCTCACATTGACCCAAGCCAACATTCTTCCACCCTACCATACCCGCAGAGAGGGCGCCAAACCTCTCCACGAATATAGCTTATATACGGTCTACCGGCAGCTGGGCTCGAACCAACACCGATCTAGTCACCTCGATTCAAGTACTGACGCCTTAAACCGCGCGACCACTGACCGACCCAAAAAATGATCGTAAGGTATTAGTTGTCTGAAAAACTGTTCGAATATTAAATTTATTACCGATTCTTCTTAACTTTTCTGATAATATAGGAATGTATGGAATTTTTATTGTATGATTAATTTCTTTTATTTGTCTTAAAGTGTTAGTTTTATCTGTAATATTTTTGAATGTTCTATCAACAAAATTTGGAGGGTATTCATTATTTATTAAAACATTTTTAATAAATTTTAGTTCGTTGTTAAAAATATCATTGTTTGATGAAATTAATTTTGCTCTATCATATAAACATTTAACAACACCTTTCTTAATATCGATGTGATGGTTAAATTTAAAATTTAAATATCTATTGGTGTGAGTTTGTTTTCTATAAACACTTGTTTCTACAGAATTATCGTATTTTTTTAATTAAAACATCTAAAAATGGTAGCATATTATTATTTTCTATTTCCAAAGTGAATTTTATTGTTGGTTCTTTATTGTTAATATCATTTAAAAATTCATTTAATTCTGTAACAGTAAAAGGCCAAATTGCAAAAATGTCATCTACATATCTCCACCAGACAGTTGGTTTTTTATTTATATTTTGAATATAATTTTCTTCAAAAAAATCCATAAAAATATTACTTAAAATTGGAGACAATGATGAGCCCATTGCCATTCCGAAATTTTCTTGATAAAATTCATTATTTATTTGACCGTATATAAGCTATATTCGTGGAGAGGATTGGCACCCTCTCTGCGGGTATGGTAGTGTGGAATAATGTTAGCTTGGGCCAATGTGAGAGATTGATACCGGTTGATATTTGACTACCCCCCTAATTAATGAGGTTTTCCAGGTTTCCCTCATTCCTGCACTGAATAGTGGTTAGGGCCTACCAACGTAAGTCGTTCCTGGGCGCAAATGCGGCCTGCTTAATAATAATATGCCGCCCCCTCTCCCGCACAAGTCTCCGACTTCTGGGCTAATCCCTGTGATTAGAATGAGGGGTAGAGATATTATTATTATTATATTATTATTTATATTAGATGGTAGGAAGATAATTTTTGGTCAAGAGGGTTCAACAAAAATATGTGATTGTATAGGTAGTTTTGTGTATACTTTTTGTATGTGAAAGTCAAGTAATTTAATTGGTATTTCACATACTGGGTGATTCGCAACTTATCTAAAAAAATTATATTTGAATAATTTATATAATAATTTGAATAATTATATTTGAATAATTTTTTTTTACAGCAATTCGTAAGTTTGGTAATTTAGTGTAGGAATCGCCCTGTATTTTTTCGAGCGACCGAATGCAAACGGCAAATGCACCGGATGGATGGATCTGTTCTGGCAATAAATGAAATTAACCCCAAACCGGAATAATGTAGAGATTCTCGGTTTGGAAGATAAATGATTCTTGATTGGGGGTGCAATCATATAGGACGACGTCGAGTAGTGTAGGAGGGAAGGGTAAGGGCTCGGGATGAACTCTGCGGCTCTCAGGAGGTGGTATTTGTACCGGGTGATGTCGTAATTACATGTGGGCAACCAAGGTTACTTAATTTCCTCGATCCCTTCGGGACAGGCGCTGATTGAATGGTGGTCTACACCCCCTTGCTAGATGATAGCTTATTCGCGTCGCATATCGGCTCCAGAGACCACTTCGATCGCTCATTCATGGATTTGTCAGATATGGAACACACTTTAATTTAATAGAAACTTCGCGACCACTTTCAAATTCCTTTCATCCACTAACATACATTCAATCATTCATAAACAAACAAAAAACATAGTTTTCTTACGTTATTAAATATCCTTTAACACATTTTGAAGCACCAACTTTTTTCTGTTTAAATAGGAATTGTACAATGCATAAAAAATATTTCCCAAAAGCGGAATTTTTCCTATAGATATTTCGGCTTTGTAAAACCGTGAATAAATATCAAGTAGGATATGGTAACATTCAGGGACATATTTTGTTACTTAAGTTATCCCCTATTTCCAAGAATATATTAACATATTTTGGCATTCTAAAAGCCTGCGGTCATTTAAAGGATATCGAGGATCTTTTCCGCTTGATCCTGGTCCAACTGAATATAATACGGAGGATCTTATACCGTTTAGACTCGATTTATGATTTGTTACGTTAAAAAATATTCCGAAGGAGAGATTTATTTTGTTCGTAACGTCACCAGGCGTATATATAATAGAAACAAAAATTATTCGAAAGATCAGTGAAATATTTATTCGAAACATCAGTGAAAATATATTCGAAACATCAGTAAAATAATTATTTCGTTAAAATTATTCCTATTTTAAGAATTTTGGGCTTATAATGTTTTAAAAAAATATATTTAAAGCATTTAAGTACAGGTTTGAGGTGTGATTTAATACATATTGGACAAAATAATTCATTGGAGTCTAATAATATAGATATTTATCGAGTACTTCGACGTCTGTTTGCTAATTGGGTTAAACAGGCGTTTACTGATTGGATTAAGTGACAATAGCGATGGAAAGAACGACTTTACACGTCGAGGCAGTAAGACCTAATGATGGTACACATGGTAATTCAAGCGAATTAGATCGGAGGAAGGAAAGTGGCAACTTTGAGTGATGATGATGTCGAATTGCGCAGCTAATGTAATTGCTGGTGTCACCGTTCAGAACAGTACTCTCGACCCTTTTCCAGGTACGGACTCACATATAACGCGAACAAATTTTAATTTTCAAAGCGCGAGGCTTTTGATATCAATTATAATGACTTACAATTAGTAAAAAATGTTTATCTGATTGTATTCCAACAAAAAATTATTTAAGCTAAAGTCAGACGGCATTAATACGATATGTTAAATCAATTAAATTAATAATTTGTACATCAGAATATAGTTTATTGTTTATTTAAAACAATGACACCAGCTAACTAAGTTGGGTGACCATATAGCGAAAGTTAATTACGAATTTATTGCCTCATGTAATCGGTCGGTTTCAAATTTCTTTAGAACGGTCCTGTCCGGTGGACTGTCACCACCCCCTTTCACCCCTATACCTCCGTTTCACGGTCAGCAATTGTTCGGTTTATCATCGTGGACATCCCAAATGGTTTGCCTTATTTTATTAGTGAGTCGCACCCATACCACAAGCGCACTTATTAATTTTTATTAGGATTACTCCCATTTAAATCTTTGACTTATTACAGAGGTCAGTAATTGAGGCAGTGTTTTTTTTAATATCTTCATTTGACGTTAGCAAAAAACATAATTTCTGCTTGAACTTCATTGTGAAATATTTTGAGGGAAATATTTATTCGAAACATCAACGAAATATTTATTCCAAACCAGTGAATTATTTATTACAAATATCAGTGAAATATTTATCTCAAACATCAGTCAAATATTTATTCCAAATAGCAGTGAATTATTTATTCAGAACATCAGTAAAATATTTATTCTGAATATCAGTGAAATATTTATTCGAAACATCAGTGAAATTTTTATTCGAAACATCAGTGAAATATTTATTCGAAACACCAGTGAAAGTGAAATATTTATTCGAGGCATCAGTGAAATATTTATTTCAAACATCAGTGAATTATTTATTCCAAATATCAATGAAATATTTATTCCAAACATCACTGAATTATTTATTGGGAACATCAGTGAAATATTTAGTCACAACATCGCTAAAATAATTCAACGTCTGTGCTTTTTTCTATTGTAGTAGATATTAGCTAATTATATTCTGCTGGAAGTATTCAAATTGAATTTCAAGACCGGTTCTGTTAATCCAATTAATATTCAATTACTCCGGGGTCTTTGATATGGAAATTGGAAGAAAACATTTGTCAAATATACACAAAAGTTTGAAGGAAAAGAGTTGTGTCCCTTTCGCAAACTGGCAAAAAACAAGGAAGCTCGCGGGTGAGTTTGAAAATAACTCCCAAAGAGAGCGACAAGAAAATTAAATTAAATTACTTTTAAACGTGCTGACTAATTGCTAACAGCAAGATTTAATGCCGAATACTACGGAAAAGGGAAGGAAGTAGTGCTAAAATTCAGTTCCTTGTAAATAATGAAAGAGATGCTACAAAAATGGCCTTCCATTCTTAAAATTGATGACATGTTTTAAAAAAACACACACATATTAAAATTTTGCGTTTCATTCTTAACAAATATGATTTCCTTCCACTTTCCATTGAGCTATTTTCATATACTTGTTATTTCGTTGTTGTCTACAATTTCCCAAATTCTGCATACATCGCGCAAAAAAATCTGTAACTAACCAAACGACAAAAATATAATACAGTGCGCATCTGTGATAGAGTACAGTGCCAAATCTGTGCTGTAATCTGAGCCGACAAAGGGTAACTAATACGGTTTTTGCCGCCCCTACACCACTATTCAAATAGATAAGGGTAGATGCAAAGCTTCTCCTAATTATATTATATCAGAAGGGGTCATATATCAAACCGAAATTAACCAAATGGTAATATGGATTTCGATCTTCACCTTAACCTCACAAAATCGGATATCGGTCAGCGTCCTCTCATTATTATCGGGTTAAGATCAAATGTTACAGCAAATGAAGCTCGTGTAAGTTATTCTCTTTAAATTTCCTATGCTTTTGATTTATTTACATTTTGGTAAGATATAAGCGATGAAAATCAAATTCGGATTGATGCAAATAAAGCGTCTCGTATTAAAGCGATATCGCGCCAACCAGAAGGGGAATTTATTGGGATGCAGAAAGTCCTGAGACAAAAAAGTCCTAAAGATTACATATGTAAATTAACCTCCGAGAATGGGTTGGGGTTTAGAGAACCAAAATGTAATACTGGCTTTCTGTTATCAGTGGTAGACCACCCCAAATTCAAAAGTGAGAACAAAGCAATAAGGGTCTCCACCCTAGCAAATCACTAAGTTCGATAACATCGTTATATATCCGCTGCTAACCGTACCTATACATTTCATTAGATTTCTTTGGTTTTCCTATTCACCCACGCTTTACCAGCCATTTATAAGTTTTGAATTTAAATTTCCGACAAGGAAGAGCGTTATTTTCATTTACAGCAACGTTTTGTCGAATGTGTTACAATGAAATACAAAATCTCATTTTATATACAGGGTGTTAAAAAAGAGTGTAAAATATTGCAGGAGGTAATAGTATGTACCAAAATAAGCAGAAAAGTCTTAATAAACATGGGTCGGCAAAGTAACGGTTGCGGAGATATGGTCCACTATTCGTTTATCAAACATTTTATTTTATTAGGAATAAACCGACAAAATGAAGCTTTTAACAAACAAAAAACAAAGTTACAGAAGATGTTCAAAGTGCCCTCCGTCCATTTCCAAGCAGGCACTACATCTTCGTCTCAACGATATTCGAACTCTTTCGAAAACACTCCATTTCTTGTGAACTCGGCCTCATCAGTAAAAAGAATGTTTGCAAGAAAACGAGGGTCTTCAGCACCATGACATAGAAACCAGCGGCAAAAAACCAAACGTGCATGATTATCGTTTATTGGATTTAAGGCCTGTACTCGTTGCACATGGTATGGATAAAGCAGTTGCTCGTGAAGAATTCTCCAAACAAGAGGACCACTAATTCCTACTTCGTCCGATATTCTCTGCACACTCGTACCTGGATTCTGCTCTATCAGTGCTAGAATTTTGTTCTTCTGCTCTAGGAGTGGATACCGGCCTTGGTCTTCCGGATAAATGGCACTGTTTGCTCAAGCAACCGGTATCACGCAATCTTTGGTGAATTCTTCCAAACATGCGTTGTGAAGGAATCTGGCGATTGGGATAAGCGTCAACATAAAAACGTCGCGCTTCGGTGGCGTTCCCATTAGCACGACCATATATGAAATGCATGTCTGTTAATTCTGCGTTAGAGTAACCAGCCATAGCGAAAGAAAGCTTGTGCACTGAGAACAACTGTCAATTACGTACTGTTTGTTCTACTAAACATCAACCAACTAAAATAAGAAAATACACAACGTTTTTGCAAAATAAAAAAAGGGGCTAAAAAACATAAAACATTCCATATCTCAGCAACCGTTACTTTGCAGACCCATGTTTATTGAGACTTTTCTGCTTATTTTGGTTCATACTATTACCTCCTTAAATATTTTACACTCTTTTTTAACACCCTGTATAGGTAAATCATTTAAAAAACAATCAAAATTGATTACTAGTAATGCTATGTGTATGGTATAGTAATTTGCCTATTTGTCTGCCCATTAGGTGCAAGAATTTGAATATATCCAGCTTGGAGAAGACCATTGTTTTAAAATCTCCAAAAAAGACATTTGGTGAGTAAGCTACCATTTTTCTTAAGTTTAATTATCTTATTTACACACATATCTTTATGTCTGCAAAATTTGTAGACAGAAAAGTACAGAATGCAAAATCCGATTTGTTGAACAAGTGTCAAGATTGACAGTCAAAATTAACTACTAACAATGTTATGTGTATTATGTAGTAATTTATGTATTTAACACCCATTAGGTGCAAGAATTTGGGCAGATTTTGAAGACATTACCATTTCTTCAAAATCTATCGAGAAAGAAGACACTTTTCTTAAGTTTAATTATCTTATTTACTGCATCACTTTATGTCTGCAAAATTTGTACAGAACAGAATCTATCGAAAAAGATGCTTGGAGGGTTTGCTACCTATTTTTTGCTACCTATGTTTAATTGTCTTATCTACATTTATAAATTTGTGTCTACAAAATTTACTTCTCATCAAATTTAAACCGAGTACTGGACACACTAGTTAGTTATTTTGACAAGATGCTAATGTTGATAAAACTTACCTTGGCAGTTACGATGTCTGGAAGCATTATTTTCTTCTACAATAAAATCTTTGCTATAATAAGATCTAGGTGATGTAATCCACAGGTGATTTACTACCTCGATTAATTTATATAGTAATAGTAGTACGTAAAACTCGCATGTACAGGATATATTAACATACTAGAAGCAATGAGTTGAGATTAGTTTCTTCAAAATTATATCTGATAAAGTAAATACAGAGCAGTTTATTGTTGCTAGTGGCTGCAGTGGTTTCATTGCAGACATAAACAAAGGCCGATTCCTGATACAAGCTCTGACTCATCAGAGCAAAAAAAATGAGAAACGTCTTCATGTGTCTGGCAATAAGCGAGGGACGGATCTTAACTTTTGATTTGCTATATCCAGTTTTCGACTTGTCAAGTGAATATAAATTTTTCACAGCGGCGTTATCAAATTTTGTCACATATTGTGGCGGGACGTCTTCATAAATTCTGTTGGAAAATTGTTCCATGTGTCACGATGTACGTCATAGTAGGTTGCAACATATGCTGCTCTGCGTTTCACTTAATATTGAATTCTTTGTTCGTGAACGCAACGAACTAGTTTAAAATTCAATACATAATGTTGGGAGATGTAAAAGGAGAATGAAAAACGTCATTTTGCTCGTAGCGTAGTATTCATATAAGCAAAAGAAACAAGGTGAATATAAAAATAAATAAATAAGGTTTTTGATGGTGATGCTGGACGAGATAATTAAAAACAGTTACAGTTATGGGACACGTCAGGAGTACGATATGTTAATTGAATGATTAAACATTTCAGAATTAATAATTATGCCGGTTTTAGTTGGATGATGACGGGTAATTTTCATTTGTAGCGACGATAAATATACAATTCGACTTGTGGTACGTTATGTATTCACAGAATATAAATGACCGCTGCCCGAGGAATTCCAACTATTTGCTTAATTAAATTTGGGGTATAAATGTTAACGGAACTTTCGAACAGCCATCTCGCTCTACCCCACACTAGTCACCCTTGCTACTTGATAGCCACTACTACGATGTGACAATTTATACAAATCGCGGTACATTCCTATTACAAGGCAACGCCATTCATTACTTGCTAAGACGAGGCGAGTTGTTTTGAGGTTATTTTTTTAAGACGTGGATTCCCTCATAATAATTTAAAAAGACAACGCAATTTGTACAGTATTATGGTTGTAAAACATTTGCTAAGATTGTTTTGTATGTGATATGACGCACTATAAGTCTGTTTGGAAATGAAAGAGAGTAATAAAACCCCGAGATAAAAACCGGACACGCTAATGCTAACAGGTAATGGGTGTACATTAGTATATTTTACTGGATACGTCATAGGGTAGGAGCCAGTGTATTGTGACAGATCAATCCAGTCTTAAAGCTGAATATACGAAGACGTGCTAGTGCAGTAGAGTAAAATTCGACTTGTGTTTAGTGACTATTGTGCCAGTGGATATAATATTGTTCGGGTAAAATGACGAGCTTATCAGATTACGTACCTGCTAAATGCGTGAAAAGATATGCGCTGTCTCAGAATGAGAAGATTATTATATTAAATGTATTTAATGCATTGAAACACCAGAATCCTACCAACAGTGTTGACCACATCGTGGAAAAATACTGTAAATCCTCCAAAATCATGTACAGGGAGGTCAAAAGTCGTTATAGATGATTTATTCAAAAATGTCATTCGCAGAAAAGTACACTCATTTTATTTTAAAAAAGAAATACCAACGCTAAACAAAATTTTAAGTGAACTTTCAGAGGACAACGATTTGCCAAAAATCAGTAGAAGCAAATTATGGGCCGTCTTACGAGAGTTGAATTTCTGGGAAAAACAGAACAGGAAGTCAGTTCTTATCGATGAAGATGACATTATTTGTTGGCGAAGATCCTACTTCAGACCAATTAGAAAATTCCGTGACGAAGGGAGGAATATTTATTATCTCGACAAAACTTGGGTCAACGAGGGATATACTGTAACAAAAGTATGGCAAGATAAAAATGTAAAAAGTTTTCGACAAACTTTTTTGGATGAACTTTCAACAGGGGTCAAGGCACCTTCAGGTAAATGGCGAAGATTAATAGTGACATATAGGTAGTGCCAGTGGTTTTGTAGAACTTTTATTTGAATCTAAAAATACAGGTGATTATCACAAGGGTCTATAATTGTCATGAATAATGCCAGTTACCATTCACGACAGACCGAGCGGACGCCTACGACTGCTTGGAGGAAAGCCGATATAATTCATTGGTTATCCGTAAAAAACATTTCTATTGAAACAAATATAGTGAAAAAGGAACTTTTGACACTTGTCAATCTTAATAAAGATCAGAAAAAATATGTATGTCGATGAAATGGCAACAAATCCCCAATTAACGGTACTACGGTTACCATCTTATCACTGTGAATTTAACCCAATCGAATTAGTCTGGGCGCAGGTAAAAGGAGATGTAGCGCGAAATAATACGACGTTTAAATTCAGTGACGTGAAAATTTTGTTAAAAAATTCCTTGGAACGAGTAACTGCAGATAACTGCCAAAGATGTATGCATCATGTACAAAAAGAAGAGGAGAAAATGTGGAAACTCGATAATTTAATTGACGTTACTGTGGAATCTATCGTTATCAATCTAGGAGACGAAGATAATTCATCAGAATATTCAGAGGATGAATTTTAATTACTAAAAACCGTTTTAACCCGGTTATGAATGATGCTTAACGTAGCCTCATGTTTTGAAATGCTGTTTTTATATTGTTTACTTATAAGAGAAATGTACCGAGAAATTGAAGCGGCATAGACAAAGACGAATTGTTGGGGATTAAATTTTAGTTACCTGCTACAATTTAGTACAACCCGGTCACACAAAGTTTTTTTAAAAGTACACCTCATCTATACCGATAATACATAATATAAAAATATTGAATATAAGCACCTTTACTACATTTATTTACGATTTGCAATAATAATAAGCTTTTATTACTCGCTTTCATTTCTAAACAGACTATAGACTATTTTTTATTGCGCTATCTAGTAATATGAAATACAATTAAAGTCTCATACAACTGTTCGTTTCCCGATTTAGAAAATCTGAATTTTTGCAAGAATGTTTGTTTACAATGAATTAAAATTTAAAGATGGGTACGTTTTTATCTCACACTTGTTCCGGACATACAGGATGTTAGAGGTTTGACTGTCACAATTTCAACATCGAATTATGATGCTTCGGAAATTATTTGGCAATTATCCTTTTTGATAACATATATCGCGTTTGTAAATCAACGATCTCACCTATGTTCATAATTTTTTCACAACTTATATAAAAAACTATAGCGCTTCTAATGGTGCACACCAATTTTTGATAATTTAAAGCCAATTTGTGCATTAAAAACTTTACTAAGTGGAGATCTACATTAATTATTGAAAAATGGTCTGTAGTTATATCGAGGCAAATGTAGTCAAAAGTATAAAAAAGTTTTTTTAAAAAGTCTACTTTGCTAGGTGTTACGGTTTTCTAGAAATTGTTGTGCAGAAATTATGAATACTTGACACTTGAAACATATCGCTCTAATAGACCATTCTTCGCTATTTACAGGGTGTTTTTAAATGAAGTAGCAGAAATGAGACCACAGATTCATTAGGTGAAAATAAATCGACCTATATCCCAAATCGCATAATATAAAAGATACAGGGTGTCAAAGTTACAGTAGTCAGATGGATACACTAACCTGCAAAAAAGATCTGCCATTTAAAAGAAACATGGTGTGCCACAAGTGGCGCCCTCTACTACGGACGTCAAAATTTGAAACAAATTTAAATTTCTCGCCCGCAAGAACCCCCGATTTATAAATTTTATGTAATTATTTGGATTTCTTAATAAGTTATTTACAAATATCGAAAATAATATTTTAAGACACCCTATATTTTTTTATTATGCGACTTAGGATATAGGTATATTAGGTTAAATCAATTTATTTTCAATTAAGGAATCTGTAGTTTCATTTCTGCTACTTCATTTAAAACTCTTTGTATCGTGCAATTAATGTCAGATGAAAACATACCTTAAGATAGATAGAACTAGACGTGGAATATCTATAATTCGTAGATAACAGCTAAATAATAAACGCGTTTAAGAGTAATATAGAGTAAGAACATCTGGTTTATTTTTCGTGGGCAATAAAAATGACAGAAGAAAGTGCCGGTGTAGAGCTAAACTGATTATGGCAAAGTGCTAGGGATAAATTAACGGATTATCGTTCTTTCTCTCACTCTCCATATACCATTTTTAGATATATCGTTTTTTAAAAGTGTAACATTCCTATTTATCATCTCATCCTGAAAGAGATGTGAATTTGCGAATTTCAAATTAAAATGTTACTAGCGAAATAAATGAAATTAACACCCATATTAAGAAAACGTCGAGGCAAAAATATTTGAAATTTGATCCATATATAGCCTCACTCTATTGTGTCATCGCATTGTTTAGTTATTAATTAAAATGTTGAAAAAATTACAGTTTTCAGCCTACAAATTTGATACCTTTCAGTTTAACTCGTCGTAATTTTTTTCTTCATTGATAAAAAAATTACAAATTTTCACTGACGATATATCGAACTGTTGTCTTTAGTACTGTGGATGTCATTTGTCTCAAGAGCTATTATTTTCTTTATTTTTAATCAAAACAGAAGAGAGTGCTATCTCTGTAAAAATTGCGTTTTTAAAAAAATTGTTAAAATAATACAGTGATAAAGACTGTACTGTTTTATATACCTTGCATTTATTAATTATCCGAAGAGGTCTGCGCGACATGTGGAAGACGTTCAGCGAGGTCGATCATTGTTGCAGCAGGCATTGGCAACTCAAATATTTTAGTTGTAGAACAATATTTTGGCCATTTTCATTTGTATTGGGTATCTGATCAAACTTGGGAAATATTAGGAATTTTGTAATCTGACTGTTTTTTTGCAAATTTTAGTTTTAGTGCGTGCAAATCAATTACAACGCAGAGGAAAAAAAACAAGACGTCGATGCATATGTAGGAAAATTTCAAACAAATTGTTCTACAAGTAAAATATTGCTTTGAAACTGAAATAATTAACTGCGGCAAGTGACAAAACATACTGCAAAAGCTTCAAGCATTAGTGAAAGCAGCGTTAAGAGTTACAAATGAGAAGAATAGAACTGGTACTGTTTCCAAATCAAAAGCAGGCGGTAATAATAAAATAGAAATTGATGATTTGCGTTTGCTAAATATAAAAAATTGAAAACGGATTCATCTCATGACGAGTATGAAGACTTACGCAATTTGGTAAACAGATGTGTCTGGGCGGAGAAAAAAGCATTTTTACTTTTTTAAAAATAATCCTAAAACCTTTTGGAAAACCTTAAAATATCTAAATGTCACTGAATCTAATAATAGTGCCTTTGAAATCAATCCCGATATGTATAATAACTTTCTGTGTGATGAGTTGCCTCAGCGTCCTAATATTTTGGATTTAGGTTTATTAGATAAATACATGGGCAGATTTCCAGGAACGAGAGGAGAATTTAAGTTTAATACTGTTACTGCTGACCAAGTGCAAAAAATTATTTACAACATAAAAACTCAAGCTAAAGGTTGTGACAACATTAACCAAAAGATGTTACTATACGTTTTCCCTTTTCTTAGTAATCATTTTACATTGATTATTAATGAGTGTTTAACCTCGGGTATATTTCCTTCGGTCTGGAAAGATGCTCATGTCTTACCGTGTCCGAAAAAGAATAATCCGGAGGCTTATTTTGATTTCCGTTCCATCAGTATTTTGTCTACATTATCCAATGTGCTAGAGAGAATTGTTGCTGGACAACTTAATACACTTTTGTCTGAAAACCATGTATTGCCTCTTGTCCAATCTGGTTTTAGGGAGTTTCATAGTATAACTACAGCTCTATTACATATCACAGATGACATTTTCAAGGCTAATGACCTAAATCATAATACACACAATTTTGCTTAACAAAATGAAGTATTTCGGATTTGGTAACAACGCACTATCATTTTTTTCTAGTTATCTATCTAACCGTCGTCAAAAAGCTTGTTCAGGGAACATCTGCTCGTCTTATAGATTTATTAAGCAAGGGATTCCACAAGGGAGTATATTGGGGCCTACACTTTTTTCAATTTATACTGCAGACTTTCACTCATTTTTCACTCACTGTAAAATTCATCAATTTGCGGATGACACACAACTTTACTTTTCTTTCGATTCGACGGATGCTTCAGTCGCTGCTAACTATATTAATAGGGATTTAGAAACGTTAGTGTATGTTGCTAGTTTACATTGTTTAGTATTAAATGAGAAAAAGACTGAAATGTTAATTTTGGGCAAAAATAGGCTACGGTTGGTGGATAACCCTGATTTTGAGGTAAAAATTAATGATGTACTTTTAAAGCCAGCTGATCATTGTAGAAGTTTGGGTCTTATTATTGATGGTAGTCTTACATTTAACAATGGTATAAACAGTCTAGTTCAAAAATCGTACAATAAATTAAAAGTGCTTTATATGCAGAGAGATTTTCTTAATACTGACACAAAGCTACTGTTGTGTGACTCTCTAATTCTATTGCAATTAGCTTACTGTGATGTTACATATTGGCCTGCGTTAACTGTTAAAAATAAAGATACGCTCCAAAAGATACAAAATTCTTGCTTACGATATTGTTTTAATTTGCGGAAATTTGATCACGTATCGGCTGATTTTGTACGCTCCAAGTGGCTTAATCTAAGTGAAATATTTTGTCATTTATCCTGTCTTATCTCTGTCTACTCGTGGAAGGGATCTGTATACCGTACCTAAACATAACACTGCGCAATTTGAAAAATGTCTTACTTATAACGCTGGTAAAATTTTCAATGACATTCCTATTTCTATTAAGTCCTCGTCTAGTATTCATTTGTTCCGGAAGCGAATCAAGGCCTGGATTTGTTCTAATCGATAACTGTTGCGTTATTTTTATGTATGTTAGGTTAAGTACAATATGCATACATTGTTTCTATGGTTTGTCTACTACCTTTTCTATGGCTGGTTGGTTACGTGGAAGAGCGGCATGTTGCCGAACGGCGCCAACCTTATATCAACTATATTTTTTATGTACTCTCGTGTATGAATAATAAAGGCAATATTATTATTATTATTTCATGAAGGGATTTTATTTCGATGGTAGTAATGAAAAGTAATGCGGTAAGAACAGGTGTCCCCATTGAAGTGTATTAATTAATGTAATGACAACAATGCGAGCCTCTCTACGTAGTGTACAGCGTACAATAGAGGGGGAGGGCGGGGAGGTAATCATCAAAATTTGCCGAGAATTATACACGGGAGTATACGGGAGTTGTGGGCTGAGCGATATCTTATGTAATTAATCATCGAACGAACTGGGCCGGTATTTGCGGTAGTAAGCGAGCCGTCTTAATTTCTAAGATAAATACCTATATTAATTAGATTGCGTCAACAGGAGAAGTCGTATAATTACTTAGAAACGAGACAGTTTTCGTTACTAATACTTTATCGGCGAACAGCAGTGGCAAATTTGCATAAATAAGTCATAAAGGCGACATCAGTTGCTTTCTATAGATCTGCTACTCCCGGAATATAGCGCTCTTGCCTCAAGTTTGCTCCACAACTTTTATTAATACCTGATTTTCGGGAATATCGTCTCTAATTCTCGAATTTTAATACGAATTAAGGTCGCCGTATTTCTCGCCGTAAAACGATCAAATTTGTGGTGTTTTTACTATAAAAAATGGAAATAGATGCGTCATGAAATATGGAGTCTATATCGTAAAAAAATTTGTTGTTGCAGCAGTGTGGCGTATCATACACAAAGCTCAATTATATTTGTACAATGTACAGCGTGTCCCAGCATTAATACTAAGAGTATTGGCGAGGACCGGTACCATGGCCGCCACGATGTCCTGGCTTTAAATCATTCGGTTCACCAATTTCCAGTGCCGTACGGAAGTGTATTTTTAAATCATTTTTGAACTGCTGCTTTTTTAGATAAGTTCTGAACCACATGTAAGACACTATTTTGCTATTCTAACCCCACATTTTAACAATTATTTTTACATACTTGTATACAAAAACGATCTTATAGCTGAACTGTTTATGTTACCTATACTATATTTTGAATTCGGTTAAATTTAAAAAAATACGTATTTTGAAAGAGTTCTGTACCTGAAAATTTGTGAGTTAGATTCGTTTTACTTCGGCACCTTTGAATATTCTCATTTGCTAAACTCTATATTATTCACTTCCTAAATGTCTAAAATTATTTGTATTTCAAGAATACGGCGCCCTTAAATAAGCCTCAGTTCGTGTGTCCACAACGCTTTTGTGCTGCATCGGCTGCTAAGGCATCGTATAACTAACTATTTCTCTGAATTGGCTTCCTTACACAAACCTGAACTATAAAAATATCCAGCTCCTCATAATTTCGCCCTGAAACAATAAAACAACGTACGGTATGTAAATTACAGCCGAGACATTTAGATTCTAGTTTTGAGACATTAGAAAAATGTCCACGACCTTTTTGAATATGCTGAGGAATATGCATGTAATCTAAAATATATCAGAGTTACATATGGAGACAACTCAACAAATTACGTGACGAGACTACGAATGGCCAAGACGGGTCGTGTTTTTAGATAATAAATTTCACTCTCTAAGGCAATTGTCCCGAATGTTGACCCTCTTGTGTTGACCAAACAGAATTATTGTCTCAATTAACGTTCGGCCGCACATAAAAAAAAAACAAAATAAACGTTAAAAATAATTTGCTTTCAAGTTTTTCATTTTAAAATACGGTGAGGACAGAATAGACAACTACGCAATTATTTATTCTAATTTAACTTGAAACAAAAAATATACATACTTAGCTATCCAGTTTTTGGTAGTTTTGAAAACATCACAACTTAATTCAAAAGTGTGGTAAAATGTACTTTTGCCCATTTTTATATTTCTGTCCCAAAAAAGCAATTATTTTTTCTGAATTAACTTGAAACAAAAAATATACATACTTAACTATCCGTTTTTTTGGTAATTTTGAAAACATCATAACTAAATTCGAAAGTGTGGTAAAATGTACTTTTGCCCATTTTTATATTTCTGCCCCAAAAAAGCAATTATTTTTTCTGAATTAACTTGAAACAAAAAATATACATACTTAACTATCCGGTTTTTGGTAATTTTGAAAACATCATAACTAAATTCGAAAGTGTGGTAAAATGTACTTTTGCCCATTTTTATATTTCTGCCCCAAAAAAGCAATTATTTTTTCTGAATTAACTTGAAACAAAAAATATACATACTTAACTATCCGGTTTTTGGTAATTTTGAAAACATCATAACTAAATTCGAAAGTGTGGTAAAATGTACTTTTGCCCATTTTTATATTTCTGCCCCCAAAAAGCAATTATTTTTTCTGAATTAACTTGAAACAAAAAATATACATACTTAACTATCCGGTTTTTGGTAGTTTTGAAAACATCGCAACTAAATTCGAAAGTGTGGTAAAATGTACTTTTGCCCATTTTTATATTGCTGCCCCAAAAAAGCAATTACTTTTTCTGAATTAACTTGAAACAAAAAAATATACATACTTAGCTATTCTGTTTTTTATAGTTTTCAAAACATCACAACTTAAATCGAAACTGTGGTAAAACAAATTTTCGTGCATCTTTCTATTTCTACCCCTGAAAAAGTAATTATATATTCTGATTTAACTTGAAACAAAAAATATACATACTTGGCTATTCTGTTGTTTTTGATAGTTTTCAAAACATCACAACTTATATTCGAAAGTGTGGTAAAACAAACTTACGTGCATCTTTCTATTTCTACCCCTGAAAAAGTAATTATTAATTCTGAATTAATTTGAAACAATAAATATACATACTTAACTATCCGGTTTTTGGTAGTTTTGAAAACATCACAACTAAATTCGAAAGTGTGGTAAAATGTACTTTTGCCCATTTTTATATTTCTGCCCCAAAAAAGCAATTATTTTTTCTGAATTAACTTGAAACAAAAAATATACATACTTATCTATCCGGTTTTTGGTAGTTTTGAAAACATCACAACTAAATTCGAAAGTGTGGTAAAATGTACTTTTGCTCATTTTTATATTTCTGCCCCAAAAAAGCAATTATTTTTTCTGAATTAACTTGAAACAAAAAATATACATACTTATCTATCCGGTTTTTGGTAGTTTTGAAAACATCACAACTAAATTCGAAAGTGTGGTAAAATGTACTTTTGCCCATTTTTATATTTCTGCCCCCAAAAAGCAATTATTTTTTCTGAATTAACTTGAAACAAAAAATATACATACTTAACTATCCGGTTTTTGGTAGTTTTGAAAACATCGCAACTAAATTCGAAAGTGTGGTAAAATGTACTTTTGCCCATTTTTTATATTGCTGCCCCAAAAAAGCAATTACTTTTTCTGAATTAACTTGAAACAAAAAAATATACATACTTAGCTATTCTGTTTTTTATAGTTTTCAAAACAGCACAACTTAAATCGAAACTGTGGTAAAACAAATTTTCGTGCATCTTTCTATTTCTACCCCTGAAAAAGTAATTATATATTCTGATTTAACTTGAAACAAAAAATATACATACTTGGCTATTCTGTTGTTTTTGATAGTTTTCAAAACATCACAACTTATATTCGAAAGTGTGGTAAAACAAACTTACGTGCATCTTTCTATTTCTACCCCTGAAAAAGTAATTATTTATTCTGAATTAATTTGAAACAATAAATATATATACTTAACTATCCGGTTTTTGGTAGTTTTGAAAACATCACAACTAAATTCGAAAGTGTGGTAAAATGTACTTTTGCCCATTTTTATATTTCTGCCCCAAAAAAGCAATTATTTTTTCTGAATTAACTTGAAACAAAAAATATACATACTTATCTATCCGGTTTTTGGTAGTTTTGAAAACATCACAACTAAATTCGAAAGTGTGGTAAAATGTACTTTTGCTCATTTTTATATTTCTGTCCCAAAAAAGCAATTATTTTTTCTGAATTGACTTGAAACAAAAAATATACATACTTATCTATCCGGTTTTTGGTAGTTTTGAAAACATCACAACTAAATTCGAAAGTGTGGTAAAATGTACTTTTGCCCATTTTTATATTTCTGCCCCAAAAAAACAATTATTTTTTCTGAATTAACATGGAACCAAAAATATACATACATAGCTATTCTGTTTTTTATAGTTTTCAAAACATCACAACTTAAATCGAAACTGTGGTAAAACAAACTTTCGTGCATCTTTCTATTTCTACCCCTGAAAAAGTAATTATTTATTCTGAATTAACTTGAAAGAAAAAATATACATACTTGGCTATTCTGTTGTTTTTGATAGTTTTCAAAACATCACAACTTATATTCTAAAGTGTGGTAAAATGTACATTTGTCCATTTTTATATTTCTGTCTCAAAAAAGCAAATGTTTTTTCTTAATTAACTTGAAACAAAAAATATACATACTTAACTATCCGGTTTTTGGTAATTTTGAAAACATCATAACTAAATTCGAAAGTGTGGTAAAATGTACTTTTGTCCATTTTTATATTTCTGCCCCAAAAAAGCAATTATTTTTTCTGAATTAACATGGAACCAAAAATATACATACATAGCTATTCTGTTTTTTATAGTTTTCAAAACATCACAACTTAAATCGAAACTGTGGTAAAACAAACTTTCGTGCATCTTTCTATTTATACCCCTGAAAAAGTAATTATTTATTCTGAATTAACTTGAAACAAAAATATACATACTTGGCTATTCTGTTGTTTTTGATAGTTTTCAAAACATCACAACTTATATTCGAAAGTGTGGTAAAACAAACTTTCGTGCATCTATATATTTCTAGTGTGGTAAAATGTACTTTTGCCCATTTTTACTTCCTTAACTACATTTTTCTATTTCTGTCCCAAAAAAGCAATTATTTATATGAAATTAACTGTGGAATTGTAAAAAAAATATACAAGCTTAGCTATTATGTTCTTTTCGAAAGTTTTCAAAACATCACAACTTAAATCGAAAGTGTGGTAAATGAAACTTTCGTGCATCTTTCTATTTCTACCCCTGGAAAAGTAATTATTTATTCTGAATTAACTTAAAACCAAAAATATACATACTTAGCTATTCTATTTTTTTATAGTTTTCAAAACATCACAACTTAAATTCGAAAGTATGTAAAATTTAATTTCGTAAGTATATTTTTCTATTTCTATCCCAAAAAAGCAATTATTTAAATGGAATTAACTTGGAATAAAAAATATACAAACTTAGCTATTCTGTTGTTTTCGAAAATCTTCAAAACATCACAACTTAAATTCGAAAGTATGGTAAAATTTACTTCCGTAAGTACATTTTTCTATTTCTGTCCCAAAAAAGCAATAATTTATATAGAATTAACTTGGAATAAAAAATATAGAAACAGCTATTATGTTGTTTTCGAAACTTTTCGAAACATCACAACTTAAATTCGAAAGTATGGTAAAATAAACTTTCGCGCGTCTTTCTATTTCTGTCCCTAAAAAAAGCTATTATTTATTTTGAATTATAAAGTATTTAACGACTTCTGGGTAAAGAAGTAACTGAATCTCCCTTCAGACATGTTGACAAGCGTCATGATTTATAATTTGTACCTAATTAAACAAGACGGTGTCTCAGAGTTGTGGTTCGCAATTAAACCAGATAATTTATATCGAGATAATGTAAACATCGCGGTCCGTTTGTGAACTACCAAAAACTCCAGTTTTAGAACGGAATTCATTGCATTGCTTGATGCACCAGATAATTAATTCGTCATTTCGTTCGAATAATCATGCCCTCTGATAAACACAACTGAAATCGGTATAATAAAGCTTCAGAATGTCTTACAATTAGTAGGTACTCAGTTTCCAATATGCATGTTTTGATATTTTTGTTTACGTTTTATTTTAGCGAAATAATGTGTGTCTTACAAACAGTTTTTAAAAGTTATTGTTTTATTTGTGGAAAATTTAAGTAGTAACAATGAAGAAACAATAATTAATTATATTAATGATTAATAACAATAGCGGCAAAAGCAGTTGAATTTGTTGTATAAAAATAGGTGTTGTAAAATGTAATTAATTTCTTTCCTTGAGGATTTCTTTCAATTTTTTGTCCGATCGCCGATTTTACGCCTTATCAGATTTTACAGTGAATCAATTTCCAGTGTCCTGCGGAGGTGTATTTTTAAAACTGTTCTTTTTGATTTGATTTTTACAAAATTGTATTTAAAATATTTTTTTAGATTAGTTCTGAATCATTCTGTATAATTAAAAAAATCTCCTTCGGAGCAACACCCTGTATCTCAGAAATGCTACTTTAATGAAAAAACTATTTTTCCAAGAGAGACTTCCACTTTTTCTGACATACAAACGTCACACCTTAAAAAAGTAGCAACAGCATTTTTTTAATTGAGCGTAAGGAAGGGAATCGCAGGGAAAATGAATGATTTCAAGTCGAAGCGCGTGATTTACCCACCCTCTCGCAGCGACTTGAAGTGGTAATAGCCCCACGTGTTTTTGACAAGTGGTGGCAGCCCTGGAGGGAACATAGACCGCATTGGAACCTTCCGGGAAGGAAGCGTGAACCTCGAGTCGAAGGGCACCTAGCAGACTTCGGGGCAACGACGTTTACGAACACCTGAGACGCATAACTCAAGAAAACTTACAAGAAGTATGTGGTTCAGTTGGCGTTTCATTCTAACATCCTCAATATTTCCTTGCTCGTATTTAAATTAGTCGAATTCCGCAATCTCAACGTGAACTCAACCAATACCGAAGATCATCACGTTACATGTACCTAAAACAAGTTGCTGTGTGTTTTTTTCAATATCATTACGCCTAATTTGTACTTATTTATTATTACATTCGATAAAGAAGCATTACACCTTCTATATGTAAATTCAGAACATTCGAATAATTCCCACAAGCAATAATATCCGTAGCGTAGACGAAATCTTGCGTTATCGCTTATAAACAAGGCAATATTTTAAAGGGCTTTTATCATTCCGAAATCTAAAAACATAACTAATAGCTGTTTATTAAAAAGATAGTAGAGGAATAAAAAACCGCTCTCCCTGGCAATTCTCGGCTATCCGTCATCAGAATATTTTTTATCTGCTGTCAACTGAAACATAAAACACTGGAAGATAAAGTGGAGTAGTTTCCTCTAGAGAGCTCTAGTGGACGGTTTCGAACCTGATATAGATGGGATATATGCCCTTCGCTTTCCCGTGTACCCTGGCTATTTGCGCTGCCGCTGCCCATACCGATATGTCAAAACTTATACGTACTTTTGACGACAACTCATTTTATACGTCACATTTCATATAAACTTTTATTTTATATGATGTAAAAGCTTTTGCATCGTTTCCATTAGACCCTAGATTTAACAGTACAAAATTATATGTTTTTCTACCATTGCCTACACATACTTGAAACAATATGCTTATACAGGATGTTCCGTTTGTACTTTAAAAACACGGGATAAATTGCCTATGAAAAAGTAGTGGGGGTAGTTAAAATTGAAGAGGGGTTTTCTTGATTACCTTTAAATTGATCGAACAACTGTTTTTTGAGAAAAACGTGCAACCGTTCTATTCTCAATAGCAGTGGCGTATATGCGGGTAGCTTGATGGGTTTGAGGTCTCTTTTGAAGTGCATGGTCACGCGAAAATGTTCGATCGTTGAAACAGGCCGACACCGCCTTGATTTGCAAGCTTTGAATGAATCGAGGCCGCGAATGCTCAGTAACAGTCTGAAAAAAGGTTTAAATAATGATTTCAAAATATTTTTTACAGCGTAACTATGCATTAAATAATGTTTTTAATATTTCCCTATCTTCCCTTAAAATTAATGACATTGTGACTGAATCACCCCGTATATTTGTTTTTCTAAATATTATAAGAATGAATTGATTACCTTTAAATTGATTGAACAACTGTTTTTTGAGAAAAATGTGCAACCGTTCTATTCTCAATAGCAGTGGCGTATATGCGGGTAACTTGATGGGTTTGAGGTCTCTCCAGCTTTTTTGAAGTGCAGGATGGTCACGCGAAAATGTTCGATCGTTGAAACAGGTCGACACCGCCTTGATTTGGAAGCTTCGAATGAATCGAGGCCGCGAATGCTCAGTAACAGTCTGAAAAAAGGTTTAAATATTGATTTCAAAATATTTTTTACAGCGTAACTATGCATTAAAAAATGTTTTTAATATTTCCCTATCTTCCCTCAAAATTAATGACATTGTGACTGAATCACCCCGTATATTTGTTTTTCTAAATATTATAAGAATGAATTAGACCGTAGAACATTCTGTATAACAAGCTCCTACATCGTTGCACTTGCTATTAGGGAAGTGGGTTTCGTAATTCGTACAGGCAATCGCCTGGACCACGTAGTTAACCCTCGAGGAAGCACTAGTGGCAAGGCAAGTCCATATATGACTTATGAGATTTATTATTATATGTGGTCAGACGGACCGGGAGTTAATCGTGAGGGTGACAGTAGAACCGCTGCCACATTATGCCCGCTCCGACCACAGAGTCCACAGACGTCCCCTAAAACTAAAAGAATCGCTTTTATGTATCCAGCTCGCTTACTCGTAGTTTATAACAGTTTTTATCAGTTTTAGATATGGCTAAATTACTTCCATTTTCATTCGGAAGTGTAGCGAAAATCTCTGTATCTTAAAGTGTCTCTATATATGTATATACAGGGAGTCCGGAAGTCATGCTAAATTATTTCCATATTAATTCGGAAGTGTAGCGAAAATTTCTTTTTCTTAAAATGTCTCTATATATGTATATACAGGGTGTCTGGAAATCGTGCTCAATTATTTCCATTTTAATTCGGAAGTGTAGCAAAAATGTCTGTATCTTAAAATGTCTCTATATATGTATATACAGGGTGTCTGTAAATCATGCTAAATTACTTCTAATTTCATTCGGAAGTGTAGCTAACATTTCTGTATCTTAAAATGTGTCTATATATGTATATACAGGGTATCTGGAAGTCATGCTAAGTTAATTTCATTCGAAAGTGTAGTTAAAGTTTCTGTATCTTAAAATGTTTTTATATATGTATATACAGGGTGTCTGGAAGTCATGCTAAATTATTTCCATATTATTTCGGAAGTGTAGCGAAAATTTCCTTATCTTAAAATGTCTCTATATATATGTATGTACATACAGGGTGTCTGGAAATCATGCTAAATTAATTTCATTCGAAAGTGTAATTAAGGTTTTTGTATCTTAAAATGTCTTTATATATGTATATACAGGGTGTCTGGAAATCATGCTAAATTACTTCTAATTTAATTAGGAAGTGTAGCTAACATTTCTGTATCTTAAAATGTGTCTATATATGAATATACAGGGTGTCTGGAAATCATGCTAAATTACTTCTAATTTCATTCGAAAGTGTAGCGAAAGTTTCTGTATCGTAAAATGTCTCTATATATGTATATACAGGGTGTCTGGAAGTCATGCTAAATTATTTCTATATTATTTCGGAAGTGTAGCGAAAATTTCCTTGTCTTAAATTGTCTCTATATATATATATATATATGTATATATACAGGGTGTCTGGAAGTTATCCTAAATTATTCCATATTAATTCGAAAGTGTAGCGAAAATGTCTTTATCTTATAATGTCTCTATATATATGTATATATAAGGTGTCTGGAAGTCATGCTAAATTATTTCCATTTTAATTCGGTAGTCATGCTAAATTATTTTCATTTTAATTCGGAAGTGTAGCAAAAATTTCTTTATCTTTATTCGAAAGTGTAGCGAAAATATCTTTATCTTAAAATGTCTCTATATATATGTATATATAGGGTATTCCATATTAATTCGAAAGTGTAGCGAAAACTTCTTTATCTTAAAATGTCTCTATTTATATGTATACAGGGTGTCTGGAAGTTATACTAAATTATTTCCATTTTAATTCGGAAGTGTAGCGAAAATTTCCTTATCTTAAAATGTCTCTGTATATATGTATGTATATACAGGGTGTCTGGAAATCATGCTAAATTTCTTTAATTTCATTCGAAAGTGTAGTTAAAGTTTCTGTATCTTAAAATGTTTCTATATATGTATATACAGGGTGTCTGGAAGTCATGCTAAATTATTTCCATTTTAATTCGGAAGTCATGCTAAATTATTTTCATTTTAATTCGGAAGTGTAGCAAAAATTTCTTTATCTTAAAATATCTCTATAGATGTATATACAGGGTGTCTGGAAATTATGCTAAATTACTTCTAATTTTATTCGAAAGTGTAGCTAAAGTTTCTGTATCGTAAAATGTCTCTATATATGTATATACAGGGTGTCTGGAAGTCATGCTAAATTATTTCCATTTTAATTCGGAAGTGTAGCGAAAATTTCCTTATCTTAAAATGTCTCTATATATATGTATATATAGGGTGTCTGGAAGTCGTACTAAATTATTTCCATTTTAATTCGGAAGTGTAACAAAAATATCTTTATCATAAAATGTCTCTATATATGTATATACAGGGTGTCTGAAAATCATGCTAAATTACTTCTAATTTCATAGCATAACATTTCTGTATCTTAAAATGTGTCTATATATGTATATAATATACAAGGTGGCTGGAAATCATGCTAAATAACTTCCATTTTCATTCAGAAGTGGAGCTAAAATTTCTTTTCAATAGAAGTACAGGATGACCATGCGAATATTGCCCCTCTCTTTTCTTCGTTATTATTCGAGATACGATTCGTCAAAATTTGTACACTTATCACTATCACTAGTGAATATTCCGTAGTATGACGCATGTTCTCTAATGCCAAAACTTCTAAACTGTCTTTAGACTTAGAATAGGTCATGACTTTTTTTTTCTCTTTTACAGGAGTCGCAATTTCCCGTTCCAATACCTGTATTTTTAAAAAAGATTACGCACTGACCAAATCCATTTATAAGCCATGTCAGTAAATTATATGCTTGAAAATGCATGCGAGAAAATGTCCAGAGCAGCACTATATAAATTGTTTCTCAGTGAATTGCGAAGTTTGACTTAATATACGGACGAAAGGCAACGTTTCTTTTATAAGAGTTTATGTCTTATAGTAAATTATCAGGTTTAAAACAGATATTTAATTTGTATCTTACTTCAGGGAATTCAAAGGGGAGTAAGAAGTGACGCTAACAAAAGGTGCCACGTGTGGAAGGGATGAAAAAAATATGGGTACAGTCTGCGATAAGAATAGAACTACTTTAATTCTCTAATGTTTTTTAAATAGCAAACGCGGGGATAATTATAAATTAAGGGAGGCCTCAAAGTCTAATCTCAAATGCATAAAAAACAAATAAGACGTGTTGCTCCCTAGGCTCCTTTAATTATTTTAAAAATAAACGTAAATTCGTTTTATTTTTAGCCACAATGGGAATTAACTGCAAGCGCGTTTTTTTGTAGTTTTCGAAACTTTATTCGGATCGGAGATAAAACAATATAATATTGAGTTAGTATTCGCCGAAATGTTAAAATATTACTAAAAGTATATTTTTTAAGGCAGAATTTTAGAGAGTGACAGCTTAAACTGTCATTTTGGACAAACAAAAATTGTTTTATTTTTGATAATAATATAAAATAGTGATCTAAAACACAGTTAATAGGCAATACAGGAATGTTGCTATTTTTAACGGTTTTATTTCTTGTTTCAATAAATTAAAATTGTACGATTACGTTTTTCGGCCACCCGTTAGGCTGCGCGGATTTAAAGTAACCGATATCTCCCGTAACAATTTAATCCGGTGATTAAACAGTAGACTAAAGCATTTCGAAGAGAATAGGTACGATTTTGTCGAACACGGATGTTACAGCTTATGTAGTCTTAAACAGACTAACTGAACACCCGCCATTAATTCACCAATCTGATTTATACGCGCTCGTCTATGAAATATTACCCTATAAATTTATATTCTCACTCCGGCTTCATTCACACATGTGATTCGACACTCGGCAGCATTTTTTACACCGCGCTGCCTCACGGCTGCCGGAATTCCCGCAATCTCGAAAATATCACGCCGGAGCGGGATAAACAGTTCTCAAATTGCATTTTTCATCTAGTAAACAGTAACGGTATTATTATTTAATTAATTAAAGAAAAGTAATTCTTCAATCTCTGCAATAGTATTCAAAGATATGTATTTAGAGATATTTAGTTGTGTATTTATGAGGCATTGTTAAGTTTAAAATCTCATCGTTTTGTTGCTCGTTTGATATTGTGGAGTTGATGTTTATTTGGGTATCTTCGTCGGTATTCTTGGGCTGCTTGTCTGGCGTTCCCATTGAAATACCCATATACAAAGACAGTAAATAAATGCATTTTTTATTTAACACTTTAACACCAAGTGTCAAATAAATAAACAAAATGAGTAAATATTTTGATAGCGACCATCATTTTTATTTACCAAAAACTCCTTTTAATACCTAATAAAAATGTATAAAAAATCTTTTATCTTAAACAAACATTTTAAATTATTAATCTTCAACATCCTGTATTTTCTCTAAGGAAAAAATAGGATCCAAGCAGTTTATAAGGTTAAGTGATACACTAGTAAACTCTCCATGTGTATATAATTTATATATAATTTTAAAAAATTTCAAATTTTATTAAAAAAATAGTTACACAAATTTAAAATTAGATTTCGTCTATGTAGCGAAACGCAATGATACCATCTAATGTTTTCCACGGGATTATTCATGGTCCGTTAAATATTTTGATGTGTTTGGAGATCCCTAATTTGTGGAATGTGGGCGAAACCACATTGCGGTGTGCGGCACGCCAAGATGAAATTGCCACTTTCGATGCCGCCCAGGATCCTGAGGGGGAATCCCGGAAGTTGCGAGAAAGCCAGACGTGTCTAGGCCGTTTCCTCGAAGTCCTGTTCCCACGCAAGGTTTCTTACATGCGAAATCATAAACACCTTCAACATGACTTAAGCGAGATGTTCCACGTTTTGATGGCTCGTCTCATAGCCTCGACTTCCTAATTCTCACGGTTGGTTTTGCACTGAATCTTCGAATCGTTTCCTATTCGGTTTCTACATGTGCCAAGCGTTTCCGTTGATACTATCTCCGTTTGTCAGTCTATCCGACAATAAAACAACATAATTACAATTTGCATTCGGTTCTACATGATAAAATTAAATTTGATTAAATCGATTTTGGCCTGCCTTGTTTAAATGAAACAAATAGAAAATCTAATTCTAGGCTGTGGGCAGGAATGGATTCAACTCAAAAAGCAATGCTGACAGCAATGAAGGGACATTCCTAATGCTTATAATTGAGAGCCAAACCTCAGTGGCGTAGCATTCAATATTCATTTCATTCAACTCCTAAATTTATTATAGATTAAGTCGGAAATCAAGACATTTAAAGTGTAAACAAATCTAAATTAAATATATATACAAAATTCATTGTTTCGGTACACTATCGAATGCTAAAATATTTTGTGGTATAATTAGAGACAGCAAAATGCAAAAATCTTACTGACAGCAAAGACAGGACACTCGAAATACGTAGAACTGAGAGCCAAACCTCAGTGGCGTAGCATTATAATTTAAAAAATCTGCAACAGTGTCATTCAAGTCCTAAATTTATTCTAGATTAAGTCAGAAATCAAGACATTTAAAGTGTAAACAAATCTAAATTAAATATATATAAAAAATTCACTTTTTCGGTATACTTTCGAATATGAAAATATTTTGTGGTATAATTAGAGATAGCAAAATGCTAAAATCTTGCTGACAGCAATGAAGGGACACGTAGTAATACGTAGAATTGGGAACCAAACCTCAGTGGCGTAACATTCAGTATAATTAAAAAAATCTGCAACAGTTTCATTCAAGTCCTAAATTTATTATAGATTAAGTCAGGAATCAAGACATTTAAAGTGTAAACAAATCTAAATTAAATTTATACAAAATTCACTTTTTCGGTACACTTTCGAATATGAAAATATTTTGTGGTATAATTTTAGAGATAGCAAAATGCTAAAATCTTACTGACAGCAATGAAGGGACACTCGTAATATGTGGAATTGAGAACCAAACCTCCGTGGCGTAGCATTCAGTATCATTTAAAAAATCTGCGACAGTTTCATTCAAGTCCTAAATTTATTATAGATTAAGTCAGAAATCAAGACATTTAAAGTGTAAACAAATCTAAATTAAATATATATACAAAATTCACTTTTTCGGTACACTTTCGAATGCAAAAATATTTTGTGGTATAATTACAGATAGCAAAATGCGAACATCTTACTAAACAATTAGGAATGTAAGTTCGTGCCTGTAAAAATTAATTAAGCCATATTGCAGTTACGCCACTGGCATCGTGGTAAGTAAAGGCGTGAGTGCGGATGCAAAGCTACCGCTAATGTCTGCTGAAGTGGCATGATCGCATCTTCCTTCCATCATTCTCCACCGAATTGAAGCTCTCTGATTGTAGGGGAATATTATAGTCTATTGTAAAAGCCTTAAATTGAATAAGTCAAATCGTGAATCTCGTATGAAGTGTAATGCGTGTACAGGATGTTGTTATTTGCAACAGCACAAGTACCTACTACTAAAATGTTGAGAATTTGCGAATTTTATCAATCAATTTAATTCAAACCCCGTTAAATCAAAATATGTTGTACAATTACTTTATACTTAACTATAAAAATGTTAAATAATCATCATATATCTATATTGAGTATATTAACAATCAGTTTCAAACATTTTAATGCATAATTTATAGTCTTTAGCATTATGATGATTATAAAATGCACATTAGATGACCATAAAGTAATTCGATGGAACAGTTCAACTTAATAAAGTAAATCACTTGGATTCAATTATGGAAATATATATTTTTTATAGTGGTGCCGAACTATGTGGGTATCGTGGAGTGCATTTCCTTCCCAGCGGGATATTTATGTATATTTCCTTCCCTCAACAGACACATGTTTTTAAAGTACTTACTGGGGATATAAAATTCCGAAATCTCATTTTTTAGGGCAGTTTCATAAAGTAAATGACACGAAACGAATGCAGTTTCAGTAAATGTATTCTTATGTTTTTAGAAAATGTCACAAAAATGCTATTATTTTATATATTTTTATCGTAGGAATGGGGGAGTGCGGCTTTTAAATATCCCTTCCGATTTTATTTATGAGTTATCCCCAGATAAACAGGCGAATTAAGGTGCCATTCCACCAGTAAACACCGAACGATGATATTTATGCTTCTCCCAAATGAAATATTGCAAATTTTATAATACCTACGTAATATTTCTGGTTAAAATATATGTTATTTCGATGTCAATGAAAAAATTGTCGTTGGGAATAAATATATCTGAGAAGCGCAATGGAAGAAGCTGGCAAACCATCGCATCAGGATTAAAATAAACTAGTTTTGAGGCACGCGCTTGGTGTTGTCACTGATTACTAATTACCACTAATAGCGGCAGCATGTGCGTGTTACGAGAGTTTACAACTCACTTCAGGGGCAAATTCACTTGCCTACGACTCTAACGGTTACGTCATAACAAGGGTAATATTTGTTTACTCTTCATTAATTCATGAGGCATCGTCTTCGGTTTTGACTTTTTCACTACACTTTCGTTTTTTTACTCCAACTTTTTACTTTTTAAATTTTTGTTTTACAATTAAGTTCACTTGAATATATTATTTTTTATATCAACTTTTATATTTATTGAAAGCAGTGTTTTGATTTTTGCACTACAGTATACTTGTTACTTGAATTTATTATATTTAATTTTATCTTTTACATTTATTCAACGCACTCTACGACTCTAACCGTTACGTCATAACAAGGATAATATTTGTTTACTTTCCATTAATTCATAAGGCATGGTCTTCGGCTTTGATTTTTTCACTACACTTTCGGGTTTTTTTTGCTCCACTTCAGATGTTCCTTATTTTTGTTTTGTAATTCAGTTTACCTGAATTTTTTATTTTTTATGTCATCTTTTACATTTTTCAACGCAGTGTTATTATTGTAACAGTGTAATGTCTAATTAGCCTCTATTAGCTTTTGGTTTTGATTTTTTCACTACACTTTCAGTTCAGTTTACTCGAATTTATTATTTTTAATTTCATCTTTTACATATCAACGCAGTATAATTACTTACCTACAACTCTAACCGTTACGTCATAACAAGAGTAATATTTGTTTACTTTTCATTAATTCATAAGGCATGGTCTTCGGCTTTGATTTTTTCACTACACTTTCGAGTTTTTTTACTCCACTTCAGATGTTCCTTATTTTTGTTTTGTAATTCAGTTTACCTGAATTTTTTATTTTTTATGTCATCTTTTACATTTTTCAACGCAGTGTTATTATTGTAACAGTGTAATGTCTAATTAGCCTCTATTAGCTTTTGGTTTTGATTTTTTCACTACACTTTCAGTTCAGTTTACTCGAATTTATTATTTTTAATTTCATCTTTTACATATCAACGCAGTATAATTACTTACCTACAACTCTAACCGTTACGTCATAACAAGAGTAATATTTGTTTACTTTTCATTAATTCATAAGGCATGGTCTTCGGCTTTGATTTTTTCACTACACTTTCGAGTTTTTTTACTCCACTTCAGATGTTCCTTATTTTTGTTTTGTAATTCAGTTTACCTGAATTTTTTATTTTTTATGTCATCTTTTACATTTTTCAACGCAGTGTTATTATTGTAACAGTGTAATGTCTAATTAGCCTCTATTAGCTTTTGGTTTTGATTTTTTCACTACACTTTCAGTTCAGTTTACTCGAATTTATTATTTTTAATTTCATCTTTTACATATCAACGCAGTATAATTACTTACCTACAACTCTAACCGTTACGTCATAACAAGAGTAATATTTGTTTACTTTTCATTAATTCATAAGGCATGGTCTTCGGCTTTGATTTTTTCACTACACTTTCGAGTTTTTTTACTCCACTTCAGATGTTCCTTATTTTTGTTTTGTAATTCAGTTTACCTGAATTTTTTATTTTTTATGTCATCTTTTACATTTTTCAACGCAGTGTTATTATTGTAACAGTGTAATGTCTAATTAGCTTCTATTAGCTTTTGGTTTTGATTTTTTCACTACACTCTCAGTTCAGTTTACTCGAATTTATTATTTTTAATTTCATCTTTTACATATCAACGCAGTAATTATACTGCCTACAACTCTAACCGTTCCGTCATAACAAGGGTAATATTTGTTTACTTTTCATTAATTCATAAGGCATGGTCTTTGGTTTAGAGTTTTTCACTACAGTTTCTTTTTTTTACTCCGCTTTAGATTTTTTTTATTTTTGTTTTGTAATTCAGTTTACCTGTAACAGTGTAATGTTTTCGTCTGTTTAATTTCTATTAACTTTTGGTTTTGTTTTTTTTTTTCACTACACTTTTGTTTTTTTTACTCTATCTTAGATTTTTTTTTTGTTTTGTAATTCAGTTTACTTGAATTTATTATTTTTAATTTCATCTTTTTTAACAAAAGTAATATTTGTTTACTTTTTATTAATTCATAATTTAGTTTTGGTTTGTAATTCAGTTTACCTGAATTTATTATTTTTTATGTAATCTTTTACATGTATTCAACGCAGTGTTCTTAGTGTAACAGTGTAATGTTTCCTTCTATTTAGCTTCTATCAGCTTTATTTCGATGCAAGTTTACATTCCTTTCTATATATTTATTTGATTATAGTTGTTACGGGCTATTCATTTACAAACTGGTAGCGATATAAATTTCGATATGGTAACTTCTACCGTAAGTTACTATTGATTTTATTATTCATTATTCCTTGGCTTCCACTTTCCGGTAAATAATTTAGTTAAATACATGAGACTTCTTCATGAATAAATGCATATCCATAAAGTCTCTTCCATTCGAATAAAAATGCTATAATATCATTACGGTATGTTTTGTAAATGAAACATTTTGGAAGGATTTTTGGATAAAAAGTCTATTTGCATAATTTTATTGGTACGGGAAATGGTTTCACACCGCTTAGCTTCGATGAAATATTAATACATTTTGAAGTGGTTCTAACTTTTATATTAAGTAAAATTGCAACAATGTAAGACAGCCATTGAGTTTGCCCGTGTATTCATTCCTGACGTCCATAAAATTGTCATCGTAAAATTCAACAAAAACGCCTTTAGAATGTGGACCTTAATTTTGATATATGGAAAACTTGGCACTTAACATAGATGATGTTTTACCTCATAAATCACGTGCAGGTACTATGGACTATTCATTAATTTAATGACAATATAACGTCATGTATTCAATTTTTAATACTTTGCATCTCCAGACACATTGAGATTTTTAAGAGCTGACCATCAACAATAGTTTTATGACATTTCTCTTAACCACGAATGTATTTGTCTGTACCCTAAACAATAACTGAAGATTTCCAATTTGATTTTTTCTAATTGTAACCTAGGTACTAGCAGCTATACTTTCGGTAAATATTTGTAAAGTTTTTTTTGTATTAAAAGTTGTGGCTAACTCTTATAATGAAGGCTGTTTTAAGATAGGGTGAAAAATACTTTTTGGGGTTGTAGGGAAGATACATCTCAAGTAAAATTGCGCTCCTAATCGATTTATTTGTCTGTTTGTTGTGTACCTCAGTTATATCTCAAAGATTAGCATACTAATAGAAACCAGAAAAATTGTAATTTGGTAATTAAAATGGTAATTGCAGTTATAAAAAACATACCTACCCCCTCGGAACAATAACTTTTCTTTATGACTTTTTAACTGTTTTAATTTCTTTTAGATGATACTTAAAAAATTAATTAATTCCGTATAATTATAATTAAGACACTGGGACAAGCCAGGAAGAGAGATATTTCAAATTTATGTTGTTTCGACTATTTTTAAATTCCTCTTTCTGTCTGCGACTACCCTACGCCATTTGTCATACAAAAAACTTGTTTTTGTCGACTTTTCAGGGTTCCAGATGTGGAATGTTACATTCTCTTAATTTAGCTAAAATTTCTTATGCATTCGGAACAGTACGCTATGCTCTACAGACTCTATAATAATTCTTTAAATACAGCCACGCATTAAGACAGTAAATAATTATTTGGTGTCAAAGTAATGATTTATGGAAGTACAATTGTACAAGTACTCTTACGGTTCTACCATGTTATACAAAGTGTTCTTAAAATCGTAAACCCTCTAATCTAACGATAAAAATGAGTGTAAGTAATGCAATTGAAATATGTTCTTCGCTAACAAAAGTATCCGTGAGTACTTTATATCGTGCAATAAAGAGTGGCAAAGAAAATACTGCTGTGAGACGGAAAATAGTGAAAACTGGTGGAAGGAGGAAGTTTGGGGTTGATGGCGACACACAATACGCGATGCATGGAACAATTCGCGGATGGCATTTTAAAATTGAGCTTCCGACAATAAAAAAATCAGGTTGCTATATCACAGGATGAAATTTTGGAGGGTTTACTTATTTTTGAATCACGACGAACAAGAAACTATCATGAGGATATGGATAGCGAAGGATTTGACACATATGGAGCCTTGCGCTGTAATTGTGTGATAATGCTCCCTATAATAGCCAACGATAAGTGTTAATGTGTGACCGTTATAGTGACAGTAATAGTAATGAGGACGTCATTTTTAAAGTAAACTATTAATGTGCTATATTCACTCAACCTATTTATGGTAATTTTGTGTTCTTTGAACCCTTCTCAAGTGGTACGCTTATGGAATCTTATCCCCTGCAACGCTCACGTCCAGTATTCATCTAGTGCTATAAATTAGTTACTCTATACTACTAACCTCGGATTGGCTTCGATCGATGTATTTTGAAAGCAGGCCTCAGGTCAGGTGTTGTGGACGTATTTCCGGGACACCCTGTATCTAATTGAAAGCTGAGAATATCTACAAGTAATGAATATTTAATGATATATGTGACTGATAAGAAGGGAAGTGGAAACGAATCCAGTCGACATGAATATGATTTTATCGCATACGTCCAACTGTCAATCATGTTTATTGGTAAGAAAAATTGAACGGGAATAAAACCAAATGTAACACCAAATACAAACGCAACGGTGATACTTTTTATCTGCTTTCCATTTCAGTCGGTCGGATATTACTTAGATATTTAATTTCCATACGATTAACTCGAACCATCTGATTTCCAGTGGAGTCGAGAGCAGCTTAGGCAGCATTAGGACCGTTCCGTCGTTATGTAATGTTGTTATGTGTTATTGTGTCTAAATGGTACGTAGATATTTGGATGTTAGAATGCTCAACGAGCCACTGAAAAGGCAGGGCTTAAAAAATTATGCGGGAAAGCTTTTAGAAGAGATACTTGTCACGTCGCCTGAGGTCCTAGATCTACTCGTGTTTATGGTATCACTTGCTAGTCCATTTCCCAAATTAAATTCGACAAACTAAAAAAATAACTGAATCGCTACAGTGCGACTACTGCATCACGACCGTCTGCTAAATTCAGTCGCCTGCCGTATTAGTTGAATTTCTATACAGTGCTTTCGAAAAGTAACGAATAAATTTGTTATTTTTGAAATTGAGAAGTTTTCGAAAAAATCCCCTGGCACCTCGATTTTGTTTTTAAAAAAGGCACCTTTGGACATACGACCCACATTTGTGACGTCATCGTTGTTCGAGATATGACGACAAATGGCAACCGCCAATTTTGAACATGCCATTTGAAAGAGCGTGTCATTCTACATACACATCATGAAAAATTATGGTGTTACAATAAACAAAAATTTCAAGAAAATAATGTTTGAAGAATTTAAAATTTAGTTTTCACATTACTGAAAATGATAATGATTACGTAAAAAATCGACTAAATTAAATGTTCAAATTGTGCACCGTTGGCTGCCTGACAGTAGCCAAGACGATTAATAAATTCTTTTTGGACATTATCAATAACTTCAGGAGGTATACGATGTATCTCGTGACGAATTCTTGCTTTTAAATCTTCTAAATTAAAGCTTTTTAAGTATCCCCACAAGAAATAATCTAGGGTTGTCAAATGAGGCGATCTGGCTGGCCACTCAATCGCCCCCCTTCTCTGGTGTTACATTTCGGTGAAAATTAAAATCTTCAAACATAATTTTCATGAAATTTTTGTTATGTAACACCATAATTTTCATAATGTATATGTAGAATGACACGCTCCTTCAAATGGCATGGTCGAAATTGGGGATTGCTATTTAAAAAAATTGTCGATGACGTCATATCTCGAACAACGATGACGAAAACACTGCATACTATTTTAAAAGAAAATATGCGACACTGATGCCGATACTATTCTTGCTCCGCACAAAGTGCTTCTGCGCTAGGTATTTTACATTTCTATGAAAATTAGGGACATACATGTCGATAATGGACTGGTATTTCACTTTCACAGTGTTTTTATTTTACAATTACTAGAAAAATAGTTCTGAATGTGCGAATTTTAGATATTTTATGTATTTTTATAATAATTCGTAAAAAACGTTTAGAAAATGGAACCATAAAAAGAGATATAAAAAATAGAATACAAATTTCAATGTCATTTATATTTGACAACCCTTTTTCAACGAGCTAGCAGGCACATATTGGTATATTATAGTTTCCGTTGGCCATTTAAAACAAGTTATTTATGGTTTTATTTGATGGTTAATTTTAAACTCCCCCTCCAATTTATTCTAGTTTATTACACTTTTCAAATGACATTCCCAGATTATATTAAAAAAACACAAACTTTTTATGTGTTTAATTTTTATTATTTTTTTTTAATTATGATGTATTTTTTACAGATTTCTTCCAGTGCAGTATCGGCAAAGATGAATGTGCTTTTCTTCGAGAAATTAAAAATGGTAAGTATATGTATAGGATATTTCAATCAAGAGTGCGTTGTATTCTTGAAAGAGTGTTTTTTTTAACAAATACAAGTAATTTTAGACATTTAAGCACTGAATAATATAGAGTTTAGCAAATAACGTGAAGTAAAATGAATGTATAACGACTGAAAGCGGCTTAACCAACACATTTTTAGGTACAGACATCTTTCAAAATACGTATTTTTTAAATTCAATTGTGGATGTAAATATTGTTATAATATAAACTTACATATGTGAAAATAATTGTTAAAATATGGGGCTAAAATAACAAAATAATGTCATACAACTGTATTAAAGTTATTATATTTTTTGAGGAAAATTTAAATAGTAAAAGTAAAAAAAAATATCAGTAAATTTATTTTTGATATTACTTTTGCCCAACGCGTTTTAGTTTTCGAGATTTTCGAGAGAAAAAAAAATTGTTTTATTTTTCCTGACTAATCAAAAAGAAAAATAATTTTTTTTTATATTTCAGTGGCAAAAATAACCAATTATACAGAAAATGACGCAAATAAATAACTACAGAAAATAAGTGGATGTTGTTTGGACATAACCATATAGTTATTTTAAAGAGATCTGGTTATATGATAACAAGATTTTCAGATTGTCTATTCTGTCTGACAAATTTTAACAGCCAACAATACTTGTTATAAAGCATTAATCAGAATAATATGGGTTTAGTAAGTACATTATAAAACAAGATATTGGGCAATAAATGTGCAGAATCGACAAGTACAACTGAATTAGATGTGTAATATAACAAAATAAAATAAGGAAAATGTACAAATTAAAACAATTCTACGAATTACTGAAATATCTTTATAATTTCCGCACAAGACTAGAGCACTCTACGCTTTTATCGGGTTACCTAACGGAGGATTTAGGGCTGCAAACCTCTGAATTCTCAGTGTGACTTAAGCCCAAAACATTGCAATGATCCGATAACCCCAGATTCATGCAAGCCATTTGTTTGGAGGCACTGATAAAGAAAAATCTACATATCCGATAGAATAGAACATAGGTACTATTTACTAGTCATATTCAGTGGCGCATCCAAAGGGGAGGGTAATGGGGTGGCGGTATTATCCTACCAGAATCGCGCACGTACGTCTATGGACGCTTTTGAGCATACAACGTTAGATATAGTTGCAGCAAAATGAGTTACACTTAAGGTGTGGTGTTTTTAGGTACAGAAATCTCGAAAAATAAAACACGTAGAGTAAAAGTAATACCAAAAATAAATTTATTGATATTTTGTTTATCCACTTTTACTATTTAAATTATCCTCAAATAATATATTAACTTTTTAAATGCATTTGTAAGACACATTATTTTGCTATTCTAACCCAACATTTTAACAATTATTTTCATATACCTACTTACAAGCAAAATGTCTATGGTTTTTTATAAACAAACATACGAAATTTCAAAAAAATCGGATATTAATAAAAACCCTATATTTTTTTAAAATTTCAACACCCTGTATCTCCGAAATGAAGCATTTCTGGACATAGGTTCATAGGAATTTTTTTTCTTATTGTTGTTCAAGGAAACACCTCTCGACCCCTTTTTATCTCCATATTAATGAGACGCCCTGTATAAGACTTGATACGATAAAATCAAAAATATAGTTTTGTGTGCTGTTCTCTTTTATAAATCCCGTTTTAATTTTGTTCACTGAAGATCTGAAGTTTTTGTGTCTGTCCCACTTCAGGCTTTGCGAAATATGGTCACTTTAACGTAGGGCTAACCCTATGAAGCTCTAGAAGGGCCATGTCTACAATTTTTTTTTAGTTTAGACTTTAATCTGTGAATTCATAGTTTTAACTCTGAATTTATACTTTAATCTCTGCATTCATACTTTAATATCTGAATTCAGACTTTAATCTCTGAATTCAGACTTTAATCTCTGAATTCAGACTTTAATCTCTGAACTTGCACTGCTAACGAAATTATGGGAGTTGTAGCACTCAGAGCTCTCTCGATAGAGAATTGAGGAGAGATGAAGAGGACATAATATACAGGGGAAAATGAAACTTTGCGACATTTGTCATCAACTATGAAATTTTACAACGCCCTGTATAATTTTACTGTTAATAATGTTGCGCCTTTGAATTACACCTGAAATGCCTATAGCAAACAGCCGCAGTTAGTCGTCAGCGGTGCCACTAGTCATGAATTTTCTTAGTTATTCCTGTACTGCTATATTTTAATCATTACTTGGTAGTTTTTAAATGAAAAAGACTAAGAACGTTATGTATTAAAAACCGCTTCCCCTCATATTCGATTAATTTATTTCTGACGGAAGTAGTCGCGATCTTACATAAATTTTTCGTAACGTTATGAATAGTAATTGTGCGTGAAATTTGTAGACGTCGCGTCGTTGGCTCAGAAGCCCTGATTACGCTTTTGCTTTCCGACGTCTGTTTTCGTATAATTGCTGAAACCAAGTGGCTGGCAGAGCATCCCATCATGCAAAGTGAACTAAATAAATATGACGGTGTTTCTAAACGATGCCATTTGGTCTCGGGAGACCGATCCATCGTACTCCCGCGAGATAGAAACCCAAATCAATTACACCCTCAAGTAATTAGAATATGCACTGCACACTCTGTCCTCGGTGTCCTCTCCACATTAAACGTTGTGTGGAACGTCCATTTTGCATATTATTCTTGTACCGGGTGACTTCCCAAAGGGACATACAGGGTGGCGTAGCGACACTGATGACGGCGCTCTCGCAGTTTGAAATGTCTGTCTTAGCACTATATAATTATTCGGCTTCAGAAAGAAATTATTCTGCAGATCAGTTAGTGGTAAGCGATGTCACCGAACATACACAGGTTTAATGCTTGTTTGCTATTGTTCGCCTCTGGCATAAAACATAATTTCGTATTTTTACAGATTTAAATAATGAATATTTAGTAATAAAATTGTAGGATGTGTTATTAGAAAATTCATACAAATAGTGTGACCTTTATAATGTATAATAATTATAAGAGCTTTTTGACGGTAGTTTACGGTACCTACCACATTTCAAATAACGGACTAAAACATGAAGGCCAGTCCTGTGTTAATGTATAAAACATGTAGGAAACGACCATTATCTGGCGTATAAATAAACAATTTCGTGTTTTTACAGATTTAAAAAAGTGAATATTCACTAATAAAATTGTAGGATGTGTTATTAGAAAATTTATATATAGAGTGTTTCCCTTTATAATTTATAAACATTATAAAGCAGCTTTTTACGATATTTTATGGTTACTGCCACATTTCGAATAACGGGCCAAAGTTTGAAAGCCGGTTCTGTGTGGATTTATAAAACGTCTAGGATTTAAAGAAGTGAATATTCACTAATAAAATTGTAGGATGTGTTATTAGAAAATTAGTAACAGAGTGTGGCCTTTATAATGCATAAAAATTATAAAACAGCTTTTTGACGGTATTTTACGGTTTCTACCACATTTCGAATAACTGGCCAAAATATGAGAGCCGGTCCTGTGTGAATTGATAAAACATGTAGGAAGCTAGCATTACCCGGCGTATAAATAATTCCGTGTTTTTTACAAATTTAAAAAAGTGAATATTCACTGATAAAATTACAGTGTTTTATAATGTATAAAAATTATAAGGTAGTTTTTTGAGGGTATTTTACGGTTTCTACGTTATTTCGAATAACGGGCCAAAATATGAAAGCCTGTCCTGTGTTAAGGTATAAAACATGTAGGAAGCGACCATTATCTGGCCTAGAAATAAACAATGTCGAGTTTTTACAGATTTTTAAATCTGTTAATATTCACTAATAAAATTATAGAATGTGTTATTAGAAAATGAATTGCATAAATGAATAATGTGATGTTCCTTACATCATGACAAGAGCCTAGGGCTCCTAGGGTAAGGTATCATGTTTACTGGAAACTCTAAACTATAGTTAATGAGACCGATGCCTTGGTTAAACATGTTTTTGAATGGTCGCGTTTCCGTCCATGTGCCTGAATGCAAGTCGCTTCAAAAGCGTGCTGCTTTCAGTATGAAAGCCTAAAGCTCGTTTGATCTTAATATTATATGACGTACTGGCTCAAATAAAAGCTCTCTTCTGTTTTGCCGCCGCAAAATCATACAACACGTATCGCATCTTCCTCCTGTTTCTCTTGCACAAAGCCGTTCATTAACGTGCTTTTGATTTATTTTCTTTTATCAGTAATTTTTGTTTTCAAATACTTTAATTAAGTTTGTATAAAATTAATATTTGATGTAGTAAATACGAACATTTCCTACATCTATAAGGTTTAATATAAATCAGCGGGGTTAAACAGGTGTCTTCACTGTACAATTCAATTAAAAAAGTGATCGGACTTCTTGAATTAGTTGTGATGGCTGAGTAAAGTTCCCCTCAACCCTAACGTCATCGAGTGAAACCGCACAGCACACACGTAGGGACAGAGCTTCCTTCTTCCTTCACCCCACGCGGTAAACCACCGTTCCACCCCCTTCTAGTGCCATTCAAAATTTATTTCAATTTCTTAATCAACACGCCAGCGCTAATTCAATTCAAACTCATAAAGTACATAGTTTTCTACGCGCATTATTATAGTTTTAAGTTTGGAAATAATAAAAAAAGTTTCAATTGTATTTTCCAAACAATTTATATAGGTATTTTATCATCATCCCATCCGAAAGTTTAGAGAAAAATGAAATATACCTTATATTCCGTCACGGAAATCGATAAGTCAGTAATACTTTTAAACGACACGGAATTGTGTAGCAAACCATGAAACGAAATCGCCTGGAAATTATAAATAGCTTAATTTTCAGCAAAATTCCAAAAAGTAAATATCAATTGAATCGAACAATACATTGAGTCGGTTCAATTTAAATGCTTTTATTTCGATCCGTCACGATCCGCACCGTTGTAGAGATTAAACGATTGTTTTATATTTTCATTTCAAATATAATTTATTCGCATTTAAGTCGGCGTCAGATTGTTATTGCAACTGATTCAGAGATTAGAAAATTATCGCATATGGATTTGAAACTTAATTTGCGCTGTATGCAAAATATTTCTTAAATGTAAAGTTGAATAGTTTGATCGAAAATCCCAGAAAAATTAAAACTACTAGTAATACGTATGTTTGCATGGTTTTATCAAGATTTTCGGCACTTTCAAATTTTGCTGGACTTTATAACCAATGAAAATTTTTAGCTAATAAAATCTTTTATTCTATCTAGATTTTGGCCACTTTAAAATTGTTTGAAGATATTGAAAAACTAGCATGTCAAATCAACATTTGGACCATGCTTTCCGCTTTTTAGCATTTTTTATCGAAATATTGCGCTATTTTGTACCGGTATGAGTGTCGGTTTTCTGCTCGACGGCTGCAGTTGGTGGCAAAATTCAAAAACTTCGATCGACCGTAACTCTCGAACGGTTGCAGATACGGATAAACTAAAAGACAGGTCAAATTAGCATTTCGAGTGAGCTTTCACCTGAAATAAACCGCGTCCCCCTGCGTCGAATAATAAGAGAATTATGACGTCCCGAAAATAGCCTATGATTTTTTAAAAATCCAAATATCTCAAAAACCGTTCGTTTTAGAGCAAAACAGCTGCGAGGACCTCTTAGAAACACCGGAAGGAATGTATAGGAGCATTCATTCCCGACCTGTCGGCACCTATAGTTGATCAACAAATTTTTGAGAAAAAATTCGTTTTTAAAAATGTCGCGACAATTTTTCCGAAGAAAATTGAATATTTCATTGCAGTTAACTAAACCACTGGTATTTTTACTTTTATCGATGTCAGTTTTCCTTTAGCGAACGAAGCTGACGGAATAAAATTAAAAATTTCTGTCTGTCGACGACTATCGGCCATTACTTTTGAACGAGTAAAGATATCGAAAAACTAAACGAAGTAGCATTTGGTTTCTGCTTTCTAATGAACCAAACCGCGTCCTGCTACGTCTAAAAATAAGAGAGTTACGACTCTTTTCAGGAAATTTTTTCAGAAAAATCGAAATATCTCGGAAACCGTACGTTTTAGAGCAAAACGGCTTCAGGTACCCCTTAGAAACCCCAGGGTAGAATGTATAGAGAGATTCATTCCCCATCTCCTGACTCCTTTGGTTGCCCGAAAAATTTTTGAACAAAAATGCGTTTGTAAAAATTTTCGCACAAATTTTTTCGAAGAAAATTGAATATTTGATTGCAGTTAACTAAACCACCGGTATTTTTACTTGTATCGATGTCAGCTTTCCTTTTGCGACCGCAGCTGATGCAAAAAAATTAAAAATTTAAATGTCTGTCAACGACTATCGCCCATAACTTTTGAAGGAGTAAAGATATCGAAAAACTAAAGGAATGACGAAATAGCATTTGGTTTCTGCTTTCTAATGAACCAAACCGCGTCCTGCTACGTCTAAAAATAAGAGAGTTACGACTCATTTCAGCAATTTTTTTCAGAAAAATCGAAATATCTCGGAAACCGTACGTTTTAGAGCAAAACGGCTTCAGGTACCCCTTAGAAACCCCAGGGTAGAATGTATAGAGAGATTCATTCCCCATCTCCTGACTCCTTTGGTTGCCCGAAAAATTTTTGAACAAAAATGCGTTTGTAAAAATTTTCGCACAAGTTTTTTCGAAGAAAATTGAATATTTGATTGCAGTTAACTAAACCACCGGTATTTTTACTTGTATCGATGTCACCTTTCCTTTTGCGACCGCAGCTGATGCAAAAAAATTAAAAATTTAAATGTCTATCAACGACTATCGCCCATAACTTTTGAACGAGTAAAGATATCGAAAAACTAAAGGAATGACGAAATAGCATTTGGTTTCTGCTTTCTAATGAACCAAACCGCGTCCTGCTACGTCTAATAATAAGAGAGTTACGACTCTTTTCAGCAATTTTTTTCAGAAAAATCGAAATATCTCGGAAACCGTACGTTTTAGAGCAAAACGGCTTCAGGTACCCCTTAGAAACCCCAGGGTAGAATGTATAGCCATCTCGTGACACCTTTAGTTGCCCGAAAAATTTTTGAAGAATAATTCGTTTGTAAAAATTTCGCACAAATTTTTTCGAAGAAAATTGAATATTTGGTTACAGTTAACTGAACCACCGGTATTTTTACTTGTATCGATGTCAGCTTTCCTTTTGCGACCGCAGCTGATGCAAAAAAATAAAAAATTTAAATGTCTATCAACGACTATCGGCCATAACTTTTGAACGAGTAAAGATATCGAAAAACTAAAGGAATGACGAAATAGCATTTGGTTTCTGCTTTCTAATGAACCAAACCGCGTCCTGCTACGTCTAAAAATAAGAGAGTTACGACTCTTTTCAGCAATTTTTTTCAGAAAAATCGAAATATCTCGGAAACCGTACGTTTTAGAGCAAAACGGCTTCAGGTACCCCTTAGAAACCCCAGGGTAGAATGTATAGAGAGATTCATTCCCCATCTCCTGACACCTTTGGTTGCCCGAAAAATTTTTGAACAAAAATGCGTTTGTAAAAATTTTCGCACAAATTTTTTCGAAGAAAATTGAATATTTGATTGCAGTTAACTAAACCACCGGTATTTTTACTTGTATCGATGTCAGCTTTCCTTTTGCGACCGCAGCTGATGCAAAAAAATTAAAAATTTAAATGTCTGTCAACGACTATCGCCCATAACTTTTGAACGAGTAAAGATATCGAAAAACTAAAGGAATGACGAAATAGCATTTGGTTTCTGCTTTCTAATGAACCAAACCGCGTCCTGCTACCTCAAAAAATAAGAAAGTTACGACTCTTTTTAGCAATTTTTTTCAGAAAAATCGAAATATCTCGGAAACCGTTCGTTTTAGAGCAAAACGGCTTCAGGTACCCCTTAGAAACCCCAGGGTAGAATGTATAGAGAGATTCATTCCCCATCTCCTGACACCTTTGGTTGCCCGAAAAATTTTTGAACAAAAATGCGTTTGTAAAAATTTTCGCACAAATTTTTTCGAAGAAAATTGAATATTTGATTGCAGTTAACTAAACCACCGGTATTTTTACTTGTATCGATGTCAGCTTTCCTTTTGCGACCGCAGCTGATGCAAAAAAATTAAAAATTTAAATGTCTGTCAACGACTATCGCCCATAACTTTTGAACGAGTAAAGATATCGAAAAACTAAAGGAATGACGAAATAGCATTTGGTTTCTGCTTTCTAATGAACCAAACCGCGTCCTGCTACGTCTAAAAATAAGAGAGTTACGACTCTTTTCAGCAATTTTTTTCAGAAAAATCGAAATATCTCGGAAACCGTACGTTTTAGAGCAAAACGGCTTCAGGTACCCCTTAGAAACCCCAGGGTAGAATGTATAGAGAGATTCATTCCCGATCTCCTGACACCTTTAGTTGCCCGAAAAATTTTTAAAGAAAAATTCGTTTGTAAAAATTTCGCACAAATTTTTTCGAAGAAAATTGAATATTTGGTTACAGTTAACTGAACCACCGGTATTTTTACTTGTATCGATGTCAGCTTTCCTTTTGCGACCGCAGCTGATGCAAAAAAATTAAAAATTTAAATGTCTATCAACGACTATCGGCCATAACTTTTGAACGAGTAAAGATATCGAAAAACTAAAGGAATGACGAAATAGCATTTGGTTTCTGCTTTCTAATGAACCAAACCGCGTCCTGCTACGTCTAAAAATAAGAGAGTTACGACTCATTTCAGCAATTTTTTTCAGAAAAATCGAAATATCTCGGAAACCGTACGTTTTAGAGCAAAACGGCTTCAGGTACCCCTTAGAAACCCCAGGGTAGAATGTATAGAGAGATTCATTCCCCATCTCCTGACACCTTTGGTTGCCCGAAAAATTTTTTAAGAAAAATTCGTTTCTAAAAATTTCACAATTTTCGAAAAAAAAATTAAAACATTTGATTGCAGTTGATTAAACCACCAGTATTTTGCTGAGTATACATGCATACATGCATACATACATACCTGATTGAAAACACCTGTGTTTATATATACTTATCTTACGTCTAATAATAAAATTATAGATATTCTTTTTCAGAAAAACTTCTCCATGAAGCTGTACCATAGGAGCAAATTTCGAAGATGTATGTTCCTAGTACTCAGGCTTTAAATTATACGGTCTGGGTCTAGGAGTATATTTTTGGATTTGCTCACATCATCATAACAGGAAAAAGCAGCATGTAAATATAAATGTTTGTAAAGAAATTAAATAAAATGTATAATTCAATATTTTGTATTTACGTTCCCTACGAAAATTGATTTTTTGCTCCATTTTTTGTCGATTTTTAACAAAAAATTTTTACAGAAATTATATTAAAATTTTAGTGTTTTTCGATCGTTTTTTTTGTCCAATTTTTTGCTCCATTTTTTGTCGATTTTTAACAAAAAATTTTTACAGAAATTTTAATAAAATTTTAGTGTTTTTCTATCGTTTTTTTTGTCCAATTTTTTGCTCCATTTTTTGTCGATTTTTAACAAAAAATTTTTACAGAAATTTTAATAAAATTTTAGTGTTTTTCGATCGTTTTTTTTGTCCAATTTTTTGCTCCATTTTTTGTTGATTTTTAACAAAAAATTTTTACAGAAATTTTAATAAAATTTTAGTGTTTTTCGATCGTTTTTTTTGTCCAATTTTTTGCTCCATTTTTTGTCGATTTTTAACAAAAAATTTTTACAGAAATTTTAATAAAATTTTAGTGTTTTTCTATCGTTTTTTTTGTCCAATTTTTTGCTCCATTTTTTGTCGATTTTTAACAAAAAATTTTTACAGAAATTTTAATAAAATTTTAGTGTTTTTCGATCGTTTTTTTTGTCCAATTTTTTGCTCCATTTTTTGTCGATTTTTAACAAAAAATTTTTACAGAAATTTTATTAAAATTTTAGTGTTTTTCGATCGTTTTTTTTGTCCAATTTTTTGCTCCATTTTTTGTTGATTTTTAACAAAAAATTTTTACAGAAATTTTAATAAAATTTTAGTGTTTTTCGATCGTTTTTTTTGTCCAATTTTTTGCTCCATTTTTTGTCGATTTTTAACAAAAAATTTTTTACCGAAATTTTATTAAAATTTTACTGTTTTTTGATCGTTTTTTATGTCCAATTTTTTGCTCCATTTTTTGTTGATTTTTAACAAAAAATTTTTACAGAAATTTTAATAAAATTTTAGTGTTTTTCGATCGTTTTTTTTGTCCAATTTTTTGCTCCATTTTTTGTCGATTTTTAACAAAAAATTTTTACAGAAATTTTAATAAAATTTTAGTGTTTTTCGATCGTTTTTTTTGTCCAATTTTTTGCTCCATTTTTTGTCGATTTTTAACAAAAAATTTTTACCGAAATTTTATTAAAATTTTACTGTTTTTTGATCGTTTTTTTTGTCCAATTTTTTGCTCCATTTTTTGTTGATTTTTAACAAAAAATTTTTACAGAAATTTTAATAAAATTTTAGTGTTTTTTGATCGTTTTTTTTGTCCAATTTTTTGCTCCATTTTTTGTCGATTTTTAACAAAAAATTTTTACCGAAATTTTATTAAAATTTTACTGTTTTTTGATCGTTTTTTTTGTCCAATTCTTTGCTCCATTTTTTGTCAATTTTTAACAAAAAATAAGATGACGGACATTTATGTTGCTTCTTGAAACAAATAAATACACAGAACAAAGATACAGCACTTTTATTTAGTAATTTGGATTCAACAATTTATACATTTACAATTTAAAACTGCAAAATGCAGAAAGAATAAAAAAACAACTTATGGAAGATTATTGCAGATATAATTTTCAAATGCTTATTATATACATAACAACACATAAGAACCAAGTTGAAGTTTGGAGTTTGCCGAGTTTCCTAAATCTGAGTTGCACAAAAGGGCAGAGAAATAAGAATACAGCATGTTCTAACATTCTATATTTAATAATAGCCACAAAAGAAAATATACGTTGGCATATTGCAGAATCACAAGTTTTATATTGCACTAAGACTTGGAATCTGCACACACAGGTCAAAAGAGAAAAAGCAGTCGATCAAATTTTACTTGAGATCAACAATAAAGCAAATTTTTACAATGCTTAATCACAACAGTTTTTCCAGTATATCATATTGAACAGAAAAAGAGCAACAAACGAATTAACAAATGAACTGGAAAGAAAAAGGAATATACCCTTCGCTATTCAATATGATAAATATATTTAGTAATATATATATATATACAAAAGAAAGCTTTTAGAGCTAGGACTTTTTCTTATTTTTGTTGTCGGGAGCCAATAAATAATACAGATATTGACAGAGTAGACCTCTTTAGCTGCAGTCACTTTCTGAAATATGAAACATACAGGATATTTCAGAAGTTATCAAAAATGTAGTGCAGTCAAACCAAACCATTTCTTAAGAACAGATATTTTGGAAATAAAAAAATTATCAAGCCAATTTTGAAAATAAAATTTTCTAATACCGTAAATATATGTCTTAGCACAATTACTTTACAACCTATGTTCTAAAAACATTTGTCAATTCCAAAATATCTTGCCTAGATACTTTTTAGTGACTTTAAACAGTTTATCTCAAAAAATGGTATCCTTTGATTTATAAAAATTTGCTGACCTAGTTTCATTATTCTCATTTTGGAACACTCTGTGTAACATACAGGGTATTAGATAAAAATTGGAAAAGTTAAATAGACATGTAGTTTGACATCCAGCTACTCAGTCAATTTTATATTATAAGCTGATATAATTTTTTTCAATTTTTTTAAATAGTACAAAAATGGTTCCTATTACACATTTCCAATATTTTCTTTCCCCTCTGTATATATAAGTATATATAATATACACTATATATTTTACGAGACTGGATACTAAAATGACTTAAAAATATATAACTAAATGTAGTAAAACTACATTATAATACTGATCGACTTTAAAATATTTAAAAAATGATGAATTGAATTGAAAAAAAATGACTCATTACAAATTGGTCAACTCTGTGAAAATTGTTTATGTACAATTCGATAATAAATTTACATTGTTCAGTATGAATTCACCTTTACTGTTACCAAACATACTTAAAACTCGGCCTTACTCGCAAAAAATCAACAGCGGACTTCATTTATGAGTAAAATTATAAATAATTGTTAAAACATGTTTACTAGAACACACACTAAACTAAAGTCAAAAATATTATAATTATATAAAACATTGTATTTGGTAATTATAATAAATAATGAGAGTGATAAAATGATACGTACGTTAACAAAAAGTAAGGAAAGTACAGAACCGACGAGTAAGGCTTCTGTAGACATTCACAGATATGGTACGACTTACTTGTATCTTAAGTTTAATTTAAGGCTAACCTATAAATTAGCTATTTAAATAGTTCAAGTAACAGGTTGACATTGGTCTTCTCACAACTAAAGTCAATTTAAAGTCGCTGCACTACTGTGGCCACATGGCAACAGTGTGAGGTGTTGGTCTGTCTCACTGTATTGTAGTCATTTGGTACGAACACCTTTCTTCTTCTTTCTTTTGAAGAAGCAGCAGCACCTGCACAAACAAATTTCCACTATTAATTTTCAACGGAAAAAGTAACAATTTTCATAAAAAAATTTCACCATAATGAATCACTTTTTAACTCGAAAACGATAAAAATACAGTTACAACTTCAATAATTCGGACACGCAGTATTATTCGAACTCTTTGAACTTAATTCGCATTATTAGTTATGGTGTGAAGCTACGAAATTTCCTGCGGCAACTCGAGCCATTTTGTTATTCTAGTTTGTCCCAAAAGTCCCAAAAATTAAAAACGTGACTGATCCGAAGTTATTTCGATGATTCCAATTCGTTGATTGGACCAGTATTTAAAAAAATGTCAACACTTGATGTAATGAGATGTAATTACAATGAAAGATAGACTGGTTATAACAATGAGATTTTTACTATAGTTGACTTCCAAAAATCGAGAGAGTGACTCATGTTATAAACCTGTTCATAATTTATAGCAGTCAACACAAAGAAATATACATGCAGCCCGTATATTTTTCCTATAAAACCGTGTGCCGTATATATCTGAGAGCATACCCGATTACATAGCATCTACTGCAGTAAGTACGCATGCGCTGCACAGTGGGACAGAATCCCAAAAAGCTGGCCAAAACTTCCAAAATCAGTGGTTTATTTCGGGTTTCTTTTGTTGCGGGATGTGAGGTGGGGGTATCGAGGATCCCCAAACAACTGGTTTCAAGGCGCAGGTATATTTTTTGTCCCTGAAGGATCAATTCAAATATGACCGTTACACGAGTCTCATAGAACTACCGAATTTGACGCGCGCCATATGCTACAGAAAAACCACAATATAGTCGGGCAAAATAGTGCAATTGGAAAAGTGTAAAATGGATTCTCTTCGTGAAGGTATGCAGAATGGAATAAAATTTATATAATTGTGGAATTGTTATTATGAAAAAAGTTATTCGTCTTGAATTGAGGGCGTCTCTTTTGGGAAAACACAAACGAAAAGTAAACATTCAGGAAGACATAACTTTATCGCTCGTCCTCGCTCGTTCTTTGGAATATTTTTTAGTGAACTGCATATATCCTAATGAAAAAGCGTGGTCGACGAATTTGCGCATTTTTGCGCGAACGGAGATATGATTTTTTCTACTGAAGCCGTGCAAATTTCAATGTGGTATTTTGAGGACGACACTGACGTGTCCACTATACATACCGATAGTGAATCTAATGATAGTGACTATGACTAGATTAATCCAATGTACAAATAGAAAGTGTACAAATAAAAAAAATATATATTTTTTTGTCTAATTTTCATGTTTCATTCATTTGAACCTAGTTCCTCGCCAGAAATAATTCTTATACAATGCCAATGCAATTACGATACAAATATTTTGTTTATTTAAAAACAAACATCTTATTCGCAATTAGTGCAATATAAAACCCCCAGATACACAATTTCACCGAAAAACAAGAATTTTATAATATACTCGGTCGCCATATTGGATCCGCCATTTTCTTTTCCCAAAACTGATTTCGGATTTGGATTTCGCTTTTTGGGATTCTGTCCCACTGTGCGCTGTAGCTTTTGATTGGCTGCAACGAATTGTCGCATCCAACTGATTCATTTCCAGCGCTATCATGGACGGGTATATCGTTCGGGCGGGCAAAATTTTGAGTATATCTTTTCGCTAATTTAATTATGAATGGAATTAATTTAATTAGTGATTTTGTCCTAATTTAACAAGTGAAGAATATCGGATGGTGACATGTATGAAGAGTTCAGAGCGCGAGGTCAAAATATGAGTGTAAGTGATGTTGAAATATGTATTTCATTAACAAAATTGTACGAGAATAGCATATGTGTGCAAATAAAAAAGTGATAAAGAAGTACAACTATGAAACGGAAAGTGATGGAATCTCGCGGAAAAAAAAATTTATTGCTATATCTTACATAATGAAACTTAGTCGGTATAAATGAAATCGAAAAGAGTATACTGATAATAAGGACGAAATAGTGATATGGCGAAGAAACTGTTTAAAATAAATAGTAAAACATAAGAATCTGGATCGAAGAATACATTAAATTTTGACGAAACATGGACGTAAGAAGGTCATACGGAAAGCGGTACGATATGATATAGTAAGTGTTAATGTGTGATCGTTATAGTGGGAGTGCTAGTAACCAATAGTAAATATTGTGTGTATTCTACAGCCTTTTGTTCTTTTGAATGCGGAATTCGCAAATATTTGCGCGATTTATTTAATGGTGGAAAAATCTCTATTTGTAACAAATTTTGTCAACTACCTATAACATTTTCTATCATTTTCATCATAAAACTGCCATGGTAGATTATCAGAAGCACAAAACAAATTTATTAACAGCACATAATAATGAAAGGGGCAATAATATTTGTAGTGTTTGAAAGTTTCACAAATTGCAATTGTCAAAAGTTGAGATTTTCCCACCATAAATAATTAAAACAGAAGTTGTAAAATGTGTGCAAAAATCCGTGAATTTCACGTCCATGAGGACAAGGCTTAAGAATCCGCAGATTGCGCATCAGGTAGGTGTAAGTGTGTGGTGGTGGGCAATCGCTCTCCAAGAGGACGGCATTTTAATGTGCAGAGAGGACGACACAGGTGGCACAATGTGCTAGGTTCAGCCGACGTCAACTTATTTTTGATAATTTTGTGTGCTTTAACTCTTCTCAAGTGGCACGCTTAGGTAATCATGCCACCCGTATCTTCCGTACTCATCTCTGTGTTGTGAATTATAAACAGCGGACGAAATAGTGGACAGTGACTAATAGATAATATAAAAACACCATTACTATTAAGTGTATAATATTTTTATAAGAGATTACACATTATTCACCTCATTATTACTGTGCCGCTTTCTATGCACAACGATACTATACTCACATTTACCCCCACCACGAGAAAGACTCAGTCAAACAATATTTTGGTATGTGTAAACCGTGAGCGTTAGTACATGACTTTGCAGAGATTAGAACGCCATTAGAATATGCGTACGTTGGGGGATTTGCTACTATTCGCGGGGGTGTTATTTATATAGTTATATTAAATTATAAAAATAAATTATTGCAACCGTGAAGTTAACAAATAACAGTTAAAAATGGATCAAAGTACCAGTTCTAGTAAAAGGTCTGTTAGTAATTGACATAACCTATGTAACGTACAATTGATAATAATAAAAAAACGTATACGAAGGAATTCGAGCCTGAAAGTCTAACATAAGTGTAAGTGATGCTGTTGATATGTGTAGTTCGTTAACACAAGTGTCAGTTTCTAGTGTATATCGTGCTATAAAAAAGAGTGTGGAAGTAAATCCAAAGAAAAAAAAATAGAAATACGAGGAAGGAAAAAAACAGAAGTCGATGATGACGTAAAATATGCCATTTGCAGGAAAATTCATGGATTTTTCTTCAGAAAAGAAATACTGACGATAAAAAAAATTCAAGCTACGATAGCTGAAGATGTGGATATGCCTCAATTTTCTGACAAAGTTCTTAGAAGAACAATGCATGACATGAATTTTCGATTTTTAAAACGAAATTGTAAAAGTATGCTCGTTGAAAAAGATGAAATTGTAGTATGGTGAAAAGAATATTTAGAAAAAACTAAGAGAATTTCGTGCATCGGGCAAAAAGATATATTACGTGGATGAAACATGGATAAACGAAGGTTATACGGTATCAAAGGTTTGGCAGGATGGTAACGTTCGAAGTAAAAGAGAAGCATTTTTAGATGGATTTTCTACAGGATTAAAGGCGCCTTCTGGAAAAGGACGTAGATTAATAATAACACATATTTGAAGCGATTCGGGATTTTTAGAAAATGGTATGCATGTTTTTGAATCACGTAGGACGGGAGATTACCGTGAAGATATGAACAGTGAAGTATTTAAAAAATGGTTTGAATCTATTTATATAGTGAAGTGGATGTGACACCGAAGTGAACGTGTAGTTATTTTAATAAATAGTGAACATACAGTGATAGTGAAGTTTGTTATGATTCTGACGTAATGCGTACTAATTTAGTGATAATGATAATATTCGTATAAAACAATTACCTATATGAAATGTATAAATAGTCAACATCTTGTGGCGGCTTGAGCCGGGTGGTGGTGGGTCATCGATGCCCAAGAGGGCATCGTTTTATAGGATATTGTATTTACAATGTTGTTAAGAATCTTTTCAGTTTGTCTTGATAAAGTTTCTAAATTAACTTAGGTACACCGATATACAAGATAAAAACTTTAAATTTTGAAATATTCTTCTTATTTTTATTATCTAACGTGTCAAAATTGATAAAAACCGTTATATCACTATTTCTACTCTAAAAATAATGGATATTATGGAATGCAATTATTTTTGTCATTTTTGTATATTTTTTATATCTGATCGCATTCAAATTTAGTACGCCTATGAAATGTTGCTCCCCGCACGCTTCGCCCGTTGCGCTTGTCTACAAGCGCGCGATTAGTCACTGTCCACAATTTCGTCCGCTCACTATAGTCACTCTCTATTATTTTCGAGCTTGGATAATTGATAATACAAGATAAATACTTTAAATTTTGAAATAATTCTTATTATTTATATTATTTAACGCCTCGAAATTGGCAAACACTGTTACATCACTGTTTCTACTCTAAAAATAATGTGTTATGTAATGCAATTATTTTTGTCATTTTTGTATATTTTTTATATCTGATCGCATTCAAATTTAGTATGCCTATGAAATGTTGCTCCTCGCACGCTTCGCCCATCGCACTTGTCTACAAGCTAGCGATTAGTCACTCTCTACAATTTTGGTCGTCAACTATAGTAGGTAACGAATAACAGACGCACATGGAAAACACAGATGCACGTCTATTCCACGACTCTGTTCAGTATAGAACAACCATGGTCTTTCACTACTTCACTTTACCCAACTTGAATTGCATTTTTATTTAGGCAAATAGCAAATTTTATTAATAATTATAAACTGCACTGGCGACACAAACACACCAACCTCTACCACGCAAAATGAATGATGATGGATGAAAAAGGGAGAAGTCGGGCCGCGTGCATCTGTTCCATATTGAAAGCGGGCTCCGTTGCATAAAAAAATGAACCCGAACGATGTTTGACTTATTCCACCCTTAACATATTAAATGGAAATTCAAACTGCCAACTATTTAGCTGTGCCAAGTATGCTGATTACATCCTATCTGATGTCAGCGCTGATTACTGCTGTTGGCATATATTATAAAATTTTCTTAATTTCCTATTGATTACACTAGGTGTTTATAAAAATGCAAATTTAATTATTGATTGTTTCGTTTATTATTTAACGGTTGTCATTTAGTAGACATTAAAAACAAGACTCGGGGGATTATTGATCACTGAATAAGTATGTCTCGGACTGTTTTTCTGATAGCATGAGGTTTTCCTTTATTACTGTCTTTATTTAAATACAAAAAACGTTTCCGTCTCTCTTAAGAATTTAACCTAGTAAATATATTTATGTAATGAAATGTGAATGGTTTATTTTGATCCGTTGGGAGTTTTGTTAATTTTAATATTAAATATTTTTTATGTTAAAACTTAATATGTTAATTGCATACTTTTAAAAAATAATTTATACCATTAATTACAATAAGTAGGTACTATAGGAAAATATTTAAATTTGGCAGTCGGGTCAGGCCCACAAAAGAGTTGAATTGTCGCCAGCAGTCAGTGATAATATTTTTTTCTGGCGTAAATATGCATTTAAAATTTTTATAAATTGCCTATTCATATACTCATTTTTCCCTGTCTTCTCTTAAAATTAATGACATTATGACAAACACCCTGTATAAACAGGAAATATAAACGAACAAGTACATACTTAGTTTCATCAACGAGTTCAAGTTCCTGAGGTTGGGTAATGGGCGTGTTGCTGTGTCCTGCAGTAGGGTCGTCAGCATTAAGCTCGCCGTTGGTTGAGCTCACCACCTGCACAGAACCGTGACGGTCAGCGGGAGTTAAGTTGCCCAAAGTACTTTGCTTTGATGCTTCAGGCCACGCGTTTGTTTTGTTTGTCTATAAAAGAAAGCCAATTACTCAACTTACTATCTGCTAAATCTACTGCGACACCTGAATGTTTTCACAGCAATAAAATTATCTATTAAATGGTAATTTCATACATGTTTTATCCAGGGATGATCCTGTATCTCCTTTAGCTAAAGCAGGTTTTACAAATGAATTAAGAAGTGCAGAATTAGACTGACAATTTATTAATATTTCTCTTCAACGTCACGTGACTATGTAATATTTTGAGCTTCGGTTAAAACTTGGTTAATCAATTAAATCGTGAAACTCTACAAGGTTTTCCATCAAAATTTTTTTTATTTACTATTAGGCATTGCCTTCGTTAATTTCAAATTACAATAAAGGAAATTGTTAATTCTCAACTTAAGACATTTGTCAGATGTAATTATTTTTCAAAAAAAAGCTTCCTGACCATTTTTCAGTCGGAAACTCTGTACATATACAAATCTAGTTATTTACAGTCTAACAACTTCATTAATTAACAAGTCTTAACCGGCACTCAAAATAATAGCTTTGAGGCATGAATCTTTGAAAATCAAGGTCTGTCCACAAAATAGGTGCTATGAACAACAAGTTGAAAAATTTATATTATTTTTCTTCTCATAGCTATTTGTAGTAGAAATACCCTTAAAAGAGTGACCTAGAAAACATGCTTGCTGAGGTGGCTGTTATCTTTTAGTTTACAAAATTGTAGTGTATTTACAAGCTAATTATAGTGGCAAAATTTATGAGACTTAAAACAAAAGTGATAAGGCAGGCCAGGGAGCATATAACCTCAAGTGAACGAGCAATTATCTGATTCAAATGCAGCAAGCATTTCTCGAATTCCTGTTGCATTTCAGATTTATTTTTTCCCAAATAAACTTTATAAATATTGTTTATAATGGATTTAAGGGATAATTTTAACCAATTTTAATATATATTAATTTTTTGTGGACGGACCTATTCGTATTTGGCCTTCTATCAAAAAAAAATGTGCTTCCGTTTTAGTAAACTGATCGCTTTATTAAACAGCTCTTCTATAAGGTGTTTGTTGGGGCTTGTCCCCCATTAGGATCGACCCTGGTTTTATCTAAGCACAAATCCTAAGTTTTCTTTGCAAAGATATAATGTAATACAGCTTAAGAATTACTTTGTACAAAGTGCTAACTATGAACACACCAATTTGAAAAATAGCTACATATTAGTAGGACAAGCATTCTTCTATCAGTATTAACTACATCATATCTTTATTAGTAGTAAGTAACTAAGCAATTTAGCACTTAAGCGTCTAAATCAGTGTAATTTTCAACAGTCCTCAACAAGCCACCTATATTAAAGATATATTCTCCTACAAACTCTGACTGACAATCAATTTAACGTTACTTTGCCAATAATAAAATACCTCTTGTAAGTGAGATATCAAAAGCAAAGCTTCTTCTTCAGACCATACATCCTGTTTGTTAATTATAATTTTAATAAAAGAGATGATATTAAATTTACTTCGGTAAGAATAGAATATATGAATAATTACCTTAGCTAAAGCATGTCTCTCGCGATTTGGGGAAATTACCACCTCGTGGGCTGTCGTCGGCAAGGATCCTACAGGCGTGCTCTGAAAAAGAAATATAAAGGTTATTTTTAATTAGAAAAAACAAATTAGCAAAAACTAATAACTTTACATATAGCTCCAGTTTACGGATACCTCTAGCGATACATACAATGTTCAGTAATGTTGCTGAGATGAACATATCAAGCTCACTACACAAAATAGAAGGTGTATTATTTTAGTCATTTTTAGACCTGAGCAAAAAATCGATATATTGATTTGATCGATTTTATTTTTGAAGCGATTCATCAATTTGCAGTAAAAATCAAAGCGGAATAACAAATCGAATTATTGCTACTAGACCTGAAAACCCTTATATCGAACCACTTACCAAAAAATTTAACATTTATATATAGCTTTAAATTGATTTACTTTACTGGTATATCAAAGCCAAATTTTTCTCCGTGATGTTTTAGTTTACTAAATCATCAACTAATCAATTCGATTCGATCCTACTGGTGAATGGAAAATCGTAATTTTGCAAATCACTTCTACCTAGTTACTTTACTAAATTCAATATTGTCAAGACCAGCGTTGCCAACAGTATGATAATTATCGTACTTGTACGATTTTTTTATCCTTCGTACAATGTACGATTGTAAACTTATTATCGTACGCTTTTGGACGATAATTTCAGTCCTGTACGATTTTTAAATATATTAAGACGAAGCTATACTCACCTAAATCGACGCATACCGCACAACATGCTGCTGAGCAGAGCTACTGCACGTCACCCGTCTCCTTTGTAGATGTTCTATGGTCACGAGGTCACAGTCATGGTCTATTAACTATACTCGTAAAAAACGAAACTTGGTAGATAGGGAAAATACATTTAGTGGTAAACTCTTACAGTGTATGCTCTTTGGTCTGACGCTGTGAACTTCGTAAAACAAACAAAAAAAAACATTTTTATTACCTGTCAAAAAAACTATAGTGGAACTGTGGAACATAGTATTTCCTATAAAATTATTATGTAAATGTTATGATATTATGTTTTTTTATGGTGTACGATAATTTCACGTTGAGTACGATAATTTTGAAAGTGCCGGTATGATAAACTGTACTGTTGGCAACGCTGGTCAAGACTGCCTCTATAATCGGAAATATTTATAAATGCACATATAGGAGACTATTTGTAAAATAATGTGAAATATTCTAAAAGAATCATATTTTAAACTCACAGGTGAATATAAAAAATTGCCTGTGAAATATAAAATTTATAATAAATAATGAAGATATCGTTAAAAAAAAATTGAAGAAACATGTGGCTGAATAATCAAAACAAATGTATGTGTTACCGAATAATGGGTCATTGATTGACAAGATGCGACATATTAAACTGTTACTTTCGTCATCAATATTGAAGAGCGAGAGGCAGAATTCACAATTTTTTATTTTAAGGACTACTTGTTTTCTACAATTTTTAATTTATATCCATTTTTTTCTACAAAAAGAAAAAATAAAAGTAGCAAGTAACGAATACTTTAAATAAATACTATGTGTCAGCCTGCTTGTGTCATACAGTAAACCTAACCATTCACGGAGGATAAGTTCCAGAAAATTACAGTGATAAGTACATATTACAAAAATAATTCCTTATATTTATGTATATTGGTTGATTCAGAAACAAAATCAATTTTTCTACATTTGTATGTTTACTGCACTTTTGCATCTTTTTACACACTCTAGTCCACAGCAGAAACTGTGCGTTTTGAAGTTATAATTTTTTCTATTTTTAGTTAATAACTGCTTTATTTCGAACATGATTTTGTGATCATGATTCTATATTCGCCAAACATGTTGCTTGTTTTTTAAAATACACCAATCCTGTTGCAGATTTTGTAATAATGATCACAAAATTCTGAACAAAAGAAAACTATTAACGTCTTCATTGAAACAAACATGCAAGGAATTTAATACATTTTTCACCTAACTCACATGGTAAATTTCAGAATAAATTCAAAGTAATACATTTTTAGTTTTTAAGTTAAAGCAGCCCCAACCATCTGTAAAATTTTCAAAGCTGCTTGTGTACTACTCAGTACGGCTGTACGGTTGTCTCTGCCTCAGTATCATTTGTCTAGGATACTGCTTTGGACCATATTATCATAGAGAAAGAGAAATAAAGTGTAATTTCAAGTGTGTTTAAAAACTGATGAATTGAGATGGGTTTCTTTGAATTTACACAAATACAGGGTGTTAGAGGTTTGACTGCCATAAATTTCACAGGTGATAAACAAAAAAAGTCCTATGCAACATAAATGCTAATCCCAACCATTTTCAAGATCAAAATGATCAAAATATCCACAGACCAACTAGACTGTACCCATGCTATTCAATACAACGATACCAATGAAGCCTCGATAGGGGAGCAGTGGAGTGTTTGCGGAAGTTCGGCTCCACCTCTTTTGACAGAGTCTGATTCAGTAAAATGTATATTATTAAAATATTTGATGAAATTTTAATAAAGTTAATAATTTTTATTTAAAAGTAATGTGAAATAGGAAGGAATATATTTTTAATAAACTAACATAAAATATTTAATTATTTTGAGAAGTTTTGTGAAATATTTTTAAATCAGGGTTTAAAATAAAATTCTAGTTATATTAAAGTTTTTATCGCCCTTTAAATAGTGTTACTTTATTTAATGCTTGTTGCTTTGTGCCTTTTAAGGTATTGATTATTTTTGTTTTATGATTTATTCTTACATCTACATATTTTTCAGAAATTGCTCTAATAAGTTCTAATCACTGTGTAATTATGGGGAAGTGCATTGTTGACCATTGTAATAGCCGATCAGATCCAAATAGTGATGAAATTTCATTTTTTAGGTAAGTAAAAATCAGAAATAATGGAGCACGTTTTATGGCATTAAGTGTTCATATGTTTAACAATTATTGTTAGCGAGGTAACAAGTATTTAATGGTTTATTAAATAATACCATTTGGAACATTTTGGTGATGCGTGTACTGGCATCTTGGAAACTACAAGCGATACGAAAATGGGCAGTTGGGGAAAAAACACTTAATGACGCTTGCAACTAGATCTAGGTTTTTGAGTTATTTTGAAAAATGTTAATATGGCGTTATTCGTCTATAACTTTTTTATTTAGAGAATTTTTTAAATCTGAAATCTAATATTGTAAATTTCTTAATTAGATTCTTAACTTATTATTATTTAGCAAATATAAATTATAATTAAATAGCAATAGCAAATATAAATTATAATTAATTATAAATTAAATAAAAAAGTTACAGACGAATAACGCCATATTAACTTTTTTCAAAATAACTCAAAACCTAGATTTAGTTGCAAGCGTCATTAAGTTAGCAACAGAATTTTCCGCCAACTGCCGATTTTCGTATCTCTTATAGTTTCCAAGATGCCAGTACATGCATCACCAAAATGTTCCACATGATATTATTTAATAGACCATTAAATACTTGTTACCTCGCTAAGAATAATTGTTAAACATATGGGCACTAAAAAACACAGAGCCGATACTGGAAATGTCAGCACAACGCCTGCGCAGAGCCGTTTAATGCCATAAAACGTGTTCCATTATTTTTAATTATTACTTACCTAAAAAATGAAATTTCATCATTATTCCGATCTGATCGGCTATTACAATTGTCTACAATGCACTTTCCCATAATTGCACAACGAAAACTCGTATATTTTACAAAATAATCGCGATGTTACCACAACGAATGTCTAACACTGACTGAGAGCATGAAGCCAGCTGGGCTGAGGTTAGACTTACGGAAGGCTTCACTGGCTTGGCCCTATAGTTCAGTCTAGTTGGTCTGTGAAAATATCCAATTTGATGTGCAAAAGTTCAGTTAATTTAGGAATTCTTTCATAATTTTCTGCATTGAATATCATAAACTGCAATGTTTATTACCTCTGTTATTTACTTTTAGTTAAAATAATTTATTTTTAAATCAACAAAATTTTATAAGTTGATGTCGCATAATATGATAGCGAGTTTGACGCACTTGTATACCTGACTAAAGAAAAAATTATTTTATTACTAATAGTAAATAACAGAGGTAATCAACACTTTGTTTTGGTTTTGGTTTTGGAAACGTATGTGAATAGTAAAGATATCTGTACATCTAACACGTTTTATTGTATTTTTTGTTTTATTATGTAAAGTTTTATAATTATTACTAATCACATCTAAAGGCCTAATAGTAAATAAAAAGGCTTAAACATTTCTCAATATCGATGTTTTATTTGTGTATCTAACAAGTTTCCTTAATTTTTTGACATAAAGCAGAAAACAAACCAGCCAAGATCACTAAAACCTAACCTTAAAAACCGTAATCTTCGAATTATGGTACATCACAAAAATTAACTGAACACATGCACATCAAATTCGAACGAACGACAAAGCAAATGCCTGCAAACTGCACAGAAAAAGTGACATGAATGGCTACAGCATAAATTTAAATCGGTGAACGACAAGGTTTTAATCAATAAAAGTATTGGAATAAGCAATAAAAGTAGCATTATATGCACTATTAATAATAATACTTGGAAAATTCAATAATGTACTTAAAATAGAAATCATGTGGTACAGTACAAAAGTAATTATAAACATTGCATTAATAATTAAATAGTATTAAAATCTGTATATTTCCAAAAACAGCAAGTTGATTTTACTTGGTAACTAGCGATGGTATAAAATCCATCAATTTAAATATTTTTCCATAATATAAAGAATGGTTTACAATTATAACCTAGCAACAACGGTTTATTTTTACTATTATTTCTAATTTTCCCATGTATTAATAAATGTTTTAAAGAATTTTTGTACAATATTTACTACTTTGTCATAACTGCTATTGTCCTGTATGTGTTGTATACTAGCTTCTATAATTAACATAGTAATACCTTTGCCGATTTAGTTTTTATGATATTTGAAGGAGGAGCATTTCTCATTTGATGGAGAGCATGCAAATTTGGAGGCTAATGAGAAAGAATAAAAAAATATTATGAAGTACCGTAGATTTTAAGTACTTAAAAGTTGTAAAGTAAAAATGTATACTCACCATCGTTTTTCCCGACCAATCATATTCGCCATCATCGGTATAGCCTTTCTTATTGAACAGTCCAATAAAAAGATTCCTTAAATACTCGTAATCGGGAGTCTCGAAAAAGTCTAATCTTCTAACATATCTCAAGTACGTGGCCATTTCTTCAGGATGACCTTCACAAAGAACGTCGATCGGAGTAGCCCGTTTAGTGTCTCCAATCTTCTGGTAGCGTTCTTTCAATGTGTCAGCCTTCAAACCTTGCCAAGGCAATGAACCTCTCAAAAAGTACATAAACATGTGACCTAAGGCTTCGAGATCATCTCGTCGAGATTGCTCCTTGCCTAAATGTGTATTAATGGACATATACCTTGCGGTACCGGTAAGGGATTTGTGTTCTCTATAAGGAATATGCTTATTCGTTTCAAGCTCAATATATTCTTTTGCTAATCCAAAATCTAAGTAGAAATAAAATCATTTTAGTAAATTATTACCATGAAAATGGCACAATATTGCATAGATGACAGTTTTCCTCCATAATAAAATAAAAATTACAATCAAACTGACGTTTATGCGTAATATTGGTGCCATACAACAATATAAATCTTATGGATAATAAATACATAAGTTTTTACCTATAATATGAATAATTTTTTCCCTCTTTGTACTGCTACGACCGATTAAAAAATTCTCCGGTTTCACATCCCTATAGATGAGATGTCTTGAGTGGACGTATTCAATTCGGTGCAACTATAAATAAATTAACCTAAATACCTATTTCTTTTGCATATATCTCGATGTGTACAAGGCAAAAGGACACAAACAGCATTTAATTGCCATTATTGATAAAATTTCATTATAACAAATATAGTGCATTCGAAAAGTAACATATTCATTATTTTTGAAATTGAGAAGTTTTTGAAAAAATCCCCTGGCACGTCGATTTGGTTTTTAAAATAGGCACTTTTTGACATACAACCCATATTTGTGACGTCATCATTGTTTGAGATATGACGTCATTGACAATTTTTTTAAATAGCAACCCCCAATTTTGATCATCGTAAGTTATGCCACTGAATGGCGCTTACACATGCCTCGTACACATCGATATTATCACTGCTCACCATAAACAAAGAAATCAAACTTACCAATTGAATTGCAATCATAAGGACAGTCTTCAGTGAAAATTTTCGTTCACACATGTCAAAAAGATCTTCCAGGCTAGGTCCTAAAAGTTCCATGACTAATGCATTGTACTTCCCACATGGTCCGAAATAGTAAACATCTGGGATACCCTCTGAAAAGACAAAAATATATGTAATTAAACAAAAATTAGTTTAAAATATCGATCACTCACCATGGCTTCCGAGTAGTTTATAAAATCTATATTCCAAATGAAGCTGGGGTGCTTTCGACTTCATTGGTTCCATTTTGATGGCGACATGTTCGTTATTGTATAAATTTTTCCCTAAACGAAGTTCGCCAAAGTTACCACAGCCAATTTTTTTACCTACTCGAAAATTAGGACCCACCATGAGTACCCCAGAACTAGAGTTCACGCTATGTCGGGTACTATGCGATTCATTCGCACCTGAATCACAAAAAACATTTAAGAACCAATCGCTTAGTTATACAATCATATCATCATTGTTAAGCCCACTTACCTTAATTCGCAAATGTCGGAAGTCCACTTTTGATAAAAATTATGTTTTTGACGCTATCTCATTAACTACTAACAAATCTGCCTATTAAAGTTCCTTTAAAATAAACAAAGAATCTTAACAAATTATCCTCTTTAACAAAATAATCGCTGTATTGTTAGCAGTTTAACCAGTAAGTTGCTTTCATGTAAAATTTGTAAAAATGGACTTGCGACATTAGTGAATTAGGGTAACAAAATATATGTATTTTTAGCTTACCATGACGTTTTGAATTTTTCTGTTTCTGGTCCACTTTATCCATGGTGCTATCTGAAACAAAGGAAAAAAGATCAATCAACACAAGCCATTCTGAAGAATTATTATAAAAATGTTTAGAATGGTATTTGGTCGAAAAAGGTTATGTTTCACTAAAATAATACTTCTTTGTTTAATATCACAAATAATTATTGATAATACTATAGGTGCTTTGTAAATATTTATCTACAATTGTTTATTGTCGTAAAGGGAAGAGAAAAGTGAAATTTAATTACGATAAACTATTATAATGAGATATGTATTTCATCTTACATATACACTACGGTCTAACAAAAACAACACTTAGTAAAAACTTTGAAATAATTAAAATTAAATTTTATACTTGAGTTGGTTAATCACGGAGAAGAAATTAATGAAAATTTCATAAAGTGAATATTTAGAATTATAATTGCTTTTGTTTTGCTACAACATTTTCTCTACAGTTCTAATTCAGTATCACTACATTGCATAGCAAATGCAAAAAAATATATGAAGATGAAAACATGTATCTACTTAGAAAAATACGTAAACTATATACTTAATGGATGATTAATAAATTATGACAAAAATATATGAAGTTTGGATGAAAATCAGTTACTTACTAGTATTAATCCATCTTCCCATAAATTGTTGGCGCATTATGTGATTGTGCCTTTCCATTACTCAAAAAAATGCGTTATAAAATGTTACATAAGCTATCCATAAAATATGTACCCTCTCAATTTCATTTTTCTAAATATAGTGTCAGAAAACTGCCTCTCACATAAAAAATAATTGAATATGGTGTATTTAAGATAATTGTATTATAAAGTTGCCATTTGAGAACATGTAATAAACAATACTCTCCAATCTTGAGATTAGATACGTTGAGGAACCCTATACGACAAAAACTGTCTCATATCTCTCTCTGATATGAGTAATCTCAATTCTATACTTGTGATCTTAATTATTTTCGCTAGAATGTCGCAAATATATTCAATAAAAGAATACTTGAGAGGATGTAATGAATGAGAATATAGACAAAAACGTGTGATTATCTAGATTGTATATATAGTAGTGATTTGCAATATATACGTATACAGGGTGTGTTTCTCACAATTAAAAAATCAAAGAAATATTTTTTAGAAGTGAAACATTTCTAAGTTGTCATTTCCTCTTGACCACCGTTAAATGATAACAAACAATGCACTATGGTCGTTAATTAGGTTAATAGAGTTAATGACACTAGCTAATAACACGATCCAAATTATCTTGACAATAGTAAAAAAAACAATTGAATAAACCCTAATAAAAATAATGCAATACTGCAAGAAATAAAAACATCATTATTATTTCAACTATACTCACAGAAATCGATTTTATAATTAAATTATATCTGAGAGGGTTTCACCAATTTTTTCGTGTCACATAAAAATCAAGGTTAGTTAATGTAAGCTTAGGTAGACGTGTAGAATTGAAACCCTGTAACTGACAGCGCCATATCACTGTCTCATAATAAAGCACTGTACAAAAAATATGTCTATCAAATTATTAACTTAACTGGAATTAACTTCTGCGAGTACATTTTTTTTTTGTAATTTCACAAAAATAATTAAATTCGTATAATTGAAACGGCATCTGGATCGATGAACTGCCTAAATATTTTAATTCACATACGTCAAAGCCGACAAGATATCGTGTCATATCATAGTCTGTTGATTGCAAGCTTTTAGGGAATAGCTATATAAAATATTCAACGCTTGGATATGTACGAACCCCCCATGTGAAAACTGACTTGTGATGACTCATTTGTTGCACTAACAGTTGTAGCTGTCGCCGTAAAATATACCCAGGAAAAATTATTGTCTTATACATAAACCAGTTGTGGTTGAAAATGCATTTTAAATAACTCTTTTCAGAACATGATTTCGTTACTGAATTTATAAAATATTTAATTGTTTTAACTTAAAAGTTAAAGCATAATTTCTAAAATTAGTAGAATTGCAAATGGAATTCCATGAGAAATTAAAATGAGATAACGTTTCATATATTAAACCATAACAATGTTATAGTCCTTGGCATCTATATCTCAATACATCTTTTTATCGCCAATGCGTTTCTTATTAAAAACTTATAATATTCTAGTCATTCAAATCTAATCAAAGCTGAATACATTATAATAAGCTTGGATTACACTTAATTATTTTTGAACCCACTGATAACCATTTTCATATAAGTGCACTTTTATAAATCTAGTCGTGAATTGTGTAGGTACTTTAGTATGATAATTGTGCAATAACAATTTTGAACAAGCAATTTGTTATCTAAAATTAAGGTTAAAGCAACAGCAACATTATCAAATTATGAAGACATTGAAATAATGTGGATTAATAGACTATATATTTCTTTATGCTGTCCATTAGGACTATGTTACATACAAAATTCGTCGATTTTATTAAAACAATATGATTTAATACATACATAAGCGGAATATTTTGACTGGGGTACGAAATTCATATATTAAATATTACACATTTCTGCGGTAGGCTCTTCCGAGCATATTAGTATTTTATGGAAAGGTAAACGGGAATTAAATTATCACATTCGTCAAAACAAACATGTAAACTGAAAGTTCGAGTACAGAAATTTTATGTTCAGGTCAACATTCGATCAAATTCCTCAGATAGTTAAAATTGCGGCTTAGAATTCCTGGAAATCCTTCCATTTAACTGCTTTGCAGATGTGTCACTAAAGAAGAGTTGCTTTCGAAACACGTAGCATCAATCACTAGTACTGGGAACCTCTACTTGAAAGGATTTAACAATTATTTATCTTCAACAGATAACTATAACGTGTCCTAATAAGAAGACTGATTTATTCAATTCAAAGTCAATATTTTTCAAGACTTATCTTACTATTGTTTTTCTTCGACCGTCTTTGGACATAATACGAAATAGAAGCAAATCAATTATCTTCACTAAATAACGAAAATATAAGGCAATTATGTTATTCATCTTTTCTTAACGGATGATAAATTTTATAATTAAATTTTATGGTAAGGAGAAATAAACTCCGAAGTGCAATAACCGCGCAAACTTGCCGTGCCAAAAATAAATTTGGGCTATAAAAATTGCAATATAATTTTATGGGTACCAAAACATCTTACAAATAAATATAGTTTGAAGATATCAATACAATTCGATACCACCACAAAAACTCATACTCTCATACTATACCGCGTCAGTTTCTAGCAGCCATAAATCTACTGGGTCTGAAAAAGCTTGTTCCGTGATATCAAAAGTGCCTAGAACGACATGATGACTATGTAAAAAAATAACGTAACTATGTACACTTTATAAGTCTAGGTTCCTCTTTCTATCATATACTTACATATTATTTAAACCTATTGTTGTGTTGCGGTTTCCATTTTCAAAGCTAACTCATTATAATGATTAAACTAGTTATTTCGGAGAGCTGAAACTTCAGTTAATTAAGCTGAAAGTTCCCTAATCGTACCGGCAAAGCAAAATGAGAAGCTTTCGTGTTAACATTGAAAATATTAAAGCACTTATAGCAATAGTGGTACCTTAAATTTGCCATATTTTCCGAGTCGCCTTTTTCAAATTTTTCAGTCATGTTGTACAGTCGCTAACTAATCTAATGTTGGATCATCCCTATCTGAAACTGGATCTATAATCAGCTAATCTATCTAATCTTTGGTTATTGTCTCCGAAAAGCCGTTTATCTTCACTTTTCTGTTTTAATACAAGATACGACGTCAATATATTCCCAAATCGAAGAATTCCTAATTTCCTAATCATTTCGTCTAAAAAGCATCTTTAACCAAAGAATCTGTGTTTAGAGTAGTTTTTGTGGTTGTTTTCACCTTCACAGACAAGAAAGTAACCAATTATAATCATACAGTGACATTTACAATATTATGTATTGCCAAATAATGATACCACAAAACCACAATTTAAAAATATAGAAAACTACCTACATAAAAAGGAGAAAACTAATATAAATCCTCGAAAGTGTCAGGCTTTTTGATATAACGAAATTATAAAAAGTATTGTATTTTTTTTGTAAAAAATTGAGTAGTAAAATCAATTATTTTACATTGTCACAGACATATTCGGAACCGGTCTAGATGAATAGCGGCCGAATTTCGAATGCAATAACGACCTGTTCCTAAGACATCAATAAATTTATTCACCTTTTTCAATCCTTCGAAAAAGGGCTGACGTCAATAAGGTTATTAGACCAAGACAGAAAAGGTGCAAGTTCACTATCTACACCTAAAACTCGCGCTTCAGGGCACTGTCGGAGTATTTATAGCAGTCATTGTGACAAACGGAAAAACAGACAAATACTGATGTAGATAAGAAAACGAATATGAAATCATTATGTCATTCATCCATTGTTGTTGTCTTCATTTTACCAGGACTCTATCGAAGATGAAAATAGCGAAAATTCCTTACTCCAATTAAAACTCTTCTGCAGTTTCAAGAATTAACTCATCTTTTTGTAGATTTGCAATTTGAATTACTTAATTGTGTGAGATTTTTGGTTAGGCAAACTTAGTTTCAAAAATAACCCTTGACTGTTCCGTTTGGCGCAAGGGCTTATTTAATTAATTTTTATTATTTTTCAGAAGTGTGGCAAAAACCCAATAAAACTTAAGACAAATTAATTGTTATAATTACGTTAATTAATTTGACTATTATTCCACAAAGACAAATAGGTATCAGTTTTAAATGTTATCCGAGTTTTTACTATTTGTTATTTAAAAAGAGAAATTATGTTGCCTTAAAAAGAGAAGTAATGATTTCTTTCGATAGTAAATTAAGCCGAACGGTCAGCTAAGCGAGTTCAGAATATTAATAAAATTTCAGGAACATAAATTCATTATAATTTCAAGGAACAGAGCATGAGTTTTAGAAAAGTTGAATCTACGGATACTTTTTAGCGAAATTGAAGTACAATACCGCAAAAAAGGTGGACATACTTCAAGATTGGCATCATGCAATTAATTTCATACCACTCGAACAAAAAGTTATTTGACGAGACACCTAAATGTTAAAATGCTTCTAAATTTAATTCCTGTTTTATATGATGATTAACCGGCAAAAATATATTATGAATAATTGAAGCTACTTTTTCTAACATATATGTGACGAATCATACTCAAAGGTATTTTATCTTTAATTGAATGCCTCTACTCCAAGAATTTTCCAAATATCTTTGGACGAAACGATTTCACAGCTAATAAAAATAGGATTTATCCACTAATAGCATTTATCTATAATAATTATTCATTCTCTAGATATTAAATGTATTTGTGATGCCACAATTTTAGCATTTCTGATAATATTAACTGTTCTATTAATTAGCTTTATTAATTTTAAGTGGCGTACGTTTTGGAACACAGAGCGTGACAGTTTTATTTCTTTTAGACTTTTTTTGGAAAATCCCTGGAGTAAACTATTGAAAGTACTTCAGGTAGACGTCATTATAAACAATTAAGTAGTCATTGTTGGTCAATGTTTATCGAAAAAATCAAGGGCTTTTACATGTTATAACATTAAAGAAAGTGGTTGAAAAATATGGTCTAATACAGATTCAATTAAAACCGATGCCCAACCCATTACAATATACTTTTACCCCATAAGTGCACTATAAAACTACCTGTCGCAACATGTTCAAACAAGTCGCATCAATACACTTCAGTACAAAAAATTCTTCCTAGAGGTTATTTATTGAACTTTTGTCACTTTGGTAACAAATTATATTCATCCTATTAATCTCAACCTTATATCTTTAGATTAGCGGCTTTATTGCGAGATTTGTTGTACAGAATTACGTAAAAGGTTGGCTTTTTTCCTCTAATACATTCTTTTAACAAAGTGTAATATTTCATAGCACATATGTACTGCAAAGTTATTTTAATTACCTACGCGATAAAATATGCGACAATCTTGTAATAAGCAGAGATATATCCATTATAAAAATTATTACAATTATCTTAAAATCTCGTATGTGATTTCTGAAATCCTGGATAAATAAGAAGCAAGGTCACATAAATCAAAGTAGGAAATTATAATTAATAAGATTAATTGGAAAAATTGTACAACAGCTATGGGTATAAATGGGTTTCTGCAAAGCATTAAAATGTTGAATAATTTGGATATAATAAAGTTCGCGATGTTATTACAATATACTTGCAATTAAAATGATTTAATAAATAATAATTTATAGTGTTCCTTTATTTAAATAATAGACATACAGAAACTAATACTTTAACAAATGGACATATTCGAAAGACGGGGAAAATATATTTTTTCACTTTGTTAACTGTCAAGAAATACTTTGCATATTTATTTATAAAAATTAGTATAAAATACAATCTAACCTCACAAAACTCTTATAATCGTATATTTAATGAAATATCGGTAGGAATTTTCTCCATATAATCTGCCATATCTATATAAAATGACATTAGGAAACTTTGATAAAAACCTTAGTTCTGAGAATTAAAAATATGGATAAAAGTGGATAGTAAGATCAAGATAAATGAAAATAAATAGAGCTATCTGAGCAATAATCATTAGATTACTGCAAAAATATCTTACTGTGTAGAAAATGATTTATGATTGGGTAAACGTTCAGTGGATGAAAAAGATAAATGTCCTAAATATTTACTAATAAGATAGACAAAACTAGAATTTGTTAATAGGAAAGTAATTGCAAAATTAATTGCAGTAAAAATGAACGAGTTTACATAAGATATTGTAAACTGGTATTAGTTTCTTGTTTATCTGTTTAGTAGGTAGTTGACTGAAAAATTATGAATTTATCTTACAGTACAGCATCAACACAAAAAGTTGCTTACCTTTTTCAATGCTTGGAAAATATGCTATAAATGTTTATTAATCCAAGTGGAACAAAGCATAGGAGTCTTAAAAGAAAATTATGTTTCATAAAATAACGTTTAGGTATATCACATCTTGTATTATCACAGTTATTTCACAAATTCCAAGAAGTTTATGTTTCAAACACTAGGCAGTAAGTCGTAGTTGCACAGAGATTGAACTAATAAGAAGTACATTAATTACAAAATTTCTTCAGGTTGATAAGTTCTCTTGAAATGTCATTTCAATTCCATATTCCGTGGTTAAAATTATGAACGGCTAACGCCATTACTCACTCAAGACCCGGTCAACGTCATTTAAGATGGAGAAAATTTGATATCCGCCACAAAATACAAACAAATCCACTCCAACAAAACACAAGTGGAAGTCCACTACACAATCTATCCTAAAACGATCATTCTAATTCTAAGAATGCACCATATTCACGCACTCTTCATTACAGAGAGTGTGCCATACCATTGACTTTAGGTCAGAACTTTTCTGCGCATGCGTCAAACCAATGTTTCCGATGTCATTTACATACAAAAATAGAAAAATGTACTTTTTCGCTTTCTACAAATTTTATATAGATCCTAACTTATATCTATATTAACCAGAAAATTTTTTCAACGCCATAAGACCGTTATATAACTAATCGTATGGAAAATAGAAATCGAGGCGTGGTGATCATATGTTTTGTTGCTATGGCAACCATTTGACATGAAAACTTAATTTAAATATTACCGCTGAAATAACAATATACGTGACAGCCGAAAAGTACACATTTTAAAGCTTCTAATACCAGATAATAATTACACTGCATAATTATATACAAATTAAATAAACCAATAAAAAGACAATATAATACTCATTACAAGTTCTGTCTTAATGCATTGACTAACAAATTAAGTTCACACGACTATTCACAAATAAATACACGTGATCTATACTACTTATAAACAACAGAAATTGTACGACATTTAACAATTCCGATTTTATTTATGTTTTCATAACGTTTATATAAAATAATAAATATTATCGTATTCATACCTACACCTTTGATTTTCAATAAAATCGAAATTTATAATTATTAAACCAACGCTTTAATTCAAAAATAAAAGTGTAACAAGATAACATATACAAGGCAAAAGCATATATCTATCCAATTTAAATTTCTTTCTAAATTATGTAGGTATATTTTAATAAATCCTATAAAGTAAAAAAAATCCTTTATCGAAAAATATGAGTCACACTTTTACATACTTTTTAAATTAAAATAAAAAATATATCTGCTTGGAGAAAATGGACGAGGACTTGTTTTTGATCAGTTGTCGATGAATCACAGCGTTATGCAATTGAAGAACAGGAGAAAGTTACATTACGGTCCTGCATGGTGAAGACGCTTGCGCAGATGTTGATAAATAAAATTTTCCTTGATAGCTGGCAATATGGAATTGGAGTATAAAAAATAGAAGTAGTAGGGACGTAATTACGCCTTTCGAAAGGGGTGTACTAGTGTATAATTATACTGCGTAGGTACAGATCTTCCTAAAGTCTGCACTGTCAAGAAAACCCCATGAATCATAGCGATTTTCGCTTTTGGATTAACTCTGTTTCAAAACAAAACAATCTGTCTGTCAGGTGCGGTGTATTATTGACGTCACTACTTCCACGCTGGCTTTGTAGGGTATAGTACTTCTACTTACTAGAAAAATTAAATAAAAATATCGCGACAAAAAAATCTATAACGCTAACAGTGCGAGCAACAATTTTAAAAAGGATTTAAGTATGTGTGCATAAACTAAAGTGATCAAAAACAATGAACATAAATGATTTATTGAACTCTAGTGGAGAGGAGATCGACGGAGCTATGGAAAACATGGACGTGTCGTTAAATTACGATAATCCTGAACTAATGGTTTGTAGTACATTCATAATGATTATAAATTAATTTCCTGTTCATTAGAACCAAAATAAAATCTTGATAAATATTGATTTGTATTAGTATTCTCACATAAAATTCTCAACATCAAATATAACATGATCAAACAATATTCTACATATTTTCAAAATTATTGCTTCAAAAAAAAAAAAAAAAAGTTAATAATTTTATTTACATGAAATTCCAAAAAAGCGTATTCAAAGTTCATCACATATTGCAACAAGTAACACATGGCCTGTCAAAGTACAATTAGATTTTCTCTTTAATTTTAGATAAGTTTTCCAGCTATTATATTAAATCAAGCTTGATCCACAAAAGCACAATGTATTTATTTGAATAGATACAAGGAAATATTGAATATAAAATTACTAGATACAGTTAATCAGAAATATTGTGTATGCACTAAGTTTCCAGGTTTTTGAAAAACACATTTCAAAAATAGTTGCTGCTTACTGTATATTTTAACTTTCAAAAATGATCAGGAAAAGCCTCATTACTAAAATGTTTAAAATTTGTATAAATATTACATTCCATATTGTAAAAGTAAAACCACATGGTCAAATCATAAACAATATGGTGCTTATTTGTAACACAGTTTTGCTGAAAATAAGGACTTAGAACACAATGTTTATAAAGTTAATGTTTTCAAATCTTATGTCAGTAAGTAATATGATCATTAAATAATTTTTACAAAGATAATTACAGATTTGTAGATGCCACTATGCCATGCTCTAATTAATAATTATATTAAAGGATTACAGTGAAATTATAGAAAAACTAGTCTTAATAATAGCTTTAAAAGACGCAGTAAAATATTTTTAACAAAAGAATTTTGGTATGTTGCACAAAATACATAATACATAATGAACAGTTATCATATTCTGATGTAATCTGTATGCAACTCTTCTCAATATCTAACTGAAAGGTTTTACTATTCTTCGGCAAGTGACAAAAATTAAACATTTTTCAGAAACGCAATTGTATTGTCAAGCTATATTTCAGATTTTTTTTTTTATTCTTTAAACAGTGAACTTAGAATGTTATTTTTATTTTACAGAGTTCAGAATTTTTTGATTCTGTATTATCCCTCGAAAATAACTTAGAAGAAGGATTTTTCTCTACTTTCGAGGATGACATAAACCTATCAAGTGATGTCAGTTCTCATACAGATGAAGTCTTATCCCCACGAAGCCTTTATTCTGAAAGTGACAAGAACAGCACGTGTACAGAAACATTAGATGAATCGTACGTAAATTATGAACACAAGTTTGAAAATTTTTTATATAATTTACTTATAGGGCTTCTGTCTTAAGTAGTATTGATGGTTTTGATGACCCAATGTTGATGTCCCTCTTAGAACCTATTCCGAATGTCCAGTTTGAAACTCAGAGCGTACCTGCCATTGTAAAAACACCTGTTCACAAGACGCCGACAAAAATATTAATTCAAAACCCAAATAACAAGAAATTCATTGCAAAGCCTATGATAAATGCCAGTAAGTGTTTCCGACATTGACATAGTTTTATTTACAACACGTAATTTGAAGTAAGACAACTATATTGAAATTCTGATTACAACAAATTTGTGTAAAACACGCACCATTATTATGTGATTCAGTTTTTCTAGCGTAATGTTTTCTTATCATTACAAATATCGCTATAAAATTATTAATTGTAAATTTCATTATATACTCTCACTTTAGGTCAAATTAAAAAGACTCCCTTGAAAGTGAAGCCTCAAATTCTCAAAGTGCAACAAATAAATAACGGAAGACCTGTACTTCTACCCCTAAGTGTGAAAGGTATTAAAATACTGAATACCTCAGCAGATGTTGCTGCTTTGTCTGGAAGCCTAAAAAGGCGTAAGATTGAACCTGTAGCTCCAATTTCTCCAACTGAAGGTAAATATTAACAAAGAAAGTTATTTTTCATCTCACCTATTTATCTTTTATTAGATGATACCAACGTGGTGTCCTCCACAAATCAATATCCACCACTTAATTTAACGGCTGAAGAAAAAAGACTGTTAGCTAAAGAAGGCATACAGCTCCCTTCACATCATCCCCTAACCAAAAATGAAGAGAGAGAATTAAAACGCATCAGGAGGAAAATCCGAAACAAGATTTCAGCACAAGACTCCAGGAAGAGAAAAAAGGAATACGTCGATGGCCTTGAAGAAAGGTAAGTCACAGTGCCCTGATTTCGATCAAAATTAGTGTTTAATTTTTGTAATTCTTCCAGAATCAAACGTGGTTCTGAAGAAAACAAAAACCTTTTGCAACGAGTACGGGAGCTTCAAAAGCAAAACAAAACCTTGATTGCGCATGTGAGCAAACTTCAAGCTTTGATATGCAATTCAACAACATCGAAAGCTACTCCGTCTACTTGCCTAATGGTAGTGTTGCTCTCCGCCCTTTTAGTGACATTACCAAACATGAAACTGTTTGAAAATAAACAGATATCTACAGAGCAAGAACAGGGTGCAATTCGGAGGTCCCTGTTGACAACCGAAGATGATAGTTTGAACATGGAGGAGTTCTTAGTTTTCAAAGATGATGATATCGAGTTTGAAAATAAATTTGCTGAGGATGTCCTCGATATTGAAAACTCTACCGAGAAAGAGTACATGAAAATGTTAGAAGAAATGAGTTCGAAATATGAGGGACTTGTCTCGGAGAAAAACAGCTCCAAGATGGGTTTATTCAGTCGAGTTATCGAGTCTGTCAAAAGCTTCCTTGAAAAAGACAAGGCAGAATTGTTTGGAAAAACCGATTACGGTGGGTACCGCAATAAAAAAGGCTTTGTCGAACCGGACGTTGATGAATACATACCGACTCTAGCAGTTGACGAGGATCCGCCTTCGAAAAGAAAAAAATATATGACGGACGAATATCACAGTCCAGATACTACGACACTACACAATGAACGAGTCGTTTCAACAACAATGAATACCAATAATTTTGGTTTAAACACAAAAGACAAATAATATTTGGTGCTATATTTTTTGTTGCACAGAATTGAATAAATTCTATTATAGATTTAAATTATCTTCAAAATATTTGTTTAGGTAACTCTATTATATGTTTTAAAGAAAAATTTATTAATTGTTATATTTTGTTTGCAATTTTATTTAAAAAAATGTTCCTGTAATTTATATTTTTATTTTTTTATCTTCTAATTGTATGTTTGCATTCCATTTATTTTGAAGAAATCTTATAAGTAGGTTCGCGAAGCTTTATATTTGCAGGATATTGTAATATATATTTGGATAATTCAGTTTTCTGAATTTTTGCAAAGCACTTTAACTTGTTATTTGCAACAATTTTCAATAGTATTCGTTTTTGTTTTTAAGAAATTTAAGTGTATAACACATTATTATGTACCTCAAAAGTTAAGAACATTAATTCAGTCCAAGTTTCTATAGATATATTTAGATTAGGTATAATTTTTATTGTTTGTCATATTTAATATATTACATAAGTATACAAGTTACTGCATTTCTTTAATTTACTCCTTCAGTTACAAATATTTGCCAGACATACTTTAGCAGCAATATGGCTCCGACCTAGCAAAATTTTCATTTTGTTCGCGATTATTTGAATTTGATTTTTCATGATGTATATAATAATAACAAACTTCAAAACAAAAGGCAAAATTACTAACAAATGTGAAAACCATTCTATACATTTTATGTAAGTATTTTCTACAAAACAATTAGTTACATCGACTTACCGTCACTGGAAGTAAAACTAAAAGAAGTAGATCCCTCATATGTGTAAATATACACATCTTCATCGGAAAGGTCCGCGGACCCTATACTTGAATCGAGCATATTATTTCTCGATATTTTAACAAATTATTATAACCAAGTTTATTACGTGTAGACGCGTTGCATACTTACGCGAAAATTAGACATAACTAGATATTGTTTTTCGCGCTAAATACTTTCCAAAGCAAACTCGGAAAAAAGACGTTGCTGCGTTCAGATATTTCTGTTTTCCTAGGCATCCAGTTAATGCAGTACTTAATGTGGTTGAAATTGTTGTTCTTTAAGTTCGAACATGATACGAAACTAATAACGAATTATAATAATTTATAATTAGAACATTTTACGTTTCTAAAACTTTATAAATTCTATAAAACTTTGAAGTGAAAATTATATTTGAATTGCAGTTGAATACGGAACGCACTCCTAGACACAAATAGCGCGAAAATGATTGTTGGCCTTTGGCAACAATCTCTTGCACAATATATTTACTGGACTACAACGTGCTGCTAACTTAACATCAAACGCCAAATTTCAAGATTTGAAATTTACGAAAACCAAAAATGCCAATTTGCAGTGGACAAGTGAAGCTGAAATATTATATTCTCACAGTTTTAAGAGAATAGCATGCATCTACCACTCGAATTTTCATACATACATCAGTTGTGATTTATTTTTTCAAACTTCATAAGGCTGTAACTTTGTGAAAAATAAAAAATAGCTACTTTTGTATATGTAATAGGATTCAAACGAATTGCTTGGCACGATCGGAGTTTAAGCATGGAATTATGTTCGTTTTACAAAATAATTCATGATATCCTAAGTGGTGCAAATTCAGAGAAGTTCTCATTTTTATGACTTCATCGAACTATGTGCCACATTCATATGAAACTGCGGATGAATTAACAATTCAGAGGCTAACTAACTTTAAAAGAAATTTCTTTTCATTTATTTCATCATTCAACACAATATTTACATTATAAGCAAAATATATATATATTTTTTTTAAATCAATTTTCTTAACAAAATTCCGTTGACGATTTATATATTGAATTCTATCTCAAAGTTGTACGGTTTACTGTTCATAATTTATCATAATCATTCTATATCAAAATGTTTCAATCGTAATTAGTATATTTTTAACGTTACCACGTTGTTTCTACATGAAGAGAGTAGCTTTTCAAAGCTCAAAAATATAATAAAAAACTGTTTGCCATCAGGTATGAAATAATACCGGCTTGAATCAAACTCAAAATTACCAAAAGGTGCAAAAATATTTAACAAAAAAACATTTATCTAAACAATTATTTTATACAGGGTGTTTTAAAAAATAATAAACATTATTCCACACATATTGGGTATATGTAGAAATTTTTTTTGTATTATTTTTTATGAATTCATTTGTTACCAAAATAGGTAACTATCAAAAGTGTAAAATTTATATATATAGACAAATAATCTGCACAATATATCCAAAGATTTACTGTGGCATGAGATATACAGAATGATTCAGTCATAATGTCCAAAGGCCTAATAAGACAGAAAATCTAATAAAAAAATTATTACTCGACCTTTTAAAAGAGAAGCAAATCAATGTATAATTCCCTGATACGTTCAAGTGTTGAAACGGGCCAACGACCGCGTTGATTTGGGAGCTGTCTGAAAATAGGTTTAAATGATTTGAAATTATTTTTGTTCAACATAAATATGCATTTAATAATAAAAAATTTTCATCGTGTATTCATATTATTTAATTTTCCCTATCTTTCCTTAAAATTAATGACATTATGATGAATTAATTACCCTTAATAACCCTATAATTAATTAGTAAAACGCTCACCGCCATAATTCTTTTACACATGCTAACACACGAACAAAACACACAGACACACAAATCTCTCACCACTGCTACAATAATAATGACCGGTATTGAAATAAATGTTACATATACTTCAGCTTTTATCTTCAATAACTTTTTGCTTTAAAAAACGTATCAGATTTATGGGTTTTTGTTCAGTTTTATTTAATTCTATTTTAAGACCCAAGAAAACATACATATGAAAAGATATACATGGCAACATAATATTGTACATATATTTCCAATCCATTTCTAGGTTTAGGTTTATTTTTTTATTTATAGATTTTTTCATAATGAATGTTCTTTATTTAGGCCATGCTTCATTATCAAAATATGACCAATTTGACAAGCCATCACTGATAATAACTGCTTGAAGTTAGTATGGTCTATTTTTTAGTTTCATAAGAGGTCTAACAAAAAAACTTCATTAAATTATTTCTATATTTTCTTTCAATTAACACATGTATAACATTTTAAATTACAAATATCAAAATCACAATTTTCAAGAATGTATATTAAGAGAAACTATTTTAAACAAGTTCAATTAAGTACATACAGAGAACTATATCATAAGGGTTAGAACGCATTTGAAAAACAATTTTTCAACATTTCTAACTTTTGATGTAATGCCGATTACTTCGTCAAGAATTATATGAAACTTATACCACTGAATGGTGTTCAATAGGAAACTCAATTTTTATGGCTCATACGGGAATGCGCTTCATAAAATTTTAGTTAGCATGCGATGTTAAATTTGCCTATACGGTTCGAAGTCTGCATCTGTAGCAAACATTTGACGATTATAGAAAAACTAGTCCAAGTGGGTTCTAAACCCAAAAATTATATACATAATACAAGCTTGCAAGTACGAAAGAAATTAATGAGATATGCAATATTTAGTATAAATTCCAAAACAGTAAAAAATATGCCATACAATCATATTGCAAAGTGCCCTCATTAAGGAACTCGAGATCCAACAGAAACATAAAAAGCAATATTATAGTCACATATACTATTTAGGTTTAATTACACTTTTAATATACCACATACTCGTAGAATTCCAACTTCTGAAAAATCATGGGGATTCTATTTTACCATCTAAGGGAGAAAAAAAAACAACTGCTATTTATTATCAAATTAGCAGGGTGTGTAATATTATAAACTTTGCAACACAACAAATTAATGACGATAGTTTAAAATTAACATTAAAACAAACACTTTCCTAAAAATAAAAAGGATAGTTTAAAATTTTAATACAAAGGTACATCTAACATCACATTTTTAAATTATAATGGAGTATTTAAATACAGATATTATTAGCAGGTTGTTTAGAACTCCCTGCTGGGAATTTAAAAAGCTAAATAAAATCAATATAAAGTTAAAATGATATGTTGGACGGAATGTTGCCTCCTATTCATCTATACCTTGAGCAATATAGACACATATATCATATACGATATAGAGCAACCTCATAAGACTTGTGATGGAATAAGATTTGATGCAACATCGTAGGAAATAAAAAAGCAACATTACATTCAACAGAATAAGATTAAATGATAACTGCTGAAAGCTCACCACCACCTTATCAACTAAAATGGCGAATAAATGTGTTCAGTCTTTAATAATGCAACATATAAGTTGAAATACTCAAGAAAAATTAAAATACTTACACTTTAAACAATATTATACCTCCTTTAGATAAAGGGGATACAAAATTTTCATCTCAAATCGATTTGGAAACATGGAAAAACATATTAAAAAAACATTTTTATTCTAAAATGATAGAATTTCAACAAAAATTTAATGCAACATGAATCTCTACTTTGGTGGTGGCTTACCACTGACTTTATCTTCCTTTTTACTTTCTTTTTTTGTTTCAGATTTTGCTTTATTAGTAATTGTAGCAGTTTCTCCGGTTGGCGGCTTACTATCCTTCTGTGATATTTTGCCAGTACTTTCTTTCTTATCTCTCTCTGACTCACTCTGATTTTTATCACAAATTTTTGTTGTCTGTGAGTCGGTGCCCTTCGAAGAATTCTTCTCAGATTCAAGTTTCACTTCGTGTTTAATATTTTCCTGCACTGTCTTAGTTTTGTTACTTTCTAAACTTTTATCACATTTCTCTTTCCCTTCTTGGCCGTTCGTTGGGGAGTCTTTTTCCTCCGCTATTCTTGGTAGAAACTCCCCTGGACCAGAAAGATTCAGGGACAAACGATTCTCGGACGTGGATGTATTTAAACCTTGAATTATGAAAAAAATTATACTGTTCACATTTTGTTCAAATTTATACCAATTTAATTTTAAAATATTTCACTCTTAGTACCTGCGTTTTAGATATAAAGGAAGCAGATTAAAATAGAACAGTTTAGTGAATAGAGAGGGAAGAAAAGCTTAAGTTAGTATGATAAAACAGAGAAAAACAATAAATAATATAATTAGTAAGATGAATAGAGAAATAAAACAAAATAGAGGAAAATTTAAATTTTCTGTAAGGGGAAAAATATTTTACAGTAAAATATTATTAATGATATACACCGATTAAAGAAACTATTTACAATTTTTTCATTTAAAAATTGCCAAATAAAAAATACAAAAGCGTTGAAGAATGTTTACAACTGTACATTAATCTCCTATTAAAAAACAAAACATTAACAAATTTGTGCTCGTTTTCAATTAAATGATATTTTGTAATTTTTTGGTAACAAAAATATTTAATAGATATGTAAATATTTTGTGCTCTAAATGTGTAGGGATGTCCATGCAAACATTAATAATATTTCAACAAAAATAGTTCATACCATCACAACAGCATAGTTCCTCAGCTTTAGAAAGCCAATAAAAAATTGTTAAATTTTAAGATGTCTTCCATAATGAACTTAAACAATTGTTTCGAGTTAACAATAAACTCGAAACAATAAAGGATGAAATGTATTTTAAAAATAATTTATATCTATACACCTTTCTCAACAAACAAAAAATATTGAAGGAGGTTCATCTACATACCTAAATCACTTGACTGAGAATTATCTCCATCAGAATCTTTATCCCTTTCAGGCTGCGAATTTGGTCTCCACACTGATGACGTACCTACGACTCTTGCTTGAGATTTAACGCTAGGCGAAGAAGTAGTTCCCGATGAGCATAACGGGGAAATAGAACATTTACTTTCAGCACTACGAGGATGTAACCGATCTGGAGACAGAGCTCTACGCAAAAGCGGAGATCCAGGTTCTGCTCCTTTTGGACGAACAAAGCCTTTTTTCGACTGACCGCTTACTGCTATGGGGGCCGAACCAGCGCTAGGACTGTAGGACTGAGTGGTATTGGAACTTCCAGGCTGGTGTCCAATAGGAAAGGCAAGAGGGCTTGGAGATCTTGTAGGAGATGCTGGTAAGGGCGAGGGGGAGGGAGTACGGGCAAGAGGAGAAAGGGGAATATGTCCAACAGATTTCCTTCTATTAGGAACAGTTGCTGAGCAAGATGGGCCAGATGTGTGTAGAGCTTTTGGGCAACCTGTGGAATGCAATTTGTGTTTTAAGCCGTGTAAAGTGGAAGGTCGCTGGTAATGTTGTTTGTTATTACGGCTGTTTGGTGCGGTTGTAGGAGATGGGCTTCCTGAAGATGTTGTTTGGGATGAGGAATTATTTGAGTGCTGTGAAAAAGAATCCGAAGGTGATAAACTTGACCGATTTGCTCCGCAGTTTCTTACTGTTGATGCAGAGAAGCTGCTATCACCACTTCGAGGAAACGATTGAAAGCTTCTACTAGGAGTTACACTTACAGGAGATTGAATGTTGGCAGCTATCTATAAAAGTAGACCGTTTAGTATGAAACAGGTCTCCTAAAATATATCTAACCTGTTGCATTTCCACACTAGCTCTTTTACTACTGATCCTCCTAAACAATGATGTCTTCCTTCGCTTATCACTCTCCCTCTTTTGTTTCTTCTGCCTATTTAAACTTCTTTTTGCCAATTTACTTTGTCCAGGTTCCCTTTTACGACCACCGGTTTTTATAGAAGTTTGATCTAAAGGAGTAGCTCGTAGACTAACGTGCTCTGCACCACCTAAAAGTAGTTGCAACACCTGGGTATGATAGAGACCTTGTACTGTTTCACCATTGATATGTGTTATTAGGTCTGCTGGTCTCAGACCCGCCTCAAAAGCCGGACTTCTTTCGTCCACGGCCTAGAACAAAAATATTTTGTTGACCAATACAACGATTGCTATTCATAAAATTTTACCATTACTAAATGATGCATTGTATAAACATCAGTGTCACCATAATATACACGAATTGTATGTACAGTGAAACCAAAACCTTTTGGTCCTCTTCGAATTATTATTGGAGGTTTCAAACTAGTTACTAATGGCGACAATTCACGACATGGTGAAGTATCTCGCGAACTAGCTGTACTAGAACCCCCTCCCCCACCAGGGGAATGAATACCATGTGATGTTGTTTGGAATTCATCTAAAAACAAAAATAAATAAAATCTGTTCGATAAACTAATACTGGTTAGTTTACCTGATGGTATCATAAGAGATAAACCTGAAGCAGAAGCACTTTTAACAACAGATCGTGATTTATGCTTCACAGCTGGTAAATTAGTGGCTTGAATTCGTCCAAGCGGGGAATGTTCCCTGTTTTCAGAAGAAGAGGTACCAGTTTCTAAACTACTGTGCTCATCCTCTACAGAAATTGAGAATTTTGGCAAGATGTCACGAGAATGAGCGGCTTTTCTCCTTCTATTGATTTGTGGAGATACATCGTCACTGTCTGTCTGAGAAGACTCTGGAGTACTAATTGCACACAAGGACAAATCCAAAGAAATCTAAAATCAAACAGAATTACTTATTAGTTGTTTTTCTATTCGATTCAAATAAGTGAATTCCTTACTTTTCTGTGCTCTGTAGGTACAGATTTATCCTTATCTGGTGTCTGCAACTGTAAACTACTACAAGCCTTAAGTTTAGGCTTAAATCCTCCACTTCCACTTTCAAGAGTATCTGGGGTTGAACTGATTGATGCAGTGATTTTAAGAGGCTTTGAAACAGGTCCTATCTCCGTCTCTGTACTAGTAGAACTTAGTTTAGATACCTTTCTATACTGTGGCGAACAAGATGAAAATAATCCAAAAACAGGGGAATCATCAGTGTCATCTGTATCATCTTCTAACTCATGGGAATACCGATCAACACGACCTACACATAAACCAAATTTATAATTACTATCATTTGTTATTTTTTATATTACTTACTGTCAAAGTAACTGGTATCTTCATCATGTTCAAGTTGTGGAACAAATTCTGCTTTCTGCCTAAGCAATGAATTCCAATCCAAACCGTAAAAGTAGACATGATCTTTAACTTCATGAGCACCTCCAGTACCTAATCTATCCCTTGGAGAATGTTGCAACAATGTTGTTATAAGATCTTTCGCTTCTTCTTGTACAGGCCAGTCTTCGTTTTCTGGCCATTCGATGTCATCTAAATAACAAAATTATACATTTTCAGGATACCTCAACTGCAAAGTACTTACCTTGGACGGTATGGGCGAATAATTCTTCGGGAGTGTCACCAAAGAATGGAACACAGCCAATAAGAAATTCGTAAAGAATTATCCCCATAGACCACCAATCTACTGGCTTACCGTACCCTTGTCTCAGAATAACTTCAGGAGCAATGTATTCTGGAGTACCAAATACTTGTTTATCAGAAAATTGACGTGACTCAGAATCTATGTAACCCTCGTATAAGTTTGTGGCCACTAAAATTAAGTGGATAAATAATGTATTATACGATTCTAACTCTACACTTACATGACATAAGGCCCATTTTACTCAAACCAAAATCCGTTAGTTTAATATGGCCTAAGGCAGTGATCAGGAGGCTGAAAACAACATTTATTTTTTCAAAACAGAAAATACAGAAAGTAACAAGACTTACTTGTCAGGTTTCAAATCTCTGTGAACAATTCCATACGAGTGCAAATATTCGACGGCTAAAACAGTCTCAGCAAAATAAAATCTTGCCATGTCCGCAGGAAGAGGCCCGATATTTTTTATCAAGCTAGCGCAGTCTCCCCCTTCCACATATTCCATAACCAAGCACAAATGCTTTTTTGTTTCGAAACTACAATACATGCTGACTACAAACGGATTATCTGCAAAACTCAAAATATCCCTTTCAGCGAACACTTGTTCGACCTGATTCCTTAGCATAAGATTGTTTTTATTAATTTTCTTCATTGCAAATCGTTGTCGTGTTTGTTTATGTTTAACTAAATAAACAGCTCCGTAAGCACCATTTGAAACTAGTTTTACGACTTCAAAGTCTTGTTCATTTGGGTTTGATAAGGATTTTTTAATGGTAGGCGTAGAAGTGAGGCAAAGCGAAGATCTCGAAGAATTATTCGACCAATTGCAATCCTTTAACTCCTGTTGCAGTTCCGCTATAGGATCTCTATTTAAACCCAATTTTTGGATGATATACTGAGGGATATCTGCTTTGATGCCTTGTATACCTTTAACTTGACCTTCGGCAGCTTCTAAAAAATGGTAAAATTCTTCCGGGTCGAATTCTAAGCATTCCAACAATCTAGCTGGTCGCGATATTATTAACAGCAACTTCTTTATAAAGCTGGTCACTAAATTCGCTGCATCTTCAGATTTTTCCTTCGTCTGCGCATTGAAGAAATTATTTAACAGGCTTTATTTTATTATTTAAATAATGAAAACTTACTTCTGTTAACAGCCTTTCCAGATTCTCCGACATTTCATAAAAATAACGACTTGTAATTAGTTTGCTCTGCGATTTATGTAGACAGTCTCTAGCCATCTCCAACACTTGATGATGAACAAAACGAACAATTGGCAAGTAATCACAGTCTTCCCCAAAATCAAAAGTTTTATTTTCTTCGATAAAATTAGTCAATCTTTCTTCCATTTGTTGAGTGGCCTTTGGAAAACGTTCTTTATATAAAACGTTCATCATACAAATTTCGTTGTCAATTACTGGAGACCTACTGGGGCTACTACAAATTAAAAAAAACAATTACACTGCTTTTGACTATATACACTCCTACCTAAGACTTCTTGATCTCGGTCTATGCAATGGTGACCTATTACTAATGGGGTTTTCTTCATAGCTAACCCCTGGTAATGAAGCGTTACTTTCATTACTAGAGAAATGGTGAGTTAACATTCTAATGTCATCGGATGTAGGAATATGTGGTAACTGGTGTAATCTCTCCTGACTAGAACACTTAGACTAAAAAATATATATAAATAAAATGTTGCACCCCCATTTCCGCCATGCACTTACTGACATATTTGAACTACCGGGAGTAGTTCCGTAACCAGACGAAGGTAAAGAAGCAACAGACCAACGTCTTCCATCTCCACGATAGCCAGCAACAATTCTAAAAAAATCACTTAAATGATAATACCTACAGGAATAGGATATTTGTGTACTGGCATGAACAATATATACACAGAGTGTAAATTTAACTGGAGGTCAGTTTTTAGGTACGTGTTCCTCAAAATACTAATATGAAATTGCTTTATATTTAATTATAATGGTCGTAACAAAGAAAATTAAGTTTTTACTAGGGCATTTAAGAAAAACTACAGGTTACGTGTAACTTCAATATAAATCTGACTCTATTCAAAGTTACACCCTGTACAATACAGGAATGCATACAATAATGGTAAAATTAACTACTGGTATTTGGTAAAACACTAAGTAATTTCCTGGAGAACTAGATATTGTTGTACCAAGGTTGTGTTCTAAACTAAATAGGAAGTTACCTTTTTATAGGTGCAAATGAGAAATTTATGAAGCTTGTGTGAGTTCTTGGGCTATCGATGGGGCTACCACATATAGGAGAATGAGATCTTGGGAGTACAGGAGAAGTATTAGCGATAAAACTTAACCTATGAATTGCAGCAGGCCGGCTGTTCCTGCGACTAACGGAGCCCGTGTCTTTCTAAAAAATAAATTACACATTACAGTCAAGGGGTCGATTATATTCTACTTACAAGAACTTACCAGTGCCAAAAATATAACTATTAAAATCAGTACTTAGTGTAAAACAAGTATAATATTTTTTTATTTTATTTTTTTTCAGAAAATTTTAATTTAATCAGAATTTGAGTCCATATCCTTACCCAAATATTTACTAAACAAATGAAAGTTATGTTTAATTATTGATAATATCTTTCCACAAGGCTGTTATATTTATTATACAAATATTTATTTATTAAAATAAAATCAATTTACCATATTGATGGACAAGGATGGTGCTGACTTTCCTAACGCAGAATTTCTGAATTTAACCAAATTAGAAGATGCATTTTGTTGATCTAAAAAGAAATTTATTTATAAATACAATGGTATAAATAATTACTTCGGTCATACAATTTTATTGGTAATATTAAATAAATTAAAAATTAACTTACTTTGGTCTCACTACAATTTACTTAAAAAATTCTATTTTTTGTAGTTTTTCTTAATCCTTAACAGAACTTATGAATTACAAAAATAAAAAAATTGCTCTTAATTACTTCCTTAAAAAGTTGTTGACGTATGCAATTCGAATTATTTTAAAATCCATTGAGCAAAAATAATTAAATAATTATTATTTTTATGCACATAAAAGAAGCAAATCATGTTTCCATGGTTAAGTTCAAAACCAATACTTACACATTACATCACTCATTAAGTTTTTTGACTTGATGCCAACAATCCTTCATCAAGGCATACGTACATTATTTTTATCATTTTTATTTTAACTTAAACATTCTTTAAATTTAAGTAGGAATTTTAATATAAATAAAACACATTCAAGGTGAAATATGAAAATTAGTCAAGGTATAATTCTCAATTTCAGTTTGTTATTTAATTTTTCAATAAAAATCTGGTAAACATCCAACCAAATTTGCTTCAGTATACTATAAAATTATTAACAACATTGCATTAAACTTGTTTAAAATATTTAATGCAATGTACTATGGCTAAGATAAAAATAACATTAAATGCACAGGAATTAACTGAACCAAACAAATCTATGTGGACAAATACCACAGATAGGAAATCAGTATTAGTCACTTTACACAAAATTAAAATGCATACCGTAATATTTCTCATAATTTTATCTTTCAACTGCAACTAAAAAACCCATGACAGCTTTTATAAATTTTATTTTAAAAATATCTGAAAAATATATTTTTCCAAATTTCTCCACAGAAAATTCTCCAATTTTCAAATTTACGTTGCACAGTTTATAATTACAACACAATTAAAAAATCGTCCCTCTACTAACAGTATTTGGCATAGGACATACATCTGAATTTGGCAATTGACAATTAAATTTAGTACCTAAATAAAGTATTTATAAATCAGAAACAACAGTTTTGAATAAACAGAAAAATACGTATATAGCCAGTGACGTACTAAAAAAAGTTTAAAGGAGGCCAAATTCAAATATGTTGGTGGATGGGGAGAGGTGGAGGGGGGGTACGGACCCTTGGACATACCCCCTAGATGTGTCACTATATAATCTGAGATATGCTTACTAGAATTAATTATCGTTAGAATAATATTTATTTTGATTTGAATAAAACAAATAATTATGTACTTATCATGCATATTGTTTAAGGAACAACAATTATTTTATATTGTTCTCTGACACGTTCACAAAAACTAAAATCTGACACAATTGTGAAATGAATGTACAAATTTGGAAATGAACGAATTTTTAATAAAATATATCTCGATAATGCTGGATTAATTCATATACCCATACACAGCTGTTAAAAACAAGCAAATAAAACAATTGATAATGATTAAACGAGGAAATAAATTGTAGGTGAGCGATATCGAGTGAACCTAACCATACCAATAAAATCGGTGACTCATAGCTCACAACCGCAAATGTGAGCAAAATTGTGTAAACAAAGAAAGTGTATAACCTGGCTGGCTATGTTTTTGGATGTTCGAGGACTCTGCAGCAGGAGCTGGCGGGCATCTTGGTCTTTGTTCTATCCCAGAACCCGACTTCGGTTCGTCGAACACCAGCACTCTGGCGGAGTTCGAACGAGCGCGCGATTTTACCCCGTTGTTGTCCTCCATCTATCACCACCCAAATCAAAAAAAAATAAACTCATAAAACACTCCACCACTCATTCACACCATGCCGCGGCTACGACAAAAATTTAATTCGCGAAGTATTGATTTTGACCGGTAATTTATGTATTTCAAAGCCATTACTTTAATTTTTATTCTGTTACGGGATGAACATATAAATAAAACATTCTGCAACGTAACTCGACAATAGACTACAAACAGCTGCGGACGGTGCTTGCGCACTACGCACCCACTTCTGGAAAGTCGCTTTCATTGATGTATTGCCAAACCTAACCCTGACATCCTTTGTCGACTCCTCAAAGCACTGAAAGTATCAATAAACAACTAAATCCCTCTACTACTAGCAGTCATACAAAATCATGAAATCCTGGCTTAATTTACTAAGACATCTTCCACATAACCAAGCTGCTGGAACGATAAGATTGTAGCATAAACCTCCTTGAAATTTAAAAATAATTCTTAATTAAAAACGAATCATCATATGCAACCAGCTATACCAAGCTGTTCTTATCTTACTCGTACTGTATATACACTTGGAAAATACCTAACCAGAGACGTACTAGCCTCCAAGACTTCCTCGAGTGTATTAATACTTTGTCGAACTACCACATAACGTAATTCAGTAAGTTATTCGTTATGGCAGCTATTTTGAATGCATGAATTCCTCGTATTCAAATTTTATTAATAAACCATTTTGAAATCCAGAAACGATTCGGTTTTCGAACAAGGTCAATGATGCACACTACAAATTAGATTTACACGATTTTAAGTCGTTTATGGCACATTGAACTGACAAATGAACTGACTAATAATTGGACTTACTTGGAATAGTATTGAACTGAATTTTGCTAAAATAATATGTATATATCATAAGCAATTTGATTTTATTGTTAGTGAACAATGATAGAATGCCATACATAAAATTTATTTTATTATCCAAATCGACATTTTATTGCTAGAACAATAAAACTGATACTTGTAATGGAAAAGCTTTAAACGCGTTTTTTCATGTAAATTAAATTTCAATTATGCATCAAAATATTGTCTATATTATGACCTAAAAATGTTTCCGAGATACTCGACAAGTAATACAGGGTCGGTCTTCATTTTCATTGAATAAATGAACTTTAATTTACAAAAAAAAACGCAAAGAAAATGTTTTCGTATGACTAATATATCGTCAGGAAACTGAGACTTTGTTTTTTTTTATATTCATGTTAAAAGTAAAATGTGAGCAAATTAAGTTACTGCACCTTCACTTGTAACTTTTTAAATATGTGAAAATTCAATTAGAATCAAGCTAATATACCAAAAAAATCATTTAATAGTGTCTACAAAATCACGTATTTAAATAAAAAGGAATATTTACTACTAATAAAAAGGGAGGACTGCAACATTAAAAACCTTATAATAATACAGCTAATCAATTTATACTAATGAGTAATGACTGAAATATATTTCCCTCAATAGCATATTAACCAAAAAAGGAATGCCAATTATTTTGCTAGAAATTAAGCTAAACCCTTCTTTATGTGGAAGTACATAAATAACATTTTTAAGAGATGTGAAGGTTGTAAGTACCGCCCTCTATCGAGCAAAATTTAAATGAAACATTTTAAATTCTATAACTACCTGGGCCTGGGGTCCCAAATTCAAATGTCCAGGGTCTTAATATCTACAAAAGCAAGAAGAATCATCAGAAGGGTATAAAATGACTGTCTATTGTCGAATATAATAAGATATTATCCTCCTCTTATTCTTCTACGAGATTTATCTATTTAATTATCGATTTCACGCATAGAATCTAAGTCGCGAGTGGAATATCTTTACGGAGACCATTTTCCCACATACATACATATTTGCACCTTTGTGTATTTTGAGGCTACGCCTAATGTTTTTACGCAAGATTTAGTTGCGCAACTTGAGAGATTCTTGGAGTCGATTCGTGTCAATTAAGGTAAATTTTCGTATTTCTATGCCGTACCTTTTCAACGCGAGGTAATATAGGTGAAATGTAAAATTGGTATAGATGGGAAGCCGCTGGAGGTAGAGGTTTTTAATGTTAGACGCGCCTGCGTGATTCCGTCTGTTGCTCATGTTGAACGAGTTGAACTAGTTGGATATTTGAGTTGAGTTCGAGTAGCGGGTCTACAAGTATCTGTTCGTTTAGTGGTAGATACTCCGATATGAACTCGGTGTAGAAATTTCGTACGTTCATTAAACAAGACCAAATACCTATCCAAGTGCCTAATGCCGAATTAGACGAGACGAGTGAGGAAACAAAGCTATTAAGATCAGATCTGTGAAAGTGTAAATAAACATGCTAAAGGGATTTTTCTAGTTGAGTTCTACCTGTAAAGGTATGTAAATTATGTTTATTTTCTTTCACAGCTTGTCAGCCTTTGATACTAAGCTACCGGATAATTACTACACTCTTCATGAAGCATTTTATTACGCCGACACTTGATAACAAAAGTAATTATCTAATTTTAATTGCCACCTTAAAAATGCATTTATTTACTCATGTACCTATTTATTTATATGATAGCATACATGATTCCTACAAGGTCAAATAACATTTTGTTTTTACAGAATGTCGGAGACACAAAATACAGGAAATTGTCTAGTTTTGCAATAGCTGAATCAGTTACTGTTACGTAAATGAAATGATTGGGGTAAATTCATCATACCCCACCTAGATTTTTATACGCCAATGCATTGAAACAAAATTTAACGCACAATTTTACCCAACAATAAGAAATGACTCAATTTCCCTTGCATTGTAAACTATTACATCAAGATGATATTGTTGAAAAATGTGGCACCAAATTAATGTACCTAGGCATTAAAATAAGACAATCGGCTTTGCATTGACCTTTTGTTTGCCTGCCTACAAGCCCAATGGAATTTTAGTTCATTAAAACAGACATTCCACTATTAAGACGACTATAACAGATAATGTACACGTTTTAATCCAATGTGTGAGATGAACAATTATTTACTGATTAAATGATAACGACATAGTGCAAACAAATATGTTTTTAGATGATTCTATCATATTTCCTTACATACTTTTTTGGTTCTCACGGTACGAAGTGGGGTTCTGCTTTTCGTCACTACAAAAATCTGTAGCATATTTCCTAGAACTTACATTTGCCATTGGTTCTTTGCGAGAAAATCCAATTCATTTGCATTTTTTGTACCCTATATTGAGATGCGATGTACAACCTTTAAGGATATATGTTAACGACGCGTAACTGTAATTTTAGTGCTACTCGATAATGATGCAATAAAAGTAAGCACTATTTTGCATGTTATTAGGTACCCCATTTCAAGAAAATCACATTAAAGTCATATTGAAAGAGAGTTCTATAGAAAACGGGACTATAAATGAAGATTATATATCTTGTGCAAAATACGAATTGCTGTTGATATTTAAAAGGTAATAAAAGAACGTTGAACTCTAAGAGCGAAGTATTAAAATAATTTACAACATATCTACTAATCATTTTGAACATAACACTATTGTTCCTGTGAACAATGTCACACTTGTGCATACACATTTCATTAGGTGATAATGATAGTAACATTTTAGACCAGACCAAGATAATAGGTGAGAATAGGGCAGTGTTAAATATTGATACCTATACGTATTAGATAAGAAGTACTTATTCTTAAACAATTATTATTACCTTAGCTTGTCAACAATCGATCAATCATTATAAGAGATCTAGAGATTTAATGGATCTTTTTGGAATCACTTAAAGATATAAAATTTGATAAAAACGATTTTTCATTTGACAAAACAATTGCGATTGGTATAATTTTCTAAAACTGATAAATGCCCAGTAATCCTAGATTCGTTTATTCTACCTCTATAATTACCCTTGTCAAAGAATGGATCTAGACAGGTAAAAATACTCCTTAGGTACTATTTACAACAATATTTAATAATTAGATTCTTACGTTAGGTCAAGATTATCTAATAAGGAAATTTTTTAAATCGATGTAATTCTAACAAATTACAGGAACATTTGTAGTTATTTGTTTTTTTTTTATTTGGACACCCTGTATAACTTGTCAAGATATTTTATGTGGCTCACGGGTCCTGCAAAGTGAATGCAAATAAAATAAAGAAGGTATACCAGTTGTTGGTTAAGAATTGGATGACTTATATGCGTTGGAATTTTGATTGTTTATTTAGTAAAAAAGTAACAAGGTATAACCACTGAAAACTATTGCTGGTGATGACTGGAGTGCGTCGCTTCTATTAGTAAATATATTGCCCAGTTTGAGTAGAGCCAAGATTTCGGGCATAAGTAAAAAAAAATGTGGACAACTGTACATGAAATTATAGGTTTGTTTGTGCATTAAATTTCTGACAGTTTGCATACTGTTTTACAAAATTACTGTATTCATAATGTTCAGACAGACTATCTGCAATATCACACCAAATTTAAATCGGGCGTAGAGATTGAGGAGATACAAACAAAATTTTAAACCCAATTTCAAGGAAGGCCCAGAGGGCTTTCAAAATTTTGAATTCGGGACAACAACAAAAAACATGTCAAATAATTTACTGAATCTCTCTGCATAACATAATTTATTATTAAAACGCCTGTGAAGGGAAATATTCAAAATAAGACTAAGAGTTATATTGATAGAATAATAAAATCCGCAATAAATCTCGAATCGATCCAATTATCAGGAAATTTTGCACGAACACAAAATTCTCAGTTCTGTCAGAGCTCGGGATTGCTGCAGAAACAATACGTATGCCGATCTTGAATCGACCTTTTAGGAAATCGATCTTTTCAGAATTCGATGATTTATGAAAGATCGATTTTCTTGCTAAAGTGCACTTCATTAATTTAGAAATTTGCCTGAATTATACTCGCTCCGCGCTCCTTCTTGTGAAACATGGGAAAGGGATAAAAGGAACAGAAATCCAATTCCCGAAAATTGTATTATGTTTAATTTAAATCAGACGGGGATTTTGTAAAAATAATCCCCTTAAAAAAATTAGACAGAATTTACTCCGCCAAACATTAAGTTTCAAAGTTGTCCTACACACATAATATACTACCTACATCTAGTAACTTTTCATGATATAGATATTATAAATAAGTTCATGATTAACATGTTTCATTTAACGAACAGTACTTATCATACAGCAATGCAACCCTATTAGCGAGAAAGAAGTGCTGCCACCTGTGACAACAGCCACCAGAACTACAATTTACCCCTAACTTCGGGTTGGTCAAACATTTCTGACAGTTCTGAACCAGTTCTCAACGGCTGTTGGAACAGACCTTTTCTTTCCATTTGGACATAATCCAACGTATATTTTTTGTTTAACAAACAATTGTCATTTTGAAAATAAACAATTGTTAAGGTAACATGTAGTAGGTATAACAACGTGTTGATCTTTGTTCCTTCCATTACTTCAGTTTTTAGGTTATGTTTGTTGACGGGGAGGTAGGTGTCTAATTTAAATGATTTATAATGAATTTATTTAATCTAAATCTACTTTTGGTCACTGCTTATCGATGCATATGCATACACATTTAATTGCTAGACTGTTCTTTGTTGCTAAATAATTTCCTAATGCGTTTTGTGTAAAACGGCGATAATGAAGAAAGTTGTAAATCGCGCGGAATACCAAATACAGTGTTGAGAAACTCTAGAACAGAGCTTGAATCTAAATACTTCTAGATAGTATAATAGCGACATGTTTGCTGCTGTTTTGTTAATGTGATTAGATAAAACGCGATAATGTTTATGTTAATCTGTCGCAATAAAATTCGCCATTTTTATGTCGAACTCGCGGTTGTTTGGCGAAGAGATTTCAATGTAAATATTGTAAAATGCTTTAATCAGAACTTGGTTGCATTACAAAATCAAACAATGGAAAACTTAATGTGCTCGCTCACTGTGAATGCAACTTAAAATTATAATCAGAATATTTCAAAAGTTATATTTATTACTGACGAAAGTCGAACGCAACGCGACTAGTTGTAAATCATATGGAAAAATGGAAATATACATTCTTGGAAATTGATGTTGTATTGGACCGCATAGACAAAGTGTGTTGTAATTAATCGATTTTTTTTAATGATTAAATTGTAGATCGATTTTTCCAAAAGATCGACATGCCTAAAACAAATCTAAACCTAATCCTAATAAAGACTACTAAAACTGAATGCCTATATACCTACTACTTACATGTTACCGCTTTTTTAAGCTGTCCGCTTAGGCCGAGCAGGAAGTAGCAGACCAGTTACATCCCACTTGCACTCGATTTATATGTGAACCTACATATGAAGGAACAGCCAGTTCAATTGTCGGTCATCTCACCTATGGCATACTGATGAGGGCTAACAAGTCCGAAACCGGTTTATGTCTGGTGGAGTAGCTAACAAGGGTTCTTGGCTGTTCACACAGGTACTGCAGGTGTAATTCAATGCCGGTCGGGGCCCGCGGATTAGTTGTTTCCTGCAGTATCATTTATAGATTTAATGGCGCATCGCCCAGGGCGAGAGGTCTGCGGTTAAGTACCTAAGACAATGTAGGTCGCTTCCTGCAAGTCGAGCCGCTTAGGCCGAGCAGGAGGTAGCAGACCAGTTACATCTCACCTGCACTCGATTTATATGTGTGTTGTTTCCTGCAGTATCATTTATAGAAATAATTTGCATGGCCAATTGCTTGAATAAAGTGAAACAGAAAACCAATTTCCGAAAATTGTTTTAAATGTTATGTTTGATTAAAATCAGACGGGGATTTTATGCAAAATCCCCTTAAAAAAATTAGACAGAACACAACTCCGTCGGACATCCAGTTTTAAAAGTTGCCTTAAACACTAAATTTAAAACATCCTCACGATATCGATAATTTCATGATTGACAAATTTCATTTAACGGATAGTACTTATTATACACCAATTCACCACTATTAGCGAGAAAGAAGTGCTGCCACCTGTAACAACAGCCAGGACAATTAAAAATTACCCTTAACGTTTGATTTGTTTTCATTTGGACATATTCTGTGGTACAAAAGCGTATTGTTCTTTGGTTCTTCCATTATTTCAGTTTTTAGGTTACGATTTACAATAAATTTATTTAATCTAAATCTACTTTTGGTCACTGATTATCGATGTATATGCATCCACATTTAATTGCTAGACTGTCCTTTGTTGCTAAATAATTTCCTAATACGTTTTGAGCAAAACAGCGACAGTGAAGAAAGTTATTACATAACATATTTGTTGCTGTTTTGTTAATGTGATTAAATAAAACGCGATAATGTTTATGTTAATTTGTCGCAATTTTGTAATAAAATTCGCCATTTTTATGTTGAACTCGCGTTTGTTTAGCGAAGATATTTCAATGTAAATATTGCAAAACGCTTTAAACAGAACTTCGTTTTTATAATTCTTTGACATTGCAAAATCAAACAATGGAAAACTGAATGTGCCCAATCACTGTGAATGCAACTTAAAATTATAATCAGAATATTTCAAAAGTATATTTATTACTCCTGACGAAAGTTGAACGCAACGTGACCATAGATGTAAATCATACGGAAAAATACAAATCTTTTCTTCAAAGTGTGTTGTATTTATTAAAACAGATAAATCTGGAGTATCTAATTTAAATAAGATTATCTGAGGGAAACAACGCTTTATCCCATTATTTTCTGTATAAGATAAGTTCGAGGATTCATTTGTATTTCAAAATAACTTTGATCGATAGCAATCCAAAGTTCAATTTCAGAAACCATGCAGACAATTCCTACATTTTAAAATTTACAAACCACAGACCTGCGGTTACCACAAAAATGCTGAAATTAGAATCCTTATTATAGATTAGATGGTTTTGTTCGAAAACATGCATTACTCAATATATCTTTCTAACTATAACTTTTCTTTGTTTTTTATTATATCCTATATATAATTACAAGGAATTTTGCGCAGTGTTGAATATCCCTTTGGAAGTTGTTTCGGCTATGTTGATCATTGATGTATATTTTTGGAACTGTGAAGATTATTTTCGCTCTGACTAGTAAGAGCTTATTTTAGCGTCTCCGTTTAGACAATAATCATGTTTTGTTACTCATATTTATATTATTAGACTGCAGCGCTATATATACAATAACATGTTGAGGTGTTCAATGCTGAGTGCATATAAAAAGACCAAACAAATTTCCTGTTTATAAGCAATTTCAGGAAATTCTATTCTCGAGCATTTCGCGGTTTTTATTGGACAATAATTATAAATTTTGTCATAAATTTCACCGCACGCTAATAAACAGTTAGCGTTTATAACATTTTATTATAGTATGTATAAAATAGTGTCTTTTGGTATAAGCGAGACTATTAGTAACACAATCTACTTATTCACAGTTCCATCGACACCGTTACAAAGCTTGCTTCCGTACATGGTGTCTAATTTATCTGTTAAAAATGCTGCTTTTGTAAATTTGGTTTATTCAAATTATGAAATTGCAACGTCGGTCATGACAAACTTGCAATTATGCCGAAAGAACGAATGTTGAAAATGTATTGTTCCGAAATTTTTCCACAGTTCCTTTTTTAACACAACACAGTGCCTGTTACGAAAGAAAAGTAATTGTATGTACAGTGTGAGCCAATTTTTGCGTACTGTATATTTAATTCGCACGTCTATAATTGTACAGAGTGTCTCAAACTCTATTGTATGGTACTGTGAGGATACAAATATACAAATTTAAATAAAATTTCAGATACATGGTGTTAATTGGGATGCTGTAAGCTCCATTTTCAGTCGAAAGTATTATCTTTGGAATTTGACAGAAACGACTAATGACGTCATCAGTTATTTTTTTCCAGAAACATATCCAATTTTTTCCTGATAAAAAGCTCTCTTCTTTCTAATAAACTTTTATTTAAATTTGTTGTATACTCATGCTATCGAAGTTGAGACACCCTGTACCTATAAATTTTAAATGAATAATCATGATTACGTTTAAGACGTAATGAGACTGAGTAACAAATCCGAGCTTGTACAATATGTTGATTTAACGCAAAAACAACTGTAAACTCTTCAAACGATATTTTTTCAAACATTAATTAGTGTCGGTACTGCTAACATTACGAGGACAGTCGATCTCGGGATAAAATAACGTTATTTTTGTAGCACAGTTTTCCTGTTTTGGCCTTTGAACTTGCCTCGCCGCTTGCTGGATTATTTTTTGTATTATAAATTTAAACTGATGTCACTTAATTCAGCCTTAAAATCCGTTCCTAAGATTTCTACATTGGCACGTGTTAAACAGTTATGTAAAATTATTGTATTTTATCGAAATCAGCAATATATTCTAAACTTTGTATTCAAAATTACAAAATAATATTTCCATATTCGTTTATTATTATTTTAAGTATCTTCGCAACAGCTTATAATGGTTTGTCCATCACGCTTCGATTTATGTCATTTTGTACAACTTTTCTTCGGCAAACTTGATTTCACATCTGAATTAGAAATAATTGACTGAAAGATCAAAAGTTAATTTTATACAAATCGTCAGCTAAGGTAAAACAGTTTAACAATTTCTCAAGTAGATGTTATGCAACACCAATAGTCTTTGGAATTTAGGTAGCTATAGGTCGAAGCAATTTCAAACGTAGGAAATTATTAATCAAATTCCAACGGATCATACGTAATTATTACGTATGCAAATTACCAAATTCCTACACAAATCCTGTAATATTTTTGATTTAATAAAAGTGCCTATCTTTCAAACTGACAAAATTATTTCATCATTTTTTTATGTAATAATAAGTACAAGATTTCTGAATATATACCTGCTGAAAAATACGGAAGCATACTGAATATCAAATAATTAAATATCTATGCATATAGGTGGGTATTTTGGCCTAATTAAATTTTAACTGTCACTAACAATGTTATCAGCATAATAACGTGCTCCAACTTTTTTCAGAGGCTGATTTTAAATCGATAACTTTTTTTAGGCTAAAAAAAATATTTAAATAATTAACAACGTACTTAATTGGTCCTTTGACAATTTAATAACGTAAACGGCCATGACATTATGGGACACACCGAAGTGTTCTGCATTCTTTTGAGTGACACATTTTTGTCGAAGATTAAAGTTATTACCAAAGTTCACATAAAAATCATTATTAATGTTCGACCTTGTAAATGCATATGAATTTATCAAAAATACCAAATCGAAATTGACAAAATTATGCAAAAATATCGGTCCTGCAACGTATGCAGTTTCTACCTGATACAAATAATTAGCATTTTATTATCTATTTTTCCAAAAGCTTTACATGTCGTCTGAGAATTTGTTATTGATTAATCTAATTAACAAAATCGCTTATTACTGTATACTAATGAGGTTTTTAACTAACATTTTAATTAAGTGAGACCTTAAAACCTTTTTTCTCGGCTACCTATGCAGCGATTACCTAATAAAGAAGGTTTGATAACTGGTATTACTTGAACGATATTTTGCAATTAGTTTGTTCCTTGATATGTAACTAGTAGGAATCAAGTATGCGAATTTTTACTCGAAAAAACCAGCTTGGAGGCATACGCTGATAAAAAATGAGACGACTGCGTGGAACAGACGGAGACGGTGATACCAAGCAGCTTTTTTAGTAAAAATGATAGGAATTTAAATCACGATATAATAAAAATGAAAAGATGATATTTACCCCCACCTGGCTAGGCTAGCTAGTATTCGCAATGCCAACATAAACCATAGGAACAAATATGCCGTCATATTTTATCCTGTATTCCTACATTCTCATGTATTTGTATGCCTTTGTATTTTTTATTACGCGAAGGAATGCGAATTTTGTCATTATACAACATGTAACGCAATAAGAAACTAACAGTGTGAAACTTTGATTTTAACTTATCTTTGGGGATATTTAAAATTCAGATCGTGCTTCCACTTACCTCCTTACATGTACTTTATAAAATAGTTTAAGTGTATTGTAACCTAACTTTCTATTTCCCAAGAAAGTGAAATTTCAGTCAGCATAAATACGATCTTTATCATATTTATCACAAGCATGTTTGATTTATTGGTATTTGTGGAAATTATTGGATGAGTAATCAATATTACGACGCCGAAAGAATACACCAGTGGCAAAACGTAGGGGAAGATAAGGTAGACAATTGTCTACCAAAATATTGTAATTGTTTTAGCAGAAAGTCAAATGGAAATTAAACATCAAAATCTATTTTGATGTTTAACACATTTAATTCGATAAGAAAACTATATTAGAAAAGTAAATACACATGTCTTTACCTTATTTCTTGTTATTTTTATGATTTTTAAAAAAACTACGTGATGATATGTCATAAAATAAGCACAAAGCAATTATTTGAAGAATATATGTATAGTGCTGGTTTATTTCCTGCAATATTATTGTTGTGTCTTTGTTTTATTTGATATATTGTATTTAACTTTTTATATATTTTCAGTTTTGTAGAAAATGCATAATAAATATTTTTATTATTTTTAAGTAATCCTTAATTTTGTGATTTGCACATGCCAGATATTTTTACAAAAAGTAATTTGATTTTTGTCCAATTTGAATTTTTTGTTCTCAATGCCTACCAATGAAAAAGTTTTACGCTACGCCAGTGGGATTCACGCCTAGAAATGGTGATTAATGAAAAGAAAACTAGTGGAAATTAAACATCAAAATCTGTTTTGCAACAACCAAGTGTCCACATTTACTCTGACAAGGAAACGATATTAGAAAAGTAAATACACATGTCTTAATCTTATTTCTTGTTATTTTTATTATCTTGAAGAGAACTACGTGATGATATGTCATAAAATAAACACAAAGCAATTATTTGAGGAACGCATGTAAGTGTTGGCGGTTCCTAGTCATATTTATTTTATACCCTTAAATAATCCAAGTTGCATTAATTTCCAAGAAGCCTAGGTGTAACTAACTGCTGTCTACACTTCTTAGATTTTCAAGAATTACATTAATTTTAGACTCATAAATCTACCCCCACCTTGTTAGAAACATTATTCTGGCTTTGAATCAAATAGGCTGTGCCATTTTCAATAAATTCCACGAGATTATTCCAGGAAATCGTGCAAATAGAAACAGGCCTTAAAAAGGTGTGAACGGATTTTTTTCTTCCTGCATGCATCTCATAGTACTTCCTAATGAATGAATAGTTAAAAAAAAAACAGTCTAGTTTACGAGAGTATGAAATAAATGTCTATAAAAAAAGGGTAACGCAAAAAATTTACGACCCGCGTACCTTCAGGATGATTTATATGACAGCTGTCCTAGGATTTATTTAATTAGGGCCAGACACATAAAGCTGTAAATCAAAAATACGAATAGTGAATGAATACCTACAAATATATGAATGTATTGTGATAAAAAACTAATAGTATAATACGGGAATTTGAATAACAACTTAACCCAGATTATATTCCAGGAATTTTAAACAAGAGATAAAAGATTTCTTGGACAAAAAATCTGACAGATTTATGAACCCTTCAATTTATTGAATTATAAAGTTGTAGGTACCTAAAAATACTAAGTACAGAATGAATCAGGTATATGAATGAATATCACGTCCCATGTTAAAAGTGGTCTCGTTTAGGAGATTTTGAAGTAACATCTTTATGAGGTAGAGTAAAAAAAAATCACTTAAGTCGCCGTATTTCTCGCCATAAAATAATAGAATTTGTGCTTGAAGTATAACGTGGAACAAATAAGAAAAATAAAATTCTTGATGTTTTATTTATTCACATACTATTTAAATCCCCAAATAAAATAACTTAAAAAGCGATTATATTAACACACACATTATTTTGTTATTCGAACCTCCATATTTTAACGATTATTTTCACATACTTATAAATAAAAGTGAACAATGCAGATGCACTAAGTAAGTTTATGTTGTAACAATATTTAAAATTTGTAGGTTACAAGTTCTGTCGTTATACAGGGTGATTTAGAACTTATCTAAAAAAATTTGCGAATAGATGAAGTGAATATCGTAAAAAAATTTTTTGTAAAATCCTTAGTTTCCGATAAAAAAATTATTTACTTCGGTAAATAATTGTTTTAATTCGAAGGCATGAGATAACATTTCTTTTAATTGCTGGGCTCTATTATTCAATTCTTAAATGTCTAAAATTATTTGTATAAAACACTGTTTCAAGAATACGGCGCCCCTAACTGTTTTATTTATTTCGGAAAAACGCGGATTTTCCGTAAAACAGCAGCATCTATGCTAGCATTAAGAAAGTAGCACGCGTTAAATACGAGTTTTTCATTTCAACCATACGATGTTGCAAAAGGTCAATGGAAATTAAATAAGCAATCCTTTCGGGGTCGAAACGAACGAGGCCTCCTTTATATATCCATAAGAGCAGCCTCACACCATTCTCAGCAGCTAAGGCAATAAGGCATAACCGTACTTTAGATAGATCAAGAAACTACATAACCTCTCAAGGTCGCATTCCACATACCTGCTGAATTCATGATGAATGTAATTATTATAAGAACCCTCCAACAGGTAAAAAACCTGAACTCATCAAAACATTGGATTCACGTTACGTAGGCCCTCGCGTAGTCTACAACATCGTGCCAGTAAATGGGATTTAGATCTGGAATTGTGTTCAGTCAAATTATTTCGTATATATATATATATAATATACAGTGTGCGCCACCGAATAATTTGCCACCTAGTTTTTTTTCGTTTTGATGCAAAACTAAGAGAGCTCTTGAACATGTCAACTTTTGGTTTGAGAGTGACATATCATTTTATTCTTAGACGAACTCTATTCGATGAATAAAAATTATTAGAAAGTACGAAAACCATTCGAGAAAACTTCGGTTTTACCGCAGATTCTTTGTTAAGTGGTGATAATATATATTAATGCCTGTAATTCTCATTATATCAATTATGTGCACCGTAACTAAAGAGAAATGTTTAAAATACAATGAATGGCATGTCGCTGACAACAGTCTGTTATGAAAAGTGAAACAATAACGCCCAGATAAACTTTCTTTGGTAATATTCAGTTTATGCAATTTCATAGGTGTCTCACACTTTCCATTTGTACGTTTCGTCGCATTCTGGTCTAATTGATGTCGGTTTTTGATACAAGGGAGAACATTGCCCCGAAAATTTAGGTAGGAATGGATGTAATCAATTTTACTTACCTAAAAAAATTTTGAAATTGCTACAAAAATCTAAATAATTATGTATATACAGGGCGGTTTTCAATGAATGCGCCATAGAATCTGTAGATTTTAGATATTACAGAGTGTAGAAGCGAACATTTTCAAATTTATTTTTTTCAATATTTCAAAAAGTTTTAGACACTTCTGTGACCTCCTCCCTGCTCTTCCCGTACCTCCTCCTTCCTTGTAAGTTTTTGGCGTGATTTTTTTGTGCTTTACAATATCTGCTTCATTTAATAATAACTCTAAGGTTTATTTATTCACTATGTAGTCATCCTTATCCTTCTCTACATACTCCTCCCTACTCCCCTCGTACCCCTGCTTGCTCCTCCCGCACTTCCTCATTCCTTGTAAATTTATGGCTTGATATTTTTGTACTTCTACAACATTTGCTTTATTTAATAATAACTCTAACGTCTATTCGTTCACTTTATAGTCATCCTCGACCTTCTCTACATACTCCTCCCTGCTCCTCCCGTACCTCCTCCTTCCTTGCAAGTTTTCGGCGTGATTTTTTTGTACGTCTACAATATCTGCTTTATTTAATAATAACTCTAACGTCTATTCGTTCACTTTATAGTCATCCTCGACCTTCTCTACATACTCCTCCCTGCTCCTCCCGTACCTCCTCCTTCCTTGTAAGTTTTCGGCGTGAATATTTTGTACGTCTACAATATCTGCTTTATTTAATAATAACTCTAACGTATATTCGTTCATTTTGTAGTCATCCTCGTCCTTCTTCACATACTTCTCGCGCGCCATATTCAAAGTGATCTTACGACATGATATGCCCCTCAAAATCCTCCCTATACCGAATTTCAAAGTAAAACTTTCTGAAATATTGAGAAAAATCAATTTGAAAATTTGGACCAAGACAATATGGCTTACACGGTATATTTTAATATCCAAAATCTACAGTTAGTCCATAGCGCAGTCAATACGGACCACCCTGTATAAGATGGACGTTTTTTATAATAAATTCATAAATTATTATTAAATCGATTTTAAACTGGCAAATATTGCCTCACGTTTTATTTTCGAAAAACGGCTAAATACAATGTTGCACGCTGCAAAAGAATGCTGTGCAAATATGGAGGACGTAAACAAGTTTATGCTTCATAATCATGTCTTCTCGATCGAGATTTTATGTTAAACTAGGATTGCCATATTTAAATGATACGTTTTGTGTGTTTCAAACAAAGGTACGAGAACGGTGCATTTCATCGCAACGCAAAAATGCAGCGAATACCTGCAAGTTATTTTAATTTGAACTACCTCTTGGAAGCAAGAGACGACCCTTGCTGTTCTACGGTTGGTTTACCTATCACACTAATCTTAGCAGGCACACACGTTTCCAACATAGCAAGGATGGTTGTCACAAACTTCTTTCCATATGTATTGTGCCACGTGACGGAAACGATTATGCTAAGTATATATATATGAGTGTATCTAAATTCTCTTCATTTACTGCTGTTGCTTTAAATTATTCGCAAATCGCCTTATTTACATCGTTTAGCCGTAATGACACGAGACAGTCAGTTTATTTTCTAGCGCTCGTTATACTGCGGAAATAATATTATGTACTCGGAAAATACCTACACTAAAAAAATACATTGATGCTTGATTTTAGAATAGGCTTACGGCAGAAACTGCCCAAGCAACTTATACCTGACTAATCCGTTTCTTCCTTAATAAACGAATTTAATTTATAAATAACTTTTGTCTAAAAATGACACATCTGGCTAGCCTTATTTTCAGAGACACTCTGTATAAAATAAATTAGAACAATTTTAAAAATTCAACTTTAACACCCTGTATACTTTTCCATATATCGATTGCCGCCGTTTGTGGTGAGACACACTGTATATCGTATACCATAATTGTTCAATTTATACAATTCAAAAGTATAGCGAAAGTAAGAAGAATAATAAAATATTCTAAACAAAATTCTACATTATGGCGTAATAAAAAATCGTTCATAGGCGTACGTCAGAAAAAGTGGGGGGGGGATAAAATAACTCCTTCCCTCAGCTTCTACGTTTGGTTTTTAGGCGTCGTTTATATTGTACACCATAATTCTTCAATTTATATAATTTAAAAGTATGTCGAAAGTAGCAACAACGGTAAAATATATCTGTGCAATAATATCATTAAAAAAACATTTTTTCAGTTTTATTTTAGTTACTTTTTTAAAAGCGTTAAATTCTGACACTTTCATACTCAACACAGTCAAAATTGGTTGGGAAAAAATTGATACAGCGGGTGACCACGCTAGTCTACAGCAGATTTCTCCACAAATTTCCATCGACCGCAAACATCCGAAGGAATCAAATACCTTGAAACGTAAATTCACTGAAGTTATACTAATATTTTCAATTGAAACTTTAATCATCAATATATTATGAACATATTTTTGCGTTAAGAGAATATTGTGACTGTAGACAGACTGGGAAAATCAGTGGGTTTGAATACTGGGATGTGTAATCAAATTATTAATGCCCTGTTGTATAGCTAACTATTCTATAATAGATATTCACATTAAAATGATCGAGGCAGATAATAACTGGTTAAAAACTATGTGCATTTTACAACAGTTATTCTGCCAGACAGTGTCGTTCGTGACTTAATTGCTCTGAGGAACCTAGAAGACAATAAAACTGATACAGCTGTCGTTATACGAATAATGTGTGTATTTAGGTAAACTTACTGAAACATAGTATGTTTAATTTGAACGCGTTTGCCTTGTGGATACCTTATTGAGGAATTATTAGATTTTGCGGTGAGGTCGACAGTACATCAGGATGGTTGCCTTCTAAACATACAGGGCAGCCAAATGTTTCGAACTGAATAAATTTCATCTAAGTCCTTAATTTATGTCATAGGCATAAAATACACCCTGTATATAATCCCGTGTAGGTGATTCACCTGACAAAGAAATATGTTATCGTAATTTATGTTTGACGTTTTATTTACAAATATTACCGGTGTTACTGATGGCTTAATCGCCGTGAAATATTAAGAGCTTATAGGAGCATTATAAATATACGAAATTTCGCGATAAATAATAAACTAGGTGTAAAGGTTGCATATCCATGAAATGGAACACCAAATCGTGCAAGGTAATCTTTACTATGGACGCTCATGGTCGATGGAATGACGGTGTAACATGACAGGAAGTGTCTCTTTTCATTTGTTTGGGTTTCCGCAATATTCACTGAGTCGTAACTTATGTGCTCCAGATGACGGGACAATATAAGCGTAAATTTTCATAAAAATATTGTGAATATGATTCAACGTCAGTTAGTATACCAGCTGAGGTAATTAACAGAGTTAACTGATTCAATTCTATGCACGAATAAAGATTTTTTTCTCTTTTTGTGCAAGTTGATACTAATAAGGTCATCGCAGCAGAGAACAAAGAATGTAAACAGAGGAGGCTGTACAAAGCAGTTCTAGCTTCTGTTAAAGCGCACAGTAGAACCAGCTAATTATTTCTTTTATAATTTCTGCAAACCCATTAAGGAATATTTCAGTAGTTTCTACTATACGGGATGTATCCCATTAAAACAATGTACCTATATTGTTATGCAAAGTTATTTCAGTTTTTACTCATGTTTCGAATTTTTTTAAATATTTTAGTGGAACGTTAAAAATCGAGCCTTTGTTTTAAACTAGTGGAACTCTAAAAATTGTGATAAAATGTATTGATTATTGAACATTAAACTGCAACGTACCTAATTTCAATTTTTGGTCATGTTTCGATTTTTTTTTTAAATATTTTAGTGGAACACGTTAAAAATCGGATCTTTTTGTTTTAAACTAGCCGAACTTTTTAAAAATTGTGATAAAATGTAATGATTATTCCTACATATATATTAAGCAATATTTCAGTTTCTACTTTACAGGATGTATCACATTAAACTGCAACGTACCTATACAAAATATTTCAGTTTTTACTCATGTTTCGAATATTTGAAAAATATTTCACTGGAAATCTAACTTTTTTATTTTAAAATAATTGAACCATTTTAAAGAATATGAAAAAATTGCGTGATACGCATACGCATCTTTGTTTAAATCTGATACACTATATTATCCATTAAAGAGTACAATAGAACAACTAATTATTTCGTTTATAATTTCTACAAATCTATTAGAGTTCAATAGTTGATATTATACAGGATGTATCATTTTAAAATCTAACTTTTTTATTTTAAAATCGGGGAACCATTTAAAGATTATGAAAAAATTGAGTGATACATCATCTTTGAAGTGTATAATGTAGTTGAATTCTGATAACACTCTGTATTACCCATTAAACGGTACAATAGAACCGACTAATTATTTCGTTTAAAATTTCTGTAAACCTATTAAAGAACATTGCAGTAGTTGGTATTATACAGGATGTATCATTTTTAACAGCATCTGATATTGTATGCAAAGTCCATTTCAGTTTTTACTAATGTTTCGAATATATTTCTGAAAATTTTGTTTTACAGTAGCTGTACCTTTATTATAAGTATATTAAAATGTATGAAACCGCATATCTTTTATTGATTTTGAATGTTTTAAATGATGCAGTTTAATTTTAATACATCCGTATTACTACTAAAAAAATCAAATATCTACGGTTAGTTGTTTGCTTACCTTGCACAGCAGCTGCAGCAAAATCTCAACCTAGAACAAAAAAAAATAGTTTAAAGACAAAAACTCAAACGCTCACATTTTTATGTATTACTAGGTATTTGAATTAAGTGTTTTTCCATGAAAGTTTCAGAATTTCATTTAAAAATATTGCATAAAATTTATAAAATTTCTAGACAGGACAACAAAGCGTTATCACTATTGCACAGATGTTGTAATGATGTAATATTAAATTTAAATATTTTGATAAACACTTGATTTTGTAATAAATAATTAATTATCATGTTATATCAACCAAGTGTTCAAATGAATACACAGATATTTGCAACAGTTTTACTTCTCCTTCGGTCGTATTTTTCCTATAGTTTTATTTTGTTTTGACCTGTGAAACAGCGTAAGTCAATCTCATTTCATCGATAATATGCTACAATCTACGAAATATTAGGTTAAAATTTGACCTTGTTAACGAACAATAACAATTATTAAACATTAAGTTCTTGGAATAATTTGACATTTAACCAATAACGTAGGTACTACATCACAGTTATTTAAATTCGCATTTCTCAAGAAAGTAGGAAGCTTGTGCATTATTTGTTCAGAAGTACGTGCCAACCTGTCAGTTTTATTTTAACAATACTATTTGCCGATGGAGAAGAGATATCCAGTGAAGTGTGTAGTTTTTATATCTGCCGAGATACAGACTTTCAGTTATGGGAACCAAAACAAAAGTAAAAATCATCATAAAAAAACTACAAACCGACAAAAAATACGTCAGGGAAGTCAATTTTATGTTGGTTAAATTTGTAAATTGTAATTTGACAAAAGATATTTCCATTTTCCATGGTACGAAGAGTCGACTATAGAAAAACTTGATCCTCCTCCAGTTGACCTTGACTGCATAATGGAGACGTATTGTATAATATATGTTTTCATGCAACTTTTCTTAGATCATTCCTCCTACATAGTTTTAAAAAAGCAATCTCCGTATACATATTAATTAACTCACTATTCAAGGCTGGCCCAGTATTGAAATTAAATCCTTACATTAAAAGACATGCATGTGGAGACGTTGAAAGCTTTAAATGATTATTTTAATGAAAATCCGTAAATCAACTACTGGACTTGCCTTGCAATGTTAAACTGCACTTGTATAAACACGTTAAAGGTCAAATCCTCATATTTGATGATTATATGAATCACATCGAGCTTTTCAAACCAGATCATTTTAACGGGAGTTTCGACAAAGACAAAATAAAATAGCATTGTTAGTTGCTTTAACCCATTAATTTTGGTAAGCTAATACACAAATATATACGAGGAATGTCGTGATATACACGTCCAAAAACCCTTACGGGCGTTATTTAAATTTAATTTAGCTCACGAACACCACAAAAATATGGTTTACGAACAGACGTATAATAAACAACTGCAGAAAATGGTTTTAAACAAAATTATATAGGTACTGTTATATAAGGAGGATAACGCAAAGATTCGAAAAGCCCAGGACCCAGAGGCATTGAACATCTGGTAAATCAACGTCGAAGCACTTACCTACACGAAATATATTGTGGCTAAATCAAGACACAGTCTTTTTTTTGCAGCCAGGTGAATCCAAAGGAAACACGATACACGTTTCACATCATATTCTAACAAATACATTTCGTGACAAAGAATCTTCCTTCATCGAAGGATATTTTGGGTATCTTCCCTATTATTGAGGGGACGCCGAAGTACTAAATTTTTCGACACAGTTACGGTTTTCACGGTTCTGTTGCTTCGAGATATTCTCAGTAGCATGTCAATAATTAAAAACTACTTCGGACAAATTTAAAATGTTTATAAACAAAGATTCGCAAATGCATAACACTGGAAACGGTAGAAGCTGTTGGTGAAAGTGCTGTTGCGACATTGGGAGCAAAGCAGATTGTTTTACTAACACCGTTCTCGTGATTATTTCACAGGACCAGAATTTAAATTACATTTTACATACAATATGCTGTTATATGCAGCATATCTTCCACAAGACAGGATATATGTTAGCCAAAGTACAAATATTTTAACCAATAGTACAGTTCACTGTGTAGAACATATTAAAAGTCAATAAATAAATTTTGTGTTTTTTAATAGAAAACTTGTTGAGGACCGCTGACCCACTCCAATATTAAGGCTTTTATGAGTCATAACACTGTGTAGATTGGATGAGTATTCCACAGCGTTGCCAGTGTTACAGCAACTCAAAGAATTATTGAAATATGTTTCTCTTCCCCTTTGTCATTCCTATACTTCACCAAAAAGGTATGTCTATATACGTACATGAAATTGAATTGAATTTGATCATTATCAATTTTTACTACACTCCAAATGATTTATCATAATACTATCGTTATCACATCACATCACTGCACTCCATGTAAACCTTTTCCTGTTTGATGCGCCTAATTTTACTAATTAGTGTTGTGTGAATATCACAGCTTTTGGTTATTCGTCATAAAATAATAAGGGAATAATCTGTGTCTCTTTCTAACAGTGTTCAATGGCTTTAACTTGTGAAATGTGGATAACTGTTTGAAATATATAATTTTTGGAATTATTGAACAAAGTCACTAGATACCTCAATTGGTAGTACCGAACTTACGGAAATTAATGTCTTAATCGTTTATGGTAGTAAGGTCAGTTAAGAAGTTAAAATTTGGGTTAATACTACGTACCTACGCAATTTTACTTTACTTATCGCTTAAACAAGTATTTTTATTGGAAACAATCTTAAAAATTTTATTTTAGAGGTTATATGGCAACCTTGCCTTCAGCAGATCATATGGTTTATTAGGTTCGTCAGCGCTCTATATTGTCAACACCATAACTTCATATACATAGAAACGCTTTCTCGCTTTCTTCTGTTTGTACAATTAATTCCATGGTAATTAAAATAGATTTTCTACATTGTCAATCACGTTTTCTTAACGTCGCTTGAATTAATTTGATATGTATTAATCGTTTGTAAGCAATTCCAATGGCATCATGTTTTACTTGATATTGGGTGTGTTGTCTACGAATAATTTCTCAATATTTAATTGTCTAAATTAAATCAAATTGTCAGGGACTGTACAAATTTAATCTTAAAACACCTTTTATATTTGTCAATTTTGTCTCATACACTCTACTACAGCTAAAAATGTTTTTGTCTCTCTGTAACTTCGATAATTTTGACTGTGCTAACAAATGCCTACCAAAAAGTAATGCTAATAGTATTAATATCAATACTTTTGCAATTTACCAGAATGGAGTGCACACACAGACAGTGCACAACATACACGTAAATACGAGTATGTTTATTTATCGTTGTATTATTAATACTTGCAGCTGTACCGTTATATAATACCTACACAATTTTCTGCATATCCTTATATTGCATAAGAAAAAATGATACACATTTGCGTTGGTGTATATATAAATAAAATTTATGGTATAATACAACTACATAGGTACTATAAATAAATCATATTCATTATCTAAGAAATACCCCCTGAACAATCTATAAATACATCCACTATAAAAGGAGGTTTACAACGCAGCGTGCCTTGGAACGATTGTTTCAATAGAAAGTGTAACGGAACATCTTCATAAAATTTAAAAAAAATTAAAACGTTGAAAAATAGAATGTGTTTATATTTCTTTCCTGTATTTTTTTTAAGGGGATACGATTCAAACCTTCGCTGTTTCAAGCGAATTATTCGAAGAGTAAAAATGTAAATTTCCTAATAGAAACTTTGCCACTAAATTAGATATTCTCAAGTTGCTTTGTGTTAACGGTACAAAGAAATAATGCACATAATTCTTTCGTAATAGTCACTGATGAAACAGCTAGCTAATACGCATGTACAATATTAAACCAAATTTTCACTTTTTATGGGTAAGTCTACTTTATATTCTCCATTAAAATATAAAAGTGGTAATAAACGTGTGCGTCTTACTTTTATGCATATTTATTTATAAATTAGAACGGTGGTATTCTGTTACAGTATGCATAACAGTAAAAAAACTGGATATTGAATATTGGTCAAGTTTTTTTACACGACAGCATTTATAGTGTGATTCAAACAACATTTTACAATTCCCAGTTGAATCTGTAATGAGTAATGACAGATACATTTTTTTGTATTTCTTTGTTCAGTTTCGAATTTATTTCCCAAGGTAATACGATAATTATATAATGATTTCTTATTATCCATGACATTTAATAAACATTCCATAATTTTTCCTAATTAGGAAATCTATCTAATAACAGTTAAATTAAATACTGTACAGGGTTTCCTACTGATAATGATCATATTTTTATACACACAACGTTAAAAGCCTTGAACCCTGTCGTCACGACTAACTGCAGTCTGAGGTGGAGGAATATAATTATTATTGGCTTTAGCAACGAAATCTCACATGTTCTCAATAGGATTCATGTCAGCAGAGTTGACTGGCCAATCTAATCTATTGACATGTCCTGCTTCGAGTGTCTCTTGAACCCTTCTTGCGCAATGTGGTCGGGCATTATCGTCCATAAACACAAAATTTTCATCTAATACATTACATATGATGTAGATAATGAGCGTAATAACCTGTTCGATGTAAATTTGACTGGTCATATTCTGTGGTATGCGAATTAATGGGGTACGTGGGTTTAACATTATTCCACCTCAAAACATTACGGTACCCCCTTCATACGGAGCAACTTCACGGGGAAAATGAAGTCGCTGTTGACGACCTGGTTCTCTCCAAACTCTTTGTCGACTGTCATCAGTAACCAGGCCAATTCTGGTTTCGTCTGTAAATAAGATCCACCGCCACTGGTCTGAAAGCCAACCCCTATGCTTTCACGCCCATTGGAGACGGGCAGCACGATGCTTTGGAAGTGAAGTGGGGACCCGTAATAGTCTTCTAGCACGTAAATTTGCGTTGTGGGGTCGTCTCCGAATAGTAAGTGTCGATATAACACGGGTGAAACGTACCTTGAAAGTGGGTCCTGAGAGCTGAAGATGTGCGGTGTCTACGGGCATATTGCACCAAATACCGATCCTCCCTTTCATTAGATACTCGAGGACGTCCACTACGTGGTATGTTTTCCACTGTATCAAATTCTTCATATTTGTGTACTATTCGTACCACAGATGATCTAGGAATGCCCAACATGTTCGATATCTGATGATTAGAATGTCCTCCATCATGTAAAGCAGTCATTCTTGCTCGGGTAAACGGAGAAATTTCACGTCCTAGCATTATAATGTACAAACATTCAAAGGAACACTTGGTTGAATACACTGCCAAACTGACCAGATTTGTAAAAACATTGGTAAAAAATAAAGGTTCATGGTCTGCAAATTTTTTATTATTTTTTTGTTCCCTAAGTACATGTACTTTTTTACCACATTAAGAGAAACCACTTGGTTTAATCGAATCATTTTATATACAGAGGGTCCAAGACTTTTGACGTTGTGTGCAGTAGAAAAAAGTGACTCATATTTAGAAAAAATAACGCGCAAATGCGACATCTATGTAAGGTGTGGTTTCTTTAAATAGAACACCCTGTATTTTTTATATTTTCAATACCTGGTTTTAAAAATATAAATATTGAGTGGAGGAAAGTAGTTGGACCACTCAAAACCTTTAACTGTATCGTATTTAATTGAATATAATTTTTTGTAATTATTACCGATCTTCCGAATTTGTTGTATGAAGGTTTTTTTACAGCAGTCGTTTTATAACACGCAATTACAGTTACCTTGTAGCTACTTGCGATGAAAGACAGTACTTAACAAAACAATAAAAAAAAAATAAGAAAGTAAATCGGCAGAGAGAAAGAAATTAAGTCACATTATCTGTGACTAAAATAAATTACTATATTACGTAAACTTCACATTCACTTAAAAATATACAAAATTTGTTTAAGCACGGTTAGGTTAAAACAATGACAAAAAAAGTGTAAAATCGCTTTAGGGGGAACCCTATAATTTTAAGGAAGTTGGAAAATAAACGCACTTTTGTTTTTAAACAACAAATGTTGAAATATATATTTGTAAAGGTTCTTCAAGGTAAAATTGTAGAAAGCGTTGACTATCTCGTTGCCCGTAATTAACCTGTTTTAAACAATTGTTTTTTCTTCTTGGGCATATGAGAAATTGTATTTTGTTGCTTAATTAATGCAGTTGCCTTGTCGCAACTTAATATTATTGGCATCCTGCTTGCGATATTACTAAACGCACTACTAAATTTACAGTAATATTTTTTCCAAAAGATTTAATATATTACCGTCGAATTACTTGTCGAGAAAAATGGTTTGCCATTTTTGTTGTAGGTAGGGTCGTAAAATTATGAAAGGTACTTCTGAAGACCCTAAATAAATCACAAATTATAATTGACAGGTTTTACTGCTTTCCTTGGCGCCGTAATATAAAGCACACCGTAAATACAGTGTCAATAATCCAATAAAACTTCTAAGGAACGCGTAGGTAATTATGTCAGCAGTTGGAAATATCAAAATAATTACGATTCGTAAAATAATTAGGTAACGTCATTATTTTACACACTGTGAATAACCCATTTATATACTGTTTGTTTATACCATATCGTAAGATTCTCACAGACCGTGTTTCTGTGCATAAGTAACAATGCATTTCAAAACTAAAGACAATTGTTCTCAAGATCATATTTATTTTTATGTAACTCAGGGAGAAAAGAATAAATTATGTAAAATGAATTATTGTTACCACAATTAAAAAGTATTCATAAGTGCCTTGTTATCCCGCGTCTTTTTCCTTGGGATTAAAATAAATTACGACAAATCTACAATTTTCCAATTGTACTCCTAGAACATCAAACGTTAATATCACAAGTATTTTTTAATTGTCCTTTGTTCGCGATTCGTATAATAGAATAAATCGAAAAGGTATTTAAATTGAAAATAACCATTGTTTATTCACCACAGACCTAAAAAAAATCAGTGAAAATTTCCAGGAAGTAGTGTAGCTAATTGTAAACTACTATTAGTTACACCGATTTGTCTTAAATAGGTACAGGATGTTTTTGTATTATAAAAAAATGCATCCTATGATACAACTCATGTGGAATTATACACATTCCGACTGTTTTAAAGTGAAGCAAACCGAAGAAAGTAGGTGTGGGCGTGATAAGGATTTAATAATAGTTTTTTTCTTACGATATAATAATGGTTATTTTATATCTCATCTCAACGCCCAACTGTAGAAAAACAACTACGCCAATGACTCATTAATTATTTCTTAATGAATCCGTTACGATTATAATGAGAATAATTTGCAGTTGTTAAAGGCCGTTTGCCGCAACTAGAGTAACATTTTTAATAGTACTATTTTTTCAAGAATCCATACAGATATGAATTAAATACCGTTTCAAACAGTAGATAATAACAGGAACGTCCCAACGACTGTTCTTTCTTGCTCCGCCTGAACAAAATTATATACCGAAACGTTAAGTAAATACAAATTGTGTTTGAAAATATTCGAAATATTAGCGAAATTTGTCACAAAAATTAACTATTACTAATGATTTGTTTGAGTAGTTTTCTTGACTAACACCTTTATTATGCGGAAAAATTTAAGATGAAAATATCCGAAATAATCTCCGAATTTGACGCAAAATAATCTTTTTTTTTCCAAAATCAAAAATAAAAATTTGAATTCAAAATATTCGAAACAGGCGTGAAATTTGCAAAAATAGTTACTAATAAAACATTAGGACAAATAAAAATTTTGATCGATAATATTCGAAACATGCTCTTGTAGTTTCCTTGGTTTCAAAATATTCGCAACATAAGCGAAATTTGTCACAAACACACTTATCAATGATTGTGTGGTTTCGTAGATGAACATCATTTATTGATGCAGAAAAATTGTGGTTGAACATATTCGAAACATGCGCGAAATTTACAAAAATAATTGATGCTTGATTATTCTTGTAGGTAGTTGCCTTGAATATTTTTTATTAATCAGAAATAAAATAAAAATTCGTAGTGAATATATTCGAAACATTAGCGAAAGTCGATAATATTCGAAACATGAGCGAAATTTACAAAAATAGTTATGCTCCAGTGCTCTTGTAGTTTCCTTGGTTTCAAAATATTCGCAACATTAGCGAAATTTGTCACAAACTCACTTACTAATGATTGTGTGGTTTCGTAGATGAACATCATTTATTGATGCAGCAAAATTTTGGTTGAACATATTCGAAACATGCGCGAAATTTACAAAAATTGTTGATGCTTGATTATTCTTGTAGTTTCCTTAAATATTTTTTATTAATCAGTAATAAAATAAAAATTTGTAGTGAATATATTCGAAAGATTAGCGAAAGTCGATAATATTGGAAACATGAGCGAAATTTACAAAAATAGTTATGCTCGAGTGCTCTTGTAGCTTCCTTGGTTTCAAAATATTCGCAACATTAGCGAAATTTGTCACAAACACACTAACTAATGATTGTGTGGTTTCGTAGATGAACATCATTTATTGATGCATAAAAATTTTGGTTGAACATATTCGAAACATGCGCGAAATTTACAAAAATTGTTGATGCTTGATTATTCTTGTAGTTTCCTTAAATATTTTTTATTAATCAGTAATAAAATAAAAATTTGTAGTGAATATATTCGAAACATTAGCGAAAGTCGGTAATATTCGAAACATGAGCGAAATTTACAAAAATAGTTATGCTCGAATGCTCTTGTAGTTTCCTTGGTTTCAAAATATTCACAACATTAGCGAAATTTGTCACAAACACACTTACTAATGATTGTGTGGTTTCGTAGATGAACATCATTTATTGATGCAGAAAAATTTTGGTTGAACATATTCGAAAGATGCGCGAAATTTACAAAAATTGTTGATGCTTGATTATTCTTGTAGGTAGTTGCCTTGAATATTTTTTATTAATCAGAAATAAAATAAAAATTCGTAGTGAATATATTCGAAACATTAGCGAAAGTCGATAATATTCGAAACATGAGCGAAATTTACAAAAATAGTTATGCTCCAGTGCTCTTGTAGTTTCCTTGGTTTCAAAATATTCGCAACATTAGCGAAATTTGTCACAAACACACTTACTAATGATTGTGTGGTTTCGTAGATGAACTTCATTTATTGATGCAGCAAAATTTTGGTTGAACTTATTCGAAACATGCGCGAAATTTGCAAAAATAGTTGATGCTTGATTGTTCTTGTAGTTTTCTTAAATATTTTTTATTAACCAGAAATAAAATAAAAATTTGTAGTGAATATATTCGAAAGATTAGCGAAAGTCGATAATATTGGAAACATGAGCGAAATTTACAAAAATAGTTATGCTCGAGTGCTCTTGTAGTTTCCTTGGTTTCAAAATATTCGCAACATTAGCGAAATTTGTGACAAACACACTTATCAATGATTGCGTGGTTTCGTAGATGAACATCATTTATTGATGCAGAAAAATTTTGGTTGAACATATTGGAAACATGCGCGAAATTTACAAAAATAGTTGATGCTTGATTATTCTTGTAGTTTCCTTGAATATTTTTTATTAATCAGAAATAAAATAAAAATTCGTAGTGAATATATTCGAAACATTAGCGAAAGTCGATAATATTCGAAACATAAGCGAAATTTACAAAAATAATTATGCTCCAGTGCTCTTGTAGCTTCCTTGGTTTCAAAATATTCGCAACATTAGCGAAAGTTGTCACAAACACACTAACTAATGATTGTGTGGTTTCGTAGATGAACATTATTTATTGATGCATAAAAATTTTGGTTGAACATATTCGAAACATGCGCGAAATTTACAAAAATTGTTGATGCTTGATTATTCTTGTAGTTTCCTTAAATATTTTTTATTAATCAGTAATAAAATAAAAATTTGTAGTGAATATATTCGTAACATTAGCGAAAGTCGATAATATTCGAAACATGAGCGAAATATACAAAAATAATTATGCTCGAGTGCTCTTGTAGTTTCCTTGGTTTCAAAATATTCACAACATTAGCGAAATTTGTCACAAACACACTTACTAATGATTGGGTGGTTTCGTAGATGAACATCATTTATTGATGCAGAAAAATTTTGGTTGAACATATTCGAAAGATGCGCGAAATTTACAAAAATTGTTGATGCTTGATTATTCTTGTAGTTTCCTTAAATATTTTTTATTAATCAAAATTTGTAGTGAATATATTCGAAACATGAGCGAAATTTACAAAAATAGTTATGCTCGAGTGCTCTTGTAGTTTCCTTGGTTTCAAAATATTCGCAACATTAGCGAAATTTGTCACAAACACACTTACTAATGATTGTGTGGTTTCGTAAATGAACGTCATTTATTGATGCAGAAAAATTTTGGTTGAACATATTCGAAACATGCGCGAAATTTGCAAAAATAGTTGATGCTTGATTGTTCTTGTAGTTTTCTTAAATATTTTTTATTAATCAGAAATAAAATAAAAATTCGTAGTGAAAATATTCGAAACATTAGCGAAAGTCAGAAAAATAATTACTTATGGATTGCTTTTGTTATTTTCCTTGATCAACCATTTTTTATTTGTTCAAAAACGTTGAGATATATAAACTTAAGTTAAAAAATACAATATAGTCGTTGACAATGTATCTAAATGTTAAATGTATATGAGCCATCGGTCAAAGATAGTAAAATAGAAGAGGTTTTTAATAGCCCATTGTCCATCCCTTGAGCTGGTTTATTAAAAACCAAACTACGTATTAAACGAGAGGAAGTGGTGGTTTTACAAAAAGTGCATTGAAACATGGGTTGGAGCGGATCTACCTACCACAATAAATTTTAACGCTTGTGAGTTGGTAGCCAGGTGCAATTCAGACTATATTTGTACCCTCTGATAACTGTGCAGGTTGAACTACGAAATCCAGTGGCGTGTTGTCCATTGGGCAAAAACTATTTTCTACATATGTATAGTCGAACGACGAATTAATTTAGTAATAATCCTCAATCACACACACATATTAATTATAACGCAATGAGTTGAACATTACATTTTCTTAAATACTCTGACCTTACCTGTTTACCTCACCTTACGAAAGCTGAAAGAAATGAGAAACAATTTAACCTTGTTTTCTTTAAAGCAGTCGGATTTTTAGCAACAATGTTGTTGAGCCATTAGTACATATTTTACAAGATGAAACATGACGACAAGGTGGCAATAAAAATAATTTAAATGCGCTCGTATTTTAACTTTATTAACAATTGCGACTGTAGCCGGTTTTATGTGAAAATAATTCATATCCATGAAGTTTGAAATGGAAGGTTTACTGGAACATTTGCTAAAATCAATAATAAAACGCTACATATATTTTGTAGTAGTATATACTATTATCTACGTAAAAAGATTTCCTATACTATGACTGATGTAGCATTTATTTCAAGATAGTTTAATCCATATTAGCTAGATGAATCGAATATAATTAATATACTCGTACGATGTAGGTAATTAGGATTTTTAGAATGACGTCATTAACAGTAATTATTTATGGCCGTAAATTAAATAGTAACTATTAGAACTGGTTGTTTATCACGTAGAATAACCCAAATAATTTTATTTTTCATTAATTCACATATCGAGAAGCTCTGGTAACAACATTTGTTTGCTTTTTGCAAACACACATATTACTAAGTACTCATAATAAATTACGATTCACGTGCATGTTCAAATACGATTACTAGTAATTCCATTCAACATTTTTTGAATTCCACAAATAACGCAAGATGAGATCAGTAGCTGCCAAAAGGTTTGCGATGATTTCTTCAGTAAGCATGTTATTAAAGTTGAAGTGAAGCAACTGCTTATGCTGATTCGGCATTTGTTTTTGGATAATAACGCAAAGCATCGCATCTGTGGTAAATATGTCGACCCGAATGTACATTACGTGGCGTTATCAAATGTTATGAAATGAATGGCAATTAGACTGCATATTTTGATCACAGTTGAGTGATTTTTAAGTGTATGTGACTGCACTAGACCGCTCACATCTCTATCGGAATGGTTAGAATTCCTTAGAGTACGCGCTCTTGTTTATGTATATTTATAACAGCAGCACAAAATATATTCTTAAAAGGTATGCACTATGTGCAATGGGTGCAGTGCAATATCTATATGTCGACCGAATCAAATCACTAATTGGTTGATAACGTAGGACTCTTGGCAAGTGGCGTGCTCTATTTTTGGGTCCTATGGCCAATCACACTGTTCAATCAATGCGTCCCGTTTTAGCGCGAGTATCGGACAAGAGGTGGAACAAACCGACCAAGATGGTAAGGATGTGGAGGCCAAGGGAAGTGCCAATGTTGCTTGTAAATAGGCAGACAAATGTTGAAACACACAGCTTTAAATGGACAAACTTCGAGGGTATGTCGGAGAAATAATGCCGGTTTGTTTTATAAAAATTTTAATTTTGGTGCATATGTTCTTAGTACAGGGTGTCTCAAACACGATAATATTGGCCTACTGTGAGGATACAAAAAATTCAAATAAAATTTAGGACACGAGATGTTAAATGGGATGATATAAGCCCATTTTCAATCGAAAGTATTATCTTTGGGATTTTACAGAAGTTACTAATCAATTAATTATATTTTTTCCAAAAACATACCTGTTTTACCTGTAAAAAAGGGTCTCTTTTTTCTTATAAATTTTTCTGTATTACTTCCCGTTTAAAAGTTATTAACAATATCGTCCTAAAGAGACTCAAACGAAATACCACCTGAAAATCACATTAGCGGTGAAAGGATCAAGTAGTTGTTGGACGATACCTTTGACGTTCGTTTTGAGTAATGACAAGTATTTTGTGACATTTATGCACTTTAATCAACGAACATTCAAGTATTTTCCAGCGACTACTTGATCCTTTCACCGCTAATGTGACTTTTAGGTGGTATTTCTTTTGAGATTCTTTAGGACGATATTGCTTATAACTTTTAAATGGGAAGTAATACAAAAAAATCTCATGAAAGTGTATTAGAAAAAATAAAACTCTTTGACAGAAAAAAAATGTGGATAAGCTTTTAGAAAAATGTAATGATGACGTCATTAGTCGTTTCTGACAAATCCCAAAGATAATAATTTCGATTGAAAATGGAGCTTACCTCATTCCGTACAGTAGGCCATACTATCGAGTTTCAGACACGCCCTGTGCTATTAATTTAGAAAAAAATTACACCACCCTACACAATATTAAAACTGTTTTTTTTTTCAAACTACAAAAAATATACCAGAATAATTTTCGCAACAATAACTTTTGACTAATGTTAGAGTGTTAAAATGAATTGCATGAAGCAAACGTGCGGATATGCATCAGCTAGGAAAATGTTTACAACTGGCTGATCCTTTCTTGTTCCAAAAATAGGAAATCACAGTGCCAGTCGAACATCTGTTGATACAACTTCAAATGGGCATAACAGTGTACCGTTTCTTTGTCAGCAAATGCTGCTTTTATTTTAAAACTGTTTGTATGTAACCGTTGCAAGACGACAAAAGGCGAATTGTTGATAAAGCATGGGAACATTGCCGATAAAGTGTGGTGGGACCTTATTGCATGGTAAGTGTGTTCGTACAACCATCTAGATGTAATCAAGCCCTGCTTATCTATGAGTAGGCGCGATTCTTGGGAAAATGCTTCAGTTATGTAAAGAAAATTGCACACAAAACTACTTTTTTCTTTGAATTAATAAAATCGTATGTAAACTTATTATTAAAACACCACCTGCCTTTCTGTCAACGCTACAGATGTCTCAATTTGATAGCCTTATTTATACAAGGTGATTCACAAATGATGACCAAAAATAAAACTCTCATGAATTTTAATGGAGGTATTTTTGAGCGTTTAGATTGATAGTTTTACTCAGGCTTTTTACGAAAAACATAAAGGAGTACTAATTTGTAGAAAATTGAAAGGAGAATTCCAACAACATCACGATTGTTACAATAAAGCAGTGACGTACTATTTTATATAGAAGAATATGCCACCAATATGTTGTATCTGCGCCACTGGACCATCTAAATTTTAGGAAAAGGCTTTAATTTTGGACAATGTTTAGATCCATCAGAGAACACGATGTTTCATTTTTGGTCACCATTTGTGGACCACCCTGTGTAATTTTATGCAGAAAATCGTAATTTATATGCTTATAAATCTTGCCATTTTTGGCAGTAGTATTAGCAAATAATCAAGACAAGCTAAAGATCAACGGGTGCTGTGAAAGTATTATAACGTTCTCACATACTGACCTATAGATAATTGCATACCGCATATTTAAAAAATGGATTTCCATTAAAAAAGCTTGTTTGCGATATACACGTGATGCAAGTGATTTAATGCAATAATATCTACATATTTACTATATAATATATTCAATTAAAACGTATACGTCGTATTGTTGCTACTTGTGCATTCATAATTCATTTATATCTTTATTATCACTGTTATATGTATATTAACAGCTTTGGCGACAGGTGTTCGTGTTCGTTAATCATAATATCTATGTTAGTTTTGTTAAATACATAAAAATAACACCTAGTAACAGTTAAAGAAGAATTGAGGTTTGCATTACATTTCTTCTGTTTAACGGAATTTATGACTTTCGTGGTTTTTGTGACTGTTTTTTTATGTTAACACTTATAAACTTTCCCTTACAGGAAACACCATTTCAACGGCAAAATTAAACTGTGTATGCGCATATTTCGAAATTTAAATTGATCAAATTGAGTAAACGATATGAATTAGAATACTTAATTTGATTTCGTAAAAAATTATAGCAATTTACTTGTTACCCTTTTAAGGTGGTACAAATATTATTTAATTTATAAAATAATGCTTAATTCTCAACAACATTGCAGCTTTTAAATGTTGTATAGACACGTTTTTAAACTTTCCTTGTAAAAATGTGGTTATTAACCAACAAAACCTGTCTATTAGAATGACACACACCTGTAGTATGCATCATTTTTTACTGGATGTAATGTATCCTAATTCGTCTTGATTAAAGGAGATTGTTGATTTTAGTTTTAAGTTAACCTTAACAGACGCTTTTATAAGGCTCTTTTTTTCAGAACTTGCATCTCAACAGGTTGTATGGCGCATCATTTCGATCCCACTCATTGGTGAATCATTCAAAATACCAGAATCTATTATTATACCTGAATTAGGCGTTATCAGATGTAAAATTTACAACCCGAATAAATGGGATATCGGAATACCACAATTAGTAACTGAAAAATGTATATCTATGGTAAAACTACAAATAAACGAATACTCATTGTCACCTGTCTTAAACACATTTTCTCCCTTTGCTTATTATTGATAATTAATTAAATTTTAACCTTTAAAATGATAATGAACGAATTCATGTTTTACTTTAATAAAAAGGGCCATGATTTCTATTTTGTTTTTATCGGCAACAAAGTGCGATACGAAAGTCGGGACAGGACAGTTTTATTTTGAGATGTTTAATCCGAAAAAATACAAAATTTAAAAAACGCAATGGTGTCCCAGGAGACACCTGAACGAAATTATTGAAAAACTTCATAAACGGTTCATTTTATCGACAATAAACAAGAGTGCCTTTTTTAGTCTAAGGTTGAAGCTACCCAGATTTATTATTTTAATGTCTATCATACAGGATGTTGAAAATTTAGGCATTAAGTTGTAAAGCCTAGCCCGCCACTGGTAAACTAAAAAAACTAAATACGTTCAGTATTTTAAGAGATACTTTAAAAGTTATTCGAGAAAAAACAATTTCCAGCGGCGTCCTTCAGGGACACACATCTCCGTAGGGAGGGCCTGTAGGAAAAAAATACATAGGAACTTATCTTATTTTTTACATGTTCTATCTGCACCCGAGGTTTCCCACATTTTCCCCTACACCCTGTATATTCATTTCATAATAATTAGTGAGACTGTATAATATGTAATATTTAATTAATAATTATGCACACTTTCTAATATCCGATATTTATATTTCCTCTAATAGAAAATAGGGGATTTGTCGGAAATGATATACTTATGCGAAACATACGTACCTATTAGAAAATAATTAAGAATTTCAAGAAATTACCCGGTTTCTTGAAATAATGTGGGTTGGCGTTTCCGTATGGAAATTATTGCATAGCTCACGCGTGATGAAATGGAAAGTTTTCATGGCGATTTTTCCGGAATATTAGCGGATAAAGATACAGTGCAAAATTCTATTTCACTATAAATACACACAACGTCAAAAGTTTTGGACCCCCCCCCCCTCATTCTTATTAAAGAAAAATTTTTGTCAGAAAAACCAAATACATTTATAAAAGTTTATTGTTTTCTGAATATTTTTTTTGTTAAAAGAATATGTTCGATATACTGAGTACTTACAAAATTGAAAACCAGCAAATGTGTGACATTTTTGACAAAATTTATTGAATCAAAAAGAAGTAACAAAGCAAGTTCTCTACTTGAATAATAGTCGGTATGACCTCCACCACGTTCCAATAGCATATTGACACGTCTGTGCATTGAGATAATCAAGCGGTTAACGATCTCTTGCGGAATATTGTTCCATTCCTCTTTTACCGACACGACTAACTCATCTGCAGTCTGAGGTGGAAGAATATGATTATGAATGGCTCTAGCAACGAAATCCTACGTTTTCAATAGGATTCATGTCAGAAGAGTTGATTGGCCAATCTAATTTATTGATATGTCCTGCTTTGACTGTCTCTTGAACCCTTGCGCGATGTGGTCGAGCGTTGTCGTCCATAAACACAAAATTTTCACCTAATTCATTACATAGCGGGTAGATAATGGGCGTAATAACTTGTTTGATGTAAATTTGACTGGTCATATTCTGTGGTATGCGAATTAATGGCGTACGGGGGTTGAACATTATTTCACCCCAAAACATTACGGTACCCCCTTCGTACGGAGCAACTTCACGGGGAAAATGAAGTCGCTGTTGACGACCTGGTTCTCTCCAGACTCTTTGACGATTGTCATTAGTAACCAGGCCAATTCTTGCCTAAAAGCCAACCCCTATGCTTTCGCGCCCACTGGAGACGGGCAGCACGATGTCTTGGAAGTGGAGTGGGGACCCGTAATGGTCTTCTAGCACGTAAATGTCCGTTGTGGGGTCGTGTTCGAATAGTGTGGTGTCGATATAACATGGTGAAACGTACCTTGGGTTCTGAGAGCTGAAGATGTGCGGTGTCTACGGGCATATTGCACCAAATATCGATCCTCCCTTTTATTACATACTCGAGAACGTCCACTACGTGGTCTGTTTTCCACTGTATCAAATTCTTCATATTTGTGTACTATTCGCAGTGCTGCCAATGACATATTGTAAAAATATCCTCTGAACACATGCAAATTACACGACATTACACGCACTTGAAGAATATTACACGATTAGGTACACTCCTGTTTTCAAAATTGAATTGTTTTAATTAATTTTAAAAATTTGAGAAAATTATTTTACGTTATAATTTAAGGCTAATTTATTGACGCTTTTAAATATTCATTCAAATCGCTGCGGCCGTGCTTTGTCAAAGCGACGCGATGTAGCAGACGATGGTGTAGGCATAGGCCAAGAATTGTATAATAAATTTTGGACATAGGCAACCACACAGGTAGGCGACCAGATATAACACAACTACTCTGCAAATAATTTTAGCATCCCCTAAGAAATTACAACCCTTACAAAGCAAGTTCTGAAATCAAGTTTCCATGTTTTTTTTAGTGTCGAAACAACAGCTAAACTTATCGTAAGAATGATAAAAAGCATTTCAATAAACCGGTAATAACGGTTGACAACTATAATGATAGGAACCTACTACAGAAAGTATCGTTTGCAGAATTTTATGGTTGAGATGCTGGCTTTTAATTCAATTTTACTTTTTTTGTATGCAAACTAGAAGATATTTAGTAATGTGTGTAGATACAATAAAGTTTTTTTTTTGAATAGGACTATTCACATTTTTTTTTTTCAAAATTTTTGTGTGTGAGGTGACAACGAATAGAATATGTCAGGAATCCATTGTTTTATTTACCGCAACTATTTTGGAATCACCCTGTATAAATCTTATGATCAAACCACAGTCAATAATGACAGAACACAGTATACATATAATCCTGATACAATCATAACATTCATAATTTTCTAAAATCCATTGAAGCATAGATTAAAGATAACCAAGTCGCGCAAACTCCACATGGTGGTTACATTTACAATCACTGAATACTCTCACGGCCCAGAATTACCATCTAAGAAGAATTTGTGTTAAAATATCCGTAATTACACACTTTTCGAGAGTGTTAGAATTTTACACACCTACTCTTGAAATTACACGTATTTCGTGTAATTACACACTAATTGGCAGCACTGACTATTCGTACCACAGACGATTTAGGACTACCCAACATGTTCGATATCTGATGATTATAATGTGGGTAAACGCAGAAATTTCACGTCCTGGCATTATAATGTACAAAATGCACTGCCAAACTGACCAGATTTGTAAAAACATTAGTAATAAAGTAAAGGTTCATGGACTGCAATTTTTTATTGTCTTTTTTGTTCCCTAAGTATATGTACTTTTTTACTACATTAAGAATAGGTTTAATCGAATCATTTTATATATAGGGGGTCCAAGATTTTTGACATTGTGTGTAATAGCAATTTGAAGTAGTAGGTCTCGGTGTAGTATCAAATGTGAAGAAAATTCTACAAAGTGCTCACTATATCAGCAGCATTGTGTTGTATTTGAATTGTTTATAGACATTTATTATTTATCTACTTGTGCTATTTACAAGTCTTGAAATTATTTATACAGTAATATTATATTCCTATTATTTATACCAAACCGTACACAATTTCTGATACTACAAAAAATTTATTTCGTTATAGAAGAAACCTTAAGAGGCATACGATTCGATATTAAACCTTTTACTTGAGTAATTTTAACATAAAAAGTAATTTATCTTGCGCTAGCTATTTATAACAACGAAATATTGTCTCACAGCATAGAAAACAGCGTGGATTATTTATAAGTTTATCTTGTGTAACTTTACATGATTTTACAAAACTATCAACTCCCATAAAATTTCCATCGCCTTCTGCAATATTAATAATGCATTAATAATGCAACGACGGTGACAATTGTGAATGTTTTTATTATTAATATCAACCACACCGTTATTAAAACGGGCAGAATAACATGAAATATTTATATCTATCTATCTTTGGAATCAATTATTAGTCCGACTTGACATTTATTATGTATCATTAAATTATTATTCATACTTAACACGTTTAATTGCACAGTTCTACTGTATTTGTAAACAAAGAGGAATTTAATGTGTTGTGTTTTCTTGCAGATACCTTAAACCAACCCGAAAGCATGAAATTTTAACTGAGAAGATGGACAACTACGAGCATGAAAAGGAACTACCAGAACGAGAAAGACGGGTACGTCAAACGAAAAATTCAAAAGTCACTTGACAATATACACGGTGTTTTTAAATGAAGTAGCAACAATGGGACCACAGATTCCTTAGGTGAAAATAAATCGATTTAACCAAACATACCTATATTCCAAGTCGCATAATAAAAAAGATACAGGATGTCAAAGTTAAAATTTTAGATTCAATATTTGCAGATAACTTCTTAAAAAATCCAAATATTTACATAAAATTTGTAAATCAGGGGTTTTTGCGGTCGAGAAATTCAGATTTGTTTCTAATTTTGACGTCACTAGTAGAGGGCGCCACTTATGGCACATCATGTTTAAAATGACAGAACTTTTTTGCTGCTTAGTGTATCCATGTGACTATTGAAACAATCGATTCTTCTACCTGTTATATCGGAAAAAGGTATACCTTGTTAAAGTCGTTAGGAGTAACAGTTTTCGAAATAATCCTATTTGAAATATTCAGTGCACAGATTGAAAACTGTTATCGTTTCAGGTAAAGTGCCTTTTCTTCCGAAAATACAGCAAAATGTTACTTGAAAAAGTTGCTCATAACGGTAAATTATGGAGACTTGTAAAATTTCAAAAAGATCGGCCTGCTTTGATAAAATGTTTGTGCTTTGCTGAAAAATAGTTTCATCAAACCTCGCCGATCTTCTTGAAATTACACATCTCCATAATTTTCCATTCTGAACAACTTTTTCAAGCAACATTTTGCTGTATTTTCAGCAGAAAAGGCACTTTATCCGAAACCAAAAGAATTTTTACTCGGTGCACTGAGCATTTCAAATAGGATTATTTCAAATATGGTTACTCCTACCGACTTCAGCAAATTTTCAAATAAAACAGGTAGGAGAATCGATTGTTTCGATAGTCAGATGGACACACTAAGCTTCAAAAAAGTTCTGCCATTTAAAAGAAACATGGTGTGCCACAAGTAACGCCCTCTACTAGTGACGTCAAAATTAGAAACAAATTCGAATTTCTCGCCCGCAAAAACCCCCGATTTACAAATTTTATGTAAATATTTGGATTTCTTAAGAAGTTATTTACAAATATCGAAAATAAAACTTTAACTTTGACACCCTGTATTTTTTTATTATGCGACTTGGGGTACAGGTATGTTTTCACCTAAGAAATCTGTGGTCTCATTTTTGCTACTTCATTTCAAAACACCCTGTATGTATGTGTAGTTAACACCACAGAAATAAATAGAGAGCTCGCGCTGAAGTTTTTTGCCTTTAATGGAAAAAGAAAAGTCTTATAAGCACCTCCAATGATTTTAATTTGATAGATTTTATCTCAAACTTTCCTGTTCATTCCAATTTGTTGCAAAGAAAGCTACATTGCGTGTTAAGGTACAGCGTCTCGTCGGCATACTTAGGAAGGTCAGAAGGGTCTATTTGCAGAGTGTTTTTAAAATCAGTGTTCAAAATTTCAGTGCCTGCAGAAATAAAAAAAGATGATGGAATCCTTAATATAATTTTTTTCTCACTGTAATATTACAAAAATAAAAAATTTATACAACTATATGCTAATTTCCGACACTATGGTTGGTATTTATAACAATAATTGACAAATATGCATAGGAAAAAATTTCTCAATAACCGTACATGATTCTCTATCATACCTTAACACAACTAAAACGCATTAGGTTAGATTGATGTGTTTCTGCGCATGTGTAAGATAAATCACGTGAAAAATTCTGTAAAATTTCATAATAAATTGAGTAACAGTAAATAGTTCCAAAGTAATACATTGTATTGCGACGTTATTCCCAATTTGATTACGTAAAAACATATATACTTGATTTTTCCATAATATATAATATAAATTAAAAATTACCAGTAAATATTGTGTGAAAAGAGCATAGTAGAACTTGAAAATGTCCACTTATTTCTATCAGTTTGGCTCAGAAAATGCTTTTTATTAAATAACTTACAAACAGTTTGATATCAGCTAAAGGACTTTTTGTGCTTTTCAGTTTTCATCATCTTTCTACATGCACTGAAATTCGGTATACTCATTTGACCCTCTCACAACTATTTTATTGTTGTTGTAAAATTTTATGCATTTACCTCCGATATGCTTCCAGGGTAAGTCACTGGAATAGCGTACACGACTAAATAGAGCTGATACGCCAGAATTATAGTCATTTTACAAGTAGAGTAAATAATTCCAAGTTTTTTCCCTGCCTTGGCCCGTTTTGGACATGCCAAATGACTGCATGGGAAACGCTGGTTTAAAAAACAGCTTTATTTTACTCGAGAGCAGAAAAAATTGAAGGATAAATGATGTAATGGCCTGTAATTGGTGCCAACTATTATTTTCATCCATATTCATATTATTCGCCGTTCTTATGATGTACCTACTCCGCTTAAATTAGCTTGGAAACGTTTAAATTACTGAAATTAAATTCGGAACCATATTGTTGATGGTTGTGGTAAATATATACTTAAGTAAATGGAAAAGCAAAACTGCGAACGTGGTTTTAACTTTAAGTAGACCTGTTTATTTTTGACAGTTTAAAGTACCACCTATAAATTTTACGGTGGTGCTAATAAATAAACCTGGAAATTGAAATTTATGGTAATGGTTCATTTTAGGTAACAAATTTTTGACGTCTACGGAAATATAATAAAAATATTTTATACAGGGTGTATATCCCAAATTTTAAAATGGCTCATCTCAAGTAACACAAGATATTTTATAGCAGTGGTTAAGAATGTTCCTGTAACTAATTTTTGGAGAGTTAAAGTTACAAAGTTTAGTCGCATAAACATCTTGTTGGCATCAACACAGCAGCTAATAGCCTGAAATAGGCACATTTTTATAAAACATAGTTGCTGTATAAAAATGATATAATTGTGTTTTAAGAGTTCTATATAAAAACAAGTTACGTTTTAGCAATGAGCTTACAGCATTGATACGACAAACTATTCGATTTCAGTAAAACATGTCATGATAATGTCTTATAAAAACGTCATACAATTATTCTGCTTTCATCACAATTATAAAGCTAATATTCGAGTTTTTTTTAATTTTACGACAGATGTCTATTATAAGCATCTTTATATTAGGTATACGATGTTATATTTATAAACTCAATAATATTAATTCAAAGTTGAATTTCAAGTACGAATAAAATTTTACTGTGATAAACGAATAAAGTAGGGCGAAAAGTCATAACGCGCCTGCAAATATACTATTTTCGTTCACAAACAAACTAAAAATTTAAATACATGCACATTTACTGCTAAAAAATATCCCCAGTTCGAATTCTAAATTCCATATAATAAAAACTCTTATTTTTAATGAGCAACGGAAGTTATTTTCATGAAAAATTTCACGGGAAGGTTGTTTTTTGAATTTTTTTCAAGATATGTTTGTAAGCTATGAAAGTTATGTAAAAGCGAAACATAGGAGCATTATGTTTTGTAGAAAATCGTTTGCTCGTGTTAACTACCTTTAAGAAGCAGTTTTGCTTTATTGTCGCGCAAAAATATTTTAATACAGCATTTATAAAACAAATGCTGTAATTATACAGGTAAACAGCTTTCTGAAACTAAAGTGCTGCATAAATGACGTAAGAAATTTCTTAAAGTAATTTCAGTAAGTTCTATAAAATACTTTTATTTTTGCTGTAAGAATCTTCTCAAATATTTCTCTTGCGACCAGTACAAAATTGATTTATAACGCTTTATAGTCAGTCGTGTAGATTGCTACTATAGACATTATACAGTAAAATCCTCCTCCTCCTGAAGCAAAAATATTGTATAAGTGCTGAAAATAGTTTAAATAATTTTTATAAAACATTTTGGGTTACAGTATTCTCACAGGCTGCTGCAATACGCCGTGGAAGTCCTGGACCTCCATCTCTTCCACGATTCGGTTTCAAATTTCTCGTGCGTTGCACTACACTTGCACTCACTGCACACCGCGGTAAAAGTAGTTGCATTTGGCATATGTTTACCGGGAAATCGTTCTCACATCGTCATATAAGATATTGACTCCATTCTGAACCACTCTGTATAGACTTGAACAGAATATGTTTGAGATTTGGTTGTTACCTTTTATCTTTATCTTGTCTAATGTTTGTTTTACTAATTTTAAAGCAAGTAACTGAAGGTATTTTAATTAGCTTGTTTTCTTACAACCACCGCTTATATACAAATAAACGCATTCATCAAACAGACTCGAACATAACACATAAATAGATAAGATCCTATTAATAATTTTGAAACTATAAGGTTACCCGGTTGACAGATCATTTAGGTTTTCGCTTAATGAGATAAAAATACCCAACTTTGAGACGGTTCGAAAATAAACACCTTTAATATGCATTTTTCGAATATCCACCGGTTAAATATTATTTTATTAGTTCGTACGGCCCGTTAGTTTACGTTACCGTTTTTTAACCTCTGTTATTTTCGTCGGACCCATTTAATTTTGACGATAATCGGTCACTTTACTCGTGTAGTTTTTGTTTTAAGTTTATAATAGCTGCATGTCGACGGCGTTGTAATAAATATGGTATAAGTAAAAGTGTACTAAATTATACAGATAATACATCCACTTTCATTTAATTAGACGATGTTTTATTAGTTTTTATTGCGCATTTCTCATTATAACAGACCCCACCCCCTTTTTCTCCGTCATTATTTACGAACAAAGGTGCCAAAAAGTAAAGTCACATAAAACATATAATATCGTATTTACCCAACTTTTGTTTTTAATTTTCTAATGGAACACCCTGTATATTTTTGCGCCATTTCGGAAATGCAATATTTAACTGCTTTTACGATATATGCTTTAAAAATATTTAAGTTCGTACTGAACTGAAAAAAATAAAAACGGATTAAAGCAAATGCAAAGTGCAATTAAACTGTACCACTAATAGACATCAACGATCAGTTTTTATTATTATAATAAGATCTTACGTTCTTTTTGTTGACCGCTTAAGAATAATGTGCTGACCATTAATAGCTACATTAATGCTTCATAAGTCCTTGACTCGTCATATTTTAAGTAATTATATGTAGATTTCTTAAATACGCCTTTCTATTATTGTTAAAGGTTACTAAGAGATTCACCTGTTAAAATGTGCTAAACTCGAGCTTTAATTCATAAAAAAATTAATCAATTTTTATCGTGATTGATTGCGCAATTCCTATTATTATTAAAACCAAAATTGTGTTTAATCATTTTAGTCTTATTCGTTCGTGTGAACGCCAAATTTCCTACAGATAATAACAGTAAGCATTTAGTTTTATTATTTACTGATCTTTCGAATATTTGGAAAACAAATATCCTATTTCTTTCCGTAAAAAAATCGTCTAGATTTTGGCAATGTAATACTCATTTACTAATACACGAGTTTCGGAAAATAATGTTCTGACGAAAAACGAGCCGTTTTTGGGCGAATTCGCATTGTTTAGTTTTCACTAATCTTTCGAATAGCTGGAAAACTAAATTTTTTATTTGGTTCCCGAAAATTCTGAAGAAATTCTCCTAGATCAATTCGAAAGCGTAGATTTCAAAAATGTAATTAAATTGGTGAACTTGGTGAAAAAAATACCACAAATTTCTTGAATGGTAGAAAAATTTTCACGGGTGTAGAATCCAAGAGTGCCTTCGGATTTTGTTCTGTATTAAACTTCATCCAATTTTGTTACCAGCTTTTTTAAATAGAAGTTATTGTGTATCGAATATTACCAGCTGCAAAAGTAAAAGTTGATTGCCAAGTTTAATTATCCAAAATAAATAATAACTGTTTTTATATCATTAGACCATAGTTTTTGCACAAGGAAATAATTTTATTGCGTAATTCGTATTTATGTGCGGCAGAATTATAATACTTTTTTTCGTTGCCAATAATTAATTGTTATAATGTCCTCTAGCTTTTCGACTTTCCATATCAATACTGGGTTTTATTTTAAACAACCTGTTCTGTTTTTTGTTGCTACTATAATTCGTTAAATGAAATAGAAACGCGACTTTAGTTGAATATAATTAAAAGTGAGAACAAAAATAGCGAATTTACTCATGTTTAGATGTCATCTTTTGAAAATAGTTAAGTCAATGACGAATCTGCCGCTTTAAATAAACTGTTACTGAAGAATATCTGTATTTTGAAACATCCGTTGTGGCAGATATTTCATGGAAATGATCGTAAAAGAATTTAAAATAAAACGTGTAATATCGCAGAGGTTTTATTTGTTTTGGTTAATACGATGTTAAAGAGTAAGTTCTTGATATTCTGTGGTTTGTCCGCCCTGTAATACACATAGCTTACAAAGGAGTCATCTCATTACGTATGTAAAGCCGTACCTCATAATGTCAATACCATTGGCAAGAAGCTATGCCAAATATGTTTATATAACTAGTTAACAATAAAAAACCTATTGGGAACAGTGATTTAAAATCTGATTATACAAAAGTAGTGGTAGACAATTCGCGTTATGTAACCTCAATTTAATTTGGCTGCAACAGTAGGCCTGCGGTTTTTTACTTTTTAGTTAAATGATATGTGTAATTTCATTTCACTAATTATTAAGTAGCAAATACTTTCTATAATATAATTACACTGTTCATTGAATTATGGACAGTTTTATATTTATAAAAGCGTCAGTCGATGAATTCATTAAAGTCCAGATTTTTGAAATGCCAATAGCATACGAAAGCCTCATGTTATTGTTGTGTCTACCTCAAGGTCCCGTGAATTTGCCATTCCCACAGTAAAGACAGCCTTCATATTGAGATTACACTTCTCTTAAGCATGTAAGCTGATTCATACAAGATCCGACGTTAACTGAATATTTTAACGATAACCTATTAACTATAAATGTATATTTGTTGCAGAATTCTAACACCGAGTATATACCAACGAAATGTCGAATTACGAAACCCCCCCCTCCAAAGCCTGCTACGAATCCTCTACAATTCGTAAAAGTAGCTCCATGCCCACTGTTTCAAAAAGCTCAAGAACAAATCAAAAAGGTAGAAGAAATAAAACGAGAACGGAAGGAAATAAGAGAGGAAATAGAGGACTGGCAGCAGGTAATAAATCGCTGTACTTTTTATAAATCTGTTTTAAATCGTTATTGTTTTAGAATCTTGACAACTGGAAAAGTAGTAGGAGAAAACGACAAGAGCATATCATAGAACGAGTAGTCGAAGTGAAAAAACTGACAGAGCAAGAGGAACTAGAAAAATCAAAAAGAAAAAGTAAAACTTTCAGCGAAATGATGGAAAGGTAGAACTTATATATTTTTATAAACATATTTGTGTAACCTGGAATCCAGAATCCAGATCACCGTTGTGAAACTTATGTTTAGCATATTTCGAAAAGCTTGAAGATTGTTTAAAATATACTATTTTTATAAAACGTTACAAATGAACTATTCCGTGGCATAAAACGTAAACTACATACATATACATTACACGTTGCAACATGATACTTAAAAAGAAATAGAGACTACTAATACCTTTTAATCTCCACTGAGAAAGAATTTATATGTATACAATTTTGGTCTATAAACTTGAACTACTTTGATGGTTTCATCAAGTCGTATTGAAACCTTAATATCTAGTAATTTTATAACGTTGACTGATTTTGGATAATTATACAACAATGTATTATTCTCATTTCTAGAAACAGAGGAAGGCATAAATTCAGTATACCCGTATATGACGACGATTCCAATGACCTAAGTGATTATGGTATTGGTAGTAGTAGTTCCAAAACAAACAGTATAAAAGATGTTGACACAGACGACAGCAGTAGTATATTGGTAAGTAATATCACTTGAAACATGTTGTGAGACACATTTATCTTCTATCTTATGATTTTAGGATGAAAAAGAGATACACATTTATGATTCGCCTAGTAATAGAGACAGCACATCAAACCAAAGTCAAAGTGAAGATGAAACCAATGTAACAAAAAAAGAAACAGCAACCAGCCCCACAGTCAATAATAATAATTCTCCAAAAATATATTCAAGTACATATACAAGTAATTTAAACATAAACATTTCAAAACCTAATATTTTAGCTAAACCTAAACCTGTATATGAAACCAAGTTAAATACTGAAACAAACAGTACAAAAGAAAATACAGAGCAATACACTTATGAAGGGGCTATTCAGGATTACAGATCAAGAATTCAAACGAAAATAAAAGTTGATGAATCCATCTTCACCAAAAACAGGGAGCAATCGAAATCTAAAGAATTTTCAGAAGCTCAAACAGTTTTGCCAAAAGGAGAAATTTTTAAACGTAAAGGTTTATTTGAAAGTGAAAAATCAGTTCAGATCAACCACTTTGAGACCAATAGTTCCAGAAGGTTATCAGAAGACTTTGCTAATTCGAGAAGTATAAAGGACAGGCTGAAAAGTTTAGAGAAATCCGCGGATCAATCTTCGAAAGTTGTTAAAAACGATATACAAGTATCCGTAAAGCAACGACTACAAAATTTCAATAAACAGAATGATTTTGACAAGCAGAACAATAACAACAACAATACTAATGTAAAAAAGAATAGCCCGAGTAAAATTAGTAATTACCTTTTAGATAAGTCTAGCAGTACCCCCAATTTTCAAACCAAAAAAACCTCTAGTTGGAAGAATGATTCTTCAGATAGATGTTCTAGTCCAGAAACAGAACTTTATATGAATAAACTAAATATGTTTAATAGAGATTTAGACAACTTAATGAATGGCAAATCACCTGATAACAACCTTATGGATTATTGTACAAACTCAAATTATGCTCCTTCTGTCTCATCTGCCGAACTAACTGGAATTTCTTCGGATAGAGAAGATAGTGGTATTCATACTGCAGATGTATCTTGTTCAGTCAGCCAAGCTGATGAACCGATTGATACTGACACAGACATTGCTTTGAATACCATCCCCAGTTGTATTGAAAAATTAAAGGAAAGCGAAATGACCCAGTTTGAAAAAGATCTTTCCCAATTTGAAAAGGAACTAGATCAGTTCAGAATAAATAGCAAAGAGACGAAAGAAAATAATAACAACTCTTTAGAAGTGGTGTCTAAGGAGGACATCAGTGGAAATCATCAAAATGTAACAACACCAACATATTCCAAAGAAGAAATTTTAAATATTACTGAAGAATTCTTAGAATCTCTTAAAAAAGATGCTTCAGACAATATGAAGACGATGGCAACAAAAATAAAGGAAGAACCACCAATTGTATCAAAAGAAACTAAAGTAGTAGAAACGGTCGTACCAGAAATTGCACCACCACCTAAACCAAAGCCTGCAATCTACGAGAACATTGAATTTAAACCATATAATGGTGCTCCAGCAATGGACTTTATCACAAATGATTTCCTTGTTGACGGTCCATTTTCCTTAACTCCTCTGAAAATGGAACCACCTAAAGTAAAACCTCCACCTCCACCTCCATTAGAAGATGATGCTGCACCTGTACAACCAATGAAGCGCATGAATTCCACGAAAAGGATTAAAAAGGAAATGCATATTAAAAGATCTAGCTTCCTGGGACTAGATGAACCTACAGACTATCAAATTGATCCTGATATAGAAAAACCTCCAGAACTGAACAGTTTTTTACAAAAAGAATCGAAACTGGAGAAGTCTTTATATAAAAAACTTCAGGAAGAAAATCGGATCAGTGGATTGAGCAAAGTTGAGAGTCAAGATTCTGGATTAGATATAGATAGAGGAAGATTATCTAGTGATACATGGTGTAGCAGTGTAGGCGATTCTAGTATACCAAGCCATGAAAGGCAAGATAGTGAGGTAAATGTTTAATTATTTTCATTCACATATTTTGTTATCTGAATCATTTTCAGCAAACTAATAGTATTACTTCTGAGGAAGATGAAATAACAAAGAAGGAGAGAGAGATAATAGAAATGGTAGAAAAAGAAGAACAATCCAGAGACACTATTGAATATGTTGGTCCGAATTTGGGAAAATCTAATTTTTTACCTGAAACTGAAAGTATTTCGTCTTATGAACCGTCTTTAGGAAGTGATCAGTTTAATAGCCCATATATCCCTCAGGTATAAAGGTATGCATATATTTACGTACAAGGTAATAATGGAATTAAATTTTAGCCATCATCAGATTTTTTAGCTGATCAAGATTCAGAGGTCCTTAAAGTAGAACAAGAACTAAGGCAATTGGAGAGAGAAGAACTAGAAAGGCAAAGAGAAAATTTATTATTTCGTGAAAGCAGAGCCAAAGCTAGACTTCAAAACAACCGCCACTCATTAGAGAATATATGTGATGAAATGTACCCGTGTTACCCACCAGAGAGTACTGTGGATTACAGAAAATCTATGCCGGAACTGCAGAATGTTCCATTAGAATATAGGAAATCTGTACCTGATGTACCAAGCTATGTCTATAAGAAAAGCATTCCAGACGTTGATTTACAATATAGGAAATCAATGCCTAATATACAACATGCTTACCAGAAGCTATCACCAGAACAAAGAATTGACAGGTCAATGTCAATAGACAGTGACTTGAGGGTACCACTTGATCATAGAAAATCCATGCCTGAACTACAGCATGATATGCATCATTCTGCTTTTAAATCACCTCCTGCAAACAGACAACCCATAATGCCTGGCAAACCTATAAGACCTGTAAAAGACTTATCTGTGTTTAATCCTATTGTTTCCCCTAATTTGCAACACCCAATTGTAAAGGGAACAAGACAGTTATCTAAGCATAGCTTGCAAGCTTTGAGTGCCGTGCCAAGGTCACGACATATTCCTAATGACAACTGGATACAGCCCAAGGCTAATCCAGAAGCTAAGAACTATAATCAACATTGGGTTTTTCAGGTGAGATATTAAAAAAATGATTATATGAATAAATCTGTCAAATCTGAACCTCAAATAAATCATTTGGTAATACCCTCTTACAGCTTATACTTCTCACTTGAAAAGACATGTTTTGTTGACCTATAAATTTAGGATATATATGATGATAGGTCTTGAATTCTGCGTTCGCTAACTTTAGTTACTCTTGACTGTGCATACCGTTTCTAAGTATAAGAACGACATGACAGTAAATGCAAGACATGAGTGTTTTGAGTTTTATTGAGATATTTGCATGGAGTGTATAAGCAATTAAAATGATTTATTGTATTACAGGAAGCTGAGTTCAGGAGAATCTCTGATCAACAAAAGAATGTGGCAGCTAATAGAAACTGGCAACAACCCAGGCATGAGAAGCATCTACCTGACTCAATTATACAATCTCTTACCCAACGTGTTCAAAATAGAACAAACATTAATGAAAGGAACCAGCAGAATCGAAGGTATTCATCAACTATCCTCATTTAAAAAAAATAAACAAGTCTGTTATAGATCTGATGGTAGTTTGAATAAAGAATATATGCAACATCCGTATTTGGGCCATCCTCAAACTGTGGGCCATGCTCTACCAACTATGCCTTATTCCCCTCCTTTAGTTATGGAAGATTCCCAAGACAGGATCCTCAGTGTCAGTGGGAAGAAAAAGTGTTCATATTGTGGAAACGAATTAGGTAATAAAATAGGCAATACATACAAACCAGTCCTTTTAGAATAAATCCATTGAGGAGTTAGTATAACAAAATTAACAATATGTGAATACTTTTGTTCTAGGGAGGGGAGCAGCAATGATAATAGAAAGTTTGTGCCTTTTTTACCACATGGAATGCTTTAAATGCTGTGTATGCCACGTCCAGCTGGGTGACGGTTTGATGGGAACAGATGTTAGAGTTCGAAACCAGAAATTGCACTGCCATAATTGTTACTCCAGCGACGATGGCGTCAAATTCAGTTGTGTGTGATGTAAATAAAGATAATGAGTTATTTTTTGTAAATATATTAGATATACAATGTTATGTATTTATATGCCTTGTATTATAGTTAGTAGTACATTATGAATTGTATTTAATGATAGATTTAAATTTGGTATTGTTGATCAATATTATTTAGGAGCAGGTGCCAAATTTATTGGAATTTGTATTTTTTTTGTAAATTATTTAAATAAGGCAATGGGTCAAATATTTGAACAAATTATTAATGTAACATTCTGTTGGTTTTGCTTGAAAATATTGCTAATGTATTAATACTCTGTTAACTTAGGTTGTGTTTATAGCTGTTATTTGTATTATTTATTGTTTTCATTTATATATTTGCACACAAAACAATTTGGGTAATATAATCCTTGATTTAGTTGTTTTATAACTGAGATCCCAAATATCTGAATATAACACATGGATATGCAGAAAATATATGTCAAAGATCAACAACATTGGGATCAAACAAAATTTATTTAATACTACCTTAACAATATCACTTAACAAATTTTCATATATCATATGAATATACCAAAACATTAGTTTTTAGGCAAATTTCATATCTTTATCATGCACTGACATACTTTTTATTTTATGTTGTAGTTATTATGATTTCAGTGTATAAATATTAACATAAATAAAGGAAAATATAATTTGACTTCAACTGAACTTTTAATTAATTCTGACTATTTTATATATATTACTATCTTATATATACACTACACTTTCAAAATCTGTTCTCTATTTTAATTTTTAAACAAAATTACAAATAAAAAGTAAGAAAACGTTCGAAACTGCGGTAAATTATCTCGAGCATCTTTATTATTTCACTTTAAAGTAAGGCATTCATATCATTTACGAGTCCATACAAAACACTATTGATTTCATACACATTTAATAAAAGAAAATCTTATGTATAAGTTTATTTTTGACAAATAACAGATCTACGTTTATTTCATTTCAACAAATGAAAACTATAATTAATTTGATTATAGAATGGTCCCCATCCGTCATCACGTGGTATGACGCGATATTTTCAAATTTATATCATGATCACATGATAATTCTTCTAATTTTTCCTGTCTCCCTGGTTATAACCTACACAATCTCTAACTACGTAAATATACTGAAGTTTTCTCAGAATAATTTTTATCTAACAACAGGACTTGTCTTACAATGTAAACTTGTTGACAGTCAAATCTGATTCATATTAAAGCCTTAAATCTCCACCTACAAATGACTAAGGTAACAATTGGTTTTAAAACGATCACCGACCTTAGTATCCTAGATGTATGTGTCTTTCTCTATCCTTTGACCGTTTTTTCAATAAAATGATGCATATCACGAGAAGCGCCATTAATGCTACAACCAGTGCTACTAAGGTGTACATAGCATGTCGAAAACCTGCGGCAGGATCTATAAAAATTGAATATATATCATTGTTTTCCTCAAGAAATATAGATGTTCGAACCTGGACTATTTTGAAATTCCTTTGGAATATTATTCGAGAGAATATTCCTACGTTGAGCGATTTTCGGCAAAAGGTAATTCCAGAACGTTACCCTTTTATCTCGTTTTTTACTTTCTTCTTTCACATCAATAGATCTGATAGTCTCAAATATCTCTATATACGGATTTTCCGTCGTGTATTTTGTCCATGGTTTGACCCTGACATTATTTGGAGTGGGATTGCTAAAAATTTCACTCAGACTTTGTTGATATTACATCGATATGCACCTTACCCAAATATCACAAAATTTGTCCACATCTGCTTAATTTGGGCACTAAGACCCATTTCGTTGGTATTGAATCCCTTCCTACCAATCTGCTTCAATAGATCTGGTCCAAACAACAACAATAAATCTGATGCAGCTAGATGATCTAGAAATAATACTATAGCAACACCTTACACAAAAAAAATAGGTATTACCTGTAGTTTTTGTCATTATACCAAGATCATCCACGTAGTAAACAAAAATGGGTTGAACATATGTAGCAAATTGTGACAGTTGTAAAAAGTGGGGAGCTTCAATTTTAGCGTCATACTCCAATCCCTTTAACTGATCAAATAAGAATCGTACATCTTCCTGGATAACTGTAGCATATCTCCATTTTATCAAGTCAAATATGTCGTCTTTACTACCTCCATTAAATTTATACAGTCGTATGATTTCCGGGATTTTAGCTCTCTCCACATATTGTTGGAGTTGCGAATAGCCTTGGCTAGCCAACTCCAACCATTCATCTATAAGATTATCACATAAAAATTAAATTTTTAGCATTCAAATACATTTTACCAAGCTGGGGGTATGTAATCGGTTTCGATATCCCTGTTAAAATCGGAACCTGTAGAAATGTACCTTCTTTTAGCGCTTTTGAGAGTTCTACAGGCAAATACCTGTTATTCTCTGGAAGGAAATTATCCACCACTGGGAGGAACATGTCTGTCCAGTTTCGAGACTATGAACAAATCACTATTACTTCAGAAATATGTATAGAACAAGTGTTACCTCTGAATATTCCTGCAGTGCTTCCAATATTTCTTCTACTTTCTTGGCTCGAAGACATACTAGTATGTCAAGCGTATACGCATTGCAACCTAACAATCTTACAATCTCTTTTGAAGCGACTATAGGATCGTTATTAACTTGCCAAGGGGTGACCACGCTTCCAGATGAAATTATAGCTCTTTGAAACAACCCTACAATTTTAAAAACTGAAACAGTACTAGATATTACTCGCGCACGTCTTTTACCAGCAGTTCTTGGTGATACCATATGCAATGCTACACTGACAGCACCAGACGCATATCCGAATAGTGTTATCTTCTCAGGATCACCTCCAAATTGTTTAATATTTTCTCTGATCCACAACAAAGCAAAGTACTGATCTAGTAATCCAAGGTTTCCTCTAGACTCGGCGTTGCCAAGGCAAAAGAAACCAAATACGTTTAACCTGTAGTTCACTGTAACAACTACTATTCCTTCAGCTGCTAAATCTTGACCTGATAGAGGAATAGAACTACTCTGGAAAAAGTCTAGGCCTTCGAAAAATACAACAACCGGTAACGGAGCGTAATTTCCCAGATTCTAAAAATTAGGTTTATAATTTTATGCGACACATCGATCTACCAAACCTACAGATGGAGACCAGATATTGAGATACAAGCAATCTTCATTGGTGTAACTCAGTCGTAGAGGTAACTGAGGGCACTTAGATTTAAAATTAGTGGCGTCGTATGTACCATTCCACCCTAAATGTCTTGCTGGTGATGCAAACCTTAGCTGGTCTACAGGAGGTGCGGCATATGGTACTCCTAGATAACTGTCGATGATTTTTGAGTCTGCCTCAACAGCCAACTGCACAAAAAATGTTGTCGATGCTGGATATGTTTTGTTTATTACTTTAATTAATATATCTCACCCCTACTATAAGACCCTGCTGGATCCTGATAGGCTGCCTCTCTTGCTGCCATTTCTGACAGTTGCTAAGCACGATGAAGAAGACGTTTACGAAAATAACCGCGGACAACATTACTGCGACATTATTGCACGCTATATGAGCCGATCCTCGCTATTTGAATCGCTTCAAAACATGAAAATACATAATGATCATAACAAATATTTCGGCGTGTCCGTGTAACGAGTGTTCCGGTTTTACCTTTTGTTCGATTTCCGGCCAGAACACCGTACCGATGTAAATACCGACATAAATGCGTGAATTTGAATGCTGCGTCCCAGATTATCATCTACCGCATGTTCAATGAAACTGGCCTCCTGCATAAAAAAGTTATTTCGAAATTTGTGAAAATACAATATGTCCCAAAATAATTGTACAACACAAAACTTTTCTGTTTTTCACAAAATCCGGTGGAGTTTTTTGTACTTCTACAATATCTGCTTTATTTAATAATAACTCCAACGTCTATTCGTTCACTTTGTAGTCATCCTCGTCCTTCTCTACATTCTCCTCCCGCGCCGCGACGCTGCACCTCCGGTACCTCTTCCTTCCTTGTAAGTTTTTGGCGTGATTTTTTTGTACTTCAACAATATCTACTATATTTAATAATAACTCTAACGTCTATCCATTCACTTACATTAGATAAAAACGTACATTTATAAAAAAATCATTAATTTGAAACATCCTATATAAACATACCGAATATTCACGTCTTTTATTTTAATAAAAATGTCTTAAGAATTTAATTCACTGAAATTATGTCCATAACCATGCTATGAACGAAAATTATGAAATACTCAGATAATATCCGTTTTAGCAGATTAGGCTTATTAAGGAACATATGGTCAGCTTTGTTTCTGTGGAACAGAATTTAGTTTACGTCTAAATAGGTGGATGTAAAGAGCGAAGACTTAAAAGGATTTGAACCATGATTACTTAACACTAGTAACTAGAATTAGGGTCAAATCTGTTACGCAATTCGTCTGGGTCACTACAAAACGATATCCCCTCGTAACTAGCAAATATAATTAAGAAAAAATCGATTTTTTGGTGTGCGCCATGGACGAAGGCTTTACGCTTATTTTCCGTAAAAAGAAATAATTCAAAAGTATGTTAAATAACGACGAGTAAACATGTGTTGTTTTACGCGGTATGATTAAATGATCTAGAATGGCAATGGTGAACCTCACGAGCTTACCGCCATATATGGCAGAAATGATTTCTTTTTAGGTCATGCTACTCAGAATATAGATGAATACAGTGTAATTAAATTATTTGCGCAACAGCCAAATGTTTTTCCAAAAGCGTGTTACACGCATACTAACCGTTCATGCGCCCAAAATTAAATTTTTATACACAGGCTAGTCGTACGGGGTTTTTTCAATGAATTTTATTTCCCAGAAACTCTAACTCACAAAACAAATTGTGAAACGGGAAAATATGCTCGTATATTTGAAAATCATTCAATAGGATCGTTTTAAATTTGCCATAAAAAAGTAATTTACTATTTATTTTGGCAATAACCTTCCCCAGAAAAAAGCTTTATTCGAAATTATTCAACTGAAACCGAGTTAGAGACTAGAAAATACATTTTATAACACAAAATTACCACAGAATATATTAAAATGCAGATTATGGTTATTGTTAAAACATTGTGACAAACTATTGTTTGTGTGCACGACGTCTATAAATAAATTACTTTCTGTTTACTTGACCCTTCTGTGTCTATCTTCTTATCAACATCATACTTTTTTATTTTAACCACTGACTCACCTTATTACCAATTAAATGATTTTGTGAAGATGCCAGTAGTACGTGTACGTGAGTCAACCGGCATAAAAAATAAATATATTTTATACAATACAAGCCCCTACACAGTGACTCAATAAAAAGTATCCTGTGTAGTAGTCACGGTTTATAAAACTGCGGTTAAAAATAAAGCCTTTGATTTAGGGACCTACTTTTTATAGTACGCCGTACGCAACAAATAGGAATTAATAGAACCGAAAGATAAAAAAAAACCTTCTGCTTTCTTGTTCATTATATTATATTAGCATTTCATTATTTTTGTAGCTGCACATTTTAAACGGTGATGTTTTCTGGAGTCATATTTTTTATGTACTATCACCACCTAAAGTTTGTGATATACTTTGCGGGACACCCTGTATATATTCTTAATCGGAGGTTCTTTTGTCTCGTGACAAACCTGAAGACAAACGCGATAAATTTAAGTACCTGCCTTTGACAAGGAAAAAAAAAACATTTACCCGTTGGTTGGTATTTTGGTGGCTGTACGCCTGCACTATATCTTATCTGCAGTGCAGGTAAAGCAGTTTCAGGCGCCGGAAGGAAAAGGAAATTCTTGAAATTTCATTTTTGTTTGGAACAAGTGGAGAAAAACGTCCGTATGACACAAAATGGGGATTCGTTTAAAGTGGGGTTAAGTTAAGAGACAATCTATAAACAACTAAACTCATGGACAGAGAGTTCTATTCTTAGTTTCATACATATCTTAAGTTAGCCAGTCGTGCTCAGTCTTCTCATAACCACACCGAAAAGTGTTACAAAAGTGCAATGATTTTGTGGATTAATCTTTGATATTTAGCCCTCGAATATAGTGACCGGTAAGTGGGGTTTTTAGCTGAATTTCCCACATTAAGCGTTATTTAAACGGACCTACTAACATTTTGGCGCTAAATTGGAGCTAACACGCGGGTAGAAAAGTGTCATTTGCTTGTAATATAAAGCAGGTTTTAATAAAATACGTTGGTCGCGTCGCAGGTGTAAAATAATTACAATTACGTTAGTAATAAATTATTACACATTCGATCATGCGGTTATAATGTTAGGAGTAACATTCATTTTGACATTTGTGTCTATTTTGGTACACCTGTAGTGTAGTAATTACCACAGGCGATCGATTCTTTTTAAATATTATGTAAAAACAAGACGTCCTGGTTTTGGATAAGAAAACCTGTAGAATTCCCATTTTATTTGGTTTTTCTCCACTGCCTCAGATAATAAAACCGTTTCTTCAAAATGTTGGTCTTTTTTTAAGAAATATTGTGTAAATGTGTGGCATTTTAATAGCTACCTATATAAAACTACGAATGACTTTAAAATTTCTGGATTCTGGATTTGTAAGGCGAAATTATTTTTATAGTAAACATCACATGTAAAACGCTTTGTTGTTAGATTAAAATGTGCACTGTATTTTTAGAAAAGTGCATGTTTTCTAGCTGAAGGCCAGCATTGGACAGTATTTTTGACATGGATTTGAAATAATTCTAACAAGCTTAAATTTTTATTTTCAATTTCAACTCACGAAATGTATTTTTAACGATGTCACAAAGGTGTGTATACGATTACATTGAAATATAAACGTATGTACGGATTCACCGTATTTAAAAAGATTAAATCTGATTTAAAATGCTTCAGTGCGGCGACTTTTCCTCTCTAAAAATACTGGGGAAAATAACAACTGTTGCATATGTTTGATATTAGCGTGTACATTGTATTTTCGTCGCATGACATTCAAAAAATGCAATATTAAACCAAAATACTAGTCTATTTTATGAAAATAGAAACCGTTTTGCCGTGACCTAAAAGAAAACTGTATTATTGGCTAAGGTCGATGGCTCAGTATTTAAGCCACTTACCAAGCTTTTACCCCTTTCGATACTAACAATGCTTCTTTGATTATCATGCATCTGTTTACTGTTTATACCATTGTTTTAAAAATAAAACATATTGGTTGCTTTGTGATATGAAATTAATTGTAACTTCAATAAGACATGTTATGGATGACCTGTGCCAAGAAAAATATCAAGAGATCATTATCCGAGCTAAAAAAAGTTGCTGATGATCTCTCGTAGATGCAATTTTATTCTTTCAAATATTCACTCCACTTCCTATTTTCGTGGTATAATAAAGCAAAAATAAATTACGTCTATGATCACCTTTCGATTATATGAGCTGAACGCAATCTAATATTTAATATTTTTCAGTTGGATAAGCCTGACACTACCTTTTTCTGTAAATTTAATTTTCGCAGTGTGAAATTTACAATACAGTAAATAAAATTATGTAGATGACAAGTTATGGATTATTTTAACTACAAGATTAAACAATTAAAGCAGATCATTATCCGAGCTCAAAAAATTTGCTGATGATCTGTAATAGATGGAATATTCTTTCAAATATTTATTCCACTTCTTATTTTCGTGGGATAATAAAGCAAAAATAAATTACATCTATGATCACCTCTCGATTATACGAGCTGAACGCAATCTAATATTTAATATTTTTCAGTTGGATAAGGCCAACACTACTTTTTTCTGCAAATTTAATTTTTGTAGTGTGAAATTTACAATACAGAAAACAAAACTACGTAAATGCAGGTTATGGGTTATTTTAACTACAAGATTAAACAATTAAAGGAGAATGTATTATATACTTCAAATATATATTAAAACGTGACACCTATTAAATTGACGGTACTTTTAAACTATTAATTAATTGAGAATTAAAAAAAATAATTGTTGTAATAATCGCATTATTGTGATAGATCGATTTTTGAGCGTAAATTCCCATATTTGTACTTGTTCGAAATTACCTAAAAATACATTACGACATGTATATTCGTATAATCTCTATTTAAAGATTATCGATGTATTTTCCGACAAGGCACTTTAGATTGTACTATTTTCAATATACCGTTTGAAACAGAGTAGGGTTTGATAACATTTTGCCCCGAAAATAAAGAAACTTCTTGAAAATAAACGAACGTCCTTTATTTTTAGGTCATAATCTGCTGCTTGACACAAAGAAAACATCTTTATCTTTTGGAATATATGAACGAATAAAGAGAAGACGCAATTAACGCAAAAATTTGGCCGTCTATTCAACTGAAAAGATTTTGAATTTTAAATCCGTAGGTAGGTACACTAAAAAAAAAAGTTTTGAATACATAAACATTATAATTATCATTTAAACATAAAAATTAAGTAAGTAAGTGTAATATATTGGAGTAATATATTATAAATGAAAATCGTAGCTTTTACTACTCTAATTTTTATTTTCTTCCAACACTGTACAAAAAAAAAATAAAAGAAATAAAATAGACAAAAACATCTGTCCTAGAAAAACATACACTATGCTACATTAATTTATAAACAAGGTATTTATAAAATATATAAGTGTGCTAAATAAAAACCAAAACATGTAACGACACATTAATTCCTTAATCATAAGTGTTCAAAATAATTTGTAATACAATTTTTTTCAAAATGCCAAGAAAATAGTAAAAAATATATTTTCAATAAGCATATTCTTTTAAATTAAATTTGAACAAATAAACTGTCATTTAAATTAAACATAAAGTTTGTGACTTGCATGGTATGTTTTACAATATTTAGAATTCGAAAGTGAGTCAAAAATAATACGCTGTGTCAAATTCAGTCAAGAAATACCTTCAGTGAACAAAATGCATCAAATTATATTCAAAAATTAAGGGTTGTAATATAGAACAGCAGTATATTTCAACATATAAGAAAAGAGATGTTATTTACCTGCTGCTATTTTTAAAAAAATCAGCTAAAAAATCATAAATGTTCAAATCCATTTATACTATATATTAAAATTAAACGAATATATTTACAAAGATAATTTGAATTCGAAAGTCAGTCAAAAATAGTAAGATAGGTCAAATTGGACCAAGAATTGAATTCAATTGAAAAAATCATAAAATAGCTTTAAGAATTCGACATTTTAAAATAGAATATGTATATTTCGCCATATAAGAAAAGCTTGAGTATGTCTAATAGGTTTATTTGCAGCATATATTACTTAACCAGTTAAACCGAACCAAAGCATATAGACAAAATAATTCCTCAATTAGAAATAAATAATGCATACATTCTTATTTTTCAAAATATGAAGAAAACAATATTGCAATGAAAAAATAAATTTGCGATTTGTATGAATTTATTAATAAATGTATTTTGAATTCAAAAGTAAGTCAAAATAAGAGATATTCAACCAAGATATGCAGATTCTGCAGATTTTGAAGAAGTGCATTTTTTTAAAATAAAACTAAATAAATGTAACATTGTCGTTTATGGTGTATCACTGTCTATAGGTGACTAATAAAAAGCCCCTTGTCGGTTTTTGCTTCCTTTTCAGATATGTTTTTAACCGGATAAACGGACGGAGGGCACTCATTGTTGTCTGTCCTGCCAAAGCAGCAGGAATGAAGTGGATATTGAGCGAATTCCTGCAACGTTTCGAACTTACAGAATATCTTTAATATATGTTATAGGGGTCACAGGGTGACTAGATTGGAGTTGGTCAGCTAGCAAGAGGTCTCTGAGGATGAGCCAGTTTCCCTACCAAGCCGACACCGGTTTTGGACCGGTCGAGCCTTGCCTGACTCTACAGCGCGATGCAGACTATTGTGAGTTTGATGACGAGGACGAAATGGTGACGACTGAACGCGAGTTAGCTGAGGACGCACAATGGAAAAAAATACAACAAAATACTTTCACGAGATGGGCAAACGAACATTTAAAGACCGTTTCAAAACACATTGGCAATTTAGAAACGGACCTTAGTGATGGATTACGGCTAATAACGCTCATCGAAGTCCTATCTGGGAAGAGACTGCCAAAACACAACAAAAAACCCTCGTTTCGTTCGCAAAAACTCGAAAACGTGTCTGTGGCTCTAAAGTTCCTGCAGGACGATGAAGGAATTAGGATTGTTAATATCGGTGAGTACCTTATTTCCCTGTTTTATCCTGCTGAACACTTTTGTCTTTTAACAACTGGCACGTAGCATAAATTCTCGAGTTTCTTTGCTCTTACACTCCTTTAACCGCCAATTTATTTTCAAGCACAAATTCCAAAACGACCAAAACCCACGCGAGTTATTCTCATGAATTGCAAACCAATAAAAAACACCCTTACTGCATATACACTTACTTCAACGTCTATAATTATCCAAAAATCATGTTTCAGCAATATACTTAAATATTAATTCCCGTTTAATTATGTAACAAGAATATTTTTGGATTTGGGTTCAGTGTATTACCCCCAACAAGTAAAAGTCAAACTAATTAAAGCAATTTTCGCATTAAGGACATTACAGGATCATGCATAGCGTCGCTGCACTGCGAAATCCCATGGTAGGTGTGCATATTTCGGCATAACCTAATTTTTAAACAAAATTTACAATTTTTAATATCGCTACATCTATTTATTGTGGTGATCTAACTAAAACAAGATAAAAATATTTATCTCTGGAATTATATTTATTTAAATATTTGAATACTTGTAGGAAAGATTACGCCCGGTAAATTATAAAATGCACTTCAAGGTTGGGTGAAAACTTTCTTGCGGTAATTTTACACGTATATAACGCGATAATGTGTAACATTTGCAATTTATATTTAATTTAGAACGTGCTTATTGAGAAACGGTATAAATTTGTTGCAACTGCAATTGCTGATGAATATAAAACGGTATGTCTTTACATGCAGGCTAAACAAACTGCTGATAAAGACAGTTTTGTTACCTATTACTCATCATTACGTTAAAAATCGTCGTCATACTTTTAATTAAGACCTTATGTGGTACAGTTTACATACAGCGAAGTGAATGCTGCAACTATGCCCAACATAGTACTCAATGCTCCAATAAGAACCTATTAAAACCGATAGTTCATTGCTTACATAAAACGTTATACGACATGGTGAACAAACCTACATTTTCTTATACTTGGGTGATCCAAATTGTTATTAATAACTCAACCACACAAAACTGCTTTCAAATACCATTGAACGCCCTGTATATTTTTATGTTTGTCTGCCTTACCATCGCCAAAAGAATATGCCATAAGAATTTGTGTAAAATATGTTACATTTAACAAATTATATTAAGGCCATTATTAGAGATACAACCCCTTTAATTTGTTTAAAGAAAGCACAGTGGCGTGCATATGTTGAGGGGTAAATAATATATTTTTTAATGAAATGTGCTGTGTATTCTTGCATTTTTAAATTATTCCTTTTCCTGATTTCAAAAATATGACATATGACATTCCTATCTTAAAACGTTTTCTTATACGAACGGAAATTTCAGTTATTAAAGTACTCTCTAAAAATGACAAATATTCTGTTATTAAATGACATTTATTTAATAAAATCAATTGAGATAAATATTTTGTAATTTTCTTAATTGTCAACTTGAAAAAGGCTAAGGGTGATGTTTTGTTAATAATAATTTTTAAACAGCGTTTGTAAGACATGATTTTGTTATTCTAACCCCACATACTTATAAACAACACTCTTATATGCAGAACTATATAAGTTTATATCATAACAATAGCTACATCTACAGTTAAATCTTAAAAAATACTTATTTTGAAAGATTTCAGTACCTAAAAATTTGTTGGTTAGACCGCTTTCTGTCGTTATATGTTCATTTTACTTCGGTACCTTTGAATATTCGCAGGTGGCATGATACAACATTCCTGTTATTTGCTAAGCTCTATATTATTCAGTTCTTAAATGTCTAAAATTATTTGTATTTGTAGAAAACACTATTTCAAGAATACAACGCCTTTAAAAACGGGAATGTCATATACCACATTTTTGAAATCAGAAAAAACAATTCTTATTATAATACATTTTTCAGGTCAATCTTTGATTTGAAGCAACAAATAATAATCATCACTTTTAAACAAATTTACTTTACACTGTTATCAGTGGGTATATCTCTCTCACCAAGATATTTTGTATATTTAATGATATCATACCCTTCTTTGGGAGAATTATAATTATATTATTATTAAACACATATAAATATCCACTATACGTAACTACAAAATTTGCATACTGAAATTATCTGATCACATAGGAAATAGTTTAATACAATACTGTTAATAATATCTTAAATCTATCACGGCAAATGTAAACCTTTAACTTGTGTATACATAAGGAATAGTTGCCAAAATAAATAAAAAATTGATTCTATTAATATTACAATACATTCACTTTCATTGGATTCCAGTTTCAATTCAGCGTTGGAATAAAATTAATACAGGATAAAATCATTCGTATAACACGATATTTCAAAGAAAAATACGGTGAAATTAAATTAACTTATTAATTTTTTGTTTTATACTTTGATTGTATTCGAAAGATGGTTGAAATCTATCTACAACAAAACCTAATCTATCCATCTGTATATTTCTCAATAAAAGTATGTTTTTAATCATTTATTTTTGGATGATGACACATCATAAATTCTAATTTAAAGGCATTTTATACAGGGTGTTTTCAAAGGAAGCAGCAAAAATGAGATACACTAAGCTGCAAAAAAGTTCTACCATTTAAAAAACATGGTGTGCCACAAGTGGCGCCCTCTGCAAGTGACGTCAAAATTAGAAACAAACTTGAATTTCTCGCCCGAAAAAAACCCCGATTAACAAATTTTATGTAAATATTTGGATTTCTTAAGAAGTTATTTACAAATATCGAAAATAAAATTTTAACACCCTGTATCTTTTTTATTATGCACCTAAGGAATCTGTGGTTTTTGCTACTTCATTTAAAAGCACTCTGTACACCTACATAATTTGCTACTTTTTTAATTAACACATTATTTAGATTTATTGTTAAAGTTTAACTAAAAATTTTTTTATTATGACAATGTTATATAACATAAATCAATTAATAATTCAAATTGTAATTTCTAATTTAAAGATTTTACACATTACCTAGGAACAACTTTTTTAAACTAATAAATGTGCATTACTTATTTTTAAATATGCTAAATACACCTTTGCTATTGTCGCAACTTTACAGCGGCAGTGATTTTTTATTATTAAAGGTTAGTTGAATATAAGCAATAATTAAAATTAACTTCCTTTCAGCATGAGACATTTTTAATTAATTTGCGTAAGAAGCAATTTTGCCTACATGTATATGGTAATAATTTTGACCTAGCCCATCATCAGACCAGACTGCAATAAAAAAAAAGTGTTTATTAAGTACTAGCCGTAATTAAAATGCCTCTTCATGAGTAAATGGATTCGTAAGAATGGTGAATAATTCTCAGCCTTTTGGTTAAAGCAGTGATGTCATAATTTAATGAAACTAATTTGGAACTGCATGGCTATTGTGCATGAATTTATATGTATACGACCTTCGTACGTGTAATTTGTTAACACTTTCTGGCTATTTGTAACAATTACGGACGAATTTGTTTATATTTCACACTGATTTGAGGAAAATAAATTAATTAAATTTGAATAATGCAAATTGAAACATTTAGCGGGTTATGCTATTAGACAGCACTTAAAAAAACCAAGACCGCTACTAGGATGTTGAATTCGATACAACTAGATAAAAATATAAGTTTTTGCATATTAAATTCCTCTTGCTACACGATAAAAATACTGTTAATGATCGCAAATGCACAAACGATGTTATTTTTATCAAGACATTAATAAAAACTGGTCATTTCGATGAATAAAATATAATTTATCGTTAAAGCTAAGTTCATTTGAATTTAATAAAATTACACCCATGATTCGTTCAGAAAAAAAAAGTGAACACTCTGTATTAGAAGCCACCGTGTTGATTTTTTTATTTGCTCTGAATTGCTCCTTCAGATATTCTATGTGTACCTACATAAATAAGTTATCAACAGTCGCTTACGTCACTTTTAAAAATACCTTACATAGTAATAGAATCCAGTGTGCCACAAATTAACTTTTATTTATCATCGTGAATGTTTTTTCCAAGAGCAAAAGTGAATAAATAAGAATGTGTATTAGATCATCGGTGTAAATATCGCTTTAGCACCTATTTATCTTGAAAGGAAGACGATAATATCATTTCCTTTTGGTGGTTGATTTGAATTTATCGCAAATTCTTGGAGAATTAGGCAATGCTCGTTAGGAAAACGTCGAGAAAAGTAAAGATTTTTTATTTCAGTATCAAGTTGCTTAAATTTGTTAAATATTATGACCTTGACTGATTTCATTTGTTATTGAAAGATCGAGAGAATAGTTCTATAACTTTTTACAAACGTAAATACTTGATAGCTTAAATGCACTTTCTAATTTTTCCTAAAACAAGATTTTGTACGTATGAGGCTTTTGCCTTAATATAGTTTGTTTTAATATCACTTTTATGTATATTTACCAAAAATATAGAAAACATATTGACTAGTGTGTCGATATGTTATGGTAAAGATCACACAATCTTAAAAATATTTGTGGAAATGAATGAAGTCATCAATAAAATAAAATATTGTTTACTACCGTGTCACCATTACCAGCCTTGTTACATAAATTTGAATACATTTTTTTTTAAATACTGTGATGATATAACATTACTTAGACATCACTTTTAAACTTGCTCGCTACTCTTCCGAAAATTTATAAGGTTAGATGTTTTTATAGAATCAGTAAATATAGATAATATACCTTTAGATGTTTTTTTCAGTTCAGAAAAAAATATTTTTATACGTCCGGATTTGCTAAATAGAATTCCGCTTAATATTAGCAGTATTTAACAAATAACACTCCAGTTAAAAAATAACATTTAATTTATATTTATAGCGAATAGCCGCGGTTTATTTTTTTGGTTTTATAAATATAATTCATTACGTCACATCGCTAACAACAAACCAATAAACTTAATGTTTTTATTAAGCACAATTTGTATTAATTTTCGGCAATATAAGCAATACAGATATTCGCTAAATAGTATTATAAGCAAGGCGAATTACAGACTTGTAAGCATTTCGGAGGTAATGTAAACAATTTGCGAATTAAAACATATAGGTTGGCTGAAAACAAGACAATGTGAAAATGTCGACAAAATTTGCATATTTCTAGGTTATTTATGCATCATCGCCATATAACTTATGCATATTACGTTATAAGCACTAAAAGGCTTAACAAAGTTTATTGCCCCTATTATAATTGTCGCTTATCTTTTTTAAGCCAAGAAAAGTCATTACAAATGCAAATTTATTTATTTCATTGCATATTGGACGTAATGTTTCGAACATCGTCACCAACTATGGGCCATTCTGTATATATTTCTATCTATTAATTATTGCCAATTATAGTCTGGCCACTTAAACTGTTTCTATTTATATTTTTATACACTCCGTGCCAAAACAAGTGTAGGCCAAGTTTAACAATTTTTAAAGGAAATAACAACAGCGAAAATCGAAACGATAGCCCCATCGAAACTGTGGGCCAAACCAGGTGTTTTTAGCAAAAGTGTCGGTTAAAATTTTTGCATATTCTATTTATGGTGTATTTTAATTTGACGATGACGACATCGACCTTGTAATACATAATGACGAGTCACATCTCTCAACCGTGAGGTCTCATTGTGTTCGTTTTTAAAAACGAAAGTCGCCCAAATGCAACTTAAACCTAAATTTTAAAATTTAACGATTTTTTTTAACTGGTTCTTTGCAAGGCACGAAAATAATTTCATTTAAAATTTACATGGAATTTCGAGACGCTTATCAGTGAGATAAGCCGGCTGTGATATCGTACCTTTATCGTAAATGTTTTTAAAAAGTAACCCTTTTTTCAATCACGCCTAAAACAAATAAACTAGTTCACGTTTATCAGCAAACACGATTTAAAAGGTTCGGAAATAGGTATTATACCATTTATTCCTTATCTAGCCACTCAGAACCATTCTGGATTGATAACTTAAAAGTTGGTTGGTTAGGGTGACGTAACACATTTCTTCGAATCTGAGATTTTGTTTGAATTCGTCTACCTTACGGTCTCACGTATGCGTTCTCCTTCTACAAAGCCTGGGAGATAAAATGATTTCTGTCTCCTTGGGTTGGCCACATAGTTCATATTATGTAGACCCACTTAAGAGCTACACGTTCCGTTCTACATTTCATTATACCTTTTGTAGAATGAGAGATCCGATCGAGCATTTATATGCGTTAATCAAGATATATATGGTGCTCGTATCGAGGTTCTCAAGCGGACAGTTTCTTCTATTTAAATCCACAGTTATTCCGTATTCTGTAATTTGTAAAACTAGTTCTTTGTAAATGTCACGTACACGTTACCTCATCGCTTACAGCACTTCATGACCCTTCCCGTGTACGATCTGCCCTCGATTGCATCAATTACCGTCGAATTCAACAAATTCTAATAAAGCAATTCGCTCTAGAACCAATACAAAAGCTATTAATGATTTTGTTGTTTCAGATTCAAGTCATATAGTAGATTGTAAGTTAAAACTAATATTAGGATTAATATGGACCCTCATCTTACATTATTCAATATCCCTACCGATGTGGGAAGGCGAAGACGATATGAACAATGGTGGAACCGAACCAACACCGAAACAAAGGTATCTACACCCAGAAATAACTCGAAAGTTCATAAAAATTCATTAGCTGCGCTAAACCAAATTTAAATGGTTTTTAACTTTCAACCTTTGGAGGACATAATTTTGCACTTATCTTTTTGACAAAAATAATGCGTCCTTATAAATTATACTATCCTATTTCTACAGGCTGATGAACTGGATTCAAACAAAACTACCGGATCTGCCAATAAAAAATTTCACAACAGATTGGAACGATGGAAAAGCTGTCGGGGCTTTGGTTGATGCTGTAGCCCCAGGATTATGCCCTGATTGGCCGGTAATATCAAATATTACAACCATTACTTAATATTAATACTGACTTAAGCATGAAATACGAGTTCTGATCCAGTTCCTGGACTAAGTTTCTCTTCTGTTCCACTAGTGAAATCATTCAAAATTTTCTATAATTCTTTATGGTTTCTCTAACGATCGTGTTAAATCTTGAACTTGGGGAACAAGTCGATTACGAAAGTTGAGGAAAAACTGTCATATTATTCTTCGTGAAAGCATATTATCGGTTTCATTTAATTTACTTGCGCAATATGACACTCGCGGGTCGATGTTGACGATGGTCCAGAGCTGTTCTTAAATCAAAAATTAACTGTAGCTCAAACAATCCTGTAATTTTATCAGACCTCGTCCTGTATCAAAGCCTTGTTTCGTTAAGCTTTGCTTACTCGCGCAATATGACCCTCCTGGGTCGATTTTGACGATGGTCCAGAGCTGTCCTTAAATCAAAAATTAACTGTCAGACCTCGTCCTGTCTCAAAGACTTGTTTCGCTAAAAGTCTCTTAACTTTTGAATTGCTGTAGAATTAATTCGCTAAGGTTTGCTAAGTCTCTTAACTTCTGAATTGATGTAGGATTGGGATCCTAAAGATGGCGTCCAGAACGCGTCAGAAGCTATGGGTCTTGCAGATGATTGGTTGAATATTCCTCAACTGATCAAACCAGAAGAGATTGTCAATCCAAATATCGATGAGCAGTCAATGATGACTTACCTCTCACAGTATCCAAATGCAAAAATCAAGCCTGGAGCACCCCTCAGACCAAGAACTAGTCCAAACAAGTACGTACGAGTTAATATTTCACAAATAAAATCCCTAGAAAAAAAAGTGCGAGTTACGAATCGAACTGTACACGGAGAATTTAAAAAAAAATGTTGGTAGTACAGGTTCCTAAATTCTCACTTTTTCCCATAACCAGGAACAGTGTAAGAAGACTTAATTAATATTTTTCTTTGTTTATATATAGAATTCCCCCACCTAGGTAAGTCAAAACGTGAAAAAAAGCTATTAACGCATTAACCTAAACGATTGGTGTTCCTCGACATAGCACTACTAACCCCCTAGGATTTTATTTATATTTTTGTTGTTTCCCGTTTAGACCACAACTTTATTTTCGTTAGATGAGACATTTAGTGTTCGTCAACACCTCCACCGTCAATTTTTTAAAATTGTGCATCTTTGCTTGCAGAGTAAGGGTATATGGTCCCGGAATCGAACCAGCTGGACCAGTCGTTGGAGCTCCTGCTAACTTCACAGTGGAGACTTTCTCAGCGGGCAAAGGTCAAGTGGATGTAATCGTCGAAAACCCCAAAGGACAAAAAGAACCCGTCGATGTGAGGTTCAACAACGACAGAAATCTCACGTATTCGGTATCCTACACTCCTCAGATGGAGGGCAACCACAAAATCAATATCAAATTTGCTGGCCGTGATGTTCCAAAGAGTCCTTACAACGTTAAAGTTGAAGGACACGCTGGGGACCCCACAAAAGTCACTGCATCAGGTCCAGGCTTACAACCAGATGGTGTCAGTATAAACAAACCCACCTACTTCGATATCTCTACTAAAAGTACGTGTTATAATAGTTCTACATGCTTTCGAATTACATACACAAATATGGCTTGCTTGTATAGATAGATATAACCATGAAAATTACTCATGTATTCATAAAATCTACAGTGGCCGTGTATGTTACTGACCGACCTCTTCGATTTTCTGATAACATTGTGTATGGTATCGCACATGGAATGTTTGAAAACAGGTCGTAAACATCTAGCTTATCTAATTTATTATTAGAGCATAGACTTACCGACTGCTATATCATGTAAAAATGTGTGGACGGTTATCATAGAATACAAAGCTCAAATAGAATATGGTGAATCATTACTTCTATTATTTAAAGTTCAATTTATCTGTTTTGGATGTATGTCACAGACCACTGATTAATTGTAATATATATGTATGTGATACTGGATACATTTTAACATCCATCAGAATGTTAATCATTATAGAATTACTCATAACAAACGTAACTGTATATACAGGGTGAATCTTAAATAAGTACAAATATTTTAACTGCTGGTGTAGTTCGTCATTTAAATCAGTCTAGTGAAAGCCATTTTTAAAAATTTACGGAGATATTAATTTTTCAAAAAAATACCCACATTTTGAGGACCGCTGGCTGATTTTTCATCCAACAACGTAATGAAACATATGATTTGTTGCGAGGTTGCCATATCTCCTCCAATATAAATATTACGTTTCCTTTAACGTAATAGTTCTATTTTAAAAATACTTGTTTTAAGCATAAGTACAGTAAAATTGGGTATGTAGTATGATACGCAGCAATATTAACATAAATTTTAACATCTGAACTAACCTTACTATACTTCAACGATTAAAAATGAATTTCCGCAAGTTCAATACTACCGTAAAATTATTAGGAAGATATTACGTGATATTACTATGTCCAATGTTCAAAAATTATACATAAACGTGCACACAAGCTTACCTGTTTGTTAAAAAATTAACTATTTAATCAGTAATCCACATTTCACAAGTTAAATGTCATTGTACACTGTTAGAAGGGGACACAAAACACAATTTCCTTAAGTTATTTTTTGAAGAATAACGAAAAACTATGCACGCGTTTTTTATTTAAAATGGAAAAAATGTCAACTTTTAGCAAATTTTATTGCTATTTTCATGCATTATGTGGGGTTAACAAGTTTGACTTGGGCTTCCGATAATCTGTCATGACAGTCAATGACAGTTTGATAATAAAAAATAATATAAAATGTTACACTTGACAAAATTCGCTAAAAGTTGAGATTTTTTCTTCCTTGAAGCAAAGACATTTGTGTAATACTGGCAACACTGTGAACCACACGTTCAGTCTGCAGCACTATGACTCATAAAAGTATGAAGGGTCGGTCTAGGCCAGCGGTCCTCAACAAGTTTTCTACTGAAAAATTACGAAATTTATTTAAAATTTCACTTTTTTATTTCTGATTTTTTTGTAAAAAAACTATTAATTATGTGTTCTACACACAAAACTATACTGCTGGTTAAAATATTTGTACTTATTTAAGATTCACCCTGTATGTGTTGGAAATTTTACAACTTACAACAAAAAAATAATAAACACGGACCTGTTAAGTTGGTTTTCGTTATCAAAACAAGAAGTCAATAAATAATCGCCAAACAGATATAAGAGTATCTGGATAATATCACGTAGAAACAGTTTCAAATATAATACTTGTAATAAATAACAAAAAGATCGAAATTAATTAATAGGTGTTTTATTATTACTTACGTTTTCTTAACAATTTTAGATGAGCTATGAGATCGACCTATTCGAGGAATATGTTCGCATAATGAATTTATTACACACTTTGCATACATTCAAAATACTTTGTGTAGATACCTAATATGAAATCGATTCTTGAGCAGAAAATATAAAAAATTAAAGATATAGAATGTTTCTTAATACATCCTATGATCTACAGGGTGTATAAATCCACAAATCTACAGGCTATTTAAAGAAAATATACATATCACATATCACGTCAGAAAACGATCTATCCAGCAAATTTTTAGGTACTGAAATCTTTCAAAATACCTATTTTTTAAATTCAACTATAGATGTAAACATTGTTATAACATAAACTTACATAGTTCTGCATATAAGATTGTTCACATTTGTTTATAAGTATGTGAAAATAATCGTTAAAATGTGGTATATTTAAAATTGTACAAATGCATTTTAAAAGTTATTATATTATTTGAGGAGAGTTTAAATAGTAAAAGTGGATAACAAAACATCACTAATTTTATTTTTGATATTACTTTTGCTCTACGTGTTTTATTTTTCTAGAATTCAGTACCTAAAAAACACCACAAATTTGATAATTTTACGGCGAGAAGTACGGCGACCTTAAACCCTCTTTAGAGTAACAATTTTAACGCCCTGTATCTCAGAAATGCTACGTTAACGCAAAAAAGTTATATGAACTCCTCACTAGTTTCCCTCTTTTTTTACAAGCCCCCCCCCCCTAGTTTTTTTAAGCACAAGCGGGACAGGGTGTTCAAACAAATGTTATAAATTTTGAGACATAGCAGACCAGATTAAGACATAAACATATATGACAGAAACGCCTGTTTCCACAAATGCGTCGTTTTGGCCTTGGTCATAAAAATTATTTGTTGTGAATACCGCTTATGCGTTCTTAACAGACTTTTAACTTGCAGAATCGTAATGCCAATAAAGGACTTACCATTTCTGTTAAGTAAATGATCGAATACAAGATTGGATTGACTCAAAATGAGACCTTGAACTTCATTACACCTATGAAGCTAAGGAACCAAATTCTCTCGCATTTTTTAAATAGTTGTAGGTCTCTTAGACTCCACTCTGGTGTCTCATAGATCACTGACTTCAATCCCACAGAAAAAAGTCTACTAATGTCAGATCAGGACTTCGGGTTGATCATCTAAGGCCTCCCCTCCTCTCCCTACTCATCCGACAGGGTATTCCACGTTTACGGGCAAGAAAAACCTTCTTGAGAGCAACAACTTTATTATTGTTGCGTCTTATATTCTATATCTTTGATTCTTTATGTTTCCGATGACAGAAGTCAGTAAAACCACTCACAGAATTCTACGATTTTCACCTGATTTTTTTATCGTAACATTTTCTTTAGATGCTGGCCCAGGAGGAGTAGAGGTGATAATCCTAGACCCCTCCGGTAACAAGAACTCAGTCCCTGTCAAGATCCGGCAAACGAACCCGGACCTTTGGCGCTGTGAATATTTATCTCCCATTGTTGGTTTACATTCCGTTAATATATTTTTCGCTGGACAACCCATTCCAAATAGCCCTTACGGTGTAAGGGTGTCTCCCGTATCCGATGCGAGAAAAGTACGAGCCAGCGGACGTGGCTTGCAGCCCAATGGCGTCCGCATAAAGGACGAGGCTGACTTTAAAATTTATACCGAAGGCGCAGGCGAAGGCGTTCCAGAAATCCAAATTATCGGCCCTGGAGGGTTGAAGGAACAGTGCAAACTCACTAAAATTCAAGGACATACGTATCACGCGGTATACCATCCCCTGAAAGAAGGCAGATACGTGGTGATGATAACTTTCGCGGGACAAGAGATCTACAAGTCTCCATTTGGAGTCAACGTTGGCCCTTATAAGGAAACGATGATAAGGGCTTACGGCCCTGGTTTGGTCGGTGGGGTTGTTGGGTACCCAGCTTTATTCACAGTCGAAACAAACGGAGAAACGGGTGCTTTGGGATTTAGCATACAAGGTCCGTCCCAAGCTAAAATCGAATGCCATGATAATGGCGACGGTTCGGCTGATGTAAGGTATTACCCTACGGCACCAGGCGAATATGCCGTTCATATTCTATGTGACAATGAAGACATTCCTCGTAGTCCCTATATTGCTCAAATCTTACCAAATACCGACTACTTCCCAGAAAAAGTTGAAGTCTATGGGACAGGAGTTGAACCCAACGGAGTTCAAACTCATGTTCCCGCTAAATTCACAGTCGACACAAGAAAAGCAGGATCTGCGCCTCTAGATGTTAAGGTAGGCTAGCTTTCAAAAACCATGTACACCAATATAACCTAAATCTTTCAGATATGCGACGCAAATTGCAATAACGTAGACGTAAAGTTAGTAGAAAAGGCTGATGGTACAGTCGAAGGTTCTTACATAGCAAAAAGCGGTAATCGCCATACCGTTCAAGTTAATTATGGTGGAGTGGCTGTGAAAAATTCCCCGTTTAGAGTTTACGTTGGAGAACCTGTAGATGCGTCTAAAGTGCAATGTTTCGGTCCAGGCATACAAGACGGAGTCAAAACCAACACACCAACACATTTCAATATCGATGCGAGGTTAGTAGAAAGCTTGATCACCAAAAACATTTCCTGTAACACTTTAATAACATTTTAGAGATGCAGGAGAAGCAGATTTAGATATTCATCTAGTAAATGAGGACACACATGAAGAAATTCCAGTCAAACTCACAGACAATGGCGACAGAACTTACACGGTCGATTATGAAGCAGCAAAAGCTGGAAATTATACAGTTACCCTTCATTATGGAGGTCTAAAAGTTCCAACAACGCCAATAAAGTTCAAAGTACAACCAAATGTCGATGTTTCCAAAATTAAAGTCGATGGATTGGAACCAAGTAAGTAGAAACAATTTTAGGCACAAGGGAGGGCAAAAAATGTATACAAACTCCCTTTTGCCATCATTTCACTTCTATAGATAACAAAAATAATCGTACAATTTCACTCAAAAAACAGCGGCGCCGGTCAATAGCTTACAACAATTTAGAGTGATAACTCAAGATGCTGGAAAGGCAGAATTTGCTATTTCCATAACAAGCCCATCTGGAAGCAAAGTCAAAGCTCATGTAATACCAACATACGAAGGCTACCTAGTAAACTTTACACCAACACAATTAGGAGAATACTTGTTAGGAATTTCTTTTGGGGGAGAACCTATATCTCACAGACCTTTTAAACTAACCTGTCTAACAGGTAGTGATCCTCTTAAAGTCAAAGCATCAGGCCCAGGCCTCCACAGGGGCATCGTCAACAGACCAGCAGAGTTCATGATAGATACCAGAGGCGCGGGACAAGGGGGTTTAGGAGTCACGGTAGAAGGTCCATGCGAAGCTGCTATTAACTGCAGAGATAATGGAGATGGCACCTGTTCGGTAGCCTATTTACCAACAGAAATTGGTGACTACGGCATAAACATAACTTTCAACGATTCACATATTCCTGGTAGTCCATTCCAGGCCATCATTGTACCTGAAGTCGACATGAACAAGATTAAAGTATCTGGAAGTGGGATACAGTTACATGGTAAAAATGTGTGCGTAAACATTGCTCTAATGAACTAAAATCTATAACTCGTTTGGTTTTTATCCATTTAATGTGATTTTTATAACCCACTTATGCTTATAATAAGAAACATCTTGATGTTACCAGAATGAACAGTGAAGAACAGTGATCCAACATTGCTTGTTTGTTGTAATTTTGCATGGTTTGTTTATATGTCTCGTCGGATAACTACAATATTTGTTTCTATTCCAGGTGTATATGTCGACTCACCAACAGACTTTTTGGTTGATACCAGAGCCATACCTAAATCAACAGATGATGGTAAAGTAACATGTACGATTACAAATCCTTCTGGTTCTCAAACTGAGAAATTAGTAACACCTTTACTTGATGGAACCTATAAAGTCAGTTACACGCCATTTGAAGAAGGTAGACACACTATCGACATATTCTATGATAACGTACCGGTACCAGGATCACCTTTCATAGTAAATGTGAGAAGAGGGTGTGACGCAAAGAAATGTATCGCTTATGGTCCTGGTCTAGAACATGGAGTACTAGACAAGCCCAATGTCTTCACAGTTGAAACAAAAGGCGCAGGTACTGGAGGATTGTCTCTAGCTATCGAAGGCCCATCAGAAGCTAAAATGACTTGCAAAGATAACAGAGACGGTTCGTGTTCTGTCGAATACGTACCCACAGAACCTGGAGAGTACGATGTGGCCATTCGATTCGCAGACCACCACATTCCAGGTTCGCCTTTCAAAGTCCTTGTTGGACCCGATGTCGATGAAAAACTCGTAAAGGCGTACGGTCCAGGCTTGGAATCGTCCAAATGTCGAACTGGAATACCCACGAAATTCACAGTAGACGCTTCAAAGGCAGGAGCAGCCCCTGTAGCGGTGAACATTACATCAGACTCAAAACCACTTCCAAAACGACCAGAGGTTCAAGACAATGGTGATGGTACCTTCGACGTCACCTACATCCCACCAAATGAAGGTGCGAATCTCCAAACTCATATCCTCTACAACGGCAAAGACATCCCAAACAGTCCATTCCCACTAAAGGTTCGACCAGTGGTAGAACCAGAGAAAGTAAAACTTGGCGGTCCGGCTATCTTTGAAAATGGAATACCCGCGTCTATACCAACCACCATAAAAATAGACACCACCGAAGCAGGTTATGGGGACCTAGAAGTGAAAATCACTGGACCTGATGGAAACCCAAGACCAGTGAAGTTAAAAGATAACGGAGACGGGACTTTCAATGCAATTTTCCTACCTGACGACGCAGGCAAGTACAAACTTGATGTTAAATATGGCGGCAAAGAAGTTTCCAAAGCACCTATACCAATCCAAGCCTATGCTATTGGACATGTAAGTTAATATCTTATAAAGCTTCTGTAGAAGTATAAATCCATGACTTTTAGGCTGAGAAATGTAAGATAACCGAAGGACTGACAAAAACACTATACAGTGGAGAATCATACTGTGTAACGGTTAATACAGAAAATGCAGGAACCGGTGCCGTTACGTGTAGAATTAAATCAGCAGATGGCGGGTAATATTCTCAAATAGGAAAAAATATGAATTTCTTGAGGTACGTTTTTTTTGCAGAGGTGATCTCGATATAAATATTGTGGATAATGGAGATGGCACAGTCAGTATATACTACACGGTACAAGATGCGGGAGAATATACGATCAATATCAAATTTGGAGGTCAGACTGTACCCGGAGGATTCTATACCTTTGTGGTAAGTTAAAAAATTTACTGCACTTCTGAATATTTACATTTGGTGTACTTTACTCGTTGCATTCTTGAATATTAAAATTCGCTGCACTTTTGAATATTTAAATTTACTGGAGTTTCGAATGTAAAACTTCGCTACACTTCTGCATGTAAGATTACCTATTGCTTTTATGTACGTAATTTAAGAAGAAATCGTCTTCAAAATATCTTTGACAATTGCAAATTCTATTCTATTTACACATTTCTAGATTATACATGAAGTAAAGTTCGGTGCACTTTTTTATTTCACTAATATAGAAAGGAGTTTTATGCATAAACGTAAATGTAAAAGATGTTCTTATTTAAGGCTAACGAATTCGATATTCAATAAAACAGTAACAGTGTAAAAGTTGAGATTTATAAACCAGGAATTTTTGTAAGACCGTAAATTTTCCCAATTACATCAGAGTCCCACGGGTTTAATTCGGCGGGGTAATTTGGCATGGCACGGCGATTACACATTAATAAACAATTTTTTAAATTAAATACTAAATTTATTAAACTCAATGACGTAAGATCTGTGCGTCACTTAAAATTAGTGTACACCGCGTGCAGTGGCTAATACAAATTGGAAATGATAGAGCATTTTAAGAGTGCAGTTGACACGAGATATTCGTCTTTTCGTATTTTTAGTCACCCGAATCTCGATGGTTCAGTATTAATGAATTTTATTTAATTTTATCCCTATAATATATTATATGTTTGTAGACCTAATTAATTTTAGAAATTGTTCATAGTTTAAAGACCTCGAACGAACACAAAAATGATAGCTTATTTTTAGACGGATAGAAACGCCGGTCGAGATGCAATCGGCAATCTTTGAAATTATCTGATGAGCCTGAAGAAATATCAAGATTCTGAGCTTATGCCAATATAATAAGAAATTTAATAAAAAGGAATACAAATGACAGGCATATGCAATTTATGATCGTCGTTATTTATCCGCATTTAAAATTTACTAGGCAACGACATTTGTCAATTTACAGATGTACTTAAATACTGGATATCGTTTGTGAGATGAGACTCGCGAACAGAAATCTAATGTGAAGCAAATAGTGAAATGCTACCAGTCGAATATTTTAGTGACAGACAAACTGTATTTAAAACTATTTAAAAACTGGAAACATTTATCAACGGAAAGCATAAATCATACATCGTAGCAGGTACAAGAAAAGTTGGAACACAATTTCTAGTAATTCAATAATCTTGTCACTGCTTTCTATAGATTTAAAAGTAAATATATGTAGAAACGTGAAGTAATACAAGAAGAAAACAAAACAGGATAATAAATACTTGTTAGCATTGTCACATTTCTCCGTTATAAATTGCTACAAATATTTTAATAAATCTTCATATTTTTCACCACGATTTTTCAACTCGGAAATTATTGGCAATGGTACTATAGTAAAAAAAATCATAGGTGTTATGTTACCTGTCACATAGTTATAGAATAAGTAAAGAGCGAAAGTAAAATAATTTTAAAATGAAAAGGCTACCACTCTCAGACGTTATGTCACCTGTCAGTAGTATCTCTTTGATTTATCCTAGAAAAATGCGTGGCCTTGTACTTATAACTAATATATATTTAGAATTTCACGGATTTATACTCTAGCCAATATCTAGCGATATCTACAGTGCTATATTTATTACCTCTATAATTAAATAAAAATGTTAAAATCGTAAAATATTTTTTTAAATATCTTAACGAATTTCGCGACATCACCAAACCCAAAAGGCATTCTTTGGAATTCAATGTTTTCGGAAGGATTTGAAGTTCGTAAATAATTAAACCGTATATAACTTCTATGTAATATACAGTGCGTCCATAATAAAGTATACGCATAAATTCATTGTTAGCTAAATAAACAATATTATTAAAAATTCCCGAGACGGATCGATTTTTGATATTAATTTACTGTTTTTTCAAATAATACTACCTTTATGTAATGACGTCATCACCGGTTTCTTTAAATGGAACACCCGGATTTCCTTTGCTGAGCCGATTCCAAAAATGTTTCACAAGTTGCTTCAAATTGGTACAGGGTGGGCAACAATACCAAAATTACAAATTATTTACAAATGAATAAATGTACTAAAAATTAAATTAACATTAATTTCTTATTACAACATCTTTGGCATTGTTGCCTACCCTGTACAACTTGTGATACATTTTTGGAATCATTCAGAAAATTCCAAAATGGGGAAAAAATGGGGTGTTCCGTTTAAAAATAAACAGTGATGACGTCATTACTCGAAGGTAGATCACCCTGTATATTAAATTATTATTTGAAAAAACACTAAATTAAAAAAAAACTTTTGTATTTGAAGTTTGGGACTGTATATTATGAGTATAAGTAAAACATTTCCGTTATATGGTATGCTCTAAAGTGATGGATGACTTTTTTCTAACTGAGATTAAAAATAGAAGTCAGTATAGAAATTGATCCTTTCTTGAATATTTTTTATATATTTTTTTTTGGGTCGTTATCATTGTTTTTTTAATAGGGAGCTCTAAATTTTATACACTACACATTGTATATGAGAGGTTTGATAATGTTTTATAACAAGGTTGTATTACGGTGCTGAAGTTCTGTTACATTTAAAATATTTGGCTTGTGGCTTTACTTAAGCAATACATTTTTGTCACTGGTGTCCCCTCTCTAAGGAGTCGAAAGGAACGCCAGCCAGCATCACGAGCGCCGAGCTCCACCCCCCAGTAATAAATATATCAGTGAAATGTTTTATTTATCATTCTATGAAAATTTAATGATAAAAATAGACCCATAATTTTCGTTTCACATATCCGCTATAATCACAGAAATTCCCGGATCGAAGACTAACATTTAAACTCAAAATTTAACTATATCATGTTACTTTCTTTTTGATTATAATTTACGGAAATTATCGGAAATACCCGAGCACGAATCTTCTTATTCTTTTTCGGCACCCACCAGATTTGAAATTTTCACATCCATGAAATTTAATTGTCTTCAGTCTTGCGAGCACATTTGTTGCGTTTGAAAAGGTACGTTCAAAATCTGATTAAATCATGAAATGGTGTTTCCGACCATTCACAGTTTGTGAAATTTGTGATTAAATAAGTATAAAAGAGTGAAAGTAACTCCCTTTAACTTTGTGTGTTGTTGTGCTACTAACAAACTAAACAAATTTTTTCGAAACTGTAGTGAAATATATAATTAAAAATTTATACAATGTATTAATAAATATATTTCTATTACACTACATATGTCATATATATTGAAAGTTTGTTATAAAATTAATAATTATATGCGTTTAATATCTAGATTTAATTTTATTTTATTAATAGATATGGGATTTTGTATAATGTTGGACATGCAGTTTGTCAGTTGCTCACTTTATTTATAGAATTATCCGAAGTAATAAACTTGGAAGATTCAACACGCTTCTGAATATATTTCCAATTATACATTCCATCCAAACAAATCTGCACGAAAATAAAATTTTTTTAATTTACGTCCTTTAAAAAAAATACGAAAACTACTTTAAAAATAATTTGAAAAACCCTTAAAATATATTTAACTCCCATTTTACCTATTTCGTTTCGAAATTTTCTATTCTATTTCAAAATAAGATCATTTAAGTTCGATTTCTATGTTTATTTATAATACTTTTAATTATTTTGTCTGGGTTAGTATTATTTTACCCGATATGTGATGGGTAAATACAAAATTCGTAATAAAAGTACAATCATAAAATCTTTGTTTATACTAAAACAACATATATTCTGTTTACTTCTTTCTGATGTACGATAAACAACTCAGTTTCACATATCTTACTATTTTGAAATTCAGATTTAGACAGACCATCAAAAAAAATACTTTATTTTATTTCCAGGATGAGAGAAAGTGTTTAATATACAGGGCCATCATGTATATCTGTCATTTCTTTAAGTAAATCATCAAGTTCATATACAAGGTGGTCACTTTTACGACGTCCAGTAGTTCCAGTACAGAGATGTCGGAACGATACAAGGTGGCTTAAATTAAGAAAAATTTGCTCATTTCTATGCCTTTTGATTTTCTAAAAAGAAATATGAGACACTGTATAATTCCTCAAATTACGACTGAAGACTGGAAAAGCGCATTTTCTTTTTCATTTCACAACTTTTTTGATTTTAAAGTAAATGTTATGAAATTTGGTAAACTTATTGATATGAACGAAAAAAACTAAAATTCACTTTTTCAGTTATTTCGGAAACTACACAAAATATATCATATCTTTTTCAGAAAATTTAAAGGCCTAAAAATGTTCTCCTTTTCTCAATTTAAACCACCCTGTATATATTACCGTTTCCAAGGTCCCTGCACTGGTTCTCGTAAAAGTGAAAATCAAAATTTATAATTTTTTTCTGAATTTCTGAGCACTTAAGAAAGGTTTACTATTTCTATGAATTTATTTAGCTTTAGTAGAAGAATTATTCTCTTTGTCAATAAAATATGATAAAGTTGATATCACTCAATATGAACTTTTATCAAATTTTATTGATTAAGAAGAAAATTATTCTAAATAGTTAAATAATGCATATTATATTTTATGCGAAACATTACGAAGAAATTCCTTAATTAACTGAACTGTTTTAATATTTTTTTCTTAAAAATTATGGCAGTTAAATCTTTAACACCCTGAGAGTAGATTCAAATATCGAAAAATGTGTTTCATTTAATAAACATTAATTTCGGTCATATTTCGTTAACGTGACATTCAGTTTTTTGGAAAATTTAAGTTTTAAACAATTTTGGCGCTAAAAATGAATTTCTACAAACAGGTACTTGAAAAATTATTTTTAATAGTGCCAAAGAAATCACTGACTAATGATCTACAAGAAAACCTATCTCGTATCTGATAACTGGAACAAAGCCAGACATCAACCATTTATAATTAATATAGTCGAATTAGTTATATATATTTATCACATTTTGACAGAATTCTGGAAACGAAAAAATGTATCTACTGTGAGAACAGGTAAATATACTTCAAATTTAGTGTTACCACTAAATAAAAATGACATTATATAAGCTTTCGTATTGCCAGGTTGTCTATTTAAAAAATATTGAACAAAATTACCAAACTTTTTATATATAATTGAATTTGAAAGTGGAATCACACACATATTTCGGTGATTCCACACGATATCATTTAGATCTTGTGCCAAGGAAAATATTTATACAGGTCTTGAAATATAAAGATCAAACATTATAACTCTATTTCCTAAATTCGGCTATAATGTATAAGACACTCGTGACACACAATATTTGAAATTTTAATACAAGCGCTTAATTTTGCTTTTAGTTTTATCTCTTACGTGTACCTGGCTATATAATTACAAAATTGTATTTGCATACATATTAATCACTTATATTTGAAAGCTTGTAGTAGTGACACATAGTATCCGCAATTTTCGGTATTTCAAGTACGATGAAAAACAACTAGCGAGGAAGTCATAAACTATAATTTTGAAGGTAGTAAAATTATTGCCAATGGAACTAAGTTGTACTTTATTTAAGTCACATGCATCGTTGACCAACCCAGGTTCTCTCTAATTAAATTTTATAAACTACTACGTAAACAAATCTGTGGTAGCCCATTCCAACAACGAAAAATATGTTTTGGTGGTCTATGAAAACGAAAATAAACAGAACAGAAGCTAGTTTATATTATAAATAATAATATACGTTGCGAATTTAAAACCCACTTAAAGAAATATAACCTTAAAGTAATATTCAGTTCTAAATAATGACCTAAATATAACTTTTGCATATGAAATGTTGAACTCCCTTTTATTTGGCTAACTGTGAAAGTCGGACGTTCGGCTTAAATAATTTATATAACTGCATTATATTTTCAAAGTGCCTAATTACAGCAGACAAAAGGTTACGCTAACAAATTTTGCGAGGTGCCATTAATTGCTTCTGCTACAAAGCTGCCTCTATCTTGCCAACGTTATAATATAGTTATAAACCATATCTTTAGTAGGTGGTAAAAAACACAGTGCAACACTGCACCTGGTATGTCAATGAAATTATTAAACAAGTCGTAGTTTTCTAGATATAAAATTGACATTGAAGGGCACAATATACAAGGGAAATCTGAGAATGTTTTAGCTCACTTGATTTTTAAATTTAATTTATTTTTACTTTTAACATCTAGATTGCCATGAATGGTAACAACAATGTCTTTACACTTAATAATGTAATGTTACAATTGTAATGGAAAATTACTACTTGCGCATATGCATTTTTTCATAGTTTTTGTACATATGAAACATTCTTGCATCTCGAGATAAACTGCTCCGTTTTCGAGTAATCGTAATTTAAAAATTTTGTGACATTTTGTGTTCAACATTTTTAATTTTTTAATCTGACGGCAGAAACCTCGAGACATAAAAAAGTTAAAGCAATATTTATCCAATAACCCCCCCGTTTGGCACGTCTATGACTAATTATGGTATTGTTTTTAGAACAGTAGATTCGCAATCTAATTGCTATTCTCAATTTTAAATTTGATTACTTTATCTCGATCCGTTTTGAAAATATTTGGAGAGAATCAAATTTTGGGGTCCCCCTTTACAGAACAATAGCTCCGTTAGAGGGGGTCTACGGACTTACGATTATATAACATTTTTTTCTTATTTTTGATCGTAGAATTCACAGTTAATTCTTGGCAGGCTAATTTTGGGACACCCTGTATAATAATTTTATCGCAGTGTATGTCTAGATGATCCAAGAGAAATTGAATCGTTAGATTTCTCTAACTTGTGTCTACTTTTTTATGTAAAAATCCTTTGGGTTTTTATTTTTGCTATGAAATTTACAAAAAAATACACACAAAAAAGTTTGGGTATTTTCGAAGCACTACTCCCCTTCTTTACCCGTCCCTGGACAAACTGTATTGGTTTCTTTTTTGATTTTCAAAAAGAGCACAAAAGTTATACAATTGTGCCAAATTTCATTAATTTATTTTTCCGCGTTTGGGAACTATACTTATTAAAAACCATCAAGAACTATAACCACACTCTGTATGTCGAAAACTTTTTGGATACATATTTACACAAGACTTTTCGTCTTATTTTGAGGTCTACAAAACGCAGTTAAATTTATACGTATATATAGATCACCTCTATACAAAGTGTTGTATATAAAATTTCATAGATAACATTTTTGAACTTTCCCCTGTATATTACGCCCTCCAAATCGCAATTCCACATCTACAAAATTCTTGATGTTATCCCTTGTCTAATAATTTGACACACATACGGCTTTGGATAAAAAGGACGAGTCTCCTAAGCAATTTAAAATTTTGGCGAAGGTGCCAGTTTGCGACAACAATTTCTGCTATACAGATAAAAAGAGATACACGGAAGCTACAGGCCAAATATATACCAAAATATAAGAATTATACATACCCATAAAGTTGATATAAAAATATTACTATTATTACATTAGGTTCAGGAAATTTAAAGTTTTGGCGAAGTCGCCAGTCATAGACAAGAATTCCTGTAAGTCGCAGAATATATATATCTGCTTATATACAATATTTTTTAAGACATTAAAATAAATTTTTAACATTTTTCACTTATTTTTAATTCATCAGCTCTATTCTTCTCGACAGTCAACTATAAGGTGTTATATTCGAAAATTTTCGCCAATGTTTCGAAAAAACTATCTTAATTAATAACACAGTCAACATACAACAAATAATAACCCTATCAGGGCCGCATAAATTAACAGCTTAACTTCTCAAACGTATCGCTCGTATAAGAGTGTTCGTAAAAAGGATAGAACACGCTCGAGGTACTCTGGATATTATTAGTACCTATATTAGAGGCCTAGAAGAAATTAACCTAGCTATGTTTATTTAAGAAAGTTGCACCTGCCCGCAATATATCTACAAGTTTTTCAACATGGCGCTACTAGAAATAGACTATAATACTTTAGATATACATTTTAGTTTGTAACAAAAACAAGTAATCTGTGTGGAAAACCGGATACAAAACCTTTATGCAAATCGCTTTATTGTACAGTGTGGATCGCAGAAAACTTTTCCACAAATATTTTTTTCGTTTTAATCCTTACATTTTCGATGGCCCGCACTGTATACTGGGTGTAATAAAAAAACAGGTCATCCCATTATGCGTATTTTTGACGACACCACTTCCTCCCTTAAAAGGAACAGGATGTTGAAGCTGAACTTTAAAAACAGTTTTTCCGCATTAACTTAATTAATTTTTGATACGTGAATTTATTGCGAAGAAACTATTTTAAAAGTTTAACTTCAGCAACCTGTATCTTAAGGGGGGCATTTTTGTATATACAGTATGCGCCAAAAGTACGGAATAAATTCAATAAAAACGAAACAATTATTTTTTGGGAAAAATCCTCGAAGAGGTCGATTTTTAATTTAAAAAATACATATTTTAGCGTAAAATGCGATTTTCAAATGTCATTTGTTTTCGAGTAATGACGTCATCGATTTATTTTTAAATGGCAACACCATATTTTTTTCCTTGATTCTGAACATTCAATCGTCATTTACTCGAAAACTTTCCTATGTAAGAGGGCAAAATTTTAGTACTGTCTGATAGAGAATTAAACGATCTTTTAGAATCAAGGAAAAAAATATAGTGTTGCCATTTAAAAAAAAAATCAATGACGTCATTACTCGAAAACAAATGACATTTGAAAATCGCATTTTACGCTAAAATATGTATTTTTTAAATTAAAAATCGACCTGTTAGAGGATTTTTCCCAAAAAATAATTGTTTCGTTTTTATTGAATTTATTCCATACTTTTGGCGCATACTGTATGTAAGTATGGTTAAAGCCTTATAGTTTGTTACAATATGTATAAAGGCGTACAATCTCAAATTTCTCCATACTTTCAGATAATATATCAAAATAATCGACTTGAAATCGAACTATAATTTCAATTAGAATTGTACGACTAGAAATAAGTAACAAAATAACACCGGTCATATTGCAAAATGCAACAAACAATTCATGAATGTTATGTACCTCCTTAAAACGTGATTATCACACGCATAAACATGTATTATGTCACTTAAATGTACTACTAAATTATTTGTGGCACTGTTGGCAGATAATATTTTACATAGCTTGGACACATTTTCTATTAAGGATCAGAATAAGTTACGAATAATTTACCAAATGTCCTAAGTTGTTCGAAGAATACATATCAGAAACTAACTTACGCGTATATAATCTGATTTTATTTGCGACTTCATCCTACGCGAAACTATGACCATTTTATGATCCCGATGCAAAAATTTACAGAACTTATACCTGGTGTCTCGTAAAAACCGACGCCAATTATTATAACTTTGTCATTTTTTAATCGTCATTAGAAAATGTAAAAAAAATACTAGAACACAGTTTTTAAGTTTAATTCGAAAACCAAGCTATTTGCGTAGAACATAAAGGAGTGGCGAACTATTTTATTTAGAAAAGAATGCGAGGTTTCATTTTCGGTCACGATTTGTGTATCACCCTGTATATACGTATTTATATAAAATAAATCTTCAATAATTTTTATGATTCACTGAGCATCAAATATAAAAATAATAATTACAGATCCAGATGTTTTGGACATAAATAAAATTTCTTTATAGCATTTTTAGACATCCGGTACATATGACATCTCAGTACCGAACTTTTAAAAATACTTTATTATCTTTTTCGTCCTTTAGCAATGTTAGTGAGAACACACCAAATGATTCGATTATTTTTCAGCTAAACACCAAGCTGTTTGTTGAACAATCTTAAAAACAAACGCCTATTTCTATATACAATAACGTACCAAATATTTTTAAATTCACTCAACGGCGTGAATATATGAATGGCTTCCTACCGTATGTAAAGAGTACAATCACTTGTAATCTATTTTTACTTAAGATAAAACTCAAAACACCATTAACAAAAAAATTCTTATAAGTGATTCATTGTATAAGTTGCCATGTGCAATATTTAAGATGTCATAATAAAAAATATCGAACTTTGGATATAAATAACTTGTCTGAAAACAATCCTTTGAAAACAAACAAATTACAAAAACATTTTGCGTAGCAAATAGTCCAAAACGAACAAATATGTTTCGTAAAGTTTATATTCTTTACCCCGGACATAGCAGTGGCGTACATATTTTGTTTGGGGGAGAAGGGGGGGCATGGTTCACTCCTAATCAGTGAGAATACAGAAAAAAATAAATAACAACAGCAAAAAGATAAACAAAATATAATTATTCGAAAACAAATTTCTATTTTTGTTAATACACAGGGTGTCCCAAAATTAGCCTGCCAAAAATTAACTGTGGATTCTACGATCAAAAATAAGAAAAAAAAAAGTTAGATAATAATAAGTCCGAAGACGTCCCCTAACGGAGTTATTGCTCTTTAAAGAGGAACTTCAAAATTTGATTTTCTCCAAATATTTTCAATCGTAATAAAGTAATCAAATTTAAAATTGAGAATCACAATCACATTGCGAATTTAATGTTCTAAAAACAATACCATAATTAGCCAAAGGCGTGCCAAACTGGGGGGGATTTTTGTATAAATATTGCTGTAACTTTTTCATATCTCGCGGTTTTTGCCGTCAGATCAAAAAATTAAAAATGTTGAACAATAAATTATTCCGTTTACGAGTAATATCAATTTAAAAATTTTGTGACTAGCACAAAAATATTAGTTAGCAAGCGGTCAAATTGTCTCTAGTAGGCTTTGAAAAGTTATCTGTCAGTTTATTTGACATATATTACATGTTTTTAGAATTTTTTCAAGTATTAATAGGCGTTTTATATATTAAAATTAAAAAATTTACAAATAAGTACTTTACTGATATCACAAAATTTTTAAATTAAGAATCGAAAACAAAGCAGTTTATCGAATTGAAATAGGTATACCTTTTTCATGTAAAATAGACCAGAATTTTTGAGCAATATTTATCCACTGACCCCCCAGTTTGGCACGCCTATGACCAAATATGATGAATTATTTTCAGATTAGATTCGCGATCTAATTGTGATTCTTAATTTCAAATTTGATTACTTATCTTGATCCCTTTTGGAAATATTTGCGAAAAATCAAATTTTGAGGCCCCCATTTAAGCCATATCACCGTTAGGGGCGTCTACAAACTTATAATTATATAACATGTTTTCCTTATTTTTGATCGTAGAATCCACAGTTAATTTTTGGCAAGTTAATTTTGGGACTCCCTGTATAATATTGATTATGGCCCTGACACTACCCCCATTACTCCGCCCCCTAGATACACCACTGTGACTTTATTAATAGTTTACATTTTCCAGTAGCTTCATTTTACAGACATGAATAAGATTCAGATCCTACATAATATATTACTGAAATTTGGAGGCGTACAAGATCAATCTATTTTGAAGCTAGAAATGTATCCACGTATTTACGCTTTCAAAATGACTTGTTTAAACACGCTATATGTATTTTTAAATTGCGCGTTTTATTAATTTTCACAGATTTTAATCGGACGTTATGTTTTTTAGGCAGAGGAAGTTAGCAATACTGAAAAAACCACCAGTGTAACTCAAACAGACGTAAATAGGAAAACAGCGTCGACGACACAGTCTAAACAACAAACGTTTAGACCGGTCCATTTAGATAATATCCCATTGTCGAGTACTGGAGGCCACGTTACAGGTAAGGAGTTACCGATATTTGCAAATTTAGAACCTGAAAGGTCACGGTTAAGATCAGCAACGATATGCAACTTAAAAAACATGTGTCAAGTCATGCTAAATCACGTTCAATCACCTCGACGTGATTTACCAATCGAGTCATTAACTATCCAAATATTTGAGTCAAATAAACAAATTTATTTGTTTTCAAAAGGATTTTTGCGCTTTATCAACATGAGTAGGCGCGATGGAACAAATTTAAATCAAGGGATGTTACAAAATAAAAAAAATTATATATTAACGTGTCAGAAATATGAGTTTAAGATATTTATAAACGCCTACTAAACTATATCGTTGATTTAATGATACTTTAAACATCAGAAACTCGTTTTGTTTTTTACTTATTTTTAAAAATCATAAATACACAAAGCGGTGAAACATTTGTTTGGAACAAACAAATTTTTTTTAAGTATATCGAAAACCAACGCTTACGATATGTATTTTAAAACGTAAATTTCAGATTTCTCAAACTTGTACTCATGTTGCTTAAAGTTATTTTTTTTTTAATTTTAATACCATAATAAATACCATGCAAGAAACTCACCATTGATCCAAAGTCAAGAATCCTGAATCCAAGAATCCGGATCGTTTCACACGCGACACAAACACTTAGAGTAAGCCTATAAGTAACTTCTTGGAGGTGTCAAAATCTGGGGCTATATTTTTTATACTACAGTGGTCTCAAGCCCAGGTTTCTTCCCTCCAAGAAAACAATTAAAGGCTTACCATTCGAAAGTCACTCACAACACCTGAAATAAAAATAACACATGTTATTTTTTTCTATATCTAAAATTGAAATCCGACAAAATAAACTATAAAATATAAATAATAGTCAAGTAATATTAAAAATATGTTTAGTAGTAGTAATTTTAAAATTATTAGAATCGGTAAACATATAAAAAACTATTAAATATTTTTAAAATAGGTCAAAATATATCGTTATACGAGCCGTCTTTGATCTATTAAATCGGATGAAATATAATTTAATTTTATATTAAACGATGCCAAAAAAATGCGTTAGAATTATAGTGGTATTTATTAAGTTGTAATTCTTTTCTTGAAATCTACATATGTATACAGAAAAACAACAGAATTATACATTTTTCAAAAAGCATCCAATTGTTCGCAGATTTATAAAAATTATTTCACTGTTTTTCATCGAAATTGACCGCTCTGATACTTTTTACCTCAGGGAAAAATCTTTCCCAAACAAGTTGCACGATCTTTTACGAGTCTAAGGTCTCAGTATGCGATTTCCACCTTTTCAGACCGTTGTCTATGTTTTCCTTATATTCTAGGCTCCAAAATATAGTATTTTGCTGTTTTATCAGTGAGAATTGTGATTTTTTATGTTGAGCTGTCTTCCAAATATTTCTAATTTCCTCCTGTCTGTGTTATTTGCCCATGGTTTTTGTAAGACGTTAACTTTGTAAGGATGTAGCTTTTAAGACTTCAGAGTTCTCTGAAATGTATTGAATATCGTTATATCGGGATGAATTCGTCTTTAGACGGAATATCTGTTTATACCATGAGTGTCCCATTTGAAAAAATATTATTTGTTAAACATGGTTAAAAAAAATAGAAAATATTGCAGAAGTAGCAATTTCTATATACTAATTGACATGCTTCTACTAAAGAAAATATGAATTCTGTCCTATCAATTTGAAACACATTGTATACAGATATGCATAGTTCGGGTAAACACGCGAAAGACCTGCGTTAATAAAATGCATCCAGTGGAAAACATCTAAAATTATTAATAACCCAAATAAAAATCTTCTTGGTCGCAACCTAATTTTTACATCAAAACATATTTTGATATTTTTAGATGTCAAATTATTATCCACCTTACTTATGCCTTTGCACAGCTGTCCAGATTCTCAGTTATTAAATTTGTTTTTTGACAGTGATGATATCTATCGTACACCTTAAGATTTTCATTTTATAGTATCGAAATCAGTCTTCGCCTGGAATTCATATCGTGCGCGTCTCATCAACTACAGACAGCAGCAACGCATAATGTTTAAGTGCTATACGAAACACTTTACTGAGTGATTGAAATTATTTTCATTTTACAAAATTTAAGCACATTGTTTGTGGAACTAAACTCAATATAAGGTGATAAATTAAATGTAATTTACATACAATAATTATAGAAGAAAATAAAAACAAATTTATAATTATTACAATATTTTCTCTACACTTTCGATTTTGTAAAAATTTTTGGGACACTGCAGTGTTTGAATTTCCACAAAACTGTGCTTAAAAATTGTGTTTAGACAATGTTTTCTTGGATAAATACACCAAAGATACCCGAGGAAGACTGGTCTGAAAAATCTATATTATACGTAGAAAGATATAAATCTATTACATATTCAGAAATAGACCGCGAGGAATTTCCAGTTGTTGTAAGAGGAGTGCCGTCGCTTCCAGTAGGAGGCAAAGGATTTGGAGTAGATTTTACGCCTCTTACATTTGTATCAATATTTTTTATTGAATCCCACAAAGGTAAAATTTTATTGCTTCCTGCGTTGCATTTTAAGAATATGCAATTCGTAACAACTATCAAATAATTTAAGCACTTTTTATTTTCTAAAAATGTTTGAAACAAAAATAAACATACTGTTCCCAAATCGCGTTATTTTCTACCGTCGTCAATGTCCAATAATGTATTTGCTATTTCTTATTTTCCGCCTTCATACATAAATCCTCGTTTTCAGCCGAAATAAAAATGCCCAGTGGAAACATTGACAAGCCTGTGATAGAAGACAATCACGATGGTACCGTAACAATAAAATACGAGCCTAGAGAAGAAGGTGTCCATGAATTGGCTGTTAAATTCAACGGGGAACACGTCCAGGGTTCTCCATACAAAATCCATGTCGATTCGATCAGCTCTGGCTATGTAACGGCTTACGGACCAGGTCTCACCCATGGAGTCACTGGAGAACCAAGCAATTTCACCATCTCTACGAAAGGAGCTGGAGCCGGAGGTCTTTCCATGGCGGTAGAAGGCCCGAGCAAAGCCGAAATTAGTTGTCACGATAATAAAGATGGTACCGTGTCTGTATCATACCTACCCACGGCCCCAGGCGAATACAAAATCTCCGTACGATTTGGAGACAAGCATATCAAAGGCTCGCCTTTCAATGCGAAAATTACTGGAGAAGGTAGGAAACGCAACCAAATCTCAGTGGGATCATGCAGCGAAGTATCGCTTCCTGGAAAAATTTCCGATGCTGATATTCGTTCTCTCAACGCCTCTATCCAAGCTCCAAGTGGTCTTGAAGAGCCTTGCTTCTTGAAACGCTTACCTACGGGAAACATTGGTATCTCGTTCACTCCTAGGGAAATCGGGGAACATGTCGTGTCTGTCAAAAAGATGGGCAACCATATCACCAACTCGCCATTCAAAATAAACGTTTGCGAGAGGGAAGTTGGTGACGCCAGGAAAGTGAAAGTTACTGGAAACGCCTTGAAAGAAGGAAAAACACACGTAAACAACACCTTCAACGTCGATACTAGAAATGCTGGCTTCGGAGGTCTGTCGTTGTCTATCGAAGGACCTAGCAAAGCAGAAATCCAATGCAATGACAATACCGACGGAACACTGAACATTTCTTACAAACCTACTGAACCAGGCTACTACATTGTCAATCTCAAATTCGCTGACCACCATGTGGAGGGATCACCATTTACTGTTAAGGTAACGTAAAAAATAATTCATCAAATTAATGATTTACCGTACGCCATATTTCAGGTAACTGGTGAAGGATCAAACAGGCAAAGAGAAAAGATCCAAAGGCAACGCGAAGCGGTGCCTGTTACTGAAGTTGGCAGCCAATGCAAACTCACGTTCAAAATGCCAGGTACTTTAATTAAATCCTCTACAAACTTATCTGGAAACATATTACTGAGCCCAGATATTTAATAAAATTACTTATTTAACCTGGACAAGGGTTATATATAAATTCCCTTCCAGGTATTACTTCCTTCGACCTTAGCGCCACAGTAACTTCTCCTGGAGGTGTAACTGAAGACGCAGAGATTAACGAAGTTAGAGATGGACTCTATGCTGTTCACTTCGTACCTAAAGAATTAGGAGTACACACTGTTTCAGTCAGATACAAGGACATTCACATCCCTGGTAATTTCTAGCTAGTTTTTAAAAAACTGTTATATTTAAACGATTTTTTACTATGTTAAGGTTCACCATTCCAATTCACCGTCGGTCCATATCGTGACCATGGCGCCCATTTGGTTAAGGCTGGAGGTGCTGGTTTGGAAAGAGGCGAACAAGGTGAATTAAATGAATTCAACGTATGGACAAGGGAAGCCGGTAGTGGACAACTCGCTATTTCCGTTGAAGGACCCAGCAAAGCTGAAATCAACTTCACAGACCGAAAGGATGGTTCTTGCGATGTATCTTACAAAGTTTCTGAACCAGGTAAATAAATTCGCTATAGATATGTTATTAAAATTAGTTCAATATGAATTATTATTAAATTTATAGTTGAAATGGTTCAGTAGCAATTACACTTTTAGTGTTTAGCAAATAACAAGAATGTTATCTCATGCCACCTGCGAATATTCAAAGGTACCGAAGAAAATCAATATATAACGTCAGAAAGCGATCTATCCAGCAAATTTTTAGGTACTGAAATCTTTCAAAATACGTATTTTTTTAAATTCAACTATAGACGTAAACATTATTATAACATAAACTTATATAGTTCTGCATATAAGATTGTTCACTTTGTTTGTAAGTGTGAAAATAATTGTTAAAATGTGGGGTTAGAATAGCGAAATAATGTGTGCCATACAGATGCATTTAAAAGTTATTATATTATTTGAGGAGAGTTTAAATAGTAAAAGTGGATAAACAAAACATCAGTAATTTTATTTTTGATATTACTTTTGTTCTACGTGGTTTATTTTTCGAGATTTCGGTATCTAAAAACACCACAACTTTGATCATTTTACGGCGAGAAATACGGCGACTTTAATAAAAATGGGAAATATTAAATTAACTATTTAAATATTTGAGTGGAAATAGAGCACGTGTGATTTATATTTTACCGGCATTTCAGAATGGCGTACAAATTATTTCACTTCACTCATGATAATTTGTCACTTTCCCAAAATATACGTACGGTTGGTGGCTAAATTTGGTTGCATAGCACTTGCCAATTTTATAAGCAAACGCTAATTAATTTCTGTTGGGGATCAATCAACGTTTGAGAAAGAAATTGCTACTATAAAGGACAAGCTTATCATTTTCAGGGTTAGTCTAACAATATAGTTCATTACCTACTTTAACAACGCCAAACTGAACGAACGTAGTTGCTGTAGTCTGTATATGCCTTTAGAACTAATAAAATTAGATTGCAATAAATTAGATGGTCTGTTTGTTTCTTAAAACTGTTCAAATTTTATATAAAAAAATGAACCAAAAGCTAAACTATAAAATCACTATATGTATACAAAATATTTAGCTAAAAAAATCTTTTAGTTAGGCAATTCGCAATACATGAAAATGTTAACCTCCGACTGATCTTTCTGACACAGAAGCTTGTTATTTTTAATTTACTGCCTATAATAAAACGTCAAAACTAATTTCTCTGTATAATGTCGCCATTAGCATTAAAGATGTATTTTATGCGCTCTAAAAAAACAAAATAATATCGGCTGTAACGGCATTACATTGTACCATTGTATTATTCAATGATTGTACTCAAGTTGCTTCTTTAATTACAATTTTTTGGCTCACTCTATAAATTTCGGATGGGCGGATTTGTCGACGATGGCTAAAAATATCTTCATTTAATATTATCGAGAAATCGTTCATTTTTACATCATGGGTAGCTTAAGTAACATCATGTCCTGCACTATTCTGTTTACCATCCCCAAAACACGTCAGCTCGATCACTGACATTTTTTTACTCATACTCACGTTCTGTACAACGAATAAATACGTCCCTCCCACGAGTCAGCTATTTATTTTGAAAAACTAAATATATAGACCTACCCTGACCCTGCTATTATAAATCCAGGTATACAAAATTAGAATTGGGTAATCATAACATGGGTGTCGATTAAGCTACAAATTATGAAACTGTTTTCTGAACTATTATGGGTTTAAATAACATATATATTTATATAAATATATTTATTACTAAGTTTATTTTTACTTGGCGCAGATCCAGATAGAAATTTTGCAGCATGTTTCAAAGTGTGTTATGCTGTGACAAAAAAAACCCTCAAGGTAGTTTTAAAAGTTAAATATAGAAGATTGAATCATATATTTAATAGTTAGTAAGATATTTTTCATATGTGGAGAGTGGTCATCAGAGATTAAATGTTTGTTCTAGTTGTATGGTCAATGTTTTTATTTGCATAGTGCAAACAGACAATGTATAAAGTGTTCCAGGAAATAAACTTGAATTCAGTTGAACCTCCGCCTGAAGCAGAAGGTTCTCAATACAATAGAAAAAGACTCTGGGCAGGTGTTAACCGATTTTTGTTTTTGTGATAGGTGAATACCGCATCGGATTAAAATTCAACGACGAACACGTTCCCGATTCACCATTCAAGGTTTATATCTCGCCCGCCGTTGGAGATGCCCACTTGTTAGAGGTAGCACAATTCCCTGAGGGCAGTATTCAAGCCGACAAACCTTCTCAATTTATTGTTCGAAGGAATGGAGCAAAAGGAGATCTCGACGCCAAGGTAAATTTATAATTATACTAGAAATAACAATAAATATAAACTTAATAAAGTGACATTTTTTAGTACAAATATTATTACAATTTTCTTTTTATTGTTAATTATGTACTATTTTTTAATACATTTTTCTAAAATTTCGAGAGGTTAAGTATAATTTTTTTATAATATTTGCTAAAGTTATTATTTTATTTCATATATCTGTTTATACGTCATTTAAACATAAGAGGGATTATTATAGCTAAATGCTAAGTCAATTCCGTCAATTCATATGACTGACGCGTATTAACGTATTTACACTTTACAGTCATGTACAATGGATTCAAAAATGACGTCATATACCGCCATTTTTTAAATAGAATCTTGCTGAACCTTATTATTTAAAATTATAGAAAAAAAAACAAAGTGGTTATATATTAATTCTTGTCATCTGATATTAAGCATAAAATGAATTATTGTAAATGTAAAAATAAAATTTGATGTAATTTTTTATATTCTATAAGAGCCCCTATAATAATTTTGTAGATTATTGGTCCCTCTGGTCACGAAGATGACTGTTTTGTCCAAATCATCGACTTGGAAGAATACTCTGTCCGTTTCATGCCAAGAGAAAACGGTATTCACAAAATCCATGCTAAATTCAATGGTGTTCATATCCCTGGATCTCCTTTCAGTGTAAAAGTTGGTAAAGATACTGCTGACCCAGCTGCTGTACACGCACAAGGAAATGGGTTAAAAGAAGCTAAAACCGGTACATCTTTTGCTGTGATACCTATTGCAATATACTAATAATCATATTTTAGGAGTGAAAACAGACTTTATTGTCGATACTGTTAACGCTGGCGCTGGAACACTGGCAGTTAACATCGATGGTCCTAGCAAAGTTTCCATGGACTGCACTGAAGTAGAAGAAGGTTATAAAGTACGTTACACTCCTCTTGCACCTGGAGACTATTACATCAGTATTAAATATAATAACAACCATATTGTTGGATCTCCATTTAAAGTTCACAGCACAGGTAACTAAATACAATAATATCAAATAGATTTAATCTAATACAATGTTGCTCTTCCAGGTACTGCTAAGGTTGCTGATATCGGAGGTCAAGAATCTTCTTCTGTAGTGGTAGAAACTGTAGCAAAGGTTGGAAAGGCTAACAATAATAAAGGACCAGTACTACCGCAATTCAAGAGCGATGCATCCAAAGTTCAATCGAAAGGAATGGGATTGAAAAAGGCATATTTAGGAAAACAAAATCAATTCACTGTATCAGCACAAAATGCAGGTATGTTATTACTCTTCATGTGTAAATCATCACATATTTACAATTAAAAGTATACTTGCCTACTTGAAAACATTTTTAGGAGTCAACATTTTATTTGTTGGCATCCATGGTCCAAAAGGACCATGTGAAGAAGTATTTATTAAACATCAAGGACATAATCAATATGCCGTTAACTACATGGTAAGAGAAAGGGGAGATTATTTAGTTATTGTGAAATGGGGAGATGATCATATTCCTGGTTCTCCATTTAAAGTCGAGGTTTAGATATTAATTATATTTTTTTACATATTAAAAAATATCATGTATTACTATTTACTTTAAGAGCCATATATCAAATATAATCGAAAATTTGTTATTTTATTGGAATATATACCTTGTTTTTAATTTTGTACATACCGATTTTTGCAAGAAATTTCTTAAAGTGCCTGGCTTATCTTTATTTTCTTCCAGTAAAATTAACAAAATTTTGGTATTTTACTATTTATAATTAATATATTAAATATGTGCCTTACTACTCATAAGGGCTTTGAAATATATATATGTTCTATATTCAAATTAAAGTAACTTATTTTATTATTTGCAAAAAATTTTCATAAATACAGATTACAATTTTAAGATACCTGTGTTATTTTCTTTGGAGTTTTTTTTTCTTCTCAGAATGTTATATTATTTCAATAAAGTTATTATATATTAAATGTTGTTTAATTAAACCTTCCTCGTGCAACAACAATTTTTTAAAACACTATTAAGTTTGTTGAAGTTCCAACTATAAAACTTTCTTTTTCTACATATGTAGCCTTAAAACTTGACATTCAACTTGTCTATAATAAGCGCTATCGATATATACGCTAAAAAAAATATTTGTAAGACCTTCTGTTACTTATACAATATGAAAATTTGTTATTTTTTTAATGTGTATTTCAGTCGTAACATAATTCACAGTGATTCAAAGTAAATTTTATAATTTAAAATTATAGTAGGTAACAGAAATGTTATATTACCATACATAATATATTCAACGACTTTCAACCCGTGAATACAAAATCTATTGTGAGTAGTATCTAACAAAAAAACTCAAAAATATACCTAAAAGTGACTCAATCTTAAGATTGAATAAGCCAATTTAGTTATAATCAATCATATAGCAGATGAATCTAATGTTGCAGCATCGCGCTGTATAATATTTCTTATACATATACATACATATAACATTTTCGTTTGAGAGCCGCTACTGGTCAAAGAAATAGGTATGTGACGAAGTACAGTAGCAAAAACCGCAAAAACGAAAGATTGTTTTATAGCAATGAATGAAAAACGATTGCATTTCGTCTCGTCTATTATTCTCGGCAGGTTGCTCTTTGTCGCTAAATTTATCTCACATCCTATACTGCTATTATTTAAAATAAACATTTATAATTACACCGTAAGAGTATTAGTTGCTCTATATTGCTATAATAGTCAACTACGGCTTTGAACAATAACGTTTGTTACTCAAACAGAACCTCTGGACAATAATTCTAGGCTGTAATGCTACACACAAGTATTTATAATAGTAAATTTTCACTGACCTGTGTCTTCAGAGTCTTAGAAAGGATGCTCCTTCACATTTTCACTACTTTGATAATCGCGCACACACACAAAGTACAATTTGAAAATTAAAAGTTTGCCATACACGAACACCAACGCCATTATACGTTACGCAAAATTTGTAAAATTATAAAATTGCAAGTAAGTAAACAAACAATTGGTTAAATTACACATATTCAAACATTTTGTAAGTATATATCGTACAAAATATGTAAAAATTAGTTACATTTGAATCTTACAAGTTTAAACGTAAACGTACGTAATACCAGCGCCAGCATCGCACCATCGAACTACACTGAATAGGCGCATTCGATTCGTTCATGGTAAGTGCACTGTTCTCACAAGACTTAACATTGATGACGTCACAGAAGCAACTAGTGTTACAAGTGTTAAAATTTACTTGTAAAACTCAACCTTATAGTACGATAACGTAAAAGTTGAACTAAAATGAACCAAATAACCCTTTCTATTTATAACTTACTATATTATCATAAGATAAATAAAAGCAGAAACTCAATTATTTCGGATTTAATACTAAAGAATTGCATTTGGTGGAGTAAGAAAACATTTTAAAAAGTCTATGAAACATATATAGAAAAAAATTTAGGATAACAAATCTATTATCGAATTGCAGCGAAGAAATTTTGTAAATAAATAATTCGTGTCAATGTTTAATTAAATAATTTGACCCATTGACTCTTAAATACAGGTTCCCTTAGGATTAAAATTTATCTCATGCCACCGAATTTTCAGATACTGAAGTAAACGAATAAATAATGATAAAAAACGGTCTTACCAACAAATTTTTAGGTATAGAAATCTATGAAAATAGTATTTTATTAAATTTAAAACTGTAAATCCAAATATTATTATAGCATAAACTTATTTATATAGAACCTACTATACATATATAAGATTATTTTATTATATGTTGGGTTAGTACAGCAAAATAATGTGTCTTCCAAACACTTTTTAAAAGTTATTATTTTATTTGAGAAACATTAAAAAAACATCAGCAATAAATACCTAGACAATAATTCTATTTTTTTTATATATAATTTAGGTTTTCTACATGTTTATTTTTCTAGATTTCTGTACCTAAAAACACCCCAAATTGTATAACAAAAAAGATTAAAGAAAGATTGTCATATATGTTACATATAATTAGAATAATCATATTCCATTTTTAAACGATAGCAATAAATATTGGAAAATCCTTCCAATATATTTGTCAAGGATTAGTATGCAAATAAATTAAAAGGCTATATAGGCGCATGTATATAAATTTACTACCTAAATACACATATATAGTAATTTCAACGTGGGCGGGAGTTCAATATCACTTCCGAAATGTTACTCACAAGTTCGCATCCGGTTTTTTGCATAAATGAAGATATATCTAAACTACGATGCACAACCTTCATCAAAATTTTAAAATATTCAAGTACAGCAAGAAATATCAGTAAAAGTGGGGTATCTCCTATATAAAATACAAAAATGAAGGAGAATATTAATTCAAATTCAGTATCCATCCTCAAATCTACAAATTAAAAAAATTACAAGATGAATCTGTGTTACCTAGTTATGTTTTTGTTGTGTTGTGAAGTTCTAGCTAGCCCACTGAATAAATATAAAGGTATGTATACAAATATTTATTGAGAAAAACTTGTATGTACCTACCTATGTATAAAATGTATCTGCTCGTGAAATCATTTAGGAATAAGCATGTTTTCTTCTAAAAAGAACTATTCTTGGTCTTAGTTTTGAAAAGAACCATTCGATCGCCAACTATATTTAAAAAGAAACCTTTGGGACTTCTGGGAGGACTAGGTGGTTATGGAGGTGGCAATGGTGGTTATGGGGGTGGAAATTATGTAACAAATATCAACAATTATGGCCCTAACCATCAATCTTACAACCCTCATGCGAGTGGTGGTCATGGATATGAAGGAGGAAGTTTCGCTGGTAGTGCCGCTGTTGCAGGAGGTCATGGAAGCCAAGCCCAAAGTCAATCAGCTTCTTTTTCACTTGGACCATATACAGCATCATTTTCACAAAGCCAGGCCCAGAGTGGAGGGTCCGGTAAAGGTGGATATGATATTTAGTAAGTTTTTTTTTTAAATTATATCAATTTAATAATTTTAAGAATAAATATTTTTCATTGTTTGAACCAATACACTAATTTGACAAATTTTAAACAGACATCATGATGCAGCTTCATATCTTCAAATACCTTAATCTTTTTGTTTCAGTTCAGACTATTGAAAGCCAAGGAGAATTCTGTTTTGTTTGCGTGTATATGTGTGTACATAAATTTATTTATTACTAATAAACTTTGTTAAAGTAACACTGTGGTATTATTTAAAAGGAGCATTGCAGAATTACTGATAATTGCATTTATTTGTTTCACTGTGTATGTTTTTTAAAAAACAAAACTGGAAAGCTAGGTAGGAAAACAATAAATTAAATACTAACTGTGACTCTTTGTATTTACATTTATTATATAAGTATCTCTTAAGTAACCAGACTGGATTAAAAAACATCACAGCCTAAATATGGTAAAACACAACAAAAGTGCATATAACTCACAAATAACAAAGCCAAACTTAAAAACTTGAACTATTATTGCTAAAAGAATAACACAGATATAAAGGTACTTAATTGTTTACAAAAACTTTCTATACAGTAGCAGGTATACAAGGTGTTTCTAAAATAAAGAATAAATTACAACCTCATGAGCAAATTACATTAGAAACACTATATAGTACCTATGCAATAGAAACGATGTAGATCAATTATGTGACCGACTTATCGACTACATCTTTATACTTCATAATTATTACAACCTAACAAGTCTAAAAAAAAATACAGAAAATAACAATTACTGCCTTTACACCCATAAAGCAACAGATCAATATATGCACATATATAATACAATGATTCTGATATAGTTTATGTATGCTAATACTTGCAAGCTAATAAGTATTATGGCAATATTTGTACCATCCATTGTATAGTTATTTAACTGGGATTATTTTGTACAAATTTTAACAGTGACTTAATAGGTGTCGGGGCATTTTAAAATGTCAAAGGATATATATGGCAATAAATACAAATAGCATAAAATAATTTATTAAAATCATTTAGATGCTTCAACACTCCCTTTCAGACTTGATGGCCACTAATGGAATTAATTTGCTAAAACAAAGTACAAATTATTTTCAGGACATTTCTAGAATGGTCAAAAGTATGTTGTGCTGATATTTCAAAAAAACAAAATGTTTAGAATGAACATATTTTTAATATGATCTGTACGAGTCTCTGGTATTTACAAAATGTAACTTAAATGGGAAAAAGAAGAAAAATGTTTTACTTACTCTACTAGTATTAGATCTTATATTATCAATATTAGAAAAATCATTTTCTTCTATGCACAGATCTGAATCAGAATCGCCTCCTGGTCTATTCGATCCCTCCTAAAAAAGTTGAATATGAAATTTGTATAGCAAATTAACTAAAAATATGTTTTTTAAGCACCTGCGTCATTTGTTCTGTAGTCGTAAGCAATCTTGCAAGGGGATTACAACATACAGGTAACGTTTCTAATAGAGTGGGTTTAGAATGTGTTAAGAAAGGTTTCATATAACATGTATCAAATGACCCCCATATTCTTGCTAAAAACGCTTTTTCATTCTGCGATCTGGGATGATCAGATGCATTAATTTCACTCCATTCTGGCCTAGATGTTGTGCTGCCCTACAAAAATTCATATACGCTTAATTTTTAGTCTAAAATATTAAAAACCTGTTATATTAATTTTACTACAAAATATAAAAATAGGAAAACTATAAAAAAAAAATTCAAATTTTTTCTACAATCAAGCAGAATATAATTAAAAAAGTATAATAGATTCCCTAATTTTTACAAATGATTACCTACCCCAGTTGAACTTTCCATGGAATTGTATACCTAATCATTAAAAAATTATTAAGTTCTATCTCTATAATAGCATAATATTTTTCTACTTACACTGTGAACACTTTGTCGTGATAAGGCCTCAGTTTCTTCATCTATTCCAACTCTGCAAAATTTTAGCAGTTTTACTATCTAAGAGAATAAATGTTATAATACTTACGGAATTTGGAACCAATTTAATAAATTCATAGTTGCACCCCCTTGTATAATAACAGTAATAATTACAATCAACGATGTTGTGGTGAGCATAGCTTGCCTTTGTTCTGATAAAGTATTGCGAATAGCTAATGCAAATGACATTGCACCTCTTAATCCTAAAAATCATGGTTGATTTTACCAAAGTAAGCTCAAGTCGCTACTAACTTACCAGCAAAAAATAACATATGCTGAAAGTTTGACGGAATTTTAGGTTTTCTTCCCAAGTTTAATAAAAACGAGAGGGGGTATATATTCGCGGCTCTACCAATTGCTGCACATGTCTATTTCTATTGTTAAGATTTCTATAATTTATTTAAATGATTCAGATTTTTTGTTATATTCTAGACAGAGGACAATAATCAAGCTTATATTTAAAAAAAGGATACAAATCCTGCAAAGATAAAAAGCAGGTCAAAATGATGTTTGGGGAATGTAAACATCGAAACACCTATATAAGAGAAAATAAAATTTTCTGCTAAGCAATTTAGCAATTCAAACATTTGTTTGGTCCTGATCCTAGAGTCATCAGATAGATTATTGTACGTATAATGAGCTTGGCAAATACCACAAAACAATACTGCTACTACCCCTAAAAAAATATACGTTTACATTTAACAGTATCAAATTTATTACTTTTATACCTGTAAGTTCAGAAGCCTCCGCTATTAAAAATGTACTGTAAGACATCAGAACAAATAGAGCAGATTCTAAAAGGGGAAAATCTCGAACTCTTGTAAATTTAGTCATGTATATATGATAAAATTAAGGAAAAATATTAAATTATATTCTCCTAAAATAAACTTATATTACGATAAATTATCAATTAATTTAAAAGGATATCAGTGCTGTAACACAGCCCATCGTTGCTCCTATAATTAATGACAACATAAAAATTCCAAAGAAATCACCAACAGCTTTAAAGAAAGCCTTAGTCTCAAAACCTCCGCTGCCTGATTGGTATCTTTTGCCATAATTTTGAATTGATCTGAAATATATCAAATATTTTGCAAACTTAACCCTTCCACAGATATATAATGTGTATGATACCATAAATTACACTATATATTTCAGTGCATAAAACTTATAAATAAGTTAATTTAATACCAAAATATTAATTTGGGTAAAACTTCAAATTCAACTTCTTTAAAAGTTAAATTTGTTAACTCATGCACAAATTTAAAAAATAATAATTAAATATGGCATAATTGTAAGTGGCGGAGTTTTAATATGTATAAATAAGCACAACGATTTATAAGCTTTCTTCTTTCACCAAAAAGTGTTAAAATTTTATGGTTTGCTATAAATTTTGCTATTATTGCAATTTAATGAAGAAAATACCATGCCAATAAAAATAGTTTTAGGAATATCATAATTCTAAAAAATCATTATTTTTCAGTGCAAACTTACCCACTAAGGACAATAGCAACTGCATCATTCAAGACACTTTCACCAAACACTAAGGCATAAAGGTTAACATCTACATTGAGGTCATTAAAAATAGCAAGGATTGTCAGTGGGTCAGTAGAGGATATGAGAGCTCCAAAATACAGTGTGTCCAAAAACGTAAAAGCACTTGCTAATCTTGCAGGCATCAGCTGAACACAACCATACATTAATGCCCCCACAACAAAGGAAGATACAGTTGTACCAATAATTGCGTACGTTAGTATTGCACCCAAGTTACGAAAGAAATATTTCTGAAATAGTAACATTCATTACACGTTTCGTCCAATAATTATTTTGTGAAAATTATGAATATGATTAAATGTCACCAAAACATCATAATATGTATGATTATATGTAAATTACAAAGCAAGCCTTCACTATCTTGATGGGAACGTTATGAATATTACATAATAATATACATGCTTTTGCAATAATAATGGCACTACCTCAAAACAATTTTTGAACTTCTGGAAGTTCTGAGTCGAAATTTCATTAAATCTCTATTGGTGAGTGAAACAACTAAGAACTAATGTTAAAAGTTGAAAGTAAATTTCATTACGATACGCCAGCAGTTCAAGAGAATCGTAAAATTCATTTTAAAGACTGCCACTATTTTGCAAACGATTGTACATACATAACAAATAACAATTTTAGAATTTGATACTTGTCATTTATTAAATATTTAGAATATTTAGTAGTCTCACTTACCCTTTTTAAGGAATATCCTGCATGAAAAATGATGGGGGGCAATATAATATTGAAAAATATCTCTGGGTCAAAAGTAGCTTTAAAATCGATTTCATTTGCTCTTAGATCTACAATTTCTTCCCTGAACACATACTGAAATGTTTTATTACTCTTAGAGTGCACATTTACTGGAAAATGCAACGACAACGTATCTGGTGGTAACGTCGAATTATATTGTGGGTCAGTGACAAATACTTGCATATTCAAGACTTGAGAAGTACTGCCTGAGTACCGAATAATCGCGCCTACAATTAATCCTGAAACGTGCACCATTTTAAAAGCTGCCTAAATATATTTGTTTATAACTCACCGTATATTACAGCGAGACCTGTCTCGTGTAAAAAGCTTACTCTGCGATGCTTGAACAACCATATCGTCAGAACAGTTAATATTAGCAGAAAAGTATACAGTAATAAATTTAAACTATCTAACCTATGATTAGATTGTGCCTTGGCATCTAATTGAATATCGGAGGCAGCACCATTAGTGTAACAAACGAAACAAGTAAAATATAAAAAAAGCACCGATAACGATTTGATATAAAATTTTCTCAACATTTTACATTTAACAGAAAATAATACTGCAATAATTACTTCTATTTATTTTAGTTAAATAACAGTCACAAATTTCCAAACTTATATTGTGTTGACATTCGACTGTCATTCGACAGAAATGACAGATCGAATTATCGAATTCATATTACTTTCAGGGTGCGTTCAGATCGATCTGTTAAAAATTATTTTAAAAAACATATTTATGTAATATACAGAATAACCAAACTGAATGAAATATAAGATATTACCTATAGTGTGTTTACGTGAAAATATTAGATTTATTATAATTTAACATTTTTTATTTTCGCAAATGAAGCAGAACTTTTGATTTTACCAAAAATAGTTCTCAGATGAAAACACTGAATTTATATTTACAAAGTTCCCACTCTAATTATGATTTGTTGAATTTCTACTTATAAGTTGTTAACATGTGAACGTGTGCATTTTAAATTTTTAAAACAGTAGGCTCCTGCGCATGCGTACATTAGTTATCATCATTGGTCTATGCTGTAACAGTGAACCAATAAGAAGCAGGGAGGTCGAATGGAGGTCAATTTCATATTTTAAACGAGGAACAAGGAATTATGCACAGATGTAATAATAATGGTTATCATTATTAGTGTTATTGAGAGATAACAATGTTAATATAGTAATAATAAGGTAAATATCTTACCTTACCTTCAACAAACAATTATTTACAACAAATAAGCACCTACCTTTGCAAATTGAAACTATCAAAATGGTCTTGAAGACTTATTTTTTGAGTTATATATAACAATTAGGATTAAAAGAAGATTGAGAGGAAATGCCTATCGTGTGAATTCAAGTTCAAGAAAATTTAAAAATATATGAACAGTCTGTATAGAGCGAGTATAATCATAATAATATGTATAACATTAATAATTTATGAAGATCCTACGGTGACGTTGACCCGATTAAATCTTGTATTTTGAGAGCGCTCGCGCGAGCCAAAAGTGCTGGCTTGGAACTGCCAACTTCTGCGAGTAGGATTCAAAACGGCATAACCAAAGTATTCTTTACGTACGATGCCCGCGAACCGATTTCGATGCGACAACGGATTGCACTTGCGCCGACAGTCATTGATTTGCAGGAAAATCGTGTGGACCAAGCTGCAACAAGCGTGGAAGGGATGCTGGGGATGCTGGAGACCTGCTCTCGAGGGCAACGCGAGATAGAGGTCGCGTGGGAAGGGTGGTGCGAACAAGAGCCATGTGTTATAGAGTATCTTGCTGCTTTTGCTTGGGCAGTGGGATCGCGGTAGCGCAGTAGCAAATCCACGGAGGAGTATCCGACTCGCTAGCTATGGCTTTGGCTTTAGTACACGACTGTGCACAGTAGGCACGGGGTAGAAACATGATATAACCTAAACAAGTAAACTATCGGTAATTAAACGATATATATGTATACATGTGTATGTATATAGTACAATACTAGTTATATACATAAGTATATATGTAATCAAACTTAAAAACAATCGAGCTCTTAAAATTTTTGTGAAACCTAATTAAATAACATGTTATCGAAGTAAACTACTAAATCTAAATAAAATGACTAAATCAAACCGAGTTAAAATCTTAAATTAAATGAAAATCTTTAAAGTAACGTTATAAGTCTTCAGCACAGGCTCAAGATATATCTGCTAATCGCTCCTCATGGATATGCAGCATTGTCACTATTTGTACTGTGGCCCGCGAGCACTGACGCTCATTCTTCTCTTGCACATCTGCCTGTCGCTACCAAATGGTAGGCATCATACTGTACTTGGTGTCCTATTTCCATTTCCCTTCAATATAGCAAAAACACCAAGCTTGTTTGAGTAGCATCCCCTTACATCAACCCATTCCGCCCCTTTGCTAGTAGATGTTGGTTTTACTTAGGTACACTATTCCAGTTAAACCTTCAAATGTAAACCAAAAATCATTGACCTGGCCTAATTAGAGACTTAGCATGCTCTAGCTTTTTACATCAAACATGGTGCAACATTTTTATCCAACACATATCTTTTTTACATATACGTTTTATTATACTATCACTGCCCTTGCAACCATGTTTTTTTATTACTTATACGATCTATTGTTAAGATATCAGAGTATATTTAGTATCTAGGTATCGTATTTATACATATGCACATTTACTAAGGATTATTTATGTCTATTAAATTCTCGTTCTTTATGATAAAACTATGGATGTTTTCGTTCATTCATATGTAGAAAATTAAAAAAAACTTCTAGTGATTTGTTATTTTCCTTCCAAATACAAAAAACTGAGCCCTATCAAGCACTTTTCTGTTATTGTACTACCGGTAATTTTTTTATTCATTTCAATTTATTTTCTGTTGATATTTACATTTGTTTCTCATTCTATTAACGTTTACGCAAAAACTCCAGTATTGCAAGAAATGAACATTTAACTCATTTTTGTCAAAAAATAATGCTTTGTAGATCCCCTTTTGAACAATTCAATTTTAATTTATTTATTAAACCACCAGGAAATTCAACGAATGATTAAGTTAACCTCCTAAACAAATGAGATTTTAGAGAAATTTACATATTTATGTATTACCTACATTATCTAAAGCCAACAAATTTACAGTACAAATACATCAGAAAATTAATAATAAAATAGGAGTTCTAAGCCTTGAAAGAGGAAACCTTCAACGAACCCCTGAACGTTTCGCAGAATTAAATATTTGATTAGATCTCTGTTTTCCTGATGTCTTGGGAAATAAAACTCCTCAAGTTGGTTGAACCAGAACAATTAATAAATTACCACAGCACCTGTCTTATTAAGAATTACGATGTATTCGAAACGAAAACAGAAAGTGAAGTTAGTTTAGCAGAATGCTGTAAACGAGGAAATGTTGCCAATAAAATTTATAGGATAAGTTTATAGCTCGTAGTTTGTAAATACAAAATTTTCACTGAATGGTCATGATCACGTAAAACTCTATTCTTTCCAGTATTCTAAAATTCAGTAACAATCTTTCTTTGGTTCAGTTTTAAATAGGTAACCTTGTTTGAAGTGTCAAAATTATATGATTTCGCATAGTAAACCATTTACGTGGTTTTCATTTCCAGATTTCGAACTGTTTAAATTCGCGCGTAGCCGTCACTGATTGAAATTTTAAGAAATTATTATTAATTATCCAGGAAATCGAGGAATTTGTTCAGGTGGAAGTATTTCCATCTGACTAGCGACATTTCAGTTCTGAAAATCCAATATTGCAACTGAGATTCCATTGAATCAATTAATGATGGTATCGCTAAACGGATGAAATTTTTATACTTCGCTTCATAAATTCATTCATCTAGGAAATAAATTTCAAGAAATTGCTAAACAATATTGTATTATCTAGAGAAAGCTATACAATCTGCGCAAAATACATATAATAAAAAAAACATACTAGCGAGTAAGTGTTATTTTTTTAAAGAATGATGTATTTGTGTTATACATTATCACGTGTCGTCCAATCTGATAAGTGGCACCCAATTTCTAGACCCATCCATCATGTTCAGATGGATTAAGAGTTGTGCAGTGTTTAATAGTCTGATCAGTCACTATAATATTCAAAATTGTATTTTGTAATTTACGTGCACGACTAACTTTTCAGGTGTCGTGCTTTTGATAAATTTTATATACCTTTAAATAAATTTTAAGTCGGTTTATTATATTTAAATAATTGATCGCTTTGTAAGCTTAACAGATTAAATTATTTTGTGCAATTAACAGGTTTTATATTTGTATAAAATTCACAAATTGCCTCTCAAAATAATTTATATCTGACAATTTTGTATTAATTTTCATTAAAGCTAACTCTGCCTCTCCAAAATCTGCTAATGCTATGCTATGATTAATTTCATCAATGCGAACGTTACAAATGGTGAGTGTTTCCCAGCACAAAATTATTTTTAGACAATAATTCCAACAAGAACTTTTCAATTTTATGTGTAAAATGAATCAATCGCATGGTTTTCTATAATTTCCAATAGTAGGTGAAACTTTGAATTCATATAAATGTATTTTTAACAAATAATGCAAAATGATATACTTTTTAAACACGTGGGTGTTTAAAAATTTGAATCTCTGTTACGATTGATTTAGAATCTTGGGCCGGATATAACGAGAAGAAACTCCTTCACAAGCTATTAGACCACTACAACGTTCTAGAACGTCCTGTTGCTAATGAATCTGATCCTCTTCAATTAAGTTTTGGATTGACACTGATGCAGATTATAGATGTGGTAAATATTTATTACATAAGTAAATTACTAAGTACAATGAAAATTAACAAACTACGTTTATAGGACGAAAAGAACCAGCTCCTTATAACAAACATTTGGTTGAAACTGGTAAGTCTTGAGTATTCCGTTCTGAACAAAGAAAACGAGACTTTAATTTTACAGGAATGGAATGACATGAATCTAAGATGGAATTCTTCAGAGTATGGTGGCGTAAGAGACTTGAGAATTCCGCCTCATCGTCTATGGAAACCTGATGTGCTCATGTACAATAGGTAGAAAATCAATTATTTAGACAAACATACCAAATGCGGCCTCGTTAACTTGTTTCAGTGCCGACGAAGGTTTTGATGGAACCTACCCAACCAATGTTGTTGTTCGTAACAATGGAAGTTGTATGTATGTCCCTCCAGGTATATTCAAAAGCACCTGCAAAATAGACATTACCTGGTTCCCCTTCGACGATCAAAGGTGTGAAATGAAATTTGGAAGCTGGACATACGACGGACTACAAGTAAGTTGAAATGACTGATGAACAGAAAAAAAGGTTATTTGAAAAAAAAATCATTGCTAATCAAGAGTATTATTATAACAGATATGACGAGATGTTTTGAAAATTAAGTAAAAGAAATTCAGAGACGTTTGAGAACAAGGCAGCGGCACCCTGCTGACAGTTACCAGGCTGCTGATAAAAAGCTCGCAATCACGATCAAACAATAAAAAGTTAATTAATTTCTTTCTGCCTCAGGCTCATTACAAGCTCTTGTTTAACAGATTTAATAAGAGCATGTTACAATATAGTCAAATTAAATCTTTATGCCTGTAAGAAAATAAATGCTTATTTTTAGAATCTAAATTAAAAGAAAATAATATAGAACTTTTTTATGCCAAACTTTCCCTTCAGTTGTTTGTGATGAAACAAAATCAAATTTTTATTATCTCTCCTTATATTTACTACCTAAATGAACATGTTTACCTTTTAAAAAAATATATATATTCATAAAATTATTCTTTGTCTACCATTTTCTTGACTTTAATGAAAATAAAATAAAAATTAATGTAGACGACCCGTTTGTCAAATGAAGTTTAACTACGACTTAACTAAATCGACTTTGACTGCTATAGTATGAAATTTAAACTTACTTCATTGATGATTTTAGTCAAAAGTAAATTCAAGGACTAAAGACATTTTTCGGCTTTAAATCTCTCAATCTCGAAACTCGATTAAATTTAATCTAGATTAACTAGATCAATCGGTCGAAAGAACGGCAAATGACAAACTTACTTAATATTTTCTCTATCTTCTACTTTGTGAGAATTGTAACTCAATTTCAGATACTTTTGAATGCATGTGTTCAATTAAGTTGTCCCCTAAAATTAATAAATCTCTTTGACAGCTGGACCTCCAACTTCAGGACGACGCGGGGGGAGATATTAGCAGTTTTATTACAAATGGCGAATGGGATTTGCTGGGTAAGCTGCCACGGATATCAATTTTGTATGAAAAATTAGTTGTTTACTCTTATTTCTAGGCGTTCCAGGTAAAAGAAACGAAATCTACTACAATTGTTGTCCTGAGCCTTACATAGACATCACTTTCGTAATCATAATAAGACGTCGGACTCTCTACTACTTCTTCAACCTGATAGTCCCTTGCGTTCTCATCGCTTCCATGGCCGTGTTAGGATTCACTCTGCCTCCAGATTCTGGTGAAAAGCTCTCACTTGGAGTGACCATCCTTCTATCTCTCACCGTTTTCCTCAACATGGTGGCGGAGACTATGCCAGCCACTTCCGACGCTGTTCCACTGCTAGGGACGTACTTCAACTGCATTATGTTCATGGTGGCATCCTCCGTAGTATCGACTATCCTGATTCTCAACTATCATCACAGGAATGCTGATACGCATGAAATGTCGCAGTGGGTAAGTCACGTCCTCATATTTTGGCTTGCGTTTAATATTTTAAGCCGGAATTTGTTGGATTTTGCGGAGTATAACGGGAATTCAGACAGGATGCAAAGTCAAAGGAATGTTAGGCACCTCAAATCTTCAGTCGGTAAAAGATCTCGTTCTTGTAACGGTATTTATTAAAAGACACGCTCCACGGAAAACTTGCTATCCAGGTTTTCGTTGTTTTCATGCAAAAACTTTCAACGTTAAAGCCATTCTTGAAACGTTGAATTATAAATTGAGACCTGTCCCGTTGAAAATTTAAGTTTTCGGTATGGTAACGATATACAGGGTGAAGTTATTTACAAATATCGAAAATAAAACTTTAACTTTGACACCCTGTATCTTTTTTATTATGCGACTTGGGATATAGGTATATAGAGTAGTATAGTAGAAGAGTATAGTAGAGGTTAAATCGATTTATTTTCACCTAAGGATTCTGTGGTCTCATTTTTGCTCCTTTATTTAAAAATACCCTGTATAAATCCATTTCTCTGGTTAAATTTGCAGGATAAAAAAATGAGTCAATGATCCCACTCCTTGAATTTTACTTACGAAAACTGCTCATTTAAACGCCAATAAAAAAATGATATATCACATTTTAGATCATAACTTATTTGAATTATACTATCACCACCCTGTATAATTGGATATAGGGGGCGACAAAAATAATTTTTGGCCAGACCGGAGAAAGAGCTAGATCGGGCTGGCACTATTAAGACGAATATATATGACATTCATCTGCGAATAAAAGGCCTAATAAATCGATGTGTCCCTTCTCTGACATTTTACGGACAAAAAGTTAACCGTTCCTCCTTCATCTTCATTTCCCACATTGTAAATCGTGAATCCTATTTTCGTCCCCACGTCCAGAACGCAAAAAAGAAGCAACAGAATGTTTCTTAATTAATTCAAAAAGCTGCTCTGTGAAAAATGAATCGTACCGTGGCAAGATACGAAATATTCTTCCTATATCAATTTTTTTCTAGACAAAGATTTACGCCGTCTTTGTGGCCTCGTTATTGAACGTTTCAAACCGAGCAAGTGCGCGCTAGGAGAACTCGCTTATTAAAATAAAGCAGCTAGGGTGCGTTTCCTCTTAGCTGCAATATATGTCGTTTCACTTTACTGTGGCGATGTAATCAGTCAAATGTTACATGCATAATGGGAGTGCTCCTTTCTTCCAGATACGGGTTGTGTTTTTATGTTGGCTGCCCTGGATTCTTCGCATGCATAGACCAGAGGAGAACAATGATTTTCCTTCTCCTAGTCGTCCAGTAACAGCAGATAGGAAGCCTATTCATTTTCCTGACGTGGAACTGAAGGAACGCTCCTCGAAAAGTTTGTTAGCCAATGTGTTGGACATAGACGATGACTTTAGGCATAACTACAGAGGCGGAGGCACTCCTACGCCTTTACCACCAGCAACTTTCTTCCGTACTGTGTACAGGTAAGTGCGAGTGTCCCCACAACGTCAAAAGTCTTGGACTTGGATAAAAAATGATTCGATTAAACCTAGTGGTTTTTCTTAATGTGCTAGAAAGTACATGTACTTAGGGAACACAAAAGACAATAAAAAATTGCAGACCATGAACCTTTACTGTATTACCAATGTTTTTACAAATTTGGTCAGTTTGAAAGTGTATTCAGCCAAGCGTTTTTGTACATTATAATGCCAGGACGTGGAATTTCTGCGTTTACCCGAGCAAGAATGACTGCTTTACATGATGCAAGACATTCTAATCATCAGATATCGAACATGTTGGGCATTCCTAGAAAAAAAGACCATGTAGTGGACGTCCTCGAGTATCTAATGAAAGGGAGGATCGGTATTTGGTGCAATATGCCCGTAGACCGCACATCTTCAGCTTCAGCTCTCAGGGCCCATTTTCAAGGTACGTTTCGCCGTGTTTTATCGCACCTACTATTTTAAGACGACTCCACAACTCAAATTTACATGCTAGAAGACCATTACGGGTCTCCACTCTACTTCCACAGTGCTGCCAGTCTCCAGTGGGCGCGAGATGATAGGGGTTGGCTTTTACACCAGTGGCGGTGGGTCTTACTTACAGACGGAACCAGAATTGGGCTGGATACTGATGATAATCGGCAAAGAATCTGGAGAGAACTAGGTCGTCAACAACGACTTCATTTTCCCCGTGAAGTTGCTCCGTATAAAGGGGGTACCGTAATGTTTTGGAGTACAATAGTTCCCCCGCTGCACCTTATTAATTCGCATACCACAGAATATGACCAGTCAAATTTACACCGAACAAGTTATTACGCCCATTATCTACTCTCTACATAATGAATTAGGTGAAAATTTTGTATTTATAGACAACGCTTGATCACATCGCGCTAGAAGGGTTCAAGAGATACTCGAAGCAGGACATATCAATAGATTAGGTTGGCCAGTCAACTCTCCTAACATGAATCCTATTGAATACATGTGGGACTTCGTTGCTAGAGCCATTCATAATCATATTCCTCCACCTCAGACTGCAGATGAGTTAGTCGTGGCGGCAGAAGAGGAATGGAACAATATTCCGCAAGAGATCGTTAACCGCTTGATTATCTTAATGCGCAGACGTGTCAATATATTATTGGAACGTGGTGGAGGTCATACCGACTATTAGTCAAGTAGAGAACTTGCTTTGTTAAACATTTGCTGGTTTTTAATTTTCTAAGTACTCAGTTTATCGAACATATTCTTTTCACAAAAAAAAGATTCAGAAAACAATATACTTTAATAAATGTATTTGGTTTTTCTGACAAAATATATTTCTTTAAGAAGAATAAGGGGGGGTCCAAGACTTTTGACGTTGTGTATAAAGCCTGCTTCAGAGAACAATGTAGTGTTGCTGACAACATCCCCACCACCAGTTTAATTTCAGTGAAATAAAGGTTTTATAAAGACGGTTATGTTTTTTTTGGTTATGTTATGTATGATGATATGTTGATCCTCTGGATAGTTGAAGATGGAAATTTTGAACTTCACTCGTTTCAACAACGAATACAATTATTTTCATTGGCTGAAAGTCACGTGTTCTTGGCAACACTACATCGTTCTCTGAAGCTGGCTTAACAATGTATGAAAGCAAATCGGTGTGCCATGGCGACGGGTCCTTAGTAAGCACGTGTTCCCATTTCAGGCAGAACGAGGAGAGTAGTAACGGGGGTGGCCCTCGCATGCACGAGTCTATAGTTTCGAACCATTCCTGCATCAGCGCGGACTACGAACTGGCCATGATTCTGAAGGAAATCCGTTTCATCACCGACCAACTGCGCAAAGAAGACGAAGCCGCGAACATAACTAGAGACTGGAAATTCGCGGCTATGGTGGTCGACAGACTGTGCCTTATTATATTCACGCTGTTTACGATCATCGCCACGTTAGCGGTGCTGTTTTCTGCGCCCCATATCATTGTATCGTAGCCACCCCGTCCCCATGCAGAAACTGCAGTAACTATATGAAATAGTTGTCACGCGCGAACCTACTCGGTGGCCGAAAAGTATTTTAATTCGCATTTTTCTACAAACAGGAAAAAAATCTTTAAGATGGTCATTGGATACGTTAATTACTTTTTTCAAAAATCAAAGTTTATAGATGTTTTATTTATTACCAAGATGCTTTTTAACCATCCAGTAGGTACTTGATTTTATTTAAATGCGACAAAACGTTACAGGACGCTCCTAAATGCATCAAAAAAGGTTGTAAACACATTAATTCATCAAAGGTAGCGTAACGCATTGTCATATATCGATTAAATCATCTGTAGAAGTTTAGGGCATTTCATTTCAGGACATCCTGTGTGGGGGCAGTAGTCGCTTACGTATTTGAGCCACCGTATATGGTCCGCGGCAAACCTAAGCTCGTGTCCTTCAAGTTGGCAATTTTTTACCGGAATTTGGTTGTCTCGTGTTACTTAGGATATTAACATAATCATACTGTGATAAAAAAGTTAAATATTGGGTTAACCAGACGAGAACTTTGCTTCGACGGTAACTGCTCTGGGGTGTACTGTTCGGCTCATTTCACACGGTTCCAAACCGATGTTCTCGAAAGGCGTACAGAAAGAAAAGCATTCTCATCATTTTAAATATGTAGATGTTTATACCTTTGAATACAGGGTGAAGACGATAAGGTTTATTTTTTTAACCGACTACTTCAGACTGATAACTAGTATTAAAAAATAGTGATTTCAACAAAGCAAAGCGCTTAGCTACTTTTATAATCAACATGCAGTGGAGAATAATAATTTTCCTGATATAATGAAAGCAAAATTTAAATCTATCACGCTTCTAATTGTACGATGAGAATTCGTTTTCTTTTTAATACTCCTTAAATTGCCTATACACTCGTTAACTTTCGCTGTACGAATAAAACCGTTTAGGCAAGCCGAGTAAGAGACGCATTTCCTCTTTTATCGTTCTGCGAACGTAAACGGTGTACCCGCTTTCAGCGCAAAAGCAGTGTGGACCAGCCTTTAGTCGATAGCAGGATTGTATCTCGCAGACTTGCGGCGGAGAATGGGAATTCCAGCCCAGTCCGAGAGCTAAGTTTTGCTCTCGAACCCGACAATATGTGCAGTGTTTCGTAATGAACAAGGGACAACATTGCACCTTAGTCCCTCGTGTGCATTGTTTTTTTACATAATGTTAATGTTATGTTATACCGTGTGGCCAAGAAATTATTTTCCTGACGAAACATGAGCAATTATATCCCAAGTATTTTACAGTATAAACATTTTAAGAATATTTAATACATAATTCCACGAAAACAATTTTCAGTTTTTTTGTGTACGATTAGTATACCATATCTGTGTTTAAATATTATATTATGACACATTATGAAATTAAAATACTTATTATTAAGAAAAAATTATTTTTTGGTACACTCGGTACATGTTTAGGCTTGACTGCAAATCATAGACTACCAGTGAGATTCTTTTTATATTTGTATATATTAAACAATTTACTTATTACAAATATATACCATCACAATATTGCAAATTTTAAATTAAAAATATATGTAATATAACTAAACTAACTTGTGTGGTGTATAATTTGGTAATCAAAATTTGTATGTAATCTTTGCTTTGCGTCATAGCCAACTTTTTCTGTAAATTTTATAAGAGTAGATTATTTTTCCTGTAAATTTTAAAATAATTGTTAATAATCTCAAAAAATTACTTAATTTTGTAAGATAAATAAAGGTTGCTATGATAATTAAACTAGTAAGTAATTTTTGAAGTTATAAAATCCACACTATTATTTTCTCATTCGGAAATAAAATTTAGATTTAAATCTGTAACATAAATCTCATGTAAAGCTTTTGGCTATCTTAACTTGGCATTCATTTAAATTTAATAGTTACTTTTTTCTATCCATTACACATTACTAATATCCCATTTAATTCACATTACTTAGTATACTTATATAGGTAACATTTAACAATCGCCATGTTAAGAAGGCCATGACCTAAGTTAATTATATCCTGTATATATTTAAACTTTCGAACATATCATTTTAAAAATTAGTAGGTAAATGGATTTAAAACCGTCACGTCATTCATTCGAGGTTGTCAAATCAGAAAAAAATAATTTCCACCTGAACTCTTCAATCTCATTTCAAATACACCATTGGTAAATCAAATCTGCTACTTTCACCATTTTTAACCATTTGTTATGAAGTGTGTGGTCTGCTTTCTGCGGATTCTTCGATTTATCTCTGTGTGTATCATGTTTCCGCCATTTCTAGCTGAAGCAATGTCGAGACTCCCATTGCATAGGGAAGTTGCTCAAATATAAATAGCCGACATTAAAGTAGACTCAAAAACCGAGTCTGGGAGTCTTGAGATGGCCGATCACAGAATTAAAATTTAATACCAGAAGAGTCAGGCTTGGCATCATCAAAATTTTCATACATGTGTACTTTTGACAATATTTCATCTGATAATTTTACAGCTCATCATTTTAGAAGGAACCGAGGCAAATATCAAAAAGATATATAACACCGATGCAGACTGTCTGCTGGTTGTGTCCCACAGCGCGCACTCTATACAAGATATAGTTCTGATAAACAAATGTAATTTTGGTCTCCGTTCGTTCTAAATCAGAGCTGAATTATTAAATACGGGTACGGATTTATTTTAAATTTATGTTTAAAGCGAATACATGACTATAAGCCAAAGCGCTAAGTGTCATCTATCTCTCCTAATGGCTTAAAGATCGAGGATACGGACGCCTCGCGCTTTCAAACTCGCGGGCAAAATCGCTCAAAATTCCACTATAAATCTTTTTCGATGATATCCATAATATAAGTAATAATTTTATTGTTCGATTGTTATATAAATAAGGACTTCTCCCAATAATCTAATGCTAAAGAATCTCTAAAAAATGACAATCCATTAATTAACTGGTCACTAAATATCGATATAATAATAGAACAAAATAGCTTCACTGGGTTGTTGAAATAGATTGTAATAAGAGACATACACTATTTAAAAAAATGTAAGTCTCCTGTTACAGTCTACATCATTATAAAGTGCTGTTTTCTACCGAACTGTTGTAAAATTATATTACAATGGATTGTACTTTGTTAAATGAATTTCAATTAAACATAAAGTGGAATTCTCCTACATTTGTATCTTCTGTGCGAGAGGCTAGACATTTGCACAGGGGGTAGCAAATTACGGAGTATTATATTATTAACCCTCTATGACTCCCACATCCTGTTCCTATCTACGACACATAAATAAGAAACCACTATGGTACCTTAATTCACCAAAGCAAGTTACCTACTGATACTAATAATATACAATTTAGGGAACAGATCAAGAACACGAACTACGACAGTACTGATTCACGATTAGCGGATATCCAGAATTCCAACACTTAGTCAAAAATTCAAGGACTAGGAATTAGGGTTTATTAAATTTTCAAATTTCAATATTAAATTATACATTATAAAAATTCACGAAAATCAATGTGGCTTTCAAATTTATCCAAGTACAAAGACTGGTCAGTTTTAAATTGTATGAAAATTAAGCGATTTAATTATTTATTTAGTAAATATGCAAAAATATTATAATAATGTATTTAATTATTATGTAAACTAGATTTTACAATAAATAATGTCTTTTTACATAAAAGAGATTGTTGACAACCCCGACATGTGTCGATTAACGATTTTCTTCCAAATGAATGTTTTTCATGGCTATTATCTAGTTGTTAATTGCAAATTATTTAATTTAGGAGGTGTTAACTTTCATTTTGGGGGTGTTTAGCAGGGTACCCCTCCTCCCCTCTACATATACATATATGGTTTGGAGTTTTGTGGTATGTGATGCGCGTGCTAAGGGATGTAAAGATGAAATATGAAGTATAATTTTGTCTCTTTCCAGCGATTAGAAGTCGAGAAATCCCATTTTTAAACATTTATTTAGTTTCAAGAACTCGTTGGATTTTTTGAGACGCTTTGTAGTGATGTGGTTTAAAAAGCGGTAAGTCGATAAACTGCAGCCTTGAGCCGAAACAATAAAAGAATATAGAAAGATGTCTAAACTAGTTGACATATATTCGTAAAAATTGACGCTGACTCACGTCTCATCCGTAATCTCCGCGCAGGCTCCCTTAAAGGGCCACCCGATTGATTTTGTCCTAAGCCCCTGCGTGGATTGGTGTAAGGGTTGCGAATCGCGCCCTCTGGCATGCCATCTAGTCAAGACACACAGAAGCAATGACGAGGGGGTGGTGTCGCATTTAACATACACGCTGTTTTCTCACGATGACTGGGAAGGTGAATGTGTGTGCCAATTTCCAGTGAGTGCGAGGATGTATTTGAGGGAGGATGTTAGGACGGCATAAACCCTTTTCGTCAGCGGTCGCTCCCTCACGCAACAAAGCTCGCCTGGCTACTGTCCGAGCCATGGACTTGAGCTTTCGGGCACGGTGCCGATGATCCAGTGGAGTCCCAGTGCCATGCACCTCGTTACGTGTACGGCCTCGCCGGCCAGCGTGCTTTCCCTGGTGCTCGTTTCTTGTCTCGTCCTCTTAGGTAAGCGACACACCCACTACCATGGTGAATGACATGTAAACACAGCCCCTCCCCTCTGGTACGATCAAACAAAAAGTGCTATCTCAATCCCCATAAGACTATAGGTAGTTTTATGGGTTACCGTCACAATCTTCCACGAAAACCCCCAGGACAACGTTCCAATTACCTTTATCAGGTTATAAACGTGTTTAATAAAAACAAGTCTCTCTGAAATATTTAAATAAACCAACGAAGATTACCACACTAACATTTTGTTTATTGTTTTTCCAAAGATTATTAGTGGCTCCTAATTCGTATTATTTTTATATGGATTTCAAATTTAAAATAAAACTATAAAACAACATCAGTAAAAAAAAATATGCCGTCTAGTACGCAGTTGTATTATTATTCATTCTAATTAAAGTAACTTCTAATAACCAGTTAAAAAAACTAATTCACATTTGATTAGGTACATAAAGAAAACGTAAATATATTTTTACAAAAAAAAAAAAACTATACAGGACCAATCAACAGAATATATTAGAATTTATTTTTATTTTTAAAATGTTCTCTCTCCAATAACAAAAACAAGACAGTTACAAATATAATTTTTATTAAATTTAAATGTACTGTTTTCTGAGTGTATATTACCCAAATTTCCTTTACAACACAATTAGTTATTTTATTATTACTTCTGTCTTATGTTTATAAGAAACTTGAAATAAATGTCCAATATTCATTTATTAATTGACAATTGGTTAATATAACCATAATAATCTATTAAAATAGTTTTTAAAATTAAATAAGCACATACCTACTTTTTTTTGTAATACATGGTCCATTGATGCACTTTGAAGATATTTAGGAAGTCAATGAAATTAAATTTGTCTGATGTTTCCAGGAAGTTGCTCTGAAGATGAGGAGCGATTAGTACGAGATCTCTTTAGAGGGTATAATAAATTAATTCGCCCTGTGCAAAATATGACGGAGAAAGTAGATGTCAGATTTGGTCTAGCTTTCGTTCAACTTATCAATGTCGTAAGTATACACACCGATCACAAAATATCCTACATTAAGCACGGATGTTGTTTCAGAATGAGAAAAATCAAATCATGAAATCAAATGTCTGGTTGAGATTGGTAAGTGCAACAATAATTTTATACAAAGTAAATTTTCTACAAGTACATTTTCACTGAGTGGTATGAAATTCATAGGTATGGAGCGACTATCAACTTCAGTGGGACGAAGCTGACTATGGTGGCATCGCGGTTCTCAGATTGCCTCCTGATAAAGTATGGAAACCTGATATAGTATTATTTAATAAGTAAGTGCAAGTCACCCATTCTATAATAGAATTTTAATGAAATTTCTTTTAGTGCTGATGGGAACTACGAGGTTAGATACAAATCAAATGTACTAATTTATCCAAACGGAGAAGTACTTTGGGTTCCCCCAGCGATCTACCAGGTATTCTAAAGTATTTACCTGTTCCGAGTTATTTTAAATAATTATTTTTCAGAGTTCTTGTACTATAGATGTAACATACTTTCCATTTGATCAACAAACTTGCATTATGAAATTTGGGTCTTGGACGTTCAATGGTGACCAAGTATCACTAGCCCTATACAATAATAAGAATTTCGTTGATCTGTCTGATTACTGGAAATCAGGGACATGGGATATAATCGAAGTGCCAGCCTACCTCAATATTTACGAAGGAAGTCAGATGGGAAACCAGCCCACAGAAACTGACATCACTTTTTACATAATAATAAGAAGGAAAACATTGTTTTATACAGTCAATTTGATACTCCCCACCGTGCTGATTTCCTTTCTGTGTGTTCTTGTATTTTATTTGCCTGCAGAAGCAGGGGAAAAGGTACCAATAGTCATTAATATAATTCTCATTTTTATTGATTTTATGTTCTAGGTGACACTGGGTATCAGTATTTTACTGTCACTTGTTGTATTCTTACTGCTTGTTTCGAAGATCTTGCCCCCCACGTCATTGGTATTGCCACTGATAGCCAAATATTTACTCTTCACTTTCATCATGAACACTGTTAGTATACTTGTTACAGTTGTGATAATAAATTGGAACTTCAGGGGTCCCCGGACACATAGGTAAAGCTGCGAAATGAAGCCAACTAATATTTAAATCAATATATTTTTTAATATACATTTTTTTTTTTTTTTGTTAGAATGCCGTCGTGGATCCGCTACGTATTTCTGAACTACTTACCAGCAATGCTGCTCATGAAGAGGCCGCGCAAAACCCGGTTGCGGTGGATGATGGAAATGCCGGGCATGGGAGTACCACCTCATCCCTATGGTTCTCCCGCTGACATTCCCAAACACATAAGGTTTTATAAGTGCTCGAAACGTATTATTGATTTTAAAATATAATTATTTTCAGCTCGATCGAATCACAGAGCAAAGTGGAAGTGATGGAGTTATCTGATCTACACCATCATCCCAATTGTAAGATTAACAGGAAGCCTAACTCAGACTTGGGAGTAGGGGTTGGCGGAGATAGTTGTAGGAGAGAGAGCGAGAGCTCAGATTCTATTTTATTGTCACCAGAAGCCTCGAAAGCTACGGAAGCCGTCGAATTTATCGCCGAACATTTGCGCAACGAAGACTTGTATATTCAGGTACAAATTCAGAATGACCGTTCCATCTTATATTCAAATGTTTTTAAAATAAAACAATTATCAATTAATCAAAATTTACTAGTTTTTTATATATGTTATGAATTAGTAATCAAGTATTATTGCGTTACAGACGAGAGAAGACTGGAAGTACGTGGCGATGGTGATTGACAGGCTCCAACTGTACATGTTTTTTATCGTAACAACTGCGGGAACCGTAGGAATACTGATGGACGCACCTCACATCTTCGAGTACGTTGACCAAGACAGAATAATTGAAATATACCGTGGCAAATAGAAGACACCCTTCCCTCACCACTGGCTAACAAATCATGTGGCTTCCATGCGAGATGCACAGAAAGGCCTACGAGATTGGTACACAAAGAGAAGTGTTACTTGACATGGGATGAAATGTGTCCTTTTAGACAGTATCTGCGCCTGGTGTTAAACACTCCTATCGGTCGCGGGTGGTATGTATTATTTATTCGTTTTATCGCCGAGTGACAATCGATTGATCCGTGTGTGAACGGAAAATTAGAAAAAACGATATCGTTTAATCGTCACTGAAAAATTATGTTATTGCCAAAGCGCAAACATTAGGATCGCATTATTAAAGACCTGTTGCCACATGCAATTTGTGGGGCACAACACCTCCCGACTCCCCCCAGTCGCCATTTAACGTGAGTATTCACGACATCGAAGACATTAGACCTTAGACCGAGCTCCTGCGACATCAAGTCAAATATATACACTGTCGTATGTTTAGATTAGAGTAGAAAGAATGAGACTAGGCAGTGTTATACTGTTACGAACATTGTGTCTTATCATTGTCGCAGGCCTCAGTATCACCACCACATGTACCGCTTAGATATTACAGACGTTCTACCCTAATTTCTTTATAATATTTGTACATACACTTATGGAATTCGGGAAAGTGATTTGAGGTTAAAAAAGGTTTGTTTGTTAGTCCAATTCAATTAAATCAGCACTAAATGGTGAAAAATGGTTTAAATAAAACGAACAATCACATAATTTTTAAAGTATTAGACACTTAAATTTGAGTAATATTATCAAATTAACGTAAATTGAATATCAATTCTGTAATAATTTGTTATTGTGACAATTCCATATAATAAAATTTGCTCAAAATACGGATTTGTAGATTTGATCAATATGGCGTTTATTGTTATATAACTTTGTACAGTCGACTTAACTGATTACTGTGGGCACATCCATGGATATATCTATTTTAATTTTACTTAAATTTCAACAGACTATATTAGAATACCACTCTTTCTTATATATTTAAGGTTTAACTAATCTCCAGCAAAGTTATATGTGCATGGATGTGTAGAATATTGAATGGTCTTCCAAACGTTTCTAATACTGTCTGTCGAAATTATTCATTCAGTGGTTTATTTAATGCCTTTTTATAAATTATCGCAATAAATGAACAGGTTTCTAACTGTTTATCTGTTCGCCTTTCCTGCCTATAGTAATCAGTTATGGAAATAGCGTTGTTAAAGATAGTTATATAGTAATTTGTACTGTATAGCACTGCCTGCTGTGTTTCAGCACATAATCGCTTGGAACACCTATTGATTACATAATACAATACAATACAAAAACATTTACCTGTTATAAAGTTAATGTACCAGATGCATTTACAATAAAATACGCAAATAATTGTTAATAAAATTTATGTAGTTCTTTATGTATTATACCCAACCCACATCATTTTAAAATAATTATGCTTTTTATTGTACTTTAATGTAACTATATGTGATTCACATTAGAAACTTCAAACATTTATAAAATTTATACATATAATTGTATCGAAATTCCTCGACTCACACTTTTTGTAACATTTACTTATTTTTCGTACTTACTTTTTAGGGCTTCAATAAGGCAATAGAAAGGTTAATAGAAAAGAAAATAATTGGAAAATGTTAAAAAAAAATTAAAAAGGGGTATTTAAAATAGAAACTGTTGTATTAATGTAAAAAAAATACAAACAGTATCAACACTTTATAACATTTTATTTTTTTTAAAAATCAAAATTTTAAAAAATATAGTAATTTACAACTCACTTGAAATAATCTGACCATTACTTTTTCTTTTTTGGAGCATTCTCTAAACCCTGTATATATTTCTTTGGGACCTTATACTTTTCTAAAATATAAAAAAATGCTTTTTCTGAAGAAAAGCACATATATACTCACCTGTTAGTAATTCATACACAAATGTAACTTGATTTCCTTGCACTAGAAGCTGGTCGGATTTCTTGCCTGGAGGCCTACTAATACTGGTACTGGCAGCTACTCCATGTTGGCACTCTTTAGCAAAATCAGGTAGACGTATACCAAACAGTTCCAAGTTATCGACTAGAGTGACCTTTTTATTTCCAGACCTGATTCCAACAGAAATAGTAATAGGCGACACTTTTCCTTTATTGACAATTTCCTCAGTCCCTGTTTTTACTTTGTAACAACTTCTCATTGATTCACAAACTTTTTCCATGACTTCTTCCCAATTTATAGCAAGGTCGGTTTTACAAATAGTCGCTAGAACTTCCTTTGGTTTTACAAGCCTGTAATTATTAAGAAGTAACTTTAAAGAGTGTACATTTGATGATGCTGTAAATTACCTAGCATTGTTTTCATCTTGTAAATTGTGTTCCCTTATATATTTGGAAACATATTTTCGAACATCTGGACCTTGTATGGTATCCCCTTTGCTAAAAGAAAATTTTTAAAGTACATTTTTAATAAGTCAAATGTTCAGTTACCTGTAACCTTCTCTTTGAAACAGGGGTAAAACATTTTGCGTTATAATGTATGATTCAACAATATCCGTTTTACATGCATTAGCACCATCGTCTTCCTTCTTCGGTCTGTGTTCAGGACTAATGTAAAATTCTTTATATTTTGGATGATCTTGATTTATAGAAGTGATTTGTTCTACACCCTTTTTAACTTCTTTTACCATAATTATGCCTTCCTAAACACAAACTTAAGTTATACTGACAGAACAGCGACAAATATCTACCCATACCTCAGTCATTTTCTCCAGAAACGGTTTGAGTTTCTTGAATGAAGTTTTTTTTATATCCAAAGTCTTATTTTCTGGACATAACGGAAGCATATGTAATTTAAAAAAATTTGACGTCAGCACTGGTAGTGTTATTTTTGAATATTTTATTGCACCCAAGAAGCAATAAATTAAAAGATTGTCCACATTTTCCACTATTTCCATAGTCGATTCTAGCTGTTCTGCATCCAGAACTGTGTCGTCTTCATCATTAGCACTTTCCCCTTTTACTTCTTCCAATACCTCTGCAATATCTTCTTGTTTTTTGGAACTACCACCCAGTTCAGGGAAATCCTCTTCGTAACTTTTAAACTTTAACCATTCAGGTGGTCCTAAATTAACAATAGGCAGTATCGGTGAACCTTCTAAAGTGCACAGATTATCTCCATAAAAATGACGGATTATAACACATTTTCCTCTTCCGTTTGATAAGGACATGGCGCCTGAACTTTGACATGCCACACCTACTGCAACAGCTGCTATATTATTAGTTAAATTTACGTATACAGTATCATTTTCCGAAACGTTTCCATATTTTGGCAAGCCTGATTGTGGTGGTGGTACCACTACCCCTGGTAACATGAGATCGGCTCCTGAATATATGAATTGTGTTACTTTTTGGTGAGTAGTAAATGCATAAATGATATTTGGAAATTTCCATATGAAATAGACTGTTGGAAACAAACGCCCTAGCGTTTCAAAAACCATGGGCCTTTTTTGCATTGTGTATACTTGTACAGTTATATCATCAGCTGTAACAAGTTTAACGACGTTCAAAACCTCTTTTTTTGGTAGAAAATCATTCAACTCGTTTTCAGTAAGGTTAGGAAACGTTTTAAGCAATAAATCTTTAAAAGCTTTCCTAAAATTTTAAAATGTTTTGTAAATTATCAAAATTTTATCAACAAGTTTAATTGACTTACCTCTCCGATGCTTTTAATTGATTATTACTCTTAATTTTTAAAGCTTTTTTAAACATTTTTATTTTGAAATCAAATAAATGCAAATTCAAAAACAAACGTGACAACTGACAACTGACATTATTCTAGCCACTTTTTGTCGAGGATTCGACCATTTGGTACCTGGTAAATATAAAAACATTACCTGCTTTAAACATTGTTGTCAGTCAGTTAATGTTTTAAACAAGTTTTCGACAAATTAAATAACTGAGTTGAGATAAACTTTCAGTTGTTTGTGAAAAATCTCCTTAATTTGTACAATGATTTTGATTTACAGGAGTCAGATATTGGTTTCAAACTTTCAAACTATATTCGACCAGTTAAGTTGTGAATGTGTTTTCGATGTATGTAACACTAGAAGCTCTTGTGAGAACAGGGCCCAGGGCCTATCATTGAACTCTATAGTATGTTAGGTATGGAGTTCAATGGTTTACATATAACTAAACCACAGATAACAGAGCAACAGACAAAAGATAAAAATATTACAGCTTGAGCGAGATATGATAATGAGAAGAAAAGAAAGAAAACTGAAAATGTCAGCCCCAAGCTAAATAGTAGACGGAAGAATACACGTCCAAAACTTGAGTAAATTCTATGAAAACTGATAATGATAGGACTTTCCACAGGGGGGAATTTGTACCCGACGATTTCTTCACAAGAAGGTATACATTTTTGCTACCTTTGTGATTGTAATTATTGATTGGACAGTGACATATCTTCGGACATTGCATGGTGGTTGGAGATACAAGATACAAATGCGTTTATTTGATTTATAAAATTGTGTGATAAAATGTGTGTACCATAATATCGCTGTGTTTGTGACTGTTGTAATGATTTAGTGTTATTAAATAATAAGCAAAAGGTTATGTCACCCTTGGGCTGGGTTAAGGTACGAACTAACACTTCCTACGTTTTTAACTATCATCTTTGGTTGGCTATTTTTATTTTTATAAAATACATTCTATTGTCTATTATGTTATATCATTTTTTATTACCGATATTTATTGCTTTTCAGTCGCATGTTCAGCATATTCATTAAACAAATGGTTATTTCAGTACATATGACAGTAAATAACACCTTCAATATCAACTATCACTCATAATTATGTGATAGTGTATCACAGAAAATCTAACTAAATCTGTCACTTTAATGTTTGCGATGAAATAAATACCTAAATTACTTACAATACTAACACAGATATTCTAATAATTGAATATCTTTAGATAGTGCTAACACTGCTACTTAAGTACTTAAAAAATTGTAAGTACCATTTTGTAAACGTAGGGTTAAATATGTTATATTCTTTGTTGTAGCACTAGTAATGTCTGGAATAACAACAAATGCTCCTTCTTCTGCGGATGCTTGTCTGAGTATTGTACACAGTCTTATGTGCCACAGACAAGGAGGAGAAAATGAAGGATTTGCTAAGCGGGCTATTGAATCCCTTGTTAAAAAATTAAAAGAAAAACGTGACGAGTTAGATTCTCTCATAACTGCTATTACTACTAGTGGGGCTCACCCTAGCAAGTGCGTTACTATACAGAGAACATTAGATGGACGATTGCAAGTCGCTGGCAGAAAAGGTAATACAAAGTAATTTCCTTTTCATTTTCTCATATAATATTTTAAGGTTTTCCACATGTGATATACGCTAGAATTTGGAGATGGCCGGATTTGCATAAAAATGAACTAAAGCATGTCAAGTATTGCCAATTTGCGTTTGATTTGAAATGTGATTCGGTATGCGTAAATCCTTATCATTATGAAAGAGTGGTCTCGCCTGGCATAGATTTATCGGGATTAACATTACAGTCTGGTGCTCCTAGATTAGTTAAAGATGAATATACAGCTGGACCTGTACCAAGCAGCAGTATGGAAATCGATGGAGAGATAAGCATGAATGTTTCTCAGACTATTCAACATCACCCACCCCAACAAAATTTCACTTTGTCAGGACTTCAACCCCCTCCAACAAGTAAGTGAACAAAATTCATTGTAAAAGGTATTTTCTTTAAATAAGACACAAATTAACTATGAATTTGTATATAGATAGTGACTTTCCAAAAACTTAGTTTTAGCATGAAAATCTTTAAATATAAAATGTTTTCATTTACTTAGTATGCAGCAAAATATTTTATTTTTGAAATTTAAATCATTGTAGTTTCATATTATACAATGTTGCACAACTTAATATTTCTTTTTTTTTAATTAATTTTTCTGTAAATATTAGTTGTTATGTTGAATGCATATATTTAAGTTGCTTTAAATATTTTAGTTATGCATGTTTTTTTTTCCGTTGTTATGGTAGGTGATCCCGGAATATATAATACTTCAAATAGACCAGTTTTGGGACCTTCTGCTGTGCCTAAAATTGAAGGTGGACCAGATAGTTGTTCCCGATCTAATTGGTTGCCACACATGCACTTACATCGTAAGATTTATTATATTTATTTTATTTATTTATTCATATATCAAATAAAGAGATATAATTGCATCTCATTTATAATGTAACAAAGATAGTTCTCCAATACATATATAAAAACATCATCTAACAAAATTTGTGCGGTGTATAACACGTATTTAAAATGTGGAACCAAAAAATTGTACATCAACTGATTGACTTCAACCTATTATTACTTATTCGTATTTAGTCTACAAATACTTTGCAATATTAAATAAAAAAATAAATATTTAATTTAAAAATGATAATTGTTTGGTCTGAGCTCCAAAATTTATTTATGTATTAATAAAATTTATAATTGATGGATATCCGCACCTAAATGTATATTTTCTTTGTAAGCACATTGTCTCAAAAATCTTGTAGGTCAGAATCAAGTATCGTCTACTTCGCTAAACACCCAGCAGCAGCCGGTAGGTTCAGGAACACCAATACATGTTGCACCACCTGGACACAACAGCCAACAGTTTTACAATGCCACCCAAACATCTGGGGTTCCAGATCGGCCTGCTCAGGATACATTATCACAAAATATAGGCGAGTATAGTTCGAACTGCAGTCCTAATTTTACAAAGTACATACATTCTTGAATTTTTAAATATTAATTTTTGAATTTTGACACTGAACAAGTATTATCTTTTAATAGCGAGTAACTCCCCTGTTTCACCGCATCTACAGCAAAATGGCTTTAGTAACTCGTCAAGTACTGTAGTTGCAGCTAATTCGAGTGGGACCGTATCAGGTACACAGCCTACGCCTACTATGGGGCAAGTTTTTACAGGTGCTGGTGGTACTTGGACTGGTTCAAATACTTTAACTTATACACAGTCAATGCAGCCACCTGATAATAGAAATCATCACAGTGCTTACTGTAAGTTGTTTGTTCAGTTAGCGAAGGCATTAGTATAAATCTTTATTTTTATATATTTTTTAAAATCTTGCATTATAGGGAATCACAATTCGTCAAACCAAATCGGCTCTGACGTTAATATTGCGGGCCTACTTTCATCACAACCGGCTCCAGAGTACTGGTGTTCTGTCGCATATTTCGAATTAGACTCTCAAGTTGGTGAAACTTTCAAAGTCCCTTCAAATTGTCCTAACGTAACGATAGACGGATATGTAGATCCATCAGGTGGCAACAGGTTTTGCCTAGGAGCTTTGAGCAACGTTCACAGGACAGAACAAAGTGAAAGAGCCCGCCTTCATATTGGTAAAGGTGTGCAGTTAGACTTGAGAGGTGAAGGGGATGTTTGGTTACGTTGTCTAAGCGATCATTCAGTATTTGTTCAAAGTTATTATCTTGATCGAGAGGCAGGGCGTCAACCAGGCGATGCTGTTCATAAAATCTACCCCGCAGCATACATAAAGGTGAGGTTTCTGAGGTAATGATTTAAATTTTTACAGATAATTTTATAGGTATTTGATCTACGACAATGCCATCATCAAATGACAACACAAGCTGCAACTGCACAAGCTGCGGCTGCTGCACAAGCTGCTGCTGTAGCTGGCCACATACCAGGACCACATTCTGTAGGAGGTATAGCTCCAGCTATAAGTAAGTATAATGTGTAATCATTTATTGTTCTACTGCTTTGTTTATATTATTTGTGTATCTGCATGGATATTGGACATATAGAGTAAAAACGGTGAAGTATTTTTACTTTAGCCGGGTTGCCTTGTTTGTAGTAGTAGTTCGCCAAAGGTAGCTTGGTTAAATATATTATATTTTATTCTAAAAGAGCAATTAATTTAGTCAACTCTGACTAATATCTTGATTATTCAATTTATCTAGGTTTATCAGCAGCAACAGGTATAGGTGTTGACGATTTAAGACGCCTTTGCATATTGAGGCTAAGCTTTGTCAAGGGTTGGGGACCAGATTATCCAAGACAGTCTATTAAAGAAACCCCTTGTTGGATAGAAGTACATCTACACAGGGCTTTACAGTTACTGGATGAAGTATTACATACAATGCCAATCGATGGACCTAGAGGCATAGAATAAACTGCTCTCATATTCTGGAGTGGTCATGAACTGAAGTAAATGTTCCAGTCAGTGATTACATGTCGTGTTGAATGTTTTTTGGTATTTATTCAGTGTTTTGAATGGAAAAAATGGTGCTATTGCAAGAAATGTTTGGTTGTAAAAATAGAAATTTTTATCTGAAAATGAGTTTCTGTAAATTGTCATGAATTTCAAAGTGACACAAACTATTTTCAATAGTAAGGCAATGTTCGGATTAATATAATCTATAAAATTTGTCTAGAAATTTTACTGAAAAGTGAGTTACTGTCAAATTTAGTGCAGAAAAATAATTGTTTGGTCTGTGAACAATGTACTGTAGTTTTAGAAGTAAGTTTGTATATTACGCTTATGTAGTACTCTACTGAATATTTTAAAGTTTTATTCAGGCTATTTCCATATATTTATTAGCTTTTATTTGAAAGATACAAGAGGCACAACGTTTAGATATCTAGGATGAAGAGCCTGCACTAATATACTTAGCTTTTAAATTATTTATATATAATTGAGTTTATAATTAAAATTTATATTTTTATAAGTATAGAAAGAAAAATCTATATTTTTACTAATATAGAGTATCTCAGCTTGTATTTTGTAAGTTGCTGAAGAGTTTTTCAGTAATTAATGATACAAGAATATAATTAGATTACATACACAACTACAGTTATTTTTTAGGGTGGTGAACAATTGAAAGGAAATTTAGATATATATATACGTATATTTTTTGGTTTCTATTGTCAAATATGTTTTAAGCATATATTTCAATATAACTGAAACAATTATAAAATAATTGAGAGTCCGTAAATCTAGGAATATGAATTAAATAGGGGAAACATTTGATTTTTCTAATTTGTTATTTTTCACATTCATTAATCTTTCCCTTCTCGAATACAAAATCTGATCAAACAAGCCGACCGTAAAATAAGGACCATAGACTTTTTATATTGAAAAGGCACATGTTTCAGTGAGTAACTATATATTATATTTTCATACTCCCGATGCACAATAAAGACAAAAGGTTATGTACACAGTTTATTTGCTCTTGTATAATGAAATTTTTACTGTGAGCCTCTACACCTTCTTAAGTTGTGTTTTGTTTATACGTATTATTTTATATACATTTTCTGTGCCATTTAGGCTGATTCGTGCAGTTTTCTCTGTAGCATCACCATTTGTTTATTCTAACATGTCTTAGGTTTTGTTGTGTTTGTTTTCATCAGCTTCTGAAACAATTTAGAATTTATGATTGTTAAAATGTTTTTTAGGACTGAGTAATATTTTATTTTCATTGTTAGATTTTAGTTTGTTGTGACTGGTAAGAGAAAGCTGCGCTATAAACATTAGGTTTTTTTTTTATTGTTATAAGATATTTAATGCCAAATTTTTAGATTTTTACATTTATGCACATGACAGTAAATACATATAGGCTGTGAACACGTAGTTTAAGTTATGTATTTCCTAAAATTACGTATACTTATTGATATTAGTTGTCCGTATTTGTGTAATAAATTGTAAATTTATAACTACTTAATCTGGTTTATGAACATTTTAATTTTACCCAGGTTTAATATCTTAATTATAAAAAATAAAAAAAAAATGAATGAATTTTTATTCACAATATTCCCAATTCCATAATAGACGATTTTTAAAAAATATTTAAACAAATACGATATAACCAGTTGAAATTTGAAAAATATGATTTGTGGAACAAGTATATACAGGGAGGATCAAGAGTAACCGTTGGTAAAGGGTGTGTTCCTCGCCAAAAAGATTTATACAAGGGTTCGCAGTTCCACAAATAAAGTATTTGTCGACTGGCTGTCAGGAATTGCGCAGCTTCATTAATTTGTTAATAAAATTTTAAAAATAGAAACACTACGCAAGTCAAATAAGGTATAAAATAATCTTTCATCCTTTTTCTCTCGACTGTACTTAAACCGTATAGCATCATTTTCCAGGATTCATTGGTTATCGAACCACGTTTCGTATATTATTTTACAATAAAAAATTAACTGCACGAAAACTGAAGTATTAATTTCCCTAAAGGACAAACATTTATGGAATTACGTAGTAATAACTTCGTCTTACCGCTGTCGTACTGTGACCTTGGACTTCGTTCCATCTCCGTCTGTTTAGTCTGTTACTTTTTACTTGCTTTATTGTGATCCGTTCCGTTTTGATTAATGGAAAATATGAATGAAAAATAATTTACGAAGCAATATTGGCATGTACTTAGTTGTAATGAAATTTAGGTATTAGGCATTTCTGTAGCAGATATTGTTAACAATAAATAATGAAATCTGGCAAGATCGCAAATACCTACAGTATAGCGTTTATTTAATATTTCTGTCTGGTGTCTGGGTTTATCTTGTCATAGACGTCCGTTGTGTCCATGAATCTGTAGTGTGATTGCGTTTGTCTTATTTTGTTTTGTGGTGTAGTTCGTTTATATTTTTCTTAAGAAAATAGAATAATAATAATAACAGACACTAGAATAAGGCTAGAACTACAGTAAAATAGCCCTGTTTTTGATAAAGCAATCTAGTTGTGGTCAAAATGCCGTCTAAACAACGGAAAATAGCAGTAATGGGGTACAGGTCAGTAGGTAAGTTAAAATTTAATTTGTAGTCAAAAACCCTGACCATGGTTTTGTCTGTAGGAAAATCTTCTCTTAGCATACAGTTCGTGGAAGGCCAGTTTGTAGATTCCTATGACCCTACAATAGAGAATAGTAAGTAAAAACTTGCCATCTATTTATATAACTTGCAATTTGATACCCTTTTTGTAGCTTTTACTAAATCTACCAGAATTAATTCCCAAGATTATGAACTTAAATTGGTCGATACGGCAGGACAAGATGAGTATTCGATTTTTCCTTCGCAATACAGCATTGATGTTCACGGATACGTATTAGTGTATAGCATAACTAGCACAAAATCGTTTGATGTAGTTAAGTCTATACACGAAAAACTTTTAGATATAACGGGAAAAGGACAGTGAGTACTTACCTGCTTTTGCTGTTCTTTATGGTGTTGAGAACACGTCTTTTCTTTTAGTGTACCTGTAGTTCTAGTAGGAAATAAAACGGATTTGCATATGGAAAGAATGATTTCTTCAGAAGAAGGAAAAAGACTAGCGGATGAATGGAAAGCAATATTTTTGGAAACGTCTGCAAAACAGAATGCAGTAAGTACCTAATTGCTGTAATATGTTCTTTAAAGTTAGAATTACATAATTTGTTAATTTCAAATTCTTTTTCTTGTACTACTTGAAATGATATTCAGAGCTAATTTTTGTAATATTATTAATATTTTCATGTTATTTGTTTCTTATGGGAGCTTTTTAGCATATTCTTTCCACTTAGAAACTGCTTTATCCTATTCTAAATCGCATCCTGCAGTAGTAAACCTGTAAATTATTTTTATTTGCATCATATTTACAATAGGCCATTTTTTTTTATTTTCTAGTACCTACCTCTGTATGTTCTGGATTCTATGTTATAAAAATCTTACTGTATGCGTTCATGCTTTTAATGTATTTTTAGTGTTTTTCTTTGATACAGGTCGTGTGTCATAATAAAGGATATACAGGATACTCTGGAAAGGTAAGCCTAAAACTTAGCTTTAGAATGCGAAATTTTTCAAACTACTATTAAAATACGTTTGTACAAAAATTTTTGTAATGTGACTTTCCCTTTATGGTCCACATTGATGTAAATATGATGCAAAAATATCATCTTTAGAAATGAGGGTCTAATCATTTTTAAAGAACATCAAGTCATATTACGTACTAAAAAATTTCTGCTGCTACCAAAATCGGTTAAATCTATTAAATATTTTTTTTTCCAGTCTGTCTCGGATATTTTTCACATTCTGCTTACAGAAATTGAAAAAGCCGATGGGAACATGAGTGAAAAATCAAATTGCTCTGTTTGTTAATGATCAGCTCTCTAACTAGTCTAATAAATTATTAGTTTGTTAAATGTGACAGAAAAATTGAAAATTGAAGTATCTGTCTGTAGATACAGAGTTAATTGTAATTACAAATTTTATGTGTACATACAACTACGTGTATAAGGTTCACTGTAGAGAAGAATTAGTAATAAGGTTCATACATTTTTAATATGATTTATTGGTTGGACTTAGGAATTAATTTTCAAAATAAGTACTTTCATCAACCAAGAAAGATTCTTTAATAACTCAGAACACATACTTTAATCCTTTTAAACCCAACCTTTGTTTATGTATATAATGTCATAGCAGAAAGCATTATAATCGATATCCAGTGCTTTTCAGATTGACAAACAAACACTATTATTAGTGAGGGATATATACTGTACCTCTATATTCTGTATATTCACCTCATTACAAATTTTGCAAATTTACGATTTATACAATGGGTGTTTCTGTGCTAATCTATATACAAACAGTATGATATATACCATTGAGTTGTAGAAATCACAGAGTACAAAACAAATTTGCACTAGTCTCATCAAACTGTACCTGTTAAATTTTTGTTTTGACTGGTACTACTAGAAATATATAAAATAATAATACCTTAAGAAAATTGTAAATTTGCATATGTTACATGCATAAAGTAGTCGGCATTTTGACAAATATTTTTTAAATTTTTGATTATATAAAAAATATTTGTAGTTTTTGTGATAATAAAAAAGAGACTGTGGTATAAATGCAGTGTTGTACTACGTTTACTTTTTAGGGGAGAGGTAGTTAAAGGCTGATTCAATAAAAAACAAAATTATTTAGACTTCGATGTGGGGACCATCTTATGCAGTATGTTGTTCAATAAGGTTTCAATGAAAAAATATATTGTGTTTCTGTGAATATTTATTTCTCTCACAAAAGACAAATTGAAATTTAATGTTCTGGTATAATTTGTATTGACATAATTTATTTTATTATAGATTTGGTTATAAGTTGTTATACAACACTAATTGAATTTATACTAGAAATGTTAATACTGCACTGCATTTCTGCCTTAAGTCATGTTGGCATAATTACATATTGGTGCAAAATGCCATTTACTTAACTTATTAATATAAAGAATGCACAAGTACCAGCTCAATTTTCAGTGCTTCTACATTACCATAACTTTTTTTTGGTGTGTGATTTGATAAGTGATAGTATGTAAATAAGATATCTGTTATTTTTTTCAATTATTTATCATATTTAATTACAGTATGTAATAATTTTTTGCGACCTATATTTTTATACACAAATTTGTTGAAAGTACAAAGAAAAACCCACCAGGTATACTATTAGTTATATTACATGTTTTTTTAATCTTTAATAATAAGTACCTCAGTAGTTATTTTTAGGATTAATATGTAATTTATCATATATATTGTTAAGAGTTATGAATACATGGTACTTTTATTATAACATGTAAATCGATGCTGTTTTTGTAAATAGCTTTTATATTATTTATTAACTTCCTTATAATATTGTAATAATTAATTATGAAGCTTAGAGTGCCTAACAATTATTAAACGTTAGCATTAACATTGTCATTTTTATTTTAAAATAATCCTTTCCTGAATTAGAACGGCTGTATAGGCCTTCTGTAACCTATATAAGTTAAAGAAAAAATAAAAAGTGTATATGTTACTCCAAATTTAAGGTTGGCAAAATGCCCGATTGTTTTGATTTGTATAATTAGTTGTGACTATATTATTGAAATAAAAAAATGAGGGAAAACTTATTTATTAACTCAAGTGATTAAAGCTGCCTTTTACTATAGAAGAGACAATGAATCAGTCAAATAACATATGCAAATTTAACTGCACTGTCCCAGTGTATAAGAAGACGAAAGAAGATTATTTCCAGAAAATATTGGTAATTATTAAACAAATATATTTTCGTCGCTTTTAATTATTTAATTGTTAATTCTATTTTATTTTTTCTACAAGTTTAATTTTGTTAAGTGATAAGCTTAGACATGAATATGTAGCATCAGCAAAAACTTTTGCTTTACATAATTCCGTTATTTATAATAAAGTATTTCTGTCATTTCAAATTCAAAATCCTATATGATGCCTGTTTACAATCACGTTATGAATCATTGATCCTAAATTTATGTTGCTATATGGTCATATGACTAATGACGCATCTGAATACATATGATTCTTCTCACATGAATTTAAATTCATAATAATTTAGGCCTTTTTTGAGAATATGATAGTTGGTTTATGAAATTTGCATTTGACGTTCTTAAAAAATTGCCTATGTGTGACAATGGCCAAATAGAGTTAGGGAGCTGTATTATCGGTAAGAACCGGCAACTGAACTGAATAGATAGCCACATTTCATGCGCAGTCAAGTCAACATTGCCTGTCTTTTGACTTTTGCTCATTATAAGAAAAGTTGGTGTAAATAGGGTGCTTGTTATCAATTATATTAATTTGCTTTGTAATTTGTCAAAGAAAGGCACATTGGGTTGGTTATCTAAGTAGAACGGGTAAGTTAGGCTCTAAATTACCTTTTTATAGGAGTATCTGTCAAGTAAGTGTAGGGGGAGGATCTTGATTGACCTTTTCAGGATTTTTTAAATAAGGGATGAAATGGGGTCAGTAATACAGGGAGTTTTTGACTCTTTGAATGATTTTTTTTTCAGGCAAGTGGAAGAGCCATGCCAGCAGTTCGGGGAGATGGCATGCGTGGCTTAGCTGTGTTTATATCAGACATAAGAAATTGTATGAAATCTATATATTTAATAAAAATACTGACGATAAAGAAATAAATATGATTTTTAGGCAAAAGTAAGGAGGCAGAAATCAAGAGAATTAATAAGGAATTGGCCAACATTCGAAGTAAATTTAAAGGTGATAAAACTTTGGACGGTTATCAGAAGAAAAAGTATGTGTGTAAATTACTGTTTATATTTTTACTTGGACATGACATTGACTTTGGGCATATGGAAGCGGTCAACCTGCTCTCGTCCAACAAATATTCTGAAAAACAGATAGTAAGACCATTTTAATTTATTATTAATTATTTATTTCCAATGACTTGTTTACAAATTGATACGGATTAAATAAATTTGTCGTTCAAGGCCATAAATCAGTCTTATATTGAAACCTTAGATAAGTTATTTTTATTCCAACTTCTCTGTTTGCTTTTAGGGCTACTTATTCATATCAGTTCTAGTCAACACTAACAGTGAGCTTATTAAACTTATCATCCAAAGCATTAAAAATGACTTGGCATCACGAAACCCTATCCATGTTAATTTGGCGCTACAATGTATCGCCAATATTGGTAGTCGAGAAATGGCCGAAGCTTTTGGCAATGATATACCAAAATTACTTGTATCAGGGTAAGTACAGCCATGTAAAATCTTATCATTTCCTTAAACTAATCTCTGGTAATTTTTTACTGTAACGTAAAACTCTTAAACCTTAATAAAAGAAATTCCTAGTTCTTATTTTTGAGAATGCTAACTTTGTAACTATTGTATAATAAAATCGTAGATATATATTTCCTCAAATTTGGGGGATATTTAAATAGTTTAAACTACGGCACTCTTACACTGTGATCAAAATAAATAGGTGTTATATTGCAACTTTGACCTAATGTAACATATATGTAAAGGTTACAATTTTGAATTTTTTTTTTGAAAACTAGATTCAACCGCACGAAACTAATTTTACATTTGTAATCAGCGCCCTCAATAATAGGGGATAGGAATTTTTTAATTACGATTGGAGTGTTTTATGCTGCATTAAATAATTACCTAATCTTTAAGTGATACAATGGACGTTGTCAAGCAAAGTGCAGCCCTTTGCCTTTTGAGATTATTTAGAACATCCCAGGAAATAATTCCTGGTGGGGAATGGACATCACGCATAATCCATTTATTAAACGATCAACATATGGGCGTTGTGACAGCTGCTACAAGTCTTATTGATGCTCTTGTTAAAAAGAACCCCGAGGAATATAAGGGATGCGTATCTTTAGCTGTCTCTCGTTTGAGTAGGGTAAGTAAAAGTATATATTTTGTACCTGTTTTGTAATAATTTTTATGTTTTAGATTGTGACGGCCAGTTATACAGATTTACAAGATTATACGTATTACTTTGTGCCAGCTCCTTGGTTATCTGTTAAATTGCTACGTCTGCTTCAAAATTATACACCACCAGGTAAAATAATTAAGATTTATTTATTGTGTGATTTAAGTACATATAGGAAAAAATAGATATGCTTTTACGATAATAATTTTGTAAATTTTCTATATGTTGTGCATTATATTGAGAATATAGCATAGTATGAGCGGTTTTGGTTAAGTTAGTTCCTATAATTTCATCAAGAGGGCACTGAAATTTTAATCAGGTGAATTAAAACCATTTTCTTATTTCTACACACTAGTCTACTACTGCTATATATACATATTGTATTTCAGCTGAAGATCCTGGAGTACGTGGTAGACTGAACGAATGTTTAGAAACGATATTAAACAAAGCTCAAGAGCCTCCAAAATCCAAAAAGGTGCAACACTCAAATGCCAAAAATGCTGTTCTCTTTGAAGCCATTAGTCTGATCATACACAATGATAGGTACGTTATGATATAAATTCGTGTTCAAACTAACTCTGTAAATTTTTAGTGAAGCGAATCTATTGGTCAGAGCATGTAACCAGTTGGGACAGTTTTTGAGCAACCGAGAAACGAATTTAAGATATTTAGCATTAGAATCTATGTGTCACTTGGCAACATCAGAGTTTTCACATGAAGCTGTGAAGAAACATCAAGAAGTGGTAATACTTTCTATGAAAATGGAAAAAGATGTTTCAGTAAGGCAGCAAGCTGTCGATTTGTTGTACGCGATGTGCGACAAGAGTAATGCTGAAGAAATCGTACAGGAAATGTTAAATTATTTAGAGACTGCTGACTATTCTATTCGTGAAGAAATGGTTTTGAAAGTTGCTATTCTTGCTGAAAAATATGCAACGGATTATACATGGTGAGTTTATCTACAGATCTTCAATTTATCTTGTTATTCGTATTTATTTTCGTTTTAGGTATGTTGATGTAATTTTGAATTTAATAAGAATAGCTGGTGATTATGTTTCTGAAGAAGTGTGGTATCGTGTCATACAAATCGTTATAAATAGGGATGAAGTGCAAGGCTACGCAGCCAAAACTGTATTTGAGGTAAATGAAAATATATTTTTTTTTTCCGTGACATCAGTTATTTCTAACTACTAACATTTTTACAGGCATTGCAAGCACCAGCATGTCACGAAAACATGGTGAAAGTTGGAGGTTACATATTGGGTGAATTTGGCAATTTGATAGCTGGTGATCAGCGATCGTCCCCTTCCGTACAATTTCAGCTCCTCCATTCAAAATATCACCTTTGTTCTCCCATGACACGCGCTCTTCTTCTTTCGACTTACATCAAATTTATTAATTTGTTCCCTGAAATAAGGACTCAAGTTCAGGAAGTATTCAAACAGCACAGCAATCTACGTTCTGCGGATGCCGAGTTACAGCAGAGGGCTTCAGAATATTTGCAATTAAGCATTATTGCTAGTTCTGATGTTCTAGCAACTGTGTTGGAAGAAATGCCTGCTTTTCCGGAGAGAGAAAGTTCAATTCTTGCCGTTTTGAAGAAGAAAAAGCCAGGACGTGTACCAGAAAATGATATTAAGGAAAATAAAAGTCCTACTCCTGTAACAAATCATAATAATGATGTCAGCAATACTAGGTATGTATTGCTTGGGAAAATAAGAATGAATTTTAAGATTTTTTTTTGTAGTACGGGATCTGCAGATCTTCTAGGATTGTCCACTCCACCCACTTCTCAACCCAATTCAGGCAATACAGGCGTTTTGCTAGATGTTTTAGGTGATATTTACAACAAACCAGCAAATAATTTGAGTAGTACTCCATCGAATAATACATGGTTTGTTGATCCCAAAAAGTAAGTAATTTTTCCTTGCATTTATTTTTATTATTAGTATTTATTTTTTTTTTTCTTTAAGATTTGTATGTAAAAATAATGGTGTGTTATTTGAAAATGATCTAATTCAAATTGGAGTTAAAAGTGAGTTCCGTCAGAACCTTGGACGCCTGGGTCTGTTTTATGGCAACAAGACAAGTGCTCCATTGCAAAACTTTGTTCCAACTTTGATGTGGTCGGATGAACAAGCTGCTAAACTCAGCATACAAATGAAGCCAGTAGAACCAGTCCTTGAGGCTGGAGCACAAATCCAGCAAATGATTAATGCAGAATGCATAGATGATTACACAGGTATTTTATCTGCTTTTTTTAATTTGTGTTTTAAATTAACTGTAACATTTTTTAGATGCGCCAAGTATAGTCGTTAGTTTTGTTTGTAATAACATCCCTCAGAAAATAACTATTAAACTTCCATTGACGATAAATAAGTTCTTTGAACCCACTGAGATGAATGGCGAATCATTTTTTGCTAGATGGAAAAATCTTGGAAAGTGAGAATGTTCATAATTTCAGAATATCTCGAAATATTAATATATGTAATTTTTTTAGTACGAATCAACAAAGATCCCAGAAAATATTTAAAGCGAGTTCTACAATGGACTTACAAGCTGCTAGAACTAAAATAATGGGATTCGGAATGCAGCTTTTAGATGGTATCGACCCCAATCCAGATAATTTTGTTTGTGCTGGCATTATTCATATGCGTTCACAACAGGTCGGATGCCTTCTGCGCTTAGAACCAAACAAAAATGCTCAGGTATGGAACATTTTCTTATTTTGGGGTATGTTTAAGTATATGGTTAATTTTTCTTACAGATGTATAGACTAACAGTTCGATCAAGTAAAGAGACTGTTTCCGTAGAAATTTGTGATCTCCTGGCTGAACAATTTTAATTATTTTAGAAGAGATTTGAACGAGAGGGTACATTCCACTTTAGTTGAGTAAGTTGATCAAAATCTGTAAATGATTTGCGACAGTTTGAAATGTGCTCCTCTATAATTTCATCTGTTTTCAAAATGCTTTGTATAAATTAGATTGAGGCAGTCCCACATAAAAAATAAGACAATATATATTAAGTGTGTGATGTTTAGTATTTGACTGTAAGATTGAACCAGTTTGATGACTTGTAATTTAGTTAATGGTACATGAGTAGCTTGCTTAGTCGCTCATATATTTATCGAACAATTGTAACAGTTGATTACTTTGATAGTTTTTTAAATTACTCTGTTTCTGAGATGTATAATAACTTGGCTTATCAACCGTATATATATTTTTTTTGTGATGATAAAGAGCTTAGTGTATAGAAGCAAAATATTCATGTACTAATTCTTTAATCTTTGCAATGAAGATCTGCTCTTATCGAATTATTATATTTATTCAAATATATAGATTGAACATATTGTTAGATTCAAATATGAAGGAAAGCGGGCATATCACAACAATTGTATAAAATAGTATTGTTGATGCCTGCTGAAAGGCAGTGGTCTTTGTTTTTACGAAGTTGGCTAGAAATCCACCAATTTGTGAAAACTTAAAGAATTAAGGCAGTTTCAAAAACACTTTTTAATAAATAATAGTCATTAATTTGATTTACCAGAAGAATTTATTTTATTGTTATTTTTAACCATATTTTAATTATTATCTGATAGTATTAGATGTTATAATAAATAATCCATTATTTTGTATATGTTGATTGTATAAACAAGTAAAATATAATAGGACATGTAACTGAAATATCTGTCTATATAAATTATTTGTATTCCAGTTTGTTAGATACGTTTGTAAGTTATTCCTATTTTTTTATATGTTAGTTATATATGCATGGATTTCATGTAAAAAAATTATTGTACAATATAATAATTTAAAATTTATTTTTGTTTCATTTCATAACATAAACAAACGAGTAAAAATATATTACACGAAGTATACCAAGTTTTAAATTTCCCGGATTATGAAAATGTAAATTTTGTACCAATTGTATTCTGATGCTTTTGGCGACTGAATACAAAATAAAAACAATAGAATCATTAGGGTATTTTTTCATAGCACCATAGCAATTAAATTCAATGCAGTTACAAATTTAAAAAATGCAAATATTTTTTAATCTCTGAAATTAACTGATTATTTCAGGTTTTCGCAAATTGCTATAGCAATACATTAAAAACCTAGCATTGGTAGTTTGATTAGGATAAATTTCAAATAAGAAACACCTGAAATATACATTCATTTATTATACTTTTCACATGTCATTGGCTGAAATAATAAGGTTGTTAGCCAATCAAAGCCTAATCTTTTCAAACACGAAATGCCAAAACGTCTATAAATCTAAAGAAGAACAGCCTTCTTGGATATTGTATAGTTAACACATTGAACTCAAAAAAATTCAAAAATCGTCTATGATTTTATAATTATGAATTACAGTTAACTGTAATTTATATCGGAATGATTACTTTAATAAAATTTACACATACATTTTTAAGTATAGATATTTCTTAGAAAATTGAAACATACGAACACGTTTAATAACAGATGCTCTTTAAATTTTTTTGAGTCTCTGCACATGCCATGTCACCTTAACTACATAGATTACATTAAGATAAGACCATTTACATATTTTCATTTTATATTCAATAAATTAAAATTCAATACATTTAAAAAAACATTTCATTACAATAAAATACAATATATAGTGATGTTAGTATTGAATGTCAGCTTCAAGCCACTTGTAATCTCAATTTACAGGTAATTTACAATTTGTTTTTTTTTTAAATTTTCTACATTTATTAAAAAAGCTGCTAAGTTATTTTTCAGTAGCACATAGGTTACATCTAGCCCAGTCTCTGGATACGAAAATCTTATAAGTCTAATAGTTACAGATATAAATCAGTACTCTCTCAGCAAACCATCATCTTAAAAACAGTCACAAATGAATGGCACCCTTCAACAGTTCTAGGGGTACACAAGAAAACTCATTCAGAAAATAAAAAAATATATACAGTAATTTAATTTAGTCAAAAAAAATTTGTTACGCTTATTTGGTGACATTATCTTGTAATAAACTTTAGCGTAATTTTTCAAAGACAGCGGTGAAAACTGTGATGTCACTGACCTTAATCAAGAATTTTCTAAGATTATCAGTAAATTACCAATAAATTATGACATAGAATACATAAAACCTCATTTTAAAGCAAATGAAATTGCGAAACAAATTAGTTTAATGTTTGTAAAAAAAATATCACATGCCTACACACTACGTTAACCTATAGAAAACTAAAATTGAACACAGTAAACGATTTACTACCATTTTTGAAAATTTATAAAAGAATGAACGAGAATTGTTCCTCTTATTCCTTATCAATAAATTTTGGAAACGTTACTCCTTACGTTACATTTTGAAAAATAATAAGTTACTTAGAACAAATTTACTAACGGTACTAGTAGTAAAAAATTATTTTAATCTTAAAACGAAGTTTTATACACATTTAAAACATATTCTTACCACATACCATATAAAAACGTTAAAATAAAAAAATAAATAAAAAATAAACACGTTACGTAAATGTATACAATTATTATACAAATAATACTTCAAACTAAATTTGATGAAGTTCATTTCATATTAAGCAGAGCGATCTTTTCCTGTATACAGTTGTTGGATTGGGGAGCATCAGCTGTCTCACTGATGTCTGAATGCAAAATGAACCCATTCACGTTGGGAGCTAAGCGCAACTGCTTATTATCACTAACACTGTTTAACTTATCTACGGCGGGTCTCTTACAGTTAACCTTGTTTGCACTTTTTACTTTTAAAATATTCGGTCTGTGTGGTATATTCGTATGATTCAGCAAAGATATAGCCCCATACCCCTGTGTGTTGTTCACCGTCTCCCGCTTCATCTTCATAGCCACGAGAATGTCATTTCTTTGGCATTCCACATGTTGGTTTGAAAGAAGAATGGCTCCACCAACCTTTTTTGTGCCATACGACGGGATAGCTATTGGCTTTGGATGGGTCTTGTACATTTTTAAGTTCGGTTGTTGGCTGTTTGGTTGACTGGGAATCGTTAGAAACACTGACTGGTTTGTAGTTAGTGGAGGACTCATAGCAGACTGAGGTGACTCTAAGCATATCATGTTTTTTCCTATTTGCACAAACTGAAAAGTAAAAGGTTACAGCACCACAATGAAAATTTAAAATTGTTTATTATTAACAAATAAAATAAATAAACACAATTCTTGAAGTACATCAAGCACTTACTTGGACTGGACTAACTACCGAAATTGGACTCATTGGCATATAAACGACAGGAACTGTTCCGATGGCGCTGTCTTGAGAATTATTATGAATACTTGTAATGTAACTTCCATCTAAAGTCTTAGTTGGTTTATTTTCCATATCAGTCATATTTAACTGCTGAAATCAAGTCATTAATGAACATCTACCCAATAAAACGTTACACAAAAAAAAAAATGATATATAAGCTGAGAAATATTGTTCTTTACCTTAGCAGTAAGAATTGAGGTAGCTGTTGACCTACTAGTCGATGACGTGCTGGTCTTAGGCATGATAGGTACATAAGAAGTAGTAGTAGGGGCTGAATCAATGGTGCTGACAATGGTTGCCACAATAGGTACGTAAGAAGTATTTTGGCAGAACATGTCTTTTTCTTCTGATCCATTTGGGGACATATAGGAGCCATGCTTCACTTCTTTCTCTTTTGCAGCTTTACGCTCTGCAATTAGCTGGTGGATGTCTTTACTGCGGCCAGGAACCAATTTTCGCAATTGAATCTGAAAAACGAACACTATATGAAGAGTTGTAGCTCTTACACAAATTTTGTCAACCATAAATGAAAAATATCAAAATGAGATATTAACTAATCCAAAAAATAAGACAAAAATTTTCTTGATGTTCTTATGCTGCAAAAAAATATAAATCAATGAATACATGCTTTTTGTATATCCCTAAAATAATATATCTCTTTTCCCTGCATTTATATAAAGCTCCAAAAATTACATAAAGAGATTAAGGAGTTACTTCTAACTCTGACACTTTTTAGATTAATAAATATTGAATAAGTATGAAAAAAAAAAAAAAATTAAATGAAGAAATACAGGTTATATCAAAAGTATAAAGAATCTCTTAGTTCCTGGATTTTTGTCACTAATTTTAAACTCACCATAACTAAATTTTTTTACCTATTGGTGTCGGTACATTCACCTTACTAACTTAGTAAGTGACTAATACGATTCTTTACTGTTTATGATTTGATAACCTGGAATTGTTTATATTATTTTATAGATAAAAAGGTACAACATGCCTTCATTTTATTTACATGCTGAAAATTATTTCTTCTACATATTACTGGTAATATATTACCGAATATTATCTATTAATTTTAATATTTTTATTTATAGAAAACTAAAAGCATATTACTCTCAGTTTTGGACTAAAAACCCAAGAAATATTCAATCATGTATTTAAAGATTTCTTGATCTTCTCAATATTAACGACCTACGCTTTGTGACTTCAGAAAAATAGGTCAATTTTAGGAAAAAATATGTTTTAGAGGGATATACATAAGAAAATTTGTAAAAGAAAAAGTTGCAATGCAAACACACTAAACATTATAAACACGAAATAAGAACATAAAATTCATCTCTTATTATGTTTGCAAAACTCCGAGTCAAACTGTAAAAAAGTGTTACTGTTTTAATAAATAATTTAGCTAACTCAAATATATATGTTTAATAAATGTTAGTACCGGATTGAATAAAAGTTTCTGTTACCTATTTATATTGTCGATCAACACAAATAAATTTAGTGTCTTTAGACTTTAAACAATATTGTATAAATTTACAATTTAACTCTATATGACTGAAAATAAAAATGTAGGGATTTTAAGTACACAACATAGAAAGACTTACATATATTTCTTCTATTGGTTCAGGTCAAAAGCATATACAATTTATTTTCTAAACATAAGCAACATCTTGATAATTTTTAATTATTTTCATTTAATTTTGAAATATATGCAAATCCCAAATCCCTAGTTACGAAAAATGTACAAACAGCAAATTATATTTTAGAAAATTATAATTACCTAATATGGTAATTAAATAATGATAGATATGATCATTTAAATAAGAGATAATATCTGATCCTCCTCCATTTGACTTGTCACTTGTCAGTGGACAAAATGGTGGGGTCATCCTCATAGGAGTAATCTTCTTCGTTATAAAGACTACGATGTTTAAGTTAAGTTTCTTCAAAGACGAATTACAATTTTTTTTAATATATATTTGTGTTCCAACTTCCAAAAAATACTCTGCTTAATGTAATCGATTTAGTTAGTAACTCTTTCCAAGGCTGGAGATATTTTTTACAATAATTTACTAGATTTATAAACTAGTGTTTTCAATTCAATCCTTAACTATATCTACATTGTTAATAATAAAATAAAGTATATTTACAAAAATTTAGGATTTTTTTATTTCATTTTGTACTTACTTTGTAATTGAACCAGAATGCAATTTTTAGTTTTTGCATCAAAAGTTTTCTAAACAAATGACAATTGCACTGATTATAAACAAATTATTTAATCTACTACAGTTTTTCGGGTTGTTATACCATGGCCTAGGGCTCTAGTTGGCGTCAGTCATAGAATTAATGTTCACCTTTGACCTGCCCCGGTTGTTCTCAGACTAGGATCTGTGGGGGGGTACTCCTGAATCCGCTCATATATTGATCGATTCAGTTGCTTATTGTTGGTATTACGTCTCAGAAGACAACCATTGTCTGAGGAACAGTTCCGACAGAATCAGCTGTAATACCAACAATAAAAACCAAAATCAATATATGAGAAAACCCAGAAGTTTTAATCGTGGGAGGGGTAACTTCAATTTTCAGTTAATTGTGATGTGACATTTTTATAAAAAATTTGCATCACAATTTGAGCTGCTGTAGTATTTTAAAATAAACATACCTTTTTAAGATAAGTATATGTGCCACTTTTTTTGTAATGTAATATTTTACAAATTAAAAATTAACTTCTACTAGCAAATCAAATTTTTCTAATTCGTATCATGTAGCTTTAAAATAAAATTAACGCAGGTAAAATAATTTTTAATATATATAATCCAAGGATTATTGAGAGCTGTTCTTGATTGTGGTTAAACAACTATTTTCCCTCTCATTGTTCTTTGACAACTTAGACTCTAAGACAAAAATGTACATTTTTTTAATGAAATTAGTCACACATGATTTTTAAACCAGAGAGAATCAAAAACACTAGTATTAGGAAAAACACAAGTTGTGCTTTAATTTTTATAGTATACATAAGGATTCTTCCCATATAAATTACGAAGCCTTTTACTTCATCGAATTCTAATCAATGACTTAGTCACTGAAATTGGAGACAACAGGCACTGTAAATAGCAAATACAAAAAAATGATATCGTCTATTTTTACAAATACTAGTAATGAATCTTACCCTATGATTGGAACAGGTGATTGACCTTGTACATGGCCCTCTATTGCCCTCAACTACTCCACAGTGGACGTCGGGGTCGAATTCTTTAGTAACTTTGGTGTTGTTATTGCTTTTTCTAGATTTTTTATATCTACTACTATTACTATTACTTGAACTAGAAGATGACACCGAACTGGAGGCTATCGTTTCAGTACTTGTGGCAGTTTTGGATGTTGACTTAGGCGAATGTACTGTACTTGACACAGATTTCGAGGGCGATTTCGGGGAATGAACTGAATTGGATTTTGAAGAGTGCGAGGAACTAGAAGATAAACGGGTCTCTGATTTTGTCGTTGTAGTTGTTACTGTCTGTGTAGGACAAATAGAGGATATGGTAGAGATTTTTAGTATTTTTGATGATACTTTTGTCGAAGGTGACTTTGATTCTGGAATTGATGCTGAAGCCACTGCTGTCAATGGAGAAGGAGGTTTCTGAAAAAAAATTAATAACTACATTATTACCTGCTTCCAACTTCATTTTAATGGTATAAATTGATATAAACTTACATTTTTCAGAAAAATAAATGACCAATTTGTCACAATACTTACCTTGAAAAGAGGAGGTGGAGGTAAACTCGAGTGCGACTTTTTGCTGCTACTACCTTTGCTTTTAACTTTCTTTTTCAAATTCTGAGGTGTAGTTGACAAATGAACTCTGCCAGAGCATGTTTTGTGTGCTAGAATATCTCTCGGGTTGAATACTAGTCTACATTCTTTACATTTACTATAAATTCTTTGTTCCATTTTTGGGATGGTTCCGTAAAGAATAACATCTTGTCGGGGAAGAAGCTGAATACTAGGGTCTGTTTTGTGCAACTCATTTCGAAATTCATCATCTAAAAAAGATGGATTGTAATATAAAAATAAAACTGTGCACAGGGAGAAATTATACTCAACATATCGTGAAACGTACAAAGTATTAATAGTTTTAATTAAAGTTAAGGTCAAAAATTAAAAAATCAAGATGAGCAAAGAATTTACCTAGATCAAGGTCAATCATTTCTCTAATAATTTCCCATTTTGTTATGTCTTCAGAAAAACCATCAAAATAGTCTTCCATATTTTCACTTTACTAAAAAATAAACAAAACAAACACATTTACACAAAACTGTCCACCCAGAATTTAATAACTAGTAACTAACCTTAATAAGTATTTATTTAGTTATCACAAAATTATTAAAGCTTTAATACCATTAATCTATGGTTTAATACAGGTAAATAAATTAATAACACTAGAAAACAATGTAATGGATATTTTTAAGATTGGGCATGTTAAAAGGCATATGTTCCGTTAATTATTTTTATATATTTTTTATGTAGTAATCCTTAAGACTTGTGCACTAATTTCTTTAAATTACAATGATTCGTTATCCGCAACATCAAATATTTTTCTGGTAATACCTATACCACTCTCAAGACACTTCTATCACTTATCCTTTAGTTTACATCCCTAGAAACACGAACAAAATCGACAAAATGCAGAATCGAGACGATCTTCTTTTTTCTAACCTCCTTAACCATTTTCACTGCATGATACAGAGAGGCAAAGCGTTAAATCTTTTACCTAGGATCCGATTAGACTTTTACAATATAGTATTAACGAAATGGTAAAATTTTTATAATTTAGGTAGGTACACAGTCGGGGATTAAAAATCTATACCCATAGAACTCTAAATGTAAACAAGTAGATATATAAGTAATAAAACTTGGCCAGGTAAAAGATTTTCTACCTCTAACTGCAGTCAATAATTTAGTATGATATTACGAACATCGAGTCGATTACAACCATATTTTTAAAACAGGAACAGATAGTAAATTTAGTAATACTGATAACCGTCATAGGTATTATTTCATTATTATATACGGAAATGTATTCGTATATTACATAGGTAGGTATTACATCTACGTTGTGGAATAAATAATGGTAATGAAGTGATGAACGAACAGAAAACATAACATTATCGAATCTTCCCTAAAAATTATCAATATAATTATCTATATGCAAGCTCTGCAAGATGTCACACACAAAAATAAATAATCAAATTCCATAAAATTAGTCGTCAGATGATCTCATCTGTACTAGAAATCTGTAAAATTTTACACTATATTTGTATGATCTTAAGTTTACTTCACTAGATGACACAATTAATCTGTATAGTGGCGCCATCCTACGGAAAATATAATAATTATAGATTAAGCATGGGTTTCTTATTTATTTAGATTCTAGATATATTTTTCTTTAAATAATATACAGGGTGTCCCAAATTAGCCTGCCAAAAATTAATTGTGGATTCTACAATCAAAATAAGAAAAAAGTTCTATAAACATAGCTTGGTAAACGCCCCCTAACGGAGCTATAGCCCATTAAAAGGAATCCCCAAAATTAGATTTTCTTCAAATATTTTCAAAACGGATCGAGATAAAGTAATTAAATTTAAAATTGAGAATCGCAATTAGATTGCGAATCTACTGTTCTTAAAACAATACCATAATTAGTCATAGGCGTGCCAAACTGGGGGGGTTATTGGATAAATATTGCTCTAACTCTTTCATGTCTCGAGGTTTTTGCCGTCAGATCAAAAAATTAAAAATGTTGAACAATTTTACAAAAAAAGGTACTCTTGTTTTATTTCGATAAATTATTCCGTTTACGAGCAATATTATTTTAAAAATTTTGTGACATACCACAAAAATATTAGATATGATATGCAAGCGGTCAAATTGTCTCTAGTGGGCTTGGAAAAGTTTATTTGACACATATTACATATTTTTTTAAATTTCTTTGATGTATTAATAGGCTATATTAAAATTTAAAAATTTACAAATAATGACATTACCGATATGCATTTTAAAAGTATTTTAATATGTTAAAACGCTTCAATAACACCTTGTATACACATATGTATTAAATAAGTCGACAGTATTTTCTCAGAGCCTACTAGGGATATTTTGCCTATTTATAGTTTCCATCTTAAACTTTTGTGCTGTCACAAAATTTTTAAATTAAGATTACTCGAAAACAGAGCAGTTTCTCGAATTGAAATAGTACATTTTTCATGTGAAATAGACCAAAATTTTAAATTTTTTAATCTGACGACGAAAATTTCGAGATACATGAAAGTTAGAGCAATATTTACCCACTGACCCCCCAGTTTGGCACGTCTATGACCAATTATGAGGAATTATTTTCAGATTATTAGATTCGCAATCTAATTGTGATTCTCAATTTCAAATTTGATAACTTTATCTTGATTGATTTGGGAGAAATCAAATTTTGAGGTCCCCATTTAAGGGGCCGTATCTCCGTTAGGGAGTATCTACTGAATCCACAGTTAATTTTTGGCAGGCTAATTTTGGGACACCCTGTATAATTAGAATATTTAATCATAGGTTCATTTACGTGTCAGTGTTTTTGTTTGCCTTTAGATAGTGTATAAGAATTTGAAAAAGACATCTATTTATTCCTCTGTATAGTTTTTGCAACTTGTTGACCTTTAGCTGTAGGTTGATGAATTCAAAAGAATAAAATAGAATGCCGCCTTTGAGTAAATATTTCTGATGCAAAATATTGCTCATCAGATAAAAGTGGATAAGGTTAACGGATTTGAATTTAAATATAAATGTAACAATTAAAATTATCACTGCAGCGTGGAAGGACAAAATCATAACCATGAATACCTTTTGAGAAAACGTTTTGAAGTATATACCTACCTCTCTCCAACCACAGAATTAATATTTACATATAATTATGCCTTCTACATAAATAAAAAATATGTATCTAATTATATAAATTCATTTTTATTAAAAAATACTGTTATATTACATCTACAATCAAATATTTTTAGCTTAAATACTGACATTGTACTCCAGGTCATGGCACAGATGGTGCCTATCGTGAGATCTGCCACTCTTCAAATCACAAAGTATTTGCAGTTTACACTGACTATCACAGTCAGGCCGTCTAGGACTGTTTCTATAATAATTTCTGTGAAAATAAATAATGATATTAAAATCTATTAACCGCAAAAGATAAGGAAAATAAACTTCTTACCTATAAAAGGCATCAAACAAATTAGAATCGTCCACCATTCTTTCAATAAGCCTGTTCCACTCTGCAGGTTTAAGTGAGTTCATCCTGTACGCGTCTTTAGCAGAGTAAAGTTTAAACCAATGTGGTTCGTTTTCTCCTTCATTTGCTTTAGCTAAGTCCATTGTCCACGTTTCATGATCTATCACTTCCTAAAAATTAAAGAAAATTGATTACTGCCATAAATCATCAACGTATGACTCCATTTTACGTGATTTGCTGTTACTATTAGTATAGTTCATTTCCATATAATATTTCAATGTATGTATATAATATATTAAACTTCCCTTACCCTGGTAGACTCCTCATGATCACCTTGTACATAGTAGATTCTATAAGCAGGATTAAAATCCTCATAGGTAGTAACAGATGGGCCAAGATAAGCTACACTGGTGGGCCTGCCTGTAAATTTCAAAAAATTTTTATTTTTATATTTCCACGCCTTAAATCGCAGTCGTCTGGCTTTTTTCTTACTGTATTCTGTTGTTTCGTAGAAAACTTCAAACTCATCCGCATGGGAATGACCGTAAAACTGAGCTGTGACGGTGCGCTCAAAGCGCTCTATTATAGAGTAGAAATTGTGGGACCAAGTTTTCATACAGTCAGAACTTCCTGGAGGAATATGACCTAAACCAAAATATATTTAAATCCTTAATTAACAAAATTTACGGATTAAATTTTCGTACCGATTAAGTGAACCTTTTCGCCATTCTTTTCAGCTTCTTGCAACTCATATATCAGCCATTTTAGTTCGTTTGCTGGGTCTGTACTCTTTACCAGCAACCACCTACAAAATAATATTGAAGTACTTATTTAAAAAAAGCTAAAATATATTTACCAGTTCAATGTGTGACAATAATTTGTGTTTAAAGATATTAGTCTAAAACCAGGCCTTAACAAAACAGAATAAAATCCACCGCGCAAAACCGTATTACCAGACGTGGTTGGCAACCACCGTCTCCACTGATCAGCTACAACATTGTAAAGCCAGCCGATAGAATGTTGTTCATCTTTCATCCAAGGTGGTGCAAAACTGGAACAGATAAAGTTTAATACTTCAGCCTTACTTCACATTAGTTCACATTATCATATTTGTTCTACCTTCCAGCAGGTACAGATTCATGGTTTCCTAGGGCAGGAAAAATCGGAATATCTGGGAATATCTCAAACATCTGATCAACGCTTTCCTTGATGATATCAATGTTACTCTGTTTTGACTGCTTCCAAATATCATGAGGTGGCAAGTCTCCAGTCCAAATAATGTAATCAATATCCTAAAAAAAAAATTAAATATGGATGTTTCATACGCTTATACGTCTGCAACTTACAGGGTGTTCTGTTGCTATGTTCTTCAGCATATTCTCTATTAAGATCCTTGGGGAATCACATTTATCATAGGAGCCCCATCTAAAATGTTAAATAACAGGAAATAACGAGTTTTAGTGAATACAATAGTTATGTAATACACACCTTCCTGCTGGAATTGTAAGATTATTTGTAGGGGGGGTACTGAAATTCCTGCAGCAAAGTGGTTCCTGACAGTTGGCAGGACTTCCTGGTGCGTACTCAGGATCAAAATGAGTGTCAGAAAGATGTAGAACTTTTAAAACTGATACATTGTTCTAAAATACATTTTATTTTATAACAAGGATAATAATATTAATTAATTATACTTCATACTTATTAATTTGTGTTGGTTTTGATTTCTCTTTAGCTCACCTTTGTTTCTGCTTGCTCAATAAGCTTAGGGTTTGGAATTTCTGGAAGGTCAACCCTCCAATTATGTAAAGAAATTTCTACGTCTCCACAAGTTTCGCCAAAAATCAGACTGCATGCTTCTTTTGCCTCTATTAAATAAATATTAAATTAAAGCGCAACGGATTTTAATGACTATTTTTTTACCTAAACGAGATATGTTGAATGCTGGTACAACTTCAGGACCAAAAACATCAAAAAATCCAGTGCAAACTAACTCTATTTCAATTTTAAATGAAACACAAAGCGCGACGAATTTTGATTTGATAGTTTCGAAGGTGGCGCCGGCCTGAACATCTTTCAGAAGCAGATTTACACCTAAATAGAAGTACATACATTTTTGGTGTTACTTTTTACAATATGTTTATTTACTTATTGCAAACATCAGCAGAATACCTTACAGAATAAATTTGAATGATTAATTCGTGGTCCCCCGTAAATCACAATTACTTACCTAAAGTGCATACACTACAAGAGACTTTTGATTTAATTACATCACCAATTTTCTTTGGTATTCTTAGGCTCTTAGTGGCATTATTATTTTCTAAGTCGTCTATATTTAGATCCTGAAATAAATTATACAGGTGTCGAGTGAATTTGAATTGTTATAAAAATACTAGGGATTTCCCCATACTTAAAAAATGTTCTTAAATTGAGTGCATCAGTATTTTATGAATTATAGACGTCTTTCTTCGGTTCAAGGTTGTAATTTGTATGTTTTACCTGTTAGAACCGAAGCGCTATAATGCACTTCGCCTTATATATGTAATTAAAAAACGAATTCATTTTTTCAATAATTGTAAAACTCAGAACTACCTCCTCATATGTGTATGTCGTTGGTAACTGATGAATTTTCTCTGATTTTGAAAGTAATGGCACAGAATTTGGTTGAATCTCGTAATTCCAATCATCTTCAAAGTTAAATGGTTGGACATTTTCAGTTGGGGCGGTGTCTAGAAACCCACGTATTTTAAAATAAATTTATTATGTACCCGTTATTAGTGTTAGATAAACACACGAAAAAGTACTTACCTATGTATTTTAAATGGAACAAACTCAACAGAAACAAGGACAAACACATTAAAAACACCTGTAAAATGGTCAATTTGTACTTTTCTATTATATCATCTTAACTTTGCACTTACCATCTTCAGTGGAGGGTCAACACAAATTAAAAATTATTAAACACTCGTTTTCTGCAGTTCAACTTCCAAGGCTGTCAGGTATATATTAAACCACACATGAGCGAGTCTATGTATATATTTAAATGAAATTTGCCTTTAAACAATAAAACAAACAAATTATATTTGTTTCCTCAAAATGTCACAGTTTTCAATGTCCAGCAGCAATTTGCTACATTTGTTTTGTTACAATTGTTTCTTTTGAAATTTCCAGAGACATTCTAAAATTATTTTAAGAAGTGCTAAATACATTTTTTTATTGAAAACAGGTAAACTTAAAATACATATTGTGAACACACATTTACTTATGGCCAATGCTGTAACTATACTGTTTTGAAAATTACATTAATTGTTTTCATTATCAATAGTTTATCCTTGTTTGATGTGGTCTAATTTTTTTTATTCAAAATAATATTTATAAATATAAACATCGGTCATAAATTTAATTAATTTTAATTCCAAAAATAATTCATCTTTAAATTAAGAAAGTGATATAATTTTATTATATAATGCAGTTTTAAATTTTATCATTTCATTTGAGTTAAAAAAATGTAACAAAATTATTCAAAATTAATAATTGATGTTTTTAAGTTTCATGCTTACTTACCTTAGTAAAAATAATTTTTAATTTTAACAATTGAAAAATGACCACTACTAGTCATTAGATTTTTATTAAAAAATGAATGCATCTATGTGTATCACTGGGTATAATCTGTGTCTATTACAATTTTAATACTGAACCTCGTTAGAATAGAATAATAAATAATGAGGTAATATGAAAACAAAAGACAGCTTGTAAAAACAAATAAGTTTAGCATAATAAGATTCTATTGTTTGAAATAAATTGTTTTCGATATTTAAAACAAACTGTTTCTATTGTAACTAAGAAGCAATCGACTGTTTATTGTACTTCCTACAATGATATATAGAATTAAAAATTAAACTGTGCACAATAGATTTCCTGTCCTAATTCTGTGTATGACAAACCTGCAATTTCAAATGTATATACCTAACTGAAATAAATTAAATCAGAATATTTTAAATTTTTAAATAATATACAGAAATACGTACTATAGCTCTGACTTAGATTTCACATTTTTTTTCGTTTTAAATTAATTTAAAACTGCGCCAAATTGTCGTTGTATTTATTTCAAAATACAAATACGAAACAAAATATAATTATAGATATTTTTAAAAATATAATCTATTAATAGGACAGTTCGTTTTTAGTTTACTGGATGTAGAATACGCACATTTGTCTTTTTCTATGGTTACATCCAACCGATGTATTACCAATATTTAAGACAAATCTTACTAATTATCTTAAATATTAATCACATAATAATACTTATCATTTAGTATCGATGGTATCTGGTTAAATATTACGAGTAGATTGGTTTGGTGGGTAGTATGACGTCACTATAACATTAGTTTTCATATAGTGAGTGGATGTAGCTCGCCAAAATTTGCTTATAAATAAATGTCAAATATAAAACTAACCTATCTTTTCGTTAATAACTTAATTATATATCAAAGAATCCAGTAAATCTATTTTATCTTAACATTTTTAGTAGAAGTATTGACATGACGTCTATTAGTGAAACAGATACCCATTTCGTGAAATGTATTGGCTATCTCTATGCAAGTTCGAAGTTAAGAAAAGGAGACCCCGTACCTTTGCAATATGTATTAGAGGAAGCTATAAAAAATAAATATGGTATCGTTAAGGACTATACAGACTTAGTGCAGTCATGTTTAAAACCAAGAGAAGAAGAATTTGCACCTGTAATTTCTGCCACTTTCGAAGAAAGCAAGGGATCAAATTCCGATAATGAATTAGAGCTAGATTTATTGAAGGAAGATTTAATGTGTGTCATATGCAAGTATGTAAGTGGCATAGCAGTCAATTAATGAATTTAAACAAAATTTTTTAGCGGTATGGACGTAGGTGCTAGAAATCGACTTTTAGAGTGTTCTGATTGCCATTCGTTATATCACCAAGAATGTCATAAGCCAGGTGTTACAGAAGATTCTTTTGAAAACTGGGTTTGCTTCAACTGTAAGGTAAATAGCTTTGTAGATAGTTTCGATATATTTATTACTTGATAATTTTTATACCTGAATGTAACATATATGTTGTAAAATGTGTAAGTTAATAATTCTTTTTTAGGAGGCTAGTAAAAAACTGAAACTGGCAAATGATACACCTGCTGTTGTACTAGCAGTAAGTTCTAGTAGCAGTATTAGCACCAAGGGCTCTTCAAAATCAAGTTCTGTTTCTTCATCACATAGGCACTCTAGTTCAAGTAGTTCTTCATATAAGCCTTCTAGTTACTCTAAAAGTAGCGACAAATGTGAGTATTAAACATTATTGTTTCATATATTTTCCAAATTTGGTTTATATATGTTAAAACATTTTAATTTATTTTTAGTTAAATCAAGTTCTACTAGCAAGTCAACCTCAGGACAAAGTAGTTCAAGTTCAAAAATTAGTGGTTCCACTTCCTCAAGTAACCAAAATAGTTCAAGCACTTCTAGTCGTTCAGTATTACCTCCAAATATTAATATAATAAGTGCAGATAAGAGGATACAAATTATGAAGAAAAAGGCAGCTACTAAATTACAAGAAAAACGAAAACCACCTCGTTAAAAACAATTTACCATACGGCCACTTTATTTTGGCAATGATGTTAAAATTTCAAAGAAATTAAATTTATGGAATGAGTGTTTACTTGCTTTATTGGTTTTATACACAATAAAATATGTAATTTTACGTTTGTATTCTTTCGTTTTATTTTAAAAATTAGTAACATTCATTGGTCAAATTTCATACCTACAGTTTTTATAATTTACTCACAACTTCCTGCAGTTGCAGATGTTTACTTGTTTTGTTATATTAAAAAGGCATTTTAACTATAACAGAAAAATGCATTTTAAATGATTATTTAATTTGTTTTTAATATAAGAGAGATATGTTTACAGCTTACTTGATTTATAAATTTTCCGAAAATTGTGCATTGTTTTTTTTTATATAATAAACAGGATATTAGGAAGGGTAAATAAAAGCCAACAGTTATAATTGACAGGATATCTTTCAGAAATGAAGAATACTGCTTGGAATGTAAAAAAAGTGATGTAAGATAAAAATATATAATGAATAAGATTAACTAACCGTAACCTTACCTATGAGACTAAATTGTTGTATTATGATTATATAAATATTGATGTGTATTTTTAAAGAAATTGTTTCAAAGAGAAATAATTTGCCTGTCTAATATACAAAAGTATCACATCATAAAATACTAGACACCTTTAATGCAGTTATTTTGCAGTTTAGTTAAAAAATTATTAGTTATTTTGACACTCAGTCTGCATTGAAGGAACTTTACAAATAGTATGCAAGATAAGAAAATACATAAATATATATTTTTGGGCATTGTGTATAAATACATACAAAAAAGGTGTTGAATAAATCTCTTAAATTAAAAATAAATTAAATGTTGGGTAATTAATTATACACTTATAGCAATGTATATCTATTAAGGTGGTGTTATTTGTTGCAGTGTGAAGTTTATGAAAGAAAATATATTAATACCATCTCAGCAAAAGAGAAACTTTTTCGCAGCGATCCACACTGAGAAAATGTGTTGCATTATTTAAACAAAGCATGACATAAAATTAGTTGTGCTTTTTTAAAACCTTCCAAGCAGTTCACTGATTCTGTATTCCAACTATACGTACGATTTTGTTCTTTAAAATTAAATTAGACGGCAGGACAGAGTTCACAAATATGAATCAACTTGTACGCAACAGAATTTTTTACATTTTTTGCTGGTATTCTATGAATCTGATTGAATGAATCGGAGGTTTCTAAAAAGCACAATACAACCACTATACAAGTAGTTTTCAATATTTGCACCTATGCCATGTGTTTAATCAAATTTGGCATTAAACTCAAAGTTGCAATCGGAAAGAAATCTTAAGAGGTAGGAAGAAACAAATTTTGGTATGTGACATGAAAAAATATTAGTTGTTGCTGAAAACATTCTAACATTATTATATAATATTTTTTAATATAACTATATACAACAACGTGTTAAGGTTTTTTACTATATAAAAAACTGTACAATATTCTACCTGTACATATTTACAATTTTTATATACCAATCACACTGGACTCCTAATTAAAAAAATAAACATTCAAAGCGAAACGAAAATTTCTATACTAACTTGAGATCCAAACGATGGGAAATTATAAACTCTAAAATCGCCATTAAGTAACAAAATTAATATTGTAAGAATTTTATCTTTTAAGTCACATATACCGATTAGATATATTATGTTATGGCAGATGCTTTTTGCCACCAATTAAAACTAGTCATTAAAATCAGTATTTGTACTTTTATTACTACATAGGGTGATCAAAATTGGTGTTCCTATTATATCCAATTCCAAAATTAGTCTAGTCAAGTAAAATATAAACTTGAAATATCCAAATTTCACTTGCGCTGTGTAATTACTGATATAAATGGAATGAAAATAAAGTTAATAGTAAATTTCCCAGGTTTTAGTTGCCGGGAAAAAGTATTACACACAAACAATATTTTTTTACCACCCCTCTTGAAAATAAAAATTCGTATATTTACCATTAAGATTTTTGGTTTATTCATATTATCACACTGTTTTTTTACTAAAAAAAATACATGTTGCTTTTTTTAAAAAATTTGGAACAATTATGTACACATACTCATCTAAAACATATATATATTACAATCGTTCAATACGACTTATAAATAAAAATAGCTAATGCTTAGTTTTATATTTAGGACCAGAAAAAATTGCACAAAAAATTTTAAACCTTCTGGTATGCAAATAGCATCTGAACCGATGGCAAATTGGCATAAACAAACAATTCTACATAAATAAGCAATTAATGTCAAAATATTAAAATTCTGATAAAATATTTGACAACAAAAAAAAATATTTACATACAAAAATTCTATAAATTTTTTAAAACTATAATACAAATTAATAAATATGTATATATATATATAATTCAGTGTTAATTTAGAAAGAGATTCTAAATCAAAAATAATTTAATATTCGTAGTGCACCGATGAAAAACTAATTAAACTATAAACTATAACTTCAAAATTACATTAGTATGTAACCAATATATGCTAGTTCTTCAACAACACCAGTATTATGTCTTACGTAAGACCATACAGATTCTCCTCATACAATAAGCCACGAAAATCTCAAAAAATATACTGAAACACGCAAATATTTCCAACCCAATCTCAAAACATCAAACCTTTTATTTGATAAGAAATCTTTGGTGGAATTTCATCTTTTGAAGAAAACACTTTACAGTATAGACCTTAGACAAGCTGTATCGCACAATGTAAGTCTAGAGAAATATATACTGTAATTTAATTATTTTATTTACACTGAGATGAACACTGCATTAGTCACCACGATAGAACAGTTCGACGAAGGAGTAAAAAACCTCAGACACATTTCTAAGATATCTACTCCTTAGCCGAGCTGTAGCTTAATATTAAATGTGCGGATCACATTTATTCATATCTTTTAAGATGTCTCCTAGAATATCCGTAGATTTGGGCTTTTGTATTTTTACCTTGTGGGGTCGATCTTTGTGCTTCTTTCCTGGCGTTGCAGGTGTTGAATCACTGGAAGTTTTCATAGGGGAACTGCTGAAAGAGTCACTAATAACACTTTTAACAGGCGATTCTTCATTTAACGATGAAAGAGGGGTACTTTCAAGTAAGGACTGACTTGTAGGTAAGGTATTTGTAGAGATCGTTGAGTCACTAAGGGAAGTTTTAATTGACGTACTACTACCACTATTGGAAAGGTTTGCGTTTGACTTTGATTCAGTTTTTTCTTTAGTCGATGAAGAATGGTGCTTTTTATCACTGCTGTGTTTGTGCTTGTCACTGCTTTTACGATCATGGTGTGATGAATCTTTCTTATCTCTGTGCCTGTGTGAATTGTGGTGATGTCTGTCTCTGTCACGATGCTTGTCTTTACTTCTGTGTTCATGGCGGTCTTTGTCACTTTTCGATTTGTCTCTATGTTTATCTTTGTGATGTTTATCCCTGTATTTAGATTTTTCTTTGTCCTTATCTCTTTGTTTGTATTTATCTTTGTCATCGTGACTTCTTATTTTTTCAGAGGAAGAAGAAGTGCTGAATTTATCAAAATCTAATTTATATTTCACTTTTTCGGCTTTAGAATCATGATTGGAAAATTTCAAAGGCGTCTTATGTGATTTATATACAATAGACTTATGTGGCTCGTCGACGCACTTTTCTTTGTCTTCACTTTCTTCGAAATTGTAGTACTGACGTAAACGAACATGCCAAGCTACAATTAAATATGTAATTTATAAATCAGTGTGGAAAAATTCAGTATGAACTTACCAATGCTAGTCACTGCTGTCACAGTTCGAAATTGGTGGATTATGTTCCTTGGAAGAAAGTATATATCGTTATCATACAAATTTACTCTAGCATATTCAATACCTTCTCTTCTTAACTGATTTAACTTGGCGTCTTCAATCCACGTGACACACTACAAAGAATATTTTTCATACTACATTTAAACATCGAACATCTTGACGTTTATATAAAACTCAAACAAAAATTCTTAAACAAATGATAAGACAGATAATAAAAAGTGTAACATACTTGTGAAATTGGAGGCTCATGCAGATCAAGTTGTAATTTTTCTGCTAAGATATCGAAATATTTCGCAGAAAAGGCAACAACATCCTTTGTTATCCTATTAATTGGCCCCTCATTTTTACCTCCATGTATTGCTTTCAAAATTCCCACAGCCGCTGTAGTCTTGCGATCAAGTCCCGCACCGACATGATCTGCGTGTGCTTTAGTTCTATCTTCAAACAAGTGCTCCCTCGCTTCTGACATCCTAGGCAGATACTGAAGGTTCCGCAATTCATTAATACCAGTTCTAAAAACAAGAAGATTTAGTGCTGATTAGAATTTTCTTAATTTCATTACATTACCTTTTTCTTTTATTTGGTGTTTTTGAATCTGCTGTTGGAACTAGTTGTTCACCAGGTCTACACCAAATAATCGGACCATCGTTACTTTCCGTTGGTTTCATCTGATCGCATATCGATAATGGACCCCAAGGCATAGTCTATAAAACGTTATATAATAAAAAATATAATAAAAAATTTGTAATAAACGAACATACCAGTTCTAAGAACTGATTTTCTTCTAACAGAGAGAGTAAATCTGGAAAATATCCACCAACTTCTTCGTGAGCAGTTCCTACAATACTAATCTGATGCAAAGGTCCATAACGTACAGTACCAGCTTCGTACTGTTTACAAACATGCTCGTTATAGTTCGCTAATGTTGTCGTTTCAATATCTGAGCTTTTACTAAGTAGGCCATTTTTAACAGTTAGTGTTGGGTAATTTTCTGCCATGTACTGCAAAATATCTGGAAGATATGTTGCAGAACCGTGCACCACTGCTAGTACAAATATAGCACGACCATCTTTATCTTCCTCAAAGGCTAACTTGAAAAACTCTAAAGCAAGTTCTTTAGTTTCATTTGCATTTAAATGTTTTATTTCATCATGGTACATCCTCAGAATCTTTGCGCCACCATTTGTGTGAGTTTCAATGTGGTAGAAACGACGATACTTCAACGATTTCTTAAAAAAATAAAATTAAATCATATAATAAATAAAAAAAAATATTTCATCATACTTACATCATCTGGTGGGTAACTGTAATTGCCATTGGTCAAAATCCTTGGTTTGCAGTCACCTCTAGAATGCCTGTCTTTGCTAGAAGATGAATGACCATCTTTTCTACTTTTGGAATCGTGCTTACTCTTGCTAAAACTATGTTTCCGTTCCTCCTTATGTTTGGGCAATTTGCTAGAAGAGATACTAGACTTCTTGTCTTTTCGATACTGTTTAAAATCGATTTTTCTTAATTTAACGTCTGCATGATCACCATCAGCTGAATGAGCTCTTTTAATCCCTCTACTAGGCTTAGCAGCAACATCCACCGATCGTGTTCTGCCTTTCCTAGGCGAACATGGCGTTTCTTTAGAACTCAAATGTCCCGACTCTCCCGAAGTGGACGTATGCCTTTCCAAATTTTTTAAATTGACATTTGACTGTTCCTCTATAGCCGTTAAAAGATCGATGCCTTTCTTACCCTTCAGAAGGTCGTAATCTAATTGCTCCACTAAGTGAGAACACGTTTTCTTCTTTGGTTTCTTATTACTAATGTCATCCGTGTTAGACAGTTCGTCGACTGTAGATGTAATTTTTATATTATTGTTATTCATGTTTGAATTTTGAAGGCCACTGTCTGGTGACAATTCTCGATTTTCAGAATCACTAGGACTATCAATTGGACTTTTCACAGCACCAATATTGCAAGTTGAATCACAGCCTGTTTTAGAACGAGACATTGAAGTAGAAATATAATCGTTAGAGGATTGTTGGGAATTCACTTTTTCAGGATTACTAGCAGAAAATAAATTATTAGAATACATTTGTGTTTTTGAAAATACATCAGTCTCTTTTATGTTACACCTGTCATTAGCATAATTCTCTTTATTATCCGTCGTGTTTAATATATCTTCTGATTTAATGTTGTCACAATTATCACTTTTATTATCCTCACTGAAATTTTTAACTGTGACATCACTTTTAACCACATCATATAAATTTTCACTGTTTTGATTTGATTTGAAACACAATTTGTCTTCATACAGATTTACTTTCACGCTATCTTCGCTTTTAACTGAATCTACAATATGTGTATGATTCGTTTCCGATTCTCTTGAATTATGGTTTACCACGTATGTTTTGGGATGGTAAATCTCCGATGTTTTCTGAAGACCATGTAAAAATTTATTATTTGCATTGTGTACTCCATTTAATTCGTTTACAACAGGTTTTTCCTCAAAATTAGGACTGCTTTGGCCATTTCGTAATGAGTCTAAGTTACCTTCTGTCAAGTTTCCTAAAACAAAACACAGTTTTAAAAAGTCAAGCAAAATGTGTACTGCTGTTGTTCTTTAAATTAATTATGATTAAAAATCACATTTTACAATTGTTTACAAATAATGCTTACTAGTTGTGTCATTTGAAATTGCTTCATGAAAGGAATTCTTGGCCTCACTGCAAGTGCACCTAGAACATGTTGAAAAACAAACAGGGCATGTAGTACAATTTGGAAGGGATTCATATAGAGTTTCGTTCCTAAAAAAAACTTTATTTTTGTCGTCTGTACTGCCATCATCGTTCGACGCCATAATTTAAGGCATTCAAAAGCCCGGGCCTGTTGTTTACTTGGAATATTACACGGCACAGGCAACGGAAGTCACAACATTTATATGGTTAATAATTAAAATGCATCGTTACTTAGGTGGTTGTAAAAAAAAATTACCGAAGGTTACTTGAAAACACTTACAAAAAATCGCAAAACTAGACAATCTCCACGCTTACCGCCATGCTTGAACCGGGCATAAACTCGTATTCAGATAAGCATTGGCGTGCAAATTACCACAATAACAAATCGTAATTAATCAACATTTCACAGATCTTAAGTGTTATACCTCGCTGCGTAATAGTTTTTAGAACAACGTCGTCATTAAGACAGTTTTAAAACTCCAAACTATTTTTAAAATATATTTTACTTATTTTTCGTACACGCTGCCACTGGTCCTTATTGTCAACTTTTTGACGGAAACTTACTTATTGCCAATGCAAGAAACAAATTATATTAAAATTATTTCAATTAATTATAATACCGTCAAACTCTGAATGACAATCTGTCATACGATGGTAAATATTTTTAGTTTTTCTTTTGAATTCGTGCGAGATGTCACGTACACACTGAGGCGGGAAATTTAAATAATAATATCACATATTTTGAACTACAATGTTTCAAATTATAAAAGCCAGTAAGTATAGAAAATGTTTTTCTGAAGCCAATAATCTATTATATCTTGTTTGAACTTGCATTATTATTGTATCATCTATTTTTATCTAAAATTCTGTGTAAATAGTTGAATGCCTTATCAGTTGCAAAATATTTATTGCCTACTCAATATGCGGTATTTAAAAATTTTCACTTACCTTATATCAGCTGTACAAGTTTAATCTGTGTTCCACATTGCATACCTAATGTTTAAAATTGACTACATCTTAAAAATTGTAAGGTTGCATTAAAAAAATAAGACATATTTAAATTTAAATAAAACACAGTTTTATTAGCAGTTGTATTATATAAATCCATTCATTGTAATTTTTTTTCTATATAATACAATAAATTATGTGCAATTTATTTATATTCAACGTTTAGTACCGATATTCACAAGGTAGTACACATCGGCATATGACAAATATTTTGTTTGAAACTTATCTAAACCACTTCGACAATCCCTGGTGGCTTCAAATTGACATAAAAATAACCATTCTGAAATGTAAATGGAATAGTTATAAATATGTAAAAAAGTATATACCAGTTAATCTCAAAATTGTAATTTATCTAATGTATTATATTTTAGTAAACCTTTAGTAAAGATTGGTTCTAAATTGAACTGTAATTACACTCGAGTCAAACGTTTGAGATTATGTTTGATATAACAAGTTTGTATTTTAACATACAGATTGGTTATTTTTTTAGGCACCTTCTCTCTGTCGACAGTTTGTTATCCAGTCTGTGAAAGTTCATAGTAAATATTTAAATATGTATGATTACAAATCCTTGTTATAAAAATATAGAGAAAATGGACACATTATCGCTTATGGAAGAAACAAGAGTGAAAAATGTCATTTCAATATTTTACAAAATTATGTAAAAAATTACAAATAGGTATGCTATATTAATGAGCCCACAAATTAATAATCATATATTGTAAAAACTTAACAACAAAAACTAAGTTTAACTCACATGCAATCAAAAATAAACAGACTGAAAACCAGTGACTCCTGAATCCACATAGGTTAAATTTCATTATTTTCCAGGGTACTGAAATTTTATCGATCAGGGCCTTCATTATTTTTATAGAAACCTAAAAACTGAAATAAATAAAATTTACTTTAGTAACACTGGATTCAGTTTTCACTTATAGAAAAGCAGACTTATACTCTAGTAAAATAAGTTTGGTACTTTATACTAAATGTATTAGCCTTTAGCACCAAAGAATAACATTTTGTGAGACATTTCACAGAATGTTGCCCTTTTTCTAACAATATCATTAATGCGTATAAAACCGTAAAACATAAATGTCTCAATGCAGTCGACTAAGCTAAAAACACAGGAAATGCTTGTAGAAAAAGATTGACAATCGTACAACACACCTTTTATAATAAATATCCCAAAAGCTGTTCCTTTTCGGCCACTGTCATTTTTTATCAAAACAACTATATAAAAAATAGAAAAACACCAAAACCAAATAAATCTTAAAATTTTCAATATTAGGAGATGAAGAAATTGCGTCGTCAGTAGTCAAAGCATTTTTGACCTGTTCCATTTAGAGCTTAAAGACTGACTAAATGGTCACTATGCGTTTACTACACTGTTCTCATAAAAAAAAAAACAAAAACCAGACCACTGCTTTCCCGTAGTTCTTTCTATCATTCACAATTTGTTTTGATAGGTCTGCACTTGCAAATGGCATTTAAATAATTATGTTCACAAAATCACAACTAAAAAAAATTAAAGAAAAAACCAAAATTGATGTCACGATGTAAATTTTTTTTTTATGATAATGCTAAATATTATGACATACCTGGATGAAACTTAAAAAAATGTATAGTTCAATACTATTCACCTTCGAATATTTTCTTTTCCCATGAATATAAAAATTGAAGTAATTGAGATATGAGCTTTTAAAGCTAACAGTACACAAACTTTTTAATCTCACCTCTATTTAACTTAAGGATTCATGCTTTTTTTGTTTTTGGAAAATAAAAATCCAAATTTTAAAATGAGGCACTACAGCAATTAAGTTAAAGATACAGGTGCTAATAAAAAAATTTCACAATCAAAAGTTAAAAGCAAAAAAATAGTACAACAAAACATTTTATTGATTTCAAAATGCGTATTATACACGTTTAACTACTTGAATATTTCTTTTTGAATCAGTATCAGTAATAAGTAACTACAATTCAACTTAAAGAAATAATGTCCGCAGAGGAAACCAAACATTATAATTATACTCTGTTATAATTTGGTGTTGAATACAAATTCAGTGAAAAGAATTAAGAGCGGTTACAATTTTATCACTGATAATTTATTTTTTGTATTACACGAAAATTTATTTTCTAAAGTTTACAAGTAAAAAAATGATGTTTTTGTGAATTTATAGTCATTTCAACAACACAAAAATGCTACTTTATACATACAAAAGTATGGTGTTTAGTTGATATTCCATGTTAAAAAAAAAAATGCAATTAACAGTATGAATTTGAGATAACAGCTACAAATTATAAAAAAATCCATCGACTATGTGAGCAGCCACTAAAAATTGTTAACAATGCAGCATAACACTGACTAGTAACCATCACCCTTTAACATTAGGGTACTCAGTCTACTGAAATGGATGATTTCAAAAAACCTGCTAAGGAATTCTAATAGACATGATCTTGTCTAGGACACGGATTTTGTACCAATGTAACAAAGTAGTTAAATCGTAATATACAGTTTGTTATATGTTATGGGCAGCCGCCCGACGGTCAACCACAGCATCAAAATCCATGGCTGACATTAAAAGAGCTTTTAACCGAGAGAGGGGAAGTCACGTTCATCGTCCACTTTTGGAGCCTTACGATTCTCTGTGTTTCTGTCATCACCCTGAAACAAACAGCACATGTACAATATGTATTATCACAAAATCAATTTAACTGTAACAATTTTTTTTTGCAAAGTTGCAAATCATCAGCAGGAAATTTCATAAAATTCAATATAGGTTTGTTGTGTTTCACAGTGATTTATTTTATCAATTTAACATATTTAACTTATATGTAATGTATGTGCCTAGAAATTGCTTATACATACATACACACTGAAATGTTACAAAATTGGAACTCATTATACTAAACAATCAAAACTAAACATAATATTTATTAACCAAAAAACCATTATTTTCATTACCTGTTCTTCAGCACGATAACGCCTTTCAGGTCTCTCACCACCATCTCTAGTTGCACCACCACCACCACCACCACCACGCTGATTTGTACGATTTCCTCTTGGACCAGATCTTTGCCCTCTTCCGCGTCCGCCGCCAGGACGTCTGTTGTCATTAAACTGAATATCGATGTCCAATAGATGCTTCTGTCTACCAACACGTTGTGGATATTCCATTGCATCATACTCTTCTTCTTCCGACTCCTTAAAATGTAATTAATGAAACTAAATTTATATTAAGTATCGGGTATACGTACTATCTCTTCCTTTTCTTTTTTCCTCAGTTCAAACATCTTTTTCCATTGGCTTGGGTCTTCTCCTTCTCCAGCTTTACGAATATTGTATTGAGGCTTCAAGCGACCAGCACGTTGGGCCTTCCATTCGTCTAGTGTCAGTTCCTTGGGTTCTTCTTCGACAGGTGCAGCTTCTACTTCAGTTTCTTCCCTGTAAAGATTGAAATATAAAAAAATGAAAGTTCTGATAAGCAATTAATAGATTTTACTAACTTTTTCTCGGTTTCCACAGGCTCTGGCTTGACTTCTTCACCCCAGCTCTGGTCCACATCATTATTAGGCCTATCAGCTTCCCTGTAAGAAGAAGCAGATCAATCAAGATCCCTATTGTTGATATATGGACTTACTCAATAACATCTTTATGAGATCCCCAATTATGAGCCCCTGCTCCTTCACGTTTGTCGATTGGTTTAACTCCTCTGTAACCATGGCTGCTTTCAGTAATGGTGTCAATGACGAAATAAATTAATTTGATGAAATCACCAACAAACAATAGCAGAACACCACCAGACGTGATGACAATGATTTTATTCAATATAAAAATTGTAATCACAAAAATTAGAATGTCAAATCTTGAGATTTTTAGAATATTACCGGATGACTTACATACCATAGAGAAACAAGCAAGATCACTTCGGAGTATGACAAACATTTAAAGCAATCCGTGGGGTTCTGCATAAGCTGTGATCGGGATACTTACGTTTTGTCAGATCCACTTTGCCGGTCAAATTCCCTTTTCCCTCTCCTGTCATCAAAAGCTCTACGAGGACCACGGGGACCACCAGGCTTATTCCCAATGGCACGACCCTCGCGGCGTTCTCCTCTTTCGCCCCTTTCTCCACGATCACGGTTGCGGTTTTCAAAGTTATCTCCAAACTGCTCTCGTCGCGGCCTATCCTCGCGATCCCTTCACAATAACAACATTTTTTTTAATCTTTATTTTTTTTATTACACTTGTCCTGTGAAAATAATAGTGTAGCTTTATGTACCACCACTAATTTAGTAATACCATGTACCTGATACTTAAAAATTGTTATTAATAAAAACATAGATATGACCGTTTAATGCATTTTGCGAGATAAAATAAATTGAACAAATGAAATGCAGAGGATACAATAAACATGGCAATTGATAAAGTTGTTGACATTTTAACACTATTATTAGCAGTCAGTAAAAATGTTAAACAAATAATTAACTGATCAAATCAGATAACCCTGAACTGAATATAGAGAAAAGTTGTATTGTGAATAATTAGTGCCAAACTGCAACAATTTATCTACCTACCAACCTACTGTCACATTTTTCTTTTATATAATAGTTCCATAATAAAATTGACCTGGTTCAAGCTTGTTCTAAGAATTGAAATGGTTAAAACTGATGTGATATAATACAGATTTATTTTACATAAATTGCCAGATATAGAAATTCAGTATATGTCATTAGGTAGATTGAATGTTTATGCATTACTTATACAAAGAATGAGTGAATGATAAAAAAACGTGCTTACCGGTTTTCAGACGGTCCATTATAAGGTTTATCCTCACGGTTTCTCCTGTTATTACGTTCCTCACGATTTTCGTTATTAAATTTGTTAAAGTTTCTTTCACGTTCAGGTTTTCCGTCAGCGTTAGACCTTTGATGTGTTGGCTTGGAATCTACAACAAGTTAATAAAATAAACACTGGCAAACACTAATACTTAATTCAAAGAATCACATGTGCACAATTTCTGTAGAATGGCCGCCTCGGTATTAAATTTAAGCACTCACCATCACGTTTGTTTTCTTGAGCTTTATGATTTGTCTCCTTCACCGGTTTTTTCTGAGCATTTGTTGGTTTTCCCTTAGCTGGTTCAGTTTTCACTTTGTTTTCTTTCTCGGCGATTTTATTTTTCTTTTTCAGTTCCTTCTCCTGCTCTTTTAACGAAAGCGTTTCTAATGGATCGGATTCATCGTCCAAAAAAAGCGCATACCTATTGGCAACGCCAATTCCGTACGTATTTTCCATTGTGGTCAACTACGGTAAAAGTCTTCGCAACTTTAGGATGTTGGAAGATTTGTTTACGGCTACTTTAGCCTTCTCTTATTCACGCACTCATTCAATGCAATATGGCCGGCTGCACGAGGTGAGCTGAGATCGCGCAACTGTGATCTTTAATACTTAACGCGCAGCTTCTCTATTTCCACATTTCCTATTGGCCGAAATTAACTAGCCGAGTAAAGGGATTTGTCAAGTCTATTCGCCGCAGTCCAATCCCTGCAGTCCTGTCAAACACTGTTGTAGTTAGCGCTTTATTTAAATTAAATAAATGTATTATATTTTAAACTACACTACTATAGTAGAACAGCAAACAGTATTCAATTACATATAAATAAATATCTCATGTTTAAGAAACTGTTACTAAGAATACGTAGATGTACTATAATTCGTTAAGTAAGCGTCTACATAAGTGGTAGTTATGCAACCATAGTTACAAGGCTGTGTATTTTAGGTTACAGTAACTTGACATTAATTTTGAAATTAAATAATATTACACAACAAATTATAGCAAGGCTGAGTATATAGTGTTGCTGTTTTCAGTACTATAAGTAGACAATTAATTTAAAAATGTACATATATATTATATAAATTGTGAGAAATAAATAAATAAAAACGATTCTTTTATAATAAAATAAGGCTAACTTTAAGAACACAAAATAAACTATTTTACCTAATTTTTTTAGTTGACTAAATCTGTAATCTTTTATTTTAATGACTTTACTTATTAATTGAATTAATATATAGGTGTAAAAAATGTATTAACGACAGATATTGCTCTATAAAACAACTGAAAAAATGGCAAGCAGAGCACTTATTATATGCATTTAGGTGCTTTGTGCTTAGTTTACCTACTTTTTCAACTTAAACAGGTGACAGGTTGTAGGTTTATTCCTAAGTATAAAAGTAAAACATATAATACACCTGTAATAATGCGTGTGTTGTAGGAAACTTTTCTTTCTATAAAAAATGAGAATAAGTCGTTCATGTGCCCGAAAAAGTTATAACAAGTTTGTGTCAGCAGGGCGGCCCAAATTAGCGAATTACGAATGACTCGATAATAGCTGATATAATGATCGTTTGTAAATAAAGCACGGGCTAAAACGTGTATTTGCGCCGCGTGACTAGCGCACCCCCATTTACGCCAGCTTTGGAGGATTACTTTTGTTGGTTATACCATCCTTGCAGTACCAGTAGTTCGCCGCTAGATACCGACGTCTTTCAGCGCTTGTCGAGTGTGCTGTGCTTGAATCAAGCGCGCGTAAACTCAGTACACGCGGACTTCATTTGTCAACAAAGATGAGGAGCACACTGTAGCTGCTCAACATATCCATGTTACGCAGAAATGTCAGGGGAATTCAAGGAGGAGTTCATCCCGCGGCAGGAAGACAACCAGATTAATTCCGGTTTGATTCCGTCTACTTCCTCCTCGAATTGCTATAGTGAGAGTTTGCAAAGTTGTAGTGTGAGTTTTGACAGGTTATCGTGGCACGAACACGTTTATAGGAGACTTACGAATAAGCCTACTCCGCATTACATTGAAAACATACTCGGGTTGCAGGGTAAAAGTGCTGGACAATTGCAGCAGGACACTACGATGACTGATCATGTTACCCCCCCAGATTCCCCTCAAAATAGTTTTTCTAATGTGCAGCCGCCTACTGTGACTTCAGACGTTAATGAACCTTTAAATTTATCCGTTAAAAATGAGTTGAAAGTGCGAACAAAGACTGTTAAAGGTATCTTTATTTTTTTGTGACTATAACTTTTCACCCCCAAAAATCCTGTAGATACTTACACATATTGCTCTGTGGAAAAGGTTGAAAAAGACCAAAGCCAACTTTGTTCCATACTTGTATAGAAAATTATAAAACGCGTCATTTTTCTTGTGATCGTCTTAAAAATATTTTAACTCGTAACTTTTGGCAGAGGCGCCCGTTTTTGTGACACCTGTAGCTTCAATATAAAAAAATCAGATTTTATTTAATGAATGGGCAATTTTTGCAAATACTAAAAAAATAAAATAAAAGGTAGTGTTTTAAATTGGTTTCATTCATGTCTTATCAAGACATTAAGTTTATAATTAATATCCATTATTTAAACGATAATTTTGTTGAATACCAAAAATTTATATTTGTATATATGAGTTCCTAATTCAGTTATATTTTTGCAAATCTAAATAAATATTAATACTTATATTTGACTTTGAGAAAAAATATTTCGTCTTTTAAATACTTTTACGTTGCATTTGGTACAAAATGCTTTTTTCTTTTAACTTTCGACATTGTTTTGTTTGAAAACCCTTCGGACTGCTTTCTTTGGTAGGTCATAATTAAGGGAAAATTAACGGAAAAACGAATCTTAATTAATTGGCGCTTTGAAGAAATTTGTGAGTTTTAAAATTTCATCAGGTCGTCATTTCCTGAGCCAACCGCAGGGGTGGTTAGTGTAAACACCAGAACCAGAGAGTAACCTGTAACATACACTCAGCGACAAAAATCTTGGCACGTGTTTTTTGGTTATTTGTTTTTTTTAAGTACCACTGTACAAATGACCCAACACAGATTTTTTAAACCAGTTATACTGTTTAGATACATTAAATTATGCCTCCATCATTTTCGAAAAAATTGATTTTTTATAGCTGTTTTGATTTTCTTGTAAATGTGAGGGAAAATCTGTTGAAATTTCATTTAGCAAATATTCCAGTCCAAATAAAGGAAACAATAAAACAATGTTTAATTATACAATTATGAATTTGGATAACATGAAACTGATAGCAATTACAGTAGGAAACTCAACGTAAAACGTTAAAATTAATTTGCAATATGTTATTAAATAGATCGATGAAAACATTTTTGAAGTGCTTTAGGTACATTTATTCGATTTTATGTGAAAATAAACTATAATAAATATTTTAATTACCGATGTATGGATTAAACAATTCATTTGTTCAAGTATTCATGAATGCACTGTGTTTTGATAATAAAACGTCACTATATAATTTAATTTATTCCCTGACAATTGCAATTGCATTATTATTTATTGTTTATTGGTTACCGGCTATGAAACCGCACCAGAATACATTGGGATTGGGATCATCATGCAATTTAGCACATTCATGCAACTTATATACCTAGTGAATTTTTTATCAAACCCTTTTAGCCTATAGATTTGTATTAACCCTGTTATAGACATTGAACCTACTATTATAATACACAGAACCGCATAAAGGCAATTTATCTATTGAATTATTATTTTTGGTTAATTAAGTTTGAAAAAAATGGTTTTTATTATTTGCTAAATGTAATTGTAATATAAATATCTTGTTTCTGTCTCAGGCTTAGATATAAACTTATCTGACGATAAGAAATAGTCCTTTTGTTGCCTTACATCCCAATTCGTAGGTATCAAAACAAGTTAACATTATACGATAAAGATAATGGAGTTTATGTCCAAGAATACGCCTCATTAAAAATATACTGTTGTTTGTCAACGATTATAATAGGGATTTTAGTGCGAAACACGATGTTTTGGTACAGACTCAATAAAGCGTGGTATCAGAGTACATTATTATTTAAAAGGGCCCACTAAATGTTATTTAATAGGCTGTTATTTAACTATAGCATGCGAGAACGCTTTAAGTAATTGCTTGTGACATAAATCAATAAGTTACTCTTTTATATCTATATTTGGGGGTGTAATAGCGACATTACTCATACTTACAATTCGGAAGTTTCTTAAAAATATTTTTGAAAGTACATTTGAATCTATTATTACAAGAAAATTATATCACTTAGTCAACTTAGTTTTATATACTTGTGTTACTTAACTTCATTATTTTTTTTATGACTTATTTGAGAGGAAATACAAAAAATAAGACTGATATGACTAGTTCCATATTAGACTAAATTAGATATGAGAGTATGTATTTTTAGAAAATCTTGTTTATTCATGTATTGCATTGTATTGAAACATACCGATAATATAAGTATCCTACATTACCACAAAAATTTACCACGTCCTGTTTTTCTTTTGTCTGTCACCGCAAAATCAACTATACTGGCTTGTTAGCTTATCGAAGTTCCTTCATTGATAACTAGTCAAGAAGCTACTTACTGATAAGATTAAATATTTGTCATCGAAAGGAATTTGGCTAAAATTATAATTGGTCCTATTTGAAAAAAAATATATACGGAGTATTTTCTTTCTAGAACCGACGAGGAAGAGAAAAAAGACTCGAGAGCCTCTAGACTTGAAAGTACCACCCCCTTCCATCCAAGTTTTGGGTCAGAATGCTGCCGTAGACCCAGAAACCATCGTTGAAGATGCGGAGAGCAAAAACAAGAAGAAGAAAGCTAGGACTACGTTTACTGGGAGGCAGATCTTCGAATTGGAAAAGCAGTTTGAACTGAAGAAATACCTAAGTAGTAGTGAGAGGTCTGAGATGGCCAAACTTCTTAACGTCACCGAAACACAGGTAGGATCAATCACTGTCACTGTTTTAGAACGTTTACTAATAATAAAACTAAATTATTTTGATGATCTGAATGTCTTAAATGAATTATATTCGTATTCACATTTTTAACCCGAAATGATTTTCTATTTATGTAATTAGTACATTCATTTTGAAAAACAGTACCTTTCTTAAAGAATTAAGATCTCAGGTAACTAATTTTTTGGTTACTGTGATCTTGGCACCTCCGCCAAATGTTAGAATGTGCAGCAATTTCGTCCAGGTAACGAAACGGTTAATTTAACTTGTAAATAAACTGAAACCGTCGCATCTCTCAAGAAAGTAATCATTTAAACCGTTTATTGTGCATTTGGAAGCAATTCAGTAATGTTTATATTTAGCAAAATAAAAACATCTGTACGGGAGCGAGTGACGGCAAAGAGAGTTTTCAGGTTTATTAATGATGAAGCTTTTTACTTAATAGCTGGAATCTCACAATCACTGGCGTTTAGCACTCTTGGAGGGTTCGAGGGGAGCGGGAGGGGGACCGTGATGAGTTACTGCGGCAGCTGTCTCATACCAGCGCTCATTTAGTCCCTTTAGAGATTCGTGTTGGTGTTAATTGCCTACAAACTTACAAGGATCTGATATTAATAGTGCAGTCAATAACGCATAAAATTCAACCTGGCTTTCGACGAACTCCGAAGCCATTTAGTGTAGCAAATAACATTTGTGTTCGTCATTTTTTATACGCCTACACTGATAATAATGTTGATTTACACGTTGTTCACACCCTGCATTAAAATAAAATATACCAAATACTTACTGTATTATAAGAATATCAGCATGAATACCGTAAACTTACATCTTTCATGTAAAAATTACATGATTTTTTTCTAAAAATATGGAATAACGTAGTAAAATTACATTTTATTTGTACGAAAACACGGTTTTACTATGAAAAAATACATATTCATAAGTAGTAATTTTCCATTACAGTTGTTAATATACAGTCTGGTGTACTATTTCGCCTATTGAAAATTTCCAAATCAGGTAGCAGTAATGGTCAGGTGATTTCCGGGCTGGTTGCCACGTCGTCAGTTTCAGAGTAACTTCTGAAGAAGAGAGCGATATGTCTCTCGAAACGTCAAGAGTTCTAAACCGACGACGTGGCAACCAGCCCGGAAATCACCTGACCATTAACGACAGCCACGGAAACCTACAAACTAAACCAGGTAGCAGTAACGCTGGAAATGTTACGTTTTTATTAAAAATCCATCCGAAAATTACTGTATTAGTAGGTAATATATTGTTAATGGGCATGTTACGTTAGTTTAGGCAAAATAAAGAACATATACAGGATGATTCAGAACGTATACATTAATTAAATTAAATATCCCCACAAAAATAAGTCTAAATGATGTGGCGGCCATGGTACCGGTCCTCCCCAATTAGCAAATTGGGGAGAACCGGAAGTTTTATAGTTGTGTTTAATCTCATATAAAAATATTACGTTTTATAAATATGTTGCAAAACAAAATTGTGGCTTGAAAAAACAAAATTATTGTATATTCCGCGTAATAAAATTCTAAACCTAACCTTAATTTTACTATAATGTGTGGAATAAAATCGTTTTATTATAAGTGGCCGTGTTTTAATGAATTTTTGTGGGATCGCACTGTTGCCATTATGTAAAATTAGTTGATTATATTTAAAACATGATTTTACTATTTTTGAAAGATTATTTTACAAGATCATTAAATATAATTATACAATGATAATATAAATTAAAGAAAGCATAATTTTAATATTTTTGAAATTTATTTTTATATGTAAATTTAAAGAAAATGTGGTCAAAATTAAAGTGCACAATTTTTTTGTCTACAACATACCTATAGTCTATCAATAAAATTTGTGGCGCAACAAAATTGAAACACGAGATTGTTGAACTGATTATATTGTAAGTATTATATATATCTACCATTTACACAAATGAGCGCCATTGAGTTTAGGTTACCCCATTTTTAAACATAAGCACAAATAATTATGAACCTGCATTATACACCAATCTTAAAATGATTTGGTTTTAATATTCTTCACTAAAATATACATATAATATTTCTTTAAATAATACCAAAATACAGACAATAAAGCGTTTTTATAGCTGCTGTATAAAATTGTTTTAAAAGTGATGCATATATTTTTATAGAACTATTATATTACCAAAGTGTTTAAAGGCATTTATCGACGTTATATGTATTTGAAGCTCCTATAAAATTTATTTTATAGCAATTTATAGAATCCCTTTGTATTAATGCTTAGACACGTGTATAAAACGCCACACTGCTGCAATACGCCGTGGGCGCCCTGGACCTCCATCTCTTCCAAGACTCGGTTTTAAATTTCCCGCGTCACGTTTGCGTTTGTACTACACTTCCACTCACTGCACACCGTTGTAAAATTAGCTTATCGTTCTGCTAAAGCATTTTCAATTAAAACGTTACCCAAATTGGATAAATAGATATAATCAAAAGAAATGGAAAGTTACTTAGAACTGGTAACATTTCAAATTTTCCATTTAGAGTGGTATTACATTCTGGTGTGTTTTGTGTTATTTCACACTTGACCTATGCAATAAATAACCGGGAATTCACCGTGTATATCACAAATAATTGTTATCAGTGTATGTGCCTTTTGCGAAAATTAAGTGTCACTTATTTTGAAGATGTCATCTGGTGGAGTAAGTGTCGTGCCTCGGGCTATTTTTGTTTCAGTTTAGCATCGTTTAACAAATTCTTAAATTAAGTTCACTTAGCTGCGTCCAAGGTAGTAAAACGGATGAAAGACACTACAAAGTAAGCGTAATGTAAATGCAGTTCGCTTTGAAATATATTCAAGCTGCCCATGAGCTAAGTATAAGTTAGAATTCGTAATGGCGTAAATTCTAAGTCGGTACTTAGCCGCTTCCTCATTTAAACTTTTATTGTACCATAAACGAGAACTACACATCATTAACATCAACAAGAAGTGTTAAAGCTGCTTAAATGTGTTTTAATTTTATTTTATATCCCTAATTTCACTTATTAGGTACGTTGCGGTCGTTCCTTCATTTCGGTTATTAAGGGTTGATTCGTCAATTTTATAATGATTTCAAGATTTAATTAATCGAGATTTAATTTAATCGAATCTTGAAATTGGATTTTTTTTATTTGCTGATGACCTATTTCACGTCGCTGATCAGCACTGCGACTACGTCACTGGCAAATCGAGATTATCGCTCAGCAGGAACCGATTAATTTAAATCGGAATAAAAAAATTAGCTTCATATGCCAAAATGTAACCTCCAATCTTGTTTTTAATTATCGTTGATGATATCATCAACTGAAGAACGTTTAAACTGATTTTAATTAAACTAAACAAATATCTTGTAACCTTAGCAACTAAACTGGATTTACTTAAATCGTAGTTCGGTTGATAAACTGACTGTAATGAAATTTATTGTTAGATAGATCATTTTATCAATTTTGAAATTCAAAAGTGAGGAACAAAACGTTTTTCTCTAGAATAACTGAATACTGAATGAATTTGTAATTTTTCAGAGCCTTCAAGTACTAATTAAAGTCATTGTGATATCGATATTAATTATATTCACGTTGGCTTTATGCACTGTGGAATATTTCCCATAGATGAGTATCTACATCACATAAAGACAGTATATTAAACATTTTAGAGCATAAAAGTATTATGCCTAGGTACACAATTAAATTGCCTTTAATATTACCCTTCGACCCTAATAATGCACCAATACAGAAATCGATAATTAATGGAAGCATATAATAAAAGATAACCACTTTGTGAAGGCATATGTTTCACTCATTTTACAGTGTATTTATTTTTTTATGTACAAATATTTTTAGAGGGTATAGAGAAAAATATGAATTAACGGCATCGCAATTTAAACATTTTCCGAACTTATTTATAAAGCGAAAAAAATTTTTATTCGAAACCATATTGAACCCCGATTTATCGCCGGCTCTGGTGACCTGTCAGCCGCGAGAGTTTGACGTTAAAAGAGTTAGGCAACCAGCAACAATTTATTGTCATAATTGAAACCCTGTGTGTTTACCTAGATTTTCTTCAGTTTTCAGATCCTATTTTTTCAGTAGTTTGGAACGAAAAACGAATGTAAACTGCTGCAGCTTATCGGATTAACTATTATATCGAGCTAGAATTCCAAAATAATTTTTTTTGTTTTATTTTTTAGGCCTCCTTAAGCACGTGATAAAAATGTTTGTAGTTAGTAGTAGTTGGCCCTGTATATATTTACTTCTGAGATGAAACACATATAGCCGTATATATTATTTTTTGACATGTATTTTTGTTGTACTATATCTACATAAATACACTATTATCTTATTTGGAAAATAACAATGAATTTCCTTATTTTAGTAACCACATGTTTTTGATAAAAAAATATATTAATCAACGAATCAACCACAAAATTGATAGTAGTGGTGTATCGGTCAATATCCTACACAAATTTATCGACTCTTACCACCTTCTTCGTCGTCCAAAGATAAGAACAAGTCTATCCATTTTGCGCTTAAGTTTCCGCATTTCCCCTTGCCTCGCAATTCAATGTCTATTATACGCAGTGTCGCACGTAAGCGTTAAAAAATAAGCGAAGTTATTTTGTCGTATAATGATAGTGGCTTCTTGTAGATTTACGGCCATTTTGTTTGTCATAACACCAGAATACATTTCCGAAGATACAACTTTGTCGTTTATTGTAATTCTGTATTTTTATAAATTAATATATAAATATATAGTGTCTTATAAATAAGAATTAATATTTTCTATTCAAAATAAACTGAAAATATTCTTTTAATCAAAAAATAAAGTACCTAATAATAATTATAAAAAAGTGCATGTCTGTCTTATTTTATTGCTTATATGCACCGTAATGAGCGGAATTTTGATAAATATCAGACTGAAAACATCTCGGTGACATTACGGCTAAATTAGTTTGATTTGATCTGCCTCGTACGGAGCTGTAAAACGAAAATGTAACTGCAAATAATTTAGCGAGATATTTACAATTTAACAGTCAATAAAAATATACTTATGGCCGCTTCAAAATGGTGGATGATAAATAAAGTCATCATAGAAACCGAGACTGTCTAATAGCGTTCTATTTATATTCGATGTCACAGCCTATTTGTTAAAATTTTATAATGTGGTACAGATAAATTTATAGTCAATAAAAGTATTTTTAGTTATACAGGGTGTATTAAAAAATGTATGTTGCTATATGTCGAATTTAGGTGCAGTATTATATGAAATGGAGTTATTACTTTTGCAGCTGAATTGTTTTTGGAAAAAAAGACTTTACAACAAAAATAGATATTTAAATATGGATCGTGCGTGGTGTTTCTTGAGATCACCCTGTATTTTTTGTTTCAGGCTATCTGTCACATATGTTTCACTTAATTTTTCAGAAGTTGTACGGTCTCTGTTTTCAGTTCAATGGTGTGGAACTTACGCGTTCTCACTAATATAAATTTTAATGAACGCTTCTTCATAAATAATACAGAACGGGAAATTTATAAATACTCTTAAACTGTTTAGTTCACCGAAGGCGTATTTTGCAGGCCAATTAAGTCTTAAGTTTGTTAATGAATTATTCCTTGTTTATTTTGGACTGTTGATGTAAATGCCGTGCCTAAACATTTCTTCTCCCGTTCTTTGTGTCTGTAACTTATTTTTGTAGCAGCCCTCGATAAAACAAAAAACAATTTAAATTGAAACAAGTGAATTATAAACTGTAACTAGAGTATGTGTATGTGGCTTCTAGGTGAATAATGTTACACAGAAAGAAATATATGTATGTTATAAATTATTATTATTATATATATATATATATATATATATATATATATATATATATATATATTATTATATTTAAACATTATCTAATTTTTTTACATAATTTGTTGAGAACTTAGTAAAACAATTTCTCCAATTTGCGTCACACCATTAAATTAAAACGATGCCCATCAACTGCGAATTGCTATACGTAAGCCATTTTTGACTAATGTATCACAAAAAGTTAATACGATAAGTAATCAGATATTTGAAATCGCTTGGCTAGAGATTACAGTAGCCTAGCGAAGTAAAGCTTGAAATTACTACAACTTCAATAACCTATTTCTCGGAAACTGTAAGGATGTTACCAACAAATTTTGTACGATATTGACTTGATATTTTTCATGACTTATCTATTCCCAAATTCGTTGAGAAAAGTTCTGAAACATCCTGTATATTCCCCCTACGATATTTCATCGACATCTTTTTGAACACCTTGTATGAAATTATGAAAAAAGCAACATAACATTGACCTGCCGCGTAATATTTAACTGAAGAGCTTAATTTATGATATTATAATAGGAGCGTACGGGTCTGTCAATGATTTAATTAATTTGAAGCGTTTGCAAACATAATCCCATTTTAAATGTATTAAAATTGTGCAATTAATTATCAATTCAGTATGCAAATAATTTATGGCTAATTTACGTAAAACCAGTACGCCAAATGAACCTTAATTAAAGCAATAAAATCCAGTAATTGCTTTACAAAAACACACATTCGTGCATGCCCAAGAACAAATAAATTCATCATCAATCAATAGCGGACCGTTTGTTTTGTTTAGGGGATGCTACGCGAGTTTTTAGTTTTTTGTATCGACGGTTCGGTTATATACAATTAACATTGAAAATGACTACGCAAACCTGTGATTTTGGCATACCATTATTCAAAATGTCACGGCGATCGAACGCTAGTTTTTTTCTGCTTTTTGAACAGTTGTTGAAGTTAATTTAATCCCAGTTTATTATTTCAAATATTCAAAAGCTATCAAATAAACGCTTTTGCTCGTCAGGTCTTCACGCAAAATTGCTTTTGCTTTTCGCGTTAACAGGCTATACAGGGTATTCCACCGCAAACAGCGTCGATAGTTATCTGAGAAAGTACTGATGCGAACAATTTGTAAATTTGGCAACATAATGTCCCTGGGATGAGCACAACTAAAATACGAGGTGTGACAATTAAGTTCCGGGAATGTAGTTATAACTCGGAAACTGGCAACACCGCGCCCCTGATAATGACGTCATCTGCGAACGAGGTTCGTAGTTATTAGTTTTATTAAGGTCTTGTTCTTGCTCGATCATGTCTTGTATTGTCTTGTTATTTCGTAACAAAATCTTAGAACTGATATATCTTACACATCTGAAATGAACTGTACTAAATTACCTTGTTTAGCAAGTCCTATCGATTTTAAGTTATTACATATTTAAACAGGCTCTTAAACCGCGAGTAACAGGAAACGCTTCATAAAAAATCTTCAAATGGGACCGGGACATCTGTTTTACATCGGCCGTATTAAGTGTAAGCATGAATGGGTTTAAATTTTAATTCTACCAATACGCTCGCTCGATAATAAACCCTGAGATATATTTTATATGCCGTTATCACCTTGTTAAAAACTTTGCGGTTTAACGGAGGATTCATTGAGTTCCTTTAATTTCATTGAGACTTGCCGGAAATTGTCTATATAAGATTATATTCCTCTTGAAGTTCTTTAAAAAAACTTTACCGCTAGTTTTCCCATATAACATGAAATTATTAGGAAAACAACTGAACTTCTGGAAGACAAAGAGTTTGGAAACCCCCACAAGTAAACCCTTAACAAGGGGGTAGAAATCTCAATTATAATAAATGAATTGTTGGCAGGATATTCAAGATTTAGATGGTTCATTGTCACCCTTAAGTGATAAACTTTATAGGACACTTAATAGTGCCAATGTCGCCCAGAACATTTGGAGTGCTGTGCTTGTCGGGTAAAGGGAAGTTCAGGTTTCCAACTTTCTGAAACATTTGTTAACACCGCGTATTCATTTCGTATGAACGTTTGTTGGAAATGGAAACAACTCTTTCCAATGCGAAAATCGTACAAGTTGCATAAGTTACAATAATTATAACTATACGGCTGAAAATCTAGTGAGTGATTCATGTTATAAACCTACTCACAATGTATAGCAGTCGACACAAAGAAACATACATGCAGCCTGTATATTTTTCCTACAAAATCGTGTGCCGCATATCTCTGAGAACATACCCAATTACACAGCTCCTGCTGCAGTATGTACGCATGCGCCGCAGTTTTCTATTGGCTGTGGCGAATTGACGGATTCATCTGTTCCATTTTCAGCGCTATCATGGGCGGGTATATCGTTCGGGCGGGCAAAATTTCGGATATATATTTTCGCTAATTTAATTATGAATGTAACTAATTTTATTAGTGATTTTGTGTTCTTAAGAATAGAGAATAATTCAAGCTTTACAGTGTATTCTCAACATCGTCCTAATTTAACAAGTGTGGAATATCGGATGATGATATGTACGAAGAGTTTAGGGCGCGAGGTCAAAATATGAGTGTAAGTGATGTTGAAATATGTATTTCATTAACAAAAATATACGTGAGTAGCATTGTATGTATAGTGCAAATAAAAAAGTGATAAAGAAGTACCACTGCGAAACTGCCATGGATGTTATGTAATGCAATTATTTTTGTATATTTTTTATATCTGATCGCCTTCAAGTTTAGTACGCCTATGAAATGTTGCTCCTCGCATGCTTCGCCTGTCGCGCTTATCTCCAAGACTCTCTAGATTTTCTGCCGCTGACTTATAGTTCAGTTGGTTTGTGATTTCGTGTTTTTTTGTGACTGACGCTTTACCACGTTTGATTGCAGAACACAAAATAAAATTCTCCCTCAGCTAATCTGACTGGCAATTGGGTAACGATTATCAGTTGCACACTCCTGTTTGTTTGTGTCGAAAAGCTAACACACAAAAAATCAAATCTATTAAAACCCTAATTACCATTCCGTTGATGTAGCGCTGTTTACTGAAGATAAATCTCAATAAACCAACGCCTCGTTCCCTTAGCCAAATGTGTTTACATATAATTGCGAAAAAATAACACAAATCAAAGAGGCTATTAATGGCAAATGTAATCGCCCTTTTTTTGACAGATCACCGCTATATTAAATGAGGTATGAACTATGAAGACACAACAACAATATTTGATACCTACATGTCTAGCCTGCTTGCTATTTTTTTATTTTTTGTTTATATCCATGGCACATTTGATAATATACCAGAAATGACGAAAACTGTCAAAATGGAAGAAACTTTCAAGTATCTTCAAAAGTAATCGTAACCCTAACAATGCGTGTGAATGTTATACATTGACTTTAAAATTTTCCGTAGGATCCAAAAATGTAATCATATACAGGGTGTTCCATTTAAAACAATGAAATTACTGTGGAGTTCTAGATATTTTAGTTGTGTTCTCCCTATTAACATCCTGTAGTGTCGGGCGTTTCTAGGGAGGAGTATTTTTTGGAGCATTTTGAATGCGTCCATTTTTTAGCGGATCGTTGGTTCTCTTAATGCGTGGGAATATTTTTGCAATTCGAGCGTTTCTTAGGTCCCGATAAAAATACAATTATTTAGTCCATCAATTACAGCCGATTATGAAAAATGTTTTTGTAGAATAACAAAGGGCTTTATAGAGTCATTAATTTATCATCAGAGAATTCGAGGTAATCGATGAATAACAAATGAATCACGAATAAACGAGCTCAACTCAAGTCGATCATTTGCATTTGAACGCTTAACGCCGAACGATCCACAGCTGCGGTAAATCACAGAGAAGGATGTTAGATGGCCAAACCAAAATAAGGCAGGATATTCGGATTTCAAACGATTAGCACCGACGCAACCGGAAACGACTAATTATGCCTGACGTTAACCACTCAGATGACACAGAGACGTGTGCCCAATGTTTACAGTACTGTTCCACTTAGGAAAAAACAAATACCTCAGTTAAACGCTCAACGCGGAAAAATAATTGTATGTTTATATACCTACACCTATACAGGGTGAATGATTTTAACTGCCAACCACATACTAAAATGTAAATTCTTAGAATGAACCTAATCAGATTGTATTGAGTAATTCCTAATCTCGTATATCTTCAGGAAGATTTATTTTAAATCAAAAATATATATTCTTGATTGTACCAACAAAGATATACTTCATTTAAGGTCGCTGTATTTTTGAAATAGTGTTTTCTACAAATACAAATAATTTTACACATTTAAGAAGACATTAATATAGAGCTTAACAAATAATAGGAATGTTATCTCATGCCACCTGCGAATATTCAAACGTACCGAAGTAAAACGAATATATAACGACAGAAAGCGGTCTAACCAACAAATTTTTAGGTAAAGAAATCTTTCAAGATATGTATTTTTTTAAATTTAACTGTAAATGTAAATTTTGTTATAACATAAAGCAAAATGTGTGTCTTACAAATGCATTTTAAAAGTAACTACGAGGTGTGGCATTTAAGTTCCGGGAATATAACTCAGAAACTGGCAACACTGCATCGTTCGTCAACGTTTTTCTAGAGAGGGGGGACCTTCTTTTTAGTTTCATTCCAAGGCTGAAGTCGATAGCACGTTTCGTTTGTGTTTTATGTATATTTTTTGGAAGTAACTTTCTTAGTGGCGTCGTGAAAATAACAACGTCGTGACTCAAATAACAAGCAACGTGTATTTTTAGTGAAATCTGGCGAATAACCCTCGGAAATGCTTCGAAAATTGCAGATGGTGTATGGGCAAAACGGTTCAAGGAGGGGCGTGAATCGGTAGAAGGCGATCCACGTGAAGGAGCTCCTGTCACCTCTCGTACTGACGCGAATGTTGACCGTTTGCGTGCACTGATCACTTCTGACCGGCGCCTAAGCATTCGTGAGTTGTCTGACGAGTTAAACGTCAACAAAGCAAGCGTTCGTAAGATGTTACATGAACATTTGGATATGCGAAAGATTTGCGCAAAGATGGTGCCAAAAGTTCCCTCGACCCTCGAAGAGACCTCGATATTTTAGTATGACCCCGAGACCCGTAAATAAAGTCAGCAATGGGTGGAAAAGGGTGAAGAGCGGCCAACGAAAGCGAGAAGTCACGACTGAAGGCAATGTTGATCGTTTTTTTGATATCCACGGTATCATTCATAGTGAATGTTCCTTCCGACCAGACAGTGACTGGATAGTTCTATATTGGCGTCCTGGAACGGCTGCGGGCTCGCGTTTTCCGTGTGCGACCCGAACTCGCCGAGAACGGCTGGATCTTGCACCACGACAACGCGTCAGCCCAGTCCTCGTTCATTGTGCCAGAGTATTTGCATAAAAAGCATCCCAACATTGTCGCACCCACCCTACAACCCCAATATTGCCCCCTGCGATGTTTTTTATTCCCCAAGATGAAGTCGCACCTCAAGGAACTCATCATGGCGGCGTGCAGGAGGTCAAAGAAGCTGTAACCGTGGTACTGAACGGGTTATCTGCGGAAGATTTCACTCGTGGGAGCAACGTTGGAATCGTTGTGCAGAGTTAGAGGGAGACTATTGTGAAGGTCGATAATACAATTTTGGCGAAATTTAATTTGCTTGTTTTTTCATTGACAAATTCCCGGAACTTAATTGCCACACCTCGTATGTCCCAAGAAAACCACGAACTAAATTGAAGAAACACCGTTTCAACACAAGCAGTAAGTCATTGTTACAAATTTTACCAATTGCTCGTTGAAAACCATATTGACTTGCTGCTCCTATACACAATTTCACCCCCTACTCTACGTGCCTTGGACAACTTTCCCCATTGCCACCCCCATAATCTGTAGTCAGTTAATACATAATTGTCGTTACAGTCAATTTATTTCAAATATTTGTAGTAAATAACAAACGGCACAACTAGAAAGTAGCCTTATGCCTTGTACATCATGGTTCCATTTTATGGTAATATCTGAAAAGGTGGCGACCACCGTATTATCTAAATCCAGCGAACGTAGCCGCCAACGATGCACACCTTTGCAACTAACGATTTAACAGTTTAATCTCCATTCTCCAGACGCATTTGTAAAATAAACGTGCCCCGAGCTAGACTGGTGGTTTATTTAGCAGCAATTCCGTTAGTGGTAATCCAATGAACTTGCTCATTAAAACTTCATCGTGATGTCATCGTCCATGTAACATGATAAATGCCCGATAAGTATGAGGTCCGGGGCTATGCTCGGAAGTCGACTTACATTTCTGTTATCTCTCTCGGCGGTGTCTTATTACGTTGAAATGCCTGAATGGCCACTAACTCTCGTTAAGATAATTCATTTTGCAAATCGTTTCACACCGTTCTCTTCTACACCGTGTCCCTGAAAAACTTTACCCTGTACTAGTACTCTACAAGTTACAGTTACCTTCTTATTTGGATATACGAGGTGTGGCAATTAAGCTCCGGAAATTTGTCAATGAAAAAACAATCAAATTAAATTTCGCCAAAATTTTATTATCGACCTTCTAACTCTACACAACGATTCCAACGTTGCTCCTAAGATTGGAAGCACACTTGGTAATCCTCCGCAGTTAACCCGTTCAGCACCACGGTTACAGCTTCTTTATCTCCTCTACGCCGCTATGTTCCCTTGAGGTGCGACTTCATCTTGGGGAATAAAAAAAAATCACTGGGGGCAATATCAAGGCTATAGTGTGGGCGCGGTAACGTTGGAATGCCTTTTTTGCCAAAAACTCTGGCACAATGAACGAGGAATGGTCTGGCGCGTTGTCGTGGTGCAAGATTCAGCCGTTCTCGGCGAGTTCGGATCGCTCACGGAAAACGCGGGCCTGCAGCCGTTCCAGGACGCCAACATAGAACTGTCCAGCCACTGTCTGGCCGGCAGGAAAAACGATCAACATTACCTTCAGTCGTGACTTGGACATCCTCGCTTTCGTTGGCCGCTCTCCACCCTTTTCCACCAACTGCTGACTTTGTTTACGAGTCTCGGGGTCATACTCAAATATCCAGGTCTCATCTCCAGTGACTACCCGACTCATCCAGTCTCTACCGTCGCTCCGAATGCGGGACAACAAATCCTGGTAGATCGATTTTCGCATGTCTTTCTGTTCACGGGTGAGTGACTTTTGGCACCATCTTTGCGCAAATCTTTCGCATATTCAAATTTGCATGTAACATCTTGCGAACGGTTTCTTTGTTGACATTTACCTCGTCAGACAACGCACGAATGCTTAGGCGCCAGTCAGACGCGATCAATGCACGCAAACGGTCAACATTCGGGTCACTACGGAAGACTGTAGTCTCTAGCCAAGCGACTTCAAATATACAATTATTTATCGTATTAACTTTTTTTCGATGAAAGTATTTACATTAGTTTTTCAAATATCAAAAATGGCTTACGTATAGCAAGTCGCAGTTGATTGGTATCGTTTTAATATACAGTATGCGCCAAAAGTATGGAATAAATTCAATAAAAACGAAACAATTATTTTTTGGGAAAAATGTCATTTGTTTTCGAGTAATGACGTCATCGATTTTTTTTTTTAATGGCAACACCATATTTTTTTTCTTGATTCTGAAAGATCGTTTAATTCTCTATCAGACAGTACTAAAATTTTGCCCTCTTACATAGGAAAGTTTTCGAGTAAAAGACGATTGCCATCCACCAACCTCTTGACAATGCGCAAGTCTGTGAAGAAATTCTTCTTGCACATTATGAATTATTTCTGGGGTAACTCTGCGTATTTCGTCCCGAATGCGATTTTGAAGTTCTTCTAAATTACGTGGTTTATTAATGTACACTTTTGACTTCAAGTATCCCCATAAAAAATAGTCAAGAGGTGTAAGATCTGGCGATCTTGCAGGCCATTCCATCGGTCCGCGTTTGCCGATCCACCTCCCAGGAAAACAGTTGTCCAAAAAATCTCGTACAGGGCGCGCATAATGCGGAGGTGCACCGTCTTGCTGAAACCATATGGTATCGTCAGGAATGTCAGGGTCATTATCGTTAGGAAAAATTACTGCAAGGGCTGGAACTAGGTCATTTTCTAGAAACTCTAAATATCTTTGTCCTGTAAGGGTTCCTTCAAAGAAGAAATGATCTATTATTCTGTCGTCAACTATTCCAGCCCACACATTTAATTTCTGAGGGTGTTGAGTATGTGCCTCTGCCATCCAATGAGGATTTTCCCGACTCCAATATCTACAAGTTTGACGGTTTACTGTACCATTCAGACAAAATGTGGCCTCATCTGAAAACAGAATTTGCCGGTGTAAATTTCTATTTCCTTGATATAAATCCATTAGAATTTCGCAAAAGTGTACGCGGCGATCGGGATCATCTTCATTGAGTTCCTGCACAAGTTGAATTTTGTAGGGATGATATTTTTCCTTCCTCAAGATACGTAGCACTGTGCTCTGACTAGTGTCATTGTTTAATGCAACCAATCGTGAAGAATTATGAGGATTATCTACCATACTTATCAAAATGTTCTGTTTCTGATTTTCATTAATGCTTGGACGTCCAGGTTTTGGAATATTTACAACATTACCAGTTTCTCTAAATTTAGACTCTACCTTACTGACTGTTGATTGGCTGATAGGGCGATCTGGATATTTTTTATTAAATAAATCGCAAACTTCCTGCTGAGTTCTAGTCATATTCCCGCATCCGATAAAAAAATAGGTGTTGTAAAATGTAATTTATTTTTTCCCTTGGGAATTTCTTTCAATTTTTTGTCCGATCGCCGATTATACGTCTTATCAAGTTTTACAGTGGAACAGTTTTCAGTGCCGTGCGGAAGTGTATTTTTAAATTATTTTTAAGCTCCTCTTTTTGATTTTATTTTTACAAAATCGTATTTGTAAGTGTGTAGATGGCGGCCCCACGGTGCTCACGCCGATGGTCCGCTTCGCAACATACTTATGGTCATGACAAGTCCTCGACGAAGGAATGTACGCTGACATCCTACGCAGTTTTCAGAGATATCATGGATCATGGCCGTCTGAAATAATTGCCGAGAAAATTTAAATTTCAGCACATTTAATAACAACAATTTTCTCATTATAAAGAGGACTCCGACTACCTAATAATCCTTGCGGTTAGATCGAGGGATAAAAATTATCTCTTTTTTATTCTCGCTCCGTTTCTCATTCCCTTGTACTTCCAGATAAAATGTCTCATCCGCCTCGGAATTTTATAGAACGTCGCATAACTACCTGTAAACATCAATTCTGTTAAGTGTTAATAAACCACTTCATACGGCTCAATTTGTCGACGGGTAATGGAAACAATTTTTAGTGGTCGAATGGAAAAGCTATTTTATAGTATAACTGACTATAAAGCCACGTAATGGTCTCTAGAGCAAACAGCGAGTATGTTTACAAAGTAACTTAATGAATTGCTGCATTAATTTGCTAGATCCTACGCTAACGCTAACAGCGTAGTACAAAATGCTTAATCAACTCACTTTTTTACAATGCGTAAGTTATAATACGCTATACAGGTACTTCTAAAATTGCTCCTTGTAGTCAATTTATTTCAGGAACATTTCCACCACCATAAAAGTGTAATAAAAATACCTGTAAAGTTTTACCCTTAAATTACACTTAATATATTAGGTATCCATAAGCGAGTGGCATTATCCGCCACGGCGAATACCTGACGAAGCAAGGCTAAGGAAAAGTAATGTAGGCACTGCTAACAGATTTTTTTGAATGGCATTTACGCCAGTTTATAAATTGGAGAGTTGATAGCAATATTAAGCCGAGCGAGGGTTTAAAATAAGTGACAGACAGGGAAATTTTAGAGGGGTTGCTTCTCTCTTGATGTTGCACAAGCTACAGGCATGGCAAGGCAATCGTATCGGTCTGTATTAGATCGGACGGTTTGTTCTCATCTTAGGTTCCAGAAATATTGCTCGTCTCATAGTTATATTAATGGAAGTTGTAATTATACTTTTTAAATTATTGAATGAGAAAACGAAAATAGAAATTAAAAAGAATGGTTAATAAATTATGGATAATACACAATAAACCCTAAAACATAATTTAAAGTAGGTGTAATTCTTAATACACGAAGCCCTAGAAGGGCCATGTCTACAATTTTTTTTAAGTTTAGTCTTTAATATCTGAATTCAGACATTAATCTCTGAACTTGCACTGCTAACGAAATTATGGGACAAGTCGTAGCACTCAGAGCTTTCTAGATAGATAATTGAGATTTAGAGGAGAAACTTTACGATATTTGTCATCAACTATGAAATTTTACAACACCCTGTATAATTTTACTGTTTTTGATTCTAGAGACGTTTTAAGGTGTGACTGTACTTTGGGAAATGATTTAGACCACTTAATTTTCTTAGAACTATTTTTTTTCTGGATCTAGATTGCCGTGATGGGCTACCACCAATTTCCTGATTAAATTTGATTGTACCATTGTCATGAACAGTACTATTTAAGTACTGGGTGTGTAAATAATGTTATGCCTTTGAATTACACCTGAAATGCCTATATCAAACAGCCGCAATTAATCGTCAGCGGTGCCATTAGTCATGTAATGGTTTCGAACTGGTTAGTTGTTATCAATATATAAGAAATAAGGCCAATAACTCGCAACCTCAACTGTTCACAATCTGTCATAATAGTTAACAGAATATAGTACGCAAGACATAGCACGTGTGTACACATCTAGTAGTCATTGGCAATCCACTCCATTCAGACATTAAAGTCTGAATCAGAGGATTGAATCGTATTGAAGAATTTTGAAACAACACCAGCAACTCAAAATGTAATTGATGAACTTGGACACTGAATTGAGCATTTTTTGACAACTACGACAAAAAAATAGGTAAAACCTTACATCGCTAAATTCGCCTTTAGAAGATTTTACACTATAAAAATATGAATTTTGTTCCATCATGTATACACTATATTTGTTAGTTGTGTTAAAATGTTGCGTATAATTAGAACCATATGTCGGAAGCTGTGAATTGGAACCGACGCCAAATTCAGGCGGCATACTCCTTTGCTAATGGAAGTTAGCAGCAGTAGCTCGTTTGATATCGACAACAAATCACAAATGTCAGTCCTCTGTGCTCCAACTAACCGATCAATACTCATTGTAATACCCACTAAAACGTTCTGCTAATTGTACCGCATACATATCTATATATTCACTATTTAGCCTCCCCCTAAAGCGGTCGACAATAATTGCCAAAACCACAGATCTCCAGAATCGATTCTTATTAAGCGGATAGAATAGAAATAGGGTGCAGATCAATAAAATTTATTACTCATCGAGATCAAGTGGATTGAAATTTGGAATATGCACTGTCTGTAAAAAATCTGTTTCGAATTTTAATTGACTGATATTTTCTTGATGTATCGATTCTTATTATTAAGTGGATAGAAATAGAGAGCAGCTCAATAAAATTTATTACTCATCAGGATCAAGTGGACTGAGATTTGGAATATGCTCGTAGAAAATCTGTTTTGAGTTATTAATTGAGTGATATTTTCTTGATGTTTCGAATCGATTCTAATTATTAAGCGTGTAGAAATAGAGAGCAGCACAATCAAATTTATTACTCATCAAGATCAAGTGGATTGAGATTTGGAATATGCAAGGCCATTGCTCGTAGAAAATCTGTTTTGAACTATTAATTGACTGATATTTTCTTGATGTTTCGAATCGATTCTTATTATTAAGCGTATAGAAATAGAGAGCAGCGCAATCAAATTTATTACTCATCAAGATCAAGTGGACTAAGATTTAGAATATGCTAGGCCATGGCTCGTAGAAAATCTGTTTGAACTATTAATTGAGTGATATTTTCTTGATGTTTCGAATCGATTCTAATTATTAAGCGTGTAGAAATAGAGAGCAGCACAATCAAATTTATTACTCATCAAGATCAAGAGGTCTGAGGTTTGGAATATGCGAGGCCATTGCTCGTCGAGAATCTGTTTTGACTTATTTTCTGGATGATGCGAAGATCAATACATAAAAACATGCAACTAGACTGCAAGTTTAAAAAGTAATGTGCGAAAAATGTTGAGTCTACCAAAAGGTTATAGATAAGTATACATTTTTAACAAGTGATTATTTTTCAAATATATTTGTACATACGTGCAATATTTCTTTGATTTCCATTCTTCTTGGAACTAAGCACTGTATGTTTACAATAATTACAGTTGTAAGCAGCATGTTTAATGAAAACATATATTTTAAACATTCCGTTATGCAATTTCATTTTATAACAACTAAATAGTTTTTGCTTTTATTGTAATTTGTTCATACGTGATTCCTTTTGTTGGGAATAAAAATTTATTGTAAATAATACGTTTTATATTTCTGAAATCGTTTCTTAAAAGAATGAATGATTTATTTAAGATCAGCTAATAAACCAGCTTAAATGGAGATAGCATCGTAATGCTATAAATACATTAGATCCTACCAAACTTGTCCGCGATGTATTTAATATCACAGTTTATTCAGCATACCATAGAATTCCGCCTATCAGATGAAATCGTAATGATCAGCCGCACTTTAGTAGTAAAACCTAAATGATTAATGATATTGGCCAACATTGGATCATCATTTATATTTATAACTTATTGCTTTGTCAAACACAAATTGAAATTAATTTAAATAGGTACATGACATATTTGTGTTCACTTCGATAATTTAACAGCATATCGCGTAATTCTTAATAAATACTAAATTGGAATTGTTAATAATGCATGTGTGGGATGGAAGGTCTGGGGTTCTTTTATACAGGGCGAACAATCTGTAAGGATAATATATAAGAAGTTTTTAAATTGCACTAGCAATGTATTTTTAAACAAGCAGGCGTTTTTAACACAATTTAAGTCAGATTGAAGCGAAGTAATAAGATCATATTAAATAAGCTTTTGCTGCATGCATTCCTAGAATTGAGTTGTTTATAAATTGTATTTCCTTAGTTCTGTGAACTCGGAAAGGTAGCGTTGCGAGTTGTACAGAAGGTTGTTCATTTAAAATGCCAGAAAGTAGAAAATATTTTTACACTTTTCCTAAAATTTACCAATTGTACAGGATGTCTCAAACTTGATAGCATGGGACAATTTGGGACAGGGGATGTTAAATGGGATAAGTATTATCTTTGGAATTTGACAGACACGACTAATGACGTCATCAATTATACTTTTTCTAAAAACATCCCCAAAGAGCTGTAGCGTTATATCGAGAAAGGTATCCAGAGCGCTTCATTCCTGATCATAGAACCTTTACAAGATTGGAGGCGACTTGCGACGAAATGAAGATGCATTTTCTCTTCGGAAGAATCAAATACTTGAACGAAGGATAAGAAACAATGTTGATACAACTATTCTTACAGTATTTCGAACAAAATTTGCTCAAGAGGAATGAATTTTTCTCTTTTAAATGTTATTTTGATATGAAAAATCTTGTTCTATTAAATTTGATATTATCGGAAAAGTTAGCATACACCCGATCATCATTACGTATACAAACGAGGAACGACATTAAACCAATCATAATAATTACTGTTTGCATAATCTATAAATGCAACAAAACTATCGGAATACTATTAGTATTTTATTTAGGAATTGATCTGTCAATATCAATTATCAACCAATTATCCTTGTCTCTGGATATGAGCACTGAAACATCCATCGATTGGAATTGGTTCAGCACGCAATATCACGAGCTGTATACGACGATACAGATATTGTCAAAGTTTGCACAATTCGATGCAAAGCGATATATCAAAATTTTGAGGGTTAGGACTGTATAGGTATAGTTCGTTCAAAGAGAATGTGAGAAATAATATAAAGTATTCTTCAACTTCTTTCCTTTTCCACTGAACAATAAACAAGATTGTTAGCATGTCTAAAAACTTCCAAAAGTTCATCGTTTTAATTATATGTACAGGGTGTTTTTAAATAAAGTAGCAAAAATGAGACCACAGATTCCTTGTGTGAAAATAAATCGATTTAACCTATAATAAAAATAAAGAAATAAATAAAAAAGATACAGGGTGTCAAATTAAAAATTTTATTTTCGATATTTGTAAATAACTTCTTAAGAAATCCAAATATTTACATAAAATTTTTAAATCGGGGGTTTTTGCTGGTGATAAATTCAAATTTATTTTTAATTTTGACGTCACTAGTAGAGGGCGTCACTTGTGGCACACCATGTTTCTTTTAAATGGCAGAATTTTTTTGCAGCTTAGTGTATCTATCTGACTTTCGAAACAATCGATTATCTTACCTGATTTATTTGAAAAAGGTATACCTTGCTGAAGTCGGTAGGAGTAACCATTTTTTAAATAATCCTATTTGAAATGCTCAGTGCACCGAGTAAAAACTGTTTTGGTTTCAAGTGTCTTTTCTGCTGAAAACACAGCAAAATGTTACTTGAAAAAGTTGGTAAATTATGGAGATGTGCAAACTTTCAAGAAGATCGGCGATGTTTGATGAAATAATTTTTCAACAACACAAAGATTTTATCAAAGCAGGTCGATCTTTTTGGAATTTTGCAGGTTCATAATTTACTGTTCTGAACAACTTTTTCAACTAACATTTTGCTGTATATTCAGTAGAAAAGGCACTTTACCTGAAACGATAACAGTTTTCAATGAATATTTCAAATAGGATTATTTCGAAAACTGTTACTCCCAACGACTTCAACAAGGTATACCTTTTTCAGATATAACAGGTAGGAGAATCGACTGTTTCAATAGTCTGATGGATACACTAAGCAGCAAAAAGGTTCTGTCATTTAAAAGAAATATGAGCCATAAGTGGCGCCCTCTACTAGTGACGTCAAAATTAGAAACAAATTTGAATTTCCCGCCCGCATAAACCCCTGATTTACAAATTTTATGTAAATATTTCGATTTTTTAACAAGTTTATCTACAAATAACGAAAACAAAATTTTAACTTTGACACACGATTTATTTTCACCTCAGGAATCTCGTGGCCTCATTTTTGCTAGTGTATTTAACACACCCTGTATAGAAATATTGGAAAGATGCGTCGTCATTCCTAAAGTTCTCCTCACTGGAAAACGAGCTATACTACTGCCTGGCTTGGCGGGGAGCAACATCCTGTATCAGTCTATGGGAGACCTTGCTATCGCGTGAAGTCTGTTCGAGTGGTAATTATATCTGATATATAATAATCTATCAGAGTGATTAAGGCAGTAGCTGGCGACAATCGACAATGTAACGGCGTGCGAGAGAGTAACGGCAATGATTTGTATATTAGTGGAGTGGTGAAACTCCGCCCCCCGAAACAACCAAACCATAACGAGTGAGCCAGAGAAGGATAGTCTCAGTAATTTATTGAGCGATAAATCGTGCACTCTGGCGGACAAACGAGTAACTGCGTTGACACAATACCAACAGACCACTTAGTAAGCTATGCATGTATCATCATCCCAGAAAAGCGGAACGCTTTATCACCACCGTACATTTAATTAATTTAAATCACGGTCACTTAAATGCGATAATGTAAATATCTAAAGAAACTTTATAAGGGAATTCCTTCACATAAAGAATTTTTTTTGACATTAACCGTGTTAGCGGTATTTACCGCTATCGTTTTCCAGTTTTCAATTAACACTCTGTATAGCAAATTAAAAATAAAGTATTTACCCAGCTAGGAAAGTAGTTCTATAAATTTAGAATAATAGAAGTTTTATATTCTTTTAATATTTTATAGTTGTATCTAGAGTACATTTTGCCTTCAGAAACTTCTTAGAGCATAATTTATAGAGCATTTATAAGATAACTGATAACCTTATTCATTTACACTTCTAGATGTTGAAGTTAAATAATTTTATTAGTTATATTAAACAAAATTAAAATAATTGAAATTACCACAATAAAATATGACAACACTGGGGATATTAAATGGCATAGGTCTGTTATAGTAGTTGCTTACGAAGCATATTTGCTCTATAATCATTGCAATCGACACAAAAATGTTATATTAGTGAGAATCCATTGGAAGTACAAGATACATCCTTTTTTCTGTCGCCATATTGTAAATATATACAATAGGAATAGGTGAAATGATATTAAAATGTACTGCCCCCTCATGGACAAACAACTAAGCAAATCGTAATGATGATAGTAGTAGTCCATCTTATTGGCCCATCCATTATTTCTAATGGATGTGCGATACAGAAACATTTTATTTTTAAAAGATACAATTAAACGATTTTAAAGTTCTCTAAATAGAACACCATGCAACACAAAAATTGTATATCGAAACAATTAATTATATAAGAGTTCTTTATTTGTTCTATACCTGAATTCTAAGACAGCGTTTTGAAACTGCTATGGAATTTTTATGAAATTGTGAGAGCGTTTATTCAACAGTTCTATAAGTATCTCCTGCAAATATCACAGAACAGCTTAAAGAACTAAAAAGTTCTATAGAACGGTGCCCATTTTTATGGAATAAGTGTTGCAACAACCTTTTGAGAACAAACATTGCTCTATAATTTCGCTCTTGAAACGTTTACGATTACGATTTTTATAGAACAGGAAATTGTTAGCTGGGTAGTTACTAACTGCATGCGACTAAGCTATGATGAAGTAATTTATATGTCATTTTATAAGCGTTTATCAGCACCTCCTTTGTTTCATGGTATTCTGGTTCGAATTTCGTTTTAGAACTTCACATTATTGGTCTGAAGTGGCCAGCAGCTCATAATCTACCCTTGCCAAGGGTTGTTCCGGGTAATATGTGCCTTTTTCGAACGGATATCAGTTTTGCTAGCGTTGTTTTAACAGTAGCGTCGCTCTTAGTAATACCTTTCGAATATTTACTTGTGCAATAAAATTTACGATTTTAACCGGATATTATAATCTAATCAACTCAATACAGTCAGTTACATTTTTATTACTTATCCGAGCAAGAAACGTACGAAAAATTGGCAAAGATCAACAGAATTATCTTAGACATAGACAAATTTGCAGGGTGTCCTGCAAAAAATTGTGGCCTTGTAAAATAATAGTGGGGATTGTTCCATAATATTTTTCATTTTAAAGCAATTCCGAGATACAGGGTGTTAAACTGAGTATATTTAACAGACTTTTTGTTAGTTATCTTTAAATCGGCTAAAGTAAAAGTAAAGTTTGAATTTTGTTAAAGGCGCCGTATTTTTGAAATAGTGTTTTCTACAAATATAAATAATTTCAGATATTTAGGAACTGAATAATATAGAATTTATCAATTAACATAAAAGTTATCTCATGCCATCTGCGAGTATTCAAAGATACCGTAAAACGAATATATAAAGACAGAAAGCGGTGTAACCAACAAATTTTTAGGTAGAGAAATCTTTCAAAATACGTATTTTTTAAAATTGAACTGTAATTGTAAATATTGTTATAACATAAACTTACATAGTTCTGCATATAAGACTATTCACTTTTGTTTACAAGTATGTGAAAATAATTGTAAAAATGTGGGGTTAGAATAGCAAAATAATGTCTCTTACAAACGCTTTTCAAAAGTAATTATTTTATTTGAAGATAATTTAAATAGTAAAAGTAGATAAACAAAATATCAAGAACTTTATTTTTGATATTAGTGTTGTTTTACATGTTTATTTTTTCTAGATTTCTGTACATAAAAACACGACAGATTTGATCATACGGTGATCTTAATGCTATTTTATTTGTATTTATTTTAGTTTTTCATAGTAGGCGTATGCCATTAAAAATAAAAACGAATCAGCTGTCATTATTGTCAGTGAGCAAAGTTATTTTGAATATTTCTACGATTATTGATATATCACAGTTTAACTAATAGTATGAAGAGATGACAGATTTGGAACTTAGGGTTAGTACTAGCAGATTTTGGGTCTAATACATAAGTTTGTACCCATTGAATTTCGTTGTTTCTTGCTTACGTTATTGTATACTGTAAAAATTCATTGAAAGCTGAATTAATAAAAATCTGGTGAAATACTGTTCTGTTTTCTTGTTTAATTTGAATGTTCGTATCTCTCATATTGAACCAATGAATTACTCATATTTGTTTGTTTATGTAGAACGATCAATTTACCTAATTGCCGCAAAAAGCTGTTTTTAAATTAATTCCATGTCATTACTTTTGTAATCCGAAAAAAATTGTACCGGCAGATACAAAGTTATTATTAAAAAGAGGCATAAAATGTATGTTTGTTTTTTAATGTTAACATAGTACAAATCATCAATTTACGTTTTTAATTTATATTTTGCAGTCGAGTCAATTATTATTGCAACTGAGTATTTTTCAATATTTTTGGTACACTGAATACACGTTATCAGTACCTGATGTTCGGTTGTAATTTGTTTTGAAACGTAGATCTAATATTTACAACACACAACAGATTGTTATTCTCACAAATCCAAACAGAATAAATAATTATGCAAATCATCAACTATAATATGGCAAATTAAATAAATGTCCGTGGATGTAGAAATTTCTACATAATTAATATCGATGTAATCTTCCGCCCATTTCATTTATTTGATCTTTACACATTTTTAGCGAAATAATCTACATGGTGGAGCAAAAAAGTTAGAAATGTATGATATTTTATTAGGTTCAACACTTTCGATTCACTACAAAAATACACCCAACGTCAAAACTCTTGGACCCCCTCCCTCATTCTTATTAAAGAAATCTTTTTGTCAGAAAAACCAAATACATTTATAAAAGTATATTGTTTTCTGAATCTTCTTCTGAAAATAATATGTTCGATAAACTGAGTACTTAGAAAATTAAAAACCAGCAAATGTGTAACATTTTTGACAAAATTTATTAAATCAAAAAGAAGTTACAACGCAAGTTCTCTACTTGACTAATAGTCGGTATGACCGTGGAGGATACACGTTCCAATAGAAATAATCAAGCGGTTAACGATCTCTTGCGGAATATTTTTTCATTCCTCTTCTGCTGCTACGACTAACTCATCTGCAGTCTGAGGTGGAGGAATATGATTATGAATGGCTCTAACATCGAAATCCTCCTATGTTTTCAATAGGATTCATGTCAGTAGAGTTGGCTGGCCAATCTAATTTATTGATATGTACCTCTTGAACTCTTCTTGCGTAATGTAGTCGAGCGTTGTCGTCCATAAACACAAAATTTTCTAATTCATTACGTGGGGGGTAGATAATGGACGTAATAACTTGTTCGATGTTAATTTGACTGGTCATATTCTGTGGTATGCGAATTAATGAGGTGCGGCGGTTGACCATTATCCCACCCCCCTTCACCCCCTTCAAAGCAAATTCAAAGGGAAAATGAAGTCGCTGTTGACGACTTGGGTCTCTCCAGACTTTTTGTCGATTATCAGTAACCACCCCAATCCTGGTTTCGTCTGTAAATAAGACCCACCGCCACTGGCGTAAAAGCCAACCCCTATGCTCTCGCGCCCACTGGAGACGGGTAGCACGATGCCTTGGAAGTAGAGTGGGGACCCGTAATGATCTTCTAGAACGTAAATTTGCGTTGTGGAGTCGTCTTCAAATAGTAGGTGTCGATATAACACGACGAAACGTACCTTGAAAGTGGACCCTGTCTACGGGCATATTGCACCAAATACCGATCCTCCCTTTCATTAGATACTCGAGGACGTCCACTACGTGGTCTGTGTTCCACAGTATCAAATTCTTCATATATGTGTATGTATTCGTACAACACATGATCTAGGAATGCCCAACATGTTCGATATCTGATGATTAGAATATGCTGCATCATGTCAAGCAGTAATTCTTGCTCGGGTAAACGCAGAAATTTCACGTCCTGGCATTATAATGTACAAAAATTCAAAGGAACCCTTGGTTGAATACACTGCCAAACTAACCAGATTTGTAAAAACATTGGTAACAAAGTAAAGGTCATGGTCTGCAATTTTTTATTATATTTTTTGTTCCCTAAGTACATGCATTTTTTTACCACATTAAGAAAAACCAGGTTTAATCGAATCATTTTATAGACAGGGGGTCCAAGACTCTTGACGTTGTGTGTGTATGGAGGAACACATACGTAATCATTATCTGCAAGGCACACTTTGATTACTTCAGTAATGTTATTGCCTTTATTGTATAATTATGGTAATAACATTTTTTCGAACTTAAATTGTTTTTGAACAAACTCTTTGGACATCCTCAACGTAATTTTAACGCTGACAATAGCTGAAGTCATTTATTTAGTGTAACCAGTAACTTCGTAAAATATATCCGTAATTAGGTAGATTAACCACACCTCTTGCGAAGTTCAGAAACAAAAAAGGACTTGCACTTGAAAGCAGTAAATCAAGTCGATCGTAAACTTTCATATATGCTAATTGTCGAACAAAACAAAATGGAGAATCGATAAAAGGCTCATTAAATTACCAAACGCAAAAAACTACCTCTCAGTTTGGTTAAAGTTTTTTTTTGGGGCCACAAATACCGGATGACAGTAGCTGCATGCAAATATAAGCTGATAAAAAATATTTATAGACACACTCTAAATCAGAAACAAAATTTATAGTAAAAGTGATAGCCATGTGAAATATGCTAGTCTACAGATATATTTACAGTTTTATCTTTTATTTTAAAAGGGGACAAGAAATTGTGATACTTATTGATTTTGTATTTTTATTGGAACTTTCCAATTTTACGCAATTATAAGAGTAATTTAAATCCGAACGATCAGTTGTGAGTTACGGAATAACTCGTACTTACCAGTCGTTTATTTTTCAGGTTCCAAATGAGGCAGGAAGCTGCGGTTTAATTTTTACGACTTCCAATTAGCAAATTAAACGATGTTCCCTTTTAACGCCAATTCTCCGCCCTTTCCGCCCTTTTACGTAAACAGGCAAATAAGATACTTTGTACATTTTTAATAACCCCTGAATCCAATACCTGGTCCTTGCCCCTTCTGTAAGTTTATCTTCTGTTACAAAGTTGTTATTTAAGTTCAGTAACTTTTCAGTTTAAAATAACTTCTCTTTCACTATTTGTTAAAGATTATATTTTTGTGGAATAACCGGTATAACATATACAGAGTGATTCAGTCTTGGAGCCCTCCTCATTCTTCATAAAGAAATCATTTTGTCAGAAAAACCAAATACATTTATAAAAGTATATTGTTTTCTGGTCTGATCTTTTTTTTGTGAAAAGAATATGTTCGATAAAATTAAAAACCAGCAAATGTGTGAAATTTTTGACAAAATTTATTAAATCAAAAAGAAGTAACAAAGCAAGTTCTCTACTTGACTAATAGTCGGTATGACCTCCAGCACGTTCCATTACATATTGACAGGTCTGTGCATTGAGACAATCAAGCGGTTATGGAATATTGTTCCATTCCTCTTCTGCCGCCACGACTAACTCATCTGTAGTCTGAGGTGGACGAATATGATTATGAATGGCTCTAGCAACGAAATCCCACATATTTTCAATAGGATTCATGTCAGGCGAGTTGGCTGGCCAATCTAATCTATTGATATGTCCTGCTTCGAGTGTCTTTTGAACCCTTCTTGCGCGATGTGGTCGAGCGTTGTCGTCCATAAATACAAAATTTTCACCTAATTTATTACGTAGGGGGTAGATAATGGACGTAATAACTTGTTCGATGTTAGTTTGACTGGTCATATTCTGTGGTATGAGAATTAATGGGGTGTGGCGGTTGAACATTATTCCACCCCAAAACATTACGGTACCCCATTCATACGGAGCAACTTCACGGGGAAAATGAAGTCGCTGTTGACGACCTGGTTCTCTCCAGACTCTTTGTCGATTGCCATCAGTAATCAGCCCAATTCTGGTTTCGTCTGTAAATAAGACCCACCGTCAATGGCGTAAAAGCAAACCCCTATGCTCCCGTGCTTACTAGAGACGGGCAGCACGATGCCTTGAGAGTAGAGTGGGGACCCGTAATGGTCTTCTAGCACGTCAATTTGCGTTATGGAGTCGTCTTCAATAGTAGGTGTCGATATAACACTGCGAATCATAAGTGGGCCCTGAGAGCTGAAACTGAAGATGTGCGGTGTCTACGAGCATATTGCAACACATACCGATCCTCCCTTTCATTAGATACTCGAGGACGTCCACTACGTGGTCTGTTTTCCACTGTATCAAATTCAAAGCAGTCATTTTTGCTCGAGTAAACGCAGAAATTTCACGTCCTGGCATTATAATGTACAAAAATTCAGAGGAACACGTGGCTGAATACACTGCCAAACTGACCAGATGCTCTTTTCGATTTTATGTTTACAAAATTGTCCCCTGTACATTCAAAAATTGGCATTAGATGAGTTCTCAATCACCCTGTATATATGCTTTGAAAGAGGCGGTTCGTGTGTTAAATTTCGGGGAACCGGTCCTGATAACCAATTATTTTGCGGACCACTTAAGCGTCTAGGAAAATGTGCCAGCAAATATAATTAATGTTTATTTAGAAGCGGTCTCGGCATTTGATGTAATTTCCCATGTGTAAATCATTTAAAAATTTGACAGAAACGCTTTAAATTGTTTGTAAAAAGATATGATGTCCATGCCAAAACGTTTAACTCAAAATAACAAGGAATAATGGCGAGACGGCTGGAAATTTTGCCAAAGTAAATTACCAGAAATAATTATTATACCGCATTATTATTAAATGCCTATGCAACGTTAGATACTAATTTAAATGTGCTCATTTTTATACGGAAATTTGTGTATTAGAATTTAAAAAGACATTTACACGCAATTTACCGATGGAAATACTTTTTATTTGAATCGTCGATAAATTGGGCTGTCTAAATCAGTCGAAAAGCGTGGAAAACAGCGAAAAAATCCGTGGGCTGATATACCGAAAATTACTGAGATTAGTTTATGAGTTATTTATTTAAAGGTTGCCAGTCGGGGACTCCGCAAGGGTGGATGCTTTTATCAAAAGAGCGACATAGAAGAGAATCAGGTGAAACGGAGCGATGATCGAGGCTCAAACGGCTCTAGTGGCCATTTCCAGTTGGAACACTAATCGATGTGTTCAGTAATACATTGCTTGCTACCCGACCCACCATCCAGAGACGGACTTACATTATTTAAGAATCTTCGATTTATTGATATCGGCGTCCAATAATCCCCTGAATTGCTCGCAACTAGAAAAAATCTCGGTTGGCCTCACTGACTCCCCCAATTGATTCAATGCATTACCTTATATTTTTTACAAAAAAATTCTTTGAAACTATTATAATCTTTAATTTGTAGCTACCTGTATACATTATAGACATTTAAAAACGCTTTAATATTTATTTTTGATGATTCCTTTCTCGTTTTTGAGATTATCATTTTTTTTGTATTTTTTTAATTTTGGAAACTCCTTTTGATAATTCTAGATCTAATTCTGTAGGTTTTACCTGGTTTAAGAACTGCGTTTTTGTAGTTCAAATTATTTACGGAGAATATATCCTGGAATTGTTAGGGGTTGTAAATTACGGGCGCGCAAAATTCAGGAGTGCGGCCCTGCCCTCGGCCTATTCCAACCCGTTAAGCATCCGACGACAAACTCAATTGAAACACCGATACGATGATAGTTAAGCACCACTTTGTAATTATTATTGTACACATCTATCGTCGTGCTATTCCAACCGATCAACATTTATTCGTGCCGTTTTATACAATTCCACCTCTAATATTAATTAACCCTGATTTCGTTGCGAGTAATGTTGTTGTTTGATTGATAACCAATTACTTTTTTGTTCCCGAATGGAGAAGCTAATTGCCAGAAGCCGTTTTTCGATTTGTAGTCTGAACACAGTGGACAGAAAATAATTTCTTTCTGTTAATGAAACATAGTTATATTACCACGATGTTTCATAGACGTCAAAGTGTTATAATAGCATTGACCCCTTCAAAGTCGAAAAGAAAAATGAAATCATAACGCTACGATTATATATTCTATTCTAAATCATTTTAAAAACTATGTACGAGTATGAATACCTCCAACTTTAACGTGTAGTTACTATTTAACTAAAGCCCAACTATAAGCTTGTATTGAACAATAGACTAACGGGAACTTTGTCAGTTAATTTAATTAATTACTTTTGTTTTGGATTAAACATACATTTATGGCGATTTGATTATATAGCTTTGTTAGAGTTATTAAATGCTTCTGTAAGAACCAGATCGATCAAAACTTTTCATTGTTTTAGACCAATGAAATAAGCGGTTAATTTTTAGAGTTATAAATTTCCAAATCGTTCTTATTTATCTGAAACGAGCTATGGCGTGAAGTTTCTTAGGTGATTACGAGCTTGCGGGTGGGATTCTTTTAAGGAAACAAAACGCTCGACTCAACTGACGGGAAATGAAATTAGCCTAAAATTATTATTGTAACTTTTGAATACATTCTAGGAGCGACTCTGGCTTTAAGAAGCGGCAAGTCGTATCTATGGCAACGCTAAGTCTGCACGCTTACTCTGCATCCCCATTTATGTCAAAATTATATCCTACGACCTGCTACTATCACAAATACTTTGAGGGCTAATAATGTAGCAGCCCCAATTAAGCTTCGAAGTGCCAAATGCTCTTTACCTCGATTTTAGATGAACTCTCCTTACTTTGCTATTTTGCTTAACTGTTCCTGCATTTTTTACGTCAATTCCACATCGAATTATCGTCCATTTAATTAACCTAAAACGCTACAATTTCAATCATTTTTGTTTTACTTTAAGAATATACACGATTAAAAATAAGAAAAAAAGTTATATAATCATAAGTGTGTAGACGTCCCCTAACGGAGATATGGGTATCTCAAAATATGATTTCTCCAAAATATTTCCAAAAGGGACCAAGATAAGGTAGTCCCATTTGAAACTGATAATCACATTTACATTGTGAATCTAATGTTCTGAAAATAATTCCTCATAATTAGTCATAGGCGTGCTGAGGTCAGTGGGTAAATATTGCTCTTACTTCCTTGTAATCAAGATTTTTGTCGTCAGATTAAAAAATTTAAAATGTTAGTCTAGTCTACATGGAAAAGGTACTCCTATTTAAATCCGATAAACTGCTCTGTTTTCGAGTAATCTTAATTTAAAAATTTTGTGACATACTACAAAAGATTAAGATGGAAACTATAAATAGGCGAAATACCTAGGCTCTGAGAAAAAACTGTCGACTTTATTTAACACATATTAAAGGTGTTATTCAAGCGTTTTAACATATTAAAATACTCTTAAAATGCATGTCAGTAATGTAATTATTAGTAATTTTTTTAATTTTAATATAGCCTATAAATACTTATACTTATTAATACAAAAATTTTTAAAAACATGTAATATGTGTCAAATAATCTGCCAAATAAGTTTTCAAAGAATATTATAGACAATTTGACCGCTTGCATATCGTATCTAATATTTTTGTGGTATGTCACAACATTATTAAATGAATATTACTCGTTATCGAAATAAAACAGTAGTACCTTTTTTTGTAAAATTGTTGAACATTTTAAATTTTTTGATCTGATGGCAAAAACCTCGAGACATGAAAAAGTTAGAGCGATATTTATCCAATAACCTCCCCAGTTTGGCACGCCTATGATTAATTAAGGTATTGTTATTACAACATTAGATACGCAATCTAATTGCGATTCTCAATTTTAAATTTGATTACTTTATCTCGGTTTTGAAAATATTTGGAGAAAATCAAATTAATCTTATATGCAGAACTATGTAAGTTTATGTTATAACAATGTTTACATCTGTAGTTGAATTTAAAAAAGCACGTAATTTGAAAGATTTTAGTACCTAAAAGTTTGTTGGATAGATCGCTTCCTCACGTTACATATTGATTTTACTTCGGTACCTTTGAATATTCGTAGGTGCCATGAGATAACATTCTTGTTATTTACTAAACTATATTATTCAGTTCTTAAATGTCTAAAATTACTTGTATTTGTAGAAAACACTATTTCAAAAATACGGCGCCCTTAAATAATATATTAAATTGTGTCCACATGAACGTGAAACGGTAAATTTGATTTGCTAGTAATTAGTGAAGCTATTAAAAAATTGATGGAGAATTAAGCTGAACGTTATTCTGAGATATAAACACGAACATAAGCGAGCAGATAATGAGTCCGTATAATAATTAGCACGACTGGGAAGCATTACGTACAGGGGTTGTAATTGATCAATAGCGCATCATCAAGGGATGCCAGTTTTGAACAACCCTTGGAGTGTTTATCTCGCGCTATGCATCGCTTGCATAACTAACGGCGTTTAGCTATTGATTTCTGGATTCATGCGCCTATTCTGTTTGTTTATCAGATGGCAATTTACCTTATGAATAGCCCAACCTTTATTAGAGATAAACAAACGGAGGGCAAAAATTGCGGCTCGTAGCTTTTATCGTTTGAACACGAATCGTTTAATGTCTTCCTAGCCGTTAATAGTGTTTATACAGAGCTATAAAAGTGGCTACATAATTTTAATTGCTCTTACTAAGTTAATTTTTTTATAGAATTTACCTACATAAACATACTGTATAAAAAGTATTTTGTATATCCTTAAAATTTACCCCTAATAATATTTATATTAAAAATCAAAATAAAATTTTACAATGTAATTTATTTATTTATTTATCTTGTGCTTCAGGTGAAGATATGGTTCCAGAACAGGAGGACTAAGTGGAAAAAGATTGACAACATATCGAATGTAGAAGCAGCGGAGCATAAAAACAACAACTCGAAGTCTTCAGATGAAGGAAGGACTAGAATATACAAGCAGAACCACAGCCACAGCCAAAGTTCTAACTCCAGTATAGAAAGTGATACCAAGAGCTCCGTTACCTCTGCGGTAGCAGACCCCATACAAGCCAAAACCTTCAAAGATATTTTACAGACAAATCATCCCACAATTCCACTGTCGCCAAAGTCCCATTTTCAAAGCCAGATCGATTCAGCTAAAGACGTTTTATTAAATTTGTCGTTCGATGTTCAAGAAAAATCTTAAAAATATCTGATTTTATTTTTTATTCTGAGATTTTTAGGAAAATGTATGACCGGAAGCAAAATTTGAACCCTAAGTTTTTATTTGATGTTGGCTGAAATAAGTTTTTGTTATGTGTTTGATTCATTTTGTTAAATTTTGATTTTAAGATCAGTTGAGCTGGAAGATTAATAAAATTATTTGTAAGAGCAGACAAAATGTTACCAGAGTTACCACATTTCTACCATTATACAAACCTATATCTGTTTCTATACATTAAGTATCAAGATCCAAAGCCCTCTGTTATCAGCGTTACTGTAAATATAAATTTAGTGTTAGGTCTTAGCGTTATGCAGGGTATAAACAATGTTTTCATACCTTCCGTAAAACGTTTCAAATAGTTCGATAGAATGATGAGCAATTGGTTGTTTCTAAATATCAGTGATGTACAGGGTGTTCGATCCAAATTTCCATTAGATTTTGGTACCATACTTGTTTTTTTAATAAAAAGTTTATCAATATTATTTTGGTATTTTATTTATGCATGTATAAATACGAAAGTTAGATATTTTTAACTCCTTGTATTTATTAAGTGATGTATTTATACAGGGTAGGCTGTATGAACTGTTGTAGTATATAGAAGATGTTAATGTTTAAGTATTAAAAATTAAAAAAATCGTATGCGAGCAGATTGTATTTTCCTAGAAATGGCAGATTTTGTTTAGAGAGAAAATGTTTACACAAAAGTACAATTTCATTAGTTGCACAGAGTTAAAAAATTAGAAAGATATTTTTAATAAAAATTCACTAGGCATACTTTATCTACCCCTAATTTGTCATATTTTATATGTAAATGCGATGTTTGTAATGATCCATTTCATGTAATTTTAATAAAGAAATCCGTTTCAGTATAAACTGTATTTTCCTTGTGATTAAACAATTTATGAGCTCGCTCAGAACTGTATTTTCTCAATCAAACCAAAATTACTTACATTTCTTTTTAATTTACAATACAAAACCGTCTCTTAGGCAAAGAAAGCACTTACTATAGGCAATTACAGTGTTCATTGTGCTTTTAGTATAGTTGAGACTCCCATACAGAGATGGCGCTGCGCCGCTGCTAAAATTCGATGGCTGTGTATTTAAAACTACGGTATTTTATTTATTAACGCGGCGTAAAAACTTGTTTAATACTTTTTTTAATGTTGTATGTGTGTATTCTTCGTTATAACACTGATTACATTATTAATAATACCTATGTAATTTCTCATTGGTCAATAAAACAACGTATTTCTTTCGACTAGGCTGGCTGTGACAGTTTTTTGTTTTTGAAAATGGAGTAAAGTGACGCTTCGTGTGTGACAGAAAATTATGTGGTTTTTAGTAGTATAATTGTTCTGTGTCGTCGTGTATTAGCTAAAATTTAAATGTTAATTAGAGTTAAAAGATTCGTTATTAGTCATAGTTGTGTTGTGAAAAAGGGAGTGAACTTTTTGCGAAATTTGTGCACTCTTGGACGCATGTGACGAAAAGCAAATTGGTGTAATTGCAATTGCAAGGTAAGAACGTTATTTTATTTAATTTATATTAAACAATTTACTCTGAAACAAAAGTTTCACGTTACAGTTAATACCCGGCATGTATAGTTTTGTTTGCAACCTGTGTGACAGAGCTAAGAAATTCTTTTAAAACATTTATTAGTTGTTTTGACATTAAGTTACTTTTTACCAATATTATATCTTAATTGTAAGCAAATAGCAAAGCTTTCCTGTTCTAAAAGTTAATACCTAGCGAACACAAATTTGTTTGCAAGCTGTGTAGCAGAGCTATAAAACTTTTTTAAAACATTTATTAGTTGTTTTGGCATCAAGTTATCTCTGTAATCATTATATTTCTTCAATTTTATATGTTACTTTTTTATTTAAAAAGTAAATTTGAAGTTAGTTAACTCTGTATTACTAAGATGGCAGCACGAGGTGCATAATAAATTTTCTGAAATATTTATAATTGAACTCGTCTTAGGTCTTTATAACTACAATTATTGATTACGTTAATCAAGAAAAAACTGTACATATAGAAATATTTATATATGAAAATCTAAATGAAAGTTTTCTGTTTCTCATCAAACATGTTCTGTTCTGTAAATTGGATCTGGCAAAGTTCACTACGTTCCATCAAATTGACTGACTATGTTGGTTACATTTCTTAAACGTAGATGTCGCTAGCACTGAATTATCGAAGATATGTAGGTACGATTTATATTTCCAAATTTACGATGCAGGAATACACGGCAATGTAGCATTTTTATTATTTCCATTTTAAGTACCACAAGATGCATAAACTAAGCTAGAGCTAGACGGTCAAACGATAAATTCAAATATTGCTCTCCATTGATTTTCAAACTCGCTATTGGAAAACATGCCGTAAAGCCAAATGCATCAGTTTATATACAAAGTAAGAAAATACTTCAGGATTTTATATTGTCGTAGGAATGAGGTTTAATATATTTTCAAAAATAAGTAATAACCGAATGGATAGTTTATAACATTCCGTCTTTATTGCATTTTTATGGATATTTTTATTAGTTTAGATAGGGACACTTGCAGATATTGCAACGAATTCACGGAAATTGAAACATTTTATATCTTATCTTACTAGGTAGACACTAATTTTTTATTGAATCTCATTTAGAACTCATTATTTTTTCTCTTGAAGTAAATACTTATTTCATGTAAATCGAGCTAATAAATATTAAATTTACATGTGTTATATTAAATTTTGTCCCTAGTGGAGCTCTAATATATTTTTTTTATTTCAGTATTAGTGACTAAATTTTGTTTTCTTCGTGAATATCTGGAAACTGGAATGGCGAAGTCAGCAGCAGGCAGCAGATCAGTAAGCAGTAAGTATTCTTTCTGGGTTATTCTTGACATGCTTTTGCAACAATAATGACACTCCATCAAAACAATTTCTGTACTTCTGGAAGTTCTGAGTAGAAATTTCATTAAATCTCTATTGGTGAGTAAAACAACTAAGAACTAATGTTAAAAGTTGAAAGTAGATTTCAGTAATTACGGCAGCAGTTCAAAGGAAATTCAAAATTCATTTTAAATACCTTGCAATCACTACCAAATTAAACTTTTAAATATAATAATGGGTATCAAGATCACCTCAAAATACCGGAACGATAAAAAATGATCCGAGAACATATTTTTCAAAGTTCTTGAGTAATACTGTGACCAATGGAAGCTTACTTTTTTTTCTCAATATTACCAGTCGTGAAATTCTACCTTCTGGGTTCCCTATAATACTTACCAACCCTTTATAAACGTCGACTTGCCCAATATTAAGTACCTAACCCCTAAATTAATGTTTTCATAAAACTCGAAAGCTTAAAGCTGCAATTAAAAGTAATTAATAGTAGTCAATATAATTTTAGACACCTTGAATAACGTCCACTAGACTTGTTTTTAACGATGTGGTTTAAATTATGCTTCTCTGGCTTCAGATGTTGATTCCATCAACTTTCTCAGACAGTTCAATAAATCAAAGACCACCTTACTTTTTATATTGCTACAATTAATACTTATATATAACTTATATTAAATTTCTAAAGAAAATACCTACTTGGATTTTAAAATTTAAATTTGTTAATATTATTTTATGTTTTTCACGACGATGTTCATTTTAATTTTTTAAACCATTTATTGTTTTCTTTATTTTGGAGTAATAAAATTTTATCACTTCTGTAGGAAACGTGTATTTACAATCAAGTACATACTGCAAAAGGTATATTAAGTAAGCGACCGTGTCTTACAAAAGAACGGCCCGTTTGAAAAACCAGGATGTGTATAAAATTACCGTAAAATACAAGATTGATCATTCCAACGTTTGTGAAATAAATAGTTTAACGATTATAGTAAATCTGGTTCAGGTACAGACACCCGTACCCCAAAGGGAACACAATAGAAGTCTCGTATTAAATCTAATAGATCCTCTAAAAGTCAGTTTCTCAATGGTCATTGTTAATATACTCCATTGAATGCGACAAATTGCATCAAAAACAGGAAGTTCGTGTAAAATTCCATTCATAGATGAATTTAGCCGCTTTTGGGTCGGTCACAATTCCTCTGTCGAACAGACTAGTAATTGCCATTCTGAGTACGATTTTTACAGGACTGGACTGGCGGACTGTACTATAAGTCACTCCTTTAATTTCCTAGAAATTCTAACCTTTGTGATATAAAATTTATTCCTAAGTGATTGAATTGCCTCTATACCTTTTTTACGATTCTTTGGATACATCACTTATAAATTAATGCTTGTAATATCTATAACATATTTCATGCAACTTTCGGAGGTAATTGAAAAAATGTGATATTTTTTCAAACCTTAATGTATCACATGAACTTACAATACATCCTGTACACCTAAATTTTATTTATTTCAATTTCAACTTTTTTCTGCAAGTTCTCATCTAGAATGATATTACCCAGACATCATAGATACGTCTCTGGACTGTCAGTTGTACGTTTAGAGTAAGCAGGGGTAGGTATACAGTTCACCCAGGTGCCAAGCCGGCTGGCAAAAGGGCGGTCCCAAAGTCAACTACCTTTATGGGCCGACATACAAACCCCAGCTTATTTTCCACATCGTTGAGTAGATCGTGTCACAAATACCTTCTTTGCAAATCTGCCTCATTATTAAAATCACCCCTGTATATTAAAAGGTGGACCCTTCATATTAGTTTTAATTTATTATCTAAAAATAGACAAATAATGCGCCACAAGGGATAAAAAAGGATGACAGATAGTGATACGGTATTGTTGTTATGTTCAATTAGTTTTTATTTTGATAATATTATCTTTGCATGGATATGAATTACAGCTTATTTTATCTGTTTTATTGCCTGATGTAATGATAGTTGATGCTCTGTTTGTTGACAGGGACATTTTATAGACTCGCAAATCGATAATTAAACAGTAAATGTTTTGCTGCACCAATTATTTCAATAGGTACTTGTTTTTTTAAAGCCTTAAGGTCGCCGTATTTCTCGCCGTAAAATGATCAAACTTGTGGTGTTCTTTAGGTACAGAAATCTTGAAAAATCAAACGTACAGAGCAAAAGTAATATAAAAAATAAAATTATTGATTTTTTGTTTATCCACTTTTACTATTTAAATTCTCTTCAAATAATATAATAACTTTTAAAATGCATTTGTATTATTTTGTATGACACACATTATTTTGCTATTCTAACCTCACATTTTAAGAATTATTTTCACATACTTATAAACAAAAGTGAACAAGTCTTATATATATATATATATATATATATATATATATATATATATATATATATGTAAGTTTGTGTTATAACAATATTTACATCTACAGGGTGTCCCAAAATTAAAAATTAAAAAGAAAAGTTATAATCATAAGTCCGTAGACGTCCCCTAACGGAGATATGGCCCCTTAAATGGAGACTTCAAAATTTCATTTTTGAGAATCACAATGTAACGTTCTGAAAATAATTCCTCATAATTGGTCATAGGCGTGCCGAACTGGGGGTCAGAGAGTAAATATTGCTCTAACTTTCTTGTATCTCAAGATTTTCGTCGTCAAATCAAAAAATTTAAAATTCTGGTGTATTTTATATGGTGTTTTCGAGTAATTTTAATTTCAACATTTTGTGACATACCACAAAAGTTTAAGAAACTATAAATAGGCAGAATATCCCTAGTAAGCTCTGAGAAAATATTGACGACTTATTTAACACATATTAAAGGTGTTATTCAAGCGTTTTAACATATTAAAATACTTTTAAAATGCATACCAGTAATGTAATTATTTGTAAATTTTTTAATTTTAATATAGCGTATTAATTCAACGCACGCCTATGACTAATTATGGTATTGTTTTTAGAACATCAGATTCGTAATCTGCAATTCTTAATTTTAAATTTGATTACTTTATCTCGATCCGTTTTGAGAACAGCAAACGCTCCGTTAGAGGGCGTTTACGAACGTTTATATAACTTTTTTTTCTTATTTTTGATAGAAGAATCCACAGTTAGTTTTTGGCAGGCTAATTTAAAAATATGTATTTTGAAAGATTTCTGTACCTAAAAATTTGTTGGTTAGACCGCTTTCTGTCTTTATATATTCGTTTTACTTCGGTATCTTTGAATATTCGCAGGTGGCATGAAATTTCTGTTATTCGCTTAACTTTATATTATTCAGTTCTTAAATGTCTAAAATTATTTATGTTTGTAGAAAACACTATTTCAAGGATACGGTGCCCTTAAGGCTGGATTCACAGTTAAATTCGAAATTATTATTTTAATTTTTATCTAAAAATTCTTACGTGAGGATAATCATTAAATAGACCTACAGTTAAAATATGAAATCATTCTGTCGAAGAATAGACGAGAAAAATTGATACAGCTTATTCGAATACCGCGAAACCAGCCTTCAAGTTTTACAAAGCTAACACTTGATTGGCATGTTTCTTTTTTAAAATTGTTGTTCTACCCTGGTATATGAAAGCATGGCAGCCGTTTGAATAGCAATAAAACGAGGCTCTAAATTACCCTGGGCTTGTAATTTTATTGATATTACAAAGGATTTTGAATATTAATTTTATTACTTTTTAAAGTGTGTCGTATATATTTTATGGAACGATAAAAGTGGTGATTGAATATGGAAATAAATGAGTTGACGTTTAATATTTCAGGACTGAATCCTGATCTATTGTACCCTCATATTTAATTAGGATATAGGATACAGCGTTGTAACTTATCCAAGGCACATTTTTAAACGTTTTATAGTCGAAACCATCCACGTTTTATCTTTCACTTATTTGTGACAGAATAGCAAAATAAATTATCTAGTTTTCAGGTAATATCGGTGGCTTGTGAGCGTGAGCAGGAAATCGAGTTTTTTCGAGAGAAAAGGGATCGAAATCGTAACAAGCGAATTTAATTACAGCTTAACTTAGCGCCAAGTTCTAAACAACTCATTCCAATCTAACAAATGTAGATATGATGTAATTTAAATTTAATCACAGCAAGATAATATGAAGTCGGCTATGCCGGCGAACGCTAAAACGTTTAAATTGAATTTGTATATAAGGGCTACATAGAATTATGAAGGGTAATGCCATAAGGGCAATGTAACCGTATAACATGATGGAATCTTGCTTCGGTATTAAACGCTTTTGATTCAATTTCGTCCAGCTTACACGTGCAACAGGGGTTGATTGGGACACGCACCGCCTAAATCGACGTTCTCACTGTTCACTGATAACGAAAAATCGACGGGAAGGCTTTTCTATTGTCTTATCGCGGCCACTGTCCATTTGACCCCCATTTGTTACTTCCAGCTAACATCGTCTCTGACCACTTACAATTGATTCCTCTGGTTTTCTTTTAAAAAGACCGCACCCTTAAGGAGTTTCCAAATGCATCAGATTTATCACATATACAGGGTCTTCCAATATTCGGTGTACATGAACCAAATATTATAAATTATAATTTTTATAAAATTAGTATAGTGTTTAAAGACATTTTTTAGTTGCTCAGTTGCTTAATAAGTGTGTTTTATGAGAACAATGCAGTAGTATACGAGGTGTGGCAATTAAGTTCCGGGAATTTAGTTATAACTCGGAAGCTGGCAACGTTTTTCTAGAGAGAGGGGACCTTCCTTTTAGTTTCAGTCCAAGGTTGAACTCGATAGCACGTTTGGTTTGTGTTTTATGTGTATTTTTTGGAAGTAACTTTTTTAGTGGCGTCGTGACAATGAGTGACTCAAATTACAAGCAACGTGTTGTGATTCAATTTTTAGTGAAATCTGGGGAAAAACCCTCGGAAATCCTTCGAGTGCATGTCGAAAACACGCGTGTTTTAATGGGTAAAACGGTTCAAGGAGGGACGTGTATCGGTAGAAGACGATCCACGTGAAGGAGCTTCCGGTACCTCTCATACTGACGCGAACGTCTGACCGGCGCCTAAGCATTCGTGCGTTGTCTGACGAGTTAGACGTCAACAAAGAAACCATTCGCAAGATGTTACACGAAAACTTGAATATGCAAAAGATTTGCGCATAGATGGTGCCAAAAGTTCTCACTCGTGAACAGAAAGACATGCAAAAATCGATCTGCGAGGATTTGTTGTCCCGCATTCGGAGCTGAATGAGTCGGGTAGTCACTGGAGATGAGCCCTGGATATTTGAATATGACCCCCAGGCCCGTAAACAAAGTCAGCAGTTGGTGGAAATGTGTGGAGAGCGGCCAACGAAAGCGAGGATGTCCAAGTCACGACTGAAGGCAATGTTGATCGTTTTTTTCGATATCCACAGTGAATATGTTCCTGGATTTTGCACCACGACGCGCGTCAGCCCAGTCCTCGTTCATTGTGCAAGAGTTTTTGGCAAAAAAAGGCATTCCAACGTTGCAGCACCTACCCTATAGCCCCGATATTGCCCCCTGCGATTTTTTTTCTCATCATGGCGGCGTACAGGAGGTTAAAGAAGCTGTAACCGTGCTGCTGAACGGGTTAACTGTAGACGATTACCAAGGGTGCTTCCAATCGTGGGAGCAACATTGGAATCGTTGTGTAGAGTTAGAGGGAGACTATTGTGAAGGTTGATAATAAAATTTTGGCGAAATTTAATATGCTTGTTTTTTCATTGACAAATTCCCGGAACTTAATTGCCACACCTGGTATGCTCTGCGCAATAAAAGAAACTTAATAAAATTGTTTTAGTAATGCTCAGTTAAAAGCTTATATAAAAGTTTTGTAAAAATAAATACCAAGGGTCGTTATTATAAAACTGTTATAAATCAATTTTGTTCTGAGAACTAAATTATTTTATAAACGTTTATAAAACAGTAGAAAACAAAATGTTTTATAATTTTGCTATCTAAGAACATCCTTAGCAGTTATTTATAGAACTGTATTGAACTGTAAAACTAAACAGCTTGTGTACAACAGCAGGGTAATAAAATTTGTACCATAATTTTAAAATTATAAAGCAATTTTATGTTCCTGTTACTTACTTTTTTTAGTTTAAGCAGCGTTTCAGCCTCCATAGAGGCGTGCATTTTTGTATAAAAATCATGTTTATCACGTAATTGGATCTAAAAATACGGGCAGAACGTGGGCCAGTACAAAGTGAGCAATATATCGGAAGGACCCTAAATCCCAGCATCTCTCTCCCTACCAAATGACGTGATATTTTTTGGCATTTCGCATTTTCAACATCGCATCTGCCGGTAATCACGGCTCTGGAGCCGTATTTAAATTTTTCAATTTGAAGCGCTAAGACGGAGGTTTCGTTATGCCTTACAAAGAGGATACATGGAAATAAAACAATAGCGATTTAAATACAGTATGGAAACTACTCATGGAACAAATTCAGTAATTGTAAAGGGTTTTCAGTTAACCTGCACTTAATTGTCAGAGGTTTCTGGCAATATTTTTCGAGAATTCTACGCCTAACGATGATCCTTTTATGACGACCGAATCGTTCGAGACATAGCGGTTGGTCCCCTATAAAAGAATAATTAGTGTGAGCCACAAAACACTAACATAAAATATTCGAATTTCATAAAATCACCCACAGTAATAATTGTGGTGAGGCGATCCTTTATTTGTCGATAGCCTTTTTGACTTCACAGGTGCGAGAGTATCACACAATTAACCGGATACGGTTTATAAGATGAGAATACCGTCTTTAGGTCTATTTGCCCATAAAATATGATAATGGGGATGTTTAGAAGTGAACAACTTACCCAAAACCTTGCGTTGGAAAGAGATGGAAAAGTTTGAGGATGTTGTATTTGTGTTAGATCGCAGGTACGAAATATACTTCCACATAGTTCCATTTTACGCTAGACTTTTTGGTACCGATGTAGTACCGGATGAGTGAGTAGAGGTGCTATTTTACCCTCAAAAGTAGTAAGGGTCGCTCATTCATTAAATATCGCAGTTAGAAGTCAAATATGCTTTACAAGCATACATGATGTTTTATTTTGCAGCAAATTGTACTATTACAGTCACAATTATTTATTTATTTAGCATACATCACCCTACAGCCTAAGCCAATTAGTGGGTGGGGATAACATATAATATTAGTAGGAAAAAAAAACTTAAATATACATATAAAATAAATACAGATTATATAGAGAGAAAAAAGTTATACATATGTAACAAAATAATTACAGATGAAATACAAACTAAGAAATCGAATAAAAGAAAAAACAAATTGATTTATAGTAAAATAAATATGATTAACATGATTTGCTAAGTTGTAAAAACCTTTTTCTTAATGCATCTAATAGTATCATGGAAAATGTCCACAGAATCCTGCATCTGACGATAATTGAAATCCATTACGTACAAAGGCGAAAATTTTAATAGATTAGTTTTAGGGGTGGGAAAATAAAAAGGTCCTGAAAAACGAGTGGCAGAATGGGGAACGTGAAAGTATAATGCAGCTAGTAAGTCTGGACAGTCAATTTTCCCGGTTACAATTTTATGTAGAGTGACCAATGAATTGCATATACGTCGTGTGCTTAGGTCATTAAGATGGAATCGACTTAGTAAAGTGCTTTGTGGTATCCCTTGAGGTGGATAAATATTGTCATTTCTAAACCATAGGTACTTAACATATCTACGTTGTATGTCCCCTAATTTCTTTACATGGATTTGATAAGAGGGACACCACACTAGAGACCCATATTCCAGTTTTGGCAAAACAAACGCGTTGAACAGTAAGGAAATCGTATTAGTTTCAGAAAACTGTCTCGAGCTTCTTAGAACAAAACCGAGATTTCTATATGTCTCACGGTGTATATTATTGATGTGTTCAACGAAACTGAGCTTACTATCAAAGATTATCCCGAGATCTTTAAAACTATCGCATTTTCTAATTGGGTTGCTGTCAATCGTGTAATTAAAAGTAATAGGATTTACCTTCCTCGTAAAACACATATAATTGCACTTAGAAAAGTTCAAAGGCAATATATTTTCAGAACACCAATCAGGAATTTTGTTCACGTTTGACTGAAGCTCGAAACAGTCATTAATATCTGACACAGACAGATACAATTTGAGGTCATCTGCATAAAGAAGGACCTCGCAATTCAGGTTCTGGACAATGTCATCAATGAAGATTAGAAACAATAAAGGGCCGAGAACCGATCATTGAGGGACCCCAGAGGTAGCATTTATTTCTATAGATCGGATTTGCTTTAAAATACTAGGCCTATTAGTAGCCGTTTTTTTTTTAATACAGTGATATGGTCATGCATCAAAAGTTTTCTTCCTCTCCCACCAATATCGACTTCTTTTACGAGGGGTTATATTTCTACTTTATTAATATAAAAATGTTGTACATGTCTATAAAAAAACACAGAGGAAATAACAGCCACCATTAAACCAATATAATTTAATATTAAAACCGTGTTTTAACGTTTCTTACCCGATATAAAATTTGATGTTTTGTATCCCAAATAAATCTTTTAAATTACTGAGACCTATCCTTAGCAATAAAATCTACCTGAGTCGTAGTCCGTCATTTGTCACATTCGTCTTCAGCTCTTTCATTAATGCGTGATCATATGCTGCTTCAACTCGAACATACGATCTATGTGTCAAGAAGTAAACTGCTCCACAGAAGTTAAGGAAGTTCACAAATCTTGAGTTTCTTTTAAAGGTTGACAACTTTTGTTCAAAAATATGTTTGATATGCTATCTTGAATGTTTACTATTTTATAGGTATGGCAAAGTGTACGAGATTTTGGCAAAGTTCCATTTTTCGCGATTTTAATACAAAACTTAAATTCTTAAAACAATTGCAATAAAAGTTTAATACCTCGCACTTCAATGACTGCCTGGCGACGCATTTGCATACTGTCTATCAGGTTGTTGAAGTAGCCTTTACCAATTTCTCGCCACAGCCGTGGTAAAAGCCCTCTGAATTCCTGAAGTATATGTTGATGCGAATCTAAGGCTCTTTGTAGTTGGTTCCATGCGTGCTCAATTGGATGGAGGTCTGGCGAGAGAGGCGGCAGTGCCAAGTGCGAAATACTATGAAATTCCAGAGCATCGACAATTCTCGCACGATGAGGTCGCGCATTAGCGATAAAAAAATTGGCTCAATTGCAGCATGAAGCGAAGGGATGACTTGTTCGACGTAGATCTGTGCATTCATGCTTCCATCAAGCAGCAACAACTCTGTACGTGTTAAAATGTTTCCCTAAACAGCAACTGTACCACCTCTGAATGGATGAACTTCCTGGATGGCTCTACGATTTCTGGATACCAAAGGAATAGTCCATACTCGAACGCGTCGACTATCCGAGAATCGTCCATATCTCGACTCATCTGTGAACAATACAGACCTCCATTGATCATTCCAATTCATGTCTTCGTTAGATCATTTCAACCAAAATCGCATATGATTTTGTGTCACTGGAACCCTTCTCTAAAGTCGTCGTGAATAAAAGTTGACTATAAATAAACTCGAACGTTCTTAAAAAAAGACCAAAGATAAGAACTAACCAAAAACTGAAATCTAGAACCATTTGGAAAACAAAAAAACGTCAACCTTTAAAAGAAATCTCGATATTTCTGAACTTCCTCAGCTTTTGTGGACCAGTTTATAATAAATACTAGTATATCAAAGTTATTAATATTGTCAAGTAATATATGTACTTATGTGTTTATAAAAAGTCATTTTTTATTGAATTTAACCACAATTGTATGCTCTAGGACTACGACATTTATTAAGGAAATTCCACTTATTTTTCAATTTTTAGCTCTAGCAATATTACCTGAAACACCCTGTATACGGTGACCATAGACCGGTTTTGGAGAATATTAACAATAACCATCCCCTTCGCAACTCCGACACTGACATCCCCTATATGCATCACATTTCGACCAATTATATTAAACTGTGAATACAAATTGACTTCTTTTAGAGCTAAACGGTTGGGTCTAGAGTTATTATTGTTCAGTGAAAGGTCCCAGCGATTTTTATTCATATCTATTTCAATGCGGCCTTTGTGCATTTAGTTCCTATACCGGTTGCAATTCGTATTTATTTCTTTTTAATACCGATCTGCCATCGAATAAATTTGTCCGATATCGAAATCAATTATTTGACAAATGGGAGAGTTTTCAGAAGCATCAAAACCTAACGCACCCCTTTTTTATATTAAAGTAAGCCGTCGCTTGATTGCTCAATTTCATATTGCACGTTTTGACAAATAGTAGTATAATTTGAACTTCTAATTTTACTAGTTTCTATCGGTATTTGATAATAATTTTGTTCCAAATTTATACCGGGTAACAACGGAAAGTGGGAACACATCCAGAAAATGTGTCAGAAAATTGGTCCTACCATACGTAAATGATCGTCTGATTCCAAAAATATCAAAATATACAGGGTTTCCCATTTAAAAATATAAATTTACGGTCATTTCCGGTCAAACCGGAAATGTCATGAAATCCGAAATGACCTCAATGAATTCATGACACCATCTAGTATAACACATCCAATTTCAATTTTTATCAGCAGTCATAAAAAAGTTACAGCGTGTTCCCACTTTCCGTTGTCACCCTGTATTTTCCATTACTTCACATTTACATACACTGAAGTAAGGACAAGAGCATTGAGTAGCCACTGACCACTAGATGTAGACATTTACATCTCGCCTACTCATGTCTTTCTATCGTTTACTGAAATCTAAACCCCCTCTCCTTCTCCGCGCTCTAAACACCCTGTATATATGTTTTCGGAAGCATTTCAGAGATCGGAGAAAGAATAGCTATTAATTATATTTAATATTTTTCTTCCGATATGTCAGAGTTAATCTGTGCATAAATAATGAGGTCGCAGGTGTAAATTATTCATAAATTCGATTAAACTATGAAATGAAATTAGACTTGCATCGTATTAAAACAAATATTCGGATTTAAGCTTGTGATGAGCCGTCATTCCATCTGAATCTAGAATAATCATATAACGAGACGACAGAGATATAAATGAGATGACTTTCAGCCAATTTACATGATAAATTGAATCAATATTTCTTTCTATAAAAATATTTATTCAAGGAATGAAGCTTACGGAGTAAAACAACGGTCACAGACGCAGCTTGCACGAGATAATCCACACTCACAAAAGTATTCTTTAACAAGATTTTGTAGTTTTGGACTGAATTACAAGTTACTACTAATTTTCAAATAAAAAAGTTTTCGAAAATTTTTTAAAATAAGAAATACCATAGTTTCTCTTAAGCCAAAATCATATATACAGGGCGATTCAGATTTTTTTTTAATATACAGGGAACTCTTACAAATAGAATTTTGAAAAAATAAAATCAAAAAAGCCGCTCAAAATTGATTTAAAAATACACTTCCGCGCGGCACTGGAAACTGGTCCACTGTGAAACCTGTTAAGGCGTATAATCGGCGACCAGACAAAAAATTTAAGAAAATTCCCAAAGAAAGAAATAAATTACATTTTACTACACCTATTTTTATACGATAAACGCAACTGCTTTTGCCGCTATTGTTATTATTTATTAATATAATTAATTTATGGTTTTAATTAGTAAAATAGTTGACATACCTGTCGTTACAACAAAATTTTGGGCCCGTCTTACCCAGTTTCTAAAAACTAACACAAATGTTTCTGCTTCTTGTCCGATTTGAACTTGTAAGTTACTGACAGCAGCTATAATAGTTTGCGTAAATCATAAACAGTGTACACTTCGGTGCAAAATACTTCATTTTTTAAATATCCCCATAAAAATAAGTTCAAATGTTTTAAATTCAGGAGATCGTGGCGGCCATGGTACTAATCCTCCTCCTCCAATCCCTTGGTATTAAGATTTGGACACGCTGTACATAGTACGGATATAATTGAGCCTCGTGTATGATACTCCACAATGCTGCAATACGCCGTGAACGCCCTAGACCTCCATATCCTCCACGATTCAGTTGCAAAATTCCCGCATCACGCCAGCGTTTGTGCTACACACGGCAAGGAGTGAGTTTTTACTCGATTGTCTTACTGTACACTCTGTATATATGCTGGTTTGACGGATCAAACCACGAAAACTGATAATCTCGAGTATATTTATATGCAAAAAAGCGTAACACGCAGTGAAGCAAGCCCAGGGTTTGATATAGATTAAAAATTTAATAGAATTGGGGGAGAATTGACGTTCTGCCAGCATTTTCCACGGTATATAACGGCGTGATAGCAAATGGAAGCTTTATTATGCATTATTGTGTTTTTGAGATCCCAGATAAGATAATTGGCTGTTTAAAATAAATATAGTGGGTTACACAGGCGGAATATAACATTAAATTCGGCCGCGAACAATTTATAGTGACGATTTGCATCGTCTATACCCATAAATTTGTGTTATCGCCAATATTTTATAGCAACAACTTTTAGACAGTGAAATATACAGTGCGGTCCGTTTTTCATGGCCCACCATTGACCGTAAAATATACAGGATGGTTCAAATTGGAAAAAGGTCATCGTCGATTTAAATATTGGGACGCCACTGCTAAATTATAAGTGCATCCTCCATTTCTATCTTTAAATACTTCTTAGAGAAAGGCTGCCAACAACAAGAACAAAGCTAGCAAATGTCGAATCTCTCAAAATGTTTGTTGATTTTGATTTTTTATTTAAATTATTGAATTTCTTTATTTTTTGGGTTATTCTTCAAATAAAATACTAGTGATACATATCGACGTATTTTTTTTATGTGTGTACCAAATAAATTAATAAAATTAAAATAAAAAGTTAATAAAAATTAATTAAGTAAATAAAATTTTCCAATAAATTGTTTAAAAAGATGCTACAAAATTTGTTGTAAAGGTTGAAAATACTACAACTTATAATTTTTTTTCTCGGAACAAATTTTTTACAATATTGACATTTTTCAAGACGCAAATTTCCTGATATGGATTAATAAACTATTTCCCACCCTGTATATTAAATTACTTAATTTTCACGCACACTCCATAAAGAGGACCCAGAGGGGTTGGGCCACGCCGCCACTGCGACCGTATCATTAGGGTGTTTTGGCCCTTAGACCAACAATTTAATTATATTCTTGATTTACGAGAGACCAACTGCAGATAAGTTGGGTATCACAATTAAACTTCATTATAACAACTATGCATCTCTTTAAATAAACGTGTCGCCGGGAGCTGATACCAAGATGTACTTTTAATGCGACCGTTTATAACGGCGGGCGAAATGACCCATGTAAATTCACTTAGCAAATTCCCTGTTTCGTGTACATACACACGTATTTTCGTCGGTCCTTTTCTCAACCAGATCCGCTGCTCTCTTTAATTATAAAGGCCTAATTGTGCCGGCATGTGCTGTGACCGCAAATTTTATGGCCCCCAAGAAAAAACTAATTTTTTAAAAATCGCAGATGTATTAAACTGTATCTTCTCCTACTAATACCCTTATTTACACCCTCTCCTTTATTTATAATCTCTTTATTGCAACACACATTATAAAGGGTGATAAAGAACTTATTTAAAAGAATTGTGTTATTTTTACGAAAGTGATAACAAATCGCCAAAAACCAATGTTCCAATGTAACGCAAGAAATACTAAATTTATACCATTGGCGTACTTAACTCGAATGAGTGACATTTTTACCGTTACTTGCTAATTGTTTATGCATAAGTTTCAACATTAAAGTTAATATTCTTATTAAGTATTGGGCGGAATTATAAAATTTAAAGTATATTGTAAAGAGAATTGTAAGAGCATTCAAAATAAATATTACTCTACCTCCAATACCATTTAAATATTTTGGAGTGATGTTTGGGGGTGATAGTGGTGGAGTCAAAAATACCAGCAAAGAATCCTTTTAATCTAAAATCGACGGGTCTGAGCGTTTTTTTACAATCTTGACGCAGTTCCTGAAAATGACTGTTTCGTTTTCATTTGGCCACCCTGTATATGTACTGATTAAAAATCATTTTTATCATTCTATCTAGTAAATTAATTCATAAAATGTTTTATTCTCATTTCATTGTGTTGTTCGGGGATACTTATTTTGATCATTTGTGTCTAGTACATACATACATATTATTTATACCTCGTACCGTACAACATAGGAGGTAATTGATTCACCAATTCCAAATAGACTATTTGAGACCTGAACAACTTAATGATTTTCACTAAACTCCGTAGCTGACTATATAAGAAGATAAATATGGATAATATGAAGGCTCACGTCGAAAAAACAAACAGCTAAAGTTACAAGCCACTATAACCATACGAGGTATTTAAAATCGTCTTTATGCCAAGGTGTAATAAGAGCTAAAATCTGAGTTGCTATAAAGAATACTTTAGCATCTAACCCTGTCGTTTTAAGCCGTGAATAGCCGATACTACCGGTCTTAACGTTTTGTCATGTAAATAATTAATGTCTTTTATATTTATACGTTATTATAACACTCTCGGCGATATTTTTCTTCGAAACTTGGGTGCCATATGACCAGTGCCTATTATACCAACCCCGGCTATATTTCTATATTTTTTTACAGGAGAATATGGATAAAATCCTTAATGAATGTAATTCCATTCATCGTAAAAATTATTAGCAATTCCGCCATTTAACATTGTTCACTAAATGTAGCTAATATATTTAATGGCTTAATAAAATCTGCGCCCCTGGAATTCTCTTGTAGAGGTATAAAGAGCAATTTCCACCCCTCGTTGCCTGCCGTCGTTACGCGAATATTTTGAGGCTAGGGCCATGAAAGAGATCATTTTTATGTTGTAAACTCAAATTTATTCAACAGAAGCATCAACACGAAATATTTCCGGATCAATTCATCACCAAAAATAATTTTTGTGCAGGTAAAGGTACATAGAACTAAAATTTTAATGTACATACGTATTAGATAATCCAGTTTCGAGGGAAAAAGAGGACACTTAATTTCTGCTTAACCTCAACATAGTTAAAGTTGACATTTCAAGGGCAAAGGACAAAGAATCGTATATAAAGATGCACAAAAATCCACCTCCAGCAGGAGGTTCTTATTAGTGTGGGGGGGGGGGAGAATGTACTAGAAAACATGAATAACATCAATTTAATTTGTGTGTTATTAGTTTTTTAAAGGATTCTACAGGGTGTGACAATGTTTATATTGCCATATACAATTTTCTCAATGTTGACGTGTAAAATTCAGGAGACTTTATGATAAAACATAGCAAATGAATGATGAATGAATGAATGAATTTTTATTCCTAATGATTCGTCAGCCTGAAACCTGTTATGCAACCTGGAGAAAACTTGTATAATTGATACAGTGAAGAGATATTGTTATTAGATTTTTTTTAGACTGTCTCAACAGACAGCTATGAATTCGTTGAAAATTTGCGTATGGAAACAGCGTCCTTAATATTTAATAAAAAATTCAACATTGTGTTATAATTTAAAAAAATATATTACAAAATGAAAATCTTATCACTTTTAGTAAAGTTGTAGCAAAAATGGAAAATGAGCAAGGCAGCATGTCAAAAAATTTCTGTTTGTGGAAAATACATACCTTATCTATCATCATCTATCATATACAGGATGTTGTTAAATTAGGTGTTATTTTGTTCTATTATTCTTGTACTTTTTTCAATGTGCAAGAAAAACGTGTAAAGTATGGTAAGATCTTGTTTTGAATTTAGTAGTAAGTCATATTACATATTCAAGCAACAATAAGTTTCGGACAAATTATATTTTTCTCACTAAAAAAATGTCGCGCCTTTTTAAGTGCAGTTATTTTTGAGCTTTTGCTCAAATAAAATCATTAATATCACGATTGACGTCTTTATTCGAAAATTATTAAGGAATAGTAATTTGTTGAAAATTGAAATACGAATTAAAAAATATCAAGATTGATACAATAAAGCAGTGGCGTAAATATACCACCAATACCTTGTTTCTCCGCCACTGGAACATCTAAATTGTAGTAAATTGCAGATTTTGGACATTCTTTACACAAATCTATGTGCGAAATTTGAAATTATTTCATTCACTGGTTTTTTAAAATAATTTTGTAAATTTAACACTGTATCTTTTTAAGGAAACCTTACAAATACAATTTTGTAAAAATTGAAATTAAAAAGAGCGGTTCAAAATACACTTCACGCACGGCACTGGAAACTTGTCCACTGTAAAACCTGATAAGGCGTATAATCGGCGATCAGACAAAAAATTGAAAGAAATTCCCAAGTAAAGAAATAAATTACATTTTGCAACACCTATTTATATATAGCAAATTCAACTGCTTTTACCGCTATTGTTATTAATTATTAATAGTATGGTTTTAATTAGTAATTCATCAATAGTGTTCACTTCAGTGCAATATACTTCATTTTTTAAATACGGAAAACGCGGGCCCGCAACCGTTCCAGGACGCCAACATAGAACTGTCCAGTCACTGTCTGGCCGGCAGGAACATATTCACGATGAATTATGTCATGGATATCGAAAAAAACGATCAACATTGCCTTCAGTCGTGACTTGAACATCTTCGCTTTCGTTGACCGCTCTCCACCCTGTTCCACCCACTGCTGACTTTGTTTACTGGTCTCGGAGTCATACTCAAATATTCAGGTCTCATCTCCAGTGACTACCCGACTCATCCAGTCTTTACCGTCGCTCTCTCTTTGCACAAATCGTTCGCATATTCAAATTTTCGTGTAACATCTTGCGAACACCTTTTTGTTGACGTTTAACTCGTCAGACAACGCACGAATGCTTAGGCGCCGGTGACACGTGATCAGTCCACGCAAACCGTCATCGTTCCTTAAACCGTTTTGCTCATTCAAACACGCGTGTTTCCGACATGCGCTCTTCTCCATACACCACCTGCAATTAAATTACTTCCCAAAAATACACATAGAACACAAACCAATCGACTTCAGTCTTGGACTGAAACTAAAAGGAAGGGCTCCACTCTCTAGAAAAACGTTGACGAACGATGCAGTGTTGCCAGTTTCCGAGTTATAACTAAATTCCCGGAACTTAATTGCCACACCTCGTATGCCCACAGAAATAAGTCCAAATGATTTAGTCAGGAGATCGTGGCGGCGGTAGTACCGGTCCTCCTCGTCTAATCGCTTGGTATTAGTGCTTGTACATGGTACGGATATAATTGAGCCTCGTGTATGATACGCCACACTGCTGCACGCCTTGGACGCTTTGGACCACCATCTGTTCCACGATTCGGTTGCAAATTTCCCGTATCCCGCCAGCGTTTGCACTACACTTGCACTTACTGCACACCATTGCAAAAGTAGCTGTTTAGAACCGGGAAATCGTTCTGCTAAAGCATCAACTGCGACTTGCTATAATAGACGTAAACAATTTTTGATCGTCTGGCTAGACTACAGTAGCCCGGCGATGAAAAGGTTGAGGGATTTTACAAATATTTACGATATTTTTACGATATTGAGTCAATTTTTCACTCTGTATATGAAAGTTTCGGTTCAATCAAATGAACCAGAGATTGAATAGCGCGTTTATTTGTGTGTCCGCGGATTTTTGTTGGGGATTTCTGTCTTTCATTTCACAGGATTGCCTCGAGGGGAATAACAATAATTGGTGTTTCGAGCAAGATACAAATGGTATGCAAAATCCCGTACTTGTAAATTGCAAGCCGCGCACCGAAAGAAAAAAAGTGAATAGAAAGCAAACAGATAAAAACAATTCAAATACACAAAAATGTAAACGTTTTATAGTTACAATCTCATTTGAAGATAAAAATGCGGAAAGCCATCTCTGTCATGTTGTGTACATATGTAAATCCCAAGTTTTTCGTGTAAGATATGCCGCTTGATTTATCTGGAATGCTAAGAGGGGTGGAGAATAGGTGGTGAGGCGCCGGAACGTTGCCTTGGCGACGTCGCCATCTCCTGCTATGATTCCGACGCCGACGCTATCCCTTCTACTTCAGACTCAACATACCACATCATTCGGCTACTATATTTTTTTCTTCCTGTTCACCCGTTCACGCTCAATTTCTTTCAGATAAATGAAAAAATGAATCCGCCATTCCGCTAACAATCACTTTAAAATGGACCAATCAAAAATAAAAACATTTAAACAAAGACAATACAATTACATGTTTGTAATGTTTTTAAAAATTTTGGATCTATTTTCTGAGTAGCAAGTAGTAAGTAGTTGAAACTTGGCGCACCCTAATATGTATTTAGAGACTACATTTTGCGGGTATTAAATGAGTTTTAATTTATTTTCATGATCTACCTACCTCGCAATAATTTTGCGTTGAGTTCTGACCAATTTTAACTCTAACTTAAATTGCGTGCATAAGATGAAATTAAGAAATTTTCTCGAAAACGGTTCATCGTATCAAAAATTACCAAGAGACATTTTTTGTGTAATTTTACTTGGTTCAATCGAAATTTGAAAAAAATCGTTGTAGTGCAATTTTTTTCTTAAAAAACTGTGAAGGTTAGCCATATCTGCGCTCATGGCTAAATTAAAAATATCGTTCTAAGAACAGGAATTTTATTAATGAAAATGTGGAATGACTGATTTTTATTCTGAAAATAAAAATATTTACTTACCTTTCTTTCATAAACAAGCCAGTGACGTACAAACATTTTTTTATAATTGTTATCTTTTTCTTTTAAGGCACTATGCATGTTTCTTTGGTAAGTTTGGGAAATAAAAGAGATTTTGAGGAAATCACTGAACATATTTATTTAAATATTACAAATACAGTTTTTTAATATACATAATATTAGCTCGCGGACTATATTATAAAGATTGCACGTTCTTTTTACACAAATCTAAAATCGCCGCCTGTTTAGAGCGGCCATTTTGTCCATAAAGAAATCTCAGTAGAAACAACTCACAACAAGGTGGTATTTTTTTCATCATTCTACAGGGTGTCATAAGCTCGATGGTATGGGCCTACAGTACCGACTAATGACGTCACCAATTATATTTTTTCCAGAAACATACCTAATATTTTTTCCTGTTAAAAAGCTCTCTTTTTTATAATAAACTTTTATTAGAGTATTTCTTCTGTTTGATTTCCCGTTTAAAAGTTATAAACATTATCGTCCTAAAGAGTCTCAAAAGAAATACCACCTAAAAATCATATTAGCGGTGGAAGGATCAAGTAGTCGTTGGAAAATTAAATGTTCTTTGTTTAAAATGCATAAATGTCGCAAAATACTTGTCATTATTCCATACGAACGTCAAACGTATAACTTTCGTGCTTACAAAATGTTGTCTCATTAAAAAAAAGTTGATATAGTGCTAATTTACGGTGAGTTACAAAAAAATTCAAGAAGAACTGTAAAGTTATATCGAGAAAGGTATCCAGAGCGCCTCATTCCTGATCATAGGACCATTACAAGATTAGAGGCGACCTTGCGACGACATGAAGATACATTCTCTGTTCGGAAGAACACCAAAGGGTAAGAAACAATGTTAATACAGCTAGATTGTTACAGTATTTCGAACAAAATCCACTACGGCAGGCTAGCCGAGAGTTGAATCTGGATAAATCAACCGTTCAATAAGTTTTAAGTAGTATTTGCCTGAGCGTCACATTGAAAACAGACTTAATTTTATAGCTCAAATTAGTAAATGTAGAAACTGTTGATCAGAACCTTCGGTACATTTTTTGGACGGACGACGAGTCGGTTTGTCATTAATGGTTTGCCAAACAGGCGCAACAAACACTACTGGTCTATTGAAAGTCCCTACGTTGTAAATCCAGTCCAAAACTAAGGCCATTCTGGAGTAAATGTATGGTACGGCATCTTCGGTAGGCATTTAAATGGGCCTTATTTTTATAAACATACCTGAACAGCGTGATTTACCTAAATTTCATACAAGTAGAACTTCCTGCACTTCTGGAGAATGTGCCTTGGCAGCTGAAGAGGAACCTGGTTTCAGCACGACGGAGCTCCACCCCACAAGGTCAGGATTGTGCAGCAATATTTAGATAACACTTTCCCAGAAAAATGGATTGGGATTAATGGATTTATTCAGTGGCCTGGAAAGTTACCAGATCTAACGATTTTTTTATGGAGGGTTTGAAAAAATAAGGATTACAAAACAACTTTGAGAGATATCAATCATTTGAAAGAAAAAGTTACAAACGCTTGTAATAAGTTAAACGGCAAAATAACACACAAAGAAGTCAAGTGAAGATTGGATATGAGAGGGGGTCATATAGACGATAGATTGTAATATAGATGTAGTATGAGGGCGCTTGCCTCATTTTTTAGGTTTAGATATTGTTTCCATCACCATTTGTTTTAACTGTATTAAAGTTATCGAGTTTAATTCTTTTATTTTTAATGACATTATTTTCCAACGACTATTGATCCTTCCATCGCCAATGGACAGCTTTTTAACAGGAGAAAAATGTTGGGTATGTCCCTGAAAAAAATTTAATTGATGACGTCATAAGTCGTTTCTGTCAAATCGTCCATACTATCGAGTTTAAGACACCCTGTATAATAAATAATAAATTTTTACTTTTCCTATGATTATCCGGCTGAAAAATACCACCCAGGTAATTGAAAGAAAATAAGCCAAGTACTATGCATACAGCAACGTGTACAATTTTTTTTAAGTACTTAGATTTCTTAAATCAAAGCTGAAATTATACACAGTTTGACTTCTTTCGAAAATATAGTATTAAATAGCACGTATACATATATATACTTTTAGATATATAACATTTTTACAAGGTGCGCATGCGCGTAGGGACGTCTTTTGTTAAACGCACGTTTCACAAAACACTGAGATCACTAAGTTAATATTTACAGTAAGAGTCTGCTCTCCACGTTTTGTTAAACAGTCCGATTTGGCCTCATTGAAGGTTTTGTCGCTTCGCTACATGCTCCTCCTCAGTATCCGATATTATGTCGCTGTTTTCGTCCGTCTGGTTGTCGAGGACTTCCTGTTTCCGCTTTGCCGTAGCCATTTCGGCTGCGTGCTTTTTCCTCCATTTTGTACGTCTGTTTTGGAACCACACCTGCAACAACAGAAACATTTTTAAGTACATTTGACCCTTTATATAACAGAATTTTTAAACGAAAGTTTATCCAATAATTGGCAAATTACCAATACATATATATAATGCAGATGTCACACTGTATAAGCGTAAAAAAGGAGGAGAAAGACACCGCAATTGACAGCTTGAAGAGATTCAAGAAAACTCCCAAACCCCAAAGAAAAAGACTTTGCAAGACAAGACTTTTTTTAAATTTTGCAAGAAAAATGAAAGGGTTACACGTTTCTAATTGATGTAATCCTCATCAGTGCTTCTTATATATTTGGATAATTAATTGTGACACTGGTAAAATGAACAATATAAAATTGGAACATAAAAGATTGCCTTTAATGATACGAATATAAATAAAATATTTTTTTGATGATTGAGTTGTGTAAACGTATGAGAGCTTGTGAAATTTACTTAGATAAGACGAGGATATTGATTAAATTCATAGGGAAAACGATTGTTTGTAGGAAGATAACATCACTGCAGCATCTTTGGTTTAATTGATGGCATCTCTCTCGACGGTATTCGGTAAACATCGCGCCTGGGGTTGGTTCTGCGTTGCTTATGCCAGTATTAACTCCCAGACCCTATTTAGATGATTTATCGTTCTACTATGGCTCTAAAATACCGTGTAATTCGCAAATTTAATATATAATGGGCCTGTTGTACAGAAATCGCTGAAAACATATAGCCCGTGTTTAGATGTTTAGCAGTTTTGCGGAAGGTTGATATATTTGCACCCCTTCATTTCTATCAAAGAATGGCTCCGCCCCATTTTCCACCCTTGGAGGCTCGAGTCTCGTTCGTGACGCCACTGTGCCGTCAGCTCAATCCGATAAAACTTTTATTAATTGCGTCTCACTCTGAAACATGGCTGCCTCGCCAAAACCGCTATACCTCTGTTTCGTTGCAACACAAATCTAATGAAATGAAACGCTTAATGGTAAACTAACAACTTTGCATGTAGAAACAATTTTCTAAATTCTAAGATTTGCTGCTAGTGTCGGTTGCTGTTGGCACTGCCAAGAAAACATTTTGCCTAATTTTTCCAAGGTATTTGAGAGGTCCCTATACGATTTTATTTATCTGTCCATTAAAAATACATTACCTCCTCATCAACATGGCTTCATAAATAAATGTTTAACAGTAACTAATTTATCCTTAGTTACACAAAATATAGCTGATGTACTAAATTCTAAAGGGCAGATGGCCGTGATATGTATGGACATTTCGAAGGCCTTTGACAGTATCAGCCATAGTATAGTACTGAGACTATGAATATGGATTTTCTAATAATTTAATTCAATTCTTATCAACTTGTGGTAAGCTGCTTTCAATGGATTTGAATCTCATAAATTTGTGACCACTTCTGGTGTTCCTCAAGGATCCAACTTTGGACCCCTTATATTTTTGTTATTCATTGATGATCTTACTAAAGCAATTGAACGTCCCAAACTCCTTCCGCTGATGATTTAAACATCTGTTACAAAATTAATAGCACTGATGATTGTCACTTTTTGCAGTCCCAATTAAATATTATTGAAAATTGGTGTGATACATTTAAACTTATGTGAAACATCTCCAAATGTAAAGTAATTAACTATACGCGAAAAAATCATCTATCTTATATAACTACTTGTTAAATAATGATTTAGGCATTCTGTTCGATTCAAATCTGAGTTTTTTGCAGCATATACAAAATATAGCGATATCTTTTTATAAAAGTTTAGGGTTTATTATGAGGAATTGTAACTGTTTTACTAATATGCGTTCTAAACTGGAATATAGTTCTTTAATATGGTATCATACATACCAAAATCATTCTTTATCGCTTGAATCCGTGCAAAGAAAATTCTTAAAGTTAAATTGAATGAATTTCTGCATTATTCATCTTAATGAACCATCCCATTCTTAGTTGGGGCAATGGTCATGGATTTTTTTTCACTAGGAATATGCCTTATTTCAATTGAGATATAGCACAATTTTTAAACGAATGTTTGCTATTCATTAATTGACAAACTACCAGTATATACAGGGTGTCCCAAAATTAGCCTGCTAAAAATTAACTGTGGATTCTACGATCAAAAATAATAAAAAAATCTATAAACATAGCTTGGTAAACGCCCCCTAACGGAGCTATAGCCCGTTAAAAGAAGACCCCAAAATTTGATTTTCTTCAAATATTTTCAAAACGGATCGAGATAAAGTAATCAAATTTAAAATTGAGAATCGCTATTAGATTGCGAATCTAATGTTCTAAAAACAATACCATAAATTAGTCATAGGCGTGCCAAACTGGGGGGGTTATTGGATAAATATTTTAAAGATTTTTGTCGTCAGATCAAAAAATTAAAAATGTTCAACAATTTTACAAAAAAAGGTACTCTTGTTTTATTTCGATAAATTATTCCCTTTACGAGTAATATTAATTTAAAAAATTTATAATACACCACAAAAATATTAGATATGATATGCTATTTGCCAGTTTGACACATATTACATGTTTTTAAAAATTTTTGAAGTATTAATATCGCAGTGGGTGTTTCCGTTTTTTGACGAAGTATATTATTTCGGTTGTCACCCCGTATAAGCGTAAAAAAGGAGGAGAAAGACACCGCAATTTTGAGCGGCGGATCCTGCCTACGGTTTTCATCGCGTTCGGAAGTAATTTAAAAAGCCCGAACGGGAGAGCTTGGCGTGTCGGTGGCGTCGGGAACAAATTGGAAGTGAGTGGCCCTTAATTCGGCCAGTTAGGGGGTTGAGATTGAGGCCCAGGGGTCGAGGCAGCGCATTCCATAGCGGCACGGCAGCATGTACAGCTAATTACGCAGTCACTTAGCGTTAATCGATTCGGTCGCCTTACGTTAACGGTTAACGACACACTAATGACCCGGCATTTACATAGAGACCGGGGATTAGGGTGGAACCGGAGCCCAGGCAGGCCAGCTCGTGTAATTCATACAGATTTTATCTGAAATTATAAAACCGGACGCTCGCAAACAATAAAAACATATATATGTCACGTAGATTAGCGACGTCAACAATAAATCAAACCGTCATTCTGCGAAGAGCCAGCCTACGTTCCTGGACGCGTTAGCTCACTACTTTCGAAATAGGTACCGCATCGCATAGGTGTGCTTGATTTATTTCGATTTTAATTTAACATATTTTTAATATTCTGAATATAATAAAGCGGTATTCATCTGCAGGCTATTTGCAATTGTTGTTCATCTGACATTAAGGGCGTCGTATTCTTGAAATAGTGTTTTCATACAAGTAATTTTAAACATTTAAGAACTGAATAATATAGAGCTTAGCAAATAACAGGAATGAAGGACGATCTTAAGATATTTTCTGAAGCTATTTGTAGGATAATTCTAGTTTTTCTTTAGTTTTATTGGGTATTTCGCCAGACTTCTGAAAAATTAAGATTAATTGAATAAACCCTTGCGCCAAAAGGTTCATTAAAAAAATACGGAAGTGTGCGATAGTGATGTGATTTTTGTTATTTTTTACTTATCTGCTTTCTCAGTGTTAGATTTTTTGATAAGGCAAACTTATTTTCAAAAATAACCGTATATGTAAGAACTACCCTCTTATTACATATCCATCAGTTTTGAAAAGGATGATCTGAAGATATTCTCTGAAGCTATTTATTTGTAGCACGATTCTAGTTTGTCTATACCCTAATTGGGTATTTCGCCCACTTCTGAAAAAATAAAGATTAATTGAACAAACCCTTGCGCCAAAAGGATCATTAAAAATATACGGAAGTGTGCGATAGTGATGTGATTTTTGTTATTTTTTACTTATCTGCTTTCTCAGTGTAAGATTTTTTGATAAGGCAAACTTACTTTCAAAAATAACCCATATACATAAGAGCTACGATACTTTATTACATATCCATCAGTTTTGAGAAGGATGATTTTAAGATATTCTATGAAGCTATTTATTTGTGGGATAATTCTAGTTTTTCTTTAGATTAATTGGGTATTTTCCACACTTCTGAAAACTCTTGCACCAAAAGGATCAGTAAAAAAATACGGAAGTACGCAATAGTAATGTGATTCTTTACTTTCCTGCTTTTTCAGTGTGAGATATTTTGGTTAGTCAAACTTAGTTTCAAAAATAACCCTCGACTGATCCTTTTGGCGCAAGGGTTTATTCAATTAATCTTTGATTTTTCAGAAGAGTGGGGAAACACCTAATTAAATTAAAGGAAAAGGATGGTCTTGTTGGTACCGAAGGCTAGAGCCCCAGTTATGACATGACGCTTCCGGATTTCTCACACCAATGCATCGATACCGCAAAATAAAATTCTATATATGTGTCAGGGGATGATGGATCGAGAGCTCGACAGACAGCAATGGCGAATGGCGGCCCAAACCGGTCCCAGGCTGGGGCGCTAACCAACTCGGCCCCGCACGACCCACCGAACACCGAATGTCATTGCCGTAAGGGGAAATTTATATACGATATATCAGTTAATTGAATTCGGTAAATATTACGGTTTGATGGTTGCACTGTAATTTCGTTTCAGTTTTAATATTTATCGTGCTTTCTGCTTCCGCTTCTATACGAGACACGTCTGGGGTAGATATAATCCCAATCCCACACGCTGTGCTGCGAATAAAAAAACAATTGGTAGTATTGACGCGCTGTACCATCCCTCCTACAGTTCATTATAAATATTACACTAATTTCACATAACCGTGTTGAAGATACGCAACCTGGAACTATTTGTGAAATGTGTTAGAAATATATTCATTATCATTATGAAAGAAATTTTTAATTCAACAACGATAAATATCAGTTATAATTACAACTATTCTTATCGTAATGCAGTTATCGGTATTATTGTTATATTGCATTGTTACTCGCCATACTGGAATAACCGAATGCGATATCAACGAAAAGCATAACAGTGTCGACTGTGATGCAGTCTGTACTTCTCGATAGAATTATGTATCAATTATTTCATATCCAACATCATTAAACGCATGAGTTCTAATTATTATTGCCGTTGTTAATCAATAATCTAATAATATTCAAATCACGTAGGCTAATGAAAATGGCATCAATAAAAACATGGCTCATGGTTAATCGGGTATAATTCAGATAACATAATCATTTTGCATCGTAATCGGGGACTGGATACCATACATATTACTCTGTGGAATTAGGCAAATGATGGGTTTTTTTCCACCAATATTTTGCCACGGTAAATGTAGAAACAAGGAATCCATTGTTGGATGATATGATGGTCGTGGTGGTTATTTGATATTTATGGATGCATTTTTTATTTTCTTCTTTTAATGAATCGAAAGATCTATGAAAAAATGTTTATGTTGGTACAATTGAAATGAAGACCGATTTTGTTATTAGTCCAAATTTTATAGTTCAATAACTTAAGGCTATACGTAATTTCTACTCAAAAGCAATTTGAATGACAATTACTGGTCGATATTTTTTATTCAACATACCATTTAGCTCTTTTTTAATAAATCGAAAGATCAGTGAAAAGTTTATTTAGTAGTAGTATCGTTTAAGTTTTATTATTTTTTAATGAATCGAAAGATCAGTGATTTTGGATGTTTCCACCAATATTCCGCCACGGAATATGTAAAAATAAAGGATCCATTGCTAGATGATATGATGATGGTAGTAGTGGTTATTTGGTATTTATGGATGCATCTATGAAAAATGTTAACGTTGGCATAATTCAAATGTAGGCCGATTTTCCATTAGCCCAAATTTTGTTGCTGAATAACAAGGCGAGACGTAATTTCTACTCAAAAGCAATTTGAATGACAATTATTGGTCGATATTTTTTATTCCACATACCATGGTCTGTTTTTATCTATTTTTTAATAAATCAAAAGATCAGTGAAAAGTTTTACTTAGAAGAAGATGAAAGATCAGTGATTTCTGCCGCGGAATATTATCCCAAATTTTATTGCTGAATAATATACATATTAATAAATCGAAAGATCAGTGAAACGTTTTATTTAGTAGTAGTTATCATTTAAGTTTTATTCCTTTTTTAATTAATCAAAAAATCAGTGAAATTTTTTACTTGGTAGCAGTTATCGCTGAAGATGTTTTTTTCACCAATATTCTGCCACGAAACAAGTAAAAACAAAAGATCCATTGCTAGATGACATGATGATGATAGTGGTGGTTATTTGGTATTTATGGATGCGGGTTTTGATTGAAATTGTATTATATCATTTTTAATGAATAGAACGATCTATAAAAAATTGTTTATGTTGGTATAATTGAAATGTAGGCCGAGTTTCCTATTAGTCCAAATTTTATTGCAGAATAACATAAAGTTATACATAATTTCTACTCAAAAGCAGTTTGAATGACAATTACTGATCAGTATATAAATTTTATCCCACAAACTATGCCCCGTCTATCTCTTTTTTAATAAATCGAAAGATCAGTGAAATTGTTAGTAAAACGTATTATATCCTTTTTATTGAATCGAAAGATCTGTAAAAGCGAAAGACAGAGAAATTACTAAATTGACAGGTACGATAAGTTTAACACTGAACGTCTTTGTTAAGAGTTTGAGTTCTTACGTATCAACAAACCTCGTATATTGTGGCATGGCGCGAGCTGCTGTTAAGCTTTAATTACATTTTTTGTGTCGCTGGGGCCCAGATAATCTTCAAAAGAGTTGAAGTGAAATTCGACACCCGCTGTGCGAGTCATTCATTCTGCTTTAATTAAACTTGTAACAAAGATAAAATTAATTTTTAATTCCCAGCCAAGGTAATGAAGTTAGGGAGATGTTAAAAAGTAGGCATTTAGTCGAGTTTTACGATGATTCTCGGCGGCGGAACTGCAACTTCGGAAGAGTTTGTCCAGATTATTTTTTGCTCTATTCCCTAGTGTCCCTTTAGAGTAATGAAGCGCTACACGCTCGCGGTTAAGGGACGCCTGGCTGCCCTGTAAAGTGAAATTGAACTACAAACAAGCCTATCTTTCCTACAAAAAGTAAAATTGCTTTGCTACAGTACGCGTAGGTAGTTTTATTGCACTAAAATTTAAAATCATTCAGGGTTTAAAGGTGTACAGTGTGGACACCGAAAACTTCAATTATCAGTTTAATAAAAACTGTAGTAAAATGTAAAAATCTGAATAAAACATCTAACAGTATCGTTGGTTATCGTATCAAAAAATGGTGTGTACTACTCAAGACAGAATTGAGTTGAAACGATTTTTCTTTTTTTTCGGAATAATGATTATACCTACAAAAAGTTAAAAGCAACATCTTACCTTGTACTGATAATTTATGATATCCAACATTATGCATATTAGCTAAGTGTATTAGTTTACAAAACAATTTACATACCTATTCGCTTGTAGTACTGGAATAAAATTGAATAACCAGCACTGGGGCATATTCAGAGGATATATAATTTTTCATGGATGGCACTCTCATGCGAATTTTTAGGTGTTATCCGCTCCTCTAAATATTTATTTACTAGCATCAAAGAGAAGACCCTCTTTCTCTCCGCGTTCAGTCTCAAGCAAGGATTTAATTTATAAAAATGCGGAATGTTTTATGATAATAAAACGGCGCTCAGATTAAATAAAAATGCTAAATAAAAAGCTCTCCCGAGAATTAATAACTTAGCGAGAATCTCGACTGGTCTGCTTCGTTAAGCTGCGAGTGGAACGGCTGAATCCCCCCTCGACCCCCGAACAAACATCAAGGAGTGTAATTCTCTTAATTATGTTATGTTTTAATTACCCTTTTTGGAATAGATATTAATTAAGCTAAGAAATACTTTGTAATGCTATTCCTGCATTTTTTTACCAGAAAAACACGAAGTTCTGAGCATTTTTACCAACTTTATTATTTTATATAGAGTGTAAGTATATAAGCGGAATATAAGAGCCAATACTGAAACTACTTCCATATCTGACCAAAATCAACAGAACAAACTGTTATGAAAGAAAATGACTAAAACGAATAGTTTTTCTACAAATACATTTCAAATATAAGACTACTACTATTACAGGGTGTTCTGAGCATTTTTATCAACTTTATTTTATATAGGGTGTAAGTATATAGCGGAATATAAGTGCCAATACTGATATGACTTCTATATCTGACCTAAATCAACAAAACAAAGTGTTATGAAAAAAAATGTCTAAAATTAATAGTTTTTCTACAAATATATTTCAAATCTGACTAAAAGCAACAAAAAATATAGTTTTTCTATAAATATATTTATACTATAGCAAAACTCTGTTACGAAATCACAAATTAAGGTTAAATAAAAGCTCTTATAAAGTAATTTAAAAAATGATCAAATTTATGGTGTTTTTAGGTACAGAAACCCCGAAAAATAAAACACGTAGAACAAAAATAATATGAAAAATAAAATTGTTGATGTTTTGTTTATCCACTTTGACTATTTAAATTCTCCTCAAATAAAATAGTAATTTTTAAAAAGCGTTTGTAAGATTATTTTGTTATTCTAACCTCACATTTTAACAATAATTTTCACATATTTAAAACAAAAGCGAACATTCTTATATGCAGAACTGTGTTAAGTTTATGTTATAACAATATTTTCAAATACAGATAAATTTAAATAATACGTAAATTGAAAGATTTCTATACCTAAAAATTTGTTGCTTAGACTGCTTTCTGTCATTATACATTTGTTTTACTTCGGTACCTTTGAATATTTGCAGGTGACATGAGATAATACTCCTGTTATTTGCTAAGCTCTATATTATACTACAGTTCTTAAATGTCTAAAATTATTTGTATTTGTAAACAATTGAAGTTTCTCAGAAAATTCATAAAACTGTAACGTTCGACGGCATTTCAATGTGTCAGCTGCTGCTGTTAACCTAGAAGTAGTATTAGTCATAGTGGTATTGCGGCTAATACATTTCGCTTTTCTCTAGTGCTTCTTTGATACTTGTAAGTTTACGTAAACAAAAATAGGACAATTTATAGTAATCATGACCAGCTGACATGTTAATTTATCGAATCTGGGTAATACTCTCTAGCTATGAGGCTTTTATACGGTAAACGCTTCTCGCAAGCAACATAAGTCATTTTGAACACTTGTAACTATCACATTTTATTGTGTTCACAGTAAGTGCCTATGATTAGGTGAACCGATTTGTAATTATTATGCATAAAATAATAATAATAATAAATAACACCTTGTATTTATTGTGATAATATTAAGATTTATGCGTTCTCCGAGTGATGGCGTCAAAGTGAGGTTATGTCAGGTTGAATCAAAAAAGATTTACGCGTTCCGAAAAAATCCTAATTCCAAGAGAGTCGGGATAAAGAGAAGTGAAGCGAATGGAAACGTAAAGAATATGATAATTTTTCAATTATAAATCTAATACAAATATGTTAAATATCCGGTTAGCCTTAAGTCGAGCATATTGAAAACTGTCATCCTGGCGATTAGTACCGCGCCGCAATATATCGGTCCGTTCGAAATGAATCCATCCGATTAAGTTAAAGTATATTGTGGGGTTAGAGTAGGCCGGATCGTCGTCCCCCATGAGTAATTCGGTGGCAACGCGTGTTTCTACGATATGTTTGGAATTAATGAAAACGGTACGCGCGGAATTCCATCCGCTTTGACGAACGCTTTCGACAAGTGTAAATGCCCCCCTTTTGTTACTCTCTAAATTTGCATTTTTATTGAATCTCTAGCCGCCGAGATTTGAATATAAGCCTCCGTGCTCACAAAAAATAATACGTCTAATATTGAGATTTTACCGTCGTCATCCGCATAATTCGGCTTGTAATTACATCTTTGCGGAATCAATTAAATCCCCATTTTCCGCTCGCCTGTATCCCCACTATTTTCACAAATTCCGCCCGATATGCTTTTCAAATGACCGAAAATTCCAAACAGACCAAAATCGGGACAACTCGATAGGCTTGTTCAAAAGAACAAGTGAAAAATAATAGATCTGCAAAATATTAGAATTTTATTCGCACATTTAATGCCTTAAAATTAATGTACCTAAATCTCCACCACGAGAGAATGGGGTGTGGCCAAGCGCTACGTCACTATACGCATATGCTCAACGATTGCGCTCAACTCGATGCTTGTTACATGTATTTTCGGAGTATTGTTCGTGTTGCGTACAGCTTGTTTAATTTAATATGATAGCAAAAAAAGAATTTTAAGTATTGCTTTGCAAAAATTATTTAATTGTTTGCCAGTTGACCAAAAGTTTTATATCCGACAAAATCACCTATGAAATGCGGGAGAATATAATTGAAATTAGAAGCGTTCCATCTTACACACTTTTAAGTCAGAAATGAGAAAAAAAACCGTTATAGAAGAATTATTGTGTGAAATTTTGGCAAGTTAATTTGGAATAGTGGTTTTGAAGCTTTTTTGATCTATAGTGATTTTCCGGGTTGTCAAGCAGTGCCCTAGATAACTGGTCGCTGCCAGTAACAGAAATAATGTGCACATCCCTAGTCTTCGCCGAGATTCTTTGATCTGTCCTTGTTGTTCTTGGGCTAGGGTTTGTGGAGGGGGGAGGGGTGGGGACTCGTTTTCAGTACCCCTGGGTCCTATATATTGATTTCGGTTCGTATTCGTATTGTACAATACAGGTATAAAATAAAATTACTTATTTTATTAGTTTTTATATATATTCTCCATAAATATGAACTAATCCAAAAATAAGCAATACATTTTTGGAAAAAACCCGATTTTAATTTGTCATTTGATACTATAACTCTTTTGCGTATTAATCAATTATTATAAGTAAAATATACAACAATAATATATTTAAATAACAGTAACTAAATAAAAAATAATTTGGTTATAGCTTCATTTTATAAATCCTAACCCAAATGACACGAAGTAGAAAAAATATTTGATGTGTTAATAACTTTCTACTTTATTCCCTGCATTTCTGTACTGATATACTCTTTATCTTTATTAAAGTAGTATATAATCTTCTAGTAGATTTTCAGAATCAGCTTAACTAAATCCAACTTCAATTGAACATTAAACTGAAATTTTAACAACACAACAACGAATCAATATACACATTTTAATCTGAGCGGGTGTTAGCAAGTTAGAGGTAGATCTTCCAGTCTATTAATAGAGTCGCGTATAGTGACGTCACAAGCGGGCATCGTTTTTGAGATGAAAACGCAAAAAGTTAATCGTATTGAAATTTTAAGGCCATAATAAAGATATCTAGTACTACATAAAACACATAAAAACATAAATTCAAGGAACAAGCCTATTGTCAATACCGATATCGCGCTTCTGGCTAACATTTTATGAATTTAAAACGTATAATTTCGCGAAAATCAACTGCGAAGGTTTCGCATTTGCAGTTTCTATACAATACGGTGGATATTAGACTGTATACAATTGCAGATGAGTGCCTGACTTACTTCCCCTCAGTTGGCCGTCAATGGAGCCATGGGGGTACTATGCCCGGTATGATGTATTGTCTAAAGAGGGTGTGCGGCTATGCCGTATAATCTTCTGACAAATTGAATTAGGGCGACGAGATACAGTGGGGGCGCCACTTGTTTATAACAAACATCGTCATCGCTATTAGGATTTACAGATCTGATTGATACGGGATAAAAGAAAAGAAAGGAGAATTTTCCTTCGCTTCCGTACACTTTCAGCTGTAAAGAAATTATAGTAGTAACGATACCGTTAAATAAAATCAAGAAAGTAAATCTATTAACGCATTAAGGAGTAAGTATAAGGACAACTTACCTTCACTTGGGACTCGGTCATCCCTAAGGCATAAGCTAGTTTCGCTCGTTCTGGTCCTGCCAGATATTTGGTTTGTTCGAAGGTTTTCTCCAGTGCGAATATCTGCTGCCCGGAAAAAGTAGGCCTCGTGTGTTTCTTTTTTGTGTCTTTATCACCTCCCAAGCCGCCCATATTGGTTTGGTTCACTGCAATCAAAGCTGTAATCAGAACAGGACTCCTAACCGCTTAGGATTGTTCTTGAATCAAAACATTCCAAATACAAGGTCACACGCCAATTTTCTTATTAGCTTTTTATTCATTTTACTTAATTGCCATTAAAAAACTCTTCAGAACATGCCATCGCTATCAAACTTTGAAATTTATATAATTTTAATGAATCGAAAGATCAGTGAAAATGTTGTTACATCTGTATTTTCATATAATATGGCAATTTAAAAAATATTTACTGTCCTTTTTTGTTTTTCTTCTCCCGAGCCATATAATTTTAGTCAATCAAAAGATCAGTAGAAATTTTGTTAGTACAAAATATATACCGAACTTTCGAATGCATTTGGACAATGTTAATTTTGGTCAAAAATTGAAATCACAAGTTTTAATATATCGAAACATTAGTGAAAAACTAATTTAAAACATATTTACTGATCTTTAGAATCAGTACATATCGAAGGGTATAAGTTTATGTCTATAACAGATAATGTGTTAATGTATTGCTTTACATATTCCCAATCCATGAAATTTTTATTCTACACGCACACGTTGGCTCTCAGTGCAAGTTTTATGATTGGAATGGCGCAACACATCGTTATTATAAAATATAGGATGTCGTCGAGTATTTTCTTTAATCTGAACAATAAAAATTCAATCGAGGGCACGCTGTGGATACGATAAAGGTTTTACATTCTCAATCGAAATATGCATTTGCAGATGAGCTTCTGCTGAATGATGTTCCAGATGTGGACTTGAAATCTAATAATAATTTCAATTCATTATAATGCCACAAATTTATTAGTAGTAACCCCCTGAAGACTCGATATATCTTACTTTATGAGTGTTATATTATATCTTTTGTTTTTTAAGTCTAATCTGGACCGTAGCTTCCTTTGGAGCAAGTAGGTACTTATCGTGGTATCCTTCGAAAGAGCAGTGAATTTTTAGAGTCGCGGCGTTTCTATATAAAGCGATAGATGCAGTAAAAATAATTCAATAGTTAACCAATGGAAAACACCATGGAGACCGAGGCAAGTGCTGCATACGGAATTCTTCCCGGAGGACGGGAAAATCAGTGCCTAACAGCGTAACAGGGATCTCTCTCTCTCGGGCGGCACATGTTACAAGAACTGAGACCGTTCGGTTGTTATTCGACTAGCTCGACACGCAGTGTCATTGCCTTAACATGTGTCGGTTTAAATCTCCTGTTCCAAATTCTGACAGCCTGTATTAACACACTCTTAAACTCTCTTTTCACGTCAAAATATAATTAAAAGTATACCGGATTACCCCGTCCGAGGGATTAATTTTTTTTTTCTTCTACCGTAACGGTAATTTTTTAATGAACAGGAAAATTAAAAACTAGGCCGCGACGACATTCCACATGTCACTTCAACCTCATTAATAAGGGCTTTAATGTGAGGATTTCTTTTATAAACAGCACCTGGGCATTCAGAGACTACTATTATGCACTACTTTCCACGGAATCCAAAGAAATTATTTAACCATACTTAAATGAACATCTGGTAACTATCTACTACAAAGTGCTTACGTTACAAAATACAGTTACTTAGATACTTTAGAGCACACAAAATCTGTTCTTGCAAAAGTTTCAATTTTGTTAAGTGAAAGTAACAAATGACAACTTTATGTTAAAAAAATTATTAAAATAGACTTACCATATCGTACATAGAGATCGTTTTCTGTAATAGAAATGGTAGTTTAGTTTTTCAATTCACTAAGCACACAAACATTTTTTAATAATAGAAACTAGTAAATTTTGTTCAAATAGGCTATACAAATGCGTCAAGTTTTAAGATCTGTTTAACTCGCAATTTCACATAGCTGACTCGAAAGTCAAGAGTTATTTCAGTGAGAAAAATCTAGATTGCGGTTATTGGCTGTTGCAAAAAAAATGGAAGAGTGTCGAAATGTCGAATTGCACGGAAAAGAAAGGCCGACGTCAGATCATCGATTTATGTGATTTATAAAGACGTGTTCACTATTTTCACCGTAGTGGAATATGGGAACATCATATGAACATCCGGTCAGGTCTCCCGAGCAAATATCCATTCGATATCGCAACGTTCCCGCCTTGGAAGACGCTGAAGCGAGACTATAGATGCATTATTGAATTTGTTCGGGGTTTATGTATCCCACGAGGCCCATCTTACGCTACATTCTGCGTTGTCAGCATATATAGATTATTATATAGACATCTGGTCTTCTCAATGTAGAATCTTACAAATATAAAAATATCGACTGGCTATCAAGCCTAGCATGGGCTCTAACTTCGGTAAAATATCATAGTTTTCAATAGATAACGATTTTTTCATTACTTACTAAACTATTCAACTCTGCAAAAAATGTATCGAGATACTGCTCAATACTGTTAAGCCTTTCGAGATGAACTTCCATAAATATCCTCTGTCTTTCGTTGATTTGTCGAAATCATACCTCAAAGATACTTCCTCTAGATCAATAAATGCTTAATTTATTTTATTTAGTCAGAATCTGACAGAAATAAACTTGTTTTGATTAATATATCGATACTACAACATCTGCGAATGTAAAATGAAATAATAGAGGCAAAGGAATTTATAGATCCATGTATATATCAAATAGTAAATGGAGGTCTTGTTCAGACGAGGTAGCATCTTACATTTCACGAAAGCACAATCATATAATTATTCATAGGTAACAAAGGACAGCTTCAACAGACTAGACATGGAAGCGTACTGCCATTATTGATCTAATTCAATTTGTTACTTACTGAAGAATTTAAAATTGATATGGAGAAAAGAGGATTGAAATAGGTTTAGGCTCAAAACTACTGAGGCCTATAAGGTTCCACCAAAATTCTTTGTTTCATAGACTAGTCACTTCCTCCAGATCAATAAATGTCTGATTTATTTCATTTAGTCGGTTGGTCTGACATAAATAAACTTGTTTTAGCATTAAACATGGTATATGATTAATATCTACACAGTCTAAACTACAGAAATGAGCAACTATGAATGTTAAATGGAATAATAGAGGGAAGGGAATTTATAGATCCGCGTTTATATTAAATGGTAAATGGAGGTCTTGTTTAGATGAGGTAGCATCTTACATTTCATGAAAGCACAATCATGGAATTATTCATACCTAACCAATGACAACTTTCACAGACCTGGAAGCGTACTGTCATTATCACGATAGACATGTTTGCATTTGTTTCTTGTATAACCAACAACACTAACACTTCAGATTCAGTATACGAATGTATAGAACTACTAAAAACCACCGAGATGAAGAGAGAAAAATAGATGATCTAGCAAGAATATTGGTCTTGGAAAGGTCTTAAGGCCATGACCAAAGAATCATATCAAAAATCATGGAATTCGAAGCTGTATGGATCTATCGCCAAAGTTCACAATACAAAAAACTCTAACCTACTACCAACGGTAGAACTTTTGTTGCAAGAAAAGTTAACAGGAAGGTTTTGAATGGCAAGAGAAACCTGATAATAATAATTATTATAGTTTTCCAAATCTGTGAAATGATACTGAATACTCTTTGTCTTTGTTTGTAAGAAAACAAAAATGAAATAAAAATATCTCTGTGGTGAATCGTTATGAAGAAAATGGTGGGATATGAACTGAAGCAACGGATGAAGAAATTGCGACAAATTTTTCAATTCAATCATTTAACACTAACACTTCAGCTTCAGTATACGAATGTATAGAACTACTAAAAACCAGAACTGAGATGAACAGATAAGAATAGATGATCTAGCAAGAATATTGGCCTTGGAAAGGTCTTAAGGGCATGAACAGAGAATCGTATCAAGAATCATGGAATTCGAAGCTATTTGGATCTATCGCCAAAGTTTACAATAAAAAAAATCTAACCTACTATCAATGGCAGAACTTGTGTTGCAAGTGAAAATAATATAAAGGTTTTGAATGGTAAGAGAAACCTAATAATAATTATTATAGGTTTCCAAATCTGTGAAAAAGAAAAAAGTGAAATAAAAAATCTCGTTGCGAAGAAAATGGTGGGAGATGAACTGAAGCAACGGATGAAGAAATTGCGACGAATTTTTCAATTCAATCATTTATGTAGCAGGGGCTGCCCCCTCGTAGAGACTATAGAATGGAATGATGCGACCAGTGAGAGCGTGCCAGCATAAAGATAAGCGAGATGGGGCGATGCTAAAGTGGATAATCTCATGATCCCGTTATCTAGAGATATAATTATTCTAACAGGGTGTCTTGCTTAAAACAGCTTGCTCGATCGGGCGGCGCCCCCACCCCCGTGTTCGTTGCTAGGTTACCGCCTCCGACGACCACAGAAACACTGCTACAATGGTGATGCTTGTAGAACACGACACGCACAACACTTCGCCGTGGGGAAGATGGATTGAGACGATAAGAGGCTCCCTCGCGCTCAGCCACTTCGCTGAGCTCACTTGAGCCTCAATTTGCATTTGTAACTCTTTTAATGGTTGACCATCGTCAGTTATGTTAAAGACTTGCTAATGTCGCCCTAGCGTGGGTTGATAACATTTTTGGAAGATATACACGACACCATTAACTGAGTCAGTGGCGTAACCACAAAGCTCTCCTTACAATGGAATAATTTCTATTTTACCATCTACGGTTAGAAGAGTTAGTGACGCTTTCTATGGAAAAACAAGTTTTTTCGTGTAAAGCGACTAAATCGGCTTGTTATTAAGTGTGCGGCGTTAAGAAAGCGTGCGAGCAATTAGGGGAGCAATGGGGGTAGCCGCCCTCGATAGCGGAGTGAATTTGGCGTGGACACACGGCTGCCGAAGGCCGTAAAAGTTGCTGAAATGGCGATGGAACACATGACAGCCCGTTAAATGTAGCCGGGATGAACAAGTAATTCAGTACCGGGCTCTTCAATTAGAGAAGTTGGTTGTACGTTGAGGTCATCGTGTTTGCCGCGTCCTCAAATACTTTGGATAACTGTTTATTACGAGCCGTAAGGGACAATGTTGTCTTAATTAAGTTTATTTTTCTCCAGGCTTTTCTGTTTATTAAAAAATGCGCTTCAAAAACAAAGGTATAACTGTTGGTGTCCACATACCAACGTACGTTGATGAAGGAGATGTGTAAAAAACTGAAAAGTTGTTGTTTTGTAGCGATTCAAATACGTTGATATAAACAATTAACGAATATCGCATTAACTTGACACAGAGTGATATTTTGACAAATTTCAAAGTAATACTTAGCAAACGATAATTTCTCACAAGAAATTTGATCAATAAAATCGTTTATGAGTAAAAGAAAATATAATGACGCTAGGCTGGAGCCCTGTGGTGCTCTATAGATAAGTTGTATGTTAATTAAATAAACATCACTAAAGATTCAGATACGTTGATATAAACAAATATCTAAAATCACATTAACTTAAACACAGAGTGATATTTTGACAAATTTCAAAGTAATACTTAGCAAATAATAATTTCTGACAACAAATTTGCTCAATAAAATCGTTTATGAGTAAAAAAAAATGTAATGGCTCTAGATTTGAGCCCTGTGGTGCTCCATAGATATGTTGAATATTAATTAAATAAATATCAGTAGTGATTCAGATACGTTGATATAGACAATTAACTAAACTCGCATTAACTTAAACACAGAGTATTATTTTGACAAATTTCAAAGCAATACTTAGCAAACAATAATTTCTGGCAAGAAATTTGCTCAATAAAATCGTTTATGAGTAAAAGAGAATATAATGGCGCAAGATTTGAGCATTTTGTTGCTCCATATATACGTTGTATGTTAATTAAATAACCATCAGTAGTGATTCAGATAGGTTGATATAAACAATTAAGGAAAATCGCATTAACTTAGACATAGAGTGATATTTTGACAAATTTCAAAGTAATACTTAACAAACAATAATTTCTGACAACAAATTTGCTCAATAAAATCTTTTATGAGTAAAAAAAATGTAATGGCTCTAGATTTGAGCCCTGTGGTGCTCCATAGATATGTTGAATATTAATTAAATAAATATCAGTAGTGATTCAGATACGTTGATATAGACAATTAACTAAACTCGCATTAACTTAAACACAGAGTATTATTTTGACAAATTTCAAAGCAATACTTAGCAAACAATAATTTCTGGCAAGAAATTTGCTCAATAAAATCGTTTATGAGTAAAAAAGAATGTAATGGCGCAAGATTTGACCATTTTGTTGCTCCATATATATGTTGTATGTTAATTAAATAACCATCAGTAGTGATTCAGATAGGTTGATATAAACAATTAAGGAAAATCGCATTAACTTAGACATAGAGTGATATTTTGACAAATTTCAAAGTAATACTTAACAAACAATAATTTCTGACAACAAATTTGCTCAATAAAATCTTTTATGAGTAAAAAAAAATGTAATGGCTCTAGATTTGAGCCCTGTGGTGCTCCATAGATATGTTGAATGTTAATTAAATAAATATCAGCAGTGATTCAGATACGTTGATATAGACAATTAATTAAACTCGCATTAACTTAAACACACAGTATTATTTTGACAATTTTCAAAGTAATACTTAGCGCACAATAATTTCTGACAGAAACTTGCTTAATAAAATTGTTTATTAAAAAACTGAAAAGTTTTGCGCGTCTTATCTGTGCGATTATTGTAATCGTGATTATGTTTGGAGAACATCAAAATTGAACACATATCCCTGTTTATGAAATGATGATTATTAATTTAGAATACATGCGACATATGCGTTTCTTCATTAGTGAGTTGATTAGGCCGTATCAATACTAATTTCGTTATCGCATAAGAGGCACATATGTTTGCAGCATTATTACATCATATATCACAATATACAAGTTTAGGTGTATTGCGGCCAGTAGACTAGAGGCGAAAGCCTCGCCCAATGGGGGCCAGGAACGTATAATGACCGGTGACGTATGTGTTATTTGTTTGGCGCCATCTGGCAGTAGCGTTATTAACTTGGCAAATCAAACATGCTCGAGACATTAATTATCGCGATCTGATAGCTGTCGTCCGATTCGAATCTTGTTTTCAAACATTTCATAATATTTTATACTTGCTAGGCTTACGTTCGTATGGGTAAATCGGCCAGCGTGCATAACTCATATCCGGGATTAAGTTTTTTATACTTCTCTTCGCTTAATACTTCCCCTCTTTTTTATAAAATAAAAAACACTCTGTATATGTTTCACGTAGACACATTATTGTATTATCGATATTCCTTTCCCCATAAATGAATGTTATTTTGTCCTTTCCGATTGTTTTATTTGTTTCTCGTGTCAACACAGTTGTTACAAACTCCCAGCGACGTATCAAAATATTATTGTTACGACAGATATTTCCTTTGCTTTGACAATTCGACCGTATTGAACTCTCACTACAATTGTTTGGACAAACATTCCCACTGATTTTTCCTCAGGCCATCTGAAGCGTTCAGTTTTTAACAGGCCTCGGAAAAATCGTTTTAAGTGTTCAGAAACTTTGTCAAGAGACGCTACACGTATACTAAAGCATAAATAATGCATATTTCCTTAGAGATACAGGGTGATTTAGTTTTAAATGAACAAAGTTTGTTATATTTACGATTTTTTATTTTGGGGTTTTATATAGGGAGATATAGGGTGTTGAAATTAAAAATATATATATATTTCTTAGTATAGTTGTTAAAATAATCCGTATATTTCAGTTATGTTTGGTATAGGTAATTAATGTGTGATAAAATATGTTAATATCACTTTCAAGATATACCTATTACCATAATTAAGAAAAAGTTATATCATCCTGTATGATAATAAATTTTTGTTTGAAATGAGAAATTTGAAAATGTCATCAACTTTTTTTCTAAATTAATGTTACTAAATGCATGTATCTCCACCACTGGTTGTTGAAAGTGTTTGATTCTAACCTATGTACAATACCTTTATACAATTCCAGAATACAAAAAAATTATACAACAATAAGTGGAAAAGTTAAATTTGTCATGTAACCATAACTATACGAAAATGGGTCAAAATATAGTTGTTGGTTAAATTCATGGTACCAACTATATACCTTATATATGCGTATAATACCTCCGCCACTGATGTTTCGTTCGAACATATCTTATGACATCTTAAACTAGTTATATTCTATATCAAATAGAATTTATATATCCCCACTACTTGGGTAGGTATATACAACAAAGTCCATATTTTTTCAAAAAGTTAAAAACCCTTATAAAGCTCTGAAATAAAAAAATGTATATATATAAAAAATAGCATTATTTTAAGTTAATTAAATAAATATTTTTGAATAATTGTTGTAGGACATTGTGGCCTTAATATTTCGTGTAGTGTCCTCCCAAAATTTTGAAGCATCATTTCCGGACAACAATTTATATACAGGATTAACTATTACTAAGTATACAACTAGAATTATGTCACAAATAAATAGCATCAGAGAATATTTTAATTTGATGTTTAAAAAATGGGGTAAAACCCCTTTTCCCCAGAAAAATCGGCGCCTTTGATAACCGACGCTCCGAAAAGCTATGCGGACACTTTTAGCGGCGTTGTCAATTCTAAAAACCATGAAAATAAATAGTTTTATTAATTTAAATATCATTTAATCCGGATCGTATCCCCTTTTAAAATATTTGTATTTAGTTATAGTTAAGCTTGTATACATATATTGTACGCTATTATTAATAACTTTAAACTCGTTTTTTATTAAAATAGAAGTGATTTGATTTAATATGACTATCAAAATTAATTACAAAAAGTCATCTACAGCGATGAATTATTCTGTTGCTCGGTCAGACTGTACGTTATAAGGTGTAAATTCGTCGCCTGCTATGTTATCAATTGTTATATCGCCGTAAATTGGGATATTCCTGTGAAATAAATGATATCAGACTGACATATGTCCTGATTAAGCGTTATAATTACATTGTGGCACTTGTTTTGTGAAGTGGCTGCGCCATTTGTATATGGATAATGTTTACACCCAAATATTAATAATAATCCTGTCCCATTTGTTTCATTGCTTAGGGCATATCCGAGATTGGAATCGGATGTTTACACTACCTTTCATATATCTTTATTAACGTCGAATTTCTACATTAATTTGTACATTTTCAAGAAGAAATTGTGTTCATTTAATAAAATATAAAGGAAATGATGTTGGAAATCCACGCCCAGTAGCGGAGGGGTTTTAAATTTTCGAAAGGTGAGAGAACATAAAAAAGATACCTAGCATATATTTAATTAATGATACCTACATTTTCTTATCACGTTTTGACGAAGCTGAAAAAATATCACCATCCAAAGCCTATAGCATTATCATCTTGCCGGTCTGTTGGCCAGGTGTAAACACAATGATTATTATCAGAAACCGGCAAATAGATTAAGTCAACCATCTCTTGTTTGTATCACGTGACAAAGTAAACATTTCGGGTCAACAATTCGGTACTAGCGGTGTGGTATGAGAAGCGTGCAGATATTACTGTTTACAATTGGAATTATGGTCGAATAGGTAAACCTGATGAGGACGTGAATTGATCAGCATGCTGGACGTCATTTAACGCAAGCATTATCAATAGCGATAATTACAAGACACTAGTTAGCACGTTGGATTCGGCACTGTACACGAAGAAAAGTAATTAGAACGCTTCGAAGTACCTTAGTACGAAATTAGTTCAAATTCGATGAAATATGATTGTTTTGTATAGCGTCATATTGATTTTAATGATGCATTTAGCAAAAATCTAACCCCACAACTAATACAATCTACAGGAAGTTTAGTTTAAATATATTTTTAGCAATTGCAATTGTGTGACCTCCGAACTGCTACGAGACTTTGCTGTGATACACTGAAAAAGTGATCTCTTTGAACAAACTAAAGAAGTCACATACATTTTCAAATGGGTTATTGAGGATGTGAAAATGAACAAACAATTTTACCTCTTTGGAAAGAACACCCTGTATACATGTAAAATTACCGATATTTACACGTCGTGCGTTATGATAAAAATTAATGAGAAAATTAAAGCCAGAAGTTTCTTGCTGTTAGTATCATGACAATATCAAATGATAATTAAATCTTACTTAATATTATACACAAACAAACAATAAATATTAATAGCAAGAGAGGGGGTAGCGCTCACTGTTGTTAATTAAATAAACACCAGTAGTGATTCAAATACGTTGATATAAACAAACTAAAATCGCATTAGCTTAGAGTGATATATTGACAAATTTCAAAGTAATACTTAGCAAACAATAATATGTGACAAGAAATTTGCTTAACAAGGTCGTTTATGAGTAAAAGAAAACGTAATGGCTCTAGATTTGAACCCTGTGGTGCTCCAAAGATGTTGTATGTTAATTAAACTAGTGATTCAGATACGTTGATATAAACAATTAACTAAAATCGTATTAACTTCTAGAAGTAGCTAAATGCCACCCAAATAATTAATAAAATGCTTATTTTACCTATTTTAAGATAGAGTAGATGGTGTGTAGAAATAACAAGTAGATCTATTTGAAAATGGAGTAGATGTTTTTGAGAATATGTCGAAGTAAACTCAATGCTAATAATATCATTTATGAGTAAAATAAAAGTAATGGCTCTAGATTTGAACCCGGTGGTGCTCTATAGGTATGCTTTATGAAAATTATTGAAATTGCAACCAATATAGGTTTGAAACTAGAGCTAGCTAAATGCAACCCAAATAATGAATACAATGCTTATTTTAAGATAGGGGGTGTTGAAAAGCAATAATAAGTGGATCGATTTGGAAATGGAGTAGATGTTTATGAGAATATATCTAAGTATACTCAATGCTCAATAATATCGTTTATGAATAAAAAAAATGTAATGGCGCTAGATTTGGACCTTGCAGCGCTCCATATGTTGTATGAAAATTATTGAAATTGTAACCGTTGTAGATAATGTTTGAAACTAGAAGTAGCTAAATGCAACCCAAATAATGAATAAAATGCTTATTTTAACTATTTTTAGATAGAGTAGATGGTGTTGTGAAGAAATAAGTAGAGTAAATATTTTTGAGAATATGTGTAAGTATACTTACTACTACTAAGCCGATCTCTCCAGGCGATGGGGTTGAGTCCTTGGATTCCCGGCCAGTACAATCCCCCAGTGCTCCTACCCAGTTCCACCGGGGGTTTATTTACCGAATTGGCGGCGTGATGATGAAAAAAGGCAGCGGCGGCAATATTGAATCCTCTGAGCCCCGAATTGGACGCACTTTGAGAGCTGTTCGAAGCCATCCCCAAGGTGTTCTGCGTGAACCCCAGATTATGAGGGAAATGTAGCGGCCCGGTAGTGATCTGCGTGGGTCTAGATAAAATATGGTCAATACCGTGAGGGTTAGCTCCTTGGGAACTGTTACTGTTGCTAGTGGCACCTAGAGGACTGCGAGACGTCAAGCCTGAGCGTTCTACGTGTAAACTTGTACGTTCTAGCAAGACGTCCGCATCGCTCTTTTCTTGGTGCAAGTGATCGGGGCTCAGATGGGTTTGGTGCTGCTTCATCTCAGTCATAGAATGGAGCGCCGCCAGAGGGGCTGCTAGCATGTTGCGGTGCTCCAGGTTGAGGAAACTCAGGTTCTGCTGGCTGGCGAATTCGAGCATCTTCGAGACTGGAGGCGGTGGGGTTACAGAGACTTCGGACCTGTCACTAGACGCGTCGCTGTGCTGCGTCATTGCTATTGGAGACGCCGTGGTTGCAGCTGAGGACGCGAATGCCGCGTCGCGATTGTCCAGGCCGATGTACTGGTGCACTACACGTGACCCTCACTGCACATCACAGTCACTCGTCTCTCACCCGATGGTGCAAATTGGAAGATCTAAGATCTAAGGAGCGTGTTCCAATCACCAGTTGGTTGACAATGAACTGAACTGGCTCTGGAAGACTATGCACTCGACCGCTCGAGGTGAGACCGGTGGGCGGACTCGCAAGGTGAGCTAGTGGGGATGTCTATAAACTGAACTGCATGTTAAATATGTGCTACTGGGAAGCTCATTACGGTGGCCTCTATGGCAGTTAGCGATTCGGTGCGTGTCGCCTAGCTGCGTGGTTGCACTCTGCTCTATTTTTAAAAGAGATTAATGCTTTTTTCATTGGTAGGGGGGAGGAGTGTGTAGTCGGGGGAGCGCACGCCATTGGCGCGAAAACCCGGCTGGGGTGACGCCCGCTATTGGTCGATAGCCCGCCCTACCCCTTCCGGATTCGTATTATCGCAGTATACATGGAACTCAATCTGTAAGGAGGTATTTTACTAGCATAAACATGTTAGCGGTGGAAGGAAACTTTGACTAGTTGACTACACCGAACTCCCACAGCTGGATATTCCCTTCAGATCACAATTATCGTCTTCAGAATTATCTCACACAAAATCTTAATAAAACATTCAATCATTACCGAAATTTCATACGGTCAAATCATCTCTAACATAAAAAAAACAGTGTTTTTTTTTAAGTCGGGCTAGGTGATGTAAGAGTAATAGAGAAAAAATAAATAAAAATATTCTAATATAAAGATAAACAAAAAAAATATTTAATAAGAAAATTCAATATTAATTACAAATTTTCTTACATTGTCATTACCTCCACTCCCCTCATGGATGCTAGACGGCACAGACAATAAATAGAAGAAGAAACCAAAAACACTCTCTTAAGACTCACTGAATCGCCGCTGTCTCGATTTTATACTAATATACTTCTTGATTAAATATTTAATTTTAGCATTCACAAGCATATTTAGACGCATTATTTTAATGTTTATTTCAGACATGGGTCAAAACTGCACCAAAATCTCTTTAGAGAAAGAATATTGCTGCATTCCCACGTTAGATAATGATAGAATTTATGTCTCTGCTATTGCCAAATTTGAATCGTGATTTATGATTTAACAATTAAGTCAGTTTTGGCGAGAGAGAGTTACAAATTGGAGATTTCCTCCGAATATATCTGCCTGAAAAAATGGAGATCAGGATGGAATAGCAAAGTGTGTAAGGCACCATCTATCTAGTCTCAACCCGAATGTTTTAGCGCTCGACAAGGATATCTAGAGGGGAACGACTATTTGCACCAACACTTTCTGCCGCTTGATTGATATGCGCGAACTGCATAAAAATCTGGAAAATTCGGTCATTGGCCTGCAAGGGGTTCTAGTACCAAACAAATGAAGTCAGTGACTGTTAAAAGGTTTTAAGAAAAACAATATCTAATAAGTTATACATAATTTTGTTTTGTAGGTGCATTCGGGTTAGCACTTGCACAGTAGAGGTCTGAGTCATAGACATCATAAAATATATAGAACTTCAAAAGAGGTACCGAATATAGTCAACCTATGGAAAAAAGCGATTCTGGTAATACTGCATTAACTTAGCCTTTATCAGTTGGCTGCACTGCACTAACACAACATTATTAGCTAAGTAAATAATATTATTAAAAATTCCTGATTCAAGTCGATTTTTGATTTTAAATTACAGTTTTTTTAAATAATAATTTAATATACAGGTTCATCCACCTTCAACTAATGTCATCACTGTTTTTTTTAAACGGAATTAAGTTTGCCCTAGAAGGCTGCTTTCTAAGCTCCTCCATAGTCTGACTATTTTTAATGTAAAGGCTTCTGACGTTCTATACAGGGTTAGCTATGACTAAGTACAAAAATTTTAACCACGTGCTCAGGAAGGCCTAAAAGACAATAAAAAAATGATTCCAGAATCTCGATATTTAAAAAATGAGGCAAAATCCTCTTTTCCTACGGAAAGTCGGCTCCTATGATAACATCGACTGAGATGGCTTAGATCCATAGATATAGCTTACATCTGTCAATTATATCTACTACTATGTGGTCGTTTTTTGCAGCATTTCTAAATGCAGGAACGACAAAAATTAACATTCTTATTAGTAATTATATCTGATAGATAGGAAACAGTTAGCACCACTATTTTGCATTCGTTTTTCATTATTTCTTTACAAACTGGCAAAACTACAACATTTTCATTCATTATAACCACTCACTACCGATAAAACACACTTCCTGTAGGTACAGCTAGATGAAATACATATTTATTATAACAAAATCGAACGAAAGGAATAGATAATAGAAAACTTTTAATGTACCAGCGGCAGTCTTGTCCCATAACCGGCGAACTATATTGTGAGAAAGTATCTGCACCCAACACAAATTTCTTTATTTAATAACTATAAAACGTTTAAAAATTGAAAAAGGCGCTAAAAACTGAAGAACACAAAACTACAACGTAAACACATGGTCGTGTTGCTAGTTACCTTCTACGTTACCTACTCTGATTCTGTAAACGTGTGGTGGACAAGTCGCATAGGCGGCGTTAAATAAGGATTTAATATAATTTCGAAAAAATTTTTTTCGCTTTATAAATAAGGTTGGAATTTTTTTGAAGGGTGATTCCGTTAATGCTTTATTTTCTCTATCCCCTAAAATATTTGTACTTCAGTCATAGTTAACCCTGTATATTTTATGATTTCTATGGTCTGAGTAGGCGACGCTTTCAGGTAAAGTGTATTGGTGCAAATGTCGAGGTCCCGGCAGGATCAGGCTAAAAGCTGTGGATGATGTTAATGGAGGAAGGCGGAAGTGGCGGCCTCTAAACTGAAGATAGAACTACTCTGCATATCATTAATCTTAATTAAAGTTAAATTTAGTTATCTTGTATGGAGGCCGGTGTCTATTCGAATGGCGTTTCACGAAAGCATGCGTTTCTTCTAATGATATAATTACTTCTTTTTTGGATTCCTCCGCACAAATGTTATTTTCTCCCGCGATTCATTGTGTTTAGGTATGAATGGGGCATCATTATAAGGCATTCCAGTAAATGTAGTAGCTTTATATAGCTGATTCTATTATCTTGGCATGAGAATAGGGAAAAGGTTAGATTTGAGGGATGCAGAATTGATTTTTTAATAGATAATAATTAAATTATACACAAAATATGACATTTCTCGAAAATTCTATACAGGGTGATTCAGACCTTATCTAAAAAATTTTTGGGAATAGATGCGTTATGAAAAATGAAGTCAATACCGTAACAATTTTTTTTGTAAAATGCTTATAGTTTCCGAGAAAAAAAAATTAAGTTCTAGTGCCAAATGCAGTTACTTTTGCAACGGTGTGCAGTGAGTGCAAGTGTAGGCAAACGCAGGCGTGACGCGCAACCGTATCGTCGAAGAGATGGACGTCCAGGGCGTCCATGATGTTTTGCGGCAGTATGGCGTATCATACACGATACAAAATTGTATTTGTATAAACGGAGTGCGTATATAAAAAACGAATTTTAATGAATTATGATTTTAAATGCTTGTTAAAAACACGTTTGTTTCAGATTGGTAAGTTTTACAATTAAGCACCGATAAACATTTTTATGAGTGTAGAGATGTGAAATTTGTGCTACAGTTTTGTATATTCGATTCCTGGGGTGCCGGTAGCATGACAGTTTATTTTGAAAGGCTTTTAACGTGCAGCGATTGGATGTATTGATTTCTGACATCTATTTGAACTAATGCTTCGCCCGATATGGCCCATACATCAACTTATATTCCGCCGAATAGCAATATTGCAAGAAAGATCAGTTTTTCGAACGATATAAATTCGAACCTCGCTGCTATAAATTCTCGCAAATACATATAGCTTCCGAATATTCTTCTATATATCGAGCAGGTACGCTTTCCAGACCGCAATAATAGGGTCTAAGTGTATGAAATAAAAAGATATAGAATCTGGAAATCACTCTCAAAAATTCGTAGTCAAAAAATAAATATCAAAATACAAATGGATAAATATTTTAATTTAATCATGCAAGTACGGGGTGTGGCCAATTAATATCCAACTATGGTCTATTTTAAGCTTTATTTAGTCTAAAAGGTTATACAGGTATAAATGACTGGCTTTATGAAATATATTATAAAAAAAGATAAATTTTAAATATGCGATCAATTTAACTTGGAAATCTCAGTTGGATTGTTCACTAGTGAAAGAAGGAGTGGGAGTAACATACATTTACCCATGCGTATTACATTTAAACTTAAGAAACCTCGTATAGTCTAAATTTTTTGCTTTTACTTTAAAACCTCTCATAATTAGGCTTAAACGCCTAGACGATGTGTTAATGGCGGATCAAAATCATGTTAACTATGAAAAAACAAGAAATAGAATATCCAAAGCGTTTATGATTAAAGAGAAATAACATCAACCGTAGGAAATAAAATGAAACATCTAGGGGCGTCATACACTTAATTCCGGAATAAATGGGCTGAATGACTGACGATTGCATTGCCCAGTAAAGCGTTTAACGCCCGTCATCAATTAAGAGAAGATCATTTGGAGTTGGCGATGGGGACGAAAGTAGGGAGATAGGCATTTGCTACATTGTAAATATCTCCGAACTAACTAGACCATCCCGGTTTATTGCATCATCAAATAAATACTTAATTAAATAATAAAATTTCACAACTACTGCAGACATAAGCTGGAACAATACCCTTTACGCAATTACCCTGAAGGTATACAGAGTGCGGCTGTAGTTCTGCCTTTCACGTAAATGAAATTATTCAACGAAAAATTGTCACTAGAACAGTATATACTTATATCCTCCTACTCATCGTCCTCCTCATCATCCTCTTCCTCGTCATTTTTCTCAACGTCATCTTCCTTTTCCTTTCCTTTTTTTTATTTATTTTAGTAGGTCGTTATGATGTTTAAATTCATTGACAGATTAATCAGTTTGACATTGTCGACATTTAATTTCAAATAATTTTAATTTATTGGTATAATAATGTTTATAGTTAGATATTTGACTCAACTTAAAGGAGACCTGATGAAGCAATCCTAAATATGCAGAAATAGGTCAGATCACATCTCATGTGGTTGAATATCGAGTTCCCACTGTCAGAAGTTAGATATCTATAGAGTGTTTTCATTAAACCAGGCTAGTAAACTTAGATAGATTAATTTCTTTAGATAATTATTGAATAGAGCTTTGTCTGTGGAATTGTTCAATAGCATACCTATATGTTTGGTATCAGAGAACATACATATGACTTCATTGATAGGAATTGTAGATTAGAGATACAGTATGCGCCAAAAGTATGGAATAAATTCAATAAAAACGAAACAATTATTTTTTGGGAAAAATCCTCGAACAGGTCGATTTTTAATTTAAAAAATACATATTTTAGCGTAAAATGCGATTTTCAAATGTCATTTGTTTTCGAGTAATGACGTCATCGATTTTTTTTTAAATGGCAACCATACCATATGGTTTCAGCAAGACGGTGCACCTCCTCACTATGCGCACCCTGTACGAGATTTTTTGGACAACTGTTTTCCTGGGAGGTGGATACTTGAAGTCAAAAGTGTACATTAATAAACCACGTAATTTAGAAGAACTTCAAAATCGCATTCGGGACGAAATACGCAGAGTTACCCCAGAAATCATTCATAATGTGCAAGAAGAATTTCTTCACAGACTTGCGCATTGTCAAGAAGTTGGTGAATGGCAATTCGAACATTTAATTTAAGTATAAAATTTAATCAATTGTATTTTATTTTACATACCTCAGAATTCTAACTTTTTTATGGATAAAATTTACGTTTTCTAACATTCAATCGTCATTTACTCGAAAACTTTCCTATGTAAGAGGGCAAAATTTTAGTACTGTCTGATAGAGAATTAAACGATCTTTCAGAATCAAGGAAAAAAATATGGTGTTGCCATTTAAAAAAATTCGATGACGTCATTACTCGAAAACAAATGACATTTGAAAATCGCATTTTACGCTAAAATATGTATTTTTTAAATTAAAAATCGACCTGTTCGAGGATTTTTCCCAAAAAATAATTGTTTCGTTTTTATTGAATTTATTCCATACTTTTGGCGCATACTGTATATTAGCTTAAAATACCTTTCTTAAACAGTAAAAAACGTTACTTTTATTTATGATAAAGTTTCCAAAATGTAAATTTAGTGGTTTAACTACCATAATTTTAACAGGCGACAGAATATATCAAAATATGTAAACAAAAAAGTCCTAAATCACATGTTGTTTATGCTATCGCTTGTAAAGACTGTCCTCAGCCTCCTGCTCCTCCTCCACCACCTCCTCTTCCTCCTCCTCGTCCTCCTCCAATTCCTCATCCCCCTCAACTTAATAATGAGATATAGGTGGTCTGCTTACTTCCTGCTCGGCCTAAGCGGCTCGACTTACAGGAAGTGACCTACATTGCAGCAGGTACTTAACGCAGACCTCTCGCCGAGTCGAGCCGCTTAGGCCGAGCAGGAAGTAAGCAGACCACCTATATCTCACCTGCACTCAGTTTATATGTGAACATACATATTACGAAGGAACAGCCAGTTCAATTGTCGGTCATCTCACCTATGGCATACTGATGAGGGCTAACAAGCCCGAAACCGGTCTATGTCTGGTGGTGTGTCCGACAAGGGTTCTTGGCTGTTCACGCAGATACTGCAGGAGTAATTCAATATCGGTCGGGGCATTAGTCCGCGGAGTAGTTGTTTCCTGCAGTATCATTTACAGATTTAATGGCTCATCGCTCAAGGCGAGAGGTCTGCGTTAAGTACCTTCTGCAATGTAGGTCACTTCCTGTAAGTCGAGCCGCTTAGGCCGAGTAGGAAGTAAGCAGACCACCTATATCTCACAAATACAATCTGATTAGGTTCACTCTAAGAATTTACTTTTGTGTGTGTAACATCACATATTATTCAAAATGTAACCGAAGTAAGTAAATAAAAAATAGAACTGATACTTTAAGATCATGTGTTTTGAGTTTGATCACTGGTTGTATTAAATTATTGCTATTATTATTAAATCTTCGTTAATAGAAGACAACCGTTTTCCAGGCGTATGAATATGGAATAAGATACGTAAAGGTCACACAAATTAAATTTAAATTGTATATAGGAAGGAACTATCCGTCTGAGCTCGAGGCTGTCGGTGTTATCAGAAGTGGGACGAATGAAAAATCGGAAGGTCGTCCCAAGACGCTTCTGCAATTCAATTTTTAAGCTTATCGAAGTCCAGCGTGGCAAACAATTTCCAAGTGTGCGGCCGCAGGTTCGATTTCGTATATCTGAAGTGTTAATATTTGCGGTGATGTGTCGATCCTACGGGCACAGGTGCGGTGATTTCGGAATATCCAAGACGGAGTGTCATTTCCATACACCCCGGTGGCCGGCCGATATCCATCTCCTGGGATATACAATTGAATTCGAAATGCGACTGACCAATGCCGGTGCACATTACGATTCCGAAAATTGAATTCAAAAACTCGGATAGAATCTATAATGCCGCCTTCCTCAAATATATATATCTTGTTTGCTTTTTTCTGTCAGCGCGAGATTGGCTGAGTTTTCGCTACCCGCACCAACGGCATATATCATCGGCACGCTGTTTTATCTCCCTTAAATATACAGGATGTCCGACGAAAAGTTACACTATAAGTCACTTTTAGTGGGAAAAATGTTACATTCAGTTTTTTTCGACAAACAAAGTACATGGACTCGTCTAGAATATATTCTTCTACATTGTTAATGACCTCCAACGATCTGAAAGTGAAGAATTCAAGAGATCAGTTCGAGAGAGAGCTATTAGATAACCCTTTTTGGTTTGTTAGTAATATGAGGCTGCTCATTTGAGTGTGCATATAAACGTTTTTCTCAGCGTAACATCCAAATCTGCGAATAATTCGCTACCGATTGGTTTCGTAAAAATTAAACGATCAGATATTCTATTTAAGTGAATCTATTTTGAGGGCAACATTCAAACGGAAAAAAACAGAAATTATTACAACCCAAAATAAAAATATTATTCACATTTATGAAGTTAAGCCGCAACAAACAAGTCAATAATTCCCTGGATTTTAGCGCTGGCATGACATCTTAGAATCAGATACTTCTACATGATAAATATTAATTAGAAAATACGAAAAATAATATTAAAAAAGTATCTAATATCACATTTTTATTTATCTCCCTGTATTATTGAACTGTGATTTTACAAATATCGATTAATTTTGCGTATTTTACTATAAATTGATATAATAACACAATTGTCTATTCCAGACTATACTTATTGATTAATTCTTACTCAAATATAACGTCAATTATTTCTCGCATCTCTGTTCTTCTATGGTGACATTGGTGACGCATTTCAGTGTGCATATAAACGTTTTTCTCAGCGTAACATCCAAATCTGTGAATAATTTGCTACATATTGGTTCTGTAAAAGTATATAAACACAATTGTTTACATTTATGGAGTTAAACTTCAACAAACAAGTCAGTAATTCCCTGGATTTTGGCGTTGACAGTACGTCTTAAAATCAGATACTCCCGGATGATAAATCCTAATTAGAAAATACGACAATTGGCATAAAAGAAGTTAAAAACCGAGTATCTTGGTACATTCCAAAATTTACGACCCAGGCGTAGCAATAAGAATAAGTGTTAATTGTGGGGAGACAGAAAGTAGACACGACGTGTTAAAAGGTCCTAAACGAATGGGCACTTAGGCAGTCGACCACAAACACTAGTGCCAATGTGATACAGATATATTAGCTAGACAAGAGTTCTTAAATTTAATGTCTTCACCAGGCACAGCGCAAGATTCAAAATCGATTGCAGTCGTGTTTTTCGGCATAGAAATAAAATATATGCATCCGCATGATCTAATTTTTTGTATGCACACGCGAGGTAGCGCAGTGATATTTGTCCAAATGCAGCAAACAGGCCCATAAGCTTTGATTGTAAATCGGGGGGAATCATAAGGGTAAGAAAGCGCTCTGCGGTATAAAAGTTTAGGAGAAATAAAATGTTTACATGATTTCTGATAATAAATCCAGCAGTCGAGTTCCATATAGAGACATTCGGCATGGGCTGTACTGGTTCAGGTAGGCTATGGATTGTGGCGGCTGCGACTGTCGTAAAACCACCCCATAACCGGCGTTCAATTGTTTCAAGACCACATATGCATTTAGATGAAAGCATAAAATATTAAGCATCTTCTTTTATTAATTTTAAAAAACACTGGATTCTTTAAAAATATTTGCCTGAAAGGAAAAGAACTAAGGCACTTTAATATACCTCAATTTTCAGACGTTCCCTGAAGTAAAGCTATAAAAGATAAATTCTAAATCACCCTGTTTATAAACAAGGATATTACTCATAGTCAGTCATTGTTTCGGAGATAATAGTTTGCTGTTTTCAAAGACTTAAGATGTTCCTCTTTTTTTACGGACGATTTCAAGAGTTTAAGAAACAAGGTATATTTGAGTTATATAGAAAACGAAATATTAGTGATTTTAAAGAATAATATTTAATAATGGTTAGTAGAGGCAGCTTTAATGTACTTCAATTTTCAGACGTTCTCTGAAGTAAAGCTATAAAAAATAAGTTCTAAATCGCTCTGTATATAAACAAGGATAATAGTCAGTTATTGTTTCGGGGATAATCGTGTGCTGTTTTCAAAGTCTTAAGATGTTACTCTTTTTTCGCGGATAATTTCAAGAGTAACAAGAAACAAGGTATATTTGAGTTATATAGAAAACGAAAGATTAGTGATTTTAAAGAATATATTTAATAATGGTTCCTAGTAAAGGCAGCTTTAATATACCTCAATTTTCAGACGTTCCCTGAAGTAAAGCTATAAAAGAAAGAAGCTAGTGAAGTTAAAGAATGAAATTTGTATATTATATTTATTACAAGGAGGGTTCGGTAGAACGGTTATACCTCCATGACTATTAAATCAAATAAAACTTTATAGTCCCACCACATGTATACTGGGACATTTATGTAGAACAGCATAGCGAAGGTGTGCTTTAAAGAGATGCTTTCGAGGAATATCGCCTTTCTTGGCAGGAACTGAGGGCTGATTTCCTTACACAATGGCGTTTAAGTCGCGCTTTTGATGTGGATTGGATACAACCGATTTTACTACGTCAATTCCACCAGCTTTTAATACATGTTGTTTTGATATTATGTCTTCGTGTAATGTCTACAATGACTCAATCGACCAAAAATGTAATTCAATAACCTCAGGAAACCGTTTGATTGTAGATAACATGTTCGTGGTCTAATTTCAAAATGACTGATAGCATCTATCATCTATTTTTATATACAGGGTGAGTGGGGTGACCCCCAATATTCGAAAAGGGTGTTTAGGGGGCAAAAGTGAAGAAGAAAGCCTAATAAACATATGATTGCATATTTTTATTGCTATTTTTGCGAAAGCTGTTATTATTTGATATTTTATTTTGAGTAGGTCATGCATTCTAAACCACTCACATTAGTGTTTACTAATTGTCAAATTTATTTTGACGTTTGTGAGTTGGACGCTTATTTTATAACTGTCGCATTTATTTTTACATATGGGTTCGTTTAGTCATTGTACACATATAATTTCGTAATGCCTGCCACATTTAGTCATCGAAAATATGTTGATATTACTTTTGTTTACGGGTATTGCAACACTGATCAATTCACTCGTGATGGAGTAAATAACTGTCACAATGAACTTCGTCAGATGAAAATCCGCACGTCAAGTAACTTTCAGCATCGGTTCAGCATTAACGTGCGGAATGATTCATAATCAATTGCTTGGTCCAGTTGTGCTAGATGGTCGTCCTACTGGAGCTAGATATGTAGAACTTTTAGAAAATAATTTGACAGATCTACTGAACGATGTTCCAGGGATATTAGGCAAAACTTCCCTCATGATGGTGCCCCTGCCCATTTTAGTCATGTGATCAATCATTTTAATTTTCGTTTTCTACAATGATGTACTAGCCAAGGTGGTTTCCAAAATTGGCCACCAATATCACCAGATTTGAATCCCCTTGATTACTGCCTTTGGGGATGATTTCATTAATTTCTGTTTATTAGATCTGTAATCAATGTTATAATTTATAATATCTACATAATAAACACTTTTCTCTACAGATGCATTGCAATAATTAACTCGGCTAAAAATATTTTCATTGCTGTCTCAGTAACCGTTGATTCGACCATAGGTTTATTTCGCTTTCGAATATTGGGGGTTCCCCCAATCACCCTGTATGGCAGCGCTTGCTTACTGATGAAAATATAGTAAATTTACACATGTAAAAAAATACCAAATACATACAGTATTACAAGAAACTCCACTCTTAGGTATACCAAATGACATAATTTTTATTAAAAATACTAACGATGCTGTAAAATTCATTATATGTCAAATAATTGTTATTAGTGTGTAAAATATTATTCAAGAATGAAACAATACGCGTTAAATATTTTGCGCGGGTCTTGAATAATTGAATAAAAAAATGAGAAACGACCCTTTTATCTGGCGATATCAGTTAGGATAAAGGCGCCTGTTGTGTTCTTCATTATATTAATAGCATTTTGTGTATGTAACTAATAATGTGGAGGGTCGCATATTAAATTAAGCTCCTTTTGTCGATATTAAATCACATCTCTCTACTGCGGTTCTCGCTCTTACGCTCTGGAAGTCATTCATTCCAATAAGCCGGTCCCCTTTCACAAACTGTCACTACAAACTTTTTAAACTTCATAGGAGAAATAAATTCTGTCATTTATTCTTGCGATATTTTTTTAGTTCGCGCCTTTTGATTCAATTACTACGGTCATTAATCAATTTATGTATTTTTATGAGAACATTTCCCTAATGAAATCGGCCGGGGTGTATTTTCTCAGGATCTATCAATATCGGGCTCATTCTTTTAGGACCTTTCTCTCCTACATGCTTTAGTCCCTTAAATACCCACTTTAAATATATTAACCAACTTAGAGTTCAATTTACGCTTGTTTATTGAATAATTAATAATATCGTTAGCATATTCCTCACGTTCTTTGTTCTTCGGCAAGGCCGCCATTGCCAATGATACCCTGGGCATTGTTTTTCAAACTAATTCAAACTAATTAGACTGTCTCTATTGCACTCTGATAGAGTCGAGGCATACCTCTTTCCCACAATTAGCAACCAACGGATATCATGCTCTCCATCTCTTTCATACCTATATGTTTATTGGTATGAGGCATACCTCAGGTCCGTATTTATCTTATTGTCTGTGTAAAGACTAAAACACTAATTGTAAGACGCACTTATAAGTTTGTTAATACTTTAAAAATTAAAATATAGTCACAATGTAAACAGAGTTTCAATATTGTTATAAACAGACGAAGCAGCTCTCGGCCTCCGCGGCACCCGCTAATTCTGGTCAGCCACACGCGTCTCCGTTTTCATAGCAACTGCCCTAAATAAGGCTGATGAACTACAACGGATTATAGCAGGAATAAGCAAGGCAGTGTTTTTAAGCGTGTGTACGTCACTGATGATTTATATAATTGGTTTAATATAAATTATAAAGCAAAAGCAAGTTCTTTTTTATTTAGACTTTTAGGGGAGGCAAAAGAGGGGCGTATGGCCCCAGTTTTTTATTGCTTCCAGCTTATCGAAATGCAGAAAGGCTGCTAAATCGTCGGTACAATTAATTGCATTCGGAAGTTTTATACTAACACTTCGTCTCAGAGTGATTTCTTCTTCTGTTATTATTCAAAGTTTTTAATTTGTGTTCGGCAGTTAAGCGTTAATTTTTTACTGGAGTCCTGAAAACTCTTACAGTCGAACGTGTATAAAAGGCTATAAATTTTTAGGTTGATTTCGAATCGGTCGCACAATCCAATCCACAACAATGGATCAGGGGCGGAATTCTTTGCCACGCAATTGGTCTACTCTGGCTACGTCTATAAATTAAAACTTCACAATGTGTTTCATTTATGTAATTTGATTTTTACCCCAGCCAGCTTTTGCGTCAAGTATTTCGAGTCCTATTACATATTTTGTAAGTTTTCCAATGGATGGAATTAATAACACGCCGTTGTAGATTTAACGCATTAAGTTTTAAAAGTGTGCTTTAGCGCTTTGAAATTTATTATCGCCACTTATTTGTATGTACTGTTTTTGGCCCTCCGAACAACTGCAACTACAGTTCTTTGACTGCTTTCACAAAGATGAAAAAGTATGTAACAAACCTAACAGTCACCTGTACGCGTCCCCGTTGTCATAGCGACCGCCGTAAATGAACTGATTCCGCTACACTTTTTGTTTATGCATTGTATGAAATCGATAGTAGCATTATAGTAACGAGAACTGGTATCGCAACTTCAATTAAGTGACTATTATGTAATAATTACTAAATCTACCACCATATAGTAAAAATAACTTCAATTTATGTTAGCATGGTTGTAAGTACGTAATACTCAACATTAAAAATCACTTTATTTCATTTTACATATACACTAGATATAAAAATGCGCGAGATGTGAGATGTTGACATGAACTACATAATATTGCAATTTTGAGGTTATGGTAAATTACGGTAATATGGCAAAACAACGTTATTGTAGAGTTAGTGCCACCTTTAAGTGGTCGGAAAGTTTATGGGTTAATTCCATTGGTAATTACACAACGCTTATTATAACATCCATTAAATTTCTTTAAATATTCGAAACATAACCGAAAATATGCGAGTGAAACTTGTTTCACGGTTTGTCAAAATTTTTACTTGGTTATTCAGCTAAAATTAAGCAAATAAAACAATAATTTCCGTCATAATTTGAGCAAATGTGCGGATGGTAATCCTAATCTTGATAGTTCACAGGATATAATAAGAGACGTGATGTCCTTAATTAAACATTTCATTATGTGATATGTAACAACAGTTTGCACCCCTAGGCAGTGGAAGACTGGCAAATCGAATTATTTACCCCCATTTTAACATGTAATATCCAAAAGCCTTTTAGCGTTGGGGTAGCGTTAGATGAATGGTTGATAGTGTACCCTCTCGTAAAAGGATGATTTCCACCATGTCAAACTAATTGACTGAAACTATCTCGATGATGCCAACTATTTAGATTACTTTTAAATTAGATAAAAATTTAGCGACAACAAATCCATTTGTTTTAATCTAACAGTGATTTATTTCACGACACTTCACGGTCGAATCGTACGGGGTGATTCAGTTTTAAATGAACAAACTTCGAGGGCCGATAGAATTTTGAAAAATAATACCAGTTTGTTTTATTTTGGAGTGTAAGCGTATCAAGTTTCTGTATAGAAATATCGAAAGTAACCCACCAAAAGTTAATGGTGCGCTCATCCTCCTCCTATCTCAAATAAGCACATTTTGAATAGAGTTTAATGAAGATTTAACACAGAAGAAAGAGTATTTCACAGTTAAGTCCAGTAGCGGCAAACCAGGACTGTATCAAAGAAATATTCGAGTTCATTGTGTTGTTGCTTTAATGAATGACCAAGCCTTTAAAAGATTTGGTACCGATGCAAGTTTAGCCTGTTTTGATTCATACTTTTTTTAGTTCGACCTCACATGACAAAAGAAACCGTCAAAAGTCAATCAAATTCTCGGTAGGGCCAGGTAAAGAAATCTCTCAATTTATAAAAAAAATGTTTCATTAATGTGTCTGGGTATTACGTGCAGTTTTCGTCTTTACCAACCAGTTTAAAACTTGGGATGTCAATTTCCATAAAATCATTATTTTATTTGTTTTCCAGTTTAAACTGATAATAGTCATTTGTAATATTACATGGTGGATTGTTAGTTATTTCTTGCCTAGATCAATAATGTAAAATACTACACCGCCAAAATTTTGTAACTGTAATGGAAAATTACTATTTGAAGTGTAAACGGCTAATGACTGCATCAATTATATTTTTTCCAGAAACATCCTCAAAGGTGATGATAACAACTTAAAAAATGAGGCAATCGCCCTCATACTACATACATTACAATCTATTCTCTATATGACCTCCTCTTATTTCAAGACACAATTCCAATCTTTGCCTGACTTCTTTGTGGGCTGCGTTTATTAACATTTTTAAGCGTTTGTGACTTTTTCGTTCAAATGATTAATATCTCGCCCCCCATAAAAAACGAGGGGTGTTAGATCTGGCGACTTTCCGGGTTAGTGAATAGATCCATTAATCTGAATTCATTTTTCTGGGAAAGTGTTATCTAAATATTGCTGCACAATACTGACCTTGTGGGGTGGAGCACCGTCGTGCTGAGACCATAGGTTTCTCCTTAGCTGCAAATGCGCATTCTCCAGAAGTGCAGAAAGTTCTTCTTGTAATAAATTTAGGTAACTTAAGCTGTTCAATTTATGCTCATAAAAATAAGGCTCAATTAAATGCCTACCGATGATGCCACACAATACATTTATTCCAAAATGGACTTGGTTTTGGACTGGATTTACAATGTGGGGATTTTCAATGGACCGATAGTGTTTGTTGCACCTCTTTGGCAAACCATTACTCACAAACCGACTTTAGTCCGTTCAAAGAACGTGCCATAAAGGTTCTGATCAACAGTTTTTACATTTACTACAATTTGAGCTATAAAATTAAGTCTGTTTTCAATATGACGCTCAGACAAATACTCCAGATTGTGAATTTTGTAGTCATGATACCCATTGGTCTTTAAAATTCGTTGAACGGTCGATTTATCCAAATTTAATTCCCGACTAGCCTGCCGTATAGAATTTCGTGTATTTTGTTCAAAATACTGTCTAGCTGTATTAACATTGTTTATTACCCCTTTGGTCAATTATATGGTTCCTCCGAACAGAAAATGCATCTTCATTTCGTCGCAAGGTCGCCTCCAATCTTGTAAAGGTTCTATGATCAGGAATGAGACGCTCTGGATACCTTTCTCAATATAGCTCTTCTTTTTGTGACGCCGTAAATTAGCAACATATCAACTTTTTTTGAATGAGAGAACATTTTGTAAGCACAAAAGTTATACGTTTGACATTCGTATTGAGTAATGACACGAATTATATTCAATTTTATGTATGATTCAGCATAATAGTACAGTATGTATTTGGTGTTTTTTCAGTGATAGAGGGTGTGAACAACTTCTAAATTTAGTATTATTTTTATCAGTGTAGGTAAAAGAAATATCTATATTGCTATTGCAGAGAGATATTTTATAACACCCTTTATTTTCATTAAAATTGTGCCAGTTTGTGTGGTAAATCGTGGTGTTTGTTACATTTAAATAATTCAAAGTAAGCGGGCGTAGTTTATCGACGAAAACCGCTAGATAAAATGAAAAAGTAATTTTCTTAGAAGAGAATTCATGGCAAGGTTTGTGCAATCGTATTCGCATTAGCATCAAGTTAGCGCTTGCTGCCACATGACCATTCTGTGCTGCCCCCAGCTTCCCCAGCCAAAAGGGGTTCACATGTTCGCCGCCCATCAGACCATAGACGTCGGATGTAAGGAACAATTCAAAAAACGAAGAAAGGCGACTTTAAACACTCGCATTTTTCTTTACGTTCTAATAATTTCGGAATTAATTTCACCACGCGTACGTTCAGGGGCGTACAACATTTTTTTAAAGTAAAATGGTCAAGTCTTTTGTTTTTAGGTACCGAAGTTCCGAAAAACAAAACATGTTAGCACAAAAATTAAATTCTTGATTTATTTATTCATTCTTACTATTTTAATTTTAAACGTAGGGTTTTGAACCCCTTCTCAAACAACATCCCTTTAGCTATCGCGATTACCTATTTCGTACAATGCATAAGCAATAATTGTCCCGAAATCGACGTCAGCCAAACTTCTCTGCAGTTCATCAGCCTAACTTACTGCGATTGCTGTGACATCGGGGACGCGTATACATGGTGTTTTTAAATGAAGTAGCGAAAATGGGACCACAGATTCCTTACCTGAAAATAAATCGATTTAACCTAACATACCTATATCCCAAGTGGCATAATAAAAGAGATACAGGGTGTCAAAGTATAAATTTTATTTTCGATATTTGTAAATAAGTTCTTCTGTGGTCTCATTTTTGCTACGTCATTTAAAAACACCCAGAAAACACATGTTTCGAATTCGTCGAAATGTTTCTATGATCCCGTTTGTGTTTTATTGGAATTACAATACCAAGTTTTTCTCGTAAATATAGTTAAAACTTATCTGCGTAATTAAAGCACAGCAACTAGACTTATAGATTTGGCAACAATTTCAAATGAGAAAGAACTGTTAAGGTAGTTAACGGAAAAAAATCACTGCACTTTTGAGAAAATAACTTACAGATGGAATTATGTGGTAAACAAAGTTAAAATAATGTTTTATAAATCTACAGTCATTGCATTCCACAAGAAAACCGATCTCAATTATTCTTACTGATAGGTTCTGGTTGATTTTCGCGTTATTTTTGAGGGAATTGTGCCCCCGGGCACGTCAATGTGTTCATTTGAACCTGAACACGACTACAATCGTAAATCAAACAAAATTAAATATTAAAAACGTTGAAAGTTTCCACGCGCTCTCTAAATTTAAAATGAATGTAAAGCAGATAATTCGAATTTGAGAAATTTGAGCCATTCTTTTCGCAAAGAAAAGAAATTTAATTTAATAGTGTCGACACATGTGCTTGTCGTTCCAAGATTTGAGCTCACGATTTTCATATTTCGCTCGCCGTCCTTGTCTCGACTACGCGGGGCGGCGAGAACGGAGTGCAAGAAAAAATGCGTGCGCTCTGCGGATTAGATCATTCAAATGAGATGGATTACTTTCTTTCCTACTAAAATTACGCCCAAGATGGGATTGAAGCCGAATCGGGCTAAACGAACAAAAGTCTCTTCATCAACGGTTCAACCGAAAGTATTTCCGAAACCTTGATATTAAAAAAAATATTGGTTATCAATTTAAACAGCGCTTTGCAAAGTAAAAGTATGAATATTAAATGTTTCGGTATGAACAAAAGGACAGTGCCAAGATTTTTGCGATTTCGTACAGCGCATAAGCAAAAATATCGCGAAATCAGTATCACTTAACATCCGCCACTGTTTTTCAACCTTTACGGCGATTTCTATAACAACAGGGACGCGTATAGGTGACCAGAATTAGCGGGTGTTGCGGACTTTGAGACCTGCTTTAGCTGCAAGTAGATTGTAATAAAAAAATATCGATTTTTATAATAAAATTACCGATGTTTTGAATATACAGGGTGTTACAGAATGACGTTAAGAAAATGTATGGGCAACAGTGGCCGCAAAGGCTGAAGAACTGCAGCGGATTTTAACTGATGCTAATTCCGTGATACATTTTGCTTACTTGCTTTTTCTTATTTTTAAACAGAAACTGCCTCTAGATTGTCTTAACATCATTCTGTAACACCCTGTATATACGAAACATCGGTAATTTTATTTTAAAAATTGATATATTTTTTATTACAATTTACCTTCAATGATTAGTTTCAATGTGCGGTATGCCTAAACATACAGCACAGATACGAATGTTAAGCTCCTTTGTGGATCCCAACTGATTCAGCAATTTTTCCTTCGGAATTCTGGGGATTATCGTGGCATTTTTCCGCGTTAAGGCCACGCTCTCCGCCGTCGTTCTGCGGTAATTATAATAGCAAGTCAACAGATGTATACTACATGCAGTTCTCATTACAAACGCATTACAGGCCGATTCAGCGTTATCTACACGCGGCTGGCACGTGGCACTATCATATCCACGGATATTTCCGGCAAATCCCTTACGAGTTTCACACTACACCCCTTATGGTTACAAAATGTATTTTGATATCATCGCTCTAGGTTTTAAAGTTGTGATTGAGAATTTATTGTTTTAGATATGGTTTTGGGGCGTTTTACTTCGCGTATTGCATTATGACTGAACTAACAGGGTTGGTTTCACGTATTTCGTTCTATCTGACGTATAATTCACCCGTAATTTTATTTTAATTTATAATTAACTTTCTTAAACATAAATAAGTAATTTTAGAAGGTGGCACTATTTAAATAGCCCGCCATTAAAGCTTTATACAGGGTGGTTCAGTAAATAATTTTGGATAAAACATTAAAAACATGAATAATTTTTGCCACCCTTTCTTTATTTTCTTGAAAGCAGAAGTTGAGCTTGTATTGTGATATTCCCAAATAATGCAAACCGCATTTGATTATGAATATGAATCAGAATCAAATTAATTACTCAAATAACGCAAATGTCTAGTAAAATGTCTTTTATACATTTTTCTACGGCTCTGTTTAGTAGAAGACAACCGCCATCTTTCACTACTTCACTTTACCCAACTTTATGCAGTTGACGGCGGGTTCGCTTGCATAGGAAAACGGACCCGAACGATGCTCGACTTATTCCGTCGGTCACGTATTAAACGGAAATTTGAACTGCCAACTTTTTAGCTGTGCCGACTGTGTCGATTACAGCCTATCTGATGTAGGCACTGATTACAGCGGTTGGCATTTATTATACAATTCTCATGATTTACTATTGGTTGCACCGGGTGTTTATAAAAATGCAAATTTAATTATTGTTTGTTTGTATTATTATTTAGCGGTTCTGCAGCTGTACAACGCTTGTCATTGAGTAGACATTAAAAATAAGGTTATCGACCAAAATACGGTAGGTCGACTCAGACTGCCAAATTGTTGATCAAATAGGTATGTCTCGGACTGTTTTTTGTAGACAGCACGAGGGTTTTTTTATTACAGTCTGTATTTAAATACAAAAAACGTTTCAGTCACTCTTAATAATTAATAAATATCGAAGTTTATTGTATTTTTATGTAGTAATATTTGTCCTTTGCATAGCGGGGATGATATTAAATCATGATTTAATTATATTAGAACCACTTCATCAGCGTTATAGCCAACAAATTGAAATTGATGATCGTTTAATATCCCTCGTATATAAATGAGACGGACGAGACAATGTCGGGAAAGAGGGTTGCCAAAACTGGCCATATGTATACCAAGCGGCATCTCGCACTTCATTTGGATGCCTTTTGGTTAGCCTTGTGTGCAGGGGTGTTGTGAAATTAAATCCCAAAAAAATTATTCTGCATAATATTCTCCGTATACGAGCTCTATCACTTATTTTCGTCATGATATTATTGTTTTATTATTTGTTGAAATATAAATAATGTAAATTAACTAAGCAGTAGTTTATTAAAAGTTCGCAATGGTTCTGATGTAATTTTTGCGTTCTTTATATCCCGCTTCTGATTTTTAATAATCTCTTGGCATAATTAGTGCCATATTGACACCAAAACGGGGCGCAAGTGTTCGTGATTCGACCATTAATAAAAAGGAGACATTATCTAAACTAATAATAAATCAGATATAGTTATGTTAAATCCTCTGTCCCTTTGTAGCTATCCCTTCCTGCAGTACGTCCCTTCTTGCCGTTCGGGCCCAGCTGACGCTCATATTATAACTCAAAAAACACGTCTAATATATGAGGGCACGAAATATGTCCACATATCTGTATTTTCATAAAATAAAAGTCCGCACATCAATTTACAGCGACAACCACTGTGGATGATATGTGGACTTTGATCGCCAACAAAATTGCACGTATAAAATCGAGCGGCTACCGCGTTTTAAGATTTTTATTAATCTATTTTTGACATTTAGGTGGACATTTATTTTCGCACGGCGAGTGGAAATGGGAAAAAAACAAGTTTCATCATCGATACATATCTCAGCCTTTTTTATCAAATTAGTTAGTTTTGAGAAAAATTTTTACATTAAATGTTTTATTAGTTTTATTTTGTATCATAGAATAGGGTCTACATTAGTTCAATTAATCAATAATTTATTTTAATTATAGTATGAAATTAAAATTTTTGTTATAGATGTTAAAGAAACTTTCATAATTACTCAAAATTTCATTATTTTATAGTTCATCTAAAAATTACAGAGTTGAATGATCTAGTAAATCTGTACTTATACATCTTTTTCTCTGATACGGTTTGGTCACACTTTGCTTTTGAGATAACTCCCTAGTGCACAAAGAATCTAGTGGGGTTAAGTCTAGTGAGAGAGGAGGAGATTCAAATCTACGTCTTTTGCCTTTTCATCAATTTATTTATTGACGCAAAAATATGCGCTTTTTGTTGGAACAACATCGTCAGCAGACATATTGTGCTTATTATGGTTAAGAAAAATTTATTCCAGGGCTGCGATCAACTCAAAACACAAAAATCCAAATAAATGTCGCCTGTCAAATTACCCTCAAAGAAATAAGATCCCAGAATGCAGTTTTCTACTATTCTAGCTCAAATATTCACTTTTTTCGACCATTGCAGATTTTCTAGACTCCAAAACCTAGTAGTTTTTAATTGAGTTGTCTTTGCAATAAATTTTTAATTTCTTCGCAAAACCGATATATTCTGTCACTGTCATTACTATAATCCGCTCATAGTTCTTGAAAAGCATTAAATTTTGTAAAAATACCACTTTTAAGATATCAAAGTTCTGGCTTCTATTGAGAATTTCAACAAGTTGAAATTGGCTGAAATTCTCTGCTTTTTGCTTCAACGGCAACCATTTTTCATAAAAAAATTGCTACGAAAAAAATACAAAACTATTCACCTTAGGTAGGTACTCTAGTGAATTTTATGAATTTATTGAGATATGTATTTATTTTTCTTTTAAGGATAATACAGTAACTAAATAACAATATCCACAACATTCACCCAACGGATGATTTGTATCTTCCTTTTCCCTGACAAAACAGTGCCATCTCGTAGTCATTTATTTTCGTGAATAATCAATGACTTGTGCAAAAGAACCCCCCTACTTCGTGAATAATGAACGAACTCCTACAATTTTGAGATGTTACTGAACATATTATTTGTTATGGCGACATCTATGAATATAAAGCTCTACTATTTACCAAATTTACAGTTTTTAATTCATGTAATTGAAAAATCGCTTTTTTTTTAAGAACAATCTCATATTGTAGTTTCCATAATGTTATAATAAGGAAAAACATGTTCATTAGCTCTATTTTACTGTTGGCTCCAAGATAATTTATAGCAATTGGTCCTGTATTTTATGTAAATTCGTGAAAAACATCGTGTTCAAATAATAAAATGTAATACTTTTTTTTGCAGTGTTTACTGCAATACATTTCATATAAATTAAATTAATATATTTTAATAGTATAACATTGTCTATTTACGTATTTAAATCACTGCATATTCTCTGTAATAATAAAAAGATGAGGGAGCAAGGGCATTGAAATAAAGCGAACATTTTCATGAATGAAATGAAAGTAAACGGTATATTGAGTGAAATGTATGAACAATGTAAAAGAACATTTATGTATGTACTATACTGCACAGTAAGTTTCAGCAGTGTAATTATTTATAACATTCTATGACAAATAATGAAACGATCAGATAGATATTTAGCTCTGATCCATGAGGAAACAATCGCTGTGGGATGTAGATGAATCTTTTTGAACAGATTCAAAGATCGGTGCTAAGTCTATAGAGTTCTTGATCTGGCTGACAAATTCATTTAGGTGCGGATTCTTATCTAAAAAAGAAATAAAGACATAAATTTAACTTTTTGTTAGTGTACGTAAATTATTTAAGACCTATCATTTTTAACGTTACAATACATTCATACCTGCATCAGGTATGCTGAGTAGCGCTGCTACAGCTCTCATTGCAGACCTCTTCAATTCGTCTTGCTTCTCATACTCCTGTTTAACTGAATTGGCTTTTACTTTCATTGTCAACGTAGCCCGCAAAGGCTCCACCAGTTTATCCAACACTAAAAATATGTTAAGTAAATAAAAGTCTATTTAAAAACAGTGTTTGATTATCTTACTCTGGAAGACGGCACCGGGACATATTTGAGATAATCTAGCAACCATCAGATAGGTCAGCATCTTGATATCATAATGATCTTTCAGTCCCGTTTCAACATGGTTGATGAATTCAAATATATCCACTTTATCTAGACAGGAATCTAGCAGAGTGTACATACACTCGTACGCAGCCTTTCTTATATCGAGACCATCATCAACTGTGTGCTTGAACGGTCCCATTTCCACTTCTCTAATCAAATCCCTCTACAATAATGCATAAAATTTAATTTCATACAAATCTAAATATTCACTACTCCAATAAAAGTTTGATGATTCAACATTTACCTTAATGATTGTCTCTCCGTAAAGCTGGGGTAAAATCGTGTCCAGGAGGTCCCGAATTAGGGATGGTTTATTATGCGCAGCCGAGTTGAAAGCTACCAACGCAACACGTCTGACATTGAGGTCTGGGTCCTGTAACGTGTTCAAAAATTCACCAATGCATTGTCTTAACAGCGGATCAATTAAGACAGGTTGATCAGAAATGGTAAATTTGACTGCTGTAACTACAGTGGTCCTCATGAGAGGCGATGGAGAATTTAATGACCGTTTCAGCTTGGGAAGTAATATAGCGGGATCTATCATAGTTAATTTTCCTAAACATTCCGCTACAACGTTGCGTGTTCCTTCTTCAACGCATTCACAGTGACGATACAGCTGTTGCCATATCGCAGGCACAAATGGCTGAAGCTGATGGATGCCTTCGGGTGTGTGGGATAAGCATGTGATGACCTATAAACCACAGAAAAAATTAAAATGGCAATTTTTAATAATGAAGCATGGGAAACTATTATTTAAGGAATGGTTTCTATGCTCACAAAGATATCTTTTGTGATAAAGCAATTTTAATAAAATTTGCAAAATAAAAACGTGAAATAAGGGTAGTTTGCTCTGAAATCTGAAAAGGGGTTGCACATTTGTTGTTTCTATTTAACCGTTCATTTTGAAAAACAAATTTCACATATATATGTGCAACCCTAATTTCACTTATTTATTCTGCAAATTTTATTTCAATTTTTTTATCATGAAAATTTTCCTTGCAACCGTAGAAATAATTCCTCAAATAACATTATGAATTCCATGCTTCATTATTTTTTATAATATGCATATTTTATACTGGACAGATTCATACATAGAAATGACCATTTTAATTTTAATCATTTCTCCTTGCTTTTACACAGTACTCACTTCTTTCAACGAATGCAGCAGAAGGTACTGTCTTTTAGGTTGGTCTTGGCTTTCCTTCAAGATAAAAGGTAGATACTGCTGCAGGTTTCCAATACAAATGCTACCAAGTGCATAACTAGCTGCAGACTTTACTTCTTCAGAAACAACGGAAAATGAGTTTAATATAACTTGTTTGAGGTTAGGAACTGAGGATAGATCTCTGCAACAATAACAGGGCTCCAACTTAAAATAGTAGAAAAAGAAAGTGATCAAGTGAACAAATAAATTGAAATAACTGACCCCAAAGGTACTCTTTTAATCTTCATGAAAAGCTTTTTCTTACTTTCGTGTATAGAAAGATTCCTTCAAATACAGAAACAAAATTTTCTAATCATTCCATTAGATAAAGGCACAATTTCATCAATACAACAAAAAAAAGCTGTTTTTTTTTCATAGAAATAAAATTCAAAGTGACTGGCAAAATGGAATGAACTGGTCCTATATGTTTTTTATACATAACATACTTACATTTCTCTTCCGATCTCCCCAACAACCAACAGAGCAAAGATTTGTTGAGAATCAGTCGAGGCAGTCTGTATCTCATTAATGAACTGAGGTACTACAGGCAAAGCACGAGCATCAGTTACCGTGATGGCTGCCACACATTTTGCTAAAGAGTAGAAGGCCTGTTTATGCAAAGTAGCCGTTTGGCACGTTGCAAGGTTCGATATTGGCATGAGGAGAAGTCTTAGAAGGGAGTCGTAATTCAATCCTGGCAAGTTGCATTTTACAAGTGACTTGAAAAAGTCTAACATTGATTGAAGAGCAGTACCTAGAAAATAATGCTTAAAATAAATTCATGTATGTCAGGAAACGTTCTAACCTTGCAGCAATGGAGACTTGACTAGTACGAGAACCTGGGGCATAATGGTATTATTAATGTCTTGAAGTGCTCTTGGATGGTGAATGGCCACTGACTTGAGAATAATCAATGTCCACTGTGCAATATGTAGATCAGATTCGTCTAGTAACGGTGGTACTTCGACAATAATTGGTTGCAATAGCACCACATTCAGATCGTTATGGTAATTCTTGATTAAGCAGTCGATCAATTGGAGAGTGCTAAGTTTAAGGGCACGTTGATTCTTACGAAGAAACAGGCCCAAGATAGGCATTGCTTCTGGTAAGATTGGTAGCTCAATACCTGTGAAGAATTCAAGAACTAGTTTGAAACCTTGCATGCAAAATTTCTATAGAAAATTCTCTTTTTTTTTAAATTAGATTAGAAGAAATTTTAGTAAATAATGACTTACCTAATGGTGATCCAGCTATTTTCGTAAGGGCCTTAACTGTAGTCAGTCTAGTTATCTCGTTTCTTAATCTATCCAAGAACAGAGGCAAGCAGTATGGTAATTCGCTTTTCAGATGATCACCCAGATTGCAGACAACCTGTCCCATGGTAGATATAGCTTTTTCTTTGACTTCTTGATCAATGTCGGCTGTTCTAAGCCTAACTAATGTGCAACTGTAGATATCTTTGGTAAAAGGTGTGAAGTCAAATCCGAAGTTTATATTCAAAGGTCTAATGACTCTAACAAGTTGTTGCAAAACATTTAAAGCCTCAGCAGTTATTTTGTAAAAATTGTCACCAACAGCGTTGATCACAGGTGGAAGCAAAATGCTTATATGCGGGTGGAAAACATGTGGCAGATGGCTAGTCAGCAAGCAGTAAATGAATGACAAAGCATCTATTTTCATGTTACTACTTGCATTCTTTTCACTCAAGGAATACAAGATTCCTGGTATTAAATCTCCAATATGATCGCTTAATGCTCCAGGCAATACACAACACACTTCTTTCAATAATTGGAAGCAATCTTGTCTGGTTTTCATGCTTTTTTCACGCATCTGTCCTTGGACCCCTTTTACAAGCAGTTCGATTTGTTGTTGAAGCAAAGTCATTGGGGTTTCTTCTTCATCATCCATTACCATAGCATTGGGGTCCATATTCACATTTACGGTCGACCTAGTTTGCTTAAGTAAAGCGATGTAAGCATGGAATATGTCAGACTTGACATTTTCCTCTCGTTCTGGAATGGAGAAATACCATCTCATAATTTTTTATTTTTTCATCTACATAATTTTTTATAGCAAGACAATATGTAAATTTGACTATTTTGAAATAAATTACTGATACCAAACCATTGATATATTTTCATTGACTACATCAGTGTTCAATAAATAAATAAATTGGACATCTGTAAGAATTCAAGCTTACCCTTGAACCGTGCAATCAAAGCTGGGGAAAGTACTTTATAGAATTCGGGAAGAAGTTCGTGACGTGTAGATATAATTGCTTCGAGACATTTGGCAGCAGATCTTCGTACTTTCCAACTCATATCATCATCGTCACTGTACTCATCGTTTTCTTCCTCCTCCTCATCTTCATCATAGCCATCAGCCTGGCTATTTGCACTCTCGTCTTCATCGTAGTTGTAATTGGGATCATATGTCATATATTTCAGGCAAAGATCAGTTATCTAAAAACAAAAAATATATTGAACCAGAATTGTTATTATTATTGGAAAACCCTTACAGAAGGAATATTGGGTGTGATTTCCTTAGGACATCGATTAATAAAGCTTTCAAATGCTTGTAAACAAAATTCTCTTAATTCATCATCATCTACTTGACTACATTGCAGAATAAGTGGTACAAACTTCTCAATATGCTCTCCAAATTTGTGTCCTGACTGTCGACTGAAAAAAAAATTCATCATTGGAAAACCCATGAAGATTTGATATAAAATCGAGTCTTACCATACAGCAGCAATACACTGGACGTAAGTCCTGATTTGAGAATTGTTCTTGTCGGAGCATAACCCATCAAATAAGTGATCAATCAGTTTTGTATAAAGTGTGTTGTTACATGATAGGACTAGGTTACTGCAAGCACTGATAGTACGTTTTCTTACAGCCTGCCTTTGTGAGCACAACTGCGGCAACAGAGCTGCTAGGATAGAGCCGTGAAAAGCTTGCAACACTGGCCCAAATCGTAAAAGCAGGTCTGTGATTATGTCAAGAGCTTCAAGTTGTACCGAAACGTCTTCTTGCTACAAAAGAATCGATAGCATGCCCAACATAATATTTACAGTATGTTGTAAATCTTACACAAAATTTTACTTATATATCTCAAGAAGTTTTACGTTTCAATATGATGATAATAACAAAATAAAAAACCTGTTTAATACAGATTATAGTAATGAGTTATGGGATATGTGTATAGAATAAAATATTAGATAATATACCATGTAAAACATACGGTAATACAACTTACTCTTTCTATAGCCGTGGTCAAGCGTCCAGTGATTCTTTTGCAGATATTACCAGACAGTCCACCAGGAGCTTGTGGTAATTCTGCTATAACCGTCTTAAGGCCAATGCTGGATATATCTCGCAGTTGTTCTTTGTCTGACACCATATTAGCACAAAGTGATTCGACAATAGTCTCTACCTGGTATTCCTTAACTTTATTAACAAGGGGTCCCAAGCTGCAAGAAATAATATTGAAATGCTAGAAGTCGATATTATAATAGCCTTACCATTTCACCGCTAAATTCTGCACTTCGCCGTTTTTATCTTCAAGCAGTTTAAGTAGCATTCGCACTACTTTCCTTTCGGAATCATCATCGAGTTTGATGCTGTCCTTCTGTAATTCGGTCATTAAATCATTAGTTGCCATAAATCGGAAATCTTTGTCCGACGAAGTCATCTATAAGAAGACATAATATTAACGTTCTGTGAGTGTAGAATCATGTGGTACTGACCTTTTCCAGCAAATTTGCAATTTGATAAGAAACACTTGCCATGATTATTGTTGTTTAGAGTACAATTGATAGTAAAAATTTTAATAAACAATAAAAATTACAATTAATAAAAATTAATCACAGAAATCAATATAAGGTGTATACATTCAATAAGCAGTTAAATAAAAACTATGTACACTTCATAATTTTGTAGGTTAATTGGAGATGGACACTTTCATGATATATTTACATATCCACTGTATTTATAGTTACACCTGTAGTATTCTCTTTGCAACTTGAAATATTTACAAATCTCGGCGTGATAATGTATATTTTTTTAATTCTTGTTCTTACAACATGTAAAAGTATACTAAATTCACTTTATTTCATATCATTGCCAACTGCTCTTGGTATGCAGTAGCACTTTTTGCCGGCTCAAAATCTTCAATTATGCGTAACTGAATTAATGTCAATAGAACGCCTAAATCCGGGCAAATAACACGCTTAAATTAAAAAATATAAGGCGTAATAAAATAATTTTTATTGACAGGTTAATATGAAACGTACTATACATGTGGAATGGAACGCGACCCCCATTTATGGCCGCCATTTTTAAAATTAGAAGGACAATAAATTGCAAAACAATTTTGTTGATATATCATTGAATTAGATCAGTTTTTATCTATGGAAAAGAACCACATGCGTATCTTTCTCTTTCAAATAAGATAAACTTGATAATGTATCTGTTTATAAATACACGCATCTTGAACTTAATCAGGGCCGTAGCCAAAGGGGCGTTGAGCCTTCCCTGAAGCTGGTATGTGCCCCCTCTGGAAAAAAAACATATTTGGTATGGTCACGTTCGAAAAAAAAATTTACTTGGCCATTTGTCCCACTATTTGAAAATCTAGGGCCCTGTATCTGAAATATGCTTTTTTTTTAGAAAGTAAATTGAAAATATAGCAGTAGTATTATAGTACTACATGTTTTAAAGCCCTCTGCTCCAAGATTTTACTTAGCCCCTCTGACAAAATCGGTTGGCTACGGCTCTGAATCTAATTGCAATGTCGCGTAGTATGTTTATTTTTATACTCTTATTCTAGAAATTTATTTGACACTTACTAAGTATAAGTTGAAAAACAGAGAAAGTAAATATCTGAAAAAATATGATACGGGGTAATATGATAATATTTTTAAGCAAATTTAACTGAAAATCATTGGTTAAATACAATGCAATAACAAATGTTGTAATATTTACATTAAATTTACACTATTGTACCAATATAAAAATTCTATAAAATTATGAATATTTGATGTTTTTTTTTTACTTTCAGGTTGGCAAGTCTGTAATAATTAACAAACCATGCTACCTATCACAACACAGTTACTTAAATCTGTAAGCAATTTTTAAAGAAATATATTTTTTGTTGCTTTTATAGATATGGTTCGCTTGTAGTTCATAGAAACATCTAAGTTCTATCTTTTTGTCAGTAAAAATTAGATCAAAGGAGTAGGAATTAGGAATTAATAAATTAAAATTATATACCTACCTATACAAAAAGTACTTAGACTAGAAATACTTATTATAAAGTATACAATGCACAAAATCAAGTTAGTTCAGCTTGTAGTAATTTTAGAAGTATTGATTTTAACAAAAATATAACCATTTGATTTTTAATTGACAACTTTAATGATATCCTTTATTTAAAAAAAAAAAAAATTGACAAGTGATGCCAAATTTGTTCAACTGGTTTAGGTACTTTGTTATAAGAAATTTCTCTGTTCTTAGATTACAAAAAAGTTATTTTGTGTACAGCTGATCGGTATGTAGATAAATAAAATATAAAAAAAGATAGAGATCTTAAGAATGGAGACAAATAGTAGCGCTATCTTCAGACGTTAACACAATTAGAATGGGATGTAACTTGGAAATTGGCCCACTGCCTAAAAAAGTAGTACACAAGGCATTTCATACATAAACATATCCAGCAACGATATCAAATGTGGTATTTTTCAAAATTCTCAAACATCACAGTTCTCTCTACGTTATTTTAAAATATGATTGAGGAGCTCTAACAAGTAAAATAATCTATAATTCCTGATGCAACAAAATAAATTTGTCCACATTTTAGTTTAATCGAAACATTTAATACACCATAGTTTGGTGGAATACTTAACGTTAGAATACAAACATGTATTATCGGTATTACTGATAGTTGCTCTAATGGTTCTAAAGGTACTAATTTGAATAGAATTATTTCTGTGATACGTTATTTTTATTTTGTTCAGTAGTGTTTTTGTGAAAACTATTTTAAATAATTACATTAAAAAACATCACACTTTTTCATAACTTATATGTTGTAAGGGCAGTATGAAGTAAAGTGTAAGCTACTTACATGACAATCGAATTGGTCCATATTCAGAACAATTAACCCACTGACTTGATTAGGGGAGTAATAAAGCATCTTCTCATTATAGGCTCTTTTGAGCTCTGCGAGTATTACGTCTTCATCCTTGTTATACCTTCGAGGCAATAGTGGTCGATTGCCAGCAGTATTTAATTTTTTAGTATTTAGTTTTAGCTTAAAATCATCCATCTTTAATTGAGCTAGTTTTAGAAAATGAACGTTTCTGGTCAATGTAGTCTGAAACTAAAAATTTATTTTTCACAATTTGATAGAAACTTAAACCTGGCCAAAAATCTGTTGAAAGTTATTTAATAGTGTAAATAGTTTATAAAAACATGTTTTTATAAATTAAACACGTTGGAATGTTTTATTTAAAACAAAATCACTGCGTGCCTCTTGTAACACTCACTGAAGTTGTCAGATAGCCATGTTTAAACTGTTGAGAAACTTTTAAACTTTAAACGGAAGGGGGGCAAAAAGGATTTTTTATTTCAAAGGATAATTGCGTTTAAATATAATATTACTGTTCTTACCCTATGGTCACCAAAATTTTGAAGATTCCACAAGGAGTGAAGAATAAAAGTTCTTCCTCAACGTTTTAGCCAAAAAGAGCGAGCGAATGCGGCAATGTAGGTGTTGCCAACATTAAAATAATGCTGGAATTTGGATTACTGGACATTTTTATAAAAAAATAATAAATAATTTTTATATTTGTTTTATTAATTATATTCTTCATACAAAAACAATACAGTATTTAGTATGATCAACTAAAATCCTAATATTTTTTTGTTTTTAGTACCAACCCTAGGAAAAAATATTAGATTTTTAGAAGAACTTCATAACTTTATCGCATTTTTCAAAAGAAGATACCCATATACTTTTTTTGTAATGTAAAATTAATGACAATGAAATTAAAGGTAATTTTTCTTTAAGAGTAATTGAATAAAATTTTATATGTAATTAGTTATGCAACTTCTGTACAAAATTGTATTGAAGGGTTGTATAACTTAATATTTATTTACAAAGACAGGATCATGACTGGTCACATTAGTTGTAGATTATGCAACCACCCTTACAAATGCCATAAGAAAATTGGTTTTAAAATTTACTTGTAAAATTCAACCTTATAGAAAGTTGACGCAAGAGAATACAATCAGGATAACACTTACTATTTCCTTTTTATTTATTCGATGATATAATTATTTAAGAAAAATCGTTTACTAGGTTATGTATGTAGAAGATTGAGTTTAAAATAAGTTTAATTAGGTAATTGAAGAACAGTTCAATTAATTTGATTGTCTTAATAATATCTATATTGAAGGTAAGAAGAGATTAAATTCCAATATCTGGTCACAAAGTACTGTTGGTTGCATAGCTTACGCTTCAGGCTAATAGATATTTTCGTGGAGAAAAATCCGAATACATTCAGATCATAAACTGAATATATTAGGAATTTTATCAATGCGCAAACTCGTCTTTGAATGAGTTTCAGATTACTGCGCGTACACACCTGTGGAATGGACGTTTGTTTGTTTGAAGAAAAAAAATAATAACTAACTTATTAACCAACAAATTATTAAAAACTGTTGCTGCTTTAAAATAATTTTTACAAAACGTTTTAAAGGGAATCCAATTAAGATAATTGTTTTGATACCTAGAAAATGGTAGCATTCTGAAAACATTACAAATGTAATAATGAAATAAAATGGGTAAGTACGTTTGTTTTTATTTCTTGTAGTAGGATGAAAAATGGAAAGAATGAACAAAACACGATATGTTGTAATATATATAAATCACATATCTTACATCGAAATTTAAAATACTACATGAAATATACACTTAAAGTATGTCAAAGCATGGGGATAAAAAATGGAAATTCTTTAACTTATCAACTCTTCTTGGGTTTTGTTTTTTGAGGTTTATCTACATCCTGCAAAATAAGGATTTTAGATTGAATTAACTAGGTACGCCAGAACACTAATCAACGTACAGAAGGTTGGGCCATTTGAGTGTTGCTACCATTTCTTACCAATGGCCTCTGTGTCGAACTGGTCTCATGCCTCCTTTCGACACTAAAAAAAATTACGTTTTTCTTAATCATATCTTTATATGTTTTCGTTATTCTGTCAATCATTTCGTGTAGTGTTAATATGCCACATTACTACTTTGCTAGTTAAAGGCTTACCTGTTACTTCGCGAAGAAGATCCAGACTTCTTAAAAATACCAGTAATTCTGTCTTTAAGGTCTCTCTTACTGCCTCTGTCTTCAATATCTGAGTTGGAATTAGGCTAAAACGAAACCACTGAAGTCTATTTTATATGTTTATCACAATTCTTACCTTGGAAGAAAGAGCCCTAGTGGGTGAAAATGTTCCTGGGTCTTGATCATCTATACTCCTAGATTTGGTTAATTTTTTAAGTTTTCCTATAATACCTTTCTTCTTTTTCTTGTCTCCTAACTCGCTTTGGGTGGATCCACTAGATAACCTACTATCTAGACTTGCATCCCTTCGAGATCTACCAGTTTCCATATCTGAATGTAATTCCAAAGATGTCAAACTAGACATGCTATCATCATTGTTCCAAATTTTCTGTTCTGATTGAGTGGTGTGTTCTAAGGAAAGACTCTTTCTCTTTAGACTTCCTTGAGAGATGACTGAGGCCTTTCTCATATATGGGGTGCTGTACCTTGTTCCTGACAGGTTTTCATGTTCAGTAGAAGTGGCGCGTCTCATCCCCATCGTTCTTCGTATCCTTTCTCTCTCATATTCATCTTCAGAAAACCGCTGTAGTTTTCGTAAGTCTTCAGTTATGTGTACAACTCTTTGCATTATATATTGTATTTGTTGTTGTTTCTCTTCAGGTGCTAGAGAAGTCTCTCTTCTATCCAAAGCTGGAGATGTTTCTCTCGATTTTGACTTGGTTCGTCTTGGAGGCGTTGGAGTGTATGGAGCTTCGTTGTCTTTCGAAAAGAACAGTTCAGGTGCTAACTGCTTCAGAGTATCAACTTGTTCTACTAAAGCATTTACTTTCCTATCATCTTCCTGGTGCATACGTTTCTTTCCATTAATTGTTGATCTGTAATCTTCCCTTTCTTTTTCATACCTTTCCTTTTCCCTGCGCAGTTTTTCATTGGTTGTTCGCAATTTAGCATGAGCATCTCTCAATTCTAATAAATCGCATTGCAGCTCAGTTATTTTTCTCTTGTTTTCTTCTTGTTCTTCTTCAGAAGTCTTCTTAAATAGGTCCTGCTTCCTCTTGGCTTCTAAACGTTCTTTATCCCTTTCTCTTTCAACTTCAAATAGAGTCTGTCGCAAATCTCTTGCGAGGGTAGCGGTTTCTTGGAGTAATCTTTGTTGTTCTTCCCTTTCTTTCTGCCAAGCTAGTTCCATTCTTGTTCTCAGTCCAACTATTTTCGTCCTTCCGCTGCTCAGGACTTTTTCTTCCTCTAATTCGTTGACTCTAGAATGCAATTCTGACAATTTAACTTCGTATGAAGAACGTTCTGAGACTAGTTCTGTCTTCAACCGAGAACCTTCTAGTCTAGCCTCTGAAAGTTCATCTTCCATACAACTAATTTGCTGCTCTAAAGTAGCTATTTTGGTCTTTGTTTCTTCCATCTGAAAAGAAAATGAAGGAATCACGTTTAAGTGTATAGTAGTCCTTTAATTTAACATTACCTCATCATAATTTATATTTTGTGAACCTCTTCTGGCGGCTTTAGGAGATTGTTTCAAATCCCCAATTGTTTTTTGGGCTGATTCCAACATATGCTTGTAAGTATCTTTTTCTCTTTTAAATCTAACCACTTGGTTCTGTAAAGATTGTAATTCTCCATTGACTACGTTTATTTGACTTTCATATCTCATTTTTAGTTCCGCCAAATCAGATTTTTTAGATTTTTCAGCATTATTTAGCCTGCAAGAAAATATAGGGTAAGAAATAAATAAGTTGTTCTTATTGTGACATATTGTAACTCACCTCACTCTAAGATGTTTGATTTCTTTTTCCATAGCACTACTATCGGCACTTATATTTCTCTGTATCTTATTTACTTTCTCATAATCATCTAATTTTTTCTTCAGCTCATCATTTTCTCTTCTCATAAAGTCCATTTGATCGTTTATGGAGTCGCATTCTTTTCTGATTTGTTCAGACTCTGATTGTTTCTCTTCAAGTAGAGCTTTTAGTCTTTGTTTTTCCAAATCTCCTCCATTGTATGATGTTCTAGAAAGCTCTTTCAATCTTTGGTCTAGTTCTAGTTTCTCCTTTATCCATAGGTCTTGTTTTGTGTTGTAGGTGTCCCTTACAGTCTTTAGTTCATTTTCTACTTGGTCCAATTCTTTTTTCAAATTCTTATATTGCCTATGAAGTGAAGATAATTAAAAGTAAGTAGTAATTTCACCTTCAACTTACGTTTCTAGAGTTTCTTTTTCCATTACTAGTTTGGCTTTTGTCACTACATGTTCTTCCTCTAATATTTCGTATTTAGCTGTTAAGTCATCATATTTTTGTCTTTCCCTATCAATGGTGTTTTCTAATTCTAAAAATAAAAAAATGATTAGTTTATATTTCCTTGGGTTTTAAGTAACTTACTTTCAATATTTTCTTGGAATTGTTTTATTTCTAGCTCCCTCTTAGCACCACCACCTGAATTCAGCTCCAATTTTTTAATTTTAGCTTTCAGTGCAGCTAACTCTAACTCTCTATTCTTCTGTTCTTTTTCATTGTTTATTTTTAACACCTCAATTTTTTTCTTTTCATTCTAAAATCACACTATTGTATTTAATTTTAAAAATACACGTGTTAAAGATTACCTGTAAATCGATTTCAAGTTCTTTAATTTTCTTATCATGTTCTAATTTGGTATTTTTATTTTCTAATTCTGATTTTTTTATTTTGTCTTCCAAGTTCTTTACGGTCTTATTGGCAATCTCTAATTTGGATTCCAGTTCAGATACGTAGACTTTGGATTTACTTAATTCATCTTTTAATTTATTGATTTCCCTATTTTCAAGTTCTCCAACTTTTAAATTGGTTTTCGAAACAATTTCCCTTTCTTTCGCCAAACTATCTTCCTACAAGAAAAAATAAACTTTAACGCAGATCATCAATTTTTTATGTTTTATTTATACCAGCTGCTTAACTAATTTATTCTTTTGTTCTATTGTATTCTCTAGCCCTTTTATCTTTGTATTCAAACCTTCAACTTGTTGGGCTAGTTTTTTGTTTTCATTTTCGGTCTTTGTTTGTTCATTTTCCAAAGCTTTTATTTTCTGCTTTTCTTTATCAATCTACAAACCGTTAAGTTATAAAGAAATCGTAATAATTGATAATTATATTTACCTTATTTTCGAAATTTTTATTTTGTTCTATCATTTTTTTGTCAATTTCATTGTATTTATTTTCATATTTCATCACTTGTGATTCCAGATCTAAGATTTTCTGAGCCTTTCCAGAATTCTAAAATCAAAATTAATTAGATTTAAATATTAAAACATTTCATATTTTTATAACCTCATTGGCTAATTTTGTTTTTTCCTCTAACTCTACTTTCAACTTCTTGGTCTCTTTGTCTTTCGTTTCCAAAGCCAATTTTAAAGACTCAGCCTTTTGGGTTAATAATGTTATTTCATCTTGTTTGCTTATTGCATTCCCTAAAATGAAATATACATAGACAAATATACATATGTGGAAATTTTTATCTTACTCAAATTTGCTTTCAATTTAGATACTTCCTCATTCAAACTCTTTTTGTCATCATTTAATTTTACTTGCGCTTCGTTAAGTTTATTAATTTTGTCTTGTAGTTTCTTTTTCTCTTCATTAGCTGTATCAAGGTCATCCTTTGTCTTTTTAAGCGCTTTATTCAAGTCTTCATTTACTTTATTTCCTTTATCAGTTTTTGATTTTTCGTCTTCTAATTCCTTCTTGATAGAATCATATTTCCTATTGATCAACGCTAATTCTTGCAAAGCCTTCTCTATTTCTGCATTTTCTTTCATTTTTCTAACTTCCTCTTCCAATTTGATCTTTTCATTTTCACTAGATTTTATCGCAACTAACATTTCACCTATCTCTTTTTCTAAGTCGCTGACCATTGTTTTAAGTTGATCTCGTGACGTAAGCGAAGTGATTTTCTTTGGTGTTCTCTGACTGAATTTTTTATAATCACCCTAAAATATAATTCAAATAAAAGTTAATTTCTAATGAATCATTATCATTAACCTTAAGTCCAACATGTGCTGATGTGGTTGAAGAACTAAGAGCCTCTTCAAGTTCTATAATCTTCTGATCTCTTTCAGCTAATTCGACTTCCAGAGTAGCTATTTGGTCTATGTATTTGTCTAAGTTTTTGTCTGTCTTTAAAGTTTTTGTGCCTCGTAATAAACTAAGTCGTTTGTTTTCCGCGCCAAGTTTTTCATTTTCTGATTCCAAAGCCTGGACTTTGTTTCTGAGAACAGCTGCTTCTTGTTCAATCACTTGCAGTTGTCTTTTTAGATCCAAGGTTTGTTGGTCCAGATCTAAAGACCTGAAAATTAAATAAATTCAAGTGTTTTTCATTCGCTAAAAGTTGGTTGAACTTACTTGCTCTTCTGCATACTTTTAGACCTTTTCTGAGTTAAGCTAAGTTCAGCATGAAGTCGTTCACAGTCTCTTTCTTTTTCTATAAGTTTCTTTCTGAGGTCATTCGTTTCATCTTCTAATACTTTCAATTTCTGACTATTTAGACTGCTTCCATTGTCGCTGCCTAGTAATGACCGTCTGTTTGTGCTCTTGGCTGTACATTTATCTTGCAATTCCTTGACTTTAGCTTTTAGTCTGTGATTATCAGCTTCGAGTTCTTCAACTTTTTTCCGGAGAACTGAAACTTCTTGTTCGCTTAACTCCATTTGCAATTTAAGTTCTGCTGGGTCGTCATCGTCAGACACTTCTCCTTTTTCTGGTGGTTCAGGAGTCAATCTTTGGTTAGTAGGACTTAGTTTTCTACCTACAGATGAGGATGGAGCTTTGAGTAGTTATATAAAAAAAATTGAACACTTCGTCAAACTTAAGCAAGAAATTTGGAACATATTAAAATTGCAACTGTAGAAAATGGCTGGTACTATATGTTAAATACATTTGCGTTAGTAGGCTCCTAAAATTACTTATATTATTCGATATCCCTCCCAAAATAAATCGTATTAGTTCAATTTAAAATAATAGTGTTGTTAGTTTTGTTGTTTTAAATTTTGAGGCAGTTAGTAGGCTACCTTTACATACAAACAGATAAATATGTACGTATAATTCAGGAACTGAAATGAAAATGGGGTTTATTTAATAATAAATATTGAAATTTGTTTATTTTCAAATGTGCTAGTTCCTGAATTATATGTTTTAAATGTATTAGACACACAATTTTGGGGATGAACATACTTCTAGCTCTGGTAGCCATTTTCTTCAGCTGCAAAACCAAAGATTCATTATCATCCTCAATCCTTGATACTTTCTTGCGTAAAGTTTGAGCCTGAAAAGTTAAATAAAGCATTACCCATCACTGATAGCAGAGTAGACATCGGTGAAAATGATCTTGCAGGTTGGTACATTTTGGACATCGTTAGGTTTCTAAACTGTAAGGCGTTTAGTAGAGTATTCCTAGATTTTCTTGAATCACTGTCTTCGTCAGTTTGTGTGTGTTTGTTATACATTGAAGGGTACGTCCAGCTATTTGATAGAGTCTGCGTGCTTATAGAAACGTTGTTGTATAAGGTTTGAGTATATTTGTTTTGCCAAGTAGATGATTTCACACGATGAGTCTTGTTTGATAACCGTTTGGTCTGCTAATACAAAGATAAGTGAATAAATATTATATCACTTTATCCACAGTTAGCTTTAGCAGTAACGGCAAGATTTTAGTGGCCTATACTGTATATCATATATATACATATATCTAATGTACTAAGTTTGATCAAACTGATCCAGGACTGTTTGGATAACTTCTCAAATAGGTAGCCAACTTGTGTGGATCTTATATCGAGGTCATATTAATTGTTTTCATGGATTGAACGGGAGTTATTTGACATGAATTCTCTCCACAAGGTCAAATACATTGTCGATTACGTAAAATTACATTGTTATTGGGTCCTGAAGCTTTTTGATCGAACCTCGCATAATGTTACCTCTTCTTCTGCAAATTTGAGTTGTTCCCTGAGGTCGGCCTCTCTTTCAAGGGAATCCTGCAGATCCCGAAGAAGTTGTGCAGGATCGTCTTGCGAACCCCCTCTAGTAAGCGATTCCCGAGAAACTTTCTTCTTGAAAACAAATGTAATCATTTAAAAGCCCAGTTTTTCGATTATACTTACTTACACCGTCAGTCGAAGAGTTCTTTCCGATAGATCCAAGCATAGGCGCTTTTTTTTTACCCGTAGAAGTCTTACCATCCTCCGCTTTACTGAGTCTTTGGTTAGCTTCGTCCAGGTCTTTTTGTAGGCGTAACGAGACTTCATTTGCCATTTTCAAATCCTGCTCTAGCTGCTTGATTTTTTCAATTTGGTTCAGTGTTGTACCGCTTCCTGAAATCTACATAAAAATGTGACAAATTTTATTTAATTTCGAAAGCATAACTTACGTCTTTTAATTTTTTGTCTATCTCCCCTTTCTCGAATTCAAGTTGTGTAGCTTTTCTTTCGGCTTTTCTTAATTTGAATGATAATATTCTACAATTTTTCGTCGTTTGGTCCAAGTCTTTCTTCAAAGAGGTGTATTCAACAGCTTGATCTTCCCTGAAAGGCGAGATTATATGATGTAAACTATTTGTTTATTACGTACCTAAAATTGTCTTGTAACTCATCCATTTGTTCTTCCATATCTCTTAGTTCCTTTTTGATGTCTTCGTTTTCATCCATTAGTTCTTCGCATAAGGTTTCAGCAGCTAAAAGTTTGGATCTTAATTCGTCAGCTACTTTTTGAGCTTGCTGAGCGGTAGGTCTTTGTTCTAAATCTTCTTCTAGTTCTTTAACTCTCAGTGTTAAACTTTTCTTCTCGTCCTTGTAATCTTCTAATTGTTGTTGCATCTCATTGCATTTCTGTTGCAGTTTGAGAACTTCTGTTGCGGTCGTTTTACTAGTAGTGGTTTCCATAGCAGCCAGTCTTCTGAGAAGTATGTCACTTTTTTCACGTTCCAGTCTGTCGCATTTTGTTTTCGTAATTTCTAGCTCCTTCCTCAAACTTTCCATCTGGTCCCTTAATTCGCAATCTTGAGCGTCTACTAGAGTTGTATCTGTTGTTTCTGTTCCTGCAAGGCTTACAGTGTCGTCATTATCCGAGCTGTCTTGCGAATGAGATTGTTCTTTTTGGGGCTTTGCTTTCACCTGAAGCGTTAATTGGAGTCACTTTTTGAATATCGATTGTCATCTTACGAAAGTTGTCTGGAGATATGAAATTGCACTTTTAAGCCCCTGTATACTTGTATAATTGTCTTTTAACTATTTTTAATTACTAAAGAACAAGTAGACTCATGTATTTTATTTTTCTACTTTCGAAAGATGAGTGAAGTTATTAGTTGTTAGTTCTTCTGAACAAAACATAAAAGAATTCGAGTATTAAGACAATAAAAGCGTGTATAAAAAAATCACATGTGAATTACATAATACTTGTATATGTGTCTGAGTTATATACAAGGTGGAACATAAACAGATATTTTAAATTATGTTAGTTATGTCCATATACGACAAATTGTATCGGGTTTTTGTTACCCTCCTCTGTTCCTACAATGTCTGTAACCTAGATAATTTTTAGTTTGAAATTACAGAGGCAAATTTACTTTTTATTTTTATTTCCACCATTTCTTAAAAGTCTACCCATACCACAATAAGTGTGTCTGTTGTTCTTCAAGCAGGCGACTAAAAAAACTAATATATCTGAATTAAAAATATATTAACTACTTCTACCAGAAATTAGAGATCTGTATGGAATCTACTGAAAGCGTAAAATATCTCGAATCAAGGAACAGGTAAGGGTTAAAACACGCACAAACACGTAATTACATGAATTAAGAATTGTACATCGTGATTGGTTGGTTCCTCCGATAACGTCTTTACTTCTTTTATCTGTATCCTCTTCCCCCGCTCTGAAGACTCTTTGATAGCTTGTAACTTTTTCGCCCTAGTTGCTAAACTGTCAGTTTTGTTGAATACTGTCGACTTGTCTTTAATAGTAAAACTATCTGAAACTAAAAAGGATTTACAACCGATGATTTGACATTAATTTTCGCTTGGCTACCTGTTCTTTGTCCTGTGTCTATAGGTTTCTGTTTCCTTTTAGGTAATTTAATGCTGACTGTTGTAATAGGTTGGGTATCGTCTTCAAGATTGGCTAGATCTGGTGTAGACGTCCAGGAAGAAGGGTTGTTATAATCACTATCCCCTGAATTGGTCTGATCACTTGCCAAATTAGAACTAGATACCCAACTCCTCCTCTTAGTTTCTCCATCGCTTAAAAATATAAAATAGACCTGTTTCAAGGACTAGAAGATGTCAGACTTACCTAGAGTTCCAAGATAAACTAGGGGTCGATGCTGTAGAGGCATCTCTCCTTAGGTTTTTGTCATCATCTCTTTTCTTCCCTCCATGTTCCTTGTAGTCCCTGTGAAAATTTCAAGAGTTTGAGCACTGAAGATATTGCCGTACGTAGTGAATTGTTCTACCTGAAGCATCGTTTACACCTCGTAGGCCATCTGACTTGAGGGTGGAAGCCTAGGGGACATAAGGGGTCGCCTTTGGCTAGGGGATATAAATGATGCATGTTTTTCGCTGCACAACGCTGAAAATAAGGCCAAAGCGTAACAGACGTAAAATAAATAATTTTTTAAAGTCATTGAGGCACTGCTGTTTTATTTAGTGTACAAGTATAGAAATGTATGACGTGATAGAACATCAATTCCAAAACACCCTGTACGATGGAGAAACAGTATCTGTTAAAGTCTAGCGAACTGCACAAGCACTCTGTATAATATAGAAGCAATATCAGTTAAAGTTGCTTTAGTTTTTCTAATTTGTTAGAAATATCACTTCAGTATATTGTACAGTGAAATTAAGAAAGTTTTTTTCGAGTGGTCACGTTTAAAATTACTGTCAATTACATTACATTCGAAAATTATTAAGTTAATGATTTTGGGATGCATAAAAAAATGAGTTCAGTTTTAAGGTGCTCTATCAATTCTAAAGCACCCTGTATAGTATAGAAGCAATGACCGTTAGAATTTAAAGCGAGTTGCTCTGTTTCTCTAATTTATTAGAAGAATTGAACATTTTCACTCCAGTATACTGTCAGTGAAATTAAGAAAGTTTTTTCGAGTTGTCAAGTTTAAAATTACTGTCAATTAATATCTCATTTATTTTTGTTCCCATTAAATTAAATTACATTAAAAAATAATTAATTTAATTTTTGGGATTGCATTAAAGAATAAGTTTTATTTAGGTTTAAGGTGCTTTATCAATTTTAAAGCACCCTGTATAATACAAAAGCAATCTCCGTTAGAATCTAAAGCGAGTTGGTTTATGTTTTTCTAATTTATTAGAAATATCGAACATGTTTACTTCAGTATATTGTAAGTAAAATTAAGGAAGTTTTTTCGAGTTGTCAAGTTAAAATTACTGTCAATTAATATCTCATTTATTTTTGTTCCCATTAAATTAAATTACATTAAAAAATAATTAATTTAATTTTTGGGATTGCATTAAAAAATAAGTTTTATTCAGGTTTAAGGTGCTTTATCAATTTTAAAGCACCCTGTATAATATAAAAGCAATATCCGTTAAAATCTAAAGCGAGTTGGTTTATGTTTTTCTAATTTATTAGAAATATCGAACATTTTTACTTCAGTATATTGTTAGTGAAATTAAGAAAGTTTTTTCAAGTTGTCAGGCTTAAAATTACTGTCAATTAATATCTTATTTATTTTTGTTTCCATTTAATTACATTCAAAAATAATTAAATTAATGATTTTGGGATAGCAAAAAAAGTTTTATTCGGTTCTAAGCTGCTTTATCTATTCTAAAGTATAATAAAATCTAAAGGGAGTTGCTTTATGTTTTTCAAATTTATTAGAAACATCGAACATTTTCACTCCAGCACTTTGCGGGTGAAATTAAGAAAGTTTTTGGAGTTGGCATTAGTTGGAGTTACCATTGCTGTCAATTAATACTTCGTTTGTTTTATTTCTGGCAAATAATGTAGTATTTTTAAAATAAATTACTTTACTAATCTTTGTAAGTATCTCATTGGTAACGTCAAGGATGTGTTGAAATATATTAATTACATTTAAATTTATTTATTTAAGATCCTGCCATCCAACATAAACGTATTACAGGGTGTGAAAAATACAGAAACAAACATCTATAATGTTTTTCGGACAAGCTAAATCTATAATTATTCTCCAAACGAAAAATCTTGTTTTAAATAAAACATCACCGAAAGATTTTCGTTGCATGTTATTTTAAAATGTGTATTTATTTTGGAATCTAGTTTTAATTTAGAACATACATTGTTATATAGATATATTTTAGTAAGTTAAATGTGTTAGTTAAGAAGTTGCGTGAACAATTTTGGTATGTGATTCTTACGTAGTGTTGTAAGTTATGTAGTTAAAAGAAAAAATGGGAGATGTTCAAGTACAACTGCCTGATTCCTGTTTCGAGTTCTATCTATATATAGCTTCAGCTTGTTAACGCGTGTATCTAATATTCCAATCCGTATATAAATTAAAAACTATTAAAACGATAATGTAGCAGTTCCTGGATAAAAACTTACTGTGTATTTGTTGCTGGAAATTCACAACAGGGCACTGCACGAAAAATTCATAAAGCGCCGATTAGGAATCAACGGATTCGTAACAAAATTCTTTTAACTAAGAACCTTAAGGTTACATAACACGGGAGCCAGTACATCGGAGTCCTGGTTTTTGGAAAAAAATCACTGCGAACATATACACACGTTGCCGCAAACCGGAACACGGCCGAAGCTAGAAGACAAAACTACGTTCAAGTCGGAGAACGACGTCACTTTTGCCAGCCAGATTTTCTTGCTGGGTACTGTATTGTAGCTCATCGCTTATCTAAATTCGGGACAGATGCCAATATCTCGAGCTCTCTCTAAATCCTTATTTCTTAAAATTAACATCACCTTTTTCCCTTACTTAACACCACAATACCTTCCAAAAGAAAGTGAACTATTGATACTCCATAACACAAAGTATAAGTTATATATCGTAAAATTTATCCCATTGCTTGATAACGTGCCAAAATCGTCGTAAACACATATTTTTGTCTTTCTTCTTAAAAAATGGGTTACATTAAAGCACGGAAGGGTTACAACACTGTATTTTCAAAATGATACCGGTATGAGAAATATTGAACCTTTTCAGTTATCGTACCTTTTTCTAATAAACCAATAAAATTTTACTTTGAATTGAATAGATATATTACTTATCAGGAGTTTGATGTCATTACACTTAGATATACCTATTTTATAATAAGCTAATCATGTTTACAATTTTATATGGGATAACATTGATGTAAATAAAACAAAATATTTATGTATTTGCAAAAATACAAATTTTAACATTTTAACTCGCATAATATACTAAAAACTGTTTATTATTATACACCTTAAAAGTACTTATATACAGGGTGATTTAAAACTTATCTAAGAACAAAAATTGAAGGTACAGGGGACATTTACAAATACAATCAAAATGAGCAGTTCAAGAATGATTAAAAAATACACTTCCGCACGGCACTGGAAACTAGTCCACTGTAAAACCTGATAAGGCGTATAATCGGCGACCGCGCAAAAAACTGAAAGAAATTACCAAGGAAAGAAATGAATTACATTTTTTACTGTATTAGAAAGGTATTTTAAGCTAATATAAATCAAATCTCCTATAATTCTTATCAATGAAGTCATATGTATGTTCTCTGGTACCAAACATCTAGGTATGCTAATAAACAATTCCACAGACAAAGCTCTATTCAATAATTATCTAAAAAAAATAACCTAGCTAAATTTACTAACCTGGTTTAATGAAAACACTCTATAAATACCTAAGTTCACTTTTGAAACTGTGGGATCTCGAAAATTCAACCACAATAGATGAGATCTGACCTATTTCTGCATTTTTAGGGTTAGTTAGATATTTGACTCAACTTAAAGCAATCTATTCTCATTTTTCTTTTAGATAAGTTCTAAATCACCCTGTAGAGTTAGGTGTGATATTTTTACACTCATGATATTGTACTGGTGTAAATTTTATCTAAACAGTAATCAAACGTTATTTGACTTTAATATTCAGTATAATTCAGTAATAATTTGTGTTTTATGGATTTTTGTAATAATTTTAACAATTTAGAATATTTTCGGTTAAATTAGACAACTATTAGATGTAGGTGATCATCATCTATGTTGGGATAATGTGGAATATGTTACGAATGAGCTTAAAAATATTAATATATATTGTACCAAAATCGGGATCTTAACTGCTACTAAATTATTGCATGTAGTATAAGATGGTTTGGTCCAGTCCTTACTGGTTACTGTATTTTATACGCATAGGCGGAGGTAGAGGGAGGGATCTTGGGATGCTAACGACCATTACCATCAATAAATATGATATTTTTTTTTATTATAAAAGCTGAATAGAGAAGAAAAATAGTAATCATTCTATAAAATCAACATTTCACAACTTTAATATTTAAATTATGAAAATTCCACGAATTGTTTTAATAAAAAATGCCTCTAGACAAATTTGGTAGGTCCGGCGTCATTCACAAAATGTTGACTTATATTTGGCACGTTTAACGATTCGACCTTTAATAACCGTTAAAAAATATTTTGATAATGTGTTAAAAATACTAAGTAATTTATATATTGTGACACTGGAATAAAAGTTAAGACTACGTTGGAAATATTAATATTGGACTGTAAATATTTTTATTTCTAGCCTAACCTTGGGTTAGATTTAGGCGTTTTAGATGAAAGAGCACAAACGTGCACAGCAAAACCAATGATTGTTTAACTTAAATTTAATACGTAAACAGATGCATAGTGTAACACGATTTCCTCACATTTTAAAATTACTCTTCTGATACTCGTAGGTTTTACTAGTCTTTTTAGCAATCAGATATTCTTCCATTTGATTTGTCTGCAAAAGCAATCAATAAATATAGTACCTACTTATTAAATGAAAAATCTATTCAAGTTAAAAGTTAAGAGAATATCATTCCCTAAAAAATAATTATTTGTGATAGTTAAATCTTGAAAACTTGCGATGCAATTGTGGTTACCCACATGAGACCTCAAACCACGTCTATTTTGGTTAGCTTATTGTTTGTTAATTACGTCTATTTTTAGTTTTATGTATTATTGAATCTAGTATAGGGCGGTGGTTAAAATAAATCCATTTTTTTTTTTAAAGGAATTTCAACTTTATTTAATTGAGACATTAAGAATGTCCACAACTGTTTTTGATTTATTTTTATTTGATAAAAGAGCAGATGAAAACGAAATGCACCACCACAACCCCCTCTACCGGCAGCCCTAGAGACAGAGATAATTTTCATATAAAGCTTTCTATACCATGCAAAAATAAAAATTTCAAATATTATGTAAACCTTGAACAAAAGACGAGTATACATAACTTTCGACTGGAGATGATTTTGTAGTATTCTAAGTACCGGTAGATTTTGCCGGATATTCAACTTACCTACAGTTAAATTTGGATATCTAATGTTCTATTTGTAGTCCTTGAACGCAGCAGGCTGATGTGACGCCAATATTTTTAATAGACATACGAATGTTCATTTTTAATGAAATTCCTTTACTGTTCATGTCAATTTCGTCGAGATGCAATACTATGTTTGTATGAAAACTTAACAAGTGCTACGCTAATTAAACAGTCAATATTAATAGCATAGTTAACTTGATGTTTTACAGATTTCTGTGGCAGTTATACCGGCGCATCCACCATTTTATAGAACAATATTTCGTGAAAGGAATAATGTAGCTAGGTCTAATTTTTCGAATCATTTTTAATATGGCATCTAGCTTAAAAACAAAATCGTTTAGTGCCTTGATTTTCTCATGGTTTTATAGACTCTGGAATTTTGGGATTTACTAGAAAATGTTGGCGACCCTTTGACGTCATTGCCAGATGACGTAATTACATGTTTTATAGTTACAATGGCTTACAAAGCTTTCTCTTAACAAAACAGGAAAGGCCAGGGCTCAGCAAATGCGATTTTTTTATAATTCTCGTTCAATAAAGTTTGAATTGATAGAAATTTTATATTACTGTTTAGTTTTTTCCAGCAATGCGATGGTTTAGATAAGAATCTTTGTCACCATTTTTGATAGTTTGTAACCCAAAAACTATGTGAGATTTAAGGCGCAATATCTCTAAAAATTAATTTAAAATTTGTAATAGTGACAAATATATCAAAAAGTAGTTGATAATTTTTATTTAAAGGTATTAACTTTTTTCGAAAGTTGGCTGTGGGTGGTTTTATTTTGTGAAATAGGGTTGAGGTGATAGTGAAACGATTGTATTGATAATAATAAAATATATTTGTCCAGAATATCTACATAAAAAATGTGAAAGCTAAGTGATCGGATGACTGTAATATACTTATAAAATATAATTTATAAATTTAATTGTATTACATCGTAACTAAGAGTAAATGATAGAATATCATGATTAAAGTATATTTTCTACGAATAACTGAAAGCTGCTGTTACGAAATTAGACTACAAACTGCAAATAAATTACATTTTACGAATTACCTAACAATGGGGAAAATAAAGAACTAGTTATACTCGTCAAATTATTTTGTAAAAACAAATTTTTAAGAACAATAAGTGAATAAATAACAATTATAAAATACGATAAAATTAATAATGTTTAAGTATTAATCATTACAACATTAATGGACAATATTTAACATTTAGTTACATTCAATATTATAGAAATTCAAAGAAATTTTAATTGAACAAAATCATAACACGTGTGTTGCAGAACCATCTTTTTTTTGTAAATCGAAGCTGTAACACAAGAACACGACTATATATTATTAGTAGTATGTTCAAAAAAAAAATTGTACACATTTCCGATTTAAACAAAAGTAAGCAAATTTACGTATATTCACACATATGATACTGAAATAACATTATATTTAAGTGCCTGTTTTTTATTGAACACATATATAGAGAGAGAGTTTACTGTACGCAACAGGAGTTCTTGTGTCCATTCTTCTTCAGCCTAGATTTAGGACGGTATTTCTCCAAGAAAGCCAGCTGTTTGGCATTGATGGCACCTCGTCTCTTCCTGTAAAAAAAATTTAAATATATATATTTTTGCGGTTAACTTCCGATTTTTACTGTGGGGGTCATTTAGAAACAAAAATGTATGCCACACCCATTGCCAGTCAGTGTTATAATATCTATAATGCTATGCTCAAATAATATTACTAAATACCTATTTAAATTATTAAATTTATATATCCCGTCGCTTAATAAAAAAATACAGTGTCAGTTAAAATTTTATTTTCGATATTTGTAAATAACTTGTTAAGAAATCCAAATATTTACATAAAAATAGTAAATCGGGGGTTTTTGCGAGCGGGAAATTCTAATTTGTTTCTTATTTTGACGTCACCAGTAGAGGGCGCCACTTGTGGCGCACCATGTTTCTTTTAAATGGCAGAACTTTTTTGCAGCTTAGTGTATCAATCTGACTATCGCAACAATCGATTCACCTACCTGTTTTATTTGAAAAAGGTATTTAAAATTTATCTACAAATATCGAAAATAAAATTTTAACTTTGAACACCCTGTATGTTTTTTATTATGCAACTTGAGATACAGGTATGTTTATAAATCGATATATTTTGACCTAAGGAATCTGTGGTCTCATTTTTGCTACTTCATTTAAAAACACCCTGTATATAGGTACTATAGTGAAATTTATTTATGGCTGTGCCCTGTAGGAAGAAGACTTGGGTCTAGCAGCACAACAGCATGTACGTTCTTACATGAATGTTGTGCAAGTAAAATGTCTACAACAGTCACGAATATTAAATAGTATATTTTCTGGCGTATTTTATAGGTACCTCGAAAGTATGAGGGGGAAGCAATATCAAAAAACGAAATGTCTTTATTTTTATGTACGCATTTTATAATCGTTTATTAACCATAGTAAACCGCATTAAATGAGTAATAAAATCAACCAGAGTTGATTTGAATGTATTTTATGCGTCACTTACTGCATGCAGTAAACTTCGTAATGCTTCAACTCGATTGGAGCATACACCTTATTGCTTTAATAAATAATAAAGATTTATTGTTCGCCTGTTCCACGCGTTCCGTTTCCTAATCGTAGGTTATTATTGCTTTTTAACGTCTGCGTAACTATTTCTTGTAATATACTACGGGAAAATAGAAATCGTGGTCAAGGCGAGGGTTAAAAATATCCTCACATTTCGAAGTGGATGGGTTGGAAGATTGAAGGGTGTAAAGTGTATAACACGCTTAGTATCTTAATGCAAACGAGGCTTAATGCGTTTAGGAGCGTACTTACTCTCTGATAAGTTCAACAGCCTCTTCATATTTAAGTCCGAGTTCAATAAGGGCCAAAGCAACCATGACGGGGGCTCTACCCAGGCCGGCGATACAATGCACCGCGACGCAGCCGTCTGGATTGTCGTTGAATTGTTTCTTGAGGACTTTGAACCATTCGTCTACTATTTTGTTTGGTGGGAACGTACCGTCGTCGTAGGACAAGTCAAACACCTCGATGTTTACCTTGTTCAGTTCGTCTACTTTGTAAGATGGCTCGCACACCCTCACTACAGCGGTCACATTGTGTTTTTGCAACTCCTAAAATAAAACCAAAAATATGCAGTAACACATCCACATCTGGAACCACCGATTCATGCGCACGTATATACACATTGCGTCCCAAAATGACGAACAAAGGTCAATAAATTGTTAAGTGAAATACCTACAGAGAATTGAATTATGATTGAATACTAAGATAAAATAACAAATAGTACTAGAACATAAACTATTATTTTCATTTAATTCATTAATTTTTTAAACAAAAGAAAATGTGTATAAATCGCTGAATTATGCTTGCTAGACTATGCGTGAATTCGCGATTCGTGACTTGTATGGAATTCGTGCATGATGGGTAGGGTTTTATAAATAGATTTTAAACGCACAAGACATATCACGAATCACGCATAACGAATCGCGAATATGCGCATAGTCTATAGCAAGCCTTGAGAATGGCTATCTGTTTATACAATAAAATGTAGAGCCCAAAAAATATTTTAGAAAAGTAGGAATTTCTATACACTAATTGACCTGCATCTCATTAAAATCGTCGAATTTCTCGCCGTAAAATGATCAAATTTGTGGGATTTCTAGGTACAGAAATCTCGAAAAATTAAAAACGTAGAGCAAAAGTAATAACGAAAATAAAATTATTGATACTTTGTTTATCCACTTTTACTATTTAAATTCTCCTCCAATAAAGTAATAAATTTTAAAAACCGTTTTCAGCCGTTATAATATTCGTTTTACTTCGGCACCTTTCAATATTCGCTGTTGACATGAGATAACATTGCTGTTATTTGCTAAACTCTATATTATTTAGTTCTTAAATGTCTAAAATTACTTGTATTTGTAAAAAACGTTATTTCTCTTTAAAAATAAAAATTTAATTTTACTCCATCATTTTGGGACACACTGTATATTTCCTCAGTACGTAAACAAGGAACACATTTTAATGGAAAAAAATACAAACTTGTATTAACGAAGATTCGGCTTTTAAAGTAGATAATAGAATTTCAAGGAATAGTATTTATGCAGTCGATTATAATTGCAAATAAATGTTATTCATAATAAAGCATTTATATATTTATTTGTAATTACCTACTGCGTTAATACAAATATTATAGTCGCCCTTCCTGTAGAAATCACGAAGTTATATTCTATGATTAACGATCTGCTTCATCAGCAAGGTTAAAATATGGCATTGCAACGTCGGTAAATGTCTGTTGATGGAATCGGCTGTTTCTAATTTCTAGCATGTAAAGACGCTTTCAATTGTTATAAACGGACATATTTGGAAAATAGTTTCCATGGCCTACTAACCTAGTCTCGCCCAATCGTTACTACTGTTTGTATTTTTACCAACAGCAATGCAGGCATTCGCTGCAGTTTCGAATTTTAGGAACTTTACAGATATCGTCACTTTTGCTACCTTTCTGATACCAATGTAATAATAATGTATTTATAGTGAGATTTATTATGAAGAATGAATATCTAATATCTATACTTTATGTAAAAGTGCGCATCAGAAAATTTACTTATAGAATGTTGAAAATTGGGAGTGCACTTGCAATCCCAAAATATAGAAATGTTAATATTATACAAATGTATGTTCTGTTTGCTTTTAATTCCTAGAGAATCGAATACGATTATATAAGGATTAGAACGTGGTTGTAATCTATTATCTGTCATCTTCCTGGTGTCGATAATATGTAAATATAAAAACTCAAGGATGTATACTACACTAAGAAAACATTTTTGTTGAATAATATAAATGAAGTGAACTAAAGAGAAATGTGTTTGTATAATTTACCTGGATATAGGCGTGGATGTTCTGGTCGGAAGGCCTATCAGTGATCAAAAATTTGAATCCCTTGTATTCGATTTCAGCCGGAGCTGGCCTAATGTCCTTTTGGCGCATGGCTGCAGTGATGAGCCCGGCTTGTCCTTGAGAAGTATGATTCATTCCCTCACAACACAAGGTAATTTAGAATAGGTATCACACAACTACGGCAGATCCCTCGAGAATCTCCGAATTTACCAAATAATTTGTTAAAGAATAATTAAGTTTTTGGTGTTAGGTGGTGAAAAGAAATTCAGTCTTTTTCAAACAAAAAAGTTATTAGAACTTTTTTCGGTTTTAATAATTGTTATTTATTTACACTAGTTGATATGCTTCAGCAAATTTAGGGAAGAACAGAACTAAAATAAATATAAGTTAATTTTCCGTCGGTAGTGATAAATTCAAAAAAAATCAACGTACTTATTTGGCTTTCGATGAGGTAAATCCAATAATTATGGCAATGATGTAAAATGACTAAGTTCAATGGTTTATTATTTTATTATTAATTTATTTGTGTTGGGCCTGGCAATATTCTGCGCTGTCCAAGTGGAACTCCATGTATGCGAGCACTGTCTCACCAAAACACTGAAAAAAAATAACAGTTAAAAACACGTTAACGCTACACCCTATCGCTACATCTAATTTACGCTCACTTGTATCACCAATTCAAACAAATCCCGACGTCAAAATTAACACTATTCGATGCAATGTACGAGTATATTAAAAATATACTTACGCTACACCGTAACTGTCATACTAATTGCTATATTATGTATTTTTCGTTGACATGCTAAACAACAACTAGCATTTTTGCGAATGATAGCTCTGGTATTTTTAGACTTATCTGCTGTAAGCATCTTAAACACACTTTGAACATCGGTTATCTACAGTTGACGTATATCTTTATCTCTAAAACCATTAACTCGGAATCTTATCTGTTTCATGTTCTGTAGAAAATATACCCCCAAATTAGATAGGTGTTCATAATCCTCGATAATACACATCGACTGACATAAGCAGAGAAAATAGCTTGCTCTCTGTATTTGAAAATAATGTATGGTATGACCACTAGATGGCGGCGAGAACGTTTTTTTTTTAGATTTTATGCATCGAGGTATTTCATTGTTGGACCCAATTTTCTGTATTTTTAAATAAAATTGGAGAAGCCTGGTCCTTAAATCAAAACTTGGATGTAACAATGACCCTCCCAAAAATGCTTGAGATACTGCCAAAACATCAAATTGTTTTATAAATACAAAATGACGGGAAATATGCAAATCAATGTCACCTTCATACCGAAAGCAATTATAAACGTTAATTTAAATGTTATTAAATGATCATACTATCTTACATGTAAGGCGACACCGTTGTAATCTTAGTAATGTTGTTTGTCTTTCGAACTGTAACTATTAGAAGCACGTACAGTGTGTCATGATGAAATTTCTCTTTTCAAACTGCACAGTATGTGTATACACCAATAGAAAAATATAAGTTTTAATACTTTTAGTACTTTTTGTCCAAGAATTTTGTTTGAATTTTCACCACAACCATAAATTGCTGTCACTGTAACCATTACATTCTGAATTTCATGATAGCTACGGCTCTACTTATTGTTAAATAATTTTAGATAGTTATTTATTAATTCTATACATTTTTTGTGAAAAACAATTTTTTTTTACTTCAAATGACAAAATGTATATCAAAGGCAAACAGTGTATAGGATTAACTCTTGTTTACAAGTTGGAAACGTTTTTAAGACGTATCTATCAATGACAGTTTGCTTAACAAATAGTAGACGATTCATACAGTGGTCATAATTGGAGAGTTGACCGAAAACAACCATCTTGGCAGTGCTCTGTTGCTTTAAGATTCGCGTTTATTTTTACATGGTACTACGTACTATAAGTTTTGGGTGGCAGGGCATAAGGCAAACAAACATGAAAAAAACGCACACAGTTTTGCGCGCTACAATTTAAAAACAAAACACACGTGGTCTGCGTACTATTTTTGAATGTGTGATGCCTGTTTTGTTTTCGAATTCTGCAGATACTCAAAATAACCCTAACTGTCACACACACATACAAAAGTAACACGCTAGGCGTATAATCTTTTGGTTCACAGCACTTACATTTATGTAGACCGTCTAGACACTTAACTGACTGATACCCAGGCGTCTATCACTTGAATGCACAACCTATTTAACCTTCCGACAAGAACGCAACTGATAATGAAGCATTGAAGGGTTAAAAGAAACTATTAGGATTCGGGTGTAGGTCTGTAGGTTAGGGACAATTTGTTTTAAATTTGAATCTTGCCCCGCCTCTAAAAATAGTACTAGTACCCCTCCCCTGATAATCACTTGCTGAAAATCGTGGAAGTGGCGTTTCGTAACCAAGTCCTCCTACATTTTGGTAGCCAGTTGTTTTGAGTATAAACATTTTCTGTAGCAGATGAAGGCAGTGTAAATAAAAATTATCATAAACTTTAGGCAGTACCTTATATGACAGTACAATACCAAAGATGAATATAAATTTTTACACAACTATTAACAATTAGAAAGTGGGCCGAAAAAATATAATAACCAGTATCTTCTTCACGACACTACCAAAGGAACGGGTTTTAATTACTATAATAATGACTATAATTGCGCGGATTTTAAAACAGCGAGAATTGAAATGCCAACTATTCGATATTTATAATTTTGACTTTTTATACAGACTGCTGTATAAAGAACCCAAAAATATTTTTCTTCAATAAACTTGACAAATCTGTTTACCATTTCGTATTTACGATGCAGATTTTCATAAACATGTTATTATTTTCAGAGCGTAATTTTAAATAATAGCTCGGTAACGTAAGTTAGTGACCCTGCATACCAAGCAAGGCTGATACTTTTATAACATCCTTCGTAGTTATACTCCAGGTACCACTACCCTTATTAAAATTAAAAGGTAATAAAACTCGATAAGAAAAATAATAAATGGAATCTATATTATAATAAATTCTAATAAAACTATCAAAACCCTGTTAAGGTTCGAAAGATTAGTGAAATATGTATGTATATGAATTAGGAAATAAAACTGATACTGAAATTATCATAATAACCATACCAATGTCAAACAACTTGATCTATATAATAACTTTCTATGGTATCTATACCGACTGTCACGATCATCAGCTTTTTTTTTACTGTATTTAAAAAATACACAATATCTATAAGGATTATATTAATTTGCAAAAAATTGTAGAACGGTTATTCTGCATCATTAGAGTGAATTGATTGTCACATTGTAGTTAAATCAAGCCGTCATAAAAACATTCCCTGTTAATAACTGGTGGATTAAATGGCGACTATGATAATCTTGTAATTATGTTTGTTACAAGTTATATGTTGCAAGATGGAAGGATACATTAAATGTTATTCTACTGGATCTAATAAATCTGGTTAGGTATACAGTGTTGTTATTTCAAAGAAGCGATAAGCGTTTCCAATACTCGAAGTGATTTATCTGAGCAAATTAGTCATTTCCGTGATATTTTTCAAATTACAACATCTTGATAAATATTATCTACATAGCTACATGTAAGAAAGCATCAACTGAATTTGTTTTTAATTTACACGTCTACAAAAATAATTATTATCGCCTTTGAGATATACTTCTAATCATTGGTGCCAGGCTACTAGATTTTAGTGCTTGATAGAATAATCGTAACTAAACTAAAACTGGATATACATTTTAAATGAAAACTAGAAAAATATCGAGTAAATCGTTTAAAAACATATCTACTTGATTCTCAAATGAAGATAATCTTGAATAGATCTACATATCGATGAGCGAGGAGGATTAATCAAATCCAAACTTGTCGTAAACAACTTAGGTATGTCAAAAATTACATACATGTTCAAACTTTGGTAAAACTCAACAAGTAAAATGTCTTATTAAAAACCATAACCCCTTGTACCATGTACTTTTGTAATATTAGTGTGTACACACCCTTATTCTTATTTCATCATAGTTACTCAAGTTTTATATTATCTATATATGCGGTTTATTTTACCGTCGTATGACGCACGATCTAGCTATAAAAGTTTCTTATTACAATAATTAAATAAAATTATGCAGATCTATGTTTCTCGAAAATATGCAGCGATTGCAACGTTTTTTTTTTAGTTACGTAATATTAAGCTAGTGACATAATTTATACGAATTACTCCACAAATGAGTCATTGATAGGTTATTTCAAGTTTCATATTTATAATCATATGAAAACAGCTTTTTTATTCTTTTAATTATTGTAAGCACAAAATGAGTAAGCACAAAATTTGCGGAATCAATTTGACTCATATGAATGATAAAACGCCATTGGGATAGTACATACATTGTAGGTACTTATTTGATATATTTTTTAGAAATATGAATAACTTTTTGCCTGCGCTTTGGCTTTGTCTCCTAAATCCTTTAGACATTACGAACATTAACGATTACAACGGCAGGCTTGATAGGGTTCTTCGTGGGGCCAAGTTGATCGACATCTAACCCAAGTCAATGACCTCCTATACAACTCGACAAAAACCAAGTGTACCCATCTCACAAAATTTTGTGTTTGTATAAAGGATACAAGCCCAAGACGGCATAAACTTGGCAAAAAGAATAGAATATAGCTTTATGTAATGAACTGATTCATAATAAATCGTTTTTATTATCCTACAAGGGTGGAGTTGAAGGCACCCTAAATGGGGTATTAATTATTACAGTCTGAGATTTAAATCATATACAGCTTGATGGCTTGGTTTCCTGTGGTAATATAAAGTATTTCCTACCAATTGTAGGCAATCGTTGATTTGTAACACTGACGACTTGGTACTAAAATTAATTTCTATGGATTTGCGTCACTTAAAATTACTGCAAAATCGTACTGACCTTCAATGTTGATGTCATATTAAGCTAGACAGTGAATCAAACTTTTGTTGCGATGATACTGTATCAATTGCTACTTTATATCGTGTATGTATTGATTCTATATTAAAAAAATAAAATAAATCCTTGAATAAAAGTTGTATATCATAAATATAGGCTAAACCAGGGATTACTTCCACGACTGAAGCGTGAAAAAATTGGATTAAAGTTGTGTAATAAGATTATTCTTTTTCCTCAATGAAAGGTTTTGCCCCAGTGAGTAGTATTTTCCTAAGGGTAGGAGATCCTGCTCAATAATACATAGGCTGAACTAATATTGAGCAATGTTGCGCGGTCTTTCCACATCACTAGGCGTAAGAGGACGAAAAATATATACAGTATATACAGTATTATTGAAAATGAAAATAGGCACAGTGGCGAGGAGCTGAAAAATATCGGAAACTAATAAAAAAATAAAGACACTTACGATTTTATATAAGAATTAGTAGTGATGCGTTTTTTTGGAAATTTTGCTCCCATATGTAACAGTTATATATTTCGAAGGGAGTTTTAATACGTACGTATCGTTTCTCAAACACGATTTATTCTAAATCGGTTTAGAATTATTTAAATGCGCAACCAAGCGTTCAATTGTATTTTATCACATCCGCTTTTCAATGTCTGTGAAATTAAAAATACACTATCAGGAAATGCTCTGAGGTGGACTCGACAGATTTTAGTAAGAATTAAATGCAATCTGGTGTAGTCAGAAACCTAACCCATGTCAGTATACAAGACCGTCCTTTAGGGAATAAGCTATTATAAATAGAATTTATTCAGGGACCATTGTACAATGATTTTACCTGCCTACTTTACAGCTAAGGTGTGTTAACGATTCAGGTAACTACACAATATGTTTAAAATATATAAATTAAGTTATTTAACTATAACAATCAAACAAGTTTGATTGCTAAAATTTTCTTAATCAATTGGAAAACCCCGAGGCATAGAATAGTTTCACACGAGTGCATTGGTATTTTTAGCTTCGGATAATATGTTTATCAAGTTTGCAATAGCTAGTATGAGGTGAGTGCAACTTGAATCCTCCTCTAAATGAAAAGGGAATGCCATATGTTTATTGTTTCTGCTAAAGGACCGATTGTTTGGTGTCGAGATCGACAAATATTTTTCCAATTAGGGAAAACAAAATCCTCAAACTTCTTAATTAACTCTCGCCCAAGGGCCAATTTAAACAGCTCTGAACGTTTAATTGATCGCAATTAAAAGCTTCGTTTAATGAAGTAAAAGTAATGTTTTCTAGCCATAGCATGGTCTGATGATGGCCTTGCTAATACTGTTGGTTCTCAAAAAAAAAACAACAAAAATTAGTTATGTGACAGCCTTATAAACTGTACTTAACTTGATTAGGATGAACATTTTTATATAATTCAATCCTAGTTTTACCGCTCCTATCATAAATCGTGTAGATAACAAATAAATTGTACTTTGATAAAAGAAGTTACACCATTTTACCTATGTGAAAAAGAAAGTACAACCTACCGTAAAGCATTATTTTTAATTATATATTCATCATATTAATAATTCTTTAATTAGATCTTCTTGGTTTTGGTATGGACGAAAAAAATTATTATTTTTACATACTTAACTATTGTGTGAAAATATTTGTTGAATTGTGCAAATGGTTTTATAATCATCGGTGCAGCTACATTTAAAGGAATAATTGCTTAATTCGTTACAAAAATACACAGTGACTGCCAAATTCTGGTGAAGCAAATGCATACAATTTTTGCATAAAATTTCCCAAAAAAAAGAATTGTTCTCGTATCGAATCAGAAATTGCTGTGTGTATTTGTAACAATTATTAATTAAGCAATATTAAAATTTCTCTACATACCTCTATAGCCATACACATTGAATTTGGAGTTGCCAGGATAATATTGGAGATCCACAAAAACGTGGACAAATTATAACACAGCACAATTTACCACTAACAACCAGACAGTACCAAAGCTTTTCGCTTTAGCACACAGGATGGGTCACCAAAATGGTTGTCGGATAACTTCGTCTGACGTCAGTAAGACTTACCCCCTCCCCTTCACTTTTCGTGACGACTGTCAGTCGTGACGTCACAGTATGTCCGATTCCCTTCTGTCAACCGTAAGTGGTATAGTGACTTCTCTATCTAATAAAATCGTTATTGAACGGAAGCGTGTGGAAATACGGACAGACCTAATTGTAGGCAACCCTTAATTCAACGAATTCGCTTGTTTTCTGTACTGTACAGTACGCAGACGAAGAAAAAAATTGGTTCTTAAAATAGCTCAGCTACGCCCACATAGGCCAATTAATTAAGCTATTTTTGTAGCCGTAAAATATTTTAGTACATATAATATTCTAATTTATTTTTCTGCGCTACTTTTGTTAATTAAATGAGAATAAAAAATATTTATATGGCAATCAACGATTATATATGCGCGAATTACAACGCCATCTACTCATAATTTTAAGACGTTATTTATACTTATAAAATAAAAGTTTATTGTGTTCACCATTTTCTACAATTATTACTGTCAGAATGGTACCCCTTAACCGTTTCCCTCTGGTACCCCTTTGGACGCGCCGCTGGTTATAGTGACATTTTATGACATAAATGTACCTATCTATTACTCACCTGTCAGAAATTATATAAATGGGTTGTTTTTGTAATTTAGTTATAAATAAAACAATACATAAAATATAAATTATATATTTAGTGTATTAAAATCATTACATTAAATGTTAAAAGCAAGAAACTCAATGACAATTAAAATGTGATGGGGGGGGGTCTAATAATTTATTTTGGACCTCTAAATATACATAATTTGTTTCTTTTGTCATTTTATATTGCTTTAATATAATTACTATTCAGTGAGAATGAAAATTGAAAGGGTTACATTTTGTTTTTTTTTGCAAATTTCGTTTGAAACTTTCATCACGAAAGTTCTCCGTGATTCTAGAAATCATCCACTATCAAAATATAACCTCTAATTTTCATCAACCGCCAGTTTTACTATTACATCTACTTAATGTAATAAATTGAGTGTTTTTCAGCACATTAGAACCTTAAAAATTCTATTACCTACTCAGTGTACAAAAAATAAATTATTTTAGTTATATTAAAAACAAAAATATATAAAATTTGCTTTGTTTGATCAATTGATGCCTATATTTTTAAAAGCATTGCAATATTTTAGTCTATATTGCTCTGAATTCTTCAAATATTTTAAACATACTATCTAAGGGGAAATCTACCCTTTCAGAAAAATCACCTAAGTGAAAATTTAGAAATGTTTTCCCTGCAATTTATATTTTACCACAATATTTAAGGCCAGTTTTCTCAAAAGGGAAACAAAACAATTTTCTCTTGACAATAAGCTATTAGTCTGTCTGAAGAGCCAGATTTGCACCCTCTTGACTTTAAATTCAGCATAAGTGGTGAATCATAATAGCTGCATGAATTTAACTAATTATATAAGTACAATCTTAATTGTAACTAGCATATAATTGGAATGTTTTCAAATTAGCATCATCTGTAAAAGATTCACATGTTTACCTACAAAAGTATTCAATTGACCAAGAGATCACCTGGGCTACCTTCCGTTGATAAGTAAAAGATTTTTAGCTACAGACAGTACAGATCCATGCACTACTAAATTAAAACTAGATATTTTCAAACATTGTAGCAAGATAAAAGTTTTGTGCATTTTGCTTTACTGTGCAAATTTGAGCTTAATTACAATACACTTTTAAGAAGGTAGAAACATGATATGCCAATACCAGTCTTTAATATCAATAAATGTTTTCAACCTGAATACAATTCCAGTATTATTTGAGATTGTTCAATGTTCAAAAACTTGATTATGTATAGATTACAACTAGCTAAAAACTTTTACTTTCAACTCAAAGTTTAACCGTGGACAAGTAAGATCGGTTATTGCCATAATTGCTTTTACACTACATAACCTCACAATTTAAATTCTTAATTTAAAAATTACAGGAACATAAAAAGTATGTAGTAAATAATATTATTTTATATTCGAAGTTGGCTAAATATCCAATGGAGGAAGGCTAATAATTTTATGTTGTGAATTTTCTTCTAAAATAGTACAAGAAAATGAATTTTAACAGTTGATTATATTCATATGACACTTATAAATATACTATATTAAATTATAATTACATGTGTATAAAATTTTATGGGGGTACAATTTTAAAAATCACATCCACATCATTTTTTTTGTACTGCATCACTAGACACTCTATTTTAGCAGCATTTATTTAAATTTAGTTAATTTTGACACAAACTAATTGTTTATATATAATATAATTAGTCAACCAGTCATACTTAGGGGAAAAAATAATAGATGGCGATACTCATTTAAAACCAAGTCACCGTTGTCTATGATATGGATTTAAAAGAGTATCGCCATCTATTGTTTTTAGTCCCAAGTTTGACTGGTTAACTAACTATTATATATAAACAAGAATAGTAACTAAATTGTAAAGAACATCTTAATCATTGTTTATTGCACATATCAAAATATTACTTTGTTTTTCTTACACTTTATTGGTACCTAATTGATAGCAGTGTATTCTTTTGTAAAATTTAATCTAAAGTAAAAATACAATACCCATTTTAAAAAATAAAATCTCTGAAAACATAAATAAAAAATATATCTCTTATTATTAATATTAATTCCACATATATTCGTAGACTAGCTGAAAATTGCACTGTTATTTTTAGCTCTAATGCATAGAAATTCTTGAAATATAATTATGTATTTCAAATACATATTTTTGACAGTAAATTGAGAACACGTTTAACATTGTGAGGTTATGTTAATCGACCTAATGCTCCTTATGGAACATATCTAGATCATGACTTCCTCTTTCAATATTTTGCATATCGTTCTACTTTTTAAAATACCTAATAAGTAACTTAAATACGAAATGATCTAACGATTCTAAAATACCACAGTTAAACAAAATTAAAAAAATTAAACTAAGTATTGATCACTTTTTCAGTGCGAGATAAATTAAACGTTTGTGTGTCGAACAATTCTTAAGGCAGGAGTAACAGATTTAAGTGACGCTATTAAGTCTACATGTGACGCCTTTTCAGATTTGCGTGGTCGAACTGCGGTCCTGTTTGACCCATAACTTCCGAAGGTGCACACTCGTCAGAAACATCAGAAGCGTGATCCTTTTGCGGGTCATTCTCTTGACTCGCAGTTGGTGCTTTAGGAGACCCAGGGCATTCGTAGGCACTAACGGAGCTCAGGTTTCTTCTGTGTCCACTTTCGTGGTGTGGCTTTTCTTCAAATACTAAAAATTATACGAAATTTCCATAAAAGTCTTTTAACAGTTTCCGTAACTTACGTCTATCTAAACTGATGATCGATCCAACTATTTCATTTGCTGTTATAACCTTGTCCTCGTCTAGTTGTTTACGTCTTCGAACTAACCACCAATCGACCATAAATATGCCTAAGGCAAGAATTTTTATTCCCGCGCATAATCCAACATAACGGTACCTAAATTGTTCTATATCGTACAAGAGACATCGTCCTCCTTTGGATCCGCAAGTGCTTTTCCAAAGTAAACACGTTGAATCTATTAAGTTGCCGAATAGAATTGGAGCTGGGATATAACCGAATAGTCTAAATATCACAAATTGCATACCGAGAGCGAAAGATCTTTCTTCCTCGCTTACTGACCTAAAGATTGATATCGTTAATTGTCTGTAAGAGAACTAAAGAAAGCCACTCACCTTAACACTATCATAAGGAGAGGCATCTGCGTGACGGCCACTATAAACGTCATAAAGAATAACAGTATCAAAAATGGATATATCGTGTGACAAGACGAATTGCAAGGTCCTGCTGTTGCTACAGGTACAACAGTAACCTCAGCATATTCGCTTTCCACCTGGGAAGCATAGTTTAACGTGCTCGTCCCATCTTTTAGTGACATATTTCCATGTATACCTACGAAACATTAAATGTTACAAAAATGACCAGAACGCACAAAAAAGCTACTAACAGGCACAGTTGGTATAATTAGAGCTGAGAATCGAGGTGCAGCCGGCATGACAAGGGCTAAAATAGGTCAATCCGTTGTTCCCACAAACAGGCTCCACATCGTTCATACTACATTCACAACCAAAATTACAGGAGGAAGTTAAATTGACTTGAAACGGCTGTGTGCTGTTGAAGTACGGGATAGTTGTGCCAGCCATCTTTAAATTATCGCACCCCAAAAAAAATAACAGTCCGTAACACAATAGACAAATCGCATTCGATATTAAAACGAACTGCACTGCTCCTTTTGGACGTAACTCCATCTTTTTTAAGATCACACCACCCATGAAAATGCCTATGCATGCACCAGGAATCGCAATAGACCCTAAAAAATCATCATTAATTTATAACAACACGGAACAAGAAAACATTAAACAATTAATTACCTGTAAATACACTGGCTTGACTTTTTCCTAAACTAAATTGTGTTTCTAGATATTTTGGTAAAAATACAACAAAACCAGATACAATAATAAGCTCCATACAAGCTCCTAGGCAAGTAACAATGTATACAGGGTTGCTAGCTAGCCTCCACATGGACATTGGGATATCTAAAAGAATATTTTGTTATAAAAACAACACATTTATGATACAATGCCTTTTCAATAATATTGTCACAGAATTTGCCCCACTCGCACCTAATTTAACGACTGTGGTATTGCAAAACGCTAGATTGCCCAGATCACCACTACGCGATGCTGGCAAACAAACAAAATAATACCGTGTATCGAGGCGCGACTGATATATTGAGAATCGATGAGAATCGTTCGAGAAATGGATCTAGAACTGCTTGAAAATACACGGAATATTTGTTTGGTCTATAAAAGAAGAATAAACGGCCAAGTCAGCCACTCTTGAATTAGAGTTTTCATTTGAATGGTTCAGTGAGATCAATTGGAGATTCAGAGTGATTTTAGATAGTGATTAATTAAATAGTGTTTAGTTGAGTTGTAATTAGTGTTCGGTAGTGTATAAAGTGTTAATAAATATCAGTAAAAATTAATTGTTTGTTTTTCTGGTAAAAGAAAAAGTCGGGTTGGGAAACCTGTAACAATATTTCATTATTTAAAAATACGTTTCACCTTTTATATCCTTCCCATATCCCGTGTCATTCTTCGTAGAGTTAGTGGTTACAATCTTAGCTGCAGTTGTAGCATTTGTGTTACTTGTGCCGGCACCAATAGCAGCTGCTGCTTTTTCCATAAGCCTTATTTTCTCTTTTTCATGTGTCAGCACTTTAGGGAAAGAGAAAAACGGTATGGATACCGTTATAAGTAATAATCCACCAAGAAGGAAGCCTCCCCACCACATTCCTACCCATCTGCTGTCACCAGCATCTAAAAATTTTCATTTTTAATAAGACCACAATGGTTGTCATATAATTGTTACCTATTGATATGATTTGTGTGAAAGAGTCCATGTGGAATGATAAGAGATAGGCACCTAGTAAAAATCCCAGTACTGGCCCAAAAGCTGCCATGCTGTACATACAACCTACAACATAGAGTTAAATATATATTTTGCGTCTCCTTACGTGGTTATATGTAGTTTACCAATGTATATAGACGAACTTTCTGGTCTAACATGATCATCAATGTACGTAGTTCCTAAAGTAAATAAAGGAGATCCACCACATCCTAATAATAATTGTGCAAGAACAAAAAGCAATACTGGTCCAGTAGTGGAGGGCGAACCCTGAATACAATTATCACCCCTTAAGTTATTGGGGGCGAGGGGTGGCGAGGACAACCCCGAAGATAGTCTTCCTAAACCCATATCTTGTTCATGTACCGACACTACACGACACATGTTCTCATCCGTTGTATTGGCAACAGTTATTCCGTTGTTCTCCTCGGCTATAAAGTGAGGCACCATGAAGATTAGGGATCCAACTCCCATTATGACAGCTCCTACTCCTATCCACACAGGGATGTGTCTTCTGCTTCCGAGATAACTTACAAATATAACAGTTATCACATTTCCAATTTCATAAGATGACGCCACTAGGCCTGAGAGGCTTGATGGTATTTCAAAACGTTTTTCAATTGTTGTTATCACAGAATTGATATATCCAGAACTTAGGGCTTGTTGCAGGGTAACAAGGAATGACAAGAGTAGAACAAAAAACTGGAAAAAGATTTATTTCTAATTTTAAATAGTTAGTTGTAAATAAAAAAATAGTGTCATACCACTATTGTTCAAAATTAAGGCCAATTCAATTCAGAAGGTGTTAAACTATTGTAAGAGGGAAAAGGTTTTTCAAAAAAGGTAGTAGATGGGGTAAGTATATAAAGAAAGCACATTGATTAGCATAATTTCTAATTTCAGTAGAGAAAACCAAGCTTAAGCAATACCATAAATTACATAATAAAGAGAATAGTACTGGGAAAATGTTAATTTTATTCTAGAGAAAGTGTATAGAATTTTTGATATGCCAAAATCATTTAAAAATATTAATTGACCCCTTAAATGTAAAAGATTCACTTTCTTTCTTAGTTAAACTAAGTATCTATGTTTTAACAATTATAATTTTACATGTAGGTATATTAATAATTTCAATGTGTCATCATCCATGTTTTGATAATTTGTTTATAACACTTCACAAGATAATTTTTAATGTTTTATAATTAATTTATTCAATTATTAAACTATCATTGAATTGATACAATTGAAGGCAACTTTAAATTGTTTTAAATATATTGAGCGTTAATTCTATTGACGGAAAAATTTCATAATTCCAATATTTGCGTAGGTAACCAAGGGGTATCTATTAATTGCACATGTAAATTGCCTTTTATAATCCCCATATCTGCATCGAGAAACAACTGCACTGAAGTGTATTTTTATGATCTTATGGTCAAATATTAAAAATTCCATAATATAATAATAATTGTACATATAAATTGCCATTAATAAACCTAATATTTGCGTAGGGAACCAAATGCACTAAGGTGTATTTTATAATCTATTAATTCACACGCAAATTGCCTTTTATAATCCTCGTATCTGTGTTGAAAATCAACTGCACTGAGGTGTATTTTTATGATCTTATAATAAATTGCGTACCTTAATCCCAGCACACTTCTGGAGACAAGACGGTCGGCACCGAAGAATGCCACACTCTTTTGAATCCCTTAGTATCACAGGTGGTTCGGTATATGTTGCGGTGTGGGCAGCCTTATCCCTGTCGAAGCTAGCAGAGGGATTTCGACTGTGGCACTTGATGACAGTGTCATGGCAGAACGTCGTCGAGCATTTTGTTTCCGTTGTTTCGGCTTGCTCTGGAATTGTTTCCGAGTACAAACCTGTCATAGCATACATGGACTCCTGTCTTCGGTGGCCCTTACAATGGCCCCCCTGGCTCGTGGAGTTCGATGTAGACGCTCCATGAGTCGTTTCGCCATTTGGGGTGCTCACGGTACCGTTGCCAGTCATTTTTTCTGTTGTTTTTGTGAGGCCTTCACAAAGTTTTTACATAATTTCTCGACCAACGCATCTGCGAACAAATAATTTTGTTGTTTTTACATCCACATGTATATTTATTAAACTTACTTCACTTCTTAGCAAATTTTATTTTTGGGCAGTGTATTTTTAAATAGTATGAAGCTTTATTTTATTCCTCTATTTTAGCAAAATTAGTGTTGCGTTACATAATGTTATATGGTGCTAGAGAATTGGATGCGAACTAGTATTCACATCAAGGTTAAATTTTAAATAATCCAATTAGTACTTGCTCATTACCAGGGTTTTGAGTGTTATGGTTCCAGTTGGATGAACTACAGTGAAAGAATAATATAACAGACTGATATAACAGATTACATATTTGTCATTTGGCATACGAAATAATAATGTGGTTAAATCAGACCAAAATATTTTTTTAAAGCTTGTGTGCTGTTATAATAAACAGAAATCCACGTATTTTAATTACTTTTTTCTTGGGTTAGTTAATTATCAAAAGAAAATGCAAACAAAACAGATTTTTGAAGCACTATCACTAATAATAAATTCTACTTTCAGAATCGCCTCGTATAAGCGAAACACTTAATTGCTCTAGTAGAACCGGTGAAATATTTTTTATTTTTACTTCATCCTTCACACCGACGTAGATATATGACAGTTTATTATTGATGAGGCATTGATTGGTTTTTAAAAATACATCGGACGGGCGATCAATTTCACTTCCTCTTTCCAAGTAAACGAGAATGAAGAATGCCGTACCTTTTCATAGAATTATAACAAAAAAAAAACTGCCAAGGCAGATGACAAAATAAATTTATTCGTCCCTTTTGTTTTTATTGTTATAAGAATCGTTCAGTAAGTAAATATAGCATATTCAAAAGTATAAGTAAAATTAAACCAATAAAGAAATTGTTGTCCTAAACCTGGAAAGGCTATAAATAGAAGGCGGTTTTTGTCGCGTTGAAAATAAAGAGATGAGACACCCCCAGGTAATTATAATCTTGAATGAAATTACGTATCGATCGTGCTTTTATTATGAATCTTAATTTTCGCCAACAACAGTACTTTTTCCATGACGTGGAAATATTGGCTCTTCATATCGACCTTGACCAGAATTTTGAGGCCGGTATTTAACTATTAATAGGGGTAGTTTTCACCAACTTCCATCGATTTTTGGACAGCACATTACTTCGAAAGCTATTTTTTAAGTCTCAATCGATCTGGGTATTTAAATATTAAGACACACAGATATTATTATTATTGTCACAGTTGAGTTTTTAAAATAATTTTCCACCAGAAAAATTTCGAAGTAGCAGAAAGGTTTTACTTTGAAGAGATGTTTTGTATTTGGTGTTCATATTAAGTAGGTACAGTAACCTCTTCATCAAGAAGGTCAATTGGGTGTCAACCCAAGCTAAATTTCTCACTCATTGACATGCAAAAAGTGGACACTCACCTAAGAAAGTTATATAAGAGCTAAAGTTAACTTTCAGTTCACACTAGAAATATAAGAAAATCCCCTGCCAACGCTTTTTAAATAACTTACATTTATTTTCAGCGTGAGTCACAAAAATCAGGTGCTTCAACAAAGAAATATTTTTCTCATAAACAAGATATGCGGACGTACGTTGATAAAATGTTTCATGCACTATTATGAATCATACGTAGACAATTATTTTTAAAATTATTATTGTAATATGTAGTTGTGCATTCGAATGAAATAAAAGTAGATGGTATTTACAAATTAAATGCGGTTAAAGTATTTTCATTAATAAATATCCCTTAAAGGGATGTCACGACACCAGTTTTTTAAATTAATTATCTATGTTTATTTGTTTGTTAAATAGTTACGTACATTTTGATAAGATTATAAAGTGGCGATCGTAGCTGTTAATAGTAGTCCAATGCTTCAAAAATTCCTCGTAGAGATTCTATATTACTGAGTTATCTGAAAGATATATTTGTTAATCATTATACAGGTATTGCTACTTAGAGAGAAGACTGAAAGTTAAATTTTCACTTGTGTGGATGTTTTGACGGCCTCCAAATTGTAGTGATGAGAAATTTCATCACTCCTCATTACAGTTGAATGATTTTTATATTTATATTACACAAAATCATAGAGCGTCAAAGTTATCTTCGGTGCCATGTATCAAGGATAAATAAAATAGGAATTAGGAAAAGAAATGAGTATTTCTGCAAATTCTTAATTGACAATTCTAATTTTATTACAAAACGACATTTTTCCGAATCAGTTAATTTAATTTTAATTCTGTTGGAAAAAAAGAATTATCATTATTACCTGTTAATTTTTTCAGTTAGAAAATTGCCTATAGACGTGTTACCTACGAAAAATTGATTTTGTACAGCAATAGGTACTTTCTAGAAATACAGCAATTATGAAATTGATGTTTACATTGTGTGAGATCATAATGAGTTACATAAAAAATTGTTTCACTCTTACGGCTGTATTTGTACTAAAACTTCATGGTTTAGGAAGCCTCATTATTTGTTTAATTTAACCAAGTAATGGAAATTGTGTTTGTAACAATTTTTCCCAAGCGTAGAAATAAGCCAATCCGACTTTGACAGCTGACAAAACAGTATTAGTAAACATTAAAGTTTTAAAATAAAAATAGATAAATATAAGATTATGATTACACTTATTTGTTGTTCATAATATTTATTAAGAAAAGAGCATTCGTGGTAATGGTTGTTATTAAACGTAAAATAGTTATTTTGTAAATCATTGAGTCGTGATATAAATGTTTAATATATTCTTTTGGAATTGCTTATTGGTTAAAAATAGCAATTGTACGTGAAGTGGTAAAAAGAAAGGTGCGTTCTCAAGTCGATTGTGTCACTATTACTACATTACAATAATTTTGGCAATACTAAACATTGGCGTGGTAAAAATACATGTCAGAACTGGTTAAAAATAAACAAAAATCGGGTCTTTATAGGATCAGCAACAAAAACTGCAAGAATACTCACTCTCAGGAGGTCAACGCTTCGTCGTACCCTTCTACATACTTTAGGAAAAAAATATAAAATTCGTTTTCGTATCACAACACGGGAAAAATCACAGCACTCGATTTGATCATTTTTTTTCTAGTTCACTTAGAAATAGCAGTAATAAAGCGATATTTAAATTACTCCAGATGCCACAACACGGGAGGGCACATGCACTAAAACACAGCTGTGTGCTGTCAACGCGGGGTCCAACACCAAATCCTGCACCCATCGGAGGGGCAAGAACCAGAGCTCACCAATCCCAAAATACACGCTCACAGAAACCTGCTGATACTTTTAAATTTGCCACGTGAAAGGTTTCATGTAAATTCAAAGAGACGAATAACACGCGTAGACCTAGATGGCAGTAGCTGTCTCTCGGTTGGCCTTATTAAACTTTGAACAGATATGTATTTCGTTTATTTACATGGTCAAACATAATAACCTTTGAAACATGATGAGCTCGAAACGGCACACTTCGTAAGAAATTTAAAAACAAAAATCTAAGTAGCCTATTTGTAATTCAACTAATGACCCCGCTCTTTTATAGATAAGAAGGTACTTGCTATATGAGATACCTATATCAGTGTACAGGGTGAGCCATAGAAAATTTGCCACCCAGATACAAGAACTAAAAAAAATGTTTGGATCTGTCAACTTTATTATGTTTTTCGTAACATGCAGTGTCCTAAAATTAGCCTGCCAAAAATTAACTGTGGATTCTACGATCAAAAATAAGAAAAAAAAGTTATAATCATAATATATATAATATATAATCATAAAAGTAATATATAATCATAGGCCCGTAAACGCCCCCTAACGGAGCTATTGCTCTTTTAAGGGGGACTCCAAAATTAGATCTTCTCCAAATATTTTCAAAACAGATCGAGATAAAGTAATCAAATTTGAAATTGAATATCACAATTAGATTGCGAATCTAATGTTCCGAAAATAATTCCTCATAATTTGTCATAGGCGTGCCAAACTGGGAGATCAGTGGATAAATATTACTCTAACTTGCTTGTATTTCAAGATTTTCGTGGTCAGATAAAAAAATTAAAAATTCTGATCTATTTTACATGAAAAAGGTACTCCTATTTCAATCCGATAAACTGCACTATTTTCGAGTAATCTTAATTTAAAAATTTTGTGACATACCACAAAAGTTTAAGATGGAAACTATAAATAGGCATAATATCCCTAGTAGGCTCTGAGAAAATACTGTCGACTTATTTAACACATATTAAAGGTGTTATTCAAACGTTTTAACATATTAAAATACTTTTAAAATGCATATCAGTAATGTAATTATTTGTAAATTTTTAAATTTTAATATAGCCTACTAATACTTAAAGAAAAATTAAAAACATATGTAATATGTGTCAAATAAACTGACAAATAACTTTTCAAAGCCTACTAGAGACAATTTGACCGCTTGCATATCATTAATATTTTTAAATTAATATTACTCGTAAATAGAATAATTTATCGAAGTAAAACAAGAGTATCTTTTTTTTGTAAAATTGTTCATTTTTAATATTTTGATCTAACGGCAAAAACCTAGAAACATGAAAAAATTAGAACAATATTTATCCAATAACCCACCCTCCAGTTTGGCACGCTTATGGTTAATTATGGTATTGTTATTAGAACATTAGATTCGCAATCTAACTGGGATTCTCAATTTTGATTCAAACAGGAAAGTTTTATTTTCGGACGTTTAATCCGACAAAATACAAAATTTAAAACAACGCAGTCGATTAACGAAATTATTGAAAAACTTCATAAGAAGGTTCAACATGCGAACATAGGTCGAGCTTTTTCTCGTAAACGGTTCCTTTTATCGACAATAAACAAGAGTACCTATCTTTTTTAGTCTAAGGCTGAAGCTACCCAGATTTATTATTTTAAAGTCTTTATCCTACAGGATGTTAAAAATTTAGGCATTCAGTTGTAAAGCTTAGCCCGCCCCTGGTAAACTAAAAAAGCTAAATATGTTTCAAGGACATTAGTCCATCACATTAAATTTTTATAAAATTATATTGAGTACTTTAAAAGTTATTCAAGAAAAGCCGATTTTAAGCGGCGTCCTTTTTGGGACCCATATCTCCGTAGGGAGGGCTTATGAAAATATTTTACTTTTCATCTTATTTTTTCATGTTCTATCTGTATCCCACATTTTCCCGGACACCCTGTATATTATCACTGTGTTGGATATACAGGGTGCCTCGAATTGGAGGGACCAAATATTAGCAGGTGTTGGAACTTTCTAAATTAAGAAAGTCAAACAGAAATTTTGAAAAAAAAAACTTTAATTATTGGCCGTAGATAAAGATAAACATTTGAAAATTGGCAAAAATATTGCTTATAATTCTTAAAAAATCGTTTTTACCAAAATGATCCACACTGATTTTGCAATACTTGAAACGGTAGCAGATTTGGGTCCTATAGACTAAAAGTTTTTGTTTGCATCATACTTTTATTATTATTATTATTCATTAATCTAATAACTTTCCTTAAATCCTAAATCAACATTTTGCATTTGTTTTATCGTTTTCGATGAATTCTGGTGGTTATATATTCGAAAATACTATTCGGGTAGCTCCTCCTTCACAATATATTGCAGAGATAACGAGGCGGTTTCTAAAAGTCGCATCCGTACTGGGATTAGAATTTAATTAATATCTGAATAAAATATAATACCATTGTTTAATCAGAGAGCATTTCGATATCCCGATATTAAGAGAAAATATGAGCTTTTGGCTTCAGCAAATCGGTTATCTTAATTATTTTACCTGTACAAATAATATCAGATGCTTGCTAGGCTTTATTAATATGTACATGAGAGGTTTATAAATAACCGAATACTTCCATAAATTAGCAAAGCACTGGCTACCGTTATAAACAATATTAATTTTACTGCTTGATAAATATCGCTGTATTATTCTAATTTGTCTCAATCATAAAACGATAATCCGATAAAATATATTTTCCGATGTTGTCATTCTAAGGGATATTAAAAATAATATAGGTTTAACTCGCAGAAGAAATAATAATAGGAGGAACAATTTAAAAAAGTCATTCCCTTAATGATTTAAATAAGAAAAATTGTCGAGAAAATACTTTTAAATATTAAAAATGTTACTTAAAACTTTATTTAAGGTTAATAAAACTTACTTAAAATACGATAAATCAGTTAACGTTATTTGAATAATGCAGCTTAATTTAAATACGTCCTATACAGGGTGTTCTACAAGCTTTATGGCAAACTTTGGCAGACTGTAGCTGGGTTAATGTTAAAAAAGAACATTCTAATCATCAGATATCGAACATGTTGGGCATTCCTAGATCATGCGTTGTACAAATAGTAGGTACACGGATATGAAGAATTTGATACAGTGGAAAACGGACCACGTAGTGGACGTCCTCGAGTATCTAACGAAAGGAAGGATCAGTATTTGGTGCAATATGCCCGTAGACACCGCACATCTTCAGCTTCATCTCTCAGGGCCCACTTTCGAGGTACGTTTCGCCGTGTTATATCGACACCTTCTATTCGAAGACGACTCCACAACGTGCTGGAAGACCATTACGGGTACTCTACTTCCAAGGCATCGTGCTGCCCGTCTCCAGTGGGCGCGAGAGCATAGAGGTTGGCTTTTACGCCAATGGTGGTAGGTTTTATTTACAGACGAAACCAGAATTGAACTGGTTACTGATGACAATCGACAAAGAGTCTAGAGAGAACCAGGTCGTCAACAGCGACTTCATTTTCCCCATGAAGTTGCTCCGTATGAAGGGGGTACCGTAATGTTTTGGGGTGGAATAATGTTCAACCGCCGCCCCACATTAATTAAGTGAAAATTTTGTGTTTATGAACAACAACGCTCGACCACATCGCGCAAGAAGGGTTCGAGAGACACTCGAAGCAGGATATATCAATATATTAGATTGGCCAGCCAACTCTCCTGACATGAATTCTATTGAAAACATGTAGGATTTCGTTGCTAGAACCATTTATAATCATATGCCTCCACCTCAGATTGCGGATGAGTTAGTCGCGGCGGCAGAAGAGGAATGGAGCAATATTCTGCAAGAAATCTTCAACCGCTTGATTATCTTAATGCACATACGTGTCGATATGCTATTGGAACGTGGTGGAGGTTATACCGACTATTAGTCAAGAACTTGCTTTGTCACTTCTTTTTGATTTAATGAATTTTGTCAAAAATGTCACATATTTGCTGATTTTTAATTTTCTAAGTACTCAATTTTTCAACCAAAAATTTACCTAATATAATTTTAATAAAAAATAATAGTTTCCATAAAAATTAATCTAGAAATAATTTCTTGATTATCCGGTATATCGGTCGGTGAATGATTGTTTGTGTAAATTGTATTTCAAGTCAGTGTTTATATGTCAGGCGAATATAATTTACTCTAAAATATATTTTTAGTTTATGAAACCCAAATATCTAGTGCAGAGGGAAACTTATACCCATTAAAATAATTTTATATCGGATCCTTTTTAATGAATATGAAAACTAACGCAAAACAAGTCTATTTAAAATTTGAAGTCGCTAAATTTAAATTAGTTGTGATCTATATGGTCGCTAGAGCTGTACCCGTGTATTATTAGTTGTGCTCTTAAATTTTTTTTAGGTATATTGTTTATGATAGACGTGATATACAGGGTCTAACGATGTGATACGAAAAGCTACTGAATACATTTCTACTACGAATCTCATCTAAAATTTTAATATGGCTGTGAAGAAATTATGATATTTAAAATGTACTTTTAATTAATTAATACAAAAAACTGCTACGATCTAAATACATAAAAGTATTTTTTAAAGTAGACGGTGGTTGAAAATTTGTTTACTGATTAAATTTGTAATACACGAGGTTTAAATTTTAAAATTCCAAAGAAAAATAAATGAAATCGTAAGTTTCATTCATAGGCGCAACTAGCATTTGGATGGGGGGGTGTAGATGATAATGGAGAAGTCTTGTAAAAACTTCTTCATGCTTGATTTCTTTGAAAAGTAATTATTTATAAAAAAAATGTATTTATATATACAGCGATTCAGAACTTATCTAAAACATTTAGGAATAGATGCGTCAGGAAAAATGAAGTCAATATCGTATAAAATTTGTTGTAAAATCCTTGGTTTCCGAGAAAAAAAATTATTGAAGTTTTTCAAATATCAAAAATAGGTTACGTATAGTAACCCGCAGGTGATGGGTGTCGTTTTAATTTATGATGCAGTGAAAATGCTTTAAATATGTACCAAATGCAGTTACTTTTACAACGGTGAGCAGTGAGTGCAAGTGTAGTGCAAGCGCAGGCGTGATGTGGAAAATTTGCATCCGAATCGTGGAAGAGATGGGGGGTCCAGGGCGTCCACGGCATATTGCAGCAGTGTGGCGTATCATACACGAGGCTTAATTATATCCGTACCATGTACAGCGTGTCCAAGCTTTAATACCAGGGGATTGGAAGAGGAGAACCGGTACCATGTCTGAAACGATCTCCTGACTTTAAATCATTTGGACTTATTTTTGTGGGGATATTTAAAAATGTAGTATATTGCACCAAAGTGGACACTATTGATGATTTACGCAAACGTAGCATAACTGCTGCCAATAACTTACAAGTTCAAAATGGACAAGAAGCAGGAGCATTCGTGTTAGTTTGTAGAAACTGGATAAAACGTGCCAAAAATGTTGTTGTGACATCAGGTATGTCAAACTATTTTACTAATTAAAACCACAAATTAATTCTATTAATGATTAATAGCTATAGCGGCAAAAGCAGTTAAATTTGCTGCATTAAAATAGATGTTGGAAAATGTAATTTACTTCTTTCCTTGAAAGTTTATTCCAATTTTTTATCAGGTTTTACAGTGAACTAGTTTCCAGTGCTGTGCAGAAGTGTATTTTTAAATCATTTTTGAACTGCTTTTTGATTTTAATTTTGCAAAATTGTATTTCCCCTTGTACGTTCAAAATTTTTTTTAGATAAGTTCTGAATCACCTTGTATAATAGCAACTTTTTATTGTCAACGTAATTTTCCATATTTGGTCGCGTTAAAAACAATCATTTTTTGCAATTTAGTGCAATATATAATGCAAACTTTTAGTGTAGTATATAGTTTTATTACTCTCAGTTGTAGTTTCTTAAATATTTTGATGAAAATATAATGAATTTATTCGTATGACGTAAGTCGTATAAATTAAGATACAGTAAATATTTCTGTTTCATAAAAGACAAAACAAAAAATGTTATTTCAATAAAATAATTTCATGTTTGGTAGCTATTAATTTCGAAATTGAGAATTACATGATTTGTGGGTGTTAATTTTAGATTTTGACATACTATTTTTAATTTTCGGGCGCTAAGCACCCCCTATGCCCCCTGGCTGCGCCTATGGTTTCATTTATTTAAAGAGCGTTAAAGATGAGATCTATTTAGATTTTGACGTATCGTGGAGACCAATTTTCAGTGGCAAAGGAAGGGACAATGGGTTAGCTTTTCGAAAGTAGAGTGAAATCTTCAGTCCAATCCTGTAAAAGGAACATTATCTTTCCTATCTGCGCGGGCGGCTTACTATCAATAATTGCTATCATCGGCTATCAACTTAGTATATAGAATGCGTTCATAAAATGTGTTCGGTCCGCAGTGGCTGTACATTTTTCGTGTCATATGTGGTTGCAAACCGTTACCGCGTTGTTTAACGCGCCTGTACCCAGTGATGTTTCTCATCATATTCTTGCTACTCTTTGGAAACTCCTTATCATCCGAATTCAACAACAGCATCCTCCTTACACCACCTTGGGAACTAGAGGGGAACTGTCCTTCTTTACCTGACACCTGTGGCAAGAATTTACCCGATAAACCATGTCTTATTTGCAACAGCACAGGGATCTGTACCGTGTACGTTGCTGTGGTGCTACCCCTTTCCGATTTCTACATAGTACACCTCACTAGGGTAATGGCAACTTCCAAATTCATTACGAATTTCTTTGTTTAGTGTAACACGCGCGAAACGTAAAGTATTTTTATTTTTGACGTGCGTAGTTTTCTCTGTTAGGGGTTACATCCCAGTTTGAAACTGGGGAAAGGGATTTTATATAATTAAATTACGTAGAGTGGATGATTTTATCGATATCAGTTCGTGTATTCACTTGAATCATGTCTTGCTGTTTTTTATGTAGTGTTTTTTCTTAAACTAATTTGATAAGAGTTTACATCTATTAAGTGTATTTTACTGTAAAAATTAACCGCTTGATAAAGTGTTGAGTAGATCATACTAAAAATAGTACTCAAATTTGTTGTTATTATTTATCATCGTTAGTTTCCATTGCGGGAAAGGAATTATATTATTATTACGGGTGTAGTACGTACGTTTTTATAAAATCGTACTACAAATAGAGTATCATATAATATGTCATTTCGTTGTACGAAAATATCGAAACATTCGGTCATGTGAGAAAGCACTAGATTATTTTTCGTTCTTATAGTAAGTCATTGTAATTACAGTTTAAATAATTATCAATTACATTCTATAAATAGCATTGGTGGTTTATCTATTTATTGATATTATAATATAATAAGAACCTGGGAGATAATATCATACTGATTTTAAAGTATCTTTTCTAGATTACACTTTAAAAATAGGCGTAAGGTGTCACACATTTTTTTGCGCAATTGAAAAGTTTCAATATTTACCAACACATATACCAAACAGCTTTAAATAATATTTACTGAATCTGTAATTTAAAACAATTTATTCTCAATTTTCAAAATCCGCGTTGTGTAAGGTGTACCTTACTTTTCTTTTTTTTTAATTTTTTTCATATTTTCGTTATTTTCTACGTCTACGAAAACGATGAAATCAACACGCTACAATCGTCGTAAATTTCAGGCTAAGCAAATTCTGAAAGAGGCGGAAAATAGAACTAGGGATCTTCAAATGTTATCCGACAATATTGTCGTCGAATACCAGTTTTACAATGACGGTTGTAGTCAAAGTCAAGTTTCCGGCGCAATGGTACAAGCCATAACAGCCAACGATGGTTGTTTAAACGTCATGTTCGGTCCAATTTGCGAATATCCTTTGGGTAAGTACCAATTTTAATTACATAGAGAGTAAATTTATCGTTCGGCCAATTTTTTACTGCTGACGAACTTCGCGTTATCCCCTTGTATATACTCATCGAGAACTACTTCTGAATAAAGATAAACAATTATTGTAATATTGCTACATTATCATCCACAGCCATATATTTAGCAGCAACGATATATTAACAGATTTTCTGGCTATATAAATGATTAAGATAACTGAACTGATTTGTAATGGAAAAGCCATGAAAAATTATATGGAAAATTATTCGATAAAAATTTCGTTACTATTAAAAAATATTTGTTATACATTTGAATTTAATTACGATTCGTTGAAAATGTCATAAAAACAATCTGAATGCCGCACGGGTCAAATAAATACACATTTATTATTCGTACAGAAAAATATGTTGATAGTGATGTGCGGTTTCCAGATATTAAATTTTCAGTTGAGCGATACGTCAAAACAGGATGTATTGAACACACATACCTATATACATATATTATGTACTTATAAATTATAAATATATGGATTAGAAAAATTATTTCTATAAATTTCACAATCTATTGCAATGTACACAGAATGGAAGCTTTATTTTTCGGTGTAGTCATGGCCAACTATGCCCGCTTTTATGGGCTCAATTTTCAGAAAGTATTATTAGAGATTTTTTTAGAAAAACTTATTCTTATTTAGAATCGTTTAAAACGTACCTGTATCTATGTTTTTTGTTCTAAAATGCAGGAGAAAAGAAACTATCAGGCTCTTTCTAAATTTGGATTCATAAAAGTGGACGCAGTTGGCATTGACAAAATAAAATTTTCCGGTCATTTTGAATACAAATAAATTTATCAAAATCGGTCAGGAAATGAAAATTTTGCAAGGATTTTGCTATCCATGATGTGGATTAATCGAAATGGCTAATAATGTACATAAAATAAAGATTTTTACAAGAATATAAAAAATATATATTTTTAGCCACAGCAGGAAGGATGGCAAAATATTTAGGAAATGATGGGGTACCGCTGATAACACCATTGGGATTGAGTTTGGATTTTACCAACAAAAAGACTGTCTTCGACAATGAGATGTATCTTTTGATTAATTCCGGATCTGTTGATTTCAGATCTTATTCTGAATTCCTTCATTTATTAATGAACAGGTAATATTATTTTAATTGTATTAAAAACTCAAACAGAATGTTTCTAAAAGTGGCTATTTCCCATTAATTGACGATACCTAGTACCCTAATTTTAAAAGCCACACCTGTATATTTACGAAACTGGAGTGACAATATATAGAAAACAGTAGTTAATCATTTATCATTTTTTAATTGAAAATATATTAAATTTAAAAATCAACTTTCAGAAACATCCTGTATATCAATCCTACAGTGGCGTAGGAAACGTGTCTGATCAGTAGCATTACATAGAATGCTATGTTTTGATTTTGACACTACTTTTAGAAAGTTCTTTGAAGATATCAAATCATGTTTAAATGTGATTTATTTAATATAAACAGTTGTCATTAGAATTATCTTTAACACGTGCTGAGAGATATGAAAATGTATACGCATTTTGTAAAGATAAATATACCGGCACAATGAGAGGTTTTTGGCAAGCGAAATATTTATTTGAAAGATCGTACATCGATCCAAAAATATTGCTTTAAGTAAATTGTTGATGGAACTGTCAATTATTTCAGAAAACTTCTTGTTGTAAGCGAGTCATCAAGTTGCAGTTGACTTTACAATTTAAAACCGGCAATATCGCCTCGTGAACTTATTTAAATAATAAATTAATTATACTTATACTTTGCGCGGCTCCTGTATATCATTATGTATTTGGTTCTGGGATTATTATTTTAATCTTAGAAAATCCACCAAAATGTGATAAGTCAGAGTTAACTGCTTTAAAACTGCATACCTAGATAATTATATTTACTGTAACTTTAAAATTAATCACAGAAAGAAGGAAAATTACTTAATAATATTTAAAAAATGAATGTTTCCGCTCAAATCCGTCTGTAGTAGATAATACAGGGTGTTTATTAAAGAACTGGATATAATTTAAGGCTAGCTTCCTCTGACGAAAATAAGGTGATTTAAGGCAACTTACCTTAGTACAACTTTTCTTCCTTAAGAAGTTATAGCAGCTCTCTATTAGTTTTTGAAAAAGCTATACTTGTTACATGTCGCTAAAATGCACTATTTTAGTGAAAACTATATTTATTTTAAAACTCTACAATCACTATTCATTAAACAATGGACCATACATTAAGGCTAGCTTCCTTGGACGAAAATAAGATGATTTAAGTCATCTTACCTTAGTATTACTTTTCTTCCAAGAAGTTATATTCTAAGAAATGATTGCTTTGTCGGGTATTTTTAAGGAAGCAAAGTTGTACTAAGGTAAGTTGAAAATAAGATGATTTAAGTCAACTTACCTTAGTACTACTTTTCTTCCAAGAAGTTATAGCCTGAGAAATAATTACTTTGTCTGGTCTTTTTAAGGAAGCAAAGTTGTACTAAGGTAAGTTGATTTAAATCAAGGAAGCTAGCCTTAAAATATAGCCCACTGTTTAATGAATACCCGAGATTGTAGAGTAATTTATACATTTACAACACAAACTTTAAATGCAGTTTTCTCTAAAATCGTGCATTTTAGCGACATGTAACAAGTACAGCTTTTTAAAACTGACAAAATGCTCTTTCAAAATAATTAAATGGCAAAGGCGCTCAGAACGCTCTGTACAATTAACACAAAAAGCAATCAGATATTTTTGTGTATCATACAAAAACCTTCTTGTACTAAAGTTGAATACGATTACCCACACTATAACTACTTAAGGAAGCAAGATGGTACTAAGGTAAGTTGATTTAAATCACCTTATTTTCCTCCCAAGTCTGGCCCATTCTTTAATAAACACCCTGTTATTTTTTAAAGTCTTGATGATAATTTCTAAAAAAAAACGAAGATAAATATCAAAACAAAATTCACACCACTTCAGAGGTAGCTGCTTTATCGACGTTTCTAAAATCCTATTCCAGCGGTGTCTCTTCGTAAAAGTGAAGTGGCAAAGGTAAAGCAGTTAAATACATCACTCAAGTTAATGTTTTGAAAGCTACCTCGGTTTTCGTTATCAAAACTGTCCTGAAATATTTGTTTTAACTTCCACCTTAAGCATTTGTCGCTAACAGCAACTGAAGTTTATTATTTTTAAATAATTTCAACATTTTTAGTTGTGTATTTGTTTTATACAAAGCTTGGAGAAGTTTGTTGTAAAATTGCAAACTTTAGATGCTTCGTCGTCTCAGATTTCTATTTCGGTATTTGTAATTTCCTCTTATTGCAACAGAAACCCTTGCTATAGGGTATAATTATAATTAAGGGTCAAGTTCAACCTGGTTTTAGGTTCGGCTGGAGAAAACTTGTGCTAATGTACGAGAAAAACCAACAAGTGGAAGTAGGAGGTGAACAAACCTGTTATTTATTCATGAAAACATTGATCTACGAAATACAAAATATTTCAAACTTGGACTATGTAGATGGAGACATCAGTTTGCTCGGCTCTAATTATTCGGATTTTCTGCAAGATAAAGTTGGAGTGAAATACGGAAGTAAGTACAAATTTTCAATGTTGTACAACAATACAACGTATCCTTTTCTTGCAGTTATATTGACGTGTGCCAATCAACAGAATATAAGGGAAATAATAATTGAAGCAGCGAAACTGAATATGATGGACCGAGGCGAATATACCTTCCTAAACTTCGAGCTCTACAACAAGTAAGCGAATTCAGCGCAAACTCAATTAAGAGATTCGTTAAACTTGAGGTAAAATCGGGGCCTTTGCTAATTCAAATTATCTAATTGTATAAATCTAAATTAATTGAAAGTATCGGGAAATAATTGATTTACACTTTTTGTGCATTTTATTTTAACACTTATTCATTATTTCAGTTCCACCAGACCGTCCAAACCATGGTACAACAACGAAGATACGAGGGAGAACAACGATTTAGCCAGAAGAGGTTATCGAGCAGTCTATACATTCATGCCTTTACGGGAAACTAATTTCGATGAAATCGAAGAACAGGCACAAAGGGGATCGATTTATCTTGACAGCTTGTACGACAGCATGATGATGTACCTTCAGGCTTTAAACCGGTCTCTTAAGAAGGACGAATCTGGAAATCTACTACCCAATCAGACGTTGCTTGGATGTGAAGTAGCCCACCAGATGATGGGGAGAACGTTCTTAGGTATTACTTAAGTAAACGTGTATAAAAATATTCACTCATTTTTCATATGACTGCATTGAAAAAGCTCGTATCTTCTGAATGCAAAATTCTTGAGCTCTATAAAGTTTCACTACTGTTTTGAAATCTTATGGGGTTGTTTTAATATTCACTCATGTTTCATGTGACTTCATTAAAAAAAACTCGTATCTTCTGAACGCAAAATTTTTGAGCTCTATGAAGTTTCACTGCTGTTTTGAGGGGATTACAACTTATGGGGTTATCTTTTTAGGGAAGTCTGGCCAAGAGATGGTGATGAACTGTAACGGGCAGAGGACAGCACAGTACGCCCTTCTAAACGTAAATTCCAGTGGGGAGTACGAGATAGTTGGAATTTATTCGACCTCGAATAAATCTGTCAATAATTGGTCTGTCAGATGGCCTTTTGGGGTACCCTCTGACACACCTACATGCGGATTCGATTTGTCAAAATGTCCAAGTAGGTTTCCTCGAATAAACAAGTTTCTGACAACTTTAAAAAATATATTAAATAGATTTATAGGTCCTTATATGTTTTTTATATACATTTTTTTCAGCCTACGACAAGGTTAAGATTCTAATTATTTGCCTAATATGTGTTATATTCTTGGGGATGACCGTGGTTGCTATTATTTTGTACAGGTAAGTGTACATACAAACCTAATTTTTTTCGTGAAATATCCGTTAACTTTTGAACGTATTGTAAGATTTCCCACATTTTCCCGGACCCCTGTACGATTTTATTGTTTTATTAATAGGTATGTATCTAAGATTTATCGACCCCGTTGCAAGCTTTGAGGCACGCTCTTGACCACGGCACAATTAAAAATGTAGCAGGACACGAATTACACATTAATGTCGTTGTAGGAATAAGCATCTATTTTAAATAGCGGTAAAACCATTAAGCTTTCGGAACTAAGGCGTTAAACTTCCGGCTGAAGTTATGTGGAGTCGAGGAAAATCATATAAAGTTACGTACACGAAACTTCCAGGTTTAATATTCGTAGGGTTATTCGAGGCTTTTCAAATAACGCAAATGTAGGGTCGCAAGTTCCTTTATATACGAAATTAATAGTTACTTGGAGGGTATCCCTTAACAATATTTATTCAGGAGTCACTACTAACGTCATTCTTTATCAACAGTTATGATGAAACCACTTTTATTTAGCCCAATTTATGCAGCTTTATATAGCCTTCCTCAATTTTTTTGTACATGTTTGACGCATTTTTACCAATTAGCTGATGTAATTTTATTCACGTCGCTTCTTATAACATTTTTAACTGTTTTGTAAAATTTTGGAAAGTAAGGTCTCTGTTTAATTGACTACATATTAATTCAATGGAATTAAGCACACAGCAGTATGAAAGCAACCGTAGAACGGTATGTTCCTGAGCCATAGTCGTCTCATCAATAACGTATTTCTTTGCAAAAGTATTGCTCTTGACTATATGCAGTAACTTCAAACCAGCATCGTACGCAATTTTATGGATTTTGAGAAATCCTTGAATATTCTTTTCTTTGTGCCAGTATCGGAATCCTTTCTGAAAGTATTGAATGATACGGAACGTTGTCTAATACTATTATTAAATGTTTGAGCCACTTTGGGGTCGTAAATCCCAAAGCTTTAATATGTTACTTTTAATGGCTTGGTATCTAACTCGGCAAACAACAAGAAATAACCCTCAAAATGGATTTATTCAGAATATTCACAATGTAAAGCTAATAATACAATATATTAACTAAATAAAAGTTGGCGACTTCTGTTGTCCTAGGCTGGAGCTACAGGGAAGAATAATGAAGAATAAGACATGGATCCGCAACGACTCTATTTTCCAGATACAGGGTGTTAAAGTTTGAAAAAAAGTCAAATTCTTTTATCTATTTTCTGAGTAGTAAGAGCTAACTTAGTTGAAACTTGGCATACCCTAATAGGCATTTAGATACTACATATTGCGGGTGAAATGTTACAACGCCGCATTCCAAATAGCGTCGTGCCGATATAAGTTTTTATATTCGAGCAGTGGGTTCGATTGGGATAAAATAAACACTCATTGATGACGAGATGAAAAATATTTCCTTAATAACCACTCCGATTTGAATAATATCGAGTTAGACGACTTAAATAGGCATGATATATAGAATTATGTTAATATACTATGCATGTATCCACATATTCTAATGATTTTTATGTCACTCTAACCCACTACTTACGGCCGGTGTCTTTTGAAATTTTGTATTCCCTTATACTGATGATATAGACTATACATTACCATACATTTTTCTTGTAAAACAGTCAGTAGGAATTTTCTTTTTTATAATTTCCGATACCGCCGTATAGGCGAACATCCGAGCAGAAAGCTGCCGCCGCCATCGAATAATTTCGTTATCTGAGTTGATGGGCTGTAACCGAGAATTGCTTCCAATATCGTTGCCGCTACATTTTATAACTAACGATGTTACCGCACCAAAGGAGATTTTCTGGTGTTTAATTTTTATTTATCTTTGCCATTTATACCCCTAACAAACAGAGGAAAACACTCAACGGAAACGCACACCTAAAGGCCCGTTTTTTTTTGTTTCAGACAATTCAAACTCAGATCTGAAATTGAAGCAAAAGCTTGGAAGGTAAATTACAACGATATTTTATTTCTGCCAGCGAAGGCCCGAAGCAGTTTCCAGTCCACCGCATCCATAAGGGTATGACACATGTATCATTTACTTTCATCCGCTAACCGCCTTGACTACTACTCTAAATTTAATAAGAAAAAAAGACAATTGCTTCTTGAAATTAATCAAAAGATACGCGCTGGAAAATGGAACTCCATTATAACAAAAGGGAATTGGATTCTCAATTTCGCTTTTAATCTCGTTTCTAGAGGTCCGTATTATTTTTTTTTGTAACAACGCATATTATTTAACCACAAAATTGCCAGATATACTGGTCCTTAATAAAACTCAGGCACATCCATTATTCTCTCAAAACTAAACCTACTTTAAATGTACTATATTTTCACAAACACGCTTCCTTGGAGTCACATATAGTAGAGAGTGAATAGTGGATAAATTCTTTGTATAAAACGCCCGTATATCCTAAATGCTCTAACCTAAGGGAGGAATATCGGATGACAAAAAACATGTATGAAGGGATTAGAGAGCGAGACAAAAATGTAAGTGTAAGTGTTACTTTTTTGAAATTCGGATAATACACATAACCCCCTTCATTCTTGTTAAGAAGGGGAGGGTCTGAGGTGGGGAATATGATTATGAATGGCTCTAGCAACGAAATCCCACATGTTTTCAATAGGATTCATATCAGGAGAGTTGGCTGGCCAATCTAATCTATTGATATGTTCTGCTTCGAGTGTCTCTTGAGCCCTTCTTACGCGATGTGGTCAAAACACAAAATTTTCACCTAATTCATTACATAGGGGGTAGATAATAGGCATAACAACTTGTGCGATGTAAATTTGACTGGTGATATTCTGTGGTATGCGAATTAATGGGGTGCAGCGATTGAACATTATTCCACCCCAAATCATTACGGTACCCCCTTCATACGGAGCAACTTCACTAGGAAAATGAAGTCGCTGTTGACGGCCTGGTTCTCTTCAGATTCTTTGTCTATTGTCATCAGTAACCAGCCCAATTCTGGTTTCGTCTGTGAATAAGACCCACCTCTACTGGCGTAAAAGCCAACCCCTATGCTCTCGCGCCCATTGTAGACGGGCAGCACGATGCCTTGGAAGCAGAGCGGGGACCAGTAATGGTCTTCTAGCACGTAAATTTGCGTTGTGGAGTCGTCTTCGAATAGTAGGTGTCGATATAACACGCGGAAACGTACCTTGAAACTGGGCCCTGAGAGCTGAAGCTGAAGATGTGCGGTGTCCACGGGAATATTGCACCAAATACCGATCCTCCCTTTCATTAGATACTCGAGGCCGTCAACTACTTGGTCTGCTTTCCACTGTATCAAATTCTTCATGTTCGGCATCTGATGATAAGAATGCCCTGCATCATGTAAAGCAGTCATTCGGGTAAATGCAGAAATTTTACGTTCTGGCATTATAATGTACAAAAATTCAAAGGAACACTTTGGACTTTTGACGTGTGTAGTATAATCCACTTAAAAGAACAGCGTAACATTTTTTTTGGTCAACATAACTCAATGAGGGTTTGCAATATATCGTTTGGTCTCGACGCACTTGTCTATAATGCAACTAATATTATTTCGCATTTCAGACGGACATCGACGGTTTCAGTATAGCTGGTGACAAGCAGCTGTACGCCACTGTCGGGTTCTACAAATCCATTAGAGTGGCGGTAAAATTCCTCCAAGACATCAAGATAGATCTCAATAGCAGCGAGCTTTACGAATTGAAAGTTATGAAAGACTTATCCAACGATAACTTAGTGAAGTTTTACGGTGCGTGTTTGGACATCCCAAACTGTATCTTGACGGAGTACTGCCCTAAGGGCAGTCTCCAGGACATTCTGGAGAACGAACAAGTGAAACTAGACTGGACTTTTCGGATGTCGTTAATAATGGACTTAGTGCGCGGTATGCATTACCTTCATCGTAGCCCCATCAAGTCTCACGGTGCTTTAAAATCGTCGAATTGTTTAGTGGATAATCGCTTTGTTTTAAAAATTGCCGATTTCGGACTGAACTTTTTGAGGATTCACTCGAACGAGGATTTGTTTGATATCGAATCGCATTCGTACTGGGAAAGTAAGGGTTTTATTCCAGTAGCATTCGAAACAGCAGCAACATTTATTTTCTGCTTCAGGGCAATTATGGACAGCTCCAGAGCTTCTCAACTCCGATCCGTTCCCTCCTGGTGGGAGTCAGAAGGGAGACGTTTATTCATTTGGAATAATAATGCATGAGATCATCATGAGGCAAGGCGTTTTCTACCTAGGAGATCAATACAGGGAACCAAAAAGTAAGTGACATCAACCATACAAATTAAAATTCATTATTAAACTTATTTTCCTTTTTGCTGTATATCCACTCGCTTCGTTTTGCCTGGCGGAGCTTAAACTTGGATTATACTGTCACATTTCAATTTGAATAACGTCCAAGGAAATTACTCAAAACGCAAAATTAATATTTCATCCCTCGACTATCGCCCTGGCGAATGTTACAATACTCTGTATAACAGCAGCCGTGTTACTGACCTTATAACGGAGAATGCCGGAATAGGAAAGCGTAAAAACTTCCCTACGACTTGTAAACTGTATCAACCATGTTTATCCAATGCCGGATGAGTTTCCTATTTATTCCTAATATTTGCCCGACCGTTCCCAAATATTTTCTTTCCTAAAATTCTTACGGACAAGGATAATGTAAGTGCGTAGATATATGGCATATCTAATATTGATTCAGGCTACAAGCCGTCATATCTAGACGCAACAACCAATTAGAAAATGCTCGGCGAATCATGTAACTCGAAATTCCTAGCTTATGCTTCACTTAAGTTAGGCAGTAAATATATTTACTTTGCACTAATGTATTTTTGTCAATATATCCACAAAGCTTCCGTGAATTTTAGTTTATTAATCATTAAGCACAGATTTTGATGTACAGTGTTGTATTGTTATAAATATACTTATTATTATTAATAGTATAAATGCAATACGCTGTTAGATGTACGTACATAGGTATTATGTAAAATCGATATACTTCATTCATCATATAACATTTTAGTTCTAGTAATTACGATATTGAATGTACGTTTATACAGTTGAAATATCGCAAGGTAAAATTCTAGGTATTCTTTCGATAAGTCACAATGTATCTATTTTGTACGTAATAGGTTAGGTTGCGGTGTAAGATTCAAAAGTTTGGAGACGAAAAGTTAAAACTTTAGCCCACCAATTAGCCGTGCTTGTTAAAATGCCGTGGGCTCGAGGATTTTAGCTTCGTACGTGTTTATATTAGTAAGGGATTTAAATATCAAATTCGCAGTTTTGGAGACCTCGACTTTATAAATACTATTATTATAACGTAATTTCTTTCTTCACTTAATATCTTGTATATTACATTTCGTTTTGTAAATATAAAAGTCTAAAGTTCCATTCTCGAAAACGCGTCAATCGTTATTTCCCATTCCCTAGCATTAACTGACTGTTTTTTTTTAAAAGGACCCTTATGGTTCTGATAAGGACGAAGTACATACTATTTTAGAATAAAGCATACAATTTTACAGGCGATCGATCTTTTAAGAGCGGCAAAAAAAGGAGAGTTACATTCAGAAGAATCCCCACAAATATTTTATCACTTTAAGTGTGGGAAGTATTGCAAATCTATAAATTCGAGCGTATCTTCAATATTGTATGAGGAGCAGTCAATTTAACCCGTCAAAACGATTAGGGAAAGCGAGGCAACATTTATTGAACGGAATAACTTTTAGGTACCATGATTTTTTTAACGGGAAATTGAGTAAGGCGTAACGTTGAAATTCGAAACATAGTGAAAATAATTGGCGAAAGTTGGGTGCATATTTTTGCAAAAATAATCAAAACTACGTCATATACAATATAAATAATCATTTGACTGTCAATGTCTTTTACGCTCAAGTCCAACGTTTTCGGCCGATACATGACTCAAAATTTCATGCTATAGGGTGTTACATTTAAAATAAGCGCGTTGCTGGTGACTTCCGGTATAAATGGAATAGCTACAAGATTGGCATTATTTTATTTAAAGAGAACACTCCAAAATTTCAAAAATCAAATAAAACTAGTCTCTGAAATATTCTAATGTGTCGCCTCCTTAACATATACAGGGTGTTTACAAAATACGTAGTAATTCATTATCCTTTCTATTAAAAAAAGCGATAATGTGCTGTTCATTGTTGCGGAACTTTACACGTTTGTTTTCGTTACAACTAAAAGTTGCGGGAATGTACCTCGTGTACAAAAAAACGAGTGCGGATTTCTTGCATTACGCGCCGTGGGTGTAAAACTTGTCCCGTCCGTTAGTTCAGCGGACACGATGGGCATTAATTTGGCAAATTCTTGAAATCAAGAAAGACATCGGGAAAGCACTATCGCACCAACGGCAAGAGTCCTGTGCCCGAAACGCAGACCGGCGCAAAAACATCGATTTCTAGCGGAGTCTAACAGTGTGGTAGTCGTGGCCGTAGCACAGCTATGTGATTCACAACTTGCGTGCGTTAAATTAGTCCTGGCATGACAATGCTGTGAGCGACATGACGAGTGCGAGTGGCACGGGGCCCAGCGGCATGTCGCTGAATCTGCCCCAGGATGCCTCGAATGGTCGAGAAGGGGCTGTCTCGACCTCTCCTAGGAGGGCTGTTAGCCCTCTTCTGGAAGTTCGGAGGCCGCACTGCACTCTCAACTGCGACAATTGCAACGCTATCCTTGGCGACAGATTTAAACACGTTATAGCTAGTCAAGCCGCAAGTAAATATTATTATTCCTAGCCGCCTTGTTTTGTTGTTTCGTTTGCATGCTGTTTTTTTTATAAGTTCAAGTAGCTTAGTTTGAAAGTTTTTGAAAGTTTTTGCCGATGGTGCCATGCGTACTCTCGACGCACGTTTTGGTTTATTTACTTGAAATTCATTTTCACCTCGATAATTTTATGCTCAGCACCAGCGTTAAATACGTATATAAACTTTGTTCTCGTTATAGCGTGCTTCGTCGAACAAATAAACGTATGTAATTTTTTTCTAATAATAAATTTTGATCAAGATTTCCATAAATTAAACTATACATTTTTCTATTGTATTTCATCTACTTTTGAGAAAAAAATATCCTACAAAAGCTGCAGATTTTATGAGAGCTTAAAAATTCACGTTTAGAAGAAACAAAAGAACATCGCAGATACGAGTTCCAGGTGGAACATAAGTTTTTTTAAATGGAACGCTGTATTAACTATATCTTATTTTTTATCTTTATTTGTATTTCTGCTTCCAAAAATATAAATATTTTATATGTTTAGATATTTTGATAAATGAAACTATAAAATAAAAATGGTATTTCATCTAATGTAATAATTATTTAAAATGTAATATATATTATACGCAAAAATACATACGTTTAATCAGTTTACCGCATGCTTCCGATGTTAATGCAATTTAAATTATGTACACAGGGTTTTTTTACATCTAACTTCGAGAAAAAATGTCTTATAAAAGTTGCAAAGCTTTTTGGGAGCTTCGAAATTCACGTTTAGAAAAACAAATAAACATCGTAAATACGAGTTCTAGATGGAAAATATGTTTTTTTTAATGGAACACCCTGTACTACATCGTATTTTTGAATTATTAGTATTTTTCCTTCTAAAATTATAAATATTTTATATGTTCGCTTTTGTTATAAAATAAACAAAATATTGCCATTCAGTTTCAAAGAATAATATATACAGGGTGATCTAAATATGCTAGGAAGGAAATGGGTACGTAGTTAATTTGAGTAATTATTTGACCCGCATTTTGTTTTTTTTTTCACATATTTCCTACGGCAATTGTAATAGAATTTGGTATGTAAGTGAAAAATAATGCAGAAGTAATCACTTGACATCTTACATTCAATTTGTTTGAATTATTTTCACCGTCACTATTTCTATTTCATTAATTTTCAAGTCAGTGGTAGTATTACAACTTTAACGACAAATAACCTTGATTTGAAAACATAAAAAAATATATGTGCATTTTTTAAATACTCAATATTTTGTGTTTAACGATTTAACGGCTTTTTCTCATAAATGGAACTTAGTTAATTTGAAAAAGAATTGCACCGAAAAAAAATTAAAAGAATTATAAAATTGTTACAGTCTTAAATATAACAGTATGTTCTTATTACAATTTGGTGAAATTAAAACCCTGTAAATGCATGTTTCTTTTATTTCACCAAGTTGGAACCTTAAAGTTTGTAGAATGAAAAACCTTTTGTGTTAAATCCTTTATGCTGAGGTAAAATGGATTATTCATTTCTCGACGGAACGTGAATGAAGGAAGAACAAATACAGCGGCGTATGCTAGTTCAGAAACCGACTTAGAGATCATAACTCTTGACATTTTCTTTCAATATTCACCATAATAAGGTGTATTCACTGCGTCGCGAGCATTCCTGTAGAATAATTGAACGGATTACAATTTATAGTTGATTTTACCCATTCAGTTTATCTGTTTTTATTAAAGGTACGTCTTAGTTTCTTCTCCGAGGCACGTGAACTTCTTGATTTTCAAAACTGTAGTGCGTACGTATAATTATGTTTTTTCTTAATTGAGATGTAAAGCAATTAGTTTTATAGGCTGTAAGCTATTAAAACTAAACAATTTTACTGTTGTAAAAATATCATTGTAATGCATTGTAAGCAAAACGCCGCGATTTTTAATAATATATATAATAGTATATTTAAATCTCGGATTGATTTCTTGAGTTCGTTAGACGTAGTTTGTTTGTTCAGAACTTTGACGAATTAGCGAAGTAAATAAAGATGTTTATCCAGATACCGCCTCCGTGTTTGTTTAACGAAGCTTAAGCTATGCTAGCTGCGTCAAAATTTAGTGTAAATAGGTATTGTGGCTGTTAGGGGACCACAACCGCATATTTGGCGGTTAATTACAAGAATCCACGTCAATTTGCGGCTAGCCTGTTGAATTTTACATGAAATTATGGGGTATATCGTATTCCCGTATGGGGATTTATATTATTGTCCAATTTTACATCGCGCACGGTGTACTAATTGATCAGAATTTTAAAACACGATGTGGCTATTTGTCCACGTGCATTTAGTTTTCGTCGTCAAAGTTGTAACGATTTTTTGTAATGACTACCAGATAAAAAAATGCGCTATATATGGAACTAGCTCATAATATAAAAGTTTCAGAAGCAGCACTGTTTTATATCTAAAGTTTTCATCGATTTTATCATTTAGCATTATTTCCCACATCCGTCGTTCGAGGCAGTATTACTCTGCTGGCTAGTTAAATTTATACATTCTTTATACCTACAGTTGAGTATATGGTTTCCAATCACACATTCAGATAGTATGGCAAATCACTTTTTTGTAAAATCTCCACGAGGTATTTTAAATAACGTAAATAATATTTCTTTCGTAATGCTTTAAGCCTTTCTGAACATCTATACAATGTGTTCCAAAGTGATGGAACAAAACTCAATTTTGGGACACACATTATTTTATCTTGTAATATATTTTCATTTAATTCTGACATATGTTTGAGGTTGTACTTAATTTCGTTTAGTAATATTTCTTTCATAATGCGTCAAATCGTTTTGAAAATATATGCAGTGTGTCCCAAACTGATGGAACAAAACTCAGTTTTGTGACACACTTTATTTGATCTTGTAATATTCGTTATTTCCCTTCCAACATAATTTTGACGTTCTACTTAAGTTTGTTTAGTAATATTTCTTTCATAGTGCGTCAAATCGTTTTGAAAATCTATACATGGGTCCCAAGGTGATGGAAGAAAATTTAATTTTGGACACACTTTACTTCATATTGCAATATTCTTTCTTTCTCTTCTAGCATATTTTTGAGGTTCTACTTAAGTTTGTTTAGTAATATTTCCTTCATAGTGCGTCAAATCGTTTTGAAAATCTATACAGTGTGTCCCAAACTGATGGAATAAAACGCAATTTTGGGACACACTTTATTTCATCTTGTAATATTCTTTCTTTCTCTTCTAGCATATTTTTGAGGTTCTACTTAAGTTTGTTTAGTAATATTTCCTTCATAGTGTGTCAAAGCGTTTTGAAAATCTATACAGTGTGTCCCAAGGTGATGGAAGAAAATTATTGAATTTTTGGACACACTTTATTTCATCTTGTAATATTCTTTCTTTCTCTTCTAGTATATTTTTGAGGTTCTTGTTACCACGTTAACCTTACACCTTTTGTACTAATTTATTCGAGCTATACAAGATACATACATATGGGTAAAAAATGTAAGACACTTATTTTATACCCCTAACTCCAACGGCTCTAGAGTACCTGCTCTGCCGAGGCCTGCTTTCCTAATACACTTGTTGTTAAGGAAATACACTTGTGCCCTTTTTTTAGGCCAAATACCTGAAACACATTTATAACCTACATCTGGTTTCTGTCATACTCCGCAGAGCAGGATCTGCTAACGTAATGTGATGCGGCCATCTTAAATTCCTTAAATCGAATTCGCGTTTCAGCGAATTCCCTGTGATATTGTTCATTACGCCAAATGTTACCCTACATTTATAATCATTGGCTCTAAACGCAATTGTGAGATCCACGGAATTTTCAACCTTTGTCCCAACGCCAGAAACCCCATTGACTTGCCAATTACACATTCCGCGATCTACTCCCAAAACACTTACTAATTCGCTTGTGACATAGTTTTTCTCACTCGCCGAGTCGAGGAGAGTCCTACACTTGTGTTTATTACCTTTTTTGTCCATTACATGAACGATAGCTAAAGGTCATAAATTAATATTTGAAACACTATTGTTTTCAAAATTTGCCTCACTGACATTTATGATTGTTGTACAAACATCTGTAGAAGTACCTGGATCCGGCTCGAAGGATCATAATGTCGCTACCACGTTAACCTTACACTTGTGGTAGCTGAATAAAAGGCGATTCCTTCTATACAAATTTATTCGAGCTGTACAAGATATATACATCTGGGTACAAAATGCAAGACACTTATTTCATACCCCTAATTCCAATGGCTTTAGAGTACCTGCTCTGCCGAGGTATCAGTTACAACTGCTTTCCTAATACACTTGTTGTTAAGGAAATACACTTGTGCCTTTTTCACGCCAAATACCTTAAACACATTTATAACCTACATCTGGTTTCTTTCATACTCCGCAAAGCAGGCAAAAACTCAGTAACAGTTCTTTAGTAATATTTCCTTCATAGTGTGTCAAATCGTTTTGAAAATATATATAGTGTGTCTCAAACTGATGGAACAAAACTCAATTTTGTGGCACACTTTATTTGATCTTGTAATATTCGTTATTTCCCTTCTGAAATAATGTTGACGTTCTACTTAAGTTTGTTTAGTAATATTTGCTTCATAGTGTGTCAAATTGTTTTGAAAATATATACAGTGTGTCCCAAACTAATGGAACAAAACTCAATATTGGGACACAGTTTATTTTGTCTTGTAATATTCTTTCTTTTCCTTTTGAAATATTTATAAGGTTATACTTAATTTGGTTTAGTAATCCTTTTACCATTTCTATTAACTAATTGAGATTAATTGATCAAATGATTTTGAAATCAGTTAAACATGGGTTAGAACACGGGTTGGATTAGATTTTCAAATAAAACGGAAATTGCATTACTTTTATTAGAGACGAAGCCTGACATTCAGACTAATGAGAAAGGAGATTAAAGCACAATTCTAATTATGTAACTCGGAAATTTACATTGTCAGCTCACGGGTCCTTCTAGGGAAAATCTAATATTACATAAACTCTGAGGTGCGGGATATACCGCTGTCAAATTTGTCCAAAACAAATAGATTCAGTCAATATCTCAAAAACAAATAGGAATAATTTTTCAGGGTTCTCGTACCGTACTATTAAATAATGTTCGCAAAAAACGGCTTTGTGGAAATTACAATCTTAAATGGAAAGTTGTTTTGTGTATATAATTTTACTGATAGAATGGAAGGCAGGACAGATCCTTATTCGGCTCATTTGACGACTTTCTAAAACGTAAGACAAATTTTACAGCAGGATAAATCTACATATTCAGCCGAAGTATGTATCTCATTTTGGTCATAACAACTTTTACGTTATTTCAAGGTTAAATCTTATATTTCATCACCTTAAATTTTTGTAGTGTATATCACCCTGTAACTGTTAAGAAATAATAGCGATGTTAGTTCTGACACGTTATGTAGAATTACAGTTTCTTACATCGCCGTGAAATAACGTTCCAATAGCATATTGACACGTCTGTTCATTGAGATAATCAAGCGGTTAACGATCTCTTGCGGAATATTGTTCCATTCCTATTCTGCCGCCACGACTAACTCATCTGCAGTCTGAGGTGGAGGAATATGATTATGAATGGCTCTAGCAACGAAATCCCACATGTGTTCAATAGGATTCATGCCAGGAGAATTGGCTGGCCAATCTAATCTATTGATATGTCTTGCTTCGAGTATCTCTAGAACTCTTCTTGCGCGATGTGATCAAACGTTGTCGTCCATAAACACAAAATTTTTATCTAATTCATTACGTAGGGGCTTGATAATGGGCGTAATAACTTGTTCGATGTAAATTTGACTGGTCATATTCTGTGGTATGCGAATTAATGGGGTGCGATGGTTGAACATTATTCCACCCCAAAACATTACGCTACCCCCTTCATACGGAGCAACTTCACGGGGAAAATGAAGTCGCTGTTGACGACCTGGTTCTCTCCAGACTCTTTGTCGATTGTCATCAGTAGCCAGCCCAACTATGGTTTCGTCTGTAAATAAGACCCACCGCCACTGGCGTAAAAGCCAATCCCTATGCTCTCGCGTCTATTGGAGACGGGCAGCACGATGCCTTGGAAGTAGAGTGGGGATCCGTAATGGTCTTCTAGCACGTAAATTTGCGTTGTGAAGTCGACTTCGAATAGTAGATATCGATATAATACGGCGAAACGTACCTTGAAAGTGGGCCCTGAGAGTTGAAGCTGAAGATGTGCGGTGTCTAAGGGCATATTGCACCAAATACCGATCCTCCCTGTCATTAGATACTCGAGAATGTCCACTGCGTGGTTTGTTTTCCACTGTATGAAATTCTTCAGATCTGTATACTATTCGTACAACAGATGATCTAGGAATGCCCAACATGTTCGATATCTGACGATTAGAATGTCCTGCATCGTGATTCAAAGGAACACTTGCCTGAGTGCCTGAATACACTACCAAATTGACCAGATTTGTAAAAACATTGGTAATAAAGTAAAGGTTCATGGTCTGCAATTTTTTGTCTTTTTTGTTCCCCAAGTACATGTACTTTTTTACCACATTCAGAAAAACCACAAGGTTTAATCGAATCATTTTATATATAGGGGGTCCAAGACTTTTGACGTTGTGTGTAGTTATAAGTTACAAGAAATGATACGTGAGGGACAGCGTGTGTCAGTCTCGGCTACTGTATTCGACAGTAAAAACGACAACTGTTGAAGTGTTTCTCAGTTCATATTGTGATAATTGATTTATGTTTTAATAATAAATATTTATTTTCGACTTTTAGGCGAGTTGAAGGTTCGCATTTGTAGTCCTTTGTAGCTCAATTTATGGGATGGGCCGCTGGGGTATATTCCTTTATAATATTGCAAGCGCTGTCTAAATTCTTCAACTTTTTCATAATAATTTCATATTAGAAACTTTCGTAAAGTTGTTGGAATTCACCCGATCCGGCCAATCTGCATTGTATACAAAGATAAAAACCGACATTTGGAAGTGAACAAAGAGGCTCAGACTGAATTCTTAACGGTCGTTTTGTAATAACTTTTTTTCGTCGACGGATTAACTGGGGGAGTTCCAAACGATGAATTTTTAAATAAAGAACCAAATCCTCGCGAAATCCTCTAGGAAATATTCCACGTTTTTTTTGTTAAGGTATTATTTAAATTTTAATTACCAGCACTAAGGGCTTCTTTCTCAGGCATTCGGAGAAACACTATCGGGATAATTTTATAATTTAAATTAATATCCCGTCTGCATCTCCATCCTAATTGGCAAAACTTGGATTAAATTATATACCTGAAATAACTGGACTCTTTGAAGTACTTTGGAATTGAAACAACTTCGCAGATGTTGCGTGACTTGTTTTTTTTTGTGAAAAAAGAGATAAGTTTTAAGTTTTTTCAGGTAATTTTGGTATTGCAACAATATTTCCAACAAAACACAAACGGGATCATAAAATACACACATCGTCAAACGTCTTGGACCCCCTGTATATAAAATAATTCAATTAAACCTTTAGTAGTTTTTCTGAATGTGGTAAAAGCACATGTACTTAGGAAACAAAAGAGACAATAAAAAATTACAGACCATGGACCTTTACTTCATTACCAATGTTTTTACAAATCTGGTCAGTTTGGCAGTGTATTCAGCCAAGTGCTCCTTTGAATTTTTGTACATTATAATGCCGAGCAAGAATGATTGCTTTATATGATGCAGGACATTCTAATCATCAGATATCGAACATGTTGGGCATTCCTAGATCATCTGTTGTACGAATAGTACACAGATATGAAGAATTTGATACAGTAGAAAACAGACCACGTAGTGGACGTCCTCGAGTATCTAATGAAAGGGAGGATCGGTATTTGGTACAAGATACACGTATACACTGCACATCTTCAGCTTCAGCTCTCAAGGTTCACTTTCAAGGTACGTTTCGCCGTGTTATATCGACACCTACTATTCGAAGACGACTCCATAACGTGCTGGAAGACCGTTACGGGCCCCCACTCTACTTCCAAGGCATCGTGCTGTCCATTTCCAGTGGGTGCGAGAGCATAGGAGTTGGCTTTTACGCCAGTGGCGGTGGGTCTTATTTACAGACGAAACCAGAATTAGGCTGGTTACTGATGACAACCTACAAAGAGTCTGGAGAGAACCAGGTCGTCAACAGCGACTTCATTTTATAGTTATTACACCCATTATCAAGCCCCTACGTAATGAATTAGGTAAAAATTTTGTGTTTATGGACGACAACGTTTGATCACATCGTGCAAGAAGGGTTTAAGAGGCACTCGAAGCAGGACATATCAATAGATTAGATTGGCCAGCCAATTCTCCTGGCATGAATCCTATTTAAAACGTGGGATATCGTTGCTAGAGCCATTCATAATCATATTCCTTCACATCAGACTGCAGACGAGTTAGTCGTGGCGGCAGAAGAGGAATTAAACAATATTCTGCAAGAGGTCGTTAACCACTTCATTATCTCAATGCGTGTAATACGCTACTGGAACGTGGCGGAGGTCATACCGACTATTAGTCAAGTAGAGAACTTGCTTTGCTACTTCTTTTTGATTTAATAAATTTTGTCAAAAATGTCACACATTTGCTGGTTTTTAATTTTCTAAGTACTCAGTTTATGGAACATATTGTTTTCCAAAAAAAAAAAAGATTCTAAAAACAATATACTTTTATAAATGTGTTTGGTTTTTCTGACAAAAATATTTCTTTAAATAGAATGAGGGGTAGTCCAAGACTTTTGACGTTGTGTGTAGAATCATTGCGACGAATTTGAAACATGCGAAGACTGAACACAGAAGCGCCAAATGCACTGCTACCATAAAACGTATTCTAATTTTATAAAGAAGTACCTTTCTATCTCCCCGATACTCACTAATTCTAGTCTATACGTAAAGACTGATGATGACACTTTAAACTTTATTTCATTGATGATTGGCCCGATTTTTCAACAGTAACCATCTAGAAATTCAAAAATTATTATATAACTGAATTAGGGGTTACATCTAGAAAATTTGTAATATATTTCTTAAATCCGGTAAATAATAATAATAAATAATAATAATAATATCTCTACCCCTCATTCTAATCACGAGGATTAGCTCAGAAGTCGAAGACTTATGCGGGAGAGGGGGCGGCATATTATTATTAAGCAGACCGCATTTGCGCCACCTTTTTTGTGTTACTTATATCTTTTCGTCTCCAAATTTTCATTTTAATTGTTTACTTAACGAGAATTTCAAAAAAGTCGATTAAACGTAATCTAGATTAATTAAATGCTGCAGTTAATCTGATAAACCGACCCTAAGAGAATGAATAACTGCAAACCCGTTTTTTTTCTTCGGATCCAAAGCGTGTCGTTGCAAAATTTAATAGCATAAATTAACATCCCTCTTTCATCTACCACATAATTAATAAACTTTGATTAATTAGTATGTGTGATCTAATTAGTCTCCGAACGTTTGTGTTTGAAGCTGAACATGATGTCTCCTTGCTTATACAGAACAAACAAGCCAGTTTTCTTACCACCTTCCTTTGTAGCTGAACTGACACGTACGTTTCTGCATGCTTTTAACCTTTCCTTGACTTTGATAAAATTCGATTTCAGAAAATCGACGTGTTAGTTGACCTTTAGTTCTATTTCCACCTTCTTTTGTCGTTAATGTTTAAAAAATAGTTAGAATTACTTCTTCAACGGCAACAGTTTCCAAATGTCTATTCTATACAATAAATTTATTTAGGCAGTTATATCTCTCTACCTCTGTAGCAAAATGTCAAACACACGGTCTACGAAATTACGTTAGTTGATGTGGGACCATCAGATCTCTCGAACCCCTATACCTGCATGGACTTGGTTAGCGGATAACGGCGAGATATCCTCACTAAATCTGGAGATTCCTAACGCAAAACACGTGCTCGAATAGCTGATTAATAGCAGGAATGATAACGGGTTTTAATTTGATCCTTATTTTAGGGTACAGGTCGAGTTCCACTCTCATCTGGAATTATCATCATTCATGGCATCTGTTCTGGTAGAATTGTAACGTCATTAACATTTTTTAATTTAAGTGACTTTTAAAAAATATTTCCTATATAAACAATCACCTCAAGGGTCTAACCTAGGCCCATTACTTTCCGTATTTATTTGTAACAGTGCGTTTTTGTTTCAGAAATCATAGACACTGTAAAGAAAGGTCCGGATGCGAGCAATGGCCAACCTTTAAGACCTCTCCTAGGCCCAGAAGCATTGTGTGGAGATGAAGTAGCACAGCTTATGAACAAATGTTGGGCTGAGGATTCAATAGACAGACCTGATTTTGCTACGCTTAAGAACAAATTGCATCAGCTCAATAAAAAGTGAGTAACGTATCAAATTTACCTGATAGCATCGAATATAGGACAGCGTGTTGTTTTTATACATACAAACAGTCAATTTCTTTCGTCCAAATAACTAGTGCATGTAAATAATTATACCAACACATTAAAGGAAAATGGCAATTAATTATAAAATCAATTAAATTGAAATATATAAAATGGGAAAACCATTTATAATTATGCACACGAAGTTCAAATTGCATTACATCTCGTTTTCCACTGAATAACAATATTTTGTGATGTAATTGATCGAGATCTCCTGAACAATTTAAATTAAGGTGAAATATCTTTGTTGTCTACTGTCGATAAAAGAAGATAAATTGTGCGTCGAACTGAAATCTGACGGCCCCTTTTGTAGTGTGTGGGATCGATTTTCCGTATTCTGATTGGGTGATTGACCCAACGCTAGTTTTGGCCTATGAACTTCAAACTTGCGATACTATATATTTGGAAACTTTCCAAAAATACACGAGAAATGATTCCAACGGATAGTTGCTAGTCTTAGATTATCTAGAGGGATATAAAAGACGTTATACAGAACAGTTATGGATTTTAATATACAGCGTGAGCCATCAAGAACCTGCCATCCATAGTTTCTTTTCAAAATGCAGTAGTAGAGATTTGCTCCATAATTTCTCAAGAAATGTATTTAAAAAACTTGATGGCGTTGAAAGGATAATGCCCTTTAAACTGATGATCAAGTTTACAGTCCACGCTGTATCTGATGTTCACCAACACATGCAGGGATACCCGCCCTCTGTCCATAATCTCCTTGAAAATATATTCCCTTTTTATAAATATCACTTTTATGAGAGCGGAGTATTTATGAACCAACCCATGCGTGAACCTCCAAAACAGATTTTCCGCTAGGCCAAAGTCTCTTACGTGAATGGTGTTGGGCAACGAACATTAAGTAAGTGTTCATATTTTATGTAGAATAATTTACTGGGGCTTGTTTTGGTGAATTCGGGGAGGTCTATTATTATCCACAAGGATATCGACCACAACTAACGCAAAAGTAATTGTTCCTAAACTGGAGATATTTTTAAAAATTCACGATCGCCGCAGATTCATCAGTTTCACACACAGTGTCACGCAGAAGATATTTGATTTTATCGAGTAGGGATTTGAGATGTTCCCAAACGGGTAGGATGATTCATCATTGTCATAGTCATAATACATGAACGTATAATAAACCAGATGCATTTCAACACTGCCTCTTCCTTTGTAGCGATATCTAAGCAGGATTGTAAGATATAACTTATGTTCCTGTATTAAGTTGGCAGATCTGTCTGCAGTCTGAATTAACCGGAGTTTCCTCGAACTTAAACAATCACATTTGCGGATTTCCGATCGGCATTGTTCCACACAACGATTATACCGGATGTATCCGTCTCCAAGCCTTCTCTTCTATACAAGGTTACCCTCACACAGTTGAGTAATATCGTTTCAGGTTTATTTTAAGATATGGCGTGGCTTATCTTTTCAATTATGTACAGTCGCTGCGTGTCTAGTAGATTGGAGCTCAGATTTACGGGAATCACACAAACTCAAATTGGGTTGGATTAGTAACAATATTTAAATAGGATTATTACTTTGGTTCTAACGTTGATGTTGCGTGAAGCTTATATCACACCAAGTTGCATTAAAAATTAGAACTGGAAGAGGTCGATACTTCAGCGCGAACTTCGAGCGTAGATGTGCATCGCTTCGGTAATGGTACTTATTTTTCATCACCGCGTTGGTAAATTTTTACGCCCACGGTCTTCAGAAGTTTGGGATGTGGTATGATTAATCACACCATTTACTAGGGTTTTAGAAATGCCTAAATTGTTCCTGCTTTAACGTCACTGCAACTGATAAAAAACACTTTTCTAGGTTTCCTCAAGACTATTGATAGACACAACTTCAAAAGTCTTGGACCAGCCCTCATTCTCGTTAAAAAAATCTTTTTGTCAGAAAAATACATTTGCAAAAGTGTATTGTTTTCTGAATGTTTTTTTTTCTGAAAAGAATATGTTCGATAAACTGAAACTACTTAAAAAAGTAAAAACCAGCAAATGTGTGACATTATTGACAAAATTTATTAAATGAAAAAGAAGTAACAAAGCAAGTTCTCTACTTCACTAGTAATCGGTATGACGTCCACCACGTTCCAATAGCATATTGACAAGTCTGTGCGTTTAGATAATCAAGCTGTTAACGATCTCTTGCGGAATATTGTCCAATTCCTCTTCTGCCGCCACGACTAATAACTCATCTGCAGTCTGAGGTGGAGGAATATGATTATGAATGGCTCTAGCAACGAAATCTCATGTGTTTTCAATAGGATTCATGTCAGGAGAGTTGACTGGCCAATCTAATCTATTGATATGTCCTGCTTCGAGTGTCTCTTGAACCCTGTGGCGCGATGTGGTCGAGCGTTGTCGTCCATAAACACAAAATTTTCTCCTAATTCATTACGTAGGGAATAGATAATGGACGTAATAACTTGTTCGATGTAAATTGACTGGTAATATTCTGTGGTATGCGAATTAATGGGGTATGGGTTGAACATTATTCCACCAAAACATTACGGTATCCCCTTCATACGGAGAAAATGAAGTCGCTGTTGACGACCTGATTCTCTCCAGACTCTTTGCCGATTGCCATCAGTAATCAGTCCAATTCTGGTTTCGTCTGTAAATTAGACCCACCGCCACTGGCGTAAAAGCCAACCCCTATGCTATCGCGCCCACTGGAGACGGGCAGCACTATGCCTTGGAAGTAGAGTGAGGACCCGTAATGGTCTTAATGCACGTAAATTTGCGTTGTGTAATCGTAATTTTAATACATTTATCTTCAACTGATTTAAAGTTAAGTAAGAAAAACCCTGAGCAACAACTTCGACATGCAAAAAATGCTATTCGGTCTCACCTAATTATGAACGTGCATTCCCAACTTATAGAGTATAATCATGACAAATTCCAATCATGAATTAAGTACTGAAACAATCTAAAGTTAGCCTACGTAGTTAGTATATTGAAATCCGTATTTTCATGTTCGTCGGCTAGCATGAAATCACCTAATTAATACATGAAATTTGAGTGAATGAAGCTGGGCATGTAGCCGGAGCAATAATGATTAGGGATTCAATTAATTGCTAGCAACTACCCACACAAGAGCATTATTAGGGGTTATAGTTCACTTTGGTCTAAGCCTATTAGGTACCTGGGTAGTTATATTAAAGTCTAACGTTCGGTTAAAAACTAGGGTACAAGGGTTAGATCAGATTGAGGTTAATTTTTTGTAAGAAAGGTTCGGATTGGGTTATGTACTGTACTTAAAAAGACTTTTTTATTTTGCAGAGACAGCGGTGGGAACTTATTGGACGACCTGCTGGCCCGCATGGAACAATATGCGAACAACTTGGAGACTTTAGTCGAGGAGAGAACAGCGGATTACTTAGAAGAGAAGCGCAAATGCGAGGTCTTGCTCTACCAGCTCCTCCCTAAGAGCGTGGCGCAACAGTTGATATCAGGGGAGGCGGTGATAGCCGAAACGTTCGATTCCGTAACCATCTATTTCAGCGACATTGTCGGTTTCACTGCTCTGTCTGCTCAAAGTACCCCGCTTCAAGTTGTGGACCTGCTCAATGATCTATACACGTGCTTTGATTCGATTATAGAGAACTTCGACGTTTACAAAGTAAGTCTTCATGCGTTAACAATGCAAACAGTCTTATTTATCGTCGATTTTGTATTCTGTGGTAAACGAATTAGGTACATTGAACAATATTTTAATCCCATTCAAAACAGGGAAATAATTCATTCCGGGTTTCTGTGCATTCAATATAGGAATAATGGTTGTATATAATATTTCTTGGTACAACCGACTACATTTCGTATTTATTTAAAAAAAAATGTCGGTTTTGCAAAGACGTGTTTTCTTACTCGAGGCCCGCCTGTAAGCTGTGAAAATATCTCGCTTCGCCTCTTCGATGATACTAAAGAAGGAGTTCATCCAAATACGGGCTACATCTTGATAGAAATCAAAAGGATGAAGTTCCTTGTAACCGAGGGAATTCTAGCTAAATTAGATAAAAGTTCAACGCGGGTTATCATTCTAAGCCAGCACAGTTTTCTCCCAAGCCCTCGCTTGTTTCTTTTTAACGCTTCCATTCATAAAAAGTTGATTCATATAATTGGTAGGAGTACAAACTGAAGCGTTCGACTGTGAAAGCTTTTTGCAGGCGCACAGCCGTAAATTCCAATCTTCTAAAGAGATAACACTAACGTACCTTTCGCTGTATAAATTTTGAGGTATTATACAGGGGATGGATGATGTATGTAAATTATACGACATCTTCTATCTTTACTTATTTTCATGTAAATTAATTTCCAATGTTTGCCACGAAGAAATGTTTCTAGTACGGTCCTGGATGCAGCAATTATAAGCACTTGTACGACGTTTTTGATTTTTTTGCTGATATTTCAAGGAAAATGTAGAAACTAACTTACAGAACGTAATTTTACAAAAGTCCAGAATAACAGTTGAAAACTACTATTTTAAAATGATTCATTGAATAAAATTAAAATTACTTTTTTAGATTTGTATTGACGTAAAATACCTTTATTAAAAATTACACGCTAACGTCGAATCCAAAACACATCGACACCTTGCCTGAGGCACAGAATACAAAGCAATTTTTTTTAATTAATAGAAATTAAATTTTGCCCTCACAAAGGCCCTTTCGGTTGTTGTGTATCAAACAAACCACAATCAATTTCTGTAAGTAACACAAATTAAATCTTCGGATATATACCTACTGTTTTCTTATCAGAGGATGTTATTAAATTTCACTCGATATGTTTTGCACAAAATTATATCAAAGGGAATAAATTTCACTTAGGGCAACCGGTTAATTATTCGTCCTTTGTACCAAAAAACATGGACGGTTCAAAGAGAGGAGGAACAGATACCGGCTTTTGCTGGAAGTGATAGATTCCGAAATATTTAACGTGTAAAACGTAAAAATATACATATATGATTTATGCACGTTCATGGGTTTTATAGCCTCTTGAAGTAACTTTCGCTTAGTCTAAGGAGCAAGTGACTCATCATTAATGCCGAAAAACGGAACAACACAAATCTAACTGTTCATTAGGTTCATTTATTACAGGGATATTGCTTTCACTTCGTGAATAAAAAACTTTAATAATCATCACGGACAAAATTAGCATCGCCCGAAAAAACAATCCGTGAGTCCTTAGCCTTCTCCCGTTACCACAAACCAGCTTTAGTTTACAATTAAAAAAAATAGCTAGAGTATCGATTATGCCTAAACCACTTAGTTAATTAGGTACTATACCTGGATTCGGTGGAGCCTGTGCATGCCGTACTCCTAAAAATGCGGATAATGTAACCATGCTAGCTTGTAGCCAGGCTAAACCGCCAAAATCGAGTTGGTATGTTAATGCAGCATAATATTGGATACCGAGTAGCATGCCATAGTCTATTATATATATTATCTTGTGCTAATTAAATCAATTTAAGTCCACATCGTTGAATAACTGACACACATTATTTTAAATAGCTTCTAGCAGTTCAATGAATCGATACAAATTAGCACACTTTGCGAGGAAATAAATAGTTTCAAAATTAATTACAGCTATATAATAATTTTCGGAAGATTTTATCAGGGAAAGGTAATTCATTAATTAGTGTTATCGCGAAATTAAATTATTACTGAAATACGAATATAAAGGTGTGTTTTATATGAATATTAAAAAGGGTTGTGTTAGGAAAGCATGACTGAAAACAAAGGGCGAGCCAATTATATCTGCGATCGGTAAACAGTTTCTATGTTGGACCTTATACGATAATTTTAATGAAATTTAAGAAATATATTGAAAATAATCTTACAAAGAGGTACAGCGTAACAAAATTATGCTGATATTTAATATTTCATAAGGAATAGTCTATTAAATTCCTCCATTTCATTCAGGGACAAAAATGTAAGTATTCGAAAGCGTGTATCCCAGAAATACACTTTCGAATATCCAATAACAGTAACGATAGCGAGATGGAATATTAAAAATTCCATTTTATCTCTGGAAAATATTTTTAAATAATCGATGAAGTCGTGTCATTATTGTACAATGTGAACACCGAAAATTTTTATTTTATCGATGTAATTTCTACCCTTATTTTGGATGATAATTCTTGAGAAATTAAACAACGCGATCACAAAAAAGAAAATTTATATTGCCAATTATTCGCCGACCGATGACCATAAAATTCTAAATGACGAACGTTATCGTCTTCGTTAAGCTCTTGGACTGATGTAATTTTTTATAGGTGGTATTCATAGTGTTCTAATATTCTTCTAAGGGTTGAAATGCCTGATCGTTTTGTTGTACTCAGTATCATAATGTGAGTAACTGCTTAATTTCTTGCTAGCTGGCAAGTTTTCAGTTGTCCACGCTGTATATATGTGAAATTTAATATGTATCTAAATTTTAGCAGAGGTATTTTGCTTGCAAATCTCGACTCCTGAGCTGTAATGAGAATAAATTGGCATATAAAAATTTAAGGCTCTTAGTATAAGCTCTCTTATATGGATAGCGTTGCTTGCTTTTTAGATTTCAAGCAGAAAATATCCAAACGGTAGAACAGCACTTATCAACTGATCAACTCAATCCCTCGCATTATTTATCTTATGTCTTCTGAATTAAGGATTTTGTTTTATTAAAAAAAAAAATATTAGCGACTCAGACTGCGTAATATAAAGGTTTTTTATTGTTAAAGGTGGAGACTATAGGCGACGCTTACATGGTAGTTTCTGGTTTACCAGAGAGAAATGGAAACAAGCATGCTGGAGAAATAGCTCGTATGTCCCTCGCTTTGTTGAAGGCAGTGAGGAAATTCCAGATTCGCCACAGGCCTGAAGATCCTCTTCAACTTCGCATAGGCATACACACTGGTAAGACAATTCCGTTTTAACTGCGTATTAGTATTGTACAATTATTTCTTGTTCCCAGGACCTTGCGTAGCAGGTGTGGTAGGTTTGAAGATGCCCCGCTACTGCCTCTTTGGCGATACTGTCAATACTGCGTCCCGGATGGAATCAAACGGACTGCCTTTGAAGATACACGTGAGCCCTATAACCAAAGGCGTTCTTGATACATTCGGCACTTTCGACCTAGAATGTCGCGGAGAGGTGGAGATGAAGGTGAGTCCCTAAATTTATAACACGCGATAAAGGAAGTCATTTTTCACCAACCAGAAATTCTATAATCTTCCCTGATTTTCTTTCCATCGATCGTAAAAAATTCAGAGGCAGAGTATTTTTATTCTGTCACTTTAAATTGTAAAAATGAATATCTCAAATATCCCCGACAGCTTAAATTTTGAAGTAATTTTCGCACCGCGGAAATGTAGATTCTTTCTATCAGCGACAAATTTGCTTTAATAGGGTAAACAGGGTTTTCCTCTTGTTTAATTTCTCTCCAATTCCTTTTTCCATCGAGCGAAACTTTTGTACGCGTAGCTCTGCCATTATTTACGTTTAGTCGATCCAGTCAGTCGAGGAATACGAAATCACAGCACGTCGTCTTCCAGTGATGCGACGTGTTGACTGTATCGCTCTATGGACAGTCGTCCGCCTACGGCTGTTTTTCTACAAGTGTAGCGTAAAATATCAAATACACATTTAGTACGTTATTAAAAAATGCAATAAGTCTCGCCTTTTGAAATGCTTGTGGGCGTTAAATTCTATTTTAAAATCGACAATTTGTTATCCTGAAAATGTTTACAGTAATGACAACATGACAGAGAAAGTTCTTGAATTCATTAATAAGTTTAGGAGAGTTGATAAAAAGTTTCTCGGTGTGCTATCCCACTGTCTGGCAGTTTCTATTGGTTCTGTTACCAGACACAGACAAAATGTACATAGTAAACACCGTACTTCGAGATTTTCAAAACGTACGATTCTAAGGATACTTTTATTAATAAAAACTGATTATCGTCGATGTGTGGCTTCATGGCTATATTTGGATTAGTAAATATATGCAACTAAAAATTCTTTCGAGTGCGGTTCTGAATGCAGTGGTTATAAAATTAAATTAATTGAAATACAGGATGTTGTAAAACATTTTGTTACCCTCACAAAGGTCCTTTCGGTTGTTGTTTTGTATCGAACAAACCACAATCAATTTCTGTAAGTGACACAAATTAAATCTTCGGATATATACCTACTGTTTTCCTATCGGAGGATGTTATTATATTTCACTCGATATGTTTTGCACAAAATTGTATCAAAGGGAATAAATTTCACTTAGGGCAACGGGTTAATTATTCGTCCTTTGTACCAAAAAACATGGACGTTTCAAAGAGAGGAGGAACAGATACCGGTTTTTGCTGGAAGTGATAGATTCCAAAATATTCAACGTTAACGTAAATATATACGTATATAATGATTTCTACACGTTCATGGGTTTTGTAGCGCATTGAAGTAACTTTCGCTTAGTCTAAGGAGCAAGTGACTCATGATTAATGTTGAAAAACGAAACAAATTCTGTGTTAACATTTACAACACAAATCCAAGTGTTCATTAGGTTTGAGCGGAGTTCATTTATTTCAGAGATATTGCCTTCACTTCGGCTTATTATATTTGCAAATGAAATTTTAATGGGAATAGCGAATGATCCGAGAAATTCCGTTTGATTCCTTTGTTGTTAAAGGTGAAGCTTTATTCGTGGAACAGATTAGATTTTGCCCGAAAAGAGGACAAAAATGGACCGGATTATTTCATAAAAAATGAGCCCGAGACCAGTTCGCACGTGCAGTCACGTGTCTGATTTGGAAGTTACACAGGTGGATGATTAGATTAAACAATTTTAATAGATACTTTTTGTAACCATCGAAAACAATTTAACATTTACCATTAATTCCAGAGAAACGAAAGGAAAATTAATTTTTCCATGAGGTTGGATAAAATGAAAAGACATCTAATTCGTTTTTAATATGAATTTAATTCCAATTTCATGAACAGAATATAATTATTTACATGAAAACAAAACATAATATGGAAACATATATTATGTTATAGTAAAGGAATTAATGAAATAAAGCTATTAGTACTTTAGTCTCCATTCATTTATTGATTATTTGTAACGTTTTTCAAGAATTAACACGCACGCTTTTGCCTAGGATGAATGTGTGGAGTTTCCAGTTTTCATTTAACTCCAATTTTTATTCGGTGATGTAAGTCTGACATTATATATGACGATATATTATAGTTTTCATAAAAAATTAAAAATACCTTTTTAATCGATAACTATAATTTTTAGACGATGATATAAGTGCAACATTATGTACGATATATTACAATTTTCGTAACAGATTAAAAATACCTTTTTAACCGGTATTTTACGGAAGAAAGCATGGAAATAAAACTGCTGAAAATGAATTTAAATTTTGCCGTCTCATCGACTAGCACGTCAACGTTGAGGACGCACTTTATCTGGATATAAAGGCTTCGCGAGGGTGGGATTCATACGGTTCGCAATTAAATAAATTTCAAACCACAATTTTCGTTCCATATTTCTCGCGAAGGAGTTATTAGGGCATGTGCTTTTCACACTGCTCAGCGACTTAGCTCGCCCACATAAATACGTACGAAAAGCCGAGTTAGGAATTCTGCGGCCTTATTCTATCTTGGGTTATACGTATAAGTATTTAACGTTGAATTTATGGGCATTACAGAGTTTCGATTTAATACCCCTATATCACTTTACGTTTTGTTATAATATATCAGTGAATATTTTCTACTCAACTGGCGAACTTCAAAACCCCTTTGAGAAACGATGTATAAAGTTATAATTCAGAGTTTAAAAAATATATCTTTATTACAGACAGATCAGCAAGGTATATTTGTCACAAGTAACTAATATACGAGGTGTGGTAATTAAGTTCCGGGAATTTGTCAATGAAAAAACAAGCAAATTGTATTTCGCTAAAATTTTATTATCGACCTTCACAATAGTCTCCCTCTAACTCAACACAACGATTCCAACGTTGCTCCCACGATTGGAAGCACCTTTGGTAATCCTCCGCAGTTTACCCGTTCAGCACCACGGTTACAGCTTCTTTGACCTCCTGTACGTCGCGATGATGAGTTATCTTGAGGTAAGACTTCATCGTGGGGAATAAAAAAATCGCAGGGGGCAATATCAGGGCTATAGGGTGGGTGCTTCAACGTTGGAATGCCTTTTTTTTTGCCAAAACTCTTGCAGAATGAACGAGGAATGGGCTGGCGCGTTGTTGTGGTCCAAGATCCAGCCGTTCTCGGCGAGTTCGGGTCGCACACGGAAAACGCGGGTCCTCAGCCGTTCCAGGACGCCATCATAGAACTGTCCAGTCACTGTCTGGCCGGCAGGAACATATTCACGATGAATGATGCCATGGATATCGAAAAAACGATCAACATTACCTTCAGTCGGACTTGGACTTCCTCGCTTTCGTTGGTCGCTCTCCACCCTTTTCCACCCACTGCCGACTTTGTGTACGGGCCTCGGGGTTATACTCAAATGTCCAGGTCTTATCTCCAGTGACTATCCGACTCATCCATCTCTACCGTCGCTCTCTCTTTGCACTAAATTCTTAAACTTAATTGCCACACCTTGTATACATATTTTACATATGAGTAAGGCTCAATAGAAAATAAACATCTTTGTGTTTGTTATTCTGCGTGATAGCGAATTAACCCAGTAAATATGTTTTGCAACATCCTGCCAATTGACAATGGAAATTTTTCTAGTAGTCATTATATTATCCATAATCTCGAGGAAAAGCACGTGTGTGAAGGAAATTCAAAATATGCAAGTGCAGATTTGTCTCAGTAGATTTCACTCTGAGGTAAATTAAGTTTATATGTGTACGTAATATCTTTACTGAGAGAATATTAATGAATGAGGTATACGCTAAATCCTGGAGTTAGTTTGAGAATGGCAAAACCTAATGCCGGATAATTAGTATCAACGAATGTTATTGCATGTCTCTGATTTTCAGTGTTAAGTGTTGCCCGCTCTGTAGGTAAACCTGGTTAATTGAAGATAATTACGTGCTCAAAATAACTGCGACAAACATGGAACATACTGTTTCAACAAACCTCGCTCGTTAGTTAGTTTAGTTATCGTTAGATCTCAACCCTCTAAAATGTTAAAAATGTTTTAAGACACACGTTGGAGGCGTTTAGAAGTGTATTAATTTATATAAAACAAGTGTTAAACAATGTATTTGTAACTTTTTCAAAAATAACAGGCTGGACTGTTCATGTATTACCACATGCATAGACTGTACTACTTTTAAAATACGAATGATTTTGCCATTGAAATAGTAAATTTATTGATATGCTTTCTTCTTTTAGGGTAAAGGAAAAATGACCACTTACTGGCTAAACGGAGAGCGTACTAACAACAAAATCGTGACTAATCCAGGACCGTCTCTGGAGCAGAAAATAAACAAGCTCCCCACCACTCCAATTCCCGTAAACGTTCGCAAAGAGATGGCTAATAACGGGAAAGTGCTAAATGCTATAGCAATTCCAGACCGTCAAAATGATGAGGCAGAAGTACCATTATTAGCCATAACTTCGCCTCTGGAATATCATTCAGATTCCCATGCTTGAAGTACTAAGAAATTAAATTCCTGATAATTGTTCTTGATTTGGGAATGACTTTTTCCAGACATTTAAGACATTGTGACTTTCTGAACCACCTGCTTATATATAGTCTCTGTGTTGCCTACATGTTTATATATTGACATCTAAGCATATTAAATATGTCTAGAAGGTTGCTCAGTATTATCTACTTTTGAACTATTGATGTTTCATCGTCTCAAACCAGAAAAATTGCTGTTCTTAAATGTCATTGATGTTGAAGGATGTCAAAAGTTGAATTTTTGTAATGTATCTTGATGTGACAAAAGAAATGTTGTACATGGATAATAACTGTTTAGATGTATTCCAACGCACATATTATTTGGGTGTGAATATCACAAACATTGGTGTTAGATGATATTACTCAGAAATTATTTCGGGGATCGTGCACATGAATGTTACAAATAGTTAAAATATATTTATACAACCTTAGATGCTGCCTCACATGTTTCATGGGTATCGTAGTAAAGTCTCGCTATGTACTGAGTACATAATCATTTACACAGTGCTACACACTGTACAGGACTTCTTACAATGGGCTAGTCCTGTCTAGAACTCTATGGTTCAGTATTGCTGTTTCGTAACACTACCAAGCTTTCCCTAATGTAAGAGACAGGAAAATTATGTGTGAACAATGAATATATTTGAAGTGAGCCCTTCACAATATATTTTTGCTGTCTGTGAATGTATGACTGACCTTATCTACCTGACCATTCTCGCGGACCACACTTATTCATTTGAACAGTATTAAAGGATGCTGTAATTTTCTTAGTGCAGCATGTATTAGTTTTTAGAGCAATCAGTTTACTATTTATGCCTCTACAGTTCTTATACAGGGAAGAAAATATATAAATGCTTACTTGTATCTGTTAAAAAATCAGTATGTACTATTACGAGGATGTGATGTACAGAGGGTGTTCAAAATTGACAACGCTATAAAAACCCTCGAAATTTGTTCAAACATTGTTTTATTACGTTACTATTAAGAGGATAGCGTTTATTATATGTTACCGAATGAGAGTATATGGCTGTTAAACTTTTGTACAGTGATAAGTATATTAATGCTAAGATAGCCAAATTTTTTTATTTTTATTCGCGTATTTTCTATTTTCAGTGAGTCATTTTGTGATCTAAAGGATTACTATAGTTGTTTCATTCATATATTACTAATATTACTTTTAAAATGTGATTTCGGACATTTTTTTTATCCGAATATGTATCTATTTAGAAAATAGAACTTACGTGCTGGCTGAAATGTATTATTATACATAGGAATTGTCCAATTTGAATACCTGACATTTCTTAAGTATTTGCAGTATTTTATTGTAACTTTATCTCACCCTGTATACATAACTAAGTAAATTACTTCCAAAGACTATGTACTTAATAATTTAATATTTATTTATTTATACTATTGTATTAAAAATATTGTACGAAAGAATAAAATCCTATCATATACCTATATTAATTGTTTCTTTCATTAATATTTCATACTTCTATTACAGAAATGTTCTGGACTCATTCTCATAAACGCTGTAAGTGGCGTCATCTCTTGGTGGCGATAATTAGTTTTATGTTTAGAAATTGCAGGTTGTAGTATAGACGGCGCTACGAATATATGATCGGCATATTTTTATGTAAAATACATAGGAGGCGGTGTAGTCGATGGCGCAAATTTTCTTCACATTGAAGAATTTGTGGAGAAACCAGATTTCAATAAATCAATAAAAAGGTAAGAATTTCCCATATTTGCTTGATTTTTTATCTGAATTAGAATTACAAAGCGAACTACTACACAAGTAGTTGTACTGTGTGTTGTATATGATGCGTTAGAACAGTACATTTTCGAATTTATGTCGATCAATATTGAACTTGTAGTACTCTGGCTGTGTCATGATAAAAACACTTTTTGCTTTCGATTATTTATTAAACAAATGACATGTAACTGAAAATAGAACACAAATACAGTTGAATTATTGTTTAGCTATGGTGTTCTTTATAATCCATGGAATGTATCTATTGACCATTGTGTAGATGCCTGGACTACCTTTATTTCCGCACCCTATACCCCAAGATACCACTCCAATCGATACCCAACGTGTATTATTCAACTGATACATCAAAGGACCTCCAGAATCACCCTAAAATAACAAAAAAATAATTTAACAATATTTTCAGATATAATACAAGATATATCTTAAAAAACACTTTAACAATTAACCAAATGCAGTTTTAGATACTTACCAAACATGAATCTTGGCCTCCTTCGTAACCAGCTGCACAGATATTGTCATCTGTGACCTTCTGCACAAAAGCATCGACACACTGTTGATGCGGCCAAACGGGAATCTTCACTTGAAGCAAAACCTCACTAGTAGGACCAGCATAGTACTGTTGCCCCCATCCCGCGACTATAGCAACTTCATTTTCGAAGGTTTGTTCAACGGGGGGTAAACAGATAGGCCAAATATAAGTGTTGAAGGTAGTTGGTTGTTCCAATATCACAATAGCAATATCGTTTTCGTATGTTGATAGTACAAATCCTTCATGTTCTATTATTTTGGCAACTTGATAGTCGCGCGATCGCGACTCGTTGGGCATTGCAAAGTTGTACTCTCCTAACCTAACTCGTATTTCTGCTGCTGTAAGGCTGAAACACTTTTAAGTTATTAAAGAACTCTCGTGAATAATGTATGTAGTACCCTTGGACGCAGTGTGAAGCTGTTAGGACGTGAGTGTCTGTTATGAGAGATCCTCCGCAAAACTGTTGCTCTAAGTTCTGTTCTAGCTGCTTCTGGCGGTACAGCGCAGCTATCCAAGGCCATTTTTGAGTTCCTGATTTTGAATCTGTAATACCGCAACCTGAAAAATCACACACACTTTCAATCTTCATTTTGATGAGAGAAAATACTCTGCATGACTTCCATTCATGTATTTTATCCGATACATTTTATATGATAATATAACATACCAGATTAGTAGAGTTATCATCATAATCATAACCTCCTGCTGGTAAATCCAATACAATAACTGATCCTGCTGCACCAGGACTGGCTATATCGTCGGGACAGCAAACTCCAACAAATCTAAAAAAGTGTGTTAACATAGAGACAAATTTTGTACTAATTAAATCAATTCTTACGACTTTTCTATGATACAGAGGAATTCCAGTTTATTTTGCGAATTGTTCATAACATCCATTCGGCAAAATGGCAGATGTTTGCAGTGACCTTTCATATCTCCAGGTCCAACGCACTCCTGATATCTTTTATTGAGCTGTAAAAGAAATGATTTTAATTTTATCAACCTTATAAAAAGCATGTATTATTTACCTTAAATCTCAGTCCTATGTACCGTTTTCTTCTCACATGATCCCTGTTCAAAAAATGATCTCTAATCTTTTCTAGTTTTGGTTTATTGATCAGAATATTGTCGAGATCTAAATAAAAATGTTACTTGTAATTTCAGAATCTATAATGAAATATATTTAATAAATACCATTTTTAACAATGTTACAGTTGCTACTATGTAAAATTTCTAAAAAAAATAGCACGATTATCCCAGAAAGGTACATATTTTATAAACCCGTACACTAAAATATGACAATAAAAAATAATTTAATTTGAAACAGTTACTGATAGATAAATCGACTTCCTGTTTTTTTTTTATCAATGCGTAGGAGGATATACTACTCCCTCTAACTTATTTCTTTTTATTTATTTCTGCAACCAAATTATAATGTATTAGATTTAGTAAATTACAAAAATTAGTAGAATAGGTTTATTATTTTTAATAGGAACTGTGTAAGGGATTTAAATCCAAATTATAATCAGACCGAAATCATCAAATCCTATAAGATAAAACTGCAGATCAACCCAAACCAAATGGGAAAACAAATATTTCCCTTTTTACTTTATTTGTTTTTTATAAAACGAAAGACCATGGCTATTATTTCACGCACTGGAGAATGAGGTCACGCTAATATTAATAAAAAAACATAGCACTTTGCTTTATTAATGACTTCCTTTAATTTAACAAATTAAATAAAACATACCATACAGAAACAACTAAGAGGATGATAATACGAGTACAAAAATTAGATTACGCTAGAAACAATTCAAATTACACTGCACTAAATACCGATGATCTGATAATCCCTTTTTAGTTATAGCGAGTTGTTTTAAATTTATTTCATTCTACTTTCGACTTCCCGAATTATTTACTATTTATAATAAAAAATACCCCCATACCGTATTTTAGCTGGATTTTCAGTGAAACAGGGGAACTGAAAATGCTGCAAACAATTTATGCGATTTGATTGTCAGCTTGTCTGGCAATATTGAATTCAAATAACGTGTTCGATGCTGAAGGATTTTCTGTGTCGGAAATTGAAAAATGACCAAAATATCAAACGAGGTTTGTTGATACACACTTTTTGCTGAATATGTGGTTTATGACATGCAAATTATGTCAATAAAATATATACGCGCCCTTGATGTTTAGGGGAATGTAAACGAATATATAAATCCTTTTGATATATAAAGCACTGACACTGGCAAAGTATTTAAAATATGAAATGCATTACATTTTTAAAAGCAACGAATCGGTTACATGCGACAACTCAGAAACATTCTTTCTGATATTAAAACTTCCATTAATAAATTGTTTCCTCTTTTCAAACCAAGAACAAAATACTGGTGGTTTAGTTAAATGCAATCAGTGAATAATTTCTTCTTCATTCTGAAGCCATTTCTGTGCATTTAAATGTTTTTGAATACGCCTGCTTTATGCATATCAGGCCAATTAAATAAACATGATAGTAAATTCGCCGTATTAAAAATGTGAAACTAAATTATTTTTACCTTTCCATATATGTAAACATTAGGAAATGTTAGAGCGCTCGTTTTACATAAAAGCTGTAGTATTTTGTAACACTTCACACGCATTTGTGATCGTTTGCCTCGATTTAATAACCACTTGGCGCCAAGTTGAGTTCACTGTAAGAAAACCTTCAGGCTGTATCATGGATAGTTCGAATAAACTTGTCCCTTTCTTTATACGAGGTGTAAAGACGTGTTTTTTTAGTTTCAATATGAAAGCAATTTTTGTTGAACGTGTTTCCATACTTTATTTAATAATGGACGTTTCTTACGTCCGTATCACAATGAATTTCTTTCTCTGGGGTTACTTAAAAAATAAAGTATTTAAAACAAAGCTTAATAATTTAGATGACAGAAATATTGAATTGTACAGGTTAGAACTATGTCAAGGAGTTAATGGATATATGGATTAACTGCATTATTTCCATTCTGAAACCCCATATGGTATTTGGAACTGGCAATAGTTTTCCTCATCAGAAAAGAACAATGCATGAAATTCTTTCTGCCCCCGTAGATAACTTGTGCTTAATAAGAGTTATTATCCACTGTTAAAATATTCATTCGGATTATAATATATACAAGTTGGATTTTTTGAGTGCGAACTGAACAGAGTGATAGTAACGAGTGGGCACATGTAAATTAAGTAAAGGAATGATGCAGTGGTATCAGGTTGGCCAGCGAATTGTGCCACGGCTGTTCTCGGCTGGCTATATTTGTTTTGCAACCGAACAGTTAATCATATGTAGTAAACATTGAGTGTGAGAACTCGACTCGTTTGTGAGCTGTAAAAAATATGGGGCTTATGCTAATTAGATAATTGATAAGTTTACTATAACTATATAACTTATAACGTACAAACCTGCAAAGATTAATTTGCGATTTAGAAAAGAACTTTTTCTGAAAAATTTTTCGGACAACTATAGGTGCCAGCAGGTCGGGAATGAATCCCCCTGTACATTCCTCCCGGTGTTTCTAAGAGGTACCCGGAGCGATTTTGCTCTAAAACGAACGGTTTTCGAGATATTTGAACTTTTTTAAAATTATAGGCTATTTTCGGGACCTCATAACTTCCTTATTAGTCGACGCAGGGGGACGCGGTTTGTTTCAAGTGAAAGCTCTCTCGAAATGCTAATTTGACCTGTCTTTTAGTTTTTCCGTATCTGCAACCATTCGAGAGTTACAGTGGATCAAAATTTAAGAATTTTCCCACCCACTGCAGTCGTCGAGCAGAAAACCGGCGCTGATACATTGATACAAAATAGCGTCTGCAGCGTCGATAACGATATTATAGCCGGTCGCAATTGATACATTATATAGGGAAATTTTTAAAAACGAATTTTTTCTGAAAAATTTTTCGGGCAACTATAGGTGCCAGCAGGTCAGGAATGAATCCCCCTATGCATTCCTCCCGGTATTTCTAAGAGGTACCCGAAGCCGTTTTGCTCTAAAACGAACGGTTTTCGAGATATTTGACCTTTTTTTAAATTTTAGACTCTTTTCGGGACCTCATAACTTCCTTATTAGTCGGTCGCAATTGATACATTATCGCGTGGACATTTTTGACGAAATTTTTTTAACGCCTGACACATCTTCCAAGCTCCGAACCACTTAAAGAGAATAACGCCTAATTAGGATGTTTAACTGATACAACAGCTTTCATATCTGCAAACAAATTATAATGACCATTAAAATCGAAAATATGAGGCCAAATGATCGCATAAAATACTGAAATTATAACAACTCATGTAAGAGCGACTCAAAAACAATGTAATACGTTGAATAGTAGCACAATGCCCTTATGAAACATGAGAATATGTAACAGTGGGTAGAATCTTAAAATTAGGATACAAATACTAATTTCTTTTCAAAAATAATATTAGATTTCAGTGTAAAAGCACTACTAAATCCAGAAAAGTTTTAAGACAGTCTATCGACACCATGTACTTGAATTGTGATTTAAAAACAACTAACAGCCTTGACAAGGCGCCACTACGCAAATATTAAAAGAAAACAAACGCGTTTTAAGTTATATTATTAGAGCTACGTAGGTAACTAGTCTCTCATTCGAATCAATATTAATTCTATTTTACAGTTATCACTTATTTTGACCCACAATCTGCTAGTGCTGTGGCGTGTCACATTCGTCTTGACCCGAAGAAAACGTTTGCAATGGCCAAATACCGAGGCGATGTGTGCCATTTTTTGTAGAGCAAACGAATAATTAATCACTTTATACACGTACTCGTATGTTCTTGATTCTCGAATCTCGCAGCATGATAAAAATTAACGCAGACAAATCCGCGAGAAAGGTCAAAGAATCAGGTCGCCCACGTATGTATCTTCTCCGGAGGGAATTGGCGTTCTGTAGGGTTTACTGTAAGTACGACGAGTGGTTTTGTGATACTCCAGCTCTGGATGTAGTGGAGCAAGTAGGCAAAAACGGTAAATTTGCGACAATATGGTTATTAATTGTGCCATGTGTTGCCTGTCGCGATCGAACGTGGGATTGGAAAAAACAAACCAGTTGGATGAAATAAGAAGTACAACGTGAGTCGGAACCTGTACTCCATGAACTCAGTATACGCAAACTACGGGGAACAATCAATTAAAAACACTCTTTTTTGCCAAAAGAATAATCTACCAATTTGTTCTATTTAAAACACACATGTTTAGGTAACAACGAAGACTAATATACAGTAAACTCTAAATTAATACGTTTGTCCACACAGTTGACTTGACGTACGTGTGTGAAGAACTAAATAATCCGACAAACTTTCCTTTATGTTAAATTTTGAGATCAAATATTTTACGGTCGATCGAAGTTTTGGATTTTTCTAACCATCTACAGCCGTCGAACAGAAAACCGACGCCACCGACGCCGATACCGTTTACAAAATAGCGTCTACAACATCCTTAACGGTATTTTAGCCGGCCGCGATCGATACATTATCGCGTGGAAATTTTTGACAAAATTTTTACAAGCGAAACTTTCAAAAACGAATTTTTTTCTGAAAAATTTTTCGGGCAACTATGGGTCTCAGCAGGTCGGGAATGAATCCCTCTATACATTCCTCCCTGGTGTTTCTAAGAGGTACCTGGAGCCGTTTTGCTCTAAAACGAACGGTTTTCGAGATATTTGGATTTTTCTAAAATTATAGGCAATTTTCGGGACGTCATAACTCCCTCATTATTCGACGCAGGGGGACGCGGTTTGGTTCATTCGAAAGCTCTCTCGAAATGCTAATTTGACCTGTCTTTTAGTTTTTCCGTATCTGCAACCGTTCGAGAGTTACGGTCGATCGAAGTTGGTGGATTTTTCCACCAACTGCAGCCATCGAGCAGAAAACCGACGCCGCCGACGCCGATACCGTTTACAAAATAGCGTCTACAACGTCCTTAACGGTATTTTAGCCGGCCGCGATCGATACATTATCGCATGGAAATTTTTAAAAAAATTTTTACAAGCGAAACTTTCAAAAACGAATTTTTTCTGAAAAATTTTTCGGGCACCTATGGGTCTCAGCAGGTCGGGAATGAATCCCTCTATACATTCCTCCCTGGTGTTTCTAAGAGGTACCTGGAGCCGTTTTGCTCTAAAACGAACGGTTTTCGAGATATTTGGATTTTTCTAAAATTATAGGCAATTTTCGGGACGTCATAACTCCCTCATTATTCGACGCAGGGGGACGCGGTTTGGTTCATTCGAAAGCTCTCTCGAAATGCTAATTTGACCTGTCTTTTAGTTTTTCCGTATCTGCAACCGTTCGAGAGTTACGGTCGATCGAAGTTGGTGGATTTTTCCACCAACTGCAGCCGTCGAGCAGAAAACCGACGCCGTCGACGCCGATACCGTTTACAAAATAGCGTCTACAACGTCCTTAACGGTATTTTAGCCGGTCTCAATCGATACTTTATCGCGTGGACATTTTTGAAAAAAATTTTTACAAGCGAAACTTTCAAAGACGAATTTTTTTTGAAAAATTTTTCGGGCAACTATGGGTCTCAGCAGGTCGGGAATGAATCCCTCTATACATTCCTCCCTGGTGTTTCTAAGAGGTACCTGGAGCCGTTTTGCTCTAAAACGAACGGTTTTCGAGATATTTGGATTTTTCTAAAATTATAGGCAATTTTCGGGACGTCATAACTCCCTCATTATTCGACGCAGGGGAACGCGGTTTGTTTCATTCGAAAGCTCTCTCGAAATGCTAATTTGACCTGTCTTTTAGTTTTTCCGTATCTGCAACCGTTCGAGAGTTACGGTCGATCGAAGTTGGTGGATTTTTCCACCAACTGCAGCCGTCGAGCAGAAAACCGACGCCGCCGACGCCGATACCGTTTACAAAATAGCGTCTACAACGTCCTTAACGGTATTTTAGCCGGTCTCAATCGATACATTATCACGTGGACATTTTTGAAGAAATTTTTTTGAGGGAAATTTTCAAAAACGAATTTTTTCTAAAAAATTTATACACTGAATTTTACTGTGGCCTATGGGTGTCTATGTCGATGTGAGCAACAACAAAAATATACTCCTAGCCCCAGACGGTATAATATAACGCCTGGGAACTAGGAACATACATCTTCGAAGGTTGCTCCTTAGGTGCAATTTTCTATAGAAATCTTCCTGAAAAAAAAAGAAGTCAGAAATTTAGTTGCAGCATCACAAGTTGAAAACAAATATATGTTGTATTACTACAGAAATCAAAGATTTGCGAGTGGCTCATGAGCGTGAAGTGTGGATGTGATGTGAAAAATATAAAAATATCTGTCAGCAACGATCGTATTATTTCTAGAGAAGAGAAATTTTTAAAAATTTTCGAGCAGAAAACCGACGCTGATACTGTTTACAAAATAACATCTGCACCGTCCATAACGGTATTTTAGCCGGTCGCAATCGATACATTATCACGTGGAACATTTTCGACGAAATCTTTATAAGGGAAATTTATAAACGAATTTTTACAAGCGAAACTTTCAAAAACGAATTTTTTCTGAAAAATTTTTCGGGCAACTATGGGTCTCAGCAGGTCGGGAATGAATCCCTCTATACATTCCTCCCTGGTGTTTCTAAGAGGTACCTGGAGCCGTTTTGCTCTAAAACGAACGGTTTTCGAGATATTTGGATTTTTCTAAAATTTTAGGCTATGTTCGTGACGTCATAACTCCCTTATTATTCGACGCAGGGGGACGCGGTTTGTTTCATTCGAAAGCTCTCTCGAAATGCTAATTTGACCTGTCTTTTAGTTTTTCCGTATCTGCAACCGTTCGAGAGTTACGATCGATCCAAGTTGGTGGATTTTTCCAACAACTGCAGCCGTCGAGCAGAAAACCGACGCCGCCGACGCCGATACCGTTTACAAAATAGCGTCTACAACGTCCTTAACGATATTTTAGCCGGTCTCAATCGATACATTATCGCGTGGACATTTTTGAAGAAATTTTTATGAGGGAAATTTTCAAAAACGAATTTTTTCTAAAAAATTTATACACTGAATTTTACTGTGGCCTATGGGTGTCTATGTCGATGTGAGCAACAACAAAAATATACTCCTAGCCCCAGACGGTATAATATAACGCCTGGGAACTAGGAACATACATCTTCGAAGGTTGCTCCTTAGGTGCAATTTTCTATAGAAATCTTCCTGAAAAAAAAAGAAGTCAGAAATTTAGTTGCAGCATCACAAGTTGAAAACAAATATATGTTGTATTACTACAGAAATCAAAGATTTGCGAGTGGCTCATGAGCGTGAAGTGTGGATGTGATGTGAAAAATATAAAAATATCTGTCAGCAACGATCGTATTGTTTCTAGAGAAGAGAAATTTTAAAAAATTTTCGAGCAGAAAACCGACGCTGATACTGTTTACAAAATAACGTCTGCACCGTCCATAACGGTATTTTAGCCGGTCGCAATCGATACATTATCACGTGGAACATTTTCGACGAAATCTTTATAAGGGAAATTTATAAACGAATTTTTACAAGCGAAACTTTCAAAAACGAATTTTTTCTGAAAAATTTTTCGGGCAACTATGGGTCTCAGCAGGTCGGGAATGAATCCCTCTATACATTCCTCCCTGGTGTTTCTAAGAGGTACCTGGAGCCGTTTTGCTCTAAAACGAACGGTTTTCGAGATATTTGGATTTTTCTAAAATTATAGGCTATTTTCGGGACGTCATAACTCCCTTATTATTCGACGCAGGGGAACGCGGTTTGTTTCATTCGAAAGCTCTCTCGAAATGCTAATTTGACCTGTCTTTTAGTTTTTCCGTATCTGCAACCGTTCGAGAGTTACGGTCGATCGAAGTTGGTGGATTTTTCCACCAACTGCAGCCGTCGAGCAGAAAACCGACGCCGCCGACGCCGATACCGTTTACAAAATAGCGTCTACAACGTCCTTAACGGTATTTTAGCCGGTCTCAATCGATACATTATCGCGTGGACATTTTTGAAAAAATTTTTTACAAGCGAAACTTTCAAAAACGAATTTTTTTTGAAAAATTTTTCGGGCAATTATGGGTCTCAGCAGGTCGGGAATGAATCCCTCTATACATTCCTCCCTGGTGTTTCTAAGAGGTACCTGGAGCCGTTTTGCTCTAAAACGAACGGTTTTCGAGATATTTGGATTTTTCTAAAATTATAGGCTATTTTCGGGACGTCATAACTCCCTTATTATTCGACGCAGGGGGACGCGGTTTGTTTCATTCGAAAGCTCTCTCGAAATGCTAATTTGACCTGTCTTTTAGTTTTTCCGTATCTGCAACCGTTCGAGAGTTACGGTCGATCGAAGTTGGTGGATTTTTCCACCAACTGCAGCCATCGAGCAGAAAACCGACGCCGCCGACGCCGATACCGTTTACAAAATAGCGTCTACAACGTCCTTAACGGTATTTTAGCCGGCCGCGATCGATACATTATCGCGTGGAAATTTTTGAAAAAATTTTTACAAGCGAAACTTTCAAAAACGAATTTTTTCTGAAAAATTTTTCGGACAACTATGGGTCTCAGCAGGTCGGGAATGAATCCCTCTATACATTCCTCCCTGGTGTTTCTAAGAGGTACCTGGAGCCGTTTTGCTCTAAAACGAACGGTTTTCGAGATATTTGGATTTTTCTAAAATTTTAGGCTATGTTCGTGACGTCATAACTCCCTTATTATTCGACGCAGGGGGACGCGGTTTGTTTCATTCGAAAGCTCTCTCGAAATGCTAATTTGACCTGTCTTTTAGTTTTTCCGTATCTGCAACCGTTCGAGAGTTACGATCGATCCAAGTTGGTGGATTTTTCCAACAACTGCAGCCGTCGAGCAGAAAACCGACGCCGCCGACGCCGATACCGTTTACAAAATAGCGTCTACAACGTCCTTAACGGTATTTTAGCCGGCCGCGATCGATACATTATCGCGTGGAAATTTTTGAAAAAATTTTTACAAGCGAAACTTTCAAAAACGAATTTTTTCTGAAAAATTTTTCGGACAACTATGGGTCTCAGCAGGTCGGGAATGAATCCCTCTATACATTCCTCCCTGGTGTTTCTAAGAGGTACCTGAAGCCGTTTTGCTCTAAAACGAACGGTTTTCGAGATATTTGGATTTTTCTAAAATTATAGGCTATTTTCGGGACGTCATAACTCCCTTATTATTCGACGCAGGGGGACGCGGTTTGTTTCATTCGAAAGCTCTCTCGAAATGCTAATTTGATTTTAGTTTTTCCGTATCTGCAACCGTTCGAGAGTTACGGTCGATCGAAGTTGGTGGATTTTTTCCACCAGCTGCAGCCGTCGAGCAGAAAACTGACGCTGATACGCCGATATCGTTTACAAAATAGCATCTGTAGCGTCCATAACGGTATCTTAGCTGCTAGCAATCGATACATTATACAAGGAAATTTTTGACGAAATATTTATAAGGGAAATTTTTAAAAACGAATTTTTTCTCAAAAATTTTTCGGGCGACTATCGGTATCAGCAGATCGGGAATGAATCCCCCTATATATTTCTCCCGGTGTTACCACGAGGTACCCGGAGTCGTTTTGCTCTAAAACTAACGGTTTTCGAAATATTTGGATTTTTAAAAAATTATAGGCTATTTTCGAGACTTCATAACTCCTTTAATATACGACGCAGGGGGACGCGGTGTGTTTCAGGTGAAAACTCCCTCGAAATGCTAATTTGACATGTCTTTTAGTTTTTCCGTATCTGCAACCGTTCGAGAGTTACGGTCGATCGAAGTTGGTGGATATTTTCCACCAGCTGCAGCCGTCGAGCAGAAAACCGACGCTGATACCGTTTACAAAATAGTCTCTCCAGCTTCCATAACGGTATTTCAGCCGGTCGCAATCGATAGATTATCGCGTGGAACATTTTTGAGGGCATTTTTATAAAGGAAATTTTTAAAAACAATTTTTTTGTGCAACTATAGGTTCCAGCAGGTCGGGAATGAATCTCCCTATATATTCCTCGCGATGTTGCCAAGAGGCACCCGGAGCCGTTTTGCTCTAAAACGAACGGTTTTCGAGATATTTGGATATTTTTAAAATTATAGGCTATCTTCGGGACGTCATAACTTCCTTATTATTCGAGCAGGGGGGGCGGTTTGTTTCAGGTGAAAGCTATCTCGAAATGCTAATTTGACCTGTCCTTTAGATTTTCCGTATCTGCAACCGCTCGAGAGTTACGATCGATCGAAGTTTTAGAATTTTCCCACCAACTGCAGTCGTCGAGGGAAAACCGACACTACCAATATAAAATAGCGTCTATACCGGTATTGTATCTGGACGTCATCGATGCTTATCGCGAGAAAATTTCTGACGAAATTGTTAGAAGCGAAATATGTGTTTGAAGATTGGGAATGAATCTCTCTGGGATCGCGAATGTTCGTTAGAAATATAAATACATGTCTACCAATTATATGGTTAAAATTGTTCACCGTTGTCCAACTTACAAACAAAATGGTATCACACAAGCTCTGTTTTACTTGTAATACCTACTTACAAAGAATATCAAATGGTTTTCCGTAATTGTTACATGGAACTACACACGAGCTACAATGTTCCTTAAGTCTTTTCTTTACGACATTTCAAATTGTTGTTATTTAGTATTTACGCAGCGTATACAGCGAAACACATTCAGCTGTACCACGCTGTGCATGGTTAAACAGTGTGTTCCTTCGAATTGTGACATGAAAGCTTTATTTATCATTTATGACTTCTGAAAGAAGTATATAGTAAAAGCGAAATAGCGAAAGGTCGACAATAATTTTTTAACGTATATTATTTATTAGTTAATACTAGCAAGATAAGGACATATTTTTAGAAGTTTAGAGTCACGCTGTCTGTTTTCGAAAAAGTATCCCTATATTAATATTATTACTGATAAAAGTGATAAAACTGACAATTTTTGCTCATTTACGTTCGAGATAAGTAGTAATCTTGCCATAAACGTGTTTACACTCACGTATTTGCGACACCGTGGTACTATTTTTTTTAAAAACACGTGAAAATATTTTCACTCAAAAACAAGTAAATGGAAGGATTTTGTATTAATTTTACGGCCTTGCAAATAATCTCATTCACATATGCAAGTCACAGATGTTTATCAAAACAATCCAACCTTTGACTTTTAACATGGTCTGATTATTTATGAAGAAAATTGGAATTTATTCAAACCACTCGAAAAATTTAATTTGTTTTGATTTTAAGTCGACTTAAAAATGTTGCTTTGTATTATTTTATATATGTAAGTACCTTACATTTCAAGAAGTACGAGGAAAATGACATGACAGACGCAAAAAATGCCTACCATCAAAACAAAACGGTTATTTAGAACCTTTTATTTAGAATTTTCACGATAGCTACAACAAATTTCCAAATAGCAGTAATCTTTTATGGACAACTCAACAGATTTTGTATTAATTATGTAACAAATCCAATATATTTCGTCCTGACGTAAATTTTATGTAGGTATAGAATTTTTACAATTTTGGCGAATGCGAGGGGTATACATAATGGACAATATAAATAAAACAAGAAAGTATTTAAAAAGGTGTCATTGGCTTATGCCCACCTACCTGAACCTCTAAACTATGAAATCGTATAGAAAATAATAATTATTATACTAGTCTAACATAATCTGTATAACCTGTTTGCCGCGCGTGCGTAGAGCCTGATAGTCAAGTAGCTAAGTAAAGTTTTTAAGTTCTAAAGATTAAGTAAGCCTTCTCAAGAGAACCCCACTAGTCTGTCTTGGTACGTTCACGCTAACAAGTTCCGTGGTACACGGTACGATCTGACAGTCTGTTTATATACCAACAACCTTACGATCCTTCACTCAAGGTCGTTCGATAATCTCGTTCATTTCAAGGTATCTGCCCCGATTTTTCTATCAACGGATCATTTTTGCTGGTACTTTATGCGATATGTGCGTGTTTTGTGATAAAAAAGTTGTCGATTGGTGTTATTCGCAAAATTCTTAGCAGATTTCGAGTGACTGAAAGCTGGACAATGTTTTGCCGCTCCCCCTCCACATTGACCTCACTGTGACTACTGCACAATGTTTGTTAATAGAAAATCGTACTACTTGTAAGTTTCTGCAAATCACTACACATTTATGTCTTTCATTTATCTAACGAATTTCTTATGTTTTCGGATTAAGCTGCGCATATGGCGCCTATGTATGTCACTGAACGTATACCGGTGTCAAATGGACAAGACAAACACGTCTATTATGTACAGGATGTGCTTGTATTACTGGCCACACTGTTTAAGCTTCACTGAATTAAAATATATACACTGGGTAATATAACCATATACATATAGATGTTGTCTCGTTAAAATTTAAGTGAATATACCCCGGCTTTATTCAATAATATTTATTTAAAGCACTCTGTTTGTTTAATACAGATAACATCAGTTTCTTTACTAAAAGGTTGTAAGTGTCAACATAAAATCTAAACAGCAAATTTTAGATGCATTCAAGATATATAAAAAAATCACAGCGTGTTAAATAATTTTTATTAATTTACAAAACACTATTAAACTGGCTTCATATAATAATAATTGTCTAAATTGTCTTGATGCATAAACAACTATAAACTGATGGATCTTTTAATAGAACTATAATGTAAAAAGTTCAATGCCAACATTAAATTGAAAACGTATATACATATTAAAATGTAATAAAGTACTTTGTCAACTTTTTTAGAAACCGGATGTTGATATACGTGAAGAAATATAAGCTGCTCAACAATTGAAATGGCACCAAAGTATAACTTCTTTAATATGTTTTCTTATATTATTTGGACAATGGAACAATCTATGAAAGTGAAACGTAAACCTTCTGAGATGTTCCAGAGTTCAGTAAGCGTTTCGGTAAGAAATTCCGTGTTACAAAGAAGCGGCCATTGTTATTGTTATCGGATTTTTTAAAAGAAAGGAAGGCAATTCCAGTCATTCTGATAATACTAAGCCATTTGACCTTAGATTGTTCAATAGACTTCTTAGAAACGAAAGTAGTTAACATATGATTTTTGCCTGTTTCTTGGGATCTCGCTGTATTAATTACTTATAATTAATCTGTTTTCATTATTCATTATTTAAGTAATTCAAACATTCCGGAACAAAAGGATTTTGATCCATATAATATCAATGTTCTTATATATATATATAATATCAGTACTTAAGCTTTTTACGTCAAACAATATCTAAATAGCTATATCATTTACATGTTTAAACATTTTTGAAAAGCAAATATGAAATTAAGGTATATTTCTTTGGCCATTAAGATAAAGGCAATACGCTGTAAAACACGTAACAACGCGGTGCATGTCGTGCAAACAACATAAATTAATTTAGTTCTCTTCCAAAGAAAATAAAACTCGACAACTTGGCCTGGTACGGCATTTACTCCAGATGTTTTTGTATACACTTGCAAATTAGTTCACAATGTTTAGGCTAAGGCGGGAGTTATCGTTTTTGTCAACAGTCTTCTCATTATCTAGTAGACGATATGAACCTAACTTTCGAGTTCTACAAAAATATACGACAGATAGAATTTTATATAAGAAAAAAACTTAGCCTCTTTCGTTTCAAGTCATCGACTTACTCTGTATACTAGGGATTATTGTCGTACATTGGAATTTTAAATGCTATAAATAAGCAAATAGTTCGTAGGCACACGACATATTTACGACCACCAAAGCAATCATGTTTCTCTTCCACTACCCTGCTTTGTAATAAGATTGTGGAGGCTGTCGTTTTATTTCTACTATTTATTTTGATAATGTCCCTATTTCGTGCAACATTAAAAGTACATACTTCAAATCTTCCGGAAATACAACAGCATGTGGAATTTTTAAACTGATAAATACCATTTGCGGATTGCCAGGCGTTTACCTAATTTCGATAAAAAAACGAGTTTAAAAGCTCCCTGGTTATGTCTAGATACTTAAAATACCTATTTTTATCCACTTAAAATAGCCAAGTATTTGGATTTTTACTAACACAGAAAGCAAGTAAATTTAGTGTACTAAAAATTTTCTCGCAACCTCAATTTTGTAACAAAAGCCCATAGATGTTTGGATACTCGCTCCACGTTATTATTACATTAATTTAATGTGCAGTAAAACCTCTCCCAGGTCTAAGTGACGATCGTTTCAAATTATCCAAATTCAATAGCGTAATTTTTCACGGATAGATGACAGCTTGTCATTTTTTATGTTAACATTTCAATAGCTTATTCGAATGCGATATCGAAAGTATACTTTTAAAAATTTGTTGGATTTATGTTTTATTTATTCGAAAAATGTTTGTAACTTCCGAAGCAATTAGAGTTTTTATTTCTCTTAATTGTTTATGTATAACAGGAGTAACTGTAAAAGCAAATACATTAACTAATTACAAACAACAGCATTAGAATGCATCGAAATGCGTCAATATTGATGCATATGCGTGTTTGTTTCGATATCTACATTTTCCAAGGAATCTTATCGTTCCCTATATTGGATTGATATATGAATTACATCACAACAGGTATCAATTACATAGGTTACAGTTTTGAATTTAATAGCTTTATCGTCTGAGTTTTCAAACACATTTCGAAATTAAAATATAATAACTTTATTAGATAGGATTCCATTAACTTTATCTAAAAAGAGTAAAGTACAAGTATAAAGATTATATAGATAATATGTAATTTATATTTGTCTTAAAAAAGTTGCTCTTGTTGTATTTTTTATTTTCTTTTAATATTTTAAACCAAAAGTATGAATTACTTTTCGTTTGCGTTCTAATGGATCTGCAGATTTTTATTATGCAAAGACAAAAGCAAAACAAAAAGCTGATTATCATAACTATGTAACAAGAATTAATTTTCTTAACGCTGTACGAAATTTGTAGGGGCCATAACCTCAGCTTTGTTTAATAGTTCTCCTACTCTGTTTTTAAAAACTACAAGCCTCCAATCCTTAAACAGAAGATCAAGGTTACGGGTAAAACAAATTTGAATTATAATGTTGAAGGTGATAATAGTATAATAGCTAGATGTAATTATTATTTTAATATAGCATTAAATAAAATCAACATGTGTGCGTCGACTGGAAGACTCTTTAACACAAAATAAATATTTAAAAATAATTCAAAACTATTCATTTCGACATACTTACCTATAATATATTAGAAGAATACTATCAAAGAATTGGTCTACCAAATTAGTTCTCTCCCTGTATAACGCCCTCTTAAAATTTTGTAAACATAAACCTATTTGTGTTCAGTGATGCGGGCATATTCTGTCAAGTTCCGGAATGAGATCTTGATACAAAAAGTTGAGCGAGAATTTTCAATACAGTTACTCATCATAAAGAAGTGATAACACATTTGACAGTTTAGAAACTAGTCTTGGAACGAGACAAGTTGTCTATGAAGATTTTTATGTTTCAAGTTGCACAGTAAACAATCTGTTGTATGTCAACTTCAATATTCAAATGAGCTCTTTAATTTTTTATCTGTATACGTTATATGGTGTAGTGAAACTAGATTTTTATTTTTTTATTGATATTTCGTGAGATTCTCATTTTGTATTCATAGATTCGTTTGCATTTCTATAAACAGTAAAGATTTACAAACGAGACTACTCGTTCTTTTATCAACACCTACATATATGTAAAATTATCGACACAAGTAACTATAAAGTTAAATGAATATTTGCCATAAAAACTGAATCTTCGACTGTGATTTGCCCGATGTTGGAATCTTCGCCATATGTTTCAAAACTTCAAACAGATGTTTGGCATGTGCTTTGATTTTAAATAATAAATTACAATAGATCTTTTCTGATTTTCCTGTGGTTATTCAAATACTTGCGAATCGTCTAATATTAAACAGAGATATGTAGGTACCAAAAAAATTGTTCTCGATGATAAAAACATTTTAGGTTCCTATTTCTAGAATAACCTGTATATCGTCGTCGTAATTAAAACCTTCAAACGTCAATTAAGCATCCTATATGTGCAACCATTGTATTCTATAGTAGGTATAATTAACATAAAAATAGGAACAGGTAGAAACCCAAAAACGAAATTGGTTAGGTAGATATTCATGCACAAAAAGTAGATAGTATCACAACAGACACGGGTCTGTTTAGCATAACACAGTTTTGTAGGATATACCGACAGAAAATGTGAAATCGACAATGAATCCAGGCAAAGGGCAGGTCAAAATTACCCTTAAATCCCTATCCGCCACAAATTTCTCAGTAACAAATTCTTTCCACGATACAATTTAAGTCATTTTTCCACAAACGTGAGTACTTTGTAAGGATGTGCAAATAATTATAAAAAAAGTAATGATTCTGAATAAAGTCACGAAAATAAATTTAAATTGATTACTAACGATAATGTATATTTAATTAATTTCTAAAACTTATTGTTAAATAAAAATTACATAGGTACTCAGTGAATTGATACTAACTGCTTAAACAAATTTTCTAAGAAATCATGATGAATTTATACATGCAATCTACAGGGTATTATATATCGGTAAAAATATTAAATTGTCAGCAAAAGTAACACCTGATAGTTTTACAGGAAAATGATATAACAAGCACCAACTCATATTTTAATAAGCTAAGCAAAAATTTATTTATGCCTTAATTTTTTAGATTCTGCTTTGCAGGAATTATTTAATACTGTGTTATTGTTTATATAAAGTAGAACCAATTTTATATGGGTAATATAATATGTTTACCTCATTTAATTTTGACGATCTTGATACATAATGTTACAATATACTAAAAAAATCATTAAATGTACCAATAAATACAAGATGCCCAATTGTAGAAAATATGTTTTCTTATACGTGCTGTTTTTTTTGCAGAGAATATTGATAATGATACCAAATGGCATTGCAAGAGCTCTCCAGGTTTGGTTGCTGACTCTTTTCGCCACTGCTGGAAACATAATCCAAAATGACTTCAGATATATATCATACCAAGGTAAATAATAATAAATGAATAATATAAGTAATAAAAGTTTAATGATATCACTACGTTAATTTCTGACATAATTTTTGTGTATTATCCCTTATGATATGATAAATAGTTTTCAATTTATTGCCAATTACTGATATCTAATCTTGGTAATAGGGTCAAGTCTAAACAGAACTAAGAACTATAAATTGTTCGTCAAATCTTAATACCACCTTCCTTGTTATATGATTCTGCAATTAAGTATACCAGAAAAATTGATAAATATATGTTATCAAGCTGATTATTTACCTACAGATTTATTTTAGGTTAGTTATATATTTTATAATCTTATCATGAGTGTTTGTTAACAGTTGAGGTGTTGGAAAAGATTAACAATGTTGTTTTTATATGTCACTCTGCCTGTAGTATATAAAAAATTGTTTTGAAATCTCAGTTCTGAGAATATTGCACAAAGCTTGCTACCTTTTTTACGTTGTTGTTATTATTATAAGTATTAGAGTTGTCACATTTAGTCCCAAAATATACCATGAGTTACAAAATGTGCTAGATTAGTTTTATTGAGCACGCCATCAGAACCGTTTTATGTCTTCTGAAGGTTAAAATTAAGAGATAAGATTTTAAATAATTTTTGCTAATTTTTTTTTGTTTCCGTATTATTAGACGAACGTCGAAAATTGGGATTATCTTATCTACAAGGCCTACTATCATTTTTTGTTTTTACTCTGTGGTCCATTATCTAATTAAAATATAATGCAGAACTTTCTAAAATCTAGTAATATGTAAACGTGTTGTAATGGTTTGATAAAAATCGAGTGGGTTTGATACCCATCTGGAAATAGTCTCAAATGTTTCAAATAGTTTCATTTGAAAATATCGCTACGTATTTGTGTACTTATTTGTATGAATAAATATTACATGGCTTCTTTCTTTTTGATATATAAAGTCATAAAGTTTTCATATTGTTAAAGGTAACAAAACCAAAAATTAATTCTTAAACTTAATAGTTACTTAGATTTAATTTTTCTCAACATTATATGTTACTTGTTTGAAAAATGTACAATTTTCTGATCAAAGCAACTGCAGTGGAAAATATGGAACCGTTAGATTTAAGAATAATTGCCTCTAACATGAATATATATATATATATATATACAGTATGCGTCAAAAGTATGGAATAAATTCAATAAAAACGAAACAATTATTTTTTGGGAAAAATCCTCGAACAGGTCGATTTTTAATTTAAAAAATACATATTTTAGCGTAAAATGCGATTTTCAAATGTCATTTGTTTTCGAGTAATGACGTCATCGATTTTTTTTTAAATGGCAACACCATATTTTTTTCCTTGATTCTAAAAGATCGTTTAATTCTCTGTCAGACAGTACTAAAATTTTGCCCTCTTACATAGGAAAGTTTTCGAGTAAATGACGATTGAATGTTAGAAAGCGTAAATCAATTAAAATAAAGCAAAAACGTTATTAAGTTTAGTTTTTCGAATTCCATAATTCTTTTTGGACAACTGTTTTCCTGGGAGGTGGATCGGCAGACGCGGACCGATAGAATGGCCTGCAAGATCGCCAGATCTTACACCTCTTGACTATTTTTATGGGGATACTTGAAGTCAAAAGTGTACATTAATAAACCACGTAATGTAGAAGAACTGCAAAATTGCATTCGGGACGAAATACGCAGAGTTACGCCAGAAATCATTCATAATGTGCAAGAAGAATTTCTTCACAGACTTGCGCATTGTCAAGAAGTTGGTGGATGGCAATTCGAACATTTAATTTAAGTATAAAATTTAATCAATTGTATTTTATTTTACATACCTCAGAATTGTTACTTTTTTATGGATAAAATTTACGTTTTCTAACATTCAATCGTCATTTACTCGAAAACTTTTCTATGTAAGAGGGCAAAATTTTAGTACTGTCTGATAGAGAATTAAACGATCTTTCAGAATCAAGGAAAAAATATGGTGTTGCCATTTAAAAAAAATCGATGACGTCATTACTCGAAAACAAATGACATTTGAAAATCGCATTTTACGCTAAAATATGTATTTTTTAAATTAAAAATCGACCTGTTCGAGGATTTTTCCCAAAAAATAATTGTTTCGTTTTTATTGAATTTATTCCATACTTTTGGCGCAAACTGTATATATATATATATATATATATATATATATATAAGTATATATAAAATTTAGATGCAATCATCTTTAATACTTGTAAAGCAATATTACTACTGCAACAGGCAGCAGTATATATAACTTTTTTACTACGATCACTAACACCAATGTCCTGTATTATGTACAATCGTTTGCAATAATAATGGCACTCTTTAAAATGAATTTTGCGATATTTTGAACTGCTGACGTATTCGTAATAAAATTTACTCTCAACTTTTAACATTACTTAGTTGTTTCACTCACCAATAGAGATTTAATTAAGTCTCTACTCAGAACTTTCAGAAGTTCAAAAACTGTTTTATTATTATTGCAAAAGTATGTACATAGTAATGCGAAAAAACTTTACAATCAAAGTAAAAGTAAAGTCTAAGATCTTTTTCCATGGCACTTTACCCAACATTTTCATAATTAAGAAAAAAGTTACATTCTCTTTATGTCGTGCAGTGTAAAATGTGTTTGTAGGTACACACATGACAATCAGGGAGACAGACATAAAGCCAAACATCTTGTTTGGTGTTGTATTTTTTATTTAACTTAAGATAAGTGTTTATTATATTTACACAACACTTGTCTTGATGCTTTGAGATGCTGCGGGTCACAATATATATCAGTTTCCCTGTAAATCGAGTTAAATGTGTAATAAACTTTTTGTCACTTATTCTGTTTGCTTGTCTAAAAATAAATAGAATTTTTGATGAGTGTTACCATAGAAATATATAGAATTTCAAATAATGACTGAATAAATATCTGCATTTACCCATAAATTAGTATTAAGCCTTTTATCATAGTGTGAATTAAAATAAAATATTTATGTTTATATTAATAAAAAACTTTATTTCAGATTTACAACCTTCAATCAACGTATTCTTTTCGAAAGGAGTTAGTTCTTACTCTCAGATGCTTTTTGACGTTTCCCGAAGTCAGGTTTTCTTGGGAGCTAGGTAAATTTACCTTTTTTTATTAAAGCAATCAATTTCAATTATCTTTTTTTTTTAGAGATGGATTGTACAGACTTTCATTGTCAAAGTTAGTGTTACTAGAATATGCTGAATGGCAAGCAACTTCAAACAAGATGACGGTTTGCGTTGATAAAGGACAAAGTGAAGAAAATTGCCATAATTATATTAAAATTCTTTTAACTAACGGTCGACAAATTTTTGCCTGTGGCACATATGCTTTTTCACCACTTTGTTCGTGGAGAGAGGTACGTTAGAAAAAACATAAGGAAAACATACCTAATTAACAATTTATTATTTTCAGATCGACAATATATCAAATGTAACGCAAGTAGTGGATGGCATCGCAAAATGCCCTTATAATCCATCAGCTAATGTAACAGGATTTTTGTCAGAGAACGGAGAATACTACTTCGGTGGCACTACAGACTTTTCCGGGTCAGATTCGTTGATTTCTAAAAACGTTGAGAGCACTCCGATGCTACGGACACAACAGTATAATAGTTTTTGGTTAAATGAACCTCAGTTTGTAGGCTCTTTTGAAAGTGAAAAGTTTATTTATTTTTTGTTCAGAGAAGCAGCGGTTGAATACATAAACTGTGGTAAAGTTATTTATTCCCGTATTGCAAGGGTTTGCAAAAACGATCGTGGCGGAGGCCATACTATGTTTAGAGACAATTGGACAACATTCATCAAAGCGAGACTGAATTGTTCTATTAGTGGTGACTATCCGTTTTACTTCAATGAAATTCAAAGTATGTCTTATGTACCTGATGAAAATATCGTTTATGCAACTTTTACAACATCTCCAAACAGCATTGCAGGCTCGGCAGTGTGTGCTTTTAATTTAACAGCAATTAATAATGCCTTTAGTGGTCCTTTCAAATACCAACATGATATGGGAAGTGCATGGAGTAAACATGATATCCCATATCGAGATCATTTTGAATGTAAAAGAGCACAACATAATAATTACTTACCAGAAACGTCAAAATACCAACTCATGGATTCTGCGGTGCAAGCTACTAGTTTAAATCCTTTACACGTTGCAACTCTAGAACGTTTTTCTCATATTACTGTAGATGTAGTTAGCACAAAGCTAGGTAACACTCACGTTATATATGTCGCTAATGAGGAAGGCTTGATTAAAAAACTGACGGTACTTCCTAGGCATAGAGAAGCTTGTCTTGTAGAAATTTGGAGAGCAGTACCTGAAACAAACATCCCAATTAGAAATATGCATTTTCTAAAAGAAACGAATTCAATTTACATCACAACTGATAAAGGTTTGATGCAAATTTCTGCAAGTCACTGTAAGAGACACGCCTCTAAAGAAAACTGCATAAATTCAATGGACCCATATTGTGGTTGGAATGAAAGAGAAGAAACCTGCACCGTTGCTCCTAATGGGGAACCTCATAACCGATTTTGGAAGCAAAAGCTGCACTCATGTCCTATTGTGGATACACCTGTAGATGGTGGCTGGAGCAGTTGGTCGGATTGGGCACCTTGTTATCACCGAATTTCTTCTGAGGTAGACCCTATGGATACTTGTCTGTGTCAAACACGTCAATGTAACAATCCTGCACCAACCAATAACGGCAAACCCTGCACAGGTCCTTCAGTAGCTGTAATAAACTGTACTGTGCATGGAGGGTGGTCAGATTGGTCAGCTTGGTCGGCCTGCTCAGCTACTTGTGGCACGGCTGTTAAAACTAGATCCAGAACTTGTACAAACCCAGCACCAGCATTTGGTGGTAGAGTCTGCGTAGGCCAAGATCGTACAGAGGCTTTTTGTACAGAGTCACCTCCTTGTCCTGCTCAACCCGTTGATGGAGGTTGGGGCCCATGGTCGTCTTGGTCTCCTTGTTCTGCGAATTGTGGAGGAGGCTACAAAACAAGGCAAAGAAAATGTGACAAACCTTCACCTTACAACGGTGGACAGGGCTGTGAAGGAAATACTAATGAATATGAAAGGTGTAATGAACACTTATGCAACGAACAAAGAAAAATTCATACTACAGAATGGTTCACCGACATGAATATGTCAAGTAATACGTATCACAAGCGAAGATACAGGATAACATGTAAGGCTCCTGTAAAATATGCAAATCAGATAAAAATCATTGTGAAAGATGAAGGACAGATTTGTCACTCTAACCAACACTGCAGTTCTGATGAAAATGACCACTTAGGTTGGACTTCTTGGTCAAGTTGGAGTGAATGCTCAAGTAGTTGCGCCGGGGGTATTCAGAGAAGAACTCGGCACTGCAAAACTAGAAGTAAAAGTTGTCCGGGTGAATCAGAACAAACCAGAGAATGTAACACTCATAGCTGTGAAGATTCTTGGGGATGTTGGTCAGAGTGGTCTCCTTGTAACGTTTCTTGTGGATGGGGTGCTAAAACAAGGACTAGAACTTGCTTAGGACACAACTGTAAGGGCCCATCCAGGGAAGAGCAGCCTTGTGAAGATCAACCCTGTGAATGTAAGTCGACTTATATCTAATTAAAACTTTATAATAAAGACACATTTTGTTTACAGCTGTTTTGGGTTGGGGCAATTGGACAGAATGGTCTCTGTGTGATCAAAACAACGAGCAACACAGGAAAAGAAAATGTTATCATCCAAATCCAGGTCCACAAATGTGTCAAGGGAAAGAAATGGAAACTAGAATGTGTTTAGGAGAACTGTCTAATGGTATATTATATCTAATAAATTATTATGTAGGTTACATCTTTCTTTTATTTTAGAAATTTATACACTTGGTATTCAAGCTGAAGACTACTCTTGTGTTTCAACGGGTCTTTCATTTTTCTTTATTGGTGCCATCATAGGGATCATGCCGAGTCTTATATACTTAGCATACTACTTGTTTAGGAAAAAGAAAAATACCATTCCTAGTAGTCCACATTATATAACTGCGGAACAAAATCCATATATTTCAGTGCCTACACGGGAAAAAATACCGAAGAAGCCAACAGGATCTAATATATATCCATCAAATGGAACCGTAAAATCAATTAAGTGCTATGTTGATGATTATGAGATTCCAACAATGACTTTAAAGCGTAATAGTCATGAAGTTAGAAACGGACATTCCAAGCAATATGAAAGTGACAAATTTTTATACGACTGATTAATATTTTAAGACTTAAAAGGACATTTAATTTATTTTATGTGAAAATCTGCTTAATATATATATCACATATTTCTTCAATTTAAACTAGTATAGGTATACAAACCTTTTTGGATCTGAAGTTGAATGTGATCAATTATTAAGTAGTGATAATCATTAAATTTTATGAGTAATTTTATTAAAATTACTCTAAAATTTAAACATAATTATTAAATAATTATTGTGATATAAATGTAAAACAGAAACTGGTTCCTGTATTTTTTTTGTTTTGTTAAATGTGTAAACAGGTTCGATATAACACTGCATACTTTTTGCAACAGAATTTACTAATAAATATTTGTACCTGCCTATTAATATATGTCTGCTGCCATATGCAAAAATTTATAATGAACTGTTAAATTTTATAGTTATTCAGATTTTATACTATTAACCAAAAATATTTTTTACTTTTGTAAATACTTGTAAGTACATATTTCTCATATTGAGATAATAACATTTATTTTATAAAAACGACTTTTATTTCTCCTTCCACTGTTCGGTATTATCAAAAAAATCTGTACGTTAATCTTAGCTCTTTATTTATGGCAACTTTAAGCACATATTATCTACAAACAATTTATATAAATTACTTTTCATATACCTATTTATATAAATATAAGCTACAAGTAATACGAAAATAATGGAAAAATGATCCTCACTGGTCACAAAAAATCACAGGCTGAAGTTGTTATGGTGCAAACCTTGGTGCAACATAGTGAAAGAAAAGCAACAGTGCACATTGTACAATTAAAACATTTAAAACAATACAATAAATAACACTGTGACATATTTAAAAACAGTACTTTCACTTCTTCTTGATCTTTGGTGAAGTAGACTGGAAAACACTCGAAGCAGACATCAAATTCTCTATGTACTGCCCAAGCACTTGATTTTCGGATCTCAATTTCAAATTCTCTTCTTTAACACTATCCACCCGTTGCGACAGATCATCCAAAGTATTCTGTAATTCGAGAACCTGAGATATCAAACGGGCCTTCTCTTCTTGCTCATCGGGGCTAGTATCGGGTTCCAAACTATTATGCTGCGGACTAGAACTGCCATTTGTAAAAGTTGATTGTATGGAATCCATACTTCTTCCATGAATCATGCTGGAAGAATTTCCTTCTGACATAGAATTAGGGTCTGGTTCGTCATTTATAATCACTAAAATAAATTAGTACTCACGATTTAGGGCAAAGATAATTTGTTATAAAATAATTACCTTGTGGATCGTCATCAGCTAGAGGAATATTGTTAATATCTTCATGCAATTTAGCAGCAGCCATTTAGGTCAGGAATTAACTAATTAATTAAATTGCTTTGTCCACTGCTAATTTAAATACTATATTTTCCAACTATTTTACGTCAAATTTATTGACAGATAGATTAGATATTAGCACAAATCGAAATCTAGGGAATATATAAAAAGATTAGGGTGAATATACGTGTGGTACTATGGCAGTGGCTAACTTACAACAAAAATTAAATTTTTAAATACTTGTTGAAATGAGTAACAAATTTAACATTTAAAAATTTGCTTGCAGAAATAAATTCAAACTGATCCCTAGCTAAAGATTTATGTTAATAATTAACAGAAATGTAGTTTGACATTTACTATCCAAAAAAAATGGAACACTAGCACCAGCTTTGCATCAGATACTTGAAACACTGCCAGAAGGAAGGCCACAAGTGAATCAGTTTCTATCCTGGAAAACAATCGCTATCTTCGTTCTTAATTTGAAAATGACAATAACGCTATCTCTTTCTGGGAATTATTTTAGATTCTACGAACAAAAATATTAGTACTTGCAGATGGCAGCTCTGTTGTAGTTACAGTCATAGTCAACTTTAACCATGGATTGCAGGACAAGAAAGTAAACAAAGAATTTAATTAAATAATCAAATAATAATCGCTTATCCAGTGCTCTTATTTATTTAACATTATACCATAACCTTCTAGCTCTGAAAGTTCATATTTAACAAGGTAAGTCATTTGAAATGGATATATTTAAGAAAAACAATTACATGTGGACACCAGTACTTGAATGAAGCTTTTTTTTTATCATTAAATCGTGTTATAGACACATGGAAGGTTTTGATGCTATATACTATGAAGAAGAAATAGAAAACAATGATGAAATTGAGCCTACCGATATATCACTGGTTCCGGATCCTGTAGTAATTCGCGGTGCTGGAAATATGACAGTGTATGTGAATAAATATATTCTTACAACTTAGCATGAATGCCTATTACTTCTTGTATTTTATATTTTTTTTCACTTTGTTATTGTATTTTTTAGGTTTGGATTAAGCAATAGATTTAGTACAGAATTTCCTAGTGGTTTAGTATCGAGAGTAGCTCCAGAAGAATTTAAAGAAACTGTTATGCGTATTAATGGCATTTTGAAAAAAACTCTTCCTGTGAATGTTAAGTGGCTCTTTTGCGGATGCCTTTGCTGTTGTTGCACTTTAGGTTGCTCTCTATGGCCTGTTATATGCCTTAGCAAAAGGGTAATAATAGTTTTCTAAGTTTCATATAAGCGATGCTTTTTTAATAACAAATTATTTTTAGACCCAGCACTCGTTAAACAAACTTCTAGAATGGGAGAATAGTTATCTTTACAATAAGTTAGGATTACATTGGCGATTGAGCAAACAGCAATGCGATTCTTCCTCGATGATGGAGTATGTAATACTCATTGAATTTTTACCAAAAATACCGATCTACAGGCCAGATTAGCGAATATCTGCTGTCGACCATTATTGTATATATTACAATTACTTAAAAGGTTAAGTTTTACTGAATCTCTTATTTACTTTGTAAATAATATCTATGTGATAATAGACATATTGACATTCATTTTTAAAACATATAAGTTCTATTAATCTTTTATTTCGGTAGTACAAATACTTTCAATTTCATATTTGTAAGTTCGGCATGTTTCTTCCATAATTGTCATAAACATAAGTTATTGTTACATCTATGTATTTAATTATTGTAAAAATTGATGTTTGGAAATTTTATTGTTAGTACGGGTGATTATTGTTGTTTATTAAGTGTAATTATAAAATTAGTGCAATTTGTTACTTCTATATAATTGGATTAATTGGTTCTTCATATCAAACATTATCGATTTAGAATAAATTTTCAATGTTAATTTACCTGTTGCTTGTAATTTCTAATAAATTGTTAATAAATGTGTACTGCATTATTTTCCATATCTCGGACACTAATTTAGCAATAGCTTCTGAAAAACTGTTTTCTTGTCAATCAAATTACTAATTCATTATTTCTGAATATTATAAAACGCAATAGATATCCAATCAATAGATTGGATAAATATATACAAAAAAAAAAAAACTAATATAATAAAAACAATATATATTAAATGTTAAATATGGTACATACAAGAATTACTGTAAAAACGTAATATACAGAAATAAGCCATAAGGCACATTATTATCACATATACAATGTGTGTAAACATTTCCAATAACAATAATCACATGTTAATACTCCAAATTCCTAACCCTGCTAATAAAACTGTTTATACAACAGTAAAAACTACTAAATAATTTACAATTATGTTAAATTTTATTATTAGCTACAAACATTATCCAAAACACTTGCAAGTGTAATTAATGTTTTCATATATTTGGGATTCGATCTACAAAATTACTAGGGAATTGTCCCGTTTGACCATTGCATTCTCCATAGAGCCAATCGTTGTTGATTTTTCTTAAAACTTTAACTGACTGACCAGGCTTTAACGCCAAATCACCTGCCATTTGTGGATTAAATTCATATAAAGCCATCACAGTATTATTATCTTCAGATAGAGGCACTTGAATATCTACAAAATTTGCCGGAAACATCCCTTCTTTGTCCAGAACTTTTCCATATAACCACTCACTATTTATACGACGTATGAGAATTATTACATCACTGACCTAAAATAATAGCGTTTATTCTTCAAATCGTAAATTTTACTAAGATACAAGGTAAATGATAAATAAATTACACGTAGAATAGAACTGATAAAGGATTTAGCTTTAACAAAATGATTGATGTATCATAAAGTTCTATTTATACTATTGGCGATTTAAGCTAAGAAAAAAAATTTAAACTATATCTAGAAAGTCGCTGATATGAGTAATTTTTTAACATATATAATTCATATCATTTTATTCCTTTCTATGGAAAATTAAAGAATATTTTATAAAATAATAAAAATATATTTCAAAATGAGCTCGGTCACCACTGAAGATCCATTATCCGAGGAACGATTTTAAGCTAGCAGCTGTAATACCAATAACAGAAACCGAAATCGATATATGGGCGGGCTCAATGTTATTGATAGCAGGTCCACCTCAGCAGAGCTGTTACTGGTAGTGACCAGTTACCTATGTCACGGCATAACAACCCAGAAAACCATTATATCAACAACGTGGACGGTGCTGGATAACATTTTAAAAATTAATTTGAACCAGTAATATTACTAAATAATTTATTTATCAAACAGATTTGAATCATTTCACAAAATATTGTAAAAAAGGCAACAAAACAACTACATTTCATATTGCATAGTTTGATATTTAAAATATAATAAAAGTAGAAAACTTACCTGGAATGAAAGATCTCTAGGATCTGTTGATTCATAATCATACAAAGCGATACCAAAAGGCACCTCAACGTCTGAAACTTCCTTAGGAGGCTTGGGAGGAGGAACTGAAGGCATTGGTAAGACTGGTGACGGAGGATCACTGTTATTTTGTTTTCGTTCACTCGGCTTCATTTTAGGTACTTGAGCTCTTATTATCGTTGGTCCAAATATAGTTGGTACATTGACTTTCGATACATTATTTTGCTTAGGAATGCTAGCTTGTTTTGGTACTGATGTATTTGGTTTTCCATACTGGACAGTTTGTTGGAGCGGTGTGTTCGGCTTAAGGTGGTTTTGATAATTACCATTTGTGTTAATTGGCCACAAATTATTTGTCACTGGTACATCGTATTCAAAGCTTTTTTTACTCGAAGCTAAACTACTTGTACTACTACTGAAAGAACTGGATACACTCCCCCCAAAGGTATGGGTTCTTTCAACCGTTGGGGAATTCGGCGGACTCCATTCTATAAGGCTCTCGAAAGGTTGGTTTAAATTAAACGAAGACTTACTCTTATATTTAGCAAAATTTGGAGGTGGAGGTCTGGGAGGTGGCTTCTTTTTGCTTTTGAGCCCTATTTTTGGCTTGTGCGTAACAAATGACATCACTTTTCCAACTATCAACAAATTAAATTTTTTGATGTTTGACACTTGCTGTTAATCATAACTTTTCTCTGTCATGTTGAGCAAGTAGGAAACGTAGGAATTCAGAATATAGGAAACCTCGCTGGCTTACAAAATCCTGTCAGAAATTTATATTGCTTATTTCCAATAGAGGGCTAAACACAATTTGTAATTGAACTTCAAACTTCTAGTTTTTACCGTTAGATGGTGTCCTTGTCAAAGTTTTTTATATATCTTTTTTCAAAATTCTTTCCAGCGAACGCAAAACATCATTTAACTATACACAAAAAAGTAGGATCGTTACTTTTTTCATTTATGCGTCAATTTGTACTAGATTATTTGGCTGACAATAATTAAATCAAATTGAAGAACACGTCAATTGGTTCTACGAGTTGATATATTATTTGAATAAATAACGAATTTAAAAAAATTAGCAAGATAAACTTGAGATTTCTGTAAAATACCAAATTGGAAAATTTGTTAGTTTGACATTTTGTTTACGCATTTTTCAATTGCATTGGCAACATAAGTACTTTACCAACCAACTCTTTTTACAAAATTAAGAGTCAAATAAAGAAAGGAAGGTTTGAACGCTGGAAGAAAGTCTACAGGATATTTATAAAAAAAAAATTAAGAGTTAATTCCAAGAGGCTATTTCTAGAAACTCTAGAGCTCCTACAAATTTAAATTCGTGAACACAAAAAAATACGGACAATTTATCAAGTTGAATGTCTGTACTTATTTTATCTAGGATTTCTAAATTACTCTGTATAAGAAAGCAACATTTTGTTTTAGAGGCCTCCCAAGATTTCATTTAGCTCCCCCTGAAAAAGTTGGCTGTGAATGTGGCACAAACCACAATGGCAATGCGCAGAAAAGAGAAGAAACGCAAGTGGCTCAAACGCACTAAGTGGCTCAGTACTTCCACAATGTTAACAGTGCACAAGCTCTCTATAATACATAAAGCGTCTCAATAGATAATATCAGGAGAGTAAAACAGGTTACCTAGCCTAATTAATATAAGGTCTGTTCAAACAATAAAGAATCCAAACTTGTTCCAAACCATCAAAAATGTTCGTCCAACTACTTGCACGATGTTCACTGAAAACAAATTTATAATTTTACTGATCGAATATGTCTGACAGTTTGAAACCATTCCGGATTCCTTGTTTGAACATACCTATTGACAAATAACTAATGCATAACGAATCTTTCTGTAAGACATAATTAGTTAATTAGTGAAACAAAAGCTCACCTGCAATCTTTTCCACAAACTAGCACACGAACAAAACAAACACAGACCTGTCATCACTGATACATTAATAATGACCACTATCGGAATGGACGTTAAGCAAAAACTCGATGTGCACTTCACTTTTTATTTTCAACGACTTTTAGATTAAAAAAACATATGACAGATCTATGGTGCTTTATCTACTTCTATTATAAAGCCCAAGAATACGGATCACGCTGCGTGATATGCTTCAAATTCTTATGCAATATTCATCTAGGGTGGAATTCATAGATCACACGGTTAAATGTAAACTTAGCTTTGCAATTTAATTTATAAGATAAAAATGCAGGGTGACAAAATACTGAAGGGCTCTTATTTAATACCGTAAATGAAAAGTCAAACTTAAGTAAAGTGCTAACTATGAATTCCGCCCTTATATATGTGAGGGATGTGTAGGTCTAATATTTAACAGAAGCACAGAATATTGGAAAGGTACAAGATATATGAAAAAATAATTTCAGCAAAGAATGTGATGAAGAAAAATAATATCTAGTAATTAATCAGTCTTATTATTATTTATCAAAAATGTTACTTACCTATACTTTAGTATCTATTGAATTGTGAAGTTTTTTTTGTTATACATACTTGTATGTTTTGACATAGACGTAGCAAATGTAAAGATGTTTGACTTTGTTACCATTTATAAATATATGTACGGGTACAGATGTATGTCTTTAGTATTTTGCATTTCTTTATTTAAAAATGATGTTTTTTAGAATTCCTGTCTGTGCTGCTGGGGTACTCTTTTTTGCTGGTAGGCTTAATGGGAAATTTAAGGGTGTAAGTAAATTAAGAACTGGGCAAATTTAATGTATCAGATCTATTTTATACATCATTATATTACAAATAGAAGTTTGGAAAAAAACTCAATTTAAATGTAGCTTTCATAGTTTATTTTATTGAGTTTTGTCAACATGGAAAAGTACAAATATTGCATTACACCGACTTCTAGCCTGGAATACACAATTGCATTGTGTGTAGAATTATATAGTTGACCTCGATGCAACTGTCAATGATAAACATTGCAGATGCATCCATACTTTAGTATTTGCCAGTGTCCAGTGTACTTATAGCTTAGTTCGTCCTACGTACTATCAGTATCCGACCTGGTTCCCAGCGTTACACAGCCTTTCTCGAAACGAAACCCATTTTTAAATCTGAACCGAACTCGAAACATCTTCATCTGACGATGACTTAACCAAATCGAACGAAACATTTCACCGTTATCTCTGCGTTCGCGGTCCCGTACACTACACAAATCTCGAATCTCTAACGATTCAACTAATACTAATATCAGTACTGATACAATTAATAAATAGGTATATAAGATACAAATAACCATCAAATGACAATAATACACACAAATGCGGCATGTGACACTGGACAATAAGCAAGAAAAGACAATTAACAGTTTAATATATAACTAACGTAACGCATATATACTAACCCAACGGAACTTAAAGTGTTGGAAACACAGAGTGCCGTCGCGGCCTGTGCTCGACTAGATTAGTAGACTAAAATCTGGTCGGAGCGCAGGTCAAAACGTCGTACGGTTAGAACGTGTCGCTCGTTACTAGCACATAAACGTATTAATTTAATAATAATTATTATAGTATCGGTAATGAGTGAATCAGTTCAGTTCCATCTAGTCACGACGTTAACGCAAACTCCGGCGCCCTTTTTGCGCCAACTGATGTGATTCTTAGATATTAAAGGATATATATCAAAAATAGTCAAGTGTTTGACGCTTGCCATTTGTAGTTCCATCATCTGGTAGCATTATTTACAGACAGTCATAATTCGCCCCATGAAGACGCACAGTATTGCGGGTTTTGGTGGCAATAAATCTGCCGCACAGTATTATTACTTTTTTTTATTACTATTATTTTTAGCGTTCTTTGTTTTGTAGATTGCGATTTTTATGTTGTCGTCATGCGGGGAAATGACAATGTGTAAATATGGTACAAGTGCAGTTAAGGATTTTCGGCTAAAGGAATGAGTATCTGTAAAAGTACTATATCTAGAAATCGCATCGGGATTGGCGAGAACGCGAAGGGTATGCGTCGACATCAGAACTAATAAGCGGGGTTGCATGGTGCACCGGTCGAGACTCTGGGAGAATATGGAGTCGTTGAGTCGGTGGTTTTCGGCTGATATGTCATCCACCTCCTCCTCGTCGCCCGTAGCGACCAGCGTCCTCCTGCCCGGCCGGCGCGCGGCGTCGCGGCAGAAAAGGTGCTTCAAATCCTGCACGACTCGCGATGCGGCGCGAGGAGGAAAGACGGCCGGTCGAGCCGCCCCGACGAGTCGACCGGCCATCCATGAGTAAAAGAGATCGTACAAACCTCGCTTCTTATATCTACTAAAGCTAAAGTATATTGTAATTAGAACTTTCTTATATTAAGTTATTGCATGAATTACAGTTATGAGGTACTGTACTTCCTAATAATATAACCTCTGTACATATAACTTTTGCACTCGATATTTATAATAATAACCACAATTTTATCAAAACAGATAGAATATAGGCATGAGTATATATAATATATGTATATATTAATCAGTGGTTTTTCTTTAAATAATGGAATGCATCTCGTCACAACAATGTTTGAGCTATAAGCCCCGCTTCGTTAAGCGAGGCTAGGACGAGCCAGGTTTGACCGGCCCGGCCAGGGCGACCGTTCCGACGACGCGTCAGTATGCGGCGTCGAGACGGCCGCCGCAACACAACAGCTACACATAGAGAAAATAACCAATAGGAATATGTAATGTACTATATTACACTTATGCTAGAGATCTACACAACACACAAAGAGATAACCCTTATGTAGATACAGATACGATACGTATGCAATAGTGCGATACGTAATCAATAATAATTAATTAATAATAATCAACCATCAATAATAATGAAAACGTTAAGCAAAGTTATATATAGCAAACGCTAGTCAAATAGAAGCTAAGAATGGTAAATAAGCACTGATGACAGACATATAATATCATTTGAAATATATCGTTGTTCTGTATATGGAATTAGTCTACACGAGTTTCGATTTAGGCCAGAGTAACCAATAACATCACCTATGTCGCTAGTAAAGTTTGTGCTCGGAACACTGTAACTGACTTAAAACTGTAAGATTGTACATTATCGACCCGTACGGCGTACACAATTGCGCGTTTGTACGGCGTCGGCGTCTGGACGCCATCGGGTCCCTACCGTCGCCGCTGAACAGCCTCTTTACTTACTTCCAGGCCCATTGTCGCGTTCGCGGCTACTGTATCACAAGCGGGGGCAAATCTGTGGAATATCTTGCGTGTCATGCGTCCACTGCCTGAAGTATCTCTTCGCTATACAGAACCTAAATTTAAGCTACATATACAAGGGAATTATAATCTTAACAAACGAACCGACACAGCGAATTATCTTGGTCAAACTTCGATATAACTCATTTCTCACTTCTCAAGTCACCAATACAGCAGCCACCAGCGGTTAGTGAAAATTAAAGTGACCAATTTTACACACATACCGTTATTTACGAAATTATTTTTGTACTCACAACTTCCACGCTGAAAACATTTCAAACGAAAAATTAACAATCCCTGATATTCAGAAAAATATTGCATATATAGGTTTTTAGCTTTCACAAAATTAGCTTCTTTTTTAATTATACTTAAGGACGCCATTATTCTTGAAATAGTGTTTTTTACAAATACAAGTAATTTTGGACATTTAAGAACTGAATAATATAGTTTAGCAAATAACAGTAATGCCACCTGCGAATATTGAAAGGTAATAAAGTAAAACGAATAAATAACGACTGCAAGCGATCTAACTAATAAATTTTTAGGTGCAGGTTCGTTCGTTTTGAAATTCAACTGTAGATATAAATTGTAACGTAACATAAACTTACATGATTCTACATATGATTGCTTACTTGTGTTAAAATGTGGGGTTAAAATAGCAAAATAATGCGTGTTATACAAAGGCATTTTAAAAGTTATATTATTTGAGGAGAATTTAAATAGTAAAAATGGATAAACAAAACATCAATAATTTGATCATTTTACGGTGACCTTAATGCAAATATTCTATTTTTTCAAGCTTCTACCCCTGTCGAGGCCCTAAGAGAAGCTGTCCCTTTTCCATTTTTGAAAAGTTTTCATAATGTAAATATTCTTGCTACTGTTGAAATTATTCCATAAATAACGATATGGGCCCACAATTTATTATTAATTTTTACCAACCACTACTGATATACAGAGTGAGGAAGAAAAGTTTACAAGTATCTACCATTTGGAGTTTTTCTAATATTTTGTTCTCTACACGTTCATTCCATCCTCCTTCCATTTTGCACAGAACGTTTTAAGTTATACTGTCCAGTGCTTCAGTCAAAATAAAAGATGCAAATCGAGCGAAAAAAATCAAATATACGTCGTTCATGTCCGATTTCGTCAAGTTAAAAATTTCTTGAATTCCGTATACAATACAGATATGGTTTCGTATATCTCCAAATTTGATTGCGCAACATTTTTCTACAAAATTCGAAAAAATATCAATATTATCGCAGCCAGAAAAATATTGTTTAGATAGAGGATACTTGTAGATTTCGAATTTTATTTCTCACTTTGCATATTTTAGATGATGACTAGTAAGTAGACCGAAAAGCGTTGACCAAAATGGATCTTGTCCTGTTTCATTCGCTTATAACAACTATTACTATTATTTCAAAACACAGTAAAATTCAACATTTTTAAAACCTATTGGATGGCAACCTTCCGTGAAACCTGTTGCAAACAATAGAGATACGATTTGCTGAAAAACGGCGTTTCTCCATATTAGTAAGGTCCGTGTAATTAATTGTCGGTGAACATGGTCGAGTCAAGCACATTTCCACATCAAAGAACCCCGCCACTGTTAAAGCTATCAAAAGACTTGTCTTAATAAATTGTACTTATTTGCCTACTTCGATCAAACATAATTTCTATGTACAATTCGTATTCTGCGCTGCCTGGCGGGCGTGTGCGTTTCGCTATTTGACTTTCTATCATCAGCCGTCGAAGTGTTAAGAGCGACGTGATAATTATAAGACGAAAAAAATTGCATAATCCTGATTATGTTTTTTTTATTTTAATTACAGTCAGTCTGCCACGGTATATTTAACTCTATAAATATCTATCGATTTGCTCATTATTATTATCCGATCTCAAGGTACGAGTGTTTACAAAAATAAATTGTTTAAGTGGAAGTGGCTGGTTAGTTTATGGGTGGTTATATAGCCGTGCCCGCTTTCTATTACCACCGCCTATGGCATGCCGGCGGACACACCATTTGTGCATAGCATATAGTTTTTTATTATGGGTCGTCTTCAGCGGTCACTACGAGACACAACACTGGGAAAACAAAGAAAAATAAAATAAAATCAAAATGATAAATAAACTTTAATCTATATTCAGAAAAAATCAAACAGTAAACCAAAATCAATTATTCATAAATAAATAACTAAATTAATAAATTATAACTTAAAAAGATCAGATCTGGACCAGACCAATTTGGCCCGTTCACGTGAAAACTAAAAAAATAAAATAAAAAAATGAAAAACTAAGGAGTTGTGGTCTCGCTAAAGCACTGCCGTCGCTTAACTGATGGCATTTTAAGCAAAACCACGCATTTCAGAGAAAGCTGAAGATGTTAGAAAAAGTCGTAATAAACGTGAAACTAAACACAACACACAAATGAGAAAAAGCGGATCTTTGGCGGCAGGGGCAGCCATCGTTAAAATCTGTTACATTCAGTCGGTCTGTGTTTCTCTATCGCTATTTATTTTAACTAAGCTATCACAAAGCGGGATGGTGCCCTTACCGCCGCCGACACCGCAAACACAAATACAAAATGCAACGTCACAAAACAAATGCCCATCTATGTATGACTTGGCTGCTCTGTTTGGCCGTTGCGTTGCGACTAGTCTGAATTTAAGAATACACGAAAACACTACATATAAATACATAAATTAATCTACTTAAGACATGAAATTAATATTACGAAATAATATATAATAAATACTATTTGTAAATATATATATGTATATATAGTTTAGCTATAATCTTTGGGTCATTTCCCAACATATAACGGCGATGGCACAATAATAATTAATACAAAAACATCAGACCGTAGAAATGTTTGCTATAGGAAACGCGAATGCACTTCTGACTAGCTTCGTATTTTATAAGTACTAAGTTATTAAATTAGGGGAGGTGCGCTTCTGGCGGGCAGTGGCACCCCCGGGCTCGCTGCACTCTGACGCAGGCCGACGCGTTCATTACCTAATAAGTTGCGACAACAGCATCGCCCAAAATAATAAATAAATAATATTTACTGGCGACAGCGACGCAGAATGCAGCGAACGCGCTGGTGTCTACGAATTCTCGTCGCTCTATGTGGTTTTGCTCTTGTTCGTTTTGAAGCTGACCTGCAAAACACGGTTGCCCAGCGTGTAACCGTTTAGCGACTGGATGGCCACTACAGCTTCATCGTAATTGGTCATCGTGACAAAACCGAAGCCTTTACATTTGTTGGTCTGCAGGTCACGGATTACTTTGACGCTCTGGACTGCGCCAAATGGGCCAAATAGCTGCCAGAGAACGTTTTCCTCGGTCTCTGGGGCAAGATTGTACACGAAGATACACCAACCAGAACCGTTCATTGCGTTTCCGGGCAGCATCGAATTGGCCAGCAGGTCTCCGGCCAGCGGAGAATACCTAACAAAAAAAAAACAAACTGTCAACCTACTATCCCCCAATCCTCAACCCTCTTCTCATATATGCCCTCCAACCCCCGTTAAGACAGACATCTTTAAATCAGAAAGGGGATCAGAAGAGCAGTCGAGGAGTGATGGAAGCCATCAAACCGCAACAGGTGACAGATCGGGTCGACCAGAAGGCACTTCTGTGGAATCTAAAGGCGGTTAACAGTCTTACCTGAAGCGTCCCGTAGGATGGTGGATCGGGCCGGCGAATCGTCGCGTGGCTTGTGGAGTAAGGTAAGCTGCCAATGGAGGAATGGCTTTGTTGTTGTTGCTTGGATTATTGGCAAACTTCACGGTGATGGGTTCGGTGGATCCCTTGGGAATGGTCCCGTTTAGCTCTTGGATAGCTCTCTCTGCTTCTAAGCGTTGGTCAAATCGGATGAATCCTACTCCTTTTGACAGACCTAAACGAGTTTCGTTATAATTATACGTTAGGTACATCAAGATGGAGCTGGTGAATTCGTCGCCAAATTTCTAACGGTTTTGGCAATTTGGGAACGCTTCACTGCTCCTTATACCAGACATAGGCCGTCAAGTAATGACTGTTAAGTAATAATAAATAACAAATATGCATAAGCGTTTTAGGACGTTTTCATTCATGCATTTAGACCGAACCTCAAGCACATTCCTAAACAGCCTATCTTGGTGTTGAAAATATGAGATAAGAAAGATGTCTATTATTGAAAATATTAATGCAATTTGTAAGTACATCGTTCTTTTCTTTGTATGAATACATATGTATGTGTGTAGGTGTGTGTTGGTAGTGATTGCTCTGCTCTTTTAATTACAAACAGAACGAAAACGAACAAAAAAACAGCAACTAAAAATTCACATGCCACGATGCAAAATAATAAAAAATCTAAGCTGTAGAAATTAAATAAAAAAGTCGAAATAATAAAAATTGTGAACTTAAGTCTGACAAGTGTTCGTCAATTGATTAGGGGGATGGGTGCATCGTTCAGTTGTCTTCAGTTTAGATATTTAACAGTTAAGTTCACGTTTAAGCAAATAAACAGCTGTTTGATAAATTTTGACAACAGACGAATTGAGATTAGTGCTGTTTCAGCTTGACTGGGTAAACTAAATACGCGCCCCGAAACAGAACAACCAAAAGGTGGATTTGGTGGTTGTGGGTGGTGTTCATTTGGGTGTTATGGTAGAAAGGTACGTACCAGGCAAATTCTCTCCGGCCCCCGAGACAAATTGACGTACTAGGGAAGAGAAGAAAAAAACGCAAAATATAGGTACAGTAAGACAAATCAACTGGTGATTGGCAGAGCCCGGGTGATACACCACGAACGTCTACCGCTATCAAAGCCAAATTTCAACAGTAACTCTGAGAAAAAATCATATAATTAAATCAAAGCTACATCCAATAAAAATAATAAAAACTAAATATTTACTGATTATAATAATCAATAAACAAACTGCAAGTATGTTCATGTATTTTGTATGTATGTTACTGTGATTGTGGCATTATACATTTCATATTTCAGAAGATCCCTGGCCCGCAGATATCGTCAAAATTGAATCTGTTCGCGATTCAATCAACAGGCCCAGTCGGCCCAAGGACCTTTGACTCAAACTTGACGACACCACTAATGTCGCTAAGGTGAAGATATATTCAGTACTCCAATAAACAGCTTCAACGAGTATATATATTCACCGAATTTGAAAACACAAAGATACAACAGAAAACCTTACCGGTAATATTATCGCACAAGATGCGGGATGTTATTATCCGACCAAATGGACTGAAAAGGGCTTCTAAGTCTTGTTGGGTCATGTTCTTCGGTAAACCGGAAACGTACAAATTCGCGCCTTTAATAGCCTCTGAACTCGGCCTGGCATAAGAAACCTGCAAGAAATGAAGGCGAAAGATCAGGAATGCAATATTCCGAATTCTACAGCCCGTAACTTGCTTGCGTTCAAGTAAAGAGTCAACAAGACGATGCAGATTCGTTGCCAAATGCAGGTCAACATAGTTATTCACAACATTTAGTCAGTGATTGATGTGAATGACCCTGTCATGCTAACTGAAATCGAGTAGTCAATTACGTTTTGTTTCACATGAGATGAGTGCGTAATAATGTTTACACATTAATCTCTATCTGATCAAAACGATTTTACTATTATCTCCGTCGTCCTTTAGCTTTTTTTGTGGTAGGTATATTTTCTTTCTATGTAATATGTCTTACCTTTATAGTTTTATTTTGTAATCTGAGTCCATTTAGTGTATTGATGGCTTTTTCTGCATCTTCTGGTCTATGGTAATTTACAAATCCGTATCCCAACGATTGCCCTGTAAGTAATGGACTAGTCAGAACCCCCGGAACTGCAGGAATTAAGATTTCGAAAAAAATACGTGTTAATAACACAAAAGCAAACCAAAACTCAAATCAGGAGAATTATTGTTAACAAAACTCAAATAAAACATACAAATATATAACACTACTTATGCTTAGTATTCATACTATTTATGTACCTACTTTTTAATGAAAATCTATACATATTTTTATGTTTTATTTGGAAAAAATCTTAGTTTGTTAATTTTGTTAGTAGAAAAACAAACAGTCAAAAAATATATTCAAATATTCTTACAAGGCAAACTATAAAACTTAACCGAAAAAATATGTACTGACAAAATTCAAAAATCACTTAACGGGACATTCCTTGAAACTAACGCGCCGCAATTTTATAAGTAAAATATAAATATTAGAATAATGGCTGCAAAAATAAATATGTACACAGAATACGGTTCATACACAAAGATTCTTATCTAGGGTATGGTTATCCAAGTGCTAAATTAAATAAGATACAAGTTGCAGCGTCCCCCATCTGCATATTAGTGGCGATTTTTTAACAACATAGACTATCCGAATGCACCAACATTGCGAAGTTTAAAATAGGAAGCTAAAAATACTAGGATATGCCGTTTATTGGACTTTTTAGGCTAGCTTTGAAGTGACAGAGCAAGACTGCGTAATTTTCGCCCAAATATTGATCGTATGATGTCATAATATTTTTCCAATATCGAATTGGCATTTTGCCCAACTTTATCAAGATGCTGGGATAGTTTAGAGTCTGATATAGCAGACGAATATTTCACACTAGTTAATTTTAAAGTACCCTATACGAACAGTTGTCCGGGAAAACACATACTTTCACTTGAAAGAAATTTTATTCTACGTTTTTGAGCTCTACAGAGATTTAAGTTATTTATAATTTCTTCCGCCCGTGAAAAATTATCACGTATTAATACACTGATTTATGTAAAATTTTGAGATAAAACTAGTTTCAAGCACTTGCCAAATATTAATAAAAATATAACTGCTGAATATTTTGCCAAACATATGACATATCTTCTTTACTTGCTTATATCAACAGAAAATTATAATAGCATTACTAGCGCGTTTTCCAACAGACACTTCAATTACTGAAATAACAATAATAATAATAATAATGAAAGCACGGTATTGGCTAACGCAGACGGAATAAGGGACGAGACATGTCTCGTATTTGAACAAAAAAGGGGCATGCACGTGTCTAAAAGATTACAGATGACTCACAAGGGGAAGAAGCTGTCGCGACGAATACTTAAGTTTTCTGACCTCGCTATTTAAAAAATCTTATTATAATATTTATAATTACAACCGTATATACAAATATAAATGATAACGGTGACCACTAATTTTGTTTCTTCCGGCAGTTGAAAAATATTTAGCATTAGTAGGTGTTGAAAATTTCCGGTACTTACTTATCGACAGATACAACAAAAGATAACCGCTTCTTATCAGTAAAAAGAATTACAAAATATGAAGTGACTGCAGGACACGAGACAGATTATATACAAACGAGATACCTACATACTTTTGCTTTAGGCGCATTGGAAAAAAGCGAGAAAATGGAAAAGCTACAAGATGCTAGTAGGTGAGCGCGATATTATGATTAATTCTAAAAATAAAATCGATGTAACGTTTATTTTCACTAGTTAAACAAATATTTTCCGATAAGAGCCAACCATGTGTAATCGAAACGGCAAATTGGCTTATTTAGTAATACCAGAATTAGTCTACTTCTGCTTCTGTCTACCTTCGCCCAATCTACTGCAATAAAAATGGCACTCCCTCAAAACAGTTACTAGTTGAGTAGAAATTTCATTAGATCTCTATTGGTGTAGTAGATTTCTTTATGAATAAGTCACCAGTTCGAAAGAATCCGCCAAATTCGTTTTAAATAGTGCCATTACTATTGCAATAGATGAACAGGACACACGTCAAAAATGTGTCTAATAAACGTATAAACTGGTGTGCAATCGTGTATTCTACTTTACTATCTAATATGTGCAAGCCTTAGAACGCCTGTTCAAAACAAAGCTCCTAATTTATCGAGTTAGAGTACAGGAAGTCATGATACTACACAGTGCAGTGGCGTATCCCTGAGGGGGACCCACACAATCAGGGCCATACCGTTACTTAATAGCAATATGCAATTAAATTTGTTATTATTATTATTCACTAACAAAAAGGGAAGACTGGATTTTGTACTGAATAAATATTTTTATTTATGAGAATATTTTTTATACAGATATAACTGTTATTTTTGTTTCTGTACGTACGAGATTATTTTTTATGATTAATACTGCTCGAACTGATGAAGGACAAATCATATATTTAATTTAAATTTTGTAAGATTTCCCCATTACCACCTTAAACCAAAGTGTTGGATCCGCCACTGACACAGTGGTGTCCCAAATAGAGAACGTAAGGTGCTTATAATGACATTTAAACCGTAAGAAATGAAATTACATACGCAATAATTTTAATTGTTTTTGCAGCTATTATCATTATGCATTTAAATTTTAAGGTAGGAAAATTGTGTTTCTGGCTAGCAATATGTGTTTTTCATGTACTACATGCTGCATTAGTACAGTATGTTAAAAAACATATACAGGGTGTTCATATGTATACCTCTCTCTACGCACTTTTGTTTGCCTTGTGAATTTAACTGAATTAAATTAAATACTGATCTTAATTAACTATACAATAATTTACAAATTAAAATCAGTTCCCATCCCCAGTAATTTTCATTAGTTTAGCATATATTAATTGTTAATTTTTATATAAACTAATAATTTGTACCTTCTACGCCAGGAACCATTTTAGAAAGATTTAAAGATGGAATTTTGTCTGTAAATAAATAAATATTTTAAATTACAGTGCAACAGAATATTTTAAATTACTTGTGACACCAAACCCATATTTTATATGTAACTAGCATTTTTCGCAGACCACCCTGTATATGATATAGATTATTTAGTGATTAAAAAAAATAACTGCGCCCTTTTATTTGAAGCTTTAAAACAACGTTATAAGTAAAGCAGTTTCGTATTAAAGTACAAAGAATATTGATGTGGTTTAAAAAAATTGTTATTTTGTTATACGTAAATATAAAGTTAAAGTTAAATTTTTCACACATATTTAGAATATGTACAGGGTGGTCACCCAATTCTCGGGCGTTAGGGATGTCTCTCAAAAAGCGAGAAACATAGACTAAAAGGAACCAGTGTCCAAAATTTAAAAAAGATTAATTATATACTGCATTGTCATAGTGAACGTAGACAAACAGTCTGCTGAGAGCAGAATACTAATTATTTCAATTGATACTTAGAGTAACCTTGATTGACGTTTTGTACAGCGTCCTGTATGTTGTGAAATTGAAACTAACGCTAACTATACTCGATCAATGATGTATATTATCCAAATCTGCAAAACAAGTAATTCCTTTTAACCTATGGTAAGATATAGGAACTGAATAGAGAAATATGATAGTTTGAGAAAACTTTGCTAATGTAACGGTTTTTTTTCTAACTTCCACAAAAATCGAATACTATGATCCGCCGCAAGATAATTTATATTTCTGAAAAAAGAACAGTAGGCCGCTACAAATAACTCTAAACTTTATATAAGCGCCATTTTAATTAGTGTTTTGTTTTAGTTGTCATTTTTTATTAGTAACAACATAGAAACTTGAAACGAAAAATGGAAGATGATTTTTTTACGTCGCTAAACATTATTTAAATGTTTTGTTTTACTTTTACCAGGTATGTACAGAGACTAACCGAAAAATCGTTTTAACTGCAATTTCAGAAAGAAAAATATATAGCCAATCTCTCTTCTACTGTAATAATACATTGGCAACATGACAAAATATTATAAATTCTATAAATAACTGCTAGTTGCTACGAACAATGTTTTGCATTTTATACATAATGGGTGAAATTGTACACATTAAAATAACTACTCGCGACTTATATATTTGTTAAAAAGAAAAAACGGCCCAACTTAACCAATAAATTAGTAACAAGCTGAACAAAATAAAAACGAAAATTAACCACCACCAAGCTACCTAAATTGAGAATATTAGAGGCAGATGAATAAAACAATATCTGAATACCTTCATATTTTGGCGATATCCTTGTAGTATGCCGATAGTTTTCTTTCTAGTGATCTGTCTAAAAATCTCAGGTTGTTACTAATTTATTATCTACAATTTTCTCTCGTAAATACACGAAGATTTAGATTATTTTAATTACCAAATGTACAGGGTGGCTATATTAATAAAAGTAATAATATTAATAAAGAAAACATATTAAACGAGAATTAATGGCTATTACTGTAGCACTAAACAAAATGGTAAAAAACAAAGAACATTGAAAAAAGATAAACTTCCAATCAATCACTCTAATTAAAACAATAGGTAATATTTAATGATTAAAATAGTTCAAATACATTGTTCTGTATCATTTCGATAAAAGCAAAAGCTGTTACTAGTTTATTTATTAATACAAAACGATTCTAACACGTATCAATCTCTTAGCTTAGTAATTGTAATGAGAGATACATTACTTTATAATTATTTTGTATAAAAAATTCCTAAATCGCGTTATTGTTTAAATGAAAACTCGCAAAGCTTTCGCATTTATATGTTAACAACAAGCAAAACATGTTTTAAGAGGAAACGTACCTGTAACTTTGTCCCTAATTAATTTACAGCTTTCGACTTCACCAATGCTTGAAAACAGAGATCTAATTTCTTCTTGGGTCATAGTTTGAGGTAAATAGTTGACAATGAGGTTAGTTTTTGACTCTTCCTGTCCTCCGCCGACATTGTTACCACTACTACCATTTTGCTGTCCTACAACTCCAGAATCTAAACCATTGGACATCATGGTTGGTTTTTCGTCACTCAAATTAAAAGTGGTAATGGTAATTTTTTTAAATAATTCTTCTATTTTGATAAATTAATTTATACTGTACACTTAAATTTACTTGGTGTTTTCTTGTTTTGACGACTTTGTTTCTTGAATTTATTTATTACAAAATTTATTCGAAGGACTGAATTTCTACGATTTTTTTTTCGTTTTTTGCAGGGTAAAGCTTACCCTATTTTACGATCTGGAAAAAAGAGAAGGCATCATAGGACGGTAGACGAGTAAATAATCTCAGTAACTAAAATTTAAAATTGTCTTGTGGCGCCAAGTGCCAAAACAATCACAGTGAACTTATACTAAGCGCCATTTAACCAATTTTCATTTGATGCAGATATAAAAAATTACATATTTTACTGACTAATCAATAAAAGCTCTATTCTGGACTTTCGAAATTATAATGAATAAATAAAAATGGCAAACTAGGTTTAATATATCACTCTCTCAAAGAATAGCACCACCCTGTCTAGTTCAGCAGCTGCATTTTTTGTTACTTCGAATAAAACCGGCCTCAGTAAAAATACGAGTTCAATGACTTGGCGGGAAATAACATGAAACATTTTTTAGGTTTCTTATGAAAAGTTGTATCCAATTTATATTTTTTTGTAATAACCAGACCATTATAGATACCTTTAATAAAGTTCAGCTGCATATTAACTAATGTTTGTGGGCAATATAAAAATAGGTTTTGAGTGTTCTTGAAAATTCCTACACATATTGCAAAATTGTGAAGGTCATTTGCATATTCTTCAGTAGTAAAAAATATTAAGCATTTCTTTTTTTATTCAAAGCTTTGTTTTCTGTATGTGTTTCTAATAAAAATTCTTATAAGAATGTATAGGTATAGAATGTTCTAATTTCTAATTTTAATAAGTGGAACACAGAAGTTTTGTTTATAATATATAACTCTAAAACCCACTCTATGAATTTAAGAGGAAAACGTGGAAACTAAAAATAAGTAGAACCATATGAATACATTTGTGGGTCAAAACATGTATACAAAAATATAAAATCTTATCCAAGAATAAATACTTTTTGCGATATTACAGTTTGTTTGATACAGCTACAGCATGTAGTACAAAATGAAGTAACTTCCTACTTATACTGTAGCTCAAATGAATTTAAATTCAGTTTATTTTTAGATGCTGCAGCTATTCTCGTTTAAAGAAGCATATACAAATCCCGTAGAAAATTTTGAAGAATATATACCAATACCAACATATAACAACGTTATATCTAGGTGGTATTTACCCCCGCAAATTTTTCCAATATTCTTTTGTATTCTCAGTTCGACTGTTTATTGATTATGCCTGTTTAAGTCTACACATTTTTAATTTAAGTAGGTGTAACCTACTGAGAACATGTTGAAAATGACGATATCAACCACGTGCGTTAGGTTTCACTTTTTTGTTCAAATTAAAGTCGTCAATCACTTCTTTTATGTAGTGTAGTATTTATAGTTTACATGTAATTCTTGCACTGAAAATGTTAGATAATATTTAAATGTAGATCACTGCAAAAACTCCAACAAAGCAATACTGCGCACATATAATTTACACCGAATTTGCTGGTTTACATATGCACCAATTACTGACGCTGAATGTTATTATTGATTATTTTATTCACAATAATTGTATCTAGGTAACGTAAACTGCTGACAAAACTGTCGAACTCACCTAAAACCTGCAAACTACACATGCGTGGCGTCACTATTCATTCAAAAGAAGTTACAAAAGTGAATGTTTTCTACTAGTCGAAGCCAAAATAAAATTAACGAAAACAAAAAAAGAAAAAAAATTAAAGAAAACCGAAACCGCTGCCCTCCGCTCTCGGAATCGTACTAAACTGGGTTCTGTTATGAAGTTGCGACTGAAACGCGCTACCGGCAGCAATGCGATGCCACACATGCGTGAATGGAGAACGCCATGCTCTATTTTTAATTTTTAGCAAATTTTGTATTTTAATTTCCTAAATTATTTGAATCCGATCATTCCTCTACTACTCAAACCATGTTTTTACTACATTCAGACATTTTTTTGCAAACAAATACTCGTTCTCCTAAAAAAATATAGTAGCGTGGATTCCAATATTATTTGTTAAACAGTACAGCAAAGAAAAAACTATTATTACGAGCTTACTGTTTCTATTATATACTCAATCAAAGAAATCCAAATAAAAATGATCTTTTAAATTTCGATGCAACTGTATTTCTTACGTTTTTTGCCTATTTTGTATAGTAGTGCGGCAAAAAGTATAAATGAAATTATCAATATCAATTTAATAAAAATGATATTTTAATATTTAATTTTGTTCTTAAGCATTGAGTAAAGTATATAGTAGTACGGCAAAAACTATTAACGAAATTATTAACAAATATTTAATTGATTCAAATGTGATTTGTTTTAAGGATAGTACAAACAAAAAAACGTTTTTAATATCTATTTAAATTTGTACAGAAGTATCGCAAAAAGTATTAATATCAATTTAATTAATCCAAATGTTATTTGTTAAGTGTTATCTACGCAACCAAAGACTAAAATAAAAACGAAATTTTAAATTCGATGCAACTGTATTATTTACTTTTTTAATATTTAATTTTAGTAGATGTGGCAACAATTTAATAGTTATTTGTATAACAAAAATATTTTCTACAATCTACTTTTTTCTGTTATCTACTCAACTAAATCGGAACCACGTTTTAATATTTAATTTTGTTCTTAAGCTTTAGGTCAAATGTTTCATAAATTTTGAGGGTAGAAGAGTTGCAATATATCACTGATTTTCGGGTGAATGCCCTGTATCTTCTGTCTGGGAGTGGGCTAGACCAAAACCAGGGGACGAATCACCCTAAGCTTGGCTTTTGTACATTATCAGCTGTTCTCACCCAACCATTAGAGCACACACCCCTCTTCCATACTTCACCATGGAAAGTAGGTATATATCGTCGTACTGTCGTACTAACTATAACTTATATATGGCTTCGCCTTGCTGTACAAACGCATACGTAGGCTTAGAACATTAAAATGTAGGGGATGCAATGACCATATGCCGCACGTGCTTAAAACATAGGATACACACGAATAAAATCATAAACTAGTTTTTATGTTGTACATTATACGTATTAGGTACTTCCACGAATTCCAATTATTTCTCAATTCTATATTTTTATTAATAGATATATTTTGTGGTCCAGTTTCAGCGAAATGTAAATTGCACACAAATAGATCATATCTTTCAATAAGTAGTGCTAGAATTTAAATATTTAGAATATATGTAAGACATTCGTTATTTATATTAATACACATTTTTATTTTAAACAAACAGTTGGTATGAAATATATATTTAGAGAAATTATAACTTCATTATCGCTAAAGAAATGTATATGCCTCTGTATATAAAATATTTGCATCAATTGAGAAACTGTTACTAACAATATGCTTCAATAATTTTTCATCTTTTCATATGCTATATCAGAATGGGTAGAAATTTTTACGCCATACGTCTCAAAATTGTTATATTAATCAAACCTAATTGGCTCGATACCCACATGGTTAGTGGTGAGAATTTGGTCATTACGCTAAAAATGAACCAGGTGGGCTGTGTCCTGACAAAATTTTACGTGGGGCAAACTGTAGATTAGATCCTATCACCTAGATTTAGGTGAAGCATTAAATACATACCCTAAGTTAATGAATATTTAAATCAAGTTAATCTGCACGCAATTTCTACGTATATAACCGAGCAAAACACTTTCAAAATATGGATTTCTTACAGCAAATTTCGTTGTAAGCGGCATCTTCGAATTTTAACGTGAAAAAAACTACACGTCTAAGCGTATGCTAGTCGTGGTTAGTGCTTCATATAAAATGCGTTTATTAATTATATTTTGACCTGTTTCCGGTCACGGATGTTGTTAATCAGTAAATTGTTGGCTGCAATATTCTCTTTCTGAATAATAAAAATATAATGGACTGAACTCTAAGCCTATAATACAAGTAGCAGCTAGCTATGAACGTTAGTATATAAACTATGAATTATACATTTGATTCATCTGTAAATCGATAATCTATTTTTAACATTGGCAGAAATGGTTTCTATAGGAAATTAAGTTTCTGCAGCTTTGTGAAAATAATCGTCGTAATTTAATTGCACCTTTGCTTTGTGGTCAACTGGATACGTCGGGTATGAAAGATAGGTACATAATTACGATATCGATCGATTTTACAGAGGAAACAAATACCACACAAGTACAGAAAACAGAAGCGAACGCGTTAATTCCTTTGAAAATGAAACTCACTCTATAGCTAGTGGTAGAAAATATTTACCTAGACACACCTCGCATTACTAATTTCATGGTGACTAAAATAATTTATTTCTGTAAATTTTTACGTTCTACCTTATAGTCAATGGTTCTACACACTTACCTGATTTGGCACCTGTCAGCCAAGATTATTCAAAGTTGAAAATCTGCAAAAGAAAACATTATGTAACCACTCGAAAAGTTAAACACAATTAGGAGACACAATAATTGAAAGCTATTTTTTTATTCAATTCGTTATTTATTCTATTTTTTTTCAAAAACTACTAGAAAAAATAACTTCCAATATGATTACAGGTTAATGGGTCACCAAATATGCCTTCAAAAGTTATTAATTACATTTAGAAACCCATAACGAAATGAAACTAAAAACAATATCAATTTCGAAAATTTGGGGATTATTCAATATGGTTCCTATTAATTTTTTAGTACACAGGTTTTAAAGTGGCTTGTTAATAATAAACAATGATAGGGTTGCGATTTTTAGGGAGCAAGAGCTGAATGAAACGGTAACCTAGCAACCATCAAAAGGGGGAGATTGACTAAATCTCCACTACTACAGGATTTACAGTAAATTTTAATGAACTAGACCCTCTATATGCCAATTTAAAATTTCATATCAAGTGTCACCATGAAACACAGTTTAAATGTTGTATACGCAAAAAATACCAATAAAAACATCGAACCTGAAAAAAGTAAACAGATTAAAAATAAAACAAGGAAACAAATAAATAATATAGAAATGAATAAATCAATAAAGAACTAATCTTCAACTTAAGAAAGTTGTAGTATCAGCAATGTATTTTTTTTGTTAAAATCTTTGCCAAATAGAGAGAAGTATGTTAACATTATTATCTTGAAATATAGACTGCCCAAACGTCAAAATGACGAGCGAAAAGGAAGGTCTTGCCTAAAGGATAGCGTGTATCATTGATCCAGATGTGATTTTTCAATAATGTGGGCGAATCAGAATATCAAAGTTGTGAAAATGGTAATCGAGTTCAGCTTTGACCAGGCCTGGCTCTGGGTCTAGTATTGATCCGCGCGAGCTACTCCCTTCTCGCTGTTTCAACCCCGCACTACTCCGCGAATCCAGCCACTAAGCTCGAGCTCAAATCGACACCCACAACATATTTCACGAAACTTGCACACACTATTTTGTATATGTATTTCATTATTCATTCATGTCTTCGATTCGTTTACTATTTCCTACGTCTTTTGAATTTCATTTGAGGTTTTGGTAGCTTTTAGATTTGCAAAAAATTTAGGGGTGGAAATCATGAGAATATTTTACAAAAAGTTATAGAGTACTTACCGTTTTTTTTAAGTTGTTGAATCCCAATGAAGTAAACGATATAAAGATTAAAAACTGTATTTATTACGTATCCACTAAAAGTGCGAGATTGAAGAATTGTTTGATAAATGAGTATTGTACAATGACTAGAATGAGTGACGAGTATTGAAAACAATATTTAAAAGATTGCACTTATTTTTAAAAGACGATTAAATATAATAAATTCTAACGATGCAAGGTTATTAAGCCAACCTAGAGTACAAGAAAGAACCGAACTATGAAACCGTTAATAAATATTAAATAATTTATATATTATTACTATTGATTAAATATAGACAATAGTAGTAGGAATTATTATTAATAAGTATAATTATGCAAGGAATGATATTATTACATAACGTACACTACCAAACGTAACACAAGTGTTATTCAGAGAGTGCAATAACTAAATGGTGTTGCATGGCGTTTGTAGGAAGGGTGTCGGCCTGGGGTTGCTGCTGTGGGTCGATATTGTGCGCGCGCTTGCCACCCTTGCCGGTCTCAGATCGACGCTACCGACGCCAAAGATGCCGCCCCCATTCATACATCGGCCGCCACGGCCAAACCCGGAACCTGCTCCACATACTATCCCACTCAACTATTCCTGCTCCTCAACATCTCATACGCTACACACCTCTTTACGCTCGAATACTGTCGCAAAAATGACAGTGTTGCAATTTCTCCATACTTTCGAATTTTTCAATAACGTAATTCCATTGAGTTTCATTCAACGATTCTTCATCAAAACTCTCAGAAAATCTTTTGCATTCTCTTCTCTCTCTTATCATCTCGAAAGTGTAGTATTTTTAAATTATTATTTATTTTTCATTCCAAATTAATTTTAAACAAACTATATGTTAATTATCAGAAAAAATAACAAAAATATATGTTTATAGAAGGTGCCAAAATGTTCACAACTGATTACATGCCTTCGCCTCAAAAATTTCTGGCATTTGTTCGACTTGCTGACATTCATTTACGATTCGGTGCCTTAAATCCGGTTCATTTTCTGCTGTTACATAAATAGTGGATTTGAGATGCCTTTAGGCCTCCGGTTTTAATATATATAGGGAGAAGAGAGAACTGGCATTTTCCATAGATAGTGGAGGGGAAGATTTATACAAGGGTAACTACGCTATGAAACTAGTACAAAATGACAAATATCGCCATCCACTTATTTTAAGACGGTTGCCAATGTTTATGTTATTTAGATCCACAACTCTGTCAATTTTCCTGAGTCATGCTCCGCGTATTATACTTTAGGGAGTTTTAAATGTAGGGTTTATTGAACAGTACAGTCTGTACAAGGTGTTCCGGGTATCAGATTTTAATACTTCGCGAGGTTGTGTGGCGTCTAAAAATAAATTGACCCAAGTTTATCTTTAAATTCAATCCCTTAGGAAATTCCATGCTTAATTAAATTAATAAAGTATTTTTACATTCGTCTGATATTATTTTCAGAGTTCGCAGCTTACTATAAATATAAAAAATATTAAATCAACACTTCCGGGATGTAATTCTGAAGGTTTAGCTAGCGTCCAGATCCTAGCCCGATTATCCTTGCGCTGCCAGGATACGCTGTAACAGAGTAAACCCTCTCCCCCCATATAACGTCAGCTAGTAGGCCTGGGCAGGCATCGACGTCATAGGCATATGTATATACGCTTAATTGGCTATTCATCTTAGGTCGCAAATATAATCTCCTTTTACCCCTTTATTGAATTTCGGTCCATGCACGTGGCGTTCATTTTTAAATTATATTTAATTTAACGTAATTTTTTGAGATTTAATTGTTTTAGATGGCAAAATTTTCTTATAAGCCCTAAGTATTTTGCTAATTAGTTCACAAGATTAGCAGTCTGTATATTGTTGATTGTAAGTCGATTAATGACATTATTGCCTTTTGCAGAATTGTGTCATGTTCTACCTTGTACAGCACGTAACTTCGAATGGCGAAGTCCGAAACGTTACCCATATTTTATGTTCGTGACAATTTCCTGTCATATTCGGGACAAATAAGTTAGTCTTGAATGCGATGGGGTTAATATCGATCAAACACGAGCTGAAAAAATGTCAACATTGATAAGAAAGCCAGTCAGTTTGTCAGAGTTAGGTGGTTCGAAACGGCCATCTAGTAACCTTCAAAACTTTCGCGATTTAGATCGAATATTGCTTTGTTCTAAATCTCTAACGTTGCGTGTTTAATGATGAAATTAAAGTGTCTTGTCTGACGGCTAGCCTTTGTGTTAAATCATGGGGGATTTTGGGGAAGGTATGTATAACCGCATCAACCTGCCACTTTCATTATTAAACAGTATTTCGCAGCTTTATAGCTCGGTTTATAACTGCTCGGTTTCGTATTTAACATTCAAAACTTTGCAACAGCTTGGTATTTTAAATGCTTAAAACACATTTATATCATCGCATTTATTACAATTTATATCACTTTTCAAATAACACGTCGTTGTATACAAATAGATCTATTTATTGTCATTGAAAACATTTATTGTATCTTCCTTACAATAACAATTGTAAATAAATAACTATTTCGACATTATATCGATATTTCTTTTCATCTTTACTATATTACTATAAGGAATGTTGTTATTAATACCTCCAGTACAGTCAATAAGCCTTTCTTTACTAGATTTTTCATTTTATTTCACTAAATTATCTGATATTTATTTACTACTCTAAATTTTTATTTACATTTATTTTGAAATACGAAACTGAATATCATACAATCATTATTTTTCATAAATGATACTTAAATGATTTCTCATCGGCTTAACATTTCTACCAAATTTGTGTATTAAAATATATAAAAACTTTTCAATCAATCGACCTGATCTGATTTAATATAGTTAAAACCGGTTTTCTATCATACAAATTACAAAATACTGTGAATCCCTCTTAGTAAATTAGTTTCCAAAAATTTTCAGGATAATTCTCCTAAACGTACTAAAATTCTCGGAAAACTGAGCTATTTTTAGGTTCGAACTTTTTCAGTTAAAAAAAAACCTGCTAACATTTTTTATTTCAACAGATTACATATAGCTATAAACTGTTTTTGCTGAACTCTATCAGCAAATTGCATTTTATCGTTCTGGTACATCTACAGGTATTTCAAGTAACATGCATGTATAAAATACATGCTGCTTCGTACATGTAGAGTAGGGTATTTTATTGATCGACACCGCCAACTTCCCACCACCCAATCTACTGTTCCTGCTGTATTTTCACATCCCGATTTAATTTTCATGCTGACTTCGATATCAAACGAATGACTGAATAATTACAGCATAGTTAAAAATGAAATTCCTAGCATTCGAAATAATTAGATCTAATTAATCCAATTTGATAAAGCTCTAAAACAAATTATTGAACAATTGCTCAGCTGAGATAAATCTACGTCATATTTCCAAGATAAATTTTCACCGCAGCTTTACAACTTAATGAAGTCCTATTTATTGCGAAGGAAACAATATGTACAGTATGAAGGCAATTTGTTTCTACATCGGGTGTCCCACAGGGATCCAATTTAGGTCCTTTGCTCTTTCTATTGTTTATTAATAGCTTACTGGATGAAGTCAAAATGCATAAACCTGTATATGCAGATGATTCGAAACTGTTTCAAACTATCAACACTGTCAATGATTGTTCACTGTTACAACATGACTTAATCGCTATTATTAACTGGTGTCTTAGGAATAAGTTAAATTTAAATATATACAAATGGTTTGTGTTATCTCTAATAGGAAAGTGTCACCAATTTATTCTCATTACCATATAAATGCATAAATAGGTGCACTGAATTTAGAGATTTAGGAATACTTTTTGATGAAATGCTTTAACCTTCATTTCCAATAAATAATTGCATCTGCAAGTAAAATGTGGGGCTTTATTTTTACTGAATTGCAGGAACTTTCACAATACAACTGTTTTTCAAATTCTTTATTTTGGTTTAGTCAGATCAAATTTCTTTAGTACTTTTCGGACTAACGTAGTTTATTCTGAGAGAGGAACGGATCAGCAATTACTACTTGACCGATTTCGATGTATTTCGTCAGCCGACAGAAAGAAAATTTTACCAGTTTTCTTTATGTATAAGTTGTTGCATAACGGTATTGATTGTCAACTATGTTATACAAAAAAAAAAAAACTTTTTGGTTCCAAGACTTCATTCGATACGCAACCCCACATTTTACTGCGGAAGGCCTAGGATACTACTCTTATTAGGTCTCCAATGCATTCAATGTGCTGTATATTTAACTGTATTGCTGATTTCTGCGATATTAATCATGACACCTTAAACTGTATAATCTCTAAACTATTTGTTGCTATTTAGGTTTCTTGTCAGTCAAAATGTTTACTTTTAAACACCTTGTAACAGGGTGCAAAATGCCTTCTTTCAATTAAAGACACGTTGCGGTTTTCCTGTCCACGGTCTTCACTGTTCCAAAGTGTTGTTTTTAGGGGTATAGTATGCAAACTACAAGTCATATTTTGCCATATTCACACTCTCCCTATAATAGAACCATATTTTGACATCCTGTATTACTTTATCATGATGGTGAGCGATGAAGATATGATCGACCCTTACACTACTTTCCTACCTATTTCCATTGTAATGGGGTGTAATCGCACTCTGAGATGAGAGTTCCTTCGTGAAATGTTATTGTGTGGATACAAGCAAATGGAACTGATCGGAAAATAACACCTTTCCACAACTTTAATTGTTCCAGTTTCATGCAATGTTTAAAAGCTTCGGATTCCGTGTTTATCTGATTCTATTTCTGATAACATTTCACGCGGAATGCTTTGCGAACCTTCAAACATACTTCTTTGGGTCAGTTGCAATGTAACTATACACCGAGCTGTGTTCCGTATAGTTCACGTTAATTAAATTATTCCGAATACTGCACAGCTATTTTTAATAGCAGTTTCCCTCAAAATCAATAATGGATCAGTATTACGATCCTTTAGAACATACGAACATATACCAAAGAAGAGAAGGTAAAATCTCTATAATCTCTTTTCACTTACAGCATCTCGAAATTCGTTTAAATTTTTGTACTGTAATTTTTTCTAGTCGGCCAAGCCGAGCCTGGCGTAACTAAGTTTTAAGTTTGAGAATAACCTTTAACTTTCAGATTCTGACGACAGTGATGGAGAAGGAGGTATGGGGAACGTGAATAGGCTGATTATGCGCCCCCCTGGACACAGTGGTAAAGCAAAACGCGGACATTTATGTTTCGATGCTTCCTTTGAAACTGGAAACTTAGGCAGAGTGGATTTAGTCAATGAATACGAATATGACTTATTTATAAGACCAGATACTTGCTCCCCGAAGTTACGTTTTTGGTTTAATTTCACAGTGGACAACGTTAAACAGGACCAAGTACATTAGATGCATGAATATAATTGTTAATTTAATCAAATATATTATTTTAGAGGGTTATTTTTAATATAGTTAATATAAGCAAAGAAAGAAATTTATTTATGGAAAATATGACTCCTTTAGTCAAATCTTCAAGTCGACCTAAATGGTATGTGTAAGTATGGGCATCCAGAGAAAATTTGACAGGGGGAGAGGGTCAAGCGTGAAAAGTAATTCTGGCTAATAAAATATATATTAATAGAGATACAATTTTCTGATATTGTTCTCCTTGCTCCCCTCCTTCTCTCGTACGGACGCCCATGTGTGCAGGTATATTTTGATTGAACGCATACATAATTAACCATTTTAGGCAAAGAATACCAAAGAAGTATGTTTTTTACCACAAATCCGTCGTACATCAAGGCCATTACGTCCTAAGCTTTTCATTTGGTTTTGATAAGGAAGACGACGTTTTTCAATTTTGTCTAGCACCACCTTACAGCTACACCAGGCTACAGACATTTCTCAACGTTTTGGAGAAAAAAGCTACCTACCTGAGCGAAAATTTTAAGAGGGAATTGTTGGAGAACAGTGTGGTATTAAAAATTTTTTTTATTAAATAATGATCACATAATGCTTCCATTTCAGCAAAAAAGACGGTTAGACTTAATCACTATAGGGTCTTTGGATAGAGCACAACAGCCAAAAACGAAGAGAAGAGTTGTTGCAATAATGGCTAGAGTTCATCCAGGGGAATCTCCGGCCAGTTTTGTATGTCAAGGTAATTACTTCAAGATACAAAATGACTTGGGAGACTTACTCTTTTGAAATTAGACAACCTCTTGTTACATACTCTTTTTGACTGCAAATCCTTTGTAGGTTACATATATTTGACGGTACCAAAAAATAATTCATAATTTACGTTATAACTTGCAAAATGATTTATAAAAAATACTTATTCAGATTTATATATTAACAATTTATATATTAAGAAAAAATTACAGAATAATAAAAGAAAATGATTTTTAGGGCTTCTAGAACTATTAATAAGTTCTAATTCCATAGCAACATTGCTTCGTGAGCACGTCATATTTAAAATAATCCCTATGCTGAATCCTGATGGCGTTTTCTTAGGAAATTATAGAAGTACTATGATGGGAACTGACTTAAACCGTTCGTGGCATATAGCAAACCCATGGTGCCACCCAACTATTAAAGCTGTGATAGATATGTTGTTAGTACTAGATAAAAACAAGGTGAACTATAAAACCGTAGCATTACATTTTCGCCCGCCCTCGTATACTGACGTCTAGTTCACTTTTAGGAGTTCCAGTTGGACTTCGTGGTAGACATCCACGCTCACTCAAGCTTAAAAGGATGTTTCGTGTATGGAAATACTTACGAAGATGTTTATAGGTTCGACGTGTTTATTTTTTTATCGAAATCCAAAAATAATGCTTTATTTTTAGATATGAAAGACATATTTTATTTCCGAAACTCTTAACCACGACGGCGGATGATTATGTTGCAGAAAATACAATGTTTAATTCAGACAATAATAAAATAGGGACGGCTAGAAGGTATCTCTGCTCGCTGTTGAGCGACAAAGTCAATTGTTACACCTTTGAAGTGTCTATTTTTGGGTACAAAATTAAAGGCTCTGAAGTTACTGTTCCGTACAATGAAGAAAGTTGTATCCTTTTATAATTAATTAGCCATTATTGCATCACTAAACGCACATTAAGCTTAATCAGTGTGCGGATTAAAACAATAGGGAACCTATTTACGTGTCGTCGAGCACAAAACTATCTGCGGGTAAAATCGATCACACAACATAAAACGCTTGATCTTGCGTTCCTGCTTTTATTCTAATTTGCTTGTTGTTACAAATATTGTTCCATTTAAACTAACCTTTTCCTAAACCGACCAAGACATGAGATGTGGAAGAAATTTAATAAGAACATTTCTAGAATATTACCACAACACTGGTGCTATTCCAATGCAAATAGCATCGGAAATTTCAAACAAGAAGCACCGTTCAAGAGCAAATCAAGTGAGAAGAAGAAATAAAAACCGCTGCAAGCCAAGACCCCTTACGAGTAGGACGCAAGCACAACTGCATTTTACAAATTTAAACATTAACTACGACAGCGAAACTTCTCTTGAAGATTTGTCTTATAGCTACAGGAATTCCAGTCCTCAACGGACTTTCGAGAGGTTCAGTGAACACTTGCATTCAAAAAAGAATATTGGAGGTATAAAAAGTGGAAAAGACTACAGCCGGAAATTTCCAAAAAGTGGTTCTCCTCCTCCAACAACGTATGTTGTTTTACCAGAACCAAGTCTTTCTATTATCGATTTCAATATTATTTCCAGAGACGATATTGAGAGGGTCACCAAATTAAACCAAGTCAGAATTAAAAAGGTCAAATAAAAATTTTAAAACTAAAGTGTAATTACTCTTTTTAACACCACTTATAATTTTTTTGCAATCTTGAAATAGATATACAAATTTTTATGCCCCTACGAAATATTTTTCTTATACCTATTGGTAGGTACATGCTTTTGCAATAATAATGACACTCCCTCAAAACAGTTTTTAAACTTCTAGATACAGCAGTTAAAAACAATCGCAAAATACATTTTAAATAGGTAGTGCCATTATTATTGAAAAATAATTGTACATGCTTTTGCAATAATAATGACACTACCTCAAATCAGTTTTTGTACTTCTAGAAGTTCTGAGTAATTCATTAAATAATCTCTATCATTGGGTTAAAAGTTGAAAGCAGGTATCATTACAAATATGTCAGCAGTTCAAAAGAAATCACAAAATTCATTTTAAAGGGTGCCATTATTATTGCAAACCATTGTACCTACCTACTTACCTATCTACGCTACATAAAAAACATGGTTTATTATTCTTTAAAGCATAAAGGGATAGGAGACAATTAATTAAAACAAAATTTTGACATTATTTGCTTTAAACAATTCATTTTAGCAAACAAGGAAAGTTAAATAAAATAAAAATATAAATTAAATCTATTTTCTGGCCCAAACGAATACGCCTGATCTTTTCTCGGAAGTGCAACAGAGCGCTTCGCTCTGATTGGTCGAAGATATTGTCACTAACGCTAACCGGCAAACCGGCCACTCTTGATCTAGACATCGCGAAAAAGAAAAAAGCGTCAAATAGGTCGGACTAGTGCTCCAAAAGTAAAAGTTTGTTCGTTTTTGCATAATATTTATTGTGATAAACGGTGCGTGAGCAGTTTTAATAACGTCGTAGTGATTAAAAGTGTACAATTTTTAAATTGAAAATACCTCATCTAATCTAGCTTTCGCGTATATCTAAAGTTATACTTCGAATCTAGCTTTCGCGTATCTCTAAAGTTATACTTCGAAGGGAGTTTGGGTTGGTTAAATTAACATTTTATAAGAGTTAACATACCTTTTTGCAATCCTCAGCTCATAAATCTTCAAAACATCACTTTTTTCAACACTAATAAGAAATTACTAGTTTTTTGTATGTCGTGCCTGGTAAACTTTTGAATTCACACCTCACAGACGTAAAAAGTGTATAACGCGTTGTAACTATACGTTTTATTTATTTATTTTTACACTTTTATGCTCAAAAAAACTGTAAGTTATACTAGTTTTTCCTATTGACGCTTTTGCTCGTGTTAAATGTTAAGCGCGGGGTAGGCGTAGACTACAGTTCGTGTGCTGCAATTGTTTTCTAACCTAAGTTTAAGTGCGTCAGAGGTCCGAAAACCTATAGGTAAGTTTAAAAATCACTATTTAAAGATGTTATTTATCAATTATTGCCAAAAATGCATGTATGTATTTTAAGTTTCTACAACTTGACATACCTAACTCATCAAACATATTTTTCTTTCAAATCTGTACGATGCATAGGTATACGATGGTGGACAGTCAGTTTTAAAAACTAAAAAATATCATGTTTGCATACAAACTGCTTACAAAGCTTTCAATATAGGTATTTAAAATATACTTAACAAAACTTAAAACACCATATTTATATATTTTCGTGCAGTAAATTATCACGTTCATTTGCAAAGAATAAAGTTGGCTTTAGTGTTGCGCACTATATGAACGAAGGAGTTAAAAAGAATGATTCCTTTAAATTAACTAAATGCACCAGTTTGCAAAGTAATTCGATACTTTACATCTGCATTGCTGTCGAGCGCTCTCGGGTTCTCAAAGAATGTCTGGGCAACCGAAACCTCGAAATAGGTTATGATCTAGATCTAACTTTAGACGAGAGGAGTTTCTGTAGCATATAGATTTTTTTATTGATACTCAGGATTAAAGTCTGTATTAGAAAATTTAGTTTTACTTCAGCATTAGTAATATAGTTGCGGCAAGAATTCAGACGACTTACGTCATACGAACAATTGAATAATTCTTTATATTTTTATTAAAATAATTAAGAAACAAATTGATTGTTTTGAAGGCGACAAACCATTATGTTGCCAATAAAAGCAATTGCGTAACGTAAGTTGTCTGAATTCTTACCGCAACTATAGTTAATTTCTTAAAAATTGTCTACCTAAACTGCTTTCAAAGTTGCTCAATTTAAAACATTGGATTTAATCAAGGTTAGGCTCGATTGTAAGTAAGAGACAAAATCATTCTAAATTAACTTTATTACTGAAAGCAGTAATTATTTACTTCAGCAAATACAATTCTCAAAATTTCGTATGTGAAGTTTTAGGCAGAAATAAAACTGTTATAAGCTCTACAAACCTCCATACAACTCAACTTTATACATTATTTAAAATCTAAAGTAAATAAATACAAAGAATTAATCTCAGATGTGTAAAAAATCTTATACGTAATAAGTTTTATATACTGAATGGAATTGAATATTATTCATTATAATTAATAGTAAACAGAACAAAATTCTTATTCTCATAATATCTACATCAAAGTCATGTATTCCTCGACCAATTTTACTTCAACAGCGAGGTTCACAGATAAATCCGCAAGTTTACAAATTTTTAAATACAAATATCACAGTAATATGTAAAAATTTCATGATTTGCATTTAATATCGGTTTATTTTTTCAATGATGCGGTGGAAATAAAATTCATCGAGCTATACTTACTCAAAAAACAATATATACAAAATTAATAGTAATTATATTACACATGATGTACAACAAATGTTATTAAAGATACACTTAGTTAAATAAAATCAATCAAACATACATTGGCACTCACTAATTTTTGATTCACTTAATAAAAAAACATGAAATTTATAAAAAGTCACTGATTTGGAACGAAAATATAAAGTTCTATAAAATTAGCTTTTTGTTTTTAACTGGTATAATTACACTTGATTTTAATTACTGTTTTCTTTTTCGGTTAATTCTTGATAACGTGCGTACATCATTTTCTTAACACAGTCTTTGTACGATTCACCTGCTAACGCGGTATATCCCGGAAGTTTGTTTCCAAGCCCTACCGTACTACTATGTTGCTCGGCCTGGTAAAATAAAAGTTATTGTACAATTTGATTCACATATGTTTTTAAGGTCGCCGTATTTCTTGCTGTAAAAATGATCAAATTTGTGTTCTTTAGGTACAGAAATCTTGAAAAATAAAGCACGTACAGCAAAAGTAATATCAAAAATAAAATTGATGTTTTGTTTATCCCCATTTAAATTCTCCTCAAATAGTATAATTTTTAAAATGCATTTGTATGACACACATTATTTCGCTATTGTAACCCCACATTTTAACAATTATTTTCATATACTTATAAACAAAAGTGAACAATCTTATATGCAGAACTATGTAAGTTTATGTTATAACAATGTTTACATCTATAGTTGAATTTAAAAGAACACGTATTTTGAAAGATTTGAGTACCTAAAAGTTTGTGTTATGGATCTGACATATATTGATTTTACCTCGGTACCTTTGAATATTTGCAGGTAGCATGAGATAACGTTCTTGTTATTTGCTAAACTCTATATTATTCAGTTCTTAAGTGTCTAAAATTACTTGTATTTGTAGAAAACACTATTTCAAGAATACGGTATCCTTAATAATTATTTTCACATATAAAAAAAAGTGAACAATATTATATGCAGAACTATGTAAGTCTATGTTATAACAATATTTACATCTAGTTAAATTTAAAAAAATACGTATTTTGAAAGATTTCTGTACCTAAAAATTTGTTGGTTAGACCGCTTTGTGCTATTATATATTCGTTTTACTTCGGTACCTTGTAATAGTTACAGGAGGCATTACATAACATTCCTGTTATTTGCTAAGCTCTATATTATTCAGTTCTTAAATGTCTAAAATTATTTGTATTTGAAAACCTATTTCAAAAATATGGCGCCCTTAATACCGAATTTACTCTCACTCAGCTTATGTAAGTAAATTATAATTTTTACTAACCTGTATAATAGTTGTTCTGCCTTGATTCTGCTTTCCTAAGCCTTGTCCTTCAGTCCAGCCCATTTTTTGCAGAAGTCTATTACCGACATTTTCTGATCCTATAGGTTCAGAAACCGAGGAAGTTGCCATCGGTATCTCCATTTCTCTAGATTTTAAATATTTTTCTTTCAATTTACTAGGCTGGGGTTCTTCTGGATCGCCGTATTTCATGCGTCTCTCCTTAGCTCTGTCACGATAAACAATTTTCTCTTTCACATGATCACTCTTTTTCTTCTTTCTCGCTTCCAGGTTTTGTTTGTGAAGTGTGGAAAGTTTGGCGTGTTTTGTTAAGGCCTCGGCGGATCCCAGTTGGCGTTTACAAAGGTTGCAGATCAGTTTAGTGTAATCTAGCAGTTCCTCTACGTTATCTTCTTCTCCTGATGATTCACTTTCTCCTCCATAAGCAGCTACCAAAGGTGCTGACGAAGGCGTTGGAGGTTCCTCAATCAATTCTTGTTTGAAAAATGGAGTTGCTGCTGCTGCAAGAGCTACGCTTTTCTTTTCCAACACCGAAAAGCCTATATCGGCAGAAGCGCTACTTGAAGTGATATTATTATCTGTCATTGCTTTTACGTTGGTAGTTTCTTTCTTCTGATTAAGGGTCTTGGCCCACCGTTCCATGTCCTTAGCAATTTTCTTCGCTACTTTGACTTTGTCTTGCTTCTCTGCTTTCGGTTTTTGTTTCTCTGGTTCTTGAATTGTAGATACACTAGGAACTGGCTGTTGGTTACTCATGCTTTCGGTGTAGGTTGGAGCAAGCATATAGGTTGATTTGTCATGGTCCCAATATAAATATTTCTGAATAACATTATTCCAATAATAATTTGAATTGGGATCATAATACAGCCCAGTGGTTTGATCGTATTGATAGCCTGTTGCTTTGTCATATACATATTTAGATACATCGGGGACAGCTGGAAGGGTAAAAATGTTATATTTTTTAAATTTTCAGTAAGGCATTACTTACGATATTTTTTTCCGTCAGTACCAGTCGGGACAACTAGATGAGTGTTATCGTAGAATGATTTATTGGCATTCATCTGTTGGATAGCGGATTGTGCGACTGCTGCAGCTGCGTTAGCTGCATCCATCTGATTTTCTTGATGTAGTGTAATTGAATTTCCAGCACTGATTTGTTGAGTGAAAAATGCTCTGTAATATTCAATGTAGTGCATGTATTCTTGTGGTGTTTTTGCATATCTTCTTGCAGCGTACTCTGCTAAGCTATCAACGTCGGTCATTGCATAAGTGCTAGGTATGGACGCATTGGGAAAGGCCGCATGGTCGGCTTGAGAATATGCTTTCTTTGTGTCACCCATATTATACTTGCAGTAGGATAATATCACTAAAAATATATCGATAATGTGAAACTATTCTAAAATAAACAAAAACGTACACATACCAGTTTTACCGTCTATCATAAGAGGTGTTTTGGAACTGTTGAGGGCTCCATATATTGCCAATGCATCGATTGTGCTTTCAGTGCCAAGATAACATATACCTCTTGACGTTGAAGTTAAAGGATCTCGTCCAATACATACTGCTGATATCGATTTTACCAAGTCAGGTATTATATTGTTTAAAACTGCCATAACCGAGTCTTCTGTTGTTAGTGCATCTAAATTTCTCATCATAATTGCTAAAAAATAAATTATTATTATAAGTAAAATTAAAATATTGATGACTTACTTTTCGTGGCATAGCTACAAATTTCGTCACTACCACTTCCACCTTCTTCACTTTCCATTCTCGATGCGTGACATTTGAAGCAATTATCTCTTCTTTTAAAGTTCTGTGCTCCGCACTGAAATAAATAGAATGTGACAAGTATTGCCTTGGAGTTATGCAATCAACTTACTTTTATACAAAACCAGTCGGCCGAAGCTTTATGCGTTGGTGGTTTCTCAGAAGCGTTTATGTCCTTTGGTATACTATATTGCATGATCGCACGATATTGGTCTTGAAGCATCAAAACTCCCTGAAATAACAAAAAACAGTCAGAACTCGGCTGCCGTGTATAACTACCCCTCTTATTAAAGAGACCTTTTCGCTGTTGCCTAGAAGTGCGAAATGAAATCTTTACTTTACTGGCTGGTTACTTGTAATACTTTTTGAATTTTAGTCAAACAAGGCCACCTAATAAAAATTTAAGCACCTATATTACACATAGGTTTAAAAAAAAACCTGAGCGTCATTTAACAGTCAAAAATCTTCATAACTTTTATCCCTGGTAATGTACAATATATTTTAAATAATTATACATTAATAAAATGAAAGTTATGAACAATTTCATTAATAAAACTGTAAAACTGTGCCCGGTCTATATTCGAAGAAGAGCAGCCCTACGTCTATTAATAATCAAAGTCATACTTATCGAATTTCGTCAAGAGTACGATAAAGTTTGTATTAACATTTCTTCTTTAAACTAAGATACCTGTTTTATGTCCATCCATCGTATGGCCTCACCCAGTGTGGCAAACTCGACAAAGGCGAAACCGCGGGAAGCACCTAAACAGCACAATAGATACCAATGGCATTACCCGTCCTTATGAGGAGAAATATTCACAAAAAACGGCCTAAAGACAACCTTAAACTAACAGATAGCCTATTAAATTACCTGTATCTTTTTTCCTGATAAGTCGAATGTCCTTCGGCATCAAACCACATTGGATAATGTCCTGCCTTATCTAAAATACAAACCAGAGAATTGTATCAGTTGATTTAGTTTGTAATAACGTTGAACTTACGTCATTTTCAGTTATATGTTGTGCTAAACCCCTGATCATAATCGTGTTGTTTGGTGGCTGACTTTTATATCCAATTATTTCGGACCCACTAGCTCCTATGACGGCTCCGTTAGGGCTTCTCTCACTGTCAAAATTATAATACGTATTAAGTACACATTGTCTAATGATACTTTAGAGCCATTCCGATATAACCTATACCTATCACTGTCCCTATCATCGTCGCGGTATCTGTCTCTGTCCCGAACTTTTCTATCTTCCGATTTCCTTTCCCAGCGTGAGCCACTTCTTGATCTTCTTCTTGCTCTGTGATGTTCTCGGTCTCTGTTTCTGTAGTGTCTACTACTTCGATCCCGGTCTCTACTACGAGACCGACTTTTTCTGTCACGTTCAACCTCCCACGAATGTTCTCTGTCACGTCTGTACTCCCTGTCACTGTCATAGTCGCTTTCCCTGCGAGTTTCAATGTATTCATGATGATCTGAAATTAAAAAAGAAATTTTATAGTAAATCCCTAATCACTGCACACTAAAAGTATGACTTCCAGGTGATTTTTTAATAACATACACCAATGTACCACGCAATTATTAAAGTTAGCATGACAAGGTTATTGTTCAGAATGCCAAGACTTGGCTGTACAGTGTGCACGCCTCTTAACACTATTATGATTATATAATATATTTTTAAAAACGTATTTTTGACATTTAATATGCATTACATTTTAAAGCTATGATTTCTTTATCCCTGTCAGGATTTATTTATGTAATCCTTGTTCTTGTTGAAATAACAAGATGGACAAGATTACTGCTCCTTGTTGTTACTATACAGAGAGTTCTATCGATCTGGGCATTGTCAACAAAATATATTTTAAATAAGTAATAATAAAGTTAAACTTGGCACATTGCACGAGAAAACAGTTTTTGAATAGATTTCTAATGCTAAGCATGACATAGGTGACATAAAATTGTAGTTTGTAATAGGTATAAGACACGTGCGATTTTATAAAGATAAAAATTAAATATTTCTGAACGTTACATCATTCCTCATAACTTTAAAAATTGTAATAATCGGGAAATACGAGAAATACTTTAGGTTGATTAAATATTTCACTTGAACATTTTGTAATCATAACATAATTTCAGTACTTTGTCGCAAAAGTATAATCAAATAATGACACTATTAATAGTGGATGTGATATATTTATTTTTTTTTTGTTTCCGGTTCCCATAAACGGCCATTTTGAAACAAAGGCGCATGTGTGAAATTCATTATGTTGTAATTATATTTCTAATTTCTATTTTCTATGCCTGTAAGGTTTAAGTAAAATTTAATTGTTAATATTTCTAACAAATAACTGTATTGTAGTATGGAGTATAGCCTTTGTGTGACAAAACTGGTTTTATTTAGTGATAAAAAGAATTGTGTTGCCGCCATGTTGGATTCCCCTTTTGTAGGAGCAGAACAAATATATATTGTACAACAAAATAAAAATATATTTATATAAAACATTTATATAGTAGCTCATTTGAATATATTGTTTCCAATTGTGTAGAATATATTACAAAAAATTCAAAAGGTGTCCTATATAATGAAAATACTTTTAGGAAGTGTTTTGTTATTAAAAATGGAGTTCTAAAATTTACTTACATGATTTTTTATGGTATGTAGGGGACCTATAACCATTATGTCTTCTATAATTTGGGGACCTAGAACAAGACCTACTTCTGTGTCTGTAATCTGGAGAATCTCTTCTATAAATTTCTGGAGAAATACTCATAGTTCTACCTCGTGGAGAATAGTCTCGCGATCTGTCCATATTTATTTAAATATATACAATATATACATTTATTGTATAATTTTAGAATACCCTATTTTGGGTAAAAATGTGTAAACTTCATAAACTAAACTAAATGTCTAATTATATTGATAAATTTAAAATTAGTCACTGTAAAATGGCGAATCAGACACAACCGAATCACAGGCACTACATTTTTTAAATGTATTTTCATATACCTAGCATTTTTTATCACCAAAAAAATAGTAAACAAATGATACGTACATATTCGTTTGATAAAAAGAGTTTAAAATAATACACACAAATACAACGTAAAATCAACTTCTCAAGCAGAATCTTCGATCGGTAATTCCGGTTTTCAAGCGCAGTTGCTATTCAGAATTCAGTTTTCATGTCTAGACGTAGCGCATGCGTATACGAAATTGTTTTATTTATAAACTGACGTCTAAGCGATAGCAAAAGCAGGCGTTGCTTTCGTCGACGTGGATTACTAGAGCTGTGAGCTCTGTATGATCCTTATTTTAATAGGAGTTACCTGCAAAATCCACGGACTACCGGGTTCATGACAATCTTACCTGCCTGTTTCCTTGAAATTGCTTATTTTTAATTTCAAAATATTATGTTTTTCTCTAAAAATAATATCCAAAACTGTGTCTATAACAATTTCAAATGAAAAGATACATTTTTTAATGCTTTATTTAGCTGTACAGTTAGTAATGATAGTAAATTTGTTATAAATTATGAAGCGTATTAGTCAGATTTAGACAAAATACTATCGAGTCTTTGAAACAACATATCAAATGCTTTATATACATACACCTTTTTTCTGTAGGTATGGAGGGTTGCATAAAATCATTGTTTGAGATTTGAAGCGGTTCATATAATTTTTCGAAAATTATATTTAAGATATAGATAACACGTTTTGCTTTCAATATAAAATTTTATTTTTTCATATCAGTCCTTTATATAATATATACGTATATTTTCAATACAAATAAATACACTACAAAGATACAACTAAAAAAGGGTTAACTGAGATAAACAAATTTGGCACTAAAGACGCTAAACTAAACAACAATTCAAGTTGAGAGACATTGAGATAATAAATTATGAGATATTGGTGAACTGGAGTATATTTTATGTGTACAGTAAAATAAAAAAAGTTGAGTTCACCAACATGTGAATGATCATAATATCACAAGACTTTTTACAATCATAACTAAGGTAACTTAACAATAATACTGCATTAACAATGGCACTATAAAGTTTATACATAAATATATAAAAAATATATACATAATGGTTCATATCCTACACATTTATGTTCCTGGAAAGCAGGTTTTTTTGGTTCCATCATCAGTCTTATTAATTTTGGCATGGTGAATGTACAGGGGAATGTTTATTGCTAACACAAATCAAAGGGCAAGATATTTGACAATGTAGTTTTGGTAATTGTTATTAGTTATGTTAAACACCACTACCTCCACTTGGTTTATACACAACAGAACCATTTTTGTCTTGCCTGGAATTATTTGAGGCATGTTTGGAGTCAGAAAAGACTACACTTGACTTGACAAGTCTGAGTAGTTTTGAGTAAGCTGAACGATACTGGCGATTACTAGCTGCGTATATGAAGGGATTTATAACACTAGAAGCCCAAGCCAAAATTGACGCCAACACGTGTAGTACTGGGTACTTTATGTCATTGTCATTGTCATCAAACACGTTGACTAGCATCAAAGGCAAAAAGCAAAATAAAAAGCAAATAAATATTAACGCCATCAGCTTGGTCAGCCGACTGTCATCTTTTTCTCTCCTGCTGCTTCTCTTGTCGGTTATTGGTCTGAAATAGAAACGTATTTCATTTTAATCGTTTTCTAATTCTAAGAAATATGAAGCTTTAACGTTTCTATATTTGGGATTTCTGTTCTTTTGGCATATATTTATAGCTAGGCAAATTTAAGAAAGAAATAAATAATCTGCGTAGATGACAAGCACATGTGAAATTCACCATACTCTTTATGTTTATAAAACAGCAAACTATTTCATCTGAGTATTCATTTAAAATTAGATGCTTCAAGTACGTACGTTATGTGCCAGAGAAATGAAGACACATATACAGGGCGATTTAGAAACACTAAAAAATAAATTGAAGATTGACGATCAACTTTGACCGGTATTTTTTGTTTTCCAGAACTAATTTGTAAGAGCTCTAGGTCAAAATGTATTTACAACTCTATTTTTTAAAGGGAACGCCTTTATTTTTTTACATATCAGATTAGGCATTAAAAAAAAGCTCTTCATTTTTTTTTACTACGGAGTAGAACAACGGGGATATTTCAATTTAAAGTATGAATACAAAATAAGGTTGGTGAAAGAATGCTTTGGAAACAGTTGATGTCAAAATTGTTGAACTACGGCAAAGTATCACAACATTTAGAGCCAGTTTAAATGTATTTTAGAGTATATTGTTAATTTCATTAGTTAATTTTATTTTGACATTGTCAGTGGCTCCCAAAGCCTTCTTTTATACAGAGTGCCTGAAATGCATGTACCAGAAAGCCACTCTAGATTCTTAAGGTCTAAATAGGACGATGTATAGAGTTTTAAAACAATATCTTTGTATTATATAATTGTCACTCATCGTATTTTGACCTTAAGAATCTAAGGTGGCTGGTACATGCGTCTCAAGAACACCCTGTATACATATACAGGATGTTTTTAAATTAAGTAGCAAAAATGAGACCACATATTCCTGAGAAAATAAATCGATTGATCCTAACATACTTATATTCCAAGTCGCATAGTAAAAAAGATACAGGGTGTCAAAGTTAAAATTTTATTTTCGATATTCTGTCATTTAAAGGAAACATGGTGTGACACAAGTGGCGCCCTCTACTAGCGACGTTTAAATTAGAAACAAATTTGAATTTCGCGCCCGCAAAAACTTCCGATTCACAAATTATATGTAAATATTTGGATTTGTTAAGAAGTTATTGACAAATATCAAAAATAAAATTTTAACTTTGACACCCTGTATTTTTTTATTATGCGACTTGGGAAATAGGCATGTTAGGTTAAATCGGGTTAGGTTATTTTCACCTGTGGTCTCATTTTTGATACTTCATTTAAAAACATCCTGTACATCTACATTACCACACCAAAGGCTAAATTATTGGGTGTGTACATAGACAGCCTTAACTTCCTTTTATTACAATTCATTAGCTTGCTATTAAATAATGAGTTTTAGATTATGAAAAAATTGCTATGTTTTTTGATAAATTGCATACTTACTGGTGTGATTTCAGTTTTTTTCTAGACTTCCGTACACTGTAGTAAATACAAGAGTACGCTAATATTATAACAACACATGGAAGCGCAAATCCTACCAAGAAAATTACTTTTTTCGGTGACTTTCCATTTTTTTTTAATATCGTGCATGAGAAAGTCGACTCGTCCAGTCCTAGTGTCCCCCAAATTCCCAATAGCGGAGGGAGCTGAAACAATGCATTTGTATTAAAAAAATCATCGCAAACGTTATTTATTTACCATTAGCAGAAATGTCGCGCCCCATATGCATACTAATTGGATCCAAATAGAGAGTTTGGAATATAATTGGTTGTAGTATTGATGGCATGAGATAAGAACATATCTGAAAATAAAAAAGAGAATGTCAGTTGTGACATGGAAATATTCTGTAAACTTCAGATCGAATTCGGGGTTTGGAAATCGTTTTAATTTAAATTGATGAAATATGTGGGAAAGACATGGGAGTTGCTAAATATACCTAAAGCTTAATTAACAGTCTGATCTTATACCGGTTTTATTGCTAAAGATGTGTTGGTATTTATAGCCGACTTGATTAAATTAGTCTTAATGATTTATCTTTGCTTTTTGGCGGTTTTGCGAGTAAGTTCGATGTCTGATAAAAGGGGTATGAGTATGAAATTCCAGTAGGTTTCTAATATGTCTTGTAGAATATTTTTAAAGCATTTCACAATTCCAGTTCACCTCATAGGACATCGGCCTTTTCATAAAACAAGAAGCTTTATTGAGACGACTCCTAAACAAGCCTTGCTTTATATTCAGAAAGGAAGCTTCAGCGATTCCGTCTTAAAACAGAGACACTTAAAAGTGGGAAAAGTGTCGAGAGTTTCGTTGTCAATTGCGCTATTAAAATTAGAATGGGGCGCGGTTTCTCTACGTATCATTTTTTTAACGAGCTCGTGTCATAAGTCAACTCTAGAATAACTATATTAATCTCTTCATTAAGATTGTAGAGAGAATGAACTGTGTATTTCCTATGCTTTAATATTCAAAGCTATGTGCAGTTCAAAAATGAATTAATTTATACAAAAAGCATTCAGTATGAAGCGCAGTGTAGATTGCGTATCTGCATAGAAAGAAAAAAGAATAATAGCGTTGCGGTAAAAATATTTGCTAAGTAGATGATACACGCTTCAATTCCTATGCCGTTAACCCCTAGCAATATTGATCGGCTTGAATACGGAGCCCTCATCTCCATAAACAAAGATAAACAACTTTAGGGAGGCGTCTGATTATGTTATGATTATGACACTGGTAATAATCTTATATAACAAACGCCTTCGCTGTACCGTCAAGTCGTTAACTGAGTTGCCAATCAATTTTTTTTAAATTTACATAAATCCAAGTAACGTTCCCTTGTTCTAGCTTTTATGTCTCGCGGATGTTTTTCAATTATTTATTTATTTACTTGGGACAACTGTTTATTTTAACAAATTCAGCAAGCGCGCACAGCTGCAATTACTTGCATTTATCGCTTTTCTATTGTTTTTTCCTGGGTGGTCAACTAATCCAAATATAGTCGCCATTATATATTTTTATTATATTACTATTTTGTTCATAGTGTCGTACATTTATTATATAACAGCTAAGCTTGTTTTTTTTTGTTGAGATTAATAAGTGAACTATGTGAAATTTTCGTTAAAGTATGACCACTAATTGTAATTCTGATGATAACATTTATTGTGTAATATATCACGTAATACTGATAGGTGTGTATCCATATAGTCCCAAAAGAGTTATCCAATTGACAACAGGAAATTAAATTCTTATAAAAGTTAACAAAGCGTGACTCATTTATAGGTATAGTAGTGATAAAATGATAATTTCATTAGCTTTTGTATCTAATGTGTTTACTGAAACACTGTTTCACTCAAATTAGTAATAAAAAAATAAAAAAAAATATACAGGGTGCACCAAAATTAGCCTGCCAAAATTAAGAAAAAAAAGTTATGTAGTCATAAGTTGACATTGAGAATCACAATTAGATCGCGAATCTAATGTTCTGAAAATAATTTCTCGTAATTTGTCATAGGTGTGTCAAAGTGGAGGGTCAGTGGGTAAATATTGCTCTAACTTTCTTGTATTTCAAGATTTTCGTCTGGTACATGAAACGAGTAATCTTAATTTAAAAATTTTGTGACATACCACAAAAGTTTAAGATGGAAACTATAAATAGGCAAGATATCCCTAGTAGGCTCTGAGAAAATACTGTCGACTTATTTAACAAATATTAACGGTGTTATTCAAGCGTTTTAACATATTTAAATAGTTTTAAAATGCATATCAGTAATGTAATTATTTGTAAATTTTTGAATTTTAATATAGCCTATTAATACTTCAATATTTTTTAAAAATATATGTAATATGTGTTAAAGAAACTGACAGATAACTTTTTAAAACCTTCTAAAGACCGCTTGCATCTAATATTTTTGTGGTATTGCATAAAATGTTTAAATTAATATTACTCGTGAAATTGTTCAACATATTTCATTTTTTGATCTGACGGCAAAAATCTCGAGACATGAAAAAGTTATAGCAATATTTTATCCAATAACCCCCCAGTTTGGCACGCCTATGACTATCTATGGTATTGTTTTTAGAACATCAGATTCGCAATCTAAATGAGATACTCAATTTTAAATTTGATTACTTTATCTCGATCCGTTTTGAAAATATTTGGAGAAAATCAAATTTTGGGGTTATATAACTTTTTTTTCTTATTTTTGATCGTCATCACAGTTAATTTTTCGCCTTAATAATTTTATCAAGAAACTGTTTGGTGATGTGACGTATAAAGAGATATTTTTATAGGGGAAACAGACAATTCTGCTACCCTCTTTGTCAATTTATTTTCTCCCACAGTAAATGTATCAATCTTCTCCCTTTTCAAACGCTTATAATATGGCTAGAAACGTGCTAAAATGGATTTGACGTTTCTAAAAACAAAGTATGATTCACTTAACGTGACATAGAATTCATCAATGTATTATGTTATTTTAACGATATGCTATAATAATTCCCACAAAGTAGATACAAAAGTTTTTAATTACAATTGCAATTAGTGAATACTTTTATGCTGTTTTTGCGCCAAGTACATTACGGTGTGCAATTATTTTGAAGCCATATTTAATTTAAGGTGCATCTATTAATAAATCGTCGTATGAATCTTGAAATAGCTCTTGATGAGGATACGGCTATGTGGAAATCCTGTAAACTTAGGGAATAAGAAAAAGTGAAAATTAAGCTCGCCACATAAATATCACGTGAGCTCACGTGATATATGAAAAATGTAAAACAATTCATGCACGGAAACATTAAAAATATTGTATTTTTACGTAATTAAACTGTCAATGCTAAGTTTTCCGTCTCACCTTCTCATAGGTAAAAGCCAAAAAATCGACGGACTAACTTAATTTCTCCTGTCATGCCATTTTTAAATGTTTTCTACTTCACTTTTAGAAGTATTTAAAACTAACATAACATTTTGTTTCAGTGTTCAGTGTAGTGTGTAAATGGATTGGATCGTTAGAAGGGATTGGACATTCCAAATTCAGAACTGTGGTAAGTTTTTTGCATTTTACCTACTGTTATTTTTAATAACTTATAGAACAAGAAACTGATCATAGCAGCTCTAAGAGCGTTCTAATTTTACAACGGAGAAAAAAATCGCCCTGTACCAACAAACGAGATCAATATTATACAATAAATCATGCAGACTGGTTAAAGATTAAATCAGTAATTGAAACCAATTATGCTAATTACTGAAAAGCTCATACATATCTATTTTTTCAGTAAATAGAACAATAAGAGGAGTATACTGTTGTTATTATGACCTGGTGATATAAAAAATAGCACTCAATAATTTACAAAGGTCATATGTCAGATGTCACGATGATGAACCTTATTGTTTAGCTTTATTAGTGTTAGTCATTCGAGTACATCGTAGTCTCAAGTATGAATTTTAAGAATACAGAGAGAGATAAAAGCACATATGTGTAACGCTAGTGTGTATATTTTATTTTTATTATTCTTAAGGACCTACTTGAAACTCTATACTCTAAACATCTGTATAGCGTTTAATGTTGATGGATTATTCTTGATTTAATTATTCGTCTCCCAATTAAACATTTGCAGTTATTTGATCATCGCAGCTTTCTTTAACTTTGCAATCTCTTGAGATCATTGACCTTTTTTTCAAATTCATGCTTTCAAAGGAAATAAAAATTTAAAGGTGTAGCGAATTTTTAACCAGTGATTCATTTATATTTTAAATGATTTGGTTTACAAATATTTGTGACTCAGTATATTGACTGATTTTATACAATTTCCACAAACTCATGTGTGGTTTCTTGTGTGATTTGTTCTTTACATTTCCGTTCATGCTATGTAAATATTGCGATTTTTTTTATTTTGGAAGATTTATTGAATACGAACCTGTTCAATGTTATTGCCACCATGTTTAGCACTGACACACCAACATTTCCATAAAATAGAACTGGGAATAGCTTGCAGAGTGCGTCTCCTAAGATCCAAGCTTCGTAGATATATCTTGCTGCAGTTAAAGGTAAATTTAAGACACAAAAAATTAGATCGGATATACACAGGGAGAGGACAAATGCTGTTGTAGCGTGCGTCCTCAATTTAGGGCATCTGATCAATGCTAGGACTGTCACCAAGTTACCTGAAAAAGATACAATTTGAAGTTTGTTTAACTTATCAAATATTAACTTTTATTGATTGGTGTTTGTATTTACTAAGTAACAGTTGTTTCTACTTTAATTCTGTTTGATTAGAGTCAAGTTTAAAGATGATATATAGTGCGTCGTGGAGCCACATATAAATCCAGTTTTGTTATAACGTAAAAATAGCCTAAGATATTTTTTCATATGAATCCTACACTTCACTTGTGACTAATATTAATTAAAGAGCAACTAAATTTAGCTGTCAATCCTCTCAGAAGTGTAGCAAGTAGCAATAAATAACTTTATCGACAAGAAGGAGTCAAGTATTTTATTTTTATTATTATTTTTTTTATTACAGTAACTATTTGAATAAAATATATTTTTTTAATTATTATATTTAGTATACAAGGGGTTTCTAAAACGGGTATTCAAAATTTCAATGCATGTAGAACAAAAGATGACGGAATTTAAGAAAAAATTATACTAAGGTTTTCGTCATCTTTTGAATTGAATTTTGAATACTCATTTTAGAAGCACCTTGTATATTTTTATAGAATATAATAAAAATATCTTTATGCGGCTTATCTAGCTCAAAGTCATGTAATAAAACTTTATTTTGTTTAAAAAAATGTGTTAAGGGTGAAGATAAGAAAATAGTTATACCTATGTTTGTACAATATGTTAGTCGAACGAAAAGGTTGTTTATATCAACAAAATTATCTAGTTTATGTTGATTTTATGGGTAAGGTATTGGCTTTAAAGATATTAAATATGGGCGTCCACAGAAAAATTGCCAGGGGGGGCAAAGATAATTGCAAGATGGAAAAATTAATGGGTTATTAAATTTTTATATTTAGTGAAAGAAGATTTGTCGGTTAATCAATAAAATTTTACCAGGAGGGGACAAGCATCCCCTTGCCCCACCCCCACCCCTTACGGATGTCCATAAATATCTGAATTATTGTAATTTTAACCGAAGTTAAATAAATATAAACATTTTTAAAGCCAAACAATAAATAATTACATAATTGTATGAGATGTATAAATTATGGTTTTGAGGGATATACAAATAATTTCACAAGTAGGAACAGTTTCTTAGTAAATTATAATTTCGTAGCAGTCTGGAAATTACTATTTAATAATGGGTTTTTTCACTCACTGATTTGTAATGATAATAAATCTACTTTTTTCAAGTGTTTCTTGAATGGTGATAATAATTTTTTTTCTTGAATTATTCTCTAAAAATAGTCTATTCTATTCTATTATTCTCTAGTAAATATACTTGCTGGACCAACTAAATCATATCCAAGCAAAACCAAGTCAAAAGTAGCATTCGTTTTGAGCGTCACGTAAAAAAATTATTACTGTTTAAATTAATACAGGATGCGACTTGCATGTATCACGATTTCTTGTGAATTGTACCTCATATCGGGTACGATGACAGTTTTTCTTGAAACAAGATAACAACTTCAAATGTTTTAAAAGGTGAATCAGAGACGGCGCGTTTATTTTTTATTATATATTCGCGAGCGGTAGTAATTTCCTTTTTTACGTTTTACTTTAAAAATTATCTTCACTCACCGACAATGCCTATGACGCAAAAAACAATAGCACAGCAAGCGGCAAAAATTGTGGCTTCTCTTGGATATTTGATTGCCGTCGTCGTGTAATTCATGGTTTTGTTTATGTAAACACTCGGAGTACTACCACAGCAAGCGATATACGCGCACTGAAGAGGACCTAGTTCCAGTTTCTTTCTCCGCTTCGTACCATGTGCTCGATGCAGGCGAAGTAGTAGGTGGGGGCTCAGTTCGCTTGGCACAATAGAGTCTATTCAATCGGAGGAAAAAATACGCTACTATCGATAAAAAGTGCAGTGAAATTACAAATAAAGATAAAACGACGTTAGTTTCTAACACAAAATGTAAATAATATTAATCACAGCGTATTATCTAATGAGCTGTTTTATTGTCCTTTTGTCTCAAAGAGATGGCCTGTTGGTCGTTTTATTATTGTGGCGCCTTTATGTAACATCAATAAACCCATCTTTACTACTTTTTTAATGCGGTTGGAGATGTAAACAAACCATCGCCCTAATTTTCGTACGTAGACCAAAAAACGTCGAATTAGTTGTCGATTTAATTTCTAACATGATTCCTTTTTCTTAAATTTATTTCATTATAGAGAACATCCTGTATTGTGACTAAATTAAGAATGAGTAAGACATATTGGTTCTTGCTTTCAATTTATGTGGGAAAGATAATAGATCGTTGTCTCCCGGATCAGCAAGTTTGAGGGTTCTGTGCGCTTTCTGCTTATAACTATGATTATTTGCAGAATTTGAGCTTTGTGCTTGGGGTTATTAATCGAGATCTGCTGTGGGGAACATCACAGAGCCGTACTTGCCTCCCTCCCGATTTTCATACACGCCACACAGTGGCGCAAAACACCACTGTGCCACTCAAATTACTGTACACCCCTTAGGGTTGGGTCGTTTGAAGTGATTTTTTTTTTAAATGTTCGTCATAAAATTTCCTATCGATCCCTCTTTGTCAATTTTCACTTTGGGTCTTCATTTTCGCGGAATTTGACTCCAAAAATGGGTTTGCATTTTGCCGGACTTTTTTATGGGGGAATGCTCGTCTTGGAAAGCCCTACAAGACTGTCCACTTAGATTTCGGGAAGCAATTTTCCGTTGCCCTTAAAATGGCTACAATCATCCAAAAATTTTCACATATCAGAAATCGTTCTACTGAAAACTGGGAAAGTATTGGAAAAAATCTCATCTCACAAAAATTATTTGTACACATTCGAGGAATCCGCAAAAATTTTTGCAGAATTTTTGGACACATTTTTGGACATTCACCAAAATGGCCAGATACATATTTTCCGAATTTTTCCGTAATTCTGAAAAATGTCAGAAAGGTTCCATAAAAAATGATTTTGAACATGTTTTCAGTAGAACGATTTCTGATATGTGAAAATTTTTGGATGATTGTGGCCATTTTAAGGGCAACGGAAAATTTCTCCCCGAAATCTAAGTGGACAGTCTTGTAGGGCTTTCCAAGACAAGCATTCACCCATAAAAAAGTCCGACAAAATCTCAATCTCGTGTTCCGTAGGGTCTTTTTTGTGCGAAAAATCTAGTTTTTTCCATGCAAACCCATTTTTGGAGCCAAATGAAGACCCAAAGCGAAAATTGAGAAAGAGGGATCGATAGGGAATTTTATGACGAACATTTAAAAAAAAGGGGTGTACAGTAATTTGAGTGGAACAGTGGCGTTTTGCGCCACTGTGCGCCAATGGCTTTACACACCTCGGATTTAGAGATGTGACGAAAACTTGCAAATGTCTTTTCACTAAAAAAATAATTAAGCAGACTGATATTTAGTTTTGGGTCCAAGAAATATGTTGCGTTTTATTGCTTTTTACCACAAGTTTCACGTATTGAATTTTCGAGGGCTATGTGAACTTGGCACTCGACTTTTAAAAATTCATGTTTTTTTTTTGTGATTCTTGTAGATTCTTGTTTGTAGTAACTTCAAAAGAAAGTTATATGACCTTGAAAAGACTCATCCCTAGACTTTTACAGCACTAAAATCTGAGAGTTGTTTCTTATAAACAATCGTTTGTAGTTGTGAAAACATGTTTGTTTGTAGTAGCAAAGGAAAAAAGTTATAGCTATTTTTGATATGTGCAATATACAGGATGAATCTTAAATAAGTACAAATATCCAGCAGTATAGTTCACTGTATATAACACATAATTAATAGTTTTTTACAAAAAAATCACAAATAAGAAAATTTTAAATAAATTTCATAATTTTCCAATAAAAAACTTGTTGGGGACCGCTGACCAGACCCCTACATTTCAATTTTTATGAGTCATAAATGTTGCAGATTGAACGCGTGGTCTATAGCGTTGCCAGTGTTACACTAATGTCTTAGCTTCAAGAAGTTTAGGTAATTATTTACATTAGCGGTAATCTGTCCAATGTTAATAAAAAAATTCACACACACAATATGGCAACCTCGTCTTGAATGGATCATATGTTTTATTACGTTACGTCAGTGTTCTGTTTTATTTGACCAGCGACCCTCAAAATGTGGGTATTTAAAAAAAATACCTCCGTAAATATTAGAAAATTTTAAAAATGATTATCACTACCCGCATCTGTATGACGAACTACACCTACAGTTAAAATATGTGAACTTATTTAAGGGTCACCTGTATTCTCGTTTGTAAACCATTACTATTTTAAATATATTTACTAAACAGTAACTTTTTTCATCACTTTGATTTGCTTACTGGTACAGAGGTGACAAGTTTGAAAAAGAAAATAGTATTATTTTGCCCGGTTTTGACTAGATTTAACGTATTGAAAATATACTTCCACCGGAGGCTAAACAATTGTTTGCAGCTCGATTTGTAGTAACCTTCAAGGTCATATATATTTTTTTAATTACTACAAATGAAAAAAAAGCTAAATGATCACATTGTCGTGTTGGGCTGAATATTTACGTTAGCAACCTGAATCCGGTCCTGTTTAGAACCGTGAATCCCCGATCTGTACGCATCCACAGGCGGCGTTTGATCTTTCAACTCATCACACCGTGTTATGTAACATTACAGACATTCCAGTCCGCTATAGTTGAAATTGTGTGTGCAGTTAAATTAGCACAGGGATCATAACCAAAATTTTCAATTTTTTACTTTCCTTTTTAGCTGTGTTATTTTTTTTTAAATTGAATACATTTTGGCAATATGACCCGTGTAGAGAATATATGGAACAGCATCGGCAGTTTCTATCAATTCTAGGATGAGAATAGCTGTAGCAAAGCATTATTTTCTTTCCCTTTTATTTGCCACCCTATTACCTGAGTTTGACAAACAATAAAAATGGCCAGGTGTTGGGGTAGAATTGCATATAGCACGTGACCATGCGGCTTGACAAAAATAATGTTTTTTTATGCCAATTAAGTTATTGTAGTTATACCAGTGCTTATTCTGGAAATGGGTGTGGTTAAATTAGAGGCAGTATCGTTTTAAAATTTTAATCAACAAAAATTTCATGTTTAATGTATCATATTTATACATTAATATTGAGAATTTAATATACAGTATATTACAATAATTATAATGATAAATTTCTCACTATGTAAAGTTTTATGGATGAATGCTTGTGCGTGTTTATTTTCTTATCACCAGGTATACATACTCAGGAAAATTTTAATCAACCCATTGTTTATATTACGCAAAATTTACGCCAGTTCTAGAAAGTATGAGGTATTCCGATTTTGTATATTTTGAAATAGACTAGAATGTTTTGCAAAGCAACAATATATAACACTTCTTTTGTATAAACACAAATAAGTAATAATATTGCCATGAAATAAAAGAAATTTTGGCACACAACATATAATTTTTGTATTAACTTGAAGTCTGATTCGGCTTTTTACAAATATGTAATTTGCAGTCAGTGGAAAATTTTCTAATACATAGTCAGTCAGTTTTATCGAAATAATAAATTAAATTTGTACCGTATATATTTATTATATACAATTTAAAAAATATATACAATTTATATTTTCATTAAATACATTTACCACAGAAGAGGAAATTTGGCACTCTTAAGTAAACATCGTTACAATAATTACATCTAGGTAGATACTATATTATTTAATATGAGTTGTCGAAAACCACATAGTTTCCTTAATTGCGTATATTTTGCATTGCATCAAACAAATGTAACAGTAATCTGAAAACCTAAGGGATACGTTATTTTTCTCTCTGTTTTACTGTTGTTTGGCGTAATATAAGTTGTGTACGTAGATGTTTTACAGTAATTGGTGCAAAATGTAATAAAAACACTACTGATTGTATTTCCGTTATGAACTTGATACATCCATATAAGATGGTACAGATTAAGAAATGTGTGAGATTATTGTTTTAAACTTTAGTTGGGTGGATGTCATGTTTCGAATTAACAGCGAAAGGCATGTATACTTAGTGACAATAAAAAATAACGGATTTGAACAATTTGTATGACGGGGTTGAAATGAAAATTAAGATTTATTTATAATAGTTTGACACATTTGATATTACAAAATCGTAATGACAGTTCTTAATATTTCTGCTGTCACACCCTGTACATGGAATTTTGTAGTAACTGGAGAAACAATCCTTCTGAAGTAAAATCCAGGTTAAAAAACTACACGTATTATTATATTTAGTCTTCTTTGGACCAGAAGAAATGAATTTAGGCACTTAGTAGTGTGGCGGGAGCTTTTAGGAGACTATGAGGTCGTGCTATAAATGTGGCTGTTGAAGTGAATCGCCAATTCCCACTGGTATTCTCTTCTCTTGCTGGAGCAACTGGTGTGCCGCACGATCCATCTCTTCCTGGGTCATGTCCATGGCCTCCTGCATCTCCTTGGACGTGTAGCGCACGAAGTCGGGATCACAGTATTTACCCAAGCCTTGCTCAGCTAGGATACGGCCGACCAAGCTTTCCGCAGATCCAACAACTTCGAACGAAGCCGGCCTGCGATCCGCCGGGCTGCCTGGCAGTGAGTGAGTTAGTCGTTCTGTACCCGCATGTCCATTCGGTTCGCCTGGACCAACTGAAACTAAATCATCAATATCATCAGTCCCAAATGCATCCCAACAGAGAACAGTAAAGCTACATCTACGATTAGTCGGCCAAGGCAACCATTTTGGCACAGTACGTGCTGTCAATTTTGTTATCCCAATATCTACGACCTTATTTCATGAAATTTTAGCATAATAGTCAAGGATTGACTTGTTCTGAAATGGAAACAAACTTTGATACAAGGAGAAAAATTGAGGAATGAAAGGTTTTGTGTTTCAATTAATATTCCTTACCTGATGTCTTGGATAATATAACTTTATCCTAAGAATATCTTGAATGGTCGTAGATATTTGAGTTATGGCCGAAGCGTATGCGTGGGATTGACATGCAAGGAAGTTTATAGTCCAGTACCTTTAGGTTTTAGGTATTCCATTTGTTGTTCTCCATTTCCAATATATTCAACAATATGAGTCTAGAGCTTGTGTCAAGGTTTTGAATGAATCAAAAGTCTCTCATTTTTTATTTTTTTTTTACAAATTCTTTTTACTTACCTTTGGAGTACACATTTTTTGTTAGGAATTATATAGCTCAGCTTTAGATAACCCTTCATACGTTGCCATGGTTGCGTAAGGAACAAGTTTTAAACCAAAATATGCAAAAACTTACAGTGTTTGGTACGGTTTGGTCACATACGGTTAACATTTACTATGCTTTTTGCATGGTACGGTTTTTACTGGGCATTAGTACGATTTCAGCACAGGCAACATTCATGTTTTCTTGTAGACCATGCTCACATCGCATCGAAGGTTAGGTACACGGGTGTAAGTACCATTTAAAGAAATGAACTATTATGAAAATGAAAACTGAAGACAGTGCGGAACATGCACAGTGTTTAATGCGGTTTGAGCACAGTACGTTTATATTTTTTATTTATATTTTGGTTAGAACTTGTTCCTTCAGCGTGGTGGGTGGTTTTGACGTGGTTGTGCGAATGAACCGTAGCCTAAAGGTACTGGCCTAGTGGGACCTTGGGGCTAACCTCTGCCGTGGAAGGAAGCCCTGTGATTTAGGACAGAACAACGCGCATGCCGGCTGTCCCCTGCAGAGTCCGAGGCCGATGGGTGAAGGCCGCCGCCGAAACCAGAGGTGGGCCAATTGTATGGTAGCGGTTCCGGCAAGAAGCCTGCAACTGCCATAGCTTGTGCTTGTGCGAGTTTTAGGCCGCTTGCTATGCGACTAAAGCCCGGTGCTTGTTGTACAGGAGATGGCGTGGCTGTCATGCAACCGCCCCCCAGTCCTAGGCGCACGCGCCGAGGGGGTGGAGTCGGGGGCATCAGCTCGGTGTCGTCGCCCTGCAGACTAGCAAACACAACATCACCACAAACCAGTTAGCCATTAAAAGAAAAGAAAATCAAAAACCATTGGTTAAAGAAATCAAACCGTCAGGCACAACACACTCACACGCGCTTTCGCTTACCCTTGTAGGTAGGGTGCAGGAAGCCAGTTTTACTGAAAAATCAAAAGATTCGTACATTTCGTCATCTCTACTAGTCTCCTCACGCTCCTTCACAACCTGCCACATTCTTTTCACAGGAGGAGGACTCTTCAAATTGAGAACTCAGAAATTATCGGTTTAAATTAGTACATATTTTTTTCTTTGCAATAATATTCCAAATTTTGTAATAGCTAGCGAAGAAAGAAGTTATGCCAAAACAAATTTGAAATTCTAGGTAAAGCGTCCTCTAGCGGATGCCAGTGAATTAATTAAGGATTATCTTTAGAACTCTAATCTAATGGCCTTCAGCATTTCAGCGTTTGTTTTTATTTTATAAATTGAAAGTACGAGGTGTGGCAATTAAGATCTGGAAATTTGTCAATGAAAAAACAAGCAAATTAAATTTCGCCAAAATGTTATTATCGACCTTCACAATAGTCTCCCTCTAACTCTACACAACGATTCCAATGTTGCTCCCACGATTAGAAACACTCTTGGTAATCCTTCTCAGTTAACCCGTTCAGCACCACGGTTACAGCTTCTTTGACCTGTACGCCTCCATGATGAGATCCATTGATCGGGGCTATGGGGTGGGTGCGGCAACGTTAGAATTGCTTTTTTGCCAAAAACTCTTGCACAATGAATGAGGAATGGGCTGGCGCGTTGTCGTGGTGCAAGATCCAGACATTCTCGGGAGTTTGCGTAACACACTGAAAACGCGGGCCCGCAGCCGTGCCAAGACGCCAACATAGAACTGTCCAATCACTGTCTGGCCGGCAGAAACAGATTCACGATAAATCATGCCGTGGATATCGAAAAAAACGATCAACATTGCCTGCAGACTTTGTTTACGGGTCTCGGGGTCATACTCAAATATCCAGGTCTCATCTCCAGTGACTACCCGACTCATCCAGTCTCTACCGTCGCTCCTAATGCAGGACAACAAATCCTCGCAGGTCGATTATGGCATGTCCTTCTGTTTACGGTTGAGAACTTTTGGAACCATCTTTGTACACATCTTTCGCATAATCAAATTTTCGTGTAACGGTTTCTTTGTTGACGTTTAACTCGTCAGACAACGCACGAATGCTTACCATGGATCGTCTTCTACCGATTCACGCCCCTCCTTGAACCGTTTTGCACATTCAAACATGTGTGTTTTCGACATGCACTCGTCTCCATACACCACCTGCAATTTTCGCCAGATTTCACTGAAAATTGAATCACAACACGTTGCTTATAATTTGAGTCACTCATTTTCACGACGCTACTAAAAAATACACATAAAACACAAACCAAACGTGCTACCGACTTCAATCTTGGACTGAAACTAAAAGGAAGGTCCACCTCTCTAGAAAAACGTTGACGAACGATGCAGTGTTGCCAGTTTCCGAGTTTATAACTAAACCTGGAACTTAATTGACACACCTCGTATAAGTGAAAAATAACGGATCTTGTACAAATGCGTCGAAAAAATGATTTATTTGTTTGCCAATGGACCAAAAGCAAATAAGAGTATGGCAATATGGTAAGAGTATGATCTTAGAAATTGAGAGAATATAATTGAAAGCATACTAGCAATTATTTATTTTATTAGAGAATTGTAAAATAATCTCTGAGTTCTCATACGCTGTCTTTATATTCGTGAATGTAAAAGGAGCAAAACCTGATAGAAATTGAAAATATTTGTGTTTATGTATCTATACAAATGTGTCCAATGCGTAAATGTTCTCGTTCCATTACACACAATATTATACAGCATGTAACATTAAACGGGAGCCAGTAATTTAGAGTTAATAGTGTGCTTTATTTAGTTTAATTTTATAGTAAAATTCGAAGTAGTACTTAGTGAAGTGAAGAAAATGTGTGTGTAGCTCCCACTCGAAGGTACAAACTGTATATATATATAAAATATAGAAAGAACTGAACATATTCATTCACTTCAAGATGGCCATATTTCCAGTGTTTACTGTTTATTTATTATATAGTGCTATGTTCTATATTTTAACTGCTTTAAATGATAAGTGAAATACTAGGTTGATTTCTATTGTAAGCTTTAAAAATTAAATACCTCACTAGAGGCAAAACTATGACTTAAGACGCATCTTGAATAAAAATAAAAATCAACCCTAGGAACGTGGCATTTTTCCTTAAAAAATTAAACTCACTCGATAACCGTATAGCTGTTCTTTTCTTCTCCGTTGTGCAAGTTGCTCAATGACCTCAACGGTATCTCTTCATCATTCAAACCCTCTTGATTGTGTAGGGAAGTCGCGCTGGCTCGATTTTGCACAACGTTCTTAGTCATAGAGGTGATGTGATTCATCCCTTCGGTAACAGCATTCTTTATCGAGTTGTAGGGAAGATAATCGACACTGGAAGCGGGGGTTATCTTGATTTGGGTCGAGTTCAATTTCAATGACTTTGCGCGGTTGAAACTGTGGCCTCTTCTCATGGATGACCATACGCTGCCGAAGAGGGAATGGTTTCTCTGAAAACCAAAGAAAAATATCACTTTGCCTCGCTTTGAGGTTACTTAATGCTACTTACACGATGCATCGGTTCTGGATTGTCATCAACGAGTTCATCTAAGTTGCCTGATATCGCACGTTTTAGCTCGGGACCAGCTTCGTGCAAAGTGCGAAGGCCTGCTTGCAAGGTAACCGTATTATTCGTATCTTTATCTCCTTCCTTGAGTTCCTGCTCCTTTCGCTTTTTGAAACGTCGGAAGTAGTCTTGGATGAGGAAGGTAGCGTAGAATTTTCCCACAGTAACCTCATCGTCAACTCCCGGAGGCGGTACTACTTGATCCAGCAGTTTAGGATTGGTCCTCTTCCAAATTTTCTTGATTACACTTCGTAGTTCGGCGTTAGCATCGTCGATGTTTCCTTCCGTCTTGATACGAAGCGACGTTCGAACCACAGCGAATAAAGTGGCATTGAACAAAACTGTCCCATCGCTGTTAAGGGGCATGTTCATCGAGACTAGACGCTTACACGCCACGCGGTGGGGACAGAGCTTTCCAAAACCTAAGGGAGGGGAAATCTTCCGGAGGAGGGTGACAACATCTAAGTGTTTTATCCTGCCTTTAGCGTCAGGATCGTATTCACTCCACAGCCTTATAAATTCATCTAAATGATGTGGTCCTAAAATTGACCAGTCTCTTGTTAAGTAGTCGAAATTATCCATAATTACAGCTACGAATAAGTTTATGATCTGGAATAGAATATTAGCTGTTAAAAGTCATCATCAGTTTGTCTTCATCATTTTTTGTTACTATTTCTTCTTAACTTACCAAAAATGAGCATAAGACGTAAAACGAAATAAAATAAGGGTACGTCAGATCTGAACCACAATTCTCGCTGGCTGGTTTATTTAGAGCTTTATGGCATTTTGCCGCTTTGGTTTCCGCACAGTCCATCATGATTTCCTGCCAAGCCTCTCCTGTGTCAATAAACCAGACGATTAGAATTCAAATATTTGTTTCTACGAATCTTTTACCTGTTGCTGATCGGAACAGAACTAGCACAGCCTGCAGAAACGATCCGAAATTGTTGTTCCGATTTATAGACGAATCCGATTCCATATCGCTGTTTTCTATCCTCCCAAATATCTACAAATAAAAAGGGCTGTAGTCTTTTTTACTCGCTGAATCTGGCGTTCACTTTTTAACCCCATCAAGCTTCAAGGTCATTCCAAGGTCAATCCAAGAGACTATGTTTTCGAGGTTCTTAGATTCGAATCCTGTTTTATTTAACCGCATCAGATTAATTTCAAGGTCATTTGAAGGTTACATCGAAAGATAGATTATGTTTTTGAAGTCGGTGAAGTCAAATTCTGGTTTATTTTGCCCCATTAGGTAAATTTCAAGATCATTCCAAGTGTTAAATATAAAGATAGATTGTTTTTGTGGTCGTTAGAATCGAATCCTGGTTTATTTAACCCCATTAAATCAATTTCAAGGCCATTCCAAGGTTAAATCGAATGATAGATTATGTTTTTGGAGTAGTTAGATAGGGATTCGAATCATTTAACGCCATCAAGTCATGTATTCGACCTTGAAGCTTAGCCGATGGAGTTAAATGGATCCCAGAGTGGTTTAGTAACAACTTACCTGCATTCCGATAGATGCGTAGATAAAAAAAAGAAGCACGATAAGCAGAGCTACGTATGGCAATGCTTGGAACGATTTTAGAAATGTCCATAGCAGGGTCCTAATGCCTTCTCCTCTGCTTAGAAGTTTGATGAGCCTCATGACTCGAAACAGCCGAAAAAAATTGCTTGAGATTTGGAATTTGATTCCAGGCTGCAAACAGGAAACGTTGAATGGGTTGCAAACTTAATTAAAGTGTACTCACATTGACATCTTGATGAACAATGTCGACGAAACTACCAAGAACTATTATGAAGTCGAAAACGTTCCACGCGTCTCCAAAATAGTTCTGCGCATATAGAATACAGTATTAACGTTTAAAGTTCGGAAGTTGTATGTGAGAAATGAAAGTTACGGTGTATTTGAAATGAATTGTAGATACAGAGATCAAACTTTTGTTGGCGTTTCGTACCAAAAGCGTGTAATGTGTTCTTCTGTTATACAGGCTGTTTTTAAATGAAGTAGCAAAAATGAGACCACAGATTCTTTAGGTGAAAATAAGTCGATTTTTTTACCTGAAACGATAACAGGTAGGAGAATCGATTGTTTCAATAGTCAGATGGATACACTAAGCAGCAAAAAAGTTCTGCAATTTAAAAGAAACATGGTGTCACAAGTGGCGCCCTCTACTAGTGATTTACTGATTTACAAATTTTATGTAAATATTTGGATTTTTTAAGAAGTTATCTACAAATATCGAAAATAAAATGTGTGGTTAAATCGATTTATTTTCACCTAAGGAATCTGTGGTCTCATTTTTGGTATTTCATTTCAAAACACCCTGTATATGTTGCTTAATATTTCACTTACCTTTACTCTGAAGGCTGCTAATTTAAAGACAAACTCCATGGCAAATACGGCTGTAAATATCATATTTAGGTAGTCTAAAACTTTATCATATGACTCATATTCATCTGGTCCATGGTGAAACTTCATTGCTAATGTAATAGTATTAGTTAGAATTAAGGTGAATATTGCATATTCGAATGGTCGGGATGTGACAAACCACCAGACCTTGTACTGAATGCGATGTTTAGGAATGTATCTACGGACAGGTTTAGCTTTTAAGGCAAATTCTATACAGTTGCGTTGGTTTTTGTCTAGTTCGCAGTTCTTGTACTCCTGTTCTCCCTCGTTTTGGAATGTAACAATAACGAAACCAACGAATATGTTAACCATGAAAAAGGCAATTATAATAATGTATATTATGTAATATGCTGCAACAATGGGGCGGTAATTATGAATTGGTCCTTTGTTTTCTTCGTTTGAGTCTATTGAAACATATAACAATGCCGGCCATCCTTCGAAAGTGGATACCGTGAACAGTGTTAACATTGCTTTTGCTACATTATCAAAATGAAATCTGTACGGCTCCCAACTACGATCCATCATCATGGGTTTTTCTATATCACCATCCACGTATATTAAATACGTACCACTACAACAGAGGGGTTAGCAAATGGTTTTGGGCAATGACAATAAATGACTTACTTGCATTCAGTTGCTGTTAACTTGGAACCATCAGTACAGTGCGAAAATTTTCCCTAAATTCATTTGAATATATGTTTTAGTTTTTGGTCGTACAACAGGTACAGTACAGGTATATCTTAGTGAGTGCAAACAAAAACGGAAAAATTCATGCACAATCAGTCAATCAATAAAAGAACGTTAGTATGGAAGCATTTCATAAACAGTCGTGCAAGTGGTAGCGTGCAGTAGTAAATAAATTAATAGATAATGAACTTTGCGATCACTTGTAGTCATAACTAGTAAACACAATATAATAAAACAGAACAAATAGATCGAACGTACGCGCGCGCGTACGTACCTACTAGTTGAAATAATGTTAGAAGTGTGGCGTCGACAATGCAATATGTGTTAACGGTTGCAGTGCTTATATAAGGATAGTTAGTCAACCTAAGCTTTCAAAAAGTCACAAGAAATTGGACTATCACTAATCCTTAATATTAATGAGGAATCGTAATTTGCAATGTATCTCGAGATTTAGTTCATCACGTGGTAACATTTTTTCATTTTTAAAACTACCATTAAATTACCTATAAACAATATTCCCTACAATTGATATATTGAATTTTAAAAACTAAAAAAAAACTCAAAATTTGGCTCGTCTTGACTACCCCTCCAATATAGGGTGTCTCGCTTATATAGTAAAAAAATATAAGACAGCTTCTTGACAATATTGCAATAAAAACTGGCGTATTGCGTTTAGCATTCCTTAAAAACAACCCGAACTTTTCGGGCAATCTTATCTACGTCAGTCAAACTTACAGTGTTATAACATAGTTATCAAAAATCAGGCGTAAAATGAAGCCTCATTTTTATACCTTATAAAGTAAGTCCAACGTTTGTCGTCTTGCCTAAGGGTTGTCCAAAACATTTTGCACGCATAACGGCCGTCGCCACAACTAAAAGCGGTTGACTAACTGTGCCTTTATAAGCACTGACGGTAGCCTGCAAATATCGTACAAGACAGCGGTGGCGACGATAGCAACGGCGATGGCGAAAATGCTTACGTGCTATTTTGTAATGAAATTGCTTGTGAAGCTTACCAGCATCGCAGCTACTCCAGCACCGGATCGATAGGACATACAGACAGGCGACAGGCCAGACAGACAGACAACAGACAAGACGAGACGGTTCCGAGAGCGCGTGATCTGTGAGCGGAAGGCGGCGCGAGTACTACACATGCCGCTATCCAGCTACGACCAGAACATGCAGATCTACCGTCATGTGCAGGTAAAAGCTCGGAGATTTACCTTAAACAGCTGCACTCCTATCACAGCGAACATGAACTGCAGGAGGTAGGTAACCAGCATGATATTGCCGATCGTCTTAATGGCTACTATCACGCATTTCACTACATACTAGCCATAGGGAGATTCGGCATGAAAGAATGAAACAAACGAAACAGTCAGTAAAGTAAGTATAGAAAAGCTAGGCGTTGGTCGGGCATCGCGCAGCCAGCCGGGACATCAAATGCACCCAGGGTGTCTCGAGGGGGACAGCGCAGCGGCGGCGGTGCCCTACCCTAGATATGACTACAAGTGCGGCCGTCGAGGACTGGAGGCGCTGGAAGAGGCAAAAAATACATCGTTGCGGCCGCTGAACACAGCACGCACAGACAGCTGAGCGAGGCATGCGGGTTAATACGCCGAACGGGCACGGTAGGCCCGCGGCTTCCACCACATGAATAGGTTAATACTGTTGCAGGGCTTGTAGTAGGGGAACCCATAGGTGCATTTGCTTGAACAACAACGGACTGCTGGTGCCTACCTTGAATAACTGGACTCCTATTACCGCGAACATGAACTGTAGGAGGCAAGTGACCAACACTATGTTGCCAATGGTCTTTACCGCGACAATCACACACTGGACTACGTGCTAGGGACAAATATACGTCAGATCTAAAGCTGACAGTTGACGAAAGTCGCGGCTTACGACTACACCACTCCCGTCACCTAAGTTTATCTGCAGACGACACCACCCTAAGGGGAGTCGAAATACAACCTACCTTCAGTCCTTTTGCTCTGTTTATTGCCCTCAACGGACGTAGCACCCTCAGCACTCTCAAAATCTTTACCACCGACATCGTTCCTCCCACTCTAAAACCAAAACAACACTCCATATTCTACTCTCATCTATATGACGTTTAAAAACAAACGATTACAAACTTTTGGACATATAGTAGACGGCCGACAATCTAGAGGGCGACTCATGTTATAAACCTGCTCACAATTTATAGCAGTCGACACAAAAAAACATACGTGCAGCGTATATTTTTTTCTATAAAATCGTGTGCCGCATATCTCTAAGAGCATACCCGATTACACAGTTTCTGCTAAGTACGCATGCGCCGCAGCTTCTTTTTGGCTGCGACGAATTGACGGTTCCATCTGTTCCATTTCCAGCGCTATCATGGGCGGGTATATCCTTTGGGCAGGCAAAATTTCGGGTATATCTTTTCGCTAATTTAATTATGAATGAAATTAATTTTATTAGTGATTTTGTATTCTTAAGACTGGAGAATAATTCAAGCTCTACAGAGTATTCTCAAAATCGTCCTAATTTAAGAAGTGAGGAATATCGGATGATGACATGTATGCAGTTTAGGGCAGGAGGTCAAAATATGAGTGTACCTAAGAGATGTTGCAATATGTATTTCATTAACTTTTGACTTACATAGTCTGCCCTATCTTAGACCCACTCTATTATGTCTCAAAGTATGTAACCTTTTGTCTTAAACGCCCTGTATGGTATAAAATGCTTCAAAGTTGAATGACTTTTGAAAGGCATATATTCATCTTTAGGTAGAACAGCGTATGTTACTAATACATTATCGAATGTATGTGGTTAAGGAAAAGCTGCCGACGTTAGTGAACCCAAATCGTGCAATAAAACAATACATTGAATGAAAATTAACTCAACATGAAATTTAGAAAATTTGGGTTCCAGATTATCAGTGTTGACAGGTTTACTTGGTCATTGAATTCTGAAGCATTTTTAAAGCTATATACAAACCGATCATTTAAGCTTCGTCCTTATTGGAGCCCATTTTTGTGAATGTGTCTTTGTTGCATTGGAGTGCGTTCTATCCAATTTCTACACATGTCACGGACCAAGCTTAAGTGATGGGTTTCTACAGATTGAAGGGTACGAGCATATAAGGTATCAAGGTTTCAGATAGAAATAAAGACCAGCAACCTTAAATCACAACGACAGTAGTAGAGACAACATTTCACTGGAAAAATCATCTATTCTCTATTTGAATTTGAAACTTCAATACTTCAAATGACACGGTTCTTGACAGAGTCGTACTCAGTTCACTCGCTTTGTCATTTCATCAAGTTGTTTACAAGAAGCTGCCTAAAACTTGTCACAATGATGGAGAATTATTTGAAATGTGAAATAACAAGAGCATTAATGGGGTGTAATTTAAAATGTGATTTTACATTGATCTCAAAGGTTATTATGGCAGAATAAACACAATGGTGTCTTATTTGGTACGTAGTCTTAAATCAGTAAGTGACATTAATGCACTGAGTTCGTTTCTGTTAGAGGTGCCTTTGAACGCTGCTAATGAATAATTATACGAGCGGATGAAGATGGTAGACAGACGCCATCTTGATCCACTCGTCCAACTTCAGTAGGTAATTTACCCGCTGCATATAGATACCACAGAGACCGTAACAACGACCAAGTCCAGTATGTTAAAGGCCGAACGTAGAAAGGCACCATCGTGTAAGATGCATCCGTATGAAATGGTCTTTAACAATAGCTCTATTGAAAATATCGCAGTGAAAAAGTAATCAAATATCTGCAGAATCTGAAATGCAATAAAATTAGTCCAATTCTTACTAGAATGACCCCGTTATTACCCTATTAGTTTCCGAATTGAGGTTGATGGGATCTTCTAAGGCTAGCAGAGCTGAGGAGACGAGGATGCACACCAAAAGGATGTTGGCAAAGTAATTGTGGTTGCACAACCAATGACAGAAGATTCGGAACCTTAAAAGGAGAAATATTTGAAAAATCAATCGGTGGTATTCACAACACCTACACATGTAATATGGGTCGGGGTCTTGGTACCGTGATATGCTGAAAATAATCTGCTCAAGTGCAGGAATCTACTAGAGACTAACTATAGGTATATGCGGGTGCTACTCGGGGTCGGGGTTCGCACTAGGTACATAACCAAATCAGTGCGGGACCACACTACAGTGCCGGATCTGGTTGCAAGCTAACACACTTCAAAGGTTCAGGGTTCCCTTTGAAAAGCTTCCCAACCGTGCACTCACGATTGTTTGTAAAGAGAATGGATTCTTACCAACAAACCGTCCATTCGTACGCTTAGAATAAGCTCATCGTTAAGGTTTAGTGAGTAACAGAAGAGACTTACTTATTCTAACCGTAGGAATAGAGGTGTCGGTTACTTAAAACAAACGGGAACCCTGTAACAAGGTCTAAGGCACCACTGTCTACCACATTTCACCTGTTCGTAGGAGAAAAAATGAAGAAAGATGACGCTGGTGGAATTGGCAACGTCTGTTTGTTTTGTTTAATTTCGGACATGCGGCGTGGTCTCGCCCCAACTCCGCTCCCCGCATCAACATCATCTGCATCTGTAATTTCACACACCACACTTATTACTATCGTTTTTAGATAAACATAGCTGCCCGAAATCTGGGGATTCAAATACCAATTTAATACATGACACATTATACAAAGATAGGCACGAATACTAGTAGAAGGAAATTTAGTAAAGCGGTGCAATGTAGATGGCGCTTCTGGTCACTGTAGCTCGAAGACGCTGTTCCCTAGATGGAAGTATAAGTTAGACACTAAAAGAGTACACATATCAATGGCAGCTTGTGGTGAGCAATCTCCTATTGTTTTTATATAACCATGAGCCACCATTGACATGTATTAATGGAAAAGACAATATACCACATAATGTGTCATGTCTAAATTTTCGTTTCAGTTTTATCGAACACTTATCATGAAGACATAAGAACAGTAACCGTATCAGCAGCTATGTCCCGTTCGAAGGGGGCCTACCTGTTTTTATAAGAAAATATAAAGAAGGCACTGCCTTTTGGAATGGGACGCGTTTTCTTTACAATGGCGACCTCTGAGAGTCTGCGAGGTCTAGCGCATTCTTTATTTACAACTTCCATTTCATCATCGTCAATATCAAGTTCCTCCTCTGAAAATTAGTGTTACTGTTTTGTCCTAGCTAATTTCTAGTTGCGTTCCAAATCTCAAAACCTAGCTTAAACAAATTTTATAAGCTTTTACACCACGCCCTACTTACCTTCGTTCTCGTGTTCCTCGTCAAATTCTCCCTCTAACTCAATTTTCGTTTGAGATTCAGCTTCCTCATGTTCTGATCTAAAATATTATATGATTAATAGCATATCTACTTTCTACTTGGCGTAGAAACCTTTCAGAGTAGTGCCCATCTTCACTTTCTTCTTCCTCTATGCTATGTTCTTCCTCTTCGCCCTCTTCTTCCTCTTCCTCTTGAGCTGGCGTAGGGCTTTTCGATTTCTTTTCTTCTTCTTCCTCTTTCTCGATTGCTGTCAAAGATTCTGCATCTGCCAAGTTGTCTACGGCGATAGCCAAGAACACATTTAGTAGAATGTCTGTGAAATGTTAAGGAAACTGGAGTAATTATTCAAATAAATGTATTTTTTTATTATAAAAGGATACAGTTACCACAGATAAATAAGATTATAAAATATATGCACGATAAAACTCCAAAAGACTCAACTCCACCATACGCTGCTATCCCCTCATACATAACCACATTCCAATCTTCACCAGTCAATATCTGAAAGGAATATGCGTTTGAATGACATTTTTTAGGATTTTGATATAAAAAAATTACCTGAAACACTGTAAGTAAACTTTGCCAAAAGCTATCAAAATTATATCTAGTCTTTTCTTCCGTATCTTTATTAAATCTTCCGCCAAAAACTTGCATTCCAAGAAGTGCAAAAATAACAATGAACAGGAAAAGTAGGAGCAACAGTGAGGCGATTGACTGAATAGAATTTAACAACGATGCAACCAAATTTGAAAGTGATCGCCAATATCTAAAATAGTTATATAATTAATAAAAAATATATTGTGTGTAAACCTTACAAGTCCTTACTTTGTAACTTTAAATACTCTAAGTAACCTAACACAACGTAACACAGATATTCCCAAAGGAGGCATCACATGTGTATTTGTTAAAACCATCTCTGTTATACTTCCAATAACAACAAAACAATCGAATCTATTAAACAACGATACGAAGTAACCCTTGAAATGAACAGTGTTAGGCGACAAACAGCAAATGTTCTAAGTACTTACTTGAAACCCTAAACTATACATCTTTAACAACATTTCCATGGTAAACAGTGCAATAAAAAACATATTTGTATATTCTGAAAAACAAAATAAAGAGAAATGTAGGTTATTATTGATGGGCTGTGCGACCCTAACATTCGACAAACGATTTAGTACTTAATAAATGTTACCTACTATAAACAGTTGCATACCATAATCTGTAAGAATAAAAATTGAATTTTTAAAAGTCTGGTGCCAGGTTCACATAGCCTTCTTAACGGAATAACCTCTAGACATATTGCTGATGATTAGAAGGCATTTGATATTTACTGTCAATCTTGAAGGAGTTAATCAGCAAAATGTTGAGAGGATCTAATTGAAGGAATATTGGGTTTGTTACCTTGAAAATTATCCAACCACGGTGGCTGCTGATAGTGTTCTGTAGCCAGAACTCCAGTGTTTAAAAATACCAAAATAATAATGAGCCAGTAGAATGACTGAGACTTTACAGCCTTTCGACAAGCTCGCCGCATTCTACGATTCACCCTTTCAAAGTCTTTCCTTCTCTTTTTAAGCCACGATTCTTGCTGAACCTCCTCTTCTCCAAGTTGGTCAGTGGAGTCCATTTCGTTCTGAGTAACGTTTCGCGCCTCCTGATTTTGTTGGTCTTCACCTTCAGGTTCGATATCTTCAGCTTGAGTAATCCAGTCCAAGTAACCCCTTAAGTCTTCCTCCAACTGCTGTTTTTCTCTAAGCTTGTGAAAGTCACCCCTTGCTTTGGCTTTTTCTCTTTCCTTTGAAAACTCACTAGTATTTGCATTAATTAAATAAACAGGTAGGAATTATTCGGGAACTTACCCGCTCAAGACACCAAGAATTAGGTTCATAACGAAAAATGCGCCCAATATAACCATAGAAACAAAGTACAGCCACGGGTATGCCCTGCCGGAAGCGTCTTGTATCTGAAAACATTCAGTCAGTCGTTGATTAGGTTCAAGTAGATTATTTCTCACGTTGTATAACACATCGGTCCAGCCTTCAAGTGTAATACACTGAAATACGGTTAACATGGATAATCCAAAATTATCAAAATTTGTAATACCATCGTTGGGTCCTTTCCAACCTACTGCACATGACCAGTCAGCTCCCAAAGTAGAGCAATTAAAACCATCTTCGCCACAAGGGTGAGGATTATCCATCTCTTCAGCTGCAACAATTAAGAGTAAAATAAAATATAGTTTCTAATTTTACGTAACCTTCTACTATACCTATTCCTGAAGCATTATTTACACAAGTACTATGCATTTTTCCTGAGAATACCTCGAGTCCAATAATAGCATAAATAATAATAACAAACAGTACTAAAAGAGCAATATGAAGTAAAGGCACCATGGCACGGAGAATTGAGTTTAAAACAACTTGTAAACCTGTAAATTGAAAATCATTGTAAAAACAGTTTCGTAAACAAGTGGCATTACTTACTGGGAACTCCCGAAACAAGCCTTAAAGGTCGAAGAACTCTGAAAGCTCTGAGAGCTTTGACGTCGAAACTATCTTTTGTAAGGTTCGCTAATACTGAACTTATTGTTCTGCAAAAAACACGCTCATCAGCATTAAATGCAAAATATACGTTTGCACTAAATCTACATTTCTCGTCCAATAAAATTAGGACAAATTTAAATAAACAGATTTCTATAGTCGGGGATTTATACTTTTGTGACGAAACTCTGGGAGGACCATTACTGATTCAAGCGCTGGACTGAATTTACATAACATTTGCATTAAACATATCAGCTAGACAGAAGGAGAACTATACAGTGTGTCCCACCATGAACGACCACGATCGATGTAACGGAAAGTATACAGGGTGAGTCAGAAAAAATGGGTCAACACTATGCTGGAGATACTAGACACCAAAATATTATGTTTGAGTTCATCATGCCTTATACGAATGTCGCTGGTTTAAAAAATACAGGGTGTTCAAACCTTCACCTTCACAATAGTCTCCCTCTAACTCTACACAACGATTCCAACGTTGCTCCCACGATTGGAAGCACCCTTGGTTAACCCGTTCAGCACTACGGTTACAGCTTCTTTGACCTCCTGTACGCCGCCATGATGAGTAACCTTGAGGTACGACTTCATCTTGGGAATAAACAAAATTGCAGCAACGTTGCAATGCCTTTTTTGCCAAAAACTCTTGCATAATGAACGAGGAATGGGCTGGCGCGTTGTCGTGATGCAAGATCCAGCCGTTCTCGGCGAGTTCGGGTCGCACACGGAAAACGCGGGCCTGCAGCCATTCCAGGACGCTAACATAGAACTGTCCAGTCACTGTCTGGCCGGCTGGAACATATTCCCGATGAATGATGCCGTGGATATCGAAAAAAACCATCAATATTGCCTTCAGTCGTGACTTCGACATCCTTTCTCTTTCATTAGCCTCTCTCCTCCCTATTCCACCCATTGCAGACTTTGTTTACAGGTCTTGGGGTCATACTCAAATATCCAGGTCTCATCTCCAGTGATTACCCGACTCATCCAGTCTCTACCGTCGCTCCGAATGCGGGACAGCGAATCCTCGCAGATCGATTATAGCATGTCTTTCTGTTCACGTGGCACCATCTTTGCGCAAATCTTTTGCATATTCAAATTTTCGTGTAACATCTTGCGAACGGTTTCTTTGTTGACGTTTAACTCGGCAGACAACGCACGAATGCTTAGGCGCCGATCAGACGTGATCAGTGGTCAACATTCGCGTCAGTACGAGAGGTGACGGGAGCTCCATCACGTGGATCGTCTTCTACCGATTCACGTCCCTCCTTGAACCGTTTTGCCCATTCAAACACGCGTGTTTTCGACAAGCACTCGTCTCCATACACCACCTGCAATTTTCAAAGGATTTCCGAGGGTTTTTCGCCAGATTTCACTAAAAATTGAATCACAACACGTTGCTTGTAATTTTGAGTGCAGTGTTGTCAGTGTCCGAGTTATAACTAAATTCCCGGAACTTTATTGCCACACCTCGTATATATTATTGCATTTTATAAAACTAATCGAAGGCAGGCTGTTCCAAAATAACTATTAATTTTCCAAAAATGCAATAAGATATAGGTTGCAGAATCACCCTGTATATACTTTTCCATAAATCGTTCGTGGTGGAGTTTTAAATGCATCTTGTATCTCCGATAAAAAATGCATGAAGTACAAAGTTAATGGTTGTAACAACTTTGAGTAAGGGAAGGAGTAACAGAGTTTATTTTGATGTTTTTTTATGATGTTACGTATTTGTTCTTGCTGTGTTGTTCCAAACTGGATTAAATTCAAGTGCAGCAAACAATTTGAAGTAATTTAATTACATGTACTATTTCGGCGAAAATATTTCTCATTAATTTATTTCGTCATGTGTTAATTTTGTTTTCTTTTTGTTTTAGATACGGAAATGCCAACAGAGAAATCACCAGTTTGAGTTCCAAGGTCAGTTAGTAATATTAAATAAGTTTGTAACATATTTGAAAAATTTTATTATGAGAGTAAATGGTATTTCCATATATTTCAAAGCTTACTTTATGAATATCTACATAGTAATTAATGTCTCATGTCTAATCATTTATCATATAATTACGTTGAATGTGTAAAATACTGGTTATAGAGATTTTAAGCTTTGCATTCAAAACACTAATAAGTGACGTCGTCGAATTATGCAACCCCAACCAGTGGCGTAGCCAGAAATTTGACATGGGGGGGGGTTCAGTGAACAAAATATTTCAAACTAGATTCTTTTAATAAAAAAAATAAATAATTTTTAATAAATTAAAACAATGAAAAGTAAATAAAAAAATCAATCTCATCATAAACATGTAAATAATAAGGTACGAACAATATTTGTTACAAAAATGACAAAAATAAAATTAGAACTTAGTTGCAGGTGAACCCTATTGTAAGGTTGCCGTAGGAGATCTAGTTCACTGACCGCGTTGCTAAATCTTGGCGAATAGAGTGATTGCAGGTTTGTAGTGAGACATTACCTATATGACCCAACCAACCCAACCCATGAGGGGGGGTTCTGACCCCCCCCCCGTGGCTACGCCACTGACCCCAACTACAGTACGCGGCAAAACTCTATGATTTAAAAGTTCAATAATACAATATTTTCAAATATGTTGCATCAACCGTAATAGTGTATATTTTCGTAATTTGTCAAACACATATTCCACACTTCTCAATGTCTTTGATATAAAGGGAACATTGCGACAGTACATATATCTGAAAAAAAGTCCGCAGTGAGAAAAATTTGTCTTTGCTTAATTATTTCAAAGACTGAAGTTTTACCCTCTGGATACTGCACTATTAGTATTCATACCGCGTTCTCAAATACTGGACGAGTTTCGAGTCTAATTACCAGAATTGTAAATATCGGTTCTATTCTGCTTTTTGAAGCAGTTTTATTTATAATGAGGTGGAATTCCTTTATGCTCATAGCAGCTTTGACAGATGTATCCTAGTATAAATATCAATATACACTTTTAATTTGATCTGAATATCAAAGAATTTTAATAAATTTAAAAATAACATTAACTTGCATTTTGCGATCTATTACAGTAGCATAGTTTTTATAATGACGTTTGCCCTAACGTTTTTTTTTTTCATTCAATTTTTAAGCGAACAATTTTCAACTAACTTTCGAATATGTGTTCCTCTTTAAAAAAGGGTGTATCTCGAAAATTACAATATAGAAGGATGCTGTTTTCACACTTAAAATGCCGCAAGTATTTTCATAGACTTCTCCGTTTTTTAGATACAGGGCGAAATAAAAAAAACTGCTTTTAAGCTACTCTTCGTATCTCCGAGAACAGTTGAGATATCGGAACGGTGGAAATCGCTTCTGATACAGGCCAAACATCTCGCTCTGTATTTTTTTATGCAATTCAGTCGCATATTTTCGCAGTTATATTTATAATCTTCACCAGAGAATTTAAACAGTTTCTAAATATTTTTTCAACAGGTTTTTTTAATGACATTTTCTTGTAATTATTTTTTTATTATTTGTTTCTGTATATATTCAAATGTTTTTTAGTTAAAGATATTTACAAATTACTTAATTGGCTAATATAATTATATTGATAAAATTACTTTTAATTAATTTATGAATTTCTAAAATATAGCATATTATGAAAGAGAAAAATAATGCAAATGAACTGCAACTTGAACAATTGATTTTATTTACTAGTGAATAAAGAAAAAATATATAGTAGTCGAAATAAATTTCTGTTGGGATTTTTTGTAATCCTGGCGCATCCACCAAAAATTAAATTTATGTATTTGGAAGTTAAGTACTTCTAAGTCTACTTGCAGAAGGTATATGAAATTAATATTACATCAAATCGTTTGTACTTCAATTTACATAAATACCAGCAAATTTGTTTTATTGTGTAGATACCAACGACAATTTCTAAAAACAACATTCGAGATGAATGAAGGTGATCTATTTTTGGAAACTCATCATAAGTTAAAAATGACCGTATTGATCACTTCTAAAAGGGTTTTGTTATTAAAATGTTAACCTTTATATTCTCGCAAGCGTTTTGAAACATAGCCATTACAACTTTGCGTTGCCACGTAAAACTGTGTACAACGCATTTTGGAATTACTTTGTAGATAATGATATAAAATATTAATAGATCTCTGATGATCGTTCCTACGGCATTTTAGTCAAGTTCAATAACACAGTGCGACCTGATAATTATTTTTAGAAATGGGTTGGTAAGCTTGAACTGTATTGAGTTAGAATGCTAAGTGGAAATGGGAAAGTCTGTTAATCTGGATTGATTTAAAAAAACATAATATGGTAAACAATTTTTGATGTATATGATGTGTATACATAGTGACAAATATTTTCACCGATGTTTCGAATTTTGGTCATGCGAATCAACCAAATATCCAGCAGTTTGATTTCTAACTTACTTTTCTTTTAAAGTGGAGTATAATCAACTTCAAGAAATCATTTTAAAGCAGTTTATGTTCCAAGAAAGTGTACATTTTTCAATGAAGGCGAGGTACGGGAAGTATTCAGTTTTGTCTATCCGAGGAAGAAAGGAAACCTCGGAAAATGTAGGCAATTATAAATAAATTGATAACTTCTTCGCTCGGTTAAAAACAGTTAGAGAGGAGAATTGGAACTGGAAACCAATTTTATTTTTATGAAAAGGGCATTCGGGGTTCGAATGGAAGTGGGAGAAGGATCATTAAAGCTCCTAGAAAGCTCTTACTTCAAATATACTAAAAGGATAGCGGGTATGTGAACGAAGTAATATTTCCTGGTTTAACTTACTTAAGCACGAGCGACCCTAGGGCTCTTTATATCGGACGTTATTTCTATTTTGGGATTGAAATCGTGTTAGTACTGCTTCTGTCAGCCGGACGGACTTATTTCAAGTTTTAATTGGAAAATCCTACCAGTTCAGTAATCAATTAATAATAATTATCGAACATTTCATATATACAGGATGTGTACTAAAGACTGTGCCATACTTTTATGTTAGCTTTCTTGTACTAAAATAAGATGATTTACATTAACTTACCTTAATAGCAATCTATTAGTTTTAGCTAAAATGCACAATTTTAGAGAAAACTGCATTTAAGGTTTGAGTTAAAAATGTATGAATTACTCTACGATCTCGCGTACTCATTTAAACAGTGGACCATAATTTAACGCTGGCTTCCTTGGACGGAAAAAATGTGATTTAAGTTAACTTACCTTAGTACGTAAGTATAAGTTATAGTATGTTTATACATTGTTCTCTTTACACATTAATGTAAAAAATACCAAATCCTTACTGTATTACAAGAATTTTCACGTAAATACGGTACATTTAAATCCTTCCTTACTTACTTACTAAGGTAAGTTAACTTAAATCACATTATTTTCGTCCAAGGAAGCCAGGCTTAAGGCCCATTGTTTAATTAATATTCGAAACCGTAGAGTAATTCATACATTTATAACTCAAACTTTAAATATAGTTTTATCTAAAATTGCGCATTTTAGCTAAAAGTAATAGAATGCTACTAAGGCAAGTTGATGTAAATCACCTTATTTTAGTAGAAGAAAGCTAGTCTTAACATATGGTCCATTCTTTAGTAAACAACCCTGTATATATATATGGTGTCTCGAAATTAATGCAACATAAAAAATAAAAATTATAGTATATTTATACATTGCTCACATCATACATTAATTACAAGAATTTTCACGTAAATACGGTACATTTAAATCCTTCATGCAAAATTAAATTATTTTCTCTAAAAATACGATAATTTAATTGAAAAATCCTACCACTTCTGTCATCAATTAACAATAATTATCGAACACCCCACATATACAGGGTGTTTACAAAGGAATAAGCCATACTTTAAGATAAGCTTCCTTAGACGAAAATAAGGTGACTTGAGTCACCTTACCTTACTTACGTACTAAGGTAAGTTAACTTAAATCACATTGTTTTCGTCCAATGAAGCCAGGCTTAAAATAAGATCCATGCGAGATCGGAGAATAATTCATACATACAACAGTTTAGCTTCCTTGGGCGAAAATAAGGTGGCTTAAGTCAACTTACCTTACTTACGTACTAAGGTAAGTTAACTTAAATCACATTGCTTTTGTCCAAGGAAGCCAGGCTTATAGTAAAGTCTACTAATTGTGCATTTTAGCTAAAAGTAATAGAATGCTACTAAGGTAAGTTGATGTAAATCACCTTATTTTAGTACTAAATGGAGTGAAAATTTGAATACTCATTTTAGTAACACCTTGTATATGTAAGGAATAAATTGTGACCTATTTTTACAGCACAGTGTATGGTGAACGTAAATATTTATAAAAACACTTACCCTATAATTACGATTGTAAAATCCAATAAGTTCCAGCCATTTCGTAGATATGCTCCCGGATGCATTAAAAACCCATACGCAATAATCTTCATTACACATTCGACTGTGAAAATTACTAAAAATATATATTCAATCTTTTCCTGTAAAAAAAAGAATATTCAGTTTTGCGATCACTCCCAAAGGTTTTACACAGGTACATTTAAAAATAAGCTGCCATAATAATTATTCAAGAACCGTTTATTATTTCTGCGCCCGTGGGGGAATTTTAGCAGACTGTACAACGACCGTATATTTTTTTTATCATTATTACAGTCTATGTTCAAGAGTGTCTACTGTGCCGCATTGTGCAAGAATCGGTGTTTCATCGTCACTACACTCAGAAAACATATCATTGCGAAATTCAATACATTTTAATTGTACAAATTGCTTGTAGAGTAAAATAGGGTATAATAGTATATCAGATATACTAAAAAATTATATTTCATATAAATATTTACTTATTCGTGACGTCTAAGCATTTTTTACAATAACATAATTTAAGATTTACTTAAAGATTAATATTTAATTAAAATATGAATAAAATATTATTAAATATAGAATAGGTTACTCACTGAGAAGAGCTAATAAGCTCAGAAGCAGTATATGTCTGGTGTGCCGCTAATTAATGATTTTGGCAGTTTACTATAAGTATTTAAGGTGTTTACACTACACATGTTTATTCTATAGATATATACATCTGTTTGTGACCCACCTTATAGAAATAATTAAATACTACTCTAGAAAGGAATACAATATATATTAAAGTAAAAATACTAATTATGTACTACAGTTTTATTTTTTCTTAATTCACTGTTATTATTTACTTTAATCAAAATGATTTAATATTTTTTCCAATACGAGGTGTGGCAATTAAGTTCCGGGAATTTAGTTATAACTCGGAAACTGGCTAGAGAGGGAGGACCTTCCTTTTAGTTTCAGTCTAAGCTTGAAGTCGATAGCACGTTTGGTTTGTGTTTTATGTGTATTTTTTGGAAGTAACTTTTTTAGTGGCGTCGTGAAAATGAGTGACTCAAATTACAAGCAACGTGTTGCGATTCAGGTTTTAGAAATCTGATGAAACACCCTCGGAAATCCTTCGAGGTGGTGTATGAAGACGAGTGCATGTCGAAAACACGCGTGTTTGATTGAGCAAAACGGTTCAAGGGGGGGTTAATCGGTAGAAGACGATCCACGTGAAGGAGCTCCCGTCATCTCTCGTACTAACGCGAATGATGACCGATTGCGTGCACTGATCACGTGTCACCGGCGCATAAGCATTCGTGCGTTGTCTGACGAGTTAAACGTCAACAAAGAAACCGTTCGCAAGATGTTACACGAAATTTTGCATATGCGAAGATTTGCGCAAAGATGGTGCCAAAAGTTCTGACCCGTGAACAGAAAGACATGCGAAAATCGATCTGCGAGGATTTATTGTCTCGCATTCGGCGCGATGGTAGAGACTGGATGAGTCGGGTAGTCACTGGAAATGAGACCTGGATATTTGAGTATGACCCCGAGACCCTTAAACAAAGTCAGCAGTGGGTGGAGAGCGGTGAACGAGAGCGAGGACGTCCAAGTCACGACTGAAAGCAATGTTGATCGTTTTTTCGATATCCACGGCATCATTCATCGTGAATATGTCTCTGCCGGCCAGACAGTGACTGGACAGTTCTATGTTGGCGTCCTGGAACGGCTGCGGGTCTGCGTTTTCCGACTCGAACTCGCCGAGAACGACTGGATCTCGCATCACGACGACGCGCCAACCCATTCCTCGTTCATTGTGCAAGAGTTTTTGGCAAAAAATGCATTCCAACGTTGCCGCACCCACCCTATAACCCCGATATTGCCCGCCGCGATTTTGTTTTATTCCCCAAGATGAAGTCGCACCTCAAGAGAATTGATCATGGCGGCGTACAGGAGGTCAAAGAAGCTGTAACCGCGGTGCTGAACGGATTAACTGCGGAGGATTACCAAGGGTGCTTCCAATCGCGGGTAGCAATGTTGGAATCGTTGTGTAGAGTTAGAGGGAGACTATTGTGAAGGTCGATAATAAAATTATGGCGAAATTTAATTTGCTTGTTTTTTCATTGACAAATTCCCGGAACTTAATTGCCACACCTCGTAAGTACTTCTTTATACAAACGGAACTTCATCTCATATTAAGTATATTAATTTTGTAATTTCAAGTGATTTTCAACCAACAATTGTTTTGTAAACTAGTGCTTAAAACTTACCAAAAACAATATAAGAGAATATTCGTAAAGTAAAATTTTAATATTAGTCGTGTTAATTATAATGCGCATGATCGTAAAGAATAGCCTCGTACGCAGGTGACATCTTATTTATGTATCATCGTAGTCATCATTAATATATTTTATGTTTTCTTGTTTAATCTTTTTCATTGCACTAAAATTTTGCATGCATTTCTCTCCTTGCGCAGTCTGCACATAAATGTGCCTTTTTACTGAATCTTGCGGTTCTTTAAAGACAATAGTAGTCAACATTTATCGTCTCATTCATAAAAGGCGAATAAGAACTGTAAAGGGTAGTAAAATATGCCGTTTAATCTTTTACGTCCCACGCGGTTCATTCCCTTTTATTATGAGTTTGCGACGCGTTTTATTACATATAACTCGATTTTCTCAAAAATAGCAACCAGGAGAAATTTTAATACATCAGTGAGAAAATTCTCGATTGTTCGGATACTTACCAAATATGTGTTTGTCGTATTCGAATCTCCATTGGGGAAGGGTGTGTAAACAGCTAAGGCAACGCAGTTCGCAAAGATCGTTAACAAAATTAACCATTCAAACGGCCTGAGCTACAGTTAAGGAAAACTGTATAATTTCAAGGGTCAAAAATACATTTATAACAGACCTCCAAGAATTCTAAGTATTTACACAGAATATTTTTTTATTCATCGCTAACAAAAGGTGAGGACTATATAAAAAAATTGTATATCTTTTTAGTAACCTTTACCTGCACCAGGTGTCAGTAAGGCTATTCGTCTAATCTATATTTAAAACGTTATTTGAAATTAGTGGGAATAAATGAGTGTTTTTCTTCTCAAAATAAACAATTTGAAATGTTTCAGAGATATCAGTAAAGCTTCAGCTTTAACGAATCGAGTGTTTACGTAACATTATCGTTGATAGATAATTCATTTTTTAGAGTCTCAACTGGTACGCCTATGGGCTGTTGCTCTCCGGACTCTCTAGATTTTCGAATATTGGCTTTATAAAAACAATATGAATTTTGTTCTATTATTTTGGTACACACTGTATTTACGAATTGGCTTTAGTTAAAACTATCTGGTCTCAACAATAGCATCGGGATACGTATTTTTTATTTCCCACCAAAATATTTGGAATACGATCGACACTTCAGGTTGCGAATATAGAACATATTTGCATGTCATGAAAATCGAATAGCCTGAATGATCTTTCGAGCGTAGAAATGACCCAATTTAACATATTTATATAAGGGGCGAGGAACGAAAATTGTTCATCGATTTGTTCATAAAATTTTAGGGGTTTATTAGGCCATGCGGCTTTTTTAGTTGTTTCGTATTCATCGTGTGTCATCAAAAGAATTTTTCATTGTGCAGCAGAAGAATTTTCAGGGTTTGAGACATTCTGTTACACGTTGCGTCTTTCTTCGAAATTTGTAAGGGTTACACTGATAGCATTTTGCATTTTTACCGCACTAGCAGTGAGTATGTAAGTTAATTATAGTTTCTAATATAAATATGTAACACCTGTGATGTTGATGAAACATGATATAAACTTGTTAATCATACTTTAGAAAAATCGTAGAGATAGTCTAACATTAACTAAGTTTTGACTGTTATGGGACAAATATTAGATTACCCAAAAGTTTTCCCACACGACGAAGTAAATTACTTATCTCCTCATCGCTGTGAAATAGCGACATTTTCGTTATGACGGTCTAAACTACTAAACTCCGAACAAACGTTAAGTCTGGGATCAACTTCTAAGCATATATCAATTTTTCAGTTGGCAATCGTGTCGGTTCCGATCGATTTTGTATTTCAGCTTCGGCAAACAAAAAACATGCCGATAATTATATTCTCCCTTGGTCTAAGCTCTTGTTACCTAAGATATGTGTTATTATATCTTTGTGTTTTCGTATTTCTCTCATATTCCCACATGTATAAATTCGTACCGCCGCATCAAAGTTAAATAAACTTTACAAGTTATCAGGGGCGGCTATCCCAAAGAAGCTAGGGGTCGGGAACCTTTACAAATTGCCAATTGGAGGAAGCTAAATGCATGTACTTGAAAAATATATAGTATTGGGTAAAATTATAAAATTTAAAGTGTTGTAAAGAAAATTGTAAGAGCTTTCAAAATAAATATTACTCAACCCCCAATGCCATTTAAATATTTTAGAGCGATGCTTACCCTTGCTTGAGAGTGAAAGTGGCGGAGTCAAAAATGCCAGCAAAGAATGCCTCCCTTTAATCTAAAATCAACGGGTCTGAGCGTTTTTCTACAATCTTGACGCAGTTCCTAAAAATGACTCTGCTTCGTTTTCATCTGGCCACCCTGTATATTTATTTGCAAAGACCACAGTTTTGGGTCTAATTTCAAGAGGACCTTATGTATCCAGATAATCGATTGTTTCAATAGTCAGATGGATACACTAAGCAGCAAAAAAGGCGCCCTCTACTAGTGACGTCAAAATTAGAAACAAATTTGAATTTCTGGCCCGCAAAAACCCCTGATTTACAAATTTTATGTAAATATTTGGATTTTTTAAGAAGTTAACTTTGACACCCTGTATCTTTTTTATTATGCGACTTGGGATATAGGTATATTATGTTAAATCTATTTATTTTCACCTAAGGAATCTGTGGTCTCATTTAAAAACACCCTTTATGTTTACATTTTTTTCTCCAGGGGGCGCTCAGACCAGTTCTGAGACTCCCCCTGACTTATCACGTGATCGTTCACTACCAATCGTAATGCAAAGGATACTTCCACTCGACGACATCTATACAGAGTTTCCTGATGGGGTTCTTAAGGTAGAGACAGAAGAGGGCGCGTTGGGGTCGATCGGGGGGTGCTTTTCCAGGACGGCGAGCGGGCCTTTTGGGGACTGTTGGCGTTCGAGCTCCAGCTTGTTGTCCGGGACTGGCAACACCCGCCCCCACTGTACTCATCGCGGTGGCTGTTGCACTAATGGGGCCTTGCCATGCACACCCTGAATATGACGCCGGTTGAACGGACCACAAACGGTTATTGGCCGGCTCGCGAAGTTCATACTGCAGCCCTGCAACAAAGATACACATCAGACATTCACAAACGATATCCAACGATATAAAAAAAACTCTCGATTAGGTTAAGTATTATATTGTTTTAATTGTCCTATATCAACTAAAATCGACTATTTTATATAGGACACTGTTTATAGATACTATTAGGAAGGTAGGCAGGTCGGTATACGCAGACTTGACTTTTCTTCCGTTCCTGCAGCATTCAGGACAGTTGATCAGTGAATAGGTTTGTTTTTGCCGCAGTTGGCAAGGGTTTGAAAGTATCAGAACTACTCGTCCATGTATTTATTGCGATAAACTCAATGGTAACGCGTTCTCGGCATAACTGGTCCAATGTTGCAAACCGTTTCCAACTGCTACAAAAACAAGGAGGGCGTGAATCGGTAGAAGACGATCCATGTGAAGGAGCTCGTACTGACGCGAATGTTGACCGTTTGCGTGCACTGATCACGTCTAAGCATTCGTGCGTTGTCTGACGAGTTAAACGTCAACAAAGAAACCGTTCGCACGATGTTACACGAAAATTTCAATATGCTTAAGATTTGCGCAAAGATGGTGCCAATAGTTCTCACCCGTGGACAAAAAGACATGCGAAAATCGATATGCGAGGATTTGTTGTTCCGCATTCGGAGCGACGGTATAGACTGGATGAGTCGGGTAGTCCCGTAAGTCAACAGTGGGTGGAAAAGGATGGAGAGCGGCCAACGAAAGCGAGGATTTCCAAGTCACGACTGCAGGCAATGTTGATGGTTTTTTTCGATATCCACGGCATCATTCATCGTGAATATGTTCCTGCCGGCCAGACAGTGACTGGACAGTTCTATGTTGGCGTCCTGGAACGACTGCAGGCCCGCGTTTTCCGTGTGCGACCCGAACTTGCCGAGAACGGCTGGATCTTGCACCACGACAACGCGCCAGCGTATTCCTCGTTCATTGTGCAAGAGTTTTTGGCAAAAAAGGCATTCCAACGTTGCTGCAATTTTGTTTATTCTCAAGATAAAGTCGCACCTCAAGGGAACTCATCATGGCGGCGTACAGGAGGTCAAAGAAGCTGTAACCGTGGTGCTGAACGGGTTAACTGCGGAGGATTACCAAGGGTGCTTTCAATCGTGGGAGCAACGTTGGAATAGTTCTGTAGAGTTAGAGGGAGGCTACTGTGAAGGTCGATAATAAAATTTTGGCGAAATTTAATTTGCTTGTTTTTTCATTGACAAATTCCCGGAACTTAATTGCCACACCTCGTATGTATAGATTTTAAAATTGTTATACAGAACATTTGAGATAAGGGTGATTTAAAGAAAATGTAAATTTTTGGAAGCAACTAAATATACTGAATGACAATATTATTATTATAACAAAATTTCATCGAAGTGTTCATATTTGAATTTTTTAACGCTTTTAAAGTATCATTGCTACGTACGCTTCTGTAATGTGTTTATTGATTTTTAGCCTATATAAATGTCTTGGTTAATCGAGGGTAAATGTCAGTCTAAGAGAACGATTTGCTTTCATCTGAAATTTATCGATGCATTACGTTCTGTTCTGGCCATTAATAATTTACTTCACGTCAAATGTCTCACTGATTTCTATACGAATGTCGTTACACTAAATATTAAAAATTCACGTAAAATTTGAAATAATGTAAACTGGTTACGTCAATGAGAAATAGATTTATGTCAAATACATTTATATCGAAGCTGCATCTACAGGATTTTATATATCTACGTTGGTCGCCATGTCTTTCAAACTGTTTCGATTTATAACCGCCCAAATACAGCAAACTCAAATACGTGCTCATCCTTGTGGAAGTTGTTATTTACATGAAAGCAGTCATTTCAAGTTTTGACTATTCACTTAGAAATGCTTCATCGCAGCAACTTATCTATTTATAGCCGACCTAGTATCTGGTTATGTAAGTCGAGCACATTTTATCTAACAAAATTTCCCTGCACTAGTTTGAGCAGGAAAACCTAATTTCATTAAATGTCACTGCACAACCGAGAACGGGACCAAAAAAAAATCCGACAAAAGTGTTAATTAACAGTCAAAGCAAATGCTCCAACTTTTCCATTATGAAAAGAAAGCATCTTTTCCTATATAATCTACATAAAACTTTTTATCCGCTGGATCATCCTATTTAATCTAATCTCTTTTCTGTTTATACGCACAGTATGAGGTCAATGTTATTAATTGTATTTTAATTAACTATTTCCTTAAATACGCTCAATTATTTACAGAAACATGCCTTCCACGCAACCCTTATATAACTTACATTTCTATATTACTTAGTTATTATTTGGTCATTAATTTTATGAGTTGTTGTGGACGTTGGAGACATTGATTTTTTGTGGGAGTAGGCGTAGATTCTGTTGATCGCAAACATAACTATTTTAAGGGTTGGAAAATGGATTATTCTTATTAGATATTATAGCAAATATTTGCCCCACGTCTCTGTTGGTTCGTGGGATTGTATGAGGTAAACTAGTGTTATCTAATCCTTTAAAATTATTTAAAAATATATTTGTATCTTGAAGTAGATGTGTTTCATTCCGCCCGACTTTATCTAATTGATGAAATTAAAAGCGTAATCAGTTTCAAAATTATATTCCCTAACTAACTATACTAGGTTGTTTCAGAATTCATCGTGAATTTATACAGGCTAATGATGTCTGTACGTGAAAAAATCGTGAGAGATGCAGTTGATCCTTCATATAGGATGAACCGATTTGAAGCGTAGCAAAGCCTTGGTACAATATCGTTTGGGTTGGTAAACAGAATCTTAAAATAAAATTGGAAATTGTTCTCGTATATTTGGCAGGTGTTAGAAAACAAAAATTGAGCAATTATGAACATTTATAATTCTATCTGCACACTTTTAATCACACTTTTACTTTTACCATATATACAGGGTGTATTTTAAGTCTGTGTCATGAATTATAGCCATGGCAAATTTAATAGCATTCTAGATATGACGAAAATTGCCAAAATAATATAAATTTATAGGGTCACGTTATGTAGCGAAAAAATTTAGCTGAAAAATCGTATGTAGCTGTTTGTAGTAACCTTCATTTCGTTTGTAGTTCCTCTAAATCTAAAGTGGAGTTACTATACTTCAAAAGGAGGCTGAAAAATCGTTTGTAACTGTTTGTAGTAACCTTCATTTCGTTTGTAGTTCCTCGAAATGTAAAGAAGAGTCACTATACTTCAAAAGGAGGCTTAAAAATTATTTGTAGTAACTTTCATTTCGTTTGTAGCTCCTCGAAATCTAAAATAGAGTAACTATACTTCAAAAGGAGGCTAAAAAATTATTTGTAGTAACCTTAATTTCGTTTGTAGTTTCTCGAAATCTAAAGTGGAGTTACTATACTTCAAAAGTAGGTTAAAAAATCGTCTGTAGTAACCTTCATTTCGTTTGTAATTTCTCGAAGTCTAAAGTAGTCACTATATTTTAAAATATGGCTAAAAAATCGTCTGTAGTAACCATTATTTCGTTTGCAGTTTCTCGAAATCTAAAGAAGAGTCATTATACTTCAAAAGGAGGCTTAAAAATCGTTTGTAGTAACCTTCATTTCGTTTGTAGTTCCTCGAAATGTAAAGTCACTATACTTCAAGAGGAGGCTAAAAAATCGTTTGTAGTAACCATCATTTCGTTTGTAGTTTCTCGAAATCTAATGAAGAGTCACTATACTTCAAAAGGAGGCTTAAAAATTATTTGTAGTAACTTTCATTTCGTTTGTAGTTCCTCGAAATCTAAAATAGAGTAACTATACTTTAAAAGGAGGCTAAAAAATCATTTGTAGTAACCTTAATTTCGTTTGTAGTTTCTCGAAATCTAAAGTGGAGTTACTATACTTCAAAAGTAGGTTAAAAAATCGTCTGTAGTAACCTTCATTTCGTTTGTAATTTCTCGAAGTCTAAAATAGTCACTATATTTTAAAATATGGCTAAAAAATCGTCTGTAGTAACCATTATTTCGTTTGCAGTTTCTCGAAATCTAAAGAAGAGTCATTATACTTCAAAAGGAGGCTTAAAAATCGTTTGTAGTAACCTTCATTTCGTTTGTAGTTCCTCGAAATGTAAAGTCACTATGCTTCAAGAGGAGGCTAAAAAATCGTTTGGAGTTTCTCGAAATCTAAAGTGGAATTACTATACTTCAAAAGGAGGTTAAAAAATCGTCTGTAGTAACCTTCATTTCGTTTGTAGTTCCTCGAAATGTAAAGTCACTATACTTCAAGAGGAGGCTAAAAAATCGTTTGTAGTAACCATCATTTCGTTTGTAGTTTCTCGAAATCTAATGAAGAGTCACTATACTTCAAAAGGAGGCTTAAAAATTATTTGTAGTAACTTTCATTTCGTTTGTAGTTCCTCGAAATCTAAAATAGAGTAACTATACTTTAAAAGGAGGCTAAAAAATCATTTGTAGTAACCTTAATTTCGTTTGTAGTTTCTCGAAATCTAAAGTGGAGTTACTATACTTCAAAAGTAGGTTAAAAAATCGTCTGTAGTAACCTTCATTTCGTTTGTAATTTCTCGAAATCTAAAGTAGTCACTATATTTTAAAATATGGCTAAAAAATCGTCTGTAGTAACCATTATTTCGTTTGCAGTTTCTCGAAATCTAAAGAAGAGTCATTATACTTTAAAAGGAGGCTTAAAAATCGTTTGTAGTAACCTTCATTTCGTTTGTAGTTCCTCGAAATGTAAAGTCACTATACTTCAAGAGGAGGCTAAAAAATCGTTTGTAGTAACCTTCATTTCGTTTGTAGTTTCTCGAAATCTAATGAAGAGTCACTATACTTCAAAAGGAGGCTTAAAAATTATTTGTAGTAACTTTCATTTCGTTTGTAGTTCCCCGAAATCTAAAATAGAGTAACTATACTTCAAAAGGAGGCTAAAAAATCATTTATAGTAACCTTAATTTCGTTTGTAGTTTCTCGAAATCTAAAGTGGAGTTACTATACTTCAAAAGTAGGTTAAAAAATCGTCTGTAGTAACCTTCATTTCGTTTGTAATTTCTCGAAATCTAAAGTAGTCACTATGTTTTAAAATATGGCTAAAAAATCGTCTGTAGTAACCATTATTTCGTTTGCAGTTTCTCGAAATCTAAAGAAGAGTCACTATACTTCAAAAGGAGGCTTAAAAATTATTTGTAGTAACTTTCATTTCGTTTGTAGTTCCTCGAAATCTAAAATAGAGTAACTATACTTCAAAAGGAGGCTAAAAAATCATTTATAGTAACCTTAATTTTGTTTGTAGTTTCTCGAAATCTAAAGTGGAGTTACTATACTTCAAAAGGAGGTTAAAAAATCGCCTGTAGTAACCTTCATTTCGTTTGTAATTTCTCGAAATCTAAAGCAGTCACTATGTTTTAAAATATGGCTAAAAAATCGTCTGTAGTAACCATTATTTCATTTGCAGTTTCTCGAAATCTAAAGAAGAGTCACTATACTTCAAAAAGAGGCTTAAAAATCGTTTGTAGTAACCTTCATTTCGTTTGTAGTTCCTCGAAATGTAAAGTCACTATGCTTCAAGAGGAGGCTAAAAAATCGTTTGGAGTTTCTCGAAATCTAAAGTGGAATTACTATACTTCAAAAGGAGGTTAAAAAATCGTCTGTAGTAACCTTCATTTCGTTTGTAGTTCCTCGAAATGTAAAGTCACTATACTTCAAGAGGAGGCTAAAAAATCGTTTGTAGTAACCATCATTTCGTTTGTAGTTTCTCGAAATCTAATGAAGAGTCACTATACTTCAAAAGGAGGCTTAAAAATTATTTGTAGTAACTTTCATTTCGTTTGTAGTTCCTCGAAATCTAAAATAGAGTAACTATACTTCAAAAGGAGGCTAAAAAATCACTTATAGTAACCTTAATTTCGTTTGTAGTTTCTCGAAATCTAAAGTGGAGTTACTATACTTCAAAAGGAGGTTAAAAAATCGTCTGTAGTAACCTTCATTTCGTTTGTAATTTCTCGAAATCTAAAGTAGTCACTATGTTTTAAAATATGGCTAAAAATCGTCTGTAGTAACCATTATTTCGTTTGCAGTTTCTCGAAATCTAAAGAAGAGTCACTATACTTCAAAAAGAGGCTTAAAAATCGTTTGTAGTAACCTTCATTTCGTTTGTAGTTCCTCGAAATCTAAAGTAAAGTTACTATACTTCAACCGAAGGCTAAAGAATCGTTTGTAATAACCTCCGTTTCGTTTGTAGTTGCTCCTAGTTCTTGAGACAGAACTAGAAATTTAGAAAACAACTATATTTTTGAAGTTCTAATGTTAAATGCATTAAAATTCAAGTAGAAATTATATTTAGGCGGCAAAGGCGTACATTTTCAGATGGAAATATAAAAATTTCAAATAATCTGCACACCCGAGTGATTAGGGCAGCGAAGTTAATGCTCCAACATCGCAAGTAAATGGAGAAAGAACTCTATTATTCATACGGAAAGTTAAGACAAACTCAAACAAAAACTTTATTCAGATTATACACTGAACAAACTTCGAAAAAGTTCGAACTTTATTTACTAAGGGTTCCAAAAGAGCCCGTCTACAAAAGGGAAATATAACATAACAAGCGTCTCAAAATAGTTGGCAATTCCCTAAAAACAACATGCTTAAGGACAGCTTCGATGGAATGTTTTAGGAAAAGCTTCAAGTGGTGCTTTTTTATTTTGACGAACGGGTCTTTTAATATGCAATCAATGATTTGAGGACGTGTAGGAAATGCAGTTATCAACGTTTAACGTAAGCATCCGCAACGTAACTGGTTTTTTAAGCTGCCAGATGCAACTGTGTGAATTTTAGTTGTCGTAACTGATTGTATGAAATTGATACATTTTAATCGAAGGTCGTAACAGGTAGCCAATAATTCGAAAGTTGCAAACGTTCGTTTCGAATAAGACGTTTATAATTTAATACATAATTTACTACTTTTATGAATAGATATGCGATTTTTTTACTAATACGAGAATATGTTCACAAAAAAGATATATAACCACAATCATATTAAATAGTGACGATTTCTATCAAAGCTAAGAAAATAAGTAATTTCAGTGTACTACTTACGTATTTTTAACATGCTTTTATGTTTTAAATTATTCTCAGTGTAGAGTAAATTTCAGACATTATTAGGCCATTTTCTCAGTTATTTTTGTATATATTGCAATGGTACAATGGACAGGTACAACGAAACTAGCCTTAACTGTATAGCAAGGCGTAAAATATACTGGCCTTAACCACACATCGGTGTTAATAGATTATCGATTTGGCAAATAAACAATATCAAACCGACAATCGCAGATTTATCCTCCAAAAAAATAATGAAGACTGATACTGATTATAACGTACGAATACAAAAATATGTTTTTGTCCCTTGACTTGCTTACTTGCATGTTCATTCATTATAAGGCAACTAGAGAGCACAGTAAATATACAACAGCGATTTATGTAACGCAAAGCAATACAAGTTATGCAGAAAGACATAAATCTGAAAGATATAGTAAATTTTTTGTCTCTGGGTACGCAATTTTCGGACACCCCGTACATCAAATTATTGTCCAGTGTCGTAGAGTCATGTTTATTATTAACATTGATGTTCGATCGTTTCAATTTAGTTTCAAATAATTAATAATTGCATTGGTGGTGTGTATAGTAATAAATATGCTGCAATATACAGCTTTAATCTCGTTTAAAATTGAATCGTTGCAAATATTGAAACACTTCTGGCAATATTACGAGTTTTCACAAGTTCGTTAGAATTTTCAAAAATATGTGGATCATACATACGTATAATTTATAATTATATTTTAATTAATATACATCAATTAGAATGCGCATTATTTTGGCAACATAAGTTATCAATTTGTAACACTAATAATTTCACTTAGTCAAATTTCTTGAAAAATAAAACACGTTGAACAAAAGTATCAAAAATAAAATTCTTGATGTTTCAATGACGACTGGTGCTTTCACGGCTGGTGCTATTATTTGATATAAGCTTTAAAAAGCGTTTGTCAGACTCACATTATTTTGTTATTCTAATCTTACAATTCAACAATTACCAGGTGTTTGGGAATCCTCCCCACATAACCCCTTCAGCACCACGGTTACAGCTTCTTTGACCTCCTGTACGCCGCCATCATGAGTTCTCTTGAGGTGCGACTTCATCTTGGGGAATAAAAAAAATCGCAGAGGGCAATATCGGGGCTACAGGGTGGGTGCGGCAACGTTGGAATGCCTTTTTTGCCAAAAACTCTTGCCATATGAACGAGGACTGGGCTGGCGCATTGTCGTGGTAAAAGATCCGGCCGTTCTCGGCGAGTTCGGGTCACACACGGAAAACGCGGGCCCTAAGCCGTTCCAGGACGCCAACATAGAACTGTCCAGTCACTGTCTGGCCGGCAGGAACATATTCACGATGAATGATGCCGTGGATATGGAAAAAAACGATCAACATTGCCTTCAGTCGTGACTAGGACATCCTCGCTTTCATTGGCGAGGATGTCCTAGTCACTCCACCCTTTTTCACCCACTGCTGACTTTCTTTACAGGTCATACTCAAATATCCAGGTCTCATCTCCAGTGACTACCCGACTCATCCAGTATCTCCGTCGCTCCGAATGCGGGACAACAAATCCTCGCACCATCTTTGCGTATATTCAAATTTTCTTGTAACATCTTGCGAACGGTTTCTTTGTTGACGTTTAACTCGTCAGACAACGCACGAATGCCTAGGCGTCGGTCAGACGTGATCAGTGCACGCAAACGGTCAACATTCGCTCCGGGAACTCCTTCAAGTGGATGGTCTTCTGCCGATTCAGGCCCCTCCTTGAACCGTTTTGCCCATTCAAACACGCGTGTTTTAGACATGCACTCGTCTCCATACACCATTTGCAACTTTCGAAGGATTTCCGAGGATTTTTCGCCAGATTTCACTAAAAATTGAATCACAACACGTCGCTTGTAATTTGAGTCACTCATTTTCACGACGCCACTAAAAAAGTTGCTTCCAAGAAATACACATAAAACACAAACCAAACGTGCTATCGACTTCAACCTTGGACTGAAACTAAAAGGAAGGTCCCCACCTCTCTATAAGAACAGTGTTGCCAGTTTCCGAGTTATAACTAAATTCCCGGACCTTAATTGCCACACTAACTATGTAAGTTTATATTATAACAGTATTTTCAAATAAAGTTAAATTTAAAAAATACGTATTTTGAAAGATTTCTCTTTCTAAAAATTTGTTGGTTAGACCGCTTTCTGTCGTTATATATTCGCTTTCTTTCGGTACCTTTGAATATTCGCAGATGACATGAGAACACTCCTGTTATTTGCTAAACTCTATATTATGCAGTTCTTAAACATCTAAAATTATTTGTATTTGTAGAAAACACTATTTCAAGAATACAGCGCTCTTAAGTGAGAAAACGTGAAAATATTTTTAAAAAGTAGAGTCCACTGACGTAGGTAAATGCTATTCCATATATTGATCGCTGTTGGTCGTGGTCACACTTTACAACGATTAATCCAAACGTACGTTGGTCCAAAGTTGTATGTTTTGTAAATTTTGCTAATTTTTTTGCTTACTTTTGGGGCGTAATAAATATAAAAAACCTTTGATGTTACATATTTTTAAAAGCTTTTAAGCCAATTATAAATTTTATAACTCGGTTCACAAAGGGATTATAATAATTGAACTTGTTTCCTTTCTTGTGGTGTAATGAACAAATTAGTGATAATTTACATCTCAAAGCCTCAGGCGGTAACAAGCCGAACTTGCATACCTGCTTAGTCGAACTTATGTGGAAGCTGTACAGGCATTTAGCAAATTTCATTTGCACAGTACGGGGCTATTTATACGTACATTATGGGGATAAAACATCCCTTTATGCGGTTACTTCTATTTTGTATTTGACATAAATGTTTCATTCAACCAAATGTAAGCGGGAGTCCAGGATGTGCTTTGTTTCCTTGGCTTTTAAAGCTGTCATTTAATATGCACAGTTTCTGAATTTTTTTTAGTTTTCAGTTGATAGACATCATTATTTTAGTAACAATATACAATTCTAGCACACTATAGAAACTCAGTTACAGAATTCTTCAAGATGAACTAAATAATGAAATGTTTTTCTTTTCCTTTTTATTATTAAACCATATCTGGTTTCAAACATTGCCGCACGTTTGACTGACATTGTTCAATTAATAAGTAATTTTTCTCATATTTCTTTACCTACACATTCGAGTTCTATCGACAAAATGAAATCCAAATTAAGAATTCCTAAAGCAACTTACTATCTTGACTGTTCTTTCACTGTATGCTGTAATAACTCATATTATTGTAAAGCACAGAAATTGCTTCCAAAATTCTTAGTAAATCAATACGTACGTGACTTTGGCGTTGTACTATTTTTAAATTTATTAACTACAATTTGTTCTCTTGCTCTGTTGAACTTGATTTATCACGTGTATGTGTAATAAAGCAAATTTTCGGCACCGTAAGGAATAGTTTGCAGTCATGTATACTGTGCATCGACTGTGTCTAGACCGTCTTTCAGACTGTGCAAGTACTGTGTTGTAGAAAAAAACAAGTTATGATGGGTATAGATTTTAAGCTTCACATTGAAAACAAGATGGGTAATTAATTTTATAGAATTAAAAACGTTCTTTCTTCAATAACTAACAAAAAAGTCTGTGGAAGATGTCACAATGCTTTAAGGCTGGTTTCGCAGTAGCTAATAAACTGTAAACCATTTTTCTCCTATATTCTTCGACAGAATTACTTCATATTTTAAATGTAGGCCTACTTAACAATTGTCTATGACTTCCTCGCGTTAGAATTTTAATAATTTCAGATAAAAATTTAAAAAATTTTGGCACCATAAGGAATAGTTTGCAATCACGTATACTGTGCAACGACTATATCTAAACCGTCTTTAAGACTGTGCAAGTACTGTGTTGTAGAAAAAAACAAGTTATGACGAGTATACATTTTAAGCTTCACACTGAAAACAAAACCAATCATTAATTTTATAGAATTAGAAACGTTCTTTCTTCAGTAACTAATAAAAAAATCAGCGGAAGATGTCATAATGGTTTCGCAATAGCTAATAAGCTGTGAACCATTTTTCTCCTTTATTCTTCGGTAGAGTTACTTCATATTTTAAATGTAGGCCTACTTAACAATTGTCCATGACTTCCTCGCGTTAGAATTTTGATAATTTCAGATACAAATTTAAAAAATAATTTCGAAAGTAGCTTGACTTTTGTTTTCCTTGTAAGCGGAAATTTGGCCACGAGCAAGACATAGATATATGTTTTTAAAGATTTGTCACGTTTGTGCAATATATTCAAAAATAACTGAGAAAATGGCCTACAAGATTCTAATAGCTGGCGGATTAATTCAAATCTATAAATTACTGATTTAACCGTCGTTTCTTAAAAAATACTCGTTTACTGTAAATAATAGAATTTTGGTTTGTGTCTACCATAAGCAATACTTATGCTAGGGTTTTAGAAGGTGTGGTGATATTTTGGATTTGCCTTTGTTTCGTATATAGGCACCTTTAATTGTTTTGTTTATTCGTATAATCAGAACAAGAGAATAAAGAAATAGCTATCTACTTTTCCTGCCTTTTTTCAGTGTATTTTATCGATTAGACATTTAACATAATTAAACCATAATTAATTATATTTGAAAAGCCTTTGTAAGCAACCTTTAAAATTTATTAAAACCCGGAAATACCGTGTTCATCCTGTAAACAATGATATTTAGCCCCTTTAAAAATATTCTGACCCAATTAAAAACTCATTTACGTGGAATGAATCGAACTCTCATCCTTTGAACTGTACTTTGAACCCATTCTTCGATAATTAAGCATAATTAAGTCATAAATCCGTTTAGCAATTTCAGCACTAAAACCATCGCTTGCAGGTCAGAGCATTCTGCATATGGTCTTGATGGTCTCTTCAAGGCCAACTGCTGCACTCCGCAGATTTTAATGCACGTATCGTTGAACAGTAATATGCATTTCGATGTCACTCTAAGCATCGTTGTGGTGCTAAGTATATTTTCCCTATTTTGCATAATCCATTGCTTATCTCAATATTAAGAAGCTCTCGCCTTTCCAGACTTTTAAAATACCATTTATATTCCCGTTATCCGAGAAGATGACATGCAAACAACATTAAATTCCTAAGGTGATAACCCACCGTGCTTTCTAAAAGCTTAATTTCTGCCGAGCTGGTCTTCATTTCGTTTCTGGAGCATTAAAAAAACATTTTTCAACCGCACCTACGGTGTAATCGAAAAAACTGAGATTTAAGTGACTTGCTGATTATGTAGTCCTTAGGTTCGAAGTATTACAGTGAACAGACATATTGTAGCGCAAATGTTTAACGACAATTTTTGGGGATTGCATTGTTGGCCCATTTTTTTTATCGGAGATTGGATTTTTTAGGAACCATCATTAATCCATCTCTAACTGATATACATCGAGCAAGATGTAAAGAAAAGCAGTTCTGGTCATTCAAGTGCCCTTGACGTCATCACCAGGCTCAAACAAATGCAATGTTAAGACAAATTGCTGCAATTCTTGGTAGTTGTGTTTAAACTAACCAAAAGCTCGCACGACTATAGTTTAACGTATACCCCTGCAAATGGGTGGAAATGTCCATGTTTTGTTATTTTGTTTTTGCTTACTATTCACTGGTAATTTTTAATTCACGTTATATAATATGGAAAAACCTCTAATCTAATGCGTTTTAGTTGTGTAAACATGTACGGTTCATTAATAAGGACTTTTTGTGGGATATTCGAAAAGGATTGAGTAAGATTATATTTTGTAACATGTGCAGCTTATTCCAATTTAAGTATTATACCATTCATAAATATAATAGATACTGAAACGGTACGTTGTTTAGATGCTTGCATCAATACTGCACTGCAATAACGTTCATTTCAAACATATTTATCTTTGTGACAGTAAAAATAGTCATCACATTTTCTAATGCGGTTGAAATACGTTGCAATACATTTTTAGATGATGGATGAACAATACACTTTTAGATAAAAGCTGAGTAAGTAGTTTATTTTTATTATATTTTAATAAATTTCAGTCCTAATAGTATTTCAATTTTAACATTTCAACTGTCCTTGAAATTATCACGTGACCTCTATACAACAAAACCGGTTTCGGAATTGGTATTTAATTTTGATTCATTTAGCTCCCGAATGTTCCTCGATTTTTGTATATGTTGCCCTAGCAACCCTTGACCTATACCGAGGCATTTGTTTGGCATGGGAATTTAACTAAAAAACAGCAGAAATAGGCTATGAGGGCGACTCTAATGGCCGATCTAGCCGGTTATGAATAATAATGACGCCAGTCGAGTTCAAATTCCAAACATGTAAATTTCGTTATTTATCGAAGGCGTATATATGTTAATTATTGATAATTGAGGGGTAAATTTTATAAATTGGGGCAACAGTAACAGTCTGATTGTAAATTATCATGGCTTACATCCACAGAGATTGCTTACCAACCGACCCATTTCAATCAGTCGAGATTGATGGGTGCTAGAGATTGATAAAATTATAATGTATAAAACGATTTCCTATTAATCGTAGTAAATAACAGATGTGGCCGTATAAAATTTAATTACCGAATTAAGAACTCATATTTAATCAACAACAAAGCAGGCGTTGGTGTAAGTTGCGGGGGCGTGGTAATTTGCAATGTTTTCATTTGTTAAAGTTACCTGCTTACGTGACGTCACGCGATCTGTACCATTCTTATCAAGACTGTTTCCTCTATTCTCAATCAGCAAGAACTTCGTCAAGTTTACAGCAGCACAGGGAAAACAAAGGGCAACTGTTTATTGTATTAGGGGACAGATAGTTACAAATTAGCAGAAGTTTCCAGCTTCCTCCACCCGTTGAAATTTAATGGATATTAATCCTAAGAAATATTTATTTTGTTGATATGTAGAGCCTCAGTAATAGCTCTATTGTGTTCTATATTGGAAGATCTAGAACATGGCGAAGGCAAAGTTTTCCACAAATTTCAAACATTAGTCTTTTTCTCGTTGGTTGTAGTGTTTTTTATTACAACTATACACTCTTGGACAACCCAAAAGTGTTATGGTTGTAGTTAGAAGCATTTGAATGATCAAAGTAAATTGTACATTGGTAAGTACAAGACATAAAGCAATTATTACCAAGTTGATCAAACTTGTCTAAGTGTTGACATACTGAATAGATGCTTGTGTTTTGATAATAATCAATACTGTAACTTAATAGAATTTCACACGAAACCAATATGATTGTATAATTCTGCAAAGCTTTACATTCAGCTTGTTAGATAACACAACATTAAAAAACTGTAAATTCTTAACGTTGGGATATTTTAGTATCACTTCCACAAGTTCATTTAACTTTGAGTACATTTGCGTGTCGTTCTTAAAAGGACAAGCTGAGAGTTTGACATATTTTTGTTCCTGGAACATTAGCTTCAAATATTTAGCTTTCGTAGTACCTACGTATTTTTTTAAAATTTCACCGTTAATTACAACGCCTTGTGAGGTTCTAATTGAGTTGTCTTTAACCATACAGAAAAGAAGGGTGCGTTGTCACAAGTAACAACGCTTGGTGTTCACAAATAAATATTAACACTACATTCACATGCAAAGTTGGAAACATCCACAGAGATTGCTTACCAACCGACCCATTTCAATCAGTAGAGATTGATGGATGCTAGAGGTTGATAAAATTATAATATTGCATAAAACGATTACTCGCGGTAAATAAAAGATGTCGACGTATAAAATTTAATTACCGAATTAGGAACTCATATTTAACCAACTAACAACAAAGCAGGCGTTGGCGTAAGTTTGGGGGGCGTGGTAATTTGCAATGTTTTCATTTGTTAAAGTTACCTACTTACGTGACGTCACGCGATCTGTACCATTCTTATCAAGTCTATTTCCTCTATTCTCAATCAGCAAGAACTTCGTCAAGTTTACAGCAGTACAGGGAAAACAAATGGCAACTATTTATTGTATTAGATGACAGATAGTTACAAATTAGTAGAAGTTTCCAGCTTCCTCCACCCGTTGAAATTTAATGAATATTAATCTTAAGAAATAATTATTTTGTCGATACGTGGAGCCAACTTAGTAATAACTGTATTGTGTTCTGTATTGGAAGATCTGAAATATGGCGGAGGCAAAGTCTCATAAATTTCAAACATTAGTCTCTTTGTCGTTGGTTGTAGTGTGGTGATATTACAATTACGTTTTTTGTACAAAGCAAAAGCGTTATGGTTGTAGTTAAAAGCGTTTCAATAATTAAAGTAAATTGGTAAGTACAAGATATAAACCAATTAATACCAAGTTGATCAAACTTGTCGTCTCAGTGTTGACATACTGAATAGATGCTTGTGTTTTGATAATAATCAATACTGTAACTTAGTATAATTCTGCAAAGCTTTATATTCAGCTTGTTAGATAACACAACATTAAAAAACTGTGTGAATTCTTAACGTTGGGATATTTTAGTATCACTTCCACAAGTTCATTTAACTTTGAGTACATTTGCGTGTCGTTCTTAAAAGGATAAGCTGAGAGTTTCTTGACATATTTTCGTTCCTGAAGCATTAGCTTCAAATGTTTAGCTTTTGTACTGCCTATGTATGTTTTAAAAAATTTCACCACTAATTACAATGCCTTGTGAGGTTCGTATTGAGTTGTCTCTAATCGTACAAAAAAGAAGGTGCGTTGTCACAAACAATAACGCTTGGTGTTCACAAATAAATATTAACACTACATTCACATGCAAAGGTGGAAAGTGGATTCTTCATCAGGGTAAACATACCTCAACGAGGGCAGCTTTTCACCCCATGGCAAGCCACATCACATTATTTAGATTAGATGAGAGCAACTTTACTTTGTTATACTACAATGTACGTGTTAAAGAGGCGTCGAAGGGACTAGTTGGTAGTCATATTCCGAACCGAAACAGCAGACTGATACGCTTATCTGGCGTCGAGAGAGAGTCGACGTTTCTCGACGCTCACAATTGCGTAATTGACGGACATGCGCATCATAACACAGATGAGAAATGTGTGAAAGAAGAAAAACTGCCAATTCTGGTGTTAAAAACGCGATTCGCACCTCACAAGCCTGAGAAACGGGAATCGAGTAAACGTTTACGGTTTTCAATAAACAGAACGTCTATTGTTGATAATAAAATTGATTTTTATTTGATATGTGCAGTATATAAATTCGATATTTATTGAATGTAATGAAAAAAAAAAGAATGATGTTTTTTACACATAATAAAACATTTATGGAATACATTTATATGTATAGAATTAGTTTCTTCTATATGCAGTTTCCTATTTCATATGCGTTGCTAGGGCTTCTATTAAATTAATCTTGTATAAAATAATTAGGTTTCCTGTACTGATTCCATTATACATTTTTTTTTCTCTTCCGCAATGCAATGCTTCAGACAATTAGTTTACAGAAACTTTACTTTTGTAAAGAAAACTATAGACTTCAAACAGCTCATTTTTGCCGTAATAAAATGGATTCTGTAATTTATATTTAAGTATATATGATATAAATATTTACATATTGTTGACATCCAAGCATTTTATATTTAATTCAACACTTATCTTTCCTAAACTCCCTATGCTTAACAAGCTCAAAAGAGGTATATGTCTAGTGTGCCGCTAATGGATGATTTGACAGTATGCTCTAAGTCTTTCTTTCCTTACATAAATAATTAAATAGTAAGTAGTATTTAATTATTTATTTAAGGTGGGTAGGGTAGTAACTACTCTAGGAAGTTTCTTTAAATACCAGTATGCGTATCAATGAAAACATATTTAATTTTATTTACATCAAAACAATCATGGTGATTTAAAAATCAAACACAAATATTTAAAACAAAAAGAATACGAAACTACAAGCATGTTTTCTTAGTGCCATGTTTAACTTGAACCATGCTCAACGGAAAGGTTGTTCCTTCGCCCAAGATCCTAAGTAAACCAAAGGCCTAAAACCACTAGTTTCGGAGATTCACATTTTTGAAATATATCCCACACATACAAGAATATTGTGCGAAGAGGAGAACATTAAACGAGGAAATATAAAATTTAAGCTTTAAATCATCAAAGACTTTATCGAATTATAGCGGCTTTGCTTGCCTGTCTTAAAAGGAAAACTTTTCAGCCTTCCGAAAAAAATGCGAAACTTGAGCGAAATTTTCCGAAACCGACGCGGTTCTCCATCAACTCTCATTAAGAGACGCTCTCTTTGATATTTTAATATACATACATCTTTGTGCTCCCTTAGCAACAAAAACCTTTTACTGCAATGTTCATTAGTGAATTTAAAATTTACAGATCAGGATATTTAAAAACGCTTCACTTATATTCCAGTTTCAAAGATGTCGACAACTGAATCTCTTTTGGATTTGATTGCCCTTGGACCTATACAATTAAAATACGTATATTTTAATTACATTATATTAATTATATCTATTAACGGCATTGCATTGGTTCAATGCCTTTGATTGATATTAAATGTTTCTATGAAAATCTTGAAAACTGCAATCGATTCGAAGTTTATTCGTCTAAATATAGCTCCCACTTGTTTCCACAAGGGTGGGATGGTGTTTAAATTATCCGAACATCTTTAGGTGAGAAAGTCACTTCAATCTGAGCAATTGTCCTCATTACTAAGTGCCCCTTCATATACATGGCGATACGACTTTAACTGGCATCTGTACTGACTAATTTTCATTTTATAATATTTTTTATACACTTACCTTTATAACTACAATTGAAAAATATGCATAGAGGAAAATTTTTCAATAACTAATATTATTTCATATGTACGAATATCAGTGCGTATAAAATTTAAATAATGAACAATATGCATATGTTAAAAAATGTGTATATCAAAGAGTTCATCAATTAGTTAAAATATTCTCATTTTGTTTAACGTGAATAGTGTAATAGAAGCCAATTTAAAAATGTATTAATATTATTTTTGTAGTCATATAGAGAGTATGCCGACAGATGAAATTGAAAACTTTTTACTTTTAATGTCATGGAAAAAAGTTGCAGTGAGTCAATATAATATGCAGGATGCCTCTTACTAACGAATTATTAGAAATACAGTAGATTTTATTGTTAGAATTCAATAATAAATATATAAAGAGCTATTTATCAATCTCTAAAAGTGTATTGTTCATCCATCATCTAAAAATGTATTTCATTCACAAGAGAAAATGTGTGAAACATTAATATACATTTCTTGTTTTTTTTTTTTCAAATATCTGTATATGTATATCTGTGTGAAAATAAATATTTTTAGCTCGAAATATGTTTGAAATAAATTTTGTTGTATAGTTTAGAAATAATGGGGCAGTTTTGATGCACGCATCTAAACAACTTACCGTTTCAGTTTGTATTATGTTTATGAATTGTATAACATTTAAATTATTAATGAACCGTACGTGTGTCTACCACACCTTAACACAACTAAAACGCATTAGGTTAGAGGTTAGATTGATGTGCCTCTGCGCATGTGCAACAGAAACCGCGTCAAAAATTCTGTCAAATTTCATAATAAATTGAATAAAAATAAATAGTCCAACGGGGCCAAATCTGGCGAGCTTGCTGGCTATTCCAGTAAGTCCTCTTCTTCCGTTCTTGAAAAATTTAGTTTAAAAATAAGAAACCTTGGGTGGTAATTGTTCAAAGATCCACACTGTATATCGGGATATAAGCACACAAAGTGTTTGAAACAGGTGCGTCAGTTCAAATTTATGTAACGGATATACCAATGAGAAATTAATAGACTTGAGATAATGTGATATACAATCGATATCGCCGAATATTTATTCAACTCATGAGTATGTCAATATGTATCCTTCCTGAGATGTCTTTGCTTTGTTTATGAATTTGTGGTAAATCGACAGGGAATTGGGCGAAAATTAATATATCATACGTTACAAGGTGCTCATGTGTTTGTTTGGTACCATAGCTATCATATAACACAGGCAGGCTTGCCTAGACGTACATAACTTTAAGTATAACCCATAGTAGTTGAGCAACCTAGTAAACTCAAGTAGTCAGATGTAGTCTAGATGTTACGAAAGGAAAATTTTATGTTCAGTTCGCATTTTTTGTTTAATTTTGTTTTAGTTATTGAAAAAGTGGCGCAGTTGCAGATATAGAAAGAATTTATACGGATAAATCTGACATTGAACTTTCTTTCTTAGATTAACTGTAGAAGGTTGGATAAGCATCGCTTAAAGTAAATATTGACATGTTTTTCTAAAGGTATAGTTTAATAAATGGGTAGAGATTCAATATGGTTAATTTTGCGGGATGTCCTGTGGTAATATTAAATCGATAAGAGCTATTTTACATTTTATATCTCCCATAAATTACTCTGTGCATTAATTGGTATAAAATACAGCTCCGATACACTTGCATCACCGAATATAGGGCTTCCTAAAAATGGTGGAACAAAATTTATATATTTTTTTAATAAAGTGAGATTAATAAATCGTTACAGTGTACAGGGTGTTTTATGAGATTGGGTCACATACCACTTGATAATAGTTAAAAACAAAATATGTCCTGTTTTGATTGTTTTAAATTATATTTAATTTATGTTGTATATTTTGAAAAATTCAAGTATATGTGTTTTTACGCAATAAATTGCGTTTTAGTTGTGCTAAGGTGTGGTAGACAAACATGTACGGTTCATTAATAAGGACTTTTTGTGGTATATTCGTAAAATGGTAAGTATAAGATTACATTTTATAAAGTGTGTTTTATACTTGCAGCTTATGCCAATTTAAATGGTATACAGTTCATAAATACAGGGTGTCCGGAAATGATTAGCAAAACATCCAGGGGATAATTCTAGACCGAAAATAAATGCTACCGCTTTCTATAACATTTTTTCCAAAACTGATTATTAACGGAGTTACAGGGTGTTAAAGTTAAAATTGTATTTTCGATATTTGTAAATAACTTCATAAGAAATCCAAATATTTACATAAAATTTGTAAATCGGGGGTTTTTGCGGACGAGAAATTCAAATATGTTTGTAATTTTGACGTCACTAGTAGAGGGCGCCCCTTGCGGCACACCATGTTTCTTTTAAATGGCAGAACTTTTTTGCATCTTAATGTATCCATCTGATTATTGAAACAACCTATTCTCCTACCTGTTTTATTTGAAAAACTTGCTGAAGTCGGTGAAGTTATAAGAAATGACAGACAAAATTTGATCATTCTACTTATTTGTTGTACGATATGATTGGGACATACTGTATATTAATAAAATAATATACGGTATATAACGACGAATGTGACCGAAGAAAGCGGAGTTAGCTTCGGAGGCAAGAATCTGTATATCTCGGTTCATTTAGTCGAAAATGCGGATACAGCATATAATTTATTTCCACCCATCAAAAATAAATCAAGCGAAAACCTGCGAGGTCTGAATTGACCGTTAAGTTTTTGCGATGTAACGGGCTAATGCTTAGCAATTACCCTTGGAACGGCGAAAATTAATTTTCACTGTTAAACGGTTATATGTTTTACCAAAAAATTTTCGACGGAACCAGACGCCAGAATATACTTATTTTCCTCGTTATAACATTTTTTCAAGCGTCGTTTACAGATGCCGGTTGCAATTTGCGAAAAAAATACAATTGGCCGTGTATTTTTTTATATCACCGGTTCCAGAAAAAGCGTTTTTTATAACTGGAACGATGTACTGAGGTACAGTTTAAAAATTATAGCAATTGAAATACCTGAACGATATGAATATGTTTATACATTGTTATAGATTATCGGAAATTGTCTCTTGTGCTTCAGTCATTCTAATTGTGCAGACAGAACAACCAGTGGCACATATAATTACTAATAGAAGTTGTTTTTTATTGCTAATATTGAGTTACTTAAAGTGTTTTATGTAAAATTTTAAAAAGTTAAATGAACTTGAACTTCTAGAAAGAGGTAAGAAAAATTATTACACAGAAAATCATAAACACACAAAAAAAAATTGTAATCTTTGCTACAATGAAACTGATTCTGATCGCTAATTATAATTATTTTTTTAACTACTTTATATTTTCATTATGCCAATGAATTATTTTACTGTTTTTATGTTTGTAAAATATATAATTTTATGTACACATTTGTATTATGCCACCATTATATAAAATGCCTCAATCACGTAGCCTTGTCGTTTATAACTAAAGCCCGCAGTTCGTTCGCAGATGACGTCATTATCAGTGGCGCACTTAGGACGCTTAGTTAATGTTTGTAGAAACCTAGATGCAAACAAATACCTATAAAAAATTAAGGAAAATGGAATATTTTTAAAACCGAGCACTTTTAGTAATATCTGTGTAGGTTATTGTCCGAAGCTATTTATTTGTGGCATAATTTTAGTTTGTCTTTAGTTTTATTGGGTTTTTGCCACACTTCTGAAAAATAATAAAAATTAATTAAATAAGCCCTTGCGCCAAACGGAACAGTCAAGGGTTATTTTTGAAACTAAGTTTGCCTAACCAAAAAATCTCACACTGAAAAAAACAGATAAGTAAAAAATAACAAAAATCACTATCGCGCACTTCCGTAATATTGACGTTTCGAAAAACTCTCTGTTTTCGTTTTCAAAATAGTAGTAAAAATATTAAACGTATGTCAAGTTTGACAGTTTAAAATTTGTTTATCTGCTTCCATAGAGATGTTAAATGATTTTTATTTTATTTTTACTTATTTCTTCTTGATACAACTGTAGCCAACAATGATCGATGTTTACTGAACAGTTTGACACACACTTATCTCCGTTCAACAAAATAATCGCGGTCTCTTTTAATTTTCTTTTTGTCGCGTTATCTTCCTTCTCTAAAATTTTTGCCGAACCCCATTGAATCATATGACCGTTTTCCCAAGCGTGTTCGCAAATTTTGGATTTTTCAAATTCCCGTCTTTTTATATAAAAATTCCCAAATCCCAAATTCCCGCGACAAAAAGAAAATTAAAAGAGACCGCGATTATTTTGTTGAACGGAGATAAGTGTGTGTCAAACTGTTCAGTAAACATGGATCATTGTTGGCTACAGTTGTATCAAGAAGAAGTAAGTAAAAATAAAATAAAAATCATTTAACATCTCTATGGAAGCAGATAAACAAATTTTAAACTGTCAAACTTGACATACGTTTAATATTTTTACTACTATTTTGAAAACGAAAACAGAGAGTTTTTCGAAACGTCAATATTACGGAAGTGCGCGATAGTGATGTGATTTTTGTTATTTTTTACTTATCTGCTTTTTTCAGTGTGAGATTTTTTGGTTAGGCAAACGTAGTTTCAAAAATAACCCTTGACTGTTCCGTTTGGCGCAAGGGCTTATTTAATTAATTTTTATTATTTTTCAGAAGTGTGGCAAAAACTCAATAAAACTAAAGAAAAATCTGTGTAGGTATTTAGTATGTATCATAATTTTGATATTGGTTTCCCAGATTTTTAAATCGTTACAAATATTATTTGCCACAATTTGATAGGTAATTCTAAAAACATCGTCACATTTTAGAAGAACCGGTGGCAATTTTCTTAAAAAATGTGTGGTGCCCACCCAGTAACTATCCCACTGTATAGTTGTTTTAAATTCTTTTATACATAGAAAAATAGTCCTTGACCAATTTGACAACATTACAGATATGACGAAAGCTGCAAATAGTAGAAATTTTGCTTATATGGGTTGAAAGACAATTTCAATGTGCACAAGACATACCTAAAAAATACAGGATGTTTCATTTGAAATCAGAAAGTTATAGTTGTTTGAAGTTGTCAAAATGTAACGGGAAGAATGAATTTTAAATTTACGGATAGACAGATTAGGTATATCATAATATATAAGGTAATAATAACAATCCGCCCCCTTTCAAAAGTCACTAAGCTAGGAAATCAGCCCAAATCTACGTACTCTTGGCATAATCAGTTGTAAAAGAATGTCGTTTGCAACAAACTCCACAACACAAATGTGAACAGAAATTTTTAAAACGGAATGCTACGTTGTCAAGGAAGGAAATATACAAAAAATTATCAAAATAAAATTATATTTAATATGTGTTTATTTTGTCACGTATTTTGTAGTTATATTCTCTCCTTAGACACTTTGGCCACGTGTTCAATTTCTCCAATCTTTCGAATAAGTATTTTCCCAGATAATGATCGACGCAGTTCCTAGCGGGACACCCTGTATTGCTGTTTTTGAATTTTTGACTGACTTGTTTGCAAAATAATGTCTTAGCGATAAATCAATAGTTTTCAACAGTGAGTATACACTTATCTTTTTGCACGGTACTGGTTCAATGTAAATAAAAAACAATACATTTCGAGCACGTAATTACAAATTTGCTGTTCAGGTAATAGTTTATATAGCAGCTTTAGTTTCTGTGAATAATTAATTATCAGAGTTATAATTCTTTCTAACTTAAGATTATTTTATATTCACGTGTATTTGGCAAACACCTTCATACCTTCAGTGTATTTATAATTGATATCGATTCTTTATTGTTTAACCCTTTTGACACGCATGTAAGGCCTTATATAACATTTAATAATTTTCAGCTGTGACGGTTTGATTTGATACTAAACATCCATCATTTATATTATATAATCGCGTAAAATAGGGCCATGGAAACATTCCACAGCATATAAACTTGATCCTAAGATCTAATAAAACCAACAATATGGTTATAAACACTGTCCTTTATTGAGTTATGTAAAAGCTTCCCACATTTTCTTCTAACTTATTCGTTTTACTCCTATTCAACGTCATTTAAGTTTCAGCATTTTCATACGAATCCGAATTATCGAGAAAATATGAGAAATATAAGAGGATTTAATTCAGATTTACTTTAGGCATCTGCATTTGTAGGGTCGGTTATGATGAGATTCATTGTTATGTAAATCTAAAAAGATGCAGCTGACATTTTCTCAATTTTTTAAATTTAATTGGGCCTTTTGCCATTTATTCGGAAAGTTGAATTTGATAGATACGTTGCATAACTGAAAGGTAACTTATCTTGACGTGCTTAAAACAAATCGGGTTAATTTGATGCTGTTTATTTCAAAATATGGCGAAGGAGCCAGTGATAATTTCTCACAACTTTCGATTTTTGGGCTGGTTTTGCAGTTGAATGAAACCGATTTCGAAGGGGCGTGTCATTTACTTCAAGGAATATAGTGTCAGTACACAACCCTAAACGAGTATTTTTTTAGGAAACGACGGTTAAATCAGTCATTTATAGTTTGGTTTTAATTTCACTTTTGACATCTGCATTTGTAGAGTCGGTTGTGATGAGATTCATTGTTATGTGAATCTAAAAAGGTGAAGCTGACATTTTCTCAATTTTTTTATTTAATTGGGCCTTTTGCCATTTATTCGGAAAGTTGGATTTGATAGATGCGTTGCATAACTCATCTTGAAGTGCTTAAATAAAACAAAGATATTGTTTTTTTTTCAAAATATGGCGAAGGAGCCAGTGATAATTTCGCACAAGTTTCGATTTTTGGACTAGTCAAACTGCTATTTGGAAGGGGCGTGTCACTTACTTCAGCGAATATAAAAAAGTTAGTGTTATTCTGTCGGCGAAAAATAGCCTTAATGGATATTTCCATTTCAACCAAACAAAAGGTGTATTTTATAAAAACGATTTAACGCAAAGAGTCATGTTTATAACACCATCTTTAAGGATAAAGAAACACTGCTAACATTGTTGATTTTTATGGTTCTATATAAAGTCACAGTATATTGGTATCATAAACTAGTGTGGGACATAAATCATAAGTGATTCATTAACCAAAGGAAACCTATTAACAACGGGTTTCGTTTCCATTAACTTAATTATTTCATGTTAATAAAACTTTGTTGTCGCTTTTGTGAAATTACTTTCATGTATTTGAATTGGAAAAGTAGTTTGTTTCGAGATATTTAATTTTTCTTGACATTACTCGATTTCAGTTCTATATACGGAGTGACGGTATTCATATATTTGCTTATTTTCATTTTATTGGCAGGACTTGGCAAGTTTTTAAGTAAGGCCTCTTTAGAAAGAAAACAAATCTCACGAGTCCAATACTTTTTACGTGGGTCTTGCAAATTGATATCTCGATTGATGATCTTGACATTCTGCAAACGCATCTAGAGTTACTATCTGTGTTTCAAATATCAACTCACGTTTCCTTATTCACAAAAAGAAAGTAATTTAGATTTTTCTCCGAAATGGGTAATACGAAGCTAAATAAACCTAAAAATAAATTAATTGTAAGTATAACACTTCTACAACGTCACATTCGTTCTGATAGATATAAAAATACTTTAAAATGCTAGCATTTCCTTCTTTCACGACAAGTCTAACCTAGATATTTAAATCGATAGAAATAACTTTTGTCAGATCGAAAAGAAACAAAAGTGCAACAGTATTTATTGCGACACTCCAAACAACTCCTATTTTCTTTAAATTTTAATGCGAGACCCAACTAGCATTTTTAGTGAATGGAACGATAGAAACTATTCTATTACGTGGAGGTGACTAAAATGGGGAACACTTTTTTGGAGGCAGCTACGTTCCAACGACGTTTTTGCAGTTTTCTATAAATATTAAATTTGACTTATATATTTGAAATTTATCAGTTTGAATAACTAAAAAATTATTTCTTAGTTTAAAATTTTTAGTGACTATATTTTAAGCAATTTATGGTATTAAAGTTGCTTGTGCGCCAATAGTTTGAGTATTTTTCAGCATTTTCGCTTAACTTTGGAATTGGTCGATTTAACTATACGATTTAAAGTTGTTTGTATGCCAATATTTTGAGCGTCATGTCAATTTTTCTGCGCTTTCGGTTAACTTTCGAATTGTTCGATTTTAATAGGTTGATTTATGGGTTTGACCGATCGAAAAAATTATTCCGTAGTTTAAAATTTTTAGTAATAATATATTTTATGCAATGTAGGATTTAAAGTTGTTTGTACGTCGATATTTTGAGTGTTATGTCAATTTTTCTGCGCTTTTGCTTAACTTTCGAATTATTCGATTTTACTAGGTTGATTTATGAGTTTGACTTATCGAAAAAATTATTCCGTAGTTTAAAATTTTTAGTAATAATATATTTTAAGCAATGTAGGATTTAAAGTTGTTTGTACGTCAATATTTTGAGTGTTATGTCAATTTTTCTGCGCTTTCGGTTAACTTTCGAATTGTTCGATTTTACTAGGTTGATTTATGAGTTTGACCGATCGAAAAAAATATTCCGTAGTTTAAAATTTTTGGTAATAATATATTTTAAGCAATAGACGATTTAAAGTTGTTTGTACGCCAATATTTCGAGTGTCATGTCAATTTTTCTGCGATTTCGCTTAACTTTCGAATTGTTCGATTTTACTAGGTTGATTTATGAGTTTGACCGATCGAAAAAAATATTCCGTAGTTTAAAATTTTTGGTAATAATATATTTTAAGCAATAGACGATTTAAAGTTGTTTGTACGCCAATATTTCGAGTGTCATGTCAATTTTTCTGCGATTTCGCTTAACTTTCGAATTGTTCGATTTTACTAGGTTGATTTATGAGTTTGACCGATCGAAAAAATTATTCCGTAGTTTAAAATTTTTAATAATAATATATTTTAAGCAATGTAGGATTTAAAGTTGTTTGTACGTCAATATTTTGAGTGTTATGTCAATTTTTCTGCGCTTTCGGTTAACTTGAATTGTTCGATTTTACTAGGTTGATTTATGAGTTTGACCGATCGAAAAAATTATTCCGTAGTTTAAAATTTTTGGTAATAATATATTTTAAGCAATATACGATTTAAAGTTGTTTGTACGCCAATATTTCGAGTCAATTTTTCTGCGCTTTCGCTTAACTTTTGAATTGTTCGATTTTACTAGGTTGATTTATGAGTTTGACTGATCGAAATAAATATTCCGTAGTTTAAAATTTTTAATAATAATATATTTTAAGCAAAATACGATTTAAAGTTGTTTGTACGTCAATATTTTGGATGTTATGTCAATTTTTCTGTGCTTTCGCTTAACTTTCGAATTGGTCGATTTAACTAGGTTAATTTTATGAGTTTGACTGATCGGAACAATTATTCCGTAGTTTAAAATTTTTAGTAATAATATATTTTAAGCAATATACGATTTAAAGTTGTTTGTACGCCAATATTTCGAGTGTTATGTCAATTTTTCTGCGCTTTCGCTTAACTTTCGAATTGTTCGATTTTACTAGGTTGATTTATGAGTTTGACTGATCGAAATAAATATTCCGTAGTTTAAAATTTTTAGTAATAATATATTTTAAGCAATATACGATTTAAAGTTGTTTGTACGCCAATATTTCGAGTGTTATGTCAATTTTTCTGCGCTTTTGCTTAACTTTCGAATTGTTCGATTTTACTAGGTTGATTTATGAGTTTTACTGATCGAAAAAAATATTCCGTAGTTTAAAATTTTTAGTAATAATATATTTCATATTTCGAGTGTTATGTAATTTTCTAGCGTTTTCGCTTAACTTTCGAATTAATCCAGGTCGATTTGAGTACGTAATAGCCACTTAATTGAAGTTCTTCAATTTTGAGACAGTGGGTGTTGAGACTAATTGTGATTATTTGACGAAGTATTTACAGAAAAATACTGTAATTATTCACAAGTAAGCATATTAAGAATGTGTGCTGATCTGTTTACGAAGTGAACTACTCCGCGTTTTCCAAACATGTTTTATGCTATATTAACCCGAAGTTGGATAGTTTTAACATGAATTATGTGCCTCTCGGAAGTGCATATTCGGAACATACTTTAATTTTGCATAATTTGCATTCAGCGTGAAGCTTTTATTAAAAACATGTGCCATAAATTCCAGTTGTACGCTCACCGAGATAAACTTTAGTTTTAATAACATTTTCCACTGGGAGATATTAGTAGGCGGGCTACAAAATGTGGTAAGGATTATTAATCCTTCAAAGGAATACGTAGATTACTTCAGTTTTTATTGAAATAACTTTTAAGGCGTCTAATGCTTAACTAGATCTATCTAACCTCAAAGAAGGCAATATTTGGTTTATTTTCAGGTTCGAATAGATGAGTAATGATATAGTCGAGGGGTTTAAGGTCGGAAATTACTGTTGGCCACTTAAATAGTCCCGCGATTGTTAAATATATCCTAAGGATACAAGAATGCTTCGAAACGTATGTCTTGTGCCAAATGATGTGAGGTATTGGTGCTGTGACTAGTACACTACATATAATTCTTTAAAATAATATATGATGAGGTGATAAAACTGTAAAATTAAATATACAAGCATATACCGACACTTTAATAACAATTCAATTACGTTTTTTTAAATTTACGACTTGCAATGTACGAATAAGTTTATTTATAGCTATGTATTGTTTAATTTGGCTGGCATTGAATATACCAAGCGTGCGTACGGTGCAGTTATACACTTTCTAAATTTGTAATACAACTAATGACACTACGATACGTTTAACCAAAAAATGTTTGGCTCACGCACAAACTTAATACCTCGGTGTGGTGATGAGAGCTTTTTCGTTTGTGTTATAGTCTGTAAAGGTCATTACCAATGAACGTATATAGAGGTAGAAACGCCTATCATGGCTTGCATATTGCTTTTGAGCTGAATGAGCTTTACAAAGTTAAGGAAACACTAAATGCGAGGCTGTGCTTATATTGGTTAGAGACGATGTAGCTAAACGCAATATAGTCCTTGCATAGCGTAGTAATTAACAAGTATTAAGTTTGTTCGGTGGTAAAACAACTTGTTTACATAAAAAAATACGCTTGGGATGATTCAGTTTCAAATGAACGAACTTGAAGGACCAGTTTGTTATATAGATTTGTTGGGGGGGCATTAAAAGATACAGGGTGTTGAAGTTACTGATACAAATTTGTGTGTAATTTGACATAACTTTACGTTGCTATTTTTGACCAGTGTAAAGTTATGAAATAGGTGTACTGTAAATAAATATGGATAAAATTCCATATGATATTATGTGACTTTACAAATATTTTTGCCGATACTAATTTAACTAATTTTTAGGTTGAAGTTGTAAAATAATTTTACTACATAATTTAAATTTTCTAATATTTTATATACACTAAAACTACAATTGAAAAATATGCATTGATAACTTTTTCAATAACTAACATTATTTCCCATAAATGACTGAATATCAAAAAGATGTGTGTAAAAAGTTTTAATAATCGTTAAAAAATGTATATAACAAAGGGTTCATCAATCAGGTCAAATATTCTCATTTTCTTTAAACTGAATAGTGTTGTAGTCACATAAAAAGTGTATTGATAAATGAAGTTGAAGAGGGAGAGCTTTTCGCTTTTAATATCATGGAAAAAAGTTGCTCACGTTAAAAAATTTACAAAAAGACAGGTTTAAATGAGTCAATATAATATGTAGGATGTCTCTTACTAATAAATTATTGCAAATAGATGTAGGATTTTTTCTAAATGTGAATTAGCCATCTCTTTTTCTAAATGCGTGTTGTTCATCCACCATCTAAAAATGAACCGTACATGTTTGTCTACCACACCTTAATACAACTAAAACGCAAGATTATATGAAAAATTCAATTTCATAATAAATTGAGTAAAAGTAAATAGTTCCAAAGTAGTACATTTTATTATCACATTATTCCTGAAATTTCTTAATTTTATTACGTAAAAACACATACATGATTTCTCTATAATATACAATGTAAATATTATGAATAATAAAACATTTTGCACTAATTTTTTACAGATATGTAGTTATCAAAGTATAGTGGGGATATTAAGTTCTGCTGATCTTCGAAGCTTGTCCATTTAAAACTGAATCACCCTGTATATCGAGGGCAGGCAGGCATTGTAAAAATGCAGATATGGGGCTCGCGTAGATACGTTTTAATTAAAATAACGGCAACTTCGATATGACCCAGGGATAATACGGGGAAACGAATGAATGTGATAACTACGATATCAGGCATAATCAATATTTCGATGGGAAGTATTTGACAATATGGTTTATTAAAATTGATGTGACTAACGGAACGAATCTTTCGTTTCATAGCTTTTTTAAATTTCTATAGTGTTCTAATAATAAGAGACTAGATAATTATTACATTCATTACACGATTAAGATAGAACTAATATCAAGACCAAGAAAAAGCAAACTAAAATTGTCAACACTACCCTCATTTTTATTATAAAAAATTATCGCGCACTTTAATAATGATAAAAAGCTCGTCTTATTGATTAAATCCGCTTATATCAAATAAGTAAGCCTTTATTACTTCATTTTAAATGGTTCTAATACTTGTTAACGCTATAAAAAGTGCATTAGTTCAATTGCATCTGAAATCAACGTTACCAATCCTAAATGTCAAAGTAGGCGTGGCGCATGAGTTCTCTTAAACCTTTGACGGTAGAATTGTCATTATGTTGTTGTGTTTATAGTACTTTTACGTCTCTCTTTATTATATAACACTGCGAAGGACATTTTCTCAGCATTTTAACAATTTTTCATATTCAGTTGGCGTCATGACTGGCAAGTGTTCCCCTCCCCCCCTCCCCTCCTCCGCAGCTCAGCACGCTGAATAAAAGATGAGTCTCAGAGTAAAAGGACTGAATTATATTCAGGATCTTTGCTTAATATCGGAAATTTATATTGTATTGACAACATTCTCCTCTTTTAAATATTTTAGTACCTTATTCTAACTTCCTTCACTGCCCGAACCTTCTACCAATAGTTTTATCAGGGTGTTAATAGTACATTATTGGGAACTCTGAAACGAACCTTTACGTGACCGGATTAGTCAACATTTTCTCCTGCCGTATTTACTTACTTTATACTAAAGCTTAAAAGGATTTATCCAAATAAATTTGTCACTTTGAACTGCAATTCATTTTCTGGTAGAGATATTTCGCGGATGCGATTCAATAGTAATGAGGTAGTGAATAGCTGAAAAGACAACACAACGTATATTTCATTGCTTTCAAATGAATTTTAGTTTCGCTCTGACCGTATCGTAACAAGTTAGGCATTAAACAATTATACTAGTCATAAATGATTCAACTCACACACCCCACCACAATCATTAAAATGTAATTAGCTCGATGGAACATTTGAATTCACTAATAATTTAAAAAATATTCGTAATTAAATTAATATTTGCTGAAAGCTGGTGCTTCTCCGTCACTCAATTTTTATGATGTAACTACAATATGAAGTCTTGTGAAGCATGTCAAACTAACCTAATAATGAAAATTATGGTAACATAAGTAAAGCCCGCACCCGGTCGCAGATGACGTCATTATCAGGAGCGCACTTACGACCCTAAGTTAACGCTTGTAGGAACCTAGGTGCAAACATATACCCACAAAATATTAAAATCAATATCTTGTACTGGTATTATTATCTGTATATTTACAATTATTGAAGCGTTAGCAAAAACCATGTGATATAATTCCTCAATTTTTTATGAGAAATAACTACATTGAGAACGATCAAGAATAAGATTTGTATTTTCTCATGAGAATTACGTCAATTTTAAGAGAATGTGTTCCACTATACTTGAGAATCGAGCCCCTACAGTTAAATAAATGGGAAGTGTCTATCGATTAGCTGGCAAGAATAAGATTAAATTTGTTTTAATATGCTCGTAAATATTAAGGTCGACGCCAAGTCCGGACCTGGGATCTTTCAACGAAGTAATAAGACCCTTTGGAGACATCATTACCTGTCTTCAACATGTGCATTGTATTTTACTATATAATTCTACACAAACTATTACTTGATATCGTTTTGATCAGTATGATCGTCAACAAACATCGCAAACAAAAACCGTTCGTGTTATTGTAAATCTCACAATTTTAAGGTCGAATATGGAAGCGAGAGAAACCTAGCTTTTACTATATAAAAAATTGAAAGAAATGAATACACTTTTAACTTCAACGTCTTGTATTTTCAAATAAAATAGATTTCAATTTTGTATCAGTTTCGAAATGGAGGCGATTCAAAATCAAAGTCAAACCAAATATTTGTTCAGTGTCGCACATATCCTGTCTATGCGACGCATTGAAGACACCCACTTGTTCTCTACTGTGTACATATTCCCGACACGACCCTGTTTGTTCTCATTAATTACACAACAATAAAATCTGTTATCAAGATAGCGTTGAATAAACCGGATATAATACATAATACGTGTATAATCCTTGCAAATGTGTTCATTAAATTGTAATTTAAACCCCAGTTTCGAATTCATTCGAGTAACAACAGATACATTCGTATAATATTCGAAAATTAGCTTAAAATGTGACGCAATAGTTTTAAATCGTTATGCGTAGCCTTCTTCGACATAAAAGGCATTCCGAAGAAATCGCTGGCAAAGACGTATAGGTTTAATAGGTTACAGGTATGCTGTAAATATTGTAAAACATTTGGGAAGGGGCGAACATTTCTCAAAAGCTTTCGGTGTTCTGTGGTAAAACCGGCGTTTTGTTTATGGCAGAATTTTATTCATTTATGGAATTAATCCTAAGGAAATCCGTCAAAACGAGGTTAACTAATGTTTGGTTTAACTGCTCCTATCTGAAGCATGATAAATGATGTGAAATTTTTACGTGCCCAACATGAAAGGAATACAAAATGGGTTGAGTCGCAAATTTGTACATCAGGACAAACAACCTCTGATGTATTATTCAGTGCAGGTCCGTGTTCACTGACTAAATAATCTGACTCAAAATATATTAAAAGCATAACCTTACAGTATTAACACATAAATCATACTTAATTACATTTTTCCTCGAATATATTTCTTTTTCGGAGAGCAATATAAAGGCGCGATCTTTTATAACATATAATACTCAACTCTGCGCCTGTTCTGATAATTTTTATACAGGGTGCTTTTAAATGAAGTAGCAAAAATGAGACCACAGAAAGGTCGATCGAAAGGAATCGTGTCGCATAATAAAAAAGGTACAGGGTGTCAAAGTTAAAAATTTATTTTCGATATTTGTAAATAACTGCTTAAGAAATCCGAATATTTACATAAAATTTGTAAATCAGGTGTTTTTGCGCGCTATAAATTTAAATTTGTTTCTACTTTTGACGTCACTAGTATTCTTTTAAATGGCAGAACTTTTTTGCATCTTAATGTATCGATCTGACTATCGAAACAATCGATTCTCGATTGCTGAAGTCCGTAGGAGTAACCATTTTTGAAATAATCCTATTTGAAATGTTCAGTGCACCGAGTAAAAACTGTTTTGGTTTCAGGTAAAGTGCCGTTTCTGCTGAAAATACAGAAAATGTTACTTGACAAAGTTGTTCAGAATGGTAAATTAGAATTTGTCGCCTGTAAAAACCCCTAATTTACAAATTTTATGTAAATATTTGGATTCTTTAAGAAGTTATCTACAAATATCGAAAATAAAATTTTAACTTTGACACCCTGTATCTTTTATATTACGCGACTTGGGATGTAGGTATGTTAGGTTTAATAATAATAATAATAATTGCTTTTATTGTGTCCTCAAGTAACAATAAATTAATTAATTTAATTGAACATCACATTATAAATTGAAAGTAATGAGGTGTCAGTAAAAACTGCTTTTCAACTCGATTTATTTTCATCTAAGGAATCTGTGGTCTCATTTTTGCTACTTCATTTAAAAACACCCTGTGGACCGAGGAAATTGTAATCAATTTTTGAAGGTAGAATTGCAGTTCGACTGCGTTGGAAGATGGAGTCGCAGTAGAGAGATTGAATTTCGCGCAAAGTATAAAAGCAAACATCTGTTCTGCTAAGAGATTTTCGGAATATTGGAATTGGAACATTTAAGTGGTGTACTATGCACCGTAATAAAAAAGGAAAACGCCGTAAAGCGGGCAGGAAATAAATTGAAATTGAAGCGAAATGAACTGAATATTTCAGCGATGTTTTGAATATATTTTGCATCTACATTTAGAGCCCCTTTATAAGCAAACTTAACAATTAACTCTTCCTAAATTGAAGCAACTTTCCCATTTATTTTTTACGCTTATGAGAAAGTTTGTATCAACTTCGTTTAATGAACAATGTTAGACAAAGTGCCAAGGAGATTTTGTCTATCCTTCAAATTTAATATATTTTGTGGCATTAATAAAATTTCAAACGCGTCGAGAATTTCTTTTAAGTTACGTTAAGTACGCACTTTGACAGAGATTTTGGTGCAAAATTACCGTTCTTTACAAAGGAAAAACCTCGCTTAAATTTCCTTTGACATTCCCAGGAAAAAAAATCGAAACAGTTTGTTTAAATATTATTATTTTAATAACTTATTAAATATATTTTACATAACAGTGTTTGTTTGAATGACATAAAAATAGTTTTAGTCAGGTCTAGAAATAACTACCTGATTGTTGTTAACATTAGTCAAAGATTTTTTCTTGAATCACGTCTACGTTGAATCATTTAAAATATCATTCCAAAAACATAAAATTGAGTCATTTACTTAATGTGGTTCTTCTCTAGAACGAATTATTTGGTAATTTTTCTACGAAATACAGAAATATTAAAGTGGTGAATAATTTATATATCTAACACTTTTTTGTTTTCAAATTTTATCAAAAAGTATTTCTTTTAACTAGATATATCTACATGTGTTGGAACTTAGCCAAATATAAAAAATAATTTCGATTATTAAAAATAAATAAATGTCTGTCTTTTAAATATTATTTATTACTATAATAAGAATAATCGTTTTGTTTTACATATTTTTTTCTGTGGGTGGGAGGGAAATTGGAAATTATTTAATTTAGAAACTATCTGGAGTTTTAGAGTTATACAGTTGTAGAAAAAAACAAATAAATTATGAATTATTTGCTATATCAGAAGACAAGTTCGGTTTTGTGGTTTCAAGCCTCAGGTGTACCTCAAGGGTCGGTTTTAAGACCGACTTTGTTCAGTTTACTTATAAATGACATGGACTTGAGACACCAGCAATGCACTGATGTATGCTGATCATTTAAACTTCTTAAGGGGTACTTATTAACATGAAAAAATGTGTTTATATTTTATATATTACCGAAACGACCAGTTGAACTAGCAGTAGCATTGTGACGAATCCAAAAATTTAGGTGTTATATTTTATTCGTGCTATGAGTGTTTAATTATGCGTTCGCTCTAAACTGGAATATGATAGTGTAGTATGGAATCCAAGAATATATTCGAAAAATAACTTGAGAATATTCATATGGCAAATTTCTTAAATTTACGAGTTTGAATATTTTTATAATAAGGTAAAGATAAAATTGATGATTTAGCTCGAAGCTGTTTAGCTTCTTTTTAAATTTATAAATGGTTTGATTGAATGTGAAGGTATTACGTTATTTTAGGATACATCATAAATTTATATATATAAAGTTCTTCAGTTTGTACCAATTAAAGTTAGGTGCTCGAATCTCTCTCGCTATTTTATTTTCGTAATACCTATAAAAAGTGTTTTATATTTTAAATAAATACGCATTACATGAATGAAACGAGTCAATAACTAAGTATAAGCCGAACGCTAGGGAGAGAAAGAGAGAGAATAGCGATTAATATTGCATAAAGCTTTGTGAATTAAAGATAATCTCTTTGTTGTAAATAGCTCCAGGCTCACAGATGAACGCTTTGTATCTTCAAAGGTATAGTAATCTACATGGCCAAAATATCGATCGAAGTTGGGCGTGGTTTAAACAGTGTGATTTGGCCTAAATATTTTGATCAATCACACACAAACGGGCACTGACATCGCAGGTTGTCGAAGTGTCGCTTGCAGTTAATATGAGTAATCATTGATGAAGTTTTGAGTCGCGGCTTCCAACCGTTTCTGTTGACAACCGACGGACGACGGCGCTGATGGTGAATAATATAGCGAAACTTTATTAACCGTAACTATGGGAGATCAGTGGGCGTGGAGCGAAACTGCATGAAATAACATGCCTGTCATGTGTGGTAGAACTCTTACCAGGACAGTACAGCGTCTGATCCATAACAAATTAGAATTGGTGTGTTAATTGGGGGGATGATGGTTAAACCATACTCTCTTTCCATTTTTTCACAGACATTACAAATGCTGGCGGGCACGGCTGGATTTTGAACACAGAAAAACTTAGTCACTTAAACATGTTTTTAAATTTCGTGTCGCGGTATTTTCTTACAGCCTCACCCCGTTATTCATCGTCGGCTTACAAACTCTAAGCTGGATATACCGGCGTCTGGATGTCTATTGTGGAACGCCATCCAACGTGCGTTGTGTCAACTAACCGCCAAAATCCGTTTTCCACAGGATTCAGGATTCCACTGCACTGCAGTGAATAAAGTTTTGTTTTTCCTCCCTGCCTGTAAACGCTAACCGTCATTACCCTTTCCAGGATGTTTCCAGCAGGCACACTGAACGCTTCCGCTTCAACCCCACGCCCACCTCGATTCACCAACGGCACGTTTATTCACCTCCAAATATAACTTCAACTCAATACTGGACTTCAATATTATTTCACCCTCCTTTAAAACTTAAAAATTCACCTAACTTCTGAATTACAAACACAATTTAAAGACGAAAACTTGTTTCTATAAAAACGTACATATAATGTGATCCAAAAATTAACTAAGTATCGATATTCTGTAGGTACAAATATAAATTTTCTCCTCGTAACAATATATTTGATTAGACATTTATTAGACTGAAAATATCGGGTCACAAACATCGATGTTCAAAAAGTGTGAAATTATTTTTCGCCGGGTTTTCTTTCCGTTCCGTTGAGAGCAAAAATCATCTGAGGACAATTCAGATCAAACAAATTTAGTGATGTGAAAAAAGACTATCCTTTTGGAACATTTCAAATCTACTGAAATCCACAAATAAGGGAAACCTAGTCGTGCCAATCATCAAAAATTGGAGGCGTCTGCTATGACGAGCAGCATTAAACCGAAGGGCTTTGGTGTTATAGATAATCCTCGATAGATTTTCTCTCAAAAAAAGCGTTTATTTATAGATACAGATCGATTTGAAAACCAAAAACTGATTTAAATAATATTCATGGACTATATTCATGTGGTAGTAAATAATGAAAAATAAATAGAATTAAAATAACAGCAAGATAAATAGTGGAATTTGATTATAATTAAATATTTACATATGAAAATGTCAAAATTTATAGTTATATTTGTTTTATATGATGATTAACGCAAACATCCGAAAACAAACTTAAATAATTATGATTACAATTAGAGCGGCATTATTTTTGTTTGCGTTGGAAAGTTAATGATCCTATAAAAAAAGGTTTAATTCTTTCACCAATAAAACGTGAAATTTTTCCAATAATAAACCTTTTATTATAAAAGCTGGACATGCGTCAATATTTTCAGCATGTTTATGAATAGAAAATTGTACAAATTTTCGAGAAGAAATGTGTAAAATTTCTCTGCATCACACAACGTGTTTTTTGGTGATTAAACTTATCGAAGATTCATTCTCGAAGTGTAGTTTAGTCCATAGCCATGTTTTATTTTTAGTTGATCCGACCGAAGTGTGTAAAGGCAAAGCGGATGTTTTTCTATAACCATCAACAATACACGTTACGTATTAAATAAGTAAATATAATCTAAATATGCATCATCTAGCATTTACATATAAGTAATAATCTGCAATATTCACTGAATGGGGAATTTAAAAAAAAATACCTTTATCTACTCCTTTTACATTTTCTCTAATGTAATAAGAATAAATTTTGCAATATTTTGAAAGATGAATGTTTTTGTTTCGACAATATTTCTTAGATTCTAATTAATGCTTTTTCTCTTGAATTAAATCAATTCCATTAAAATCGCAGCTTTTCACGTTTTGAATCTAGAAATTTTAAAGTTCGTACGTCATTTGAGGGATTAGCGCATTTGCTTTTTTATGTGAAGGTATGTCCGCCTCGATCGAAAAGAAAGTTGGGTATTTTGCGGTTCACGTTTATGTGACGTATGCCGATTACTTTAAGGTGACTAATTTTTCCAGTGTCAATTCGCATGCAAGCAACTTTACAAACAATAAAACGACGAAATGGTGGTTTCGATTTATTAAAATATATAAGTACAGCACAAATACTAACACACACACGTATTATTAGCACGTTGTTAGTGAAATTAATAGTATCTCTAAAAGCCGCCCAGCCTTACCACGTTTGAAGCAAAGTGCACATGTTTAAAATCATCATAAGCACCACATTCATTTATTAAACATTCCGATAATTCGATTTGAGCACTGGTTATCCCTTACGGCATTTACGACACCACGTTTTTTTTTTTTGTTCCTATTAAAAACGTGTCTTGCAATCGTTCGACAGCAACGAAGAGAACCACAATTTGACCTGTTAATCCAGCATAGGCATACGACCAAAATATATTGGAAGGGTCCAATGTTCCGAACAGGGTGTTCTGCTGGTTCTGTATGAATTTATTATTAAACATGCGATATAGATCTTACTCATTGCGCTCCGAAAAAGTTGGTTGCCTAAATAGATACTCTGAAAAGCTTTTATTCCCGCACCTACGTTATATTTTATTATCTCAACATTATTTCAATTGGCACTGATTTAAATTAACGTTTTTTTACATTTAATTAGACATTTGTTGTACGGAAAACATACTTAATATTTGCTACTGTCTTGGATATGCCAGTATAGGAATATTAAATAAATCAATAAGCACAGAGTTTAAAATTTTAATGTGTTAAGTAAAAAATAAATACAATCTTAGTATATTATATACATGAATAAAAAATTGAGTATATTAGCCCTTATCAATAAAAGAGAGAAAAATAATACTGAAAATTATAAATCTATCACATGGGAAACAATACATTATATATACATCTCAGCACAAATAAATGCTCTTTGTATTATTGCTGCCTACACGTACAAAATTGTTTACAAATATAATGGTTGATACAAATACTTACTACTAATATTATAAAATCTTATTACAAATTAAGATGTAGTGCTTGGAATAGGAACTTTAGCTAAATATCTAATCGATAAATTTCACATTTATTAATATAGTTATTACTATCCACCGAAACTGGTACAAATAGTAGTCCTTATTTTAAAAACACCTTGGACCCATACATTGAAATTGTTCCCAGTCCCAGCCTACAAGTTTTTCAATATGTAAATGATATGTTTAATCTCATATGATAATTAATATATTCACGATCATCAACCAGAAACTGACAAAGTACAAATTGTTCCATTTTTCATATATACCGATTTCGTCTGTAGTAGGATCCATTAAAACACCTAAATATATTAAATGCAATACTGTAGAAATTGAAAATACAAGTAAACTTAATCTGCATATTATACTGTCCCTTTTATACTTATGGGTGCAGTTTTCTTTACAGGGGTATACCCTTATACAACAGTCAAAAACTTGCGCAAGGTGATCCCTTACAGCAAATTGGAGATATGAAAAAACACCTATTGTTATCAATACCACTGAAACTTTTATCTCGAAACCATGTAAAAATGAAGAGGCGATAAAAGTAGTTAAGATCCCGTAGAATTTTCCCAAAGGTAACCAAGATTTGTATATATCTGTAAATTAATAGTAACTATTTTACTTAATACAATTTCAAGACAAAAATTATATTTAATCTGAAACGATTATAAAATTTGGTAGGCTTAATTAATTTAAAAGCTTCCAGATTGACTTAGTATTACTTACATCGTTTTAAGAATTCGTGCATAGGTCTATTCCAATTGGTAACAACGGTTGCTAGTGCATTTGGTGTTTCGATTTTTAAGGGATCGGTTATGAAAAACCGCCATTCGTTACTTTCATACCAAATTTTATAATTTTTAAAACCAGCAGCGAGCATAGAAGCCTCAGATAAATAACATATAAAGTAATGACTTGTTCTGAATGATAATGCTTCTTTGTATCCAATTAGCCATCTGAAAAAAAATTCTTTACTTTTAGTCCATTAAATTCTTAAATTCAGTGTACACATACCTGTTTGAATTGTCAGTGATGAAATAACTGGTCCAACAATTCGAAACCATCAAGAAGAACATTGATATAACCAAAGCTCTCAATATCCCATATATCCACCATATATTCTAAAATAGAATATATATTAAAAATTTAGTTTGCAATTATAAACATTATGTTACTTTCTGAGTAGGATGATGATACATAACGATATACTCCTGAAATGATATCCATGGCCCAAACATAATGTTAGCTCCACAAAAAATATAACCAAAGTATCGAAAAAATGTCGGGAAACTTGTAACACCTTTATCCATGTCGTCAGCCAATGAAATCAGTTTCATGGTAAATACCATAACGATCCCACGTATTTCGAGCCATGTCGAAGGTTCCAACAAATAATATTCACTGTAAAAGTATTAATTAAAAAATATAAAGAAGTATTCCTTTTGATATTATAAAACCTACCATAACACCAGCGTAGTAATCAAAATATATTTAATTATGTTCGAGTTGCCAAAGTATCGTACTTTATTGATATCGTATTTTTGTATGGGATCAAATTTGTTCTGTATCGCACATCCCAAATGTAGAAGAAAATATGACTGTGTGAAGAATATAAGTATTAAAATTTTGCCCTTTGTCGATTCAAGTCCACTGATTAAAAATAAACCACTGCATCCTGATAAAATGTGGAATACTGTTTGAGACACTTTACCTGCAGAAATTTAAAAATATATATATAGTCTGGATATTATATTTGTAAACTACCTGTTGATATTATGACACTGAAACATAAATTAATTAAAATCACTTTGTAAACTGTATAAAATATACTAAATCCTGAAGGAACAACACAATTTAGCCACACATCAAGAAATGTTTCTTCATAAAATTCGTTACTTGCATAAATATAATCGAGAGACCTAAAATAATACATAAATTATGGAAAGCAAAAATTTTACGTTTTGAAATCATTTACTCTTCAGTATCAAAAATATCAGGTACTGAAGGCATATTTGTACTGAATTTTTGATGCAAACATTACAAATACATTAAATATATTTAAATAACAAACTATTTTTAAACTACAATCTTTAGGTTAGGCTGTTGCATAGCAACGAACCAGGCACCTCCCGGATGCCCGGGATTCCGAGATAGAATCAAAAGAGGGCATTCGGAAATCTGCATTATACGTTTAAATTTATTTTTGCCCTCATATGTTTGTATAAACATTATAACTTTTCCAATTCCCTCAATGTTTGTTCCCATGAAATTAATACCCTTAATTTTACCCAAATACAGCTTTCAATTCGCAAAGCCCCTTCTCCTATGTTTTGCGGTCTGTATACGCCACTGCAACCGTTTGAATATAAATAAATAAATAATTTTCTGTAATGCATATTTTAATTTCGGATTATTTATTCACTGAGTTAGCTTATAATCACTAATAATACAACGCATATTCTGTTTAAATCAATAATCAGTAATTATTTATTGAAGTAATTAAGTTTGTTGGTCAACCTACAGTTCGTAATAAAAATAAATCTCGATAAGAAGTGGGTATTCGCACTGCTAGCCATCCATTTTGATTCTTTACCGCGTTAAAATTTAATAAAAACTACACACATGCAGAATTATTTGTACTAACAGCAAACTTAAATCAATGGTGAAACTTGTTAAATATTTTCCCCAGATGAAAATTGGTAAATATGACATTATTTTTCCAAAAATATTTCACATTGTGATATATCTCAACGCCTTGTTAAATGAACCAAAATGGAGTTGGTTATCATTTGTTCCTAATCCGTTTTATATTATTCTGTGGTAATGTACCAAATTTGTTTCAATTCAGTGTTCAGTGATTCATTGTATATTGTATTGTGTACCCTAACCTTTATTATGAAAGTTTTGTAAATATATATATATTTTTTTTATAAAAAGTGCAATAATGAACTCAAATTATTCTGTTCCGCTTATTCCCCAAAACTTAAATAAACACGAAACTATAATTCAGATAGCAGAAGTATTAAACCATTTGACAAATGTGACTGAAAGTATATTTAGTATAGTAGAAAAAAGGTTAGAAAGCAACAAAAATAAATTAACAGACATATCGCAACGAGTGGATGTAGTTAATAGAAAGATAAACAAACTTAAAGGGGCAAAAAAGGCTACACAGGTATTTTCTAGTAGTAGATATCCTGGGAGTGAAACATTTAGAGAATATGTATCGATATTCAGGGATGCTCCACCTTTAGAACTAAAACGACACAAAGTGAAATCCAAAAATTTGCCTTCTACCTACGAACCGTTAGACAAACTGCAGTTCTATCATGTTAATATACCGTCTGATGATAAACAAGAAAAATTGGAAGGCTTAGGTGATATACCACAAGACGTTCATTGCGTTAATAATTTATTGTTGTATAATTCTGGGAAAAATTTATATAAGAATTTTGTTATCGCGGATGCTCTAAAAGGACCCCGGAATATAAAAGAAGAGGATGAACATGATATATCTGACATAGGTCCGGCACCACATTCTATTAGTGAGAGATCAACTTTAACAAAGTCTACTACACAAAATTATTTCTATACACCGCAAATAGGAGAAGTGCCAGCTTTAGATGTGCCACTTGATTTACCAGATTTACCAGGTATAGCCGATGATTTACATTACGATAGTGAAGTGGGACCAGGTATTGCACCATCTGCCGTTGTTACACCAAATATAATAGAAAATGTTGATTTGCCGGCAATAGTGCAAAGTGAGCCTGATACAAAAGAGGTGGACCTTTCAAATATAAGTTTACCCCCTCCCCCACCACCAATTAATGAACTTCCTAAACCTCCACCTGTTGAACAGATTCCTGTCTCACAGCCTATTTCAGAGAAACCTAAAGAAGACTTATTAACAAAACCACCAGAAGTGAAAGAGGAACCGCCAACAGAGTTGCCAAACATTGATATTCCCCCTCAAATTGATGTTAGGTCTAGTCTTATGGAGGCTATAAGAAAAGCAGGTGGTTCGAAGAAGGCAAAACTACGTTCTGTTAAAGAAACACCTAAAGAAGTTAGTAAACCCCCGGTAAGAATGTTTTGTATATATTTTTTACTTTTAGTATACTTGTATTTTTTTTAATATAATGTATATTTTAGGGTGGAGATTTAATGGCAGATCTTCATTTAAAATTATCAATGAGAAGAAAGGGTATATCGGGAACAAAGAAGCAAGAAAATTCTGTAGATCCAGATTCAACATTAGGAAAAATATCTGCTATGATTCCGCCTCCTGAACCAAAAACCGATATTGATTCTAACTCTAATGATGAAGACTGGGAATAGAAAAGTGTTATATACTCAAAATATATATTTTATATTATTAATTGTTAAATAATTTTTACAATAATTATTAATTGCTGTTTAATGAATAATTGTGTTATTTATTTACAAGGTTTAACATACTCTTCTTGGTTAAAAATAACTAATGATAAAATATTGACAATTCTTCCATCATTATTTATCGTCGCTGATAATTTCCGATTTAAAATTATCTTATCTACAAAGCAACATTAAATTTTAAGGATACGGTCTTACTTTATTAGTTTTCAATTTCTTATTAAAAAAAGTTTTGTTCAATGCTATAATGTGACACTGAAGGTTTTACTTTAACTACCGTTAAGGTCATCAACAAAAACAAATCAATATCCAAAAAGGAACACTGGATACATTTTATTGTGTATAGTAGAAATAAATATTACATGTAAAATAACAATAGTTCATATTTTAAAATATTTTCTATTCTATATATAATCAGACATATACAGACAAACTAAATATAAAATAATTGCACAATAGAAAGAAAATAAATACAATTTTTAGTACACTCTGAGGCACATTTTTAATAAAATTTCATTTATAATCAGTTCCAGTTATTAGTTACTCCTAATTATTTTTTCTGATATTTCTTAATTTTAAAGCAAAATTACATTTTACTCTCTGGAACCAATAGGCAACCAATGTAAGCTCTTATAAAGATTTTTTCATATACTTGACATTATATTTAAAAAAATATATATATGAAAGTAATTAAAGAATTAATTCATTATTTTGATTTAAAACGCTGTATTTGCTTTCTAGGTGTAGGCTGCCTTTGTCTTGCTAAAAACGACTGACCTTGACCGACACTCATTGCAGCTAATCTTTCATCAATTGCTTCACGCTGACAAGTTAAACCTAACTTATAAAAAGCCGTGGTTATGAGCCGTTCTTCTATTTCTTTCATAGTTGATTGTCTTAAAGATAAATCTAATCCTCCATTAGCTTTAGATTCAAATTGTTGTGCCACTTCCCTAGCCTTTTCTAGATTTCTATTGTATTTTGTCTGTGCAATTTGCAACTCGTTTTCTTTCGTAGTGAGTGCTTCTTGTAAAGTCGCTATTTTCTGTTTATATTCCTTTACAATGGAACTGTTAGATGGAGTTTGATTATCCCCTTGTCCTTGGTTTTTGATTTCTTCCAACTGGGCCTCCAGCTTTACAATCGTTTGATGGAAAGTCCGATTTTTTTGTTGTAATTTTTCGATACGGTTTAACGAACTGTCTAATTGTGATTGTTTAGCTTCCAGCTCTTGACGAGAACTTCTTAATGATTTATTTTCCTTTTCTAGGAATCGCAATCTTTCTTTCATTTCTGTAGGAGTCAATTCTTGTGACATTGCCGTGCTGTTTTCATTTTTTGGGCCTAATTTTAATTCTTCATTTTCTTCTCTTAGGGAGTCTCTCTCGACAATTAATCGTTCCTTTTCACCCTGCAGTGCTACAACTTTTGCTTCCAATTTTTCTAAATTAAATTGGGCTTTATCGGCTTTTTGACCCTCTTCGTCTAGTTTCTGTTGAAGTTCCACTATTTGATTCTTATAAGTGTCACATTGTGATTTCCAACTATGATTTTTTGACAGGTCTTCTTCTAATTCCAAATTCTTTTGTAAATATTCCATATTTTTCTCCTCTAATTTTTGTAAGCTTCTTTTTATGTCTTGATAATTTTCAAGTCGTTTCTTATATGAAGCCAATGCTAGTTCCAAATCTACGACTTTACCTGCTGATTCGGTCAGTGCATCTACTTCATCCTTCAGTCTCGAAGAGTCATTAGCAGCTATTTGTAACTCAGCAATTTTTTCTTGATATGTCAACATCTGTTTTTCTTGTTCCATTAGTTTTGCTTTAAAATCGTCTCTCATTACTTCAGCTTTAAATAACTCCTCTTTTAACAAGTCGAGTTGTCTTCTGGCGTTTTCGGGAGGATTGCGTGCTTCCTTTTCTAAGAAATCTTGATTTTGTGCTTGTAATGCTTGTTTTTCTTCAATTAATACTTGAATTTGTTGCTCCAAATTTTGTACCTGTTGTGTTAAAGTTTCTTTCGCCTTATTTGCTGCTTCTAAGTCACTAACCAGTTTAACCACTCGCGTGTCACTATCCCAAATTAGAAGACTTAAACTTGATCTACCAGGTCCTCCTGTCACTTCTTCTAATTGTTGAATCGCTTGCATTATATTCTGTTGTACTGATTCTTCCATTTCCATTATCATTGTAATATATTCCTGTTTTCTGTCACAGTTTATCGCACATCCTATAAAATATATTAATTAATATTATAATTATCATGATTTGTATTAGACGTACCTAATATTAAACGTAAAAGTTTGGCAAGTTGAACAGGATCACTGTTTTCACCAATTTTATTCACATCAGGTCGTCCTATTTCTAAAATTTGCTGGGAGAGGACATCTTGATAATATTCCACGACTGCCTCTACAATTTTTTTGAGATTGCTAACCCTTAGGCGCCAATTTGATCCAACATCTCTTTTTATTTTTGTTTCTAGTTTAGCAAAATGTTCTGGTGCAATTTGAATAAGGGCATCTAGCATTCCAACACCATCACCAATTTCAGATATATTTCTGGTATTGTTAGGAATAATTTTTTGCAGCCATTTTGCAAGGCTCGCACACATTTCTTCACTGGGATCCATTCCTTTTTTTTAATTTATTCAACTCATAAACTAATTAAACTTTCATTTATTTTAACGATGCCTTTGCTTATCTATGGATATTATGACAACTGGATCTGATGACAGTGACATTCATTTGACAGCTGTTTTTTGACAGCAAAACAAACTGGGAATATTAGCCATGTTTTTGTTATGTATCAAGAATACCAGTCAGTGATGATGCATTTGGTTATGTGTTTATATACAGCGTGTTTGCTAAATAATACTGCACTTAAAAAAAATTGAATCAATATGAAAAATATTTATATTATATTTTAGAACAAATCTGGGCAGTGAAAATTCATCGGGCGAGAATTCATCGCGACTTTTAGAACAGTGGACTAAATATGTCTGCCGAAATTCCTGTGCTGGCAAGCGATGATTCGAATTTAAGTAGTAACGAAACAACGTCAAATCAATCTAGAGATGATGGTGAAAGTAGCAATGAAACAGCAAATCAAAGCGACGATGTCAGAAGTATTGAATTCTTAGCTGGTTTAAATAATTATGAAGCTGGACCAAACCGAACATCCTCGCCAGTAGCAGGCCCTAGTTTCTATCAACCGATTAGTCCAAATACAAGGATTAAAACCACAACAGACCCTCGAAAAACACCAAAATGCTGGAATGTACGAGGTAATGGAAGTTTAATAAGAAACATTCGATTTTTTCACTGGGCTGAATCAGGAATGACTTTGAGATCTGGGACAAAAAAACTTTATGAATTACCCAACGTCAAATGCATTAAGAAGTTTATACAGGAACTGCACGCAGTGAATAGGTAATAATAATAAACGATTGACAGATATTAAACCCACAGAGAAATTAATTCTTGTATACACAACTTATTCATTATGGTGATGTAACGGAAATGGTTATTGGTCGATTGTATTATTGGTGTTAATACCGATAATTCAATGTTAGTAGGAGTTATTATATTAATGGAGGTCTTTATTATAAAAAAATAACTTCATAAAAATTTGTTTTAACTCAATCTGGAATATGTACCAAATTCATTTTCAGTTAGCATAATTTATTGTTATAGTTTTATGAGTCATTATTAACTGAAACTTTTAGTTATGAACATTGTCTAAATTATTTGTGGGTTGAAACTGATACAGATTTTCAAATAATCCGCCAAATTAGTCGATTATTTTCAGCTGGTTGTGGTTAGTATCTTATACCTATACCACCTATACCATGTACCTACATGACCTCAAATTATTGTAAGTTTTGGATGCAGGTTTAGGTTTTATTTTCTCTGTAATCTAAAACTAATTTCTGTGTAGTTATGACAATGATCATCTCCTAATTTAAACAGTCAATTGCGTAGATTGATAAATTAATTTGAGAGTCGATAAGTAAATAGTTTTCTTCTACTTACCGTAATTTTAACCACTATCGCGTTGCTGAAAATTGACATTCTTTTATCCATCAAAACATATTATGCATTCTTCTAAAGTGTGTTTTTTGTAGTGCAGCTAGTGTTATTTTATTATTTTTACGATGTTTTAATGCGATTAAATTATAATAAACTATTATTTGAATAATAATTGTGGATATCTGGCAAGAATGTTTATATTAGAATATAAAATCGAACACGTTCTTAATCGGTGAAGCATATACTTTACAGAGTTGGTACAGTAACTTCTGGAAATCTAGTAAATATGACCGAAAATACTGTTAATAGTAGTCGCAGACCAAATTTTTCCAATATTCCGCAAAATGGGTTAAACAGAAATTTAAATCTACTAAATATTAAACCTACAACAGCTAAGAAGCTGGTTATAAAAAACCTTAAAAGTAAGTATTTCTTTTGTCATTGACCGATAAATCTTACTAAATTTTGACTTACAGGCGAACCAAAGCTTCCGGATGATTATCGTGAACAAACATGGGATAAACTACGCAGCGCAGTGTTGGCTATACAACAGTCAAAACCTAACCAGTATTCACTAGAAGAACTGTATCAGGCCGTAGAGAATATGTGCAATCATAAAATGGCCCCTACTTTATACTCAAGGCTGTATAATTTAACAGAAAACCATGTTTCGCACAATATTGAACAGTTTTTGGCGGAATCTATGGATCGCTTTTTGTTTTTAAAGAAGATGAATGAAACCTGGTTAGCTCACTGTAATCAAATGATTATGATAAGAAGTATATTCTTATACCTGGACAGAACTTATGTCCTTCAAAATCCAAATATTTCGTCTATTTGGGATATAGGCTTAGAATTATTTAGCAAATATATATTATTAAATACTTTGGTTCAGACACGTGTAGTTGAAGGTTTACTAATGCTGATCGAAAAAGAGAGGCAAGGGGATAAGGTTGACCGTACTCTCTTAAAGTCGCTTCTACGGATGTTGACAGATCTTCAGATATATGATAAAGCTTTTGAACAAAAATTCTTGCAGTCCACAGAACGACTTTACGCAGCCGAAGGTCAAAGACTAATGCAAGAATTGGAGGTTCCTGATTACATAGCTCATGTAGATAAGAGAATCAATGAAGAAAATGAAAGAGTGTTGCATTACCTTGATTCTGGTACAAAGTACCAGTTGATTCATACCGTCGAGAAGCAATTATTGAGTGAACATGTTACTAATATTCTCCAGAAAGGTCTCGATCAGCTACTAAGTGAAAATAGAATTAGTGACCTAACGTTGCTCTACCAATTACTAAGCCGTGTCAAAAACGGACTTACGGAATTGTGCACAGCTTTTAACGGTTTTATAAAGACAAGAGGAAGAACAATTGTTATCGATCCCGAGAAAGACAAAACCATGGTTCAAGAACTTTTAGACTTCAAGGATGCTATGGATAATATAGTCATAACTTGCTTTAACAAGAATGAAAAATTTGGCAATTCTCTTAAAGAAGCTTTTGAACACTTTATTAATCAAAGAACAAATAAACCTGCTGAGCTTATCGGTAAGTATATTTTTTACTAACACCGAATTCTCGATGTTTGACGCAGGTAAAATCGCTTTGTTTCAATGTAATATCCATTTTAGCTAAATTTGTGGACTCCAAGCTGCGTGCTGGTAACAAAGAAGCGACGGAAGAAGAACTAGAGCGTCTCTTAGACAAGATAATGGTTTTATTCCGTTTTATCCACGGCAAAGATGTATTCGAAGCCTTTTACAAAAAAGATTTGGCCAAGAGATTGCTCGTGGGTAAATCGGCAAGTGTAGATGCAGAAAAAAGCATGTTGAGTAAGTTAAAACAGGAATGTGGAGGAGGATTCACTTCCAAGCTGGAAGGGATGTTTAAGGACATGGAACTTAGCAAAGATATTAACGTTGCATTCAAGCAACATTTGAATGTAAATACTCGTAATTTAGCCCCGATAGATATGACGGTTAATATATTAACCATGGGTTACTGGCCTACCTATCAAGCGATGGATGTGACTTTACCTGATCAAATGGTCAGATTTCAAGACATTTTTAAAGACTTCTACCTTAGTAAACACAGTGGAAGGAAGTTGCAGTGGCAGCCCACTTTGGGTTATTGCGTTTTAAAGGCTACTTTTAAAACTGGTCCTAAAGAACTTGTTGTTTCTTTATTTCAAACTTTAGTAATATTATTATTTAATAAATACGATGAGGTTACCTTCGAGTACATCAAGGCAGCGACGAATATAGAAGATGGAGAACTGAGAAGAACATTACAGTCGTTGGCGTGCGGCAAAGCGAGGGTTCTAAATAAAATACCAAAAGGACGTGATATCGAAGACAATGATAAATTTAAGTTCAACAATGAATTTACCAATAAACTGTTTAGAATTAAAATAAATCAAATTCAAATGAAGGAGACTGTAAGTTTGAGTTTACAAATATTTACTTCATTTTTTAATTTATGTACTTATTTTACAGACCGAAGAGCAGAAGGCAACTGAGGAACGTGTTTTCCAAGATAGGCAGTACCAAATCGATGCTGCCATAGTCAGAATCATGAAGATGCGCAAGACTCTTAGTCATAACTTGCTTATTAGTGAACTATACTTACAGCTAAAATTTCCTGTTAAGGTAAGTCACTTTTTTTTTATTCTGCTTCTAAGCAAATTGAAATTTTTATGTTTTTAGCCCCCGGATTTGAAGAAACGTATAGAATCTTTAATTGATAGGGACTATATGGAAAGGGATAAGGATAACCCGAATCAATATAACTATGTTGCTTAAGTTCTACTTTTTCGGTTTCAGTTGTCCTTTGATCTGTGTACTGTTATATTTTTAGTTAATCCTACAGCAAATTACAGTTGATTAAATTTCTAGTCCAGTCATAAATCTGGCCCTCTCTGCATTGTACATATAATAGCAGGTTTATACGAGCAAGTTGTACCAAGTACATTATATATTAGAAATTATTGGGGTTTTTCGTTTGTCTCTATTTCATAAATATTTTTGAAAATGATATTTTGTCTAGTTTTTACATTTTGTGTGTCAAATTTCGTAACAAATTAGATTATTTGCAGTACGTCGCAGTAACGATATCTCAGAATTGTAAATATTTGCATGTTTATGGAGTTTCACAATATATTCATTCAATTATTATTAAAAAATTAATATTTGTTTTGTGACCTTATAAAGTGTAATTATTAGACAAAAAACTGTGATGGATAAAATTTTATATATACATAAAAATATTTAATATAAATATATGATTTAGGGCAAAAATAATGAGACAACGGTATTAACTGAAAATTAGATTCTGTACATAACTAACAGCAGATTTTTGTAAATATAAACTAAGCAGTTTTGCCTAGGTATTGTTACAGTTTTACAACTTTTAATTGCTTTTCAAGTTAGTTTGGTTTAAACCAGTTTTATTTGTAGTGGTTGTGAGCAGCCAATTCGGTCGCGTAACAGTTTACTAAGTTGTTCATTCAGTTTCATTTTTATTTGCGTGTCAATGGTGTTCAATTGTCCAATAATCACATGTAAATTAATGATTGTTATGTAGAATAAAACTGGATTTATGAAAACTATAATCCTGAATGTTCTTATTTCAGTGGAAAAAGCCCTTTGTTTTAATAAATATGTAAGTTTTGTATTTTAAAATTTAAGTAAATCTTGGTTTTGAATTGATGCGTTTTAATTAAAATATACTCCAAAAAAACTGTATAAAACTGAACACAAGTGGGCTCAACAGGAAAGCATGAGTACAAAAAATCATTTATTAAAGGTACAGGTACAATATAACATTCATTTCTAATATTAAAAACGTAATTACAATTATAAGTTATAAGCTGAAACCATCAAATACATTCATAGTATTAAAGGCATCTTCATCTTCAAACCCAAGGATCTGAAAGAAATACAGTAATTTTTTTTATTTCCTTATTTTAAGATTAACTAAGTTATTTTTCTCCCCCTTACCGATGCCAAGTCTAAATTTCTGATTTAAATTAAGAATCTTGGCAAAGTTTTCTAAATACAAGGTCATACTAGTCGACCATAACCCCTAATTCTAATAAATTTCTACATTTTGCTGCTTTTAGTAAGTTTCTAGTTAAGATTAATTAGGAAAACTGAAATTTATTGTAGACAAAAATTTATAAAAGGAAAATTCTATTCTATCATGATACACCTCGGATTTTAAGTGCTTACATGTTGTTCTATGGCACTCCTCGTCGAGTTCGTCATCGTACATTGATAGCATTCCATGTAAGAAACACCCGTGTTTGGTGCCGTACACTCACAGTCTACGCATTGTCGGGGCAGAGATCTTCGAGCAACAGCTTTAGCAAACACCGTTGAAAATTTTTTGGCATTCTTTTTGTCTTCTAAATATTTTCCACTGAACACAGTACCTAAAATTATGTTATTCTTAATATAAATGAATTTTAAAACATTTTACTTACCATTGGTTTCCATAGTCAAAGAAAGGCAGTGACCTAGAGTACCCTTGGGAAGGATAATTGATTTTCTTAGTAACTGATCTCCCACAAGACTTCTCATATCTCTTTTTGTGAACGCATAGCGTCGATCTATCCCTAAAATATTTTTAATTGTAAATAAAAAACTGGTATGTTAATTTTAGCTCAAACTAGTGGTGACTGTAACTTACCAAACGGAATTCTAACTTCTCGTTCTTTTTGCATTGTAAAATGTTCATTCATTATAATGTGCAAGGAAATAGCACCTTCTGATAATAGCTGATGAATAGTAGAATAATCGTACTAAAAAGTAATAGTTAAATAATTCGATATATAAAACTTCAAAATTACGCAATACTTACATCCATATTGTATGTGTTGCACTCGGAACATGGCAGAAGAATAAAATTTCTAGACACACCTGGCCTAAACATTAGATTATAAGCAAAAATTATAGCATTGAATATGTCTTTGTTTCCATCTCCTAAAATTCAAAATTGTACTAATCAGTATATTTCAAATTATATTAATTTTACCTATTGGCAAATTATTAAAGTAGTTGATGATCGACTTAGAATCTGTAAACATATTTCCATTTAATATAACACTTCTCGGTTCATCAAAAACTCCATCCCCACCAAAAATAACTGCAGCATATCTACAAAATACGAATTTAAAACGTTTTCTATATATGTTTATGCTTTTATACCTATTATTTGTCACTTTTAAATCATTTAATTCTTTCTCTAAATGTTCTATAACAGTTTCAAAGTTCTTAGATTTTACAAGGTCTTTATTACACTCTTTAGCTTCCACTATAAAAACTATATCTACAGTTTGCGGAACATCATCGCCTTCTAGTTTAATGATTTTACCCTCTTTAATTTCCGTGCCGTTTAATAAATTGCACCTAAAAATGTCATAATGAATAAATTTTTAAAAGTTATATTAGTCGATACGTACTTGACACAAGTGTCTGGAATTCTCAAGGGGATATTTGCATAGGCACATAAGTTGATGTAAGATATGGCCGACATACAAGCCTCACGTTCATTTTGACTATTGAGACACATTGATATAAAACTCTCTTTCGGTATTCTTTGGAAACAGGCACCGAGTTGTGAAATTTTGCTTGTGAAAAACTCATCGCATAATGTCAATATATTTTGTGGTGCTACTCGAGAATTATGTTTTAAGGAAACTTTTGTTTTACAATTTTTATCCAGGGTCCAGCTGTTTCCAAATCCATTCAAATTAGAAGTGTTTAAACGAACTTTAGTTGAAGTCATAAAATCGTCTGAGGGTTCATTATTGTATGTACCCCAAAGTCCAGCGGTTTTTCCAAAGTACCAACCTAAAATATATCACATTTAAAAATGTACTGAAATTCTAAAATATTTTTTCTTACCCGACATCTCAAATGTGCATATGTGAAACTTCATATTACATTCCAGATTGAATCCAGAGGCACCTTTAACTGTCAGAATATCGGCATCTTGGTACAAATAATTATCCCCAATTTGTAATGGTAGACGTTCCATTCCTACTCCGCCAATTTGAATACGCTAGAGATCGAATTAAACAAAAAAAATGAGCTTGTATTTATAAAGTAAAATATATTAAATTGATATACATACTTTGTTAAACAAATCTATGTGAATGATATTTTTATTTAGCATTAATATAAGCTTGTTACTATTCCCAGCATCGTCGTAATCCGCTAACAAAGTGAAATTGTGATCAATGAAGTCTGTTGCTAAAAGATAAACGCAGCTTCCTCGAAACTCGTAATATCTTCTGTCAAAGGTGACATAATATTTAGTTCCAACCATCATGGCTTGTCCTAAGTAAAAATCAAATAAAGAAAATTTTTATTAGCAGAAAATATTTGTGATTTACCTTTAAAAGGTGGCAACCATTCCTCAGGGTTCATGAAGGGTTTGTAGTCGTAATACAAGTTCCAAAATGAAATTTTAGACGCTTCTAAGTATTTTTGTAAGTCATAAATTGCCTTAATTTCCGGAATTTCCTGGAAATATATAAAAATAGATCCAAGTCAGAACGAAAGTGTAATAAAAAGTACCCTGAATTTAGGAGTTTCATTGAAGGCATACCAAGGCATAGGAAGTTTCTGTTCCAAAAGCATTATTCCATCATCAGGCTCAAAGACAAATTTAGTTTTTGCTACACGTTGCCTACAGAAAAAGTAAAATTAAAAATAATTGAATTCGATTTGAAATAAACTTACTTGTTTTCTGTTTCCAAAGCAGTGACAGACATGTCGGATAATTTAACGTATATCATAGTAACTAATTTATGGATTCTGTTTTCGACGTTGAAATAGTTGTAGTAATATTTAGCGTATTCGTAGGCTTCGTGCCATTTACTCATCAAATATTTAATGGACGGTATATTTCCAACTTGCTTTAGCTCCGTCAATATCTCGTTTACAATCGCTGATAATTCTTTTCCAAAGGGAATAGAGTTTATATATTTTTCTTTCAAGAAGTTCCAGGTTATAGTTGCGTACTTGTAAATACTAGCGATTGTATTTTTACCAGTTATGTCTTTATAGAACCTGTCTATATCATGTGAAAATTTCGTAAATCTAACGAAGTACGGCGATTCGACAATTTCGTTTTTGCGAAGGTACAAGAAATCTAAAAATATGTAAATAAGGTAATTATGTTAAATGTGTGTGTGGAAAACCGTACCTAAAAATTCTTTTCCGGTGTTCCAGACGATGGATTCTATATAATGAACAAGTTTTAAAAATGTAGGTTCGATAGCTGCTAACGTTTTATGCCAGTGTTGCACTATCAGCGCGGATGTCTGTGACCACATATGCTCCATGTATTGTATTACAGTAACATGAACATTTTTTATAAAGTTGTCATATTTTTCTACCAACGTTTCGAACAGTTTTGATACGTGCTCGACCGGATCTCCATTTATAAGCCCGTGAATGAAATCAGTGGTGTTTTTATAATACAGTTTAACCTGGAATAGCATCGTGTTTTTGTATTTTATTTATTTAAACATTTTTTATTTACCTTTTCTATAACCCATAATATTCCTCTCTTAATTTTCTGTCCGGATTCTCCCATGACCGACCAAATTTCTTGAACGATAGTCGGTAAAGATTGCAAATGAGATTTCAGAGCTAATTCATCAAACATAGTTATTATTGCTGTGGTTATGTCTCTGATATAAAACTCGTTGTTATGGTAGGATTTATTTAAAAATGATTTGAATTCTTCTATATCGCTTTCGATGACAGATAAATTTCTTAAGTCGCTCAGAAACACGTGAAGGTTTGGTTTAGCGTCGATCCATATACCGTGAATGGCATCCGACGTCTCGGTTCTTATATACTGCTTTGTGTTGTTTATACTTTCCAAGATGTCTAAGTAAAATTTCATGATGCTTTGCCGAATACCCATCTAAATATTATGAATTTTTAAAAAGTGTGTTTATTGCAATTAAATATAAGATACCTGTATGTCTCCTGTTAATTCTGGCCTCCATTGTAATCTAGACATTATTAGTCGCGAGTGGTTCAGTCTTAAGAAATAAGATACATCGGAGACTCTTTTATCCTCATAATCACGCCAAATATCGAAAACAGCGCTTCTGGCATCTGGTATAAATCCATACATGTGAAGACTTTGACTTCCATCTACCAAATAGAGCAATTAATCATTATTTCTGTTTTGTTAAACACTATTTTTACCTTCTGTTAAATTGACGTTAAGGTACAACAATTTATTTTTTAAGTTGAGATAAAACTCTCCAGAAGTGTCGTTAACTCCTTGAGCAGCTGATATATTTACTGTGTAAATCGGAAAATTTTCACCATACCTTCCATAAAAGTAAGACAGACCAGTTGCGGCGCTGGCTTTCTGTAAAAATGTTTTTACAAACAGGTATTGGATAGTATAGCGATATTACCTTCATTTCTATTTCGTTTCGGTGTAGATTTACCCTGGCTAAAGCCACTGATTTAGACATTGGTAAATATGATCGTTGATAATTTGTAACGTGTTCAGTACTGAAAGTACTCGAATTCCAATAGAAATCTCCTGCGGAATTTAAAAGTAAATTTGTGGTGTTGTGTTCAGCCCAGACAGTGTACGAGTACTTGTATACGCGTGGATTAGAATTGTCGCTTAACTTTCCACCTAACGTTAATTTTTGATCCGGATTTAATGAATAGTCGACAGTTATTTGTCCATCGATTGAGGTTTTATCGTATCCGTAGTCACTAAAGAGTGAAACGTCCTGTAAAATAACGGTTAGTAAATTTAAATGTTATTGAATTATGATTTCATACCCTTTCGAAAGAGGGATGTTTAATTTCTAACAACAACTGTTCTCTCTGAATCGACGATCGTCTCCAATCCATTCCAACCTGAACTGTTTTCTTGTCTTTGTCCCATACAAGCGACGCGTCCGTCGATACAATTGAATTACTTATATTATAAAAGCCTTGAGCTGTGAATTTACGCCTCGGATAAATCACATTGATAGTTCCTTGTTGAACATCGAATATTTCATTCTGGAATCGATAGTATTACTGTATTAAATAGAACAAATCCTTTATATGTATATTCATGTAACTTTTTTTTTTAAATATGTACATTCTTATTTTAATTATTTCTAACAAATTGTAAAACTGCCCGAAGGACTTTGGTCGACTTGGTTTAACCAATAAAATACGTTTATTATTATTAGAACAAATTATTTATATTACCGTAGTTTTGTTCACTAAGGTGATGTCGTATTCTATCCAAGTAGAGGGGTCCAGTTCTAAGCGAGAGTGTTGTCTATATTCTCGATCTAGTACGTCATAATCATTCCATAGTTTTACCGTTCTGTTTCCATGAGTTGCCTTTAAAATATGTTCTTGTCCGCTCCGCGTTGTGCCTATGTATAACTCTCCCGTAACGTTAAACTTTGACTGGTTTTGTAAATGGAACAAATGTACATATTTATTGTCCTACAAATGATAAGAGTATATGAGTGCCATTACTGAAATAATATTTCTACAAAAATAAAAATATGACTATAAGAAAACGCAAAACTGTTACGAATTGGAAACTGAAAAGCAGTTAAGGTTAAGTAACACTATTTGAATGTAATTCAATTTTCCTATTTTTAATGTGTGACAACATTGGAATCCATTACTAATTGTTGCTAACCTCAAACTAGATCAAAATACTATGTATTATGCCTAGTGCATTTCGTTTTTTTATCCTAGTGTTTGTTTAATGTTGGTAAGTGTACATAAACGAAAATGGAACTATACCGCATCTAATAATAAATATGCAGCTAGAACACATACCACATTCAACATATTTCCTTTACGCTCTTTCGATGAATCATTTTCTTGTGTGTGGACATAATTAGCTCCTATCGGCACCAACTTGTTACGCAGTTCTACATGTATTTTATCTTTAGTCATGCCAACTTTAGACTCCGTCACGCTATTATATATACCGTCCAGAACGTTACTGCCGTTATACTTTACAACTGCATGACCCATACTGGTTTTTGCTTTTTTCTACAAAATTTCTCAATATGTATAATTTTCTCAAGGCTTAAATATCATTTAAATACTTACATCGTATTCGTAATCAACTAGAGCAACGTGACGCGTAGCCAAAGGTATCTCTACAGTTAACACACCTTTCATGTTTCTTTGTGATGTACCCTGAGTTTTTACGCTACATTTGCTATCTAAAACTGCATTATCGCCTTGCCAAAACACCTTCACATATCTGTTGTGTTGAAAACTAAAAAAAAAAAAAAAAAAAAAAAAAAATTGCATAGAGCTTGTAAAACCGTATAACTTGTTTTACTCACGTGTTTGTTTTAGCATCAAATATAACTCCAGTATAGTTTAGGGACTTATAAGGTACAGTTACGTTGATCAACCCATTCATATTGCTTAATTCTTTATAATTTACCGTGGCATATACGATAGACTGTTTTTCAGGATTAAATATTTGACCTCTGAAATCATCGACGCGTATTACTGTTGAAAATGTAAAGAAATTGATGCTACTTACGTCAAATTATAGTAATCGTGTAAAGATGCATATTTGACTTTTGTTACTAAAAATTGGTTCTGGACAAATTTTGGAGTCTTTAGTTTGTATATAAAATCAAACGCTTTGTTAGAACCTTCCCAGTTAGCGTAATTATTGTACCGTTTATTGTCCCATTCCACCTCTATATTCCCAGTTAAATTTGATTTATCCTCCGTAAAAATCTGAAAAAAATATTCATACATACAAATTTGATTATTGCGTCTTTATAATATATTTTTTTCTAAATTATATTTAAATTTTTCTTACTTTTTCCCACAGACCATATTTTTTCTGAGAATTTTTGGTCCTATACTTCAACGAACAGTCGGTGTTTCTAAAATTCTTTGTATAATCTAAGCTGCCATATACACTGTGCGTTTCTTTATCATTTGGCGGTTTTAGATGTCCCTCGAAGTCTATAATTTTTTCCCAGTTCAATGTTAAATTTGTGCCGGCTCTACAATTTTGATACAATGTTTAAGCAGGAAAGTGTAAAGAAATCGTACGTACTCCCAAATTTGTCCTATTATGGCATCACTTCCAGCTTTAATGGACCGGAATGCTTTTTGAGGGTTTTTGTAATACGCTTCCACTGATGACGTACCGCTGTAATGGACGCTTTCGTACAGACCAACTGTCTTTATGTACATATTTTCTAGGAACATCCAAATTAAGTTTACGTCTATGTTCCCTCTTGCTTTAGTAACTTCGAAGAATCCGTGAACTATATGTTGAGGCCCTGAAACTCTAAAAGATCGTTAGTATTAAGAGGTATAAATATAAACAGAACTACTTACGTATAAGTAGCTCCTAGTTTAGGTCTTTCAAGCCTTAAAATTGGTGTGCGCGCGTCTATAATCAAGTTGTTGCTGGTTTCATTTGAATCTGCTTTCGCGTGAACAGTAACCTGTGATAAGCTAGACGAGTCGAGCTAAAATCATGTAATAGTAAAATTATTGTAGGAAGAAAATTAAAACATATACCTTTAAGTTAAACTCCCAGTTAAACTTATCAGGAGCATTTAAGTACGCGTCGAAATTAGTATATCTGCTAGCGTGTTGCACGCTTCCTATTATTTTATATTCGTTTAAGGTGGGAGATGTTAGCTGGTACTCAAAATCTAAAGGAGGAGTTTTATCAATAGGAGTAAACCTGACGGCAACTCTGGTGGGTAAATCTCCAATTATATCCGCTGTTCCAGATATATCAAACAGTTTATCTTTCAACATCAGGCTACCGGTAAATTCTCGAATATCCTGAGACGGTTTCAATATTGTACAGTTGATCGATACGGGAATTCTATAAAATAATTTAATTAGACAGGAAGTGAAATTGGTTTTAGTTTTATTACTTATTTCTGTTGAAGATTAATACTGATCTAGCTGAAAGGAAGTTGTTTTGTAGTGAGGAGTGAACTTCGACGTCTACTGGATGCATTTGAAGTGCTAATGCCACAGTAGATTCTTCTTTTGAAACATGTACGTCTATAGCTGCTGATGTGTTTTCTAAACCGGTAAATGGCGTCTCTAGCTGGACTTTGGAACGGAATTCGTTTCTTGATTTTATAAGCCATGATGATTTCAAGTAAATCTGAACGGTACGAATAAATTATTGATTAGAAAACGTGTAATTATTATAAAAATACTTACGTCACTCGGGAGCCTTTCTGGTACATTTAAATTGATCTCCACGTAATTGTTTGATTTTGAAAATAGTTTAGTTAACTGCAACTCGCAGGGTGGTATGTATATAGATGGCGTTATCATGTTAAATTTTGAAGTGAGTGCTAGAAGGCCACCGTTAATCTATAATTAATATATTTTGAAGTTATTTATAAATGCGATACTAGAAATGTACTTACCTTGGTAGTAGCGTCAAGTAATACGTCACTTCTGATCGTTCGAAATTGTAGTAATGTGTGATAATTATTTATTTCTGTCATAAAAGCACCGAATATATTTAATTCGGGAAAAACTGAAAATGGGGTGTTAACATCAAGAGTTGCATTGTATATTCTCTTCTGTGTTTCCTTTGTTTCCGTTAAATATTTTGCATGTAAACCAGTCTAAAATGTTACACTAATATATACTTTACATGGACACATTTATGTACATACTTTTACTAATTTCGTCATATTTTGATAATCCACATCGAGGCTAAATATATAAGCTCTTCCAGTGTCCACAACAAAGTTAAAATTGGATGAGATGGTTTTCATATATTGATAAGGAGTATCTACCTTCAGAATATTCCTTATTGAAAATATGTCCTAAAAGGGTAAATTTAAAATATTTTTTAGACCAGCGGCAGCTCTTAACTTTTTAAACTAATGAGGCAGACAGACTGAAATGTATATATTTTTTTTGAGATTTCTTAAATCATTATTTATTAGCTAATAAATTCATTTAAGTTTTTAACTATTTCACGATTTTTTCCAATATTCAAATTAATTATTAAAAGCAAATAAGAAATGACAAACTGACTGATTTGACAGATGCTATTAAACTGTCACTGTCACGCTCTCGTAGATGTGCGTCTCTAGGCTCTTCTTCTCACACATTGGGCTTACTACATATCCCTTGTCCCTCTCTTACTTATATGTTTAAATAACATAACGTGCCTCAAATGTGACCTTATTTGTAAATACCCACATCACAGCCAATATATTTTAATGTAACAATGATTAAAGTAAACAGTTATTAGTTTTTGGCACTACATCATCATACCAACCGCCACTAGTACTTACAATATACTCCAATTCATCATAAACCGTGGCAGTTCCGTGTGGCAGTGTCATTTTAGACTGTAAAATGTACGAGTATTCTTTCTGGTCGATTTCCACTTCACCTTTAATCGTTGGGTAAATAATTACATCTAGTTCCAACAAGCCTTTCCAACTAAGCGGATCGTCTTCATTTTTGTTGTCCCTTTGAGAAGCTTTGGATTTGAAGTAAACTTTTCTCACTTCGATGCCTAACTCCTTAAGAGGTTTCAGCTTCGACTTACCTAGTAGTTTAACTCCAAGCTGAAAAGAAAAGTAGTACAAAATAAATCGTTTAGTAAATATAAGAATGCATACCTTATAGTTAGATAGTTTGATGGAAACTTCAGAATCTAGACCCTCTTGTAGTATAATAAGCTTTGCGACACAGCCGTTTTCTTCAAAGTCTTCGATAGGAGTGTAAATCTTGTAGGAATATTCGAAGTTTGTAATATTGACGTAATTCCAAATGCCGGAGAATCCTAACAAGAGAAAATTCCATCCTAGACGGAAATCAGCTTCGTTGGGTACTAATTTAGCAGCGATTATGACTTTCTGCAAAAATTCTACTGGCGTGGCTACGTACAGTTTCGTATTAAAATTGGAGAGACTGTTCACGGAAAATAGTATCTCTGCACCAAGATTTCCCGTTGGATATGAAAATAATGCGATAAAATGTCGATCCTCCGCTGATATTTTAAATCGTAACTGATAATCTTCAGTGGGTGTGGTCACATTTACTATTAACATGCAATTGGTTATCTTTCTAAATCTTCCCTCTAAGTTAACTGTCATTTTTTTATTATCTAATTCCACCTGTGCAATTCCTCTGACATCGTTAGTATTTTTCAGGAAAATCTTACTGATTAGAAGACCTTTATTTAAACCATTGAAAGGAGTTAGGGAATTAATCGTTCCTGTCAAATTAGTGGAATCTTTATTTGACTCGATTTCCCACTGACTGTCTATATCAATTATAAAATCTGGATTGTACTGAAAAATGTTAAACAATGATTATAATGTTTTAATTAATTGACTAAACTTACCATCAAATGTAAGATGGTATTGAAATTGGTTTCGTTTTGTTCGTGACTGATCGTAGTATTAATATTCGGAATGTGGCTAAGAGAACTCGCTACAGAACAGCTATATTTACAGGTAAAAATGGAATCATCCGCTGTATAATCTCCAAATATGTCTATTGCTACTCTTTGCCTTCGATCCCAAGCCATCATACCATTCATAATGTACTTGTTATTTAAGTGTTCAAATCTTAAATTAGTTAAGAGTCAGTCTATCTCTTGGTAATACTAATAAATACTTACAGTCCATTTAACTTCATCAATTTCCAATTCTCAAATGGTGTCCTTAGATTAGAAGAAAATTCCAAAAATAACTTTTCTTCATCTCCATATTTCACATTTAGGTCTATGGCAAATGTGTTTCCATCATCCCAAGATAGACTAGCAAGACCATTAAGATTTTTGTCTGGAGAAAGAGTTTCGAGAGATTATAACTAAATATACTTTGAACATAAGAAAATACTTACTGTGTAAAACAAATTTATATTCTCCTCTAATTGTGCGGGATGGATAGTTGAGTGTAAAGTCTGCAATGTAATTCAAATCAGCGATTTTGGTATATTTTGCTAGTATCATCAATTTTTGGTCTGGATCTCTGTTTGCATCCCAGTTTATCTCGAAACCAAACTCTTTGTGATCCTCCAGATTGTAAATGGATATAGTAAAATCAATATCTCTAATCCTAAAATAAGTACATGCATGTTAAATCATTCAGTTCAGAAATTGGTGAATTTATATCAGATCAATAACTTTGGTGTGCCACAGGGAAGTGTTTTGGGACCTCTCCTATTTCTCTTGTATTTTAATGATATGCTACTGTTTAATTATGAATTCATACATCTATTCTAAAAGAAATCTTACTGATCTATGTGTAACTCCGCATGAATTTTTTTGTAGTTTCCATCATAGACCGTATTAAGGAACCTGTAAAGTTTGTCTTTAATATTGACTTTAGCCAAGGTCCTAGTTTCTTCAGGCGATATCGTCTGATGGTAAAAGAATACTTGATAATTGTTATTATTTTGCGATACCTAAAATTTTAAGTTTTAATTTATTGATATATTTGTGACCGATTGGTTACTTTAAAGTCCATTTTAAATACTGCGTTGTCACGGTAATATTGTATATCTACGTTGGCATCTTTAAAACTAGGAGAGTTTAAGAATAATTTTATATGATGATTTGATGATGATCCATTGCTTCTATCTTGATAGAATCCAATGGTATTCAAGCTATGGCCGCTGAACCATGTGGCTTTAATGTCGATCTACAAGAAATATATTCTAAATTAATAAGCTCTTCTTTATTATTCTAGTACATGCCATATAATCCTTAGGATTCTTTTCTTGTATGTCAAGTTTTAAAATCATAGGTGTAAAAGATGGAATCGTTATGTTAATGTGTGTCTTAATTTGCTCTAATGTTGATCTAGGATGTGACCAGGATATTATCACAGCAACTTCTTTGTTGTCTCCATACTTGACACTAGCAGCTATGTTCACGTTATGTGGCATAGTTTTAAGAATGAATTCACCTTTTAAAGCTAAGCTACTGGATTTTCTTCTTACACCGGCAGTCATATTCAACATATGGTTACTGTCCGTGAATGCTTTATATGAAAACAGTAAATCAAACGTTAAAGTTTGATTATCAGCATCTGGATGATCACCAAGAGGGTTTTGAATCAGCTTAACTATTAAGTCCATGTGACTACCACTTCTCTGCAAATATAAAGAAATAATACTTATTTTATTAGTTTTAAGTTTCTGACTTACCTGGAAGGTAGCGTTTGAATCAAAGTTCAGATTGGGATATGCTGTGGAATTTAAGTTACAGAATCCATTTACGACTATCATATTGTTACGAGATCTGTTTGCGATGCCAAATCTTAGAGTAATTCTCTGTTCTCTGGTTTGGTGGAACTTGTAATCTTGATATAAATTTACTTCTACCGATGACTCACTTTTTGATACGTATCCAAATAATTTAGAAATCAATCTTTTCGTTTCAAATTTTAAATCCACCGTGTACTGCGATATACCCTTTTTGCTCATTAAATTTATAGACCCTAAAATATAATAGAATGTATTTTGTAGGTGTAGGTATGAAAGATATTTTTACCATCTAGTTTAACAACGCGTTCCCCATTCACTCCTACGTAGACTTTCGGTTTGTAAGAAAATCCATTCCTAATTTGAGATCGTACAAGGGAAGCACTTGCATCGAAGTGTTTTTTATTGTTAATATCCAACGCTACTTGTATGAACTTCTCATTCTCCGTATTTTTATATCTGCCCCGTGCTAGTACTGTCCCTACGGAGGATTGCAGTAACATTGTTAAATTCTGGCTTTGCTTGTCTATTGTTAAGTTCCCGTTAAGTACTCTGTTTATTTCAGACCCAGGGGTATCAAAAATGAAAGAGATCATGCTTTTATCTCTTTGTTGGGTCCACTTGTATTCAAACAAGTATACGTTAGCGGTTGGATCTGATTTGTTTATATACCACCTGAAACCGGCAGGTCCAGCAATCATAAAGTGTGGCATGTTATCTAGAGATGTTACGTTTATGTAGTAGTACTCCGCGCATAACTTGAGGCCTATAGTTTTATCCACCGAAGGCCAGGAGCATATTGATTTCAAATTGCTTTTCCTTGAAAGCCCTCTTTGCCTTTCTTCTTTGTTGTTTTTTTTTATCAGCAACTCTGACCTGAAATAAATTTTTTTTTTTTAGCATAGACGATAATTTTTATTATTGAGACTTAACCTTGCACCAAATATTTCATTCTTCTGTCTCGGCAAACTGAATTTGACGCTGACTAGTTTTTTACCCCTTACTTTAACGGATGCTTTTACAGCAGTGTCTGTATACATATTAGTTTTAAGTTTAGCTCCTGTGCTAGCGTAAAAGGCGTCAACTGACATTTCACTGCTAACGTCTAAGGAAACCGTTGGTTGTATGTCAGCGGTAAGGTCTATTTCTAGTTCCTTATCCTTGGAGAATCCTGCTGTATTCAACGATCCATATAATTTGAGATTTATCGAAGATGTTCCTAAGGCTGTTAGTAACATTGGTAAACCAGAGCCAGTGGGTATGACGTAGTTGCAATCCAAAAACATTACAGCTTTGTTGTAAGAGATTTCCTGTGAAGGGTAAAATATTAATAACGAAAGCAATCATTCTGATGCAAGGCATAAGTACCTTTCCAGAAAAAATGTGTTTTAAATGATGGACGGGGTCAAGAGCTTCTGCTGCATCCCAAATTTCTTTTCTCCCTTTGAACGAGGCATATTTCAATTCATTTCCAAATATTTTCAGTCCTAAGGACACCTTAAATTTGATAGAAAATATTTTGGATTTCAGTTTTAGAAAAAATATGTTTAAAAACAAAATTAAGGTTTAAATCGCTTTGAAATATAACTTGCCTTGGGTTCCTTTGCTACATTATCCATAACATTGGGCAATCTGCCAATTTGATTTTTCAGAACTTCTTCTGGTTTTGTGTTTCTAGTGCCACGTACTTTGTCGATTAAGCTTTCTCCCATCGACTTTGATGAACCTTTCGGACCAAAAAGGGATTCTAGATAATGTTCAAAACCTTCCAATCGACCATTAATCTAAAAATGTGCATTTTATTATTTCTTTACAAGCAATTTGCTCATATGTATTTGTTTCAAGATTTGATTAGCACGCCATTAGACTATAACATATTATTACAGAAAACTCCTTTAGTTATGTCAAATATTTTGGACAGCCCTTAACCAAGCTATTGAAATTGTTTATCTGTTTAAATATTATACTGTTGCGACATCTATCCAAAATTAAGTGAACTAATGTCAAGGCACACTACAAATATTTAGTCTTCTCGACAATTTGGTCGACTATGCTTGTGTAAGATCAAACAGTAAAACAATTGAAATATTATTGCTATTTTAATCATTATGTGGGGTTAGTAAGTTTGTCTTGAGCTTTCTGACAATCCACCATAACAGTCAATGACAATTTTGAAAATGATATAAAAAGATTATTCTCCGCCATTAAACAGAATCTCGTCAACGTAAAAGTTTGTGGTATAAGATTTTAGTTGTACTCTTTATTAATAGGTGGTGCAATTATAACATAACCTAGAACTACAGAGCTGTTATATTTTTTGAAATTGTCACTTACCTCAAATAAATTTATAGATTCCCCAAACATATCAACAGTGAAATTAAACATAGCAGACTGTGGGATAAATGAAGACGTTGAAAATATAACGTTACTTTCGTAACTACCACCTGAAAATATATTTGTTAAAAAACGTTATTTAAATGCCTTTACTATTTACCCATATTATAATCTTCAAAATACATTGAGCCCTCGAAATTGTTCGAGAATTTTCTGATATCACTACTGAATTTTTTAACCAAGTCCTTTTCAGAGAGCAAGCTTTGAATTTCTACTTTGCTTGGAACAGACGTTTTAAGCAGATTATTCAAATGCGTCCATATAAACGATCCCACTGGAAATAATCATAAATCACTACTTAAAAACTACGCTGCTAATTACTTACCTTGATTAACTTCTTCGTGTAGTAGAGAATGCCGAATTGCGCGTATAAGTAAATAATTAGGGCATCTCATTATTTGAAGATACGAAGCTATGCGAACTTCAGCATCTTCGTTCTGATTACGGAATATGTATTCAAAATAATTTCTAGAATCTTCACAAGGCAAACGACGAAAACTTTCAACTGCAGCTACTCTCAACCCTATGTCTAAGTCATTATTGTCTATAACTTTGAAAAGTTCTTTTTGGAAATCTTCAGACATCACGCCAATATTAGATAAAGCTTTAATGGTGACCATGATCTGTGAATAATATATTTCTTCTACCCTACATTACTTAATACATAAAAAATACTTACCTCATCATATGTTTCTCTTTCTAAGTAATTCGTCTTTAACAACTTCAGAAAATTATGTTCTAAGAACTGGATAATAGAAAACACTGAATCGACATTCTGGCAATCGGAATGTTGGGTACAATACGAATGCGTGAGAGAAGCTATGCTTAAAGCGATCGTAGGAGAAAATTTATGTTTATGTAAAAGATCCGTTCCGACTTCCATCATATCTTCGTTAGGGTTTGCAATAAAGGCAATTGAAAGAACCCATTCGTTGACTATGCTTTCGGGAACGTTTTCTTCCAGGATAACATCGCGCATAACGGATACAGACGCAGCAGTATTGACAAAAGGAAGGATGTCTAATAAGTGTTTCCTAAAATATTAAAGCAAACAATCAACATCGAAATATATATATATCAATGTTGATCTTTATGTCATACCTGCCTGTTGGACATGTTGCTTTGGAATGTCCATACAAAGCTGAAAACGCGGGATAAGAAAGCAGCCGCAAGCTCTTAATAAATTTACTGAATATATCCGACAAATCTGTATGAATGTCATTTTTATTTCGCTTGCAAAGTTGTTTTATTAAGTCTCTTGAAGTTTTCAGTTCTGCATGCGTTATTTTTGGTTCTATAGTATGATCGAAGCTTAAAGCTTCCCTCTGCGATATTTCTATTTCTGAGTCGTAAACATTAACCGCATCTTCATTTAATAAACTCAATTTCTGTACCGCAGTGGTACTAACACCTGCTCCTTGATTAGAGAAAGGTTGTAGAACGTGGGTTTCTTTGCAAGTTACCTCGTTGTATATGTTATGGTCGATTGAGAGGAGGCAGTGACTTGATGATTTCAGTATTTTATCACTTTTCTAAAATATTAAATTTGTTAATTTTGAAAACTTGGGAAGGTAAATATATTTACCGATTCGGGGTTTATGGTGCTGGTTTGCAATACGGAGTGAAACTTGGATCTTCGTTGACAAGCATTCAGGTCTTTAGTTTTTTCTATTAATAGACTAGTTAGGTTTGCTCCTAGGATTCTGTACTGCGTCGGACATTTCCCTCTAACGTCTTCCTCTTCCACAGAATGGTCCAAATCGAACCTTTTCATGGTATTATGAAGCATAGATAAAATCCCTCTTTTGATGTTCAAAACCCAAACTTTCTCTTCTTCCGCCGGACATACTTCCGTAATGATACCATCTTTGAAGGAAAACCTTAAGGAATTTTCGCTGACTGCATTAGCAAACTGCTGATTGTTGGGATGATCTGGATCCAGCGGCCCGTTTTCGCTTAATTTAACTTCTGAGAGGGTCAAACTACCATCGCAAGGTGTCAAAAAAGTAAGGCTGACTAACCCTTCTACGTACAGACTAGATTGATTTTTGCTCGTGCCGTTAAAAAATGTCTTTACATCCACTGAATATTTGTAATTTTGTTGAGTACCTGGGCCGTATTTGAATTTTCCTGTACCTGTAATTTTATACGTTTAAGTAAGAGAAATATTTTATACCAGCGGCGCACCGACAAAATTTCACTTCACTTCCCAAAAACCGCTTTAGGTAATTCACTGCGATCAGGAATGGACTATGAATTTTTAGAAATTAAATGGTTTTGCTTTTACAAAAGAGATAACATCAATTGATATTTTATTTTTGGTGCGCCACTGTTGTATACGTCATCATCAATTTTATCATGTTGGAGCGGACATAAAAAAATAAATTTGAATATGTGTGTGGAAAAGCATTTTGCAAAAACCCGACCCTTTTTGTATTATATCTGCTTTCCAAATGCCAATTTAGGAACCTATGTAGGTGCATTATATAAAAAAGAATAAATACCTTTACATTCTGGTAAGCCACATATATTTGGATCCTTCAAGGGGTCTGAAAATAAATAAAGAATATTGAAACTGAATTTTTAATAAATGTAGTGACTTTAATAATATAATTTATTAATTTATGATAACGTTATTATTATAAATAACTATTTCTCTAGTTACGCAAATGCAAAAAGAATTGTTTACATTCCATGCAGTTGTGCTTGAATCATTTAAATCCTGGTATAATCTATAAATTTGTTTTTCAGTGATAACTTTTTTGAAGACCTTTCAATGCCTAATATCAGATAAATACTTCGCTCAGCATATTTTTTCTATTAATTACAACAAAAAATATATAATTAATCAGATAATTAGTTGAGTTGGATAAAATAATCCAAACCGACATTTTTGAAAAACGGTTGCTTAAAAGAAGTCAAGTTTCATGCTGGACGATGCAAAAAAATATATGCTGACAATTACTATTAAGTATTAATATTATCGTGTTACGTTAGTAAATTTATAAATTATAACATCAAATATAGCATAATTCGTATAAGCTACACTTAACAATTATTGTATGCACTTTAAAAGCTGTTTGGTAGAAATAATGAAATGATTTGTTCATTTTTAAAAAAACCTAAAGTAAATAAAATAATTCTTGGTAAGCCAAAGATATATACTTACTTTGTGCAAAATTCCACTTTACGAGCAGTAAGCCTATTATAAGTCGAGGGATTAATTTCATTTTACAAGCAACATGGAGCTTGTACACTATACGGATCAGAAGATATTTAACCACTCAGCACTAACACACAGAAGTCTGATTGCAGCTTGACTGGCTGCCAGTAATAAATCAGATATTATAGCAAAGGTCACACGGGTCCAAAAACGAGATAAATAAAGAGGTTCAATAGGTCGGCTCTAATGGTAATGTATATGATCATTAAAATGTATCTGTTTTACATTGAAATATGCATAATCCTCATGAATTTTACAAGATTTGAGCAGGATCAAAGGATGTGATGACTGCTGAGAATTGAAACAAAATTACCTAGGTAGGTAATTATTTCCGTTTTGAATTAGTGATAAAATAAACTAATATTTGCTTGTAAACGTTTCAATAACAGTTGTTTGTTTTAAGCATTATTCAAAAGATTCTTTGGGCACTAGGGATAAATAAATACCGATGTAATAAATAAAATTTTATTTTGGTTTTCACTGAAATAGATAATTTTACATTTGTAGGAAATATATTTATGTTATATAATATCTTTAATGATTGATTTGTTGCCATCGATGGGAATTAAAATTATTATATGATCAATTGATCGATAAAATGCATAACAATATAATATTATAAATAAGAGTATTAAAACATATCGATATATCGCCAGTTCTGTAAATTTACAAAAATTGTAACAGTTCAAATATATCTCTACTATACAAATAAACAGTATTAGTGGAACATTATAGTTTAAATCTACGTTTTGATTTACGGAATCGAAAGTAATCGTTACTTTTTTAAATTTTAGTGTAATAATCGTGACATAGTTTCCGAATAAGTCAAAAAGGTATTATTCTAAGAATATTCAGATAAATACATTAAAAATTATTTATTTATAATATACACAACTTCTATCTTTAAAACTCATATTCTATGTACAAATATCTCACATATACAGGGTAAATATAGTAAAAAGTCATCATTTATTCATTGTTCAGCGCTTTCGTAAATAGCCTGAATTAACTTATGTAAGTGTTTATGCTGAAATTGTCTAGTTTTTACAGTTTTTTTGACACATATCTTGTCATATAGTAGGCGTTGTAATTTAATTTTGTAAACTTCTCCATTTGGCGGTAGGTAAATGTTTCAACTACTATAATCTTATTATTATGGGAGAGGGAGTTATTTAAGGTACATTGTATACATACATACATAAGTTCTGCGGTAATTGTCTTTTTTTTTGTATCTTATACTTAATTGAATTTATATTATTTCAAAAATATGATAATACGCGTACTTCATGGCTGTTTACAATATTGGTTTACCCTCCACGAAGTTTAGAATATTTTCATATTTTTTCGAACGTGTTCTGTACATTTAGCGAAAATCACTTCGCTCTTATTTTTTTTAATTTTTTTTTCTTGTAAAATATTTTTTCATGCAGTTTTTCTGGGACACGGTATATACAGGGTGACGCAGCTGTACGCAATATATAACACAACGATATAACATATAACTAAAAATACTGATTATTTTACTTTCTCGGTATGAAATCATAAGTTGTAAAATCATACATCTAGCGACATCCCATATAGAATATATGTACAGATCAATATAATCTATAACGGTATATTTAAAAAAAAACAAATTCATATTTCTATAGAAAATATCTATGTACGTCTATAACTCGTAGGTAACGTTTAGTCGAGTAGCTACCTGTTTGACCAAACCCTTAGATACAGGTTACTAAAATAACACATGGTATAAACGTATGACATGATGATTAAACCTAAAATATTAAGTGAGCTGTTAGATAGAGCAGCTGATCCAGTTTGCATAGCTGCAGGTCTTTCTCCTGAAAACGAAGTAGTATATCAGAGTTAGCATCGGAATGAAGCAGATCAAATTACCATTTAACACGTGTACTCGGACACTTGCGACGTCTGCATTTGAAGGACTGCAAGAATATTTTCCGGAATCGGATATATCAGCGTGTTGAATCAAAAGAAAACTGGTCGTCACATCGCCTTTTTCTGTTATAACGCTTACACCTCCCCGATTCGAATCGTAGCTTATGACCTGGAAATAACAGTTAAAAATTTGAAAAAATAAATGGATTTACGGCTTGAAATCAAATTTAATGCAAAACGTTCGTTAGTAAACATTAATATAATATCAAATAAAATGCTATAAATTCCCGTTCAAAATGTTTCTGCAAGCACCGTTGCCAACACAATGAGACCGACACTAAAGTTCTTACCAGTGATTGTTTTCGTAGCAGTAATAAATTAGTTATATTACAATATAGCACTTACGTCATCGTGATGATACCAAAAGATGTAAGCCGGCGGCTCTGGACTGTATCTTATAGAGCACGTTAGATTAATTGTACTTCCCTTGTCTACGTGAAGATCAGGGCCTCCAAGGATTTGTGCTGTGGGAACTAAAAATAATACGGAGATTAATGGGTAGCAAAATATTCGCAGCAGGTGGTCGTAATGATAATCATGTTATTAAAAAAAATGCAACCAATGTTAACGTTTCTCCAAGAAATCGCTTCGTTTCTCAGTCAACTCTTCACAATGCAGCCTTTGGAAAGTATTAGCAAGAAAGCAAGTCGCGACAACTTTATACGAGGTCTAATCAAAAAGTTTCAAGACTGTCGGCAATGAGTATGCGTTAACAGTACCAAAGAGTATCCTCTTTGACAGTGCGTAAGACTCTCTAATCTTAATTTAAAAATTTCTACCCCCTATTTTCGAGGGTGCTCTGACCACGAATCTAAAATTAGCGACGATTTTTGTACTGTTTTGTTATGAACTTAAACATAACCTCACAAATGACCGGTTGTCTTAACTTATTGTTGCTTTTGTAAAAGTGATATTGTAACGTATTCAATCTTAATTAAAAAATTACTACGACGTATTTTGGGATAAGGTTGAATAAGTTGTAAGTTGTAACGTTTATCAATAAATTCATAAAAAATCAGTCCTTGACCTTTTTTTTATCAGACATCGTATAAGGAGTGTATTAGTTATCAAGCGCAAATACAGAGTGTTTCTAGAGGAGATGTACATACTTCAGTATGTTATTCTACATTCAATTTTAAGCAAAAAATTTCCTATGAACTTAGGTCTGGAAACGCTTCGTTTAGGATATACAGGATGTCAAATTTAAAAAAAATATATTACATTTTCTTTAATAACTTTCGACTACTTTGAGTTAAATTCATGAAATTTTGTATGCGGAGGTTTCTTAGGACGAGAAATTTAAATTTTAGGCACAATTGACTGTATCTCCAAGAGGGCGCCACAAGCGACCATTAGGATCCTTTTAAATCGCTTCAACTTTTTTGTGCCACGGTGTATGTCATTTTGGAATAGAAAAACATTTTCCCCTATCTTTTCCACTCAAGAAACCAATTGTGCATAAAATTTGAATTTCCCGTCCCAAGAAATCTCCGCATACAAAATTTCATGAATTTAACTCAAAGTATTTTCTTTAGTTTTATTGGGTTTTTGCCACACTTCTGAAAAATAATAAAAATTAATTAAATAAGCCCTTGCGCCAAACGGAACAGTCAAGGGTTATTTTTGAAACTAAGTTTGCCTAACCAAAAAATCTTACACAGAAAAAAGCAGATAAGTAAAAAATAACAAAAATCACATCACTATCGCGCACTTCCGTATTCTTGACGTTTCGAAAAACTCTCTGTTTTCGTTTTCAAAATAGTAGTAAAAATATTAAACGTATGTCAAGTTTGACAGTATAAAATTTGTTTATCTGCTTCCATAGAGATGTTAAATGATTTTTATTTTATTTTTACTTACTTCTTCTTGATACAACTGTAGCCAACAATGATCGATGCTTACTGAACAGTTTGACACACACTTATCTCCGTTCAACAAAATAATCGCGGTCTCTTTTAATTTTCTTTTTGTCGCGTTATCTTCCTTCTCTAAAATTTTTCCGAACCCCATTAAATCACATGACCGTTTTCCCAAGCGTGTTCGCAAATTTTGGATTTTTCAAATTCCCGTCTTTTTATATAATTTTTATGTTCCTCAACTCTAACATTCATAGGCCGAGACGTTTCTCCAACATAATGTTTATTGCATTCACAAGGTATACTGTAGATGCAATTTTTGAATTTTGTATATCATTTTTTGGACGCGTTTTTGACAAAAATGATTGTCTTAAAGTGTTAGTTTTATCTGTAATATTTGAAACGTCAATAATACGGAAGTGCGCGATAGTGATGTGATTTTTGTTATTTTTTACTTATCTGCTTTTTTCAGTGTAAGATTTTTTGGTTAGGCAAACTTAGTTTCAAAAATAACCCTTGACTGTTCCGTTTGGCGCAAGGGCTTATTTAATTAATTTTTATTATTTTTCAGAAGTGTGGCAAAAACCCAATAAAACTAAAGAAAAACTAAAATTATGCCACAAATAAATAGCTTCAGACAATATATTAACTCAAAGTAGTCGAGAGTTATTAAAGAAAATGTAAGTATTTTTTTAAATTTGACATTCTGTATGTCCTAAACGAAGCGTTTTCAGAACTAAGTTCATAGGAAATTTTTTGTTTAAAATTGAACGTAGAATAACATATTGAATTATGTACATCTTCTGAAACACCATGTAGGTATCTACATCAGTTTGAGTATTAGTTGATACAGAAATAAATTCATAACTTGGAACCTGCATTAAGGTGTTGCTTATTTGTTGGCGGGCAAATACAGTTACATTTGCCGCTGCCTTCGTCTCTCAAAGGTTCATCTGCCGCTATCGCGTCTGTAAATAATTAAAAACGTCGTATACCAGCAAACAAAATTTGTATCTTTTGGCGAAAAATCGATGTTCGGGATGATATTTTTAATACGTACCGACAACTGTGAGGCTGACGAAGTAGCTGCGCACAGGTTGCGTGCTAATTTGGCACTCGTATATACCTGCGTCTCTCTTTTGAGCCCACTTTATCTGAAGTATCCATTCATCTGTTTCGGAATGATGAGTGGCTTGGAAACGCTGATCGCTCGTGTAAGTGTAGCTTCCAACCGTTAGAATATGTATGTCCCTGTGCCGGATCCAAGACACCTACGATGCACGAAATAGCCAGTTACAAAGGTTATTTCACAGATATAAGGCAGTGATTATGGAAATCGCGGTTAACTGTTAGTTTTTGCGTCAAAAAGAAACCTGGGTCGTTTATAAACCAACAAAAACGTTTTCGAAACAAATCTTATAACGGCATAAGTCGCAAAAACGTTGTAAGAATGTTTATACAGCAACTATACAATCAAAATGGGCACGACGTGTTAGAAACAATTAAAAAAGTAGTTATAATAGCAAGAAACCAGTAACAATTTTATAAGAGCTCTATTTTGGTATCTTTAGTAGCAGTAATACATTTTTGTAGCATAAAATCCATTAACAAAAGTACATTATTTGTTAACTGCATCGTAAAGGTATCAGTAGATATAAACTGACGAGCATCTCTATTTAATCACAATGTCTGCAACTAGAATGTAATACGTTCACTCAATATTAATTTACTCGTTTTACTACACTTCGTGAAAATATTTTTTATTGCGGATAACATTTTATTGTGTACATGCGCCGCTTGTGAAATGATTATTTACAATGTTATCATAATAGAAAAAGGTTTTTTGAAATTTCATGGTTTTTCACATTGAAATTAGCGCAAAACGCATTAAAATCATTCAATATTAAGGAAACCGGCTAAATTTGTGATATTCTTGAAGATATACACCAATGATTTTCAGTATTGTATCAATATATGGCTGCCGCTTATAAAACAATTCAGTTATAAAAACCAGCGTTAAATGAAAAGCCAAGGAAAATGTGTCAGAAAATTGGTTCTGTCATACGTAAAGTGATCCGCTGATTTCAAAAATGTCAAAGAATACAGGGTGTCCCATTTTAAAATATAAATTTACGGTAATTTCCGGTCAAACCGGAAATGTCAAACCTCAAAGAATTCATGGCACCATCTAGTATAAACCCACCCAATTTCAAATTGTTATCAGCAGTCATAAAAAAGTTACAGAGAGTTCCCACTTTCCGTTGTCACCCGGTATACATACCTACTGTATTTATTAAGTTACTTTGGACTTTTCTTTAAAAATGTGTGTAATTGGTCACCTTGTCTTTAAAATACTTAAGAACATCCGATAATAATATCATTGTTTATATTAAATAAGCAAAGATGGAAATATTCAAAGCATGATGATAATATTCTGTAAAATGGCGAAGGCGCCAGTTTTAACAGTTGTTTCTTTCAAAGTCTATTTTTTATATATCTCTAATATGAATCAATTAAATCACTTTTTACGTTTTTACAATCACTACATTCGAAGCTTATCACGATACTCGCACCGTCATTATCATTATCCCTAGCGTGTACCTACTTCTAAAAGATTCAATACATTTTACTGTTCTCGACTGGATAGCAGCTATTAAAAGGTCCATGATCACGTAAGCTTTGTACGATTCCAACAAAAGTTTAATTTGGGATCTTTTTACCCCCGAGACATAAAACTTTCAACATATACACGTAACTTTCGCACAGCATAGACTCTAAGAACCTAAAATATAACATTATTTTAAAATAAAATTGTTTTCCATAACTGAATAATTGTTATACAGAGTGTCCTGTTTGTACGTCTAAACACGTCTAAAACTGAGGGCAGTGGCATGGATGTGGGTACTTTAAGGGGTAAGTATAATTGAAGGAAAAATATGTTGAGAATCAAAATAATACAGCCTTAAAAATTATGAATGAAGGTAATGACGACGGTAATAAATTTAAAAGTATGAACATAAAAAGTATGTTAGTATGGAGATTCATTAATTTTACTAAACATGTTATACAGTATGTTTAACATTAAAATGTCGGATTAGTCTATAGTGTAATTATGATATGAATTATCATACAATTATTACAAAAATATTCAATTTAACAAATAAACAAAAAATTGTACTCACTGTCTTGTTCCCCAAGTTACGTACTCTGCAGCCCAAGTAGGCTGACTTTCCTACAAGGGCTGTGACGTTGCGTGGCGTCATTGTGTCGAAATAAGGTTCAAAACGACTTTGGAAGTTAACAGATCCTACCGGGGGAAGGGTTTCGCTTTCTGGAAGTGCATTCATTCCATTAGCAGAACTTGCCATACCTCCCTTTACAATGAGCAATCCTGTAAGGAAGTATTTTTAGATTAAGTGGCATCAACCATCTTGGACGTCGCAGATGTTCGAAAGATGAGCAAAACTTTGATTTAATACAAATGTAGATAACTAATAGTGTCAGTTAAATTCTAATGCCTATAACGTTTCTTGCGTTGCAAGTGTAAACCAGAATTCGTCATTAGTTGATAAATGGAGAACATGCGGAGCAGTAAATAATTCTCATCTGTCAATGTATTATTCGAACGTTCGAGGGCTCTATACAAATACATCTGAATTGTTTCCATCAAGCCGAATTTAACATTCACACGTATACGAAAACTTGATTAAATTCAAACGTCCAGGAGAGCAAATTTTTAGAACAGAAACAATAAAAGAGGTGCCCGAGTTTTATGGAGAGTAATTTGAACTTCGAATACCCTTCTGCTCACGAATGATATTTTCAACGGTATCCCCAAACTTCCCAAATTTCATTTAAATGTACCCAATAACAATCCTCACTCTAGACATTAATAATTACATTTTCGTCTTGAAGTTGTGAAATTTCAAACTTATTATTAACTGAAGATCTCATTATCTTGCGCTTGGTATTGAAACTTCATTTAAGTCTGAACTTAATTAAGTATAATCTACCTCTTAATGAAAATTTATTCTATAATTATCTTAATAACATAATTTATGTGTTTTAGTGGGATCAATGAAGATTGCGCTGATCTTCGCAACTTTATTTTAAACGTTCCCCTTTCATTAGTTAATTATGCATATATTATTTGTTTGTACATATACAAATATATTATTTTGTCAAATTATGCGTATTTCCGTTATTTTCTTCGAAATAGAAACGATCTCTACAAGATTGCAATATTGTTTACAATTTACGAACCAAAACAGCCGCTATGTTTGTAATAAGTACATACAATTCTCTTCAACGCAGTTTCTTTATAAAATATGCAATTATTACTAATTGCTACTAATACTTTTGATAAAACTAAGTACTTATTAACAATGTTTTTATATTTTCTGAAACAATTTTTACATTTTATCTGTTCATCGCTGAGAAATGGTTGTAGTATTTTTGCATTTTATAGAAACTACGCCCCTTTTCCACAGTAACTGCCGCATGTTAAACATATGATTGCAAGATAGTTAGAGTTGTAGTTGCTATTTTACATTGCTATATATATATACAGATAAACATGTACGTAGGCATATAGATCAATAGTAATTGTAAATATAATAATAGAAAGTCGATTTTTTTATTGGATGAATGAATTCATTAGAGAAATAAATTAAACCATTTTTTACCTGTGTTACTGAAGAGCACTGTGATGGTCATAAATCCAGATAATGATTGATACCACATTGTTGTTTACTTTTCCTCGTGTAATACGAGAATATCACATACAATTACCGTCACAGTTTAATAAATCGTATAAATTATAGTTCTTAGCAGAAACACTAATTTATTTTTACCACGCCTAATTTAGTAGAACACTACAATTTGGAGTGACAAATGTTGGTTCTAGGTATATTTTTTGGTACATTATTAGAATCCAATACTTTTAAACATGAAAATCGGTACACACGCGTGTATCGTACATCGTAAACATTTTAAGTGTATTTCATAAGGATATAACATATTTATAACTTAACATTAAACCCTCTACGGACGTGAGAAACACAGAGCAGCGTCAAACGAGTATTTTCGTGATACTAGCAGGCGTCGCGACGCTTCTCTCGCTTGCACATGTTTACCGTTGCTCCCTCTACCGAACTCGACTTTCACGAATCTTTGTGTTTCATATCGACTTTATTGCAAATTTAATGTTTACATTCATTATTTTTCGTTACTTTCTTAATTTTATCATATATAGATATACTTATCAGAAGTTTCTTATACAAAATGAAGGACGCGGTGATTTACCACTGCACTTTTATTTTTCTCATATATTTAGGCTTGGAAATCACGTTGATTTAATACACTTTTCACACTACCTAAAATGATAATTCTTTTTTTGTAACAGCCTTCATACTGTAAATTAAACAAATCTTTTATTCAAATTGCCCGGTGTTTATTTGATTTCATGGGTTTATTCAATAGTGGGCGTTGTTAGTAGTGAAGTGTGCACGAAGTACTTGAAGGTCACGGCCTCCTCTTCTTCTTCTACCTTATAATCGTAAGTGTAACTATTTCACAACATCAATGAGATCATAGAAAACAGTAGTTCTAATTCACAGTCACAAAAAAATATTTTGTAATTTGTACTTGAAATCTTGAAAAATCTATTGCTGATAATCCGATAAGCACAATTATTGATGTAGATATATCATCGTGGTTTATTAATTATAAATATTGTGTTTCGTCCTGGCGCTGCTGTCACTTTCTCGTTACGTCAATATTAATTTTCTTGCGTTTTGTATAAAAGGTGTGATGCGACTTTCTTCTAAACAAGTTTTGTGATTTTTGTGGTTTCGTAGTGTATTTTACTTTCTGTGATAAAATTATTGTTTCAAAATGGCAAAACAAGGAATTAGTAACAAAGTGAATTCAGATTTAATTAAAGAACGCGAAAAATGCACTTTTAACACCGTCGAATTGACTTACTTATTAGATGGTGGTGAAGAGAAGACCAACGAAAGAAAAAGCAGAGGTATGTAGAACGCTTTTACCATACTTTTTAATAATTTCTTGCTTTTTAGAAAAATTTTTCCTGGAAGATCCTGAATTACATTCAAAAATTCCCTTGGAATATTTAAGTCATAAAGAGAAGTATGAGGAATCAGTACGAATTGCTTGCAAAATTTTCCAAAAGGTCCAGCAGCTTCAAAGTCAAGGAAAAGGAGGAATGGATAATTTTAGGTCAGTATTAAAGCCCATTATTTTATTTAAAACAATTCACCACTTGAACAAAACAGCAAATTATGTTTCTGTACAGGGGTTTGACCTTTGTACGCATTTTGACCTATGGAGTTTGCAATAAAATAATTAGTTATACAAGTGGTTGTACTAAAATAACATAAACCTGTTTTAGTAAATGACTATTCATTATTTATCAGCACTATATCAGGAAAATAGATGTGGAATATGCGTAGAAGTACTTGACTTTTGGTTGGATGTGTTTATCTAAAATAAAATAGATTTTCTCTATAAACATGTCTCACTTTCTTTATTAATAATAATAATATCTCTACCCCTCATCCTAATCATTAGCATTAGACCAGAAGTCGGCAGAGGGGGGTGGCATATTATTATTTGCTTTATCGCATTAAACACATTTTTTACTTGAAAAATGTATTAAATCAATTTTTAGAGAGATTCTTGGGGGCCAGTTAGGCTCGGCTCTTCTAAAGGATGGAAATCCGTTAACATTACACTATGTAATGTTCATTCCGACCCTAATGGGTCAAGGAAACATCCAACAACAAGCTGAATGGATCCAAAAAGCTTGGAACTGTGACATTATAGGCACATATGCACAAGTATGTGACAATCTCCGTCATTTATAAAAGAACGCACTACATCTCGAGTTATTTCAGACAGAATTAGGACACGGAACGTTTATCAGAGGGTTGGAAACTACCGCCACGTACGACCCAAAGACGGAAGAATTTGTTTTGAATAGCCCTACTTTGACGGCTTACAAATGGTGGCCAGGGGGGCGTAAGTCGGATCTGTTTAACTTTATTGTTTTCTATGATGTTTGTTTGTAGTCGGCCATTCGGCAAATTACGCGGTTGTCGTTGCACAGCTTTATACGCAAGACAAATGCCATGGGATTCACCCGTTCATCGTTCAACTAAGAGATGAAGAAACGTATAAACCTCTACCCGGGATCAAAATTGGTGAAATAGGCTGCAAGATGGGAATGAATTGTACAAATAACGGGTATCTAGGGTTTGAGAACGTGAGGATTCCCAGAACTAACATGCTCATGAAAAACAACCAAGTTTTACCTGTAATTAAATTTCTACTCGGCGTTACTATTTTTCTGTTGCTTTTTTCATTTTAGGATGGTACTTACGTACAATCGCCTAGCAGCAAACTTACATACGGCACAATGATATTTGTACGAGTAGTTTTAGTACAAGACGCTGCAACATATTTAAAAAAAGCGGCTATTATTGCTACGAGATACAGCGCTGTACGACACCAGTCCCAAATTAAACCAAAGTAAGTCAATTTAAGAATATAGACTATTATAATAATCAAATTAATTTATTAACAGCGAACCCGAGGTTCAAATATTAGATTTCGTTTCTCAGCAGTATAAACTATTCCCTTATATTTCTATGTGCTTTGCATTTCAATACACGGCAAATTGGTTGTGGGATATATACAACAACGTTACAGGAGAACTTGAAACTGGACATCTAGATAATTTACCAGAGGTAAACGTCGTAAATTTTTTAACGATATGAATTATTTAGTTTTGTTTCTCCTTCAGCTCCACGCAGCATCCTGCGTTTTAAAAGCCGTGAGTAGCGCTGACGCAGCACAAGGCATAGAAACGTTACGTTTAGCTTGCGGAGGTCATGGGTACATGACTTCTTCAAACTTGCCTAGGACGTACGGACTTGTTACCGCAATGTGTACGTATGAAGGTGAAAACACTGTACTCCTGTTGCAAACGGCCAGATTTTTAATTAAAATTTGGCAAAATAAGACTAATATCAGTAAGTTACCGACGGTAAGGTATCTGGAAACGTCACTTCACAAAAAAATTCCATTCCAAAAATCCGTAGAATGGATCATCGCAGCTTTACAACAGACGGCAGCCGGGTTAGTTTAGTCGAAATATATGCAAAGCGTTTTTTTAGTGTTATTTTCAGGAAAATCAACCTAGCTAACCAACATATTAATGAGCGCGTTAAAAAAGGACAGTCATATGAAGACGCTTGGAACGACACTTCCATTGAATTGGTAGCTGCAGCAGAACTACATGGAAGGACGTTTATTGTAGAAACGTACTATAATACTATTAATAATTTGAAGAAGCAGACCTCTCGAGAGTTAGGCGTGGTTCTACAGCAGCTTCTAGAGCTTTACGCTGTTTATACAATTTTGAGATCGACCGGTGACGTTTTGAGGGTACGTACAGATTATTCTAAAAATTGCTTTTAATTATTCCTTATTTATAGTTTACAGACGCGCTTGGTAAAGACATTGAAGTACTCCAGTTGTGGCTTGAAGAGTTATTAGCCGCAATACGTCCAAATGCAATCGGATTGGTCGACAGTTTTGATATACGAGACGAAGTGTTATCGTCAGCTTTAGGAGCTTACGACGGAAATGTTTACGAGAGGTTATTTGCCGAAGCACAAAAAAGTCCACTTAATCAAGAGCCAGTAAACAAATCTTTCCACATGTACCTCAAACCTTTCATGCAGGCTAATCTTTAAGTCATTTTCGTAAGAATCGGGGACCAAATTTTATTCCTCTAGTTAATCGTATGCAAATTTTATTGTCGTTATATTTTATACATGTTTTGAACAAGGTTTTATATAATGCTGTAGGCTGTAGATCGATCAAGAAATTTTTTTTTTTTTCTTTATGGAATAGTCGTTTAAATATCTTGATATTTGACACTGTAACAGTATATCGTGACTTTTAATTATATGCTCAAACAGTATAGTCTATTAATCTATTAAGTATTGACTTTACTCCCTCCATATGTTGTATTTTTATAAATAAAATATGTTAAATGTTTTGAGTGTTTTTGTTTAGAATACCCAAGGTTAAATGGAGATTTTTTCGGGGTTATATATTGTATTTTCCAAAATATCCATTTGAATGTTTGTGAGTTCATAGGCAGCCTGTATATTTATAGTTTTAATTATTTGAGGAAAACACTTTGCAAATTTAATCGAGATTTATTTCGTGAGAAATTAAAAAAAATGGGAATATTTCGAGTATATTGGGAAAATCGAAGGGAAAAATAATGAAAAATAAAAATAAAAATTTGGAATACACGTTTAATAGAGTAAAAAAATATCACTAAACAATACACTTTATATAAAAAGCTTTAATTCACGATCACATTACCGAAAATATAATATCAAGCTGCTAAAAAATGTCAATAAAATCAGTTCGAGAAGTAAAAATAGAATTTAAAAACAAAAACCGCATTAACAAACTGTATTTTTTATCTAACAATTTGTATTATTAAATTTGAAAATTGAGACATCGATATTTTAATTATAAAAATTTATAAAGGCTCATTTATTACGTGCCTATGTGTTCATTAAAATATGGCGACTTTAAGTAGCGTGGTTACAATAAAAATAGATGTAATAAGTATATCTAATATTCTATAAATACAGGCACGTTACAAATGAGCTGATACTACATATATAAGATTTGTAAAAATTGTTTACAATAAAAAAATTATACCTAACACAATCTAATAATGTATTTATCGATGAATGTACGCTTAAATATAAACACTTTTATAAATCCGTTATAATAATCTATATGCACAATTCATATTATATTTACAAAAAAATAGATAAGATACAAGTATGCATTATTTCATATTAAACATAATTAATTAAAATAGTAACGTACAAATCACTGGACGTGAAGACGATTCCACATTAAATAAAGTTCCGGCACAGATCACTATTTCTCATATACACGACTGACAAATGTCAAAATACTCAACAGATCTTTCCCTATCAAAAACTCGCCAAAAATAAATAAATTAATAACATAAAATAAGTAAGTAGCCCAGACCATACAACTAATCACTTAATCAGAAAATCTTCCCCTACTGCTCGTGTCGGTTTTAACAAAATTCTAACTCCTTTTAAACCCAATTAAAACCTTTAATATATTTTATGAAACAAATAATGAATTTTTCTTTTTCGTTGTTCACTTCAGACCTATTTTCGTTTGATAATGACACAGCAGTATGTAAGCGATTTTCATCGAACAGTTTGAGATTTCTCCTACAATAAAATCGTTTTGAATACTTTCCAAACCAATTCGAATAAAGAACCTAAATGGAATATTTATTTTAATATATCAGTCGAATACATGTAGAACAAATGTCCTATTAATTCTACTTTAAACTAGGCTAACCGGACCGAACAAAAGTGCGCTACAAAATTGCGCCACGGCGCGTATACACTGTCCTTGTCACGTCCCATCAGCGTAGCGAGGCACTCGGAAAGGAAACTAGCAGCCGCTGGAGGGTAAGTACTCATCCAATCACAGTCACCTGATCGTGCGCCATATCACAGTATAACACGCTCGAACACACAAACATGCTTTTTTCGCACTAGTCTAACTGCAACGGAACACGTTTAGTCGATTGTAACAAACAAAATAACCCATTTTCAAGAAGACAAATACTCTACGGTACGGTATTATCGGATGAACGTTAAAAATGTAAAGGTCCAGACGTACGAACGGAAAGTTACTCAGCCAATTTTTTGTGAAAAGCATGTATGTGTACAATACGCATGGAATCAGGGCGCCAAGGGTCTGGGCAGCAGGGGATCAGGTGACTGATGAGGTCAGCAGGCGGACGTTTCCTCCCCTCCCAACGTGTATGCCACACTGTCCAATTTCTGGGCCAGATGCAAACGCCTGCAGTTCGGATCTGTTGTCAGCGCTTCAAGAATCTGCAAAAATAAAAGAAACGTTGATTTTTAAAGAAAATACAGTAATTCTATAGGTATAAATCTATTAACTGCAAGCCTTCGAACAATAAATCTAAATTATTGATTTAAATCAATATTAGGACAACCAGACACTGTTGTGTATATAGAAGCGTGCAAAATTTCAAGAAGCATGGGATTATTACTGGCATTTATGCTATTATTTATTTAAAGAAAAGCGAGATCAAGATTTATATCTTATGAAGTTATTCAAGAATCAGTCACAAATCCAACAACTTTCATAATTCATATAAACATTACATTCTATGTCCTACTAACACTAAATTGAATTGTTTTGAGATTATGGCATTAAATCGAATGTTAACAATTGTTTTTTTATTGAACAAATACTTTAATAAGAAAATAAAATGCCAGCATTCTATTGCATAGTAAATTGACATATCTTACACGTCTGATATTTGACGTATTCCTTTGTATGCCTTGTGTCGGCTATCTTTTTGTCACGTCTGTCTGGAATGCTATATTTGACTTTGGTCTAAGACATAACCTATAAATTTTTGACAGCCAATTATGATTCACCTTGGAGTGAAAATTGTTTTATCAGCACCATTTTTGTGAACTTTTTTTTTTAATATTTTATTAATATCATTTTATTACTGTCTTATTAAATAAAAAATTATTGAAGTATTTACTCACTGGCTCTCTATATTTCGTTACATATATGTAGAGTTCTTTCAAAGCTGCTACAGTATCGAATTCCTCCGCCTGTTGAGCGGACAATTGCTGCATTGCAGAGCCCATTTCCTGATCAGTTATAACTGGCAACATTGCCACATCACTGTAAAACTGTGCCACCATTTCCCTATATCTCGGTATATCCTAAAAAGAAAATAGCTTTGAGTAAAATATGTTTGTAAAACGGAAATTTAGTACCTTGGCAAAAAGAAGTTTGTTCGAGGGCGAGTCCTTTCCAAGACGATGTTCCGTGGTAGAACATGAATCCATAAATGTCTGGGCGATGACGGACAGACAAGAATCCAGCGTGGTGGTTTTATTTATATCAAAAATAAAGTCGGGATTTTTAATAAAATTAACCCAAAATCTGAGAGGAAGACTATTAGATTTCCAAGCGTGTACAACCTCGGGATCTTGTATACCGTGTTTTCTAGCCGCGTCATCAAGAAGATCAAAGAGCCACTTAACAGCAGGTGGTAACGCCTCGTTCACCGTAAGGATCGTTAGAAAAAAATCGTCGACAAACTTCTGAATGGTGCCCTTAGTGGACAAAAGTCTTGTAAGAAATATTTCCGGTATAGCTTTATGCGTTCTTTCCATCAACTTATTGTTTGGAAATTGATGATCTTCGATCGGCTTCACTAAATGATAAATTCGAGGGTTATTCCCAGCTTCAATGTCACCGTTTGTAGTAATAATAGGAGACTGGGAATTGTTCAAATACATCCCTGTGACACAATTATGGCAGGGTTGTTTACAATTATTAAAGCTATCGTTTTGGCGTGAGATTAGAGACATAACTGCGCTTTCCTTAACACCATAATGTGCCAGTGTATTCAGTTTCTTCCAACCACCGATAGTCTTGGTAGTTAGATCTTCATCTTGTAACGTTAAGTGACCGCCACGACCGTGCCTCCATTCCAAGTCTACTTCGTAGATGGAAGGGCGCAATGAAAATGGAGTGTTTTTGAAGAGCGCGTCTAGAATTTTTGATTTCACCTGACTGATAGTATCACAGTCTAACACTTTGCACTGTATCTTCTCATCCAAATCGTCTTGAACAATATGCAACGTCTGAAAATCATAAAATAAATAAATTACTAAGCCGATACAGGGTGTAACTTTAAGTAGGGGTCAGCTTTTCAGAAGTAATAGTACTAATCCAAAATTATTTATTAAAAAATAATACGAAAATAGGTAAAAAATAATCAGAAATGTCAAAGGCAACCTTCATATAAAAATATACATACCACAAAGCTATGTTCAACGTTTTCTCTTAGAAGTCGTTCTTCAGACAGGGAATATCTAGCGTCGTGCGTAATAGCATCGACGAGTCCTTTTTCAATTTGGTGTTTAATAGCTTTGAACAACAAAAATAAGGAGGAACCTGCATATTCCTTGAGATAATGATACATACAGAGAGCCATCCAATTTGTTAACATTTTTTCTACTACACTTTCAGTTCTTCTTAACATTAGTTGTGGGTGTTTTGTATTTACAGACTTATCTATTAAACGCAATAATAAACTTTTTAGAATATCCGTTGCATACTCCATTTTACTCATTAAGACTACCATTAATAAGGACGCTACGTTTACTCTAAAAACAAAACATAACAATAATATAAAAATAAGTACTCACAAAAATTAACTCACTTATTCCTAATATTAAAAGACTTCTGGGACTCTAAAATTTCTATAAAAGTCAATATAAAATATTTATTATTGATTAGTTGCTCGAATTGAAGCATAGCCGTGTCATAATTTGTTCTTGGGCCGTTTATCCTGACCTAAAATACAACAAAATCAGTTTGACAAGTTAAAAAAACTTAAGTGCTAACCTTAGGGGCGTTTAAAATTGGATGATCGCTAACACCGGGAAAGAAAACTTTCATAATGTAACTGGTATGATCCAAGGTCGGAATACCAGAATTCTCCAGATCGGCAGTGAGATCAGTCATATCAGTTTGCAATTCTGCGAAAGCTAGAATACAATCGTTAATCAACAACTTAACATAACCTTAGATTTTTTACCTAGTTTACATTCAGATCTAACGTTGCTCTCCAAAGTGTCCATTTGAATTTGAATTCTCTTGTACTCCCTTTCCGCTTGTGTTGATTTTCGCCGGTAAACGAATAGAACAGCAACAAAAAATAGGATGAATAATAACGTACCCACAGCTATCATTATTATAGCTTCTGGTGGAAAGGCGAAGGTTTTAAATATATCGTAACGTAAATAACCTATAGGGAATCTTAAGCTTTTTCCTACTCTAACCACAACCAAGGGAAGGTTCATATCAGTCTAAAAACCAACGTTATAAGAACTATTTTTACTATACAGGCGCTTTGACTTACCTTAAATCCGTTTTCATCGGTATCAGTAGGCTGTTGTTCCGGCGGAGAACATACAAGTTGAGTCATCGCTAAACTGGTGACGTTACAAGGTTTCGTGCCGATTGTAACAACCACGTCTGCCTCGTCACTAGCAGAATTCAAATTTTCCCCCTCGATAACCAGAGTATCGCCCTTGTACAGTTTTATTTGGTTCGGGAACTTGAAAAACTTCGGATCTTCAACGTACAGCAACTGAGACCGTAGATTTGGAAAGTGCTTTTCCAAGTCCCTTACGGACTGTACGTTATCCATAAGGAAGCCTATTTTTAGCGTTAACTTAGGCTCCTTCATCTAAAAAACGGATTAAACATTAAAAAAAATTACTGTTTTGAATTTTAATATATGGCATACCTTTATGGCGGCTGGTTTATGAAGCGATCTCTTACTTCTACTGCTGTAGGATAAAAAGTGACGATTTACAGGCGGACTAGGGCATTCCATTTGAGTAGCACTGAGCACAGTACAAATCGTCCTATTTATCGGCACGTTAGGCTCTGTGTAAGAATAAATCTCCATCTCAGGCTTCTGTATGCTGTCCAAGTTCGTGCCGTGCACGAATATCATCTTTCCGCCCGATACAAAACTGTTCAAAGGCTTGATCTCCATGATTGTTGGGTCCTGTGTGTAGTTAAAAGGATTTCCTTCTAAGGTGTGGTTAGCTCCGTCTATACTCAGCGTTAGTTTGGCTATATTAATTGGCCTTTGCGCTTTGGAGGTTATGCAAGTTAATCGTCCACTTGATGCTTGAGTCAAGTTAACTTGGCATAGATATTCGTCTAGGTAGGCTGTTATTTCCGAACCGATGTTTAAATATTGACCCGTTATAGCCAGCTGCGTCCCACCTGACTGTGGACCGATAGAGGGATATATTCCAGAGAGCCTTATGTCTTTGTAGCTGAATTCGACAGAGGATTCTGTAAATCCCGCTTCGTTGCCTACTTTTATAGGTGCCGTCATCTCCACACGGGAAGGTCCGGTAACGCATTGAATTCTAACGGAAACTTCGTAGTTTACCAGGATACACGGGACTTGACCTATTTTTATTTTCCCTAGCACGTCTTCTTTTTTAAGTCCTAAATTGCTACCTTCTATCGTTACTAACGTTCCGCCTTCTATGGGACCACTCAAGGGTTTTATCTGAAGATAGAAAGAATTGTACAACTACAAAGAAAGTTGTGATAGTTTTTCTTACCATATCAATTCTGGGGCGTGGACATTCGATATGTGGAGTATGCTGACATGTTTCCGCGTACTGACAAGAATTCCCACACCAAGTACACTGGTACTTAGAATTTCTTGTGACACATAGAGAGCAATCGGCATGTTCTCTATGCGATCCCAAAATATCACATTTATATAAAATAACATTGATTGAATCCACGTGGTGAATGCGATTCCACACAACTTTAACACTTGCTTCATGTTCTCCCTCATTCGCCTCATACGAATACTAAAAATAACAAAATGCTAAGTAAATTGTTAAAAGACAACATAATCTGTAATTACCGTTGTTTTATCACAAATTATAACACTTTTCCCATCAACTCTAGCTGGGACTAACATTGTAGCACCTTCTATAACAATTATACACTGGAAACCTGTATGGCCTGGTTGCGGATGAGGCAAATTTTTAACCTCAAACACTATTTCTTTAAGTACGTTGTTCGGCAGTAATATAACGTCTCGTTTTTTAAACTGGGGACAGTACGCAAAGCCATGGTTTGCCAAACGAATTGGGTTCTAAAACAAACACAATAATAATAAAGTATACTTAAAGTTAAGCCTTTCTATATTAAAGGTTTTGACATAAATATGTTAGGTTAGGTTAATGACAGAATAATTCTGTGTGACTAGGCTTTATACGTACATTTTCTCCACTGATAATACTCCTTTGACAAGTGGAAATATTATGAGTACATTTATTTTCATAAACACACCAGTTACAAGCCCATTTCGATCGAACACACTCTCCACAAGTAACATGCTTCCCGCAATCATAATAAGCAAAGTTTCTTGAAACGAAATCCTTATTTGTTTCCGAAGACCTAACGCTGAGTGGGACTAAAACATGGTCCATCTTTGAGGGTATCCTAGGGCGTCTAGATATTTCAGGAGTGGGACAAGACAATCCGAATTCTGTTACTTCCGCATCGATCGGCTCGGCCTGACCGAACACACATTTGTATTTAGCACCATATGGAAGTTCAGGGAGGGTTCTTATAGTTAAACGGACGTTTGTCATTTGGTTGATAGGTATACGTTCTGGAAGAACCTGCTCAAAATCTATGCACTGTTGACCGGTTCCTAAAGACAGCCAGCGTGGAGCGCTGTGGGATGCTTTCTGGCAAGCACTGCGGATTGTACACCTGTGCAAGAAGACAGTAGTCAAATTTTTGTAGTTTATGGTTTAAATGAAACATATTTAACTGTTGTGCAAAATTATAGTGCTATTTTTATCATTATGAAAGTTTTTTTAGCATAGAGATCTTGGAAGAAATAGATAAACAGTCTTAACAAAATTCTCGTTAAAATAGACAGCATTAATAGTAAACAGCATCACAAATTATGAAAAGAGAGGTGTGATAAAAAAATTTGAGCTAAAATATATGCTTGAAATTCGATCTCAATGAAAAGGTGACTTAAGAAACAAAATACAAGTCAACTCGACAATACTTATAATTTTCTTTTTTTAGCCAATTACCATATTTATTAATAGCGACAGTTCAACTAATTTGAATGTGAATTTACTGAACTTTATTTTCACTAAACACAAACATTGACAATAATTAATCTCAATATAAAAATCTACTCATACTCTATGCCCCATTAATTTCAGGACACCCTGTATATATTTTTTTCACATTTTCAAGTATTTAAGATCCTGCCTGAACTTTTAGTCTAGATAAAATCACGCAAAATTTAGAAAACTAGTTCTTAGTCATTTACAGTCTAATCATAACCTTAATTTTCATAGTTAGAAATATGAATTCACCTTTTCTCGAGGGAACACCACCCACAGTAAGGATCTTTGGATTCGAGACATGAAGAACAATTACTATATGTACTGCAATGCTCCACATTAATTTTGGAAACCTGAAATAATAAACGACAGTTAAAAAATTGAGATATTTAAAATTAGTAAGATTAAGTTTTACGGTCTTGGGGAATGAAATGGTATTTCTTACCTTGGCAGTTGAGAGAACGTAGAGGTAGTCACCTGAGGGTGACAAAGTGGTGTCTGGCAAAATAGTGTTCCCTTCATCAACAACAACCTCTTCGTATTCCGGCGGTTCTGGTCCGGAAAGCAGCACCTTTTTAATTTTGCCATCTGTAGTGCCTAGAAAGGCTAGCACATGCCTGCCTGTAGAAGCAGTCGTCACAGAGGACAGAGAGACATTGGGAAACGTTAGAGCTGGGGTGGTAACCAAAGGAGTCACCCCGCTGATTTTCAGTCCAACTTCACAGAAGTTAGGAATATTCCCGGCTGATCCACTGTTAGGACACTTGCCGTCCAATATAGGGCCAGAAACGTACCCCATGTTACGGTATTTCACACTGCCGTTAAAACACATGTGGATGTTTTCGATAAATTTCCCTTCAATGTCTCTTAACGGGTACAGGCATAGTGCCGAGTGGTTCTGGGGCTCGTTAGTAATTCCCTTGGCAGGGCGAAACACTGCTACCAATACCGGAGCGCCAGCAGATATACCCAAAGCCGTGGCTAGTTCTTCTCCAGCAAAAGCAATCTTAGCATCTTGAACCAAGTTGTATTTTGTTTCCGAATCGATGCATTGCAGCGTAACTTCCGTGTAACTGTCGTAATTCGCATCGTTAATACAAGTCCTCGACAATCTGGAAACGTAACCTTGCTCTTCCTGACCAGGCAGATGGGACTGCTTTTGAACAATAACAAAATACGCGTAGTCGCTAGCATTGAAACCGTATACGTACTGCACAATAAAATGATCTCTATATTTAACGTCAATGCTCAATAAGGACTGCTTGCTAAAGGAATACTCTGCTATTTCCAGTGAGTCCAAGTCGCGACTTGCTATAGCCGGAACGTCGTGCCTATATTCGCCGTTGTTAGTGAAGGTGGTCCCTACGTAGAGAATATTAGAACGCCCCCATAAGTTGTATTTCTTAGGGCCTATATAGGCGTAAGTAGAAGCATTAGCGTCATTCGCTGCTATACTCTTCGGAATGAAATCAGCTTCGGCACTGATGTTACTCAGTTTGTACTTGTAGCAAGCGCCTTGGGATAGAGAACCGCAAGCAATCAAAGTCCTAGACTCGGGCTCTATAAGCAAAATCTTGTTGTAATTATCCATCAACGAAACAGGGATTTCCGGATCGCTACATCCAGTCGCGTGGCACAGAGGACTGTCATTCTTTGGACCGGTGGTCATTAGATGTTCCAAGTGTAAATCAGGGTCCAACTGGAGGATATGGTTGGTCCCCCCAACGAAAACTCGCTTTGTTTTCTGGTCCACTGCCATGTGGGAGAAACGCATGGGGGGATCGGCGGGGCCAGGGTAATGCGCTAGCAGAATCCCTGCAGAAGCGCGCCCCCACAGCCCCGCTAGAAGCAGCAGCCAAATGCCTGCCACGGTGCGGCCCACCGTTGCACCATGAAAGGGTTTTACCACCATGAAGACGACCGGTGCATGCTCCTAGCCTTGGTGATGGCGTGCACCGAATCTTCTTCGTTCTGCATCCACATTACTGGAATAAATATACGTCTTTATTACATTACAAATTGAATTTGGAATGAAATACAATAGGATCAAGTTGAAAACCTCAGTAGTAAAATTTTTTTAAGTAAACTACAAATAAATGATGACAATTAATTATATGAGATCCTTAATATACATTAAAAATTCTAACGGGCCTAAATTAGACCCCTGTGAGACACCAGAAGTTGTTACATAACTTTGTGATGTGTAATGTTCATACTCAACAAATTATTACGAAAACCCTTTAACTTTGATAATAAATAATGTTTGTATTAATTGTTACATATAAATTGCATAATACAAGCCAAATTTGTAACTGTTGACTTTTTCAACATAAAGTCGTGTTGATTCGGTGATACTGCTATATTGATAATATTGTTATAGCCACAGATTTCATCTCCAGATTTTAAAATTTGGTTCAATATACAGGACGTAACCAAAGAAATTGTGACAAAATCAGTCCCATTCAACTTTAGCCAACTATAAAAGTTTCCTTGTATAAAGAGCATCACTTCTTTTTCATTCCATGCAATTCTTATATCTACATTGGCGACGGATTCACGTGTTTCACCCGTCCGAACTCAAAATCGATATCATAATGTGGCTGACAATGCAAGCAAAAAATAGCATGCTGGTAAATGCGTAACAGTTCTCTTTTTAAAGTTTGCAAGAAAAATATATTCGTTGGAGACAATATATACGGTCTGATAAAACTTTGCTTTCAGCATGGCGAATATATATTATTCTTATTAGTAAACAAAGCTGTTTATTTTACTGGAAACTATAAATTTTTCCTTATCTGTATCATTTCACTTAGCTTACGCCATAGATCGCGCGATCGGGTTCAAAGAAGGCGATAAATATTTAGGTCGTCGTACATACACAGATTTTTTAATGGGTAGAGGTACTTTAATAATTAATATGCAGCACTGCACATTCATCTGCAATATTTGGCTAGAAAGAGAAATAAATACATCATGCACCCGCTATTTTTAGAACGGTGCACGCTTAAAATGGGTTTCCACTGGTTTAGCACTTAAGTGAATGTGGAACTTCCTTTTGGCATTAGGTTTTGTGTAAACACAAGTGTTTCTAGAGGCTGAAGTACATATATTACATAGTTGCATAACGGAATATATAAATAAAGTAATAACGGGGGCTTTCAATAAAAAAAATAGATTGTTACATGCACACTTTTTATATCACCTTATAGAAAACGCAAGGTTAACTATCATTAAGTACAAAGATTTTAACCACGTGGTCAGGGAGGCCTCAAAGACAATAAAGTTAATTATTTTGAAATTTTAGCCTAATGTTCAAAAAATGGGGCAAAACCCCTTTGCTCTCGGAAAATCGGCGCCTATGATAACGTTTGAGATGGCTTCGAACTGCGGACAGCTGTGCGACATGAAATTATTGTGTTGATGGTTGCATAGCTAAAGTGCAGGATAATGTCTGACATTTTGATTGTCAACACCAGAATTGAGTGTTGTTTATATAGATCAAAGAATTTAAAAATATTAATCCAGTGTGAACAGTACAAATTTCTAATTACAATTTATTAACAAAAGGAAATACATTGCTTCACGTAGGTGAATATGCCTTGGTGTATATATTAAATCATTTCTCCATAATCCTCCCGCCTACAAAAGGTGAAAAAAAAGTAAATGATATTATTTACTGATAAGTCTAAGTATTGTGTAAAATAAATAACAGTGGAATCCGTTTTCAGTGATCCATGGGTCACCAGAGCTATTGAAATGTTTTTATTTAGTTTTAAAAGCCCGATAGAAGTTATTAAAAACTAATAGAGCGTGAAAAGTTATCATATTAACCTAGCGAACTGAAAAATAAAATTTTATTTAGCGACGGAGCACTATCCATCACGATTTTAAAACGAATCCGCATTGTCGCAAAAACAAAAGCTAAATTAATAAAACCCGAGCGAAACCACTTACGAGTCTTTGTTCGCGGTGCAACTTGAAAAATAAATTATATAAATAGCCATTAACAGAGTGCGGAGCTCAAGGCGTTACTGAATGGGACCTTTCTGATACGAAGGGGCTTAAGAGGGTGAGTGTGGAATGTTTTGTGAGTAACAGCACAGACTTTGATTGATCTTCCCGCCACCTCTGCTTCGATATACTATATACGGTACACAACAACGCAAGTGGACCTACGATTTAAATAGACTACTTAAGAAAAAACAACTAAATGACAAATTGAAATTGATAGCCCCAACATACTACTTATTTTACTTGCTGCAATGCAATTAGTAATACTAAGATCATACAAATTCTTTACGTGTAAGGTTTTGTGCCATCAAGCAACGACACATCAAATATAATTTTAAGGGAGCGGAAACAGTTTTTCATTCAGTAGGAGCGTTTCAATTAATTCACTTCTACATCGGAATTGTTTTTGAACCTAACACTCGGTGACAGATAGAAATATGTTGATGTTTGGACTAAAAATAAGCTAGGGGTGTCACTCGCACGCTCATTGCTCGGCAGTTTCGAAATATTTTAATTAAATCACACTTTGTAGCGCTTCCCGCTTATTGACAATCACGAGTGACACCTAGAAAGACCAGTGGCGGCCCAATTGGATGGGTGGGATGGTCAGTGTCCAACAACAAAACAGATTTTTGTCACATTAAACTGATTTCTCCTAATTCTATTAAAATTAATTTTACTGTGTTCTTTAGAACTTAAAATTACGAGATACATTTGAAAAGCATGGAATGTTCGATAAAATTAACGTAACTATTTTGCCTACCCCTTGAGCCGCCACTGAGAAAGGGAAGACTAACCAAAAAATCATAGACGATTATTTTACATTTATAAATTTTAATAAATGAATAACTTCATAAGACCTATTATACACCACGTCGGTATCGAGCTTATTAAATAAAGGGTTAGTTTTTTTGTCAGTCCGAATCTCTGAGATGGATGGATATCGGTGAGCAAAACCCTTATTAAAATGTTCAGTTTTTTTGGACAAGTATTAATCAAACTTGAATTTATTGGAAAAACAAATTCGCAGATAAAATATATCGATCAAATTTTTTAACGCTTGTATAAAACACTAAAATTTTGTAACGCGACTTAATAAAAGGCTGACTTGTATTTATTACGTTTTCTCTGTAATGAATTTGATTAATATTCATTTTTACTCGGTTAGCCATTACGAAAGAGCCTCATAAATTTCGTGGTGGATAATATATTATTTTCATTTATAAAATACACTATTTTCTTTAGCACAGATGAAATAATAGGACTAAATTTAGATTGTTGTTTAAGCTTCCGTGGGTGTTCAACTTACATTTTTATCTCCACCTCGGAAAAAAGAAAATATAAAATCTTTATATATGCAAAGTTGCACTTAAATTTTAACTCCAAATCTTCTTACTATAATGAAAAAGTTAAGACTTAAAAACATGCCGCGACATCGTGAGACGTAAAATAAGTAAAGTTGCCTCATAATCAGGTCAGGATGGTAAATAAGTTTTTGTGATCAAATCGATTTCCATTATCTACGTCTATCAGAGAACGGCGAAATAGAATTACTATTATCGTCTCTCTAGTACTTTTTAGACAGTTGCAGACATAGATAACTTAAACTACAAGAACACTTAATGAATTTAAACCAAACTTAAAGTCGTCTATAGTTCTCTGGCGACAGTGGCGACTTCCAAATTCGTTCCATAAAAGTTGCGCGGCAGACAAATCTAGCATGTTATATTTACAATAATTATTTTCTTTATACAGAAAAAGAATAATTTATCATCGTTTTAGCAGGAAATATGTTTCACTAGAAAAATCACACATCATTTGCATATTTACAGGACGTAAGTATACCACAACAAAACAATGTCATAGAGGTCACAGTTATTTATACCACACTCATTGCATACTACACTTCTATAATGACAATTTTAAAATAATTAAGGTATAGGCACATAATTGTTACGTTACATGACCTACTATAACGTCTTTAGCTTTACACATTCTTTAGTGTTTAAAGTTACATCCAACATTTTCAATGGTTCAAAAGCGTAGTCAATCCTTCATATTCTGTTTTTCAATGGATGGTCTTTGAAAATAAAACTTGATACATTAGATCTCGGTCTTAATTCTAAAGATACGCTTTCATAAAACGTTTCGTTTAATAGAATTTCATAAGTCTTTGCTATCATCAAACCCATAAGAACTGAGATACTAAAAAAGCGTATTACTTTTAAGCTTATTCAAAACCCGAATTTCTGAGTGATGTGTTTGTATGACGGCCGTTAGCTTAGATATAATTTGTGGTCAACCATTAGACACCGACAAATCAGGTGTAAAATTAGTCCATTTTTTAATGTCCGTAATTTAAGGACTTAAGTGGTCTGCTATAGAAAATATAATGAAGATTTATTCGGTGATCTATCATATTAATATCTCATTAAGTTAATGTCACCTATAAAGAAGTTAAATCAGCCAGGACCTCATTAAAATAAATTAAAGCGCCTCTAAAAAGCAGATATTTGTGCGTATAGAATCAATTAGATGGCCAAACAACGTAAGCTTTTATAACAACTGGTTTATTTTAAAATGCCACGCCACACTCAGTTGACCACGAGAGTATTCTACGAAAAGGAGGAAAACCTATTTAATATCGTTTTATAGGTTACATGGACAAAGGCTATGCTGATAGTAAATGAATTTAATAACAAACTTGGGACTTTTAGTGGATGCCAACGTATGTAAGTTGATGATAAAGAGCTATAAAAGCCATTTTATTAATAATAAAAATTGTTATCTGTCAGGCTGTAAGTGCTCTTCTGGTTTAACAAATATAATCTTGTATGGATGGTAGGTATAAAACCGAAACATCAAGTACACTTATATACGAGTAGGATACTTTTTCTACTGTATTTAACTTTATGATCATTGAACTGCCAGTTCTTTCTGGTAAAGCAAACTGGATTATACATATACAAGGTGTTTATAAAATGAGTATTCCAAGTTTCAATGCATGTAGAAAACAAGTCAAAAGATTACGAAAAATCTTCTAGTTTTTTTACTTTTAAATACTAATTTTAGAAACACCTCGAATACAAGATGGATTTTAAATCCCTGCCATAAATTAAGATGATTCGACCCATCTCTGTAAAAATTAACCCTGTAAAATTTAATAGTGTTTAGCGTTACATGTCAAATAACAATTGTCGAATTCATTTCAGTGTAGTACAGAAAAGAAAAGAAAATCGACGGAATGTGTTTCTATTCCGTTGGCTCGACCGCTGGCGCTTGCAAAAAGTATCTAGAACCGGGGAGCGCCGTGGTAGATTAATTTTTATAGCATCGAGAGAAGACAGTGTAAGTTTTGTTAAGGGAATTGAAAATTTTCGAGCGGCTGATAGGAAAAATTCGGAGAGGAGATAAAAGCAGTTAATTTAATTATCGGCAGTGTTCTTTTTAATTGGTTATGGCCCGAACTTAGTCGGAAACCCCAATTTGAAACTTGTTTGAGAAACACATAATCTGCGGTAGAAATACAAATTAGTTTAACTAAACCGAACTTGGGTCGATATTTGCAAGACTTCTTTGCTTCCCACTTAGCTTTCAGTATTTTAACAAACACAAAGTTCACCGCTAAGAATGTAATGGATTTTGCTGAATTTTAATACACCGAAAAGTGTAGGTGGCTAATTACCTTCGTATACTTTTACCTTGTTATTTTCATACCACGCCGCGTATTTTTCAATTTAATAATAAATACAAGGGTGCATACTGAAACAACTGATATATGAGCAACATTCACTCGAATATAAATCTTGTCGATATCCGGGGGCTATTCTATAATCTGAATGTGAGAATGTGTAGTCATAGCGACAAATCAAGCTTAAAAATATTAAACCGATTATTGTATTCATTTCTGGCGATTCGGTTAGTCATCCACTTCCTTGCCATTTCAACTACGACTAATTAAAAAAAAAAAAAAAACGCGATTTTATGAAACGATTTTCAAATTTTACTCATCTTTTCGTTGTGCTGTAGTAGAACATACGGTGTGTTGACAAATATATTTTTAAATGAGACCGGATGGACTATTTCACATACACTAACTGCCAGAGGGGCAAAGACAAACATATTTTTAGTGCCACTTCATCTTACTAAAGTTAATGACAGTGGCAGTATGAAAAAACATCTATTTTTGAAATGCTGTAATTAATTATGAGATCTTATACAAAGGGGCTATCGGAAACAAACCAATTTATTTCGAGACAAATTTGACGTGTTGGATATTGTTTTATTTTTGCTTTATCCTAGTACCGCCGTTCGTTATTTTGCCTCGTTTTTAAACTGCAACGAATGCAAGTCGAGTTTTAACGTGGCATAACTTAAAAAAAGTTTCAAAAGGTTCCAAAGTAAATTAATTTATTAGGAAACTTGTTTTCCCTCTAATAAATCAAGAATATTAAAAAATCTCCGTCTATTTATACTTAGATATACAGCACGCCAGCCTAACCGCTCGCTTTAAAAGTAGAGCTTTGTTTTAGATATATTAAATACAAACTTTTCCGCCCTAGAGTTTTTCTAAAGGAAAGTTCTCGTTATAAGAACCGAATTTGCGCCATAAAATTCATTTGAACCTAAAAACAGCGCAATTCTTAAGACTATGGCAGCAAACATTTATAATATAATGAAGCAGGTTTCTTATTTATCTTCAAAATAAAAAAAAAACAACCAATAAAATGTAGTCGCAACGTAGGTATTAAAAATTATCAAAAGGTGGTTATTAAGTTATCTTCATCCTATTCCTGCCTATCAAAGCAAGTGTAAGTGAAAATGCCTGTTTCGAAGCTGTAAAAATGTAGTGCGCTCGACTTAAAAAATAATCCTCTCGTGGGGTTTAGTGTTTTTATTTGATCATTTGTAACGCCTTATTAGGTTTTATCAAACCCGTTTCTAACCCAGCGAATTGCGTAGGTATACTACAGTGGTAGATTCCCTATACGTAAACCAAATAGAGCTCGAAAAAATTTATTATTATTTTTTCAATAATAATATTTGAAACTTTCCTTACATTTTCCGTCCTCGTAAAAATATCAGAATTGTTTTATGTACAATCCATTGCAATAATAATGGCACTCTTTAAAACGAATTTACCAATTTGTTTTGAACTGTTGAGGTAGGTATTCGTAATGAAATCTACGTTTAATAGTTCTTTCCATTCTCCAATAGAAATCTAATGGAATTTATATTCGGAAATTCTAGTAGTACAAAAACTGTTTTGTGGGATTGCCACTATTATTGCAATATATTGTACGTGCTTTATAAACTACCAGGTACATCTTTTTGAAAAGTGATTATAAATTGCAACTAGCTGTGTTTTTGTTAGAGGAGAAGTTGGAATCGATCATCGATTCATTTTTCATCCCGTTCATCGGGCATTTCTGTGTTTTGTATCGTTTTTCAGCGCGCATTAATACATATTTCAAAACCTTTCAGAGTTAGCGTGAAATAATGGGACACCACAAGAAACGATTGTTATGCCCATCACGTCCAAGACACGATAACTTGTAAAATTAAAACCAGTACCGACAAAGTTATTTAATTTCACAGATCGGTTTACGATAGGGCAAAAAAAATGTAATTTTTACATTATCATATTGCATCAAGTGCCATACAAAGAATTCATTGCTTTCTACGTACTTTTTATGTGGAACGTAATAAAAATATGGCCGGTTATCTGATCCAGATTTATTGCTCAAAGACGGGCGCTCCCCTGGACAAACAACACTCCGGAAACGGTTACTAATTTATTATATTTGTTTTGCGAATTTACACCGTCATCGTATTGAAGGGTATTTGGAATACCCAACACAACTCCATTAAAACCATAAATTTGCATTTACATTGAAAAAAATAGTGATTTTCTTAAAATATATTACTTACCATATAGGTATAAAAAATATTTAAAGTTTGTACAAAAAATTTTACTTTAAATAACTATGAACTTTGGTTTATTGAAAGCTCGCACATCAAGTTATTGAAATTGCAAGAAATCTGGTATTTTTGTTTTTGTTATTGAACGTTATACCGATCGATACCAAGAAAATACTTAGAATTCACGTTACGCCTGTCTTTAGAAAAGCAATTTCTTGTAAATCTAAACAGTCAAAATACGAGCTGCAGCATTGTGCGAGTAAAAGAATTTTGTTTCGAGATCTGCGTCTCCGATGTTTGTGTTAAAAAAATGGCAAAAAAGATGATAAAATTATAAGTTATAAAAGTTCGGCTATCCTAGAAAGTTTTGAATTTATATAGCTGCAAAACACGCTTTGCGAATAACTGCCGTCCGGCTCGATTTTGGACCAGAAAATAAATATGATATTCTGGATTGCGTCGCTATTTTCCATTGTTCAAAATTAGTCGCTGGAGCATTAACTTCAAAAGTTAATTTTTGGAGTACATTTTTTATCTGCTTCCGCTGCTTATGCCTAGGGAATTCTAAAACATACAATTTAAACATCAGGAAATTTAAACTTCTCATTCCATAAAAGCAGGCATAGCTATCAGCTTCATATTTGGTTTCTCAGTAATTAACAACAATATTGATATATAATTTTTAAGAATACCTATTTGAATAGTTAATCAATGAATACAACTTTGTTTATTACACATTAACATTATCGAGTGAATTGTACAATGCAATTAAACTTTCTACTCCTTTTAACTTTAAACTACACAATACAATGAACACATTTTTATATGTACATATAAACAAAATAATATTTGAGATGAACCTTCACTGTTATGATTTTGCGGATATATTTAAATGTTAAGAATACGTGTAATAGTTGTGTACTCAATAAACAAATCGCGAAAAAACTATTTCTCATGCATTATTGTATGGTACCTTCATAGTAAATATTTTATGGTCATGTTTAACATTTACTACTTATTTATATGTAAGGTTTTAGATTTCCAATACATATGAGTAAAATGATATAATTAGTTAACAGTTGCTAGGCACGATTCTCAATATTTACTTGATTTGAAATTCCAAGCAGTTTGTCATATAATGTGTTGTGATTAATGAGCGAAAATAAAAATTGTCACGTTTGGAAAGGAGGTTTGTTGAGTGAAAACTTACACTTGAGTGTGATGGATTAGAAAATTAGTTAAGATTCTTACCTTACATCGATATCCGGTGAATGATTTTGAATATCTGGAATACACAAAGGTCATACATAGATCCCAGCATCCAAGAACTAGTGGTTTTCTGCACAAGGAACATACACACTATTTTCCAACCATATGAAATGGTTTTGACGTGAGATATGATATGCACAGGACGTGTCTATGTTATTTATTGTAAGAAACAGCAAACACACGTTGCCTTTCTTTATAACAACAACAAATGTATATCTACTCCATTTTGAAACCTTCTATCAGGAGTGTTACAAACGTGATTTCTTTGTGTTTTGCCATCATCCTCGGTCACTCATCTATAAACTTCACTCTAATTTTGGCTTTACTTTTTTCATCAACTTACTTTATTTCCTATATTTATTTGGGAGTGTCTGTACACTAACAAATTCTTGATTCCCAAATTACATCGATGCAGCTATACATTTCACTGCTGATATACCGACACCGAACGCAAACTAAACTTCAGTTCTCTATTATTCCACCAGATGCCACCACCGCTTGGGGGCGCTGATCGACATAACCATTTATTATACAAAAGATACATAACCTAGGGATTATTAAGCTCCGCCCATAAGGTCACAAATTCATACAGTGGTTCTCAAAAGTCAACAAACTACTATTTCACTTAAAAAAATTACAGATCCTTCGTTTCAGTATATAAAACCAATCTTAAGGAGTAATAATGAGTAATATAAAATTATCTCATTTCATGTATCCGTAAACATTTATTTTTATATCTTTAAGTACGCGGAATTTGAAGCACCCTATATCTCAAATTTTCTTAGTAAGCAGTAGATAAAATATTACGTAATTCTCATGTTTCTATTTTGTTTCCTAAATTTGCCATTTGTTATTAATCCAAATTCTAAAAGACAAATGTATTCTTCATCGTGACAGTGTAAAATTGTTAGCCTTATAACATATTCAAGTCGTGCTCCAAAAAGAAATATCTTCGAGTTAAACTTTTTAGTGTATCACCATTTAACAGGAAGTACAATGAAAATGAATTTGAAAATGTGGCGGGAATCTGCTAGTTTAATAATAGCGGCAAAATCAAATTTCTCGCAACCACATTTATATAATTATAAAGTATTGTGTCTACAACGCAGTAGCAAATCAGGGTTTTTACCAAATACTTACGTTTTTCCTGGTGGAAATATATCAAAAAGTGATAGTAATATACACTGGTTACAAATTTTTGAAAACTTTGGCTTCAGTCTAGATTCTTTGAAACAGCTGTACCCGAAAGAAAATATCCCACCAATTTTACATACTACTGACAAAAACTGTTTGCCAAAATATCTTTCTTTGAGAATTTGCGCTATTAGAGAAACTTTTGAAGAATGTGGCATACTAATTTGCAAAAGTGCTAAAATAAACTACAAGCATAATTCGTCCAAATGGGCTTCGTATATTGGAGGTAATGAAATCTTAAAATGGCAACATAGAGTTCACGACGATCCAAACGAATTTTTAAATTTGTGTTTGCAACTTGAAGTGTACCCAGACTTATGGTCATTGCAAACATGGAGCAACTGGATGACGCCACCAGCTTTACCCACCAGATTTGACACAATATTTTTTTTGTCAACATTCCACCAAATGCCAGATGTACATAAAGACGAGAAGGAGATACAAAATATTAAGGTAACAAAGGTAAATTTTCCCTATTTATTTTTTTACCTTAACATTTTAGTGGGCTACACCAGATGAATATATAATCTTGAACAGCAATGAAAAAATTATGCTTCCTATTCCACAGTTTTATGAAATTTCCAGGATAAAAAATTTTAACGGCATCGATACTCTTTCTGAACATGCTAACAAGAGATCCTGCTATGGATGTGAAAAATATTTTCCATATAGAATAAACAGTAAGGACGGTTCATATACTATACTACCAGGTATTAACAGTGTAAAATACTTAAAAAGGTATTTACGTAATTTCTTGCAGGTGATGACATGTACCCAAATCATATCAATAAGGAAGATATTTCTGTTAAATTTATTGAGGATCTTCCAATCTGTGAAGTTCAGAACAGATTACTAATTAAAAATTATAATACCAAAGTGATTACTAAAAATTTTACACCAAAGGATAAACATCTACCACCAATTGATACGTAGTCTTTGTGCCATTTGAAATAAATGTGTTAACTTTGCATTCATAACTTTTTACTTTTTATTACATTCTGTTGTGTAGCAATTGTACGACAGATATATAAATTCAGGAGAACTTATTGAAACAGCATTAAATTGTAGCATCTCTTTTAATAAGTACAATAAAAATAACTAAACGAAATAGGTTTCAAGTTTACAGTCATATTTTGCCTAAATATATATGATACTATTAATAAGAAACATAAATGAGCTAATTAAACAAAAATAAGCAAGTAAAAAAAAATTTAAGTGACTAATTTTAATTTATGTAAAGTAGCATTTTCACAAAAAATGACACTGACAGTTGAAATGTAACAGAACACAACTAGAGCCCCTAGTTCCTTCCCAAACCTACGAGGCATATTTTATACATATACATATGTTATATAGGCACACAAATAAATATCTACGACCAATAAACAGAACCACCACTTTCAGCATTGATAATTTATATTGCTACAATATTCTTTTAGAGGCAAAAATAAACCCAAAAGGATAACTTCCAATTAACATACAGTAAAAAAGCTCATTTTAATGCTTTTCCAGAGACGTTCTAATTTAATATCCAGTATAAATGTTTATATAACTGGATATTGAAAATAGCGAACATAACTAGTTCCTAACACTGAAACAATTACATAATAAATATTATCCTTTAGAGTTTAGAAATAAAATACCTCTCCATATAATTCTATTGTTCAAACGCAATTTCTTAGTTGAACTCGCCACCTCTATCATTACAATTTTTCTATAAATAGACGTTTTTAACGTTTGTTCTCAACAACTGTAAAAATAAAGTTACTGAAACAACTAAAATAGTAATCTATAAATATCTAATTATTTATTAACAAAGAGTGAGTCAACGAACTAACTAAAAAACTAAAAATTATTTTAATTATACCTAGCAAGCTAAAAATCACAGATCTTTTAAACATGGCTTGTCTTGCCTGTTTCCAGTTCATCTGTCCTAGCACCGCGATAAAATAAACTTCTGTTAGTAACTACAAAAATTTTCTTTCAATTTTAATCTAACATAACTTTTATCACACTCCAATCCCAAAAAATATACTGTAAAATGATATTAGAATACAATATTATTCTATTTTGCAAACTAAACGTCTTTCTAATATGCTTCAGATCTAAACATTTTATTTAAAAAAATGAGAATGTTATAAAAATAACATTAGAATACAATTTTGATTTAATTAACTAAATTTTGTAATCAAATTTTGTTGTGTGCCCTTCCTATACTTCTTGAAGTAACAAATAATAGTATTACATATATATATATATTTACTTTTTGGAAAATTCCAGAGCGTGACAAGAACTGATAATGAATGGTGCAATCATGTACTTAACCTAAGCACTATTGAAAAAAATCATGTAAACATATTCAAAATATTAGAAGAGATAGATCACACAGTTACGATGCTTGGCGTTTGCAGATACACTTATATTTCGGTATTCTCATGCGGGGAATTTTTTTTTTTTTGTAATTTTTAACAGATTACACAGACAAACATGACATTTATAGAGCCCTTCTTAAATAAATTTTAAATGGAATCATGTCTCTCCTAATTTTGAAAATAAAACATTGAAACATACTGGCCTCTAAATTATATGCCTTTTCGACGCTGTACTCCTGTTTCATCGGGCCAATACCGAGAGAGGAAACATTTTAAGCATCAGATTGTTAGTCTAAAATTATTCAAAATGATTTTTAGACAGCTGAACTACTTGGAAACAAAAATGTTTTTAAAATATCACTTTCGGAATTCATACACTGTTCAAAAATAATATTTACTTTGGTAGTACTTTTTAACTATGGGAATACAACATGCACCAAAAAATTAAAGTAAGAATGACATATGTGTACAGGGTGTCTACGAAGTAGACACTATTTATCAATAATTTCTAGATAATTATTTGAATGGAAAGCATCAATTTTTACACTTATTTTATCCTCCAAGTTATAAGCTTATTTGCTTGAGACACCCTGTACTACATGTGACTATTTCTATCTATACAACAATGGTAATAAAACAAATGATTATTTGGTACACCTTGTACTGGTATCGGTAAATTTGACAACCGAGTCTTAAAAGATATTAACAAGTGTAAAAATATTTTGTAAGGAAACTGTAAAAAAAGCAGTTTGAGGAGGCATGGCTACCATTAAATCTATGTTTTATACAATCAGAAGCAACACTGTTATTGCCTCAAAGTGAAACAAAACGAAACAGATATAACAGTATTTACAATAATCATACCACATAAGTAACGGAATTGAATGATTCTGTATAAATAATTGGAATTGTCATTCAGTATACCGAAAAACTTGAAAGTAAAACCTTACAAAGTAATCAAAATATCTTGGATATACATGAATTAGTATATGCAAAGACTAATCAAAGAAAAGCTCGTAGTCAGACCAATCTGACTCATCAGAATCTGTAAAAAAAGAAACAAGATCCTCTAAGTCATCTGCCAAAGATTGCCAAGGAAAATCCCGCTCATCCAGAAAGTCCCAAAGCATCACCTGCTGAAAAAAATCTATATAGTATATCAAAGTTGGAAAACAAATCAGTTACATTTTCCGGATCAAGCTATGAAATCTACTACATTACAATATTTTATAAATATCTCATTACAATACATTATGCAGCATTACATTATCTTGAATAACATTGAATTAAGTCATATTACGACATAATTACGTTGCATTATGTATACCTTACATATAGTATTGTGCTCAAATTGGTATTTTTAAAGGAAGTAACTTTTCTTAAGTGAAAATAAACCTATTTAGGGGTTACCTAATATTATTTTGCGTCTTTTTATTATTTTTTTTTAGATAATTCTATTATTTTCAGTTTAGTGTAAGAGTTTTTTAGGCAGCTGAATATGAACCTGGAACATATATTTTACATAAAACATTAAGAACATCTTAAGCAGCAGTCTTGTTTTTTTTCCTATCCTTCTCTTAATATAAATTTTGAGAAACAGCAATATTGTTTGAAACTCATTATTTATTATAGAAAAATATTTGTAATTTAATTTGATAACATAGTTCATGAAACAATTATGGACTGTGGGAAATTCTAATCTGATGAAATTTCATTTTTTGCTAAATTTATTTTAATCAATTTATCTCTATTAAACAGTGGATGTATACCGACACAAAAACCTTTGGATAAAAGTTATTTTCACAAGATTATGTTGTGTTTGGTGTTTTTTGGTTTGGTGGTTTGTTGGTGATAACTTTTCAGTAAAGATAAGTTTTCTTTATAACACTAAAAATAACGTTACAGAAAACATAATACTTTTCTCAAAATTTACAGAAAAATATGATACAGAACAAGTCTGTCTTAGTGATCCTAAGGTTTTAGGTAAGAATACGTTTATCGACCATTGTTAACTAATTTTAATTAATATGTTTCTATAAATTCTTTTCAACTATACAGTTAAAATATACAGTTATGTCACCAAAATATCTTAAAACCTCATTCATATAACTTTACCTGCAAGACATCAATATCTGCGTCGACATTTCGTGGACGTCTTTGTCTTGGAGGCGGCCCGACGTCACATTTGCTGCCATCAGGAAAGGCATGTAAATAGAAACATTTGTTACCAAAGGGACATTTGCCTTGCCCCTTCTTGAAGTATTTGCAGTCTTTTCTGGATAAAGCATTTTTGTAATCGTCTATTAATTTCTCTTTGTCTTCTTTTGTGTCTACCCAGTACATACTAGGGCATACAAAGTCAGATGTCACCCTACACTCGGGACAAGCCCTAGGAAATAAAAGTATTTAAAAAAATAAAAGATTTATAAAGGTACGGATTACCTAATAATTTTATTTTCAAACTGACGCGCTTGACGCCATTTACGGATACAACTTAGACAGAAACAATGGTTACAGTTAGGTAATATGCCAAAACGTTGTTCGCCGATAGCTTTTTCCATTATCACTTCAAAACAAACCCCACAGGATTTTTCTTTAGAACGTGCGATGGCGAATGACAGCTCCATGTTCTTCTCGTGTTGTTTTATACATTCCTAAATTCAGATAAATAGTTTTTATGCATTTGTCTTATGTTATTAATACTTTTTCCCTACCTGGCGATGTCGTTTTCTCTGCTCTTCATTATAAGGATGTAAAATCAATCTTTCACACATATCGCACATTTCGCCGTGTAAATAAGTACAGTCTGTCAAGTTTCTGCAAATGCCATCTTTGTTCACGTACGGACAGAGCTTCCTGTTGGCGTTCCTTTCGGCAATGGCGTCTGGACTGAGTGCCTCTGCATAGCTTCTTGGTCGAGTCGCAGTGATACTTTTTGGCACGAATTCTGGGGCATTCACCCAGGAATCGTTTATACGGTTTAGAGGTGGAGATGCACATGCACCTTCCTCCTCCTCACCTTCTGCTGCTGGTTCATCATTTTTCTCTTTTTTCTCTTCGTTATTTTGGCTATAGAGGACACGTAATAAAAAATTAGGTTACGTATTATAACGTAAACTTACCAGTTGTTTATGTCGGATTTAGTGGGTTCATTTTCCTTATTATTAGCATGTTCATTTTGATTTTTGTTAATCGAGTTCTTACTGTGTACTTCTGCAGACTGGGAGGAAGTGGAAGGCAAATTTGTGCTAAAATAAAATATCTGTGTAACAATTTGGCAAAAATAACATTTTCTTAATCAATTACCTTATACTAGAACGACTATTTCGATTAGTACTGTTCTGTGGATTTAATCTTGGTAAATTTCGAATACTGTTGTCGTTATCATGGCGATAATGACAGTTTTGTTGGTGAATGCAATTTCCTCGTTTGAAGAAACGGCAAACTCTTTGGTTGGTGCGTATTCTGCCAAGAAAGAATTCTTCACCAAGGATGTAACGCACTTTCTCTACTTCAAAACGTGCTTTGTGCTGATAATTGCATGTTTCACCTTTAGGACATTCTCTATTGTCATAGTAACTAAAAAAATACATTAATAATAACCACATATAAATAAAAAATATTCATTGTTGTCACATATTATGTATTTTGAAACTTAGGTTTTGTAATAAGAAACTGTGATTTTTATTTAAAAGTTTTCTATCGTTTGACGCTAACTAATGTGCTTTTAAATTATAAGATATATCTAATAAGAATTTATATAAACATATTTGAAAAATGGTCAGTCAGTGTCAAAATATTGACATAACTTTTGCTGGATTCCCTGGTTTTATGTTTGTCATAGACTTTATTACAGACACTTTAAGGTAGAAAATAACATTTTATTAAATAGTTTAGGTACTTACTGAATGCAGAACCTATCCAAATGTTGAAATCTTGTTACGTCCGCCATATTGACGGATAAGAATACAATTTAACCGTCTTTTCTTTCGAAGTTCTATGACATCTCACAAATCTTCTTGAATAAATGTGAAGTCACTTGTTACGTTGGGATACAGTTCTCAGTTATGATTAACTGTATTGGAGTTTGTTGTATGTAAACAATTTAAAAACCAACAACTAATCACCGAAGAAACTTGCAGGTGCACATCAACCCAACAACATACCAACACCAAATGCAGATTATAAAATAAGAAAGCCTGCTCCTCATTGGCAGCTGCTACCTACGCACAAGTTGCCAACCGAATGTTACAAAATGGTTGTCTCTCTCTAAATTTACTAGTTCGTTTTCCCCAGTATTTTTGAATATGTCTAGACATCCGTGATTTAAACAAATGAATGTTCTTGAGTTCTTGACAGAATTTAGAAAAGTTCGACTTCCCTTTATTTTAATGGCATATATTATTAGTGGTATATACATTTAACTACGGTTCGAGTTCTAGTGTTTTTGTGCGGTTTAATTAGTGCTAAAGTTTTTCTGAATCATATAATCATGTTACTTACATTTCTTTTGAATTTAACTAGTTTTTTGTGTGCATAAGAAAAATGAAAAAGAACAGTGACTATTAACGGTACAATGGTAAAAAATACGTGTGGTCTGAATCTACAAATGGAAATTCATTATTATCTTTTCCTGGGTAAGTTAAATAGATAATTATTTATTAATAAATATTCCTGGTATAGGTATGCTTCTCAGTCATAAAAAGTAGTATTCTTTACGAAATGAATGACTTATAATTTTATAATAACATCAAAACGACCTCAAATATTTTTAAATTCAGCTTTTATCAATCATATTGTTTTTAAACTTAGCAGCAAAATCCGTTCAGTGTCCTGTAAAAATTGTTTTATTTAGAAATACCTGTAAGAGGAGTAATAATAATACTCGTATGCTTTCATAGATGTCTCTGTAAGCGTTTTTGTTACTGAGCAGCGGCATAATTTAATTATGTGGTCGAGGTAATAGCAAAGCTTAATTTGAATTATGATAATACAAAAAATGTAAAACAGTTTAGAGCTTATTGAAACATAATTAATTAAATTGCGGATTTCTTTGAGCACATATTCTAGCAATTCTCATCTGTACGTAGGTGGAATATAATCACAAATTAAAATTACATGTTTTTTATATTTACGATGAAAAATTAAAGCTTTAAACGTATATCAAATAATGTGTATTGAAAAACCATATGATCGGTTTAGTTATTTTGGGTGTTTCTAAAATAAGTTTTCAAAATTTCAATGTATGTTAAAGAAAGTCAAAAGATTACGAAAACCTTTGTATAGTTTTCAAAATGCATACCAGGGTTGGGAGAAATAGCTTGATCGAAGGTAAAGTTCAGTTTAATATTGTTATGTGTGAATTTGTCTAATTCCTGAATGAAAATATTAAAATTTGGTTTTTCACATACAAAACAATCTTGCAAGAAATCGATAGGATGCACTGTATCGAGTAATATCCATTTGTGACAAATATAAAATGTCAAGTACCTAAGTTTTTAAATTGAGAATATATAATAGTTAGTATCTAGTAGTAATGAAAATTGTATTTTAGAGCATGTTATAAAATGTTCAAATCGATGTTACTCGAGAACAATGCATCGATATTCAACAGGAGTACCTTTTGTATGTAAAAAAACCTCTGATGTAGATTTATGAATCGTGGGGAAATAATGTAACTAATTGAAGGGAATAATTCAGTATATCTATATTTTTCCTTATCATTAAAAACCCCAGAAAAACTACTCGACAGGGTTTCCGAACAATTAATAGGCGAATATAATTCGCTATTTTCTAATAAAATAAGGTTTCTTGTATTTTCTTTCTAGGTGCAGTTTTTTTAATATATTTTTAATACCAAATTAATTGTAAATTGAACTTAGTAAAATATCCCAAACAAAAGAAATCAAGCAATTAAGCGATCGAAAAGATGTAGAAGAGGCTCCAACTATTAAGTTGACGTTTATCAAATAACAGGAACAGTCCATTATTCATATGAAATATTAGAAATTTATTGTAATATTGAATATGAACAAAAATATATTCTCTGAAGAAAATGGAAACAATATGACAGGGAAGGGAATTAAAAGCGCCCATTAATTTTTCCGAAATTCCAGTGGCGTAGCTTTTCTGAGAGTTTTAATGACACGGCTATTCCTGTAGAAATATACCGAATCATTTCCTTTAATTAGTTACACCTTTTCCCCAAATTTCATCAATCCACGTAAAACAACTCCAGCGTAATTGAAAAAATGTGATATATTTCAAAAACATTAATTGCCTCTCTCTTGGAAACCGTGTCTTTAAGTCCCTTGTTTATTAAGGCTTTTGACATAGTCTCCCTGTACATACTACAGTACGCGTTTGAATAAAAATAAATATAATTTTGAAAAGATGAGAAAATTTCTCTCGGTCAGTGTGCAGATATTGCATATAATAGTCTAATACAATAAAGCTCTTGTTTATGTACATTGTACATGCAATAATAATGACACTCCCTCAAAATAGTTTTTGAACTTCTGAACATTCTGATCTATTGGTGAGTGAAATAATTAAGAACTAAAGTTAAAAGTTGAAAGTATATTTGATAACGAATACTTCAGAGGTTCAAAAGAAATCGGAAAATTTATTTTAAAGAATTATTATTGCGAATGATTGTACCTATGAGATAAACAAGAATAATGTCAGATTAATCATGCGACGCATACCTGTACTTTTACATAAGCGTTGACTATCAGGCATAAAAAATGATTAATTAACTGTGATCATTCAAACATAAATTCTCAAATACATTTTAGTAATTAGAAACTGATGAACGTTTTTCGAATGGCATCGGTTAAGAAAACGTGAGTAAATACGTCATTAGAATCACGACAGTTTAATGTTTAATGTGTTCGGTTCAAAGCATCTTTTTGCATATTTTCAAAACAAAGAACGCAAGCTGAATATATTTGGATTTCTAAAAAATATATACATATATTACATATGTATAACTAAAGGTAAACAAACATATAACTGCGTGCCGTTTGTAATAATGCATTTATAATTTGTGAGATTAATTGCAAATGTTGTTTAAATGCGATCCACCAACACATACAGTGTTTTATATTTTAATATTGTATTTTTGGTTCGACAAACACAGACATCATTCACTGAATATACGTGTCGTGTATGACACACAAACAGTAAATCTAAATTTACCATTTCAGGATATTGTTTGCACAGCTAAGTCAGTATCTATCTATATCCGTGGATATGTACATTTAACCCTTATTAATCGCACAATATATTTACTACCGTAGCCGGCTATGATTTGTTTGTTTGTTGGTAGCGTGGGTGAATTATACAGTTGCAAAATTGACTGTTGTATGTGGGATTATTACTTGAGCTCTTATCGTAGGAACCGTTCTAGAGCGCCACATTAGTTAAACACACCTGACAGTTTAAAGGGTAGGAAATGTTTAAATTAAATGGGACAGGAACAATAACAAACTGTCAGCCGGAATGTTATTTAAAGCCCTGTTCTTATCAAGCATAACCTCTATTGTTCTCGAGATCAGTAAGAGTAACTGCTGTACCTTAGTGTTTATATACATTTAATCTGGGCCAGTAATTCTATCAGAATATAATGGGTTCTCGTTTACAACTTGCTGCTTCTACCTATTTAACCCTCTTCGGGATAATACGTTAACGGAAAATCATTATAAAACGCTACAAGCCTTATAAAAGTATATGGAAACTTCTTGGTCCATTAGCTTTGCTTATGTTAAACTTTTAGGTATTTGCAAATGATTTGGAACGTTGTTAAAGTTAATATGTTTTTCTCCATTGCTAGTACTCACTATCATTTCTATTAAATCTTTCCCAATTTAATCAGTTTTTTCTCAATTCTAAAAATGTTGTATTTCATCTAATTCTTTAATTTAGTTTTTCAGTAATTCAATATTATTAACTATTGAAGTTCATGCAGATGGCCAAGGTAAATATTATTACTGAAGAATGATTAACTATACGACATGTCGAATGTCTATACAGTATGCGCCAAAAGTATGGAATAAATTCAATAAAAACGAAACAATTATTTTTTGGGAAAAATCCTCGAACAGGTCGATTTTTAATTTAAAAAATATATATTTTAGCGTAAAATGCGATTTTCAAATGTCATTTGTTTTCGAGTAATGACGTCATCGAGTTTTTTTTAAATGGCAACACCATATCTTTTTCATTGATTCTGAAAGATCGTTTAATTCTCTATCAGACAGTACTAAAATTTTGCCCTCTTACATAGGAAAGTTTTCGAGTAAATGACGATTGAATGTTAGAAAACGTAAATTTTATCCATAAAAAAAGTAACAATTCTGAGGTATATAAAATAAAATACAATTGATTAAATTTTATACTTAAATTCTTCTTGCACATTATGAATGATTTCTGGGGTAATTATACGTATTTCGTCCCGAATGCGATTTTGAAGTTCTTCTAAATTACGTGGTTTATTAATGTACACTTTTGACTTTGACAAGTATCCCCATAAAAAATAGTCAAGAGGTGTAAGATCTGGCGATCTTGCAGGCCTTTCTATCGGTCCGCGTCTGCCGATCCACCTCCCAGAAAAACAGTTGTCCAAAAAATCTCGTACAGGGCGCGCATAGTGCGAAGGTGCACCGTCTTGCTGAAACCATATGGTATCGTCAGGAATGTCAGGCTCATTATCGTTAGGAAAAATTACTGCGAGGGCTGGAACAAGGTCATTTTCTAGAAACTCTAAATATCTTTGTCCTGTAAGGGTTCCTTCAAAGAAGAAAGGCCCTACTATTCTGTCGTCAACTATTCCAGCCCACACATTTAATTTCTGAGGGTGTTGGGTATGTGCCTCTGCCATCCAATGAGGATTTTCCCTACTCCAATATCTGCAAGTTTGACGGTTTACTGTACCATTCAGACAAAATGTGGCCCCATCTGAAAAAAGTATTTGCCGGTGTAAATTTCCATTTCCTTGACATAAATCCATTAGAATTTCGCAAAAGTGTAAGCGGCGATCGGGATCATCTTCATTGTGTTCCTGCACAAGTTGAATTTTGTAGGGATGATATTTTTCCTTCCTCAAGATACGTAGCACTGTGCTCTGACTAGTGTCATTGTATAATGCAACCAATCGTGAAGAATTATGAGGATTATCCACCATAATTATCAAAATGTTCTGTTTCTGATTTTCATTAATGCTTGGACGTCCAGGTTTTGGAATATTTACAACATTGCCAGTTTCTCTAAATTTAGACTCTACCTTATTGACTGTTGATTGGCTGATAGGGCGATCTTGATATTTTTCATTAAATAAATCGCAAACTTCCTGCTGAGTTCTAGTCATATTCCCGCATCCGATAAGAATTAAAATTTCAATTCTTTGAGTAACAGTTAAATGTGCCATAATACTTTAAATTGAATAATAATTTCTATGTCGCTTACAATACTTATTAGAAAGTCGGTGTGACAATGACACTTTGCAAAGATTTTCACCTACGTGATCCATAAAAGAACTATGGAATTCGAAAAACTAAACTTGATAACGTTTATGCTTTATTTTAATTGATTTACGTTTTCCAACATTCAATCGTCATTTACTAGAAAACTTTCCTATGTAAGAGGGCAAAATTTTAGTACTGTCTGATAGAGAATTAAACGATCTTTCAGAATCAAGGAAAAAAATATGGTGTTGCCATTTAAAAAAAAATGTTTCGTTTTTATTGAATTTATTCCATACTTTTGGCGCATACTGTATAATTACTCTCACTCATAATTAGTTTTTGGCAATAGACGAATAAAATGATACGGACCCTGGTTACCTCGGAGGCAAGATTTGACTATTATAGATTCTGTCAAAGTTCTGTCATTTGAAAGAAACATGATGTGCTACAAGTGGCTCCTTGTACTAGTGACGTCAAAATTAGAAACATATTTGAATTTCTCATCCGCAAAAACCCCCGATTTACAAATTTTATGTAAATATTTGGATTTCTTAAGAAGTTATTTACAAATATTGAAAATAAAATGTTAACTTTAACACCCTGTATCTCCGTTAATATTAAGTTTTCGAAAAATTGTTATAGGACTTCGTGACCCTAATTTATTGTGAGAAATCACCTCCTGAAGTCTTGACGCATAATTTCCGGACACCCTGTATATGGTTAAGAAGTTTTGGAATCCGTCGCATTGCAGCGCTCGACCGGATTCCACTTCAATGAAATGAGCTCTTTTATAAAGCAAAAACTGTACTATAACTTTTTGATATCCCGCGAAATCTATCATCCGTCATAGAAAATTTTTTAAATAGTTGTTTCTACCCTGAGACTTAACTTCCTTCTCGAATTCTGTTTCGTTTTCTTCAATTTTATTCCATTTCTAGAGTATTGAAACAGCAAAAGTAGTGTATTATATAATATTAAGGAAGACATTTAGAGGATTGTTTTAGTTTTTACAGTGGACAAATGAATAGTCTATTATTTATTTATTTATACAGGTTAACCCAATTGATACAGTAAAAAGAGTGTGAAATATATATATAAAAAAAATATTTACAAAAGGAAAAAAACAATGAAACAAAAAACATGAGTAAAAATAAAAAAATAAATTAAGTGTATTAATTGAGTCCAAGAAGCTGTAAAAATATCAAAATCATCATGAAGACTATTAATGCAGTTAACAATACAATAATTATATTTATATTCGATTGTAAAAATAATTAGTTGTTCGAAAACTATTTATAGCTTGTTTGTATGAAGTTTTTTTATAACTTTTTGGTGTCGTACATAACTACCCTATATGTCTTATTGCATATATATGTAAAAAGGGTATTTTTCCGCTTTTACGCTCGTCAGCTTGTACGGAAAATTGCGTGGAGCGCACCCGACATATTTTTTTATGCACGTTATAAAAGGACACAGATTTATTATCTTACATATTCCAAAGGGTTCTTTTTTGAATGGAAGGCCTAACAGCGCGCCGTCCCGCACCCAACTCTATTACCAAAGGCTAACCCTAGAATTTTGTGAATGAAATGCAACAGCTAGTCGTTTCGTTCAATACTACCACCGCCCCATTTGTCGCCTTCTCTCTCCTGCAATTTCTTGCTACTAAGTGAAGCCCATCTCATACCCTTAATTAAAAACTTAAAAAAAGCGCACCGCTTAATTCGGCATGCATACCGATGGTCACCCGGTCATCGGTATGCAGGCCGAGCTGGACGTCGTGCATTTATCAATGGCCGTATGTGTTTTGTTTCCATACAGCTTTTATTCAAACGAGGTCTTGAATGGATTCGGCGACCTGATAGAAAATGGTACTGTAGAAGGCGTTTATTAGAGCAGCATTTTAATCGAATGGTTAACTCAATTAGGTATACTGAAACAGCCTCAAGAACGGATCAATAATGGGAAGTGTGACACCTGGGTTTCATACCTGTTATTCCATCAATTAGGGCTGGTTTTTCGGTGATAGCCTGACTTTAATTTCACCCCTCGTAATTGAAATCGTATTGAACGATGTTTAATTTAATAAAAAACGATTAGGTTCTTTGTAATATTCACATTTTTTCTACAGCCGTATTCTTGAAAAAGTGTTTTCTACATTTAAGAACTGAATAATATAAAGCTCAGTAAATAACAGAAATCTTTCAAAATACGTGTTTTATTAAAATTTAACTGTAGATGTAAATATTGCTATAACATAAACTTACATAGTTCTGCATATAAGACTTCACTTTGATTTATAAGTATGTGAAAATAATTGTTAAAATGTGGGGTTAGAATATCAAAATAATGTGTTTTACAAACGCTTTTTAAAAGTTATTTTATTTGAGGAGAATTTAAATAGTAAAAGTGGATAAACGACGATAAACTATAACATCAAAAATTTTATTTTTGATATTACTTTTGTTCAACGTGTTTTATTTTTCGAGATTTCTGTACCCAAAAATCCAACAAATATGATCATTTTACGGCGAGAAATACGGCCACTTTAAGTAAAATTTGACGGTTGTTTCGAAATTTTGATATTTTCTTGAAAATAATACACGTTGTATAAATACTATTATTTGCTTTAAAAAGCAACTAGGTACAATTTAACAAATAAACTGTTTATTAAGCTCGTCGCAAAATAATTATTTGCAATTTTACTTGTAAAATAGGGGTATATTATTACTCATTATTTTACCAGAAATTTCACAAATAATCTACAATTTTATTGTAAAGATGGTATATTTACTAAATTTTTGGTTTTATAGTAATTTGTAAATTTTTGGTGTGATTTTATTTTTTAGTTTTACAATACATTTCTTATTTTGCATTGTAAAATTTCTGTATTTTGAAAAACCTTCCTAAAAATAATGTAACGTTTCGATATTTTATAATACTTAACCTATTACTTAAATTAGTAATATAAATTTTACATTATCCTAACGTTTGCATATTTCCATCTAGAATAAAGACAGATAATATTGTAAACTTATTTCAGGATTGAAGTACTATAATTATTTTTTAAAAACTTCTATATAGATATATGTGGACATATTTTAAAAAATACCTTTGCACAAATGCGGTTGGCATTAACATATACAGGGAGTTAAAAAAAGAGTGTAAAATATTTAAGGAGGTAATAGTATGAACCAAAATAAGCAGAAAAGTCTCAATAAACATGGATCCGCAAAGTAACGGTTGCGGAGATATGGAATGTTTTATGTTTTTTAGCCCCTTTTTTTATTTTGCAAAAACGTTGTATATTTTCTTATAATAGTTGGTTGATGTTTAGTGAAATAAACAGTACGTATTTGGCCGTTGTTCTCAGTGCACAAGTTCTCTTTCGCTATGGCTGGTTACTCTAACGCAGAATTAACAGAGGCAACAAATGTGGTTTCGGCAGTAAATTTATGTTGTATCAATGCTTGTATCTATAGTTAAATTTAAAAACTTTTCATGTTCAATTTGTCGAAAACTGATCATCCAAAATTATAAAACTAGAAGGCGTTGAAGAAATGATTGAATACTTTTTAAAATGATGTGTAACACAGTATCACTTTCCAATTGATATTTTAAGAGTAAAATTCACCTCTGCTGTATCTCGTATGGATGTAATATAATATAGTCATTTTCTATTTCGCAAACAAAGGTCACTGAGATACATTTCGAAATAAATGTCACAAGGCGTGATTTTATTTTAAACGTAATTTGTCAGACATATCAAAAAACAACTGTTTATAAAATAATTTATTCCATATTTTTCCGCATACCCGTAAAGCTTTTGTCTAAATTGTTTCTGTTATCCTACAGGCCCTTCTAAATAAAAATTATGACAAATTACTGTCAGTATCAACAAATCTCGGCAAGCGAAAGAAATTATTTGACGTTTCTCTTTCAGACTGTGCTGATGTTAAGCTCTAAATAAGTTTTGTACGTTACGTGCAGTATAATATATAATAAATATATCATTTTATGACCTCAATTTGGGTCCGTCGTAAACTACTACATATTTTAATACCGTTTTGTTCCATTTTCGTTTATTTTATATTACAGGACGTGATACGACAACTCCAGAATTTATTTCAGATTTATTATCCCCCACAGATACGACAAAAAAATTATCCCTCTGATTTGCCCGCTTTTCTTTGTACTTTTGATTTAAAATTTGTCGGTATTGTATTGCTAACGGCATAAAGACGCAAATATGTAATTAAAAATAAAATGATTTCAATCCAGATCCCGGGCCTTGATGTGAAATGTTTGAAACCTTTGATAAAAATTATATGGTACAAATGCATGTCACTTGAAATTTGAGTCATTCGGGAACAATCCACTGTTTGTGACAGTTCTGAAGTTCCACAGAATCTTGAATGTTTGCGAGGAATTGTTAGATCCTATATTAGACCAATGGCAAAGAAAATTGAGCAGTGGAAATACCGGATGTCGTTAATAATTCAACCAATTTAACTGAATTTAGAATTAATAAGTTGACGATATATATAAAAGTCTTATACGACGATTCTGTCTTTGCATTTCTTTTTCATGCTAATTAAATTTCAATTATGCATCGAAAAATTGCAGAACATGAACCTTTACTTTATTACCAATGTTTTTACAAATCTGGTCAGTTTGGCAGTGTATTCAGCCAAGTGTTCCTTTGAATTTTTGTACATTATAATGCCATGACGTGAAATTTCTGCGTTTACCCGAGCAAGAATGACTGCTTTACATGATGCAGGACATTTCTAATCATCAGATATCGAACATGTTGGACATTCCTTGATCATCTGTTGTACGAGTAGTACACAAATATGAAGAATTTGATACAGTGAAAGCAGACCACGTAGAGGACGTCCTCGAGTATCTAATGAAAGGGAGGATCGGTATTTGGTACAATATGCCCGTAGACACCGCACATCTTCAGCTTCAGCTCTCTGGGCTCACTTTCAAGGTACGTTTCGCCCTGTTATATCGACACCTACTATTCGAAGACGACTCCACAACGCAAATTTACGTGCAAGACGACCATTACGGGTCCCCACTCTACTTCCTAGGCATCGTGCTGCCTGTCTGCAGTGGGCGTGAGAGCATAGGGGTTGGCTTTTACGCCAGTGGCGGTGGGTCGTATTTACAGACGAAACCAGAATTGGGCTGGTTACTGATGACAATCGACAAAGAGTCTGGAGAGAACCAGGTCGTCAACAGCGACTTCATTTTCCCCGTGAAGTTGTTCTATATGAAGGGGGTACCGTAGTGTTTTGGGGTGGAATAATGATCTCATTATCTACCCCCTACGTAACGAATTTTCACCTATTTTGTGTTTATGGACGACAACGTTCGACCACATCGCGCAAGAAGGGTTCAAGAGACACTCGAAGCAGGACATATCAATAGATTAGATTGGCCGGCCTACTCTGCTGACATGAATCCTATTTAAAATATGTGGGATTTCGTTGCTAGAGCCATTTATAATCATATTCCTCCACTTCAGACTGCAGATGAGTTAGTCGTGGAGGCAGAAGAGGAATGGAACAATATTCCGCAACAGATCGTTTACCGCTTGATTATCTCAATGCACTGTGTGTCAATATGCTATTGGAACGTGGTGGAGGTCATACCGACATATCATTTAATAAATTTTATCAAAAATGTCACATATTTGCTGGTTTTTAGCACTCAGTTTGTCGAACATATTCTTTTGACAAAAAAAAAAAAGATTCAGAAAACAATATACTTTTATAAATGTATTTGGTTTTTTTTTGACAAAAAGAATTCTATAACAAGAATGAGAAAGACTTTTGACGTTGTGTGTGTACGTTAGATATGACCGAAATGGATTATTAATGACAAACATCGCAGTCTAATACCTGAACATTTACAGCAGTTGCTGGTTATTTAATTTTATTCCCGTACTACAAGTGAAACCAATAAACTTAATATGAATAAGTTTAGATATTATAAATTACCAGTTCATAAGACGTTGATTTTAACTTTCTATAGGTATATGTTTACACCTCGGTTTCTACAAACATTAACTTAGCTAAGTGCACACCTGATAATGACGTCATCTCGAACAAAGTGCGAGCTTTAGTGACTGCACAGGTTTTTCATAGCAACGTTATACTGACCTGAAAAGGTTGCATAAAAACGATTCCGAGGTATTCAATAAATATCACAGGATCGTATTTCATTTTCTTTGAATATATGAACTTTAATTTACAAAAATAAAACGAAAAGATATTCTGGAAGTTGTATTTTAAATTTGCATGCATTATAAATGCCGCACCCTGTATAACCAGCGGTTATGTGCATCCTTACAATGCATAGTGCAGAAATGGAACTGAAGTAAATACGGCAAACCAAACAGAAAGCAGGAAATTCGACACAATGAAAGGATTACTCTCGCCACAGTCAATGCCTATCCTTTAAGGGACTATATCGATTTCAGATCATTATTGCCTTTTCCTTCTAAGCGATGCATTCAGTTAGATATAAAAGGTAAATATATAAATAGATATAGTTGATCCGCTTTATCGTTTTCGGAACTTTCCATTAAAAGTAGTGAATATACGTAATACAGTGCTTTCGAACAGTAACGAATAAATTAATTATTTTTGAAATTGTCAAAAAGTGCCTTTTTTAAAAACAAAATCGACGTGCCAGAGGATTTTTTCGAAAACTTCTCAATATCAAAAATAATGAATTTATTCGTTACTTTTCGAAAGCGCTGTATAACTATTAAATCATATATTTTTCCAGTAGCAACTGGGAATTCACGCTTCAGTCTGTCGATTAGACAACCCTTTATTCAAATTTCGTTCGTTGGATAATTTTTTCCATGTCATGTCAGAGATTAGTTCTATCTCGCCGTGTTTTTCAACTGTTCGGTAATGAGAAATAAGCAACTGGATAATTGCGAATTAATGTTCGCACGATGAACACATTCGTGATTAAAATAAAAGTGGCGTGACTTTTGCTGAAATTAAAAATCCTTTGCGACCTTCCTAACCTAACGAAAAATGAAAAAAAAATACTTTTTACTATGACGTGTACGAGACTAAATCGTGAATTTTTTTGGGATGTGGAGTAGTATCAGAGGACGAATTATGTCGCCCTTCCGAGATACTGGAGTCCTCCTCCAGCGGAAATAGAAGTGGCGCAATGCGAGTAAACCTTCAGAAAAATGGATTGTCACCCCGACAAATCACGCAAATTGATAGTGAAAACGTAGCTCAGACTCATATTGCATATACATACGTCCCTAACACCAACACATGCCTTAGAATGTGAAATATGTCGCGCTGGCGCTCGAACCGAATTAAATACAAAATTTCCAATCTGTCGCTGGCAATTCATATTTCAATTTATGAAATCCTGCCCACTCAAACGGACGGAGCAGGACGTAAATTGTAATTCGAAACAATTGGAATCGCGTCTATTCTCTTTCAAATGGATTATTAATGCGCACTTATAGGCATCAGTCGGTTTTTTCCACCGAATCTTTTATATCGAGGCGCATTTCCTCGCATCAAAAAGCAAAAGTATTAAGTAACATATTCGATGCTTGTGTTCCCAAATACAAAAAATCTACTAAGAATTCTAGCACTTCGCCGCATTTCACCTTATAAAAATTATAAGATATATAAGTCGAAGAATTAACTAGAAACGTTTAGATATATACGAGTGTTAATAAAGTTCAAATTTAAAATATCTTATTCGTTGTGTGTTCAAGAAGTAGAACACAACGTTTCATCAGATGCAAATAAGTTTTAGAGTTCTCCTCATCCTCCTTATCACCCTCAACCTCATCCTCCTTCTCATATTCTTCTCTGGAATTTTAACTCGATTTTTAAAAAATGTGGCAAAACTCCCTTATATCCATCCTCATCATCCCCATTCTCCCCCTCCTCATCCTGCTCCTCATGGTCCTCCTCATCCTCAATATCCTATTGGGCCTACGTTTAAGAAGTCGAACACAACGTTTCATGAGATGCAAATAAGTGGACAGAATGCAATTTACGCACTTATATAATTTAGTAATGAATAACTAGAGATATTCTCAGTACAATAAAGCAACACAAATTATTCCTCATCTCGTCCTCATCATTCTCCCTCCTCCTCCTCCTCCCTCCTCCTTCTCCTCCTCTTTCTCCTCCTCCTTGTCCTCCTCCTCCTCTTTCTTCTCCTCCTTGTCCTCCTCCTCAAGCATAATAAATACATTCTGTAAATACAAGTTTTTCTTTAAATACGCATAAATTGATACAAGGGCTAAAGCCTTCGACGGAAGCGAAATGTTTCATATGTGCCCATAAATAGGAGTTAATATAGTCTAAAACGAAAAAAGTGTTTTTGTTTTATAAATAACTCCGCTAATTTTTATTTTTCTCTATTATCTCTTGAAATATTTGTACTTAGTCATAGTCTTAACTCTGTGTATGCGTCTTTAAGTGTTCTTTTTATATTCAAGCTCTGCTGGCGGTCGATTGGTCGAAATGAGCGAGGGGGAGAGGGATAGCATTCGGTTCAATTAAAATTTCCGACATAATTTCCATCGGTTTTTATGTCTCTGTAGCTTTAATTGGCGAAGGGGAGGGGTGGCAGTTTTTGGGATGACAAAGCTGGAAGCTGGAACATTTATTAAAATACTTTCCAGCCAGTAATTAATGCCAGTGTTATTGTCGATGGCAGTTTAAACAATTATTAACCACGTTTTTTCTGTCACTTCCAGCGCTTCGGCAGGTCATTACGTGAAACATCTGCCTGTATCGACTGGAAAATTGGCTTTTAAAAAAGTGGTTTGCGATAAACCTTCATTCTTCAAAGAAGTAATTGTATCTGAATAAGCTAGCAACCGTAAAATTTTAGATTTATATGCGCGCTGTTATGAGGCTCGTGATTTTTTAAAACCTTTAAAGATTTAATATCGAATTTCCCGAACGTAATAAAGAAATGAGGAAGATGGATGGGTCAGCGATAATCGGAGACGCTTATTGGAAATTTCGAAACCTCAAAACTAGCACGCCTACTTCCACATTATCTCCTTTATATTCCAGAAGTTTAAAGCGATCCGGAGTTGAGGGAACGATTTTTGAGTGACGGAAGAGCTGTCTCTCAACGTGTGCATGTACTTTCTTCCACGGATTGCAATTCAAAACTTTCAAACGCCTCGCTTCTATTGATTAAAATATTCTCTCCGCGTCGAATAATAAATGTCACGCGTGTTTTCCGGATTTAAAATACATTTTTATATGTATTTCGTTAAAACCTTCAACAACGATGATGTAACATAATAGTATGGATATTGAATAATTATAAATAAAGTTAAGTGACTAATAAAATAAATCTATTCATCCCGATACCTTCATGTAGGCTTCTGATACTCCAAAGAGATTTTGAGTAATTTTCACTCAAAATCACCACAATTGGTTTTAAAATGAGTCCACACCGGATTGTGTTGAAAAATAATAACACAATTTGTTGGAAAATGCTCACTGATTTATATTGAATAACTTGGGTTAGCATACTAAACTCTGTGTTATTATAAGCACAAAATTGAGTTATACCATCAATACATGTTTTAAATTCTATACATTTGGAGTTACTTTATCTAACTAAAGTTAGATAAAGTTTTGCATTAAAATGTTGCAACAAACGCAGAATGATGATATTTTAGCATTACGCTTTGTTGGTTGCTGATACAAAGTGTTTCTTACAATTAAACCGATATTGTGTATCTACTAAACAATTTTTTTACGAATTATAATTTATTCATTTATTAGTAATCGTCATCCTCATCCTCATCCGTCTTCTCACCCTCATCAAGCACTTCATACGCATTATCATTCATTATAGAGGAGGATTTATTTTCTTCGTCTACTTAACATCGTCTTAATTTTTGTTATCATCATCAGTATCTTCATTTTTATCATCATCATCAATTTTGTTAATCGCTATGTAAGTGTATAAAAGCATGAAGCATCTACATGGTAAATATAATATTTTTTAGCAAAAGCTTTCAATAAAAAGGGTTAATATAGTGCTTTTTTATTTGACTGTGGCTGATTCTCTTAAACACTGTAATATGGGAAAGGCATTATTATAAGGTTTCTCATAAAAGAATGAATAAAATAGAAGAAATTAAATAAAACTTTAATCTTGTTGTACCTGGTGTAATTTTATTAAACACCATGTATTAAGCTATCAAACTAGCATCTAGTTATTAAATATAAAATTTTTCACTAAGAAGCTTCTATAAACAAAGTAAAATCAATGCATTCCATTCGTTATTTGCTCGTGTCCAATTTTGTTGTATATATAGTATCCTAAAGGGAGAAGTTGGTAAAATTGAAATCTTTCATAAAATATGTCAAATATAGATAAATAATATAGAAGAAGTAAAAGTAATTATAATAATAATAAACTGATTTTAAAATATTTAAAAATAATTTTGTAAATTTAACGCAATGTATCTACTCTTTTTAAAATTCACCAGAGAATACGAGGTTTAATTTTTGGTAGTAGTAAAGTACTTAGCGAAAATGAATAGCAAAGTATTTTAGTAAATGCTGCATTATAGCTTTAAAAAGGCGCGCGATTGTGGCTGAAATTATAGTCTAATAATTTAAAACCTCGAAATTTTTGCGTGCGATGTCTATTTAGATATACTAGGCAATGTGTAATCGACGCTGGGCCTAATCCTCAACCTTAAAATCGTGCAGAAACGTACTATTTAACGTGTAGGCGGACCGACCCCGTTCTAATTCAGTTGGCTTTGCGCGCTGCTCATGCCGTAGGCGTTATTCTTCGGACGTATATTTCACATGGACCAGGCTTTTTATAACAAAATTACTTTTAATATGCAATCTGTTGCTCCAGAGGCTGCTCATTATGTCACAACCGCTCGACGAAACGATTAGGACGTTTGCGTAGCGTGCAGTAAGGGCATCTCGCAATCCCGTTTTTGCCCCTCTTTCGAATGTTTCTTAGAGTGGACACTTCATTTTTTCAACAATAACGTATTCAGAAGATCATCAGATTCAGAGACAGCTCTGGAATCTTGAACAGTCCACCCTAATGGGGTAGGTAATTTATTTAAATATGTAGCTTTGGGAAATCGCTGTTCGGTATACGGCGTGTCACCGAAAACTTGACATCCAAGTTGCGCTAAATCTTTTCTCAAAAAAGCATTGCCATTGCAGTTCATCAGCTTTACTTGCAGCGCTTGCTATGACAACGCGGACGCGTATAGCTGACCAGAATTACTGGGTGGGATGTCGAGAGTTGGTTCGCATGTTTGTAACAACGTTGGCTTCTCGAAGTTCTCAGTGGACGGAAGATTGAAAGGATGTGACGTATTCATCAATATATTATTCGTTGCCAACTTCAAAACTCTGTGTCGACACTGTGATTTTATCCGTGTTCTTCAGTTTTTACTGACTGTATCTTCATTTTTAAATGTACAATTAGTGTAGAAATATTTTGGTAACAGTTCTGACAAGTTTTCTCAATAAAATACAGAAAAAATATGTTCTATGCGTAATTATTATTTTATTGTATATTAGATTGTATTAATTGCTCGTCTCTTAAACATTTTTTCAGGAATATAGTTTTCTATTGTGTGAAGGTATAATTTTCTGTTAAATCGCTTCCGCTGCCTCGGCTGATAAATCTAGCGAACTAAGCAATCCTCTTATGTATGTACGATCTTAGGTAACTTCCGTGTTCAGTTATCCGCATGTTATGAATATTTGAATTAGCTAAAATGTTCCTATGTTATGATCCTATTTGTGTTTTATCGGAAATAACATTAATAGGTACCAAGTTTTTCTCACCTAAAAATAATTAAAACATATCTGCTTAATTTGACAAAAATTTACCTATTAAGTTCACGAGCCGCCACTGCTTAGAGGCAGAAATTTTAAGAATGATTACATCCTTTTAGCTTTTTCATCAAAACCGAAAAAACTTGGTGGCAAGTTTTCGGTGGTCTACGTTGCATTTGAAGACAATTTCAAATAATTTGTACATTTCGCTATTGTTTCGAATGACCTTTTTAATTATTATTCGAGTTTGTCACTCTCAGACGGAAGTCGCTGGACTTTTTACGTAAATATCTCGCTATTTTTACTTCTATGGCTATTTGAAAAATATACGTCTAATTAAAACACATATGCTTAATTTGACAAAAATTCACCTATTTTTAAGTTCACGAGCCACCACTGCTTAGGGGCAGACATTTTAAGAATGATTACATCGTTTTAGTATTTCCATCACAACCAAAAAACCTTGGTAGTAAGTTTTCGGTGATCTACGTTGCATTTGAAGGCAATTTCAAATAATTTGTACATTTCGCTACAGTTTCGAATGACCTTTTTAATTATTATTTGTCACCCTCAGACGGAAGTCGCTGGAATTTTTACGTAAATATCTCGTTATTTTTACTTCTATGTCTATTTGAGAAATAAACGTCTGGAGTTTTAAAGCAATAAATCGATAGGCGGTTAATTAGAAAAGTCTGTGTCACCCTCGTGGCGTTTAAAGACGTTCACGTGTCAAGTACGTCCTAAATGCCCACCTGGTAGCGACCATGTCCACAAGGCGATGCTCTAAGTGCCAGATGAAGTTGTACCTGTGTCTTGAAATTCTAGATGTTGCAGCTGATGACGTCTAAGTGTACATAAAAAATTGAATCTCGCTTTTCCAACAGTGACATGGATATGTCGGTCACCTACGGTCACACATACACTCACAAAAATTCAGTGTGTCCCAAAATGCTGGAACAAAATTCATATTTTTTTCTAATTGAGATTAAAATGGTCTGAAACAGGTCAGTTAGTGTCTCATCGGGAACTGCGGTGAAAAAAATTGTTCGTTGTTTATTAATGTCAGATGAAAACGTACCTAAAACAGGTGTTCAGAATATGAGTGCCGTAATTTGAGGGGCTTATACTGGGTGATTCAGAAAATTTGGGAATAGATGGGTCATGAAAAATGGCGTCAATATCGTAAAAAAAACCGTAGGAAATAGCCACTGTTATTGGTCAGCGTTGCCACCGGACATATACCGGTTTAAAGTTTATAGGCTATATTTTAAACTGAAACCCGTATTTATTTCCAGATATGTTCAATACTCAAACTGAGAATACATTTTTCCCAATAAACTATTGTTCCACAAAAAAACAAAAACTACAGGGTGTACCAAAATTAGCCTGCTAATCTACGATCAAAAATATGAAAAAAAAGTTATATAAACAGGTCCGTAAACACCTTCTAATGGAGCTATTGCTCAAATTTAAAATTGAGAACCGCAATTAGATTGTCAGTCTAATGTTCTAAAAACAATACTAGTCATAGGCGTGCTAAACTGGGGAGGGGGGGGGTTCCATTGGATAAATATTGCTCTAACTTTTGTTTTAGTTCTATAAATTATTCCGTTTATGAGTAATATTAATTTAGATATGATATACAAGCGGTCAAATTGTCTAGTAGGCTTTGAAAAGTTATTTGTTTGTTTATTTGACACATATTACATATGTTTTTAAAAAATTTTGTAGTATTAATAGGCTATTTTTTACTGTATTAATACAGTAAAAAATGTTACAAAAGCTAATAATAAGGAATATATGGGTAGATATTGTGCGTGTAATTCAACGCTGGTTGGGGCTTTAGCCCACAGAGTAGTTAGTTTCACACAGTATTATTAATACCTAAAAGTATATTAATAGGTTATATCAAAATTCAAAAATTTACAAATAATTACATTTTAATATGTTAAAACTCTTGAATAACACCTTTAATCTGTGTTAAATAAGTCGACAGTATTTTCTCATCCCATCTTAAACTTTTGTGGTATGTCACAAAATTTTTAAATTAAGATTATTCGAAAACAGTGCAATTTATCGGATTGAAATAGGAATACCTTCTTCATGTAAAATGGACCAAAATTTTTAACTCTTTGATCTGACGACAAAAATCTCGATATACAAGAAAGTTAGAGCAATATTTACCCAGTGATCCCCCAATTTGGCACACCTATGACCAATTATGAGGAATTATTTTCAAAACATTAGATTCGCAATCTAATTGTTATTCTCAATGTCAAATTTGATTGCTGTATCATGATTCTTTTTGAAAATATTTGGGAAAAATCAAATTTTCAGGTCCACATTTAAGGGGCCATATCTCCGTTAGGGGGCGTCTACGGACTTATGATTATATAATTTTTTTTTCTTATATTTGATTGTACAATCCACAGTCCATTTTTGGCATGTTAATTTTGCGACACCCTCTATATTAAAGAAATGTTGTTTTCTTAATTTAAAAATATTTTGTCCGTTTGGTATTATTGCTTATTTAAAAACTTGAGAAACTCTATTCTGTCATAAGATCTATTTTTAAATGTGTATAAAAAATTAAATCGTGCAAAGAATAAGGGAACTATAGACTTCGAACAGCGCTGGTATAAATATTTCCCACTTAATTATTTTTGCTATTTTAAGAATGTTGTGTCTGAGTTTATGAAGAATAAATGATGTTTCGAGCGTGCTTGATTTTTGATTATTGTCTGTCAATCACATTGAAATATATTTCCATTATTTGCCTTCGTCTTCTCTGTCTCATTTAACATTGAAGGATTAGCTTTAAAACATCGATGGTAGACGGTCGTATCCCTTGTAATATCAAATACAAAATTATTTAGTGAACGTATTAAGTAGGAGGAAAGAATTTTTTAACCGGGGAATTCAGGCTTTTGGTTTTGAAATTTTCAAGTGTAGCCGCCGGCAAGGCTGGGATGAGTTAACAAATTAATTTTATGTTATAAATCGCGCCTGGAGACACGGGGGCACAAGTCATCATCTTGGAGTGCCTTTGTACTTAATTAGGTAATTCAGTTCGGGATCCTCAAGTGTACGTGCACACAGAGTAGATAATTAAATAATGAATATGAGAGCGTTGGAAGAGGTAATTAAAATCATCTATACAGCTCGACCCTTTGTTAAAAATAGACGAAATACCTTTGTAATTTCGAACAGGTTACCTTGAAGTTTGTACCAAACCTCTTTGAAAAACCACCTACCTGTAATGATAAATTTAAAAAATGTAGTATGCTTTGCGTACAAGAACGCGACCTGGAAATTACCTATGCCTACACATCTCAAAGGAAAAGCTTTTGTCTTACAGTTCGAACAAGAAATATTAACAACCAAAAGGTACCTGCTGACATATTCTAACCACACTTTACCACACTTTAGCAGGTCAATTAGTATAATATATGAAAAGTAAAATACAACTATTTGGCGATATTTGTAACAGAAAAGTCTTAAACGAAAATGCATCGGAAACTTAAAAACCAGCAAATGTGACATTTTTATAAGATATAGAGAAGATATAGAAGTAACTAAGCAAATTCTCTACTTGACTAATAGTCGGTATGACCTCCACCACGTTCCAATAGCATATTGACACGTCTGTGGATTGAGATAATCAAGCGGTTAACGATCTCTTGCGGAATATTGTTCCATTCCTCTTCTGCCGCCACGACTAACTCATCTGCAGTCTGAGGTGGAGGAATATGATTATGAATGGCTCTAGCAACGAAATCCCACATGTTTTCAATAATTCTTGTCAGGAGAGTTGGCTGGCCAATCCAATCTATTGATATGTCCTGCTTCGAGTGTCTCCTAAACTCTTCTTGCGCGTTGTTTCATTACGTAGGGGATAGATAATGGGCGTAATAACTTGTTCGATGTAAATTTGGCTGGTCATATTCTGTGGTGTGCGAATTAATGGGGTGCGGCGGTTGAATATTATTCCACCCCAAAACATAACGATACCCCCTTCATACGGAACAACTTCACGGGGAAAATGAAGTCGCTGTTGACGACCTGATTATCTCCAGACTCTTTGTCGATTGTCATCAGTAACCAGCCCAATTATGGTTTCGTCTGTAAATAAGACCCACCGCCACTGGCGTAAAAGCCAACCCCTATGCTCTCGCGCCCACTGGAGACGGGCAGCACGATACCTTGGAAATAGAGTGGGGACCCGTAATGGTATTACAGAACGTAAATTTGCATTGTGGAGTCGTCTTCCAATAGTAGGTCGATATAACACGGCGAAACGTACCTTGAAAATGGGCCCTGCGGGCATATTGCACCGAATACCGATCCTCCCTTTCATTAGATACTCGAAGACGTCCACTACGTGGTCTGTTTTCCACTGTATCAAATTTTTCATATCTGTGTACCATTCGTACAACAGATGATCTAGGAATACCCAACATGTTCGATATGTGATGATTAGAATGTCCTGCATCGTGTAAAGCAGTCATTCTTGCTCGGGTAAACGCAGAAATTTCATGTCCTGATATTATAATGTATAAAAATTCAAAGGAACACTTGGCTGAATACACTGCCAAACTGACCAGATTTATGAAAACATTGGTAATAAAGTAAAAGTTCATGGTCTGCAATTTTTTATGTACTTTTTGACCACCAGGTTTAATCGAATCAGTTTATATATAGGGGGTCCAAGACTTTTGACGTTGTATGTAGTTAAAATTTCCTGTGGTAATGGGTTCGTATAGAGTAACGTGTGAGAGCAGCTTTAGAAGTTTGAATTTTAAAAGCTTTGTTTCGCGATCAACTGCCAGTAGCATCACTTTACGAAATGATTTTTATCCAAACGAGAATGCAATCAGGTAAATTGGAAAAGCGTGCTCGACTACAAATATTTTTCACCAAAGTTAAACCCACGATTTTATTTTTTGCCGTATTATTTAATGAAACATAAATTTATTAAAATTTTAAAATCAGGATACAAAGTAATTGGCAATTTTAATTCCCTTTCTGTTCTAAATGTTGCTGTATAGATTATCGATTACGTTAATATTGTATGCTGCTTTGTATTTAACTTGTTACTTAAGAGAAAAGTTGCGGATTTTACAGTACTTACCTGAATAAATTATAAAACATCCCGTTTTTTAGAAAGGTCTTTAAATAACTTCTTAATAAAACTGGGGAGTTTGTAAATATTACTTTGTAAATTTTATGACGGCAAACTACTTTATTAATTTGAGTGTTGAGTGCTGATTCTTGGTACAGAATAACAACAATAACTTTTATACGAAACGATAAGTTATTTAAAAGGGTTTTAGGTACATTTTAAGTTACGGATTATAAAATTTTCCTTTTTGCGCGTTTTATGTGGTTTTCTCTACTTGGGTGCTCTTTGTAGATAAGTACTAAAAGCAAAATCTCTTGTCTGAGGACACTGTTTAAGGACAGTAGCGGCTCGTCGACTCCTTTACGCCGTCGATCTTATAAAAACGTAAAACAGTTATACACACAACGTCAAAAGTCTTGGATCCCCTGTATGTAAAATGTTTCGATTAAACCTAGTGGTTTTTCTTAATGTGGTAAAAAAATACATGTACTTAGGGAACAAAAAGACAATAAAAAAAATGCCACAATGACCTTTTACTTTATTACCAATGTTTTTACAAATCTGGTCAATTTGGTAGTGTATTCAGCTAAGTGCTCCTTTGAATTTTTGTGCATTATAATGCCAGGATGTGAAATTTCTGCATTTACACGAGCAAGAATGACTACTTTATACGATACAGGACATTCTAATCATCAGATATCGAACATGTTGGGCATTCCTAGATCATCTGTTGTACGAATAATACACAGATATGAAGAATTTGATACAGTGGAAAACAGACCACGTAGTGGACGTCCTCGAGTATCTAATGAAAGGGAGGATCGGTACCGTACCGCTTGATTATCTCAACGCACAGACGTGTCAATATGCTATTGGAATGTGGTGAGTCATACCGACTATTAGTCAAGTAGAGAACTTGCTTTGTTACTTCTTTTTGGTTTAATAAATTTTGTCAAAAATGTCGTACATTTGCTGATTTTTAATTTTATAAGTACTTAGTTTATCGACCATATCCTTTCCACAAAAAATATTCAAAAAACAATATAAATGTATTTGGTTTTTCTGACAAAAAGATTTCTTTAACAAGAATGAGGGGGGTCCAAGACTTTTGACGTTGTGTGTAAATTAATTTCCTATCCTTTCCCATTTAGAATTTTTGCCAAATTTGTAAACACTGTGTTGTAATGTTATTTCCCACAAAACACAAATGGGACCATAAAATAAAAATATTTCGACGAATTCGAAACATGCGTACCTAAAAGCAGAAAACATTTTTAATATTGAAATAAAAATTACAAAATTTGTATTAGATTAAATATTGTTAACGAGCCGGCACTGTTTAAGGATTTGTGCACAGTTTTAAATACAGTATGCGCCAAAAGTATGGAATAAATTCAATAAAAACGAAACAATTATTTTTTGCGAAAAATCCTCGAACAGGTCGATTTTTAATTTAAAAAATACATATTTTAGCGTAAAATGCGATTTTCAAATGTCATTTGTTTTCGAGTAATGACGTCATCGATTTTTTTTAATGGCAACACCATATTTTTTCCTTGATTCTGAGAGATCGTTTAATTCTCTATCAGACAGTACTAAAATTTTGCCCTCTTACATAGGAAAGTTTTCGAGTAAATGACGATTGAATGTTAGAAAACGTAAATTTTATCCATAAAAAAGTAACAGTTCTGAGGTATGTAAAATAAAATACAATTGATTAAATTTTATACTTAAATGAAATGTTCGAATTGCCATCCACCAACTTGTTAACTATGCGCAAGTCTGTGAAGAAATTCTTCTTGCACATTATGAATGATTTCTGGGGTAACTCTGCGTATTTCGTCCCGAATGCGATTTTGAAGTTCTTCTAAATTACGTGGTTTGTTAATGTACACTTTTGACTTCAAGTATCCCCATAAAAAATAGTCAAGAGGTGTAAGATCTGGCGATCTTGTAGGCCATTTTATCGGTCCGCGTCTGCCGATCCACCTCCCAGGAAAACTGTTGTCCAAAAAATCTGTACAGGGCGCGCATAGTGCAGAGGTGCACCGTCTTGCTAAAACCATATGATATCGTCAGGAATGTCAGGGTCATTATCGTTAGGAAAAATTACTGCAAGGGCTGGAACAAGGTCATTTTCTATAAACTCTAAATATCTTTGTCCTGTAAGGGTTCCTTCAAAGAAGAAAGGCCCTACTATTCTGTCGTCAACTATTCCAGCCCACACATTTAATTTCTGAGGGTGTTGGGTATGTGCCTCTGCCATCCAATGAGGATTTTCCCGACTCCAATATCTGCAAATTTGACGGTTTACTGTACCATTCAGACAAAATGTGACCTCATCTGAAAAAACTATTTGCCGGTGTAAATTTCTATTTCCTCGACATAAATCCATTAGAATTTCGCAAAAGTGTAAGCGGCGATCGGGATCATCTTCATTGAGTTCCTGCACAAGTTGAATTTTGTAGGGATGATATTTTTCTTCCTCAAGATACGTAGCACTGTTCTCTGACTAGTGTCATTGTATAATTCAACCAATCGTGAAGAATTATGAAGATTATCCACCATAATTATCAAAATGTTCTGTTTCTGATTTTCATTAATGCTTGGACGTCCAGGTTTTGGAATATTTACAACATTGCCAGTTTCTCTAAATTTAGACTCTACCTTACTGACTGTTGATTGGCTGATAGGGCGATCTGGATATTTTTCATTAAATAAATCGCAACTTCCTGCTGAGTTTTAGTCATATTCCCGCATCCGATAAGAATTAAAATTTCAATTCTTTGAGTAACAGTTAAATGTGCCATAATACTTTAAATTGAATAATAATTTCTATGTCGCTTACAATACTTATTAGAAAGTCGGTGTGAGAATGACACTTTGCAAAGATTTTCACCTACGTAATCCATAAAAGAACTATGGAATTCGAAAAACTAAACTTGATAACGATTTTGCTTTATTTTAATTGATTTACGTTTTCTAACCTTCAATCATCATTTACTCGAAAACTTTTCTATGTAAGAGGGCAACATTTTAGTACTGTGTGATAGAGAATTAAATGATCTTTCAGAATCAAGGAAAAAAATATGGTGTTGCCATTTAAAAAAAAATCGATGACGTCAATACTCGAAAACAAATGACATTTGAAAATCGCATTTTACTCTAAAATATGTATTTTTTAAATTAAAAATCGACCTGTTCGAGGATTTTTCCCAAAAAATAATTGTTTTGTTTTTATTGAATTTATTCCATACTTTTGGCGCATACTGTATATTAAATAAATACATATTTAGTTATTGTTCGCTGTCTCTCTTTCAACTTCAGTGTTGCATTTTTTCTATGGTATGTTGTCTCTTATAAATTCAAATCCGGTAAAATTTGATGAAACAATTTTTTTCAAATAAAATATTAGACAGGAAAAAATAAACAGTAATAAATAGCAGAATTTAAATGTTTTATTGGATGTTGACTATCGTTTTAATAAAATCCCAGATCGTATTTTTCATTGAAATTGGTTAAATTAAATAAAATTTGCGTAATTGCTAATAATAACTTTTATTTACTAAATAGCTTCATATTTTCGCTTCATTGCTATGTTTCTCTTTTTAGTGCGTCGGTTGTAGTTGTTTTGTATCAAAAAGGTAAATAGTAATACAAATTTTGGAATACTTTTTTCTATAGAGCGTTTTGGGAAGTGCAAATTACACAAAAATTTGTAGTTTTTTCTAAATTAACAAAAAAACCTTGCAATCTAATCTAATATTCTAATATAAAACTATATATTCCAAATGAACTTTTAAAGCAACTTAAAATATTTAATTAGCTAATTCAACTTTTTACTTTTGCTTAGGAATATTTTATTATTGAATAAAAATATATTTTTACGTAAAGTGATTCGCTGAAGATAATAATTTACGGCAAACTTTTCCTTGAAATGTCGAAAGAACCATACATGAAAATTTTATAAATTATATATCATTCCTTTAATTTCATCACTGACAGAAGTTTATATATGTAATGTGCGAAATCGTCTTTGCAGATGGCTTTTACCCGGAAAAAAGCTGTGCTACACACAACGTCAAAAGTCTTGGACCCCCTGTATATAAAATGATTCGATTCAATCTAGTGGTCACAAAGTACATGCACTTAGGGAACGAAAAAGACAATAAAAAATTGTAGACCATGAACCTTTACTTTATTACCAATTATTTTACCAATCTGGTCAGTTTGGCAGTGTATTCATCCAAGTGCTCCTTTGAATTTTGGTACATTATAATGCCAGGACGTGAAATTTCTGCGTTTACCCGAGCAAGAATGACTGCTTTACATGATGCAGGACATTCGAATCATCAGATATCGAATATGTTCCTAGATCATCTGTTGTACGAATAGTACACGGATATGAAAATTTGATACAGTGGAAAACAGACACACATCTTCAGCTTCAGCTCTCAGGGCCCATATTCAAGGTTTGTTTCGCCCTGTTATATCTACACTTACTATTGGAAGACGACTCCACAACGCAAATTTACGTTCTAGAAGACCATTACGGGTCCCCACTCTACTTCCAAGGCATCGTGCTGCCCGTCTTCAGTGGGCGCAAGAGCATAGGGCTTTGAGAGACACTTGAAGCAGAACATATCAATAGATTAGATTGGTCAGCCAACTCTCCTGGCATGAATCCTATTGAAAGTATATGGGATTTCGTTGGTAAAGCTACTCATAGTCATATTCCTCCATCTCAGACTACAGATGAGTAAGTCGTGGCGGCAGAAGAAGAATGGAACAATATTCCGCAAGAGATCGTTAACCGCTTGATTATCTCAATACACAGACGTGTCGATCTGCTATTGGAGCGTGGGGGAGGTCATACCGACTATTAGTCAAGTTGTCAAAAATGTGACACATTTGCTGGTTTTTAATTTTCTAAGTACTCAGTTTACCGAATATATTCTTTTCACAAAAAAAAGATTCAGAAAACAATATACTTTTATTAATGTATTTGGTTTTTCTGACAAAAATATGTCTTTAACAAGAATGAGGAGGACTCCAAGACTTTTAACGTTGTGTGTAGTATCAAGATTAATACACTTATTCCAACACAACACACACACAATTTTAATATAAATTGTTGTAAATAATACTATAATTGTGTCTATATAGTTTTGATAATGATCATCACAAGTATTGTTTTATGGATAATATGTCCATAAATATTATTATTTTGCACTACAACCACGTTTTAAACTTTACAGTATGACATTTATTACAAAATATTAATAATTTTAATTTGTGCAAATCTGTAGACCTATTCTATAATTATTCATGTTTTAACAAATTATTTTTCTTAAAGTAAACCTTAATTTAGTGTAATTTCAAGAAAAATACGAGTTAAAGTAAGTAAAAGAATAATTCCAAAGTACATTTAAATAAAGTTGCAAATTTTAAGTGTGCTAATATATTTAAATGCAAATGAAATTTTTTTCGAATGTAATTTATTTTTAATTTATTATCCAGGATTACTGCTATTTCCGATACACTTACATTCGTACACATGTGAGGTGACATAACAATTTTCCCAATTACTGCAATTGCCTGCTATAGTTCTGAATAATTAATCCAAAATCTGAATGATCACGTCCATAGTTCTAAGTTCCCCATTGATCCGAACTTCGATACAAACGACCCATTATGATGGCGTAAAATCGAATAGGCGAACGGATTTACCAGAGCACAAATTTAGAAACGTTGCTTGTTATCGAATTCGAAGTTTTTCGATACAAATGTTTCTACATAGAATGTTTGCCACTGACGTAAATTATACAGTACGTCCTTAAAGTCACGCACGAATTCATTGTTAGGTAAATAAAAAACGTTATTGAAAATTCCCGAAACAGGTCGATTTTTTTATTTTAATTTACTTTTTTTTCAAATAATAATTAAATATACAGAGTGACCTACCTTTGAGTAATGACGTCATCACATTTTTTTTAAATGAAACCCCACATCAGTTTTTGTCATAATTTTTTTTATGCTTTTTTAATTTTGTCTGTCTAATAGAACGTGCTCGTGCATTTTTTACAGGCAATCAATTTTAAACAGTGCTAAGATTGTACGAGTGAATCCATTTTAACTGGTTCTTTCTTAAAGTATTAAGTATTTTTTAATTAATTAACTGTTTTCGTTTTATAAAAACACGAATCTTAGTGCCGGAACGAATTGAAATTCTTATGATGATCGGGTATGGTGATAGAATTCGAACATATGATGAAGTTTGTGTTTTGTTTAATGAAACACATCCGAATCGTCCACCAATAAGTCGATCCACTGTAAGCCGAACTGCAGCATAGTTTCAAAGCCATGGTCACGTTAAAGATCTGCCCAGATCTGGTCGACTTAGTCTGAATGAAGATGTGCAGTTACAAGCCGTTTTGACCCTTTATGAAAACCCGCATTCCATTATGAAATTCTTAGTAGGTGATTTAGGAGTGAGTAAAAGCACATTGAGTAGATTTCTTCACAAAAGCAAGTACCAACCCTACAAAGTTAACTGCGCAAATTGGATTTTGTCAAACGCATAATTTTCTCGGACGAGGCGTCTTTTTATCCGAGTGCCACCGTTAATAAACATAATTATCGGTACTGGTCAGATCACAATCCACACTGGACGATGGAAATACGCACTCAGCGTCCCCAGAAGATCAATGTTTGAAGATTTAGATGGCGAAAGGTATTTAGATTTTCTTCAATTTGATTTAGTTCTTTCCTTGGTTGTACTGTTCCCCAATGAAGACGAACCAGATTTGCCCAATGACACAATTTGGTTACAGCAAGATGGTGCACCGCCGCACTATGCAATCGCTGTTCGCTGCTACATATGACATGTTTCCTCATCGGTGGATTGGCATAAGAGGACTTAAGGAATGGCCCGTCAGATCGCCAGATTTAACACCGCTAGATTTTTTCCTTTGGGGATATGTAAAAAGTAAAGTATACGTTACTAAGCCAAATAATCTTGACGATCTCAAGAAACGAATTCGACAAGAATTTTCTTATTTACGTAGTTTTAAAGTTTTTTAAATTTTTTATTCGATGTATAAATGGTCGATCTGTCACAGTATTAGAACTATTTAGCGTTTGTAAACTGTAATGTCTACTTAATTCATGAGCATTTATATCAGAGCTGCTTTTTAATAAGCCTTCCAGTTGTTTTGCTTTTTCGTTGAAGTTTTTGTTATGTGAAGAAATGTTCAAATTGTCAAGTCAAGTTCTGTGGAAGACATCGGCGTATTACGTTACAATCGTGGATTTGCATTGTGTTATATTTGTTTTGATGTTTTGATACGAGTGGCATAAGAGTAAGAGTGTATAATAGTGTTAGTGTAAATTACATCATGTGAAAAATAAGAAACGTCAGGTTTATTTGTTCGGAAGTTGGATAATGATCATTTTCTATAGAAGCGGTAAGTTTGTATTTAATTTTGTTTGTCGAAATCCAACCTAGTTTTTTACCTAGGATAATTGATTTTTATTTTATTGTTACTTACTTCTTCTTGATACAGTTGTATGATAAAAATCATTTAACATCTCTATGGAACCAGATAAACAAATTTTAAACTGTCAAACTTGACATACGTTTAATATTTTTACTACTATTTTGAGAACGAAAACAGAGTTTTTCGAAACGTACGGAAGTACGCGATAGTGATGTGATTTTTGTAATTTTTTACTTATCTGCTTTTTTCAGTGTGAGATTTTTTGGTCAGGCAAACTTACTTTCAAAAATAACCCTTGACTGATCCGTTTGGCGCAAGGGCTTATTTAATTAATCTTTATTTTTTCAGAAGCGCGGCAAAAACCCAATAAAACTAAAGAGAAGCTAAAATTATGCCACAAATAAATAGCTTTAGACAATATCTTGCGATTTTGACGTGTTTTTATTAGATATTTGTTCGCTTTCTCCCGGAAATTGTAATTGAGTCTCTCGACTTCCGTTTACGAAATCTCTATTTTATAGTTAGAAACTCCTACGCGTATCTAAAGAACAACTAGGGAGTTGGTTTAATTAGTTAACTACTAGGTAGTAAATGGTATTTATGTTCATTATTGTTAACAACTCGGACACGGATTTCAAAGGGTGCTTCACATGCTTGAAGTTGCCAGCTAATTTAGATGTAATTGGTTGAAATGTCTGCAACAGGGATTAAGTAAGACTTAATAGTGGGGGGTACTGCTGCACAGGAAGTACCATATTTCACTTTACGTAACTCTTCCAGAACGCTGTGCTTTAAAAATACTAGGAAGTCACGCGGCGCGAAGTTACATTTGTTTGCACCTCATCTTTTGCGTAAAGACAATTTAGGATCGGATAATGACGAGTATTTGTTAAATACAGGGTGATGCAGACTTATCCAAAAAACTCTTACAAAATACAGTTTTATAAAAAACACAATTAAAATGATTTAAAAATGCGCTTCTGTAAGGCACTGGAAACTGACATTGCTCAAGGCAAAACATGCAGTCGTCAACCGGCAAGACGGTTAAATTGTAATAAAAAATTTGCGAACAAAAAATTGAAAGAAAAATAAATAACATTTTATAACACCTGTTCTACAGGGTGAGTCAGTTTTCTTGTAGACAAACTTTAACAGAAGATAGAACACATGTTTTGAAGAAGAAAAGTTCCTATAAACATATGTCGTAGAGGGCCTCGTTTCCGAGACACAGGGTGTTGAATATATTTTTTTTTCTCGAATTTTTATTATAACTTATAAATGAATGCTTAGATTTTTTTCATATTTGGGGATAATGCCTATTAATTAAGGAGCATAAAACAAGCGATAAGATTGTTCAAAAGCTTGCACATGTTTTTAAGAAGAAAAGTTCCTATAAACATATGTCGTAGAAGGCCTCGTTTCCGAGACACAGGGTGTTGAATATATTTTTTTTTTCTCGAATTTTGATTATAACTTATAAATGAATGCTTAGATTTTTTTCATATTTGGGGATAATGCCTATTAATTAAGGAGCATAAAACAAGCGATAAGAATGTTCAAAAGCTTGCACAGTGGCGGAGTGGAGAGGGTGCTCAACCACTTTCTTAAACAGAACTTCTGCGTCAATGACTATTTAAAAGAAAACTGTTATTTTCATTATCTACATACAGTTTACCAAAAATAATGTCCCTTCTGTTTCGAAATTCCTGTGCGTAAAAGCATTTGAATTTGCCGTGTAAAAATATTTGTTATAAAATGTAATTTATTTCTTTCTTTGAGAATTTATTTCCATTATTTGTCCGGTCGCCGATTGCATGCTTTGCCGCCTTACCAGGTTTTACAGTGGACCAGTTTCCAGTGCCGTGCATAGGTATATTTTTAAATCATCGAACTGCCATTTTTGATTTTTTTTTGACAAAATTGTATTTGTAAGAGTCCCCTGAATCACCCTGTATAGAAAAATAACGCTGAAATTGTTAAAATGCGTTTTTAGAAGCTGTTAATGTATTTTCCAATGAAATAACCTGTATAATTGGTGTGACTTTCGGTAGTGCAATAGGGAAGATCATTTAGAATGATTTTATATAAAAGAATATGGTGGGTAGCATACAATTTAGAAAGAAAATACATATTCGGGCTTATTTAAGCCCCGCATTGAATATGTGCGGTTGCTAAGAACGCTAAGAACCATCAAGAAGAACTCCTGATCCTTATTTCTAATAACAGATTTAGTTCCTACTTTTCCTTCAAAATGGAAAATAAATATCACACGCAAGTGTCTTAAGAGCTTCTTAGAACGTAAGCCTCTTGTTGATGCGAACGTGGAAGGACATTAAAAGATTTTATATGATTTCCTACGGGGCCAGGATATTTACGCATTTTTATGTAAAAAATACCGTCCGCTAACAAAAACCTTTTGTATTCTTGATCTCCGGGAATATGATATGAGTGTTAAAGTAAGATTTTGTCCCGCTCCTATTAGGTAAGCCTCCCCGACACCTCGGCAGGTGTTTGACGGCGCCCCTATTTACTCGAAAGCACTTTTTTGTAAACAGAATGGTTTCCCTTTGAACCCACTACTTATGAAAGACCTCGATATTTTTCCGTTTTTCGACAAAACGGTGTTGTTCCGCAATAACTAAGCACATACATATACAGATATTATTTACTGTTAAAAAAAACATAAAATTTTCTCGAATGTAATTTGTACAAATTTTAATGTACAGGAGACATTTGTTATAATAAAGTCAAAAAGAACAGTTCAAAAATGATTTAAAAATACACTTCCGCACGGCACTGGAAACTGGTCCACTGTAAACGGACAAGCAGTCTGAGAATACCGACAAAGATACCCAAATAGACATCAACCTGCTCAAAAAAGACAATTCGTCCTACTGAAGTGAATGTGCAGAATGAAGAAGTTATAATAGATGCTGATAGATAAGAAATGATCGACATCCGTCGAGTTCTCCCATGTGAGACTTGCATTTGAGTCGAGAATGAGCATTTTGACCAATTTTTATAGTCGTAAAATTTGTTAATTTCATTAATAAAAGTTATCTAATGTTTAAACATTAAACACAAGTAATAATTATTGATATAGCGACCACCATTTCTAATTCAGGCTACTTTGACTGAAATATGACCTATTAAGAATTAAATTTAAATACAGTATGCGCCAAAAGTATGGAATAAAATCAATAAAAACGAAACAATTATTTTTTGGGAAAAATCCTCGAACAGGTCGATTTTTAATTTAAAAAATACATATTTTAGCGTAAAATGCGATTTTCAAATGTCATTTGTTTTCGAGTAATGACGTCATCGATTTTTTTTTTAAATGGCAACACCATATTTTTTTCTTGATTCTAAAAGATCGTTTAATTCTCTATCAGACAGTACTAAAATTTTGCCCTCTTACATAGGAAAGTTTTCGAGTAAATGACGATTGAATGTTAGAAAACGTAAATTTTATCCATAAAAAAGTAACAATTCTGAGGTATGTAAAATAAAATACAATTGATTAAATTTTATACTTAAATTAAATGTTCGAATTGCCATCCACCAACTTCTTGACAATGCGCAAGTCTGTGAAGAAATTCTTCTTGCACATTATGAATGATTTCTGGGGTAACTCTTCGTATTTCGTCCCGAATGCGATTTTGAAGTTCTTCTAAATTACGTGGTTTATTAATGTACACTTTTGACTTCAAGTATCCCCATAAAAAATAGTTCAGAGGTGTAAGATCTGGCGATCTTGCAGGCCATTCTATCGGTCCGCGTCTGCCGATCCACCTCCCAGGAAAACAGTTGTCCAAAAAATCTCGTACAGGACGCGCATAGTGCAGAGGTGCACCGTCTTGCTGAAACCATATGGTATCGTCAGGAATGTCAGGGTCATTATCGTTAGGAAAAATTACTGCAAGGGCTGGAACAAGGTCATTTTCTAGAAACTCTAAATATCTTTGTCCTGTAAGGGTTTCTTCAAAGAAGAAAGGCCCTACTATTCTGTCGTCAACTATTCCAGCCCACACATTTAATTTCTGAGGGTGTTGGGTATGTGCCTCTGCCATCCAATGAGATTTTCCCGACTCCAATATCTGCAAGTTTGACGGTTTACTGTACCATTCAGACAAAATGTGGCCTCATCTGAAAAAAGTATTTGCCGGTGTAAATTTCTATTTCCTTGATATAAATCCTTTTGCAAAAGTGTAAGCGGCGATCGGGATCACCTTCATTGAGTTCCTGCACAAGTTGAATTTTGTAGGGATGATATTTTTCCTTCCTCAAGATACGTAGCACTGTGCTCTGATTAGTGTCATTGTTTAATGCAACCAATCGTGAAGAATTATGAGGATTATCCACCATACTTATCAAAATGTTCTGTTTCTGATTTTCATTAATGCTTGGACGTCCAGGTTTTGGAATATTTACAACATTGCCAGTTTCTCTAAATTTAGACTCTACCTTACTGATTGTTGATTGGCTGATAGGGCGATCTGGATATTTTTCATTAAATAAATCGCAAACTTCCCGCTGAGTTCTAGTCATATTCCCGCATCCGATAAGAATTAAAATTTCAATTCTTTGAGTAACAGTTAAATGTGCCATAATACTTTAAATTGAATAATAATTTCTATGTCGCTTACAATACTTATTAGAAAGTCGGTGTGACAATGACACTTTGCAAAGATTTTCACCTACGTGATCCATAAAAGAACTATGCTTTATTTTAATTGATTTACATTTTCTAACATTCAATCGTCATTTACTCGAAAACTTTCCTATGTAAGAGGGCAAAATTTTAGTACTGTCTGATAGAGAATTAAACGATCTTTCAGAATCAAGGAAAAAAATATGGTGTTGCCATTTAAAAAAAAATCGATGACGTCATTACTCGAAAACGAATGACATTTGAAAATCGCATTTTACGCTAAAATATGTATTTTTTAAATTAAAAATCGACCTGTTCGAGGATTTTTCCCAAAAAATAATTGTTTCGTTCTTATTGAATTTATTCCATACTTTTGGCGCATACTGTATATTTTAGAAATTTCATTAAAAACTTGTAGTATTTACCAGAAAAGTATAGTGATATTTATAAAAATACAGAGAGATTTATTTAACCAACATTGTAGCTAATGCTACTTCAATGTGGGTAAAAAATCGTAAGTCTAATAAATAAAAATGCGTTTATCGTGTACTCAAATTATCGTAATAAAAATGGAATGGTACGGACAAAGGAATCTGAACGAACGTGTTTGCGTTGGATAATATGGGTACCTCCAAATACAATTTCACGCTTATCTGCTCGACTATGCCGAAATATAACGTAGATATGAAGCCACATGCAGTAAAGGCAAGGGTATTAGTGTGTAAGAGGATTTTGTATAAATAGCAAATAGTAAACCCCAATCGATATCTATTTTCAACCCCGAGGAATACGAAGGGAGGAACTGACCTACCGCAAATATGGTTCATTCATAAATATAATTAGGTATATTAAATCACTTATGAATCGTGATGATGGGGGATGAATCGATTTCCTGGAATTCCTACTACTCAACTAATTAGTATGTTAATTTATTTACTCGTTTAGCTAAATAATAAACACACATTTTATTGTAATAATATTATACACTGACCGAAATATTTTTTTAATCAATAGTAGAAGCTTCAGAAACTCTATGAACGGTTAAAAAACTTTTTAATTAGTGCTGTAATTCCACTTTCTTTTAACTTTTTATCTAAAAATATCCAAGGCAAACCTTTTCCTTTAAAATATTACACATACCTTAAAGCTTCACATTTAAGTAAGCCACATTAGTCATTAATAAACAATATAAATAGTTATGGCCCTAGATCTCTTCCTTGAGGTACTCCTGACGGAGATTTATTAAAAATTGAGATCTATCTCAATAAATTGTTGCTAAAGCCAAAGTATTCGAGCTCCTCAACAAAATATTGTGCCCAACTCTGTTAAATGCTTTTAATATACAGTGTGACGCAAAAACTAAGACAAGACCTCGGATCCGTCAAAGGACAATGTTAAAAATAGCCGATTTTTGGCTTATCCGGGGGAACGCATAAATCATAAAAAAATCAATTGATTATTGTTAATTAACATTAGAAATGGCCCAGAAATACGTGAGATAGCTGGGGAAATGTCGCTACTACCCCTAAACCTATATAAACTACCCTTAAATAGCTTTAAATTGATAATCATTAATTATTGTTATAAAATTCGTGTAAAATGAAAAAAATGCTTGAAAATGATTTGAACAGACAGTATGTCAATATAAAAAGTGATAAATGACTGTAAAAGTGCTCATTCAATGGCGAAATAGCGCCAATTGTTCTCACTTTGCGAGCGCGTACTGAAAAAATGGCAATTTATCCTTTCGCCCATTTTTCAGATCGCAATAGTATAAATGAACCTTAAAAGTGATTTAAGCATTTTTTTCATTCTAAACGAATTTTACAACAATAAATAATGATTATATATTTTAAGCTATTTAAAGGCAGTTTATATAGATTTAGGGGTGCAATTAATATTTCCCCACTTACTTAATGTATTCTAGTATCAGTTTTTGCATTTTTTGACAGTAATCTATATTTTTTTTCTAGCAAAAGGCGTTCCCTTGAACATTTAAGCATTATCTATTTTTGATGTCGAAGTAAGCTCACCATTAGCTTTTGAAAGTCGTTTTTTTAATTTTTAGGGGTGGAATGGACATTTTTACAGTTATTTATCACTTTTTATATTGACATTTCCCCAGCTATCTGACGTATTTCTGGGCCATTTCTAATGTTAATTAACAATAACCAATTGATTTTTTTTATGATTTATGCGTTCCCCCGGATAAGCCAAAAATCGGCTATTTTTAACATTGTCCTTTTGTTATGAAAGGGTTTAGGAACGGACTGTAACAACAGTAGGAGGTTGGCAAGCAGCTTGCATTTTGTTGTAATAATATGCACCGAGGGAAATATTTTTTAGTCAATAGTAGAAGCTTCAGAAACCCTATGAGTGGTTAAAAAACTTTTTAATTAGTGCTGTAATCTAACCTTCTTTTAACTTTTCATCTAATGTAATATCCAAGTCAATCTTTTTTTTAATATTTAGTCATTAATAAATAATATAAATAGTAATGGCCCTAGACCGCATCCTTGAGGATCCGTCAACAGCAACATTTTTATCATAGTAGGCGGTTGGAGAGGGGTTTGCACTTAGTTGTAAAGTTTATCGATTGTTAAGTCCCTTGACTAAATCCTTGTACTTATTTGAGAAGTTCTTTACCAGGTGTTTACATTTTATCACACTAAATTCTGCTGAAATTCTTCAAATCGCAAAATTCTAGAATATACCTTTGAAAGAAACTTTATCCACTAAATTTACTTTCCAAAACTTCGAGGCAGGCACACACGCAGTGACTTAACACTTAACGAGTCGATAAATTTGTGCTGAAATTATATGTTACAGATTTTCTTAATGGAAGTTGCGACTTCCAGAAAAAATTACCCCTCTTACGACATATTAGCGGATTCCAACGTTAAAGTTTCGTCGACAATTTAACTTGGAATAACTTGCAAGGAAGAACATTTTCCCTGCTGCTTCTTAAAACCGGCGTTCGTCATCCCACGGGAATACAAGTATAATATAAACACATACCCAAACAGCAGGATTTCGCATTCGTAGTAATGCTTACAAAGAAAAATCCACCTACTCCGTAGGGTATTTACTTGTCAAAAGCAAAACCCTGTAATTGGTTACATTCTCTGTATATGCCTATTTTACAGCTTCAATAAAGAAGGCTGACTAGAGACAATCGCTGTTAGTTTCTCAGTGTTTCGAGTTTCATCATTGTCAACTTATAAATGTTTATGCTTAGATCGCGCAAATTTGTTCGCCAACTTTTGAGCGTTTCCCCTCGCCATCTGGTCTTTTGTGTTGTATATTATAGGTACAACTTAATCGAACCGTTTTTCGAAAGGTAATGGCTAATTTAACTATAGTTTGCCACGGAGACAGGTTCCAAGCTGTATGTTTGGTTGCATAGTTCGATGACGTCACTTACTAGTATTGCTAATAGCACAGTTCGATATTTAAAACACCTTCAATCTTGCTAATCACATAGGAAATGAGAAAATTCAACAGCAGGTCACTAAAACCAAGACACTTGATTTTTTAATTAAATGTATTATAAAACCCAATTGTATAATTGTCGCAAATAAATAATTTAATTTTATGTATGTGTGTAAAATAATAATATACAAATATTAATGTTATCATAAATCGTTATGATATAATTTCGGTTTATTATAATTTGTTGTTAATTTAACTATATGATATTGTTACCTCTATTTTAACTATAAATGTGGTCAGGATAATCATGATTTCAATTTTGGTTACAAAAGTTTTTTCCTCCTTGTATAACCCTTACTTTTGAAGGGGCGTCATCATAAGTTAAAGCAGTTTCGTGAACTTCGAAATAATGTTGGTTAGCCCCAAAAAGCGTTTACTAACCTTTAAAATAATATATTGTGGAATTGCTTTTAAATAATTTATTTATTTCACTTTTTTCCCGGAACGTTTAAAATATATTTTCCCACTAAATTCGCTCAGACGTTGAGGCTAGTTTTAGGAAGCTAGTCCGATATTTCATGTTTTGACGAGAAAGGCAGTTGATAAATGCGGATCTCCAGTAAAGGGCAAAATATATTCGCTGCAGTATATTAAGAGTACTGATTAGCGAATTGAATGAAAAAAGAAGCCTTGACATGAGACGGGCATGGGCGGCGCATAGTTAGGGGTAGAACCAATGATTTGTAAGTATCGGAACGGGAGGGGAGGGTCGTTCATTTTCGAAAATCAGTGGGGGCCGTAGGGGACCTCGTGGCTGTGTCGGAAAAAAGAACAGGTTAGAAAACGCGCGAAGTTTTTGGGGGCGTCAAACCGAGAGAGAGGCACATAGGCCGACAAGGAATGCTAGCCGAGAGAGATTGTGCCCAGGAGCAGCCTGGCTAGCGCAAAACCGGCATCGCAACCCCATTCTGTGAAGTAGTCTTTCACCACCCCTCCTGCTATGCAGTCGTAAGTCGACGACTCAAAAACATTGTGTACGTATATATCTGCTCACGCTGGCTGTCCCGAAGCTCATTCGCACATGATGGCATTGCACTTGATACACCTGTTTAGCACGAGGCAGTATTAACTTAGCACTTTTGTACTTGCACTAGTATCAAATTTCTCGACAATGATTTTTATTTAATTGTTGCACTTTTTATAATAAATTATAGCACAAGTAGTTTTATATATCTTCTTCAAGCCGGTCGCTTCAAGGGTTCCACTTAACAAGGTAAGACTTTTTTTTAAATTTACTTTATATTGGTGTTTTAGTTTCGCGTATCCAGGAAGAGCGCGACTATTTTCAACTTTGTTTAATATCATTTATCCACGTGTCCGAGTATGCTTCGACTCAGGTTGTAACTTTCTTAAAACTTTGTTCAACTTTTTACAACTTTCCATTAACTTTTTACCGAGTTCTGCATACAGATAATACGGTCTTCGCTCGCGCTGATTTAATGCCTATTCTTTCCGATTTCAAATTTTTTGTTGGGATCCGGTGCGTTCCCGAAACTGTTATTTCAGTTTGTGTCTGTTGGAATTTTTGACTTGGACCAGCAGCTGATTTATTTATTTTTTAATTTTCTTCTATTATTTTTTCAGGATTATTTGCTATCCATATTTCTTTGCATGGTTTTATTTTAGGTTTCATAAAAGTAAAACTAACTATTATCAATTTATTTTTTTCTAATTATTAAAATATTATGCTATACTTTTTTTATTTAATTTTTTAATTTTTTTTTAAATTATATTCAGGATTATTTGCTACTCATATTTCTTTGTAACAGCAACCGCATATTTTATTTTAGGTTTCATAAAAGTAAAAATAATTATTTTCAATTTATTTATTGCTGCTTTCTTATAATTATTATAGCATTTTGTCACATTTTTTTATTTATTATTTTTTTTAATTTTCTTAAATTATTTTCAGGATTATTTGCTATCCATATTTCTTTGCAACAGCAACCGCATGTTTTTATTTTAGGTTTATTTTCAATTTATTTAAAGCTGATTTTTTATATTTATTATAAAATTATGCCACACTTTGTTTTATTTATTTTGTTTAATTTTCTTAAATTATTTTTTAGATTATTTGCGACCCATATCTCTTTGCAACAACATCATGTTTTAATTTTAGGTTTCATAAAAGTGAAAATAATTGTTTTCAATTTATTTATTGCTGCTTTTTTATAATTATTATAACATTATGTCACACTTTTATTTATTTTTTTAATTTTTTTAAATTATTTATAGTTAGTTATTTTCAGTTTATTTGTTATTACTATTATTTTCCCTAATTATACATATATACATTATTATAAGAAAATTAGCATGAATATATTGTTTTTTTTTATAGGAAAAATAATTAAATTTTTCAACTTTTTTTTAATAAATAAAACACCTGCGCATCTGAATTACATTTTTTTTTAATTTATTTATTTAATTAAATTATTAAATACTTAATTATATTACAATATACAGGACATATAAATATTAATTTAATAAAAAAAGTTTAATAGAGTATAGAAATTATTAAATATATAAAATTAGTATTTAATTTTGCAATTTTTTTTTCGTCAGAAACAAATGTTAATTTTCCAATTTTTAAAACAATGAAAGCCAGTGTCTGCTAAATATATATAAAGCAATGAATATGCGAATATGTAACATTTTATCTACCCCTTCCACCTCCCCCCCCCCCTATATATCTATATCTATATTTTGAATAGAATTTTTTTATTCTCATTGTGTGAGTGAAAATATTATACTTGAATCAACATTTTCTTTAATAGAATTTTTTTATTCTCATCCTAAGAATGCAAATACTGAAAAAATCTTGAATCAAGAATATTGTGTATTTCAACAGTTGTTACTACTTATAACGAAATAATTTTACATAATTCGAGATCGTCAGAAAAATGTCTTTCCCCTGGCTTAATAAAATTCCAATATCTTAATATATTTACGAATAACTATATTCTTGAAAAAACATTTTATTTGTAATGTAATTCTTTATCATTCTCATTGTATTGAGTTAATACTAACAATATTGAGGAAATTATTATGCACTGGAAAAAATTGAGTCAAGAATACACTATTTATGTCATGTAATTAAACAGTTTTTTCTATCAAGTTTTATTTGCTTAAACAAAGCAATAACTTAATTCAAGATTTGAAAAAATAGAAGTTTCAGCTTTCACCTTGCTTAATTCAAAGTTCTGATATTTTATTACAAATCTATGACACTGATAAAAATTATTAGTGATATTACATAGTAAAACCGCGTACACATAGATTCTTGTAAAAGTATGGATTTCGTATTTTTTACGTTAAGGTATAATGTGAACAACAAATATACTGTAATTTTTCAATGTATGCGAATAATATTATCCTGTCAAAATTTGCTTACATAAATTGAAAATCTCAATTAGATTGCGAATCTAATGTTCTAAAAACAGTACCATAATTAGTCATAGGCGTGCCAAACTGGGGGGGAGGGTATTGGATAAATATTGCTCTAATCTGTTCATGTCTGAGAGGTTTTTCCCGTCAGATAAAAAAATTTAAAATATTGAACAATTTTACAAAAAAAGGTACTCCTGTTTTATTTCGATAAATTATTCCGCTTACAAGTAATATTAATTTAAAAATTTTGTTATACCACAAAAATATTATGATGTGCAAGCGATCAAATTGTCTCTAGTAGGTTTTGACAAGTTATCTGTCAGTTTATTTGACACATATTATATATGTTTTTAAACGTTTTTGCTGTATTAATAGGCTATATTGAAATTCAAAAATTTACGAATAATTACATTACTGATATGCATTTTAAGCATTTTAATATGTTAAAACGCTTAAATAACACCTTTAATATGTATTAAATAAGTCGACAGTATTTCCTCAGAGGGATATTTTGCCTATTTATAGTTTCCATCTTAAACTGTGTTTTGTGGTGTCACAAAATTTTTAAATTAAGATTACTCGAAAACAAAGCAGTTTATCGGATTGAAATAGGAGTACCTTTTTCATATCAAATAGACCAAAATTTTTAATTTTTTGATCTGACGATGACAATTTCGAGAGCAATATTTACCCACTGACCCCCTAGTTTGGCACGCCTATGACCAATTACGAGGAATTATTTTCAGATTCACAATCTAATTATGATTCTCAATTTCAAATTTGATTTCTTTATCTTGATCCCTTTTGGAAATATTTGGGAAAAATTAAATTTTGAGGTGCACATTTAAGGGGTCATATCTCCGTTAGGGGGTATCTACGGACTTATGATTATATAACTTGTTTTGATCGTAGAATCCACAGTTAATGTTTGACAGGCTAATTTTGGGACACCCTGTATACGAATAAACGTATTCTTGAATCAAGACTAAAGCTAAACTCATAAATACTGAAATATTTTATTTATTTAACAGAATAATATCAGAGTTTATTAAATTCGCCTGTTGTTTCAGAATGAATTTAATAATTACATCAATATTCAGCGTACAATTAAGCTGTATATATTTATTTAAGGCGTAATATCTTTTTTATTTGTTAAATGTTGATTACTTTAGGCAATCTTTATTTGTAATCTGCTTTATTCTTCTTTACATTAAAAAATATTAAAATTCCTCCCACTTACAAAAAGTGTCGCAATTTTTCGCGACCCAGCACGTTGTCCGCGGACAACAGAAATTTCCACTGGTATTCCCAGCAACATTTGTCACGGTGAAGCATTATCATCAACTGCGTTACTTGTGTGCGCTGCAAACATAATTACGTATTTCATATTTAAAGTTCTACCGAATTACCGAGGCAGTCGACTGGAGACATTAATTAATATACAAAACAAACAGCTTTAAAAATTGCCATTTCAGGGGCTAGATGCCACCAGAATTTCATAATTAACACTTTCTTTATATGTCTACTCGCTTTCTTCCCCTAACTTCAGCAAAACGTTTCGTAATTCACTACAAATGTGCCGCCAAAGATTTTTCGTTTGTATCTGTTCTCTCATGGATATCTTAATGCAATGAGTCATCAGCATTAGGTCTGTAAATACCGTAATGAAGAGACCCGCATATAACTCCCGTTCAGCCACGAAAATTCCCAATCTATTAGATTCTTATACAGGGATGGCCAGAAGTACGGAATAAAATTCACATCTTTTGAATAAGTGAATTGTTTTTAAAACGCCGAAACACGTTAACTGATCTTAATTTTTTCCCATCTCTCGGTTAACAAATGGTAACATGAGAGGGCTCGTTGAAAAGCTTATAGAAAACCGAATATAACCATACCAAATAAAAAAGTTTTATGTTTTCAATAACAAGTTTGTTTTCATTTAGAAATTGAAACAACTAGATAATTTACAAGAATAAACCCAATACCGCAAATGCTGAAAATGTCCTCCATTCACTATTTGGCATTCTCCAAGACGATAGTAAAAACTGCCCACGGCATTCCGAATAACTTCAGTTGGTAAATTATGCATCTTCGTCCTAATCCTGTTCTTTAAATTCTCAATATTATCCGGTCTGTCCTGGTAGACTCTCCTGTCCTGGTAGGAATCTGTAGTCCCATTTTTGCTACTGCTATACCCTGTATATAAGACTTCTTATTCGATTCCAGTCCAGTCTCATTAGATTCTAATGAACTGTCTTATTGGAATACGCTGCTGCTTATTAGATTCTTATTATCCATTCCAATAAGGTGGAATGAAGTAATTTCTTAGTCTTGCGATCTTTTGAGCTATTAGATTAAATCTACATAGACGAAACAGAGACGGTATAAATAAGAGAAAAAAAAATTGTTTGAATGTTCATTAAATACCGTAAACAGATTACAAAATTTGTTTTGAAACGTTTAAATCATGTTTTCAGAAGCAGTTCAGGCAACGTAAATACGATTTAAGTTTTAAATACATACGTCTGCATTTTTTTAAATAAACTTTTAATTATATTTTTGTGTCCGTCCTGCTACCCACGCGTTTCTGTAGCAAAACAAATGTTTCTGGCTTTGTTTTCCTTTCCATGAGAAATTACTTTTACAGTCTCCAGCAGTAATTAAAAACTTAACTCGATAAAAACTTGGAAAGTCTCTTAACGCCAGAATTTTATACGTTTCGATGCAATAATTTTAACTCGACTGCCACTTCGCACTCTTAAGGATTTCGGTTAGGCACGTGGACCCGTTTTTAGGCGCTCAAAGGTACGGGTTTACAACAATTAAATAAAGAATCCAAAAAGACATACTTTTTATTGCGACTTACTTTTTTTCCTATTAAAATATTTGAGTGTTTAAAAGTCGTAAGAAAAGTTTAAATTTATTTTTTTTGAGGAAAGTATATATACAGGGTGTCATTTGTACTTAAACAAAGGTGGGGTCTAGTTCCTATTTGGAAAAATAAACAACAATACAACAATACAATACAACAATAAACAATTTTTCATTAAAATACATTTTTTAAATATATTTTAATAGCATATATCACGAAAACAATTGAATATCGCGTATGGGAGATGTAAGTCTCATTTTTGTTAGGCTTTTTCAAAATATATTATACAGGGTATGTATTAATAATACGATCCATGAGTTGATATCTTTTTACTAGATTTTTCATATACATGTATATTATACCTTATAGTGCAAACATTTAGTGCAGTATATAGTTTTATTACTCTCAGTTGGATTTTCCTAAATATATTGATGAAAATACAGTATGCGCCAAAAGTATGGAATAAATTCAATAAAAACGAAACAATTATTTTTTGGGAAAAATCCTCGAACAGGTCGATTTTTAATTTAAAAAATACATATTTTAGCGTAAAATGTGATTTTCAAATGTCATTTGTTTTCGAGTAATGACGTCATCGGTTTTTTTTTAAATGGCAACACCATATTTTTTTCCTTGATTCTGAAAGATCGTTTAATTCTCTATCAGAGAGTACTAAAATTTTGCGTAAATGACGATTGAATGTTAGAAAACGTAAATTTTATCCATAAAAAAGTATCAATTCTGAGGTATGTAAAGTAAAATACAATTGATTAAATTTTATACTTAAATTAAATGTTCGAATTGCCATCCACCAACTTCTTGACAATGCGCAAGTCTGTGAAGAAATTCTTCTTGCACATTATGAATGATTTCTGGGGTAACTCTGCGTATTTCGTCCCGAATGCGATTTTGAAGTTCTTCTAAATTACGTGGTTTATTAATGTACACTTTTGACTTCAACTATCCTCATAAAAAATAGTCAAGAGGTGTAAGATCTGGCGAAAAACTAAACTTGATACCGTTTTTGCTTTATTTTAACTGATTTACGTTTTCTAACATTCAATCGTCATTTACTCGAAAACTTTCCTATGTAAGAGGGCAAAATTTTAGTACTGTCTGATAGAGAATTAAACGATCTTTCAGAATCAAGGAAAAAAATATGGTGTTGCCATTTAAAAAAAAAATCGATGACGTTATTACTCGAAAACAAATGACATTTGAAAATCGAATTTTACGCTAAAATATGTATTTTTTAAATTAAAAATCGACCTGTTCGAGGATTTTTCCCAAAAAATTATTGTTTCGTTTTTATTTAATTTATTCCACACTTTTGGCGCATACTGTATAATGAATTATTCATTTGTTCGTATGACGTAAGTCGTCTGAATTTTTGTCGCAACTATAATATTGAAATATTGTGAAAAGGGCGTACAGATTTGAGAAATTCTGGAAATAAGGGTAGCAGCACACAGTTCACTGAAACGATAAAATAAAAAAGGTTGCGACGAAAATGGCTTTCTTGCAAACCTAATAATACGACCCTAAAATAGATGCTTATTGGTCTGTGCTTCCCGGATATTGATAGAATCCTTAACCATGAAATGAAGATACTAACAAGTGGATTTACTTGAATCATTTCTGAAAATCCTCCTAAACTACGTGAATGCCGCATAATCATTTACTGTCACATTTAATTCTAATGCAATTGCGAATGTGATAATTACCCTCAGTTTTTTAAATAAGCATAAATCAGATTGATTCGGACTTATAACTTCGTTCTATTAAAGATAAAAGTCGTAATACATTCTCCATCCATTGTTGGAACAGTTTATTATTTGATATGTCACGTCAGGTCTCCATTTTAAAATTTTATCTCTTGAGTGCTTGCCTGGGACAGATCAAGATAAGAAAATACGGCCCTGTCTTAGTTTTGTTTGGTTTCTTTACGAGGAATTAAAATTCCATTTCGTTCAGCATGAAATTTAGGGACAACGTCAACGCACCGCTTACGGAATATGACATTTATTAAAAAGTTATTAAAGCATATGCCTAGTCACTTTGCTTTGCTTTGATAATAAACTCAAATTGTTTTCCAGTTCCAGAATGCGTCTAAATAAAAGTATAAAACGATTTTATTTAAACGTGGATAATAATCTCATTATATTTATCTGCTTATTTTTAAGTAATGTAAAAAACGTCAAAGGAATGCTTTTAAGGGCATTCGGTTTTCACTCGAGAGAAGCAACACGGGCGAGTGATGCGTTTAACGTTATTCTAGTACCCACTGCATTTTGTGAATCAATAAATGACTTCGAATCCGACCCCACAAAAAACGTATTTGGCGGTTGGTCGACTGCATTAAAAAACATCGTAATCCTCTTATTTTTACACACAGAATAGAAGGGATTATTGGAACAGTATTGCAGAAATAAAAAGCGTTTCGCGATCTCGTTCAAACTTAACGTGTTTATTTAGTAACAAATTTTTTTAATGTAAACTCTGACCTTAAATGAGAAGTGTTACAATCGGTATTATAGACGTTTGAAAAAGCTATGATTGATCGACTTCGCGCGTTGTAACATAAAGTAGATTATATAAGATTTCAACGAGGAGAGAGAGCTCGAAAATAACCTAAATACAATTTACTCCATCACAAATATGAATCAATCTTTTGTATTTTCCTTTCTGATATATTTAGCTACAGCGCCAGTTGAATTAAACATCAAGTTTATTAATTTTGCCGATCCGTGGTTGATTGGTAACAAAAGAAAACCGACGGACGTAATATTCTTCAGACGTGGGCGGTCCTTTGGGGAACCGTAATCAGATTAAAATATAGTCATATTGTTAAATGTGGTCTCTCATTCATTAAAAAAGATCAGCGCGACTTTTTTTGGTTTCAAATCTGATTCCCAATTATGTTTTCTGTCTATAATTACCTTTACCTGAAAAACACCGAAAAAAAAACGATTTGTTACAAATAACAAAGAAAATTTTGTACAGTGTGTCTCGTTGGCAATTGAATGTGTCAATATCATTTTCATAGCACTCTCTGATTTACAGAGAAATTTATAAACGCGTTTTTTTCTTAAATTAACTATACGGTAAATATTTTGGAATATCTAAAAAGTGATTCCCATATATTTATTTCCGTAGAATCCATGTATGTATATTCTGCTTGAAATTCTCTTTTATTATTATATTTATTTTTATATTTGTTCGTAGAAATCGATATTTTTGTATTTTTAAATTTATTATTAGTAGGCTACCTACAATGATGTAAATTTGATATCATTTAGTAATCCAAAATTCAACAATGTTCAATAATGTCAAAATAATAAAAATTAACAGTAGCTGACAATGACAAAGTAAAATTAACACAACAGTAGATAATAAGGTGACTACGAAAACATTATATATTGAAATTGTTCTACTTGTAGTGCATTTTAATACTGATACTGGCCTTGCAGCTGTGAGCTGAGTATGATTAACATATTTTGTATAAATGCACCACACTTTCCATTATTTTCTAAGTTAACCGTCATGTTTGAATTGAATGAGCTGATCTAGTTATTTTGAACTATTATAAAGATAACACTTGACATGTTTATATCAATGCAGTCACGAAAACATGGATAATTCAAAAATGTAATAATATACAGGTGCTTCTTAAAAAAAATCAAAGTTAATATCAATATCTTTGTAGTGCGATGGTTGATTGTAGTTTTTATAAAAAAATAGAATATTTTCTAGAAATGCACCATACTTTCGATTATTTTCAAAGTTAACGACCATGTTTGGATTTAATACTTTTCGTAACTTGAAGAGCTGAACTAAAGTTGATTTGAACTATGATTTAAATGTAAAGAAGCAATAATGAGACATTCCAATAGTTTTGTATCCTTTTTTATAATAAAAAATACGGTTTTAATTATGGAATTATTTAATTGACGGTATCTCGCTAACAATAATAGATAACCCATGACATGTTTAAATCAATGCAGTCGCAAAAACGTGGAGAATCCAAACATTTAATAATATACAGGTTGTTTTTTAAGAAAAAGTGAATATCAATATCTTTGTAGTGTGATGGTCGATTGTTTATTTACAAAAAAATAGATTATTTTCTAGAAATGCACCATACTTTCGATTATTTTCAAAGTTAACGGCCATGTTTGGATTTAATACTTTTCGTAACTTGAAGAGCTGAACTAAAGTTGATTTGAACTATTATTTAAATGCAAAAAAGCAATAATTAAACATTTCAATAGTTTTGTATTCTTTGTAATAAAAAAATACAGTTTTAATTATTTAATCGCAAACAATAAAAGATAACCCATTACATGTTTATATCAATGCAGTCACGAAAACGTGGAGAATCCAAAAATTTAATAATATACGGGGTGTTTTTTAAGAAAACCCAAAGTTAATATCAATATCTTTGTAGTGCGATAGTCGATTGTTTTTTTATAAAAAAATAGATTATTTTCTAGAAATGCACCATACTTTCGATTATTTTCAAAGTTAACGACCATGTTTGAATTTAATACTTTTCGTAACTCAAGGAGCTGAACTAAAGATGATTATTTAAATGCAAAAAAAGCAATAATTAGACATTACAATAGTTTTGTATTTCTTTATAATAAAAGAATATAGTTTTAATTACGGAATTATTTAATTGACGATATCTCGCAAACAATGAAAATTAATCTATGACGTGTTTACATCAATGCTGTCACAAAAAGGTGGAAAATCAAAAAATGTAATGATATACAGAGTGTTTCGTAAGATAAAACTAAGTTAATATCGATATCTTTGTAGTGCGATGCTCGAATGTTTTTTTTATAAAAAATATAAATCCTTGTGAAAAATTAGTCAAGAAATGCACGTTCCAGTTTTTCTATATTCCAGAGTAGCAAAGGTACAACCGAATGTAACGTTTTCACGTGAGCTTGTACATATATTAAAATAATATGTGCTGTTTTATTCGCTTTTATAAAGATGAAAAAGCTCCCTATTTACTGAGGATAATTATTAATGATTTTTTTTTTCATTTTAATCAGTAGAAGCGCAAAATTAATGTAACATTACTGTTTACATCGACTGAAAAAAATACCTTTTTTAAAGACTCGGGGAAAAAGGTGTTCTGAAAATATGATCTCTAATAAAAGGGTACAGGCGGTCAGTTATTGCTTCTCATCAAATTTTCCTGTCGAAAAAGTCGAGTTATTAAATGGGTTTACCTGTTTCATGTAAGGTTCATAAATTTGAAATCCTCATATAAAGTTCGAACAGCATGGCGAGACGTAAAATGTTTCCTGTAAAGTTAAAACATCCAGAGAAAATCTAACTTGTTTGATCTTATTTTATTATTATCCTCTGTACTGTGCAGCTGAAATGAAAGCTTTTTATCACGTATTCCTTGCCACAAGCGTCAAGTTGAGTTTTATGCACGGCAACCTCGAATATTCATTGAAATAGATTTGAAAATTTCACCGGAATTGACATTGCAACCGGTTCTACTTCAACCGCGCTAAGTCCAGAAAATTTATACATAGAATAACTTCGCGTAATTCATTTTCAGGCGAAGAATATTAGATTAAAATATCATATCCCACCAAATATTCAGAGCGCTCTTTAAGTATTTTGAATTTCTGCTTTATGCCGTTGTTCAGTTAAGGTCAGGGTTGAAATACGCTTAATTTAGATGTGTTTTTTTATACATATACCTTATAAAGTGGTAGATCTGTGATTTAATCTACTTAACACTTTGATTAATTATATACGGGTTATACAGGGTGTTTCAAATAGACATGACAACATTGCTAGAGCTGATAAAACAGCGAAAAATAAGTAATAATTTGTTCTTAAATATGAATATACCGGGTGTTCCATTAAGGAACTACCTGTCGTACAGCTTGCTGAAAAAATATTGATAACAAAAACGACCCCTAGAAGTCTATTAAAATTATTTTGTACTTTCAAATTTTACCGCTAGGTGGCGAACTTTAAAATCCAATTCGAAAAGTGAGATTTTCTAGATAAAATCAATAGTGAAGGTATGTTATGTTGAACAGTTTTGGACTGTCTTATTAGCACTTTAAAAATTATTTAAAGATGTTAAATAACGCCATCTGTCGATACAGGCTTAAACAGAAACTTAAGTATTGTTGCACATTATAATTCGGCTGTTATACAGCTTTAAGACAAGATCAAATTTGCTAAAATCGGTTAACGTAGTCGGGAGTTTTCCAACTTTTTCTACAATTTAAGAGATAGAGCAGAGGAAGAAATCGTATTGTAGGAAAAGGTCGAAAACTCCAGACTACTTGGTTTTGCTTTAAAGCTATTTGATTGCCGAATCATTATCGGTGACAATACTTAAGTTTTTATTTAAGCCTGAACCATCAGATGGCGTAATTTGGTATATTTAGAAGTTATAAAATATGTTACGAGTAATAGAATAGTAAAATAACAATCAATGTTTTATCAGCTCTATCAACACTGCCGTGTCTTTTTAAATCACCTTATATACGTTATTTTATCTGTTTTAGATGATTTGTAGTTCAACGATACTGAGGCTAACAGCATGGCTGATATTCAACGAAATATCGGCCTCAGCTCTGGCCCTACCTAGAGCTAAGGACTATAGGGGGACAGGCGAAGTAGTATCTAGTAAAAATGGAGTGGCAGCAGAGCCGACGTGTGAGGAGCTCAAAGCAATGTGGAGATTCTCCAAACGTCAATCAAGGGCCGCTGAAATTACCAACGAAATCCCTATGTACAGGGACCCTTTTGCTGATAATGTGTGGGAGCCGTACTATGCCACTTCTAGAAGCATTGGAGGGTGAGCTGAACATTTCTTCATTGTTTTTTATCACTTCGAACTATTTCCCTCTATTCAAACCGCCAGAGTAAAACCCACGCTTGAAACTTTATTGTTGACGTCATTCAGTTTAAAATTTGTCATCGGTTACAGTGCAGATGCAATGTATATACAGTGTGTCAAAGTAAGGGAACAAAATTTATAAATTTTTTTAATAGAACACGTCGATCAGTATTTTTGAGCCAATGCGGTTATTGTGCAAAATTATAATACACACAACGTCACAAGACTTCCCCTCATTTTTGTTAAAGAAATCTTTTTGTCGGAAAAACAAATACATTTATAAAAGTATATTGTTTTTTGATATGTTCGATAAACTGAATACTTAAAAACCAGCAAATGTATAACATTTTTGATAAAATTTATTAAATCAAAAAGAAGTAACAAAGCAAGTTCTATACTTGACTAATAGTCGGTATGACCTCCACCACGTTCCAATAGCATATGGACACGTCTGTGCATTGAGACGCGGTTAACGATCTCTTGCGGAATATTCCATTTCTTTTCTGCCACCACGACTCATCTACAGTCTGAGGTGGAGGAATATGATTTGAATGGCTCTAGCAACGAAATTCCACATATTTTCAATAGGATTCATGTCAGGAGAGTTGGCTGGCCAATCTAATCTATTGATGTGTCCTGCTTGGAGTGTTCCTTAAACCCTTCTTGCGCAATGTGGTAGAGCGTTGTCGTTTATAAACACAAAATTTCCACCTAATTCATTACGTAGGGAGCGTAATAACTTGTTCGATGTAAATTTGACTAGTTATATTCTGTGGTATGCGAATTAATGCGGTGCGGCGGTTGAACATTATTCCACCCCAAAAAATTACGGTATCCTCTTCATACGAAGCAACTTCACGGGGAAAATGAAGTCGCTATTGACCACCTGGTACTCTCCAGACTCTTTGTCGATTGTCATCAGTACCCAGCCCAATTCTGGATTCGTTTGTAAATAAGACCGCCACTGGCGTAAAAATCAACTTCTATGCTCTCGCGCTCATTGGAGACGGGCAGCACGATGCCTTGAAGTAGAGTGGGGACCCGTAATGGTCTTCTAGCACGTAAATTTGCGTTGGGAGTCGTCTTCGAATAGTAGGTGTCGATATAGCACGGCGAAACTTGCCTTGCAAGTGGGCCGTGAGAGCTGAAGCTGAAAATGTCCGGTGTCTAGGGGCATATTGCATCAAATACCGATCCTCCCTTTCATTAGATACTCGAGGACGTCCACTACGTGGTCTGTTTTCCACTGTATCAAATTCTTCATATCTGTGTATTATTCGTACAACAGATGATCTAGGAATGCCCAACATGTTCGATATCTGACGATTAGAATGTCCTGCATCATGTAAAGCACTCATTCTTGCTCGGGTAATCGCAGAAATTTGACGTCCTAGCATTATAATGTACAAAAATTCAAACTCACCAGATTTATAAAAACATTGGTAATAAAGTAAAGGTTCATGATCTGCATTTTTTTATTATCTTTTTCACCACATTAAGAAAAACCACTAGGTTTAATCGAATAATTTTATATACAGTGGGTCCAAGCCTTTTGACGTTGTGTGTAGTTGGTTGTAGGAGTGCTAAAAAGTTCAAAAGCGGTATATGTCTGATGTGCCGTTAATGGGTGACTTTGACAATTTGCTATAAGTCTTTCCTTATATAAATACTTCAGTTTTATAATTTCTTAATACAATGTTATTATTTACTACTCAAACTTATTTAATATGTTTCAAATATTTGCAGTAATTTTTTCAAGTAACTTAAAATTTCAAATAAAGAAAACATAACTTTATCTCATATCGAGTATAGTAGTTCTTGATTTCAAGTAATTTTTATTCTTAAATGAAGAATATATAATCTTATTATACAGACAATTTTTCAATAAAATGTTACTATACTTCAGGAATAGTGAAACTAAGCTAGCTTTGGAAGTGTATTAATCTTGATATTAGTATAGCTTTTTTCCGTATAAGTATGTTTAGATGTATTTGTAATTGTCATGTACAAACACACATACAAGACCTGTTCTCTATCATAATGCTGTGCAGAAAAATGAGGTACTCGTATTCCAGACACCCTGTATATTTACAAGGTGGTTCGGCAGTGTTGAGAGAAGAAACCAATCAAGGCGATCAGCATGTCCGTACGTTTCTCTTGAAATTGCTCGAGTAATGTCCAATAAAGACGGCTCCCAAAATAGGACATTTGACCTAAACGACCTCAGACACTTCGTTAATTTCCGGTTCATCAGTTCCCAGAGTCGACAAAATACGCCTGGGAGGCAGAGCGCTAAATATATTTCTTGTAAAAATATTTTCCGTTGCCCGCATATACCCTGATTGATAAAACTAATTTTTCCGCTTATAAATCTTGACAGCAGAGCTCGCAAACTTAGTCTCTCGAGTTCTGGTCGTGCCTAAGATAATTTAATTTATTATGTCGGTAGGAATTGCTATTAGACAATTTTATATCTGTTGTGGCCACCTTGATATTTCCAATTTATCTTTAAATTGAAGAAAAATTTAGTTTTAATTGCTGAGATTCTAAGCCAAATGCCGCAATTTAATTTTGTAAAATAAGGATAAATGAAAAATAGTTCATGTTCTGTATTAACCGACTAATTTATTAATATAAATATCTGTGCATACAAAAGACGAAGTCGAAGAATTACTGCGACATATCATCCTGACAAGAAGCTCCAAGGATTTGAATAAAAATTTCTGATTTACATACATCTGTCAAATAAGGGATAAAGTTAGATTATGTTACGTAGATTCAGCCGGAAAATAATGGTTTTATTAAATAAATTCCTTCCTCGCGTTTCCCAGGCCAGTATATACAGGCTGTATCACATAAGAGGGCCACTCCCATGTATCTCGCTTAATATGCGAGACACGTCAAAAATCTTTAATTGTTTTTTGTTGGAGGCCTTTATGCTCGTAAAAACAAATTTGAGATCCATGGCCAACTTTATGAGTAATAACAAAAAAATCTGTAAAGTGGCCAAATTTTAAGGCTGTCTAACTTTTTTATTTTAAGAGATAGAGAAAACTTATTGGTAATAAATTGATACCTTCCACCTGATATAAACAGATTTTTGAAATATCGTATGTGGTTCGCTGCGCCCTCTAGGCGGATAAAAAAAATTTTTATTGAAGCAGGCTATGGCCACAAAAATTGCCTGTTTTTTCGTCTTTCATGCAATATACTACATGTTGCCCTTATCTTTTGTATTTATTACATTTTTTTCAATTTTAGTTAAATAAAAATGTACCTAAATATTTTCGTGTTGCTCAAGATAATGTAGAACCTGTTTTAAAGACGCCAACTGCAAAAAAATAATAAACAGAATGTACTTTTTTGTGCAAAATACAGATTTTCTTATAATATTATTTTATTGGTTTTCACATTAGAAGCAATTGGGTCTTTAAAATTATTTTGACACAGACAATGTAATAAAATAATATTATAAGAAAATCTATATTTTGCATAAAAAAAGTACATTCTGTTTATAATTTTTTTTGCAATTGGCGTCTTTAAAACAAATTCTACATTAGATAGCCTTAAAGTTTGAAATGACATCGAGAAAAACATTCATTTGTTTTGTTTTTATAATAATTCAAAACATAACAATTAAAAAGCCAACTTTGTTTCAATCAGTCGAGTTCCAGTTCGGTGAAATGAATTCATTTTTAATAAGCAACGTCGTGACGGTATTCTCTATCAGTGAAGTTTAATTTGTAGGGAATTTTAATTAAATCGACACGTCAAAATGAGTACCAATTCGAAGAATATTAGGGCCAGTCGCAAAAGTAATTACAGTTACTAACAACTTTCAGGCAGTTGAAATATTTAGTACGTCGGAAGTGTAGGAGTAGCAGTCGAACTACAACGTCAAAAAGGATGAAATGGTTCATTAAACTACTTTTTTAACATCCATGACTAAGTAGAAAATAATAACGTTGCCTCAATACTTCCATAAAAAGAAGCAGCTAAAATAGTTATAAATATCTTCCTTGGAAAGAGAACTAAAGTTTCCACTAGGTTGGGAAATATTTTCTGACGGAATTTTATTATTAAATCAAGTTTTACCTTAGCAAAAGCAATAAGCCGGCGTATTTTCGCAAATATTTATATTTGAAAAGGGTGTTTCTTTCTCTATAACAACAGTATTCGTTTGGCAGAAATTCATAAAGGACGTTTAAAAATACCGTACGAAATTTCACAAAACATCATACTGTTTCGAATAAATATGACAATAAAGGGCCTCAAATATTTCTCATAAATATACCTACACGTTTTAATATACCCGGACCCGAAATTCATATTAATTGACTGAAAATTGCTTACGGCAGTGTTTTTATTGACGTCGGTAAAAAACAATGAAACGTTTGTCGAAATTAATTTTCTTTTAATTAACCGTAAAACAACGGCGTACGAATAAATCCCTTTGAACAAAATCCAGGTGATATTTAGAGAATCAAAAACATGCAGGTGGGAAAAAAGGATCGATTAAATTTGAAGGTGGAAAAGAATAAGGTGCTCGTATGGGCGAGAGTAACATATTGTTTAGCCTTGTCACGTATAACCCGGCACCATTAGTATGCCTGCGGCAAATAAAAATGTCAAATAAAAAATATATTAAAGTGGTAGTGTTATCCCAGGAATATACTGATATTATAAGGACCTGTGCCCTGGTACAACAAATATGTTACATAAAATTTGGCTCTCGATATTAAAACTTCCGAGCGTGGTCACATGCCGAGAATAATATATTAGAAGAACGATGAATGTGCGTAAAACGTACACAGAAGGGCTGCTACAACGTCCTGCCAGCGTACACCAGTCCCTCAATGCTACACATGGACTAGCCGATCTCTCCATTAACGTAAAATAAATGGCCACGTCAATGAAACCCACTTATTTCAACTACTTCTGTAATTGTTATTCAAGCAGTGGACCAATCGTGCATCTTTTAAATAATGAATAGAATATTTTAATGTCGACAAAACAGTGTTTTGTAAAATCAACAAAATATATTTCCTATTAAACAATATTCTATTTTCTCACGCCTTTTGAACTTACTCAAAGTAGTAACTATAATTATACTTTTTTGTAACGATAACATTAGATACTTCAATCAAATTAAAATATAACAGATAATATACATCGCCTATCTTCTGTTGAATTAACAAAATATATTGTCGGCAAAACAATATTCTACTTGTCACAATTTTCGAGTTAATAACTATAATTACAATTTTTCTTTGTAGTAACAACAGTAGATTATTTTGAAGTAAGATGTACTAACAAGTAATAATACCGTTTCACATATGTAGACTCAACAAGATATATTGTCGGTAAAACATTATTCTACTTGCCACAATTTTCGAATTAACAACTATAATTACAATTTTTATTTGTAATAACAATAGATTATTTTAAAATAAGATATACTAACAGGTAATGGTATAGTCTCACATCTGTAGGGTCAACAAAATATATTGTCGACAAAACAATATTCTGCTTGTCACAATTTTCGAGTTAATAACTATAATTACAATTTTTCTTTGTAGTAACAACAGTAGATTATTTTGAAGTAAGATATACTAACAAGTAATAATACCGTTTCACATATGTATACTCAACAAGATATATTGTCGGTAAAACAATATGCTACTTGTCACAATTTTCGAATTAACAGATTTTTGGTCAGATTTTTCGATTTTACTCAAATTGATAATTATAACTATATAAGTATACATAAGTACGTTACCGTCATCTTCCTTCTATATAGAATAAACCAAATATATTATGAAGAAAATAAAATTCTACTTTGTCACATCTTTAGAATTGATTCGAGTTAACAACATTTATTTCATTTGTAAGATCTCTAAAATATATATTATCAGCTAATATGCATTTGGTTGTAGTAAACATATGGTTTATTTGTTTCAACAAAATTGGCTGCTTGTATATTAAAAACTATTTAAGACAAGCACCAGATCTGCTGTCAAAGTAAAATGCATTAACAAGTAGACAATATATTAAATGTATTTCATTATAATAAATAAATTATTTATTTATTGTAACTAAATTGGTAAATGCATTATTTGTAAAATCCCTTTCCTCCCGAATGAATTATTTGAGGATATACACCAGTCGGATAAAGTACTGGATCTACTGGCCATGTGTTGATACGTATTAATTCGTGTGACTCATCTGATTTCAGAATTATATTCTAACCAATTAAGCCAGAATGGGCTCCGTGCACGCTCATTAACCGCTGTTGGAAAATAATTTGGGTCTACTTGGCTACAAGATTGCTTACATTTATTGCAAGAAATATTTCCTGCTCTGTCGTACAAATTATTTATCGCAGCCATTAGAGCTGAAAGGATGGGCGGACGGCTCGAATGCCTAATATTAAATTCCCGGCAGCCTCGGTAATAGAGAGTCCTATCTCTTAGAGGCTTAATTATTTTACCGCCTGACAAGTTACTGAAAACAGCGAAAACTAACGCCACGAAGAGGTGCCAGCCATTTTGGCATATCAGTTTACGCATTTTTGACTTTTTGTGGTAATCTATCTCTTCAGCTGTCTCTATGTAAACTTAAACTCGGCTGTAATAGAATAAAGTTAAATAAACGATGTATTTGTATTATCTAAACACATTATTAAAGTTGTTAGTTAATTAATTACTAATTATTAATAGAATTACATGAGACCATAGATTCCTTAGGTGAAAATAAATCGATTTAACCTAAAAAAGTTCTCTCATTTAAAAGAAGCATGGTGTGCCACAAGTTGCGCCCTCTACTAGTGACGTCAAAATTAGAAACAAATTTGAATTTCTCGCCCGCAAAAACCACCGATTTACAAATTTTATGTAAATATTTGGATTTTTTAAGAAGTTATCTACAAATATCGAAAATAAAATTTTAACTTTGACACCCTGTATCTTTTTTATTATACGACTTGGGATATAGGTATGTTAGGTTAAATCGATTTATTTTCACTACCAAACGTAATTGTTAAAAAATGAAATTCCAACCCTTTGAAGGTAGTATAATCTGTTAAATCTTTGCCTTTTAATGCAATAATTATTTCCATTGTGGCGGTGCGAATTCCAGCGCGAAGTAACGTTTCTTTGTCGAGGACGGTCCATTGTGATGCAAAATATGTTTTTAAAAGGGTCCAATTTTAAGACGGAAATTTTTTACCTACAAAATCAATTACCCATTGTATCCTACATAAACAGTTTGTTGCGCAGATTGTTTTAAGCGCTAAAGGAGCCATTGTTATTTAATCGCGTGGAAAATACAATACTGAGAATGGCAGTTGGCGTATAGTGTCTACGATTTTAAACAGAGATAACCTGGCTTCAGTGTAAAATACTAAATTGTGAGATTGCTTCTAAAGACGCTAATTCAAATAGTGGAGTATAGAATGATACATGTATTTAAATTATATTATTGTTATTACGTTTTTCATTCGCTTTTAACTGAAAGAAAATATTCGAAAGTCAAGTTAATTTAACGACAAATTAATTTGTGTACTAAACTTATATCTTTTGTCATTTCGAGAAATATTGTTGAAGTGTTATTTGATTATGTCGGTACGTGTCACTCACTTTGGAACGAATTTCTCTCCGAAATTCAGAATTTATATCTAAAAATAAAATGACTGTACAGGAAATAAATAGGCCATCACTTTTCAACGTTAACTACGTTCAACAAGTGGCATCAGTGTTGAAACAAGTGCAGTTTTTATTATTGCCAATTTTCGTGCGGTAACTAGATAAAAAAAAGCGTGAAAAAAACACGATTCAGGGTTCGTACACTTCAGTGGCGACACTTAGAATTATTTGTAATCTTTTGTTTGTTATAACAAATTATTGAAATCAGTAGATGCGCAAAAAGAAGAATAATTATTATAACCTCAGCCTTATTTACGGTGGTTACTATGACAACAGGGACGCTGATAACTGTCTGGAATTAACGGCTGCCGCGGAGGTCGACAACGTTGGCTTCTCGGAGTTCTCAGCGGGCGGAAGACTGAACGATTGTGCAGAATTCGTTGTCGTCATTGATACTCTGTGTTTACGTTGTAATTGTGTGTTTTCTTCAAATTTTAGGAACAATATTTTCATTTTTAAACGTTTTATGGCATTAACAAACTTATAAGTGCATCCTACAATTCAAAATTCGGATATTAAACTCTATTTTACCCTTCCTGATCGCGTCTACCGATTCCGATCAGTTAAAATCCGCTGCAGTTCATCAGCCTTGTCTACGGCTGTTGCTATGACAACGTGGACGCGTGTAACTGACTAGAATTAGCGGTTGTCGCGGAGATCGACAACGTTGGCTTGTCGGAGTTCTCAGCGGGCGGAAGACTGAACGGTTGTGACGTTTTCAGCAGTGTAGAATTCGTTGTCGTCGTTGAAATTCTGTGTTTACGTTGTGATTTTGCGTTTCCTTCAGGTTTTAGGGTCAATATTTTAATTTATAAACGTTTTATAGTATTAACAAACTTATAAGTGCATCCTACAATTCAAAATTCGGATATTAAACTCTATTTTACCCTTCCTGATCACGTCTACCGATTCCGATCAGTTAAAATCCTCTGCAGTTCATCAGCCTTATCTACGGCTGTTGCTATGACAACGTGGACGCGTGTAACTGACTAGAATTAGCGGCTTCTGCGGAGATCAACAACGTTTGCTTCTCGGAGGTCTTAGCGGGCGGAAGACTGAACTGTTGTGACGTATTCACCAGTGCATTTGTCATCCTTGAAACTCTGTGTTTACGTTGTTTTTGTTGTTGTTTCCTTCAGTTTTTAGGGACATTATTTTAATTGTTAAACGTTTAATAGTATTGACAAACTTTTACTACTATTACTATTCTCTTTGTTTCAGGATGCGAATGGGCAGATATAGGAGCAAGCCAATATACGGCCGCGTAGTACACAATCCCCCTTATCTGCGTATACAAGACCCCGCAGAAAGGCATAAGGCCTTCGAGGAAGTCGCCAGACTGTACGGCATGCCTCGTCAAAACGAGCCTAGAAGAAGACTGACTACATTCCGATTGCCCGGGGGTGGACATCTTCCGGCACTCGGGATCCCACCCCAACAGGGAAGTTTCCAACATCTTAAGGTCGGTACCCCTTCCGTTTCCACTTCAACACCTTTATTACGTTCGTTAGTGTCAGAATCTACAAAATTAACTAATGAAATATACTTTTAATGACCTTTCGAGCAGGTAATCCGTAAATTTACTCTTCACTTGTCGGTGAAGCAGTTACGTCATCGCTTAATGTTTTTCTATACGAAGTTCGAAAGAAAACTTGTTAGCAATATGTCAGAGCCATTTGAAAGAACCGAGTAGACATAAATTTAAAAAGTATAAGGTGATAATTGCCACATTATTTGCGTCAGCAATTCTAGAGGGAGTTAATGTTTTGTTGTTATCCAATCAAAGTGAAATGTGCTCCTTGTGTCTAATACAGACGATTAGGAGCTTATGTAATGATTGATGGCACACAAATACTTGAATAAACAACTACACACATCGGTAAAATATAGGGGATCTTAAAGATTAGTAATTTCCTCTATACATACAAAATATTGCTCAAATAATTCTCTCCAAAAATACGAAAAACACTTCCGTTGAACGTTTTCGTTTTAATATAAATTTAAAATTTAAAAATATATATAATAATATAAAATACATAAAAAAGATTTATAATAAATTTAATTGTTTGATTAATATAATAATAATAATAATAATGGCATTTATTTCCAACAGGTAAAAACCCAGTTACAGGAAATGCATAACATACAAAGAAAGAAATTACAATTCATATAACTTATACTTACTATACCTAATCATAACAAACTCACAAGGATGTAAAAGGAAAAAAATACATAAAAATGAAAAACAAGAAAAAGTAACAAATATGATTATATCCAGATTACTCGTAGTTGTAAACAATGTTTTTTATTGTGTTCAATGACGCAAAATTGATGTCACAGTCGTTACAAATATTATTAAAACTAGCACATGCATTATATATAGGCGCTTTAAGTAAAATATTAGTTCTAGGCCTGTCACAATAAAAAGTTTGATTGTATCTTAAACCAGCACGCGGCACAAAAAATTTTATCTTACTGAGGAGACTATTACAATCTATATTATGGTGTAACAAATTATATAAAAATGAAATAACAGACCACATTCGCCGTACATGAAGAGAAGGCATGTTAAATCTGTGCAATAATAGTTGATTATTAATTCCCCTGGCAGGATAGATGTTATCTTCTTTAAAAGAAAGATATTTCAAAAAACGCCTCTGAACTGATTCTATATTGTCAATGTGGCACTGATAAATTGGAAACCAAATAATTGAACCATATTCAAGCTTATTTCTAACTAATGTATAATATAACATTTTAAAAGTGTTGACATTTTTAAAATTTTTACAATTTCTTAACATAAAACCTAAAGCCTTATTTGCATTACTAACTATGTTGTTAACATGCTCAACAAATGTAAAATTCGAATCGAAGAAGATGCCTAAATCCTTTACACAATCAGTTCTCGAAACTGTAATATCATTAATTGTATAGTCATACAAAAATATATCTTTTTTCCTACTAAATGATACTACGTAACATTTGTTGATGTTTAAAGTTAAACGGTTTGTTTGACACCACTTGCTAACATTGTTAGCCTGAGTTTGTAAATATACACAATCTTCCACATTCTCAATACGTGTATAAATTTTTAAATCGTCCGCAAAAATCATATTAAAGCAAGATATAGTATCAGATAAATCGTTAATAAACAAAAGAAACAACAAGGGTCCTAAATTCGAACCCTGCGGAACGCCAGATGCAACTCTAAATTTCGATGAACAAAATCCTTCACACTTTACAAACTGTTGTCTTTCAGTTAAATATGATTTTAGAAAACAAACAAAGTTATTTGACAGGCCAACACTGTCAAGCTTAGTAAGTAATATATTATGATCAACCTGGTCAAAAGCTTTGCTAAAATCCATATATATTACATCAGTCTGTCCCTGTTGATCAATATTCTCACAAATGTATTGAGAAATGCAGGCTAAGTTTGATACACATGAACGTTTATTAATGAAACCGTGTTGACTCTGAGATAACATATTTTTTGTTGAAGAATAAATATATTCATAAAGTATTATTTCTAAGAGCTTTGAAAAATTGCATAAAATTGAGACTGGTCTATAGTTAGATATCATCGATGGATCGTCTTTTTTTAATACCGGACATATATATATATATACATATATAATAAATCCATATATTTTGGTTATATATATTATAGAAGATTGCTTTACTGTTTTTCGTTCACCGATGAATCGGTTTTTCAAGGTTTGAGAGAAGCGTTTAATAGGGATTTCTAACAAATCGTTTACTTCCTATAATAGAGTTGGCGATATTCCCTCAGTTATTTCGATGTGTGTAGGCGTCGGAAACCACTTATAGAAATAGTTTCCGAAGTTTTGAGCGAATAATAACCCACAAGCACGATGCTGCCTCTCCCTATCTACACTCAATGATCAATTAGACAAATGCATTTTATTCAGTATCGGAATGCACTAGGCTTTGGAAACCAGGAATTCTCATCGAATTGCAGCGGCAGCTCAGCAGTGCTAATGATGCGAAAATACGATTCCGAAATCCGCTTGTTTACAACTTTGTGTTTCCCAGATATATTTTTCTTACCTCCGTTTTTATCTCCGCGTATAAAGAAATAATTTCCTTTCGTTCCTCATATTTTACCTCACTTTCGAAAATTTTATTTGCGCTAATGGCTGAATTTCGTTAATGGCACTTTGCTCCGAAAATAAGGGCTGTAAATACCCTTAAAATCGATGTAAAATCTGGCCCGGTGGACGTTTAGGCGAAAGCACGTTTTATCGATCCTGAATATTTTGATAAAAAATAGCTTAGCCGGCATTATCGATTTATCATAAAATATTTATAGTTGGGTAACATCCCGCCCCCGTATAGCTGCTTTAAACAATTTCTTCCGCTACATTAACCGATTTTTTAAACGGAATTCTTACCGGCGCTTCTCGAGGGCCCGTTATAAGTCAAAGTAAGATGATGGCAGTTTAGTTTTTTTCCACCGATCGTCGCTTCAAAGATGATTAAAATATTTACTAGCTCTTCTCTGGATGTTAGAAATGTTTCGATAATTTTTCATTTTTCGTGTACCTTACAAACAATAACACGTTTTTTTCTCTTCACGATTTAATATTTTAAGTCCAAATACAGTCCAGTGGTTCCAAGGTTTTCCACAAAAATGAATGCCTTACAGTTTCTTTAAGTCAACGATACCCAATACGAGTATTAGACGTTCTCTGTGTACTGTTTTTAATATAGAGGGTGTTTTACAAAAAAGTGTGTTAAAGCAAAGTGTTGCTTTTATTTTTAACAGAAATTTTAAAACACTTAAAATGTCCTCCATTATCATCCACTCTGTAACGTAGAATATCCAAACATCTGGCAACAGTTAAATTTTCTTCAAATAAATAAGATCTTAAGATACCGTGTCCAACCCCCCCATACGTTTACTTTACTTTGGTTCTGGCTATGCCGTTTTTGAACCCAATAGGCATTATTTAGAGATCAGTACCCAGCAGAATTGTCTGGATCATCCTCATTCAACTCCCGCATTAATTATACTTTGTATTCCCCCATAGGTTTACTTTACCTTGGCTCTGGCTATGCCGTTTTTGAACCCAATAGGCATTATTTGGAGATCAATACCCAGCAAAATTGTATGCGACGGTCTGGATCATCCTCATACAACTCCCGCATTAAGTGTACTTTGTATCCCTCCATACGTTTACTTTACCTTGGCTTTGGTTATGCCGTTTCTGAACCCAATAGGCATTATTTGGAGATCAGTACCCAGCAAAATTATCTGAATCATCCTCGTTCAACTCCCGCTCTAACTGTACTTTGTATCTCTACGTACGTTTACTTTACCTTGGCTCTGGCTATGACGTTTTTGAACCCAATAGGCATTATTTGGAGATCAATACCCAGCAAAATTGTATGCGACGGTTTGGATTATCTTCATTCAACTCCCGCACTAAATGGAAGGGTGTTTTTTTTTTCTTAACAGTTTTACGACTGTGAAGTGATCTAGATGTTTATACCCCGCTCCGTAGAGAAGTGTGAGGATTTTCTTGAACTTCAAGCGATACTGACAAAAAAAAATGTAATGACGTTACAGCTCAAACATAAAACCTGGAGAAATATTTTTTTACGTTAAGCAATGCATTTTTGAAAAATACTGAAGAGAGGTATATGAAATGAATGAGTTGACTTGACATCCAACGTATTCTAGTGTTGTCTCTCTTCTGATATTTGTGAACTGAATTGTGAGATGCCCTGTAGGGCGAGAGAGCCGGAAAAGAAGGGAAGCGCTGTTTTCATTGAAAAAAGTGTAACGATTTGCGGTGGGGTGATGGTAGAGGCAGCACCGTGGGCTGACGCTTATGGTGTGGCATTTCAGTAAAATTGCTCTAAACTGGCGAATTTCAGGAGCTAATTAAGACGGAGCGGGCGCGCGAACTTCAACAACAAAGAGTGGCAGAGGAGGCGGCAGCTAGGGCGGCGGCCCTCAAAGATTTATCAAGAAATGAAAATCACAGGAATCAAGCTGGGTAAGTTTTTTTAATAGGATTACGTTCGGAAATTATGTCGACGTTTTCCATAAGAAGGCTATTTAATTATGTCGTTTTTTTATGCGAGGCAATGGCGAAACGCTGTCGCCATAAGCCGCGGGGGCGAAAGGACAGGTAAAAAATTGCCAAATTCGCCCGACTTTAAGGGCTTTATCCCAACGTTCAGGTTAGATTCTAACTTCAATTAAAATCTCGCGCCATTAGCGTTATTGCTTGCTCGAATTAAAATCCTTTTTACGCATTTTTACGACGATGGTTGCACGCACAGGGGATTATTTATTTTTTAAGAAAATATTATTTACGATCAACAATAGCTTTCATTATAACGAGGCACAGAACTATCAAAAGGAACTTTAAATAACGCCAGTTGAAAACGTATCTTAAAATTTCTGTGCCTTTCGCCCCTTTTGTGTTTTTTTATACCGCGTTCGATACACCAAAATAATTATTTCCACCACCTTTTTAACGTGGTATTTTTTGCTCCCTCATTCCTCTCCCGCTTATTCTGCCACATAAACTGAAAAAAATATCTTCCTGACCTTATTTCTTTTTAAGATTTATTTTTATACCTGAAATGTAGATCTGCCAAAAATGAATGAACGCGTAATCATCATTTAACCCGACACATAGCTTATATAACTAGGGACCCCATCGATTTTACGTTTTAGTCCGATATTCTATGCCTCTTTACGCGCGACGTATTTATCACTTCAGTAATATATTTTGCTCAAAATTTGCATATAAATTGTTCACCGTTGGCGTACCAACATTCCCAATAGCGATATTTAAAAGCACGTTAGTTTCATATAGAGAAAAAAATTAGTTGCAAACAATGTGTGTTTCCAAAAGTGAGATAAATCAAATCGAAATTGTTATAATTGTAAAAAATATGCGGATTACTTTGAGGCGAGTTTTGTCGGCTTTTAGCTATTGGATTTTAAGTCATAAATATTGCATTTAAATTATTCACATTAAAGCTTTATAGAATTTAATAAAGCCGAGGAAAATCGATACAAATTCCACAGGGACCACAGATTCTATAATACACCGGAGGCATCGCTGATGCAGTCATGTAAAATGTACCGATATAGGACAAACAAAATTACGCTGTTATACAGGGCAGAGCAAAAATTCTTCAACCTCCTACGAGTGAAATTATTTTAACAAATAAATGAGCTTATCAACACAATTCTTGGTCAGAGAGATGGTTTGTGGAAAAACAACAAAATACAGTATGCGCCAAAAGTATGGAATAAATTCAATAAAAACGAAACAATTATTTTTTGGGAAAAATCCTTGAACAGGTCGATTTTTAATTTAAAAAATACATATTTTAGCGTAAAATGCGATTTTCAAATGTCATTTGTTTTCGAGTAATGACGTCATCGATTTTTTTTTAAATGGCAACACCATATTTTTTCCTTGATTCTGAAAGATCGTTTAATTCTCTATCAGACAGTACTAAAATTTTGCCCTCTTACATAGGAAAGTTTTCGAATAAATAACGATTGAATGTTAGAAAACGTAAATTTTATCCATAAAAAAGTAACAATTCTGAGGTATGTAAAATAAAATACAATTGATTAAATTTTATACTTAAATTAAATGTTCGAATTGGCATCCACCAACTAGTTGACTATGCGCAAGTCTGTGAAGAAATTCTTCTTGCACATTATGAATGATTTCTGGCGTAACTCTGCGTATTTCGTCCCGAATGCGATTTTGAAGTTCTTCTAAATTACGTGGTTTATTAATGTACACTTTTGACTTCAAGTATCCCCATAAAAAATAGTCAAGAGGTGTAAGATCTGGCGATCTTGCAGGCCATTCTATCGGTCCGCGTCTGGCGATCCACCTCCCAGGAAAATAGTTGTCCAAAAAATCTAGTACAGGGCGCGAATAGTGCGGAGGTGCACCGTCTTGCTGAAACCATATGGTATCGTCAGGAATGTCAGGGTCATTATCGTTAAGAAAAATTACTGCAAGGGCTGGAACAAGGTCATTTTCTAGAAACTCTAAATATCTTTGTAAGGGGTTCCTTCAAAGAAGAAAGGCCCTACTATTCTGTCGTCAACTATTCCAGCCCACACATTTAATTTCTGAGGGTGGTGGGTATGTGCCTCTGCCATCCAATGAGGATTTTCCCGACTCCATTATCTGCAAGTTTGACGGTTTTCTGTACCATTCAGACAAAATGTGGCCTCATCTGAAAAAAGTATTTGCCGGTGTAAATTTCTATTTCCTTGACATAAATCCATTAGAATTTCGCAAAAGTGTAAGCGGCGATCGGAATCATCTTCATTGAGTTCCTGCACAAGTTGTATTTTGTAGGGATGATATTTTTCCTTCCTCAAGATACGTAGCGCTCTGCTCTGACTAGTGTCATTGTTTAATGCAACCAATCGTGAAGAATTATAAGGATTATCCACCATACTTATCAAAATGTTCTGTTTCTGATTTTCATTAATGCTTGGACGTCCAGGTTTTGGAATATTTACAACATTGCCAGTTTCTCTAAATTTAGACTCTACCTTACTGACTGTTGATTGGCTGATAGGGCGATCTGGATATTTTTCATTAAATAAATCGCAAACTTCCTGCTGAGTTCTAGTCATATTCCCGCATCCGATAAGAATTAAAATTTCAATTCTTTGAGTAACAGTTAAATGTGCCATAATACTTTAAATTCAATAATAATTTCTATGTCGCTTACAATACTTATTAGAAAGTCGGTGTGACAATGACACTTTGCAAAGATTTTCACCTACGTGATCCATAAAAGAACTATGGAATTCGAAAAACTAAACTTGATAACGTTTTTGCTTTATTTTAATTGATTTACGTTTTCTAATATTCAATCGTCATTTTCTCGAAAACTTTCCTATGTAAGAGGGCAAAATTTTAGTACTGTCTGATAGAGAATTAAACGATCTTTCAGAATCAAGGAAAAAATATGGTGTTGCCATTTAAAAAAAAATCGATGACGTCATTACTCGAAAACAAATGACATTTGAAAATCGCATTTTACGCTAAAATATGTATTTTTTAAATTAAAAACGACCTGTTCGAGGATTTTTCCCAAAAAATAATTGTTTCGTTTTTATTGAATTTATTCCATACTTTTGGCGCGTACTGTATATTGATAATACAGTGTGATTCAGAACTTATGTAAAAAAATACCGGTCCTCTTCACCTAATTCCGTGGTATTAATGCTTGGACACGCGGTACATGGTACGGATATAATTGAGTCTCATATATGATACGCCACACTATTGCAATACGCCGTGGACGCCCTGGACCATCATCTCTTCCACTATTCGGTTACGAATTTTCCGCGTCATGCCTGTATTTGCACTACACTTGCACAAATCATTTTGCTAAAGCATTTTTAACTTAATTTTTTAAAACGACATCCATTAACTGCGAGTTGCTATACGTAAGCCATTTTTGATATTTGAAAAACTAATTTAAATACTTGCATCACAAAAAAGTTAATACGATAAGTAATCGGATATTTAAAATCGCCTGGCTAGAGACAGTAACCCAGCGATGTAAAGGTTATTGAAACTACTAGAACTTCAATAATTTTTTTCTCGGACACTAAGGATTTTACAATTTTTTTTTACGACGTTGACCTATTCCCATTTTTTTTAGAGAAGTTCTGAATCATCCTGTATATTATAAATGATTTTGATTCGTTAATAATGTTTCTACATAATATATTTGTCTCATATTAGGTTTGTTCCTGCTGTAGTTGGAAGCTGTCAAAAATATCCAATTACTGGAGTTAAATTCAGTGGCAACTCGTTCTCAACTTAACTGGTCGAATATTTCTAATAGTTTCAAATCGTTTCTAATAATTGCTGCAGAAACAAACCTATGGAATAAAAAATACCTAGATAATACCCATTAACAATACACCCTTAGTCAGTATAGACATATTTATCCTAGGTCCTAGATCCATATCACGGAAGATGGATGTAGTGGCAGGAATTTAATGATTTAACATCACATTTTGTTAAATACAGAAATATATTACTAATAGTGTTACTATTAAAAGTGTATGACTCAAATTTGTGTTAGTAGTAACACATAGTTAAATTATTTAGCTAACAAATAACTGAATAAACGTTACTCAACTCACAATTGTGTTATCATTTTAACACAATCGGGCGTGGACTCGTTTTAGCAACCAATTATGTTGATTTCGAGCGAAATTTGACTTAAAATTATACTTGTATTTGTAATCTCGTATTTGTGGAGGTTCCTTTGAAGCTATTAGCTGGTATTCGAGTTTTATATTTATATGACTGTTACGGTAAATTTATTCCGGTTTTTATGAACCCCCCATTCATCATATTGGAAGTTTGAGCTTTAGAAAAAGGCATTAATTAGATGAAATGCTGACGCTGTATCAGTAAGTCTGCATTCACGGACATTCAGGCTATTGAGGGGCCGTATCTCGACGTTCGGGCAACAAACATATAAAATATGAGTTTTTATGGTATGTTAATGAAAGTTCGCGTTATACAAAAGTTCGCGCCTACGTCACTGTATATCTAGATAGCCCCGCGCCCATCTCTAGCGAGTTACAGACTTTAATATTGAACACTTCCTCTCATTCAGGCAACAAGTGACACTCCGTTCTCTATCGTAAATTTTAAATTCCTTCCACAAGGTTCGAGTGTCATGTGCACCGAAAATTTTAGAGCGCTCCTCCACTGATACCCGTGCCACAGGGTGTTCGTGATTGTATACGAGCCACCCTAGATTCTTAACTTCAAAATGCAATGATGCAAGTTTATCTATATGCACCGTTGGGGCATTAGGCGAGCCCAAAGTTTTTGGCAAAATCGATAATCGGTTATAACGATTAAAATGACTTTTGCAATATGAAAATATGGTGATAAAAGGCTTTTTCTGATGCAATTAATGTTAATTACCGGCTTGCACAAATTCCGTAAACTGGATAGTTAAAATGGTGTTCATATTTTTTTGTGTAGCGTAGCCAAAATTGTAAAATATGGCGAAGTCGCCCGTGTAAAAATTGTAAAATATGGCGGAGTCGCCCGTGTGAAAAATTGTAAAATATGGCGAAGTCGCCCGTGTAAAAGATTGTAAAATATGGCGAAGTCGCCCGTATAAAATTTTTTAAAATATGACGAAGGCGACAGTGTAAGACATAACGGAAAAAAGTATTCGTCTTTTGTATACCGGCGACTTGGCCAAAATTGTAAACTATTAAGCGGGAAGTAATAGAAATTGGGTATGTTTCTGGAAAAAATATAATTGATGAAAATGGAACTTACCCCATCCCATTTGGTATTTAATTTTTTTGTATCCTCACAGTAGGCTGATACTATCGAGTTTGAGACACTGTACTTTACGCGTATAATAAAAATTTTACGCATAAAAATTCGGCCTTAACCTACTTGAAAATATCTGCGGTTTCAGAAGGGTAAAAATGAAATTAATATATAAACCCGTCGGTATGCGAAGAGCTTTTAAACAAACCTGCGTGTTTTTATGCATATTTATTCAGCGAAAATTTGTGGTAAAATTATCAGCGCCAAACATTTGAAACAAAATCTGTTGCAGCTTCATTTCCATTTCAACGTCGGAATAAATTACAAGCTATTTCGCTGTTTTGCGTATAAACGAAAATACTTCCAACATATTAAAATGAGTGATTCCAATTCACCGAATAACATAAAAGCACTTGGAATTTGTCTAACGTCTATTGAAAGGATCCACATTGACTGACAAATTGACATATACCAAGTACGAAAAATAATTAGGGGATTTAATCTCTTCGCATCTGAGACGAAAAATATTTGGTTTGGTTTTGCCGAATTCAACCGTAAAAATATCAAAATATCAATCAAAATTTTAATAAAGCCGAAAGGAATAATTTCAGTTCTTATGGCAACGCGTCCCGAGAAGAAAAGTAAAAAAAAAACATTCGCATTCGAAATGAAACGCTTAAAAAAGAAATTTATACAAATCCCCTACAGGAGTGTTTTTTTATTATTAATATTAAATCCAGAGAGTGTTTGCCTGGTCCCAAAACAAATAAGTATGTGTGAACGAAGTGAAAAATATTGTAGAAAGGACTAAGAGGAAAAATATTGTCATAAAGGAAATATAGGTCGTTGAGATATCGAAAAATACACTGAAAAAAATACTAATCACTTATATCTACCATGTGTGTGTGACGTTTAATCATTAAATTCCTACCACTACACATCTTACGCGATATGGAACTCCAAGCCATTAAAACCTAGGACCTACGTGGGTAAATATGTCTATAATCACTAAAGGTGTATTATTAATGGGTATTATCTAGGTATTTTTTATTCCATAGGTTTGTTTCTGCAACAGTTATTAGAAATGGTTTGAAACTATTAAAAATACTCTACCAGTTAAGTTAAGAACGAGTTACCACTAAATTTAACGCACGTAGTGCGGATATTTTTGACAGTTTCCAACTACAGCAATAATAAACCTAATATGAGACAAACATAGTCATAGTGGAGTCAATATCGTAAAATTTTTGTAAAATCCTTATAGTTTTCGAGTAAAAAATTATGGAAGTTCTAGTAGTTTCAATCTTTACAATATGGCATTTATAATTCTTACGTTTATAGTTTATTTTACGACAAATTTGTAAGACGGAATTGTTTCAGTAGTACTTTTTTCAGTGTACTTGCAGTGAGCAAAGCAAAACGTAAATTTATTCGGCGACTGTCCAGAATTTGTTCCGATAATTAATGGGTGTAATTAGAAATGAAATTAGCGCCAGCTTTCTGTCTAACTGAAACAAACGTTGCTCCTCAATTTTTTCAGGCGTCTTATTGCCAAACACTCGGGCTAAATCCTGAAACGGTTTCGCCGGTCGCTTTAATTTCAAACTTTCCTTTCTTATCTCTCCTAAATATTTTAACACAACGCCACGCCGCAAATGAGGCTAATCTGCGGGAATTAATAAACAGAAAGTAGGAAATTTATTGTAATTTCGGGGATGTGGTCTACGTTAATTCCAGAGACGGTTTTATTATAAACTATGGCATCCGCGTCGTACCAAAAATACGCCGGAACATCCTCAGATCGAATACCTTCGTTTATTTATTACGATGTAATATTAAATTAAACGTACAGATATTTATTCCATGCCTGGTAACTGGATTCTGTACAACGCTTATTTAGAATACCGCTTGCGATTTCGTTAATTAATTAAACCAATGGAGGTATTGGCAGTGTTACATAACGGTTGTTTTCTAATAGTCCTTTAAAGACGAACCTGCTACGTAAGTTTAAAGCCGAACTCGAATTTCAGACGGAAAAATTTATCCGCAAATTTCTCTCTTCATTTATTTTGAAATCTTATATTCTTCTTTTTTTGATAATTAATTTTTCAATTGCACTGAAAAAAATCGCTTACTTATACAGTACAAGAAACACATTTTATTTAATTCATATACATATATTTATTAACAGTAAACATATTTCTGTAAAAGAAAACACGTGACTTGCAATCATTCTTTCCGTGATATAGAACTCCGCCTAAAACGCATGTACATCAAAACCTGAGACCTACGTGGATAGGTATGGGATAGTTATTCCAGAATTGCTCAGAATATTGTCTAACGGTGTATTGTTAACGGGTATAATACCAATTAATAATACTACGTATGTTTTATTCAATAGATTTGTTCCTGCAAGAAACGGTTTAAAACTGTGAATTTAACGCTAGTTAACTAGTTGGAGATACAGTATAAATTGTTTCTGCTGCGGATATAATTTTAATATGTGACACACATGTAGATAACACTATTAACCAAAAGCGTTCCTTGTTTATATATAATAAAGTTAGTCAACCAGACAAACTTAAGAGTTAAGACAACAGATGGCGATACTCTTTTAAAATCCTTGTCATCCTTATTTATACTGTAGACAAGGGTGACTTAGATTTTAAAAGTATCGCCATCTATTATTTTTACTTCTAACTTTGACTTTAATACAATTAACACATTATATCCTTATTTTTAAATTTTACAATATGATATTTATTACAAAGTATAGTAAAAAGTTTTATAATTACATTAAAATTACAGTAATCCAATTTGTGAGCACAAATTTTTGTAATCGTTTCTGTAGTATTTCTTTCAGTGTGGGTTGGAATCGGGAAAAAATTGCTTGCAAATTTTTCCCCCTTTTTGGCTTTCTACGGTTTCTGTTTATTGTTTTTGTTTCTTATATAATCCTCCTTTTTTTGGTAATTAATTTTTCAGTTGTTTCCATTTCTTTCGCTTCTCTTTCGTTTCTCATGAACTAGGGGTTGAATACCCGTAATCGGGTAAGGAAAGTATATCATTACGGATCGTAGGACATAATATAATTTCTAGAACAGACGAATTAACTTTATCTCGCGAGGCGGAGCATTGCGAGCATTGTAAAACAGCTTATGAGTGAGCCGCGTTCGTCATAACGGCATTAAATTACTGCTATTCTAGAATCTACGAACATTACGACTTTGATTCCGAAGAAGACGACATGGGAAGCAGTTATATGGGTAATGGAGGTAGCAGCAACGGAGGTGGGGGAGTCATATCATTTCCAGACTTATTGGCCCCAGCTGCGCGTCCCCAGGGACACAATCCTGGGATAGCCAGGTTTGTTCCGGACTATTCTTATACGAGAAGCGGGATAAGAACCAGAACACACGCTCCTACACTTTTTGATGCCTCTTCGTTTAATGTAAGTGATCTGGAGCACTCTAGAGGCGATTTTTTAGGCATGCCCATCCCTATACAAACATGAAATAATAAAAATACACATTTAGGAAATGTCCCTTCATCCACAAGCTTTCTCATTTTTCTGGACCTCTTATTCTAATTTATATCCCGGCCTGGAACCTTCAATTTAATTAAGAAACAACTTTTTTTACAGAATGGTTACAACGGTTACATACTATAGAAGATGATGCCAAAATATAGTAAAGAATAGTTTAGGTGTTGTTATGTCCACCCTCTGCACTAATTAGATGTTTCTTAAAAAAAACAAACACCCTTTTTGTGCTTTTTAGAACTCTACTATATTACACGCGCGAGCGTATGTGTGTGTGTGATTGTGAATATGGTCGTCTCAAAAAAAACTGTTAATTGTACTATAACCTAGTTATAACTGGCGACTGAAAAATGCAATTCTAAAGTCTGGTTTATAGTTGAATGCACTTTTAGAAGGGTAATGATATACTTTGATTATGCACGGGTTCGTTACGCAGAATTGTAGAAGTGGAAAGTGTGTTAGGGACAAAATCAATCGGATTGTTATAGTGACATGATGCATCAAAGGTATATGTTATTTGTCAATTTATGTCCTATTTTTAGATTTTAATAAGCATTGACGAAAATAATACCGCCTTAGATTTTTCATCTAGAAGGAATAAGTGTTTTTGTGTTGATAATTTTTATCAGATAAGTTCGTCGGAATATTCAAGAGTGTCCCTTTTAGCGGGGAAATCTCTTCTCCTGTTTTAACTTAGATTTGCAAAAACCCGCATTTATATACTTGGATTTCGAGAAACAGACAGCTCGAGAAAAATCAATAGGGTGAGTGTAGGTAATGCATTGCTATTCAAGGCCCTGCTTGTATCTCCACCTGCCTTCTAACTGAAATAAAAAAAAAAAATATGTCTCAACAAGATCAAGGAACAAATCAGTTCTTTCCAAATCCAACGTGTTTTAATTTATTAATATTTAAATTAAAGAACTGCCAAAAAGAAAGCATATCAATAATTTTACAATATAAAAAAATACAACACTAGCTTAATATTGGTTTTTCTTGAAATTTCAATAATTGCTGATGGAAAATCTAAAGCGAAAGGCTTTTTTCTTAAGTGTAGCTTAGGTCGTAATGTGTATAATATAAATAAGTTCTGCCTCTATGATTGTACGCACCTAGACACATATCGTGCACAAAAAGAATATCACTTATGTATACATATCTTAGGATCTGTAACGGACCAAAATTTTGTACGTATACATATGTGGAAGGTAACGTAGAATATAGAAAGAGATGTTGCCATGTAGAGTGAACCAACGTTTGTTGCCATCGGAATGGGCTGGATTTTGCTGGTTCCCTACGTCTACCAATGGACAAGAAAGTCAAAACCACTGGTTTTATTCTGTATTCTTGGTTTATAGTCACTGAGTTAGGTAGAGTCTTGAAAAGTGGACAGATGATGAAATTAAAAATTATATTTAGTTTTACATGAGGCTGACGATTTTGTTTTGTAGCACTTTTAGCACAGAAGTTGGTGTAGACAGGAATAAATATGGAAACGGAATAAACGATGGTTTACTCTACAATGTAATGTCTTCCCGGTTGAATATTGGAAATAAAGTATATATAAATCATGTAAACGTACTTAATTATAAATATAAAGTAGGTATGGCGCAATCGAAATATTTAAATCTATAATATAATGTAAAAAACCGAGTCTTCCTACATAGTAAAGTATGCCTAAAGGTTTAGACGGTCAACAATCTCCACTTCGTCGAATGTTTATATTTATTTACCACAATTGGAACTTAACACTTAACCTAGTCGAGAGTTACAAATATATAGTACAAGAAGTGTAAATAATACAAATTAATATATATACCTTACTAATTATATTTTTTAGACAAAATATTATCCTAATCTTGGAATGGTATAGATTAATTGATGTGATGATCCGACAATAAAATCAACGATTTGCTCTTATACCTTCTAAATTTTATTCTGATACGCGTTTTGTTCCAAATAAAAAAAACCACTTTACGAAGGATCCAGCCATGGGTAGGAGCGGCTAAACATGCAGAATTACAGCGTTAAGTACACCTACAACTGGTATATTCACTGACAAAATATTTTTTTACACATACAATACATGAATCGACGACGGCATACATTTCTGTCTTGCAATCTCTCTCTGTCCCTCTCCCTCTTATCCTCTCGGGTTTAACGCCCACACAATTTCCTTCACAATGTACAAGTTCCGAAACTATTTCTTGCACAATTCCTCATTTGTCCAAAAGGCGTACGGTCTGAATCGAATGGAGGGTAAAACCGTTAATTTTCCAAAGGATTTGGTCACGGAACCCTCATTTTATTATCGATAGAACTTCTGTCTCGATCGAAATTTTAATAAAACTTTCGCAATACTCGAAAATTTGAAACAGTCAAAATCAATTACCTTATTAGACAACATCTAATGAGTTTCTTAGATACTCAATTTCGCGCGCTACAATGCATCATAATGGCCATTTTTGGCCATAGGTCAATCGAAAAGCTAAAGAAAATGCAGTAATGTATCTGGAGGTAATGTAAGTGTAATTTTTTTGTCCACACATGTTTACACAATTGTTGTACACACGTAAATGTATTGATGTGACACGCTGTAATGTACTGTGTGAAATAAATGTTCACCTTCTTCATGTGTTATTAAACAATTCCCAATGCTGGTCTGGAATGCAGTGTTTGTCAATGACAATAAAACTTCGTCAATTTCATTTTACTACTAAAATCATATTTACATAAGCCAAATTGATAGGGCCCAATATTGGCTCATGTAAGTAATCTAGTTAAAATTACAATAGAAGCATTATACTATCTATCTATACTCATGTATTTTCATAAATATTTCCACAACTTTGCATGCTACATGTAATTGCTAAATCTTATATATAATATATAGGTAAATCTAATCATACCTATCACATATCTCTCTGTACTATTATACCCCTAAGCACAACGTACATGTCTCTCTGTGATGTATATGAAATTTACTGACAATATATCACTGTGTGGAATGTTCAATTATCAACCTGTAGTCAAAATTATTTTATATGTAATATATTTCTATGTACCTATACTTATTGATTGTTAACTAAATAAATTATATTAAATTGGCGAGCATCACAAATTGTGACGTTTTACTTATCCCTTTTACAACCCACACACTAAATAGGTAAGTATGAAAAATATTCCAAATGGCCATATTACTATAAGTGTAACAGATATTTGGTCTGGTCTAGAATTCTAGTATATATTCTATAGTATATTAGAAAGAAAAAAATAAAAATTTAAAATGAGCTTTACGTATAATTTTTACTATCAAATTTCAAAGCAACCTCTAAGGGTGGAATTCATAGGTCACATTTAATTACAAGTGCACTTAGCTTTGTAATTTACAAGATAAAAATGCAGAGTGAGAACTTACTAATAGCTTCGTACCTCGCTTTGATAAGTTTACGTTATGAAACGAAATATTGAAGGACATCTTATTTAAATATACCTTAAATGAAAAGTTAAATGCTGACTATGAATCTCACCCTATGATATAAAAATTTTAAAAATCAGCATAGCAGTTCGTCTGTATGTTATTCAAAATATTAAATATTCATAAAATATAGAATAATCCCTTACAATTAAAGTAGCACGATATTTGTCCCGAAAATTTACATTTACTCGAGTAAAGAGCTACTTAATCATCTCGTATATGTATATGATTGATTCAACATTATTCCTAATCGATTTTGAATTGAGAGTTGCGTTTGCTAGATTCCTTTTCTTATAGTTAACTGTATTACCATCGTTCAAAAATTGATCTGTAAACTACGATACTACATCTGTAGATACCCCACGATTCACGGGGCAAATCCGCAACTTCTGTGATAAATGCGGAACGTGGTACGTCGTACTACCTGCTCGCAATTGACATTTGCCAGTTGCGCGACCTCAGTAGTGGGAGAATGGCAGTAAATGATTGTTCTAGTTGTGATGGTTTTTAACATTTTATTTTATCACCTGTTTGTTATGTTCAGTCCGTAATTTTAATGAGCTTATTTAATTTACTTTGAATTTTACGAAAATGCATTTTTCAATTCCCGATACTCAGGAATTAAACGAAGGAAATGGGTCAACATTCATTGTAAGTTTACATGACAACATATCCTTATAAATTTTTCTGGAAAACTTTTGTAGGGTTATAACATTCACATAAATGGTCTTTTTCACTGTACTGTTAGGTACAAGCAACTACATAACTTAAATGAACAGTTGAAGAAAGAATTTGGTAATGAAGCGATCCCTTATTTTCCCCCGAAAAAGTTGCTTCCTTTGACAGTTTCACAACTAGAAGAACGGAGAGTTTTACTAGAAAAGTATATCCAAACTAGTAAGAAATATTCCATTACTTCGATACATTTGTTATTTATTTATATTTCCTTTTAAATGAGGAATATTCGTGAAGTGTGTTAAGTGGTATTTTTTTTGTAGTTGGCCAAGATTCCAAACTAGTGTCTTCCGAACTAATAATAGGTTTTTTACTATCAGCGCAGCAAGAAACAACATGCGAGAAGAAACAAGATGTGAACCTAGATTTATACACTATGAACAACTATCATATCGCTGTACGAGTGTCAACATTTGACGGTACAGAGCAAGTGCTGACAAAAGTATTCAAATACATGAGCTTGCCATTAGAACATATACAGTATTTTTCCTTATACCTGATCAAAAAAGACAATAGCGGAGATGTTATTATATTACGTAAACTACTTGATTTTGAATGTCCTTATTTATCACATAAGACGATGAGAGATGCTAACAAAATAGTCATTCGAAAAAGGTACGTTGTTGTAGTTTTTATTCAAAAACACTTGATTAAAATACATTAATACTGTGGCACTTAATATTTTTTTAGTTACTGGGATACAAATTATGATTTTGAGTTAATGACAGACCCAGTATCTCTAAACCTCCTGTATATTCAGGCAGTGACAGAAATAGAGAAGAATTGGATAATAACGACTAGAGAGATGAAATTGCAATTGACAAGTCTGCAATCTAATCTAGCGAAACGTGAATATATAGAAACAGCTCAAAAACTAAAGTATTACGGTTTTATGCAATTTTTGCCCTGTTACTGTGATTACCCTAAGGCTCAAACGAAAGTTATCATAGCAATAGGTGACCAAGAACTTAGTATGAGGATTCTGGGCCCTGGACAGTTATCAAGAGAAGGTTGCTTTAAGGTCACAAGAATGAGGTGTTGGCGCATAACTGCCACACATGTAAGCATTCGAAACATTAATTTTTTACTCTTTAACACATATTTTTCCTATAGAACAAAGAAGAGGTAGCAGCAAACAGTGGATCGAGTTTCAGTTCAGGTTTAGAGCTGTCATTCGAGTACCTGATGTCGAAGGACAAATTACAGTGGATCACGATATCAAGCGACCAAGCAATATTAATGTCGGTGTCCTTGCAATCTCTAGTTGACGAGCTTCTGATGAAGAAGAACGGGATGAGGAAAAGACCTTGCTCTGTTACAAAAGGAGGTTGGTCATATATGAAACGGGACGGCTCAAGTCAACTGATTTCAGTTGACGATGCGGATGGAGAAAACAAGGAAGAATCATCAGATGCAAAGTATCAAGAATCATTTTCAATAAAAAAGTTGCAGGAAAAATTTTCCAGTGTTTCTTTCAAGAGTGGAAGGGAATTTATCGAGAATCATGCATTTGAAGGTATTGGAGATGACGATTTATGAATAAATGGTTTTAGTTAGTCTGACGTGCTTTTTCTACTTGGAAATTCTAAACGTGGGTTTTAATTTTAAGGTGCTAATAAAAATTTGTCCAAATCAATTACTTGCCATTTGACGTGTAAAATAATAATTGGCAATTTGTAAAAATTTGTGGGGCTATCCCACTCAGTCCATTGTATGTGCCAAAACTTAGGAATAACTAAGATATTTTACTAAACAGTGGTATATTGAATATAATTGTATTTTATATATTACCAATTATACAAAGTAATTGATTAATCGTTATAAGGAATTCCACTATGAACGCTCAAATTTTGTATTTTGTTAGTTTATGGTACCTGACATTTACTGTATATTAAAAATATGCATGTTATCACAATTACTGAGTTATTTTATGTAGCTTGTATGTAATTTTTTATTATATTTTTTTAAATACTTGTAACCGGTATTGTATAGTACATATCCTCTTAAAAACGCCCCATACTTTTTTCATATCCAAAATACATATCTTATTTCATATTTTTTTATATCTAAATATGTATTTTATCATTGATGTTGTGTATGTATTTAACAATATTAAAACATTTTAATAAAATAACTTATTATTTCTTCACTGCTTATAATACATTCAAAATTAGATAATAAGTAGATCTAATATGTAGTATGAACGAACACAAGGTGACTTAGTTTTATTGGTCCTTTGGTATTTTCTAGAGAAATTAATTTTACATTTTCCAAAATTTAAGATCTATGTTGTTTGAATGTTTCTTATTAAAATAAGATTCTCTATAAAATGCCAAATAAAACTGTAGCACCCTGTGTAGCACAGTTAAAGTAAATATCAATAATATGTTCAATGATTTTGAAATATGTTTTTTCCTTATTTTTATGAAGTGAAAGGTGTTCTTATCTATGAACGTTAAAAACTTGTTATCTTACTATATATCACATGTGTTTATAAACATACATATTGAACAAGTTGGTATCACTGCTGGGATAGGGATACCAATGACAGGTTTAGCTCTTAGCGGTTTAAATATTCTCAATTAGGGTTCCAGGCCAACCTTCTTTTTAAGGAACAGGCAGCAAGTCGTAGATATTACAGTAGCACCATCTTGAGTTGTGCGCTGGGTCAAGGATTGGCATGTGTCGTTACAAATGTTTATGCAAGACCATCGTCATTTAAATTTTAGTCTTGAGATTGGCGTATTCCCCAAGACATGAATACAGGGGAATTATTACAAACTCAAGTCAGCCTGGCGCATTCATAAAGTTCCATGGTGGAACTCTACTCTTCAGGAAAAATGCAAAGAAGCTCGTAAGTTCTTTAATATGACTAAATCCACAAAACTAGACAGATTGGGACCAACGGCTCAACGTTATTTCAAGAGCCTTGTTTAACAAAATAAATGTTAGGCTAGGAGGGATTCCTGTGAGAGCATGGAAGACCTTTCTGCCACTTCAAGGATTTATAAGATCATGGAAAGAAATCACAAATCCAGGATAGATGCTCTTGGTACCTGATCGTACATATTACCATAAAGGAGGGAATGGAACATCTAATGGATTATCATTTCCCTGGATGCGTTTTAATTGAAGATGCTCAAAAACCGCAGGTGCGTCCTCACGTCCATTTAAAATTGCTGGAATGGATGGTATCTTTTCGGCTCTTTTACTAGAGTGAAAGTGTATCATCCACAATATTTGGGATACATTCCAAATTCTTGGAGAATGGTGGGAGTGGTTTTGATTCAAAAGTAGGTTGCTCCTCTTACGATGCGGCAAAGGCGTTTAGACCTATATGTTTGACGTCCTTCCTTTTGAAGTTGCAGGAAAAACTTACAGAAAGGCATGTCAAATAGGAAGCATTTGTAACATGGCCACTACAACTCGGAGTATGCTTATCTACAGCTGTAGTGTACGTACAATATTGAAAAAACCGTTAGCCATCGGGACCTTATAATCACTCCAAAATAAATCTTGTCCACCAGAACATGGAAGATGGTTTAGCTTCAGTGAACCGACTATTTTACATGTTGCCATTCAAGGAGTACGAACGGTCAAGTTTTTAGGAGTTACTCTAGATGATAAATTAACCTGAGTACCCCATATTGACAGACAATTGCAAAAAGCCACTGCATCCTTTTGAGAAGGCTTAAAAGTAATCAGTTTGTGGAACCTGAAGCAGTATTGGCGTTACCACAATGTTATCTTGCAAGGTCCACTGATGACTGAATCAAAAAGCGATCAAAGGAAGATTGGTTTAGTGGATCTGGTCTACGTCAGACTAGACTTCTTAAAGGGGCTCATGGACTAACGCAAACCGAAATTACATCTCAACAAGCATCTACATTGGATTGGCTTAAGCAGTGAGGTGTAGGCTTTACGACAACCCAGATCAGGATTCCATTCACATCCTTTGTAACTGTGTCTATTTAATGGTAAAGACACAAGTATTTTGGGGCAGTTTTTTTTTCTCCTCAAGACTAAACAAATTCCAACAGAGCTTATGCTTGCTTTTCCATACGGCATTGGCCCTGTTTTGAACTTTGCAGTCAGCAGCATGCAAAGATAGCAAAATTTGTTTATAAAATTTAACAAGTTGAGTTCTGATAAACAAAATCACCACAATCCATTGCAATTACAAATTCTACAATTGTACATTTTGTTCTCCAAACAAATCAAATTCTGTTGACTCTGGCGGAGATTCTGTTAAGTTGGCAACTCTGATTGTGTTGGTGCATTGGCAATATTGAATGTGTCAGTGGCATTGAATAAATTATAATATTTCCCACTATTCTGAGTTCTCGACTCTGTGGTTGTGGTTAAAATTGACAGTTATATTTGAATTTGATTTGATTACTGGAAGTTTTTGTAAATCTTATAATTAATAATGGAAAAGGATAATGCATCTACATTAGAAAAAACCGCAATTCAAGGTATTTCAAAAGATTGTGGTAATTTAAAAGGTATGTGTAACAAGTTCTAGTTGTAAATTTTGGTTGCACTGAACTATATTATTTTCAGAAAATGTAACTGACCTTTCAGTATATTTCAAAGAAGCATTTCAGAGAATTCGTTCTGATGCTGAAGATGTTAAATCTAATATGGAATCTGGAAGTACCTTAAAAATTGGCAGAAAAGCTGTTCAACCGTTGGTTGAACTAAAAAATTTAGCAGCCGAGGTTTTCTCCAACGTTACAAACAATGAAGTCAAATACTTATATCAGGTTACGTTATCAATACAAAATACTGTTAATCTTGTACAATATTTGGAAATTCACACTATAAATAGTTGCTGTTTGTGAATCTAATGGATAATTTTTAGGAGATCGATCCGACACCATTTTTGACACATATTAATGAAATAAAAAAGATGAACGGTGAGACACGTGAAGTTATAAATTTATTGGAATCGCTAAAGGATTCTATTGGTAAACTAAATGAGCTGGAGAAGACTCAGAAACAAAACAGTTAAGTGTTTGACTGTGAGATTATCAAAATAATATGAATGATCGATTTTCAGCTAACGCCGATGAGTCTTGCGCCTCATCTGTTTCAATCGCAAGTGATCCTTCGATCTCCGAATTTAGTCTTTTTGATGATAATAGCAGCACAAATGCTGCTACATCTTCTCCATATCTCGAGAAAAAAACGGATGCTGTAGACAACTCAGAAACTAAAGAGCCAAGTGTTTGACTTTGGAATCATCAAAGTAATATGAAAATTGATGTGTATTGTTTGTTGTCAATTTGGCCTGTTAATAGCAGTAATGCTACATCTCTTCATATTGAAAAACAAGAGTAATTGTTTATATAATTTTGAATTGTTGTTATCCATTGGAAAATTTTGATACGTTACAGTTAATAAATGTTTCTTAAAGAATCATTTTTATCTTTTGTGTTGAAAACGACTATTGCAGAATGAGATCATTCAGTGTGTAAAAAAGCTTGTAAACTTTAGCCATATTGTGTTTTGAAACTCCCTGTATATTTCAAACTCTTCAAATTATTACTATCTTTTGCAGGTTTTAAAGTCTTATTTACGCAATAGATTGTTTTTATTACAATTAATATTAAAATATATTCAGGATTTATAAAAAAAGGTACATTCTTAATATGATATATTTATAATTATATAACTTCAAGGTCTGGATAAACTTATTTTTTACTATATTAGATTTAAAGTGATGTATATCCATAGTGTGAATTAATAAAACTCATATTTCAGTCTAATATTTATATATAAAAAATAAAAAGAAAAATTCTTTACATAACCAACTAAATATTATGAACTTAAATTAGGAAGACGACTACATACAAATTATAAACCATTCATAATGAATACACCGTGTGTACAATATTTATAAAAAAAAAAAAAACAATATATACTGAGTAAATATTTTTACATATCCTCTCTAGTAGTATTTGGCGAGCGGCTATGAGATCGACTTCTAGAAGAGTGAGTTCTTGATCTCGATTTAGTTCTGGAGCCATTCTTTTCCTTTTGTTTTTCAAGTGGCGATCTAGAACGAGATTTTGACTCCTTTCTAGTTTTAGAACCAGAAGCAGGACTCCTTGAACGAGACTTGGAACTGCCCCTACTTCTTGACCTATCTCAAATAAATGTATAATGCTTTTATAAATTAAAAATAATCGGTTTTACCTTGACCGTGAAGCGGACCTAGAACGTGGTGATCTTGATCTGCTACCGCTACTAGATCTTGACCTACTTTTGCGTGACGGCCGATCCTCGATAAGTTTTATTTTTCTGCCGTTAAGTTCGGTGCCATCTAACTTCTCTATAACATTCTTCATGTCCTTGTACGAAGCAAATTCCACAATTCTACAAATAATTTTAAATCAGAATGTGGATAATTCAAGATAGTTTTTAAAACTTATTTTAGAGTTGTCAGTTAATGAAAAGGGTATCAGTCATTAGACTTCAGACCCGAAAGATGGTAAAAACATCATGTGTAAATTAATATCAAGAACGTAAATATTTTTAAAAACAACGTACCCTTCATTACGTCTTTGCTTGTGGGCATCGGCATAGGTAACTTCTCCAGCTTGACGCATATAATCTTTCAAATCCTATATCAGGAAAAAAACATAGAATTAAGATTCATATATAAATACACGAAAAAAACATTTGTAAAACAAGTTACCTGACTTGCGACAAAAGGTACAAATTCCAAACTTAAAAAATAAAAATAATAGTTTTGTAAATAAATCTAAATTGAAAGATACTTATTCCTTTATTTTAATTACACTTTGTCCATGACGAAAGGTATTTTAATAAGACTGGGTACAAAAAAAATTAAAAGGGCTATATAATTATAAAATAATACCTAAATTTAAAGGTTAATAAAACAGAGAATATAACCGAGTTCATATTAAAGGAAATGTATGTTATAATGATACATATATATCAATTATGTTGTATAACATATATATCAAATTCACTGTGTTGCATCGTTTCTTTAAAATGAACTCTATAATCACCACTTAGCAATAGCACACAAATTTTAAGATAAATACAAGATATTGTGCTTTAGACTAAATTATTTTTGTATGAATTAGAAAAACAAAATAGTTGCTATTACTAAGTTCCACTTGATAAATAATATTTGTCGTTTGTCCATGCTAATGGTAAAGCAAATAAAGAGATCAGACAAAGTGTAATTAACGAGAGACTGACAAAATTGCGCGTCATGCTAGGGCATTTACCTGAGGCATTGTGAATGAGAAACCACATAGAACCAATGGAATCAATGGACTGGCGTAATAACTGAATCGACTGACTGCCACTCATTTGCAAGGGTGTACCACATAGATTGAGCATAGAATAGGCCTAGAGAAACCACACGCTCCGTGGGAAATGGGTGCTCTTTACAAAAAAGTATTTAATTTCATATATTCACTTAAATTACAATATAAAACGATACCAAATTCGTGACAGTTTATGATTACGTGCTAGTTTAATGGCACTTTCTGAGCATATGGTTACCTGCTCTGGATGCCACTGATGAGGCCCCCGTAGGCCAAAACAGGGCATTCCACTATTTAAATTTAGTATTTTGCAAAGTGCCATATGCTTTCGTCAGTGTTAATGCTCAACTTTAGGGAACTATAAGGAGATGACCGGGAAAAACCCATCTTCGGACAGAGCCTGGGATTGGTTGGATCTTCCAAACGTCTTAGCCCTGGCTTGGTACGTCCACGCCTCATTGATTACTCAAAATGTGGTTACACATCGTTGCTCTCGCATGGTACCCCCCGATTGCCTCAACTATGGACTGCAAGTCACATCGGACGAAATGCCCCATATTCTATCACTGGCCTTGCTCGCTCTAACTCTCTTTTGGTTTTTGAAAGTAACAGGGATTAATAGTAATGTTAAATCAAAAAGTGACACATGGATTACAAAACTGACATCTTAGCCTTCCTAAAAAAAAAAAAAAAATGGGGATTCATTTTCTAGATCCATGTGGCAGTTTTTTGTTAACAAACTATACCAGGTATGGGACTCTTACCCAATTACATGTACATGCCTGAGTTTTATCATTTTATTCGACTTACCTGCCAGCTGACTCTGCTTGATAGATTATCGACGTAGATGCGATACCTTGTTCTTTGCGGTGGACCATATCTAATACATCAAATAAAAATAAGTCCAAAGAGCACAGAAAAATAATACAACAGTCATTCATTGTTACAAAGTGTTCTTAAGTACTTACTTCTCGCGATTATCTCTATTACGTGGAGGTCCTCCGTATCCTCTAGAGCCACTCATGCTGCCTCTCCATTGGTCGCTTCCTCTTGGGGTACCTCTAGCACGTTCCACAGAGACCCTATAAAAAAATAGAATAGTAAAATATACAAAAAAATATAACTAAACTAGTTAAAGTTTAGATTAAAGTCAGAACGCTGGGAAAAAGTCTGTCATATTTTAAATCAGACCCGAAAGATGTTGATCATCATAGTAAGTAAAAAAATTATTTTTCTAGTTTGCCACTACCACTAAAAATTGAGCAAAATTCTTTGTTACATTTGTTCACTTTAGTACGGATAAATTTATTTCTAATAAAAATAGAATTAAAAAAATTTGTTATATTAGTAAGAAAACCAAACGAAAAATATAACGATTTTCATGTAAAGCATGGATTTTAAGAATTGATATAATATATACATGATGTACTGATGATGCTTACTTTTCCCCAAGTAAGTCTCTTCCATTTAGCTCATAGATAGCATCATCTGCGTCCCTGTGGTCATCAAATTCCTGTAAATCGTTTGAGAATTAAACAAGTTTTAAAATTTTGTTGTGAACTTACGACAAACGCAAATCCATTTTTCATTGCGACCTCTTTAATTCTTCCATACTTACGAAAGAACTTTTCAATGTCGCGCTCTCTAACACGGTAGGTGAGCCCTCCAACAAATACCCTAGTGCCCATCTGTAAAAATAATTAGGTACACATGTACTTTATTTTTGGCGATCTATTTAGGAATATCAGGACATTCGATCTATTTAGGAATATTCACATTGACTAGCGACTAGTTATTTGGTTCACATTACTGGAGCTGTAATTTTTAAGAAATGGCAGCTGCGGAGCATACCCACTACTAAGAAGTTTGTAAAGGATTTGACTTATAAGGTTTTTTAAAAAAATTCGTTTAAAAATTATTTCCAAACATACTTACCTTCATGAATGAAGTAAATTTAGTGAAAACTAAACGATGTTTTAGATATATTTATAAAAATTCTACTAATCCCGACCGTATTAGAACATGTACGAGTAAATTTTAAACATATGGCGAATAACGCAGTTTTAAGTGCCTAAACTACGTTTCTGTTTACCAAATATTTCAAGTTCTAATACCTCAATCGAATTAAAAATATTATACGTATATTTGTTTTAAATACCAGTGAAATATTTGAACCTTTGTTTTAAGCAACACAAACACTCAACTAAATAATTAAAACGCCCTAATTTATTGCCCTTTCTAACTGTGGAAAGATGGAAACGGACAAGCATCGAGATTAAAATTTTGTGCGCCTGTGCAGAACAATTATGTAACCACCAACCCATGGTCTACTAAACTAATCCATACGCAAATAATTCTATACACTATACAGTGCAGTGCCCGAAATATAAATGCCGATAGTAAAGGTCTTGTATATCTGACCAAAAGCAACCAAAAAAACTCTTTCTGTTTAAAACGTCTACAAATACATTTCAAAAATAAATATTAACTGCTATAATAAAATGCAAAACTGTATTATGAAACTACAAGCTAAGGTATATAGAATTACAATAATAATGCCACTCTTTAAAATTAATTTAGCGACTAGTTTTAAACTGCTCACCTATTCTTAGTGAAATGTATTGGTGATTGGAACAACTTAAAATTTATATTTTATTACTAATAACGCCAACAGTTCAAAACAGTCGCTACATTTATTTTAAAGAGTGTCATAATTATTGGAATAGTATGTACAACTCAGATCCGGAGGGGGCTATGAGGTCTATAGCCTCAGGCCTCACTCATTAGTTTGTTGCTGTACTCTTACTTAGACGATGAGTAACTCTTAATTGCCATTTCCCCATTAATTGAAATGTCACTACTAGTATACAACATATTATTATTATATACAGGATGTATGTATTATGTTGTATTATATACAGGGTGATTCAGGTTTAATCTTGATAACTTCAGGAATCGATAGAACAGGTTAAAATAATGTTCATTTGTGATATAAACTTATTTCCTAAAACGCATCGTTTCCGAGAAAGAGGGTGTTGAAGTAGGAATTTTTTTCTCGCTTTTCCCTCATAACTTTTAAACCACTTATCCGATTTAAGTGAAATTCGGAACACAAACACTTCTTATGATCTTACATAAGCTTCTTAAGTTTGAACTACCTACCCCTCTTCGAAGTGTATTTTGTATGCTACCCCCTCTTACTTTATTTCAAAACTACAAAAAAAAATAATTAATTTCAATAAAACATCTACACACCACATTGACCTGATTAATTTCGAAACTTTTTCGTCTCCTGTTTTTTTCGACGTTTGGTCTTGTTTCTGAGATATTCAAAGAAATTGGTGACAGTGTAGCGCACCAGCCGCGTAAATTTCATTTAACATTATAGCAACCTATGAAAACAAAACTCAGTGATTTGTGTAGACTGACGTTTGTGAAAATGATTGTCAAAAGTATTATTTAAAGAGCATTTTTAGTGCTAAGAAAAAATGCCAAGAACGTTTACAAATGCTGAATATGCCGATATACATTATGTTTATGGTTTCTGTAACGGAAATTCCAACGCGTCAGTTCGAGAACACCGAACACCGCCAAGAAATAATCAGCGAATTCTAGGGGGGCAGCATACAAAATACACTTCTAAGAGGGATAGGTAGTTCAAATTTAAGAAGCCTATGTAAGATCATAAGGAGTGTTTGTGTTCCGAATTTCACTTAAATCGGATAAGTGGTTCAAAAGTTATAAGGGAAAACAAGAAAAAAAATTCTACTTCAACACCCTCTATCTCGGAAACGATGCGTTTTAGGAAATACGTTTATATCACAAATGAACATTATTTTAACCTGTTCTATCGATTCCTGAAGTTATCAAGATTAAACCTGATTCACCCTGTATATACATCCAATATTCCGATACAGTCCCTGTCCCTGTTGTATTACATATTAATAATTTAATATGTAATACAACAAATTGTATTGTTTTATTGCTTATAAATTAAAGTATAAATAGGTATTTGGAAATAATTCTTATTTTTTTTTGTTACAGAATTCTCGAAGGAAGGAAGGCAAACAACGATAAATGTCAAGAGAATTTTTAAGAATGTGCAGGGTATCCCAATTTCGTTGTAATTGCTGGGTATCTCGAAACTACAAGAGCTAGAAGGATGCGATTTTCTCAACACTAACATTACTTTTTCGAAAAACTTAAAATAGTGCAACCAGAATTTTCATAGACTCCTTCATTTTTGAGTTACAGGGTGAAATTTAAAAAACCTATTTTTAAGGAATTCTTCGTATCTCAGAGAATAACTGAGATATCGAAATGGTGAAATAGATTTCTGATACACTTTTTTACATAGTGTTCAGCAGCGTACTTGTAACTTCTCTACAGGGTGTCCCTTTTAAAATATGACTAACATATATTTTTTTAAATAGAACACCCTGTATATTTTTATGCAGTTCAATAATATTGTATTTTTCCTTCATAATGATAACACTTAAACGTTAAATTTGGCCCTGTACCTCAAAAACGAGGAAGCCTGTGAAAATCATGTATAAGGGATTTAAAGTTTCTCAAATAAGTAGCCCAGTTGCCCAGTATTGCGAAAAGTGCATACTTTTATCTCTTGTAGGTTCCAAAAAACTTTACATTATATTGGGACACCCTGTACATTCCAATCCTCAGGCAACGTTTATCTTGCATATATATTATTATTATTGTAAATTAATTTTGTTCTCTAAAAACCAATTGTAAAAATTATATTATGGTAAATTTAAAAATATATCTATATTTTTATCATACCCGTTATGCGTTTTATTTAAAAAAACTTGTCATGAGCTTATTCGTTGTAAGTAAATAAGTCTTCTTATTTTGTGGAAATGAGAGGAAAAATTACAAGATGCATTATTGTATCTGTAACGAAAACAGATTTTTTGTCGAATTTTTTGTTAGATGTCGACAAAAAATGGAGCAAAAAATTCCCTTTGTTCTCCGCCGACAACAAAAAAGGGGCAAAAAATGGAGCAAAAAATTCGAACAAAAAATAGCCGAATTTTACTTGAAATTTTGTTAAAATTCTTACAATAATTTTTTGTTGAAAATCGACAAAAAATGGAGCAAAAAATTCGAACAAAAAATGGCCGAATTTTCCTTAAAATTTTGTTAAAATTTGTAGAATAATTTTTTGTTCAAAATCGACAAAAAATGGAGCAAAAAATTGGAACAAAAAATCACCGAATTTCTGTTAAAATTTTATTAAAATTTGTACAATAATTTTTTGTTGAAAATCGACAAAAAATGGAGCAAAAAATTGGAACAAAAAATCACCGAATTTCTGTTAAAATTTTATTAAAATTTGTACAATAATTTTTTGTTGAAAATCGACAAAAAATGGAGCAAAAAATTGGAACAAAAAATCACCGAATTTCTGTTAAAATTTTATTAAAATTTGTACAATAATTTTTTGTTGAAAATCGACAAAAAATGGAGCAAAAAATAGGAACAAAAAATCACCGAATTTCTGTTAAAATTTTATTAAAATTTGTACAATAATTTTTTGTTGAAAATCGACAAAAAATGGAGCAAAAAATTTCCTTTGTTCTCGGCCGACGACAAAAAATGGACAAAAAGTGGAGCAAAAAATTAATTTTTGTCAGGAACATAAAAACAAAATCTTAAATTACATGTTTTAATTTCTTTACAAAAATTTATATGCTGCATTTTGCTGTGGTTTCTGGGTGGCTATGTTGATGTGAGCAACAACAAAAATATACTCCTAGCCCCAGACGGTATAATATAACGCCTGGGAACTAGGAACATACATCTTCGAAGGTTGCTCCTTTGGTGCAGTTTCCCAGAAAAATCCTTCTGAAAATAAGAAATCAGAAGTTTAGTTGCAACAATACCAAGTTGGAAATAATAATATCTGTATAAATAAATATATAGCTTTTCAAAAGAATTTTTAGATGCGAATTTTTCTGAAAATTTTTTCGGGCAACAACCGGTCTCAGCAGGTCGGGAATGAATCCCCCTATACATTCCTCCCTGGTGTTTCTAAGAGGTACCTGGAGCCGTTTTGCTCTAAAACGAACGGTTTTCGAGATATTTGGATTTTTCTAAATTTATATGCTATTTTCGGGACGTCATAACTCCCTTATTATACGACGCAGGGGGACGCGGTTTGTTTCATTCGAAAGCTCTCTCGAAACGCTAATTTGACCTGTCTTTTAGTTTTTCCGTATCTGCAACCGTTCGCGAGTTACGGTCGATCGAAGTTTTGGATTTTTCTCACCAACTACAGCCGTCTAACAGAAAACCGACGCCACCGACGCCGATACCGTTTACAAAATAGCGTCTGCAGCGTCCTTAACGGTATTTTAGCCGTCCGCGATCGATACATTATCGCGTGGAAATTTTTGACAAAATTTTTACAAGCGAAACATTCAAAAACGAATTTTTTCTGAAAAATTTTTCGGGCAACTATGGGTCTCAGCAGGTCGGGAATGAATCCCCCTATACATTCCTCCCTGGTGTTTCTAAGAGGTACCTGGAGCCGTTTTGCTCTAAAACGAACTGTTTTCGAGATATTTGCATTTTTCTAAAATTATTGGCTATTTTCGGGACGTCATAACTCCCTTATTATTCGACGCAGGGGGACGCGGTTTGTTTCATTCGAAAGCTCTCTCGAAACGCTAATTTGACCTGTCTTTTAGTTTTTCCGTATCTGCAACCGTTCGCGAGTTACGGTCGATCGAAGTTTTGGATTTTTCTCACCAACTACAGCCGTCTAACAGAAAACCGACGCCACCGACGCCGATACCGTTTACAAAATAGCGTCTGCAGCGTCCTTAACGGTATTTTAGCCGTCCGCGATCGATACATTATCGCGTGGAAATTTTTGACAAAATTTTTACAAGCAAAACTTTCAAAAACGAATTTTTTCTGAAAAATTTTTCGGGCAACTATGGGTCTCAGCAGGTCGGGAATGAATCCCCCTATACATTCCTCCCTGGTGTTTCTAAGAGGTACCTGGAGCCGTTTTGCTCTAAAACGAACGGTTTTCGAGATATTTGCATTTTTCTAAAATTATTGGCTATTTTCGGGACGTCACAACTCCCTTATTATTCGACGCAAGGGGACGCGGTTTGTTTCATTCGAAAGCTCTCTCGAAATGCTAATTTGACCTGTCTTTTAGTTTTTCCGTATCTGCAACCGTTCGAGAGTTACGGTCGATCGAAGTTGGTGGATTTTTCCACCAACTGCAGCCGTCGAGCAGAAAACCGACGCCGCCGACGCCGTTACCGTTTACAAAATAGCGTCTGCAACGTCCTTAACGGTATTTTAGCCGGTCTCAATCGATACATTATCGCGTGGAAATTTTTGAAGAAATTTTTATGAGGAAAATTTTCAAAAACGAATTTTTTCTAAAAAATTTTTCGGGCAACAACCGGTCTCAGCAGGTCGGGAATGAATCCCTCTATACATTCCTCCCTGGTGTTTCTAAGAGGTACCTGGAGCCGTTTTGCTCTAAAACGAACGGTTTTCGAGATATTTGCATTTTTCTAAAATTATTGGCTATTTTCGGGACGTCATAACTCCCTTATTATTCGACGCAGGGGGACGCGGTTTGTTTCATTCGAAAGCTCTCTCGAAACGCTAATTTGACCTGTCTTTTAGTTTTTCCGTATCTGCAACCGTTCGCGAGTTACGGTCGATCGAAGTTTTGGATTTTTCTCACCAACTACAGCCGTCTAACAGAAAACCGACGCCACCGACGCCGATACCGTTTACAAAATAGCGTCTGCAGCGTCCTTAACGGTATTTTAGCCGTCCGCGATCGATACATTATCGCGTGGAAATTTTTGACAAAATTTTTACAAGCAAAACTTTCAAAAACGAATTTTTTCTGAAAAATTTTTCGGGCAACTATGGGTCTCAGCAGGTCGGGAATGAATCCCCCTATACATTCCTCCCTGGTGTTTCTAAGAGGTACCTGGAGCCGTTTTGCTCTAAAACGAACGGTTTTCGAGATATTTGCATTTTTCTAAAATTATTGGCTATTTTCGGGACGTCACAACTCCCTTATTATTCGACGCAAGGGGACGCGGTTTGTTTCATTCGAAAGCTCTCTCGAAATGCTAATTTGACCTGTCTTTTAGTTTTTCCGTATCTGCAACCGTTCGAGAGTTACGGTCGATCGAAGTTGGTGGATTTTTCCACCAACTGCAGCCGTCGAGCAGAAAACCGACGCCGCCGACGCCGTTACCGTTTACAAAATAGCGTCTGCAACGTCCTTAACGGTATTTTAGCCGGTCTCAATCGATACATTATCGCGTGGAAATTTTTGAAGAAATTTTTATGAGGAAAATTTTCAAAAACGAATTTTTTCTGAAAAATTTTTCGGGCAACTATGGGTCTCAGCAGGTCGGGAATGAATCCCCCTATACATTCCTCCCTGGTGTTTCTAAGAGGTACCTGGAGCCGTTTTGCTCTAAAACGAACGGTTTTCGAGATATTTGCATTTTTCTAAAATTATTGGCTATTTTCGGGACGTCACAACTCCCTTATTATTCGACGCAAGGGGACGCGGTTTGTTTCATTCGAAAGCTCTCTCGAAATGCTAATTTGACCTGTCTTTTAGTTTTTCCGTATCTGCAACCGTTCGCGAGTTACGGTCGATCGAAGTTTTGGATTTTTCTCACCAACTACAGCCGTCTAACAGAAAACCGACGCCACCGACGCCGATACCGTTTACAAAATAGCGTCTGCAGCGTCCTTAACGGTATTTTAGCCGTCCGCGATCGATACATTATCGCGTGGAAATTTTTGACAAAATTTTTACAAGCGAAACATTCAAAAACGAATTTTTTCTGAAAAATTTTTCGGGCAACTATGGGTCTCAGCAGGTCGGGAATGAATCCCCCTATACATTCCTCCCTGGTGTTTCTAAGAGGTACCTGGAGCCGTTTTGCTCTAAAACGAACGGTTTTCGAGATATTTGCATTTTTCTAAAATTATTGGCTATTTTCGGGACGTCACAACTCCCTTATTATTCGACGCAAGGGGACGCGGTTTGTTTCATTCGAAAGCTCTCTCGAAATGCTAATTTGACCTGTCTTTTAGTTTTTCCGTATCTGCAACCGTTCGAGAGTTACGGTCGATCGAAGTTGGTGGATTTTTCCACCAACTGCAGCCGTCGAGCAGAAAACCGACGCCGCCGACGCCGTTACCGTTTACAAAATAGCGTCTGCAACGTCCTTAACGGTATTTTAGCCGTCCGCGATCGATACATTATCGCGTGGAAATTATTGACAAAATTTTTACAAGCGAAACATTCAAAAACGAATTTTTTCTGAAAAATTTTTCGGGCAACTATGGGTCTCAGCAGGTCGGGAATGAATCCCCCTATACATTCCTCCCTGGTGTTTCTAAGAGGTACCTGGAGCCGTTTTGCTCTAAAACGAACGGTTTTCGAGATATTTATATTTTTCTAAAATTATTGGCTATTTTCGGGACGTCATAACTCCCTTATTATTCGACGCAGGGGGACGCGGTTTGTTTCATTCGAAAGCTCTCTCGAAATGCTAATTTGACCTGTCTTTTAGTTTTTCCGTATCTGCAACCGTTCGAGAATTACGGTCGATCGAAGTTGGTGGATTTTTCCACCAACTACAGCCGTCGAGCAGAAAACCGACGCCACCGACGCCGTTACCGTTTACAAAATAGCGTCTGCAGCGTCCTTAACGGTATTTTAGCCGTCCGCGATCGATACATTATCGCGTGGAAATTTTTGACAAAATTTTTACAAGCGAAACATTCAAAAACGAATTTTTTCTGAAAAATTTTTCGGGCAACAACCGGTCTCAGCAGGTCGGGAATGAATCCCCCTATACATTCCTCCCTGGTGTTTCTAAGAGGTACCTGGAGCCGTTTTGCTCTAAAACGAACGGTTTTCGAGATATTTGCATTTTTCTAAAATTATTGGCTATTTTCGGGACGTCATAACTCCCTTATTATTCGACGCAAGGGGACGCGGTTTGTTTCATTCGAAAGCTCTCTCGAAATGCTAATTTGACCTGTCTTTTAGTTTTTCCGTATCTGCAACCGTTCGAGACTTACGGTCGATCGAAGTTGGTGGATTTTTCCACCAACTGCAGCCGTCGAGCAGAAAGCCGACGACGCCGACGCCGATACCGTTTACAAAATAGCGTCTACAACGTCCTTAACGGTATTTTAGCCGGTCTCAATCGATACATTATCGCGTGGACATTTTTGAAGAAATTTTTATAAAGGTCTATCGAAGTTTTATATTTTCGGTATCAGCAGGTCGGGAATGAATTCCCTATACATTCCTCCCGATAGTCAGCCATGCACAAATATGGAACTCGGCTGCGAATTCGGCGGTTATACTGATATTTGTCCAACGGTATAATAACTGAAATGCTTAGTGTATAAACAAATATACAAAAATTAATTATTTCTTAATTTGGTCTGCTAAAGTACAGATAGAAAAAATAATTTTTCCGTGGCTTGAATATTTTTTAACTTACTTTACTGTTTTAAGCACAATTATCATTAACGAGACGCCACTGCAAATCCGTAAAATTTTTTCTATAAATTTAAAAAAAACAGCGCCATCTCTCGGTTGCTTGCTTTCTCGAATTTTACATAGAGATATAGTGAGGACGGTGGTATTGAGTCCATTACCATGGAAGAGAAACTGTTTATTAATATCCAAGGATCAATCTAGTTGTTTTTATGTCAAATGTCAAAATATAAAATTTTTGTGTGAGGTTAGGCTAATAAAATGAATAAACTAAAAATTACATAAACGGTCACAGTTCTATTTAAGTATAAGGTATAAGGAAACTGAGCCTCGTTTGAAACAAAAATTGTATATATAATGTCAAAAAACATGCGGAACAGTTTCGATAAAACCTACAAAATCCTGCCAGGTAAGTTATCAGCTTTATAAAATCTCGTGATGTTAGTTTATCCGTTATCACGGTGCATTTTAGACAACAAATTGCTATTGGACCATTCTGATGTAAGGCCAAGTACCTCTAAACCAATACACTTACGTAGGGTTGAGAGGGCGCTCAACCTTAACGTGTTTTTGCAAAATGTAAACAACCAGTTAATGCTGAGTAGCGATTCCGACGATTCAGAGGATGATATCCCAGATATAAATGACTCAAACATTGAAAACATACTTCGAGGTAAGATGTAATGGCAGCTACATCACAGTATTTAATATTTATTTTTCTGTAGAGTCCGAACCTCATTCTCCGAAAGAATATTATAATTTCAAAAACGTTTCTTCCAAAAGAAAATGGTTAGCTGATGTTTTACAAGAGAATACAGATAGTACGCCTGAGGATGCTCAGTATAAACACATTATAAGAATGCATTCTTATCAGAAAAATCTGCGAAAGACCAAGGAGGTGGTAATATTATTTATTATTATTACAATTACTTTATTAACTTGTAGACGTTACAGAATTTCAGTAATTATATGTTCTACGGTGCAGGATTGATAAGTGCTGTAGATCACTATCCAGAAATAGAAAAAAATTTGCCTGTACAGATAAAGAAAAAAGTTATTAAAGCTGAAGATACCTCCAAGTCCCCTTTGTATCATCCAGAAATTTTGGAAGATATACCAGTAGGTTGCACCTAGTTTTTTAATCCATTACTTATTTTAGAAGCCTTAAAACCGCATAATGATTGCAAACAATTTTCAGGATGAACCGTGTTTGGACCTAAATCTTCAAAATGGAATAGAGTTCCAAAGTATAGAAGAAATGGAAGACGCAAACATGAACACTGACTTTACTACCATTCCTGTTTCCATGCACTCTGTTCCCACCGCTCCACAAATGAATATGAATATACCAAAGAAAAAAGCTAAACGATTCAGAGATGAAGAATCACGCAAGAAATGGGAAGATATGATGACAATAAAGAGACGTAAGCTATACACCAGCATCGTGAAAAAGGAAACGGGAAAGCAACATCGCGCTAAGATGAATAGACATAAGGAAATGCTTTTGCAGTGCAAGAGAGTTGCGACACACTGCGTTAAGGCAGCACGACAGAAAGCTGTAAGTATACACTACTTATAATATATAAGTTGGCGAATAAATTAATTAATCTGTATTGTTTTTTATATAGTTACAGTCAGCTAGGACAGTAAAAGAGCAACAGTGGCGAATGAAACGACTGGCTAGAGAAAATATAGCATACTGGAAAAGGTCTCGTCGTTTTGACCGTGAAATCAAAAAGAGATTGGAGAAGGAAGCAGAGGAACAACGCAAAATTGACCACGAATTAGTAGAAGCCAAACGGCAGCAAAGAAAACTAAACTTTTTGATAACGCAGACTGAACTGTATGCCCATTTTATGTCAAAGAAATTGGGTACAGCTTCGCCTGAGGAACAATTAAGAATTTTAAGCCAGTTGGATGAGGAAAGCACAACTAAACTTAGTTGTGACACTTACGATAGGCAAGTTACTAAACATACTATTAATTACTTTTTTGGAAAAATTAACAAACCTATTTTTTTAGTGATGTGATGAAGGAGAAAGCAAAGAGGAATGCTCTTGATGCATTCCAAAGTGAGAAAGCTAGAACGAAACATTTCGACAAGCAAGCAAACTCTTGTTTGGGCGAATTCGATTCTATAGGTGGCGAACAACCACAACCAGATATGTTCAGAGGGAAACTGAAAGGGTACCAGTTACGTGGCATGAATTGGCTGGCTAATTTATATGCCCAAGGGATTAGTGGAATTTTAGCAGACGAGATGGGACTGGGTAAAACGGTGCAAAGTATAGCGTTTCTGTGCCACATAGCAGAACGATATTGTAAGTTAAAACTGAAATAAATATATTTTTTTTATTAGGTATTAATGATATGTTATTATTAGTTTTTGCATTTATTTCATTTTATTGGAAAGCTATTTCAAATCGATAAGAATTGTAGGAAAATTAATTAGAATGAACTGAAATACCTTTAAAACAAAATAAAAAATGTATTATTTTATATTTTAAGCTGTTTGGGGCCCATTTCTGATCATATCTCCCGCCTCGACACTCCACAACTGGCAACAAGAAATCGCGAAATTTGTACCAGACTTTAAAGTCGTACCGTATTGGGGCAATCCGAACGAACGAAAAATTCTTCGTCAATTCTGGGACCAAAAAGACATGTACACGAAGGATGCCAGCTTCCACATTGTTGTAACCTCATACCAAATCGTAATAACGGATATCAAGTACTTCAACAGAATCAAGTGGCAGTATATGATTTTAGACGAGGCACAAGCGATAAAAAGCACTAGTTCGATGCGTTGGAAAACGTTATTAGGTTTCAGTTGCCGAAATAGATTGTTGCTGAGTGGTACCCCAATTCAAAATAGTATGGCAGAATTGTGGGCTTTACTACATTTTATCATGCCAACGCTCTTTGATTCGCACGAGGAATTCAACGAGTGGTTTTCAAAGGATATCGAAAGCCATGCCGAGAATAAAACAGGAATTGACGAAAGTAAGCGCTAATTCTTTTTCTGTGTTCAATAAAAATCATAACTATATTCATTTCAGAACATTTATCAAGGCTTCATATGATTTTGAAGCCATTTATGTTGAGAAGGATTAAAAAGGACGTGGAAAATGAGTTGTCGGATAAGATTGAAGTTATGGTGTATTGTCCGTTGACGACTAGGCAGAATTTATTATATTTGGCGTTGAAACAGAAAATCAAAATTGAAGATTTACTCCATTATACTGTAGGAGGTGGAGACTCACATGTTGTAGATAAAAATTTTACTTCGAATTTGATGAATTTAGTCATGCAGTTTCGAAAGGTAATATTATGAAGCTAAACACAGTAAATTACTTTCAATTACCGTATTTGTTCCAGGTTTGCAACCATCCAGAATTATTCGAACGAAGAGACGCAAAATCTCCAATAAGTGTTCCACCACTACAGTACGTTGTACCACGTTTAGTGTATAATGATAACGTTAGACAAATACTTATGTTTAATATACAAAAGTATTTTGTATTTACCCCTGAGTACATTGCCAATGCTATAGATAGCGACTTCACATCGACACTGTTTAACTTTTGCTTTGCTTTGAATTTATCGTTTAATGATCTCTACGAAATTCTACAGGGACATGTTTTACATAGGCAAGTTTTTAATATTATTGCGAGAAATATTGAGTATTGAAAGTATTTTAATTTTTAGGTGGCAGCACTATTTTCAAACTGAAAAGAACGACTATATCCAGCATCACAAATTGTTTTGGAATCCAGATTTGCATAATAAAGCAACAATTAGATTAAAGTGTGGGTTTAGAATGAATGATTCGCAAATAGAAACTAGCAATGTCTTGCCGGATCTAGTTTTTACGAGATGCATTAAAGGAAATAGAGTTATTTATACTCACACCGATCACATCTACCATTCCATGCCAGAAACGGTGGAACATAAAAATATTAGGTTCAAAAATAAGGATGCTAGCACCGAGGATGAATCTATAATAGACGTTGTTAACGAAGATGGACTGGTAAACAATTATTCGTATAAGACAAGATTTTTATAGGACGTAATAATTTTTCTGTTATAGAAAACACAACACACTATTTTGGCGAACGAGTTTCCTTATCTAAAAAGGCCACCGCAAGTGTTCAAGTGTATTAAGACTGAGCTACCTACTTTTTTGTTTTATAATATGCCAAAAGTATGTTATCTCTTAAAAATATATAATTTTACTATAGTAAAATTATCTGTAAAATATTTTATATTCATAAATCCTTTTCGTCTAGGTTGCGACAATGCCTGTAGGAATGTATTGCTATTCTCGTAAGGCTGCGTGGGACCTAAAACGGCACATAGATGACTACAGCTTTAATTCGTTAAATTACTATTGGTCACATGCGACAGAGAATAAGTACAACTTCAAATCCGCGGAGACCTTTCATCCACAACCATTCAGTGGAGTCGATAATATTCGACCTCCGCATGGATGGTCAAATATCGCAATACCAGACAAAGAGAGTTTAGTTACAGATTCCGGCAAACTCTCAGTGCTAGACGGCCTTCTCAAAAGGCTTAAAGAAGAGGGACACAGAGTCCTTATTTACTCACAAATGACAAAGATGATAGACTTATTAGAGGTGAGGGGACGTTCGCTTAATAAAATGTCAATGCATGATTTTTAATATATTTTTTAGGAATATATGTGGCATAGGCATCATAAGTATATGAGACTGGATGGTTCTTCGAAAATTTCGGAACGGAGAGATATGGTTGCCGATTTTCAAGCTAGGACTGATATTTTTGTATTCTTGCTATCGACTAGAGCTGGAGGATTGGGCATTAACTTGACAGCTGCTGACACGGTTAGTTAAGCATGATTTTTTTTTATAAAATTCACTGTTATATCCTTTTTTACTCTTCGATACTGAAAATTGAAGTACGCTTATTGCTATTGACGGTACAAATTAATTTTTGCGCAATGTTACAGTCACCTGTTTTTTTTAAGACAGTTGATGTGTTCGAAGTTATTCCACATCGCTTCAAGTTGAATTTGTGAGCAGTGTACTGTTTATAAAGTTCAGTCAAACAACTAGCTATATGAAATAATAATTATGCTTTCATACAAGAAACCTAAATTAAAAATATATTATCATAAAACTATTTCCTCACGGGGTAAGTGTAGTCCTTACTCCTTAGCTTGAATTGCCAATATGCATTTGTATTTTGAAGGTTAAAATTACAGATTTCTGTAGTTTAAATAACACGAATTTGACGATTTAGTTCGACTTCTGTAAAGTAGATGGCGATATAGGGTGCAATAGTTATAAGGCACTATAATAGTAAATAACAGAATGGAATACATAAGATTTTTCCCGATTTATTACTTATTTAATTTCAATAAAAAATAAATAAGTATATAATAATAAAAAAATATATTTTATCAGAATTTTATAATTCATTATTTTTGGGTTAGTTTTTTGTGACAGATATTAGCGTGACAAATAATGTAATAAAAAATGTATTGATATACCTATCCATATGTTAGAAAAAATATATGCGTTCATATGGCTGCTCTGTTTTTCTCAACAATAATTTTAGTTGACAGTGGAATATTATTATACTTAATAACTGTACATAATTTAATATTTATAAAGTTTGTTTATGTAGTGGAACTAGTTAAAAATAATTTAGTGCCCCTAATTATGAAAGAAATGTGGGTCTTTTTATATCGTCGACGCTGATAGTTGTTTTTATGCACCTGAATCGTCCCTAATTGGTCACGTATTTATGAATTCTCCGCATGCATTTTTCTTCTCAGTCCCCAAGTGACATATTAATAATCCAATTTGTCGCAATGCATACCTGTAATTTGCAAAAATTGTTTCAAGATAACAAATTCCTCCCTTCCGGAGAAAATACCGTGTGAATGTAACAGCGGTGACATTTTCTCATTGTTTATATAAAATGTTATAATCTGAGAAATACGTAATAGTACTCGGTACTTTGTTTGAGTAAAAATGCATTCTGAATATAAAATACGTTAACAACAGAAAGTTTATAATGGAACGGTCTTGGAATGCGAAAGTAGTACCCGTTCTGAAGAAGAAAATAAGCACCTTGTGACCTTGTCAACTGTAAATTTTTCACAAATTAATGCGTTGACACGACAAATATTTTTATCGTGGTAACCGATGACGGTAACAATGCGTTTTATCAATTATAAAAATTTACAAATAATTAAATCATAAAAATAAAAATAAAATCTTTAATAGTTTAATAAATTTTATCTCGGAAGCAAACTATGTTGTCAACATAAATAAACCAATTTGTATTTAAGTAATATCTTGATTTAAAGTTTATACATGGCTTTTATAACGACGATAAACAAAGAATGAAAATAACAAATAAAATATTTATGATGATTTAACGCAACTGGTCTAAATTTCGATTTTGTAGTTTGCTTTTGACGTAAGTACAGCAATTATTTGTTTTGCAGTTTTCATTTCTCGCTATTTTCCATGTAAACAAAATATATCGTGTCTTCTTTATTATTATTTGTTTGTTGGAATTAAAAATATTTTTTTATTATTTTATGTTGATGTTTCTCGCGAATACTTCATTTATTTTTGAGTGAATTCCACTTGCACGCCTATGGTTGGAAGGATAGTTATTTGTCCCGTACATAGCATGCACACACACACGTAATGCAAATGCGCGACAAATTCTACTTAATTATAATCGACTATATCGGGTAATACCTATATAGGATAAAGGGCGTGGGAAAATATGTTTATTACCTTGACTTCCATACTTTTAACTGCATGGAAACCTTTTCACGAACAATGCATCTAATCCTTGGCTTACAAATTCTTTGTTTTTATTATTACTGAATTTAGAAAAAAAAACTTTTTTTCGCCTTCACATTTTTCCATGTGTGATAAATTGTGTTGCAACGAAATTGCCGGAATTTTCCTGTTTGCTTCGGGGGAAACGAAATAACGTAGTAAGGCGAGCGATGTATTTTCTTTTAAGAGACTTATCTAACACAGTCGAATTGTTCCTTCCGGCTCAGTAAGCTGGAAAAGAATTGTTCGCAATGAAAGAGCGCAAGAAAGTAGGAATGAAACTCCTTGTTTTCGATTTATTCCTGTTTGTGACGCGACGATCTCAATTTTTTCTTTGTCTGCTCGATGTTGCTTCGGGGGTATTTTTAACTACGATGTTTCTGAATAGACCGTTCACTACCAATTTATGATTTTACTATGTGGCTGAACACTATTTTCTTCGGCTTAAAATGCGATAAATTCAAACAATGTGTTACCAATGTCCTTGCAGAAATTAATTGTAGCTATAAATTCGTTACTAATATCCAATTTGATTTGAAATGTAATGCTGAATTATTACCATCGATTTTTGTGGTCGAGACCTTCAATTAAAGCTTTATTAATAACTATAAAGGTAATTACTATGATAATACTTGAAATAATGGATGCAGTGTGTTTGCACGTGATGCCACTTAAATATTTATTGCATAGGATATATAGGGTGTATATATACTTAACGATAACAGTCTGAAGACTACAGAAGTTGCTCGCATTATCTGTACATAAAATATTGTCATTTTTTGGAAGTATAGGATGTGTATGTGTTAAAGTATGTTTTTGGGCAAAAAATAGAGTTATATTCAGGTCGTGACTGAGTACATTAGAGCTTTGGAGACCCGTAAACGAATTAACCGCATTTTTCCGACGAGCAAAGCCGACGATGAATAATGAATGAATTCGAAGCAACATTGACATTAACCAATTATCAAACAATAAATATGTTATTTGCGATTGCGTTCTCAAGTGCGCCGCTGTTTAACGGATGTCCACGTACTTCGATAAACATGCTGGGAGAACTGTCGTGAAAAGTTCTCAGCAAATCCGTAGCATACGTCAGACTATTCCGATTCCGCCGTCCACCTTCTATTCACAGGACACAAACAGGTAGAGGTAGGCGGCGCAGGGTCGGACTTGGATCAAATTATCCTTCCAAAGAATACGAATACTAAAATTGCACAGACTCTTGTCTTACTTGTACTTACAAGAAAATAAAGTTGTCAGACCATGAAAATGTTTGTTTGCTTGACTTTACATTAATTAGCTCCATTCGGAAGTATTGACCACGTGGTCGAGCGAAGTAATAACTTATTTTGTAAACTTACCGACTATAACAGTAACGAAGATAGAAGATTTTTAACGCTCATGTACAGTGGCTTTTAAAGGGTGAGCTGGTGGACTAATTAGAATTTTAATCATTATCATTAATGATGTATTATTTTAAAGGACATTTTCAGTTATCTTTTCAATGTCTTATTTTTAATTTTGGATGACCAGTTCTCGAGCAATTGAAGATGGAAAGTTTAGGCCATCAAATTCACTTACCACTAGTTTTGCTTTATTAAATCAATGCAGAATATTTTTAAGTAATCTTTGATGCAGAAATAATATTCAATCGATGGTTTTGGTGAACAAACGGGCCCATACGGACCTGCGTATGCTTGCAGAAGGCATACATAAAAATGCCTTGAGCGGACTTTGCTTTATTCGTCCACAGAATTGGTGGTATGCAAATAATTTCTTTATACTTCGAATTCTTCACATGAGCCGAAGTGAAATATTTTTGTTCCATTCGCAAACGCAAATTGTGTCAAAACTCGCAATCATTTTCACAAAATAAGAAACGTAAATTATTTCAGTATAACATGAAATTGCAAATATACTGATTTATGATAAGGCTCATTTGGAGGCCAAAATTACGTTGTTTATTTTTTTTAATATGGAGTAACTTAAATTTCTGACATATGAGACATTTAATTTGACATAATTTTTGTCAAATGAAGCCTACTAAAGCTTTTTTGAATTTAATTGGTTCGTTTTTCTTTGACTTCACCGCCGCGTTATTTAAATAATGAAGATTACCGCACTCTAACACATGTTATTTGTAATTTAGGCAGAATGAAAGAGTGAGAAATGATACAAAAAGCATCTAACATTCGTAAATTCTGAGAACAGTAAAGCGGTCATTACTTCAGCACGTGAATGTACTGCTTGAAGTGGCATATCAAATGACAGATACGCAAGGCATTGAAAACAACTCGACAGCATCTCAATAGGAGTAGCTAAATTGTTCTTAAATAATATACCGGAAGAAACGAGTAGTGTAATGCCACTTCCTGCCTTCCGCACGTGTGGGATCACGTATCGTAGATCTGGAGTGGCACAGCAACCACTTCTTGGGAATCGTCACTGCCATGACGGAAAACAATCCCTTTGTTCCCTCGTCCACCCTCTATTCAGCTATGCTATCAGAATCTCCAATTTGAATTTAATCAAAAATCGGAACTACAGTGAAAAACTACAGTCATTCAAAACTGTAGTAAAAACTAATTACTCGAAACTGCAATGAAAAAATAGTTATTCGAAACTGCAGTGAAAAACTAATGACTCGAAACTGCAGTGAAAAAGTGTTCGAGGGAGTTAATTTAAATTGATTTCTTTTAAAGTCTAATAAAATATGTTTTGTATCTCAGTGTGCAACTTCCTCTTGTCTGGCGTGCAAGAATTTTTGCATTCTCATTTGTATGGGTATTAGTTAATTGATTTAATATTTGCGAAAACGTTTCTCATTTTATTGCATCAATAAAATTGAAGGCATTATATAACATTTACATATAATGCATCAAACGGGTTACATCACAAATTTCTAACGTTTACTTTATAAAAAGAATGCACCTCTCACTTCAGATTTTATTAAACATACCAGTAATAAATCTGTTACTTGAACATCCTTGACTGCAATGAAATTACTGGAAATGTAGGTATGACTACTACTGCTACACACCGAATGATAAAAATATATCGTGTTCATAATTTCAAAAAAATATTTATAATAAGATGATAATCATTTATTTTTTTTTTTTTTGTTAAAAGTGTGTATAAGAAGCGGATTGCGATTTTTATTAACATTAGGTTTGCCTTTTGAGCGTGGTTGCTGGTGTATTCGTCACTTACGATTAAATAATTCACTGACTGAATAAATTTATATGGCCATTCTGAGAATTATATTGAATTTTAATACAGTACGTTGGTACGTGATGTAACCCGTGTGAAATTTTTCAGCCAACTTTAATTATTAAATTATTGTGAGTGGGATATTTCTGTTAAGCTTATAATGCATATTGCTTCTATCAGTAGATACACATTACGTTGTAATATGAAATATATGAGCCTTCGCTGTTTCTGAAAGATACGAGGTTTGATCAAAAAGTTCCGGTATACATAACTTCAGTAGTATCCAGCTGTTTGTTGATTGTTGTTATGCCAATTCATTGTGTTATAGTTGTTTTTGTAACTGAGCTGTTTACATTATTAAATTCATTGTTTTAGGTAATTTTTTATGATAGCGATTGGAATCCCACCGTAGATCAGCAGGCTATGGACAGAGCTCATCGTCTCGGTCAAACGAAGCAAGTCACAGTCTACAGGCTTATTTGTAAAGGGACTATAGAAGAAAGAATTTTACAAAGGGCTAGAGAAAAGAGCGAGGTACATTTTGTATATTATAAATTATAATATTCATTGACCTGTTATTTTGTTTTAGATTCAAAAGTTGGTTATCAGTGGAGGTAACTTCAAACCAGACACGCTTAAGCCTAAAGAAGTGGTTTCGCTTTTATTGGATGATGATGAATTAGTACAAAAATGTAAGTTTTTTGTTCCGCTTAAGTTTTGTAGTAATATTGTTTTGTTTCAGACCATTTGAAAATCGAAAGTCCCCCAGAAGATAAAGGAGAGGGAGATAAGAAAAGAAAATTGCCTTTCAAGGTAAAACAACACGGTTTTGTTTGTTCATATTTTTCCTCGACATTCTATTTTTCTACAGTTTAAATGCCGTTTACTATTTTGAATTGTTATAAATAATGATTGTTTCCTAATTTGTATTAAATAATTTGAATATTTAAAATACAATAATCAAAACAGCATTCTTATAATTTTATTTTTAATTTTTTTTTCATGCTGTATGCACAAATTTGAAAATTGCATGTGGTTAGTTAAACGTGAAAGAAACGTGGGGGTTTATTTAGCATTAAACCAAAACAATGGTGGGTGGGTAACTTATTTAAGGAATCCAGTGTCACCGTTGAGACACTGAAATTATCCGTTGTCTAGAATTGTGCTACGTCAAGCATTGTTGTTTTTGGTTTCCAGACAATACCCGCCGTACCTGAGGCCAAGCGTCTGAAGCAAGACTCTTTAGATAGTTGCTTTGAGGAACAGCCCTCTAGCGGCAATGGGAACGCAGTGGATAGCGGCCCTAACAGTCCAGGTAGCGTCCACTCTGCTGATATCTTGACGGACGATTTGACGGACACTTATAACGACGATGCCGATTCGCCAATTACTAACAGTGAGTATACTTTTCCAAGTTCTGCAGTGGAATTGCAAAAATTGCCACTTAACAGCATCAATTATACCGAGTATATTGGCTTTGTACAACGCATCACTTTGTTTTCTGTTTCAGAATACACTGTGTACAACGTATATGGTTCAACAGTAAAACCGCGTGTTCCAGGACGCGGAACATCGCGTAGGGGGCGGCCCAGGGGATCTAGGAGTCGAACTGCTGGCCTGTACAGAAATTATTCATCGGGAGTAGCCTCGACGTCATCCAGCGGAGTATTTTCAGCTGGTGAGTACAATTGATTGATACAATAATTCATTTTTCAGCGAACAAACGAATTTCTTCAACTGTTTTTGCTATTCTACGTTACTACGTGTTCAACATTGCGCGGTTGTTCCACAAAATACATTTCTTTAAGCCACGGTACCTGTAAAAAAACTTAAACACGCCTCTCAAACCTGATTTCAATAGATTTCCTAAAGGATATCCGCCAGATGGGGGCATAACCGGACTTAAAATACACCTTCCCGTATGTAGGGCATCATATTAGATGCAAGATGGTTCGAACAACTAAAGTAAAGCGGGTTGGGAATGTTAAATTATATAATGGTTTCACGAACCTTTTACAAAAATTTGTCAAACGTCTATATTTCTACAAAATTCAAATAAACGCAACCAACTCTTCAAAATTATTTTTAAATTTAATTAAAAAGTAAACATCAACGCTCTAATATATTATACAAGGTGATTCGGTCATTATGCCATTAATTGTATCCGCGTATTCGGGCATCGGAAAAAATTTTTACTTGACCTTTTAAAAAAGAAGTCCTGATTCGTAACTGTATTTTAATAATGATTTGAATATATTGTTTTCAGCATAAACATTCATTTAATTTTTTTTTAATGTTTATTCGTATTATACTCATTTTTCCCGAATCTTCTCTTAATGACATAATGATTAAATCACCCTGTATATAAGTATTTGTTCTTTAACCGTGTCAAGCAGAAAGATTTTGTTTAAAACGACGCTTTTGAGGATATCCGTTTTCCAGATCCAGTTCCTACAGACTCAGTTTCGACGATATCCTCGTCTCAGTCGTCGCCTTCGGGTACTTTCATGGATGTACCTATCAGTACAAGCAGCAGTACTGCCCCACAAGCACCCACAGTACGAAGAGGTCCGGGTAGACCTCGTTTAAAGCCTGGCGGTCCTTCAAATGCGGGGTCAAGGGGTAGCTATAGACCTCGTAAACCTGCCAGGCCTTTGCCGGTACCGTTGCCTTCAGATGGTACCAACCTAAACAGCTCAAACGCCAGCACGAGTAATACACAGTATTCAAGCTACTCATTTTATGACTTTCCGGATGATTAAAATAGGAAATATGTTTTTATTTAATGGAATTTTTTTTCTGGTTTCTGTTCTGAGAGTAAAAGCGACACCTAACGGCATGCGTTCAGCACCACGTTCCTTAAAATTGTTTCTCCCTAACGTTATTGTACATTTGTATATAAAGATACAGTGTTGTTGGGGGCGCTCTTGGCCGAGTTCAGGCACAAACCAGATACTATTTATAAAAATACTGAGACGCGCCAAATTGTCTCTTTAGTACGCATGATGTAATTTGTAAAAATACTGTGGTCTTTGTAAAAAATAACGTAATGAAAGTACGTTCCATTTCGTTTACTTAAATGTATAAAACATGTATGTATGATTCTCTACTCAATGAGGGTGGGTGATATTCTCCTTAAATTTTACTTAAATCGCCACAGTCTTTCAGTGAAATTGATGGAAACATATTTTCTAACACGTTAGTTTTATATGAACCTTTTTATTTGACAAAATATTTTACTTTATATAGAAGATTTTAAATTAATATAGATAAGATGTAATCAACTCTAACAGCTTACACCGCCGGCGCATACTATGATTAAAAAAACATCTATAAATTTTACTTTATTTCAATCGGTGAGTTGAAGATGTTAAGAGTTATTATATTTCCCCATTCTTCCTTTAAAAACTTGGACAGATAGTATTCATTTTTTCAGTATTTTCTCTGATATATATTTCTGCTATATGCCTTATTATGTTACTAGGTATCAACAATTGTTTTATACATTTAACATATTTATTTAATTTCCTATATGTACCTATATATTTTTAAAAATTTGTTGAATAAATATTTTTGCGATATTTTGCGTGTTTATTTATTTTCCCAACACCCTGTACATTCTGGTAAGGGAAAGGAAGCAGAATACTTTGATAGTGCTAAGAACTTAATACAATACTTTTGTCTATTAATAGCTTCGATTTTGATTGGAGCAATGGAGCACGATAATAGGTTATTGATTATTATTACGGCTAATTTTTAAATGAGGAGCCACTTCAAAGTTCATGGACTTATAGCAGACAAATTTCACTTGAAACACTGAGACAATCGCAAGAGGGCTAAATCTGGCAGGTCTGATGGCGCCATCGATCCACGTAAATTAAGAGAATGTTAAATTTACGGCAAAAATGTTAATGCTTTGCAAATATTTTGGATATAAATTATTTTTGATAAAATTAATCGCCTCGATAGATGGCAGCACGTGGACGCTAATGGAACGAAAGAGTTCAGTGCTTTTTTACATTCTGGGGTTCAAAACAGATATTTAAATTTTCAAATTTCCTCAACAACCGCGTTCGCTGAAGGAAAACCGGTAATGATACCGGTACAAAATATTGGTAACGTCTGAAGAGGTAAAAAATATCGTTAATTTCTTAAAAGTCACTTACATCACTCGGCTATGAATTAGGCGCAGTTGCGTAGGATTCTGGACAAGAACTAATTAAAGGTTGTTTTGTGGAAGGAGGAGTGTGTTTTTGATATTTAATAAAATAAATCATAAATATACAATCTCAAATATCGCTATTATTTTAATTTTACACAACTTTCTTCCTCCACACTTTAGAAATAAGAATTTGAGAAGGTCGAATAAAGAATTTTTCAGAATATTGCTGGACATTTTTTGTAAAAAAATGAGATGAGAATTTATAAAATAGTATGAAAACGCCCAAAATCTAAACAAATACATGAAATTGCTGTTGGATTCAGGTTATTTTTACTAGACAAAATTATTTTTGCCAAAACTTTTTATAGCAACAAAAATTATAAAAGCGTCCACAATTTACACAAATACAATGTATCTGGACTCGCTGAAACAATATCAGCAAATTGCAAAAAAAATTAAAATTACAGCATCCTGTTCATTTTTATTTAAAAAAAATAATAGTATAATTATTATACTTTTTGAAAAGTATGAATGTACTCTTCTTGAATTTCAAGGGAAAAAATATCCCATTAAGACATGAATAGTAATACTACGTACACTGTATTAAAAAATAGCATCATGACAATTTGTAGCCAACACCTGACTTATCGAAATTGAATGAAACCAAATAAATAGTACATTAAACAGACTCGAGATATTTATATCTTCCTTAGAAGAGGTCGGACTTGAGCTTCTAATTTGCTAAATATAAAGCGGTGAAAAGTTGTAACTCCTTCGTTGTTCTGTAAACACGAATTTATGAAATTTCAGTATGTTTCAGTGCCTGAAACCTTATGAAAGATCGCCGTTTTCCATCAGATAAATCAATTTCGGTACCCTGGTTGGTTTCCTAAAGTGAAAAATGACTTCGTGTACTTGTGTAAAAGGTTTAAATCAAACTAAGTGGTTAGATTAGTGGCTTCACTAAAAATAATGTATACAGTGAGTGAGTGTTTTAGTTTTGGTGTATGAAAAATATGATGTGGAAATTTTAAGTGACTTAAAGTGAAAGTGACCTTGAATATGGAACCTTATATTATTTTGGTATGTACACCGTTGCTTCTTCTGTATGTGGAGACTAAATTTTGTGTTTGTTTGAATAATTTCCGTATGAACCTAACAATTTTCCTGCTTTCCTACAGCAAATCAATCTATTACTTCATCTATTTTTAACAAAGCCACGTACACAATTTTTTATAGTAAATTTATGTTATTCGTTTAATTATTCCCCTAGACATGACAGGATATTACCGCATAGCCTTGCAAAATCGACATACAGTCTGAAACATTTTAAAATTTAAACGTCCTACTTTAAATGGTCACAAGTTCAAGCTCATTACTGCACGGACGATTCGCATATAATTTTACTGTAATTTAATTGTCATTTTTGAGCGTTAATTATAGTGAAACACTAAATTTGTGCAAACGGGCACCTATTTGTCATCATAAGAACAAAATCTGAAGGGGTCAATGTTTTCAAAAAATTATTTTTATTTTTCAATGTATCATTATTTATTTTTAGCAAAAAACATATTATTAATAACTATTTCTTGGCGCTTTCTGGAAGTTTCTTATTTAGTCTAAACTATTACACAAGTGTATCTTAGTAAAAACATTATTTAACTGTCTTTTGATTAATTTTCCAAAACAACAGTTGTGTTGTTCATCTCAATGTTGATCGCTTTCGGATAATGGGGTAGCATTAACAAAATCGTAGGATCTATAACAAAGCAACCTTACCAAATAAAATTAATTCTAAATTGGCCGATTTAATAACAGTTTTTATTGAAATTTCTTAGCAGTTGCAAAGCATAGTTTCTTTTAAACACTGTTCATGTGTATACCTTTAATGATGACCGTATGAAATTGACCATAACAATTTGAAGAGCGTTCCGGTCGTTATTTAGATTAAGGTGTAAGTTCCGGTTATTTTTCCTAAAATGATGACCGTAATTAGGTAAATAATTCCATTGACCGTCCATTTCTTATAACCACGTCTAAATTACACTTCTAAGACTTTTTATAACCTCCCTTTTCTTCTCTATGAAATTACTTTGTAATGGTTGACAAAGTTATACGCCAAATGCAGATATACAGGACGTTGAAAAAACGTTATAGCACATCTAAGGGTGTCCACGACAAAAAACAAATCTTGACTGGAAAAAATTACTAACTTTAATGGTACTCAGTGGCTATTTTTTAAATTCCCGCCTTGGTCTAAAAAGTATTTTTAATGCAACTGCACTTGCCGACCCAATTTATATTTATAGAAAAATTAAGTCTCGTCTTAAAATTAGATTAAAAATTTACGTCCTGCCGACGCATAGCTAACTTTCTGTTTTCATTGTACACACAACGTCAAAAATCTTGGGCTCCCTCATTCTTGTTAAAGAAATCTTTTTGTCAGAGAAACCAAATACATTTATACAAGTATATTGTTTTCTGAATCTTTTTTTTGTGAAAGAATATGTTCGATAAACTGAGTACTTAGAAAATTAAAAACCAGCAAATGTGTGACATTTTTGACAAAAATTATTAAATCAAAAAGAAATAACAAAATAACTAACCCATCTGCAGTCTGAGGTGCAGGAATACGATTATGAATGGCTCTAGCAACGAAATCACACGTTTTCAATATGATTCATGTCAGGAGAGTTGGCCGGCCAATCTAATCTATTGATATGTTCTGCTTCGAGTGTCTCTTGAACCCTTTTTACGAGATGTGGTCGAGCGTTGGTGTCATATTCTGTGGTATGCGAATTAATGGGATGTGCCGGTTGAACATTATTTCACCCCTAAACATTACGGTACCCCTCCTTCATACAAAGCAACTTCACGGGGAAAATGAAGTCGCTGTTGACGACCTCGTTCTTTCCAGATTCTTTGTCGATTGTCATCAGTAACCAGCCCAATTCTGGTTTCGTCTGTAAATACGACCCACCGCCACTGGCGTAAAAGCCAACCCCTATGCTGACGGGCAGCACGATGCCTTGGAAGTAGAGTGGGGACCCGTAATGGTGTTCTAGCACGTAAATTTTCGTTGTGGAGTCGTCTTCGGATAGTAGGTGTCGATATAACACGGCGAAACGTGCCTGGAAAGTGGGTCCTGAGAGCTGAAGCTGAAGATGTGCGGTGTCTACGGGCATATTGCACCAAATACCGATCCCCCCTTTCATTCGATACTCGAGGACGTCCACTACGTGGTCTGTGTTCCACAGTATCAAATTCTTCATATATGTGTACTATTCGTACAACAGATGATCTAGGAATGCCTAACATGTTCGATATCTGATGATTATGTATTGCATCATGTAAAGCAGTCATTCCTGCTCGGATAAATGCAGAAATTTCACGTCCTGGCATTATAATGTACAAAAATTCAAAGGAACACTGCCAAACTGACCAGATTCGTAAAAACATTGGTAATAAAGTAAAGGTTCATGGTCTGATTAAACCACTAGGTTTAATCGAATCATTTTATATACAGGGGGTACAAGACTTTGGCGTTGTGTGTATAAGAAGCCATCTGCTTTAATAAATTCGGACCAAGAAAATATCGTCGTCTTGTCAGAGCAGACTTTAGGAGAAGTCCCCGAAGTGAATAGTTTGCACTTCATGAATATTAGATTGTAACACACGACTATCTAGCTATTTACGGGTGGTGCTTATCGCAATGAGATCTTTAATGAACGAATAATCATTTCTTGTTATCAAGACATATTTCCGTTACGGTGCACACCCTTGAGTATGCTTTAAGGGGTGCTCCAAGGTCGAATCTAAAGCTATTCATAACGCTATTAAACTGGATACTTTGACAGCTAAGCAAACATTAACTACCGTGTTAATCTTGAGAGGAAATATTAATTATTTTTCTTCAAGAATGTTACGCATCGTGATAGATCGTTCGCACCCCATTGGAATTCAGATATTCGGTAAGCTGACATCAAATATCTCCGCCCCTGGCTGATCTTGTTCGCTACTGTTATATATTTTTTAAATATCACGATAAGAAAGATTAATAAGACACACAAATAATTTATTTGCTATGAAAATATTTACAGGAAGCTTGAAAATAAAATAAAATAATACAAACATTGAAAATTGTATCAGTTTCATGAAAGGAATATTTAATTTAAAAACTACACTATTTCAAATAAAAGCATAGCCAATTTTCTATTGAATACTGAATACATTTTATCCTGAAGGTGTTTGGGGAATGGGAACTAATGTTTCCGTTGAAATTCGCGCATCTTTCGACTCGATCACTCGTCTTGGTTGAGATAGACGTTTATCAACAAGTATGCCGGTACAAAAATAACGGGACAATGAAACTGTCGAAAATCTTCGACAGCAGATTTCTAAAACTAGCGTAAATCCATAGGGAACGTTTTTTAGGCTGCGATCAACTTGACACATCTGTTTCGAGTTTTTTCACATTTGGCAACACGGTGTCTGGAATCTTTAAATAGCAATAGATTTTCTATGGCGCTGCACTGGGACAGGATTCGCTCTTAACGAATGGCCACCCCAATCGAACACGCTATTTTTTTAAGGAAAGTGAGAAAACTCTAATTACCGCTTGCTGAAAACTATATAGGTATGATGAGGTATCAAATGACGCACTCCTTAGATATAAAAAATATTTTTTCCACCCGCTCATTCTCAGCAAAGGGTGCCTTCGTCTCATATACTATTACTGGAATAAAAACACTATTGAGACTTAAGGCGAATCCTGAAAAATTATAGAACATATTTTTTCTGTTTTATTGAGAAAATGTAGTAAAACTGTTCCAAAAGTATTTGTGATAAACTGGGTGTTTGTAAAGACTAAAACACACACAAAATAGAGTGTAATACCTGAAATATTAATTGTAGAAATTACTTATAATTTACTATAAAACGTTTAAAAATGACTCATGACCACTAAAAATTGAATAAAACAGATAAAATCGCAATGTAAACACAAAGTTTCAATGAATATTAATTATTCAGTGAAAAATACGTCACAACCCTTCAGTCTTCCGCCTGTTGAGAACTCCGAATTCTGATCAGTTATATGCGTTCCCGTTGTCATAGCAACCACCGTAAACAAGGCCGATAAACTGTCCTACGTTTTATAAAATTGTCCTTTTTTCGTATCTGCTGATTTTGATAAATTATTATAACCAAGAAAAAGATGTTTTTAATATCTAAATATAAATTAACAAAATTTATATTGGATTCAAAACAATGTTAAGTGTACAACCGGTAATTTGTGTTGACGGCAGGTCACCTGACGATCCGCCACTGTTTTAAACTAGTCGTAATTAATTACATATCTATTTCTAACTTCTATGCTTTACGGTCGCCGTAAAATTATTCAATTCGTGGTATTTTTAGGTATAGAAATTTCAAAAAATAAAACACAGCATAAAAGTAATATCAAAAAATAAATCTTTGATGTTTTGTTTATCCACTTTCACTATTTAAATTGTCCTAAAATAAAATAACAACTTTTAAAAAGCGTTTGTCTATTTTTGCTATTCTAACTTCACATTTTAATAATTATTTTCACATACTTATAAACAAAAGTCTTATATGTAGAACTATGTAAGTTTATGTTATATTGAAAGATTTCAGTACCTAAAAATGTGTTGGTTAAACCGCTTTCTATCGTTATATATTCGTTTTACTTCGGTATCTTTGAATATTCTTAGGTGGCATGAAATAACATTCCTTTTATTTGCTAAGCTCAATATTATTGTGTCAAATTATTTGTATTTGTAGAAAACTCTATTTCAAGAATACGACGCCCTTAAAATCTTTCAATCCGCGTCCTGTCCTGCCTCATACAATGCTTTTATTTTCATTCAGTGTTAATTGTTAAGCCTTTCGCCAACTAACCAAATTTATTAAGGCTCCCATTTGACGTAGCTTCGCAAACATATCTAGAATATTTTTAACCACGGAATCTAAAAATTTTACGCAAGGACAAGGCCAGCTACGTCAGACAAAATTTACTGAAATCGAGGTATCACTGAATCGAAGCAAAAGCTGCACTTAAGAGATATTTAATTCTGATAAATGAAGAATATACTTAATATGATGATTTTTATATATAAAAAAGAAAATACATATGATGCTTTTCTTTTAAAATTACCCAAATGCAACGATAGTGAACTTTAATATTTCAGTTTGTAATAAATAGTAGCCTCTAAAATGCAGAGATTTCATGGTGGTGCATTTTTAATTTGAAAATCTAGTCCGATCTGCTTTCGTAAAAAGGCGGGTTCAGCTTCCAAGGTAGAGAGGGCACCACAAGAGCCTTCAGCTCCAAAATGATATACCACGAGTTTATACAAATATTTACGTTTCTCATAAATTAAGACAAGCTCGGAGAATAGCGCACAACACGAGAACAGGTTCAACTGTATCGGTACACTTCGACACAAACAAAACGGTTTTATTTTAAAAACTAGAATTTCGAAAAGCGCTCAACCAACCAAAATAGTCTGGTGAAAGACGAAAGAAAACGCATGTCATACCTAAATCAAACTAACTCTATTTTTACATCGTTTGTTAATTTCAAGTTCATTAACAGTTGAGGCCGCTAATATGTCAGACATTACGAACAGTTTTTTGTGTGTGGATACGATTTAGTAATTACTACGGCCAGACAGTAGTAATCGTTGCTTGTTCACTGAAAATGTTTATCACGATAGTCGAGCCACTCATTAATCTTATGAAAAAGTAACATGCAATTAACATTGATTTAGTCTAGCGATCCTCCTCTTAGGAGCTATTATTAAAAAAGTGCAAAATTACGTATACATAAATGATCATAATTTGTCTTTCCTTAATATTAAATACATATTTTAGTGGCTCGAATGCTGTAAGTGAATTTACGAAAATATAATCAAATATACAGGGCGACCGAATAAAGAATTGAAAGAAATTCCCAAGGCAAGAAATAAATAATATTTTATAACACCTATTTTATACAGTAAATTCAATTGCTTTGGTCGGTGTGGTTTTTATTAATAAAATCTCTCGGGAGCATATAGAACACGAACAAGTAAGATAAAAGTTCCTACAGACCCTCCCTACAGAAAAAAATTTATAGGAACTTGTCATCTTATTTTTTCATGTTCTATCTGCAGCTGAGATTTCCTACATTTTCCCGGACACCCTGTATACAGGGTGTCAGGAAAGTGTGATTCCTGTGAACAATTAGAACCGATTTAGACAAACTTAGCTTAGTCCGAAAGTGTTTCATTTAGAAGTTACAGAGCTTCAAAAAAAATTGTATTCTTTTTATGGACATAATTGAGAAACGAAACATTCAATCATGTTGAGATTTGGTGCATTCTATCAACATGGAACAAATATAGCTTTTCTGCGCAAAATTTATTTATCCATCATAATTTTTAGTCAAGTGTATCAGAATAGGAGCAACAAAAAAGATACAATAAAAATTAATTGCAAAAAAATTGCCAAGAGCGCCCTCTACGATATGCGGCACTACTTACTACTTCACAATGCTTGTACTTATCTAAAACATAACTTTACCAAATTTGAACATGATTGGACCTTTATTTTCTTAATTATGCCCATAACAAGAAAATATATTTTTTTTCTTTGAGGCCCTGTAACTTCTAAACGAGGTACTTTTGAACTAAGCTAAGTTTGTCCAAAATCAGTTCTATTTGATCACAGGAAGCTGGCTCCCATTACTTTCCGGACACCCTGTAGACTGTCGGGCCGGTAGCATTTGGGCTGGTGGTTTCTGAGTACTTACCGAAGTAAGAAAGTAGGAGTCGACGCGTTGGTTTCGGTGACTGGACGCAATGTCTTCATGACTCAAGGCTTCCGGTCAGCCGCTTGCGGAACTGCGGCTGGTGCACTCTAGACCTGCTCTATCTTCAACTCTCTGCCGGACAGGACATCCATATGACCTGAGAAAAACGTTCATTAGCGGAACCACGAAAAATTCAACGAAACCATGTGCTTTGCGTCACTGTATACTTAATTATTATATAATTTTATGGCCACCGACCGTACCGACACTTGTAGACGATACCATTTGTATTTGTCGAATTAAAAACCTTGAAGTTTTTTAGACACAGCAGGGTCAAAAGTCTTTTAAAATTCAAATTAGTAATCTAATAATTTACTCAAATGCAAATTCCTTACAATATAACATCGTCCATTGCTTTATTTTCCACTGCACAGGATGTCTCAAACTCGATAGTATGGGTGTAATGTGAGGATACAAAACATTTAAATATGTAAGCATTTTCAATCGAAAGTATTATCTTTGGGAGTTGATAGAAACGACTATAGTCTGTTTAGAAATGAAAAAGAGTAATAAAAGCTTATTATGTATGCAAATCGTAAATAAATGTAGTACTGGTGCTTATATTCAATATTTTTATATTATGTATTATCGATATAGATGAGGTGCACTTTTAAAAAAACTTTGTGTGATCGAACAGTACTAAATTGTAGCAGGTAGCTAAAATTTAATCCCCGACAATCCGTCTTTGTCTATGCCGCTTCAATTTCTCGGTCCATTTCTCTTATAAGTAAACAATATAAAAACAGCATTTCAAAACATGAGGCTACTTTAAGCATCATGAGCGGGTTAAGAGGGTTTTTAGTAATTCAAATAAAATTATTCAATATTATTATCAAAATATTTATTTAAATTTAATGAATAGACTTTTATCCCACACAAAAATATATGTATTTTGAAAATTCAAGTTATGGTGAATAAATGTGTAGTGTTGTATAAATGTACAATAAAGAAAATAAAAAAGTAGGTATATTAAAATTCATCCTCTGAATATTCTGATGAATTATCTTCGTCTCCTAGATTGATAACGATAGGTTCCACAGTAACGTCAATTAAATTATCGACTTTCCACATTTTCTCCTCTTGCCAGTTATCTTCAATTACTCGTTCCAAGGAATTTTTTAACAAAACTTTCACGTCACTTAATTTAAACGGCGCATTATTTCGCGCTACATCTCCTTTTACCTGCGCCCAGACTAATTCGATTGGGTTAAGTTCACAGTGATAAGATGGTAACCGTAGTACCGTTATTTGGCGATTTGTTGCCATTTCATCGATAACATATTTTTTCTGATCTTTATTAAGATTGGCAAGTGTCAAAAGTTCCTTTTTCACCATATTTGTTTCAAATGAAATGTTTTTTCCGGATAACCACTGAATTATATCGGCTTTCCTCCAAGCAGTCGTAGGCGTCCGCTCGGTCTGCCGTGAATGGTAACTGGCATTATCCATGACAATTACAGCCCCCGGAGGAATAAGATCCAACATCTGTGTAAAATACTCTTCGAAAATATCTGCTTTCATGTCTTCGTGATAGTCACCTGTATTTTTAGATTCAAATAAAGTAATCCGCCATCTACAAAACAACTGGCACTACCACTGTTAATCTTCGCCCTTTGCCTTGAACCCTGTTGAAATTCCATCCAAAAATGATTGTCGAAAACTTTTTACATTTTTATCTTGCCATACTTTTATTACAGTATATCCCTCGTTGACCCAAGTTTCGTCTAGATAATAAATATTCCTCCCTTCGTCACGGAATTTTCTAATTGATCTTAAGTAGGGTCTTCGCCAACAAATAATTTCATCTTTATCAATAAAAACTGACTACCTGTTCTGCTTTTCCCAGCAAAAATTCAACTCTCGTAAGACGGCCCAAAATTTGCTTCTACTGATTTTTGGTAAATCGTTGTCCTCTGAAAGTTCACTTAAAATTTTGTTTAGCGTTGGTATTTCTTTTTTAAAATAAAATGAGGGTACTTTTCTGCGAATGACATTTTTGAAGAAATCATCTATAACGACTTTTGACCTCCCTGTAGATGATTTTGGGGGTTTACAGTATCTTATTCATTTTTTGTTTCATTTAAAAGTCTGTAGATAGTCGATTTTCCAATCCCTGTCATTTTGGAACACTTTTCCACGATGTCGTCAACAGTGTTGGTAGGATTTTGGTGTTTCAATGCATTAAATACATGTAATATAATAATCTTCTCATTCTGAGACAGCGCACATCTTTTCACGCGTTTAGCAGGTACGTAATCTGATAAGCTGGACATTTTACCCAAACAATATTATATCCACTGGTACAATAGTCACTAAACACAAGTCGAAGTTTACTCTACTGCACTAGCACGTCTTCGTATATTCAGCTCTAAGCCTGGATTGATCTGTCACAATACACTGGCTCCTGCCCTATGATGTATCCAGTAAAATATACTAATGTTCACCCATTAGTATTCAGTTCACCTGTTAGCATTAGTGTTACCCGATAATTACCTGAACGAAATATTACCACGCCCATGGCCGGTTCTTATCTCGGGGGGTTTTATTACTCTCTTTCATTTCCAAACAGACTATATTGACAGAAACATATCAAAATTATTTTCCTGTTAAAAAGCTCTCTTTTTTCTTAAGAAAATTTTACTATAGACATTTTTTTATTACTTCCCGTTTAAAAGTAATAAGCAATATCGTCTTAAAGAGCCCCAAGAGAAATACCACCTAAAAATCACATTAGCGGTGGAAGGATCAAGAATCGTTGGAAAATAATTGAGTGTTCATTCTTTAAAGTACATAAATGTCACAAAATACTTGTCATTACTCAATACGAACGTCAAACGTATAACTTTTGTGCTTATAACATTCAGAAAAAGTTGATATGTTGCTAATTTACGGCGAGTCACAAAAAAATTCAAGGAGAACTGTAGAATTATATCGAGAAAGGTATCCAGATCATCCTCATTCCTGATCATAGAACCTTTACAAGATTGGAGGCCACCTTGCGACGAAATAAAGATGTATTTTGTGTTCGGAGGAATCAAATAATAACCGAAGACCGATTTCCTCATTTGAAGTTAGGTTTGAGCCACATTTCTTTATTATTTCCTTCTTTAACAGTTTCGAAGAATTAGTGCATTGTACCGATATAATTTTATTAAAAATTATACTGCAACGTTTATAAACGTTACCGTTTACGATATTTTATAATCAACTCACTTCTAATTATTGTATAAGCACCAGCTTGATTAAATACATTAATTTGAAGTCGTATAACGTAAATTTTAATTTCATTATTAATTACAAGGGACCAGACACCCTTGTAAACGCATTCGTTAGGTTAATTGGCTTCAAATAAGTAGAAAGACAGTTGCAGCAGTGCAGTGGTTTTTAATAACAATAGATATACCTGACGGACATCTGCTCTGCCCTATATGTTCCCGAAGCTCAAAAAGTCAACATTTTCAGCCGTCTCAAAGCTATACACACACGCAACTGATCCTCGATATACTCAGTGTTTCTGTATTGGCGGCTCAAATTAATGTCAGATGCTTTTTAGGTTAGGTCACTGTTGTCACATGAATTTAATGGATATTAATGGCCTGATTTCCGCTTATTTATTTATTTAAAATATCCAACGTGATAAAACCCATTAACAGGATAAGTTTCACAAGAATACAATAAAAATAATAGTAAAAGGTAATATACCTGAGTTAATTACCATAAACATAACAAACTAAAATACTCCTAAGAATGTACAAATAAATATATAAAATTTGTGTAAAAATAAAAGCTAATAAAGAATGCAAAATAATTAAAATCGTGTATATAGGGCACGTTACTATGTATAATAAAACAAACTACGAAATGTACACATTAAAAGCAAATAACATAAATTCAGAAACTAAAAACTTTTTTTATGTCTGTAATTGTACAAACAAACATATCTAAATGAAACTCTATTAGTGAGTGGCTATTTATAATGTGGTATATAGGAGATTGCTTATATATGTTAGTCCTATTGTTCTTATTGTGGAGAATTTTAAAGAGAAACAGTACAGATGTCATACTCCTCCTGTTTTCTAAACTGCTCATGCTAAACATCTCCAAGAAATAATTGTAAGGTGTGCCTCTCAATGGATATACACCATCCAAAGAAAAAACTGCAGATTTAAAGAAGCGCCTTTGCACCCTTTCAATTGCCGTGCCGTACTGCATATATAGGATTCCATACAGCAGATGAATACTTCAGTTTAGATCCGACAAACGTGATATAGAGAAGTTTAAGAGTATTCATATTTTTAGATTCTTTCATATTCCTCAATATGACTCCAAGAGTTTTATAGGCACTACTAACAGTCTTCTGAATATGTGGTACAAAGGATAGTCTTGAATCAAGGGTGACACCGAGATCGCATATAGTTTCAGGCCTATTAGGTATAGTAGGTAATATTTCCAACTTGTAGTCATAAAGTAGCACACGAGACTTGCAACAATATGACATTACATTGCACTTGGTAACATTTACAGGAAGGTTAACATACCACGATTTATTAGAAAAGATCTTAACATCATCAGCATAAATTAAAACGTTTACATCCAGGCCAGCAGTAATATCGTTAATAAACAAAATAAACAATAAGGGACCAAGAGTAGATCCCTGTGGGACACCTGACTTCTGTGGATATTGCTCGGACTGATAACCACGGTATTGCACGTACTGCGATCTATTCGTTAGGTATGAATAAAATAAGGCAATAAGATTAGTACTTAGACCAATCTCATCCAATTTGCCCAATAATAAACCATGATCTAGATGGTCAAATGCTTTTGAGAAGTTGTATACACAACGTCTACTTGACTAGTGCGATCTAAGGCATCAATAATAAATTGAATTTTGCAACAAAGGCAAATAATCGATCAACTTTCGAAATAATTTTTTTAATTTTTATCTGAAATTGTTATCAAAATTCTAACGCGACAAAATCGTAGACGATAATTAAATAAGCCTACAGTTAAAAAATGAGGTCATTCTGTCGGAGAATGAGGGAAATGGTTTCCAGCTTATCCAAGGTGCTGCGAACGAGTTCTACCGCACAAATTGATTACACCATCCTGTATATTACCAGATATTTAAAATTAAAATAAATTACTTGTCGCGTTTCCCCTTCCTCAGTGTCTGAAGATATTAGCCGAATATATTAGCGACTCTGACGGTGTCGGGTTTTGGCAAAACGGCGAGGGAAGTAATTAGGGTTTAAAAAAGTAATTAATACAGGCAAGTTTTCACGACGTCCTGTAAAAACTTCATTATCGCCGCCCTCCTCCATTATTAATGCGCAATCTGCACCAGCCAGCGGTATTTTTTAATAGCCATTAACCGTCCGCTGTATCTACAGTGCCATTTATCAAATCGGGGGGTAAATACCCGGTAGGGGCGAAAGAAGCCCTCTGGAAATACAGGGTCTATAATGTATAAAATTGATACGATAACTTCTTAACAATATTAGAAATTAAATAGTAAATATTTTTGATGGAACTAAATTAAGTTTCGACTTTTCCAACGAAAAATTGTTTCTAGTATGTTCCTGGATGCAGCGGTTATAAGTGTTTTGTACACAAACTAAAATATTAAGCAAAAAATAAATAAAAAGAAACGTGTTTAAAATATAACCGACAAGTGATCTTATTTTTTACTTTATACACCCCGTATGTAAATAAAACAAACTTTTGCTTTAAAACTTCCTAAATACTAAACTCAAGGGTCAATACTCAACCTTTCATGGTAAACACTGATCTAGATTAACAATAAAATGTCAGACCACTTGATATTTGCATCGGTTTTGTATAATAATGTAAACTCGACTGACCTAATTAATATTCCACAACAAAAAATCGGGTTGTTTTTTTTATCCAAGCATTCGAGCTTTTTTTTCGAAAGCCGAGAAGCTGTTATAATTTTGAAACATTATAATTAATATTTTGCGCCTATTACGGTTTTCTTTCCCAATTTCCCCTACGACGTAAAAAAGTTTGAAATGAAGGTTCTCGATTTTCATAAGTTTTAATTTAATCCAACGTCATTTAAAATAGATCCAACACACTCCATATAGTGGATATCTATTTTTACGAAGGCACTATGACATATTCTTCCATTTATTTCGGCCTGAATGAGATTTATCGTATTTATAAAATTTTACTGCTTGGAACGAAACCTATAAATTACCCAAATTTACGTTGTCTATAGAAACAAAGATTATAGGACCGATATATTCGTCTACCAAGTAAAATTCTCTGGGGATATCCTTGAATGAAAATTCGATTATTTTGATAATCAATTACCAAATTATCGCTTAGCATAAAAGTACAAAAATAACTTCACGCGGCTCAAGGTATTTATTTTACCGCCCTCTTGAATATTTTCATGTACGGGATGTTCAAACACGATTAAACTACTTTGAAGCTCATAGAATCATGAGTTTCTTGTAATACAGTATGTATTTGATATTTTTAATTAATTTACCATTGACAGCCCTATGAATTACTGTTTTAAAAATAAAACAGATAATATGAGGCAAAACTGAGGTAACATAAAATACCCTCTGGTTCTTTTTTAGGGCCAAATGTTCGCCGATGGAATCTTAGCACCTGCTTTTTGCATTTCCTTTAAAAAAATCTGCGAAGCACATGCTCTTATATCCCTGGGAAACGGGCGACAGATGCTGTCGACTGAATCTTTACACCTACATTTTATTGTACCTACGGAGGTTTACCTGCACATTTATTGCATGGCACAGGTAAACTTCTCTTACACCCCCATCCCAACTGTGTGATTCCCATACTTTGCATTTCTATACCCATAAGAAAAAAAAATACGGCACAATGAAAAGGATTCGCCTCGAGTACAAGGTTCTGGGAAAAATGCTCAAATTCTGGATAAAATCCACACACACGTGGTTATAAATTTTTAAGTATTACATCTAAGTACACAGGGTGTCCCAAAATTAGCTGTGGATTCTACAATCAAAAATAAGAAAACAAAGTTATATAAACATTAGTCCCTAAACCCCTAACGGGACTATTGCTCTTTAAGCGAACCCCAAAATTTGATTTTTTCCAAATATTTTCAAAACAGATCGAGATAAAAAGAAATCAATCAAATTGTTCAACAATTTTAATTTTTTGATTTGACGGCAAAAACCTGACATGAAAAAGTTAGAGTAATATTTATCCAATAACTCCCCCAGTTTGGCACGCCTATGACTAATTATGGTATTATTTTTAGAACATTAGATTCGCAATCTAATTGCGGTTCTCAATTTTAAATTTGATTACTTTATCCCGATCCGTTTTGAAAATATTTGGAGAAAATCAAATTTTGGGGTCCCGACATTTTGGGGTTTGTAGTTGTATTTTCATTTTTGAAAAATATTTGTAGGAAAACTATTCCTTTTAGACGTTTTTTTGTTGCTTTTGGTCAGATATGCAAGCCGCTTTAGTATCGGCACTTATATTCCGAACATCCTGTACATAGTGTTACACGTATGTACTCCGCACTTATAAAGCCATATGCGTCTCATTTAACAATAAAAATTTCTAGAAAAGTACTGCCATAGCGAATTCTAGAAAACCTTCGGCCATATGGACAAAGTGCATAGTTTCCATGCTAATAAAACATGTGACGAACCAAGAGCTAAGGTAAATGAAATTGGAAATATGGCACACGGATGGTGGAGTACAGGTAGGTATATACAGAACAGGTTTGGGCTAAGGAAATTTGATGGTGTGGGGCTACACAGGAAGCAACAACTTTTCTTGTTCTATATCATATTAGTCATCGTAGTGTGCAGTTGGCAGAACTGTAACCAGCTGCATAAATTGTCAACGTTTCTCAATAAATTTATAAATAAATCAGTCTTGGTTCAGTTTTTGATGAGACCTCGTACAGTAGACAGAAGTTTTCAAGAACGAAAAAATCAGAAGTTTAGTGAATATAAGCACTATATTTGAATAAATTTGTTGTGTATGTGATGTTTGTGTATTAAGGGCGCCGTATTCTTGAAATAGTGTTTTCTACAAATACATGTAATTATAGACATTTAAGAACTGAATAATATAGAGTTTAGCAAATAACAAGAATGTTATCTCATGCCACCTGCGAATATTCAAAGGTACCGAAGTAAAATCAATATATAACGTCAGAAAGCGATCTATCCAGAAAATTTTTAGGTACTGACATCTTTCAAAATACGTATTTTTTTAAATTTAATTATAGATGTAAACATTATTATAACATATACTTACATAGTTCTGCATATAAGGTTGTTCACTTTTGTTTATACGTATGTGAAAATAATTGTTAAAATGTGGGGTTAGAATAGCGAAACAATGTGTGTCATTTTAAAAGTTATTAATATTATTTGAGAAGCGTTTAAATAAAAAAATTGGATAAACAAAACATCAGTAATTTTATTTTTGATATTACTTTTGCTCTACGTGTTTTATTTTTCGAGATTTCAGTACCTAAAAACACCACAAATTTAATCATTTTACGGCGACCTTAAACTTTATTTGTCCTTTTATAAATTCAATTTCAACTATTACTTATTTTCATTTTACTGCATTTTTGCATAAAATACAAAAATGTTATAATCAAAACGATTAAAAATGAATTTAGCGTGAGTTCGGTCCTGCTTGGCAATTGGAAGAACTGAAATCAAGTGGATTTTACCTATTTTAAGGTGCTAGGACCCTGCGCAAAGGTATCAAGTCTTTTTGGAGGTTTGGGAACCATCTGCACAACAGATGCAGTCCTGATTTCGATCCTCAAGTCGTCAGATGTTGACCCGTTACTTCTTTTTGCTTGCAGTCGACGTTCAACCCTTCCTTTCTTTATCTGTATTCATATATTTTACCAAATCATGTCCGACAGGCAGATGCATTTTTCACTAGTAATTTTTAAGCTGCCATGTGTTTTTATCAGCTGCTTGGTTATCACTACCTCTGATTTTCTACCATTTTTACCTTCAAAAAACTAAACTCCTGTGACAGATGCATACGTTTGCAGCCCTTCGCGTTTCAACGTATACGTTAATATACGTGACTAATTTCTTTCGACAATATAAAAACGCATTTTTTAAACGAAAAATACATTTAATGATAAAATAATTGTATCTACTATTACGTTATTAATGAAGAAAACTGTGAGGAATGGTTCATCGTATCAATGAACGCTTCTGATTAAATTTGTTGAAAAGACGGCGTCATATTTGTGTAGTTGGCACGTGTGCTAAGCAGTAAAATGTGTAGAAAAGTACACACATGATGCTTATCTATAAACATGCAAGTATACAGAAGTATGCCAAATTTCACATATGTTTTACAGTTTGTCGAAGAATCTTAGTCATTTCGTACTATATACTAGCCTTACAACCAGTGATTCACACCTTCCAACACATTAGTTTGTGACTTATATATAACACAGTAGATCAAATATTTAAAATTCATATATAGATATAGAAATATAGGTTAGGGTTTACCTTCGTTTCGTTAATAATAGACCGGACCTTCTCTAATAGAATTTCTTATGAAAAATATTGATATATAATATATATAGCTTAAGTTTTTAATGTTTACAAACTTTGCTGCATACTATGTACAGGGTGTCTCAAACTCAATCATATGGATCTACTGTGAGGATATAAAAAAATTAAATAAAACTTGAGACGCGTGGTGTGAAGCTCTATTTTCAATCGAAAGTATTATCTTTGGGATTTGACAGAAAGGACTAATGACGTCATCAGTTATATTTTTTCCAGAAACATACCTATTTTTTCCTGTCAATAAGCCAATAAATCTAATAAACTTTTATTAGAGAAATGTGTCCTTTATTACATCCTTTTTAAAAGATATAGCAATATCGCCCTAAAGACTCTGAAAAGAAATACCACCTAAAAATCACATTAGCGGTGGAAGGATCAAGTAGTCATTGGATGGAGAATAATTTAACGTTCGTGCATAAATGTCTCAATCAGAAAAAGTTGATATGTTGCTAATTTACAGCTAGTGACAAAAAATTCAAGACGAGCTGTAGAGTTATATCGTGAAAGGTATCCAGAGCGCTCCATTCCTGATCGTAGAACATTTACAAGATTGGAGGTGACCTTGCGGCGCAATGAAGATGCATTTTCTGTCGAGAACAATCAAATAAATGACCGAAGGGTACGAAACAATATTAATACAGCTAGACTGTTACAGTATTTCGAACAAAATCCACCAAATTATATACGGCAGGCTAACCGGGAATTGAATTTGGATAAATCAAACGTTCAACGAATTTTAAAGACCAATGAGTATCATGACTACAAAATTCACAATTTGGACTATTTGCCTGAGCGTCACATTGAAAACAGAGTTGTAGTAAATGTAGAAATTGTTGATCAGAACCTTTTTTGGACGGACAAAAGTCGGTTTGTCAGTAATGGTTTGCCAAACAGGCCTAACGAACACTACTGTTCCATTAAAAATCCCCACATTGTAAATTCAATCCAAAACCAACGCCATTTTGGAGTAAATGTATGGTCCGGCATCATCGGTATGCATTTAATTGGACCTTATTTTTATAAACATACATTGAACAGCGTGAGTTACCTAAATTTCCTACAAGAACAACTTCCTGCACTTCTGAAGAATGTGTCTTTGCAACTAAGGAGAAACCTACGGTTTCAGCACAACGGAGCTCCACCCCACAAGACCAGGATTGTGCAGCAACATTTAGATAAGAATCCCCAGAAAAATGAATTGGAATTAATGGACCTATTCAGTGGCCCAGAAAGTCACCAGATCTAACACCCCTTGATTTTTTATGGGAAGTTTTAAAAAATAAGGTTTACAAAACACCTTCACGAGATATTAATCATTTGAAAGAAAACCGCTTGTAATGAGTTAAACAGCGAAATGTGCCAATCATTGTTCAGCTGGTTTTATAACATAAACCATTCAAAGAAAAATATTACAAAATTCACGAAAATGCTTAACACAACAAATGCAAAGATTTCACGTAGGGAACATTGTGACGTCACAGTCGCGTACGCACAGGCAAACGTTGAAGCATAGGGAGCAATCCTGTATAGTTTATCGTTCTTGGTAATAAACGGCTGGGACTTGGCGCACAGGACAAAAATAACATGTGCGCCTATATATCCCAAGAGAATGTGAAAAAAATAATAATAAAACAACAAACAAAACGCTAGTGGGTGTCACTTGTTGTATAACTTTTTGTTGACTACTCCGCGTGAGTGTGGACACAAAAAATAACACGTTTTGTAATTGTAATGTATGGTACCGCCATAGGAGTACTATAGCGCGAGTGCAATTTTTTTGCCGCCAGACTCCCGCTTGGCCTGTGCCTGATCTGCCGAAGATTGAGCAACACGTGGTAAATAATAGGGAATTTCGTCGCATGGACACGCCAAACACATACTAAATCAAATACATACTCGATTATTAAAATACTATAAGTCCAGTAATTTTTAAAATGTAAACTACTATCATAAATTATACGATAAACGTTGGCATACGGGCTGTCGAGTTATGTAGCACTCCATCTTTAAAATGCTGGAAAACTGCATAAAGCCCCAAAGTAAAAAAAATCATACGGGTGTACCTAGACGTCGTAACTTTAGCTATTCATAAGAAGTCCTCGGACGAAGTTAAAAATTCGTTCAAGGTTAACCGTAAATATCTCTCTTGAAGCCAATGTGGGTAACCATTATGAAATAAATACAGTGCGAGCCGTCGAACTTGCCACCCAGATATTCTTCGTTTTAATGCAAAAACTAAAGTTTGTTTTCAGGACACATATTTTATGACCTTCACCCTTAAAATATTAAATATAAAGTGGTACTGTGTGATGCATCATTTAAAATAGCATTTGATTATCTTTTCAGCGCCATCTTATTCACTTTTACTATTTAAATTCTCCTCAAATAAAATAATAACTTATAAAAAGTGTTAAAATACGTATTTTGATTCTAATTTCTGTACCTAAAAATTTGTTGGTTAAATCGTTTTCTGTCGTTATATATCCGATTTACGTCGGTACCATTAAATATTCGCAGGTGGCATGAGATAACATTCTTGTTATTTCTTAATCTTTACATTATTCAGTTCTTAAATACCTTAAATAATAACCTTTATATTTGTAGAAAACACTATTTCAAGAATACGGCGCCCTTAAAAATAAAGGTAGGCGACGCCGATACAACAACGTCTAATTTAAATTGATATAAAATACATTCCTACATGATTAACCATCGTCTACAAAACCCATTGCGCAATAATAAAGCGAATAAATATCAGTCAATTGCTTGGTTAGTAATGATGTGAGCATAATGACGAAAATAATAGAATTTTCTTTTTCCCGCCAAAATATCCACTGTCTGTTGTTGAAACTGATAAATAGGCTTTGGCGTTCAATGCGACGATTTGCATTTAAACAAGGATAAGGGTAGGCAGTATTCAGTCGGTGATATTTTCATTTTGGCAAAACTCGAATGAGCACGTGCGAACGTAAAGGACAGATGTGGCACATGATCACTTGGCGCGCGCGCCAATGTTGCCCTTCCCCTAGATAGCGCACAATAAGCGTTGCAAAGGGGACACAGAAAGGTTAACGTAGCCTCAGGTGACAATCATTAGGTTTGGCCTGACAAAATAGCTGTTTCGCGGCTTTTTACTTTCTTAAAAATGTTAAATTTTTCACCACCTCAATCGCAGTGTGATCGAAAAGAGTCGTATGATTGTTTCTCAACCGCAGTTCTTAGGCCGGTAGCAGACTAGCGTTTATAGTGTTTAACGGTACGGTTCCACGTATTCCATACCTGGACAATTTTACCCGACCTGGCATATTACCGAAGAGTTAATATAAAAATAATAACAACTTAGCTTTCTTAAATTTACAATTTTTTTCTGTTTCGATTACTAACGTTTCGAATTCAGAAAGAATATTTAGAAAGATTACAGATGAGAAATATAACATTTTTACCATTTTTATTTCCAACAATTAAATTTTTTAAATTCAAACTCGATTTTTTTACTAATGTTTCTAATTCAGAACTATTTACAGATTACAAAAGCAGAAGATATAATTTCCACAATTTTTCTTCCCAATATTTTAGTTCTTATAAATTTCCCTACACTTTTGAAAATATTTCTACTAACTTTCGAATTCAGAAAAAATATTTAGAAAGATTACAGATACGAAAAATAAAAATTGTAACATTTTTATTTCCAACAATCCATCTTTTTTAAATTCACACTCGATATCTTCACTAATGTTTCGAATTCAAAACAACACATATAATTTCTACGATTTTTATTCCCATCTCATATATTCCCACTTTTGCAAGCTTTTTTCTAACATTTCGAATTCAGATCAACTATTAGGGATTATAATCGCAGAAAATGTAATTTCTACTACTTTTATTCCCAATATTTAGTTCCCTCACAAAATAAATTGTTAAAATAATTTGAAATATATTAATAAAAATAATAGCAATCAAATGTAAGCCAAGTGTTCCACACACACACACTTTGTCAACAATTTGTGTATTTATGAGAATATCTTAAAGGCACATGCATATTGTATTATCTTTAATTACTCCTTACTTTTGAATTTTTTTTATACGAATTCTCCCTTCCCCCAATTTTAACATTAGCAGAATTTCACATATGGCGACTCTAGATTTGCATCATTTTCACACTTAGCTGACCCTAGTAACACATTGCTGTACAAGATTATATAAGCACAATGGTACAAGGTAGCAAGGAAAATTTCGAAAGCTAAACCTTGTTTTTGCTGCAACACAAGCATAGAAATCTACCCGGTATGTTAACACAGGCACATGTACGTCAAAATCGGAATTGTTTGATATTCCGATTCTATAAATACAAAATTCAATTCAATAAATGGAAATGGCCGTTGTTTATTATTATTAACGTCTGTATGCTTGAATGAGTAATACCTTATGCAAATTTTAAAATTAATTATTACCTATCATAGGTTGCAAAACTGTCAGCGTAATCAATATGCAACAATATGTTCGCTGAAACAGAATAACTGAATAACTGAATCCCACCTTCCTACATCTATTACACTTGATCAAAATCACATCTATTTATATCTTCTGAACTAAGTAGAGATTAAATTTTAACTAAATTTGAGTCATTGAGAACTGTCTACTAGGTTGCATGTCCAAATGCAAAAGATATGAATAATTAATGTGCAAATCCACCCCAAGCATTCTAAAAATACCAAAGCAAAAGCATCTCGCGTCCCATTTTTTATCTACCAATCATAAATGAGTATCTGCGTTTGACACCAGCGGTAAAAAACACTCCCCTCCCTTTAAAAAGTGTAGATAAGCCTTAGGAAGGATGTCATAACGTAGATGAGAGATTTTTTAGGCACACATGGATATTTCACACACGTGCTAGAGACAGAAAGGTAAAAATGATTTACTTCTACTTCCTACGCCGATACAGGGTTTTAATATGTTATTAAAGATCGTCCCTCCGAGTTAAAAAACCATATGGTGCAAGCCAGATCGACCGCAGCAGTCACCAAAAGTGTAGTAAAAAAAAATATTTAAATACTTGATTTACACGATTTCGTCGTTTATTATTCTTCGTGAAAAAAAAAAATAAAAATGGGAAATGCTTTTCGTCACAAGTAGACAAACCATTGTCCGAGAGATATCACGTATAACCTATTCCTTAATATGCAAGCTGAGGTGGCCACCCAATTGTTTCAGGTGGTGGACTTCAATTGTCTGAAACGGCCACCTAAGACATGACAAGTCATATCGGCTTCACACTGTTGTTTATTTTCGTTGTAATTCATTATTTTTTGGGCATGGTAATGTTTAATTGTGTACCAGCCGACAAACAGTTAATAGTCACAGATTAGTCAACTTTCCCACAAAACTTAAAAACAATTTTTATTTAAATTTAAACCCTACATTTAAAAATGTCATCAATTTTAACATTATAGACATAAAATTTTTATTACAATGATGTAGAAACAAAAATTGTCGAGATATTAAGTGTGACTGCAGGGTACTGATGATTTGCTGTTTTAAGAAGCTTCTATTACCGATATTAGCATGTAAAGTGTGAAATATCCAAGTATTTATCAACACGAAAATAAGGCAAATAAAACAGAGCTCTTTATAAGTTGGGTAAACATAATGTTTTACTGTTATAAAAAAATGCTGTTAGTTCGTTGTTGACAAGACTTCCCATTGGCTGCTGGCATTGACTTAATGCATTTGTTCTAAGTAGTCAGCGGTAAAAGGTGGCTGAGAAATGTTACATCATTTTTTAAGATAAAGTGTACACCATTGGTTTAAGAACCTTGAGCAGATAATATCTTTACCAATCCAATATACAGCTCTGGTCGCGCTTTGTGCTGCTTGTCATAAAACTCAGTAATTTCACTTCTCGACTTCTTTATTAGGCATAAGTAAATATTGACAGAAAGAAACAATCCATTCCTGTTTCTTCACTGCATTAGAAAACCACAAACCCAACTTCGAATCGTTCTCAACACTTCAATCTCTTATTGATTCATAGTTTTTCACTAATGTTTCGAATTCAGAAAAAATGTTTACATGGGTTACAAACGCGGAAGATACGATTTCTACTAATTTTATTCACAACAATTGTCTTTTGTAAATTAGTTTTTATTTTTTTCCTCTTTTGAATTCAGAAAAACTGTTTATAGGAACTAAAAATGCGAACTATGTAATAATTTTTATTTACACGGTTAAAAACATGTTTTAAATCGTTTTAAATTCAGAAAAACTGTTTACAAAAATTACAGAAGAATCAAAACAAAACTATAGGGACTACAAACGCAGAAAATGTAATTTCTACCATTTTTGTTCCCAACATCTCAGTTTTTATAAATTCACACTTTTGATATTGCTAATGTTTCGAATTTAGAAAAACTATTTAGAACAATACAATTTCTACAATTTTTATTTCCAACAATTCAGCTAGCTTTTTTAAATTCACATTTTTTACTAATGTTTCGAATTCAGAACAACTATTTATTTACTATTTATAGGGATTATAAATGCAGAAGATGTAATTTCTACCCAATTTTTTCCCAATATTTCAGTTTTTAGAAATTCACACTTTTAGAGATATGATTATTAACGTTTGGAATTCAAAAAAATATATATTTAGAAGGATTATAGATGTGAAATATAAAATTTTTACCATTATTATTTAAACGAATTTTTTATTAATGTTTCGAATTCAGTACAACTATTTATAGGGATTACAAAAGCAGAAGATAGAATTTCCATAATTTTTATTCCCAATATTTTAGTTCTTATAAATCTACCTATACTTTTGAAAATATTTTTACTAATGTTTCGAATTCAGCAAAATTATTTACAAAGATTACAGATGCGAAAAAAGTTTTTTAAATTCACGCTCTCGAATTTCGAATTCAAAACAACAAATATAATTTCTACTATTTCAATCACATAAATTCACACGTTTTCAAGCTTTTTCCTAACGTTTCAAATTCAGATCAGCTATTTAAGATGATGAATACAAAAAATGTAATTTCTACCAGTTTTATTTCCAATATTTCTTTCTCTCATAAATCCCCACTTTTGAAAACTTGTTTACTGACGTTTCGAATTCAGACATCTTTTTACAAGTTAAGGGAAGATTAATTTCTACCATTTTTATTCATTCATTAAAAGGAACAATACCCTTAACATTTACGACGTCGTACTTTGGCTCACATTGATATCCCAAACGGATCTTCCAAGGTAGGTCACCTTGAGGCACAAAAAAACAAAAATACGAACCATATGCAGATCGAAAGCTGCACAGCACGGCTCATAAAGGAAATATTTTTTAATATGACTCCTGACTAGTTTCCGACGGGGGTGGTTTTTAAGTCATTTTTTTTAAATCGATACGGATGCGTAACAAATGTGCTCGCAAAAAATCGACTTCTGTTCGACAACATGTCAAAGAAAATTTATTGGATGTTTCAAGAAACGGAACATTTGGCTAGAAGAGAAAATCTATATTCTAAGTTAAATCTATGTTCTGTAATAAAAAGTAATTTATCGATGTTTTGGGAGAGATGTGTAGTGTCTGAAATTTCTAGTCTCTCCGTTACACATTAAAATTGAATGCTATTAACCGCTGTGCTTAGCGATATTGATTTTTATAATGTCTCTAAATCTTTCAAAGAATGAGCCACAGTTGATTTCAGTCCTAAACTGTCTGTCAAAACCGATAAGACATTTCTGTTATTTATTAAAAAGATTCATATCCGCTAGTTCAACGAAATGTCAGTTTTGAAGCCTCCAGGGGATATTAAACCAGAGTTGGCTTCAGGCAATTCCCCCCTCCATTTAAAAATTATAAATTGAGAAAATAAGTTAGAAAAAAAATTAACTGTGTCTGAACTCGTCGCTTGGTAGATGTTTCATAGGGTTGAGTTGTTGGTACAACTAGGTACGAGAAAAATATACTCAAGAAAGTCGTTAGTTTTGGAATTGCTTCCACGATTCACGAATTACTTTCGGTGAGCTGTAGAGAAAAAATTATACAGAAACTTTTGATGCACCACATTATCTTCTGTCATAATAAGGTCCTTGACCCCACCTGAGATGCTCGTTGACTTGTGTTGACCTTTTAATTATTTAACGTAATTACTCTTCTGAGAATATACATATGTTTTAATTATTTATTTTCTCGCATTCTTACTATACACATTTTTATGTAAAGGTGTTCACGTCACTATATAGATAAAATATATAAGAACACTACAATATACTTAGCGGAGATGGGTAAGGCAGCACATCTAATGATGTATACGCACTGTACGAGGGAGTCTAAATATATACTTCACTTAACCGTCAAGCGCACTTCATTAATAATAACTTCTTAAGTGAAATTTATATAAAATATTAAATAAACATAAATAAAGCCATTAAACACCATCATTTCCTTCTTGTTTATCGCAACTCCTCAAAATAATATTCGTCAGCGAACGATAACGTTTTTATTTCTGCTGTCAATTATGCAATTATGTCAAATTCAAATCTGATTAAATTTCTGACTTGATGGCATCGTTATTTTCCTCAGAAGTAACTTTGAAAGTAGTTTAAACCTTATCATCATATCGGTCAATGGTCGAGCGATTTAAGGCGGTAGCAAAATAAATTTTATATTGTATAAATTGCTATAAAATAAATTTTATAGGAGCTTCAAATACATATAACGTGGTTAAATGCCTTTATACGATACTTATAGAATCGAAAAGGGCCCACTTTTATAAAACACTTTGGTAATGTACACACTTTTAAAACAATTTTATACAGCAACTATAAAAACGTTTTGTAGTCAGTATTTTGGTATTATTTAAAGAAAATTTTTTTTGTGAATAATATTAAAACCAAATCATTTTAAGATTGGTGTATAATGAAGATTTATAATTATTTGTACTTATATTTAAAAATGGAGTAGCCTAAACGCAATGGCGATCATTTGTGTAAATGGTAGATAGTATAATACTTACAATTTTATCATTTCAACAATCTCGTGTTTCAATTTTATTGATAAACTATAGATATGTTTATGATAAAAAAATTATGCGCTTTAGTTTAGACCACATTTTGTTTAAAATTATAAAAAATAAATTTAATTATTTTTTAAATTATGCTTTCTTTAATTTATATTATCATTGTATAGTTATATTTAATAATCTTGTTATAAAATAATTTTTCCAAAATAGTAAAATCATGTTTTAGATTTTATTCCACAATTATACTAAAATGAAGCGAAATATACAAAAATTTTGCTTTACAACATATTTATAAAACAGGGAATATACACAGCCATAAAACTTTTTTTATAAATAAGCGCATTTCGAGGCTAAAAAGTAATTTTATTAACTTCCCTACGTAATGCTTAATAAAACACGTCAATACAATTATTTTATTAGCTTATAATTAAAAGTCATTTGCCCAAGTATACGACTCTTACACAATATGTTTACAATCCAATATATATATATATATATATATATATATATATATATATATATATATATATATATTTTTAATGTATAACGCATTATAATACTTTTATAAAAATTTTAAAGAACTGAAACTTATTTGTTCTATAAAACACTTTGTAAAAAACTATTATAAAACAATTTTACACGACTACTTTCTTCGGGTACAAAATTATCACAATTATTTGCTCTATAAAATCAAATTGTTCATTAAACAGCGCTATTCGTTTGTTACAAAATAATTCGCTTCTTATAAAGTTCCATTTTACCAGTTGGGTTCTCCTAAAAATCTAATAATATTAATATTTCGCTCCCCCTCGTACACAAAACATTTACGATATACTTAGCGGAGATGGGTAAGGCCGCGCACCTAATGATGTATATGCATTATAACAGTTTTTTACTGTTTAACGAGACGTCAGAGGCAACTAAATTAAATTAGTTTGGTGACCTGAGACGATCTCCGCTTTTGTTTATAGTTTACCGAATGAATTTATTCCCTCCTATCCGCATAAATCCGTTTTTTGCGAAATCCACTTGGCAGCAGTCTGAGGTGCATATAAAATATCTCCCTGGCGTAATAGCAAAAATCTGGGTCAATATAAATACACTTGTATCGATCATGTGTCAGCGCTCTGCACAAACTGTCCATAAATTTGTAGATGTAATCGCATTTACTGCCTTTTATCCAGATTTCCCAATTTCCAGCGCATCTGCGGTCAATGCGTTACAAAACGTACACACAGGAAAAAAAAACATATTTAATTTAACAAAGTAGTATTAAACTCAAACAAAAAAAAAAGTGTCACATGTTCACATCGAAATTTCAAGTGATGTGAAATGAGTAATTGATTAAATTATTATTATTTTTTTTAGATAATAAATATTTTGTTAATTTCCAGCGAAACAGGAAATGACAGAAATTGTCCCTTGTATACAGGGTGATTCTGAACTCATATATAAAAATTTTTGAATCTTACAAATACAATTTTGTAAAAATAAAATGAAAAAGAGCAGTTCAAAAATGACTTAAAATCACCCTGTAGTGTGCCTCCAAATCTCAATTCTATATCTAAAAAGCTGCTACGGCTTTTGGAAGGGGCGGTGTATTAATAATACCCTACCGTTTCCATCATTTTTTACAGCAATAAATATTAATGAATCAAATAGAATTCATTCAAAAAAATTGTAATGAATAAAGACTTGGGTAATATTATTAATGAAAAGGATCTTTTAATTTGTGTAATTGTATTTTTATCTTCCTCCTTGGCTTCACATAAAGATGATGGATGTACAATTTAGAATATTTAATTAGTGTGTTTTTAATAACATTTTTACAAACAAAATTTATATTCATTTATGTTAATTTTATATATATAATATTTCCGGTAACCCTTTTTTTCTATACCGACTTGGTACCAAACTACCGACGCTAAAAGTCCAGGAAATGGATTTAAATGTAAATGATTCAACAAAACGACCACATCAGCATATTTCGAACCCCAAAAATACTATAAAATCAAAAACACGTGGAAATATCTAAATATAACGCAGAAATGTACGTAGATCCTCGAAAATTGATCGTTTTCCGTGCTTATTTTTCTGAATATGGCGTTCGAATTCAAAGAAACTCTATTCAGCATTCCCCTAGGCTGACTATGGAAAAACAAATGAATTTAAGTGTGGTAATTTGGCTCGTGTGCTCACTGTTCCGAGAACCGGAAGTCTTCTGGAGCATCCAACTGTAATATGGGTTTCTATACATTGCTTGTGTGTCTTAAAGACTGTAATAAAATTACTAATCGCTAAAAATACAGTCGGAACCCAAGGCCAAGATATAATTCAATTAAATGATAATATGTTTTTTTTTGCACATCATTGTCGTTACGATATGTTTCCTTGGAATATATTTCAGAAGCTTCTGGGAACAAAAATCCCAGATAATCGTAGCGGTAATACAGGATGTCGTTGAAATTTCCACTAAAGCCATCTGTCCCAATTACCGTTGAAAGTTTGGAAAGATTAACAATCATTATTAACGTCATCTTTAACTGACCGAACATCATACCTTCGCGGTTAATATGTTACCAATATCCTTCATAAAAAACTGACATACTCTTCAGTGCGTAACCATTTCAAGCCCCGTTCAACCCAAATAAAGTATTTTTAGCGCTGCTGCACTTTGCTTGCAAATATTTTTTATTAAAAATGGAGCTTACAAATTTTATTTAAATGTTTTGCATCCTCACAATAGACTCCTACTATCGAGTTTGAGACACCCTGTACATTAAGGAGATAATTATTGATAACGTAACAGTAATTACGCATGTGAAATAGCGGCAGTACTAGCAGGAATAACAATGACCCACATTTCAGGCACAGGTGATAATATTAAATACATCCTATAATATCCCAATAGGCGCAATACACATTGTGCCTCAACTCATTCAGATCAGACGTAAAAATAAAATAATATAGCCCATATCAATTATACAATACCGCCACATGTTGGTGACCTATAAAGGTGTTCCCTTTAACGAAAGGGTCACCTACGAATCAAGCAACTGTCGTCGAGTGTAATGTAACCCATATTTTGGAAATCTTCGAAGGGCTTAAGTGTGGGTTCGAGTTTGTTTTGATACGGTAACCCCCAAGCTGGTTTGGTAACATGTGGTATGTTACATATCTGGAAGAAATTTAAATTTAAGATTGAAAATACCGTATAGTAAGTCGTGCGGTAAACAAAATTTTGCTGTGAAGCAAGAAATATTTTTTTATAAGTCGGTCTTGTGGATAACTCTGGTCGGCGAGGAAAAAACAAATATCTTTTTATTCAAACTGCAAACACCAGCCTCTCTATTCTCTCGGTAAAATCAATATTATCTAAAGCGCGTTATTTTAAAGGACAATAACACTTGAGACTCACTGAAATGTCCTTTTATAAGAGGATATAGATGTGACAGACATAGCGAGGAAATGTAGGGTCCTAATCCGACAATTTAAAATAAAGCCTCGGTCTCTCGGCGTTTTCCCCCACAAGAAAAACGTACACAAAAACACCGTGGAAAGTCAATTTATTTGGATTTATTGTACTGATTTATATAAAGCGTTTTATTATGGTTTTTATCCTTTTATATATTTACCTAATTCCACACTGTATAACTAAAAATCCGCAATAAAATGGAAGACCATAATTCTGATTAAATTTCCGATATACCCAGTGGCGTAGAAATTGTAATATTTCGTTCGCTATTTTTGACATATTGTATTTAGATGCTCGCTGATGTATTTAATACAATTTTCATAACGATTTTTCCTGAAATGGAATCATTGTATCGAATGTATCACAATCTATCATTAGGAACAACCTAGACATTTAATCTATCGCAATATTGAATATTAACAAGAAAAAACGTTGGGCCAATCTTTGCCTTGACCCCCCTGTTTGGAACGCCCTTGATTAAGATGTTTGCCCCTTAGTTCCCTGCCCCATGCAACTAACTTCTTGAGGAAAAACGTTGGGTCACTTTTTTCGTATATCTTATTCACGTTTAGTTGTAAAATTTTATTTTCAAATTTGACAGGTTGATTTTGGGACACCCTGTAAATTAAAAAACTCAATTTTAGTTGACGTAATTGTGGCAGCATTTACTGGAAATTGCCCTATCGGGAGTCCCCTTCCTTCCGGAAGGACTTAAAGAGAATATCCGGACAATTACTACAAATTGAAATAGAAGAGAGACCTTCAGTTCGGTTAAAATCACCCCCGAGAATGTTGAGTAAAAGAAATCCTTTCTATTAACCGAGTGAATTTCAATACGCTTGGAAAATTTCAAATACAGCTGTCCTGGAATATACGTCTTGGGGCTTTTTTGTGAACTGACCCGATATAAGGTGCTTTTTTATCATACTATGATGTTTCCGACAATGGCCAGTTTTTTGTATTGTCAGATGGGAGATAGAAAAATACGTTATAGAAGGGTTGGCTTAGTGGGGTGGATGAAATAAGGGTAACTTCCAAAGATCCCGCAAAGAATTATTTACGAAAAAACGGCTTCTAGCAAATTATGGTTAAAGAAATCGTGCAAAATATCATTAAGTAAGTTTATGCTTACGCTGAAAAAATTTGCGTAGATATTTTACCTCAAAACGTAAAAAATGTAGGCATTATAACTTTCTAGTAACAAAATGGCAGTTTTAAGGTGAATTCTACGTTTTTATACATGTGAGCAGTACAACAGTTCGGATCGTACAGCGAACAAAAATAGCATTCGAAGTGTAGGATTGTGCTTGTTTATTAATAAATTATAATTTCATTCATGATATATAAATACTCAGTCATGATTACGAAACAATGTATTACGTACGACTGCAAACTGTACCTTTTTTCCAGCTACACGAAAACGAAAATGAATCACCCCAGCCGTGATTCAAAAGATAAAGATACATTAACATAGAGAGCGTTCCTTCATTAAATTTATCTTACATTTTACTCACTAGGTGATTCTGCTTATAATATTCCATTGTTTTTAATTACCGTAAATGTCTAAATTTAGAAAAATTACGGCATTTACATTACACGATGGGATAAATAACATCATTAGATTTCCTAACTCATGCTATTATATTATATTATAAGCATCCGGATACTGATGAAGTTGAAAAAATACATAGCCAGTGCCAGTGTTTTCTTTTGTTTCTAGCTGTTTCACACACACATGAAGAAAATCACTACACAGACTTAAAGAAAATCAAGTAAGTTTTGTGAAACTAACGATAACATTACTGAAATTATAAAATATAATTCTGGAAGAGACGCAAATTAATTCATTGTCTAAAAAATAAATTGTACTTTAAATGTCGCTAATGTTTCGAAAAACTGTTTATTAAAAATGAGTATATCGCACATTTACTTCTTGCTACCAGTATTTTATGAAATTCTTGGAGGAAAGACGCATTTTATTTTATATACTGTGTGTTATCCTTTTCTATTATCGCGTGGCTTGTACGTCGCGCCTGGCTTTGGCAATTTTAGACGAAAGGGGCGACTTTGGTATTATTTTAATGATATGATGTGGCTCAGAGCGTCACACTGTCCGTCTAGATGTTATCTGCGTATTTTGGTTCGGGCAGATAACGAAAACTAAGATGTCCGCCACTGAACACCAGGCTTGAAGCGAACCAGCCGGCTACATACCAGGTGTAAAGCATTGCATGACACCTGTCCTCTTAAAATCAATGTCCTATGGCAATTGTTCATCGTATTTTTAACCAATCATGCATTTAGCTCTGACATGCACCTAGATTTTTAATTATTACCCCAATTGGGGAAAACGCTTCGGATGCAATAAGGGCACCTGAGGCCAAGCTTTTTTTCCTCGAATTACCTCCGCCTCCAAAAAAACGAAACGCATCTTAAATACAAATCACTGGATTTGATAGTTTTTGAATTCTTAAAAAACTACAATTTATTCAGAAACTATGCTTCTTACGGAAAAGCATTTTTTATATAAATTGATAGCATATGACTGAAAAAGTTGTTTTTCAAACTCATGTCAGTGGCGCACCACTTAATTTTGAAGGTGTAAGGGTATTTGGATTTATTAGATGCACGTCACTGCCTTTTCAAATTAACTTGAAATTGTATGATGATAGAAGTCGCTACGCTAAATAAAATTCGGAAACCAGTGGCGGTTCGTCACCGCGTCACCTAAAATTACATGGTCACTGTTGTATAATTTGTCAAAATCAGTAGATACGAAAAAAAGGATTATTATAAAATGTAATGCGCTGAACGCAGCTACCAGTTTCGTACGATGCATAAGCAAAAAGTGTCACAGAACCGGCATCAGTCACAACCCGTTGCAGTTCATCAGCCCTATTCTGTTGTGTCTATTTTCAGCCCGTTTTTGTTCTGATAGACATATCATTACAATACCAAGTTTTTCTCGCCTAAAGAGGGTCAAAATTCATCTGAGTAACTCAGGGAGAGAAACCAGATTTAGGTACAAAAATTTAAAATGAGGACTACTAGGTAAATTAACTATAAGAACCGTATTAGTCCAATGAAATGTTACATTATTTTGGCCTTAGCGTGCATTTTTTAGAGGACGCAGTTTTATTGTTTAGATGTGAGGGGGGGGGGGGCAAAAAAGCTTAACTTGAAGTTTGTGGGGTCACAACCCTCCAACTTCGGCCGCCATCTTGGAAAAGGGGGTTAAATTGTTTTTAGCATTTATCAGGTAAACTATTAGTCATACAAATTTTGTATAAAAACATTTTTTATTGGACTATATTGCGAAGACGTCATCGATGCGTTTGAAGCGTTAAAAGATCAAAATTACAGGGTGATTCAGAACTTATATAAAATAAAAATTTTTAATGTACAGGCTCTTACAAATACAATATTGTAAAAATAAAATCAAAAAGAGCAGATGAAAAATGATTTAAAAATACACTTCCGCACGACACTGGAAACTGATAAAGCGTATAATCGACGACACAGCAAATTCAACTGCTTTTGCCGCTACTGTTATTAATAGAATTAATTTGTGATTTTTATTAGTAAAATAGTAGTTCACGGGCCGCCACTGGGAAACGGTGCATTTTTTGGACCTGAACCTCAATTTAAAACGAAACACCCTGTGTGTATAACAAATAAAGTCATGATTTGGGAGGGAAAATTTCCCACGGAGCCTAACTTTTCCGTTTTATCGTCCATTTCGAAGCCATTACGTGACCATGAGGAACTACGCGGGATTTATCCTTTTGTGTCTGTAAAGACTACCTATTTGCTTAAATCATTAACTGGCCACAGAACGACTTACATATGTTACCGGGAAGATCAATACAACTTGTACTCTAACCATCTGCAAATCTGTGAAATCAGTTTTGAACTGCTGGCCCACGGCCTTAGCTGCGGTTGTCGATAATGTCGAAAATTATATACGATTACATTCCCTGTTCAGGGTCACTTTATAGGGGTACATTAAGTATATCCTGTGCCACTGGAGGCCAAAGGTGACGTGTTTCCCCCACTGTAAAGGGCCACCCGACATTGGCACGATTTCATCTAATTACTTAAGTCCAGAGGGAATATGAATCAGTAGCTTAAGCTCCACTTACTGATAACTTGACTAACAATAATTGATTAGTGTTGATTTTTTTATATTTTGATTTGATGAAAGTGGAAGTTCGATGTCCATTTGCCGAAATAATAGGCGTTGCGATTAATAAATTTTATACTAGTGGTAGATATAAAGGCATAATAAAAGTCTATTTATTATTTGCCGTGCTGAAGGATACTTGTTGATACAGAGAACCAGGTAAACACGGAGAATTTTCAATGGAATCGCGGACAAAGCCTCTTTTCAGATACTGTCAGATAAATGTAAAATACAGTTCAATAGAGAAAAGGTAGAAATCGACAGCTGCCGCACAGACTGTCTATGCTATGGCACGCGCCATAGCACGCGCTAAAATTCGTTTATCACATTTGGGCATGCGCGGAGTTGCCCCCAACAGGTCGTCTAGGCACTCCGAAATGACGGCAACATATGTTGCTAAATTCCTTATAAACAAAATATCTTAAATATCCAAAAACTACAAAACTGCATCTAGTAAGGATATAGAGTCGTAAGAACAGTACAAATCTTTCGAAAACAAACCAAATATATATGCTAAAATCAATTTCTATGTTTTTGTTGCAAAATTCACACATTTTCAAAATATATGTACAAAAACATGCGGAAATAGGTATTGTTAATCGTTTTATTTTAATCCAAATCTAGTGTAGACAATAGTGTAAACAATAATTATACAGTGTGAGGGTGACATCAAAGAGAAACAAATATTTGATGACTTTACGTTTTGAAACTATACATTTTCTTGGTGCAGTACATTAGTGACGTCACCGTTGAATACGTTTTAAAACAGTCGATGAAAAAGGTTCGTCACAAAAAAACAGCTTTATTTTGGGGTCTAGAAAACGCAGTTGAAGTTATGGTACTACTTTTAGAATCATTTTGTATAATAAAACCTTTACGCTCTGCTGAAACTAGTGCTGGCAAAAACCGGAAAAAAGTGAAACCGATTAACCGGGTTCCGTATAAACCGATTTCAGATAAAACCGGTTACCCGAATAGTGGTGAAAACCGGATAATCAAAACCGGTTATTCGAATATCCGGTTAACCGATTAACCGGTTATTCGAATAACCGAATAATCGGTTAACCGAATAACCGGTTATATTGACAGATGGAGTAAACATTTTTTTATGAAGATTTGGCTACTTAGGTAATTCGATACACGTTTCAATGAAAATATTTTCAACGCTATACGACTTCCTGTTATACCAGAAGTAGGTATCAACTTTTTTTATTTTAAATGAAACGTTCTTTAATTTCTGCATTTTTGAATTCTATAGTAAACTTTAGTGTTACTTTACAATTATTTAACATTTCTCACATGGTATATACTTGTATTATCAAAAATATCATAGCTAACTTTAAAAATTCATATTTCAGAAACAGTGAAAGTGAGAATCTTTATTTTTAGGTCAAACACGTTTGAATTTCCTCAAGTTTGTCAATTAATTTTGAGGACCCTGTACACGATAGACTAAATATGAATACATCAAAACAAAGCAAAACACCTAATAAAAATAAAGATCACCTTTTTTATTGTTTCTAAAATATGAATTTTTAAAGTTAGCTATGCCATTTTACAAAAAAAAATCGAAATACCTCCAAAGCAGTTGATTTTAGATGATAAATGTCATATAAAGTGACACTAAAATTCACTATAGAATTCAAAAATGCAAAAATATACAGGGCGTTCCATTTAAAATAAGAAAATTGGTACCTACTACCGGATATACCACTCCTATGCTTCCGGTATAACCGGAAGTGGTATAGCGTTGAAAAATGAACATATTTTCATTGAAAAGTTCGTACTGAATTACCCAAGAAATCAAATTTTCAGAAAAAAATGTTTACGCTATCTGCCAATCCTTCTAGTTGCATGAATAACCCTGTACATTCTCTACTCGAGTACATCTACTATGTGGAATGATGACGAGGAATGGGGAGTGGAAAGAAACGAGAAACGAGATTTCTTTTTTCATAGAAAGAAACCACCGAATAATCGATTATCCGATGTTTGGTTCGAATGAACAGATTTACCCTCAGATTATTGAATAATCGGTTATTTGAAGAATCGAATTACCGATTTTTCGGTTTTGTAAAAATCCGAATTGTCCGAAACCGATTAACCGAAACATCCAAAAAACCGATTTCAGTTGTCAGCACTAAAATCGGTTATTTGAAGAATCGAATAACCGGTTTTCGGGTTTTGTAAAAAACCGAATTATCCCGAAACCGGTTAACCGAACTATCTAAAAAACCGATTTCGGTTGCCAGCAGTAGCTAAAACTAGTATTACAACTGAAATAGATCAACAAGTGGTAGAGTTATGAGAGGTACTGTCACCAGACCTCCAAAGCTTCTACTCTATCGAGTATTTCATATTTATTTTAAAATATATTTCTACGAAAAACGTTCCTTTTCGTTTAAAACGAAAGCAAGGTTATTTCTTCGAAAGTCGAAGAACAAAACGATTTACTTGTGGAAGCCGTCCTGCTACAATCGTAAAGAAGCAAAATGCGGGTCTAGACTGAAGTTATTACACTTATGCATATCGCTGTTTATATTGATGTATCGCTCCGTATCTATCTTACGACTGCCTTATCAAAATCAAATAAGACCGTGTATTCTGCGTGATTGCAACGCAGCTGTACGGAACAGATGTATGTGAAGAGCAGCTGGACTCTGGCTTACAACTTCCTTACCTTACCTTATCCTTCATAGTTTACTTTACCTTACGCCGGACTTAAGACTTTTTGGCCGAACGAGGCCCAAGCCCTGCACGGTAGAGATGCGTGCGTGCCGCTGCAACTGACGCTTTTTTCCCGTATCCGCGGAATGGGGAAGTTGCATGAATTTTATATTGGTTTGAATTGTATTACAGGGCAACCTTTCAAACATATTGGGTCGTAAGAACATGTGTCTGGCGCCAATAATCACACATTAATTAAAATATTAACATCAATAAATTGCCATAGAATATAAACAAAACCACGTGGTGAAAAACGCGATATCATTGGTGTGACGTCAGACGCCACTCAGCGCGGTTTATGTTTCCATAGAAACAGGTGCAGGTTGCGATGTTGGTGATGGAAGCAGGCGTTTGTTTCTTTTGTTTTTGTGGCATTTTTTGGCATACTGTGGTCAACTTATCTCTTTATTTATAATATAAATAATCTCTAATAATCTGTTGGTTACGTCAAGATACAGGGTTTGACTTGAGGTATTTATAAAATTATGCCATCTGATTTCAAATTAAATTACTTGTTTTAATTTGAAAAATAATAAATAAAAGTAATGAATATTGATAATTAAGATTTATTATATTTTTTAAATTAATTTATTATACTTTTACTGCTGATTGCATTTCTCCTTAAACATTTAAAAAACAACTTTACGGAGTGTCCCAAAATTAGCCTGCCAAAAATTAACAGTGGATTCTACGATAAAAAATAATTGTTGCAATGCTTCTTTTCCTCGCGCTTCATCACCCTACACCACATTTTTTGATACTGTGAAATATATTTTATTAGGTGATGTATGCTGTATTTCTACATAATGGCATAATGCAATACTTCTTCCATTTGTTCGGTGAAATGCACTTTCCGTGCCCATTTTACAAGTCTATTTCGCAACTTTACTCAACACCAATGTTTATTTAACACAATAACGTCTAATAACATCACAAATGACAAACTAACCCTTCTAAACGTAGATATCTACTGCGTTGTCCAAAAATGGAAATCGTACAGATATAAACTAAAGCACACCACGCCATTTCGATTAAAATAATGCATTCTTTCTTCTCCACGTATTTGGAAAAAAACATGCAATTTCCTTATTTCAACGCAACAAATACTTTGCCCACACATTTTTTTTAATCGAAAAGGTTTAAATATTGATTCCATAGGAGAGTTTTCTAAGAATGTTTCTAATGTAATAATAACGTACGTTTTTATTCTCAAAACCTATAATCTTGCCATGACATATTTATGTGTGTGTAAAAGGAACATGATATACCTCTTTTGATAGGTTCTGCTGTTACTTGATACTCCCCATTATTTTGTAACGTTAATTTCATTGGACTTGTACGTTGTACCATCCTGTACATGAAACCAAAAATGTGTTTTTAAGAGATGAATTCGCAGAGACAAGAAACTTGCCACGTGCCCAACTCTAGTGAAGTGACAGCTGCAGCTTACAGATAGCCTTTTACAGCACGACAGCACTGCATTTTGGTGAAAAAATCTGAAAAATCGCCCATTAAAAGCGCCCCTCGTAATTAACAACCTCTAGTATTTTTAATGAACATAAATTTCGACTAATTTCTGAATTTCACGAGCGAATCAGTGCAATTAAAGTAACGTTTACTCTTATCATTATCTTTATTAAAAGCACCATACAAGTCGAGTCCTACATGCTATTTTAAAGTAACTACCATTTTCATTCACGGCAAAGTCAAGGTTATGGGGGTAGTTGTATAGGTTCAGAACAAAACTGCTGCTGATTTATGGGGAATAATACACTCTCAAGGACACCACATGCTACATGTTGCAAATAATATGTAATGCTACGTTGTAACAAACTAACCACTTTGGAAAGCGGTGGTTAATTATTCTTTCAATTTGTAGCTTTATGTCCTCCCGTTCCCTATATATAAAAAAACTACGACAATCAATTAACTAACACTAACAGATAACTTTTCAAAGCCTACTAGAAATAATTTGACCGATTTTTTAAATTAATATTACGGAATAATTTATCGAAGTAAGACAAGAGTAGCTACTTTTTTTGTAAAATTGTTCAACGCTTTTAATTTTTTGATCTGACGGCAAAAACCTCGAGACATGAAAAAGTTAGACCAATATTTATCCAATAACCCCCTCAGTTTGGCACGCCTATGACTAATTATGGTATTATTTTTAGAACATTAGATTCGCAATCTAATTGTGATTTTCAATTTTAAATTTGATTACTTTATCTCGAACCGTTTTGAAAATATTTTGAGAAAATCAAATTTTGGGGTCTCCCTTTAAAGAGCAATAGTTCCGTTAGGGGGCGTCTACGGACTTGTGATTATACAGGGCGTTAAAAAAAGAGTGTACAATATTTGAGGAGATAATAGTATGAACCAAAATAAGCAGAAAAGTCTCAATAAACATGGGTCATGGGCAAAGTAACGGTTGCGGAGATATGGAATGTTTTATGTTTTTAGCCCCTTTTTTTATTTTGCAAAAACGTTGTGTATTTTCTTATAATAGTTGGTTGATGTTTAGTGAAATAAACAGTACGTATTTGACAGTTGTTCTCAGTGCACAAGTTTTCTTGTGCTATGGCTGGTTACTCTAACGCAGAATTAACAGACATGCATTTCATGTATGACGCTTATCCAAATCGCCAGATTCCTCCACAACGCATGTTTGGAAGAATTCACCAAATATTGCGTGATACCGGTTCCTTGAGCAAACAGTTCCATTTATCCGGAAGACCAAGGTCGGCAACCACTCCTTGAGCAGAAGAAGAAATTCTAGCACTGGTAGAGCAGAATCGAGGTACGAGTGTGCGGAGAATATCAGCCCAGGTAAGAATTAGCGGTCCTCTTGTTTGGAGAATCCTTTACGAGCAACTGCTTTATCCATACCATGTGCAATGAGTACATGCCTTAAATCCAATAAATGATCATCAAGCACGTTTGGTTTTTTGCAGCTGGTTCCTACGTCATGACGCTGAAGACCCTCGTTTTCTTGCAAACATTCTTTTTACTCATGAGGCCGGGTTCACAAGAAATGGAGTGTTTAATTTTCACAATACGCATATTTGGGCCGACGAAAATCCTCATGCTCTAATAGAATCTGGACATCAGGCACGTTTTTCATTAAACATTTGGATGGGTATTGTAGATGACAGGTTTCTAGGTCCTGTTGTTTTACCAAACCGATTAACAGGCGCTGCTTACCTCAAGTTTCTGCAGAACACACTGTATAAGTTTTTGGAAGATATTCCTTTGAATCAGAGGCAACAAATGTGGTTCCAGCATGATGGTGCTCCAGCTCATTTTTCCATGGTGGTTAGAGAGCATTTACACCAAACTTTGCCACATAGATGGTAGGAAGGGCCGAACCTGTTTTATGGCCTCTACGATCGCCTGATCTGAACGCTCTAGATTTCTTTGTTTGGGGATATTTGAAGACATTAGTGTATGGTACTCCTGTAAATAGCCTGAAAGAGCTGCAGCTATGGATTAATCAAAAGTGTCAAGAAATCCAAACCAAGGAGGGTGTTTTCGAAAGAAGTCGAATATCGTTGAGACGAAGATGTCGTGCCTGCTTGGAAATGGACGGAGGGAACTTTGAACATCTTCTGTAACTTTGTTTTTTGTTTGTTAAAAGCTTCCTTTGTCGGTTTATTCCTAATAAAATAAAATGTTTGAAAAACGAATAGTGGTCCATATCTCCGCAACCGTTACTTTGCGGACCCATGTTTATTAAGACTTTTCTGCTTATTTTGGTTCATACTATTACCTCCTGAAATATTTTACACTCTTTTTTAACACCCTGTATAACTTTTTCTTATTTTTTATCTTAGAATCCACAGTTAATTTTTGGAAGGCTAATTTTGGGACTCCCTGTATTTCTGTAGTTTTAATCTATTTACACATCTTTCAAAACGTATTGGTAACCGTCTGGTAATTTGAACCATTCCCCACAACAGCTCTAGGTCCATCTGTATGCCAAGATGTTTTTTAAATTACAAATGCTTTACAGGATTTTTGTCCAGCGTTTTGAGCAGCTGATGCTTGAACAATTTAGATAATTCGAAAGAGTAGGAAATATTAGAAGGAATTCTAAAGGGAAACGAATCGTACTGTTTGATGTGAATGTGACCGTAAATTACCAAAAACTGCTGAAGGTAGTGATAATGGTATGTGGTTAATTGGCGTGGCTATAAATTTCGCCAGTGTTTTTTCAAATTATTCTAATCAAAGGTATGCATTAAATAGTACGTAAACAATAATTAATGCTTCTCTGTTACAACAATAGGCATTTGCATAATAACAATCCGTTACATAATATAGAAATTCTATGAAAATTAAAATACTTTACTTTCAAATTTGAGAAATTTTATATTAGCAGAGGATTTCTATGAAATCTTGGTTGTTGAACACAATTGAATGCCGTCTAGGCGGAATTTAGAAAAGCACGAATTGCTCGCTTTCATTTACAATAGTTCATATTTACATCTAGAATATCATCAAAAAATAAACTACAACTTCGTTCAAATCGTTGTACTTCTTTCGTAATCATTAGTTCTCATTCTATCGAGTGGGTGTATTACAACCATCTTTAAGGTTTATTAAAAAAATATATCAGTCACTAAGTATACAGTGTCCCAAAATGATAGAACAAAATTAATAACTTCATAATATTTCAAATATAAATAGATTCGCGATCTAATTGTGATTCTCAATTTCAAATTTGATTACTTCATCTCGATCCCTTTTGGAAATATTTGGGAAAAATCAAATTTTGAGGTCTCCAGTTAAGAGGCCATATCTCCGTTAGTGGGCGTCTACGGACTTATCATTATATAACTTTTTTTCTTATTTTTTATCGCAGAATCCACAGTTAATTTCTGGCAGGCTAATTTTGGGACACCCTGTATTTTGTTTATTTTATTACAAGATATATTTAAAGTTGCTTTTGAGATAACCCTACAAAAAAATCTAGTGGAGTTAAGTTAGTTGAGTGTGGTAGCCATTCGAGCGATCCTCTTCTGTTTCAGCTTTTTTTTAATCTCGACCAAAAAAAAATATATTTTCTTTAGTTGAGAATGGGTTTTAGGTGGAAGAAACATGCATTTTTGCATACAATAACGCTCCCTTTCAAAACGGTTTAGAGGACAGAGAAATTGGGAAAAAGAGAAAAATCGAAAGAGGAGAGAATACAGAAGCTGGAAGCAATAAAGACAGTAAAAAAGTTACACATGGCATGATACAAAGCGGACATTTGAAAATATCAAAACAAGAACAGTATTATTTGATAAAAAAAAGAGCAGCGATAGTTGAAAATCAGAAACAAGGAGACGACGAAATAAAAGATATCCGTTCCATTGCATTTTTTGGATCAAGAATTCGAATAAAACTGTGGCAATGTGGCAACAAAGAAATCAATTGTTTTTTAAAGCGTCTTCGGGTACGCAAGATTTGCTGTAGTTAGTCCGAAAACAGCTAAAGTGCACTAAAATAAATGAAGCAGTCAATCGGAACAACTGAATAAAACAACGGTGCCCATGTTTCGATTTCTGTTATAAAACAATAGTCAATTAAGCATCAAATCTATTATTTTAAAAACAATATATACTTGGCGATGAATTTAAACAAAAACATGTTTCGTGTTCCTTTGTTAGAAAAATGAAGTTCTATGGTATGTGTGACGTTTTGTTTCAATGGTCCGTGTTAACAATTTAATATCACATTTGTCAAATGATATTCTTATACGAAAAAAAAATACAAAATTATAAAGCGAGACAGCCACTAGGCATGGCGACCTCTATTGTTTAATTTTACTGGACTGTAGCAGCGTACGCCAACTGCCATGCCCTTGAAAGAGAAGAAAAACATTACCATTTTCAACTTCTAACTATGTTCCTAAGAATTGACTCAGTTGGCGAATGCTAAGACAACTTTCGGGTCCGAGACACACGCGAGAAATACATTATTAACGAAGACACTGCTCCTAGTATACAGAACCCCCATCAGAACATGAGCAAATACGCAATAAGCTATTAAATAAAGATTAAACATAATAAATCAAACCGAAAATTTATTATTTTTATGCATACGAAAAGGTAGTTCTGATTACGGTTCCCATAAAAATTAAACCGTGCTCGTATATATTTGTCACGTTTCCAATTTAGGAGATTTTCATAATAAGCTGCACCTGTACCGCCTAAAATATTTTTTAGGTTTTGTTAGAGCTTTGTTTGCACCTGTCGTAAGGCCCTGTGCTGTCGCAGTGACCCTAGCAATACGAAAATGCAATGCCACCATGTAAACTCTTCTTCTTCTTTTTCAGAATGTCTTTTGTGTAATGAAAAACACCGCAAGAGAAAATTACACGAGATTGCTTCACCGAGAAATATATTTTACATGCGGGTAAGTGCTTGAGTAAAAAAAATGAGAGGAAAAAAAAAGGAATTTTCACGTACCTCACTCACCGAGTAGGTATTATCTTTTTTGATCGATGCGCATAATTTAGAGAGTTAACAAATTGGATATTTATTCCAATGCAGTGGAAAGCAAGGGAGGAGTCGAGTAAAAAACGACAATTAACATTGTACTGTAATTTTAAAACGTTAAAATCAACCAAGTGTACACATATTACTATACCCACCTTGTACAGTGATATTTGACGATATCTGTTAATACAGGGGCAGGTGAAGTGCTATTTGCGTCCGAAGCACCTGTCACTTTGCGGCTGATGGCTTGCATCAAGATATCGAATCAGCAGGTCATGCGATATCGAGCTCTTATTATTATCGTTGCAATTTTGCTAAATACATAAATATTAAAATTGACCGCGCTGTTGTCAAACTTACGCTTCACTTACACCACAATTCCGCCACTTCTAGTTGTACCGTTAGAAAATGAAATGTCTCCAAAAATATATTTTTTTAAAACTGTAACAATTTAAAAAATGGAAACAACCCTATTGGCTGTATTATAACTAATAACACTCGAATTTATTTCACTGCATTCGAGAATCGAAATCCAGATGTGTGTGATTTGCTTTACACATTTTAGACTTAGAGCAGGTTACTACCCGTAACAAAAAATTGCAATGGAATTTGGCAAAGATTTTAAAACATTTTTTTGCATCAAACAATGCTCCTTAATGATTAATAGGTGTGTACAAAATTTAATAAAAATATCTGGAGTAGTAAGAAAATTATAATAAAAAAGTAATTTTTTTCTTAAAACTTTAACACCCTGTAGCTCCAAAATTAAGAGGTTTAGGACATATGTTGATACTAAGCTTTCTTCTCAAAATGACCGAAGGATTCACACCCTTAAGTATCGGCATTAAATTAATAAACACCCTGTATATATTTGGACCTTGGTTTCTATAAACACGTCATCTGCGAACGAAGTGCGAGCTTTAATTATAACCAAATTCTTAAATTCAAGCCTTGAAAACAGATAATTTTTGTAAAATGTTCAGCTTGGTTCCTAAAGGACTTAATTACATCCATTAACTTTTCTCTGACCAGCGATAAGAGTGGGTTTATTAGAGATTACATTTCACTTTATGGTGAAAATTTATAATGACTATATCCCAATTTAAATCAGTTGCTGTCGTTATTTTTTATCCAATTTCGAACTCGATTTAATTAGGTCTAGACGCGTTAAATTTTGAAGCTAATCCAAATTCTGCAAGATTGTTCTAAAATTATTATATATTTGATCCTAAAATTGGGTAATTTGGTATGCTCAGACTTTGTTTGGCATATATCTGGTATTCCCAATTCCAGCAAATACAGCTGGCTTTGAATATTTTGTTATCGCCACACAGTGCTGAAGTAAATAAAGAGAAATTTTCGGGAAGCGAATATTGTTCTTGAAAAGTAATGTATGGTAATGTATACCTGTAGTGAGAGGTACGGTAATTAAATTTCACATACAGGGTGGCATTTTCTACGTAGAAAGGAAACACGTGAATTAATTAGCTCATAACATATTAAGCTGATAAAGTAATGTGTTACATTTTAATGAAAACAACTTGTATTTATTAGAAAACCTTAATCTAGCGCCTTTTCCTTAAGCATTGACGTGAGATGGGAGTTGACTCGCAACATTTACGAGCGTAATCCAAAAGTGGGACACTCTGTAGACAGCCGTGGTCGTGATAGCTCGAAATGCGACGGTGAGACATGTGTGCAAGCACTCGGCGAAATTTAAAAAGAAGACATTTAAACTGTTTTCATAAAGTGAACAATAAAGGTACGATAAGGATAAGTAGCAGTGACGTAATGTGACGTCACATCCATCTGCGGGCTAGCAGTGCAGTTGGCGAGAATACAAAATTGTTCCCGGAAACGATATATACAATCTGCCACTTTTCTCTCGATTTTGTACAGGGATAAATCCACTTTATCACTCTCTACACGAAAAATACAATAAAACAGGCATTTAAAATACCTCCAAACACTTTAACTCAAAACAATTATTAATAGTAAATTACTTACAAATTACGGTATTGTCACTGATTATTTTTTTCGAATGTACATGTCGCAGTTTTTGATCCAGCGCCCTCATGAAATACGCCACTGGTTGATCTCTGGCAGGTGCGTATTCGTTTATGCAGTCACATATTAAATACGTTTTTTTAAGACGAATCTACATAAATATTTGAAATTTTCTTTTTCGATCCGTCTAGTTCAAGATTCAAGCCTTTTAAATACAGCAAAACTTGAAATTGTAATCATATTTTTTTTTTGCAACAAGTTTTACCGGTTAATGCTTATATGATGGTCATTTATTAATATTACCCTGCTAGTTATTAAAATGTGTATTAATTAAAAATGTTAACATTGTATAGTAACATGTTAGAATAGCTATACCACAGAGATTCAAGAATTTTAGAACGTACAGAGGACTCTTATAAATACAATTTTGTAAAAGTAAAATCAAGCGCATCGCGGAGGTCGAGAGCTGCTAATTAAAGGACTATTAAATGAAATAGAACCATATTACCTACCCGCGAAATATTTATTATCTATCCTTCAGCTTCATTTATTATTGTTAAGTGCATGGGTCGCCACTGGTATAATAGACATAGTCTTAGCTTAGCGAACTTAATATTTTCGACAGTAGTCAGTGATTGATTAGTAGTATTTGCCCAGACAACAACAAAAAGTGTTTTTGAATAGGTTCAAAAATTCTCACGAGTATTTTTCGTGATGCATCTGCCAGTTGCGGTCAGAGAAGAAAAGAAAATATCGTGCACGTGCCTCGAGATCTTTTGTGCTACGAAGAATTCGCTTAGAAGGTAGCTCTATACAGTCCATCCCAACCCAAGTTTGAATTAATGTTATTTTACACCTACTTCACTTTCTAAGTCCGTTTTTGTGCAAAAACCTACTGTGGGAAGTATAACATTAAATTTCATAATTACAATACGTCTACGGATAATGCAACAAAATTTAATTAATGAGATTGCCTGAGAGATGACATTTATAATTCGACACAGATATGTTACTTTACATTTTAAAGTAGCTTTGCTAATGGATTTGTTTTTAATCCCACGATTGTTTCGCTGTTCTGTTGTATACGCAACGGCCTATTTTGCGACATATACTGCCGGTTTTTTTCTTAAAATAAGGCTGCAGTGGCGGCCATTACGATGAGATAGGTGAGGAGTGCCTCAGTAAAAATTTCAAGGTAATAAGTAACTAATACGAATCTCTAACTGCTATCATCTAATCAGTTCACTACATCTAGTAACATTAGAATATACTGGCTATAAATTACTGTAAACATTCAAATATTACACCAACAACAACATATCTGAAGCATGCTTCAAATACCACCGAAGAACAGGAAAACGTGAGGAATATGATAACGATATTATTAATTTTTCAAAAAATAAGCGCGCGTATTTGAAACGGCCTGTTTACCCCACTAGCTTAAAAAATCACGAGCCGCCACTGTAAGGTTGTTCATAAAACTACGTCTTCGCAATATCAGAAATGTACGGAGCCGTAGAAGGGCCACGTCTACAATTATTTTTTTTAGATTCAGACAACCCTGAATTCAAAGTCTCTGAATTCAGACTCAAATTTAATCACAAAATTGGTGTTGCTCATCACGACAATCTGGATCCAGAAATAATAATAGGTCTAAGGAAACTAAGTGGTCTAAATCATTTCCCAAACAAGTACAGTCCCACCTTAAATCGTCTCTAGAATCAAAAACAGTAAAATTATACAGGGTGTTGTAAAATTTCATAGTTGATGACAAATATCGCAAAGTTTCATTTTCCCCTGTATATCATGTCTTCCAAATCTTAATTCTCTCAACTCTGAATTCAGCGTTTAAAGTTTGAATCTAAAAAAAATTGTAGACGTCTTCTACGGCTTCATGAAATTAAAATGGAAAATTGGAAAGTTATTTAACGAAGCCATTTCTATCCCATCGTCCTATTTTTCGTATTATGCTTAATACAAGTTGAAGAGGACTAATGTGAATAAAATAAAACAATAAAATATAACTGAAAACTTAAGGAAAACACGTTTGAATTTTCTGAAATGATCATATCTAGAAAAATAGTCGACATTAGTTAATATAGGAGCTACACTTTTGAATTTTTTAACAAGACACTATTGAACTACACATCTTACAAATCGACAAACTCAACCGCTTCTGAGATACGGGGGGAGGGGAGGGGGTACACCGATTATGACTGTCAAGAGCCGCTACTACCGTGTCTAGTTACTTGCGTCATATCTAAACCCTACCGAGAAGTGACGTCGTCAAATTGTTTTCGCGGGAGAGGTTTAAATTTGAATATCAAATAACGACACTGGTATATTGTGTGGATGTTATGACAGTACTGGATATTGCGACTGATAGGAGACAAATGGCCACAAAACTTGATTTTCCGGAAAGAGTCAGGTGGAGCAGAGCCAAGGGTGTTTTTATTGTAAAAGTATAATAATAACGCGAGAGGGGTGTCGGCTGATTTGAATCCTTTAACGTGTCTGGGTTTTTTTCATAATGGATCGACGACGAGCAGCGCAGGTGCTGAGCCCCAATAAAAAGGCCTGAAAGGATTATTCTAGATTTAACAGGTGCTGGCTAAGACGTTTAAAGGAGTTTGAATGATGATCGCTGTTTTTGAACTATTTCCCACGGCCAAGATACTTATTTTATCATAATCAGATTCATACCAATGGGAACCTGGCAGGTGATTTGACTTTTACGAAATATCAAGCAACTCTCCTATTGTTTCATCCAATCCTAAGTATTTAAAATTAATTAAATATATAGATATTCATATAAGACATTAATAAAATAAACCAAGGTCCTTAATATGTCATTAATGGAGGGGGGATTATTTATGATAACCTGCAAAAAATACACGTACGATGAATCCAGATATTTATTAAAATACAGGTCCCATTTATATGCAAATTTATTTGGTTTTGCACCTGCAGAAAAATGTTGCAGCTAACGTATATATTGGTCTTTCTCACAAACGACTTTTTACTATTTGTTTATGTATTTAGTATTTATTACGTAACATTTTATTACCAACATTCAAACAACTGGAAAATGTCTTCTAAAATATTATACAGGATGTTATAATAACTACCGAAATGTGACGTAGGAGCCTCGATGGACGATTTGTAAAGGGTCAATCGTTTTGTTCTAAAATTTCCCATAGAAATGAAGGAGCTATCCGTACTCCATATCGGTATTCGGCCGTCGCTTCGTCTATTCAGATGTTGGGAACATGCGAAAAAATCGACTATTTGGGAATTCCGACAACCGCAACCAAACGAAATTCGCTATCACCATTGCGTGATTACGGCACCGTGGCAGGCTCTTTAATTATTCGAGTGCAAAACGCATCAGGCATGTAGTCTGCACAACGCCCTTAAGTGATGCGAGTTTTCGGCAAAATACGGGAACAGCTGGTCTTTTTTAATTATACAAGATGTTCGATAATTGCCAGACTCGGAAATTCTGCTCGGATATTAACACGTAATATTTTAATTACCGCTCTATTCGGAAGTGAAGGGAAAAAATATTTACGAATGAAAAATAATCACACAAGGTTTACATGGATATATTATCCTATCTGCAAATCTATCCACTACTATTGGCTGTTTTTGGCCACTGCTAATTTAAAAATATATACAAATATGTAATATTTTATTTACCGCCCTATTCGGAAGTGAAGAGAAAAAATATTTACGAAAGAAAAAATATCACACAAGCTTTACGTGGGTATATTATACGAACTGCAAAACTATCCACTACTATTGTAATGGAAAATGCGTATTTTTTAAAATTCAGCTGTAGATGTAAATATTGTTGTGTTGTAACATAAACTTATATAGTTTTGCATATTAGATTGTTCACTGTTTATAAGTATGTGAAAATAATTGTAATATGTGGGGTTAGAATAGCAAAATAATGTGTGTCATACAAATGCATTTTAAAAGGTATTATATTATATGAGGAGAATTTAAATAGCAAAAGTGAATAAACAATTTTTATTTTTCTATAATTCTGCACCTAAACAACACCACAAATTGATCATTTTACCGACGATGAATGAAATTCCTTCAACAAACTATTTTCCACATGTCGTTCCAAGGAAGCTTAAAAATAAAACTGCGATAGAATATATGAACAAAATGCGTGCGGAGCCATCCACCGTAAAGTAATATTGCACGGTTGGCGGCGTAGGACGTCTTCTCGTATACCTTCTGACTAATTGGTAGATTTTTTCCAAACTTCATGCGAACGTTGCCTGGCAAATTGGTATAAAAAACCAAACTGTGTAAACCCACTGACCAACTATCCATTACGCGAGCTGTACATGTTGTTTACGTTGTGAGAATTCAACTCGCCTCACCATACAGAGTGTTCAAAGATAAACAAGTCGATATACGAATACTCCACAGGTAGAAAGCAGCACAATCGGCGACATGTTGGGTTAAACGGGGCGGTTTAAAAATCTGGTAGCGACATATGCGATTTTAATTATCCTTGTAATTATATTTGAAAAACGTCAGCATGGTCCTCAAGATGTACGGATTTAGTTTTTCTTTAGTTCTCTCTCTCGAGAAATTTCACATATGGCGTCCAATTTTCAAACACCAACCACCTGGCACGTGCCACGAACACGTGGTTACCGGTCCAGTACCATCGAGGGTGCAAACCGCAGTGGCGTCTCGTCACGGCGGAAAGGGCACACGCGACGAAAATTTTATTATATTACATTCAGAGCTTCTACTAAATCTCCTAGATTTAAGTACGATTGGTAGTGCCCGATTTTTCCACAATTTCAATGTTTGTAATTGTCAATGAATTACACACAACGTCAAAAGTCTTGGCCCCCCTGTATATAAAATGATTCGATTAAACCTAGTGGTTTTTCTTAATGTGGTAAAAAAGTACATACATTTAGGGCTTAGGGAATAAAAAAGACAATAAAAAATTGCAGACCATGAACCTTTACTTTATTACCAATGTTTTTACAAAACTGGTCAGTTTGGTAGTGTATTCAGCCAAGTGTCCCTTTGAATTTTTGTACATTATAATGCCAGGACGTGAAATTTCTGCGTTTCCCCAAGCAAGAATGACTGCTTTACATGATGCAGGACATTCTAATCATCAGATATCGAACATGTTGGGCATTGTTAGATCATCTGTTGTATGAATAGTACACAGATATGAAGAATTTGATACAGTGGGAAACAGACCACGTAGTGGACATCCTCGAGTATCCAATGAAAGGGAGGATCGGTATTTGGTGCAATATGCCCGTAGATACCGCACATCTTCAGCTTCAACTCGCAAGACCCACTTTCTAGGTACGTTTCGCCGTGTTATATCGACGTACTATTCGAAGACGACTCCACAACACAAATTTACGTTCTAGAAGACCATTACGGGTCCCCACTCTATTTCCAAGGCATCGTGCTGCCCGTCTCCAGTGGGCGCGAGAGCATAGGGGTTGGCATTTACGCCAGTGGCGGTGGGTCTTTTTTACAGACGAAGCCAGAATTGGGTCGATTACTGATGACAATCGACAAAGAGTCTGCAGAGAATCAGGTCGTCAACAGCGACTTCATTCCCTACAGAATGAATTAGGTGAAAATTTTGTCTTTATGGACCACAACGCTCGACCACATCGCACAAGAAGGGTTCAAGAGACATTCGAAGCAGGACATATCAATAGATTAAATTGGCCAGCCAACTCTCCTGATCTGAATTCTATTAAAAACATGTAGGATTTCGTTGCTAGACCCATTCATAATCATATTTCTCCACCCCAGACTGCAGAAGAGTTAGTCGTGGCGCAGAGGAATGGAACAATATTCCGCAAGATTATCTCAATGCACAGACGTGTCAATATGCTATTGGAACGTGGTGGAGGTCATACCGGCTATAATAAATTTTGTGAAAAATGTCACATATTTGCTGATTTTTAATTTTCTAAGTACTCAGTTTATCGAACATATTCTTTTCACAAAAAAAAAAAAAGATTCAGAAAACAATATACTTTTATAAATGCATTTGATTTTTCTGACGAAAACATTTCTTTAACAAGAATAAGGGAGGGTCCAACACTTTTGACGTTGTGTGTTCCTCCATGTCGTGGTACTTTTCTTATTATTTTCCTAAATATTGGAAAAATCGCGGTACATTGACACATTATCCATATTTACATTTGTACTTGCCGTAAAAATTTCTATAAATTTATTTTATGAAACAAACAGGAATAATTCAAAACAAAAATCATTAAAAGTAACAAAATTTTCAGGTATTGTCCATTATTGTAAGAGGATAAACGCCTTCCCTACTTAACCTCACCCCCCCCCCCCATGCAGTCGCCTTTTTTAGCAAAATTAGCAATTATTTTACCTATTACTATTATATTAAAACTTCAACAATAACAGCCAATATTTTGAATGTTTAAAAATATTCTGAAAAAACAGCAGATGTGGATATAGATCAGTTGCTTATGCTTCTTTTGAAATAATGTAGGTTCTATTATCCCCGGACGGTGAGATTTTAAATAGAAACCACCTACACAATAACTTTTTTCGAAGATAATTTGATCAGCGTACATGTGTACACACGAATGGGACCTAAGAATTGTGCCTAAAGACTCTTGCAGCTGCTAGAACCGGAGAAGAAGGTAGTAAATAAAACGAGTACGTAAATTGTGATCAAAGTAAATTTTTCTCAGATTCACCGGGTAACATATAAAAAGAAGTTTGTTATTAATTATCACAAAAACCATCCTAACCTTGTCCATTACTAAAATAATGGTATATTAGTATGCAAATTATTCTATGTGATTTTATGTATATGTAGTTCCAAATGATGATGAAACCTTGACTATAAAGTGCTCTAAGAATTAACAGAAACTATAGCACCATAAAAACTGCTTCATAATATCTTTTATCCTTTTCTAAAACTACCTATAATCTGCAGATTTACTAAACATACGAAGAAAACAATTGCGAGAGCTTGTTTTACCATAAATGTTTTTTTTTCGAAAGTGTAGTGAAATTAGTTATAAGCGATTTTGATGCAACCATTCTATATACTGTGGATATATTGTTTTCTTAGTGTTTCCCGTCCAAACTCGGTTAGACGGATTTAAATAAACAAGTTAAATTTACATAATATTGTATTTTGTATCGGGTCGACATGACCCCAAGATATGCCTGTGGAGACTGCTAGGCACGTGCCGATATCCAATCAGAACTGACCCTCTTCTCCATCACTAGCGACCAGGCTGTCGAAGTTCTTGTATTAGTTACGGTATTCATCCAATTTTTACGATGCTTTTTTGATTATTTAATTAAACTATTACGTCCCACATATACTCCAAACGAATCGTTTACATCGGCTAACGATTTTATCGTTTTACATCGAATACATCACGCCCACAAACGATTAAAAAGACATTTGCTGTAAAATTAATTAAATTAACTTGCTTTTAAAGTGACACAGACAACATCATCCGACCTTTATCTATCTGTTCCGATGCCTACTGTGATGGTATAATTTTACGATATTTTTTGTTCGCAATGACAAATTTTTGCAAATCGGTATGAAGCACGCCAACAAGGGATGGTGTGTAAGTTATTTTAATTGGGTCACCTTTCGATTTATGTTAGAGTGGAGGTGTCTACAACTGTTTACTGGAAGTAGATATCAAGTTGATTTTTGGTATTCGTAAAGAACGACACTAAATTATATTACTGTAAATTTAAAAATATTAATCCAAGCATTTTATACTTGCCGTTACATTTTCACAACTTCAAACAGCTATAACTTTTTTTAATGAAACACCCTGTATTTTTTCGCCCATTAAAATTATCTTTTACCCTATATAAGCATTATTATTGATGCGATTATTACTTTGGAAATATTTAACATTTCTATTATTTACGATATCTCGATATTGTAAAGATGAAACCCCTTTTAAATGTGTTAGTGTACGGCCATGGATAAGGACGGATTCGTCATTTATACTCAAAACCGTCTATTACAGCCATCGCGTAAAATAAGAAACTGAGAATGTACTCCGTAGAAAAAAAATAGCAAAAGCGCAAATTGTAACGTCTGACAAAGCAAAATAAGTTACACTTTCGTCTAATAAATGTAAGCGTTTGAAGGATATACCCTACAGAAGCTATTTTAATGATGCAGAGATGTATGTGAAGGTTCACCTTTCACCTGCGATGGAATGAGACGCTGCAAAGTGTATTTCGATATATGTAACAGTTAAATTATTTTTAAATGTCTTAGTACCGCTACTGAATAAATCTGCGTATACAAATTGATTCAGAACTCATCTAAGTATATTTTTAAATCATTTTTGAACTGCTCTTTTCGATTTGAATCACCCTGTATATATAATTTCAGTTTACAGGCCTTAAAATTAAAAATTAAGGACTTCATGGCAAAATAAAAAAGCGCTGGGTATTTTTATCGAGTTTAATAAGCTGTCAGATTTCATTATTGGGATCGTTAGACAGCGGTGCTTACCACCTGATATCAAAGCGGACTGGAGGATGTCCTTCTTCCGACGCGGAACATGATCCTGAGCTTCTGGTGGACCAACACGTGTTGGGCACGTGCCGATTTGTCCAAGACTCCGGTGGACACAGGTTCCAGCAGCTGCTTCGCGATCTAAAGTAGGTAACATGCTAAATATAGTATTTCCTTCTGAGGAAACCTATTTCCTGTAGAATCTTATCCCTCAAGTGGCACTGAATCAACAGGCAGAGCGGAAACACAGTATTCTCACAGTGGTTTTTACCCCACCCAGCTGTACCCCGTGCAGTTGGTACCTCGTCTTTCATGTACCCGTCGGTGAAAAACAATGAAATCGCAAAACTACAAGGTGAGCAAATAAATATTCAATGTATCAAACCGGCTACTCCTATCAATATTTAAATAAAGGAATAAATTACGCTACAGTGGATGAGTTGAAAAGTTCTAGATAGCACGACAACTGATCAATACAAAGCTGTATGGCAATAAAACAAGTAAAATATGATTATTATAATAAACGCAGACATAGCTAGCGTGTATTTAAAACATTCGAATAAACATATTACGTTATGAGCGAGTCAAGATTAAAATCGTAGATAGGCATCGAGAAATGTTTCACTTGTCATCATCGCTAAGAGTTTTAACTCCGCCGAGTTTGATCCATACTATTCACAAAAAAGGAGGACCGCTTTCGTGGCTGTCTCCTATATAGCATTATAGAACTCGATGGACTTTTTCTTATTCTTAACGTACCTGAACGTGGTTACTGGTGCCTGCTGGTGCAATTGCGAAGATAAAACATGATTTTCGGTGCAATTTGACGGACAAAATTGCTCCAGACGACAGGGCTCTATTAAATTTGTTTACAGTTATGGCTGGTTGCATGCAAATCGCTTAATGGGGGTCGCGAGCAAAAAAACAGAATCATATTCCGGCAAAACGTAAATCACAGCTAGCCAAAACGGCACATCTGAGCAATAAAAACATGAAAATGCCATAGGCGTCCCCACGGAGCGGACCGTTGGAAAATTTACAAAGCAAAATATTGTAAAAGAAAAAGATACTATCAATTTGTATTTTATTCTGAAGGCGAATACAGGATGAAACATTTTTGAAAGTACGGGGGACACAAATACAATTTACAAAAACTAAAATCAAAAAGAGCAGTTCAAAAATTATTTAAAAATACACTTCTGCACGGCACTGGAAACTGGCTGTAAAACCTGATAACAAAAATTCAAAGAAATTCCCAAGTAAAGAAATACATTTTTTGCTCAGACTACTATACGGATTTTACAAAAAAAAATTGTACGATATTGACTCCATTTTTCATGCCGCGTTTATTCCCGTTTTGTTTTAAATAAGAACTGAATCATCATGTATAAATAAATGCCTGTGGGAAATACGGACACTTTCCCGCGCATTTTTAAACGTGACGTTCGAACCCCTGGAAGCATTAATACGATTAAATTCCTTTACGTCTATGCAAACGTAGAAAAAAAGATTATGTAATCGCATGATTCCACATTTTATCCTTTATTTGTAAGGCGTATTGGATCGCCAAACATATAAAAGATCCGCATTAGAGAGAAACCCCCCCCCAGCTTCATTTTGCATAAGAATGGCGCCAAAACTCGAAGATCAACGCCATCGGTAGGGTGAGCTTTACAGAAGAATGGCATCACATATCGATTTACATAATGTACCCCAGTTGTTATACAAAAGACAGGTACTAGATCTATTGTATAGTTTCCCTGGTGATATCTAGGGTTCCGGGATCCTTATTTCTGATTTATAGAGAAATCATTGCTACGGAATAAACGAATCGGTGGCACAATGTCACGAAAACATCAAAAACAAACCGACTGAAGGACAGCATTTCATTATTTTTATTTACTTGACTTGCCACCCTCGGAAAGCCAATGCCTGCCAATTACTGTGTTTTGTTTTTCATTGTTGAATAATTTTCAATTTTTAATACCCCGTTGAACTGTTTATATTACCATATTAAAATAGTATTTTAATAAATATCATGAACTTACCGTTGACAAATACGTTCAGCTTCCGGATGCATTTAGTGTACTAGTCTTTTCGAAACATAGGTAATTTTTTTGTTAAACATTTTGCGGAAGTTATATGTGGTGACGCTTATAAACGATATCCTAATTTCGTAAAGTAAGTATTTTTTAATCTTTATTTCAAAACTGTGTCCTGATTTATCCGTCATTTTACTGAGAGAACCAACGACTAGGTGTGGAGCCTAAAAAATAACACCTATATAAAGTCGATTCTCATTTGTGGCTACTTGTTTGTAAAAAGGGCTTGGTACTTGCCCAACCTTTTATCATTTCCCAAATAATGCAACCATCCACCATTTTGAAGCTGTTCTTTAGATTAACGAAATCATGTCATGATAAAACAAACAAATTGCAAACTTAAAAACAAAATACGTCATTCACCTTAGATTAAAAGTCGTCAAGTAAGATAAATATGAAAATTGCGTGTTAAATGAAATATTCTAACATTCGACTAATGCATAACATTTCCAAATCGATGATACTCGAGAACAGTGCATCCTATCGATATTCAATGCGAGTACCTTTTGATTGTAAGATATATGTCATATTTTCATCCAGAAATTAGAGAAATCTCTCAATCCAGCTATTTTATCACTCTCTCTCAATTTTGAAATGTTTTCCATTGTACATTAAGGGGAAAAAGTTCAGTAAATGATCAAAACTTCATGATTTAATATCATAAATTGAGATTGATATGTACAAGTAAAAATGAATTGATTTAAAAGTTCGGAAAAATCATCAAATAGTTAAAAAATTCTCTAAACAAGAAAAAAATTCCAAAATATGTTAATTCTGCGGTTCGTATTTGAGTCTGCTTGCCTGAAAAGTTTAAAAAGTCACGAACCACCACCGGTCGGTACAAAATTTAAGTTAATTGTAGGTATATAAATTTTCTAAGTGAAGTAGTTTTTTTATTAAGTAATGAAGTAGCTGTGTATCTTACTGAACCAACTTCTCTTATTACAAACAAATTAAGATAGAACCAAATAAACCACGCATGTAACTTAGTCGACTGCTCTGTGTTTGTTTGTCTCGTGTTTATTTTAATGGGCTTGGTACTTGTCTACCTTATTGGTCCAAAAACTACGTGATGTTCTCGACTTCTCGACCATTTTGTATATTTCTTTCTTCCACCAATAACATCGCTTACAAAAAAAATACAACCAATGGGGAAGAAAAATATACGTCCCTTTGAAACTAAGCTAGCCATGCCGTATTTAATACAAAAAATAAAGTACAGGCGCGAAATAGTAGCATTTTTAGCAAAAAAGTAATAAATTCCGATCTAAGCATGCCTTTGGGAACAATTGCAAGTGCTGGTGTTTAAATTTGATTTAATGGCACTGTTCTTTATAGTTCTGTATTTATTTTGGTTGCAGTTTAAGGTTCCCTATTTTTCAGTGAATGGGCCATATAAATTTTGTTTTCGTTACGGAAATAGAAATGTGTAAAAACATTAAAAGAATCGAGTACGTGAAATAACGGCCATCTTCTCGGAATAATGCGTTCATTAAGATGAAAAATCGTTAAGGAGGTACGCGAAAGTAATGTTCCTTATCGTATAAAAAATACTTTAGTAAATATAAATCTTGCGTAAATGGCTAGCCGTCTATTTCTGACATAAAAGATTTCTTAACGTCGCACAAAAATACGAACTGGAACGTCCAATGTGTTTAGAATTAGGCTTGGATTTCATATACTATTTGGTAATGGGTTCGTAAACAAAGATATTCGTTTAAAAATGAGCCACGCAGTCACACAGCTCCTCAAACAGCTTTGAAATACAAATTCTCTCTTTAAATAATGGAATGAACCCATTCAAACTGCAAACTGCTTACTAGCGCCACAATTTTTTGAAAATCTGTTACATACACAGTTCTAGACAAATACTCGCTTACAATCGAGATGATATGGCAATACTTTTGTTTGCAACTTTTTAACGTACCCCCCAGTATCGAAAAGGAAGGATATTGGCCCCTAATCTGTATATCCCGTCCGAGATTTAAAAAATCGAAGCAGCGGCTATAGGCAATATGTGCAACATCACCTAGTAATAAATCTCTTTTTTTAAAGCCCAAGCAGTTGCCCAAAACAATTACGGATTGGATATTGTGGGTGAGCAGATGTGTTACGTTGATTTCCAGACACCTAAATAAAAAAGACTTAAGGGCCATCTTCGGTACACCTTTTAGCCCTCTGCTGTTTGATCGACTTATTGATTAAATGAGTTGATACGCCGACAAGCGTGAGAAAGGTCTGTGTTCCTTAATTGCTAGTTTTTTCTTCACTAAAACTTCTTCTAATAAACACAGCTCAACTTTTAAAGTCCTGCGTGTTACTCGATTTTTTTTTTGGCTAGTGTAATATGGAATTTTTAGTTCCTAAATACTTATTTGCCGTAGTTTCGACAAACAGCAAAACAAAATGGCTGAAAACCAAGCAAGTTGGCTCATTTAACTTGTAGATGGACCAAGCACCAAGCCAATAAAATGAACAAACAATCAAAAATTGAGCAAATGTAAAGAACCATGCTCATGCAGTACTACCAATAATTTACAGATGACGAGCACTGAAGACTAGATTAGAAACAATAACTTATACTGTCCTGATTTTTTTTTATCTAAAAATGCTTGAGAATGACTTGAGAATCGTCTTTTAGATGTTTAGAACTTTGTTGACATGTTAAAGATGATAAAATTTTTATTAACATCCAGTTGAGAAAAAAACAAATAATTTTCGAAAAAGAAGCGACTCCATGACAAATTTTCAAATTTGACACCCTGTAGATTGATGTTTAGCATTACGTTAAAGTCTCATCGTAAAATGATCAAACTTATGATGTTTATAGGTATAGAAATCTCGAAAAATAAAACTTATAGAACAAGAGTAATATCAAAAATAAAATTCTTGATGTCTTTTGTTTGTTCATTATTTCAATTTTTCTAACATAAAATAATAACTAAAAAGAGCGTTTGTAAGACACATTATTTTGCCATTCCAATATTTACATCTACAGTTAAATTGAAAAATACGGCTGTGAACCTGGCATCCCGCTTTTAAAAGTTCAATTATTTCTTTGTTATTCTCATAGATTATCGTTTGTAATAACATTTTTTTCGTTTGTACTACCTCAAAAGAAATATGACCTTGAAAAAAAATCATTCCCTGAGTCTTACACCACTAAAATCTGAATCTTATACAGAATCGTTTGTAGTTGCTTGTAGTGACAAAATTTTCGTTTATAGTAGCAAGGGAAAAAAGTTACAGCTATTTGAAATTACTACAAACGAAAAAAGTGTTTCTACAAAAAATGTCACAAAAAAAAATTAAGTCGGAGGCCAAAAAATACGTATTTTAACAAATTTCTGTTTAAAAATTTTTTTAAAGCATATATCACAAATACAATTGAATATCGCATTACCGAGATGTAGGCGTCACTTTTGCTTTTTTAACGGAACACCCTGTATATTTTTACTCCATTGGAAAGACCGTCAACTGAACTTTCAAAAATACTAATATGAAAATACTAATAATACTAATACTAAAACACTAATAAAATCAGAAAATTTATATTTTACCGTTTTCAGGATACTTACATCTATATCATTATTATACATCATTTAACTCATGAAATATGTTTTTAAATATTTTAAATGAAAGATATGAAAAACAGAAAAAATAAATTTATTATAAGAGTGGTTAAAAATAATTAATTTCATATCTTCGTACGTCTTTCATTCTTACACCTTTTTCGTATCTCGGGTAGTAACGAAGAAAAGGGGGGGAGGGGGGTAATTTTTGCGTGATCACCCTGTACCTAAAAATCTATTATTTAAACCGCTTTTTTTCGTTATTTATTACTTTTACTTTGGTAAATGTCTAAAATTATTTGTATTTGTAGAAAAGACTACTTCAAGAAAGCGGTGCCCTTAAGGCACATTTGGAGCCTAAGCGATACATATAGGTAATAATGTTTATAAACATCACGCATTGCTTGGGCAAGAATTCCCATTGAGCTTCGTGCTGTCCTTAACGCAATACCCTGTACAGGAATCGAACGTTAGTATCAATTTTCCTTGTCAGACATGTCGAAGACGTTAAAAAGAGCAATATAATCTTCAAGAGTAGGAGAATGGGCGTCATCCCATCCCTTTACGTTACATTGAATTCGAGGGGCGTATCTGCATAATACAATATTACATAAAATATCCTGATTGAATGGTTCAATGTGATATCCAAGCCAACGCTGAATGAATTGGAAAGTACTTCCGGAAGTGCCGCGATTTCCGCCCCTAAAATGCCGGAAGCGACCCCAATAGTAGGTCATATATTCCAGTCGGTGGGATAAGCAAATATTAGGCTCGACAAATGTTAAGTTTTCGCACGGAAACCTGTGTGCTCGGTGACTTGGCGTTGGTAACCGTGCTCGGGAGGTGATAAGTAGCGTTTCTACACATACAGGGTGCTCGTTTCAACGGTTACACATGGAAATAACAGTCATTACAATACTTTAATTTAATTCACTAAACTTAACCCTTCTGTAACTGATACTGTTAATAGTAAAACGAAGATGTAAAAAGCCGCGATTCACCATCCCCATGTTTACGATTGCGTAGTATCAGCCTTAAAAAATTTAATGGCCTTTTTTTAAGAACCACGGTGTAAAACGAAGAAGACAATTTAAAATGTATATACAAAGTAAGACAATTTGAGAAGAGTTACTGAAAATAAATAATTAAAATGAAAAGTATCGTTATTGTAAAGATGTATGGTATGAATTACAAAATAAGCACGGAATGTTGTGTTCCTAAAGATGCCACTTAAAGAAGTAAAGTAATACACGTCTGTTTTACAAAATCCTCCCACAAATTGCTAGGTAACTATTTTAAAAACTCTAAAAATAGGCACATGCCTGCTTTAACCCTTTCCGTCTACTCCAAATCCCTTACGACTCTCACCATCGCGGACATTTTCACTCGATTGTCGGTTATATATCATACCTGGTGTAATATTTCCATCCCCTCATTTCGACTCTTTAGATATATAATTTTTAGGAACACATTAATCATACGAAATAAACAATCATCCTAAAAGAGTAGCTAAAAGTAGATAGTGTATGCTAATTTGTGGTGGATGCACTAATATTTACATAGGACAGACACAAAGAATTTAAGGCAACCGATTTTTTTATGAAACCAAACCAGGCATAGGTATATTTTGAAAACCAGTTGAAGACAAGTAATTACGACTAGTGGCAAAAATGTAGTAAAATATTTTTTGTCCTGGAAGTTTACAAAAATTTATCAGGTGAAATAAAAACTAACAAGTAATGATGTCAAAATTTTAAAATTCAGTTTTCTCGAATTTCAACAAGAGTATTTTTTTATGTAAAAATCCTGTGTTCATTTTTGTTATGAAATTATTAAAAAAATGTATACAAAAAAGTTTGTATATTTTTTAAGCATTACCCCCCACCCCCGTTTTACCCGCCACTGGAAAAACTGTATTGATTTATTTACAGGTTTTCAAAAAGAGCATAGCAATATCATTAATTTTCTCTAAACATTTGGGACTTTTCATCTTATTTTGAGGTCTAGAAAACACAGTTAAATTTATGCGTATAGGTTTAGAATCACCCTGCATATTAAATATTGAAATTGTTTCAATAGAAAACACTGTCATTTAATTTAAAACTATGGACACGTTTCCTTCAGCTGATGTCAAAATTATTTGATACTATTGAATATGATTCATGCAGTTTGCATAATCGCAAAAACTAAATAATTTGTAAAGACGAGAGAATAATATCAATAAAATTTTAGTACGTCGTTGACTTTTGTATAGTGAACATCGTTGTTGTGCTATAGTGTTTAAATTTAGTTTTAGTGGATAGAATTAGTGTTAGTATTTTAGAATAATTTTTATAAAAAATATTCTACCTACCCTAATTTATTCATTTTATAAAATTAAGTGCGTTTTATCAAATATTTGTGCATCAACCGTAAGTACCAATCAAGTTTTCCAAAGAATGTTTGATTTTAAACAATTACCGATTCAAGTCCTCAAAACAATTAAAATAAATAAAAATTTTATTCTTATAATTTCTGGTAAAGTTATATTGATAATCAAACACTTTGTATATAATAACACACCCTATATGGTTGCACGTGTACCTTTTTAGGGGCATATTCATATATAGGGCAATGTAAGGTCATTAACAATACCTTAAAAGGCGCAAAGCATTAGACATTACAACCCCATAGTCATTCATTAACTTGATAAAGTACAGGGTCAGTGGCGTACTATTAGGCGTTTCTTTTAACAGTCAACGTTACTACTTATTTTTTTACAAATAGTGTGATAGTCATATACATGTCAAAATTACTATTTCCATTTTACATTTAATGTTTTATTAGCAAGCGAAATGTACAAAACCGGTTTTATAGTTCAACAGTTTCTTTTGAGCCAATTTTTTTGTATTTAGTGCAGTGCAGCCAACGTCTGAAAGCGAAAGTACACAATACAATACAATACGGAAAATATCAACAGCAATTCTGCCTGGAGTTATTCTGGTTGGAATTATCAAATTCACCAGGCTTGTTCACGAAAATTGTTTTGGTCCAAACTTGAAAACAATCAGCTGATCACGACTTCGTCGTGATCAGCTGATCAGCTTGGTCGATTTAGTCTTCATTGCGCATGCTTAAGACAAGGAACTTTTGAACTGTAAAACGGCTTCTATATGAACTTAATACAAATCGTCTAGAATTCTCAAAAAAGTTCGAATTAATGAATGAAATAAATGCATGCAAAACTAACCTGACTCTATCGTTAAACTTTGCTGTAAAATAACAAGTTTTTTTCATCAGGGTTGGAGTTTTTTCCTTTTGTCATACACAATTCATTCTCAAAACACCACGCATCACCCACTGAGAAAGAATCAAGCGTACTGTTTACGAAGATGAATTTTGTGTAAGGCTCGTTCACAAATTGCTAGTATGGTGTTATGATTTGTGACAGATATTAATTAAATATAAAGCATGAATAAAAATTACATTTTTGTTATAATCTTATGAAATTGAATATCATAAATGACATGAGCATGACGTGTTACAGTTCTTATAGAAGTAAGTTTTAACCTTTGTAAAATACCTGGAATGAGTTTCTTTTTATGAAGATGGGACTTCTTTCCTTTTTGTAATATCTAGTTCATTCACAAAAACACCACGCGCAACTTTACGACATGACGATAAATTTTGTGTAAGGCGCATTCACAAATCGCTAATATATTAGGATTTGTGGCAGATATTATTTATAACTTTATAAGAAGTAAGATGTTTGAAACATGAATAAGAATTACATTTTTGTTAAAATCTTAAGAAACTAAATAATTAGTGCCCAACTGACGTGATCAAAAACTGTAACGTTATGGTTTTTGTAATGTAAATTTTCGCTGATGTTTTGAATGGTATTACGTAAAACTGAATGTTCCATGTCTATGGGCTCGAACATCCGAGCACCTTGACATTAGCGAACTAACCTAGTTTGCATACTACAAGATAAGGGTAGCTCTACATCAAACTGTACCACTTATTCTGCATAATAAATTTGGACCGCTGTTTTTTATCATTTTACTTGGGCTATTTTAACAGTTTTGGTCTTGTTTCATTAAAATAGATATATACCTATCAGGTACTTTTATAAACGTAGAAACATTAACAAATAATGCGTTCAACATAATTTTAAAAAAATTTGCAGAAAATACAGGTTTAGGATCTGCAATTTTCAAAATGATGAATTAATTTATTCTGTTGAAAATAAAGTTCATGTAGGTTGTTCATACATTTAAACAATTTCTGGGTTGCCAAACTGTCAAAGTTTTGATTAATGAAAAGGACCTTCTTGTTTATACAATTTATACAGGGTGATTCATTTTGACAAACTTTGAGGGGGGAAATAATGCCGGTTTATTAGATAAATTCTTTTATTTTGGAGCCTTCTAAGGAAGATACATAGTGTTTAAGTAAGAAAAGAATGGATTTTTCAGTATAGTTACCAAAGTAGTGGTATTTGGTAGAATGTAACAGTGTAACTAGTTTAATGGTGTCGTCTTCTTGAAATAGTGTCTTTTACAAATACAAATAATTTGACATTTAAGAACAGCAAATAGCCTTAAGAGCATGTTTATTACAATTAGGCAAGTACCGTCTGAAATAATTGAAGGAAATCTGGACAAGGGTGGGTTTTGTAAATTTTTACGTTTATTAACAATTTCGGAGGGTATCGGGTGTGCCAACAGCATGCAGTTGAACAAAGTGCGGTGGCTGGGATAATGAGCATCGGTGGTGGCGTATGGGGTAAGTCGATGACGTATGTGGTGTACGGATGGCCGTACTACGAAAACACTACCCCATGGCAGCCGGTGAGCAGCTGCTTTTGGTAGCGCGTCCCTCATATTAAAGCGGACGCACCGGGTGCCTGTCCATTCGAGGGTAGCGAGCGCGCGAGTGCATAAGCCAAACGCTCTAAAGTAGTGCATCCACACGTACAGCGTACACCGAACGTAGAACTTAGACTTAGAACTCGGCGGAAGCACTAGTACCCCTTAGAGCGCCCCCCTCCACGCCAGCAGACGCTACCGTACCACACGGTTGAGCGTTGAGCCGCCGTCCAAGTTAAGCTCAGTTAGTCTGCATCATTCGTTCGTGTATGCTGTAGCGGACACTGCTAGTCCAGGATATACGTGTGTTGTGTTGTGAGCCTTCGTTATGGGGTGTTTTGAAACTTAATATACACTAACACGATTTTTAACCCTTGCATGTGCTGTGTTTGTGGATTTGCCCAAGTGTTTAGGCAACGCATGTTGCTTGTTAGTGAACATTTAGTGTCCGAAGTGATTGCTGATAGCCTATGGCGCGGTGTTGCAGATTACCTCTGAGGTAACAGCACTTAGAAGCTGCTGAAATCCTCTTCCCAGGAGAGCATCGTTAACAAAGTCACCATGTCTTGGATACTCTATACTCTAGTCGGGCTTCTAGCCCTCCATCAGGTAAGTTTACCGGTGTTTTGGAAGAATTCACAATTCCACGCGTTTTTCTCATTTCGAATGGCGCGAGACAATGAAAACACTAGTACCTGGTCATTGTCTCGAGCTTGTTTGTTTTTTAAATCCCCCCTACACTTTTCCGAAAAATTTAAATAATTCAAATAAAAAAAAGTCAAGACACATTCACACCGTCTAACCGACGTGATTCACGTTCTCAAAATAACCAGAACTCGGTATACAAAAATTCTTTTAACCCACCGTTCACATAAAAACACATCGTGAGTACAGGGTGTTCTTCCATAGGCTAAATCAACCGGACTGTTTGAATTGCGACTGATTTCTTTTGACAATGAGGCTGGAAAAGACGATTTAGGAAAATGTTGCACCGGAAAAACTAATCCCCATTCAGACACATGCGATGGGGTCTGTAGACCTCGATTTAGGATTTGTCTGAAGGAATACCAAACTAAGATCGACGCCACGTCTCCTTGCACCTTCGGGGATGTCATCACGTCCGAATTGGGACCAAACCCCGTCACTGATACTCCACAAAACGGATTCATAAACTCCATCGCTATTCCGTTTTCATTCACTTGGCCGGTAAGTTTCTTTTACTGCTCGTATAGAGTTGCCAACTTTTTACGTTCTAGTACTATGCTTTACAAATTTACTACACTTTTGAATAAACACTTACTTTATTTATACTCGACCGTTAAACTTTGTAGCTTTATCGGTTTGTAAATTAATTGAAAAGAAAAACTCTCATTAGTCATTGCAATGTAAACTTACCTTTAAATTGATGCACAGTAATATCTTACCTGAGTAGGTATGTGAAAAAGGCGATCCTTGACTTCTTTTTTGTTATTATTAATAGACCGTTTGGGAATGATTAAAATTTTGTATTATCTAGTCTTCTATCAATTTTATTAATAACGAAACAAAAGGATCGATCAGGGGAATGTTTTGAAAGAGGCAGCTTTTGATAAATATCTTAGTTCGTAGGTAGCATATTTTACCACCTGCCTTGCCTGTTGAAATGCGGGTTACCCTTAGCTGAAGAATTACTTTTTTCTGATTAAAAAAATTGCATACCTTACATTCATGCAATATTAATTTAAATACCAAATTAATAACTATAAATTACACCTAACACTTTTACCTATTATTTCCAAAAAAATGTTTAACTGCCACTTTCATTTGCTCAAAATAGCTTTCAAGAGATTTATTTACTTTAGTGTTTTAAGAGTCATTTTCCAAGTGGCATTAGTTTGACACTTAAGCGTATCTGTATCTGTTAACTGTCAATCCCTTTGTGAACTAGTGTTACTGTAAAAATTCCAAGTAGCCAATATCTGTCTAATTTCGGCAGTTGTTGACATTTTAACAGTGCTAGTCTGAGCAGCAATGTGCATCGAATAAATTTATGAGAAAACCAGCTCTAGGTATCGGCAGGTTTTGTAAAAATTGCTGCCGAGACTGTACTATTTCCGCTGAGCGATTTCGAAGCATCTTATACTGTCTCGAGGCAGGTATCTTGCCGTGGGAAAAGCACTGCACAAATTCAAAATTAATTATAATAGATTTATTGATCAGACGTAATGTTGTTTATGTTGTCTTGTTTTTAGTTTTTTGCTGGTTGTTATTGATGTTCCCCCACAATGTTATTTTGGCCTTAATGGGACAGTTTTACAAAAAACTATACATACAATCACATCATTGTTAGTAATATAAAAATTCATTATCATATTAAGGTATGCATAAGATGCATTTTGGTATTTTGCGTATAGAATATTGTAACATAAATTTTAGTTTTTTAACGTACTGATAAAATTTTTAAAATTTATTTATTAAATTCATTACGAGTAAAAGTTGGCTGTGATATATTCGGAATTTCTAGCGGTGTTACGTTAAAAGCACTAATTAATATATTTTCAACAAGTCTATAAAATTGGAAAGCGTAACATATTGTGTATGTATTTTAAAGAAGATATTTCCGCGTTTTCAAATGCATTCTTAAGGCTGCGGCATTTGTTATCAGTCGAGTGGTACTTGTAATAAAATCAGTCTATTGCATATCGCCTTAGTCATTATACTTTTGCGAACGACTAATCGAAGTTGCGGTAAAAAAACTTGTAAAACGCTATTTTCCCACAATATTCTCTGTGCAATAAGTATAAACGTCAAGAGAAAGATGCTTGTATACTTAACCGGTTTTATATTGTTTACTGCGGTTTGTAGTAAACTGCGCAGACTCATCTCTGGATACTGGGATAAATCGTGAACTTGCCTGAATATGGTTCGTCGCATTTTATTATCAATTATAAAGCAAAGGTCGCCTTTTTCTTTTACTCTCCTTTATTATAGTCTTCAGTTTAGGTTTAATTTTTACTATACGCAACTTCCCATGCACGTTTTTATATTATATACACACGTTTCCTTTAAAGTACAATATTTATTGAGTATTATGGGAACACACACAAGTGCATCGTACTGAAATGAACGTAAAAAGGTGATCACAGGATTGCATGTAACGTTACCATCTTCTTAGTGAAAGTTGTTTTCTCTTCAAATTAAAAATTTACAGTTTCTTGTTTATTTTTTACAGCGAACGTTCTCGCTAATCATAGAAGCATGGCATGGGAATCAAACATCGCATTCAGCCGGTAAGTTGCGAAACCGTCAACATACAGGGCCACCAAAAACAACACAGTTCGATAATAATTAAACACCTATATATACTTTTATTTTGTAAATTAGAGATGTACAATGTCGTTATTTTTGGCTCGCTCTGTATATACGTATTATAATTTAGATGTAAACAAAGAGCACCCAAGCAACAACTTTTAGGTGTATGAATACACAAATTGCGTTGCGTGCTAGCGAGATCCCGTTTATTTTCTCAAATGTCATTGTCTCTTACAAAGCAATTTAGTTCCAGTACCGATGACTTTATATAGTCTATTCTATATAAACTCATCCCTAATAGTTTTTAGCTCATATCCTGAGGTGTGTATGAAAACAGACTACGTTCTAAAACTAAATAAATATCTTACGATATAGCACGTTATAAGAAGCCACATGTATAACAGCTGTCAACTCTTAGCTTACCAACAAAACCAGCCCTCTTTCCGATAACCTAAAAGGAAGGCTCTTCCGCTACTAGCGATATTTCCACTACGTTTTTCTTCGGCTATCTACAACGCCTATTCAATTTATCCTCATCTTCTTGCTCCCCTTAATTTTTTTTATTAGCCCGAGATAAGAAAATACTCGCTACCAGAAATTCTCACGACTATTCACAAACATTGTAAAACATTTACATCCCCCATAAAACAACTAACAAACTTATTTAGGCAAATCAACAACATTCCGTTAAATTATTCCATATCTAGAATTGTTGAATATCGATAAACTTTGTTCATTTGACCTAAAAATATAATATGAACGAACTATTTAACATTTAAAACTTTGGGTTATTTGCAAGTGTACCTATTTCGTCCAGGTGCTATACAGTGTAACCGTTCTTAGTCCCCTTTCAATTCGGGAGCACCCAAGCGAGTAGTTGACACGAAATGATAAATTAGTCGTTCAAAGTTGCCCTGACTGATTGTAGCTAACCCCAGCTCTCCCCACTGTACCTTTAAAAAATGATTGCTCTTATCTGCTTTGTTTACCTACAATTTATTCCCCCAATCGGTTTCGAATTCTTAGAAGTTACTCCGGTACCGCCATGGTGTGAAGTTTTTTTAACGATCTTAGTTACAATGGAGTCTGCGTTGTCCAAAATAAATAGCCCAAGCGAGACAGGTTCTTCTTTAATTAACGGGCACCTGCTAATTTGAAGAAAGACTTATCGGGAGAAGATGAGTTAAATAAAGATAGAAAGTTGTGGTAACAAATACGTTGAAAATTCTTAGACAATCATTTTATGGTAAACTGGATAGTGTGTCTCTGCCTTTTAGAGTACACGTACATAATTTTTAATTAATGTTTTTAATAAATGAGATAGTGATTTAGAAATTTCTAGCGAGATTAATGTAAATAGATATGAGAATAATAAATTTTTTCCGGGCCTCCACAATATGTTATTGTAGCTTTTTTATATTTCACTGCAACCGACGTGTGAACAAAGTTCATTAAGTTAGTTATTAACGTTATTTTTAATGGCGTGGCAAATGTATACTTTTATTTTTGTATCACATTCAAAATTCATTATTTCGTTTCATAGAATGGTTAGTTTTATTTTATACGCAATACTCCAAATCCGAACAGTAATATCTTTGTAAAGCGTTTAAAACGAACCCATTCGGTTCCCAGAATTATACTCTAATTTCATTAGATACCTAAGAAGCGGCAAAGGATAGGGTTATAAACAACTTGTTAACAACAAAGCCCTTAAGACGGTGTGTGCAATTTAGAGCACTCGACCGGATGTCCTGTCTTTTAAATGCTCCCCCAACTTGTGGAATATTATCTCAGACTTCCTTTCTTACCCTGGTCTGATAAGATTCTCATAACACCTGATTTATAAACGGTGTTGCCGCTACCGCTTAATTTTAAAACGCACCTCGAAAATTATTACTTAATACAAATTGTTTTTTATTTCTTTCGTTCCAACAAACGCAAACACAAGTGCATTTATAATTTAAAACTTAATGTTATGGTAAATACTGGTCCCCGAGAAGAAACGTGCGTGTTGGTGATTTTTTTATTAAAATCCAAGAGTCAAAGGTTGTGAAAAATAAAGGTGTTCTAGTGGCTGAGGCACAGCTTCACCGGATACAGCTGCCTTAATGCAGGATGCTTAAGAATACACCTGCATTATATTTCTCAGACGTCCTATCTCGACCCGTTCAAATTTGCTTTCCAATTTCGTCTACTCGGTCTACCTGTGCCTTTACCATGCACAGATACGTGTTAAAAACTCATGGGAAATAAAAACACTACTATCGCTTAATTTTAGCCCACTATATAATACATTAATAAAGACCGCACAGTTTAAAAATAAATATACTTAACCACAGAATAAATATTCTAAAACCAGTCCCGTATTCAATAATGATATGATAAAAAATTATATAAGATAGTGTCATTTTAAAATTCCTCGTCGACGTACACCGTTTAAGGAAAGACTTTCTCTTTCTAGTGCTGGTAAGTCGTTTGATGAGGCAAAGGTTTTTGGATATAGGAGAAAAATGGACAGAAGATTCGCACAGTTCTAAATATTCCACCCTCAGATTTGAATTCAGGGCGACTTGTGATCCAAATTATTACGGTGCTGGCTGCGAAAATCTTTGCAGGCCTAGAGACGACGATTTCGGCCATTACAGCTGTTCGTCTATGGGAGAAAGAGTTTGTCTAGCAGGATGGAATGGAGCCTACTGCGATAAAGGTAAGTACATACCAATTTTTAAATTCACCACTGAACTGTACGAGTTTAAATAATTAAAGTAAAATAATTATTTCGTCTGGGTTGGCATATTTATTTATCTATGCTATTTGCGGGCGATAAAAAATAAATTGGTTTGGTAATACAGTTGGTTGAGCAGGCTTTTTATTCGTTGAATAAACATAAATAGAGTAGGTATAAAAAATGCCGAATTTTACCCATAAAAGAAGAAAAACATTGACCGCGAGTGCAAGACGTGAGCTCTCAGCTGCTGTCGACTAGCGAGAGCTTCCCACGATCGCACGGCATACCTGTCTGTATACAGGGTGCATGTCGTTACTATATTCTCAATAAGAAATAATTACCGCAATGTATTGCCTCACAATGACGAGATTGCACTCAAGATTCCTCGTTTACAGCCGTGTGCGCGTTCAACAATGCATAGGAATTTTACTTTAAAAATAAAACGAAGTTTACAAAATATGTTAAAGGCGATTACGTACAATGTTGAAATTAATATCTTTTGTTACAGCTCAATGTTTACCAGGATGCGACGAACATCATGGACATTGCAACCAACCTAACGAGTGCAAGTAAGTTTCTATATATTTACTTATTAATTATGCTTTGTGATCCATCATTAAAATCACTGTAATTTCAATTGTATTAACAAATTCGCAAGGGTTAGAGTTAACTTTTAAATTAATTAGTAAATTTTTCGTTTTCATTAAAAATCAAGTTGACTTAAATTTCAATGGAAATTACATTCGCCGGTGGCTTCTTAAAGTGTGAGTTTTGTTGTGCACACCTTGTAGGGGACCAGGTGCAGAGACTCGTATTTAAGTCGCACGATAATATCGTTTTCTTTCTTATTTTGGTTGTCCTTGGTCCTAGACTTTTTCGTCGGGCGTAGATTCGGTTACTAGCGGAAGGAGCTGTGCAGTGCGACTATGCGGATTGGGCCGGCGACCCGCAGGTAACCTTTCCTTGACCTGCATACTTGCCAACGGGCAGCGTGGGAAAGAGCTCTGTGGGCGTGTTGCATCCCCCCTAGATCTCCCCGCGTTGCCCGGTCTGCGATCCAAGCTGCAACTCAATGAGCTCTCCTCGATACGATCCGAATACACTCACCTCCAAACACATGATTAGAATAAGAAATATACCTTAATATTGAATGTGCCTACCGACGCTGCTACGGTACCACCGGCCTCGCTATCTCACGGAAATAAACGCTGCTCTACACTGGTCCACATTCAAAATTCATCCGATCATTAACAAACTTTCATCTATCACGTTTTTTATTTTCCGTACTACTCTTTACATACGTAAACAATATAGTACTAATTAGATATATTTAATGTAATTAAAAAATAAATTTTTGCACATCCCACTTAGTAAAGTTATGTACCGAGTAAATTGAATCATTTCTATTCATTTAAGTCATTGCTATTCTACTGGTGTTGCTTGCTTCTCTCATTGACTTAACCGGCAGTTCATTGATTATGTTACATTTATCTCGGAGACCACTGTCGTCGCGCCAGCATAAAAAACTGGTCTGTCGCACTAATTTCCAATGCATACACAAGACGCCTTTGTACAAGACTTTTTAATACTAGTCTGAAATATTTTCTCCTTTTAATTATCATGAGTTCTTATCCGCTCTTTTTGTTGTAGGTGTTATTCGGGGTGGGAGGGTCCACTTTGCAATCAGTGCCAACGCTACCCAGGTTGCATGCACGGAACTTGCGTGAAACCTTGGGGCTGTCTCTGCAACGAAGGTTGGGGTGGTCTTTTCTGCAATCAAGACTTGAACTTTTGTACCAACCACAAACCTTGCCGAAATGGGGGTACTTGCTTCAATACTGGCCAAGGCAGTTACACTTGCAGCTGTCCTAATGGATTTAATGGTACTGATTGTGAAATACCCATGGATGACTGCTCTAGAAACCCTTGTCTTAATGGGGGAACGTGTAGCCTTAACGGCGCTTATAACGTCTGCGTTTGCCCCTTCGGTTTCACTGGACCTAGATGTGAAACGTCGACGGAGACATGCTCTGAACAACCTTGCAAAAACGGCGGTACTTGCACCAATACTGATTCCGGGTACCACTGTTCTTGTCGACCTGGTTTTGAAGGATCAGATTGTGAACACCAAATCAGCAGTTGTTCCCCTAATCCGTGCAAGAATGGAGGAACTTGCGTTGAAGCGTCGGGGAATTACCAGTGCATGTGTCCATCGGGATTTGCTGGGAACACTTGCGAAGTGAATATTGACGACTGCCAAGGAAACCCGTGCCAAAACGGTGGAACCTGTGTGGACAAAGTCAACGAGTTCCGTTGTCATTGCGTTCCCGGATTCGTAGGACCTTTGTGCCAAAACCGCGTAGACTATTGCATCACCAAACCTTGCGCGAGCGGGGGAACATGCTTGCAACTGATCAATGACTATAAGTGTAAATGTGCTCCCGGTTTCACCGGCAAAGACTGCAGCGAAGAGATCAAGGAATGCCAAGTGAATCCTTGCCAACACGGAGGGACGTGCGTAAATCGAGTCCATGGTTTCGAATGCCTCTGCCTGCCGGGTTTCCTAGGTCGTGAATGCGAAGAAGTCTCCCCTAGCGCCGCGCCAAGTGCTAGAGTCTCGTCGGAATCCAACTTAACCACCGAACATGTGGTAGTTATAGCTACTATTTCGACTTTCGTACCGCTCGTAGTCCTCGTAGCCGTTGGCGTGATAATTTGCCTTAAACAACGTAGAAAACGCGAAAAAGCCCGCGCGGACGAGGAAGCTAGACTTCAGAACGAACAAAACACCGCCAACAGCAGCTTCGCTAAGCGTAGCGCTGCGATGTCTGCCGATCCACACATGATTAAGAACTCTTGGGGAAAATGTACCAACAATGTGATCACCTCGAACTTGTCTTCGCCTGACGATTGCAGCGTATCCAACATCAGCGTCAACGACTGTGATGGCTTCCCAAAACCCCTGCACCAAGTCATCGATGGGAGACCTGTTTACAGCTTGCAGAGAACGCGTTCTCAGAAGCAGCTCAACACTGAGACGAGTGCACGCGCTTCAGCTCTGCTTGCTGCGAAACTGCATGAACCCGACTATGAACACATCAAACGTTTGTCTGTGATGTCAAACGCATCGGCTGTGTGTGGCTCCAGGTAAGACTACATTCTTTTTAATTAGGATTTGTTTTACGGTATTTTGATTGATTTGGAAAAGAGTCTAAATATTATTTTTGTTACAGTGATCCCTCGCTTCTTAAGAGGCCGGCGGAGAAGGAGTCGAATGGCGTTTATGTGATAGAAGAGCACTTCCACGTTCCAGACGCGATTTCGTCTGGACTTTTCGCGACGGAGGTGTAGTTAGTTTAAGTATGACTGACGTGTGCATGTGAGACGTCGACTCCACCGCCTGCTGAGCCCGCTGTACAGTTATTTATTATTCCCCTCGCCGACGGTGGCGTCGCCGATTAGCTTAGGGTTGCATGAGTATGTATTAAATTAGGGCCTAGGCCCGTGTCCAAGTAGCTTCCCTTTGCCGCGACGTCGCTCTATGCAACGCAAACGTGACCAGGTCCTATCCTCCAGGGACAAAACTTTTTTGTTTATAGTGTACATATCTTAGAGTAATATTTCCTTATACCCTAATACTTGTATTTATGGTTTTGGTCTTTGGGGGGCGGTCCTTGTTGGAAACCAAAGATTGACGCTGTTTAGAGCCTACTTCTCGGGTGTTGGGAAGCCCTATCTCGTCAAGTAGTATTGTAATTAACGTAACATTTGAATTGTTATTGTAATTTGTGATGAATATAAAGCGAACTAAGTCACCATGTACTTACTTGGACTCTCAATATTTATAAGTCTTTCTTCAGCATCACTGCCCTGAGTACCACCTTCTCTTTATTTATTTCCTTCATAAGGCCAGTGGAAATCCAAGGTAGTACCCATGGCAACTACTGTAATTATATGATCCTTACATTTATGGTATAGACCTGATGTATTTGAACAAAGAAACAATGTTCCTGTATTTATAAACTAAGTCATTATTACTCGATGTTACAAGGAGACTTTTAAGTCTTCTTGTACCATCGACTGAACAATTGTTGTACATTAATAAAAAACACTTGGGCAAATTAAAGACTTAATATTAATAAAGACGTTTTGTAATATATAATGTATATTTATAGTATGTAACTAAATGTAACTATTAAAATTGTTCATGTTTCTTAATAAATACTTCTCTAGAGAAGCGGCTGTATTTGTTCCTCATGTGAATAATGTTATTTAAAAGTTATCTTAATAAATTTTTTGTTCTATACACGCGATTTTCCTTTCCAAAGAGACATCCCTTTACAAAATAACCAATATTCAAATGAAAAGAGAAAGAAATATTATTTTCAGTGTGTCTTTAAAACTATAAAGTACTGAAATTGCGTAATAGGACAACATGTACGTGGCCCGTCCTCTGAATTCAGGTACGTGAGAAAGGTAAGAAAAGCTTTGTTATTTCTTTAGTTTGCCAAGTTGACATATGGCGTTATCCCTTTATGAATAGGTCCAGGTGTAAGCAACTTCAATGCGTTGAAGGTCGTTCCCAAATACTTTTATCAAAGAAATTCAAACTTTACAGTGAATGACGGAGACTGTACTTTGTTAAAATCTGTTCGGCTCGGCTAGGCTACAATATATTTTCGTAAAAAAATATAAAAGTAGACCATCCTTCCATGACATAACATGAAATTGTCGCATGATCATAATACACTTTGCGTCAATACGTAATTATTTAATTACATAACTCGAGCGGTTCGAAAATACAGTAAGAAAAAAATATTTTAATTGCATTTTTCTCTTTAGTGAAACATAATTCGCGTGTTAATATAGCTAGTAATTATTTGCTAATTGTTAGCGGTGCGTCAATGCACTTACTTCAAAATGGCATAATAAAATGCAAACGGTTCTTTATGATTGTCAGGTGAATGTTGAGGTCATGAACTGGCAACCTACGACCCGCAGTTTTAACCTATAAAATCTTGGCAATCACAGGAATATTCTCCGTTTGGTATCTCCAAGAGAATTGAGGTTACTGAATTCTGATTCATCGATTTGGTATACCTCGCTACATTCTGCCTAAGCAATAAACGATGATGGTACTGAATACATTAATATTCGTCCCAGAAAAGTTTAATTGGCGTTTTCTATTTCTAAGAAATAAAAACGTTTGTTTAAATAATCTTGAGACGGATCTGATCAATTAATAATTCATTCTGCCGTTGCTGTACCTTCCCGCGTTATGCTCTCCCATTTATTATGAAACAATACGGTTTTTTCTGACAATTAAATTTATTATTAGTCATTCTAACAAGAAACAAACAATAACATAACTAACCCAAATTTTAATTACCGTGGTTTCAAAATATTTTATTCCACTGCACACTGCGTCGGCTCTCACGCAGGTATATTGTTTGAATAAGTACTTCATTAAAATTGGAATGTGTTTCAATATTTTGATTAAATAATTTTTCTTCCATGCTTATTTAATACTTATCTATTCCCATATTTCGACAATTGTTACTTAAGTTTTAGATATTAATATAATAATTTAATATTTCCCCCTGCAAATTGCCGCTATATCTGGTTGAAGTATTCAAGATACCCCTCAGTAACGAAATAAAAATTACCATCCCTGGAGCACTTTTATAGTGACGGTACTACTCAACAAAAGAATATCATTGCGTTCTACATCCTATACCTTTGGATCTAACTGTAAAATAAACAAAAATGGCGGCGAAAAGTAAATAAATGTTTTTTATTACTGTAAAACTAAGAATTTTCTGATTTACTCAACTAACTGTATCTACTTATTTATTAGATAGTTATTATTATGTAAGACATTATTTAAAAATATTATCAGTTAAGGTATGAGTTGTGATACTACATTTATTATGTTTAATTTCATACGTTACTTGCAATTTCGCTTATGTTTCGAACAGAAAATTTTAAAAGGTTGGTAAAACAACACAGAGTCCACAGGCAAAATTCTTCCGAAAATTAACAAACCCTTGCGAAAGTAAGTAGATTACTAAAATCCCATAACGTTAAGTGATCTGTTAATAGAAAAAAAACCACAGAACCCCACACTCCGGTGATTTTAAACAAGATGCAAGATCTTCCAAGCTATCCCGAAAAGACTTGGATATATAATCTTAAGAGCCTTTTAAGATAGGAAAGAGTTTAAATACCTTAATAACTTAAGTCGTTTATCCCCTGTTGTTAAGTGTTCCGACAAATCTGACAATGTTACCTCGGTAGCGGTAGCTGAAAAAAATTATCCCACAGTTCACACGAGATGGCCGCCTGTTTTTTAAAGAACGCCATCTGCAACGATTATCAAAGGATATAAACAACTTTGAAACTAATAACTTTTGACTTTTGCAATTTTCAACTTGTATTAAATTTTATACAGAATGATACATTTTTCCAGCCGGTCCTGTCCGCTAGTTCTTATAATATATTACACAGGGTTCAGGGTTTAGACAAGGCTTATACAGTAATAAAAAGCGAATTGTATTGTGACCTTGATATTTCCGCCACTAAAAGTACAAAAGAACCCTTTAACCATTGTTTAGGAAATTTTGTGTCGAATATTGATTACCATTTATAACCATCAAGTTTGCCGGATTAAATGGTGTATGAGGTTTTTAATGCTACATATTTAAAATTAACAATGCCAAAAAATCTTTCTGGAATTCAATACTTTCTCTTAGAAATGTCAAACTACTTATTTTTATTCTAAAAATGGGATTGTGTGTGTGTTCCTTAATCTTTGAAAAAAAAAATAATTTCATACAATAAATATTGGAATAAGAAGGAAAAATTGATTTTCAAAATTATTTAAACTATTCCGTTTCACTATGGTGGATTTGGGCGGAGTTAAAAAAGTCTGTTCATTTTGTGTGTAAGTATAAGGCAATCTCAAGTGAAACCAGTAATTGTAAAACCGGCCTACTGTTTGCTTTGGATGTTCGAAGTAACAGTAATGAATATAGCAAATAAACATTTCGAAACGACAGAGGAATGGCTAACCTGTCTTGTACCTATCCTCTAATTGTTGAACAAAGAGATGTTTCAGTGTTTAAAACGTATATCTACTCTAGTAAATACCCTATACATATCCAGATAGATCATTTCATACCACCAAAGATTTTTACTAATAATTTAAAAGTCAAAAGCAAAATTTTTTAAATTTTATCTTGGGAAGGTAGAGAACAGATTGATGGCGATGATATTATAGTGGCAACATACGGTCAAAATAAAAATTTAATGGAATTCACGAAGATGAAACATCTGTTTTTAGTTATTCGCAACATCTCGTAAAGAGCAAAAAAAACCATTATTTATAAATAGATTCCAAATCTAAATGGAAACCAATTTAAATAAATATCTCGTTGGAACTTTTTTTTAATTAAATGCTTTGATCGCTGCTAGTTCTAGCCTTCAGTAAAATATTTAAAACAAATTGGAAATGTATCCAAAAACATGTAAATAAGTATATCTTTCATATATCATTCGCTAAGTAGATCTCCAAGGCATTTTTTAAAATATTAATTGTTATTTCGAATGATGTAGGTACCATTTTCTGATATGTACAATAATTATTCTTATGTCAATGTCTCTTTTCCGAACTGACTGACGTTTATGCAGTGGGAATGCCCTAAGGGCAAGTACAAACGACTAAAAACAAACCCGTAAAACCGTTTGCTAGAAAGAAGAGGCGAATATCAGGTAAAATTTGGTTAATGGACCATCCAGCGCTATAATATCATCAGTTGGCGCCCCCAACAGCTAACATCTGTTATAACATCCCATCTGTGCTCCTCTCAGAAAGCTGCTGTTTCTTGAGACACCAACGGAACAAATGGCTGATTGTTTTTTGGTAATATCTACTCTTGGCAGCGAGGTTTCTTGAGTGCACAGATTGCGCAAATGACGCTGGCCGGCAAATTATTTGGCAAAAAGACCCAAATCGTTAACCAAAATTTCATGCAGTCGCTAAACAAAATTCTATTCGAAGTGTTTGCTTCATCAGAACATTGAAAATACGTGCGAATTATATTATTTAATTTTGTAATTACAAACGGTATTTGGACAGTTTTAGCTGAGAGAAATCGGTTAATAAGTTTCGTTTTTTGGGGAAAATATCAAAGTATCCCACACTATTACAATTGGAATTGCTCGTTTCATGTAAATTCTATCAAACACTTTAGGTATGCATGTAATCCCCATTTTTTATTTGACCTCAATCGTCACCTTGAGGCATCGTGACTAATCCTCCGACATTTCGAATAAGTTATTTTACATTCTGAAGACACTGTTGTTTCATAAGAAAAATAATAATCAAAGAGGTATGTGGATTTTTATCGACACGATGAAATTTTTTGGTACGCCAATGGGTACATGTTTTTTATGTTATAAAATAAAGTTAATTTAGTTTGCGATTACATTCTCCACGGTCTCATCTCCAACATAGAAAGTCGCATTAAGGCATTTAGAACAATATTATAGAAAGTTGATCACATAACAGTTTTACTAGTAACGTCTTCGCTGAGAGCAGTTTACTCCCACATTTTAATTCAACTTTAAAATTCGCTCTATCCGGAAATTAGGCGCAAAAAGCCGAGCTAATAAGGTCGTTGGAAAAGCGGTACTGGCAGGTGTGCTACAGGGGGCGCTAAATATTTAATAAAAATACATTATACCTATTTATTTAAATAATATCTTTGTCCTCCATTACTTATTTTTTTAAGGTATGTGAAAAATATATTTAAACGATATATATATACATATTATATAAGCGAAGGGTAATATCACCTTTTAAGTTCAAAGGTGAAATTACAATTCGTAATTCGTTTTTATTTGTTCCTGTAATCAATCCTGAGAGACATATTAAAAATATCGATGGTTATGATAAAAATCGACAAAATAATTATTAACCAACCCGTTGTTTCCTGTTAGGATGCCGTCAGAGTATAAAAAACAGGTGACTTGATTTGCAAACCGTTGTTTGGGAAGCTGTTTGCTATAAATAGATCTACCTTTCGATTAAATATCGTCTAGAGACCCGTTATTATAATTGCCGTCCACAGATCTGAATTTCCCATAGAGTGCATTGGCTCATTAATAAAATCCTCAAATTAGGAGATTATTAGAATACATTAATTCATGAATATCGGCCAGTAATAAGTTGGTACACCGTACAGCGGTGAAAACCGTGGGAAGAGGATAATTATACAGAATAATGTCATACTTCGTATGATTCCCATATGACAGCACTTACACGTGATTTAAAACAGATAATTATCTATTAAAAAGAACGGGCAACCATATTCTAGATACAAATTCACTGCTATGATAGAAACATATACGGGGGAAGCCATTTTCTTGGGAATCCTTGATATTATTATTAAGATTAGTTATGTAAGTTCTGAATATATGAATACAAAGTATGAGGAACTGCTTTGCAATTTACTGTTGAAGTCTAATTATGTTTTATATATATTCATAAAGCATATTTGCAAATTCTCGTAAGCGAATCAGAAATATATATATATATATGCCTACCCATTTCGTATTTAACTTTTGACGTCACCAAAAAACAGCAAGCTGTAATTTCATCGCATATCGCGGACTGTAATTTATTTATTTACACTGATTTTTATTCGTATTATAGCATGATAACGAATGTAAGTAAATAATGCTATGCATGCAATTGATCATTTAAAAAATACTGTCACTATAGTACGGTCCTGTTATGTAACTTATTATTATATCCTGTGCCTTATATCCTCAAATTGTTTTTGTTTACTGCACACACAAGTTTGTTCACATAAGAGACACTAAAGAACCACTACTAATACCTGAAATGCTAATTAATACAATATAAAAAGTAATAAATTAACATTTTAAAGAGCCTTTAATAAGTTCACAGTTCCTGTGCTATTTCCTGTCCAGATATTTAACTGCCGCTTTTGTAATAATTATCCTAAATTTAATCGAAATTAAAATCATTCTTTTTCCTGTTTGGTGGATTTTATATCGCTTCTCATCTCTGTCTCCAATTATTCGTTCTTAAAGTCAACGCCTTGCTCAGAATTTCCTTCGCAGTACAGAAAATGGTAAATTCGCTTCTTGGTTTTCCTGGGCCACCAATAAATCAAAACCTTAAATTTATATAATTCAGATATTATAACGCCGCATTATGAATATTTTCTGCTCATCATGACAACCAGAATATTCGAATTTTGATGAATCATCTTTCGATACGTATTTAATTACAATAGCACCAATTTTAAATTAATCATTCGTGCCGAGGAACAAATTAACAATTAATAAAAAAAAAAACGTTTCAATCAATTAAAGTTATCTGGAATTAGGTGAATTTTAAATTAGACCTCGAATATCCCACGGGAAGTCTGAATTTTTGTTCGGAGGTGTATTTTTTATTCCACTAAACGCTGCAAAGAATTGCCATGAAAAGAATGACGGGTATTCGAGAATTGCCATCCAGTTTTTACGCGAAGGTTGTGGTCAGGAGATGAAAGGATAACAAATAACTCTGAAGTAGGTACGCTAAGGCGGATTTTTTAAATTTTCTTGAACAATGCGACTGTGGTCAATTAATACAAACGATTCCACGTTTTACATTTAAGTAATAAATAAGAATTTAAACAAAAACGCAAATGGAAAAGTTGATGATTTTACCATTTCACAAAATTCTTATCTTCTCTTTCTTCTTTCTAAAAATAATATCGGAACGTTTTAAAATGTGCCTACCAATTTTTTTTCTACTACTAAAACAGTTAAATATCTGCTTCTGAAAGCACCGATCTCGTTTCTGTCCCGAGGCTGGCATGTTGTGGTACAAAAAGCTTTGATTAAATAGGTTATTAAATACAAATTAGATAAATGTGTTTCTATCCAAAGCGATTTACCAATTACATAAACACCGTTTTTAGTAACAGCGTAAGTATCCACCAGTCACCTACCTACATGCTAACTTGCAACACTACTTTCACGTAAGGAAGCATCTTCGTATTGGAATGCCGTAGAGTGCTGGTACTATACCTACCTATAATCCCGCAGATGATGCATTACGTTTCAGTTTAAATGATAGATATGCCGGCGACATACATTCCAGTAGACATAGACATTCTCTTTATATTTAGCCAGGTATACTTATACCATACTTATTTTAATAGCACAGTACTTACTTTTTGAGTACTGCCTTACAGTACCTAAAAAGTTCATTAAGGTAATCTAAATGTCCTTTTTTTAATACAAAAATTACATCATTTTGTTATGTTTTGTATAAAGATTTTTCTTTGCAAAAATGAGTCTTGCAGAAGATAACAACAAACAGAATTCCAAATATCGCTACTAAAGATCAACAGCCTGAAGTATTTAAATGTATGCAAAAGTCGAAATAATTGTAAGAATTTGAAGATTTTGTCTTTATTTTTTATCTTGTCTTGTACCGAAATGTTCGAGGTCCTGAAAGCCAATCAGCAAATTCTGAAGACGATTCTACGTTCCCAAAAGTACAACTTTTTTTTCAATACATGTCTCTTACAAAAAATTGGAAGGCTACGTCTACATTTTTTTTTTTAATTCATACTAAACTCTGAATTCTAAGCTTAATATCTGAATTCAGACTTTTAACTCTGCATTAAGACTTTAAACACTGAATTCAGAATTTAAACTCTGAATTCAAGACTTTAAACTCTGAATTCAGACTTTAATGTCTGAATGGAGTGGATTGCTTTCTTTTCCGCTTGTGACTGTATTCAGGCCTAGCTTTCAGTAGCCAATGACTACTAGATGTGTACACACGTGCTATGTCTTGCGTACTCTTATTCTGTTAACTATTATGACAGATTGTGAATAGTTAAGGTTGCGAGTTATTGGCCTCATTTCTGATATATGATAGGAACTAACCAGTTCGAAACCAGTACATGACTAGTGGCACCGCTGACGATTAACTGTAGCTGTTTGCTATAGGCATTTTAGGTGCAATTCAAAGACACAACATTATCTAGACAGTACTTAAATAGTACTGTTCATGACAATTGTACAATCAAATTTAATCAGGGAATTGGTGTTAGCACGTCACGGCAATCTAGATCCAGAAATAAAAATAGGTCTAAGGAAATTAGGAAGTGATCTAAATCATTTCTCCATCAAGTACGTTCCCACCTTAAATCGTCTCTAGAATCAAAAACAATAAAATTATACTGGGTGTTGTAAAATTTCATAGTTGATGACAAATATGTAAAGTTTAATTTTCCGCTGTATATTATGTCCTCTAAATCTCAATTGTCTATCTAGAAAGCTCTGAGTGCTACGACTTGTCTCATCATTTCGTTAGCAGTATAAGTTCAGAGATTAAAGTATGAATTCAGAGATTAAAGACTAATTTTAGAGATTAAAGTCTGAATTCAGAGTTAAAACTGAAATCAGAGATCAAAGTCTAGACTTAACAAAAATTGTAGACATGGCCTTTCTAGGGCTTCGTAAATATATAATACAAAATATATATCCCTTAAGCTTTTGCATTAAATACAAAAGAAAAAACGACTGCAGCATACCTATGAAATGTTCATTTGATAATTATAAACAATTTCCGTATTGCACAGTCCGTAGCGTGTACTTTGCGCAAGCGGTAGTAGGTTTCATAGCTTCTAAGACAATCTAGCAAATATGTACGTACTTTCGTCCTAAGCCTTGCATATTGTTAATAACATTTCGATTCGAACGCATCCTTGTTTGCCAATACCTTTCTCTAAAATGCATACTGATTCTCGGAGTGGTTTTATATACATGCATAGTTGAAAAATAAATATTATTTGAAATTTTAGATAAAATTAATTCAAATTAAAAGAATAACGGACAATTGGCGCATAATTTAACGATTACTCAAAAGTTTACTGTCTATCAACAGTTAATTTGTTAGACATGCAAATAAATGTAAAATATTTGAGTTTAATGAAAATTATGGAAATGAATCACGGCAAAATGATAAAATTATGTGGGTTACATAACTAATGCGTGTCGCACATTAATGTCTTAAATAGAGCTACTGTTATATTGATCTCTGATTGTCTAGATTTTTTAATAATTTACTTTCAATTTTTTAAATATCAAAAAATATCTAGCGGCAAACATTAGAACCCATAACAGAACTGAAAATATTTCTGTAGAGAAATTGTACATATTTAGGAAACCAACTGAAAGATGCCGCTTCATTCAGTCGAATTAAGAATCGTTACTCGCTATTAAATATCAAACAAATAATTATCTTGTACACGAATTATATACATATCTTCCATTAAAAAATTCTTAATAAATTTTAATACTTTATCAGATTAGTTTATTATAAATGTACATTTTCTACTTACGCGCCATCTATAATTGAAAACGTTAACCGAAGTAACAGATTTCTCTAAACACAAAATTATGTTACAATTCTAAAACATGAATTATCTGTTAGATGGCAGTATCTATATAATTTCATAGTATATAAGTATACTCTTAAATTTTCTCGATATAAATGTTATTTCATTCTTACAAAATAGTAGCAATTATTTAACAAATACTTTATTAACAAAACCCACGACAGTATAAAACAGAACCTCAGAAAAACAACAGTTTAAATAAAAAAAGATAGTCATCAAACAGCCTACAATTAGTAAAATAATATATTACACTTCATTGTTAATTAAAAACTCATTAAAGTATAAAAGGTATAATGGCTTTTCTCTGCTTTGGATAGTTGGGAAATTCTTTGCGATAATTTTTGTGTTTTCCAAGGGCCCATATTGCCATTTGGTAAAACCCAGCAAAAGTAAAGAGAGCAGCTGAAGAATAAAATAAAAATATCATATTTAAACATAACAAATTTATTTTATATCCATACCTGGAATACATGATGTCATGATGGTGAAACCAATCCAAGCACCAACTTCGTATGTGTAATTAGGGCAAGAAACTAGGTCAAAGAGTTTAGTCAATGGAAAACCGTTCGGCACAGGAATTTTTCTGACAGTAGTACCAGCGGGACGAAGTTGTCTCAAGAGAATATGAGTACTAAGATTCCCTATTTCACACACCTAAAATAATAATCATATTTTCTTTAAGTTACGTCTCAAAAATCCATCCATCTTACCATGAAGATTGCTAATCCGATAATTTGTTGCAACAATGACGGTGGAGTGAACAAGGGATGGTTGACATGATAAGCTACGTAAAGGCAAAAACCCCAATAATATCCACAATTTTTAAAGAGATTTCTTATAGGCATAGTACCATGGGAAAATCGATGAACAAATAAAGTTTCATATATACGTTTTAAGTAATGGATACTCCAACAACCCAAAGCAATTCTAGAAAAAAATTAGATTACCAAAATAAATTTGACAAAAATTTTCAGGCAAAAGTTCCATACTTAGCCGTTGTAGACAATTCTGTTCCTTGGGCTTCTGCGCCATAAAGCAACCAAGGCCGATATGCCACCAATCCATAAATAACGAAAGGACCAGCGTATTCAAGCAAAAACACAGTATTCCAACCAATTTGCGGTCCCAAATCTTTAACGAAAACCTTTCTAGTACTGCCCAGATTTTCAATAACCAAATCGTCTTTAATGTCTTTGCCTTTAGCTTCAGACCTCACTGACTGACGGTCAACTGATAATTTAGATATTTTTGCTATTTCTTTCTTAATATCTTTTACTTTAACGTTTTCATTAATTGAGATATCTCCTAATTTCTTATTGGATGTCGTATAAACTTCCACCTAAATGATTAAATACTGCTATGTCATTATGTCATTGCTATGCAACATTATTTACTATTTTTGTAAAAAGTACATTTTACTGAATTAATAGCTACTGTATTTAGTTGTATACATACCTGAACCATGTTGGAATCAATGTAACCTAACTGATACCACTTAACTTATCAACTTTTCAAACACGGTGAATGAAAGACTACTAAATGACATAAAATACACTTAAATACAATTTCAAATCCACTAACTACAAGCTTACATGCGTTGTGTCATAATTATAAACAAAGGTGTAAAGCCAAAATTCAAGGTTAAATACGGTACAGCTGACCCAATCGTATTATTATACAAGTTTGAATATTGATTAATTTGTTATTTTACGAATCATTAATAAACTTTTTTTAGAAAACGTATTATTTTCTATAAAAATGTAAGTAATTTATAAAATATTTATTTTATTTATTTTTAGTAAATCCCCTAAAACAACTACAACATGAAGCAACCAAAATGTATTTAGGTTTTTTTTATGTTAATCGCTAGAAACATATACCTAATTCCAGTTTCATATCATCGCCCAAGACGTTTTCAAAAAATGAGGCAGCGAATGCCGCTGTGTGTTATAGTTTATCTAGTGCTTAGTAATAAACAACAGTCGCCTCGGTTTTTATTATTTATGTTTATAAACACGAATAAAGAACATAGAAAATGCACAAATTCATTTCAAGTATTAGTATAACTAATTTTTTAATAGTTAAAGAAAAATAATTACGACATATTAATTAAAAAAAAAAAATTTGATTTCCATTTCATTTTTTTCAAGTGAAGTAAGTTGGCAATACTAGCACTTTCATTATATTTTGTTTGTTACAGTTGGCATTATTTGGTTCAAACACATTTTGCAGTAACAATACAATCCAAGAGAGAAGGCAAAATGTCTTCTATCTGAAGAATTCATTGGTTTAGTTTTGTGCAATGTATCCAATTAAATTACATTAGATAAAGAACGCTACAGTTTCGAAAAAGAAGAGTTCATTCTGATAGTAAACCGAAGTCTTTGAAGTACGACTTGAAGTTATTAAATTTTCTGTGACTTGAAGTTTGAAGTTAAAGTCAAATTTGACTTTGACGTTTACGTGTCAAAAAAACATATGGTTAATATCTACTATTAGAAATGAGTACTGTGCAGGAACTTCAAGCAAAAATTAAAGATTTAGAATCACAATTGGCTAATCTTACATTGAAACATGTTAGGGGCAAAATTGAAACCATGTCGTCAGAAGTTGTGGATTCTAATCCATACAGGTAACAGAAAAATGTATTATTAACATAACTACAGTATAATGTTTTAGTCGTCTGATGGCACTGAAGCGAATGGGTATAGTGAACAATTATGAACGTATTAGGGAGTTTACCGTAGCTGTAATAGGGGTAGGTGGAGTTGGAAGCGTAACAGCAGAAATGCTGACGAGGTGCGGTATAGGAAGACTGATTTTATTTGATTACGACAAGGTGGAATTAGCTAACATGAACAGGCTTTTCTTTCAACCGCATCAATCAGGATTAAGCAAAGTAGATGCGGCGGCGGAAACGTTAAGAAATATCAATCCAGATGTAGACATTCAGACATATAATTATAACATTACAACCGTGGAGAATTTTGATAACTTTACCAAGGTCTTAACGTTAGTAAATATTATTAAATTTAAAAAATGTATCCTATCTGTTTATTTTGTAGGACTAACAGCTTAACGGATGGGCGTGTAGACTTAGTTCTAAGCTGTGTAGATAATTTTGAAGCTAGATTTGCTATAAATACAGCTTGCAATGAGTTCAATTTGACATGGTTTGAATCAGGAGTGTCCGAAAATGCGGTTTCGGGACATATTCAGTTTATAATACCTGGAGAAACTGCTTGTTTTGCTGTAAGCACCACAAATCTTTTACGAAATCATATTTATATGTTAAGTTTTAGTGTGCACCGCCATTAATTGTTGCGTCGAATATCGATGAAAAAACACTAAAACGTGATGGAGTATGCGCGGCAAGCTTGCCAACAACGATGGGGATCGTGGCAGGATTTCTTGTTCAAAACTCATTGAAATACCTCCTTCAATTCGGACAGGTAACTAATTATCTGGGTTACAATGCACTAAACGATTTTTTCCCTACTATGAGTTTGAAACCTAATCCGAATTGTGAAGATGCAAACTGTCGGTTACGGCAAAGAGAATACGCATTGAAACCGAAACCTGAAATTGCTGTCGAAGCAAAGGAGGATGAAGGACCTCTGCATGAGGATAATGAATGGGGTATTAGTTTAGTAGATGAAAGTGTAGATGATGATAAGGGGGCAGTGCAAGTTGCCAAGGGTGTCACGTTAGCATATACGTTACCGGAGCACGATACAGTGGTGGAAGAGTGTCAAGAAGCCACTTCAACGGATATCAGCTTAGAGGAATTAATGGCACAAATGAAATCGATCTAAACATTCTCTCAATTCCAATATGTAATTATCTGGCAGTCTCTATATCTACTACATATTTGATGCAGTAATACAATTTTTTTATGGTTGATCCTTTGTATAATGTATTTAAACATTTTCATACATGTATAAATTTTAATATTTTGTTTTAAATTTCTAGTAATTTTTATTTTTAATAAATTTTTTATGTGAAATATGTTTTCTTGAGTTCACCAGTTTTTAAGGAGAAAGTACATAGTATAAAAATGTTAAATTTTCTGAATCTATGAGTAGAAAGTTTATTAATACATTACAATTCTCAATTAATTTTTAATAAAACTATAGGTATGCAATTTTAAGATTTATTAGACTTACAAAAATAGCTAAGTATACAATCTTAATAAAGAAGATTAATAGCTATGATTTTACAATACATGGGCATCACACTGAAAAATTAGGAATTGAAAAACTTGATCACTTTACAATATATACTGACTAGAATATACTTTACTTTCTATATAATACTTAAGGTCATAAATCAGCTATAAGAATATATAAAAATCTTTAAAAATTTCGTTTCATATTGAAAAATATTTTTCTATAAATTATATAAAAATAAAATGCAATTATACATATATACATTCAGAGAGCAAACAGTGCACAGCTGTTGATTTGGTCAAGCAAATTTTGTCTACTATACTACGTAATTTACTTGTCTCATTGTGATTACAATTTAGTGTGAAATTCCTATAAACAATGCTAATTAATTTGGTACAGCTATCACTAGATAATTACATAAACAAGCTTAATGCCTATAATAGTTTTTACATTACTTAAAAGAATACATAAATATTTTCTATATACGCTATGGTGAAATTTTATTACTTGAGATAACAGTAACACAAGTTATCAGTTCTATTAATTAAACGAACAAAGGCATATATATTGCACAAACAATATTGTTTATAAAAACATTTTGATACAAATATGTATTTATCTATCTGATCTGTTATTGTGGATTGATCTTAATTTGAGCTAGAAAATAAATACTAAATCAAAACTGCAACAAAATAAGAGATCTTAAAGCAAAAATAAATTAAAACAATTTACTTAATGAAAATAAAATTAAGTATGATTATAACTTGATCAAATTTTCCACAGTAATATGATTTTCATTAGAAGAAACAATTTTTTTGGAAGAATACGTACTTTCATAATAAGTAGTCGATTCGACGTGGCTATAAAATGTCGATTTTGTCTCTTTGGTCTTTGTCTTTTTGACTTCTGAACATTTCTCACTTATATTTGTACAGTTTTTACTCTTCATATACTCTAAAACGGGATCTTTGCCCGTTTTCATACTAATTTTTGTCTTTAATATCACATATTGCGATCTCCAAAATTCATATGAAGCCATTTTTAAAGCTGCCACCCACTTGCTCACATCAGAATCACAACGGCAAGCAAATATGTGTTTCGATTCTTCATCGCGAAACCTGTCGTTAACTTTAAACGTTATGGAAAAGGCAAATGGAATTCCTCTGTGAGGTCTTTCGTAAGCTATTTGAGCATTTTCTATCACTAGTACACCCAGAGGTTCTTGCTCGGTTATTCTATAATAAAACAATAAATTGGAAATCAGCTTGAAGTTGCGTTCTTTAAACGATGGTCTTTGGTACCAATCCGACCAATCATTTCCTTGTGGTTTCATGTGATGTAAAACTCCTTCCAAATCTGGTTTACTTTCCCCAATTTTCACTAATTCTTTGTCGTTGTATCTCATGGTTCAATTATTTATAACACTAAAACACTTATAAACAAATAGTAGCAAGGAACCGTACGAAAATTCGACTAAAAATAACTGTCGGTATTCCCCAGACAAATTTTATTTTTAGACAAAATGATACATTATTTCTCATGAAAATTAAATTGGCAAACTCAAAACTGCTAAAATTTTATCGTACTGGTGGGGGCTGCAGAATCAGAATCATAACCTTTTCAGCATCACTAACATTAATTGTTTCTTCTTCTTCCTCTTCTTTTATTTTATCGTACGTTGGGGCTGCAAGGACATAACCTTTCCACTAACGTTCTTTGTTTCTTCCTCTTCTTTAATATTTTCTTCTTCATCGTCTCTAATGTTTAACTTTAATCATTGATGAACTTAGTTGTAATTTGGTATGTGCGACTTCTAAATTTGCAAATTTACACAATAGTCAAACCATAAATTCTTTAACCGAGAATTTAGCTAGATTATATACAAACATTTTTGAGATAGTGTAAAATGTAAATAATCCTAGGTAAATATATTAGTAATAAATTATTTGTAAAGTTCAAATGCTTTAACGCTGCTAACTTTTATACAAGTCATGAATTAATACCGCGTATTTTTTTTAATTTTTGTGTAGCAGTTTAAATTGTAGGTTAAAATTATTTGATTTTTTCGTGAGAAATTCTAAATTTCATTGTTAGACTATTTTAATATTAAATTTCTGCAATGGCTATTTATTTTAAGTATAAATCATTCAAGAGAAATTAAGTTTTTAGTTATTTGTACGATTTTTATTATTTAATATAATTTAATTAACTGTTATGCCGTATTGCCCTTTATTTCTTCCCATTAGCTAAATATTTTGTATCCATGTAGCATCTTCATAACTATCAAATGAAGCCTGTGATGTGGAAATACATTTTAACTATTTTTGTATCTATCTTCGTCACGGTACTGTCTCGAAATGATCCCAGAAATAATGGGGACTTGGCGTTATGGATAGACCAAAAACAAGTGAAAATGTTTAGTGGTAAGTACTTTATCTACATATATTAAGCAGGTATAAAACAAAATTTTTAAGGTATGTCGATGGAAATTTATGCTATTGCAAATGGTACTGTAATGCAGTACATCTTAGACCCGAATTTTGAAAAATACTTGCCAGTCATACCTTCAGAAGTCGGCTATGTAAATTTTACTTGGAAGGCGGGGACAAAAAAGTATTATTATAACTTTGATCGCTTACAATCATATGATGAGGCTATACTAGAGGCACCCGTGATATCCATACGTACAAAAGGACGTGTACCGAAACGTCCGAAAGAGTTCAGTATTCATTTGCCTTGTCTAGGTAATAGTTCTGGTATTGCAAAATTCGGAATAGGTCTACTTATTGAGAGTAGAAAAGGTAAACCGTTAAACGGTACTCCCTTCAGACTGAAGTTGAAAAAGGAATGTTCCCAAAGAAGTAAGACATTTTATGTTTTATTTGTAAAATATTTTAGTACCTTTAATTTTTCATTTATCATTACTCTTAAGAAGGAATAAGCATACCTGTTTTGTTATCCGACTCACATTATTGAAGGTCCAGATCCGGAATGCGATAAAAAATGTGCCAACCAGGGATGGTGCAATCATGAGAAAATCTGTCAGTGCCCGGAAGGTTACATGGGTCAGTATTGCAGAACGGCACTATGTTATCCCCAATGCATGAATGGTGGCAATTGCACTTCACCTGGAATTTGCAGTTGTCCTCCCGGTTTCCAAGGTAGACACTGTGAAGGAGGTAAGAATAATATAAATCAAAAATTAATCTATTTCAAAATTATTATTATTATGTTTTGTATGTAGGAATATGCAGCGAAAAATGTTTAAATGGAGGAAAATGTATCCAAAAGGACACCTGCGAATGTTCAAAAGGGTACTATGGTCCTCACTGCGAATACTGTAAGTTATTCTGTTCAGTATTTTTCAAGACTAATTTTTTATCCATATTTACTTTGTTTAATTGTCTAGCAAGATGCATTATCCCTTGCTTGAATGAAGGTAAATGTAAGGCAGTGAACAAATGCAGATGTCCAAGAGGTTTTCGTGGTGACCATTGTGAAATTGGAAGAGCCAAGGCTCATCGAAGCAATTGCCAGCTTCCCTGTAAACATGGTACTTGTGTCGACAAAGCTTGTGTTTGTGATCCTGGATATTATGGAAGATTGTGCCATAATTGTAAGTTTGTCAATTACATATGAATATTTGAGTTACTCATAATTGGTTTTTTTTTTCAGTAATTATTTAAGACTCAGCTTAAAAGAGGCCGCCAGTTACTTCAATAGTGTTTTGTGTCTGTGTTGAATATTATAACTAATAGCTACTTTTTGTTTCCTATTAGTGGTAAGAATATATTTTGTGCCAAAATATTTTTATATTAATATTTAATAATGTTTTCTGTTTGTGCTTATACAGTGTGTCAGATATATACATACCTTCTAAATAAAATATAGGTATGTTTGTGGTATACCTTTAGAAAAAGTAATGAAATTCTGTATGTATGTATGTATATACCAGATACATGGTGTTATAGTCACAAATACAGCTTATATTTATATAGATAAATGTGTGATAATATAAAGTTATTTTTGTAACAGATTTTAATAAATGTGGAATATACAATGTTTTATATTTATTTATTTAAATGGAATTGATATTAAGTACATGCTAAAAATAATGTTTTTATTTATAGTTCATTAAACTTTATTTAAGTACTGAGTGTTCAAATTAAAAAATAAAAATACTTTATCCAATTATAAATATAATTCTAGTAAAAAAAAGTAAACAGTATACAGAGTGTGTTTATATAGTAAGTGTAATTTTTGTAGAATTACCTAATATCCATTTATGGTAAGTAATTTATTTTTAATTAATCAAAGTGGTGTTTCAAAACAGGGCCGGTTTCGAAATTTTCTGTTACCCTTTTGAAAAAAATTCCCCTTTATCTCAAAAATACCCTGTATATCTCTAGTTCATTCTTTGATTGCTTTTTATCACGTATTCTGTGGGTATCTGATCTTCATTCCTCCGTCAGTAGTAATTTTTACTGGAACATCTTTAATTAGCCTTCAACTTCATAACAAATTAAAATTTATTGTACCCCAGTCGCTAATCTATGTGACAGGAATTAAACGCATAAATTTGAGGTCGTAGGGCAATAGCAGTTGAAAAGCATAGGCGCCTGCCGAAATTATTCCTCTATTATTATTAATTAAGCGTTGTTTTTTTTTGTACCACTGGGTAGCTAACGCGTATTATTAGAAAAACCGCAATCGACACCACAAAATTAGCTACTGGCTAACATCACAACCTGGCTGTAGAGGTACGGTTTATTTGATAAAAACACCTTCAAATTGTCCCGCTGTGACTAGAGGTCCGGACTAAACTTGTCAGGGGCGGACCTGCGCATGCTTATTCAACAATAATTCTTTTACCGACGAAGGTGGGCCTTCGCTGGAATACCGAGCAGACTATTGTCTGCAAAGAAATAACTAGTCAGTGAACGTAAAAATTGGTTATGTCTTAAAACACGTGCGAATTTACTTCTTATTTAAAAAATGCTATCGCGATCGTATATGGTTTTAGTTGCCTTTAATATCTTGTTATGTTTTTGTGTGAGTGCGAATGGAAACTCTGAGTTAAATCTAAAACAGGGTAAGTTTCAAAGCTACCCCAATTTTATACACCCTACAAACTAATATTTTCATCAGTAAAAGTGTGTCTATCTTTAAATTTTTTTTAGAATATGGCACTGCACGTAAAATCATTTGTTTACTTTTCATAGGTATAGTATATAACAACGTCAAATCAGGTGATGTATAGGTGCACACCTCCAAACCTTTTAATTAATTAATTTAATTTAATACAACTATGCATGATATTTTTTTTGATCAATTGATATTTATAATTAATTGTTAAGGCTTATGTACAGTGGTATATTTAACTAACTTTCAATTGTAAACATTTTTGAAACCTCCATAAATCTACAAATTTTTATACGACAATTTGTAAATTAATATGTTTATCAGCATCAAAAGCAAAATCGATTAACATATTTTTACAAACTTAATAGGTATATCAAAGTAAAATAATAAGTCATAAATAAATTAGGGCATAATGACATTTTAATCTAGGATTCATTTGAGATGATTGATAAACATCATACGATCATAACACCTACACTAATATTTTATTATTCGATATATTAAACTAGAGGTGAAATAAAAATGCATTTGTTATCACTTCACTTCATACTGATGATTCATTCAAGACTTCCCAATGAAAGTTTTTTTTTTATTTTTGTAAAGAGAATGACACATGCAAAATAATAAATTTTCTCTCAATAAATGATAATGTTACAAATAACAAAATAGGTATACGATTTTTGGTAAAATTTTTGATATTTGCAATAATATTTTTCCAATACTCTGAATTTAGTACCTTTAAAGTTGATAATTAATTTAACATTATTTAAATTAAGTAATAGAAAATTCCAAAACATTTTGAAATAAGGAACTGGTGATTTATTAGTTAAAATTTTGGAAAATAAGGTCAAGTGAAAAACAATTTATTTACAGTGTTACGTTTTGTGTTTATTTTTAAGTTGTCCAAATTAAACCCAACCAATTTAGTCGACTAGTTAATTATAAAGTGTATTTAATCTGTCTATACATGCATTCATGTACACTGTAAGAACTATCATTAAAGAATAAAAATGTGTATAAGTATGCTATCATTGCCAAAACAATCAATGGACTGTAAAACATAATAGGTATATACATTTTTATACACTATTCCAAATCAACACGTTTTTACTATTCACTTATTTTATGCTAAATTATTGTTGTTGGCTATACTCGAACAATTTCTGGAAAAAGGTGCTACAATATAATAATCTCAAAATTAAATTTCCCACGCAAAATGTTTTAATGAGTACATAAATACTGAAAATATTGCTTGCTTCAGGTTTAAAAATAATTAATTTTTCGCGTCAAAGAATTATTTTTCCAAATTTTCTGTGATCAAAGGTCGGCAATTTATTTCTGTAACGTAAATATATGACAATTCAGATTTACACATTTCACATAAAAGTTCTAGTAGCTCAACTGCAGAAAAAATTGTTATCGTAACCTTAGATTAAATACAGTGTGTATTTAATCTAAGATCGTAACTATCGAATCATGATGAACTGATGAATCAACACCCATAATTGTTTTTATTTTCGTGAGATATTTATCTATGTAACGCTTAATCGAATCTATCCATCTGAAATTAAAATTTGAAAAGTCTAGTTGAAACTGACCTATAAATAAAATTTTTATAAAGATTCTTCCTATCAAAATGAGGCAAGCGTGACAAAAAAATGCTATTGTTCTAATTTTATTGTCAAGGTTAACTATGACATCGTTCTTATCTGAAACTAGTATTTTTAAGTTGTCCAAATTAAACCCAACCAATTTAGTCGACTAGTTAATTATAAAGTGTATTTAATCTGTCTATACATGCATTCATGTACACTGTAAGAACTATCATTAAAGAAGAATAAAAATGTGTATAAGTATGCTATCATTGCCAAAACAATCAATGGACTGTAAAACATAATAGGTATATACATTTTTATACACTATTCCAAGTCAACACGTTTTTACTATTCACTTATTTTATGCTAAATTATTGTTGTTGGCTATACTCGAACAATTTCTGGAAAAAGGTGCTACAATATCATAATAATCTCAAAATTAAATTTCCCACGCAAAATGTTTTAATGAGTACATAAATACTGAAAATATTGCTTGCTTCAGGTTTAAAAATAATTAATTTTTCGCGTCAAAGAATTATTTTTCCAAATTTTCTGTGATCAAAGGTCGGCAATTTATTTCTGTAACGTAAATATATGACAATTCAGATTTACACATTTCACATAAAAGTTCTAGTAGCTCAACTGCAGAAAAAATTGTTATCGTAACCTTAGATTAAATACAGTGTGTATTTAATCTAAGATCGTAACTATCGAATCATGATGAACTGATGAATCAACACCCATAATTGTTTTTATTTTCGTGAGATATTTATCTATGTAACGCTTAATCGAATCTATCCATCTGAAATTAAAATTTGAAAAGTCTAGTTGAAACTGACCTATAAATAAAATTTTTATAAAGATTCTTCCTATCAAAATGAGGCAAGCGTGACAAAAAAATGCAATTGTTCTAATTTTATTGTCAAGGTTAACTATGACATCGTTCTTATCTGAAACTAGTATTTTTTTTCAGAAGAACATTCTCGATGTTCCTTCAGACAATTTACTTGTGCCAATAAAGAATGTATTCCAATAATGTTTATGTGTGATAATGAGGAAGATTGCTCGGATGGATCAGATGAAGATCCAAAGGAATGCTCAAGTAAGTTGTTTCATAAAGTTATCCACACTGTATACTACGAACGTGTACAGTAATTATTGTAATGGTAATCATACAAAGCGGGCGCCTTACCAAAGTATTGATAGTGTAAGTCGTAATGTTCTTTATTAATTTCCTACAAGGACAACAGTAATAATTAATTTTGGAGCAAGTTCTTAGTAATTACCTTATTTAAAACTCAAATGAACAAAAGAAAAAATACATATTTATAGTTTTTTTTTCGTCTACACTATACTACGTTAAAAGGACTAACCAGCAAGTGATGATCTCAAATGACAGTATAAAAAACTGCTGTGTACAGGGTGTTCCAATTTTGTTGTAATTGCAGAGTATCTCGGAAACTATAAGAAATAGAAGGATGCGGTTTTCCCAAAACTAGGCTACTTTTCGAGAAGCCGCAATTAGAATTTGCATAGACTTGAGATACAGGGCAAAATTTAAAAAACTGCTTTTAATGGATTCTTCGTATCTCAGAGAATAGTCGAGATGTCAGAACGGTGAAAATTGCTTCTGATAAACTTTTTTAAGAGTTCAGTGACGTACTTGTAGTTTCTCTACAGGGTGTCTGTTTTAAAATATGACCCCGAAGATACGGAACACTCTGTATATTTTTATGCAGTTAGATTGCAAATTGTCAAAGAACATTAAATTAATAAAACTGATGTTAGCGTGGTGCAAGTTGGCCATGCATTTTTATATTATTATATAAAAAAATAATTATATTAGCCAATTAGGTAATAATTATATTTAATTGAATAAACATTTGAAAACAAACAATAAACAAAAACAAACAAAAATTAATAAGAAGGAAATTAATCGACAATGTCATTAAAAAACTGTTAAAAATTATTTCGTATTGAAAATAATATTTAGGAACTGTTTAAATTTTCCTTCTGCTGAAATGCAAGAGAAATCTATCTAAATCTAAATAATCTATCAGAAATAATTTTCACCATTCCGATATCTCGGGTATTCTCTGAGATACGGAGAATCCCTTAAAATAAGTGTATTTAAATTTCGCCCTGTATCTCGAAAACAAAGAGGTCTATGAATGTCCTGAGTTACGAAAACCGCATCCTTCTATCTCTTGAGTTTCTGAGATGCCCTGCATTACAACGAAATTGGCATACCCTGTACATAGTATTGATTTTTTGTTATTTAATAATGGCATTGTACTTTGCAATTTTCACATCATTTATGCCTTTTTTACAGTATTATTAAAACTTCTCTAGACTATTAAAAGTTTTAGCAACTTGCTTGAAGTATTATTACTGTCATTACTTTCCTGTATATTATAAAACTTTCCATCGTGGAATAAATTTCAAATTAAAAACTTGGACTAGTTATTTTAAGTAAATTTTATTTTCAACTCGGAAACTAAAAGACATTTAATTATCTACGATATTTAAAAGATATCGATTTTTGACTATTTTTCAAAATACTAGGAAATCGTCAGTCAGTTGTTTTATTAACCTCCATCCGCTCTAGTTTTTAAGGGTATCTTTGTTTAAATAAAATAAATGTGACTAATCTGACCTACATGTTTACTTCTTGAAATAACGTTGGAACGTAGTAGACTAAAAAGTTCAAATAAAATTTTGTAAATGTAACATCTTCCTCAAGTTACATCAGCGTAGTTTTGTGGAGAAATTACATCATTGTAATTCTGTTTATGCCTATATGGGGGTCTTGTTAGACTCCAACATGTCCTACTATTTATCAAGTACAACACTAGTTTCTAATGAATTCTCCTACCTAAGAACATTTTTGAAATTTTTTAAAAACTGTAAGGGCGCCTAATTACCTTTTTACCCCTGTATTTTAATTTTGGGTCAGTGTCAAAGATCATCGCTGACTGTTATATATTTTATTTTGTACAATAAGTAAATTTCAATGTATGTAAATAAACAGTTTGTAAACATGTTATTAATTATATGTTCCAATCAATTACAAAAAATTAATTATAAAAATTTTGTGTTAAATTTTAGTGTTGCGATTTCTTTTAATGACATGGCACTGAAACACGAGTAGTTACTTTATTTTGTAATACCAATTATCAATGGCTTGATTCAATAGCAACGACTTTTTTAATTGTTGTTTATTAAAATGTAATTAGATGATGAGAAATTTATAAAAAACTTTTTTTGATAACTGATCGTGTCTCGAGAAATACGCACCGCAATTTTTTATATTTAGTGAGTCTAATTGTTAGAGGATCAGGCGACCTTCACCTCGGAAAAGCTTTCATCCAACCCGATATATCTCGAAATTATAATAGCAGGTCATAGGTCTGAACTTAATTAAAAAACTGCGTCAAAGATTGTGTATATTTTTTCTATCCTACGTAGTACAGAATTTCTCTTCTTATTACGTTTTATTTGACCCATATTTTGGCGTACTAAATTAGGGTCGCCGTTTATATCATAAAAGTCGATCTACCCAATCCCTTTCAAAAGTGGCATTTGGAGTACAGGTACAGGGTGACACAATTTTAAATTGACCGGCTAGAAGTTTTAAATAAAAAAAACTAGTGGAAAATTATTTCCCCCTTTCATTGTTAATTCAGGCTGATGCAACGGCTGCAAACAAATAATGAAAATATAGGTGCAATTACCTTCTGAGGTCGTGATTTTTATAACAAAGTGTATATCATAGATCGGTTCTCATTAATGATCATAATTTCCCAGGTCAGCTAATTATCTATAATAACCACGTGCGTTTTGTGTACGACCTGCCAGGTAAATATCTTGTAATGTTACATCAGATTGGCGGTAAAGGGCCTTAGGCTGTGAAATGCATCCGTTGTACTCTCCATCCCGCTACTTTAAGCCTCTCCTTTTCGCGCAACGCGTGCTTTGATTAAGTCAGAATGTTATCAGGAAAGAGAATATAATAATATCAAAAAGGCGAATTATCCGCGTTTATTCTCAAAATCTAGTTAGCAGCCTTCTTGTGCACATCGTAACAGTTGGTGATCGATATGGATTTTTTGGTTAAAATTTTGGCTTGTATGCTTATGCATACGATTTTCGTTTGTGCTATTGACTTACAATCCCATGCAGGTTAGTAGCAAATTCAATTTATATTTTAGTTTTTTTTTATTTTATATAATTTATTAACATAAAACATATATAAAAAATTAATATTTTCCCTCATTTCAGTTTTGCGTGTAGTAAATATATTTTTTTAATATTTATATCAAGTTTAATTACTTATAGAAAGAAAAGTGTTAGTTTCAGTAATAGCAAAAGAAATACAAAATCAAAAATGTAAAATGTACATACACTATACAAGGTGTTCCTAATTTTTTTTCAGGTATGTAAGAAAATAACTTGATCGAAGGTAAAGTTTACTTTAATCTTTTTATATGTTGATTTTACTAATTTCTGAATAAAAAAATATGAAAACTATGTTTTTACTTACAAAAAGTACTTTTATTGAATAACAATAAGATGCAATTCCCATTACTACTATAATAACTAACACTATTCTCAATCTCAATTAAAATACTTGAAAATTTAACAATACTTGGCGTTCCTGTTATGTCACACATTTGCATTTTTTTCATGGCAGACTGAAAGCTTTATGCTGCTATTTAATGATAGTTGCATTTTAGAGCATGTCATAAAATTTTCAAATCGATGGTACTTGAGACCAGTGCAAGCTATCGATATATCTTTGTACTTTTTGTGTATAAGAAAACATAAAGCATAAGCATAATGATTATTAAAGTCACCTTTACCCTCGGTCACGCTGTTTTCTATTGCATAGTTTTAAGCACAAAAGTTCAGTAACTTTAATATTATACCGTTTTTAAGTTAATAAATATAAAGAATTTTCAGGAGCTTCTTTAGGTGTTTTAAAAAAAAAACTCGTAATCTTTTGACTTGTTCTAAAAACACTGAAATTTTTAGAAACACCTTGTATATAATGATGTTAAATAAATAAAAGTACAATAATGAATAGCAATTGAGATAGATGTATATAATATAATAAATAAAAACAAGACCAAACCGAAAGCAAATGACATACATTTACAATATATTATGTAGATGTATTTAAAAATGCATCTGTTATAGAAAGCATCGCTTAATAAAAATGGTTTTACCTTAGGTTTAAAACAAAAATTAGAATGGAAATAAAACAAGCATAATAAAACTAAACATAAAAAATACGATAATAAGTGTCTTTGTGTCTTGCATTTCTTACAAGCGACCTTTTTTGAAAAATTACGACTTAAATTATTTCGGTTTTGCATGGTGAAGGAAATTTACCATTAATGAAATAGGTAACATTTTTTAATTTAATTTCGTTTATTTTGTTCACATTTATTTTTACTATCAATCCTAGAACCCTACATTATATCATAGTTTTAGTGGGATATAATAATACACAAACAAATGAGGTACGATGTTTTTAAGGGAACTGCTCCTTTCTCGAATTAAAAATTCAAAATTTTATATTTATTTTGTGATTTTTAATGGTTTAATACAGACCTTTACTGATGTTTGGTAAAATGTTTAAATAAAACAAAGCATGTATAACACGTTTACATGTAATATTTCTTATAAGATTAACTTGTTCTCCGCATATTTCCTTAGATTCAGCCCGTTCGATCGGCTTAGATTTCTCTTGCATACCGCTATAAAAACCAGCAAGCATACTTCTTGGGAAAATCTTAAAATAAAACTAAACTTATAAGCCTCCGAGCCTTTTCAACCTTCCTCCATATGCAGAATTTATAAGTTGGGCTGAACAACTTCGACTTTTTGGTAGAATATATTGTTTTCATATTTTATGTCCAACTTTATATGGCATGAGTCCCTTCAGAAATTGGAAACTTTACTTTGGAGCAGTTTCTCGAGCTACACGAGTTATGTTCTGCATACGTATATTATGTTCTTGATTTTAGACTAAATATATGATTATTAATAATTTTATTTCTACAGGATAATGTCAACTAAGGTCGCATGTGTAACTGTTTTACATAAACATTGTCTGATAAACTAGTAAAAACTTTGAAACTCTGTCTAGGTCAAAGTTTGACATCTATTGCGAATGATACAATTTCAAACGCGTATTATTGGCCTTTAGATAGATAACAACCGAATTAGGTCAAGAACAAGATAACTGTTATAAAATACTAATTACGGAAATCATATCGAAGATAAGGTCGTACTACGTTTTTTTGTTTGTAATCATTAGCCAATGCGTTTTGTACTGAAAATACGTTTCACTTATTTTTAGAACAAAAACAAACACTTATATGGTTATCAAAATATGTACTAAATGTTTTGTTCCGTAATATAAACTAATAATGTTTTTAGTTTTCGAAATTCCGTTTAAGAAACCTTTTATTAAACAAATGAGTGCAGCGCAATTTACGTAATGGAGGCATCTTGAAATGATTCACATATTTGAAAAATTTACAAACCGATGCATTTTGTATGTTACAAACATTACTTATTTTTTTCTGTACAGTTATCAGGAGATTACTTGAAATGAAAAACACGAGTCTGAAAGCCACGCACACACACATTCAGTTGGATTATTCCAGTGTAGATCCCTTTTTTCCCGTAAGGCAGGATTTAATTTTAATATCAGGGGCTTCAACAAACATTTTCATCGTTGAAAGGCGCATTATTAAGTTTAATATTTAATCTTGATCAAACTGTGCAAGATTAGGATTTTTAATTAAAAGCGTTGGATACAATGCGTGTTGTGTTGTTCCATTCCATCTGGGACCTGGGAGAATTGAGAAAAAATGAAATTTTGTTTATTTAATAGTAAACGTGGACCTCTAAAAACAAGCTTTTCTTGTGGAGCATCTAACGTAATTAAATTTAAAAAAATTATTATGCATATTAAAGAATTACAAAGAGACTTTTAAATAATATTATTGATAGAATATTAAAAAGAAATATGAATGAACATTTAAATAAAACGATAATTAGTTTCAGTCAAATAATAGAACTAAAAAGTTAAATAAACATCAAAGTGACGTAGTTATTCAAAAAACGTGTACCTATATCAAATAATTGAACTTTATATTACCCAGTGAAAATTATGTACGCAAGTTCAATATCCACATCAGTTTTTAATGATTTTTATTTCGGTTTGTATGTTATTGTCGATTAAAAAGTATAAATGGAATTGTTTTTTAATGCTGCGATAAAGACCCCATTGTGGCACTGATAAACAATTGATCTGAAGAAGACACAATATTGCCCTAATCTATAACAAATAATAATGAGTGAACTTGGCAGTGAAAATACATATAAAGATAAGCCCCTAGAATTATTTCCTCTTTATCGGGTAAAAGGTCTTTGTTTTTACATTCGACGGAGTAACATAATAGGCGAATTTTTTTCAGCTCCGGTTCTGGTTTCGGTTGACATAAAATTGACAGATCTTTTGACAGCGGTTTTACTTTAGTTCTAAATTCATGACGTCATCATTATTGCCAATTGAATGCACTGGTTCTGGTCTAAAAATATTTGTTAATTGTAAAGTAAACAAAACAAAAATTTGAACCGCCACGATTTGGGTGGTTCTAAAATTGACAAACCGAATTGTTGCCTTGACGTCATGAACTTCCAATAGAATGTGGTTGGTATCAGTTTGGTTTACTTTGAAACCGATGCTGAATAAAATTCGCCTAATGACAGAATTCGTTTAGATAAGGAAATCACCTTGTGTTTCATGTAAAAAATAGCGCCATATCGATTTTCGATTTAGAACGCTTTATATTCAGAGAAAGTTTGTGGTAAATTTAATTTTTAAATAAAAGATTTATGGAAGCACGACCTTAGCTGAGATAAGCAAGTCAAAGATTTCCAATTGATGAACTTCTGAAAGATGACGGCGCAGCGTTGTGTGGGTAGATATCTACCTATTATCTTAAAAAGGTTAACATGCACCGCTGAAAAATCCCAAAATGTTTCGTTGAGAATTTTAAAAATCGTCAGGTCAATTAGTACCGATATTTTTTTAAATAGTACACATTTCATAGCATCAATAGATATACTTAGTTATACCTACTTTTTCGTCATGTAGTTGTCAAAAAAATTACCTTTTATGTCGCAATAATTATTTCATGGACTGTGCTGTAAAAAGAAGATAAAAATTTCATCATTATCAATTTACATTATTCATTATTCACAAAATTTTTTGCAAAGTAATATTTTTTATTAGATATTTTAAAATATTACGTCAATATAAATTAGAATTACCATTAGGTATTATTTTTTTAATAATTGTCATTTGTCATGATAAATGATGATTATTTTTTTCCCGATTATACTATTGTTTTTTGATACTATTATTATTAGCATATTTAAAACTTTATCAATTTTAGGTTTATAATATAATAAATGATATTAGAATGCGATCTACATATTTCCCTTATTTTTTTAAATAAAAAGTTTTCAACTAATCATGTGGAATATAAGCAATTGCAATATCGAACGTAATTATATTTTATAATAATACCATACAAAATATAATTATCAATGATTATTATTTTTAATTACATGTCTCACAGAATATATAAATTTTTTATTGAAATATAAACTGCGCTCTACAATTAATGTAAATTATCCTACAGTTTGCCACTACATGAAAGAAAATGAACCAAAGCATTTACATTATTAATTAAAGCATTTCACGTGTACACAGTTTTTGTTAAAGTAATTAAAATTTCATGCTCTGCTGATAATAATTGTAGGCACTATTTTTTTTACATTTTCTGGAAATGCATGATTTACTATACATATATGAATATAGATTATTTGTCGACAAGTACATTTTTTTGCTTTGTTTATTTCTGATGAGCAAGAGAGTGTCAGGTATATTTCATAATAAATATTTATATTTGTACCAGTAATGCTGGTTCTGCAAAACGTATAGTGTTTCCACGCGATGATTAGCAAACCCGTTACTACTGACCTAGGTTAAATATATCGTGTCATTTTTTTTATTAGGTGCCGCCTATGCAACCTTACACAACTATGTTTAGATAAAACTAGATTTCTTTAAAAAATATATTGAAATATTTTTATAACAAATTTGAATGCGTGTGGTTTTTTGTGTTTATATACCGATTAATTTAATTATGATTTTACTACAGTTTCGAATTAACAGGATTTCGGATTTTTTCTTTGTTTGTACTGTACTGAAGATAGACACAGGTCAAATTATTCAGGAATTATATTTAATAATTCTTTTACGGATAATTTCATGAGGATCAAACATTAGTGATTTTTTTGACCAGCGCTTTTCTCAGCGCATATTTAAAGGCTATTGGTAATAAGGTGAGAAACTCTAAACCTATCTGCTTAAAATTGTGGAAATGAATGTGTTTTATTAACCCCCCCATGGCGCTTTTAAATTCAAGTGGACTTATCCATGACTTCCTATAAAATTAAAATTATTCATAACTATAAAAGATAACACTTGTATGATTCATTTAAAAATGAAACGAGCAGATAACCGAAATGTACTAAACTTTGACCTGGCAATACTTTTTTAATAAGTAATAAATAATTGAGAATATTTAGATCTAGGTTTCTAATTCGCTTGGTTTGAAATGTGGTGGCAGATTAAGCTGTGTATGTGGTAATTTTAGCTAATAAAAGGATACAAATACCAAATACATTAAATGATTGTTGACAAATAACTTATTTAAATCTATTAAAGTGTTTTTGTTTTTACGGGGAAGATAAGATTCACACGTATCTTAAAAGAATGGAAATAAAAATTATATTTACATAAAAAGGATAATACCCTTACAGATAATATAATGTATATACACAGTGTCTTCATTTCGCTGAACAAATTAATATGAAATAGTAACAATTTATTTATAAAGTTAACTACGCATATATGTGATTTGATAAACATTTATTATGCAACTAATGATTTAGATATTTTGATATTACAAAGTAGAATGAAACTGTACACAGTTATAGTTTTTGTCTAATGTTTTGCGTTTAGTGTATTTATTTATGAAAATTGTTTTCGTTGTCAATTTCAAGGTCATTGCTAAAATAAGTAGGTACACGTGTTTTCAACATTCTAAAAATATTCGCGTGATATTCCATGTTTGCTAGTAAAGCCGAAAAATAATTTCTACTTCTAAATGTAATGTATGTATTACGTAAGCTGTCTCGATTGAATTTTTGTTCAAGCGTCTTCACTTGTAGGAAATTCAACATGTGCAAAAAATGAATTTAGATGCGGCAGTGGGAAATGTATCCCAGGACATTGGCAATGTGATAATGATAAAGACTGCAGCGATGGTAGTGACGAAGATGAACATACCTGTAGTGAGTAATTTATTATTTAATTAAAGAATATTTCACAAATATGCCGACTTGGTTTTTCCAGAACAAAAGAAATGCGGATTGGACGAATTTACTTGTCGATCTGCCCCAGGAGAATGTGTCCCTTTGACCTGGATGTGCGACGACAACGCGGATTGTTCAGATGGCAGCGACGAAAAATCGTGCAGTAAGACATTTTCTTCAAACCATCTTTTTTCCCTTTGACAACTCATTGTGTTTTTTTCAGATGAAACGTGCAGGTCGGACGAGTTTACATGCAAAAATGGAAAATGCATACAAAAAAGATGGGTTTGCGACTTGGACAACGACTGTGGAGACAATTCGGATGAAGGCGATCATTGTCCAACGGTCACTTGTGCTGCTGAAACCAAATTTCAATGCTCCGAACAGATTTGTATAACCAATAAATGGAGGTGTGATGGTGAACAAGATTGCGTCGATGGAAAAGATGAACAGGTAAGTATCATTCACAGCTGCAATGAAAATTATTACATTTTGCAATATTTATATTTAGGGTTGTCCAAAAGTTGGAGCGGGCGTATCTTTTTGTTTGTCAGAAGAGTATGAATGTGCTGATAAGCTCACGTGTATTCATAAAAACTGGCTTTGTGATGGTGCCAAAGATTGTCCAGATGGATCTGATGAAGCGCCTGATAATTGCCAAAATATTACTTGTAGACCTAATCAGTTCCAGTGCAAGGATAGGTCCTGCATCTCTGGACATTTGCATTGTTCGGGACATGCTGATTGTCCAGATGGATCGGATGAGGAAGACTGTGGTACCCCTATTCCAAAATGTGATCCTAAAACTCAATTTGATTGTGGTGGTGATCAATGTATATCAAATGCTCAAGTGTGTGACGGTCGACAGGACTGTCCAGACTGGGAGGATGAACCTAAAGATAAATGTGGGATCAACGAATGTCTCCAAAGCAACGGTGGTTGTACACATAAGTGTATCGACACACCGGCATCCTTTTATTGTGATTGTAACCACGGTTATAAGTTAATCGATAATAGAACTTGCAAGGGTAAGCTGGTAACTTTTTTCACGATTCCTTAATTTCTTATAAATGTTGTTTTCTAGATATAAATGAATGTGAAATTCCTGGTAGTTGCTCTCAGTTATGCATCAATGACAAAGGAGGTTTTAAATGCGAATGTGTAAGCGGTTACATGAGAGATCCGAGAGATTTAACAAAATGTAAAGCTATAGAAGGTCATGCTTCCTTGTTATTCGCCAGGCGAAGGGATATACGTAAAATATCATTAGATCATCATGAAATGACCAGTATCGTAAATGAAACTAACTCGGCGACAGCTTTAGACTTTGTTTTCCGTACAGGCATGATATTTTGGAGCGATGTAACAGATAAAAAGATATATAAAGCTCCCATCGATGAAGGCAATGACAGGAAAGTTGTAATAACTAATGATATCACCATGTCTGATGGTTTAGCTGTTGATTGGATATACAATCATATTTACTGGACTGATACAGGGAAAAATACAATTGAATTGGCCAATTTTGATGGTAAAATGAGGAAGGTATTGATCAAAGATGAACTTGAAGAGCCGAGAGCACTTGCTCTGAATCCCTTAGAAGGATGGATGTTTTGGACCGACTGGGGAAGCGATCCCAAGATCGAAAGGTCTGGGATGGATGGATCACATCGTCAAACTATTGTCAGTTACGATGTTAAGTGGCCCAATGGATTAACTTTGGATTTAGTGAAGAAACGTGTTTACTGGGTTGACGCTAAATTAAACATGATATCAGCTTGTGATTATAATGGAAGAAATCGAAGAGTTATACTTTTCTCACCAGACTCGTTAAGGCATCCTTTCTCAATCACTACTTTCGAAGACTGGGTGTATTGGACCGACTGGGATAGAGCGGCAGTATTCAAGGCAAACAAATTCACCGGAAAAGACGTTCAAGCTGTGACAGCCACTGAAATGGTAAAAATTTACTGTTCAATTTTACGAAATCTTATTAAATGAATTTTTGTCTTAGATTCAAAATCCTATGGTGATTCACGTATACCATCCCTATCGTCAACCAGATGGAGAGAACCACTGTCAAGCGGTCAATGGACACTGTTCACATCTTTGTTTACCTGCACCTCAGATCAATATACACTCTCCGAAAATATCTTGTGCCTGTCCAGAGACGCTTCGAATGTTGCCTGATGGACTGACATGCGTCCAAGATGGTTAGATATATTTATTTTCTTACAACCAACTAATAATTCATTTTACTTTATTGTAAAATTATCTGAATTAATTGAAATTAATTTATATTTTAATGCGACGAAATCTAGTACTGTTATATGATTTGTTGGTTGGTGTATTTTACCTTTATTTTTATTTATTTTATATTTACAATTTTTGTTTAATTTGTTCGACAGAAAGCTTAACTACAAGTACCCCATATTCTGTGACTTTAACCGATTTTGCCACAGAACAAATAGATAATTTGCAGGACAGTGAGTACAAAACACCAGGATTTTTGTTTGTTTTAATGGTGATGGTTTTGACTTACACAGACCAGCGTGTACATAGTATTCTTTTTTAACTACACTGCTTGATTTTCCGTCTATGCTTCTTGCATTCTTTCTTCTAACAGTTTTCGTTTGTATAGTTTGATATTTCCCTAGCTTTTTAGTTGAATTTGTGATAACGCATTGCTACATTTGATAATATTTTAGGCACGACAAACAAATCTCATCCAAACGCTCCTATGAGTGAATCATCGGACAATGGCATAGTAGCTGGAATTACAATAGTTATATCCTTGATATTAATTGCTGTAACTGCTGTGGTAAGACAAAATAACCTATTTTGAATTCTAGGAGGATACATATTTACTTTTTTTAGGTTATATACTGGTTTTACAGGCATCTGATGCATCGCAATATGACTTCAATGAACTTCGACAACCCAGTGTATCGGAAAACAACTGAAGATCAGTTCTCTTTAGAGAAAAATCAATTTCAACCCACCACGAGGCCATACTTAAGTACTGTAGGCGAGGAGGTAAGGGCTTTAACATTGGATTATAATATAACTTCAAGATAATTAGTCTGTATTGTTTTCATAAAATTTTTACATATTCACTAATACTAATGATCTCATTTTTAATTGTAATATAGCTTCCAAGTATTGCTTTGTGAACATGCCAATACTGTACGTAGTCTGTTCAACCTCATGACAAAACATTCTATTTCAATACTTCTGTAAATGATAAACCAGGTATAAATAATTTTATATTTTCTTTACCGCACATTCAAAAGGACTCTTTTATCGAAAGTAACAAAATTTGAGTGTTAAAAAAAATGTCGCTTGATATTGACGGCAGTTTTGGTGTGTTGATAAAAAGTGATAATTAGATTTGATGACCCTTTACTTAACTACCGTTTTCAGTATTATTTTTACGAATTGTAAAGACTTGATAAAGTGAACATTTTTACTAATAGATAAAACACTCCTGTCCATCAGTATTAGCTTCATATTGGATTGCAATGATATTTTTGTAATCAATTTATTATAAAAAAAAAAAATAAATGCTGTGCCAACAAATTTAATAGCTTACATATAAGCTCATTTAATATAGAAACTTATGAGTATTATTAAACGTTCAAGAATATTTGTAGTGTAATGTATGTGTGCTTTAAATTGTCGTACTTATTGTTGTATATAACGTTATTTAAATGAAAAAAAAATCACTGTAAGGAATTAATGAATTCTCGATTGTGAAGGAACTTAAAAATGTAGTTATGTATGCCTTACAGTGTTAATATTTTGAATTTTGTTACTACACAGGTGCCAATTACATAATTATTCGTTAATTTGTGGTGCAAACTCATTTTTTACTGAAAAGTTCCATTACATCATTCAGATTTCGACCGTTTGTATTTGTTTTTTGTTTCACGCGTCATGAATTTAAATACCTACTTGGTGAGTAATTTAGTCGTTCTTAGATTTGTTTCAAATGTACACATCTACATTTACTTTTTTTTATTTCATCTTAGGATGTCATTTATCAATAAGTTTGCCTTTCTTTCGCTCTTTTTATAATTATATTATAATAAGCAACTTGGCTATTATCCTTTTTGCTAGGATAATTCCTAAATTCATTCAATATTCCGTATTAATCATTTAATTTACGGATTAGTTGCTTATTTTAATAACTGTGCATCTTTATATTTGCTTTTTTTGTGTTGTGGTTTTTACCAAAGTATTAGGGATACTATTTTATTTTTTGTTTTCAGGCACAACAGCCTTTAACTAGTGCCAATACAAATGACCCAGTTTAAAATCCAAGCAATTTTCAAGAGTGCTCAATATGTTAAACAAAAGACTAAGATACTCGTTCTTAATTTTCGAAGCTCAAAACAAATAAATTTTCAAAACTTAGTTTCATCGGATAAGACTGACACAATGACAAAATAATTTTGGGAAATACTCAGCATTGCCGTTCAGCTTATGAGGCTAGAATTTTGAGAATTTATTTTGAATCGTAAGTAATAGGAGGGATGGTCAAATGTCCAAAGATTCGAAAAAATTGTGTATTACTTTTGAAGATATTTAACTAGAAGTTAAAGTTGTAGTAAGTGTTCCAAGCTGTGTTTTGGCGGCAATTAACTAGTTTGCAATTTTTGTTGATACATAAAAAAATCCTAATGAAATGTATATTTCGCTAGGTCTTGTATAAAAACATGAGTTTGTATCACCTATATTTTGAAAATGAAGGGTTGTTATATATCGTACTAAGTACCATTGGGAAGTGATTATTTTTTAAGTAAGTTTAGTTGTATATAATTTTTTTGCCCAGTTTAGAAGATTACGTAGATTGGTACCAAATGGTTTTATGATATACAGTGTGCTCCACTTTGAATAGTTTTATATTGTTTGATGATTATTGGGTCAAGTTAAAAATCATTACAAAGGATTTATTTCTTTACTTCATTTAGGGATTTTATAAAGCAAAAAAAAAAAGTTGTTTGTAATACTACACTTAAAAGTGATGTAAAATAGTAAGTAATTGCCATGATACAAAACTAAATCTGTTGAAAGGTAGAGTATGCTGTGTACATTTTGTTCCTAAATGTTATTTGTATATATATTGAATTTTTAAAAAGAATGTTTATATAATATTAAATTCTTCTATTAGTCATTCAAACACATCACCTAGTTAACCTGTTTTGTATGTTTTTTGCTGAAAATCAAAATGTAAAAAGTTGTATATTTAAAATTAATATATGATATTAATTTCATAGGACTAGCTCTGAAATTCTGTGATTAATTTATTTATCTATAATTTACTATCGTAGGAAGTGTTAATTTTTTTTACTATTTAAATTGATTTTTTTTATTTATATTTATCTTGATTGTTTTATTTGCATACGAATTGCATTACATGTATAAATTTTAACATTGTGTTTCATTTCACTCCCAAATTTATTTACACATTTGATTACCACCAAAAAAAAAAAAAAATAAATAAAAAATACTAAAATAATTTGTGTACTATAATTTTTTAGGCAAAAATAAATTATATGCATAATATATTTTAAAACACTGTCTGATGCCTATATATTTCATTTAACTGTGAAATACCATAACTTATATATATATTAGATACCAAAACAGAAAATACCAGCAGATATGTTATCTGTGGTTTCCTGTAAATTGTTAATTCAACAGTCACTTCTGAATTATACATATACAAGCAACCATGCGACTTTTAGTTCTAATTTTTGTGTTACGTTTTTCTGTTAATGTTAAAGGTATGTATATAATTACATTTTTCTAATTACCTTTGGCAGATATTCGTGAGCCTAGTCATACGAATTGGGTCAAAACAGTAAAAGACGGTATTATAATTCACAATTGGTATATATATATACATTGTAACTTCTACAGCGGCAATTAAGTGTATTTATTTTTTATTAGTTAACAATATATATCATCTATTTCACATAGTAGTAATAAAAATAAGAAATTTTTGCACATATTGTTTTGGTCCAATTCATATATCTTAACACAGAAATAAATTTTAAAAGGAACAAGTTAAGGAAAATTTGATTATAATAATTATTGTTTCATGTTTCTAGTTTATTCTGTGTATCTACTACTGTTTTAATGGTAAATAAATTATTATTATTTATTTCTGTAATTATATATTTTTAGTGAATAATATACAGGGTGTCCTCAGATAGGTGAAATGACTGTTGAAAAAGAAAAATTTTAATGTTGAAATATGGGTTTTTGAAATGGTATTTTTTCGTATCTCATATAGAAACAGCACATTAGTGAAAAAAATAATTACTTAGTTTTATGCATATCTATAAAGGACACCTCGGTATATTCCACAAAATCTTTATAATAGTATACCTCTTTTAAATTTAGTTAAATCGGTTAATTTAAATGCAATATACAGGCTTTGGAAATTATAGCTGAAGACAAATAATGAAAAAAAAATGTAGTCAAATATTTTTAGTTTTGGAAATTTACAAAAATTAATCGCATGAAATTTTTTGTTTATAAAAACTAAGAAGTAAATATTCTTCGTCAACTTCGGATTTCAAGAGTACATTTTTTATGTAAAAATTCTTAAGTCTTGCTTTTACACGCCCTTAACAAACTGTATTGGTTCGTTTTTAGATTTTCAAAAAGAGCATACAATGTTATGGAATTGTGCCAAATTTCATTAATTTATCTCGAGACGTTTGGGAAATACTAATTAAAAACCGTCATAACCTTTCACATGCTATATGTCGAAAACGAAAAGTTTTAGGATACATGTTTATATAAAGTTTTCGTTTTATTTTGAGGTGTAGAAAACAGTTGTTAAATTTATGTATATAGCTTAAGAATTACCCTGTATATCCAACTAAAATTTATACAGAGTGATTCAGTCATAACGCCATTAATTTTAACCACATCAGTTAGTAAGTCTGAAATGGAATTTAAATAATGATTTCAAAATTCTTTTTTTTAAGCGTAAAAGTGCATTTAAAAATGTTTTAATCGCATATTCGTATTCTACTCATGTTTTTCTATCTGTATATTATTTTTTAACAGCACAAAATCAGTCACTTCCATCTCCAAACAAACCGCCCGTTACCCCTGCAGTGGCTCCAGACCATACAAAAAAGCCTAGTGGAAGTCACTGGCCAGGGTTATATAAGGATAAGGACACAATTAGAAATAGATTAGCTGACTGGTTGTTAAATGGAAATTGGAGTGATAATAGCGCTCCTCCGAAGGAAGAAGAATATGAATATGAAGGATACGATGGCTTTTACAATAACATTGCAGTACCAGACTTAGGAGCTATTGGTAAAACTTACTTTACAATATTAAATAAATGTTAATGAAAAAGAAAACATATTATACTACTGTACAAAGTGATAAAAAATGTTAATAATAGGCGCATTGATACGTGTTTACTTTAGATAAACCCCTTTTGAGGAGATGGGCCGCTGCTTACAAAGACGGTAGCTATGAACCCTCTGGATATGACAGGCCAAATCCTATCGAACTCAGTGAACAGTTGCTAAGTGGGGACATTGGACAAAAGTCGAAGAAAGGAAGAAATGCATTATTTCTATTTTTTGGTAATATTTAAAAAAAAATTAGAAACATGATAATTCTATAATGTATTCGGCTACCACTGTTTTTCATTCAAAGGTCAACAAGTAGTAGAAGAGATACTGGACGCTCAAAGACCAGCTTGTCCACCAGAATATTTTAACATAAAGATACCAGAAGGACATAGATACAGGGACTACCACTCAGAAATGCCTTTGCTTAGAACTCGTTACGACCAGCGCACCGGATATAGCCCCAACAACCCAAGACAACAGGTAAGTTAACAAAGTTAGACTGTTACTATTTTACATAATAATAAAATTACCACTATTTGGATACAGGAAGTAGAACTTTTAAATTACTAAAACCTGTTATTAATTTCATTTAGTTAAACGAAATAACTCCGTATTTGGATGGAGGTTTAGTCTACGGTACAACAAAACTGTGGGCTGACCAACTGAGAACTTATGAAAATGGATCCATGGATCCACATGGTGAATTAGCTTCATCTGAGAATGGACTGTTCCCAGAATATAACACTCATAGACTTCCCATGGCAAATCCACCCCCTCCGCTCTATCATGCCCATTACACTGCAACCCATGAGACTGCAAAAGTGAGCAGATTTTTTAGTAAGTTATTAGTCATTATTACTGTTCAAGTAAACTATATAAACGCACTGTAATTTTCCAGAGCTAGGAAATCCTAGAGGCAACGAAAATGCTTTTCTGTTAACCTTTGGAATAATGTGGTTCCGTTGGCACAACTACTTGGCAAAGAGAATACGACACCACCACCCACAATGGTCCAGTGAAAAAATTTACAATGAAGCAAGAAAATGGGTTATAGCAACTCAGCAGAATATAGTAATGTACGAATGGTTACCAGTACTTCTGAGTGGAAGTGATAAATTACTGGAATACAACAAATACGACCCAAGCATAGATCCTCAAATAGATCAGTTTTTTCAGGCAGCAGCATTTAGATTTGGTCATACTCTTGTAGTACCTGGTGTCTATTTACGCGATTACATTCGAAATAATTGTAGTACATCATTCTCCTCTTGGGGGAAACCTGCTGTAAGGACATGCAACATATTTTGGAGACCACAAGAGCCTATTTTGAATACAACTAATGATAAAAAAGAATTTCTCGATATAGACCGACTTTTAATGGGTATGTCGGTACAATTAACAGAAAAAGAAGACCATGTTATTGTCGAAGATTTGCGTGGCAATGTTTTTGGACCTTTGGAGTTTCCTAGAAGAGATCTGATGGCTGTTAATATACAAAGAGGTAGAGACCACGGTTTGCCTGATTTTAATTCGGCAAGGAAAGCTTTTGGTTTACGGCCATATACAAATTTTGATAGTTTTCCTGTTACAGCAGAGGTATGTTAATTTTGCATAAAACAAAAGTTCTCAATTTTCAAAATACGTTTTTTTTAGATTAAAGAAAAACTTAGAAAATTATATAAAGATAACATAAACAATATAGATCCGTGGGTGGGAGGCATTTTGGAAACTGAAAATGGGCCAGGAGAATTGTTTGAAAAAGTTATCTTGGATCAGTTTTTAAGAATCAGAAATGGTGATAGGTTCTGGTTTGAAAATACACAAAACAAGTAAGTAATTGAAGTTTTTGTACTAATCAGGTTGCACTTTTTTCAAATTAGTTTCACTTTGCTTTGTCAGTGTCATAATACTTAGTATTATTTTAGGTTATTCTCTACAAATGAAATAAATAGAATAAAGGAACTTACTGTTTACGACATTATTATGGCCGTTACTAAGATGGATGCAAACGACATACCGAAAACAGCATTTAGAGCCCCTAAAAATAATAGGGATAACAGTGATTTAATTAAAATTTGTTCATTGACACAAAATATAACAGACGGTGATAATATTTATTGCCATTTGCCACCACTCAACGCAATGCTTTTAAAAGAAAACTGCTCTAAACCTGGTACATACGATTACATGAATAAAAGTCAGGTCTCATATATACTTACTTTCGTTGGCATTGGCACTTTTGTCATAGGTAATAACCATACACTACCATGAAGAACGTCATAAAAATATTAATATTATTTATCTATTATTTTAGGAACTCTTGGTGTTGTATATTTACTTATAAAATTAAAAGAGAAAAACATTAGTAAAATGAATGCTAGGAATTTAGCAAGTCAAAGATTTTCTCTTAAAAATGACAATCGTACCAGATATCCACATTTCGTCGGTAAGTGTGGATGATATTCGACAACTAAATGTTAAGACTTAAGATTTTCAAGCTATCGTTGCTTTTATTAAAGATTAATATATTTATTTTAGTAAACGAATGGGTTGGGAAGAAATATCCCCTCAGGAAGGTAGTGATAATTTTGAAACAAGACAGCAAACAAATCTGCATAACATGCTATGACGGCAAAATGCTTAGAGCTTTGGACTTCACTCATGGGAAAAGTAAAATCAAAATAGTTGCTATTACAGATGAACCAACACTGGTCATACAGTGCATACACAATTATGACTTAATCTTAAAATTTGAGACGGATTACTTAAGGAGCCACTTTTTAAAAGAGTTTAACGAGTCCTTTACACGTCATGTTATTGAAACAGAAACGATAAGCCTGAATTGGAATTCGGCACTCAAAATAATTCTAACTAAAGACGATCGCCAGAAAAGATTGGAAATGTTCTTCAGAGTAGTTTTTGCTCAAGCTTTCAAAATAAAACATTCCAAAAACGAAATACTCAAAGTAGATGCATACGTCGCTAAAGAAGTAATAGATACTGAATTGACCATATGCGAATTTGCAGATTCCCTAAGCATGAGCCCGAGCAATGAATTTGTGAAAAGAATGTTCTCTTTAGTGGACAAGGATAAAAATGGCTTTATATCTTTCAGGGAATTTGTGGACCTACTCATTATATTTGCCAACGGAGACGAGGAACAAAAAGCCAAGTTGCTTTTTGATATGTACGACATAGATAGCACTGGTGAACTCAAACAGGAAGACTTCATTACTATGATTAAGCAAGTATCCAAAATTATATAAAACTGAGAAAATCGTTTTTTTTAATCACTACAAAATTATTTTAGATCTTTCTTAGAAACGGTTGGAGGCAAAATTGATGACAAAGACATCCAGAAAACCGTGAATCACATGTTAGAACAAGCAGGGATAGCCCATAAAAAAAATAATTTGACCTTCGAAGATTTCAAGAAAATGATTGGGGCGGATATTAAAAATTTAAATACGGCCAAATTAGGGTTTAAAGGAGTCAAAAAACAAGACCGTGGATCGTTTCTTCAAGATGCAAAAGCAACCATAGAAAACATTTATCAGTAAATATTTACTAATGTGTATTTTTGCATTTTAATTTTGAATATATTAAATTTAAGGAGTCATCAAGAAATTCAAGCACGGTTTGAAGGACAAAGTAGTAAGGAAACTAGTGGTGATATGAACGAAAGCAGAATTATCGATGAGCGCCAAGAAGAACTTATAAGAATTCAGGATAGAAGTATCGCAACGGGAAAAACTCATGCAACATTGCGATTCGTAGAACTAAAATCCAAAGAGATCTTTTGGATGACCCTTTACACATTAGTTTTGCTTGCTATTTTTGCTGAAAGAGCTTACTGTGAGTTTTTATCTTTTATATTTATTTGTTTATTTATAAAGTGGATACGTAGTGAATGAATTATTTTGGCATTACAGACTATACTGTTGAACGGGAGCATTCTGGATTGAGAAGAATAGCTGGATATGGAGTGACCGTTACTAGAGGTGCCGCATCTGCTATGATGTTCGCTTATTCTTCATTATTAGTCACGATGTGCAGAAACACTATTACTTATCTGAGAGACACCATAGCAAACAATTATTTTCCTTTTGATGCGATTGTTGAATTTCATAAGTACATTGCTATTTGGGCATTTGTATTCACAAGTATGTACCAATTAATGTAAGCAGTAAAGTTTGAAGGTCATCTATTTTTTTTCAGTTATTCACATCGTAGGCCACGCCTTTAATTTTTATCATATATCGACACAGACAGCAGATGATTTAACTTGTCTTTTTAGAAATTATTTTCATTCGTAAGTATTGCATCGACATATTACAAGAAAAGAAATTTATATTTTGATATTTTACATATTTGTGATAAAATTTCAGGACACACGAATTGCCTAAATTTCACTATTGGTGCTTTCAAACTATGACTGGAATTACCGGTATTTTAGTAACTTTAGTGTTTTGTGTTATGTACATATTCACGCTGCCAATTATTAGAAGAAAAATTTATAATTGGTTTTGGTATACCCATAACCTTTATCCCATATTCTATATATTATTAATTCTGCATGGCACTGGAAGACTTATTCAAGTAAGTTATTAATCTTTTACATTATTGTTAGTTTTATTCTTTTATTTTTTAGCCACCTTTTACTTATTATTTCCTTCTTGGTCCTTTAATATTATTCACATTGGACACTTTGATAAGTGTTAGCAGAAAGAAAATAGAAATTCCAGTAATACATGCAGATATTCTGCCATCGAGTAAGTTTTAAATTAAGAACTATTTTAAAACAAATTTCATTATTTTTTTTTTAGACGTAACAAAACTAGAATTTCAAAAACCGGAAAATTTTCAATACAAAGCTGGTCAGTGGGTTAGAATAGCTTGTTTGGAACTTAATAAAAATGAATACCATCCATTTACATTATCTTCAGCTCCGAATGAACAAACTTTGACTTTACATATTCGTGCAGTGGGACCATGGACAATGCATATTAGGAGTGTATATGATAATAGTACCACTAACGATACAAAACTACCAAAGGTAATAATATAAAACTTATATAAACTTTTTAGGAAATATTACTTCTTGTCCTTATAGAGAGTAAACAATTTTTTAATATTTTTTTAGATATATTTGGATGGCCCGTATGGAGAAGGTCATCAAGATTGGAACACATACGATGTAGCAATTTTAATAGGAGGAGGAATTGGGGTAACACCTTTTGCGAGCATTTTAAAAGATGTGTCTTATAGTGCTAACAAACTACGAACACGCTGTAAAAAAGTAAATATTTCCTTTTTCAAAATACAAAGATAATAATAATTAATTACCCACAGGTATATTTCATTTGGGTCTCTAGGACTCAGAAACAATTTGAATGGTTGGTCGACATAATAAGAGACGTAGAATCTAAAGATACCAAACATTTTGTAAGTTGTCACATATTCATTACTCAGTTTTATGAAAAATTCGACTTAAGAACTATCCTACTGTACATTTGTGAAAGACACTACCAAAGAGTAGCCAATAAGTCTTTATTTACCAATTTGAGAGCTGTTACACATTTTGGGCGACCGGAATTTTCTCAATTTTTCAGGACTGTGCAATATATACACGAATCAGTAAGACGTAACTATTCACCGTTTTCTATAATCTCATTGTGATTATTTTTAGGCTCAACGAATAGGAGTTTTCAGCTGTGGACCACCGTCTATGACAACAGCAGTGGATCAAGCTTGCAGTCAAATCAATTTGCAAACCGAGCAAAGATTTGAACATCACTTTAAAAATTTTTAATTTTTTTGATAGAAGGTAGTATTTAAATGCTAGCTTTTAAATTTGAATAGTTTATTTTTAACGAATATATGAAATTATATATAAAATTTTATACTTAACACAAGTATATACAAAAACAAGTTAATGTTAATATGGCCGGCTCGACCGCAATCTACGATTTCATGTTCCTGAAAATAATAAAATAATAAAGTATCGAATTTAGATCTTTGTTTTAAACACCTACCAGCGGATGTTCATTATAACATCCTGAAAGACGTCTCCTTGGCAACTTGTTCAATTCTAGTTTTTGACAAGGTAACAAAGTAGTATTCATTTCATATAGATTAAAAATGGGTTTCTTTGTGATTTGTTTAGGTGAAGTAGTGAAGAAAAAACTTTCATCTTTTTTCATAGAATTATTTATAGCCACAAAAATCAAGTTGCTGTATGGAATTTTTTTCACATAGTAGTTCCTAAAAAAAAAAAAAATACATAGAAACAGACAAAAATGTCTGATTCTTACCTTATATTAGCTGTATAAATTTCTCCTGTAAAATTTTCCCTGTTGATTAATTCTTGATGTAAAACATATAAATTGATTTCTGTTTCGCAAGCATAATAATCATTTTTGTTCCTTATTTTCTCTGCTGGTTCATTAATAGTGTTACTTTCAGTATTGTTACTTTCCGTATTGTTACTTTCAGTATTGTTACTTTCCATATTGTTACTGTCAGTAATGTTTGCTTCTTCATACATGGCTACTTGTTCTAGAATGTTGTATATGTTCACTTCCATGAGAAAATACATAATTCGGACAAATATCCATTTTATAAATACTTGCATATATTTGAAGGGCTAAAACATGCCATCAAATTCCAAATTTATCTGACTATATATAAATACTTATTACAAATATTTAATTTCTTAGCAAATAATGTATTCAAAAGTTTTAAAACTTACAGTTATTAAATTTGAGCTCCCACTGCCCTTATTATTAAAAGTACTATTAACTGAGTTTGAATTTTCACTGCCTTCATTAGGAGTAGGATTCACTTTGCATAAAGCTTGGTAATCAAATACCGTGATATTTTTGAAAATATTTTCTTTCAGCATGGAATATAAGATATCTCCCTCGACTTCACCAAAAAATCTTCCGGTATCATTTGTGACATCAGATACAATAATATATCCGGAACTATCCACTACATAGCAAACTAAATTACTGTCATCGCACTTTGAGCAATCCTCACATTGATTCTAAAAGTTTGAGATTAATTTTAGTTGATTGTTATTCACAATGTTTACCGTTAAAGTTGTCGATTTAGCTTTAACCATTTTCTTTAACTGAATTTGACTAAATTGAAAACCAACAACTGATCCGGGTGCTTCAAGATTTTCATGTAATGGGAAAATGGCATAACTGCCTGTGACTACAGGATCAGTCTCAGTATAACCACAATCAAATGGTACAGAGTACACAAACGATTCGTTATCGTACATGTGTTGGAGAACAGCATTTTTATACCACTTCTCATTTATAGCTCTTGGATGAAGATCCCCAAATTCTCTAAAAATACTACATTGAATCTTTTAAAATAATAACAGAGTTTAAATACATAGTGATGCGAAAATAAGGAAGACTTTTAATAAAAAATTATCAAGTCACTATTTTTTATTTGAGGCATTATTCCAACAATTTCGCATCTTTCTTTATTCTCACTTTTTTTCAGATTTTGCATCAGATGAATTGGTTTGGTTGAAAAGGTACTCCCAACGAGTTAATCCGCTCATTGTAGCTACAAATCTCAGAGAAGGTTTGTAAAAAAGTAGTGACGAATTACTGACTTTGAATTGAAATTTTCGGTTATAAGAAGTGTAGGTGTTTCTTGCATCGAATATTAAACGCTGCACCAATTGCTTATCACAATAATAATCGTCATCTTTTAAAGGTTTCCCGCTGCAAGTCACTAAATAAAACAGTGAGATGTTAAAAAAACAAATAGACGTGACATTTTGTATAATATACCTTCAGCTTCTGGGCGTTTTTTATACTGTCTTTCCCATTGAAAACTTCCATGATACATTTTGCCCAAAAAATGCAGTAATTCCTGCTCAGGTGTTTCATACTCATGACCTTCTAAATAGTGGTATTTGCAGTAAACCCTAAATATGATTTATTATTATTTTTTAATAAACATCAAAAAACTGATCTACTTACCACTTGGGATGTACTTTCCATTTGCCAATAAAAAATGAAGTTAAATTTTCTCCGGTATATTTGTTCCTTTGAATTTCATCACCTACCTCAAGTGAATAATTTCCATATTTATTAGGAATAGCTATACCAATAGTAAAAGGAGTTTCTGCTATTGGAGTATAATAATAATCGTAATTTTGTTCAGATATGCGTTTCATATCATCATAATGATAACTCAGACTAATATTGTGTAAGCTGCCATCTTTACCATCTACTAAAGCTTGCCTTAAATTTTCTAAAGTCTTTCCTATAACTCTAGCTGGTAACCCATCGTTATGCTGCTCAACTTGAGTGAGATCTATGCTATTATAATTGTCCTTCAGTATACCTTCAAACTTTTCAAAATCTAATGTTTATTAATACTATACAAATATAAAACAATTTACTTACCACAGGCCTTAAATCAGGATGCATAAGCACATAACCGTTATTACTAACAATAAACGAATAACCGTTAACACCAATCTAAAAAAAATAATCAATCCTAAACGAGGCTTATTTAATGTTCATTTTTACCTTGTAAGGCAGTGTCATTTTATTAAATTCGTCCAAAGGTACATCAGTACCAGCAACCCCCAATAAATAAGCAGTTCTAGTATCGTTCATTCTATTAATTTTTGTGTCATAGCATGGTATTGCAGCTGATGTTAACAATCTATAAGGTTCGTTTATTTGGTTATCATTTTTATCATCATACTAAAATTAAAAAAATATTATTTATGTAGGTATTTTTCCACAAGGTGTTCGAAAATTTAAGCAGTGTCATTTAAATTATGGTAACATTTAGTATTGACAAAAAAGAGTTAATTAAACACACATTACCGTCCTATCAACGTAGGCATGTGTCCAAGAGACAGGATGTTCACCATCTGTTTCCCCTCCCGCTTGAAGTACCAAAGGTCTAGCAATAACACCTATATACTGTAACACAGACCATGTCACTTGTTCTAATGTTTGCACAGGCGTGTAATACCCTAAAAAATATATTCTTATAATTGTTTTTCTAAGGATGTCTCATTTTTTTGTACCTCGATTAGCGCAAGATAACCATTTAATTTCTTCTACATTTGTGACTTCTTTACCCACTAAATATGTAAAAATCCTTACAGGAATACTAGCTCCATTGTTTACATTGTTGCGCTTCATGACAATGCTACTCAAATTTGAGTTGACCCCATCAGTAATAATCATTATAGCTTGGTTGCAATTCGAGCTGTTTTCACTACAACCTCTTATTTTTCTGTACTAATGTACAGTATAGAGTGTAGAGTATAATATAAAAAGCAGCAAAAAAAAAACACAATATTTAATTGTTTATTATATGTAAATGATATTTTTTAAGTATGGGACTTACATCTTCTAGTAAAGTAAAAGCTACGTTAAGAGCTAGAGCTATATCAGTTTTGCCTTCTGGTTGCATTAATTCTATAGCCGTTTTGAAGACAGCAATGTTCTCCTTAGTAGCTTGAACTAACTTATTGGCAAAACAGGGTATAGTATAGTTTGTAGTTGAGGAATAATTAAGAACGTTTATAAAATCGTTGTTAGAGAAAGTATCGAGAATACTAGAAGCAGTTAGAGAACCAATATGGTGACCCATGCCTAAAAAATATCACATCAACATTGTCGAAAAGAAGCTACAAACTTCCTTAATACTTGCTGATACTTAAGTCGAACTGACCTTTCATGGAACCCGAGTTATCCATCAAAATAACGGCATCTTTCTTACATGTAGCTGCCTCGATGAACCAAGTTCTAATTCTGCAGTCAAATAAGTCTTTTTTATAATCTTCCCACCTTTTTGCTACAGAAAATATAGAAATATATATTTATACAATTTAAATATACAATCCTTACCAGGATAATGACGCATTATACCAGAACTACTGCCGAAGTATTGCCAAGACAGCGCTGGGTCAGAATTGTAATTTTGAATAAAAATTTTATTTAGTTTTTCCGACCACTGGATTGCGAAAGCTGCAGCATCTTCTACAATAATGTAATCAATATATTTCCGAACTTAACTATACAGTTACAATTTTTTCAGTAATAATTATTATGCCTTATACTACCTACCTTTATCAAATACGTTAGTTGGCACATGCACTGAACTGTGACTAGTATTCACAGGCAAATTATAAAAGTGGGTATCGTTGTTTAAATGCAAAGGCAAATACATGTCTTTGCTGTTAGATAATGAATTTGGAATTTGCTCATCATTTGACGACCATTTTGAACTGTGATACTTGAAAGGTACTGAACGGTTATATTCAAATCCTTCTGCCGCCTGCTCCGCTTCTAGTTGAATGCACTGAAATATACTAAAGAATTTACAAAGAAAATATGCACACTGTAGATATAATGATCTTAATAGCAGAGGAGTTTCTTTAACATGGAATTATTTATTACACAACATATAAATGAAGTAATTTAACTCAGTTTAGGATGTTAGTACGATTTTACAAAATGAGTACCTTTATGGCATCTGTTTTTCTATCGATCATTCTGGAAATATTTTCTTTAATTTCAGCTAGCAAAGCACTGGGATCTTTTTGCCCCACCTTTGCTTGTAAATGTGCGTATCGCTAAAAAGTTGTGAAACTAATATAATTGTTTTTTCACTTAAAATTGTAAGATAATAACTCATAATTTTCTTCACAACCAACCTGCTTTATTTCATCGTAAAGTGTAACTTCTTGTCCCAATGACCGCAATTCCTGCCCAATAGCACGAGCCCATTCAGAAACTCTAAAAAGTTCTTTTGCATTACTTATTTGCTCTTATACACACAACTGGAAAAATATGCTTACTCTGGTCCTTGCAGTAAACATGTTAAATTATCAACAAAACTAAATAATATAAGAATGCGAATTATTTTAACAAACATTTTTTACAATTTATATTGAGCACATCTCAATACGTCTAATTTAAACCTGTGGTGAAGATACTACTGGAGATTCTCAAAAATAACACATTTTATTTTTAGAATCAGCCATGTCATCTTTAACTCTGCCCAATACGAGTTTGCAAACTCTACATTTAAGTCTTAAAAATTTTCCAATGAATTTTTGTTCTGTTATTCAGCCGAATTGAACGAATAAAATAAAATATTAAATTATATGTTATTTAAATATTTCCGCCAGTTTGCGCATGCGCACGATTGAATACTAGCTGCTAAAATTTTATGTATTTTCTGAAATTCATATATTTTCACAGTAAAACAGAATAAGTTGTTACATTACAAATCATTTTCATCAAATAATCTAATTAATATTCTTTTTCAGTACACAACTTCTATAAATAATGTTAAAAGTAGAATTTGGTGTCATGGTGTCGATGAATCATTTAAATTACCAGCAACGATAAATACCATATATAGATAATATTGCAAAATTCATTATTCAGTGCATTACAATGCATTGAGGCATACAGAATGCAAAATGATTTGAAATACACATATTATAATCATAGTGCTACAATGCTAATTATTTAATAAGTATCAAAAATATTTTATCAATAGCGTTATTTATGCTTTGAACATTTTTTATAGACAAGTTTGTAATATCTTAATTTTCAAAAATTTATCTGACTGTGCCAATTTTTTTTTACAGCAGAAATTGTTTTCTTACTTACCTTAATGTTTTGTATCTGCAGAGGGATAACAAAAAAGTATTGCAAGGAATTTGATCAAGCCTTTTATTATGTCATAGGTGACAATACATCCCCCACATAGTTATATAATAACAAAAAATTACAATATCAATCAACACAGGGTGTCTTAAATTAAACCAGCTGGGCGAGTTTTGAAAAATTTATTCATATCTGACAATTATACTTGACAGATACAACAGAAAACAAATAGAGCTTGATAGCATTTTATTTTAATACATATTCATACATTTATATATAGCACATCCAAAGTGAGTGTTGACGGTAAACATAGGGGGATTTGGAGGGCAGGCTGAAACTAGCCCATGCAGCGGAGTGCAAATAAATTTTGTGGACTAAAGATAAAGGCTTTTTAAAGTATAAAGAGGTAATAGGTATATTCTTTTTTTTTTTTTGGAGATGTTCAACAATGGAAAAATACAAAATAAAAAAAGAGAAACTAAAACAATGTTATTAAATAATAAATTTAATAGTTAACAAGTTAGAACTTAAAAAGTGCTGAAATTTCAATTAAACATACACTTCATGAAGGAGATAGATATATATAATATATAAAATTAAAAACCTTCTAGTTATAAAAACAAATTGATGCAGAGAATTGACATTTAATCACACAACTATCAGCAAAAGTTAGAGAAAACAATGCATGCATATATGTATGTGTGTATACTCACATACACATATATACATATAAACACATAAATATGTATACATATTTAATGGCTCAAATATTGTGGAAATTATGCTGGTTGTGTGAAAATGTGAAATATAATTTAACGATTTACATATCTCCTAAAAACATTGTTAAATATCAAAAGTTTCATCGTGTGAAACTTAAAAATGTCAATGAAACTTCACAACCAAGTTCCACGAATACGTTAACTTACATGAAATTTCATTTTAACGAATAGTTTTAAAAACGGACGCCACACTTCAATTATCACCCGCCTCCTGAGGCTCATCTGCTTCACCCTGAAACAAATAGATTCTCTCACATACTGTTTTTGTTTTACTCTTATCGCTGACCTACCTGCGTGTCACTCGTCCAGAGTGTGAGGTTATCTCGGAGGAGCTGCATAATAAGGGTACTGTCCTTATAGGAGTCTTCATTTAGTGTGTCCAACTCTGCTATTGCATCATCAAAGGCCTAAAAAAAAAATCACATACTTAAGTCTTTCCCAAAATCAAAGTGATTTACTCAAACTTTATAAAGCAACATCATTCACAAAACACAAATTCTCGCTACCAATCTGTTAATAAGCGACTAGATACTAGTTAGTAACAGGCAGAATTACATCACAAAGTGGCAATATGTTAGAGTAAATCGTAATTAAAAATCACACTGACAAAAACAATAATAACCTGTTTAGCCAGGTGGCAGGCTCTAGCAGGTGAATTGATAATTTCATAATAAAACACTGAGAAATTTAGCGCCAACCCTAGCCTAATAGGATGTGTGGACTGCATTTTGGATTTCGCTATATCAAATGCCTCCTGATACGCCTTTTGCGAGTCATCCACCACTTCTACACAAGAAAATATATTAAATTACTCTTTAATTTAACGACAATTGTATAAAATTGCCCTCGACTATTGCCATCCGTGTAATTCTGCCCCTGCTGTGGAAAAATACAGAAAATATATTAACCTGTTTCGCTAACTGACAAGCTTTGTCAGGTGAATTTAATATCTCATAGTAGAAAACTGAGAAGTTTAGTGCGAGACCCAATCTGATTGGATGCGTAGGTGTCATTTTGGCCTTTGAAATTTCAAAAGCATCCTGGTATGCTTTTTGTGAGTAGTCCACGACAGCTGCAAGTGCAAATAATACTAGTAACAATCCACTAAAAAAATCTATCTTCTTATTAAACTTTACAAATCCAAAATATGACCGTAAAGTTTAAAAATTTAAAGGTAAGTATTGTATTAACAAAAATTTTACTTACTGTTTCTTGTATCTCCTGTAGCAACTTCTGCGAGGTACCTATAGTAATCACCTTTCATCTTAAGGTAAAATACTTTTGATTCTGCGTTGCTAGCTTTGGGGATCAGGTATTTGTCCAGAAGTCCCTAAAGGTACAAACTGATGAAACTCAAAAAACAAAAAAGAAAAAAAATGATTGCTATACTTTTAGTCAGTGAAAATAACTTCTCCAAAAACTTTTCAGAAGAACGAAAGTTATGAAAATCGTTTACATCATACAGTGACGGTGTGAAAAAAAAAAAGATAAAATCTGAAACGGATACTTACAAGAACATCATCGCAGATCTCTCTTAATTCTTTTTCTACTTTTTCTCGGTATTCTTTGGCCATCTGTTGTTTACGTTCTGATCCTTCAGTCTTTTGTTCAATTGAAGAAATAACTCTCCACGATGACCGCCTGGCACCGACGACATTTTTGTAAGCAACAGAAAGGAGGTTCCTTTCTTCATTGCTGAGTTCTACTCCTGTTTCCGTGACAGATTTCATCGCTGAGGCCATATCATCATAGCGTTCGGCTTGCTCGGCAAGCTTAGCCCTTTGAACTAGTTCATCTTTATCAGGGGCAGACATTTTGATCTAATACTAGAAATCTAAAAATTAAATCACAACCATGTGTAAGAAATCATTTGAATTTTTAATTCGAAATAAGTATTGATTTTCTTTTTTTTTTTAATAACGTTTAAAACATGATCAATAATCCGAAAAAGTAAAATGACTAATAAAATCGTTTAAGGCGTGGAAAATCTGAAACTCACGGCCAAAAATTTCGATATTTCGAGTTACTGAATAGAAATCCGACACAATTCTCTTTACGATTTTGGTTTCCCCGAGATAACAAATTTTCCCGATATTCTAAATATAGAACTCGCAATACCTTCAACAGAATGTGGTAGAACGGCAAGGTATTTCCACCCCTTCTGACGATAAAGTGAGAAAAACCAAAACCGGCAACGACAAACGGACGACACAAGAGAGAAAGAAGGCTACTGCGTCTACTCGGTACAGCACCGGCGATTGACAATATGGCGTCTGCCACACCTTTTAATGTAATGCGTAGTAAAATTTAAAAATTTTCAAAAAACCCGCTAATATTACCGAACACCGGCAGCATTATTGAACGAGGTTAAAATATATTACTCGAATATTCCACTCCCCTTCGACGTGTTAACAATTTCAACGTGTGTGGAGGCAAGGCGGCAACGTAGACACGATTATATTTCGAAGGATTTTATTTTTTAATAATTTGTCATACTTGCGTCACTTAAACAATTAGCGATGAAATATTTAAGCAATGTGACGAGAAATATCAATATTTAATAACCTTATAACAGATTATTAGCGACGTTTATCACAAAAAAATACGAACAACGTTGAAGGTCAATCTTTCGGCCGTTACACAAACTCATAAAACCGTTAAATATGCCGAACTAATCTACACGACTTTACAGAAACACTATTTATAAATAAAACTAAACACAACTACTAATATCAAGCAAAACTTACAACTTATTTCAATAATTTACTTAATTTTTCTGGCAGCCGACGCCGACTACACACTGGCATGAACGACAAGGAGTAAGGACTAGATCAGTGATCACGACTCGACGACGACGATCGATGTGGGGTTTACAAATCGTCATGCACGGACTTTAATCATGGCGGCGCAGTAGAAACAATCATTCATTAATATTAACATTCCTTCTTTCATACAACTCTGTTACATATTTCAAATAACGCAATTGAATCCTACGAGACTAAGTGCAAATTACTTACAATATCAGACGTCCAGAAATCAAATGTGCACCCGAAAATTGCTCGAAACTTTCCTTTCGAACAGCAGTAATTCACTTACAAAAGAGGATAGGTGATACGAGAGACTAGTTAAACAAGGATAACTGCTTTGGGAAAGCCAACGTAACGTACAAAAAGACTCCAGAAAATTATAATCGTACACTCAGTATTAAAATAACGTCTTCATGCAGATCTTATTCAAAACCTATCTATCAATATTCCAAGAAATGCACAAGCAATTCCAACAAAATTGTCAATTATGAGATGAAAGGAATATTTCAGCAACTTTTTATCCTACTGCTCCCTTAGCTTTGAATTTCAACATATAATTTACAGTTAATATACTTTTATATAAGACTGTACGAAGTAAATGGGAAATGGGATGGAATGGGGTATGCCTGCCCTGCCTAACAGCCTACCGCTTAATTCTTTCTCAGAAAATATGTTGAATCACATGCTGACAAATGTTTGCCTAACTAATTTAAACCAAATTTTTTTCGTATTTGTACTAACGACATAAAATAATTTTTAAATAAAATCAATAATTTGTTAATAAGTGCTAATTAATTAAAGGCGAAAACATTATTTGCCGTACCTATATCAGCATTAGTTTCCCCTTTTATGATTAAATTGTATATTATACCAAATGTATAATGATTATATGAATCACCCCTACACGTTTTGATATGGATCAATAAATTCGTCTGTGATAAGGACGTTTGAAACTGAATGCATTATGTAATATATTTGATAAGATTCTTTGTAGTAACATTCAAAAATGATTTTATATATTTAATATATTATTAGATATATTAAAAGTTGAATACCTAGTTTTATTTAAAATCAAAAAATCAACCAGAGTAGCAATTACTGCACATATAAAAGTAGAAATTACTGTTGCATTCCTAATCTACAGATGCTATTTAATATGCAGGACAAGTTACAAATGCTGCAATCATTTCTATTTTTACAAGAGGAATTATTTAAATTTACAGAAATGATTTCATCAAATTGGACACCGAGTGTAGCTAGTTACTTTAATTGATATAAATTCATGTTGGTAATATCGTGCTTTTTAAAGATTCATAACCATAACACAATCCTAACCTTAAACTGCGTCAAACGCAACATTATTTCTTATTTTAAATTACTAAACATAATAATAAACAACTCCATTAAAAAAAATTAAAAATGATTTCAAAAGCCATAATTAGTAGTTCTTTGGTAAGTATTATAATAAAATAGCAAAAAAAATTCTGAATGTTTCATTTACAGAATTTGTTAAAATGTACTGTTCAGAAGACCACAAATAGAAATATAGGCCTCATTCCAATAGTAGTAGAACAAACTGGAAGAGGTGAACGATCTTATGATATTTACTCCCGATTATTAAAAGAAAGAATAATATGCCTGATGGGACCTATTCATGATACTATGAGCTCACTGATTGTTGCTCAGTTACTGTTTTTACAGTCAGAGTCCTCTAATAAGCCTATTCACTTGTATATAAATTCTCCAGGGGGTAGTGTCACCGCAGGACTAGGAATATATGATACAATGCAGTATATTTTACCACCGATAGCAACATGGTTAGCACATTTTTTATCATGTTTAATGCAGTTATAGTTTTATTTGCTATTTTAATTTAGGTGTGTTGGACAAGCTTGTAGTATGGCATCTTTATTATTAGCAGCTGGTTCTCCAGGAATGAGGCATTCTCTACCAAATGCTCGCATCATGATTCATCAACCTTCTGGTGGGGCACAAGTAAGTTTTCAATGGATTTGATAATGTATTTAGATTTTCCAAAAATAAATGTTACAACTATCTCAACAATCATTTATAATCAAGATACTTGTGTTTGTTTTATTGTTAAATACCTTGACTTACTGAAAAATCCTACCTTCTAAGAATTCCAAACAAAATTTATTTGCTCATATCTTATCAATACAGTTTATTGTATTACAATCTAATCTACACTATTAAAATTTTTTAGGGCCAGGCAACCGATATTCAAATTCAAGCAGAAGAAATTTTAAAACTCAAGAAACAAATTAATCACTTGTATGTTAGACATACAGGACAAGAACTGGCCACTATCGAAAGAAATATGGAAAGAGATAAATTTATGAGTCCGGAGGAGGCCAAACATTTTGGGATAATAGACAAAGTTTTGACAAGACCACCGAAAGGGAAAGTAGTAACAGAGGAGGTCGTAAAAGAAGCTACTCTTGAAAGTTGATTGTTCTGTGTTCATTTTTTGTATTGATGAAGTTTTCGTTAATAAAGTTATATATTTAATTAGGTAAAAAAAATAATAGATAATACAGAATAATTTTATTTTGGACAAAAAATATAATCACAATGAGGTATACTTAGTAATACTATAAAGTGGCTATAAAACAAAATACTTTAAATGTTCTATTGATTAAATAAATATTTTTTGTATAATTAATATTTTGTAAGTCCAAATATTATAAAATTATCACACACTCTCGGACGTACATACTAGTTTAATAAATAAAGGCACATTCACAGACATTCACAACAGTACAATCAAGTATTTATCTACAAAAAAAAAAAATAAAATAAAATAACATTGTACACTTGTGAGCTATGCACGTCATAAATCAAAATAGAATTTCAATATACCATGTCTTATAAAATGATATCACAAAGTAGTTTTTTTGTTATGCAAAATATACTGCACAAATATCCAAACTATTTTGTAATATGCATTCGTACAAAAAAACATAGGGTATAAGTGAAATATTTATTTCTGTTCGTGAAATGCATTTGGGCAGCATTAACTTTAAAATTTGTACAAATAATAATGAATATTATACCTTTAAAACAATATCACAAAGTATTAAATAAAAATACAGTTAATTAAAAATTTCATGCCCTCGAAAACAGTCAAACTTAAATACTAAATGAGGAACTAAACAATATATAAATAGTTATATACAATTCCTTGTACCGTCCGTTTGAAACAGGATATTCAAATAATTTTCCATCCATATTTTTGGGACTTACTGTCCATAGTAACATTATTTCTATGGGTGTAGTTTCAAAAAAATTTAAGAAAGTATTCACAAAAAAAATATATACAAAACTCGTTACAAATTAGTACAAACAAATTATTTTACAGGTTAAAACTCTTGCAAAATTCTGTTTTATATAGACAACTGATAATTATTCATATTATAATGTCAACAAATGTAATTTTACAATTACAATTTGTGGTCAAATAGGAAAAAATAAATAAGTTTCTTGAAAATCTAAAATTTTCCTTAACATAAAATAAAATCAAAAACAATTTTCCACCACACTCATTTGTTTGTACATGATTTGCCACTTTTCCCCCAAGTCACAAAAGGACTTAATATAAAGAAGTGGCAACACTTATGATTATAATAAACCACTATACCGCTTGTGATACAAACACAGCTTTATATAAATGTAAAAATACTGTAATTAAAGCTTAAACAAATCGAAGGCTTATTCTCGCTAAAATAAATTATATAGTTATATACGTATACAGTACAATAAAATTAAAGCCATTTATGTAAAATATAAAATATGCGTGAAAAATTTTCCAAATTCCTATTAAAGGTGAATTAAACATCTTTAGGTGGTATCTCCGAGGAAGAAGCCTCAACACTAATAAACCGATCGTGATTTGTTGACCGAGGATAAAGCAATAACGGCACATGCGAATTATTCATCTCTACTGGTACATCGCCGTTAACAATCATTGTGAATTCCTCCGGTCCCAAGTCATCATTACTGCGTTTAGCAGAATCGCCTGTTCCGCTGTCTTTAGACGACGAATGGTCAGAAATATTATCAGGACAAAGATGTAGTTGTAACTGATGTGCTCGTTTTGTTTCAGTCATGTCGGGTAATTCCTGCATTTCAGTCTGAATAATAGGTGGAGGCATACGTTTGCGAGTCTGATAGATTATCACGACCCAGATTATGGAAGTCAGTACGGCACAACAAACAACTGTTATAATTATTATTCCCATCATATTACTTGTATCGTATGTAGCTAAAAGAAATTGTAGATTTATTAAAATTTTTATTTTCTGAAAATTTACAATCTAGTATGCATCTAGTGTTCATACTTATTAAAAGTTACGCATTGTTTTATTAAAGATATAAATTAAATATATCAATTATCAGTTACAACAGACAGCATTGATCTATAAAGATAATTCTGATTAACTGGTATTAATTTATTGTAGGAGTTTTATTATTTAAGATAAATATTCTTACAGTTTTTTTTTTATAGACATTTAGATCATTAGGCTGCAATGTTATAAATACTATATTAAAAAATGCAAATAATTCATGAATAATAGTCTCTTATTCAAATCTAGGAGACTCGTACTCTGCTCAACTTCTGTTAGAATTTCAAAACAATTTACTAATGGCTATAATTAGAAAGAACCATTTTTAATGTCTAAAGTAATATATAGTTTGGTATCGGAACTACTTTTCCAACCTTTATGTTTTGTGCCAATGTTTTTGGTAATTTTAACAAGGATGTCATAACTTTAGGCGTAAAAGGACACAGTTATTTTTCGGTCTATGTATATGTATTAGTTACCTACGTAGTTTAAATTGAGAAACTCATGATAATAGAGTACATCATATACTCACTTTGTTTAACGATGATCCTGCTTTGCCCGACTTTTTCACCAAGCGAGTTATTTAGGTGGCATTCATAAATGCCAGAATCTGCCTTCACAGAATCCACTATAATCAGTAACTGATCTTCATGTATGAAAAAGTGTCTCTCAGTTCTGATTATGGTTTCCCCATCCTTCAACCAAGTTATTGTAGGTTTTGGTAAACCTTTAGCCAAGCAAGGCAAAACCATGTCTTCACCTGCAGTAAACTCTTTATCCTCCATAGCTTTAATAAACGATGGTTTTTCCTGAACAGTTAATGACGCATTAGCTACAACAATTCCTGCAGGGTTATGTGCAGTACAGCTGTATACCCCCATATCAATTGGTTTAGCATTCACAATGAAAAACACGTCGTCATGAGGCATAACTTGCATCCGTCTTTCACGGGCTGCTGGAAAATCATTTCCGCCATCTTTATGCCAAGCTATTTCAGGAGTGGGTTCGCCATTTGCAGCACACTCCAATTTTACTGTTTCTCCAGCTCTCACTGTAACATTTTTTGGCATTTTTATAAAGGTTGGATAAACCAGAACAGATATTGCCGATTTCTGTGAATAAGTAGTGCCAAAACTGTTTGAAACGACACACTGATATTTTCCAGCGTGAGAATGTTCTACATGGATCAAATTTAGTGCTGAGCTTGTCTCGGTGGATTTTCCATCAGGATCTGTACGAGATTTTACAATGACGTTTGGGTGTAATAACTCAATATTATCCTTTTTCCATAAAAAGCTCATAGCACCTGGTGAACTCGATATGGCCTTGCAATTTAAAGTAATATTTTCTCCCTTTAAAGCCATTATTTCTGGATCAGGTTCCTCTATTAATCGAAGTTTAGGTAATTCATCTAAAATATATATAAAATACATAAAAATATTTAAGTATTTATAAATCACATTTTTACCGCACGTTAAATTGCGGGTTACATCTACAAGTGACTGACCACGTAGCCCATCAGGATAAGAGCATATTGTTGCTTGGATCTTTATCTGTTTTAAATTAAGCCAGTCCGCAAACCATCGAAGGTTACAATCACATAAAAGACTTGTTGTGTTAATAATAAGATCCTACAAATAAAAGTTTGCATAGAAAAACTAACAAATCGAACGAATTTTATTACCTTTAGTAAAGTTACTTCAGCAAATGCATTGTTTTGTATAGAAGTAATATTATTGTTTCCCAAATTTAAGTAGGTTACATTTTTCAAACCAACAAATGCATCGGCACTGATCGATTTAATTTTGTTACCAGATAAATGAAATTTTACTAAATCGCCAAGTCCTTGAAAAACACCGTTTGCATCCTCAATAGTCCATGAAATTTGGTTGTTATTTAAGTTTCTACGGAAGAAATTTGTAAGTCATTAAATTAAATAAATAGTTAATAGAAGCACTTACAAAACCTTTAACTTTGGCAAGTGCACAAAAGCGTTTTCTTTGATATATGTAATATTGTTGTTATTCAAGGACAATTTTTGTAACTGTCCAAGATTTTTGAATGTATCAGCTTCGATAGATTCTAAGCTATTAAATGATAGATCACTGAAAAAAAAATGATGATCAAATGATTACGATAATTTTTTTTAAATCACTTACAGAATAAATAGGGTTTGACAGAATTCCCACGCATCGAGATCGATTTTGTTAATAAAGTTATGACTCAAAGAAAGTTCCTTTAAGCTTTCTAATCCATACAACCAGCTTTTTGAAATAACTCTTAAGTGGTTATAATCTAATATCCTAAAATCGGCAAACAGAAACAACGGATATTACCTGGAATTCTCGTAGAAAATTAATAAAACAACTTACAACTTATCTATCCTCGTTAAGCCATAAAATGCTCCATCCTTAAGTTCGCTTATTTGATTCCTTTTTAATTTTAATGTGGTTAGATGGTCTAATGATTTAAACGTTAAAGCCTCTATTACTTTTAACTTATTACGATTCAGTTCCCTACAATTACAAAAAGAAATAGGCATTAACTGTAATGAATCTGAACCTATTGTTGTGATTACTTACAGTACTTTCAACTGTGTTTGATACTGTAAAGCGTCTTTGGGAATACTAACGATATTATTTTTATTTAATATGAGCTCCTTCAAATCCGAAAAATGTTTCCAATTAACGTCGGAGAGCTTTTTAATCGAATTATTTTGTAAAGTTCTGTAAAAATATCATATGATATCACAGGTGCTTAAAGATAAGGTGAATAACTGTCAACAAAAGGTAATACTCACAAAACGTTAGTCCATTTTGGTAAATTGGAGGGTATTTTGCTCAATTTATTCGAGCCACAGTCAACGTAAGACCCTAAGCAATTACAGACTTCGGGACAATCTTTGACTTTTGCGAAACACGAACTAATAATCAAAATAATATTGAAAACCCAAAAACAAACAACCACCATTTTGAAAAAAACACAATATTTTCCATCATAATTTGCTCAAAATTATGATAAATACCCGTAGTTCGATACTGTCCCGTTTATTTTAATAACTTAACAATACATTCATAATATATTTTATTGATGAATTATATTTTTTATGTAAAAAATTCATCAATTTTCTAACATACTGATCGACGCATTACACAGACACAACACCCGACCGAGGCCATTTATTTCGAAGCGATTTTTCACTTTGTAACCAACTGACCAACAAAAAAAATAAAAGAACCCTGTGAAGATCACATAATAAATGACGTCAAATATATATATTTTTTGAAAAATATTTTCTTATTGTTCTTTAAAACAGTGATTTAAAAAATACTCATTTTGTTCAGTTAACAGAAAGGAAAAAGAGCATATATTTTTAACACCTGTCCCCTGGAAATAGGTATTATAATTAATAATTAAGTAATTATTTATGATAGCGTAAACGCGTGCCTTTTCTTTAATTTATTATGACACTGACACATTTTCAACAAATTTTTGTAAATAAATATGTACATACAAGCATAATTTTTTGAGCAAAAATGTGATATAAAGAATTGTTCATAAAATATTTTATCATTTCTTTACTATATTAATTTAAAACGTGCTCTAAATTTCTGTCAAAAGTACGAATAATAATTTTATAAAGAAAATATAGAATTTTGTTTTAAAAAATGTGGTCGTATCATACGGGTTTTGACCAGTTTGACGACCATTGCCGCAGAAAGAGATAATAATTCTGAACGCAGTACTTGGTGGTCATGCCATCTGTGGTACGCGAGTGAAAGTTATGGGGTGCGGTATGTGCCGCTAGGTAACAACGCAAGTGAGCATCGTAAAGTAAGTAGCCAGCAGCAAATTCTCGGCATCGCCCGTTTCCAAAATAACGGTATTATAATTCACGGTAAGTTTAAAATATTAATGCAAATCACACCCAACAACAAAATCGTATAGAAAATATGACAATATCCCCCATAAGTGAGTGCAAAACGAAATTATAGTTGTAAAGGATAGTATTTGTCAAGCCATGACAGTGTAAATTGAAGTGCTTTAAGACTTATTTTTGACGTTAAATCTAAACCAATTTGTGAAGTGGTCGCAAGCGAAACCCCGCTAGGAGTGAAGAAGTGGAATAAGTGTTAGCCGCGTCAATGTATGTACTTATTTTATATGTGATTTACAAAATGGGATGTAGGGCAAAAATACACTAGCTGCACAAGGCAGCTCCTTCTTGGCGGTAGACACAAAGCACTATCAGCCTTGGTTTAGCCCTGTGTGTAGACTATGTTTTAGTAGTTTATTCTTATATTTGAGTCATATGCATGTAAAAATTAATCATAAATTTAGTTTAGTTCAGTCTTTCATAATGTTTAATAAGCTTCCTGTTGGGTTGTGGTTAATGTTAACCACTGATTAGAATTATGCTTTTGTAGACTCACATTCATCATTAAAGTCATTTGGATAAGTTTAAAAGAACTAATTTTATTTTCAGATAGTCTCAAAATGCGTGAATATAAAATTGTTGTGTTAGGATCTGGAGGTGTAGGAAAATCTGCATTAACAGTGCAGTTTGTACAAGGAATTTTTGTAGAAAAATATGACCCTACAATAGAAGACAGTTATAGGAAACAAGTAGAAGTTGATGGCCAACAATGTATGTTGGAAATTTTAGATACAGCAGGCACAGTATGCAAAAAAAGATATTTTTATGCAATTTTTATTAATTGTTTCCCTTGTCTAGGAACAATTTACAGCGATGAGAGATTTATATATGAAAAATGGGCAAGGTTTTGTTCTGGTTTATTCAATAACAGCACAATCAACATTTAATGATCTTCAGGATCTTCGAGAGCAAATTCTACGGGTCAAGGTATTTAAAACACTAATTTATATGACTAATTCTTATTATTACTTACTTATGAATCATGCATGCTATTTTAACATATTCATATACCTCACAAATTATTACTATCATTTTTAAATAACAAAAAAATTATAATTGCAAGGCCTACTTTAGCTATTTAATTGTTATCCGATATAATGAATTGACAACCAAAATTTCATTCAAGGTTGTCATTCACGTCTCAATATTTCAAAACTTTTTATTTTTAGCAGGTAGTTTTACTGCTCATCCTCAGTTTTCAATAAAATGTCAGATTGTTAAATAAACACAACACATCTGTTCAGAAACTAAATTGTATTTTGTTTGCATAATAGTCTAGGCTTCGCGCGTGTGTGTGTGTATACAATAATCTTAATTTTATGAGTTCCAAAAAAAAAAAAAAAAATTATTCATTGGACCTATCCAAAGGATTGTCAGGGGACTGGGAGTATCGGTTTCAAATAACATATAAAGCAGTAAAATTATTTTCAAAACTATAAATATTTAATTGATTCGTCACATAGGAAAGCTTCTAACAACTACAGGAAGTGTAGCAGATATCAGGGATTTTTATCACGTTAAAAATTACCACATTTATCAGCAAGAGTGATAAATGGAATTTTTAGGCGACAGGGTTAAAATAAATAATTCATTGCATTCTTAAAATTATAAAATGGTTCTAAAAAACAAACTTCAATGTATTAGTTCAATATTAAAGGAAATGGGGTGCATAATTTCAATAAAATTTAAAAATAAGATATGTCTACGGATAATAAAGTACATTTTCAAAAATAAATTCTATTTAGGATACTGATGATGTCCCAATGGTATTAGTGGGTAATAAATGTGACTTGGAAGATGAACGCGTAGTAGGAAAAGAACAAGGAATCAGCCTTGCACGGCAATTCAGCTGTGCCTTTATGGAAACCTCTGCCAAAGCAAAAATAAATGTTAATGATGTAAGTAACAAAAATCTATATTTTAACCCAGAACTGTCATTAAATTTAGGTCAAATGTTTCATGGATATGGAATATTTGGATATATATTTTAAAATTGTGTATGACTATCAAGTTATTCAATGCTGATATAAAAAAGTATAAGCCTTAATTTAAATAACAAATAACTTGTCATTTCAATATGATGATAAACAAAATCTCTTGGGAAATAAACCCCTAACCCATCTCTGGGCGTGTCCACCAAAATTAAACAGATAAAATATATTTTTGCATTTGAATTTAGATAAAACAAATATGTTAAATAAATGTTTTAATTGTGATTTAAAATAAGTTACATTATTACATACAGGGTTCTTGAACAATTAGAAACTTTGGGTAAAATAAATTAAAGACTGAAAAATCTTCATATTTTATTTTTTGTATGGTGAGGGGTGGAGTAGTAATTGAAGGATTTATTTCAGATATTTTATGACCTAGTTCGACAAACCAATAAAAAGTCTCCAGAGAAGAAGCAGAAACAGAAAAAGAAATCGATTTGTGTGCTTCTGTAATTTATATTTTCACTTGGAACCAAAAAGTACATTTAAAAATTTCAAGACTATTGTTAGACAAAGTGTAAAGGCGAGGAGGCAAGTGCGGACTTAAAGTCTCTTGCGGTGAAGTTTTTTTTAATGCACTGTATATCATTCATTTAAATTTTAATTTAAGTATTTGTAATAAATAAAGTTGTCAGTTCATTTTTCCACAATCAAGGTTGTTATATCTAGATGCAATTAGTGATAGAGTATTTTGAAATACTGCCAATATATGGTGTCAAATAGGGATAGGAATTTTGTGAATTAGTGGTACTTGCTACTCCTGATTCAAGACTATCTACAAGACAATACTTCGCCCAACCTAACCCATAGTCCTAGAAATTTCATATAGCCTGGAAGAAGTAAGCAGTATATGTCTTTTGCCATGGCTATCACTACATCATATTAAATAATTTTCCTAAGTTCACCATTTATTGTTCGGTGTACAATTGGATGTAGTAGTATCCTGTGGCAAGATGTGATAATAATCCTTATGGTGCTTATCTAATAGAGAGTGATGTCCTTGACGAGAATAGTACGCATCAGAAATATGCAGTTTTTCAATGTTTAAACATTATAAAACACTAAGAACTGACAAGTTTCTAGTAAGTACTGTATATAGTTAAATACCAGCATTTGTTGAAGTGGGTGTTTCTCTTATTGCATATGATGGATTGAGTATTCATCAGTAACCAGTGGTTTCCATGTCAAAATAAAATTCAAGTGCTTTTAGAGTAGAAATAGACAAATCGATGTTCACACCTTTATTATTTAGAAATTTAGGTGCTGCGGAATTTTCTCAGGAATTTACAATAATTTCCTAATATGAAATGTAAAAAAAATTATGTTACATTGGTAGTCTTTTTAAAAAATTTTTTTAGAACTAAACCGATTTGAACTAACCATGATTTAAATGGTGTATATAAATAATACTTCATGAAATAATAAAACATTAAGTTTTAAGGTAATAATTGAGAGCAATAATTTGATAATATTAAAAAGTTACCAAAGTAATGAGTAAAGTGTCCCATTAGATAGTGTATATTTATTGAATCTCTTCTAGTGACATCACTTCTAATAGTTGGCACTTGAATTTTGAGTCGTTGGTAGTATCAAACCTTGTAATGTAGCACACTCACAACTTTATATTATTATCTAGGAGAAATTTATAATTCCTTTATTGTATTAGCGTTTAAAATTGAAAATTGTGATAATCTTAAATTATATTACACAAGACTTCATTATAACTTTGAGGCATGCTGTTTACAAAATCTATTAACTTATTTTTATTTTGTATATTGTGCATATTTTCAGTATCAGTAATATTATATATGAATCTTGTTTAATGTATTTTAAGTCGTAGCTTATATCATGTGTGGTACAGCTAAAATGTCAAATTGCTTTCAACACAGCAACAAGCAAGAGGACCAATCTCTCTCTGTCTAGATGTTTTTTCAACTCATAACGAAGCTTATTTGTAACACCAGTATAATTTGCCAAATTCTTTTCTACTGTGTATCACAATATTGTTTTCCCAAATTTAGCCCGCAGATATGAAACTTTTTTTTATATTGAAATATACTTTCTAAATTAGCTTATTTTTTTATAATCTCTGCCAACCCAGATAATTTTTGAAAAAACTCTATTTCCTTTTACAATACAGTACATCATCATTTGCACCTTTTTTATTCATATGCTTAAATTTATAAGGTATCTGCTAAATATGAATTTAAATTTGTAAGCGAGTGCCCTAGAAGCCAAAATTTTTATTTTTTTTTTAGTCATACTATAGAATAAAAGGGCATTTTAGGTGTATCTGAGTCATATATGTGGAGGAAATTGCTCTTTTTTCGCACCTGCCTTTTGCACAGAAGCGGTACCAAATAAGCACATAAGCATTACAATTCCGCTTGCCAGCAAATTATGTTAAATATAGTTAATATATATATATATTATATATTTTGTATTTCACTGGGTACTTTTTTAGAATTCAATCACAAATATATGTGTCAGTTGACAATTTCTTCCCATTAAGCAATTGAAGAGTTGTATAAATCAATCTTGTTGTTTTTTAATATAAATGTATGTTGAATGTATTCTAATATTGACGCTAAATATAAATAACCTTCAGTATATAAGGTCTTTATGTGTTCCTTGTATTTAATTATGATATAGGCTCACATTAGTAGGAATTTCTCAAAGCTTGTCAAATTTAGAAAGTTGAAATAGTAGCTTTTATTAAAGAAATGTATACCCGCGCATCACAAGTACAAAAATTTAATATTAAATGTTCTTATATAATATAAATGTCCTACTTTTGCTTATGAGTCTATGAATATTATATTTCCTTTATCTATTTACTACTTTTGTATATAAATATATCAGTTGAAGAGACAATAATGGAAATACGTTTTATAACAGCTAAACAACCTCTTACCTTATCCTCATTATCCAAAACAAAATACTTAATCCAGGTTTTCATTTAAAAAATTGAAAGTAATTTGAATAAATTTGTCTAGGAAAATAATGTGAATATTTTATGAATTTATATAAGTATTAATTAGTATGACATCAATATTTTAAATAGTAATTTTTATTGATTAGGTTTTTATTATGTGCCAATAATAATAAATTCTGATAATTTTGATAATCATTTTATTAACAGATAAACTGAATTTGCGACTAAGTAACAATATATTAATAAAAATAATAAATATTATATCACTGATAAAATACACAACTCACTTTATTAAAAATCATATGTACATTACTTTAAGAGAGTGGCAAGTTGCGCGACAGTATGTTCCTGAGCCAATGCTGCTAACTCCTTCACCCACTCTTCTAAAAGTACCGCACATAGTGCTACGTGCTGGCCTTCACTGAACTTTGGGTAAACTATGTTAAACTGGAACTCTTCTGGAGTGGAAGCCATCTGTACGCTGTTTTCTATTTGGCTGGGCCTCCTTCCGAATAAATTGCTGATTTGTGGGATGTTCAGGCTGCGCCTTTTCGGACCGTTTCTTTGAAATGGTTCCGTTGTTTCAGGTTTTTTTACACTGAGTTCGGCATGATACCTCCTTAAATTAACTAACATTATTTCTCTGTCAACCAAACAGTCACGTGCGTATTTTATGAGATTAATGCTGTCAGGTTGACGACTCATGTATTCATCAATTTTTTGCTGTAGTAAACCAATTATCTAAAAGAACCTAGTAAGTAATTAAAGTTATATAACATTATTTACTTCTTACCTCAAAAAGGGATGGCACATTTGGTTGTAATACTATGCTATGATCTAATAAGTAGGCTCTTAGTAGTGGTTGTGGATAAACAGCCAACCTCGATATTAATCCCGTTAAGTGTAAATTGATATAAAAAGAATTTGATAAAAAATTTCTTAATTTCTCCATTAGTATTGTTAAAAAAGGACCAGCGCTAGCTGATGAACTTAAATGATCAGTGTCATCAATTATTGTAGGTGATATGTTTGTTTTTTTATGTCGATTGCTACTGGAAGATAGCCAAAAGTCACTTTCGTCTCGTGATTCCTCAGAATTTAGATTAAAACTCTCATATCCGCTACTTCGTTCCAGCGAAATGAGACTACTAGAATTTTCCTCTAAAAAATTAATTATTATTAAATTGAAAACCGTACCTAACGGTACTATTAAAGAAAAATAACATTTGTCAAGTTAAAGAAAATGTATTACGTATTTTGTTATTACCAGAACTGTGCGAGATATCATCTTCACCAGTGTAAGAATTATTCCATGTCATACAAGCCATTTGACACCTTCCAATTTTACTCCGAGCATCACAAAGATAGGCATAGTACCTTCCATATAAGCTTTGTTTGTGCTTGAAATGATTCCATTGGAAATTATTTCCTTCCAAGTTGGATTCATCGGCTAATTGACAACATCTTGGCGATAATGTTAACAACCTTTCAAAACTCTGACAGTGCGGATCCAAAGGTAGTAGAATTTTTCTCTGTGACAACATAAGATGTAAGCAAGGTTGTAAGTGTTTAAAAACCAACTCTAACATCAAATCCTCACAGTCTAGATCGACCATAGACTCGAAAACCGCCAGGGAAACAAGGCAAAGTTGGCGCTCAGAGTTTATTCGTTGTATCAAAATATCTAACAGTCTTTCTCCGTCATAATCCACTTTTAAAAGAAACTGTAACAACGAATGAAGTAACCCAGGTTGCGTGACTGTCCTTAATATCAATTCTAAGTACGCCGTAGCGGCAACTTGCTCTTGAATGTTAGCCTGCAGTAACGCCGGGCCCATTACAGGAATTAAAAATCCTCTGTATAAAAATTCCTGCAACTGTTTGCGAATCATCGGATGAGCCACCTGTGCTACTGCATTACTAAATTCTAAAGACGTAACGAACGTTAGTAGACCCTTGATTTCATTTACGTCATCAGGAGTAAATCTATGCCAATCAGGTACAATTATGTCATTTAAAATATTTGGTAACACTGAATATAATGCACTTAGCCCGGACGCTACTAGGACAGAAAAATTTGAGTGATCGGCAATGTATATGGCGACTTTCTTATTCTTTTTTGACAATGACATACACAACAGTAATGCGTCTCTTGCCCGCATCCCTATGGAGTCTTCTCGATGCACGAATGGTATCAACAAGGAAAATATTATAAATCTACAATAAAAAATTGAGTATCTTGTGTTTTTATTAACATTAAATTTCATACGTACCTCACTACGCCTTTCACTTCTTGAAAAAATAAATCTATAAACTCAATATTTTGCATAAGGAGGGCACTTAATTGATTCAACAAGTCGACTAACAATTTTTCTACTTCTTGTGAAAACACCTCACCTTCGCAAGAACATAATAACTTTATCATTGGTCGAAGAAAAGGTTCGTGTACTAATAGAACATGTCTTGATTGACTAATTAACATTTCGTATAATTTTAACTGTTCGCATCTTACAGCATTGGTATATCTGAAAAATATTTACACTTTATTGCTCGTAGTTATACGGTTATAAAGAACATACCTTCCAGCACGTATACTCCATTCAAACAGTTTATCTAAAATGCTTTCAGTTAAAAGATATTCTAAACACCGCGATGATGAAACGGACATACACAGTCTATCGTGTCTTCTAATGTCATAAAGCAATAAAGTAACCATTTGCTCCAAATGGTTTACAACACCCAGTACATCATCGTGGGTTGGCATTTGCTAAAAAATGTTACATTTGAAGACTTACCACTTTATCATTATAAACAAGTACTATGCCAAAAAAATTTTAATAACTTACCTGGACCCTATTAAATATTTTAAGGGCCTGATGCCAGTGTTCCTTGAAGCTATCATAGCAAGCTTGGGGGTCACATTCTTCTTCCGAGTTCGTCAAAGATCTTGGATGTTTGGATTGCAGAATTGAATTTAACCATTCCATATTATTATTTTCTATGTACTAGAAAAAGGTCATCTTGTCTATTATAAGTTGTATGTTTCTGTACTTCATTTCACATTTCACAAATAAAATAACCCACACAAAATATGACTTATCTGTGACAGGTGACAGTTGACAAACAGACGTCATAGCACAGCATGTCGCAGTTCTTCGAAAAAATAGGCGTTTTCCAAACAATTACCGGGATCAGTTCTTATTCTTAACGTTGACCAAAATGTTAAACAATCAATGAACAAACAAAGAAACCTATATTGCTTACATAATCTCAACTTTATAAGTTATTACATAGATAAGGTCTTATTAATTATTAAATATCGTATCATTAAAAGGTCCAAATGCAAGGCCAGAGATTATAAATGGCATAGTCTCTGGCAAAGCTGAATGTGCGATATTTTTCCTATCAACCGAAATTTATAACGGACTGATAAAAAGGCCTAATATATTTAAGCAACTAGAACATAATTAAATAAAAAAATATCACACGCAATTACTAAGCAACCAAATTACTGCCGACGCTGTTTTGTACAAAGAAGAAGATAACTTTATATCACAACATAAATACACGTCTTCCATCGGCGTAGGGAAGGGAATTACAGAGAAAAAAAAAAAGATTGTAATTCTGAACAACATTTTTCCTCAAGTTTTCATTATTTATTTCACTAACATATACTATTGCACATGTTACGCTCATGTTTAATATTCTATCTTATATCTATAAATTATTTTGAATGGTAATTATCAAATTTAAATAACAAATATATGTGTACGTGTCTGTGCTAACAAGAAAAAAATATTTTATATTTCAGTCACACATTACACATATACATATACAAATAGCATTTGTTTATGTAAGTAGATAATAGATATTATAATTATATAAATTGGTTAAATATGTTCTGATGGTAAAAACAAATTGGAATTGGAAGTATATAAGACACACATACATACATACATACATACATACACATAGGCATAACGTAAATGTTTTTCACAAATATCGCAAATTTATGAATTACACAAACCATACCACCATTAATCAATTTTAAACAATACAGAGGTAAGGGTTTTTAAGAGCACTTAGTTACTGTTAGAAAAAGTGGAAGAAGTCTCATTCAAGAGTAGCAAATAATAAGGTATATCATATTTTTTAAATTGGTCAAAAAATTATTCGAATTATAAATGAGTATCCGAAAAATAGTGTACAACACTTGACCATCCTGCTGGATTTAAGATAGATCAATTATAATTGATGATTATATCTAAAACTGCTACGTTTAATCGATAAAGAACTTCAAAGATTTACAAAAAATGTTTTTTCCTAAAAAATTCTTGAAAATTTACTCACAGATTTTAATTATTTTTGATGTATTGTCTGTGGTCTAACGCTATAGGTACAATTCACGTACCCGAATTTCCCGAAGATGACGAAACATGTTTTTCACTTTCAAATTAATAATGCTGATCAATTTCGCAGACAGTAATGAGAAATTAACTTGCATTAGCAACAAATAGTCATTCAAATAATTATACATAGTTAATTGAAAAAAATAGGTATATCAAAACCGCTCATATAAAAAAACATTTTTCAAGAAATGAGAAAACTTCGAAAAATCGGAAAGTATGATCGAGGGATTACATCCCACTAAGTAAAAAACCTCTGTAAGAAATTTTAAATAAGTTTCCTCAAGAGTTAAAACCTCGCTTGTGACTTTTTTGTACGAAGCTTTGACAGAGCAGAGCACAAATGTCAGCCACAAACCAGATATTATACATATATGACTTCTAAACAAAATGCTGTAAAAAGTTACTTATTCTTACACACACCACCCTGATTACGTTTTTAAAGCATACATTGTAGCGATTAATAAATTGTTAAATTTAATATTACGTCACTTGCTTTGTTATTCTTGTACTAATAAATTTGCAGAGTTATATAACACAATATTTTAGATATTCATTGTGATGTAAAATATATGCAATTGTATGAAACTTTGTAGTGTAAACGTTATTACTAATAACTTATTAGAGTTATAAATCTGCAATTATTAATATTAATGCATTTTAGTACCTACTAATAAGTAATTAACCGGTAGGTCCATTCCATAGGATATCACATACAAATATCTTGAAGGTAACTGCATACTACTTCTGCACAATGTCTTCAACTTTATTTTTCTACAAGGTGAATATTAATACAAGCAAAAAATATATTACTAAAAATAGCAGTGTAGATTCATAGTTTTTTATATGAATCAATTATTTTTCGACCACACTGCTGTACTATGCGTGAGACAATACAACCTGCTGACTACGCAATTATATTTTTTATATTCCGCGTTCCTTGATCATATCTCTCGCTGTCATCAAATTTAGAAAAAAGCGAAGAAAAAAGGTTGTGATAAAAAAAAACAGAATATGTAGCAGTTCTGTTTAAAAGAACGTTTGGGAAGTATTAGCAACTACTCTTAGATCTCTCGAAGAACATTTTACCATATGTCAATAGTTAGTAATTATTTAGTACAACAAAAATGCTTGTCCTTATTAATCATAAAAGCATATAGAAGATGTCTGCTTTGTGCTGTGGGAAAAATAAAATACATATAAGGCTCCTGTATTTTAGAATTCTCCAGAATGTTTGTAACCTCCCTTGTATACTAGGATATGATGTCTCTTATAAGAGTTTCACATTTTTATAGTCAGTTACTATACCACTAGAAATAGTATTCGACAACTATATACCAAAAATCTTTAAATCCTTGAGCAAATATTCACGATTTTTTTTGCAAATTTTTAAATTTCGGATATAATCAAGTTAGCTTCAATCGATTTATTTTGAGCCCGGCAGTGCGTGATCAAGTGTTGTACTCGAAATTTCGCAACACCCTAAATATATTTTTCATTAGAATGTATATGTTTTAGAGGCTCTGTATAAATTCACCACCGAGCTAAACCTTTACGAAGACAGGAAGAAGCAGTGGAAGCGTGATTTATGTAAAATTCTGACCCATTAAACTAAAATTTCTAAATTGATCGCAGATTGTAGCAGGGGTAACTTCATCACGCAACAAATGTAGCACACGGAGTCCGTGGAACGTGCAGTCGCGACCCTAAACTCACCCTAAGACGTTCACCTACCCTGTCGGAAGAATGTTCCGTTTCAACGTGCTTTGCGTGTACGTGCCTTTTTGTATCTGTCTATCTCCTGAGCCCATTATCATCCCTGGTCAAGGCACTATAGCCGGAGTGGAAGTATCCAAATTGCGGATCCAAAAAATCATAGCCTACTATGGCATCCCTTACGCTCAGCCGCCTGTTAAAAAATTAAGATTCGTTCCTCCAGTGACGGACCCTCTTCCGGAAGTCCAAAATCTTTCCGGGTACCGTTCTGCTTGTCCGCAAAGCGAAGAAGCGTACAAGGAATCAGAATTACCCTTTTTGCAACTTATTCCCGATTATAAGGTTGTTGAATTCAGTGAGGACTGTCTTTACCTTAACGTATTTGTGCCAGTCGGTAAGTTGTTTCACGTACATTATGTCACTTCTAAATATACTTTTACTAAGAAAACTTTTTATCGACTACACTATAAAATAATTTTAATATTTCTGTGTATGATTTCACCCTTTTTAACCAATAAATGTAAAAGAAAAAACTACGTTTATAGAAATAAATATATTAAAAGTGGTTGTAGTTTAATGATGAGTATTATAGTACTACATTCTACATTTTTAATATTTGCACCGATGGTAAATTAATGTCATACTGTACCCTAAAACCTGTCCCGGTGACATTAAGCTTTTTCCTGAACTTTTACTGAGGTCGTATACGTGTTGCATCAAATATCAATCCCTGACATTTTCAAAGGGTGCATTCCTAAACTGCTGTGCACTTAAAATTGAATTGAGATATAAAATTTTAACAAGAACATCATACAATTGTTTATTGGACCCAGCTGTATTTGTAGGCAAAACTAAAGTAACTAAATCTATAAAATGCTATTTTTATCCCACTTTAAATTTGATAAACTCGGGTAGGCACGATTTTGTTCATTCGTTCAATTTCATCAATTTAGATTCACGTGTTGTGATGTTCCCGCATACTGAAAAAATTAAATTTGCAATATTTATGAAGTATATTGGATTTTTTCCAAACAATATAGAACTCTGAACATATACAGGGATACATTTTTTATTCAGTTATGTAACTATTTTCGAAAAAATTTGACGAACATTGATGAAGTATTTTAAAGAAATACTTTTTCCTGGTTGTAGGTATTAGTTATACCATTTCCACGAATCACAGCAATCAAAGTCAGATTAAGAGTGCATTGAAAAAATTTCAGTAATGGATAATTTGCCCAAAGGGGCATGACCATAAACAAAATGTATACGAACAAACCGGACATTTCGCAGCACTAGTGTTTTGTGGCGTGTCTCCACTTCATTACAGTTGCATGCACGCACAGAAAATCTGAAATTTGCAGCAAAACCCTTGCGTGTCGGGAATTTATCTTAATCTCAAGTTTGACCATCTACACGTCAAGAAATTACATCTAATTTTCCTATTCGTCTGAAAGAGAAGGAATTATTGGGTGATAGAAATGTCTTGCAGTCATAATATTGATTGCTCCCTACATTATTTTACATGCTCAGATTTTATTTAAATTATTTTCAGTGACAAGATTGATAAGCAGACGTGACTTCATTTTTTATATTTATATACAGGGTTTGCTTCCATAAATTTTGCTATGATTGTTTGCTAGAGCTATTGTAATTCATCACCACCTTAATTATTATAAATATTTTCAAGTCCATATGCATATTTGTACAGAAATATACAGAGTGGACCACACGACCGATCGTGATCTTCATTCACTCCTAAAATCTTAAATGGGAAGTGGTAAGATCATTTCAAAGGGCAGTCAATCTTTTGAACACCATCTAGTTTTTGTAATTCTCGTTGATCAGTTTTCGAGACATAATATTCTTAGAGATTTTTTAAGTGGAATGAATTCCCACTCGAATTTATTCCATTGCATTCGAGAATCGAGACCCTGGTAGAGAAACGATGGTCTTATGGAGTATTTATTTATGGAATAATAAAATCAGACTACGATCCGCTGCCGCAAATCTTAAAATGATTGAAGTTATATGGCTTAAATTTTTGTCTTTAAATGGTCCTACTGAAAAAAGTTACAACCGCATGACCGTTATTGGTAGAATGATAATAATATTTCGTAAGATACCCAGCATCTAGAAAAACTCAATTGTATTATTTATTCGGTAGAAATATATTGTATGCAAACGACACATATTTTTGCATAAAATAAATATAAATTCAAGCTAATGAATTTTGTCGATAGATGGCAACACACCACCCTGCTTTTAGTTTTTTTTGTAGATGTTAGTGTCGCCATCTGTCGGAAAACCTAACAAGCTAGGATTTGAATTACGACAAACATTTATTTTAATACACGTAAATTTAAATAAATATTTAATAGAAATGATATTTTGTCATATATATTTCTTATTTTATTAACGAAATTGTGACTATACAGTCACTATTATATATTTTGACGGTATTTCCTTTTGCTTTCCTACACTGGTGCAAAGCGGAAAAAATAAATTATCCTTATTGCGTCATAATTCAAGGTATGAAGGCTAAAAGTTTTTCAACCTATGATATTTACAGTTTGGGTGTTAAATTTGAATATATTACAGTCACAATAACGCAAGAAAAATCGTTACGATCTGCTTGGCAACTTCTGCCACATTGTTATTTTTAAGAAAGTGCTCACGCGATGTATTTGATCAGTTTAACCCACCGAAAGGGGTAAATTTATTCCTGCGTCTTGACCTTGTGCATAAATTGACTTTGGAGAAATTAAAGCAGCACATTTATATACTATATAAATCATTTCGTTATTACCACTACTTTATCAGAGATAGTATACCCATTAGCAGTATTACTCGGTTGAATTAGTATTATGTTCCTCTTACTAATAACCGCAAAAAACTTAAAAATTTATATTTTTACTGTTTTTAGGTAACCATCCAGAAGTGGGATTTGCAACAATAATCTGGTTCCACCCCGGTAGTTTTTTAATAGGGAACCCCAATATATGGAACCCACACACGTTAGTATACCGGCAAAGAGTGATAGTCGTCACCGTAGCTTGGCGGCTCAATATTTTTGGATTTCTCACTACAATGGACGGAGAAGCACCTGGAAATTACGGTCTTTTAGACCAACAAGCCGCCATGCAATGGGTAAAGAATAACATCAAACTGTTTGGAGGGAATCCGGATAATATTTGTTTAATGGGATATGGCGCCGGAGCTACAAGTATAGGCTTGCATATGACCAATCCTAAATCGATGGCATTGTTTAACAAAGCCATTGCGATGAGTGGTGAGTGACTTACATTACGAATTTGTTTGAATTTTGCCATGTAAAAAAATTGTTTCAGGTGATTACTTGTCTCCAACAACGATAAAAATGCCTGAAGAGGACAAAGCCTTTCTAGATTCCCTAGCTCGGAAGTTAGATTGTACTAGGAGACCAGTGTCGAAACTTTTAAAATGCCTACGAAACGCAGAAGTTGAGATTCTTTTGGAAATAGCTGGGAAGCGGCCATGGCGTCCTTTATTAGATGCAAGTCTCAGCAACAGCTCTTATCAACCTTTCCTATCAGAACCTCCTATAATCTATTTCGAACGTGAAGATAGTCCTAAAGTTCCTTTCCTAACTGGATATACGCAAATGGAGCAAATTCTGGAAATTCCTGAATTAAACAACACTCAAATATCTTCAGAAGCTTTAAGAAGTTTATTTGTTAAGCTAATGCAGCAAGAGTTACCACAGAATAACGATACAGAGTCTTCCTGTGTATACAACCCTGACCATATCATTGACGCTGTAATGTTCTTCTACGGGCCTCAGATGGCCTTGAAAGAAACTGAGGAATTTCGACAGATCGTGACGGATTTTTTGACAGAGAAAAATTTTGCTGCTCCTGCATTTCTACAAGCTCTCCGTATTAGCAATGACCAACCAGTTTACGTGTACAGGTTTGACATGAAACCTAGTACAACATCCGCAGTGAGCCAAATTCCAGAATGGGTTACTGTTTCCCACCTTTTCGATTTAATTTACGTATGGGGGATACCATACTGGGAAAATACTACACAGAAATGGGATCACAGAGATAAGAGAATTTCAGACACTATCATGTCGCTTTGGACTAATTTTGCGAAGTATTCTGATCCCACAGCCAACGCCATTTTCCCCATAAAATGGCAACCATTTACTCAGGAAAATCCAGGAATTATGATTATAGATGGGAACTTCGATATGGGCAATTCTAATAATTTAAATTACAAAGCATTTGAATTCTGGAACGAATACTATCCTAAAATAAGAGATGTAGCTACTAGATGCTGTGAAATTTCAGATTCGGGTGCAATAAAACTTGTCGTCAACCTTTTGTTCTTTTTAGTTTCACTTGTAATTATATGTTATGTTTAACTAACATACACCGTAGAAATATACTTATTAAATATTATAATAACACTACAAATGTTAATAGATTAATATTTTAAATATGTACTTGCCAAACTATTTTGCTTAAAACATACCATTTCCTAAAAATTATATACATTTACAATAAAGTTTTAAAAAATAAATTACGAAGTATAATTTTAATGTTATAGAAAAATTGAAGCGGTCATATTTTTATAGTAAAGCCATTTATTTCGAAGTTAAATTTCCCCAGTCGTAAAGATCATGTATCATGTATACACTCGCGGCAAGAATTCAGACGACTTACGTCATACGAACAAATTAAATTTATTATATTTTCATCAAACTATTTAAGAAACTGCTACACTAAAAGTTTGCATTATATATTGCACTAAATTGCAAAAAATGATTGTTTTTAACGCGACCAAATATCGAAAATTACGTTGACAATAAAAACAATTGCGTAACGTCAGCCATGACGTAGACGTCTGAATTCTTGCCGCGAGTATATAACTATTTATTTTAATGAATACACGAAATAAGTTTGAGGAATAACGAATTTGAATATATAAAATCACAAGGGTTTTTTCCGATTTACCCGCTCAACATTGTTAATAAATTTGTATTTATATGCCATCTAGTTGTTATGACCTAAATTATCATTTATTTAAAGTTGGTATCCTTCAAAGTTTTTTGTAAATCCAGAATCGTTTTCATTAAAATAGGATAGTAGGAACATAATTGTAGGTTTATTTTTTAATAAAATTTATACTTGAATCTTTGTTTGTATATTATATACAAACAACGCTTGAATACTACGCCGTTGAAATGGAATTTTTTTGTTATTATAAAGTTGCATGCCTGTTTGTAGTGTTTGTTTGTTGTTTCTAAAGTTACTCGCCTAAGTTTAGAAAGTAAACGGCGATAGAACCTTTCTACGTAACCTTAGACGCATCACATAACAGTGTGCTTCAACCAACAGGGAAATGATATCAGTAGTACAGTGTACATAATTTTTATGTTGAGCTTTTAATGATGCCAGTTATGAGATGAGCATTAAATTCAACCACAATAGTGGTTGAAACACGACAATAATAAAATAAATAGAAGAATGTAGACAACAAACGTCAAAATAACGAACAAGATGTTACAATTGTTTATAAAAATATCTCTTCATATCCAAATGCCTAAGTGATGTTTTGTTCGTTTTATGTGAATCATTAGGTGTTCCCAGGTGTTCCTTACTAAGTGCATAGTTATATATCGCTAACTTGGCGTTTTAGCCTTTGAAGTACTCACAAAGAAACAGAATGAGTCACACAAGTGAACAGAATCCCCTTTCTCAACCCCTAAGGGTAGAAACTGATGACAGTGTTCATCCCGATAGCAACAATTACTTTGAGGAAGAGAAGGACAACTTTAGCCAGACAAATGATAACGATGACTCTGATTCTTTAGGTCCACTTCCTGCAAAGTGGGAAAAGGCCTATACTGAAAGTGGAGAGGTTTATTTTATCGAGTAAGTACTTTTCTTTAATATACCGATCTTTTCTGAAAAGAACCATACCAGGATTAAGGTTACTTTTAAAACCAACTTTAGTACTTTGACTAAAAATAATCTATAAGTGTTACGCTAAGCTTTATGTATATAAATAATAACTTAGTCCTAAATCTAGTTAGACATAGATTAAGTTTGAAAGTAAGCTTGACGTGTTTGATTATTAAAGTTGCTTGAAATTTTTTAAGTCATTCAACTGGAACTTCGCACTGGTTGGATCCTAGATTGTCCAAGTTCCAGAAAAAAACTTTGGAAGACTGCATGGATGATGAGTTGCCTTACGGTTGGGAAAAAATAAGTGACCCTCATTACGGCACTTATTTTATTGACCACGTCAACCGACGTACTCAATATGAAAATCCTGTGATACAAGCCAAAAGAGCAGCTTCACAAGCCTCTGCACGAGCCAGTAGAACCTCGTTTACTAAAGATCCGTCTGAATTGTGTGGGCAACGTTTCAAGACATCTCTTGTTAAATCGTCACGTGGTTTAGGTTTTACGATTGTTGGAGGGGATGATGGAGTGGACGAATTTTTACAAATTAAGTCAGTAGTTCCAAAAGGTCCCGCTTGGCTAGACGGGCAACTCCAAACGGGCGATGTCATTGTATACGTGAATGATACTTGCGTATTAGGATACACTCATAACCAGATAGTGAGGCTATTTCAGTCGATTAGTGTTGGTTCTACTGTTTCTCTAGAAGTTTGCAGAGGATATCCTTTACCTTTTGATCCAAACGATCCTAATACTGAAGTGGTGACTACAATAGCTGTGGATGGACATTTACAGCCAATATCGAATGACAAGAGATTATTAGATACTAATTACAATTTTTTGGATGGTGATGACCTTTCTAGAAGTGTGGAAAATGTCTTGGACCAAAATGATGAAATAGATGATTTACTGAAAGGTATTAGTAACCTTACTTTAGGAAAAGTGGAAGTAAGAGTTCGGATAGTGAAGGGAAACTTAGGTTTTGGTTTTACAATAGCAGATAGTGCTTGTGGTCAAAGAGTTAAGAAGATACTAGATCGGCAGCGATGTAAAAACTTGATGGAAGGGGATATCCTCGTAGAAATTAATGACATTTCTCTCCAAAATATGTCGCATGATGAAGTTGTACAAGTTCTGAAGAACTGTCCGTACAACAGTGAAGCCAATATATGTGTGCAGAGGGGTTGTCCCAACAAAACGCCAAATATTAGAAATAAGCCTAGAAAATTAGACAGCCGCTTTAGCACAAAAGATATAGGAGCAGTATACCGCAGTAAAACACCTACAGCAGATATATACAGCACACAACCCAGAGAAGTACTACCAAGCAGACCAAAAACACCATTAGTAGATACAAGAAGTCTTTCTAAAACGCCTATTAAAGATATTAATTCAAATTCCAATCATGAATTATTTAAACGAGAGTTTTCTAATGATAATCTTAATGCTGAAAGATCTCGCTTACGTTTATCTTTAATAGGCAATCCAGAAGAAGAAGAAGATGAAATAGACATCACAGAGAATCAAAATAAGCCTTCATATGATTTACCTCCTCCTGTTGACACGAAATTTGGATTATACATGCCCATTCCGCATAGGTTTGACTGCTCTTGCATTTATTGTGCTAATCCTCGGCCTAGCGCTTCAGACGCAACAGAAAGTTATGATTCTAATAATTACAAGAAGTACAATGGCAATGATTTATGGTATCAGCCTAGAAATGTCGAATATGTAACAACAGCAGTAACGTTGATTAGGCAAGAAACTGGTTTTGGATTTAGGATTGTAGGGGGAATAGAAGATAAATCTCAAGTATGTATTAATTTCTACAAAAACTGCTTTAAATTGAATTTATTATTTGTCGATAGGTTGCAGTAGGTCACATTGTAGCAGGAGGGGCAGCAGATATAGACGGCAGGATTCAATCGGGTGATGAAATAGTAAGCGTCGAGGGTTTTTCAGTATTAAAAGCCTCCCACCGTCAAGTGGTTCAGCTAATAAATGCCGCAGCAGCTAGAGGACAAGTCAACCTTATTTTACGAAGGCGAGTGTATCCACCACTACCTCCAATAAATCAGGCTTATTCCATTGGAATAAACAGTTGGTCATCCGAGAATCCACCATCGAATCTAGGCCTCAATCCTTTAGTCGTGGCCAATCCCCATGCTGGACCGACTTACGATGTTACAGTACAGAGAACTGAGAATGAAGGGTTCGGATTTGTTATCATATCATCAGTCAATAAAATTGGATCCACTATTGGTAAGTCTTGTCTTTTTTTTCTGCAATCTATATGTTTATCGTGATGTGTTTAAATAGGACGTTTAATTGAGGATAGTCCGGCAGAACGTTGTGGGAGACTTCGAGTTGGAGATTATATCGTAGCAGTAAATCATATAGATATAATGCACTTAAGTCACGGAGATATTGTGAATTTAATCAAAGAATCTGGTTTATCTGTAACTTTAACGATAGCTCCAAATCCAGATCTGTGATTGATTTTTCAGCTTTAATTTCAGTATATATATATATATATATATATATAGTATCCAGTTTGACATTAGCGAGATAATAATTAAAAAAGAATTTTCAATATTTTAATGTTTATTTAAAATTTTTTGCAAATAAAATACTGTTGATGAGGTACTAATTTTTTTACAGTTTTATTGTGATATGACATGAATCTCACTGCCTCGAATATCAAACAAATTTTACAATTTTAAAGTAAAACATTGTTATATTTGTAAAAGGAAATTACTTGTGATTAATCGAATTTAAATTTGTTACAGATAAATGATTACATTGTTACATTTAAAAAACTGTTAAAATTTGTTACTTAAACCATTCACAATGGATGCACTGTTATCACAGTGTTTAGTTTAGCTCATTGTCTATTCTGAGAAACCAAACAAAATTCCATCTATATTTTTATTTTTCGGTACTCAATGTAAAAAATTAGGGAACAATGTTCTTTAAATTCTGTTTACAGTAAACTTTTAAATGACATATAAATTTTCTAGATCAGCTTTGTTTGATTGGAACTCACATTTTGTCATTACTTATAGTCTCATAAAAAATAGAATAAATACCTACACTTTGTTCAGAAAAGTATGTCGTAATGTTCGTGTAACAGAACATAATTTTGTTTCAGTTATTCAGAAAGTCAATACTTAACAGTATATAAAAATATAAATAAAATTTATTGGGTTTGTAAGATTTGTCTTTAAAAAGGACAATAGTTAGAATTATTAATGAATATATGAAAAGAAATTTTGTTATAAAGTTATCTACTTTGAATTAGAGATCTTGAATATAAAAAATGTTAACTCAAATATTGAAGAAATTATTTTAATATACAATAATTGTAATCTGTAAAAAAATGTATTAATCAGACTGAAATTAACCGACTGAATTTCCTAAAATAATCACAAGAATTGTTTTAAGTATTGAAGGTTACACCTATTTGTGTGTTTATTAATTGACAGTATATAAGAATACCCAGGAAATTCTCAAGTAATAAAAGAAAAACATCTTTGTAGTGATATGTAATTGAATTATTTTGGTAATCGAATATTTAGGATTCGAATTATTTTGATAAACAGAGGATCATGTATTTTATCGTAATTTTGTAAATTTACAAGCACTAAAAAATAAGATCAATTGTAATGCCATAATTTATATAGTTCATTATATAATATTGATTATGAGGCTAACCAATTTAAGTTCAATTACCAATATTGATTTGCCATTCGGAATATTATTGTTTATGATAATATCACTACAATTTTAGCTTCTGTTTTTTTGAATGTTAAGTGTTGTCGAACATTTAATTTTTTTTTGCTTAGGTTGGTGTAGCTGTAAATTAGCCATTAATAATTTTACACTTATGTAACCATATTATTTATTATTAATCTTATATCTACTTATATTTTTTGTATTATGTATTATTTAATACAGTTTGACGTTACCTCTTTTTTTTTAATGTAATTAAAATATATTTATGTGTATAATTATGTAGTCTTTAATTGTTTTGCAATATCTTTTCTGTCACATTTTCTATTATCATCATCATTATCAAAATAATACCGAAAACACATTCGATGCAAAAGAAGTTTCAAAGTGATAATTACATTTATATAACACCTGCAATATATAATTGTACCAAATATAAAATAAAAAAATAATGTTTGTCATCTTCTGGTTCGAGATACCGGTAGCTTCTTCATCCGTTGCAATTACAGAATTGTATACTTACATTGTAGGCTCAAGAGGTTTCCAAAAATATTTTTTAATGGACCATGAACATCAAAACGTATGTAAATACGTATAATTCCGGCCAGCATTTGATGAAATTTTGCTAGACTGATTATTGTAATTTTTTTGTATATATTTATATGGATTCTTTTGCATTTTATAAATAAACAAAATTGTTTTACACGGTCTTTTACTAACCTTTATGCATTCTGTATTGGAAAGATTCTTTTACTTTAGCTGCCACAAGGAAGTGAAAAAAATATATAAAAGTTTAAAATATTTAATATAAAATATAAAGATGTACAAATATACAAAATAAATATTTAACAAATTCACAAATAAAAATAATAACAATTCATCAAAAAAATCCGGGATTGGTGTGTTCAATAACGCAACGCTTACAATATTTTTTAACAGCTCTATACCCTTCTAAGGAGATTTGGCAATCCTGAATATTAAGTTGCTGCAACCCCCTACAATAATAAGCGACACATTGCACTCCTCTGTCAGTAACCAAATCACAATTCCGAAGACTCAACTTTTTCAAATTCGGACAACTTTCAGCCAAGGCTCTCAAACCAGCATCGCTCACATCACACTTTCCTATATCTAAAGCACGCAGTCTCGTACAAGACCTAGCTAGAACAGTTATGGCATCATCGGAAACTGCTTCACACCCTCTAGCGTTCAAATACCGTAATTTGTAGCATTTTCTCGCTATGACTTTGAGACCAGCGTCGCTCACTTGGTCACACTTTGCTACGGATAAGTAACGCAACGTAGCACCTAATTTGGCCAGTTCATACAAACCGAAGTCAGTTAAATTAGAACAGTCACTTACACTTAACTCTCTTAAACCTGAACAGAAACTTGGCACAAATTTTAGACCGGCATCTGAAAAAAACCATTGTTAGGAAAGTTACATATACAGAATATACAAGGCGTTCTCGTGAAAGTGCACAAAAAATTACTACGTTACATCTAATTAAAAAATATACTTTCATGTAGCAAATTTTTGTAAGTTCGCACGAGAATAGCTGTACAAGCGATTTTGACTCTGAATATTAAAACTCTAGGGAAAATTAAATAAACAATATTTACGAAAGTTACCTGTTATTTGCACACATCTGCGTAAGTATAAATAAGCAAGCTGTGGACAGTTCTGTACAATAATTCGAAGCCCACTGTCTTGAACGGCAACGCAATCTGTGAGATCCAGATATTGTAGCTGCAACCGTCTAGGAGGCTCTGGTCCAGCGTTTATGTTGATACAGGATATTTTTACACAACCTAAAAAATAATTTATATAGATTTTTTTACGATCAAATTTATGTTGTCAAATTTTTTTTAATGAAATGCATTTGATCTTACCTGTGACGTCCAGATGTTGTAAATTATTACATCTAGTAACAACTTCCGACAAAGCGTGATTCGTGATATTATTACACCCTTGCAACTGCAAATGTGTCAATTCTGGGCATCGCCTGGCTAGCAACAACAAGCTCTTATCAGATAATTTGGCACCGTTTGTAACATGGACTCTTTCCACACTAGGACAAGCCCCAGTGCGTCCCTGACCACACAACTGTCTCAGTACACCCCTTATAGCACGATCCCCACTAACGACTTCACCTTCCACAGTTATAATACGCCACAGGGAGGGTGTCCAGGCGAGGATGTCGAATCTACGACACACTTGAGCACATATGCTCAGGTCTATACTAGTCAGGAAGGAGAACACTTTCGTAACAAGTTCGTCTGGAAGACGATCGAAAGAATTGTTTTTTGATTGATATTTTTTGCCTTTATACAGGTTGCCGTCAGTCCACAAGTTAGGTGTGACAGGTCCTGGACTTGGCGATACAAGGGTATGGTACCCCTGGTCCAAGCTGGGACTAGATTTGCCTAGTTTCGTAAAGTTGTCCAAGAGATAGTTTGTTTCTTGCATTTGGTGATTCGACGTTCTAAAATAATTCGGTTGACTGTTTTGGATTTTGTCATAATTCTCATGGTCCCAGTAACTCGGACCCAAAGAAAACGACGATAGGTCCAGAGAGTTTTTATTTTGAAAAGATAAATTATTATGGGTGAGCGGCGACTGACGTGAATTCAATTCGTATTTGGATTGATATTCTGTTCTCTCATTTAAATAAGAATGTGGTTGATAATAATTTTGCTAAAAAAATATATATATAATAAAGGAACTACTGTTTTTAAAATACTTACCAAATATTCCGATTCAGGCGACTGTTTCTGCAAATAACTATTATCTATCGACAACTGCTTATTATGAAACCTTCTGTCGGTATTATTTTCATAAGAATCGATATACTGAGACCTGTAATTGTAATTTTCTGCAGGGTAAGCACCACCCTCAGTTGAAGTAGCTGTTTCATCGGTACTTGAGCTGTGGCCTAATCGTACTAGAGGGCATCGAGGGGACAGACGTTCTAAGAGCCCTGAAGGCTGATTCATGTCTCAAGTGACCCCTAAAATATGATACAGGGTGCTATCATTTGAAAAACGCAAGTAGCAACCCCTAACCAAAATAGTACCTTCCAAATTACATTGTCTTAATATAATGATTCCAAGATCAAACTAATCCATATGTGTTTTTCAAAATTTTGAAATAATCATTTTCAACCAAAGTATGAAATTAAACATTAAATTTTTATACATACAAAATATTGCATTTGCAAATATACCTATATAAATTAATTGAAGCAGTTATTTTTTCTTAGAGATACAGAAATGCCAGTTTGTATAACACAATTAATTGTAAAATATAATAATATTAAAAAAGATCAATATTGCCAACTTACATTAACAGGATTTTTGGATAATAAAAGAAAATTGTATTCTGCTACGGTTTTAGATGGGTAATTAAATCGATTTAACACGGTGTAGTTTTTTAATGGCTTTTGTGAACTTCTTCGTCATCTGTTATGGCAACAAATTATGTCACGATTCAAGAGAAAACTAGTTCAAAACATTAGACGGCGTAAGAATTTAATACTCCTACTACCAAGAATATTTATAAACTGCAATGGACATAATTAAATTACAAAACTACTTGGCGATCAAAGTAGACCTTCTTGCCGTAAATAATACGGTCATAACCGCAAGGGTATGCAGTACAAACTGCAGATGTGAAAATATGTATGCTTTTGCACGTTTAATTTTGAAAAAAATGCTAAATATGTAACGTATAAACAATAGGAAGAATGATATTAAAGTGGTACATAACGTTTCCTAAAAATAACTTTCACATTTTCATGTGATATTGAAAGGCGACTTGTTGGCTGGCACACGCCTCTCTTTCTACTTAGCTATCTATCACTGTCTGGCAAATTCTTCATAATGGAATGCAAACCTACATTATTATATTGCTTAAGTGGTGCTTTCATCTTTTAGATATGACAAATGACCAATTCGCTTATTTGGTACAAATGCCCACACGATTTTTTTGTCTAACAATTTTCATTGTTCGTAATTTTTAACGGATATATAAAATAGTAGATATTTGGCACGTAATTTTTCAGCCCGTTAATCTAAAAATATTCTGCGCGTCTACGCGAATTAAACGCGAAAATAACATAAATAAATATGTAGGTATGCAAGTGGTTTTAGTATTAACTATAAAGTTAGTAGGATGGATTAGTTGAAATACATGAATACCAAAACGATCTCGAATTCTGATAAAGACAATGTAATTTATAGAGGAAGGTCTTACCTATTATGCAAATTTGCTACCTCCCACACCAGATTTAAATACATTATTGCAAAAAAGATTTTTAAATCATACCTACGTCTTACAATAGATATATTAAAAATTATATCCAATAACCAATGCATTGTTAAATATATCTTTTTTTATACCTACTAAATGACTAAATTTAATTATAGGTAAGTACTTAATATTACATGAATAAGAAAATAATATATATATATATATATATATATATATATATATATATATATATATATATATATATATATATATATATATATATATATATAAAATGCACGTTACTTAATTAATGTTAAGAAAAAACAAAGCATAGACATATTTAAGTACCTTTTTACTAAATAAATATTTAAAAAAAATAAGTATACCTATCTAAAATCACTACTTTCAATTTTGATGTACCTACTAATTTTTTTATATTAAAAAATTATTTTTGCGAAAAATAAAACTATATTTATTTTCCCTATAAATTCTGACGATCGGGAAAAAAAGGTTTGTTTGCTACTCGAGCGTTGAAGTCTCCGTTAATATATATTTAACTGAGCCGAAAAACAAAGTATAAATGTCAGTTTTATTACAAAATATTATATTTCGGACTTAGATACACATTACGTTTATATTCTAGTCAAAACATAAATTTAAAGGTAAGTAAATACAAAGCAATTATGCTGGGAAAACGTAAATGTGGAATTTACTTAGATAGGTACCTTATTTATTAGTGATGCGGCGTTTAAAATAAACAGATGCCTAACTTTGTATTTTATTTATATTAAAAAGAGATAATCAGTGCAATGCAACAAAATAACACTATTTATATTAATAAGGAATTTGCTTGAATAATTGCACTAATCCTATCCATTATCGCAATGCATTCCAAAACAGTCACATGATAAAAGGCTTGGCAAAATAGCTAAAATCTTTGTCTTACTTAATTCTCCCGCTGCTAGATATCCTGGACAATTAAGGGACAAGTTAATAACCAGCTACTTAAATATTCCTTCAAAATTGTAATAAAATAGTTCAATAAGTAGGGTAAACGGCAAATGAAAGGTCGTCGACATTTTGACATACCTTAACCTAACATTTGGCTATTAAGAGTATTTAACAGTGCACTCCAAGAGATTTCTTGCAAATTCATGCTTAGATTCACAATAAGGCGCACGGTTTTACACAACAGTAGGCTTCACTGCAGTTTTATAATGCACTAAGACACAAATGGGCCCTATTTTGGTATGGAATTGCTTTGTTACTTGAAGGAATGTCTTTTACGTACCTTCTTACGGCTGTCGTACTGATCGTACCACAGCAATAAAAGTTCGTACTGTACGTACGCTATACCTACCTGTACGCGATGCTATTCGCTGTAGTACTTCCAGGACCGGATCTCAGCGTATTTTGGTACTATCCAACTGATAAATAACTTTTTTCAAATGCAGTTAAACTATTATTTTCCACATAATATCAAAATAACAAGGAAAACCACTTGCCAAGATTTTATTTTTCAGTAATACGGGTTTTAGTGCATTTAACGTTTTCCATGTACATAATTTTTAAATAAATAATAATAATTTATTTAATTAAATTTAATAGATAATGACCGATTACTGTTATTACATTAACACGACTGGTCTCGTGACGTCATGATTCATCTAGAAAATTGCCCTATCGGTTACAAAGTTGGCGACACGGTGACAACAGTTTTTATGTTGGTACCGATGCTGTCAGTTGATAAATGTTTTGACACGGGTTTGACGTGTAAAAAAACTGTAAATACAAATTTGTTTATAAATGTAATTATTATTAGTCCAAAGATAAGTACAAGTAGATATGTTTAATAGGCTTAAAAGTGCTGTAATAGGAGCAGTTAGTGGGATAGAACCAAATGGATACACAATAGAAGGATCTCACAGTAATAAACAAACATTAGCCCCAAAATTTCCTTATGGGCGACCCCATTTTCTTGGTCTGGGGGATGAAGAAGTCCAAATGTCCGCAGACCACAAATTGAGACCTATAATACATCCCAGTAAACCACTGCCATATCATACAGGTTTAATTACATCAATTCTTTTAATGTACAATGTATTTCTTTATCTATTGTCGTAACATTCAGATTAGCTTTGTTTATGCAGTATATAAATAGTTATATTAAAAAGATAAGAATGTTAAGTGTTAACATTATAATAATTAATAAATAAATAAGAACGTATTATTCTCATAGGTTATGCTGAGTGTGTAAATGCAGGGAAGTCCAGATGGAACGAGGACCAAGCAGTTTACCGACAAGGTGTGTTAACAAAAGTCGAACAAGACGAAGCTGGTGGTATTCAAAAATTCTCAATTCCGTATACATATTATGGAATATTTGATGGACATGCAGGGGTAGGTGCAGCTTTATGCGCAGCCAATCAACTTCATCATATTGTACATGTAAGTGCTTTTAACTTTTTTCTTAAATACAAAACTGGTGTTACGTTTATCTCTAGGAAAAACTTGTTGATGCTCAAGATGACGTTTGGATAGATTTTAATGAAAAACGTTCTTCTACCTCAAAACCTAGAGATTTGTTAATAATAGGTGCCCTAGAAGCAGCTTTCAAAGAAATGGTATAAACACCTATTTAATATATTTAATATAATAACATACATTTTTAGGATCAATTGATTTCTGAAGATCGTAACAAATACCAAGCAGCAGGGGGCTGTACAGCTTTAGTAGCTTTATTTATATTAGGTAAATTGTATATAGCTAACGCAGGTGATTCTCGTGCTATAATTTGTAAAGAAGATTCTTTTACGCCAATGTCGATGGATTTTACTCCAGAAAATGAAAAAGACAGAATACGAAGATTAGCCGAAGAACAACCAGCTTTATTAGGTAAAAATATTAAATTAATATTCCCCATTTCTAAAAAGAGTTTGTTTTAAGGCAAAGAATTTACTTCTCGTGAGTACATAAAACAACCCAAATCGGGTGATTTGGGAAAAACTGTGATGTTTAGGGACGCTCATATGAAGGGATGGGCATATAAAACCCTTCAACCAGACGATCTCAAAGTTTCTGTTATTACCGGACAAGGAAAACGGGTACGAGATTGAAGTTCTTCCAATAATGTAATAAGACAGTCCACTTTTCGTGTAATTAGGTCAATAGTTGCAGCACGCAATTTTTTGTCGTAGAGCCGAGTCATGGGTACAATAGGAGTTACAAGGGGATTTGGCGATCATGATTTACTAGCCATTTACCAAAAAACACCTATCAAACCGTTTCTGTCTGCAAATCCAGAAGTTCAAATAAGAAAAATCGATAGTACGGATGAAAAAGAAGTGTTAGTGATGGGTACTGACGGATTGTGGGATGTAGTTGATGGTAACAAAGCTGTAGATGTTGTTTCAAAGTCAATAAATGCCTTTATGGAAAAAGAAAGGTTTATTCTGTCTTTGTTTTATTTATTTATGTTACGATTTAACTTTTCTAGGTATGTGAGTGCAGCAACGTGTCTCGTAGGGTCCGCACGTGGGACACTAGTAAATGAACATTCCTGGCAGCTTAAAGATGGCAAACCTGCATCATACGATGATATATCAGTATTTGTCATACCACTTTTACCTTATAAATTAGAATATGATGAATTAGTAAGTCGATACCTTGAGAATTCAGAAAAACAAAATAATAATGAATGATATATATCTTTCATTCCTGTAAACTTGTATTCATTTAGAACTTATGACAAAGTGAAAAATTATGCTATTTTTTTTAATGTTGAGTGTATTGAAGCAACTTTGATGTTATTTTATTTAGCGTTTGTCTATAAATTTTATAAATACTAGTTCCAATTTATAATAAGAATGTTAGGATTATATTCTTGCTTCCATTCCAATATCGATAAAGTTTTACAAACATTTTTAGAAGCTTCTTAGTTGCACGGCTTCACAAATTTACATTTACTTTCATTAAAAATATTTGTACTACTGTAAATACATTTTTTATAAATAAATACCAGTAATAGACCTGTATTGTTGGTTTCAATATATTTTATTGCCTACATAACATATAAATCTTAACCTACAGATTTCAATAAATTATAATAAATAAAAATAAATAAATAAATATAAATGTTAAAGATTTAACTGTTTTTTATACAAGGGTAACTTGATAATGTGACATATGAAAAGAATAACTAATTATTTCTTCATAATAGATTTAAGTTTGCATCATATAAAAAAGTATTGTACCCTAAAATCACGAATGTAACATGTCTGACATGTCTCTACTTTGCCTTGCATTGTTTTTCCTTTCTGTTGCTTTAAGTGTCCTGCTTTCCTCTCCAGTAATTGTATCAACTACACTGTCTACAATATCATCTAACACTTCCTTAGATTCTTCTTTATGCTGTCCATTTGAAGTCTTGACAACTGGTTTCTTTGATTTCTCAGTTGACTCATCATCGTCTAGAGCATCCCCAACTGCATCTGCAATTGGATCATCCTCATCATCTTCATCTTCTTCACTACTTTCGTCTGAGTCGTCGTCATCATCGTCGTCGTCATCGTCATCATCATCGTCGTCCTCGTCTTTAGTATTAGATTTTGTCGTGGTTTCTAACATTGTAGTAGTTTCCAGTTTTGCATTGGATTGTGTAGAATTTTCCATGGCATCATTTTGATCAAGATCTGAAGAATTTGTTACTGTTTCTGTCACATTTACACTCATTTCGCTATTATCTTTCACGACTTGTACAATACTTGAATTGGACATCACTTCATTAATTATTACAGGCATCGCTTCAGTCGATGGCACTTCTGTACTGCTTAAACTTATTTTAATCAATTTGTTTTTCATTGTAGTGGTAGCTTTCACAGGTTTAGGCGTCGCTTTCCTTCTAAGGGGTTTCTTCTGTTGTGGTTTAACAGGTTTTCTTGTTACCCTTCTCAATGGTGTTTTGGTGGTAGTAACTTTTTTCTTGTTACTGCTAGAATCTGAGTCGTCATCTTGGAAATATCCTCCAATAAAATCATCGTCCAACACGCTAAAAGATTCGTAATCTGAATCTGCGCCGTCATAGTCAAAGTCATCATCATCATCGTCATCATCGTCGTCGTCATCGTCGTTATCTTCGTCTTCTTCTAAAATTGGTAGTGGTTGAGGGGGCTCCACCCTAAGGCCTTTTGGACCGAAACGAAAGCAGGAGACTCGCAGCGCGGCTTCGACTTCGTTTAATGCTCTCAGTTCAAGTCCCAAGCAGGCGTTAAACTCGGTACCTTGGCGTCCGATATTGTAGACGCGACCACAGAATTTTGAAACGCCGCCAGGTAGAGGCATACATACAGGTTGAGGTTTTCTTCCTAAAGAAAATATAAAATTAAATAAAATTTAATTTAATTAGTATTTTTTTATACTAACCTGATATGGTTGTATTGGTAAGAACTCTATCTCCAAATCTCATAGAAATAGCAAGTTTATCTCCCTTTAAATACTGAAGTGATGCACAACCGGGACCTTTAAAGGGCACCACCGGTATATTGAAATCCCTGCAGCAATTGCATGTTTGTGCGCTGCAGCTACAAAATCTATTTACTGAATTTGTTGCGGCATCCTGTCTTTTGTGACCTTGTTTACTATTCTTCTTTAACCCAGTTTTACGAGATCTTCTATGGTGGTTAGATTCTACAATTTATAAAAATATTTATATATTTATAAAAAATTAAAATGTCGAGATGTTGCGTTATTATATTTACCCACCTATCACTGCAGCAGAAGCTGCAAAAGCAATTAAAACGAATATTAATAGGAGCTCAAATATAAACGATAATTTCATCTTGTTTCAAATGCGCCTAAAAAGAAATAAAATACAATAATTTTTGTAGTTAATTCGCCAAGAAAGATACATCATTATATATACAATTATTTATAAATTATATTACCGTTGTATTTACAGTTTACTATTTTCTGATAAATAAACTATCCAATGAAAATAGCATAAAGTACAGTAATGCAAATTATGTACAGCTTTAAAAATGTGTTGTCCCATTATATATTACTTTGGAAAAGCCTCTTCACAAATATTATCCTTTCCAAATTGTACAACCAAATAATGTTAAATAAAAATAAACCTTTTTCGAATAATTTCGGTATTAAAAAAACTTAATGCAAGTTTTAACATTTCAAATATTTTTTAAAGCAAACCGATGTTTAATTTATAAATCTTTTTAATTTGACTTCATTTAAATAGCAAACTATAAACACAAAATCCTTATATATAAATTAAACAAATACTAATAATTTTCGGCTTACCTGTACCGATAAAAGAATTATTTAACGTATTCCAAGTAGATTTAATTTCACACTGTGCACTTGACGACAGTTTGCTTAAGTCTGTTGACTAATTCTTCAGAATCTTCGAGCTCTTCTTCAACGGAAAGGGGGGCTAGAATGTCGGTCACATAGGTAGGTCATTCGTGTTCATCCGGTGTACTCTTTACATCCGTAGAAAGCACTTTTTCTCGGATCAGTGGCGTATGTTTGAGGGACGAGGTAAATGGTATTATTACTGTTTTTAATTTAAGTACTTGATGAAATCTTACGGTACCAATTTAACAAGAAAAAATAGTAATTTTATCGTAAATAGGTATTACGGAAGGATTTAAAACTGTACGGAACAGGTGATTAGGTGACATGTTTAAAATCGACGACTTTGTCCGCCACTGCTATACGTAAACGAATTTGTTCCGGTTAATTAATTAAATAAAATGAGCGAACAGGTTTATATGCAAATGACTTTTCAAAATTTACTTTAAAATGCATAAAAAAGTAGTTAGTTTTGCGTTATTGTATATTTACAAAAAGAAACTAGTATTTATAAAATTTAAAAATAAAATAGTTTTCATTTTGTTGAAGCTTTGACCCAGATATACTTATTTATTAACGGTGTACCAAGTACCAAACATTAACACAAGGAAATAAAAAATAAACGCCAAAAACATGAAAGGATCGGAGAAAGTTTGTAAATTGTACCTGTATGTATTTAGTTTCAAGATATTACGCTTGGAACTTTCTGCTGATGGGTAAATATTTTTAGTTACGTCCAAAATACGAAGATTAATTATTTTAGTTTATAGTACACCTATTAGTTTAGGGCCAAGCGTTAACTATTTCTACTGCATAAAACGGCTACACTGTTTCAATAAAAGTAAAAAAAGCTTCGGTCTTTCAAAGGCTTATTATTAATCTACTAATTTATAATAATCATACTTTCAGTGGTAACATTTTTAAGTCGTAAAGCACCCCCGAAAAAAGCTTAAGAATATTTCCATGTCTATTTTTTTTGGCTTAAAGTTTGTTTTTTTCGTACAGATTAACAGGAAAACATACCGCCCAAAATCGTCAATCGCAAAATCATCGCATTTATTTAACAAATAATTGCTTTTTGTCATCTAAATTTGATGGAGTTGCGCACCGCCGTCCAAATTCGACGCTGTCCCTTAAATTATCAGTAGGTACAGCGCGTTAGTGTCGTATAGGTGCCCGCTATGACAATTTTCTAAATTCGGCTGTTGGTCTTTGGTAAGTACACATTCATTACAAATTTCGATGTTTTTATAACCCTCGAATCGACACATAAGAGATTCGAATTTTTAAACGAAAACCTTCCCTTTTACTTCCTTGCAGAAGTTGAGGTTAATCAAACCTTTGCCAAATTGAACCACTATGAAAAAAATTAAACATCTCCTAATACGATTAAATGATGATTATTGGTCGTTCTCTCAACTGACGGTTCATTGAAAGGACATATAACCAGAAGAAATAATCGATAGAGGCTAAATAATGCTTCTATTTTTGTTAATACAATAATTCCAGACCTTTACCTTCAGCATGTAGTTGGCGCAATTTTTGAAGCAGAGGCACGTCAGATTTAAATTCAAATTAAATATATGGCCCTTGCAAAGCACGTGCTGTAACTATAAACAACCTGCCAGGGTAAAAAATTCCGACAACTTCGAATCTCGCTTCATTACATATTCCACTATGTGAACGTGAATCTGTCGAAGCTAACTAAATATATTAGAAATGTATTTTAGCAATAATAAACAAAATAATATCAGTATGATTGAAACGTTTTGCAAATATTTTGGTTTGTTGCACAAAGAATGGCTGAGGTGATGATAGCCAAAGGTACTTATGTCTTATATGTAAGTATTTGGACATGTCTGTCCAGTTCTTATTAGTTTTAAGAAATATTACATATGAAAATATGAGTAGGACAGTATAGGGATAGATAGATAGTTTTGTGAAGGTTTGGGATTATCTGTCGATATTAGATAGTAAGAATTGTTAAAATATTTTTTTTGGTTTAGGCGTGTCTGTCAGATATGCCTTAAAATGAAAGTTGCGCGACTGGGCATTTTCTGACCAGTGGTCTTAGAAGAGTGTGGGAGCATTATTGATCGTGGCCACGCTGTATACACGGACACGCATCTAAAGCAACGCATACATACACATACACACTCACCCCACTTTCTCATTTGTGCTGTCCGTTATGTTTTCCATTCATCATTATGTTTTCTGATAGCTATGTTGCCTTATCTCGTGATCAATATTTCCCCTTCTTCCTAAAATCTGTAATTTAGTTTGTCAGGTTTTTATTTTAAATTTGTGCGTGCTTACGGCTTTACCCCAACGCATTTCCAAATGTAAATACAGGTGGTTTTATTACAAATTATATCTATCGCTTTTATTAAATATTACTCAAAATAAAATCAATACCTAATGTGCGCGCTTTTCTATTATCTTATTTACTGCTTTTACGTTGAAATTTATTTAAATATTAAATTATTTATACTGATTAGAGATAAAATTAATAACAAATCAATACAATGCCGCAGATAAAAGATAAATGCTTATTTTTGTCATCTGAAAACTTTATCCGTTTAAAGCGCTGAAAATATTTTCATACTCTCGCCAATAAAATACATATATATGCACCTATCTTTCCGTTATTTATAAAAATAACCAATTATTGAAAATATGTTCGCCTGTAAGCAAACACACCAACATTCTGAAATAGAAAACCACCTAAAATTAAAAGAATTAAACCTCTCTGATGGTCGGTTTATCAAAAGCCATTTAAACTGGATTTAATTAAATTCTTCAGAAACGAGCCAGTCATACCTTACCAATCAAATCAAATATACATGCGTCTATTTTGTGTTATTAAAAATGATCAACTACTGAAAATATTTACGACTATAAGGAAACACGTCAACATTCTGAAACTGAAAACCACCTAAAATTAATAATTTCAAACCAATACAAATATACTGAGTGTTTTCTACTCCATTTTCAATTTTATTCATCCAAAAACTTAAAAAGTTAAATCTCTCTAATGGCGGTTTATCAAAAGTAGTTTAAACTGGATTCAGTTAAATCCTTCAAACTCGATTTAGTAGAAAGCCGAGGCTGACAATGTCTCTAAATAACAAGTAATCCCCCGTTCTAAATGTACCTGAAAAAATGTTCATTAGGGCTTTATTATTATTTTTTAAGATTTCGCTTATTCATTTCACGAAACAAACATCTGAAGGACGTTTTTTTTCAAATAGACATTTTGTAATGAGACATATCTAATAATCTTGGGATATACGTTTCTTATATAAATGAGGTACCTAATTGAGCAGACGACAATTTTACTTCATTAGACTTATTTTCTATTTATGAGAAAATTACTTGTTTCATACTGGAACAAAAAGGAACACAATTTCGCATGACAAATGTTAAAAACAAATTCTAATTAGAGTATTCAAAGCCAAGCGGACCTGAATAGATTTTTTTGCTCAGGATTAAATTAGTCAAAAAACGTAATAATGTTTACCGTTCTTAGATTGGTTTTAACATTTTTAATTCGACTTGTGGCAGGAAAACGTAAGAAAATATAATTCGGGGGAAAAAACGAGACTTCCAGGCTCGGACGGATTTCAGTTGGAATGGATATTCGCTAAAATTCTTCAAAGTAAAGCTGTCGCTACCGAGATTTCGCGTAATATTGATTGAAGGTGACCACACAGGACAAAGCAGTCACATGTAAGGTGGTTTCGTGGTTTAGATCTGTTTACGAAAAATATAGATATAATTCCTGAGGGAGTAGGGGTAGTTCCGAGGTGGGGGTTGATAGGTTGCTATCGCCGTGTATTAGATTCCCTAGCTCACCACTGTGTTGGAGCTCAAACCCCGAGCACGTGCTTTATTTGTATTTATTATGTAGTGGTAGTATATCGCCGGTAGTGCTTACACCTAGGATTTTACACGAAAAAGGTATTTTTTCATAAATTTCACTGGTTAAATAAATAAAGTAAACTTTATTTTATATTTTTATATATTTTTTTTTTCAATCGTTTTTATTGTTGTAATTTTCCAAAAAAAAATGTTATTTGAAAATCTTACTTCTATGGTATTTATAGATATTTTTTTCATGAATCTCGCTGGTTAAATAAATAAAGGTTACTAATTTTATTTATTTATATTTTTATAAAATTCATTTTCAGTTTTACAAAAAAAATTATCCGAGTTTATTTGAAAATCTTACTTCTATGGTATTTATAGATATTTTTTTCATGAATCTCACTGGTTAAATAAAAAAGGTTACTATTTTAATTTATTTATATTTTTATAAAATTCATTTTTTTTTCAAACGTTTTTATTGTAGTTTTACAAAAAAAAATGTCCGAATTTATTTGAAAATCTTACTACCATGGCACTTCAGTATTTTTTTCCTGAATCTCATTGGTTAAATAAATATAGGTTACTATTTTTATTTATTTATATTTTTATAAAATTCATTTTTTTTTCAAACGTTTTTATTGTTAATATTTTGCAAAAAAAAATATCCGAATTTTTTTACTGGATTATATAAAATATAGGTATGCATATTGACACTCAAATCTACATAATTTTAATAATGTTTAAGTAAGTGGGTAAAATATTTTAATATATTCTCAAACAAAAGAAATTATTTTGTGTTTTTAGTGGTGATATTTTGTTGAAGATTTAAATTTCTCTTCTTCTGTTCCATCATGAAATAATGTAAAAGCATATACACTAATAAATAAAGAAGAAAAGGAATTATTTATACAACTTTTGAGATTTCACATACAGTTGTTCCAGCTAAATTAAGCCAGTAACTAATTTAATTTATTTCTATAATTTTATCATATTTTCCGCGAAGAAAATCGAAAGGTTTTTTTTATAAATTGTTTTTGTATTGTAACGCGTTTTGAGAAGAATTGGTATATTTTGAGCTAAACTGCTATTGATTTTTCCAAAATGCAATAAAAATTGTATTAATGCGGGTGTTAATAAAGGTTTCTATTACTGGTCGCCCTCGCATTCTGCATTTCTCTTAGAAACTCCCAAAATGCAGAGGGAGATTTCGAAATGAGGGAAACATAGCATGATTCATACTTCTTTACGATATTTACTCTCTATGCACACAAATATTTAATGATTCTAATCGTCAAGACTATTCTACTCGATCAAATAGAGCTTAATCGTTTTTTTTTTGAAAAAATTAACAAAAACATTTTTACTTAAAAACAAACAGTAACATAAATCATTTACTAAGTGAAAAGTCAATTTCACTTCATGAACTTGAATGCAATACTTATTTAAAAATTATCGAGCTATCAGCGACAGCTGTTATAAATTTAACAATGAAAAGGAGTGGGTTGCGTAGCAAATTGTACTAATTTAAGCTTTCCTATTGTGTGACAAAGTGTCAAACAATTAGGGAATGCCACAGCAATAAGCACCTGTAAACAATCATAATTTTCCTCACAAAAAGACCTTTACAACAACATATTTATTTTCCACCATTTCTATTATCCGTCAAGATTGATGTACTGGAAACGTATCACATATAGAAAATTTAAACAAAAAAAAAAAAGAGTTGTTTGCTTATTTTAATCTATTTAGAAATAATTTGCTTAAGACGTAAAAGATGTATAGGAACGTCAGTCGTATAGAAAAAGGAATGGGTATATAAAATCTATATTCTAGAACAAGAACGAATATAATTCTAGGTATTTTGTATTGTCTTTAAATAAATCCATTGGCTTTCAGCGGCTGAAAACATAATTAAAATTTTATTCTGCACCTATAAAATCACCACCAGGTGTTTCAATATTATCTACCCTATCAGTGTTATCAGTGATAAGAAATTATTTCGTAGTTTAATATATCATCTAACTGAATAATTTTTGAGTTTTGTATTATGCGATGCGTTGGCGTAATAATTAAACGAAATAATTTAAATTTAACCCCTTGTCGATGAATTCGAATAATTATGTTCTCTGTTTGCGTAGGGGCCTATACGATTATTGCATGTGGCCTACAAGAGAGCACGATGACCTCCGTCACAATACCCTCAAGCTCTGGTACCATACACGGAGGATATTCCTCATCCTCATCGGTGACGGAAGAAATATCAAGCAACAAAGCCGATTTTGACGCCGCACGCAAGGTGAAACGTTCGCTGAGCATCACGTCCAGCGAGTCCTGCAAAAAGCGTCGCAAGCAGTCAACTCCAATCCGGATATCCACCACCGAAGCTGAGTCAGCAACAAACTCAATAGAAGGTAAGCCTGCCGTGCCTTCTCCCGAGCCCAATCTGCGTTGCCCAGTTTGTCAGCTTTGTTTCGACCATTCCGAGCAGCTCCAAAATCACATAATATGCGAGCACCCCCCACTGGATTGCAAGAAGGAACCAGAAGAGCACTCCACTACGCCTTCCTCCGTACCATTTCTGGAACATTCCGAAACATCCTTAGGAATGATGTCCAGGCCTGACATGCAGTGGATGAACGACATCCCTAGCAAAGATTGGCTCAGTTCCACTATACCTAGCCTGTCCTTCAATCCAGCTAACCCCATGTTCATGGCTTTGCCACAGTTTGCCCAATCTGCAGAAAACCTTCCCATGAAGCCTATAAGAATATTCAATCCAGACGCATACTGCGATCTTTGCAACAAAGAATTCTGCAACAAGTATTTCCTTAAAACACACAAAGCTAACAAACACGGTATCTACACAGATACTCCTACATCAGAACAGCTGCAAATGCAAAACCCAGTGGCAGTAACATCCCTCGCTGGTAACTCCAAACTCCCTAATTCCGTGCCAACTGTAGAATCATCTGCGATGAAAAGCGAACCCAAAACCCCAGTGAACGTAATCAACCCTTTTAGTAATATATTTTCTAATCCCTTTACCAAACAAATTGGAGCTATGTCGGAAAGCGAGGCACACGAGAACGTGGCGAATACAAACGGATTGTCATCATCTAGCGAAAGTGATACGAAATTTCCCGATGATCAGCCTGCCGAAGAATACCTTAGCCCTAGTAATACACAAACCGAATCTACCTCAATAAAAAACGATCCAGACGGGATGTTTCATGATACATCGAACAAACTCTCACCGGATCAGCAAAGCCGCGAATTAGATTTATCATTCCGACTGAGACGATTTGGAGTGATGAATCCTAAAGCTTTTTGCGAAATCTGCTGCAAGGAGTATTGCAACAAGTACTTCCTCAGGACTCACAAACTGAAACGTCATGGGATCTACATTCCAGATGAAAAAGAGAAAGATATTAAAAGTGAAAGTTCGATGGTTTTCCCTTTGTCTAATAACGTTCAGACCAGCCCCCTTAATCTTATTATGACGGAACAATCCAGTTCCGACCGCAAAACTACCTCACCCAGCAACATTAGTTGTGATACTTGTGGCATAAAATTTCAAAATGCCAGCTTGGCTCAGTTGCACAACGTAAGCGTCCACGGACGCATTTATTCAAAAGACCAAGAACCGGAACTTTTTGGAGACGCGAAAAAGATACCAGATATGTTTAAAGCTCCGGAAAAATGCTTAAACGCCGAAGCTATTAGCGAAGATCTACAAAAACTGCAAACTATGATCTTACAACTGAACGATTTAGATGTCAGTAAAGTTTCCACAAACTGTAACATCTGCAACAAGGAGTTTGAAAATAGATTTTACTTACACGCACACATGATGACGGAACACGGTATGCTTTTAGAAGAAAGCGATGTGGAAAAATCTGGGGAACAGGAGAGCAACTCGAACAACAACACTATGTGCGATATATGTGGCAAAGACGTACAAAATGCTGATGAAATGGCAAAACACGTATTGGAATTCCATTCAAACAGTGCAGCTGGAATTGAAACCTCTAAGGAGGATTACAACGGCTACAACGCTGGAGATAAAACAACAAATAGATTATCACTTTCCAGCGGACATATCCCAGAAAGACGTATCTCCATGAACGTTACCCCGACCAGCAGCTATTGCGAGATTTGTAATAAAGAGTTGTGTAATAAATATTTTATGAAGACGCACATGCAAAGAATGCATGGTATCGAGATTGAGAATGGGGCACAAATCGGTGGGGTCGTTTGTGACATATGCAACAAAGAACTCTGTAGTAAATATTTTTTAAGGGTCCACAAACATAATACGCACGGTATCGTAGAATACGGATCCAACCTTCTCCCCCCGCGGAAATCCGATGGAGAACCACCCCCACCACAACCCAGCACCGCTCCGACCGAGACCGATCCCGCGTTGAAGCCGACAGATTTAGCAGATTTAAGTCATAGATACTTTACGCACTTTACTGAAGTGTGTTCGATTTGTAGCAGAAGATTTAGAAGCACTAAATGGCTGAAGGCGCACTTGGTAACTGACCATGGTCAGGCAGGTGCAGAAAAATGGGCAGAATTGGAACACCAGCTACAACAGAACTTAGGACATCCTAAATCTTCTACTGCGATTAAAATAGAAGGAACTAGTCCAAGCTTAAAGGTTCCTAACGGCGGACAAGACACAGCACAACAGAAAGTAGGAATGGGGATACAAAACGTTATATCTAGTCTACTGGGAATCGACGAAACAAATTCGAAGATTTATCAATGTTCCTACTGTCCCTTCACTACTCCTCTGTTGCCCTTGCTGTTCGTACACGAGCGATCGCATTCTTTGAACACCGAAGGGCTCCCCGTTAAATGTCCCGTTTGCCCACAAAGCTTCGTAGAAAGAGAGTTACTACAGCGCCACCTATTCTCGCAACATCCGTTTTTATCGCTACCTTCTATATCAAAGGAGGAGAAGGAGGGATGTGAGGACCTAGAAAATGACGAGCAGGAGCAAGTGAAAGTGAAGGGCAAGAAACAATCACCATCACCAATGAAAATCAAACAAGTGGAATTGTCTTCGGAGATCGGACAATCACTGAAGGACGTGGCAAAGAGGATGCAATGGCCGGCAACGTACGCCATCCCGCAGGGGGGGAGCCAGTTAGAGGACCAAGAGGAGTCGTCTTTCCCCTCGAAAACGGGACCTGGGTATGTAATGCAGGCTTTTCTATTGGAGGAATCCACTTCCGAACGCCGGGTAATGCCCTCAGTTGTTTTTTTACCGATGCTACAGAAACAACCTGCCCCTATCACTGTTACTTTCACACTAACCCCGGCCTAACAAATCCCACAAGTAGTTTGCATATATGTGTTATATTTTTTTAAGAAACAATCGATGGCGATTCCACGACACCTGTGATTTTTTTAATTTAATTATAATTATTGTATAATCCTAAGTATATAGATATATAAGCGATTCCTATATTTGCAAGATACCTCATATATTATGAGAAGGAACATATGAGCACATATTTTTATGCAAATACGGAAAGACTGAGTGAAATTTTTATATAGTCTGTTGATTTTCACTTTAATATATCGAGATACTGATGTTTTGTACGATAAAGCTTTAGGTGATGTTTAAAGAAGTTCCTATTTTATATCTCGATATAATAATATAGTTCACAAGTATGTACGTATTCAGTTGTTAGATGTAGCTTGCTCAACAGTCAGTTAACATGTTCCGCGTACCCAGTCCATGCAACTCAGGGTTAGCTGAAACAGTACAATCAGCCTCATGCGCCTCCGGACTACCCGACCGGACCGCTTTCCTTTCTCGAGTTCCTGACTAGTAGTAATAGGAATAGGAATAGGATAAGGATATATCATAAAGGTCTTGTCCTTCCTTACACTTGCCGCAAGTCACTTTCGGTTCGATTGCGATGGACACGAAACGATGACGACTGGCAACCGGCCTGAATGCCTGAATCAAAATCCAGTTACCGGCTGTCGCCTTCTCTCTGTTTCATTTATTATTTCCACAATTAAAAATGGCGGCAGCGGCGGCGACGCACTCGGCTCATGTTCTTTCTAACAGTTTGCCACACTCCTCGGCATTGTCTTTCTTAGACATCACACGGAGTGTCCGATTTCATTTTTTTCGTTACACCGTCGTTTTCATAACTAATCCACCACAATACGACATAAAATCGATACGCTATGAAACAAATTCATTTCGAAGTCATGTTTATAAAATATAGGTAAAAGGTTTACTGTAACAATTAGAAATGTTTATGCAAAAATTTCAACTTTTTTTAAATGGAACACCCTGTATATTTTTACATGTGCTTTCCTAGGATCACAATTATAGAAGGTTTGACATGTCTTATCTCTTATTAAAAACAAACATATCAAAACTTATACTACTGTAATCCTAAAGCAATTTATCCAGATATGTAAAAAATATAGAGGGTGTTCCATTTGAAAAATTCCTACACTAACGTATTTGTTTTATAGCTAGATCGCTTTATAAGTACTAAGGTAATACCAACAAGGGACAACAAATGACAAAATTTGAGCCAAAAATATCCGGTATTGTTTAAATTAATTATCGCGTAAATATATAACATCAAATACTTACCTATTCTGAAAAATGATTTTGTCAATTGCGATCCCGCTTACCTACATCACAATTTTGTTAAACAACTTGTTCATTAAACGCAACTAAAACTCAGGGACTCATATTTCTGTTAGTTGTATTGGGTTATTCACTTTTTGCACAGTAACGAGACCAAACGCCCCCATGGGACTGTTGGGTACTTTCCCATACATTCATAGGAAAGTGTGCAACGTCCTTTAGCAGTTTGATTAAATTCAGGTGAGGTTTTGCATATCGCGAAGAAACTCAGGTCGAAAAATATGGAGGCTGTGACAATAAGGAAAACAAGGATCACGTATTACATCAGATCAATAGAGATCTTGTTCAGGTCTTACGTAACCATTTTTTTTCTCGAGTTAAGTAAAGTATATCCCAGAATTTAATCAACCGGAGTTTTGTGGGGTAAAGTTGATGTGTAATGAAAGTCACGTTGTCCGTCACTAGGTTTTGTGAAGAATGGGATTTTTCCGCATTTAACGGAAACAACATATACCTAAATCCCAAATGAAAAAAACATTATAATTTCTTGGCCAGAATTTTATAATAACTATCAATCTGGTGGCTAAATTCACAATAGTATGTACAAATTGTTTATTTTACAAAATGTCCTTTATGAAGAACTATAATCAAAAGAAGTTTATTAAAAAATAAAATATTAAATAATTTGTTTGTGCTTGAGAAGTGGAAAAGTCCCGTTCCTAGTGATTGTCATATTAAATATTAAGTATTCATTGTTAGTTATGAATTCGATCGAATGTCATCAGGAAACATATTATTTGAATTGTTGTATAGTACAAAACTGACTTTGCTAATTACTAGTTATAATACTAAAGCTGTGTGCCTTCAGTAATTGCAAATGACCTGCTATTTCATATTATAAGAGCCTGGGTGCTATGAACTATATCTATGTTTTACATTATAGTACAAAAATGCAGATGTTTCTCTGCACGCTTGTTAGTATTCAAATACTGGAAACGCGTGCCATACATTACAAAGAATTATTTTAAACGATATAAATTCATATTCTCCCAATCATGCAAATCGCTCCCGATTTCTTTACAATTTTTTCTGCCATTGCCATAATAGTTAGGTCCCCGATTCCTAAATTCTGTAAACAGCTGCTTTCACAACTCCCTCTTTTTCGACCCTATATACTGACCACACAAACCCTCAGACTAAACTTTTTTAATATATGCATCTGTTCGATTACGCTAGTTGGAATAAGCTACATTTTATTCGTCTGCATTACAATAGAACCGCTATATACTGGGTGATAACAATATTTCTACCTTATCAACCCAGTCTTTATACCCAAACTCAAAGTTCAATCCGAATTATTAAGATAAAATATACATTTTACTCACGTAAGAGCATTGTGTCTCATATCAAAGACTTTTTTGCATTTAGTTTGTGTCACAAAGTATTTCCCATTCCGGCGTATTAAAATACTTATACATATTTTAAAATTATCTCAATTCCTTGCTAGCAGAACATAATGGAATTCATAATGAAGTTAATTAATACAATTTTAAAATTTAGAGGAGTTTAAATTGGCCCTTACAGAAAGACATTTAAATCTTTAAAGTATTTAAAGTATTTTTTAATTACGTTGACGATATTAATCCTTAAAGTCTTGCGTGATTTTTTTTTAATGTGAGAAACTAGTTTCGCGATCCACAAACTTGGTCACATAATCAGGTGACATAGCTGCAAATTATTGCCAATAATAATAATTATTATTATTGTCAATAATAATTGCTATTTATGCAGGGTCATTATTCATGACGATTTTAGACTAAAGTTACATAGAGAACCAAATAAAATATAGATTTGAAAATTGCTATACAGGGTATTTTGGATACGAGTGAAAATATGTTTAACTTTATTTTGGGAAATACTAAGAGTATAGCCGTCAACTTCGTTATTTCAAATGGAACACTATATATTATCATATTTTTGTAAAATGCTTTAAAGTGACAGATGTACCTAAACCTATAAATCTATTTGAAAAAAAAAATACAGTTATGACGAGGTTTTTTAGAACCTCTCTATAACTTTTCTTATTACATTTACGCATCTAATTTTATAGTATACTAGAAAATTTTAAGGTGCTGCACCTTTTGTTTTAATAGTTCAAAAATACTTTTTCCAGTTATAGTTTACCAATTTCAATGGGCGAAAATGTTATTTTAATTTTTTTGCTTCAAGTTGCGGAAAATTATTCTTTTTTCCTGATGAAAGTCTACATCAGTGTTTTATATTTAGTATTTTTTTACGGTTTTGCGATGTTTCCGATTTTCAAGATGTTTGGGACGCTCTTTCCAAATATGTAATAATATACAAGGTGATTCTAAATGTAGTACCTTAAATTAAACTGCGTTTTCTAAATTCCAAAAAAATTTATGAAGCGTTTCAGGAAACATGTTTATATAGACTTTTTACCTTATTTTGGGGTCTGGAAAACGCAGTTAAATTTATGGTACTACTTTTAGGATCACCTTGTACAATAGAGTGCTTTAACCATTCATTACTTATCGGTACTTCCAGAAGTAAGTCAAAATGTTTTCTTTAAAACATCCGCATCTGAAATACCCTGTATTGCAATTTTCAAATCTATATCTCACTCCGTTCTCTTCGGTACTTCAGTTTAATGTTGTCGTGAGTGACCCTGTAGTGTTATGGTCTGAGGATGAAATTAAACCTATGGGTCACGAAACTTGCAGCGTATACTTCCAATAGAAACCTTCATATCAAGTATTTGCAGATTTAACACTAATTTCCCACATCGTTATATGTTTTTAAACAAAGCATCACACAAACAACGAATATACACGCCCTGTTTGTTACTTATCTAACTTTTGTTTTATTTGTTTCAAACAATACTACTGCCAACTCTGTACCTGAAAATAGTTTAAGGACTTACCCCGAAACTGTAAATTTTCATTTGAATACTAACACGAGTGCTACTAACAGTCAAGCTATACTTGTATGTGAAAAGATACAAATACCACGCAAGTAAGAACCCCATATAATATGAACCTTTGAAAAACAACAAAAATGGGGAAATAACCTACTTTGGTTTGCCAAAATAATCCATGTTTAACTGTATATACATAATATATATATATTAATATTATACATCTGTTTTTTGCTCCTGCCAGATAGCAGTTGCAAAAAATAAACTTACGCCATTAAAGAATATAATAAATGATCTTATAATATACAGGGTGCTAAACTAATATTTTATTATATTAAGATATTTTATTATATTGTAAATGTTAACATATTACTGACAATACTTATTCTTGTCAACTACATCAACTGTACAGAGTGGTTACTTATACTCGAACCATTACCTAATGTTTTTCAGTGTGAACAATATTTTTATTTTTCTAATTAGGTGTTGCATTACCTTGGCGTATTTACCATAAGCAACACACATCTACGAAAAGGGTACCCAGAAGACTTTTAAATTTCTTGGGTTGCTGGGTACCGCACATTTAGTTGCCCACTGTTAATTATTAAAAACAACAGTACCACTATTAGTTATATGTTTTGGTGGACATCTATTTAAACGCATTCTGTTACATTTATTTCATCATAAAAACGCAAGTAAATACCATGCAAAAAACTTACCACTGACCAGCAGCCAAACGTTCAACTTCTGTACGGATGAGCATTAGTTATTTGTCCATTCACTCGCGAAACACAAAATAGATGAGTCCACAATAATTTCTCGAGGAATACGATAACTCGTTCGCGACGCGGCGTGACACCACCAATTAACGTATAGTCACTAAGTTGATCACGGTGATCAACCAACTCACTATAATAGTCACTGTCACTAACACTAATGCTCATCGCTAAGATACAGTAGATGTCCTAGGCTGCGTTTGGTGAAGACTGAAACAAAAATATTACGTTAGAAAATGAAATTATTACTACGAAAGGGGTAAAACAAAGTAAAGTAGGTTTTTTTATGGATCATCCTCAAGAATGTGAATCAATTTTGGTTCTTCAAAGTGTCCACCCTGTACCGCTTTGTTAATCATTGTTTTGTTATTAAGCTGTATATATGTATATGAATATTTTTGATATAAAATATAGGTATCTGTACCATAACTTGCACTTCTATAAACTGAAAGCTTAGTGTTTTGAGGAATCTCATTTTTTGTAACTATGGTTCTTCACGTGTTTCTGTCCATATTGTTTTAAGTGAATTGTAAAAATGTTAATCGAGGTAGAAATGATGTGAAGAAACGTAGCTTTTCAGGACTTGTTTTTAATAGTTGTTGTAGTTGACAAGTAAATATCTGGAATACAACTTGACTCAAGGAGGACTGTACAAATTTTCTAGTCATTATTTATATGCAATTAATTGACGTTACTGCATAACACTGCTCCGCGTACAAGTTTCTTCTAAGGCATCTTCAGAATTGGTAATTTATGTAAATTATTTTTTAATAAGTTAAACTATGTAGTTAAGAAATGCATTCACTTGATAAAGAATGTATTAGTTGTCAAAAATTCAAATCAGTTGCCGTGTACGGAGTGTCCCAATTTTGTTTTAATTGGACAGCTCGAAACTACAACAGAGAAGGATGCTGTTTTCACAACACTAGGCTACTTTTTCGAGAAACTTACGATGCCACAATCAGAATTTTCATAGATCTCTTCGTTTTTTAGATAAATGGTGGAATAAAAGAGTACTTTTAAAGGATTTTTCGTATCAGAGAATAGCTGAGATATCTGAATGGTAAAAATTACTTCTGATATACTATTTTGCGTCCAACAATTAAGTTATACGAATAATAGTCGATATTTTTTATGCTACTACATCTATGTATAAATGCCTATTTTATAATTTGCTGACTATATTTAAAATCGTTGCCAGAGGAAATTTTGAAATAATTTCTAAATATTTTTTCAATATTTAAAAATTTTCAACAGTTTTTTAATGAGATTGTTGATTCATTTTCTTTTTAATAATTATTTTTTATGATCCGTTTTCTTTGTTTCTTTTCAAATTGGCTAATATAATTATTTTGTTAAAATTATTAAGTGAATTATTTCAACACCAATTTTGTATAATTATATAAAAATGTATGATCAACTATATGCACCAAGCAACAGTTTATTAATTTAACGTTATTTAACAATTTTCAAATTATAAAGCAGCAACTGTTATATATCATTATAAAAAAATAACATATAATGTATTTGAGTTATACAAAATTATACAGGGTGTTGTATTTAAAAAAAAAACGAAGAGGTCTATGAAAATTCTGCTTGCGGCATCGTAAGTTTCTCGAGCCCAGTGTTATGAACGCCGCATACTTCTATCTCTTGTTGATTTCGAGATAGCCTGCAATTACAAAGAAATTGGGACAGCCTGTACAGTGGGTAAGCATTTTCTGAAATATATTTAATAAGCCGAATAAGTCTACAGATCTTTTGAAAAACTATATGGAATTATAGATTTATCTATAAGTTGTGTAGTCATTTCGAGAAGGTATATCGTAAAGCGATTGAAGTTCCTATATAATTTTGCGCAAATTTAAAGTAGGTGATTTGAATGATATAACACATAGTACCAAAGGATTCATGTTATTATGTAGGGTGTGTATTATAAATGAGCAAAAAATCAAAATGTACGGACCGTATCTTGCGACGTTCAAATGTTAAATATAAGTTGTTCTTAGGAAGTTCCAGAACTCACAAGGTACGAAACGTCACCCAATTTCGTTATTAAATATTAATATACGGGTTCTATATATACATACATATATATTATATAAATATATATATTTATTGCGTTAAGCTAGACTATATTCTTATGTGTTATTTATATTACAAACCGCGTTAGAATTTAACCTAACCTACATATTGCTAAACAAAACAATTGGCATTCCCCTTTTTCATAAATATTTTTAAATAAGATAAATTTGTTTTACCTATGTTACTAATTCGATTTTGGCACCATCTGAATTAGGCCACCAGTAGATGGCGCTAGAAAAAATTTTTAAAATCGATGGAACAAATTTAGATTGCTATGAAACCGAGTAAAAAAATGCTTTATAAAATAAGCACACAAAGTATATATACTTTTTTATTTTCGTTGTAGGGAACTAGAAAATGTAGCTGTTACTATTTAAATTACTATAACGATATAAAATTTGTAAAATCTCTCAAATATGTATATGGTCTTGAAAAATTTAAGGAGAAAATAATAAAACTATTGGTGAATGCCAGTCGTAATGTTCGTCTTCTAAGTTCTAGCACAGTGTCCCCAAAAATTGTTATATCTACCTAGAACTAAGTTTTATTTTGAATTGTGTGTATTTGTAGATCTTATTAGTACATAATTTTTAAAAGCTAATCAATGTATTTATTATTTATTCTTGTGTATTTCATTTTAGTCATTCATTCTAGTCAAATATATGTTTTATTTCTATTATATCGCTTAATTTATATATTTTTATTAAATACATTATTCTATTTTGAAAATGAGTTTTTATTCATAAATATCGATAATCCTAATAAACTGAAAAAATACGTATTGCTACAAATTTTGGGTATATGAAAATACCACAAAAATACCTGTTCGACGTATTCAAATACTTGCAATTATTTTTATACTATACGCAACTACGCTCGATATTTAATAATAATAATCTTATTAGCCCTTAAGCAAACAAAAAATTCATTTAAAGTGTTCGAATAAATATTAAACCTAAATAAAATGGCGAATCACCAGATTTAAGTAGGTGTATTCTATATCTAACAGTAAATAAAGAAATATGATGAAATACGTATAATCATACCTACATATTTTTATTGATTATTATTATTCAGTAAATGTGGAGAAGTAATTTTGATTGATTTAGATTAAATGTATGATATTTGAAAAGACAATGAACGTTTTATTGGACTAAATCGATCGTTATATACAAGGTATATTTTAAGCCCATGCCCTAAATTAAGATAAATAAACCAAGGAAATGTCTAAAGTTGCTTGATTTATTGACGACACTTGGGGAAATGATATAACTAATTAATGGTAATAATTCGACATATTTGTACGCAAATCTGGCTCGAGGCAGCTTTATCATTACAACTATTAGAAAAACTACGCCACTGGAATTTCACCCGAATTTTTTATATAAATTTTTAGCTCTATCTGCATTTCCACTCTAATTTCTAAATAGGTATATCATTTTTGAGCTCTTTAGTTACAATGGGAACACAAACAAAGTAAATTACAGTTACAATTGATTAATTTAATCACTTTGATCTTTATCAATCACAATCACCGTTCAAAACCCTGAAATATGAGAAATTTATCTTAAAATTAAATATGAACGAAAAAAATTAACTCGAAAATTGTATATGAAAAAATTGCAAGAGACCTCATTTATTACAAATATTACAGATAATTAAACGCGCCTATTATTTTTTCTGAAAACCCAGTGGCGTAGTTTTATGAAATTTTGTAATGGCAACGTTCCCGCGAATCTACACCACTGGTTAGTAGACTGACAAACCGAATTATTCCTTTTAATTAGTAACATTATTTTCCAAAATTTTGTCAATCCACGTCAAACAACTTCAGCGATAATTGAAAAAATGTGATTATTCCACGCCTTCTCCCTTGGAAACTAATAATTTAGACCCCTATGGTTTATATTAAGGCTTTTGAGCTTAAAATAACCTAAGGAATCACTCCCTTAATTTATGACATTAAAATACACCCTGTAACACTAGCAGAACGCGATTATAAATTATATAAAAAAATGAAATAAAAAAATATTTGTTACAAAATCCGGGAACGTAGTATTTATGGCAAAAATCCGTTTTGTCAAGTATTGATTTGTCCACGAAATAATTTTATTTGCTTAATGATTCAGAATGAAATAATACATTGAATTTACGTTTGGCATCGAAAAATGACAAAGGGTTTCCAACGGTACATCAGTTATTTCATTATACGAATGTTTTTCTTTAATCACCCCGTTATTGTGTAAAATTTGGCCAGCTGCTGGAAATGGCATCAAAATACGTAATTATTGTAAAATAGGGGATTAATTTTACGTAAAAGGGTAAAATTTTAGCACAAGGGGGTAGTCTGATGACAAACATCCCTCGAATACAACAGGTCAAATACGAATGGTTTTAATCTTTTTCCAGATTTGTGTAAAATGGACACGTGCGTACAAAGCTTTTGTGTTGCAAGTCCTTTTATAAAATTCTGTCATTCCACAAATAAATCCCTTATATTAAAAACTCGATCTTTTGTGGAGTCCTTCAAAACTGTTGCCATATAAATTGAATTTTACCCGACACACGACATTAGGGTGATATTTCACAAACAAACGCAAAATAAAGACAATTTTAAAGCAAACGGGGTAAAATCGTAAATGCGACAGCTGTTACCGCTCTGCTATATTTTCCCCAATATTTAATCCTTAAAATACATGACGACTAACGGTAAATTGGTTTGACAAACTAACAATTTACTCATATTCTAATTTATATTATTATTGGAAAATATATTTAGACAACATCGCCAAAACTACATTAGAACTAGGTATTTATTTACAAATGCTTAGAAAAAACATACAAGTGAATAAGTACATGAAATAATACCTATACAGGGTGATACTTAACGTATACGCATAAACTTGGGAAATTATAGCTGAGGACAAATAATGTGAATAGTGAAAAAAAAACAGGTGAAATTTTTTGTTTATAAAAACTAAGAAGTAAACATTTTCAAACATACAGGGTGTCCCAAAATTAGCCTGCCAAAAATTAACTGTAGATTCTACGATCAAAAATAAGAAACAAAAGTTATATAATCATAAGTCCGTAGACGCCCCCTAACGGAGATATGGCCCCTTAAATGGGGATCCCAAAATTTGATTTTTCTCAAATATTTCCAAAAGGGATGATGATAAAGTAATCAAATTTGAAAATGAGAATCATATTTAGATTTCGAATCTAATGTTCTGAAAATAATTCCTCATAATTGGTCATAGGCGTGCCAAACTGGAGGCTCAGTGGATAAATATTGCTTTAACTTTCTTGTATCTCAAGAGTTTCGTCGTCAGATCAAAAAATTAAAAATGTTGACTTATTTTACATGAAAAAGGTACTTCTATTTCAATCTGATAGACTGCTCTGTTTTCGAGTAATCTTCACTTAAAAATTTTGTGGCATACCACAAAAGTTTAAGATGGAAACTATAAATAGGCAAAATATCCCTAGTAGGCTCTGAGAAAATACTGTCGACTAATTAACACATATTAAAGATGCTATTCAAGCGTTTGAACATATTAAAATACTTTTAAGATGCATATCAGTAATGTAATTATTTGTAAATTTTTGAATTTTAATATAGCCTATTAATACTTAAAAATTTTTTTAAAACATATATAATATGTGTCAAATAAACTGATAAATAACTTTTCAAAGCCTACTAGACACAATTTGACCGCTTGCATATCAATCTAATATTTTTGTGGTATGTCACAAAATTTTTAAATTAATATTACTCGTAAACGGAATAATTTATAGAAGTAAAACAAGAGTACTTTTTTTTGTAAAATTGTTCAACATTTTTAATTTTTTGATCTGATGGCAAAATCCTCGAGACATGAAAAACTTACAACAATATTTATCCATTAACCCCCCCAGTTTGGCACGCCTATTACTAATTATGGTAATGTTTGCAGAACATTAAATTCGCAATCAAATTGCGATTCTCGATATTAAATTTGATTACTTTATTTCGATCCGTTTTGAAAATATTTGGAGAAAATCAAATTTTGGGGCCCCTTTGAAGAGCAATAGCTCCGTTAGGGGGCGTTTACATAACTATGTTTATACAACTTTTTTTTTCTTATTTTTGATCGTAGAATCCAGAGTTAATTTTTAGCAGGCTAATTTAGGGACACCCTGTATTGTATAAGTATAGGTATTATTGATTGATGTCAAAATTGTTTCATATTTCTCAGTTTTTGCACTTCTGGAAGTTTTGAGTAGAAATTTCATTCAATCTCTATTCGTGAGTGAAACAACTAAGAACTAATGTTAAAAGTTGAAAGTAGATTTACGTCAGCAGTTCAAAAGAAATCGCAAAATTAATTTTAAAGGGCGCCATCATTATTGCAAACGATTGTGCCTTTTTTATGTAAAAATCATTATCAAAAAATATATACCTACACAAAAAGTTTAGGGATTTTTGCAGCACTGCCCACCTTATGGAATATTGTGTGTTTCGAAAATTCTAATTAAAAACCGTAGTCAAGAACTAACCTTTCACATCCTGTATATCGAAAACGATACGTTTTTAGGATACATGTTCATACCTATAGACGTTTTGTCTTATTTTGAAGTCTAGAAAATGCAATTAAATTTATACGTATAAGTTACGAAGCGCCCTATATAGTCGTTATTCGAGCTCGAGCTTTTTCCATTACGCTTTTTTTCAGTTTGAGTGTAAAAATTTGCAGAAAACCTATCTTTCTTTTTTCATGCCAGTCAGTTAATTTACTATAAAAACATTTACTTTATGTTAAACTTTAATGAGAATATGGTGTTTATATAACCATCAGCGTTTTTCTCCAACTACATAATATTTATACCTTTGGTATCTCCTACATACCGCCATTTAAATATAGTGTTTTCCCAAATATTGTTATAATTTGCATGCATGGTTTCTACTTGTGCACTTTTATTCAGCTAGATTCGTTGACAGCTAAGAAAGTCGACAAACAGGTGGAAGTGTACTATTTTACCTATGTGAAAAAATACTAATAAATCTAATAACAGTAACTAGGCGTTGAAAATACTGCCTACCAGTAAAATTGGAAACAATGAAAAAACTTCTACGAAACTGTAACTTCAACTAAAAACTGGGAGTAAAACTGTGATTTTGGGATTGAGACGCGCAATCAGTACCACTCATATCATAACTTAAAATTTAAAACTAATTACTTACCACGAATCGCTTGTTGTGTACTACACTCACTGAAACAGCACAATTATACTTTTTTTTACTAAAATGACGCTATGCATCTTTGAAATTTAAGAAACAATCAAGTAGCTATGAAATTAGTACTGCCAACTTAAAGCTTCGAAATTAGGCTACTACGCTTTTTTGACCAATCAGTGCATGGTATGAATATTTTTATATCTTAAATTTAAACAAATGTATAAAAATATATTACCTAGTATGTGTTGCATAAAAGAAGATAATGTAAAGTAAATTATAAACGCATGGTTCCTACTTGGGGGTTGGAAGCCTATAGCCTCAAAATGATTTGAAAATTTAAAAAACTTACCACAAAATCACTTCCATTACAATAGAAACCAGTTTTTCTTCCTCAATAAACGTTAACACTCATTAACTCACAATACAATACAGTTTTTATCTAAAATAATGCTAGATAATCTTCAAAGTTCAAGACAAATGAATATTAAAAATTTACTACTGCCAACTTAAGAAAAATTCTAAGTAGCCTACTATGCAAATCAAATACTTATACGCACGGATATTCTCAAATTTTTAATTTAAACAAAAAAAAAATCTAAAAACTATGTAGATATAGGTATGTCGCAGTAAATATTATGTGTACTATCTAAAAGAACAGAGTATAAATAAAATTAATTACTTCTATTTGATGAAAATCCATTTCAGTGTATAGCAAATTTATCAGTAAGGAGAAAAGAGTATTACACAGTATAAATATACTGTATACATCTTATATCAGTATAAAATTTTGATCTTTTTAAGTCAATACTAGTGTACCTTTGTAGTGTTTGGTAGTGTTTTATAAAACCAGGATTTTGGGGTTGGAGACGTATAGCCTCAACCCGATAATTTGAAAATTTAAAAAACTTACCACAAGATTACTTCCATTACAGTAGAAACTAGTTTTTCAACTTCAATAAACGTTAACCCTCATTTACCCACACTATACTTTATCTAAAATAATGTTATAGATGATCTCCGAAGTTCAAGAAACAAACGAATATTGAACATTTTATACTGCCAACTTAAAAAAAACTTCTAAGCAGCCTACTATGCAAATCAGATGCATATTATCACACCAAAATTTTTAATTTTAAATAAAGCAATCCTAAAATTAATAAAGTATACATATATAATAGTATACCTATATTTATCAGCAGGGAAGGAGAATAGGTACTTCTTATTTCAGTACAGTACAATTTTGATCTTTTTAACTTTCAAAATTAATATATCTACATATTGTGTGGTATTCTCCATGCGTAAATTGAAATAATAATTAGGTATTGAAAATACAAAGTACCTAAACAATTATAAACAGTACAAACTGGAAATAAAATCTTAATCTCAAAAAAGCGAAATGGTAACCATAAATCAGTTTACATGAACCAATCTTCTGCATTTAACAAATATTAATACATATTTATGCACAACACTTTCAGTTTAAAATGATGCTAAATAATATTTTAAAATTCAACAAACCGCACTACCAAAGAATACGATACTGCCAACTTAAAATTTAGAAATTAAGATAGATTTTCTTTTCTTTGTTACTCATTAATATGTGGTTGTGCATACAGCATACGTAACAGGAACATATTTTATATTATATTAATAGGTATGAAAAACAAAAATTATACTATCCATGTATATATGTTGAAAAATACGTATGTCTACTGTTTGAAAGAATACTCAAAAATCAGTACATAAAAATAATATATTTTAAAGTAAATCTGTGACTAAATTAGTTTACTAGTCCTACTAAATTAACAATCTATTTTATTTACATTCTTTTGTATTGCCAGTGTTTATAAACACTGGTATTGGTAACATTGGTATTAATTGGTATTTCTAAAAACATAAATAAGAGGGCGCCACATACTCATAGCTCTCAGCTGTCAGCTACTGAGCTCTGTAATTGGTCAACGAATGAAACGTGTACATCACGTCAGCAAATAGGCAAAATAGAATAGATATTTCATATTTCTAGATTTCTTCTAAAATATATACACATTTTGTACGATTTATTTACTATATCACATTTTTTTACTGCTTTAACGTAGCTCTAGTGCCTCTACAAGTTATATAAAACGTACATGATAATATAAAACAAGTACCCTTTCTTCTTGCCCTCCGTCGTTTGAATATGTATGTACAAATGGTGGGAACACTGCGTCGTTGTGGACAAAAATATGTTTTCGTTCGCAAATAGCAGCACAATTGGGTGTGTAAGGGTCTAATAATTTTTTTTTTATATTGTACGGGAAAAAAGTGTACAAAATTGCTAGAAAACTATCAATATTAAATCCTATATATCTTTGTTATTATAAACCGCATCAGCAGAGCAGAATGGAATGGTTTATTTTATGGGTGTGACAAAGCTGTTCCTTATTGAAGAGTTGTCCACAGCTATTTCAACGTCCAGCTGACGATGGCGAACATATATCTGTTATATAATCTATATAATTACAAACTACAGAGAAAAGGACAAAGAAGGTGAGTTATATAGTTATATTTTTATATTTCCTATTTACAGAAGTATGTGTGTCAGCAAGCTTCCATTTTGTTGTGCAATTCTATTTAAATATATTCTGATGCAAAATCTAGCTTAATTTTTAATTGAAAATGGATGTTGTGTTTGGTATGCTTGAGGTAGATACGTTTAAACATAACTTGAGATACCTACCTCGAACCTATGCTCTTATGGATTGATTATTCGTATTTATACCAGTATTTTATTTTTTTACAGATTCCTCATTTTTACGTGTGCTATGGCTCAAATGGCTTGACCGGACTTGGGGTAGACTTCGAGAAACAGCTTTCCTTCCATTGCTATCATGAGATGACGATTGATATGTTTTGGGCGTGGCCCCAAGGAAATTTGGTGGAAATCTTCAGGAAGACACTCCTTTCTCAGTAAGTATAGCTACTTTTCCTCACTTATCATTAAAACGAAGCTATGGAAACTGTTTTGAAGTCATAGCGTAATATTACATCAAATTTATAATAAAGATTACAATTACACATTGCTACCGATTTTTGTTTTGTCTTTGTTAAAATATCAATTACAATGAATTTTGAAAAGAGATCCAGATCTCCATTCAGTTTGATAGCCTTATCATGTCTATTTTGGCAGCAATGTGAATTTGAAAAACTGCAACAAATTGTGATGTTATTGCCAAGTGTCATTTTTGACAAATATCGGGTACAGTAATAATTAATCACCTTAAAGGTATATATAAATATTTTCCATCTTAATATTTTCTTCGATATATCTAATGTTATTTTTGTATTTTAAACAATAGGAAACTTAGATATTTTCTTTTACCTCGATGAGGAATGGTATTAAAGCCATATGACACTAAATATTCTCTTCAGAATTTTTGAAATAATTCTATTCTACGCTATTTTGTAAGTTGCATACAGAAAACAAATCAAATAATTTTCAAAAGAATTTTGTCCATAAAAATTTAGAAATTTAGATAGTTGCAACTATAGTAAACTATCACAATTTGTGATAGTTATTCTGTGCTGTGTAAATATATATTTATGTTGTAATAACGATATATATTTTGATATAATTGTCATTGCTATTTTTTTATAATTGGACTAATTATTATAATTGAGAATCACAAGTATAGTAAACTATCACAACTTGTGATAGTTATTCTGTGCTGTGTAAATATATAGTTATGTTATAATAACGATATATATTTTGATATAATTGTCATTGATATTTTTTTATAATTGGACTAATTACTATAGTTGTGAATCACAACTATAGTAAACTATCACAACTTGTCATAGTTATTTTGTGCTGTTTAAATATATATTTACTTATGTTATAATAATGATATATATTTTGATAAAATTTTCATTGATATTTTGTTATAATTGAACTAATTACTATAGTTATGAATTACAACTATAATAAACTATCACAATTTGTGGTAGTTATTTTGTGCTGTATAAATATATATTTATGTTATAATAACGATATATATATTTTGATATAATTGTCATTGATATTTTTTTATAATTGGACTAATTACTATAGTTGTAAATCACAACTATAGTAAATTATTACAACTTGTGATAGTTGCAAAAAAGATGGTTTGGTGCAGAAGTGTAAATAGTGGAGATGAAAGAAAAACACCTTATTCTAGCAACAAAGTTACATAATAGGTTACTTTTTTTTATTATTTGCTGCAAAACATTATGTATTTAAATTTTCACTTTGAGTAGATACCGCTTGAAGTAAATTCAGGAAAATATTTGAAATATTTTAAACTATTTTATTTTTAAATTTTGAAAATTACTGCCATCTACACTGTATAGTATCACGGTCGCCCGCAGGGAGGGGGGCACTAGGAGCCGTGGTCGTGAGATTTTACATCTTATATATACATGTTTTCTATTTTGAACTCCCCCACTGAGAAATTTTTCTGCAGGCACTCATGTACAGTATGTAATAATAATAATAATAATAATAATAATAAAATGACTTTATTACAAAAGAAGAAAAGATACAACAAAATGTATGCCTTATATTAATAATATTGTCTAATATTTTTCATATAATTTGTAAAGAAATGTATAATAAATATAATTTATATAAAGTAACAGTTTTAAAGCTACTGCCTTGAATGCCAGCAATGTGTTTTTTCTACTCTGGCACAATTATTTGTTATATCGCATGTTAATATGATTTTGACGAGACATTAATTTATATTTTCCAATTACAATAGAGTAGAATTTTATTAAGCAGTATCATCAAAAACATTGTATTTGAGTTCTATTAGAAAATAAATGTTAGAATTTTAGCTAAGTACCAATAACTTAAAACAGTTGTACTCGTATATATTATTAATTGTAATTTAAAACATTTTAGAAGTCCTATTTCTTGTGATTTAGGTAAAATTTGTCGTACTAAATATATGTAAGGAATTTTCTTCAAATATCTTTAAAATTGTTAGGGGAGTTTGATTTGTAATGCCTACTGATGTTTTATTTGATTTCTTGCAAATTAATTAATTGGTATATGTTGTAACTAACTAAAATATTAAAATATATCGTATCCTGAAGATGTTCTTAGCATTAAACAAAAAATTGAATAATTTATAGGAAATATAAGTTTTTAAAGCCAAGGAAGTAGTCTTGCGTTATTGTAAATATGGCTGCCTGAATAAAAATAGGTATACCTATCATATGATTAAAAATTATAAGAATTGTATTTGAAATGCGGGTTCAACTTTCGGAAACGGAAAACCACTCTAGCAATTTTTCGATTGGATAATGTTTTAACATTGCTCTCCTTTATCAAGTAAACCAAAATTTACGAATACCACCTTTATGCTTCTCTGCCAAAAGACTCAGTTGGATGACGTCACGGAGTCATTTAAATTCCTCTCCCTGCTTATGTTACGTACGAATAGCTCGTTGGCGATCCGCGCAGTCAGCTACGCTGTCGATGTAGTCACAAATTCAAAGATGGCTGCAATCAACATTTGCGTTCGTTGATAAGAAGCATCGATATTAACTAACTTCACCCTATCTAGTGGTAAATTGTGATAATATAACCTAAAACGGTGTGGTTTAAAGAGAAGTGTACAAAAAACTGTTTATGTTTTAGTTTTTATTTAAATTTAAAGGTTTTAAATTTCGTTTGTCCGTGTACAGTACAAAATGGCGACTGTTCGTGCTGTTGTTTGATAATTTATGGAAAAACTTTAATTTATTTAGTTTCTATTAAATATTTTGCCGTTATAACGTTATGACAACGTTGAGGGATGTTTTTTCTATATTATTAAATTTATTTGAAAGTGATAGTTCTTCATAAACGTGTGAAATCTTAGAAAAATTAGCTGTAAAATGCCCGAGGTAAGTTCACCCCTTAAAATACTAATTTAAGGGCTTTTCTTTGACTACATTTGTTTTTTATTACATTCCGTGGTGTCCTTTAATTGATATTTCAATGTGAACCCAAGGGCGTGGTTCCATGACTTGTAACATATTCTTCACTTTTTCCTTAAATATTTTTGTTTACAAGTGGTTTTTCAGTAATTTCACCCCTTGACCAGGTGTGTTCCACCGTTTTCTCGATAGATTTGCATTCTTCAGGGTTTTATGCACCTAGTAAGCCTAAAATTCTGGATTTTTGAGATGGACCCTTTTTAGCAATTTTGAGCCAAAGTTTGATGTTCACAGCGATAGATCTTTCCGTATACCTCTCTGGCAACAAGTTCATCATTTTTCACATACTATTATTTCTTTTCTGGCCAAATATTTAGGTGTAGCAGCATTAGAAGCTCTTCAATCCATCCTGTTACTATTTACACAAATTTTGTATTTTTTGTGGTGGTTTTAAGTGTGGGGTAACTTTTTTGTAACACAGGTAGTCTCTTAACACACAAGGAATTGTTTATATTCCGCCCAAAACTTCATGTAACTTGTAAAATAAATATAAACTTTGTGTCAAACAGGCCACTAGAAGTCAGTAATTTTGTTGCCCCACCCAACCCCCTGCAATTTTTGTCTTGAAATTAATTGTTTCAAACCTATTTCAGTTAATGTATGAGTTCCATTTTTATCAATGTTTTACACTACAACAATCTTTTCACATGTATATGCCTAGGTAGACAGTAAATTATATTTTTTTTTACCCCCTAACCTCAAAACTAAAGGTATGAGTATATAAATATGTATACATAGGTATAAATAAGTCTTGTTTGTTCTTTTGTACTTATTAAAACCAAAATAAAAATGTTTTTTATCAGATGACTCTTCAGTTTCTGAACAGGTAATATGTTTGAAACTTAAAACTACCCCTCATTTGAACGGTACCTTATTCTTTGTATAAAATAAATTGAAATAAATGTTGTTTCTTACAAAAAGTATTAAACCTTATATTAAATTAAGTTAAAAATTAAGTCAAACTACTTTTTTTTTTCTTGATTTTAACAAAAGATACTTCAAAATATCATTAATAAAATTTTGTATTTTATGATAAAAAAAATTAGTAAAAGTAAATACAAATTAGTCACATACAATTGTTGGCATGTACTTAAATATAAAATCTTTCTGATGGATCTTATAGATGGGAGAAGGATCAGATACTGAAAATTCAGCATCAGGATCAGACAACGAGACTAAAAGCGAATCATCGTCCAATAATTCAGGCTCTGAAAGGTAGGTAATTTTTTATTTTTATGTGCGTATACCAATGATGTATAAACAATATTTTTTAAGAAATAAATACAATTTAAAAATCATATTTTTGAGAAATAAACCCAGTTTAACGAGAATGTAAATACAAACTTATGGATAGAAAATACATAGGCATGTTCTGTGTGTGTCAAATATATTTTTTTAATTTGCGTTATTAAAATAACATGAACTTTAATCAGTTTAAATGTTTTCGTACATATATATTTGCATATATAGACACACATCTTCGTATATATACACTTTAATTTTTGTCTTATCGTATGAGAAAACGAGGAAGGTAAATATTGTATTTGTTCATCCAGTGGTTCAGGTTCTTCGTCATCTGGTTCTGGCTCTGAAAGTGGCGCAGAACAAGAAAATGTAGAAAATGGTTCTGGAAATGAAGAATTCAAAATTGAAGACAGTCAAGATACAAATTTCTCAAACCCAAGTAGCCCAAATACGTCACCAGATTCCAAACTTAAAAGGTTTTCTGACTCGTCGAAAGAGGTAATTAGTTAGTAGATTTTAATATTTTCAAGACTTGTATGAAATTGTTATATAGTTAATAAAACCAATAAAAAGAACATTTTAGTTTGAATCAAAGCATTTTTTCTGTTTACACAATATTCAATCAGTTTATCTAAAAAATAAATGGGTGAAATATGTATATACAAATATATTGCATATTTTATATAAAATATGCTGTGCCCACTTCAAAAATAATAATTATGTAGAAGTATTATTTATTTTAATATAATTTTTCTTGCATCTTTGAGCACTTGTCAGCTACGTAAAAAAGTTGCTAAGTACTGGCTGGCATTATTGCTCTTCATCAAATCAAATATTTATGGTTACTAATCTTCTGCTAGCTGGAAAAAAGCCCCGACGATTACGCCATTCGTAGGTCAGCTAGACCAAGAAAAGAACCACAAAGACTGCAAAATAAAGATAGTGAGAAAAGTAAGAAAAACGATGAATGGAAGTACAACGACGCAAGTTCTTCAGAATCAGATAATGAATTGCGTGAAAAGCCCCCACCCAGCAAAAGGGTGGGGGCGAGGTCACGTGCAACTGTGATAAAAAAGAAGCCTATGAAAAAGACCAGAAGTAAATATAGTTCAGAAGACGAGACTAGTGATGATGACACAGATGAGGATAGTCGAAGAGCTGTGTCTAGAAGAACAGCTGCTACTGTCAGTTACAAGGAAGAAAGTGAGGAAGAAAAAACTGATTCTGAAGATCTGCTGGAAGTTGATAACAATGAACCAGTTGAGACTGTGCCTGAAGAAAAGTGTGAGACTATTGAGAAGATTTTAGCACAAAGAAGAGGCAAAAAAGGAGGTGAATATCACATTTTAGGTTTTTAGAAAAGGGGCAATGTTTTTTTATATAAAGGCAATCATTTTAATTGAAAAGTTTTACAATAATTTTATTAGAAAGTATCAAAACTAAATTTAGAACTTGTGGTACAGAATACATTTTGAGAATATAACATTAAATTGTTTATATTTAAAAATAGTAAAAACATAAAAATAACTTGTCCCTCATTGTTTAAAATCTTAATTCAAAGGGAAACTTGCTTATGGACATAAATTTATTACAGTTACGGGTAATATTACGACGATCTATTACATAGAAGAAAATGGTGATCCTAATGATGGTGTTGATCCAACTGATATAGAAAGTACTGAAGATCAGTATTTCATCAAATGGAAAGATTGGGCCCATATTCACAACACTTGGGAGTCTGATATTTCTCTTCGAGAACAAAAAGTCAAAGGTTTAAAAAAATTAGAGAACTACATTAAAAAAGAAGTTGAAATTCAACAGTGGCTGAAATATTCAACACCGGAAGATGTCGAATATTATGAATGCCAACTTGAATTATCACAAGATCTTCTAAAAAGTTACAATGATGTTGAAAGGATAATAGGTAGGATTTTCATAAAATCTTTAAGTATCAATTACAACTTGTATATTATTGCAGCCAAATATGATAAACCAGATGGTGGCACCGATTATTTTATTAAGTGGGAGAGTCTTCCATATGCTGATTCGACGTGGGAAGATTCCGTCTTGATACAAAAGAAGTGGCCTCACAAAATAAAAGAATTTGAAGATAGGGAGTCCTCATCAAAAACACCGACTAAGCATTGTAAAGTCTTGAAATGTCGACCCAAGTTTCACGAAGTCAAAACTCAGCCAGAATATATGACTGGTCGTGATAATGTAAGCTTTAATCGAACTGTTGTCGAGGTTTCTAAATAAATTTTTTCAGAATTTGGTTTTGAGGGACTACCAAATTCATGGTTTGAACTGGATGATTCACTCATGGACAAAGGAAAATTCGGTGATCTTAGCTGATGAAATGGGTCTCGGTAAAACCATACAGGTAATAAATAAATCCAGGTAAATATAAAATTGATTTTTTAGATTTTTAATGGGTACTATTTTTTGTTCAGACAATATGCTTTCTGTACTATCTCTTCAACACACACCATTTGCGAGGGCCGTTCCTGTGTGTAGTTCCTCTTTCAACAATGACTTCGTGGCAGCGCGAATTTGTACAGTGGGCACCTGATATGAATTTTGTCACGTACATAGGTGACGTCCAGTCCAGAGATGCAGTAATATACATATATATTTATATTAAGGTGGATTTTTATAATTCAAAATTTTTAGATTCGTCAGTATGAGTGGTGTTATGAGGGCACAAAAAGACTGAAATTTAATGCTATTCTCACTACGTATGAAATCGTGCTTAAGGATAAAGCTTTTCTAGGCAGTTTAAGTTGGGCAGTTCTATTAGTTGATGAAGCACATCGGTAAAAACAATAGATTAGTTAGTGTGAAGTTTATAAATTTTTAAATTTTTTAGCCTGAAAAATGATGATTCATTATTATACAAAGCATTGATGGAGTTTGACACCAATCATAGGCTGCTTATTACGGGTACACCTTTACAAAATAGTCTTAAAGAGTTATGGGCACTACTTCATTTTATAATGCCACAAAAGTATGATTACAATTTTTTTAAAAATTTTAAATTCATAGCAATATTTTCTTAGGTTTAATTCTTGGGAAGAATTTGAGAAAGATCATGAAAATGCGTCCACAAAGGGTTATGGAAAGTTACATAAACAGTTGGAACCATTTATTCTCAGAAGAGTAAAAAAAGATGTGGAGAAATCCCTTCCTGCTAAAGTTGAACAAATATTACGAGTAGAAATGACTGCGATACAAAAACAGTACTATAAATGGATTTTAACAAAGAATTACAATGCACTTCGAAGGGGAGTTAAAGGTTCAACAAACACCTTCCTAAACATTGTAATTGAACTTAAAAAATGCTGCAATCATGCGTTTTTAACAAAACCAACAGAGTATGAAAACCAGAATTCTCAACAAGATCACCTTCAAATGTTGTTGCGTGGTTCAGGAAAATTAGTATTACTAGATAAACTTCTAATTCGCCTACGTGAAACTGGACATCGAGTACTGATTTTTTCACAAATGGTCAGAATGTTAGATATATTAGCGGAATACTTGCAACTGCGGCATTTTCCTTTCCAACGTCTAGATGGCGGCATTAAAGGTGAACTCAGAAGACAAGCTTTGGATCATTTTAATGCAGAAGGATCTCAAGATTTTTGTTTCCTACTGTCAACACGTGCTGGAGGTCTTGGTATTAACTTGGCAACAGCGGACACCGTTATTATTTTTGATTCGGACTGGAACCCCCAGAACGATCTTCAAGCGCAAGCTAGGGCTCATAGAATTGGACAGAAAAATCAGGTGAACATATACAGATTGGTCACTGCAAGATCAGTAGAAGAAGAAATAGTCGAGCGTGCCAAACAAAAAATGGTGTTAGATCACTTAGTTATCCAACGGATGGACACCACTGGCAGAACTGTTTTAGATAAAAAAGGATCTTCCAATAATACTCCTTTTAATAAAGAAGATCTCACTGCAATATTGAAGTTTGGTGCTGAAGAGTTATTCAAGGATGAAGACGAAGATGAGGAACCAAATGTAAGTCGACAAAAAATTTAAAGTTAAAATGAATTTATTTCTGTATTTTTATAGTGTGATATTGATGAAATATTACGGCGAGCTGAAACAAGGGATGATGCACCAGCGATGGTCGGTGATGAACTTCTTTCTGCTTTTAAAGTAGCAAGTTTTGCGGCATTCGATGAAGATGCTGAACCTTCACCTGCAGATAATGCAGGGGATGAAGAAAGTAAAGATTGGGATGAAATCATTCCAGAAAAACTCAGGAAGAAAGTAGAGGAAGAAGAAAGGAGTAAAGAAATGGAGGATTTGTATCTCCCACCAAGAAGTCGAAAAACATTGCAACAAATTAATCAATCAGAAAGTGATGGTGAGGATGGCAAAGGAAGAAGAAAGAGAAAAAAAGATGGCGATGAATCGGGAGGATCCAGTGGAGAAGCTGAAGATACCGATGATGAACGACCAAGAAAACGTGGAAGGCCTCCTGCTGGTAACAGGGAGAAAATCAAGAATTTCAGTGACGCTGAGGTTGTAACAAATATATTTAGTTGTAATTTTTGTAATATCTATTTATTTCTAGATCCGACGGTTTATCAAAAGCTATAAAAAGTTCAGCGCGCCACTTAAGAGGTTAGAAGACATAGCGTGTGATGCTGAACTACAAGAAAAACCATTATCAGAATTAAGAAAATTAGGCGAATTATTACAGGAAAGGTGCCGAGCATATATGAACGAACAAACCAAAGAAAATACGGAATCCAATAACCAGGATGAAAATAAAGGAAAGAAAAGGTTAAGGGGTCCCTCGTTCAAACTAGGTGGTGTATCTGTTAATGCGAAAACTATGATGGCATGTGAAGAGGAGTTACAACCTCTTGACGAAGTTTTGCCAGCGGACCCTGAAGAACGAAACCGTTGGATGTTTGATGGGAAAACTAAATCTGCTCATTTTGATGTAGAGTGGGGATCAGAGGAAGACACAAAAATATTGAAAGGTATTTACATATACGGTTTGGGGTCTTGGGAACAAATAAAACTTGATCCAACGCTGGGAATTGGTGATAAAATATTATTGAGTGAAGATAAAAAGCCTCAAGCAAAACATCTACAGTCTAGAGCTGAATACTTATTACGTGTTTTGAAGAAGCAGTTAGATCAGAAAAAAGGTGTCCCAAAACCAAAAAGGCAAAGGAAACCAAAAGAAAGAGATAAACCTTTAACAAAAGAAATTATAGAAGATGACATTAGTTCAAATGATGAGTCGACGACACATAGCAACACTACACTTAGCAGTACATCAGTAATTAGTAAGAAAATCATCAAACCAACAATTAAAAAAGAAAAAGAAGAGAAAGACGAAGATACCAGCCATAAAGTTAGTCTAGACAAGAAAGAGAAAAAGAAGGAAAAGAAAAAAGAGAAGAAACAGTCAGGGCCTATGCATTTTTCAACCAATGAACCGATTGCTCTTAATGTCCTAGGAGATTTAGATCCTGCAATATTCAACGAGTGTAAGGAAAAAATGAGGCCTGTGAAGAAAGCTTTGAAGGCTCTAGACAATCCCGATCAGTCCTTTTCAGAATCAGAACAAGTGCAGCATACAAGAGAATGCCTCCTGCAAATAGGAGAACAAATTAATAGTTGTCTCAATCAGTATTCAGATCCTGAGAAAATTAGAGAATGGAGAAGGTGTGTTAATTAATTTACCATAAATATATTGACATAACCTTTTGTTTTATTTCAGCAATCTGTGGTACTTTGTTTCTAAGTTTACAGAGTATGATGCGAAGAAATTGTATAAATTGTATAAAAAAGCTTGCAAGAAATCAGAAAAAACTGAAAAGAAAGAGAAAGACAAAGATGTAGGTTTTTCAAAGAAACAAAATTCAAAATTTCTTTTTTATTATTATTTGTTTTGTAGGATGGTGCATCCACTAGTAAAGAAAAGTCGAAACATGTTACTAAAGACAACAATAACAAAGACGGTAACAAAGAACATGTTAAAAGGAAACACGAAGTTGATTCGGAAAAAGAAGAATCAAAAAAACATCACGGTGAAAAGTAAGTATTTCAAAATATTAAAACAACATAATACTTTTTTCATTGTTTGTAGGAAGGAAAGGAAACAGAAATACCCTGAAAAGGAAAAAGAACGAAAACGGACACGAGATGAAGCTACTACGGAGGAAGAAAGTGATTTTCGATTTAATCGGCATAGAAAACCTGGAAGTTCTCAAAAAGTTTTCAGACACGATCAGCATCCTCATGTAGATCACGAGAGGTGGGCCGGCAATCAACAAAGAGAAAGATTCCCTGTAGATCATAAAAGGCCGTTTGACTTCCAAAGGCCGCCAAATTACCATAGAGAAAGGGATTATCAGAGGCCTCCAGATAAAAGGTAAATATTGATAAATAAGCAAACAAGTTATGATTAGAAAGACAAATTATTATAAAATAAATGTTTTAGATCTCCAGATGGTAAAGCAGATTGGAGGCAGCAATACCAACGTAGGGATATTTTATCCGGAGGAAGGCCCCATCCGTACTACCCACCGAACTTTGTACCACCCATGTACCCACCAGAGCAGTATAGAGACCGATTTCCAGCTGACTGGCGACCTCCAGATAGAGACTATAGATATGACCGTCGTCAACAATAAATTATAAATATTTACTTAAAATATGACTAATTTGTACATGTTGAAATGTACCTCATTTTTGTATTATAGATAGTACTCATGGAACCTTTTTTGAGAAGTTATTGAGAACCATTTTTAAGTGTAATTTATAATTTAATGATTTTTGTCTTTCTCAATAATTTTTCAGAATTTTTGCATTTTTTGATTACCAAATGTTTTATATTGATTTGTTTTGATTGTACATTTTTGTTTATAAAGGTAGCTGTGTTATGTCGACGTACATATATCTATATATATGCAGGCCTACCAACACAGTGTATATGATTGGTGTACATACAGATAGATAAATATGTTTTGATATTATTTGTTTCAAATGTTTTCGACAATTAAACCCTTCACCTCTTTCACCTTAATTGTTTTGTCTCCTACCCTTTTCCTGTTGAGAAAATTCCATCAGTTATTTTTAATATAATTTATTACATACATACAAATATTAACTAAAACTACTTAATATTTTGGAAGCCATATTTTAAAATTGCATATTTAAAATAAAATTAGGTCTATATCTTCCAAGTACAGTATTATAATTTGTGTAAAGCGAGAAGCATTTTATCAGTTGTACCATTTCAATCAACATTTACAATATAAAAAAAATTGTACTTATATAAATGAATACACAATATATATTTATTTAAATGCTATAGAAAATAAATATTTTTGTGGGCAAGACAATGATTAATATTTTACAAAAAAATATGTAATTAATTATTCTTACATCATTCCACCTATTTAAAGTAAAATTACTAAATCACCATCTTATCCACTACAACAGATCAATTAACTGAAAAATGTGAAGATTCAGATATTCCTTGGTATTTTATTCCGTAAGACTAGGGCACTTTCAGCAGAAATAATTGGGAGAGCATTGTTGTAATGGAATTGAATGAGATGACTGACACTATTAAACATCCTATCCTTTGTTCGAACCTAAACCAGGAAAAAACATTTCAAAACTGAATTTTTAATAAGAACTATACCTACCACTCCCTCAGGGTCAATCAGCAGTAAATGTTTCTTATTGTTATCTTGCATTCCAGAAAGAACAAATTGGCGTTCAACAGTATTTATCGATTCTCGAACTAAGAAATCTCCGTCTTTTTGTAACAGGCTCTCTGCTTCAGCTCTGCTTATCCTGCCATGAAACCAAATTTCATTTTCGAGTTCTGCTATTGGATCAGTATCACTTTTTCCATAAACAGGTGTTAAAGAAGTGTGTTGGTTGAAAGGCTCTGAAAAAAACAAATGGAAATATTTATTTCTTTAAAAACAATTATAAATATACTGACGCATATCAAAGACATCCCTCGGTATCATAACACTGTCGTTGACATAATCGTGATGAGGACCATCATGTGCAAGTATATCCGAACTGAGATCTATCAAATTAGGAGTCTGTACAGACGGTAATGTTGTAAAAGGTGGTACTGAAGATGGCAATGGAGGTACTGGAGGTGGTTCGCAAACATCTGGCGGTACCTTCCCAGGTAAATCATTATAATAGTCTTTATCAGCATCGCCTCCTGTCGATGTTGATGGATGACCCATCGTTGTTCCCAAACTGCTACAATATGACTTGCAAATACCAATATAATTTAAAAAGAATATATACTACTCACACTATCGGTGATTTATTTGTGAATTGCTGAAATCTTAGTTCAAAAGCTTGCCCTATTGTTGAGATTACATCCTTAGCTAGACCTCCCCCGCATTCCAGAACATAGCACGCCCTTAACTCATTTGTATCTTTCGCTATGTATCCTACAAAGTCTAACGTGTCCTAAAGGAAAATAAAAAAATATTGAATAGCTTTATATGCAAATGGTTTACAACTTACGCTGTCTCCTCCCGATGCAAATGATATTCTAGGCATTTCATGTGTTGCAATAATTTGATTGGTATCTAGGGATGTCAATGATAAGTTAACACTGGATACGTTCAAGTTAACATTTGTGCCAGCATATTTTAAATTTGGTACATCTGCAATTGCTTTTAAAACTTTCTTGTCTACCTTACGCTTTTTATCTACAGTTTTTAGTCTTGAAGTCTCACACACTCTGTTAATGCATTCTCTAAAATAAAACCATGTAACGGACTATCGAAAATAATTTTTTATTAAAACTTACTTTGCAACACTAGATCTAGTTTTAAAGTCCAGCGTTTTCATGGATACTTTAACTTCTAAACATCCCACATACTATAAAATAGTAATAATAAAAATTTAAGGATATTGTTTACATTTCACTGCAACTTGTAAGTCTCACCCTGACTGCATATGTTGCTCCCTGCTTGGCAATGAGTTTATCGGAATGAATCCAACCACTTGATGGTTTAATATTAAATGCAGACATTCTTCCACAATTTCCAATAACTTGTCAACACTTGGCAGTTTGTACTTATTAGTACAGTTTAATTACTTATGTTAACATTTGTAAATGAATTAAAATGTCAATTAATGGTTTTCATAACATTTATTACATTACTCGAATACTATGGGAACTGAGTCATAGTTTTCGGAATATCTGTGGCGAATTATTACCACATTAAAGGGTAAACACGATCTATATTTATTAAATAAATGCCAATTCCACTTTCAGTCACTGCAGGATGCAGACCAAATTTAACTTAACTAAACAAGTGAAAACTGAACTGAACTAACTAGAAGATGATGAACACAGAAATCACAAAACCAGAACATCATCGAAGACAAAGAGAGAACCATGTCGTACTTATGGTTAACTGCTTCCACTCTCTCTTAACATCTCTTAAACAAGAAAAACCTAGTTTCAATTTTCTACATCCTTCTCTACAGCATATTTTCATCAAGTGATTGGAATTGGGATTGGCAAAGCCATTGTTTATATCAATAATATGTGATAATATAAATAATTTACCACAGTCCGTTCACCGCTAAGCATTCTTGGAACTGGTGTACTTTAGAAATTGATTTAGGGCAGAAAACTCATAAGTTCAATTGCATCTTGTATCTTATTTCAATAGATGTCGGAGTATGAAACAAACTTTTTTACAATCTCAATTCAATGATCCACTCAATGGCGTATCAATTTTTATTGATTACTATTAATTATTTATAATAATTGTATATTGATGTTTATTAAATTAATTTTTATAAACTAACCAATATTATACTATATTTAATAATAATTAAACTGATGTAGTAAACATACTTAATTTAATCATTAGGGTAATACCCACCAAACCTTTATATTAATTTGGTTCTAAAAATCATGTTTACTATTAAAAAAACTTTGTCAAAAACAAATCGATTTTTAAAATTAAATTTTATTAATCTTAAATAATATACATCACATATATATTATTTAAGATTGAGATTATTTTTTAACATACTTTATTACTTATTTTCTTTTATATCTATCTAGAAATAAAAACACACTACGCTACTGATAACTACCTGTTGCTAATTGTTTTGCTCTCCCTATAAATTCGTACGCCAATTATCAATTGAAATATATAAAAATTGCTAGTCAGCCTGAGTGCCTCTTAAAACTTGCACACTAAACATTTTAAATAAAATTAGTATTACGTATTATATCCCTCCAACGTCCAATTTCACTGACGTATAGATTACCTGTCTTTAACTAACGAATTGAACCTTTTTTTGCACCGTCAGTTGCTAGATTTTTAAATTGCGATGCTTGAATCTTTAGATCTTAGATCAACAAGTTTCTAGTGTCATATAGTCATTTTGTGCCTGGTAATTCTCTCTTAAACGTTGTATTTTATCTAATAATTAGTTTTTAAAATGAATGCTTCTGTACATAAACCAAGTAAGTACATACATTTTACTAAATTTAATTAATACTTTTCAAATAGGTATTGTCTGACTTGCAACAAATTTTATTGTACTGTATTTTTTTATTAAATCATGGCTATATACCAATGCAGGTTGTACAATTTTAACAAATGAATATTCGAAATAATATATTTTTTAATTCTTAATTGGCATAAAAAATGTTTAAAAAAAATTCACAGTTATGAATTCTTTATTTATTTTTTTATAATCTGTTACTATCTTTATGTTTATTTTATGAGTTACCCAGGTTACTCCTAAAACGTATTTAACATTAATAAAAACAGTTTAAACACTTAATTTTATGTAGATACTGATAATTTTTAATTTAAAATGGCGCTAATGGATGAATTTTCCATTTCTTTAACAATTTTTTTAAACCTATAATTGTTATTTATATACAACACGCATAGGTATAGTTTTAAGTTTGAAAATAATTTTTGTTTAATTTATTTATAAATTATTAGACTTTAATTCCACACATATATTAAATATCAAACATTTCCTACTAATAGATATAAAGAAAATGATGTTTCATAAAGTGATAATATATAATTTATCGCCATATCTTTTTATCTTATCAAGTTTTTGAATTTTTATATACAAATATTTTTTTCTTGTCTTGCTGTCTTTTTATTTAAAACATTAATAAATTGTTATACATATTTTTAATTCCCTAATATTTTTTATTTACCCTTTCAAAAAAATTCGCTAGTTTTAGTATGGTGGTAGATTTCTCTACTATTTTATTAAAAAGTTAATCAGTTCCGTAATAAATTTTTTGCGTAATCATTATATGAATGTAAATATAGAATAGGATAGTATTTATTTATGTTTGAAATGAATACAACAACCTGTTGCATAATATTTTGGCGGGAAAATTTATATCATGTCTACAGCTAGAGAACACAACCTTGAAAGTTTGTTATTGAAGTTTATGAAAGTCATCAAGATTACTAAAGAACTATCATTCAAATTAAACATTTCAAGTTAGAGGTTGCCTTGTTAAGCTTAGAATATCTAAATAAAAAAAATGAATTCTCACAACTCAAGTTTTTTATCCAACGACGGTATAACAATTTTACACTAAATAATGGCAAGTACCTACAACTTATTTTTATTTCCAGAAGCCCAAAAATCTGAATTATGTTTGGCTCTATTCAGGCAGTCCCTAAAATCCAAAGATATGGATCACGATGGGACCCATTTTGATATAAATAGGCCCCATGTGTTTGTGATTCTAGGAGCATCTGTAAGTATTCGTAAATATTAGTAAACATTTCGTTAAGTAAATACTTACTTCAGGGTGACTTGGCACGTAAAAAAATTTATCCTACTCTTTGGTGGTTGTATAGAGATAACTTACTTCCGCCAAATACAGTTTTTTATGGCTACGCAAGAAGTAAGACAACTATAGATGAAATTAAAACTAAATGTGAACAGTATATGAATGTAAAACCAGAAGAACGAGATCGTTATAATCTCTTTTGGGAGTTAAATCGTTATATTTCTGGGCAATACGATTCTAGAACAGATTTTGAAAAGCTAAATCAGGAGTTAACTTGCTTTGAAAAGGGCACAATTGCAAACAGATTGTTTTATTTAGCTTTACCCCCTTCTGTTTTTGAAGAAGTTACTGTACACATTAGAAATTCTTGCATGGCTGTTAAGTAAGTACATTTTACAAAGTCATTTTTTATTTAGTAGATTGTGTACTCGGGTGTATAACGTAAAAAAAAATATATACATACATACGAATAATTACAAAGTGTGACTACAAGGTTTTCTAATTACACGTTTTCACTTTTTTATTTTAATGATTGTTATTGCAGAGGTTGGACAAGAATTATTATTGAGAAACCATTTGGGCGTGACTTACATACATCTCAAAAATTATCTGATCATTTAGCCTCCTTGTTCACTGAGCAGCAAATTTTCCGTATCGATCACTATTTGGGCAAAGAAATGGTACAAAATCTAATGACACTACGATTCGGCAATCGTATTTTCAACCCTACATGGAACAGAGATAATATTGCGTCTGTACAAATTAGTTTTAAGGAACCCTTTGGAACTCAAGGACGAGGAGGGTATTTCGATGAATTCGGGATTATACGTGACATTATGCAAAATCATTTGTTGCAAATTTTAACACTTGTTGCGATGGAAAAACCTGCTACTTGCCAACCGGATGATATTAGAGACGAGAAAGTAAAAGTCCTGAAAAGCATAAGGGAGTTGGAATTGAAAGACGTTGTTTTGGGTCAGTATGTTGCAGATTCTGAAGGAGAGGGTGAAGCTAAATTTGGGTATTTGGATGACCCCACCGTGCCCGAAGGGTCAGTTACTCCGACGTATGCTTTGGCTGTGTTAAAAATAAATAATGAAAGATGGGATGGAGTTCCATTTATTGTTAAATGTGGAAAAGGTAAAGCCACTTGTTTTATCAGTCTATATTAATATTTACGTAATCGTATTTTATCTATCAAAGACACGTAATAACTTTATCAGCAGACTATTAATATCTTTGTTAGTATTTAAATAATCAGTAAATTTGAGTGGTTATAATAACATGATCGCTTGAAGGACAAGTACTTATTTTTAAGATCGCACTGAATTCTTTGGCGTGACGTGCAGAAATGTTTAAATTTTCTAGCAGAATATTATTATTTCTAACAACTTTAAATGTATACCTGGTACTAAAGCTATAGAAAAAAATTTATAGACATTTTTTTATATAATTAAATTTTAGCTTTAAATGATCGTAAGGCTGAAGTTAGGATCCAATTCAAAGATGTTCCGGGAGACATTTTTGACGGAAAACCAAAACGCAATGAGTTGGTAATTCGCGTCCAACCTGGCGAAGCTCTCTATGTAAAACTAATGGTCAAAACTCCTGGCATGGCATTCGACATGGAAGAAACTGAACTTGACTTGACCTACGGTAGTCGCTATGCTGTACGTTTTCTTTAGTTAACTAATATTGTTTTTAAACATGTTTTATTCTTAGGGTGTTAAATTACCAGATGCTTATGAACGTCTTATTCTGGACGTGTTCTGTGGTTCTCAAATGCACTTTGTGCGTTCAGATGAATTGAGTGAGGCCTGGAGAATCTTTACTCCATTATTACACAAGATCGAGACAGAAAAGGTCAAACCAATTCCATACAAGTGAGTAACCAAATTATTTAATTTTTTTAACTGGCATATTTTTTTGTTTTGAAGAAAGTGATTCTTCTGACTTGTTTAAAAAATATAGTTTCATGGTTTGTCTACGTAGATAGCAATCTTGAGAGTTGAAAAATTACTTTATTTATGATAAATAAATTAATAGATCTAATTTGTGATCTTAGATAATAAAGGCTTGCCGTGTAAGGTTTAATTAAATAAAAAATGCTGGTGTAATATTGGCTAATTATTGAATAAGTATACTTATAATTAAATAACATGCTCAACATTTCAAATGTTTTTTTTTTTTAGATATGGTAGTAGGGGTCCAAAGGAAGCCGACGAAATGTTAATGAAGAATAATTTCACTTATACAGGGTCTTACAAATGGAAACCAAAAATGTAAAAATTAATCCAATACTCTTCATACATTCCTGTATAATTTTTGTAAATTTTATTTATGTTTTCGTTTGGTTAAGGAACCTTTTGGCAATAAAATATTTGTTCTAAAAACATGTTTTATTAATCACATTAATTACAATTTGAAAAATAAATTAAATAAATACAACTTCGTAAGACACTTTTTTAATACTTTTCCCGTGTGCCTCTGCAAAAAAAAAACAAAAAAAAAATATTAAAGCTTATGGAATGTATTGAGGGACATTAGTAGAGAGAAAAACACCTGAGTTAATATTGATTAGATCCAGAAAAACATCAAACAGCATTCGGACACACATTAGAGGATTAAAATTTAGGAAAAAAAAACCACCACCACTACATCAATTGAATATTACCATGGCCTTGTATCAGCTTGCAAGATGTGGTCGATAATTCTTTGCACGACATCTGTACTCTTTGCTGTACCTCCCAAATCTAATAAAACAAATCACATAAAACAAAAGTTATTAACTCAAAAGCAGACAATTCACCTGGAGTATGAATTTTGTCTTCACATAAAGTTTTGTCAATAGCCCATTGGATCAATTTGGCGTGTTTCTGGTGCCCTAAATGTTCCAACATGTCAACTCCCGCGTTCAACATAGCAATTGGATTAGCAATATTTTTTCCAGCAATGGCAGTGCCTGTGTTGCGAGTGCCTGGCTCAAATATGGCATACTGAAAATATATAGAGAGATATACGGTTTTCAAATGTTCTAATAATTGACATTAATTTACATGGTCACCATAGTTTTTGCCTGCAAGCAGTCCAGCACCACCAATCAAACCACAGACGACATTTGACACAATACTACCATATAGATTCGTCATAATCATGACGTCAAACTGGTGAGGTTTCGACACGAGCTGCATGCAACAGTTATCGATAATCATGTCGTTGTGTTCTATTTCGGGGTACTCTTTAGCAATCTTTCTTGATGTTTCCAAGAAAAGACCATCGGAAAGTTTCCTAAACAAAGAATATTTATCAAAGAAAAAAAAAAAACAAAAAGGTACTTATACATACATTATATTTGCTTTATGAATAGTTGTAATACGTTTCCTTCCTGTACGTTTTGCATAGTCGAATGCAAACCTTGCTACACGGTCAGAATTTGACTCCGTCACGACTTTCATGCTTTCAATCACACCATCAACACTCTAAAATAATTATTTATAACGGTAAAATGTCTCGGTTTACATATTTCTAAACATACCTCATGCTCCAACATAGCATATTCACCTTCTGTATTTTGCCTTATGATAACTATATCTATATTGCTTTGCCTAGCAGGTACTCCTGGATAAGACTTACAGTGCAAAATATTTACATACAAATCGAGTTCATTTCTAATTGCTACATTTCTAGACAGCACTGCAGCACTTTCACTTTTCGTTTCAATGTTACCTTTAATGGCTACACCATTACGTTTTATCGAAGTTATAGCATATTCTAGATCTACATTATCATCTATTTTGGGGTCAATTTCGACTACTTCAAAATCGACAGGCGCCCCTGCATACTTAAACACTTCCTTGACATAGCCCATAAGCTCTGGACCTATACCACCACCCGGTAACATTGTCACTGCATTTCGACCTCCGTATAGAGCGATGGGGATCGGGGTCTTAAAATTACATAGTTTATAACCACATAAACAAATTTCGGTAAAAACTTACAGTTTTCTTAATGAGTGGTGTTTTGTGTTGCAGTTCGAACGCTGACATTGTCGATTGACACTGAAAAATTTAAAAATTTAGTTATATGTTAGGTTATGTAATTAAAAAGTTTTACTCTTAAGATTGTGAAACCCAGAGAAAATGGGCGTTTTGATAATATTCTGGATGCCATTCTGTATTTTAGTTCTACGTATTTTTAAACACTCATATAAAATAAAATTAAATACATTAATAGACTGGTTATATCACCAGGACAATTTTTTACGTGCCTGTCATTTCATTAACCAGATTTCGGTCGCTGTATTGGTTAGCTAACCACCATTGATTGGTTGAAACGGTAAATAAAAGATAAGAGGAGCAATCTAAAGTTCTCACAAAATGTAATATACAGGTTAACCACTCCATTCAATATGTTATTGATATATCAAAATATAGGTTTTATTTGCAGATATTTAAATATATGATATAGTTATCAAGCGTCGGATACTAAATTAAATAAATAAAACACTGAAATTTATAAAAGTACAATTTATTATATAAATATAAAGTGGACACACCATGATTACATGTCAGTGCACCTGGCATATTTTAGTAAACCAATGCACTATAGCTAAACCAAAGTTATTGTCTGCTGCTTCATGATACTTATTATTAGCTCGACAGTACATCAAGTACCTTTTTATAATATCCATATCAGCCTTATAGGCAGATATCGTTCGTACTGAGACTGTAATATGATCCGTAAACAACATAGATGTGTGCCTCTTAACATGTTCATAGAAAAATTGCAGTTCAGACGCTAAATTTCTTTTAAAGTATGGCAAATTGTCAGAGTCAGCCGTTCGAACGTAAAGGTACACTTGCTGTCCCAAAAACGTCATGAGAAGTTCAAATGATTTCTTCACCCGTTGCTGGTCAAGTTTATGTATCCACGGATCAGCTAAACCTGAGTACTCGTACATAGCGTAACGTAAATAAGCCCCAAGCTTTTGATTTGGAAAGTTATGTACGGAATCCTGATGTTCCACAAGCCCAATACAACTACTGTAATATTTTTCGTGTATCTCTTCTTCAGATTGAGAAGGTGCATAGTTTAAAGCGTCTAATGTTTTACACATAAAGTGGGCTAAGCAGAGAAGTTTCCCGTAAGTGAGTTCGTATGGTATCGGAAGTTCAAATTTTGGCACACTAAAATCATTTTGTATCAAAATTGTCGCTGTATCTTCCACAACATCTCCCATTAACGTAATGAGATTTGGGTTAGCTCGATACAGTATCGAGAAACACAAACCAGAAATTGTAATTAATCTAAAGAAGAAAATATAATATAATTATGTCTAAATAAATCACGGTAAACATACCTGTTCACAATAACTACCATTAAAGGCATAGGAACTTTATCAATTTGGTTGAGCCTATGGTAGTCATCCAGAGTATACAAGATAATGTTTTTAGGGCGAAGTATTATGTACAAACATGAATTAACAACTTTCTTCACACTATTCTAAAAAATATAAATACATACAAAGCTGCATTGGTTAACATTTGAAAATTTACTTACTAAAATAAAATTATAAGTATTATTAGATTTCCGGTACCACTCTGTTTGCCAATATGTTAATATGCTATCGAAGAATACCAAGGTATTTAACAAAAGGTCCAATGCTTTCAAAGCTACGGTACATTCCGGTATAATCATGATATGATGTAAAATTTGCTCTTGTAGTTTTATGTAAGTGTAACAAGTAGGAAGAGCAGTATACTGAAATTTCTTAATAAATGCTTGATTAAATTTCATGAGCAAAGTACAAGTCACCCAACCCTCATCTAATTCTTCTGCGTGAATCTAAAATAAAAGAAATTTAAATTCAATTCATACTTATTTTTATTTAATTCACCTTATTACTTTGGCCTACAATGAGTGCTGTGAGTGGAGGTTCAATCGAATCATAAAAATTGGTCATATTAACGTTTAAAAAATCAAATGCTAGAGGTGATTCCACATACAACTGAAGGCTATGCAGGGCAATTTTAGTTAAGGGTAGTGTTTGAGGTGTATTAATCAATTTACAAGTACACTTTATCAAATTCTGTAAGTAATTACGATAAGAAAACCACAAGGAGCATTCACCGGCATTTTGATTTTTCAACAATTTATTGGCAATGTGTATGCATGTCATCCAAGGTATCATCAGTTCTCTCATTCCAGCATCGCCTTGAGACACTTTTATCCACACATTCTCATTTAGAGCTGTGTACTCACAGTCTACTATAGGTCCAATTTCCTCTAGGAAATTGAGCAATTCTGTGGTATTACCTTCAAAATATGTTTTTAAATTAGTAAGGACATTTAGTATAACAGTAAGAACGATTGAACGAGTCTGTGGGTTGAGTCTAGTATAGTGTAGTTTGATAATACTGTACATTACAGTCACCTTTCTTGCAATAACTGCATCTTTGTCTTTGAAGTTTAAGCCCCAACGTGTAATGAATATTAGACACATGCTTATCCAAGTATCCAGACAATGTGTATTTGCAAAATTGTACTGTATTCCATCTAAACACATTGTAATGAAAAGGAATTTAATTTTTTCACTTGAAATCTTCTTCAAATCTGGATCTTTTTCAGCCATAAGTATCAATTCCATCCAAGATTTCACTAAGAATTCTTTTTCTTTAACATCGCTAGACCGAAGCTGTGAGCTACTTAACGTTTTTACCATGTACTTTTGCCAAAGTTCCATAAGTGTTTCATCACATAGGAATTTTTCTACTGTAGCTAAAAATTGTGTCCTGTCTCCAGTTGTATCGCCCAATTGTGTACTTAAGATTTTAAAAATATGTCCATAAACAGAAGGCAAGTGATTATACTCTTGGAATAAAGGGTCAGCGAGAAGAGGCCAGAATGCATCAAGAGCAATTACGTCTTTCACTAAATGGCGCTTTCTGCTTAACCAAAGATTTGCCATTACTCTTAAAATTGCTACTTGTAACGGACTTTTCAAGTATTCATGTGACTAAAAAATGAATATAAACTTAAAATTATCATCAAAACAAAGAAATAGGTATGTATTTAATTGAATATGCAAATACCTTTTTTATATTTTGCAGATAGTCTATCATAAAATCGGTGACAGTATCACTTTCAATGCGTCTCTCATTAAAATCACTGTGCCACTTTCGAGATCTTGTGACATTAAATAAAGCTGCAGTCATGCCATGTTGAGAAAAAATGCAAGTGCTGATCAAATCTAAAATTTGCATTTTGACGTTGTCATCCTCCATTGGATCTCTGAGCTTATCTAAAAATAATCGTTGCACTTGATCGTAGTCCAGTCCAAGCAAAGCCATCATTGGAATATTTTCATCCTAGAATCACAATAATGTTTACTATGAAATTGAAATAACGGATTCACTCTATACCCTTGAAAGAATTTCTAAGAATCTATATGCTAGTATCCTCAATGTGGCGTTATATGGATTAATCATATGGGCTGATATAGCTTTAGTAATTACATTGATTTTATTGTCTATGGTACACTTAGTAGATGTAGGTATACCACATCGGATTCTGTATATCAGCAAGAGTAACACCATTTGCAATCTAATACTCTCCATTTGTTCCAATATAGGGCCATTAATCCAATTTGACTCTTGTTCCATCAGGTTTTGTAAATAAAACTTGTCTTTGTAAAATACCGATAAGTAACTAGACATAAGCACCTCTTCAAACATAAACGCGTCTCGACATAATGTAAGTATTTCGTAGGATTTATGTGATTTATCTATTTCAGGTTTTTGAAGCACTTTTACAAAGATCGTGATGCATAGTTTGCAAATCGTGATCATTTGGTTTTCATCTTCATATGGCCACTGTTGGTGCAAGGGAAAAACAACATTCAATATATACAAAATGCCTACCAACTGTATTTCTTGATGGTAAATTTCTTTCTGCAATATAACCAGTAACTTATTAGCACTAATGGTAATTAGTCACTGAATACATACCTTGACCATATGCTCTATAAGTTTTAAGTACTCAATAAGTAAACTGTGATCTTCCATATTCTCTTCTTCTTTTAAACTCCTAAATAAAATAGATTCATAATGTGTGGGATTCAAAAACGCTTTATTCGATTTGTAACCTGAGACTTGTGGAAAAAATTTTCTTCGTATAATTGGACTAAAAGCTTCAGAAAAATCTGATAAGTTATGCACAATCAATGTGACATTTGTCTCAAAATACAGTCTTATAAAATTAAAATTTTTCGTAGGACCTTCACAAAACTGGGTCGGTACAATTTCAAGCCGTTGTACTAATCTTCTAAGGACAATATCAGAGCTATAATCCCCTTTATAGTATTTTAAAATGTGTATAATGAATTTAAACCCAATTTGGACCAATTCTGTTAAATTGTCATAACAATACCAAGATTTACCAACTTCAAACGTGATGACACTAAGAGATTTTGTAAATTGTTCTAATAAAAGGAAGAAATCAAATGGGTATATAAATCTAGCAAATTCCATTCCCTGATAACAAAATTTTTCCACACGAGTGCCTTCAGGTATTATAAACAAGTCGCTGTCTATAAATAGTTGTTGAGTTCCTACTAAACTGAAACTGTCTCTGTTTTCAGTCCAAGGAATTTCTGCCAAAAAACTGGGTATGTGTTTCAACAGACGCATAATCTACAAATGTAATAAATATTGTTCAATTTATTTTTTTATATTATTCACTTACTCTATCATAATGTTCTGGAATAGCTAGCATCGATTTGCACATTTCTAAAAATGGATTAAACACAAACGGGAAAGCATCCATAGACAATTGAAAAATAGGTCCTAAATAGTCTAATACAACTATACCCTTTCGTTTTAACAATTCAGCCGTAACATAACAAACTCCATCTTGTTCATGAAGATACGTATAATCTGCACAAATTTTTATAAATTCAGCCATCAACCTAAATACTGCTTCTATCACGATATCCCCTGATTTGCATTTCTAAAATTAAAAATGTTAACTACAATTAAAGATTATTTATTTACATTTACGTTAAAGATTTTGGCTATCAGCAAATTGTGAAATGATCTAAAAACTTTCTTCTGAATCAATTCATTAATAATATTATTGCAGTATTCCATTCCTTCTTCGGAATTAGAAATTGATGTCTTCAATACTGCCCAAGCAAATAATACGATACTGTTATCACCCTGAATTTGAAATAATTCTAAATTTTTCTCAATATTTTTTGATAACATTTTGGCTGTTCCTGGGTTTTGCCTAAAACGTAAAATTTTTAAGAATAATTATTTACAAAGAACGTCATAAACGTACCAATAACGTTCCATTACCGCCAAAACACAACCTATTTCGGCACACTTTATCTCCCAGAGATCTTTTGATCTAGAGATCACATTGGATTCTTGGCAGAGCAAATGTCTCGTAAATCCATGTCTTAGAAATAATACCAACACATTCTCTAGTTCGCAACCATCTAATTTACAAAACTGTATTACATGTATAAGTAGCGTAACCACTTCGACTTGCTCTCGATTATTTCTATGAATCCACCGTTTCAAAATATCGTTAGATACAATTTGTGCTTTATCTTTGTCTATTTCATTAATAAGTGTATCCAGGGTAGTCAACAAATTACTCCATAAACTCTTTGTATCTACAGATTTCAAAAAATTATCAAACTGTTTGTTAAATTTGTATTCTTTGTCCGATACGTTTTCAAAAATATGTCTCAACGCCTTTAACAGGAACATACGATCTGCCGAGTAGAAATACCAGATGTTTTCAATAAGACACCGAACATTAGTGTCATATCTAATGATTGACTTGAGTTCATCGATCTTTCCAAAGTATTCGAACATTAAGAAGTTGCACATAACTGTCCATGCAACATTAGCATCTAAATTCTACAAATAGATTTAGTAAGAAAAACGATGCGGATAAACTTTGTTACCTACCAATTCTTTACTTAAAAGATGAAGAAAGTTGCACATTTCATTGTCTACCACGATCTCTTTTAGTCCGGACTGTTGTTTCCATGACTGAAAACTTTTCCTAGTATATGGGGTGTACTCAAGAAAACCTAAGACTATCTTATTTTTACACAGACTTAAAATTTCTTCAACTATATCTCCTGTTACAGTAGTATTTCCACCAGAAATAACATGATATATTTTGTTCCAGACACTAAAACAAATTATACAATAATATATTTCATAGAAACCTTTTTACATACTTACGGGGTTGTATCTGAGTCACTCATCTTTGTACTTTATTAATTATTACTTAATACACATAATTTTTAAAAAGCCGTTCATAATTCCAACTTGTAGGAGGTTAGTTTTGTCGAGATTTTGACTGGACATCCCTCAAAGTTCTTCATCTTCTTCTACAAATTAATATTCATACCTTATAGATAGTTGCTCTACTAGTAAAACTTGAGCGAAAATAATAGATGGCAATACTTTTTTGAAATCCAAGTCACATAAAGACAAAATTAAGATTTTTACTTAAGCAAAATTAAGTTGTTCATTTTGATTACTATACCCTCCACTATTGTTAAAACATTGACGAAAATAGTACTGCTTACAGATTATAACATACAGTAACATATAATGCTACTTTTACGCTCATATCCAATTAATAAATTTAACCAAATATAAAATTAGTGTAGGCTCAGCTCAATAAAATAGTGTGTCTTAATTATTTTTATTGAAATAAGTAAACAATTAACAAAGATTAACAAACAAAAAATAAGTAATATAAAAACAGCAAATATTAAAAATTTCTAATACCGAGTGTTAATAATAGCACAAATTATTTGGTAATGTTTAGGGAGATTTTTATTTTAATCAATTGGTAATAAAGGTTAAATTATTATCAAGTTATTTTTAAATCATAATTTAGAATTTTCTTTACAAAATATCGAAGAAAATTTCAGCTGTAAATATATTAGAAAGAAATTATAGTTTAAACTGAAATATAAAACTCATGTATCATAAGATCCAGTGACATTATTTCTACAATGAATAACAAGATTTTGGAACTGCTGCACGGCGTCATCATCAGTAGGATTTACCCGCGATAATTCTTCTAACTTCTTAAATTGATCTTTCATACACCAAAAATTGGAAATTTTTTTATTGACTTGAAGTAATGGCCACTTAGATCTTTGCTGACGAACGACATTTTTAATGGTTTCTAAAGTATCCTCAGACACTTCCTCTGAGAATGTTGGCACGGGTAATGGATCACCTAATAAAGCCTTGACACAAGCTACCATGGAAAGGGCAGTTGTTTCAAGATGATAACCTCCTTCGAGGGCTAACAGCACTCGTCCGGAAGCAAGAGGTTTTAGTGTTTGCACAAACTGGCCATACATATCAGGTGTGACTTTATATCCTCCTCCAAGTGGATCAAAAACTCCAGCATCAAATCCAGCCGATATTATCACAAAATCAGGATTATACGAGTACGAGATAGGTAATACAAGTTTGTACCATACAGTCCAGTAGTCGATATTCTTCTTTTTATCCTAAAATTTAAAGTTACTCCCTATACTGTTTTTTAAATAACTTTATATTACATACTTTATTGAATGGAATGTTTATGTTGTATCCTTCACCAGTATTTTTTCCCGTGTATGTGTAATTTGCTTCTTCACATGCAGGGAAGAATTTGTTTTGATCAAAACGGTGGATAGATAAATACAATATATCAGACCTGTCATATGTTAATTCCTGCGTTCCGTTCCCATGGTGTATATCAAAGTCTACTATGAGTACCCTAAAATTTAAAAAATAAAAAAATAATTGTTAAAAGAAATAAAATATTATTACCTCTTGTAGTGAAGTTTTTCAGTAAGATATTGAGCAGTAACAACAACGTTATTCACGAAACAGAAACCAGACCCGCTATTACACAAGGCATGGTGACCAGGTGGGCGAATTAATGCAACACCAGCTCTAATGCTATCATCGGAAATATTTTGAGCAAGAGATAAAATGCATGAAATACATTTCAATATGGCATCGGCAGTCTGATCATTGAAGTACCAATCGACTTTTTCTGTAATGTTTTCTCGTTTTAAAATATTATGGATATACTCTTTACCATGTACTTTTTCTAACCAGATTTGTTCATCCAATTTCATCAACTGAAATGAAAGAATTAATATTTAAAAAACGGGAATAAATATATAATTACTTCTATTTGTTTACAACGATCTCTCAATCCAAATTCCTCGAAGCGTTTCATTATTTCTATTAACCGTTCTGGTCTTTCTGGAGGGTATTTTCCAGTGTCACCTGTCGGTTTATGATTTAGGAGTGATTCATCATATACATAACCTACTGTATTACTACAAGACCGACTTTTGGCATAAACTAAAATAAATACAATGAAATTGTTTAATTTAACTTGATCCTTATCTACCTTCTCTCAACTCCTGTATCATAGCACTGAATCGTTCTATGGCATCATTGCTCTGAACTGGGTAGCAATCAACAGTTTCATACACATTAGTATCTTCAACAACTTTTCTATACTCCAAACAAGTCACATGTTCTTCTAGACTATTAATAGCCATGTTACCAATTGTAGGATACTCGAACAATTCTTCAGTCTGAAAGCACTTCCAGTAGTCACGTAAAAGGTATTTAATGTTGTTTATGACTTCTTGTAGTAATGGGTCTACGGTGGGATTAGACTCTATTGTAATAGGGTAACAAACATCTCCTAATAGAGCCTTTAACGTGCAAGCAACACCTTCAGCTAATGATTCTTTAAAATAGCCACCTTCCAAAAGAACAACTAGTTTTCCATTCGCCAGTCCTGATAAGAGCGTTACGAGATGGCCGTAGCAGTGAGGAGTTACAAGCATTTCTCCCTAAATATGGATATAATTCATAAACTGATAATATTTGTAACAAATAAAACAACTTTATAAACAGTGCACCTAACAAAACATTCACATTTTAAAAAAAAATTATGCAGTATCTACAGGTTTCCTTGGTGAGGCGAGAAAAGTTTGATGCTTTGATTAAATGAAAAACAAAAATAGTAAACGAAATAAGTGTAAACTATAATTTTAAATAAAAAACAAATGAGGTTAAACTGTTAGTTAAAGTAATAACAAATAGAATATTAATTATTGTGTGAAAAAACGTTCCCTTCTCACCTTCTCATCACCCATGCAAGAATCATATCCAGAAGAAACCATCACCAAATCAGGGTTAAACTAAAAAAGTAAAAAACTTAAATTTACCTCTGGACATCCAATGGCAGCATCATATCCACTGGATATTAGAATGAGATCTGGATTGTACTGAAAATGATGAAAACGTTACAATGCAATGATACTATATAGTGAATGATCTTATTGAATGACAATATGCACCTCATAAGCAAGTGGAAGCAATAAATTGAATACAATTGCCAAGTAGTCGCTGTCACCAAGCCCAGTCTTATTGAGAGGTACGTTGACATTGTAACCTTTTCCTCGTCCAGTTCCGATGTAGTCGGAATCACTTTCTCTTAAATTAGGCCAGAATTCACCATGCTCATAACGATGAATCGAAAAATACAAAACACTAAAAACAATTTAAAAATCCAGGTAAAATTAATTCGTAAAAACATACTCATCTCTGTCATAAAACAGTTGTTGTACTCCTTGACCGTGGTGAACGTCATAATCCACAATAAGTATCCTCTTTGCCAAACCTTCAGCAATGGCCACCTCGGTAGAAATAGCAACATTATTCATAAAACAATACCCGCAAAACGCATTCTCCATAGCATGGTGACCTGGTGGTCGAATCAAGGCAAAACCATTTTTATACTCATTTCTTGCCACCTTTAATGTTAAGGTCAAGGCCGCTTGAGTTGATTTTTTGGCATCTTCAAAAGTTTCCTGCGTTATAAAAACTGCATCCCAGTTTGACGATTCTTCTTGAAGTTCTGCATCGGATTTTTTTGAACACTGTCTGAGGCGTTCGAATAGTTCCTTAGAATGCTTCCGTAAAAAGATGTCCTCTGGAAACGTCTGAGGAGTAATACGTTCACATCTTTCTATTAAGTTTAATGCTTCCAATCTAAAAAATGTAACTTGACAACAAACATATCTCTCGAAAGAGAGACTAGTCTATTTATTACCTTCTTCTGCTACAAGCTACTCTATCTGGATTTTCAGGGTACTTTCTGTCCCAAATGCAATAATGACCAGTACTCTCTTGTTCAACATAGCCAGTCTTTTTTTCTTGGAATTGCTTATAATTATTCACAGCCTCGTAATGATCCATTACTTCAACCTCAATTGATTTCTTAGGTGAATATCTCAGAGCTTTGTTACGTCCCTCTGCTATCAACTGTCTTAACTGTAAATGAACATTAAAAATTCATAAAAGAAAAAAAAAAAAAAACTAAAATCTCAACTTACCGATTTAAGTGGAGGTTTTTGGGGTGATATGCCTTCAGATGAGGTTGAAGTTTCGCTACACAATAATAACGCTTTAATATAAAGAAAATTGTAAACAAAATTTATTTGTTTATAGTTAAATGGATTTTTTCCAAATGCGTTTTATGTCACAAGAACTATATCTAAATACTACCATATGAAAGTACAAATAACGTACAATAGAAACAAGCGAGGCTTATTTGTAACCAATTAAATATACAATCTTAAAAACTTATAATCTGCTACATACAATAGATAACGAGCAAATTTTAATAAAATAAAAAAATAAATATGTTTAATACTCGATATGTACAAAATAGGTCTCTTTTATGACTAAAATTTAACTTGAAAAATCATATTCCAGATAAGATTGTCTGCGTAAATATAAATAAAATAAAGAGATAAGAAGAGCCAATAACCTGAAAATATATACTTACTCGTTACTTTTCATTTTAATATATATATTAACTATTAAATTACTATATTTGATAAATAATATCACAGATCTACAGAGCAATTTCAACAGGTGATATAAAAGTAGATTTTAAAAAATGGAGTCAAGAGTCAACACATATCATTTTGACAGGAAGGTGTTCAAAAATATGTGCATTAGTGTAGCATAGATACTGGACAATAATCGCACATATGAAAATAGTATTAGCAAAAGTTATGGAACATCATTTAATTAACGGAATTTTTTTTCACCAAACAAATTCAATAATGAATAGAAGAGATAGAGAGATAAATTGATCTCTTCCACTCTTCTTTCCGACAGAAGTTAAAACAAAAGCCAGAATCATAGAAATATACTACTGACGACTATATTTTCTATGCCCACAATAAATTAAAGAGGGTTAAAGTTCATATATTATATATTCTGTGGTTCATATGTCGTTTGAAGAAGAAGAAGAATCTACAACTTAACCCAGCAAAATAATTTGAAGTAATTCTCCTTCCGTTGAATTTAATAAAAAATATACTTACCTCGTTCAGGACTCGCACTAATTATTTAATGAACAAATTTATTTAATTGTGAATGACTAACCGTTTAGTATTTGGACGAGTCAAACAATTTTCTTGAATTGACCCTTATAATTACTACAAATATTCGAAAGATAAAAGAGTGATTTTTTTTATAAAGTTTATTGCAAAAGATAATTTACAACGAAAAAATCAGTTAGAACAATAAAAATGTTTATTACTTGTAGTCCTTTCTTATATAAAGAAAATTTAGTACAACACTTAGTTTTAACTCTAGAGAGCCGAAAACTGTATTTAACTAACAAACTGTTGACTTTTTGATAATATATGTTGCAACAGTAGCTGAAACCTGTAGGAACTCTTGAGGGATGCCCAAATTTACGAAAACATTTACTTTTAATTAAGCTAGATATTTACTGGAAAGAATAATTTTTATGTATTTAAAAAACTAATCCTGTCTATATTATCTAGATAATTATGCAATTGACATGCTTGTTTCAACTTTTATGAAAAACAAAAAGGCAATATTTATACTGAATATAATGAAAACTAGTTTTTTAAAACAACAATTTTTTCTTTTCTGTAAATTCTCAGCTTCCTTTTAATAATAATAATTCAATTACCTTAAAACTTACTTCATGAGAGAAGTTTTAATGAATTAGGCACCTTTTTAAATAAAGAATATTAATCGTAACATTAATAAACACATGGAGGTTCTTTTTTGGGTATCTGCCAAAAGAATACTATCTTCTATTAATAATAGTTCATTTTCTAACTGAATAAAATAGATTCACAAACTACCACCAATGTCCACCAATGCCAGCTTGAAGTGAACACTTTTACCAATTTGACTGTGAATCTTTCGCCTTAATTTAATTACAAAAGAAAGTGAAGGCCTAAGGAAAATAGTAAATGTTCCGTCAATTTTTGGGCCATGACGCAAAAATTCTACAAAGGAATATTTTGTATTTGTACAATAACAGGGTTGTACATCACCATAATTAATAATTATTACATTTTATTAAAGTTTTATAAATAAACATAAATAATTTACGGAATTATTTATTCCAATGATTGTTTTACATTCTACAGAATTATTAGCCGCTCTAACTTGGAATTTACATAATTTAGTTGCATTAAAGCAACTAATAATTCTGCACAGAAAAATTAAAAAAAAATAATTACAAAAAAACAATTACAATACACGATGCTTTTAACAATAATATACACAAAAACTTAATTTCAAATAACTTTCGTTAATAAAAAAAAGAAATGGTAACAACTATATAATTAATAAAATTAATTTTAAGTAATAAAGATTTTATTTGTATATCTTCAAAAGTGTATAAGAAATTCCATAAATGGCATAATTAATACATCATTATACACAGAAAAACGTCAGTCATTTGAAATTATTCTAAATAAAACAATTGAATAATTTGAGGGAAAAATTAAATAGGTACTGGAAAATCCGTCACTGACTGAAAGTATATGAAAGAGTCTGAGGACTATTTTAAAAATAGTGTATGGCAAAATATGACAGCATATGTGAAATGATGAAAGTGCTTATTTGCTCGCTACTCACCTACTCCTACAACAGACAAGTTGCCTGTCAGGGGAGTAGGAGAAGAAGAAACTGTTGACAACATTCTGCATTGCTCTTTTACAACTGGATCTGAAATAAAACCGTTTCAAGTTAATCGAGTATTTAAAAAAGACAACATAAGTTTTAAAAGTTTTCTCATAACTAGAAAATAGAAAATTTCGATACATGTACTCACAGAAATAGGCGTGATCCATAGCATCACGTGCAGTAAGGCGTTCTAAATGATCGTAACGTAATAGTTTATCCAAAAAGTCTAATGCTTCAGGAGACACTAAATGTTGATTTTCACTATGCACGAAACGTTCCCACCTTTTCCGGGAATGTCTAAAAAATTCACACGTCAAATTAAAGTCAATGAAGTCTTCACAAACAATGTTTTCTCACCTTCCTAATATATCATTGAACCTGGGATCTAGTTCTATATGATATTTATCAAGATATTCATAAAGCTCTTCAGTTCCTAAGACTTTGGCTATACGGACTAACTGGTCGTAGTTGTCGTGACCGTGGAAGAATGGTTCCTTTCTAAAGATCATCGATGCTAACATACACCCCAACGACCACATATCTAAAGAATAGTCATACATCTGATAATCTACAAGAAGCTCAGGACCCTTAAAATACCTAGATGCCACCCTTACATTATACTCTTGCCCGGGGTGATAAAATTCTGCTAAGCCCCAATCTATTAAACGCAATTTCCTATTTTCATGATCGATCATAACGTTATGTGGCTTTACGTCCCTAAAAATAATAAAAAGTTAAAAAAGACACCAACAGTTTTAAGCTGCAATACATACCTATGCATAATACCCATACTGTGGCAATAATCCAAAGCTTTGAGCAGTTCATATAAATAATATCGTATGTCAAAATCGGTTAGAGTTTGGTAAAGCTGCTTAAAATCCGTATTGTTTACATGTTCGAATATTAAAGCAGGTGTCCTCGATACAGGATCCTTAACAACGGCTTCTAATGTGATTATATTTGTACCTCCTCTTAAATTTTCTAATATCTTTATTTCTCTTTTTATTTTCTTCTTTTTTACAGGCTAAAATAAACACGTATAAATGGATTATATGCTTATTTCAGTTAAGAAGACATGAAATGCATATCCAAAGCATAAATTAACAAAATAAATCAGTCTAACTGAGAATGTTGCATATTTAGACTGATAAACATTCTACTCAATTTAATAAAAATATAATGTTCAATATCGATTTATTAACTCTCTATTTCTTGAAAATTCAACCAGTTGGTAATTTTATCTTATTGATTGTTCTGAGTATGTATTAAAAAATTTAAGGCCAAATTAACAAAACTTTAAAATTAGTCCATGATGTGATATTGATTCAATACTACTCGAGACTTTATTCTATTTTAAATAAACTTCTTCTAAATATAAAGATGATGTGATGTTATTTAACTAGATTAAAACATTTTGCATTAATTTGTCACGGTTTATAAAAATTTTCAGGTAACAATACGAGGCAGTATCACGGCCATGCATAGAAAAGTTCACAAACCTTTAATATTTTAACTACACATTTTTCATTATTTGTAACATTGATTGCTTCAAACACTTCACTGTATTTTCCACGTCCTAATTTCCGAACCAGCTGATAGTCATCTTGCTGGCCCCAATCAACAACATAACTTTCATAGTCCCAATACTCTCTCGGTTTGTGAGAGTTGACATCGGAATACACTCTAGCCTGACTAGATACAGCCATATTTTTATGATGTACTATGCTGTTCACAAAGTGTCGAACATAAGACTTACTCCCTTCGTTACACACTGAAAAATAAAAAAGCAGATAAATAAAATTGGTATTAAAAGTCTGGATAATTTTAAAAACTAGTCAGCTAAAATTGGCTAAGTTACCTTGTTTAATGCACAATTTCGCTATTCTAGAACATTTAATCAGCATAACTACATATCACAATCTTCAAATTTGTGAGTTTCATAGTCAATAGCCTTGTACAGGTAGGCACTCGCCATTCCCCACATACTAGACTTAGCAAGAATGGATAAAGCCTACACTTAAATACATCATACCTAGTTCATTCCGGGAAAAACTTATTTACAGATATCCAATTAACACATAGCAATTCAGCTAACCTTTACTGATCTTGCTATTTTTTTTTCTCAATTTACTTTAGTACACCAGTAGCCGGCTTCTTACTAAAGAATCAGAATCAAGATGGAAGGAACTTCCATCCCGCCACGATAGAATGGATTGAAGGCTTATTTCGGTATACCCTATACCCCTCTAAAACTACATTGCAAGCACCAGCGGCGTGCAACCACCCCCATTCGCCATGTGCTACGCCCAAAACCACCCTAAATGACTACTGTCATAGATTTCAGCTTAGCTTACATAAACAAAAGTCTTATACAGACCTAGAACCCTAAATATTTTACCTGTTTAATTCCCTTAGAATATATTGTTAATAAAATTAAAATATCGCATTGCACACCACTGAATTTAATAGAAATCTACAAGCCGGAGGAATTTTATCATAGGTGGCGTAACTCAAATCCGCCAATATTTGAATACTTCTATTTTACACCATCAATTCTTTATCTTAAAATTATTGTAAAAAAAAATAGTACTATATAGGTATTATATATAAAGGCTTTGTAACAATATAACTAAAATATTTAAATAAGTTACAATTCTTCATTAGTTGATGATTAGGGAAATCTCAAAAATAGGAGTAGAATAGCTAGTCAGAATATGCAATATGCATTAGATACTTTTATCAGTGGATATTGGAAAACGCTAAATTGTTATTAAAATAAAGTCATTCATTACATTATCTTTACTACTGGCGAACCATTTTCACATGACAGCCAATGGAATAGATTTAGCCAATAACCAATCAGATAAGTAGGTACACATATTTATACAGGAACGTTAAAAATTTATGTGGTACTTAAAAATAGTTAGGTACCTATATAATTTTTGAGGAATTAAATTTTATTTAATGTTTCACAAAATAATTTACGTAACTTTTGTTCTGCATTAATGTTTGTTTCTGATTATATTAGATATCTATACCTATGTAAGTAAACTTAAAAAGTCATATATACCTAGATTCTAGGATCTGGAAGAAACGCGCGCAATTTAATAAAATTGAAGAGTTAATGAATTTTTAGTGACGAAGTGACGATCATATGACCCTTCGTTATTATCTAAAAAAATATACTTTTATTGAAAACTAATACTTTTTATATTAAAAACATATAATAGATATTAAGTTTGTTAGATATTTAATCATGTCAAAAATGATATGACTGATAAAACCTTAATATCGTATTTAATATCTTTGAATCAATATTTTGGGCATTAAGTACAAATGCACCATATGCTGTTCTTGCGGTTAACACCTACGCTATGACGTCACTACACCACACAAAATTAGGTTGCCACTGAACTCTGATTGGTTGCAAAATATTACGGGAATTCCCTCCTCTTATTTTCACAGAGGAATATTTAAAGATCCGATACTCCATATAAACCCATAAATATTTTGTATACTATTCTAAATAAATAAACTACATCTTTTATTAATTTAGGTATCCAGGTAATATTAAAAATATGTTTAATTATTATCAAAGTTCATAATTTAATTTAAAACTGAAATTTTAGCGATAAAAATCTAGTGAATTCGCATAATATCCCGCTCTTCATTATCCATGCGTAGTGAGGGCTGTGATAGACGTCAGATTTTGGGGAACCGACGAAGGTTAACAAGTTTGTAAATCGATTATTTTGAGAGAATGTCGTGCACCCATATGTTGTGTTTGCCGGTTATAGTTTTATTTTTATTTATCTTCCACCTTACTTGCTGTGAAGTAAAAAAGTTCCCACTGCTAATGCCAAATGTGTATCCCAACAGGGTAAGTGGCAAATTTAAATTATCCAACGTATACTTACTATTCGCAGAGGTACATATAGGGTTGCATATATTTGTTAAAAATAATAGTTCATAATATTGTCATTAGGGGTTCCCCTGATTATATTTAAATTGATTTCGTCCAGCCATGGTAAATTCCACAAGTTTTTTTTTGTAAATTAATAATGAATTTGTACATCATTATTTTACAATGGGTACTGTTTGCATGAATTAATTTTGTTTTAGGATGAACTGTATCTATGTACGCCTGTAAGGGTAGTTGATGACAAAAGTTTTTATATAGGTAAAATAAAAAAAAAAAATTAGTTAACATAAACTAATATATGCATTATTTTAGTTGGGTTTGAACCGAATGCTACAATGAATGTTGCACATCACATGCTTCTTTTTGGCTGTACCACTCCTGGTACTACAGACGAATACTGGTAAAGATTATATATCTGTTCCTGGATTTTATAGCTAATTATTTTATAATTTCACAGGGATTGTGGAGAGATGGCTGTTGCAGAAACAGACAGTAATTTGAAGAAAGCCAGTCCCTGTGCTGAAGGATCCCATGTAAGATTTTACCGCATTTTAGTAAATTAATTAAGCATGAAATTTGGTTTTCAGGTACTTTATGCCTGGGCTAGAAATGCTAAAACATTAGAGCTTCCTAAAGATGTTGGATTTCAAGTTGGAATGGGTACAGCAATACAATATATAGTTCTTCAGATCCACTATTCTAAAAAGTTTCCAGGTAAACAAAATATTCTATGAACTAACTCAAGGAAAAAATATATATTTTTTTTCAGATAGAGTAACGGACAATTCAGGATTGTTTTTAATGTACACAGAAGAACGGTAAGTATATGCATTAAAAATATAAAAGCATTGCTAATTTTATAGATGAAGTGGATCATTTAAGTAGTAAATTATTTCTAGGCAAAACAAATTGGCGGGTGTTGTGCTTTTGGGAGTTGGAGGATTAATACCACCTAACTCTATCACATATATGGAAACGGAATGCCAGATAGAAGAACCGAAAATAATATATCCTTTTGCATACAGAACCCATACGCATAGTTTAGGTAACTTTGACTGCTCAAATCGAAATTTGTGTTTGATTATTAATTCTTATAGGTCGCGTGGTATCTGGTTATAGTATTAGCAGAGATGCCTATGGGAAAGATCACTGGAAATTGCTTGGGAAAAGAGATCCACTTACTGCCCAAATGTTCTATCCAGTTTTTGACACTGATCCAATAAAATATGGAGACCGCTTGGTAAGTAAGTGCATTGGTATAATAAATTTTATTTAATATGTCAATTTCCAGGCAGCAAGATGTACTATGGATAGCACAAAAAGGAATAGAGTAACTCAAGTTGGGTAAGTATTTAAGAAAATAAATTATGTGTATGATTTATTAAAATCTAAATCTTATCTCTACTTTACTTTATTCCTATTTTATTATTTTAAAATAATTGACATAAAAACTTAATTTTATGTATAACTTTCTCATATACAAATATTTTATATAATTTTTAGACCTACAAATAACGATGAAATGTGCAACTTTTATTTAATGTATTACGTAGAAAACGATACTCCTTTAAAAATGAAATATTGCACTACTGAAGGACCTCCATATTACCACTGGAATAACGAAGGAAACGATTTAAACAGTATTCCAGATAGCGAAGCCTCAACCCTAGACTAAGCCATTGAACGACAACTGACCAAAGTATTCTTACTTATAATTATGAACATATTCCAGAAGAGAGTATATATATATATACATATATAAATCTTATATTTTTGTATATTTCTTTTGAGCACATTTGAAAGAATTTATTTTTTATCTTATCTACTTAAATATGATTGTACTTAAGTTATTTTGAGTATAAACGGAGTGAGATCTAATTATGATTTGAGAATTAGTTCCAGATATAGACCATTTAGTATTCACCTTCAGGCTTGAAATTACGGGTGGACCAAGAGATATAAAGAAACATTTCCGTGTGTACTCAAAAGTCAAATATCTTTCATTTTGCCTTTCCTTATCAGGGAATCTTGAATCATATCAATGTAGGCTAATTTGTTCCTATATCTTCGTCAAATTCTAATATATGTGAATGGTTGAATTATCAACTGAAAGGTATGATGCAACAGACAGTATTAAAGAGCACAATTAGGTTGTTGATTTTTGATAAATCTTTATAAAACTGTTTACTAATCCTATTTTTCTGTTAAGGCACTGCACGTGAAAAATAACAAATTGTCAAATTATATAGTTTATCGATGTATATAAAATTATATTTTGATTTCCATTTGTGAGAAACGACTGATATAATAGATATGTGACATTTTAGGAAGATGAGAAAAAGCATAGCTCTACAAAGTTTTAACGGATGTTTTCTGCATTATTTCTTTAATGATTGAAATTATTGATTTACTTATTCATGGTGAAATGACAATGGGAGGAAAAGGAATCTATTATTTATTTTTATTATTTTAATGATTTGAAAACTTATTCTCACCTTCTAAGATAGTCTAATACATGTACTTACACATATTGTTTTCTTCAGTGAGAGAATCTGTTATATAAAGTGTATATGAACTAAATAAATAGTTGAAAAGTATGTTTTGGATTTTTTCAAACAAGGGATTTTGTTTATAGAAAACAAATAATAACTTATACTAATTTATTTAAAAAACGTAAAAAATATATTCTATTAAAATGAATTACAAATCCTAGTGTACAATAAAAAAAAAACAGTATATAAAATAAGCTAATAAAACTTAAATACTATCTTTATTAATCTACATCAGGTTTCTTATCTACATATGTATCGGTCTTATTAAGTGCATCACTCAAATGCTCATCTGAACTTTCATCATCAGATGTAGAAACCGTCTCAGATGTAGACGTAGTCTCCGAAGAATCATCACTATCATTGTCTTCAATTCCCAATTTTGCCATTGATTCTTCTAACATGTATTGTTCTAAATCAAGTAAATTTAAACCTAAATCTGCCTTTTTAATATCTATACTGAGAATAGTTTGAAGGTTCTCTTGCCATTTATCTTTATCCCATTGCAATATGTACCTAATATAATCTATTATAAAAAGGTTATTTAAAATATACCTACAGCAGTCGCCTTTTAAAAATATATAGTACATCTCGATAAAACATTTAATAATATATGTTTCTCCTGATTGTAGCAGACTCTTTAAATCTTCAAGTATTTTTTTGCTTAATTCAAAATTTCGATATAGAGGATATATCAAACTTCTACGAAAAGAAAATATTAGTGCTTCTCTAGGACTCTCAAACACGTCAAGCCAAGAAAGAGAAGCACTTAATGTGACTATATTCCAGCCCGACTCAGAATTTTCTTCGTAGTTTGTTACACGCATATTGTAGCAGTAAGCATAAAGAATGTCAATCAAGCTGTTATATACAAAGTTAACTTGGTTACTGTTCAGGAGGTATGCTTTCTGTGGTAAATCACGTAAAAAATTCATTTCTTTAGCCGTAAGGCTCACAGTCGAGACATCGATATTTTCCCATGGTGCAGTTTGATGCATGATGTCAATAATTTCATCATCTTCAAGCAAATCGCATATATAATGTTCCACATTAAATTTTAAACCTTCATTTTCTATTCTAAGTTTACGTCTATCTTGTAAGTTAGCTTTAAATGGATCTACCTCAAAAACGTCAAAATATTTAGTATGTAAAGTTTTGAAATGGTTTTCCCCCAATAAGGCAAAGCCAAAACCAAAACTTAAGAGGTGCGACCAATCAGTAGAACTCGCCTCTTCTTCAGCCCCATCAGCGGACAACATCGTTATTTTTTGGCCTTCATTTTTATCTTCGTATATATCTTCATCATGAAATAACAACTTCGATATATGGTCTAAATTCTCGAAAACTTCACCTTCAATTGCTTTGGTGTAACAAAAAATGAACTCATCTGTATCCGCATTGTAAGACATTTTCGTGTTATGGTCGCCTATTATATTTCCTGGTAACGTTAAGCGTAAGTAATATGGCCAACAGAAAAACAAAAAGCAGTTTTCAGTTACTTCAACTTCTAATTCTCCTAGTTTACAGTGCTTAGCTATCACTGTAATGGTCACAGTTTTTGAATTTTGGGATAAGGCGAACTGTGGTGTAAGCATTTTGGTAAAATGGTATGAAGGTAACAATTATTTGTGTTCTAATTACAGCTATGTATTATCCATAGACAAATTCACTCTGTTACCAGTGAAAATTGTTAGAAGTAGTTGTTAGTTATTTACATCACCAGTAATATGTGTACATGACTTTCACATTTTGTGCATTTATGATTATTGGTTATGTAATGAAGCATACAAAATTTAAAGTAATGGTCAGTTGAGGTAGTATTGTTCTCTGTGGTGGGTTAGGTATATATTCTATGGTCATGTGACCTTATTGCAAAGTCTTCTTCTTCTTATTTTTATAATACACATTTATTTTTTATCTACATCTTCTTATTCCATCTCCATTTCATTCTTATCATTTTGTGTCAATAACATTCTTGTGACTGTACAATATTTTTATATACAATACCATACAACAGTGCATTATAATTATCAGGTAAGTTGCTATTAATTTACATGTCAAAAACAAAAAAAATGTAGTGTTAAAATATTTTTTTTACTACATTGTTTTTTTTTTGGACTGAGACGTATAACACCGGTCGGCATTTTCAGATTTCTAGTGATCACAGATCATCGAGTTCATTCTAGAAACCAAAACATTTGTATTAGAAGTTATAACCGGTTTTAAATCTGCTTTAAAATTTATGTTATTCCGTCTTGACAGTACGACTATCAGTGGAATTATTCTGAATTAGATCCCCTTTGAAAGCTAATTTTTAGGATGTTTGCATTAAGGAGAGCATTCTTTACCTCTCGTTTTTTCTCTTTAGCTGTCGAAAGCATGGAGCAGCACGCAGTTGTACCAGACGTCATTGACGTTGCTCCAAAACAACTTGTTGAGGTATTGTCATCGATTAATTAATTAACTAAATTTAAATTGAAGTTTTTTGTCAGGTGAAGTATCCTAGCGGAGTGACCGTTGATCTGGGCAACATTTTAACTCCTACCCAAGTTAAAGACCAACCAAATGTCACATGGGAGGCAGAGAATAATTCTTTTTACACTCTTTGCATGACGGGTACAAAAACACTGCTTACTGATATACATAATTAAATAAAATTTGAAAAATTTTAGACCCAGATGCACCAAGCCGCCAGCAGCCAAAATTTCGAGAATGGCACCACTGGCTAGTAGGCAACATTCCTGGTAATGACATACTGAAAGGAGAAGTTCTCTCTGAATACGTAGGATCTGGTCCACCACCAGGTACGGGACTGCATCGCTATATATTTTTGGTTTACAAACAAAGCGGAAAGCTCAATTTTGATGAAAAACGATTAACTAACAGGTAATTTTTAAAGGAGGTGATGAAACTTGTTATTAATTTATTTCTTAAATTCAGATCTGGGGACAATCGAGGTTGCTTTTCTATTAAGAAATTTGCCGAGAAGTACAAGTTAGGTCAACCCATCGCTGGAAACTTATATCAAGCAGAATATGATGATTATGTACCCATTTTATATAAGCAGTTGGGAGAATAATAGAAATCGTTCATATATATTATCCTCTTAAATGTAGCAATTTTGTTTATATAATATCCACAATAAAAAATATGTTACGCTGTTATTTTTGTCTTAGGTCTTTGTACCGGAATCCAGAAATGGCTTGTACTGTATATATATATTAGTTATCTTCATTTAAATTGAGTTTTTATATACAGAATGGTTACATGGGAAAATAAAACTGTGTACATTATAAATGCATTTATAAAAACAAACATAACAATAACAATTGAATACGTAATAAAAATTATCTTTTGAAATATGATTAAACACAATAAGAAAAAAAAGGGTCAATAATTAATACATTAAAAAACAAATATTCTGAAAAAGTAACATTTCTTGATAAAATATGAAATTTGCTTGTTTACGTATGAAGTTATATATCTACGCAACTGTATACAATTAAAACAAGGTAGATAACAGAAGCTTTTTACAAATTATGGCAATCAAAATCACATGAAACTTTACATTTGTTTAAAATCTTTACTCCGCTGTGTGCTTTTTGGGACTTGTATCAAAAAGAGAAAGAAAATTTCCGCAACAAATACTAGCCCAAAATTAAAATACCCCTGAACTAATATTCCAAATTATCTTTGCCTTTCTCTTTTTGTGTTGCACCAGAAATCGACTAGACATTTTCAAATTAACATTAAAATTATAAAAATAAACATATACAATAATTACATTATCAGTGTAATAAAGACTAAGAATGAATTCGAGTTGAAAAATAAAAAAAAAATGCACTGAATACTTTTTTCGTTGCAATGTAATTGAGGTTTAATACATGGCACCAATTCTGCCTTTACCAATAAAAAAACAATTGTTTCTTTAGGTTGGCTAACCTTAAATATAATTTATATGTTAACATCTATTTTATTCGATGAACTAAAAACAAATTGAGAAACTTTGTACCGGCAGTTAATAAGTAATATCTATATTTCATGAAATGAAATAATTTCGAGTAAATTAGGCCACTGGGTTGATTAAATTTTGAGATAGACGGCATGGTATTGCATTTTTATACACAAAAATATTCCATTTGTACAATATTGAAATTATACCTTGTGCTTTTTCTAGGTACGCATATATTTTTAGTGCTGCAAGTGCAAAATATATTAAAAAAAAATGTTCCAGTTAATACTATAGCTAAAAATTAATGAATTAAAAGTTATACTGTAATAGCAGATAATAAATATTAAATATTGTATAAAATAATATGATTACGCTTCGGCAGTCTCATAATGAAATAAACAATTTGATTTTCGTATTACTAAGACATCTTTCATTCGTTACAAAATAATATCAATATAAAAAAAAAATACAAAGTAAAATGACTACCTTATAGTCATACCCATGCACAACTTATGATCCCTTCTATCACCCCATCCGCCGTTTCCTTTTCTGAGTTTAGTCTTCTTTAATATAGTTGTATAGGTTAATATCAAATTGTCTGGATATAAATGTCTTTTTGCTGATTTAAGCACTTGCTGAACCTTTGAAATTACTGATGTCGACTCACAGTTGTTCTTTTTATGATGCACACCACTGCAAAATTATAATTTACTATCTATTATCTTTATTTTACAATATATATATCTTAAAACTTTCAAGTTTAAAATAACACGATAAGAAATTCTTACCATTCTCCAATATGGAAGACTCTAGGGCCTCTGGCTACCATAGCATGCAATTTTTGCTTCAAACAGTTTTGAGATATGTGCTGTAGAGACCAGTCCCAATTGTAGTCGTCATATTTACAGAAATAAGTAGCACATTCAACAATTTGCATCCATGTTGTACGATTAAAAGCCATTCCCATGTTATGCTTGCTACTTATCCAAGGTGTTATTTCAACCTCAAATAAACAATAAAATATTAATTGAAGACGTGTACTGAAAACTAGAAAATGTAAAAACGCTTTCATTTGCAATCGAATTATTTCATGCTTTTTCAAGCAAATAAATTTTTTTACAAATCAAACGTGAGTTTATATCAAATTTTATGATAGTTCTAAAATGCAAAAGCATAGATTTATTTTTCTTATTCTAAAATATCTGAGATAACAAACAAACACCATTGTTTTTAATAAACACAAACAATAAATTATTTTTCTTAGAGTATTAAGTAATATACATTTGTCATTTTTGAAAAAAAAGTAATCTTATCATGCAAGAATATTATAACATTTTACAACACTTTTTCCTTTGCATGCATTTAAACATAATGCAAAACATGACTATTAAAAATGTTGCTGTATGGTTTTACATGACATGTATAAAGCAGACAATAGCAAGAAAAAGTAGAAAAATGGATTGGTTGACTAAATTTGGAACTATAAAAGACAAATAATATTTGAGCAGAATAGGACATTCTTAAACAACTCAATTTAAAAATTACAAAATAAAGTAGCCAAAGCAATATAGAGGCAAGCTAAGCTACCTTTTGTGAGTGCTGATACAAGGATGGCAGCACTTGAAATGTCCACGATGGATGAACTTGCCCCACATTTTTTATAAACTGTTGTTTAATAGCACGCAAAGCCTCTTTCTGCAATTTACAACATATGTACAATAATGTACAGGGTGTCCCCATGAAATATGATTTACAAAAATTTATAAATTAGTGAAAGTAATTAACAATACAAATTAAATCAGTACTGTACTAATTGTTACGTTAACTACCTGAATAAAATAGATAGTAGATACTATTTTGTATATTATTTATGTCTCTTATGACTAACATTTTTTCCCAAAAAGTTATAACTGGATAAAATATATGACACACAAACGAGACACCCTGTAAGAAAATAGCTATTTTACCAGAAAATAATTTTAATAAACAAATAACAGTTGAAGTGTTACACAGAAATATTTTCTTAATAGCACCGATGAAATAGCTACTTTCTAAACACGAATAAAATGCACCAGTTAATTAAAAAACATCAATGACAAATACAGTACAGCATATTTAAGCAGCTATATGTATGATCTATAAAAACAATTTAAGCCTTACCTTTTTAGAATCTCCGTAATAGTTGTATGTCTTTAAATAAGTGCCTAAAGATAAAATATTACAGTGTTTACACGATTCACTGCAACGTCCCTCCATTAATTTTAAAATGTGTATAAAATCTTCAGCAACATAGTGATCTTCTTCCAAAAACACAACTAATCCAGTATGGTTCCTTGTAACTTCTAACTGATTGAAAACGTGGTTTGCCTTCCACCACCAATGATGCTTGGTTTGCGTGAATTTTGCCTCTCTATAATGACCGTAAAGATCTGGATACAGCGCGTTATTGCATTTCTTTAACATCGCTCTAGAAAAAAAAAAAAAGAATAATTTCTTTGCACTGAAACGATTAAAAAAGCTTACTGTTCGCGTTTCATGTCACGAGGACAATCCCCAGGATCTTCACCTGGAAATTCGTTTGGATGAGTTTGTATAGAGTACGGATAAAATATTTGTACAACTTTGCAGAAATCTACACTTTGCACTAAGCTATTCATTTCTTCATCGTAATAATCGTGTGAAAAAATAAGCAGTGTCTGAGATATACCACGTGCCTGTGCAAGACTTACAATTAAATGACGCAGATATGTAATGCGATCATGTATCTGAAACAGAACCAGAAAACAATTAACATATACTTTTTCAAAACAAGCATTAGTATTAATTAAAGGAATAATTTTTTACCTGTATAACAATAACGACCGAGTCGCTTTGCAAGGGCCCAAAAATGTTTTCGTTGTAAACTACTTGCTGCAAGTTATATTGTGCAATACTTCGTTTAATATCAGAGATGTTAGGCGCATATTTATAAATATAATTATTGTATGTTGTTCCATTTAAACTAATGGCACTGGTAAAATTTCTCGGTTTGGGTGACAAAAATTTGTGTAGAACTGCTGGTACCATACTAAGTATTGCTGCATTTGAGTCATTTACTTCTATGTATGGCGGCGCAGATCCACCGAAACTTAAAAAATTTAACTGAAGCCATATAAAAAAAACTATAAAAACAATTAATCCGACACGAATCCATGCTGTACCAGTTCTACGACGCCATATTTGGCTAGTTCCACTGTTCATCATATGGCATATCCAATTAAGAGGAATCTGTAAAAGATTTAATTTAAAAAATATATATATTTTTATCCTCCATATCAATAGTAATACTGTTAATTAAACATAATGAAAAATATAAACAGGATACACTACACACCCTGTACATCACGTCTTTGTTATATTTAATGTTTCGATTTCTTCCTTTACTTTACGCCTACTCTTAGATAACTACTCTTAGAAAGAAAGTAAACATTTTAGTTAAGCTTGTAGTCTGTTTAAAACGGTAAAACTATTTATTTACTAATAACGGCGTCAGAGTTTAAGTTTCTGAAGAAATTCAGGATTAGTTAACGCTTAGTTCTTAATGACATACACAAAAATTAATTCGTGAAGCCGCTATCTTTACAGCTAAAAAATGTTGAAGCCTAATGTTATATTTAATCTTTAATTAAATCATAAAATACAATTATAAACATATACGTAAAGTGTACCAATAAACAATTACGATCAGTACCTCAATACTAACCTGGCAACGAACAGTTATTTGCAAACATTGCTGCGGTCATTACATCCTATATTATCTCGTCGTGGTTTTCAGTTACATGATAATGATATTTTTAAAATAATTTCAATAATCCTTAATTATCACATTTCACAAAAGCATTATTTACTCTTCGTCAACTAGGAACAATTTTTCGCAACATCAACATACTTCCCACCTAACCGGTTGTACCAGTCAATTAATTTGCTGATGAAAATTTCAAATTGCTTATTCAATTATTTGCTATTTGAAAAACCTTTTATAATTTACAAGTACATAGGAGATCTCAACAAGCAATGATACAAATTGGTTATACGAAAATATATTAAAAAATAAATAAACCAGTTAACCGATGTTATATTCGCAAAAACGAGAAATAGGTGAAACCACAGACCATACAGAACATAGGTGAAACACCACGAGTTTTTCCAACGTTGCCAGTACTTTACAATAAAGAAAGAAAATGTTTTTACACATGAATATCACAACTTATTTTAAATTTTAAAAAACATAGATAAAGTACAAAGCGAATAATTTAAAAATTGGGGCAAGACTAAGAGACTGCTATTGTTAATCGGAGTAAATATGGAAGAATCTGGCAACGATGCATTAATTTTGGCGGCAAATAAATGGGTTGAGACGTGCCAACAAAGAAGTGTTATTGTTGAGTGCTGGCCTGCATTTTTGTTAACTATTTTATAATTATGTTTAGTTCAAACAGCAGAACAAATCGACCCTTTACAGTACTCGTTGAAGGCAATATAGGCAGCGGGAAAACAACGTTTTTAAATTATTTTAATCACCATGAAAATGTGTCCATCCTTGCAGAACCGATTGACCTCTGGAGAAATTGTAATGGTCATAATTTATTGGTAAATACATATTTTTTTAGTAATGAAAATCTTTAACTATAATCTTTTTTCATAAGGGGCTTATGTATGAAGACCCAAAAAAATGGAGTTTTACATTCCAGTCCTACGTTCAGTTAACGATGCTACAACATCACTGTCATCGCTCTTTTCACCCCATCAAACTAATGGAAAGATCAGTGTATAGCGCTAAGTGAGTAAATATTTCAAAGCATTTTTTGTATATAGAATAATTGTTATATAATTATTTAGGTACTGCTTCGTAGAGAAAATGAGGCGTGACAATCTTCTCTCAGAAGCCTCAGCTGCCGTAATTGACGAACATTTTCAATGGTTAATTAATAATCCCAGCACTTCAGTAGACTTAATAGGTAGGTATATACAGGTTGTTCCAAATTTAGCCTGCTATAAATTAACTCTGGATTCTACGATCAAACATAAGAAAAAAAAAGTTATATAAACATAGTTCCGTAAACGCCCCCTAACGGAGCTATTGCTCTTTAAAGGGGGACCCCAAAATTAGATTTTCAAAACGGATCGAGATAAAGTAATCAAATTTAAAATCGAGAATCGCAATTAAATTGTGAATTTAATGTTCTAAAAACAATACCATAATTAGTCATACTAGTACCAAATTTGGGGGCTTAATGGATAAATATTGCTGTAACTTTTTGATGTCTTGAGGATTTTGCCATCAGATCAAAAAATTAATAAGTATTAATAGGCTATATTAAAATACAAAAATTTACAAATAATTACATTACTGATATGCATTTTAAAAGTATTTTAATATGTTAAAACTCTTGAATAGCACCTTTAATATGTGTTAAATAAGTCGACAGTATTTTCTCAAAGTCTACTAGGGATATTTTGCCTATTTATAGTTTCCATCTTAAACTTTTGTGGTATGTCACAAAATTTTTAATTGAAGATTACTCGAAAACAGAGCAGTTTATCGGATTGAAATAGGAGCACCTTTTTCATGTAAAATAATCTACGGACTTATGATTATATAACTTTTTTTTCTTATTTTTGATCGTAGAATGCACAGTTAATTTTTGGCAGGCTAATTTTGGGATACCCTTGTATACATATGTCTAGCTTGGTATCGTGATTTAATAATTGACAGTGACAGTTAATAATTTTCAGTATATCTGCGAACCACTCCAGAAGTTGCTTATGAACGTATAATACAAAGAAATCGCGTAGAAGAAAAAACCATATCAATTGACTATCTTAAAGAATTGCATAATATTCATGAGGAGTGGTTGTTCTACAAGAATTTGCATTACTGCCCAGCACCTGTAATTGTATTAAATGCTAACCTCGATAAATCATTGATAGAAGAAGAGTACCAAAAATGTCATCCCCATATCTTCAATGGAATTCCTATATCTGTTCAAGCATAACTCAGGACTCAGGATTCAAGAATCTTTAGTTTTTTAATTTTAATACTTCATTAGTTGTTAGTAAGACGTATTGATATTTTAAGCCATTTTTACCTTCATGTTATATATAGTAATGATTTTTAATGCAGAAATTTTGTTTTTATAAATACATAACATTTGTGAATACTATCCCAAAAAATTGTTTATTGAGGTTATGTTTTGTTTGTTTATCAATATTGACATTGAAGTTGTAACCTAGGGAATTCTTCACATTTAACTACTGTTAATGATGGTATTTTTCCCACGTTTTCTTAAATTTATAATCTTTGTAAAATCGTTTCATTATTTGCCAATTGTTTTGTCACGTGTTTAGAATATTGTTCTCTTTTTTGCAAAACTACAAATAGTTTTAGTAAATTCATTTAAAATAGGTATGTATGTATGTACAGTGGTGGTCGGTTTAAGTCACCACTTGCATTTTGTCCTTTTCTAGCACCGTGTATGACAAATGGCACTAGAAAAGGATGGAGCATGTAACTGGTGAGTTTCAGCTGACTCCCACCGTATATTGTTACTGTAAATGGGGATGCGTGATCCAAATCCAGGTGCTAGTTGGTTTTGATAGTCTCTGGCCTTTGGTTCTTGATATATTCTAATTATTTTAAGACAAAAATATTGCCATTGCCCCCTCCTCATACCGAGTTATTTCGTTAGCCAATGAATAAAGTGGAATGACATAACGCGGTATGATGGTTAAGTTCATCCGAAATAAATGGTTGACGTATGAACCACAAAAATTCGCAACAGGTTGTTGCATTAGCATAAATTCCCATCCCAAGCAATACGTCCTTTGTTCACACCGCTACCCGTGTTATCTGTTTTTTGAGCGCCGTGGTGTGGGAGTTGTTAATAAAAATAAATTAATAGTAAATTGAAAATATAGTAATCATGTCTTCTCGATATGTAGAGAAAAGTGACGATCTCACAACAGATGCTCTACCAAGTCCTCCTAGAGACGACAGTGAAAATTCTCGGAAAAATTCTAGTGATAGTGATAACAAAGAAAGTCAATTTGAAGAAATAAATACTAATACCAGTGGCGCTCACTCTAGGAAAACAAAAACTCGGGGATTTACTAACACAAAAAGGAGAAATCCCCCCACAGGTCAGTAGCCTTTGTAAGAATGTATTCATAGGTATGACAAAAACACAAAATGTCCACTTGGAATAACTATGCTAAATATTTGTCATATTAAAATACTTTTAACATTTTTTAATATCAAATAATTTTATTTTCAATAATTGTATAAGTAGATTAAAAATAAATTGCAGATATTGTAATTAAATGTCAAACTCTCATCAGGGTACTAATCAAATTGTTATATTTTTAGCTTACGCTAGTATTATAAACATAAATAATTCAACTGATGTCCATGTTGGTGCCAAAGTAACGTACAATGTTCTTAATAGATCTGAGAAAACTGAGAAGCCGGAAATAATAGAAACAAATGCTATAAAAATTTTAAGAAATAATTCAAATCCGTTAACAGAGCAAGACTTGTTATTTGTCGCAGCACATATAGATGAAAGGTGGCGAGATATCGGGAGAGCCTTAAATTATTCCGATGGTCAAATTGAACAATTTTTCATCAACAACAACAATTATGGGATTAAGGAGGTACTTACTTTGTTTTATAATTCATATATAATTAGTATACGCATATATTTTTTAGGTAATATATCAGTTACTTTTAGATTGGTATAGAAATGAGCCAGCTAAAACAACAATCGGGAACTTAGTAAATATTTTATGGAATCAAAATCAAAAAGATGTGGTAAAAAGATGGTCTGAAAGACAGCCTGGTTCGAATATTTAAAATCAAAAAGATTTCAGGAGGCTTTTAACTTCTGTTTGTTTTTTTGGGCTGATTGCAATAGGATTACTAATAAAAAAACATTTATATTTTTATAGAAATTGTTAAAATAATTTTTATGAAGAGATATAAACATAATTACAAATAATCATTTGTTTATATAAAACAATATTTCCATATTTTTATAATATATTTTACCCATATATGTAATCAAAATAAAAAATATATTTTCTGTTTCCGAGTTTAATTATATATGTATAGTAAAAATTTATTGACTAATGTATTCCACAGCAATTATCTGGTTTCATATTTTTGCACACTTCAAAATAAGCTTGGGTATGGTACAATGTACAGTGAATTAATTCCGAGGATTTATTATTTGGTAATCTTTATGTATTTACATGTTTATGATTGAATATATGCAATTTGAATTATCCTCTGATATTTCATAACCGTTTACAACCAACGGTTGTTTAGAATTGTTGGTAAAAAATTGCTGAGTACCATCGTTAAAAATATTCTGTGGTGTAGTACAGGTAATGACATCTGTGGTGGTTCATAGTAACTTGAAACGTCAAATGTCAGTTGTTCTCTAGTATTGGTATGTGAATTGTGATATGTCTTTGACGCGTGTTGCGAGCGGTGGTTTATAGTGGTGTGAGATAAAATGGCAGAAAATGGACGAGATATTCTCGAACAATCCAAAACTTCAGGTTAGATTCAGTTATATTTTCCAAACAACTCGCTTTTGTATTGTGTTTCAACGTGACAAATACATCCTTGTATTAGTGAATCATAGTTATATAAGTTAAAAAAGTCCACCATCTGTGGGTGCTACAAATCCCAATTTGTTGCAAAATATTGTAGGTGCATGTTTATTCGCACTTGTGCCTATTTTTTTTATTATAGATACATATGTGTTGACATTGTTTTCAAATGCCAACACTGTCAATTGTTCTAGCGTAGAATTCGTCAAGAAAAGTACTTTTTTTAATCATTCCAAACTTCAAAATATAGTTTATTGTAGATTAAACACCAGACAAAGGTTATGTTTAAATAAAGAAAGGATACAACGAAGTGTATTTGTATTATAGTTTTTAATAGTATATTTATATCATATTAGTGTGGGTGTGTAGTAAACTTGTCAATTATTTTCATTAGTGGTAATGGACCAGGTTGTAGCACACACAAGGAGGCAATCTCCTGAAATAGACTTGGGTAAGTTACTCACAGAAATTTTATTTATTAATATTACTGTTTTGTGCATAATAATAAAAGAAGATACTAATAAGTAAGGTCCTTGTGATAACAAAAATTCACTTTTATTTCTATGTATATATATATATATATATATTTTTTAACCAAGGGCCTCACTTATTAACATCTTAGAATAGCTGAAAGCTTTTTGTAGGTATATCTGTTTACATATAGGTATTGCTGAAAAGCTAAGAAATATTTGTCATACTTTACGATTGATTGATTTGCAAAAGGATGTCAAGGAAATATCTTTGAGCATGGAACATTTAATAAATATGTACTCAAAAAATATAACTGTTTTTCCAAAAATATAAAATTTGACTCAATTTTTAGAACTGAATGTAGAAAAAAGTTACGGAAAAAACAACATGAAGAACGTCAGGCATAAGAAATCTTGTAAATGATTACTTCATACCTATATCGTATTTTAAAATTTAAAATATACAGTAATTAATGTGTGTCATATGCTTTATGTAGTTTGTTTTACTAACACCTCAACTAATGTGTAATGCTGTGATTGTGTGCATTTTTTATTAACCTAATTAGACATATTTAATTTTTTTTAGCAAACAAAGTTTTGTTGAAATACATTTGATTTATTTCAAGCCTGTACTTTTTTTATGAATAGGTATTTATAAATATGAATATCTATTGAAATCAAGTAAAACATTGCGGTATTTATGAAAACTGTAACATACTCCTCAGAAAAGTGAATTATGTGTACCATCTCCTATTTTTAGATACAGTAATATTTTGATTAATGATAAGCTCACTTTTTATCATTATTAAAGTTCATAATATCCTAACTTGCACAGTATGGTAAACAGTACATAACTTTATCCATAATATTACTAAATAAGAATAATAAATGAAATACTCGATAGTTAAGATGGTTATTAATAAAATTTCACACCCAGCACTTCGACCTTACAGAACATATCTTTGGTGATACACAAATGCAGATTTTTTCCGTGCCTTCCTTTTCTATGGTCAGTGTTATTATTTTTTCGTTGACAAACAAGTTTTTAAATACTATAACATAAGTTCATGTATATAGAGTGATTCAATAAATGTCTACTAAATCTTTTGAAATTTATTTAGAATTATCTTGTACATAACAAAGGTACCTATCCTTAGTGCCAATTCTGTAGCAAATCTAAGTGGAATTAAGTAGGAGACTTTTTGTTTGACAATTAGGTACCTACATTAATTTTCCTACCTTTCTAGTGATAACCAGCGGCAAAGGAAAGGGCCTTCGAGTTATAGGTAAGATGTCTAATAATGACTAGTAGGTATTTTTTTTCTATCCTGAATAGGTATAACACTATTGTTTACTGTAATTTATATAAATGGCTTAAAAGATTGTATTAATCTCAAATTCATATTGATTCAATAATTTTTATATCTATAGCACAACTATTTGTATATTCAAAACGCTAGTTTATGAACAACAACAAAACAAAATGACAATAATAATTATTATAAACACTTATTGCTTGGGAAACTTTTGGTCACGAAATTCACTGGATCTGTACCCTCTAGATTCACTGGATAATTCAATATTTATTAAGTACCTAGAAAGAATCTCAAATAATTAAATAAATATGTATTGGAAATCTGTTTCTTCATAATGCTTTTCATTGTTTGTGAATTTGTTTTGCTTTATTTTGTTACTTTGTGTAAATGTGCATAGACACAAACAAGCCTATTCCCTTATTATTTGTTTGCAAGTGTTATGTAATGTTTTTAATATATGTTAAATTATGAATAATTTTCGTAGGCGTACAACCATATCTTAGGGGTCACGGTGAACAATGAATTTAGATTTATTCAAGATCTCTGATTAAAAAAACACTATTGTGTAAAAATGTCGAAGTTACAGAATTGTGTATGATCTTGAATATGTCCATCTTGTATGTATTATAAGGACATTTTTGTTTAAAAAAATGTATTTGTTACATTTCATAACTCGGATATGTTGAGAAATTCGAGAAGTTTCTAAAAAGTCAGGGCATAGTCGCCTTTGTGGTAAAATAGTCTTCATTCATATAAATAGTAAATACATAAATATTACGTGGACGCGGCGATATATTCTATTATTATAATGATGATATTAATTCTGCTCACTATGCAGTGGTATGAAATGAATGTACAGGGCGGAAAAAAATGCGATAAAACTTATTTTAAAATATGGACATTTGTTTTATTGGAATATAATAACTGCAAAAATTAGGTTAGAAACGGTTCGTTTTTATTTTTCGCCATTTTTTGTTTCTAAAAATTGTTTAGTTTAATAACTTACTTAAAACTTTGTTCGTATTGCCATACTTAAATAATTTCGTTAATTTAATTATAAATTCAGAATTTCCCATTTTTATGTAAACGAGAATAGCAAATTTTATGTTTCGTTTTAATATTTATGAAAATACGTATCTATAAATGACAAAATTACATAATATCGAAATTGTTATTCAAAACTTGATTTTTAAATACACGTTGGGTATCTCATTATAGTTTCAATTTTATAACAAAATTTTTCATATTTTGCTTATGTAAATCGAGTAATGGTTAATAAATAAAAATTTCAATAGGCTTTGCACAGACAAATACTATTTTAAAAAAGTGACGCTGTTGAGTTGTTTATAATACTATTTTTTCTATTGCGGACGTGATGTGATGACTGCCACCCACTGTCTCAATCGACAAATTTATATTCTAGAATAAATTTCGTTTTATTATTACAGGTGAGTTTCATCTTTGATAAGTCGATGATAATAAGATATTTCTATCATTCTGTTTGCTTTGGCATTATTTTGAAACTGGGTGGTACCTAATATTCCCACTTCCGGTTTTGCGCTATTTTTTTATTAGGCAGAACCCGATGTTTTCGTATTTATAGCTTTACCGTGAAGTTACACTATAGTTTCCGTTATACAGTTATGTATTTTAACTTCACCAGAGCATTCACATTATGCTTTTACTTCTATATCTACTTGGGTCTTAAGCTAAAAATAGGCTGCTACATACTGAACATAGCTGAACCGAAGAAAACGGTCAGCGACTATTTTCAAAAGAATTTAAATTTTTCACGGCCAGAAGTATATTTAGAAAATTTCTCAAATTACGGGCATCGTTTTTTGTAGATAGGCTTACATCAAATTTTATTATCAACAGCATACTCTACGCGACAAGTTCATTGATAGTGTCTCAATACTAAAACTGAGTGAATTGGCAATAATAAATAAAAGTGAAATGAAAAATATATATATTTTTAGTTGCGCATTATTTGTGTAGGTAAGTATTTAAAAATTTTATTCAGGCACTCAGTTTTGCTTTTACATGTAGTAGTGTTAGAATTCACGAATTCACTTAGATCCAACTTTAAAACAATGCCTACGCCATGCAGTCATAGATGAATAAATTTGGAGGTTATTTTAAATTTTTAAAAATTTTTACAATTGTACTAAACGCATTGCGATTTGCACTATTTGACGTTTGGTGCCGTATATCTGGGTTTAACTACATTTGGCTGGCTTATAATAATAATTTAATTATGGGCAAACTTTACATTAATTAATCAAAAGCGCGAATTTTAAAAAATCGTACAAAATTTCATATTGCAATTTCAGCGACGCATATCATCATATCACAAGCCTTATCTGCAAATGAACGATGCTTTTGCTAAATTTTCCCAATATTTGTTTTTTTTTAATTAGATGTTTTGTTGCATTGTTCAGTATCACTTTTACGTAACGGAATTGAAACATCTACTTTTTGTAAAAGAAACTGTAAGGGCTTTTCGGAGAACCCAAGATAGATTGATGTCAATTGAACATGCTTGAACTGATTATAGACGAATTTCAAATAGAAACGATCCGATCCAACTTTAGATCAATTTATGACAGATAGTATCCGGAATCCGATAAATCGGATCGCAGTTTACGGAAGTCCTTATAATGTATTAATTATAACAAAATTTATCGCCATGATCTTCATATAAAGAAAAATGAAAAATCATAAATTAAGATTTTGAATTATTGTATACATATCAAACTAATTTTTAATAATTGTTTTGCTCAGTGCTAATGATTAAACCTGGATTTCAAATGGAAGTAATACTTAAAATTATTTTTGTTTTATTTAAATTTAATTTACGAACAATGAATAATTGAAGAGTTTAGGATTCATGTCGAGTATAGGCCAACGCAGTTATTTTTCATTTCACTAGCACAAATTGATATTCAAAAGAGCATTATTTTGCAGTGATTAGTTTTTGCGCAATAACGCTTCAAGGAACATTTGTAATACATTTTTTGTTTCAGTAGATAAAGAGGCCAGACTACGAAGCGTAAAGGATCGCCAAAATGAAGAGAGGCAGAAGAAACTGGAGGAAATCAAAGCACAAGCTCTTGCGGCACAAAGATTCAAAGAACAAAAGGAGGAAGAGCGACGTAGGCGTTTAGAAGAGCTTCGTGTAAGAGACGACGTTAGACGGCAACAAGTAGAAGAGAGAAAAAGAGCGATAAACGACGCGGAAAGAGACAGACTGGAATCCATCCTGAGGAGAAATCAAGAAAGGGAACAGAGAATCGAAGCTAAGAGACGAAATGAAAAAAGTAACATTGTTTTTGCTTTCGGTTCTTCCACACCTAGGATGCTAGATCCAACAGATTTATCAGTGTCGTTTTGGGGCCACAGGAGAGCTACTTCAATACAGAATATCACGTGTTCGACTTCTTCGTTGACTCGAAGGCAGTCCGAAAGGGATCTGGACGTTGGAAACAAAAAACGGGCTACATCAGCCACTGGACTCGAACGATCTGGCGAAAGTTAGTATTGAGCTTGTGATCTAACAATTTTAATCTATTTGGATTACACTCCAGATCTGACATATTCCTTAAAATTGCATCTACGTTTCAATAACATAAATTTTGTATAGATCCTAGTCATTTCATGAGAGTTCAGAATTTTTTTTTAACACGGGATGACCAAATTGTTTAATATTTACAATGAATTTAACAGTGTTGGATGGGGATAATGAAATTAGCTGTGGAAATATTTGCAGAATATTTTCATTACCCAGCATTAAATATAATAAATCATATTGTATTATCATGCTATTTGAGGTTGTTGGGATTATAGATAGCATTTTATAATTATGTTTTTAATGCATGCAATATGCAATAGTTAATTTATCTAAAATTATGGAGGAATAAGATGTTTTCATAAAAGCAATACAAATTTATTAATGAATTGATGTATTTGAATGCAATAATTTATGTGCTTGTATTTGTACAATAATTAAGTTTTTATTTTCTTACATTTCTTGCAGTTCTTTCATTTTTTTTAATGCAAATTTAAATATTTTTTGTAGAAACAACTGTGTTTTCTTGTCCCTGTAGATCTGTATTATCTATTTTAAATTTGTCTTAAAATTTCTCTTAACAAGCTGTAAAATAATAAAGTATTTTTTAATATAATTTAAATATATAGTAAAATTTAAATGACTTAAAAGTAAAAGTTTATTATTTTACAAATATATTTATCATACTATAATCTCATCTCATATTATATTAGAATAATGCTTAATATAATTAACACATGACATAGATAATTGGGAAAATTGTAAGGCTAATAATTTAAAAGTAGCAAGGTGTCAAGTCAATGATCGAAACCAAACGTCTGATTGTCAATAATGTCCAATTAATACTAATTGGATATGATCCTGCCTACTTGATATTTAATTTAGTAAATCTTAAATGTTCCAACAATAATTTTATTAAAAAATAAAATGAGTGAAATATATTGTGACATAAATTCAAAATTGTTAAGGAAATGTATTAGAAACGGCCAGTTTATTAACTGCAAATATTTATAAACAAGTTTGTTGTAAATAATTTTATAATCAGGTAAATAAAAAGGTTTACATATTTATGCATGCATATCTTGTTGCAGGTAGCGTGCCAATAACACCAGCAGGTTGCGCGAGTGGATACACAGGCCGCAGGCGTACAGACCTCGTGCCTACCGTTCCGTCTAGAGATTCGTCGTTCAGCTCGTCTCGAAAGTCTCTGAACCACTCACCAGGTAGGGCTTACTCAATGTCGCGTTTAGACCAGCTTGCCAAGCCGCGCAGGAGGCCTGATTTGCCTTCGCTGGCTGAAACCTCTCCCAACCTTCGGCCTTTATCCTCTCCTCGCATTTCCTCTGTTACCCGTAGCATGAGCCACTTAGCCGTAAGTAAGTCAGGACCGTCACCAACTAGGAGACCACTGAGTAAGGCTGACAGCCGCAGCATGCACCATTTGTCGGGCGATGGTGCTCTATCGGCACCGCGCACCACACGCACTACTCAGTTGAGGGAACAGAAATTACATGCGTCCTCTAATTGCAGTGAGGGTATGTCTATCGTTACATCGTATCATTTCATAAGTCATTATTAGGAAGTGATAAAGTTTTATCTCTATAAAATATCAAAACGATATAACACATACATTTTAAAAATATTGTGATAAGAGTAAAAATATGATACTTCATTTTGATACTGCTGCAAACTTTCAATAATTTTCATGAAGAGATATAATCCTTTATCATTTTATACTGTCGACTTACCTATTTCAGTACTCTACATATCCCTATTAGTGTGTCGCTCAAGAGCTTTCGAAATACTTGGAGAAGGTTGGTGGCAGGTATTTGGTACAATTTATGGCCTTTGTAACAGTTGAATGTGATACTAACTGCTGTGAACAACATGGAAATGTTATAGCTTTTTTTTTTTGGTGATGGCACATCACATATACCAACTTTTAAAGGCAAAGTGAGATTTTTAGATTAAGGTGTAGAAGACAGCATTAAGAGGGAATAATCTGTTAAATCTAATTATTAACATTGTTAATCGATAAATAACAATGAGCAAAAAATAATTTTAATTTGTTTGCAAAATTATTCCCTCTGAATGAATAATATTTTAACAATCTTATGCTAAATTGCCTAATACTTCACTTTATTAAAGACTAATATACTAAATTACATAGCTCCTGCAAACATTTTTATAATTTGCAAAAAAAAATACATGCACCTTAATAATGCTTTAGAATATCTGCAAACCTTGAAATGGCTGCATGTAAGTATACATTTTAAATAATATCAATGTAAATGTGCTATTCCAAGGTTTGCTAATTGATACGATTATAAAAATAGTTGATTAAAGAAATTGATTAATGATCAGCATCGTCAAGACCAAGCAGTTCCCTTAGTCAGCAGAGCACAAATAGCGTAACGAGTTCGGTAAGTGTCAGCAGACGTCCAGCTGCCACACCGAGGAGACCAAGGCCTGCTAGTATTGCTGTTACTGGTATAACACACGACCTAAAACATTCAGACAAATCTGCGGAAACAAAACCACCACTTCCTAAAACAAGGAAATCTATAAGCAAGACACATGAGAAACCCCAGTTGAAGAGTAAGATTAAGTCGCCCATAGATAGCATTCCGAAAGAGAAGATAGGTGTCAGCGTAACACAGAATGTTTCTAAGGCAGCAAACGATGAGGCGCAGCAGAAACCACCTGATATAGCACCTGTAATCGAACAGAAACCAGTGCTAGAGGACGATCCTTCAGAAAAAATGGAAGATACAGAAAAAGTTGAAAAAACAGAACCGCTAGAACCGAGCGTTGTTAAGGAGTAAGTTTGAGAAATTAAAAGATTTATATTATTTTTTTTTGTTTCCATGGCTTTTGTTAGTAAAAGTTATTTTTTTCTTTAAGAAAATTTGAAGAAAATATACCAGTCTCTGAAAAGATCGATATAGAATTAGTAGCAGAGAAGGTACCAGAACAACCTATGACGGATCCTCAAAAAGATCCGACAGTAGAAGTCGTAGAAGAAAAACCTTTAGAAGTTCAAACAGAAAAAGAAGAAAAGAGGGAGGAGACTAAGACTGACGAAGTAAAGCCAGATCCTCAGACCAAAGTTGTGGAGGAAGCAGTAATGGATAACTTGACAAATGCAGAAAATAACGAAATGACTACATCCATAACAAAAGTCCGTATTAATACAGAAGAAGAAGCAAAGGCTGCTTTAGCAGAAAGAAGAAGATTAATAAGAGAGGAGGCAGAACGACAAGCTGAATTAGAAAGGTTACGTATCGAAGCTGAAGCTAAAGCTGAGCTGGAACGACAACAAAGAGAGGAAGAGCAAGTACGACAGTTAATAGAATTACAAAGACAAGCTGAACAGGAGCGATTAAAAGAGGTATAAATTTTATCTTCGTAGTTTTTAATTTACTCTTATTTATATTACTTTAGGCAATTAGAGAAGCACAGAAGAGAGAGGAAGAGGAGAAGTTAAAGAGAGAAGAAGAACAGCGGTTGAAGTTATTAAAAGAAGAAGCAGAGAAGAAAGCAAGAGAGGATGCAGAAAGACAAAAGGCTGAACTTCAGGAAAGGCTAAAGAATGAAGAGAAAGAAAGAGAAGCACGACGTAAAAGGGTTGAAGCTATCATGCTCCGTACACGAGGGAAGAATAATGCCAATTTACCATCACAACAGGTAAATTTACATTACTGGATTAAAATATAATTGCAACGATTTTATTTTAAGAGTTTTAGTAGTTTTAAAAATCTTATATTTCATTTTCAGAGTACAGATGATAAAAATGAGAATAAGTCTGAAGAAAATAAGGTGAACGAAGAGAATAAGTTAAACGTCGAGGAAAAATTAAATGAAGAGAATAAAAAGAACGACGATAATAAATTGAAAGAGGAGAATAAGGTAAATGGGACAAAAATTGTTGACCAGCAGGAAAACGGTACAACAAAAAATGGTAAAGACATGGATATTGTTGATAATATGTAGGTATATTTGTGATAATTCTTATGTCAATGTACATTTTGAATGGAATTTATTTTTAGAATTCCAGCGGAAATAGTAAAGAATGCAAATACGGTTACGATAGAAACGATGAATAGTACTGATACTATAAATTCAAATAATTCGTGGCAGGATACACAACAGTATGGTAATTTTGTGTGTAATAACAATAGCTGAAGAAAAAAATTTATCTGTATTTTTCAGATTCATTGATGTGAGAAACTAATTTGTAGTTATATATAATTATATAATAATTTAATTAATTGAATTGATACATAGAAATGCCCTTATTCTAACTTATTTGATATATTATGCATGATTGTATACACTCTATTAAAGTGAGCGCTTATATACAGCCCTAGTACAAGTTTTTGTAAGATGTTCCAAAGATTAATAAAGATTTATCATTTGTTCCCAAAAATGTCCATTTGTGCAATACCTCTTTCCTCGAGATTATCTGAAACATTTATTTTGGGACAAAAAATAGAGCAGCTTACAAAATCTGACTACAGTTCTCCGAAGGCAACCCTAAAAGATACGTACAGAGTGATCTTCAAAAACTTTTTACATTACTGAAAATACTAGTATATTGCATTTAAAATATTGTAGTATATTATTTATACCAAAATTAGATGCATTTGTATATTTTTATTAATGATTAGTCTATATATTCGATAATGTGGTTGCCATTTTCCCTAAATAAATGTATTGCAAACAATAATTTTTATACTAGGGAGCAATGTATATAGGCAGTGATAGGTGCATAGAAATATGGCAACTTTAAGTAATAATTGGTTACATAACGACTGAGAGTGTACCTATAATATTGTAAAATTTTTGGCAGCAAAAGCAATGTGATTTTCAGTATTAGGATTGCTTTTGGTTGCAAATGAACTCTTCCATTTTTTTTTACAAACTCGGTCTGTACTAGTCATCTTGATTGTATGTTAAATTGTTGTGTAATATTATTATACTCTGCTGTTGGGACACGTCTGATTAATATTGTAGTTGTAACTTATGACATCTGCATTTTAATGATTTTTTATTAAGGGAATAATTGTTTTTATTGGTTTTTATTTAAAAATAATAAAATCCTATTAATCGCGGAAAAGGGTAATTTTGTTATTTAGTATAAATGGTTAACCTTCAAATTCATCCTCAAAGTATGCAGAACTATTCATCAATATTGAATGAGCGAAGTAAATCTTTGAACTCCGTAAATCCGGTTACTAGATCGATTCATATGGGGACACTAACATTGGAAAATGGGTTTTTAAAAAAATTCAAATTGAAATCTGTTTTCTGCTTCCTTGTTTGTATTTATGTGAAGCACTGACCGTACGTATATAAACACCAAAATTGATATGAAAAATATATTCAGATATTATAAGCTTAAAATTTTGTCGCAATCACTTCATTTACTGGTATTTTTTATAATTATCTTAATTAAATTACCAAAAGAAGGCAATTATAGGTATAATAAAATAAAAATTATAACCTTCAATAACAAATATGTGGTAATTACAATTCTGTAAATGCTTGTTAAAATTGCTTAATAAATGTAAAATTTATTTATGACTTGTTTGTTACTGATTCATCCCTGTATTAGGTACAAAAACATTTTTTTTTTGTTAGCATATCCTATATAGTTATGTATCTCAAAACTCAATTTGAACTTTTGAAAAATTAAATATATTTTCAAATAAGAATTATTTTTCTATTTAATCGTCCTTTGTAGCAAATTTTCAATTTATTCTGTCCATGGAAAGTTATATTTGCTCCTTTATTATTTACCTTTAGTTGTCATAGTAGAGAATTTATTTAAAAAAATATATATGAGCTTGATAGTGACGTGTCAAAAGAACACGTGTGGAATGATAACCAAACGCATCTGTTCCGTGGTTCCTACCCATTCCATTCTCCAGTTCCATCGTATGGCGTGTCTAAACGGTATGTTTTTATCGGTAATAACTAATAATCATTAATCAGTGTATTAGTGGCAAATTAATGTAATTTTAATCGTGAGAACATTTTAAAGATGCAGTGCTGTGTTGTTTGAGGTTATAAAGGAAAATGGAAGCTGACGCGCAAGAATCAACTCAAAATACGAACGTGAAACTGGCACAACTTAGCTTATTGGTACGGTTATGTTCACGTGACGGGCGATACGAGATTCAAAATGAAATAGTTTACGCTTGCGTTTTCAAACAATTGCGAAGTTGAAAAGAATCCAAATTTACAAAATATCTAGATTTTGTGAGTTAGAGTCTGTAAAACAACGCTCGACGTTCTCTAATTTGGGAAACATTCAATTTTTTTGTTATGCTATGCTCTGATAGCAAAGGCTTTTATGTCCAAATTTATTTTTTAAAAATGGCACTAGAACGAATTTTGCAATTTATTTCGAACTGCTGACTTATTTGTAACAAAATCTACTTTCAACATTAATTCTTACTTGTTTCCACTTGTAAACAGAGATCTAATGAAAATTCTATTTAGAACTTCAAGTAGGTACGTAGTTCAAAAACTGACTGGAAAGAATGCCATTATTATTGCTATAAATTATACGTTCACGAATATGAATTAGATATATTTGTCAAATTAGAAATATTCTAATGGTGAACCCATACCATCAATGGCAGATAATATAGATTTACTCATTTCCATCATTGATAAACAATTTTTTTTGGGAATAGAGTACTTATTTAGAAAATGATCTCCGTTTTAGCAAAAAGTTTTACTAACAGCATAGCAACAGATTTTACTTTCAACTGACAACTCGGTGTTCTTCGTTTGCAATTGTAAGCGTAAACTATTAGCATCAAAGTGTGGGTAACCGAACCAGTATTAAATGGTTGCAAAGGATTTCCACTGAATTTCAAATTATTTTATGGTAAGTTTACAAAAAGCATCCCCTTACATAATAATATATTGTTTTTATATACTTAGTTTTGGTATTAGATTGAACTTATTATTTTCCGTTGTTACATTATTTTTTGTATAAATTATCCTAAAATATAATACTTATTTTTTAATTTTATACTTAGCTGAAATACCTAGTACAAGTATAAAACTTTTCATAATTTATTGTTAAGGAATTTGTAATATAGTGAGAGTGAAAAAAGTTCATTAAAACTGCAATTAAATTAAAATGACAATAAAGCCAAATATAAGCGGTGTCAATTAACTTGCTCTTATTTAATGAAAACCAGGATATACACTTATGTTTCACTGTACAGAGTGATCCAGAAGTGATGGTTGGCCACCATACACTGTTTTCCACGGCTAACGTTGACTAGATCGAATCAATGTTTAATTTTCTATACACTGTGATCTTATATCTTTCGAACGTGAAGATTTAATGCCGGCCGATGATCAGTCTGGTTCATGTATGTTGAGTTGCAGCAAATCAGGAGATATGGTCGCGTGAATTAGCACACTTGTTGATTGATTCACATGTTTAAGTTTAATTTCTTCTATTATGTTAAGAAAATAATATGGTATTATCGTAGCTCGTAACGTTTAATTTGTGGAATTGTAGTAAGTACCTATTGCGGTTTAAAAAATATACATTGTTACTTGGAAAAAATATATGTGAGATATAGATGTGTTAGAATTTGTTTTGCGAGAAAACAAATACATATAAGCGGAAAGGTCCCCAACAGACCGACTAGAATCAAGGTCTCAATTTCGCCCCAAGCCTGTTAAACGTGATGTCATAATGACATCATCGGGAAGCGTTGTGGCTCCGTTAAGCATTAAAAATTGGAGACAACACATTGCGCATAGGTAGTCGTATTTCGGAAAGAGCCTTGATCGTAGTACCAAAACAATATCATGTAGAATGTAGCTCGTCAAGCAGTACCCGATTTTTGATTGTTGCCAATTCGCCATTGCTGTTCTCTAGAATCAATAGCGGTTGACGTCACAGTGTATGCCTGACGGAGCGGCGCTATCAGTGAGCGGGGGGGGGCCCAGTGCACTTGTAACTTGGCTAGTAGTGTCATGTATCCGCGCAAGTGTCTCTTCGGACTGTCTTATGTTTTGTGATTGATGTGTGCAGCGCTAATTTTGGCGTAAGTTTGAAAGTTTAAAATATATTAGTTTAATGTGTTACTGTTGTTTTGGCCTGGAATGGTTTCAGCAACCCTGTTCCCCGTTTGATTTCATTAACGTGCTTACTGGCCTTCAACAGCGTATTAATGTTGACATTGAAGGTCTTTACGCAAAGACTGCAAAAGGCCAATAGAGGTCAACTATTCAAATATATAATTCACGTAATTATTAACTCAATTGCTAAAAAATATCATCAGCTTCTTACTTCATATCATATTAATGTCCCGGTTGGCTATCCTGCGACCTGTGACCCCGTGCCCAGCGCGCGCCAGATACGAGACACCAACAATATTTATGTTTTCAAATAATTACTTTGGCTGCATGGGAATCATCCGCTACTGGCTGCGTCCCATCTAATTAACAGTGTGTGTTCGGTTACAAGTCACATTTTCGCAAATTATTCTTCCAACTCGCTCGACATAATTAATATTCGCATTTTACAATAAAACTCGCCTTAAAAATAATCTACATCCTCTGCCAGTAGCAAAACAGGTTGTATCGGTTATCGCCGGCTAAAGAAAATAAAACGAAACCCTTACTACCAATATAAACAATTATTAGGAAAGAATACAAATTTTTCCATTTAAAAGATGTATCAGGATAGCAACAGATGGAGCTTGATTCTGCGAGTTGTGCGGGTTGCAGGAATTCTGGCTAAAATTCAGATTTACAGGAAAGCTTACCAATAAGCTGAGTTCTCATTTCAGGGCCTTCTTGTCTTTGGCTTTCCTGCTCTGGCCCTGCCTTTCTAGCGTGCAGCGGCGTCCGGCTAGAAAAGCACGTGGTTTGCCATTGCGCGTGTTCCTTGACTATTTCATAATGCCTATTTTATAGTTGTTTGTAAACAATATTCCTACACCAACGTTTTACTGATTCACTAATACCTCTCACTTACCGATAACATTTTAATACTTCCAAATGTATTGAATTTTATGAATTCTCATTTTTTTAGATAATACAAAAGCATCCGCACATATACTACTAAACTTTTTCACTCAAATTAACATAAAATTAACCATATTCTAAACACATTCTAATATAACTAAATAACTTGCTAACACTTTATAATCAATCGTACTATCAATCATCCGTTTTAGCATATTCACGAGGACTTTTAAGGTAGTTGGAACTTGGAAATGTATTAGGTATGTTTTGATTCAGTTTTAAAAATATTTAAAGATTTCTTTATTGATAGTACATTTTTCTTTAACTTATAGGAGTTTTGATGTGTTTATGTGGAATGATTAACCCTTTGCGAGCCATTTATGAAAATAAACAAACAGTAAATTGTGTAATGCAAAGAGTGTATTATTTAACGGAAGTTCATTTGCATATATGACACCATGCTTCTTCCTATACACATTAAGTCAATTTTATCTTAGGCGCCTTTAGCAAGCCGGCCTACAATAAAACGACAAAAAATGTACTCACCTTTCTTTTATTTGGTCTTTACTTAAAGTGTAATAAGTATCTTCAATTATCGAACGAGAAATATTTGGAAAATGTATCATTATAATTTCGATGTTATTTAAATTTTGCAAAAAATATGTCTTAATGGATCTACTCTGTACATATTCCGAACGCAGTTTTAGATTGTCACAATCACTCAATTATACAATACTTTTGACGTTATCGAGGTAAGATCAATGTGAGCGTTATACATTGATAATTTACATGGGAACTAAGTACTAAAGATAGAAGTACACATCATTTTCAAATCAATATTTCCAATTACAGTTGTTTGACTGCTTCAAAAATAAACTTATTTACTGGGTGGTATGAACAAAGTTTCCAAGTTCTATACCATTTAATAATTTGTACATTTTTACTTCAAGAAATTTAGAATATTTGTAGTACCTATTAGTGTTTGTTTGGCTTTGTAAATGTTAACGACGTATGATTTCAATTTTGGAGTAAAAAATTTACTGTTTGCTGAAAATTATAGGTATATAAATACTTCTTAAGATAGAACCTTGATGAAGACAGTGTTAGCTTGTTTACAAAAATACATACATATAATTTTTTAGCAGTACATACATTTAACGTGCAGATTTGAATAAATTATGAATTAATAATAAATAAACAACGGTCTGGATTACAAAGCAATTTTTCTTTGATTATGAGTCGCAAAATAAAGAATGTGTAAAAAATATGAACAACATCTAATATAAATCAATCCTATCCTTATCACAATTCAGGTCATCGCAAGTTTAACTTATATCACAAAATATAAAAAGCTGATGTAAGTATTTCAATAATATTTCCTTGTAAATTCTTATTATCCATTGATTTTTAATAAAGCATTTGACAAAGTAGTAAAGTAAATGTAAAAAAAAAAACGGTTGCAAGTTTACACTATTTTATTAAGTGAACAAAATTTAAAATATGCATTAATAATCGAAGTCAGCGTTTGTTCAACATTGACCTTGAGGTTCAATTTACATGGAGAATATATTTTTTAACAACTTATCAGACTTAAATATGTATATTTGGATGATAGGGTTTGTGTAGAATTCGTTGTTACACTTACATATGACATATATGAATTGAAAGATAAGACTCGATTAATATTGATAATACTGGCATACTGAATTTTTATTTGGTTACTTTTTACCAATCAAAATTTTAAGTTGGTGATAAAATCACTTCCATTTTCTGCAAGTATGTCTTCATTTTAGTTAATTGTGGACTCGTGATATAAAACGGAATGAATATCAGAGCGATACGATAATAACAACGAACGATTATTAATAATAATATTATTCTGCACATAAAGGTGGTATGAACGAAATACTATTTGTTTTACTCATTTCACCATTATTGCCAACAGTGCCAAGAGTTTGTCAAGTGAAGAGGACATTTTTCTCGTGTATTGGTATTAATTTTATCATATTAGATACGATAGTATCTTACGAATCGTATCGTTCTGGCGTACAAGTCGTTATACTTTGTCTTTGACTTTCAATAAAAAACCAGCACACTTCACATCAGATATAATTTAGTTTATCGTCTTAAAAATATTACTTTTCGTTTTACATTATTTCCTATTATGTTCTTGAATATAAACAATTACTAACAAAGATACCTATTTGCTTTAAAAAAATGATAAGACCCGCCGCTGTTTCTACAGTTACAAATCACACGTCTGGTTTTGAAGAGTGGGGGTACTATTTCAGTTTTCAGTAATGCATGCATGGCTGAAAGCATATGGTATGAAACTGAGGTAGCCATGGTGAAATTATGTGAATAACGTGCTTGCTAATGTTGCTCTAGAGAATATTAGAAGGGGAACAGCACCTGCTGTAGTTACCTCATCGTAAACTTCGTTTTTAATATCAATAAGTTGAACACGTGCTAACCTTCAAATAGGCAAAAAGCTAGATAGCTCCCAGTATTTGGCAATGCATGAGAGATTGAGTTAAACTAGTAGTTTTCATAAAAATATCTTTGGAGAATTAAATTAGTTTCAGTAGTAAAAATAGTAAATTATTAATGCAATATTTGTCAGTGATAGTACTTTTAGCCCACCTTAAACCAGAAAATTTAAATGATGCAAATCTTAACTTCATTCTGATCAAAGACCCTGAAAAGGGCTGGAAGTGATTAAACTGACGACAGACTGGAATTATTGTTGGTTTATGTTGTGCTTCAAGTTTTAAATTCATATATATATATATATTCAAAGGCATTTTTTTCTTTTGCAGGTTTTTGTGCTGTTGAATGATGGACATGTCTGTATTTTTATTAAAGGTAAGAGTCTTTAATTACTTCTGTCGAAAATATTACAAATACGGTGAAAATGGCGTACACTTTATACGGAAAATGGGAAAACAAGCGATTAGACATAAGAAAATATAAACATCTAGAACCTAGATAGGTAGCGTGTAAGGGTGACCCTGTCACTTCTAGAAAGCATGATTTCCACCCAACTGGGTACGACCCATTAATCAGGATAAGGGTGTGCAGGTCAGGATGTAATGTAATTCCATTTTTATATGGGAGCAGCCATGCACTCGTGTCCCATATCGTGAAGTCCAGGTGAGGCGATGTATTGAAGCAGTATTTTTACCGGACATTCATGTCGGTTCCTAGAACGATTTTTACATCTGAAAAGTCCAATTAGTTAATCTGTGCAGTTAAATGTAGGTAAATTGCCTTATAATTAAAATTGTTTTAAATTAATTCATACGAATATCAAATATTCGAAAGAAATTTCACTTTTATGTAAATAAAAAGTTTGGTGAAGTAATTAGTCGTGTATGTTTTAACACTTAGGCCATAGAAAACTTGTCATTAAGGGTTTCTTCGTAAAAAAAAACACTCTTGACGCTGATATTGTTTTTGACGTATTCATAATGAAATCTACTTTCAATTTTTAACAGAAGTACTTATTTGTTTCCATTCATAAAAAAGATCTAATGAAATTTGTACTCAGAACTGATTTAAGGGACTGCGATTATTACTGCAGTAGACTGTACAACCATTCGATGAATATGAAAACACCACAAATTTTATCCATATAAAATTACATTACTGCATAGTCTTATAAAACAAAGGGAACCGAACAGTTCATCATGTGTATGACAGAGAAATCGGAGAGAGAGATCGTGAACATTCCGACTCCGTACAACGCAGCATACCTATCTGCCACAATTCCAGTTGATTAAACTTGACCATAGATATTGCGTTTCCATAAAAACACAATATGGAAGTCATGAATTTTGCTATTTATGAAATTAAAATGTAAATGTAAATTTAAACAGTTTCAGTTCAGTTTAAAGTAACCCTCGAGTTATTTTCATGTTTTCATTTGATTTCTTTCATTGCTGTAACTAGGGTTGCCATCCATCCATCGAAAATCTGTGTCCTTCCGTCCTTACATTTACTAGAAACTTGCTTGATTGACGGAAATAGTTCAATTCATATGAAAAGATAATTATCGGGACACAAAGGGATGAAATATGATAAAAAAATCTAGATCGCGTTAAAAAGATAATGGAATACCTTTTAGAAAAGATACATCACGTAATATTTTGCATTTAAGATTTTAAATTTGAGGAGGGATTTTGCGTTTCGAAGAAAATCACACGCTATAGGAATATTAAACCGTTTGTTTTCTTTTCAAATAATTCCTGTAATGGAACAGGACTTAATGGTGATTTTACATTTTCCTTGTAACCCAGAAATTATGTTGAATTTTGTCGAATACGCGCATTTTCAGGGGAATCTGGGGTCGAAATGAAGGCACGCAGCGCGATGTGGAGTTAACAATGGTAATTAATCGGAGTTTCAGAATTTAAGCTGTAACCTGATCCGTAGTTGCGCGGGAGAGTAGCTCGTGTTGTGCAGGCCACGTGTGTTCACTAGCTGTTCGCAGCTGTAGCACGGACAGCAGGGGACATTTACGGTATGCATGTGTTGTTACGTCTTCACAGGGGCCACACATACATGATTAATCTCAGTGGTGCGAGGTACGGGGTGTAAAGTTTTTATTTTGAATATAAAACTTCGATATAACTGATTTTATCATCAGAATTATACTTGGAAGTCGATATAAGAAAATAAATTTAATTTAAGAGAGTAGAGCAACATTTTTGTGTGTAACTTAAAGGAAATTAGAAATTTATGAACATTTTAAATATGTATGTATTTGCTGTCAGATATGAGTTAAAGTACTCTTTGTAACGGAGCTGATATCCCGCATCTTTGCATCCTCGATTTTTATCTTCAAGTATCTTAGTCCTTTTTTCCCTTTAATAATGTAAAAGGAAAGTAAAACCTTAAAGGAAAATGATAATGAAATAAAGTTAAGGCAGCAAATCAAAAGAAATCTGGCTTGTTTGCCGTCCTTTGCGTTTCTGCGAATACAACTTTATCTCTCGTATTTTATATATCAAGTAAGGATATCTAAAAAATCCATTTAGATTTATTTCTCTTGAGGTATATAATAAACATCAAATCCATTTATCAAAAGAAAAATATGTTTCGTACATACGTACAGGGCCGCATTTAGCACAGGAATACGTTTTTTCTTCTTTAAGGCTTAGTTCAACCCACCTGGCAGTCGGGGCTAGAATTAGGAATTGGGAGTAACCTAGAATACGAAACGCCTAGTGTTTTCTACAAATACAAATAATTTTAGACATTTAGCTGAATAATACGGCTTACCAAATAACAGGAATGTTATGCCACGTGCAAATTTTCAAAGTTACCGAAACAAAAAAATATCGAGAAAAAGCGGTATAACCAACAAACTTTTAGGCACAGAAATCATTAAGTACGTTTTTTTTTAATTTAACTGTAGATGCAAATATTGTATTGGGAAAAATTTAAATAGAAGCAGTGAATAAACAAAACATCAGGAATTTTATTTTTGACAATGCTTTTGTTTGTGTTGTACAAGTGTTTTATTTTTCGAGATTTCTGTACCTAAAAACAATATTCGATCATTTTTCGGCGAAGAACACGACGACCTTAAGTTAGGGGAGCGAACCAGCCTTTAAGGTCGCCGTATTTTTAGTCGTAAAATGATCGAATATTGTTTTTAGGTACAGAAATCTCGAAAAATAAAATACGTAGAAGTAATAGCAAAAATAAAATTCCTGATGTTTTGTTTTTCGCTTTTACTACAGTGGAACCTCTATAATCCGGACAATTAATTGTAAGGGGGTTGTCCGGATAAGTGATTTGTCCAGATGACTCAATATAACCTAAATCATAATTTTACGATGCAATTAAAATCCAGAATAATTTATTAAACAACACAAAAGTACTCATTTACAAAAAATGACAATAAAAGATATTTTAAAACTTTAAACAGAAAAGCGTCATAAGTTTCTACATATTCTACTGTAATTAAAAACCTAAGCAAACAAATGTAACTTACTTTGGAACCGTCTTAAAAAAATCTGTAATATTTTTTTGTTTTTTTGACTCAATATCTTTTTTTACAGTAATATTCTTCAGTTCGTAAAGTAACTAAAGTTAGTTGTCTGGATATTGTTATGTGATGTCCATTCGATGCAATTGTTAAGGGATTTTACTACATCTTGGTGTTTAACTTTTTTCATTCAATTTGAACATCACCGTCGCTAGAAGAAGAATCGTTATCTACATTTGTCTCGTCATTTGTTTAAACCACAATATAGTTGTCTGTTAGTAAGATGTCAGTCTCAGACCCACTCCCTGTGATCCATGGTTCTAAATCTTCAATTGAAATATCTGTGCCCACCAATCGTTCACCAAGAACTTTTACCTCATTTAATTCATTCTGAAGTTCTTTTGATTTTATAATTTTCTTAGCTAAAATTCGTTCTTCGTCTAAAGCCACCTCCTGGGTGGACACCAATGGCTTCCATGACTTTTTTATTAGGTCTTGATGAACTTGGTACCATGCTTCTTGTAACGAAAAAACTATATTTTTAAGATTAATGTTCTTCAGGGTTGTAGTCTCGGACGCTACAATTTTTTTAAGTAGGCCCTTTCTGTAAAACAGTTTTACAACTTGGATAACATGTTGATCCATGGGCTGTATTAATGGTGTATAGATTAGTGGTAGGTACATGACACAGATTTGATTGTCATCACTTTCAAGATCTACTGGGTGCCCTGGGACATTGTCTAAAAATGTGTTGGTTAGACCGCTTTCTGTCGTTATCTATTCGTTTTACTTCGGCACCCATGAATATTCGCAGGTGGAATTAGATAACATTCCTGTTATTTCCTAAACTCTGTATTATTCAGTTATTAAATGTCTAAAATTATTTGTATTTGTAAAGCGTAAATTTTCAGTAATATTAAAATTTGCGATGTTAAATAATCTCCTGTAGTAAGTTTTAATAGAGCTTTCAGTTCTAGCGTGTATTTTGACCGGTTAAGGGTTTAGGATGGGTTAATCGACAAGTTAAATCGATTTGAATCCAAGCGTAAAGAGCATGTAAATAACACGGCTGTCGTTCTAACCCCTAACTGCCCATCGCCTCCCATGAAGAATTCCGACACCGCTAGTTTATGACCTTGACGACCCGCCTCTGCGAAGGGCCATCGGTACGCAACTACAATCAATAGGTAGCGAGCGAAGTGACGCACATGGAGGGAGGCTTCCACCCCCCGAAGGCCACGTGGGGTAGCACGTGCTACAACGCCCCCGGGCTCATTCACGGGCATTCGGACGAAAACTGGTAACTTTCAATTATACTTGTTCTTCACTTTCAGACTCGTTTAATATGTCTCTTTTATCTGAAGCGACAGCTCAGTTTGCAGGAATGGCAGCAGGAGATGGCGCAGTTTGGGGTAGACTGGTCTCACTCAGGGCTTTGACGTCATTGTACAGGCATAACTTATCGTTACATGCTTACGCTTATAATCCTGGCTCTGACTTTCTGGTTTAATAAACCGCAAGAAAATCGAAAAACATGTAATAACGAGGGTTTTTAACGGAAGGGAATTTAATTGAATATATTGAAAAATACTACAGGGCGAAGCAAATATTTTGTTTAAAAATGATGAAAAATAACTTCCTGTAGTAAAGCAAGGTAAAACCGGAAGGCTGCAAATAAATTGCTGTATTTTCAACACGCGAGTGATGACTACTTTTTATTAGAAAAGGCATGTGGCTCTTGTGTAGTTTAAACCTAGATAGCCATAAACGCCTATTGTGTAAATATTTACATTTTCATAATGGAATGGTATTAAAATTGCACTTACGAGGGATATGTGATATTTTGAATTGAAAATATCAGTGTAATTAAAAATTTTACATATTTACCAAAATGTCTAAATTGTATTACTTCTTAACACATTATAACTACATATTATCTCTGGCGTATTTGTTAATATCAGCATTTTGACGTAGTTAGTTGTTTATTAATGAATTTTTCATACATCTTATAGAATACTTGTTTGCAGATCAAATTAAAGCAATGCGTATAGATTTAAATATATAAATATGGTGGTTAGAGACTTAATAATTTCTTGTGAACGAACTTTGCTGTTTACTTTTCTTGTAAAGCGCGAGAAACATTCGCGATTCCAAAATATCCAGATATTCAAAAGGTATAAACTCATTTACTGTGATGTCACATATTTAGGCAACTCGTAACAAATTGTCGTAGTTGCATTTGTGCAGACCAAACAGCTTTAAATTCGTTTACTTTTACGAAGAACTAGAAATATTTAAGAACAACCAACATTTGTTTTCGTGAAATATATACACTAATGTGCTTCAAACTTACAACTGTGTCATCAGTCATCATTAATTTTATATAATCCTGACATTTTCTACGCAATGTAAACACAAAGTTTCAATAACGCCACAACTATTCAGTCTTCCGTGTACCGAGAATAGCGACGTTGTTATAAACAGGCGAAGCAGCTCGCGACCTCCGCGGCATCCGCTAATTCTGGTGAACTATACGCATCCCCGTTGTCATAGCAACCGCCGTAAATGAGGCTGATGAACTACAGCGGATTTTAACTGATGCCAATTCCGTGACACTTCTTGAGTTCTTGTTTTTTTGAGAAAGCGTTTAGCATCCTACGTTTTATAATAATTATTACCCTTTTTTTCGTATCCATTGATTTTGAGAAATTATACGATAAACATAAACCATGTGTTGTTATCTAAAAAAACATTTTTAAAATCGAAATATAAATTACAAAATTTATATTAGTTTAAAAATAATGGATTTTTTTCTTTGGTGTTATTTAAAAAACAAACTTTCAAATTAAGCATAATAATTTGGATCTGCGATATTGTTATATTACTGAATTTATTCCATAAGTAGTTATGCATACATTGGGAAGCAGATTTTTGCTTTAAATTAAATTGCGAGGTTGCGATAAGCTTACTGCTGTTTCGTTAGACGAATTAAGTGATTTGTGTATTTTTCGGTTTTCAAAATTCTCTCTCTAATTCGTTAAATGTTCATATCGAAAATGTTTTATTTTATGCAGTGGCGTAACATTTATTTTGAAATATTTATTGTGAGTGAGTGTTACAATTAAAAACAATTTTTTAATATACGATTGTTGCTTTGTTATTGAGTTTTGTTGTTATATGGTGTAGTGAAAGTAATGACACGTTGTAAATCTTGATTTTTCGAGTTGTTTAATTGGGAAATAAAGTAGGTAGAAAATGGTGGAGCTCCAGGTGGCTGGATGGTGGAAAAATGTGTGGAAATGTGCAGTGCGCGTAACCTAAGCGCGAATCTATGTATAGATAGATATTTCTGTTTGTTTATGTCTATAATTAACATTAAAAATTGTTCAGGCAATGCTGTGTGCAACTTAGGCAGGTCAAAAATACTCAAAAAGCTGTGCTATAGGAGTACTGAAATAAAACTTGTATTTTGAGCGTTGCTTGGTTTTATTCTGAATGGAAGCTTCGCCTTGTGGTTAGTGGGCCTCTGCTCTCTGAAGCGGCCCGTCCTGCACTGCCTTCAAGCCGTAGAAAAAATGTCCCTCATGTCGATTTGTCTGAAAACCGTGTGTGATAGTGCTGAATGCGCGAGTGTAGTGCCACATGAAAGGAAAGTGAAGCGGAATCCGCTGCATAAGAAATACGGGATGCTGCCACTCCCCCATACTTGAAGCCTTTAGATTGCGTTGCGTCCCTCAGGAGTTATCTTAACTTCCGATAGAACCAGGAACCGAACGTCATTTCGGAGTATACGGCTGCTTCCCATGGTAATAAAACAGAAACATCTGATTTGGTCCCGTTACATATGGTCGGTTTTGTCTAGTCTGGCGGCAGTGGCGTGTTGTCAGTTTGTCTCTAAAAGAGGGGAGAAAGTACCTTGAGATACTAAACACACTAGCACTGTTCGTATTTCACATTATAGGAAAATTTGCATTGGTTAAACGTTACTTCGATTTTTTTTATTTTACAAAAATGAGCAAATGACAATTATGAAGTTTATTTTTTTTATCTGATCGATCACGTAAATTAAAATAATTATATGAGATTGTTCATTTGAATTTTCAACTAGATTGTTATAGGCAGTACACAATAGCGTGTTGTCAATTTGTTTCTGAAAGAAAGGACAAAGTACATTGAGGTAGTAAACACACTAGCACTGTTCATGTTTCACATTATAGCAAAATTTGTAATAATTAAGGACAGAAAGTTAGAAGATTAATTTTATAAAACTTGTAGAAAGTAATCAAATGCGTTGGACACATACATTTTTTATAAAAGCGTTGTGACATTTAGAGCCATTTCCATGATAGTATTAAATACAACTTTAAAACAGCCCAATTCAGCTTTAAAATATCTTATCAAAATTTTAGTGCTATGAATTGCATTATGAAAATGACCGCAATTATTATATTATAAATAAAAACATATTTTTAGAGGAATATTATTGGTTAACGTTATTTCCATTTTTTATATATTTTTTTTATATAAAACAAGCAAATCACAGTTACGTATTTTTTTCGGATCACGTAAATTACAATAATTCTCGTAATATTGTTACATTGAATTTTGAATTTCCAGTCAGATTAGACAGTTGTTGATACGCCACTGGCGAGATCCTATTCAGCCCCTGAATAAGGTTTTTATACTATTTTTTTATGAAATAAGAGTTAGAATACACTTTAACCTTGACTAGGCAAGTCGACGCTCATATGGCTTAACGATTTTGACCACATTTGTTACAGATTTGAGCATAGTTTAAAAAAATAGTACAAGAGATCAGTACTGATAGAAATCAGCGTCACTGTTAACATGATCAAAAAAATTAAAAGTACTGCCATTTTTCAAATATTTTCTTTAAGAGTGCTTTGGCTGTACTTTGACTTAAAAATGTGTTTTTATATAAATTTTATTTAAACGAAATCCTATAATTTTTCAGTGCCAATGTATTACAAGCATCCAAGGTTAAACAATAATTATTATTGTAAACACGTTTAAATGTTACAGGTCACACAGTCTATCAACTGACCGGGAACATTTGAATTTTGGTTAGTTTTCAACATTCTTACATCTTATTTTTTAACTGATAAATTTACATACAGGAAAGTAAAACAATTTACACGTATAATTGTAAATTACTTTTATAACAGATTCTATGTAATTTTTCTATAAAATATCAGTTGTGTATTTTTAATAATAGGATGACCATCTTTACAACGCCATAGGAATTTGAAGGCGCCCTGTATATATTTACCAACTGAAATAATATTGGTGCAAAATACAAGATCTTTCAACAGTAAAAGATATACGTATTTAACAAAATTGTAGGTTTTAAAAGACATATCGTCCAATATATTTGATAGGTAAAGAAAAAAATATTTCAAAATTAAAAACGTTGCCAAGGTTCTAAGAAATTTATGTGTTTTTTTCTTGCGACCCATTTAGTAATGATTCACTTCTAAAAAAATATTCGTCTCACAGCACATGCGTCGTAAAATGAGAGCGTACAGTCTTCCCAAGGTTAATGTACAAAATAATAGAGAAATTGAAATATTTTCAAATTATTAAAATAATTTAGCCGTATATTGTAACTGTACGAATTAAATGTTCGTAGAACAGGAAATTGCAAATGTTTTCTTATGACGTAACGTGTTCTTCACGCCTGTGATGAGCATACCTAGTGACTGAATTCTACCAGAACGTCGATACAGGGGAAGACCAATTAGTTCTTATCTCTGAAAATTTGTTCTTTTTGACAGTCAGGAAATTCCCGTTACATATTTTAATCGTCAAGGTGTTCACATTTTGTATTATTCCATCTCATAATATTAAAATTGGGAACATAATTTTGTCAAATCCAATATCGTTTAAACTTCGTCTTCCCTCGTGTTCCTTTTCTGATCGTATAAGGCAGCGATCTGGGGCAAATAGTCCCCATGTGTTTCTAAGCTAGAGCAGAGTCGAAGACGAGGTTTCGAAGTATCGAGTTACTTGTAGGATCGTATTTCGTGGCATGTGAAGAGTAGAATGTCGCCGGAAAATTATTTGAAATCTGTTATTGTTATCTTAATATTTCGGGATCAGATAATGTTTATCTCGATAGAGATTGAAATAAATTTATAACTTTTTGCAAAAAAAAAAATATGTTTACTAGAAATTCGATTCATTCACTAAGTACTGAGTATGATACGTTTCGATTATATTCTCTTATTTTTTATCATTAAAAATTGAGTAGGTGTTTGTGGTTGCCAGCATGATTTAAACAATTCAAGTATGCATCGTTTACAACTTGATTCCTGAATTTTCTAAACTAGAAATTTCCCAGAGTACAACGATTAGCAAATAGCGAAGCGAATATTCAATTTTATTTATTTATTTATCGGTAAAATGCTTCGTTTCACGTGAATAAACAGCTCGATGCTTTATTTGGCAGCTAACAGTATTTTTTCCTTCACGATATGCGCTGGCTGTGTTAATCACAAACGTGTTTTGGCAGGTTTAAACTATGAATTAAATCTTTAAGTTGGCAGCCTGCCAAGAGAGTGTTACTGTGCTTTTGGCTTTTGTGCGTCTTTCCTTAGTAAAAGATTCGATATTTAAAAATCTATAAAATACTTTATTGCATAAATTTCAGTACGTGAATTTTATAAACTAAATGTTTACCGTCTTAGTATCGGCAGAATGAGGACACGCTACATTTTTCTTCAAAATTTATTGATATTTTTCACTTCACACATTTATACAGTGTAGTTTACTACTTTTTTTGCTACATTTTCAATTTTTTTTGGTATAGGGAGATGTAATTGTAACTTTTGGAAGTTCTGAGTAGAAATTTCATTAAATCTCTATTGAATGAAACAACCAAGAACTAATGTTAAATGTTGAAAGTAGATTTCATTACGAATAGGTCATCAGTTCAATAGAAATCACAAAATTTATTTTAAAGAGTGCCATTATTATTGCAAACGATTGTACCTTCCATTACAGGATTTTGCGACAGATTATATAAACCATTCCTTTTTCAGTATTTATCATATCATCTTTTATAAATTAATATCAGTAATTGAGCAAGAAAATTGCTGCCACGATGCTTTATACTTTTCGTTACTGATACATAGATGATGAAACTCGAAAGCTGACGTTAATTAACGTTTTAATTAATTTATTCATAAAAAAAGAAAACAAATTTCAGTTTCCTTCATGTAAAATGTATTTTTTCACTGCCAGCGTGTTTATTCTTCATTCTGAGATAAACAGCTGTAAACAACTTTGTGTACTAAAAAAATACGTTGTTAGCTTATGGAAAATATTTGCCAGTCTTGAACCTTAAACATATCTGGATATACAGCGCTTTGTTTGATTTTGATGTGCCAGTATATTTGTATACAGGGTTGTACATTTTTAAATTTTAATATAGCCTATTACTACTTATTAATTTTTTTAAAAACATATGTAATATGTGTCAAATAAACTGACAAATAACTTTTCAAAGCCTACTAGACACATTTTGACCGCTTGCATATCATATCTAATATTTTTGTGGTATGTCACAATTTTTTTAAATTAATATTACTCGTAAACGAAATAATTTATCGAAGGAAAACAAGAGTACCTTTTTTTTTGTAAAACTGTTATATTAGGTATCTCATTTTGATATGATAACTTGTCTCCTGTAGACGCATTTCTGTAAATGTAAAAGGACAAATAATAGCACACCAAAGCTTAGAAATTGAGGTACACCTACGCAATTCGCCAATGATTTCGTTAGAAACAGGTACACACAGGAGCCCGGCCGTCAATAAGTGGACCTCAAATTCTGTTCTGTGCGGGGGTCGGTGAACAACTCGAAGAAGTACATTTGGCACGTGCTGACTCTCAAAGGTTGCGCGGGGCCAAGGGGGAGGCATCAAGCATCACACTCGATCCCTGAAAACTGAAGGCCTGAAGTCTGAAAGCAGCAGCGTCGTTGAGCATTTGATCGTTAGCCCAATTTGACGGGGAATTAGATTTCGGCATCGTTTAGCTACCTTTGTTTCTGAAAATTATACTTTTGGAGCTTCTACATCTAATATTTTTTCTAAAAATATATGCTGGGTTCCTTTTATTCGCGAATACCACGAGATGGAGCAATTCCCTTGTGAAAAAACTATCAATTCTAAAATCCTCTCATTATGTCCTGTAGGTCCTGTAGAGCACAATGAACTTGATTACAATTTAGCAAATTCTGATCTGGACGTAGTTCCAAGCAATTTCCGTTGATATCAAATTTTATGAAATATTCCAGATGTTTCAGTAGAAATTACATCAAATTAATTAACCTGCGTTATTGCAGGAGAAAAAATTCTCATAGAAATTTCATTAGCAGCCATGAAAGTCGATTCTTTATTAAGATATATTGCGAAGTACAATACAGAAATGTACCTAATATTTCCGACTGTCATCGTTTAAGGATTATGTTTAGTTTCTCTCCAGGTTCATGTCAATCGTATATTGTTTAATTAATAATGACATATTTTGCGTTCTAGCAGAAATAGCGGAACACTTGCTCTTTTTTTTAACACAAAACGTACTGCATTCTTGTTGGCTAGGTAATTCTAACAATTTTTTGTTTTTACAGATGAACACGACCGGTCTTGAGAAGAAGTAAACTTAAGGTAAGAATAATCTACTGTAAACAAGCATGGGATTAATATTTAGTATTAATATTAACACGTCATTTACGGTGACCTTAGATAGAGAATCAAGTGAGACTTGAAAATTGCTATACAGAGTATTTCAAATACGCATGTTTTAGAACTTACGGTTGTTTCCGGAAAAAATCGAAAAATATTGTGAAAATCTTATTAAATTTAAGGGCGACGTATTCTTGAAATATTGTTTTTTATAAATACAAATAATTTTAGACATTTAATTGAATAAGCAAGGGTTTACCAAATAACAGGAATGTTATCTCATGCATTCTACAGATTATTAAATATACTGAATAAAAACGGTCTAACCAACAAATTTTTAGATATAGAAATCTGTGAAGATTCGTATTTTTTAAAATGTAACTGCAGATGTAAAGCTAAGCATAAACAAAGCAAATGTCAACAACGGATACAAGTTTTCGTACGATCGGGCGTCATCGACGAGAGTTCGAAGATAGTTGGATGCGGCAGTCATTAGCGCGTACGGTTTCTAACAATATAATAGTGGTATTTTGTAAGTTTGATAATATTTAATTTTATTAATTATATTATATTAGAGTGAACCGAAAGTTATTGCCAGGTTTTGTTCATTTTATTTTTGAAATTCTCACAAAAACATCAGGCTGTTTTGATTAAAAACTAATAGTTCTCAGTCTTTAAAGTGTTATGCCTTGTATTTTAGATAAAAGTAAGGTAGCACTCTAATACATAATTTACATGCATCACCATCTTTAGATGAGTTTTTAACGGAAACGACTGCTCCTAAAGACTTCAATAAGGTGTACATTTCTTAAGCAGGAAAGATAGGGGAAAATGTTTTTCTGTTTCGAAATGACATACACCGTGGCACAAAAAAGTTGAAGCGATTTAAAAGGATCCTAATGGCCGCTTGTGGCGCCCTCTTGGAGTACAGCCAATTGTGCATAAAATTTGAATTTCCCGTCCCAAGAAACCTCTGCATACAAAATTTTATGAATTTAACTCGAAGTAGTCGAGAGTTATAAAAGAAAATGTAATTATTTTTTTTAAATTTGGCATCCTGTATATTCTAAACGAAGCGTTTCCAGACCTAAGTTCATAGGAATTTTTTTGCTTAAAATTGAACGTAGAATGACATACTGAAGTATTTACATGCCCTCTTGAAACACCCTGTATGTAGGGCGTTTGAAGAAGCAATTTTCATATTTATATCTCAATTGGTTCTTTTTAATTCTACGGTCGTTGTAAATTATCCTGTATTTACATTAGTTTTCTGTTGTGTTTTTGTCATATATTTTTTTTTTAGAAAAAGAGATAGTTGACAAAAATTCAGCAGTTGTATTAAATAGGATGCAAATGGAAAAATATATGAAATGAATGTTACAAATCGCATCATGATCATATTTGTCTGTACCAGTGGTGCTTTTGGAAACTTAAATTATTTTAGCGGATTTAGTTAAGCTAACATTAAATCTAAAAAATTTACTTATCAAATTTTATTAGGAAATTTTTGCTTCTGTAGGATTCTTTGCAAAAAGAAAAATCGTAACAAAACTATTGACGTATGATCGATAAAATGCATTTAGGTGTGCTTGAGTTTTAAGGGTTAAGTCGTATCATCCTACATACAGAACTCCAGATCTGCGTGCGTATCTGGGACGTCGAGATAAGTCCTGGATCTGGCGAAACCCCAGAAATCCGGCGACAGCGCCGGGCGGGTTCGCCTGCAACGAGCAGGAGCCTCGTCCGCAGCCGATAGACCGGGCGAAGCATAAGCAGGAGCCAGCGCATGGACCCCTTCTCAAGTGCCAAAGTGGTCGGCAAGCCATACCTTTTAAGGCGCGATGAAACTGCCAAGTGCGTCGGGTTACTTACTTTGCTCCCTTCGCCTCTCGCATTGCTCGACTTACACTGCTGCGATATAGTCACATTTTTTTGTGTGTTCCGTTTCCGATCGTACGGGTGGATAAAGCCACGTTCGCCAGCTTGCAAAAACTCTCATAGCGTTTACTTTATTTTCTACAGGAGGATCGCCTAAAACCCAAAAATGAGCCACAAATATTGAATTATAAATAAAAAACGTAGACCTTTACTTTTAGTAATGATTTTAGGCGCTTAAAAATTGATACTAGGCCATAAAATGATTTTTGGCAAAAGCATAATAGACGTTTGGAAAGTAGTATGTGTTATTTATACTTTCTGCCTGTTCCGGTTCCTGTAGAGCTTATACCAAGTACTAATGAACTGCTGGGGTTTTCAAAATTATTTAAAGACTCGATAGATGTGTAATCCTGTAAATTAAGAACCGTCTATTCTATAGAATCTATATATAAAATAGTAAACCGTTTTAGCTCTTCCAGTCGTCTCTTTATCATTCTGAAATTTCCTTCCGTGTAGATTACATAGTTAGTTGGCATCGGAAAAGATAACATTTTTTAAAATTTTATGCATATTTACTAGTTTTAATAGTGTTTCCAGTATTCTGAGTGTCTTAAAATCAATATGTTTGGTTATACTAGGGGAAGCTACCATTGACATGCAAAATATAATTTATTAGGAAGGATGTAAACCACTTTAGATAACGTTCTTCAACGATAAATCGACAAAACAAGCACCAGTTCGAGGTAACTCCTAAGAGTGTCTATCCCGAGCTAACGTCGATTTATCTCTATACCTACACCGAACTGCTCTGCTTTATTTTGACTAAAAGCCAGGGAGCACATGGCTTTTCCGGTGGATTATAGAGGTGACTAACCCGGTGGATTCATCGAGCACCTCGCCGTAGTTTTTGACTACTCCCGTTTTCTTTATTATTAGATTTTAAGTCAGGGACATACACATCAAGGAAATCACATAAATTAATTCCACTTCTACGTCTCTTTTTTCGTACCGACTTTCAGCGTGCTACCCGCAACGCCCAAAAGGACTGTTCGCCATTCCCCAAACGTTTTGATTAAATTTTATTATTCCTCTAACTCAACAAAAGGATAGTTTTCAGAAAAAATATTTAATACTTACACGATATGGATTTTTTAAACGTTGTTTTAAAACTACGCCACTGGGTTTTTTTAAGAGTTAGAAAGTAGGGTCGATTCAGAATTCACTTACAATATGCCTGCCCAAAAATGTTTTAAACTAATACTAATGGCTCTTACTTCGAATTATTATGTGGGGATTTTCATCTGTATAACAGTGATTATTATAGAAAAGCATTCGTTGGACTCATCTGTAAACTACCTTACTTAAAAAGTAAGAATTTCGCCCATGTTTCGCTTCGGCATAATTCTTTCGTGACGAAAAGCACTGAACCTTCGAAATTTTCCAAATTGTGTATTACTCACTTGAAGACCATGCAATGTCTCTTGTGCTAGTTTGAGGATCATTTTCAATCTCTACAATACAGTGATCTGACAGCAATGTGAATAATAATTAATTTCTTGCTTAAACGAGTAATAACCCGAATAACCATTTTACAGTCAAAATTATTATGTGGGGATTTTCATCTGCATAGCTGATTATTATGATAATTTAAAATAGCATATCTCGAAAAGCATGTGTTGGACTCATCTGTAAACTAACTGACTTAAAAAGTAAGGATTTCGCCCATGTTTCGCATCGGCATAATTCTTTCAGTGAGGACTTTCGAAATTTCACAAATTGTGTTACTCATTTGAAGATCGTGCAATGTTTCTTGTGCTATTCTGGAAATTACTTTCAATCTGTACATACAGTGTTCTGACAGCAATGTGAATAATAATTAATTTCTTTCTTAAACGAGTCATAACCAGAATAACCGTTTTACAGTCAAAATATAATAGATGACCACGTACCTATGTTTAAACATTACAAAATATTGAAGCTTTTATTTGTACATACATAACGATTTTGATATCTTTTTTTATTTTCGCATGTATTCTTGAAATAGTATTTTCTACAAATACAAATAATTTTAGACATTTAGGAATTGAATAATATAGAGTTTAGCAAATAATAAGAATGTTAGCTCAGGTCACCTGCGAATATTCAAAGGTACCGAAGTAAAATCAATATGTAACGTCAGAAAGCGATCTATCCAACAAATTTTTAGATACTGAAATCTCTTAAAATACGTGTTTTTTTAAATTCAATTATAGATGTAAACATTGTTATAACATAAACTTATATAGTTCTGCATATAAGATTGTTCACTTTTGTTTATAAGTATATACAAATAATTGTTAAAATGTGGGGTTAGAATAGCGAAATAATGTGTCATACAAATGCATTTTAAAAGTTATTATATTTTCTTCAATATTATTATTTGAGAAGAGTTTAAATAGTAAAAGTGGATCAACAAAACATCAATAATTTTATTTTTGATATTTTGCTATACGTGTTTTATTTTTCGAGATGCGGTGACCTTAAGGAAAACGCGGTTAGATGTTTTTACGAATTTAATTTATATAATTGGATGTACTTCAAAATCAAGGTATTCGATGTTAGGTTACCTTTTGTTTCATGGACTTCGGCAAACTCGGTAGCTAAGGGTCATAAGAGTTGGTCTCGAGCACGAGACACTCTAACATGAGATAGTAAATTGAAGGAAAAAAACAACGTCAGGGGCCATATTCTAAAGATAGGTTTGGGCACGTGTGCAGTGAAATGGCAGCCAGGGGTGAGAGGTACGACGAGCGGCGTCACGGCGGTCGTCGCTGCGTTGATTCAGATGTTCACGGTACTGCTTCACAGTATTGTCACTTAGAGAATCACTTTAATAACGTTATAACGTTAACGAGGTTCTCAAATCTGTTTATTAATTAGATGGTACATAGTAAAAAATACATAATTCCTGCATAATTTTAATATTTGTTATTGTTGTAAGATGAAAACAAAACTTTATAAGTCTATATATATATATATGATATCTTTTGGAGAAAAAATCAGCTTCTAGTAATAACTAGGTAGACTTAAAATGGTAGGTACACGTTCCTTGTCCTTTCCTAAGTGTGTCCCTGTAGACTGTTCCGGTATAGATAAACGAATTAATGCGAGCCTAACTAGACGATATGAAAAGCCCAGAAAATACCGACGCTAACATAGCTTATTAGCGGAATTAGCAACAATAGTGCTGCGAAGAATACAACACCAAATAATAAAACGTTATACAGCCGAGGTCGCTTCGACTGCGGATCGAGTTTTACGGCAGGACCGTATCAAGTTTTTCTATATCAAATTTACTAAATTTAAATACCATTAAAATGATACATATATATTACATATATTATTGCTGCAGTCAGATATTTTTTGAGCTAATATAATCATTTTTGTACACTATTTGTAGGTTGTGTAAAATTTGCTGTCCTTTGTAATTAAATAAGATAAAAAAAGAATAATAAACATGTACAATATTGAAGACGTAAAGGTTGGAACAAATTCAATAAAATCTATACAGAGCGAATAAAAAAAATCGCTCGGATACGCCAACCTAAATTTTTAAATGCACAAATTCTGACAAACACATTTTATGGCGCCATTATTGTCGCATGTGACGCCACCGCTTCTTTTTCATACAGAATGATGAGACAGATTACATAACAATTTTTTTGAGGAAAAAATGTTTTTTATTATTCGCTTCAATAATAAAAGTTTATAAAAGTTACAAAAAAATTAAATGTTCAAACGGACCACTTACATGCTGACAGTGAGCAAAGCGATACGCGAGTTCTTTTATGTGTCAAATATAATTCTATCTAATGGTAATTAAAGTATATTAAATCCTTTAAACAAACCTGATTTAAACTCGGGAGGATCTTTCTCTAGATGTGCTTAGGTCAGTGGTAGAGGGAAATAATTTACGAGAATGTATACATACGAAGCTTTTCCTTTTGGTTTTGTTAATTACTAACAACTTTGTTAGTGATTCCTCGTACAGTCGCTAATGTCAATAATCTAGGAAACCCTACAAATTGAGTGCCAGTGTTGCTCGTGAAAGCTTTTGTAGGGTCTGTGTGGAACAGTAACAACCACAAAGGAAAATGTATATTGGGTATAGTATGTTTTGTATTAAGTGCAAAATTGCCTAATACAATTATTACTAGCTGAACGCCAAAGTAACTAAGGGTAATTCATATTCGGAGCAAGGTTTGTTTAAAAGCTTAAATAAGTTTTTCTAATCCGTAATTATTTATAGAAAAAAATTCAAACTTGGAACAAAAATATTTCGAAGTGCGCCACTGTCGTAAATCATTAGTTAGCTCCACATTGCTACTTGCTTAAATTCTTGGCAACATCGGTTCTCAACGTTTTTGTGTTGGGTATTTTGTAAACAAAATTAATGATTGCTATTCAACCATGTTTCGATTCTATACAAAACTAACCTTTGCGGAAATTGGTTAAACCGACAACGTCGCTATCTAAAAGGGAAAGGTTGTATGTGCTTTTCTTCACAAGTATACGAAATATATTTTTCAAATTTATTCGAATTCATATCACGATCTTAGAGAGGGAATGATAAAACTTAAATAATTTTCGCTTGAATTTGGATCGAGCCCACGCGTGCTACAGATCTAAATGTACGGGACCCGTGAAATATCACGCCAACCGTTCTCGTGAAGGTAATTTTACTGGCAGGGCTGAAAGAATTCGGTTTCAGTACGTAAAATATCCTAATCCAGTTCAATGACTTCACGTCTACCGCAGAACGCTTCTTGGCGGAGATAGGGCTAAGAACCAGCACCACGTGAACTGATTATGGGGGAGAGCTAACCCCGTAGCAGTATGCAAACAGCTGTAAAGGCGTCTTAACGGAAATCCGGCGAAGATGCCTTTTCTATTAGTCTTCGAACTCATCTATATGTCACTACCTCAAACCAATAAAGAGAACCAAAAAATTTATCGCACAATTCCGATCAAATTTACCAGAAACTATCAATACAAAAGCAAAAAATTATGTTTACATGAAAGGGCCAAAGCTATAGATATTTTTCCGGAAATGTGAAATTTATTAAAATAAACAAGCCATTGGGGCTAACGGCTGTGCGTAAGGCGACATTCGCAGTCACGTAAGAAATATTAGCAAATAATAAACGTAATATTTCATTAGCTAAATTATAAAAGCGTGCGTCTCAGTAATTTGCAGGTTCTGTCGATATTTGGGTCATGTTAAAGTGACTTACGACTTGTAAGTAGCTTAAATACTGTCCAAGCTTGAATAGTTTTCAATAAATTGTATATATAGAATGTATATTCACCTCGAAATTCGGTATTAGCTTTAGTATTTCAAGTAATTCATTCCTACTTAATTGCCGCCTTTGGGAGTGTTACTTAGGTCTACAGTATTGATTACCATTCATAAATTTGTAGAGGATTTTATTATTGTGTATATAATATGTAAAAGATAAGTAACGTGCAGTGCAGTCTCAAGTTCAAGATCAAAAATTACTATTTATAATCCTATTTTTTACAAAATTAATTATACAAGTTCACAGTGTATGAAATTTGTGGGAATTTTCTCGCATTTTTAATAAAATTTAGATTTTTATTGCTGTCATTAAAGCTGTTTATTTTGTTACCAACATTTAAATGTAAATGTTTATTTAGTTTCAAACACATAACACTTTCGTAAATCTCTAAAAAACCATCTAATTTATTTCTACAAATATAATAATTATAATTAAATATAAAAAATCGGTATTGGTTGGATGGTTGCAGGAAAGACATGGTAAAAGTTCTTATTATGATTGAAATCATGTTTAAAACCATGATTGTCTAAATATAAAAAATGGAAATCTGAGGTATTTTATTCGAAATAAAGTTAAGCTAGCGATTTCTTTCGAAATTTAACCAAACTAAACCAATTCTGTACGATAAGAAAGTTATTTCCTTATCACACTTTGCATTTTTATGTAGTTGAGATACGTGACGTAATCTTATCTGTGAAATCATAAGTAGTATATTATTTTTTTTGGTATTGTTCGGTACAATGTTTTTTTAAACGTACATTAACAGTTTTTGGGGGGACTTGTAGTGCTATGGTATAACATTTAGCAGACAGTCACAAAAGGTCACTTATAGGTAAGATTTAACATTATTTAGTATACCCAGTTTATATGTGTATACCAAATATACTTACAAAAAAACTGTATGGGTTGCACAGAAATACAAGTAAACATGGGTAAATTTACGTAGTTTTTGCATCACAAAAGAATTTGTTAGTGTTGACTCAAATCAATATTATTGCACTGTAGGTACGAATGTGTTTTGTTGGTGTACAACTGAATAACAATTCCCTTTCTACCTGTATCAGTTTATCTGATACCTTTCTTTAATTTGATAAGCATGTAACAGAAGATGTAGTAATATAGTAGCGATACTCACAAAAATACGACAATCATTATTATTTCTTTTCCAGTCATGTTTGATGCTAGGAACATGCTAGGATTTTGTTGCTATGCATCTCTTCTGCAGTTTTATTTCAATGTTGGAATTTTGCAATTGACAATTTTTCCTAGTACCAATTATCTTCACACGAGATTTATAGTTTTTAGCGATTGTATTGACTAATTCCTAGCAAGATTTGCTAAAAAATAATTGTGGTTTTATTCATTTAAAGTGGCATTCTTCAACAAATAAAACAACTAATTTAATTTGCCAGTCCTATGTTCAATAATTTATTATTTTGCCATGTGAAGCTAAAAAAGTCTGAAAAATGATCATAGCGTGAAAAGTGATTAAGAAAATGAAGTAATTTCGTAGGAAAAGATGATGTGCTTTTTAGATGGTTAGCAACTGTTAGAATTCGTTGAAACCTTGATTCTTTGTTCACACAGCTTACAATTGGCCAGTTCAGCTTTCTACTGTAATAATATATAGTATTTTTCCTTGGCAAAGTCCCAGAGATTCACAGAATACCCTGTGGCGTGTCGTACTAACAAAGTTGAGAATGAAGGTTTGATGTTTTCCTTTAGGAACATCGGAAAAGTCCTTCAAAGTTATCTAATTTGTGCTCAACTTTATTACTACCAATAATATATAAAAATTAAGCTTATTACTTTATAAAAAAGGGACCCTTGACGGTGCTGTTGATTAAGAGAGAGAGACCGATCTTTACTTATTGAGTAAAAACGTATTACAAAAATAGTTTTAGGTTGACAATCCCTTGCAGTATCAAGTACACTTGTTGGCTACACTAACATAAAATTAATGTTTACACAGCGTTCGAACTGGTTAATATTTAGGAATTTCTGTGGAAATAATATTTGTTGGTAGTGTGTAAATAGAAGTAATTCCGATTTTATTGCTGAAATGAAATCAAACGAAATTGAACAGGATTCCTGGCTAATACATTTCAGCCATCTGCATTGTTGTATTTTCAAGATAGGTAAATTTTCCCATTCTAATAAATTTTAACAGATGTATGGATGCAATTGTGCATTGGAAAACTGAAAAATAAATAATTTCGATAAACACTTGTGTAAATAATTTGACTCCCTTATTATTCATAGAAACATGCATTAGAAGCAATAAAAACATAATAAGTGCCTGTTAAAATAATGTACACTATAAACATAACAGTTATTTCCGTGATTTTGTTCATATTGATATTTAATATTTTATATACTAATTGTTGTTAGACTTACTGACGAAGTGATGTAATACTTTTTATGTTTTGTTAACTCGTATAAATTACTTAATGATTAAACAATCGTTTTGGAATGGCGTTTTTTAGTGGACACCATAGGCGTAGATATGTTTAAAACACCTTTATAAACAGTACCTACTTTCATTCTCGGTACATTCTTCGTGCTACTGTATTATTCGTCGTTCCTTCAAATCTAAGCTATTTTGCAACTACGGTCATGGCCACTTGATTTTATCCTATAGAAATTGGAAAATTATGCTCAATGTCGGAATGATGCGTTAACAAACGATCCGATTAGAATTATTGAATTTTCGCGCAGTTTTTCTTGAATACATATCACAGTTCCTTTTTTTGTTCGTACGGTTTAATTCATTTTAAATGATAAATAAATCCGATAATATTTTTCAGCTTATATCTTAAAAGAAAAAATATATTAACTATATAGGTAGTGTTTTTTATCTTAAATACGTTTACTTAAACGACAGTTATTAACAATAGTTTGGAGGTTTTTACTTGTCGATGACTGCGAAATATGTTGCGCTACTGTTCAAGGTTAAAGGTTTCCTTTTCCGAGAAACAACGCACTTTTGTGTTACCAAGTCAAAAGTAGGCGTTTATTCAATTTATTGAAGCTTTTTGAAAATGAACTTTGATTAGCTGGTAATAACTTCATTATACTGAAAGCTCAACTGAAAGCTTTTTATGCTGATAATTCACTTTTGAACTATTTTTTGTTAAAGCTTTGCGCTCCGCTACACCTAATAATTCGCTTTTATTTGGCTAATACCGAGTGGGTAGCAAAATTAATATAAGGTGTACTTGTATATAAAACTATACCAAAATTTTAATAAAAACGTATATGTGTTAAGCTCATTCGGGTTGTAAATAAACTTAACACTAGTTTGATATACTTAATGTGTGTTTAATATAATGTTAAGTTGAAATCTTGAACGTTTTAGTTATGGTTACGCAACGTCACTGAATCAGGTGTGTGTATATGATACAGAAAGGTTTAATAAAATAACAACGTAGCGATACTATCTTTACACAAATTCGCAAAGTGCGGATTAAGTGATTTAACTGTATAAAAACGGATAATATGCTTGCGATAAGAAATCAGAAACAGATACATACACTGTGCCCAAAACAATTAATATTTTTTCGAAAACTGCGAGCATTTCTTTTTTATTTCTAAAGTGCCTTCAGTGGATTACAATAAAATAATTTTACGCTGTTCATGCTGATCATCATATCGATTAAAAAAACTGTAGTGTCTTAGTTTTTGATATTGTTAAGGTTAAGAGCATATCTATCATGTTGCAAAGTGAAGAATTTCTCCGATTTTAAAATCTAAAAAGGTTTTCGGCCGATTTATCTATTATTAGTCATAAGAGCATGTTCGAGCATTTTTGGAAGATGGTAACCTTTCGAAGGAAAATCGTGTGATTTTTGATCCCCTCGCCTCCGCCATTGTTTAGGTAAAGGTGCCGGGATGCGGAAAGCGGCAACGCATGGTGATGCTGTTGGCTTTACCCCACGCGTCTTGGTTACCCGCGCCAGCTGACTTGAACGGCGTAAATACCGACGGCGGCCGTGATTGGCCGCGTCGCGTGACGTCATGGCGGCATATCGACCAATGCGGGGCGTTCTGAGGTGGCGGGTATCGGCGGATCATCTCAACTCAACTTGGCACGAGTCGCTATTTGGGTAAATCTACGCGTGGTGCGCGTCTGTGCCTCCCCAGTAGTGTTAGCTTACTGCTGAGTGCCAAGTAACTGGTACCCTCGCTAGTACGCTGTAACTGCTACACTTTGTCAGAATTTCCGTCGGTTTACTAGACTCTTTCGGGCAGTGCTGTGATTTGTTTCGAAAGGGGTTTTGTTTTCTCGTGTGGAATTGGATACTAGTTCAGCTAGGTGAGTCGTCTATATATTTTGCTCGCTTATCTCTCTATGCAAATTATTTTAACTTTTAACCCTGGTAGTAAATTTATGCTAAACAATTCTTTTTAAGAACGGTATTTTTTTATGTGTGCGGGTGAACGCGGCAGCATGTTCAATTAATATACTACAAAAGCGATTAGTTTAATTTACTTTACGTATTTTTAAAAGGTAACATCTTTTAGGTTACTTGTGATATTTTTGCTTAGACACAAGTAGCTTTATTTTCATATACGCTTAGATTATTTTAAATATTAATGTATTCATCATTCAAAACATGATGTTGCTTACTTTTTATTTAATAGTTTTAATTTTAGCATACTGTTTTATATTTAACTGTAAGGAATTTATTAATAAATCCGTATAAATTTATAAGGCGGCAACAAATAGCTACTTTTACTATTTTTAAATTAAAAACAAACAACGTGCAATGTTTGTAACTATATTTAGTAACAATGGTTTTTATCGACTTCTTAAAAATAGTATAGGCATTCTATTTTTAACAAAATTCAATAATTTGATTATGTCTTGCGATTTTATAGAGATATGATAAGGAATTTGTTTAAATAAAAACCTGTCTTGGATAATTATTTATTTGGTTTACTTACTGAAACACAAATAGCAACATACATAAAATGTTTTAATAGAAATAAATACACGAAGTACACGGATTTTTATGATACGTTAATATAATTATGTAACTTAAGCACACCTAGATAAAAATTGTTAGATTAAATACAATTTTGAATAATGCACGCAACCATTTTAAATTATTTGCTAATTTACAACAATACACGTTCATACCTAACAATGTATACTCAATGTTGATTTTTTCCAACTGTAGCGTTCCTTAATTTTAACCACAGTGTGGAATCGGTAAAACTAGAACAGTCACTCACTACAGACAATTTTGGAAACTTCATTCTCGGATCTCGATAGTCTTCTGATATTGAAAAAATGAAATTAAAAAATTGCAACGAGCTGTTAGTGAAATTGACAAAATGAAACGTGATACTTATATTTTAGATTTATATAAAAAAATACAATGGATTTTCATTAATATCAAATGCCGTTCAGTAAGTTTTTGAATTTTAAATAAATTTGCTTTAAATATTTTTATGCGAAATATTTTAAAACTCTTTTCAAATTAACTTTATTATTATTTTACATTCTTCGTTATCCTGTTCCATATAGATTACGGGGGGACTTCGTAATTGTAGAAGGAACGTCGCCGTCGTATGATGGGGTTAGGTTGCAGGTTCAATTAAACCCTCTACCCACTTCCGATACAGGTAAAGCGCCCTTGTACGTAGGAGGGCCACGCGCCGGCCTTGTACGCCCTGCTGATCGATCGTCGTCGGTATACTTCATATAAAATCAGGTCACTATGTTTGCGGGTGCCCCGTTTTTCTTCAAATTACCGTCGCTACTTCCAATTTACACCGTTTCCTGCATGACCAGCTCAAATCAGATAGACACCGGACGGGGAAATTTTGAAAAATGGGCCTGCTCCATCGCACAGATCGATACGGCGATAGGTCAGCCCAAAACCGCCGTATGAAATAAAATATATGATGGGATGGTCAGTGTTCTTTCTCCGAGAACCAAGTCTTACTTGTAGCCGATTTCAAATCCAATTTATTTTCTTTATTTTAAATTTTTACATAGATCTTTATTATTTAAATAGAAAAGAAGTTGTGGAAACGAATAATTCGTTTAAACATTTTAAATTCATAATGTTTTGCTTAAGCCGCCTCGTTTTATATCGTTGTTTACTGGTAGCTGTAGCGCCAAATTGATTTTACTGCCAGGTATCGCTAGCAAATCTAATGGAAAAAATTGTTGCAGATCATTCAGGAGTGACAACGACGTAACGCTTCAGCAAAACCGACCTTTCCCCTATCGCTTTAAGCGATATACGACACTGTACACTCGCAACGGGTTTTCAAATTAGCGGTTCAAAATTGCTGCCATGGGTCGCAAGAAAATACAAATATCCAGGATTACCGATGAACGGAATCGGCAGGTAATTATACTTTAAATTTTTCATATTTTTGTTAGATTTCGATTTATCATGTGGGTTTTTAAAATTCGTGTATTTATGTACGTCTGGTTGCCTATACGGGATAAATTCAGGAAGAGTAAATTAACACAATACATTTTTTAACTCAAATAATTGTATAATCTAATATTAATAAATAAACTTAATATTTGAATTGGAATATATTCCATTTTCGAAGTTTATCTATTTTGAAATGTTTTCACTTGATTAGTCAAACTCAGTTCAAGGCCGTTCCAGTAACCAATCATGTGAAGCAAAATCTGGGTACTTTTACTACTGTACTATTATTGACTTTTATATGGCATTCCGGGCAAAACTAACCTACAAAAATTTAAATAATATATATTAAAAATATGATAAATACTTTTAGGGGATGATTTAAGTTTGAAATGTGATTTTATATGATTAAGAGAAGAATATAAGATGTAATTATTGTGTAGGTGACTTTCAACAAGCGGAAATTTGGAGTAATGAAAAAGGCATACGAGTTATCGGTGTTGTGTGACTGCGAAATAGCTCTGATAATATTCAGCAGCAGCAACAAGCTTTACCAGTATGCCAGCACAGACATGGACAAAGTTCTCCTGAAGTATACGGAATACAACGAGCCCCACGAGTCACTCACCAACAAAAATATTATCGAGGTACATCAAATCCAGCAGCAACTTGCCCAATACTTGGCTGATGCAAATACGATAACTGTGAACTAATATTACACTTAAATATTGATCCTAACACATTTGTTTTTATTTTTATTTGTTAATTTTTTTTATTTAATGCTTATTATTTACTAAGTTATCGATTTGCTGCATTTGCCTGTTATTCACACGAGTTGTTGCTTCAGTACTTATCCCCTAACCATAGATTGCTAGTTGTGTGGTAGAGGTAGAACGTTTGGTGTGTGTATGTACCCTAGAGGCTTTACTCCATGAGCTGGTCCACTGACACTTGCAGGCACTTAACAAGAAGGAGCATAAGAACGGAGTTATGAGTCCGGACAGTCCCGAACCCGAAACCGAGTACCAACTGACACCCCGAACGGAGGCCAAGTACAGCAAAATCGACGAGGATTTTCAGATGATGCTTCAAAGGAATCAGATCAACGGACAAAGGGTAATACTTCCTCCATTATTACGATTTAAAACTACACTTTAACGATTACAGCAGTTATTTCACGACGAGTGTTATGTTTCAGGTTAGCATGAGCTCTTCGAATTACTCCCAGCCTGTCTCAGTACCAGTGAACATAAGCTATGGCGAATCTGGCCTTCTTCAGTCTAGTCCACAAATGGCACACACTAGTATTAGTCCTAGACCCTCTTCTTCTGAAACAGACTCTGTTTATCCCAGTGGCGCGATGTTGGAAATGAGTAACGGTTATCCGAATTCAGCTTCTCCGATGGGCGGTTCACCTTCCCCTGGACCTAGTCCAGGACCAGGGTTAAGTTCCTCCAAACAGCATCCCAAACAACATTCTCCTGGACCACGATCTAATTTAAGAGTAGTCATACCCACACCTTTGGGGCCAAACATCACCACAGATGAAGTTTCTTATACAGAAGTGAGTATAAAGGGGGATTCAACTTTTTTGTCTTATTTGGTAGACGGTTTAAATCTTTGTCGTTCCAAGAGATGCAAGTATTTCATGATTTTTTCCGTTAGATCGTGGAGTGAGACTTAATTGGTTATAACGTAGTAGTTTTACGTCAAAGCAGTTTTTGTTGCAGCATAATCGAACTCAATCAACTCTTAACACACCCGTTGTGGCGTTGCAGACTCCCGGTCTGGCAAATTATCCCGGAGCGTTAACCTCGTTCGGGGCGCAGGACTTCAGTATTGGATCTGATATGGGACTGGCTCCTATGTCGTGGAGCGGTCACCAGATTTCAACCTCCCTGTCACACAATAGCAACTGCCTACCGCACTTAGCAGTGTCTAGCAGCACCCCACCGCCCACAGCATCGTCGCCACTTCCAGTGAAGATAAAAAGTGAACCGATCTCACCACCCAGAGAGCACCACCCCCATTTGAGTACAGCCGTCCACCATTCGCACGTTCAAAGCCTGAATTTGACGCACAGTCATCACCCAAGGCCTAGTTCAGCGGGCCAGATCACCCCGACGCCAGGGAGTGTCACGCCCACAAACCTGCCATCGCCGACAGGGCCAGCTAGTAGTGGCTCCGAGTATGACACCGTACAGATGCATAAACGGGCTAGGCTAACAGATTGGCCGTCCTAGAGTAGTTAGGGTGAGAATGGTTTTCTACCTTTGCAGAGGTGACTTCGCCTTTAGCCGTCGTGACCTACACCTGCACAGGACACTTAAGTGCCATAGTGATAACGTGTGGATGAGTACTAAACGTGTTTTCTGTTTTAATTGCCAATTGTCATCCATGTGATAAACTACAAGTTTAGTAGAGCAATTATTTAATTATGAACTAAATATTTTAACAATTATAGTCATTTACAAGTGAAGAGATGATTTTTGTAGAGAGAGAGAAACAAGATTTTTATTGGAATGAGCAGTGTGGTGAGTGTGTAATGGTTCAAAGCATAAATATATGTATACGTATCTTTGTACGTATAAAATTGAGTATATGTATATATACATATATATATATATATAAAAAAATTCACCATTTATGCGTATGTGCAGATGTTCAACAATTTGTTCTCATCCTGAAAAAAAATATATATATATATATATATATATATATATATATATATATATATATATATATATATATATTTGTATATATATATATATATAAAATTATTATATACATTATATATAGTGCCATTATTTTCATGTAATTATTAGTGTCTTTTTTATAAATGTTTTTAGAGAAATAGCATATTGTTTAAAAATGTACACTTGTTACTTTAGCGAGGATGCAGCCACTAACATATTGAACTATGCAGGACACTTTTCTTGTTATGTATCATCATCGTAATGTATCGTGTCGTATTGGTGCTTTCCCCAAACCTGATCGAATGTACTCTGTCACTGGCTGTTAATGGAGGTGCCACAGGTTCACCCGTCAATGTTATGTATGTAAAGTACTGCTTCCCCAAGGAACCTAGAGTGTTCATTGCTGTAGCCTTTTCAATTTGTTTGTGATTTCAGAGTACATCTATTCTGTATATTGACCTACACAAAGTAAATTATATAAATAAATATAAATTATAAATTTTATTATATATACATACATATATTTTAATACTGTTGTGTGCACAAACCTTGCACATAGTTTAAAAATTTATTATATATCGGGGGGGCCTCCTAGACTTCCCGTATTCCCGCGTGCGCGTACCTGCATACCGCAATCGCGGACGACCCTATCTCCACTGAACTACTGTAGGATTGCCTTACTCACAGTGCCTCGACAGTATGTACGTATCTATTTGTGTAGTACATCATTTATGGCTTTATAGTCATCTCCAATGTTCATATCTAACGTTCAAAAGCCTGCGGTAATATCTTTAAACTACAACTCTCACTGCTCTGAAAAAGAGAATGAATATTCGTTAAAAGATTTTTAAGTCCTTCAGTAAGGATAATCTACACGATAAACCACTAGTTTCTGATAATATAATCTGTGATAACTTTTAAATAATTTTGTTCATCGATTTTAATTCTGCTTGTAACTTTTTTCTCTACGAAACGTTATTCTTTGTATTCGTAGCCGGCTAATGTTAAAAAAGTTTGAAATATTTTATGTTAAAAAGTTACAATTAGAAGTATCCTTGTCTGTTATTAACGAAAAGAAATACTGTATTACATGTTACAAATTTATAATAGGCAAATTACTTGAGTACGTTATAAATTTGAGATTTATTTACTGTTGAAAAATTAATTTAATGATGGGTGCTATATGTGTGATTGATTGCACGAGAGCTGTAAGTTGTAGTTTAGGATAACGTTTGTCAACTATTAACAGGGTATTGCGCCATTCTACACACAATTTTGCTGGATGGCATTTTGTTGCTAACCAGTCTGGTTACCGCTGCTTGTGCCTTCTTTACCCTCAGAATCCTTTCCGATGTTTCTCAATGGCTTCCGTGTCACTGCACTACTGTTATCGCTTTTTCTATGTTCCCGAGATGAAGTTATTCATTGTCAATGTATTAATTGTTTTTATTGACATTGTTTTTTTTTATTATTCACATGTCGGTTGATGCCCTTATTTAGTTATTAATATTAAGCGGTTACATTTGTCGCCTTAATTTTAAATGGACGAATACCCAGCTACGTCATGTATATATAGTCATATTTTGTTGTAGCAAGCCAATCTTAATGTTAGCTGTATCATTTGCACACATTAATTTTAAAATGATTCCCGGCAATTGCGTCCATTTGACAAAGGCATTTTTTCAATCATGTGCAATATTAATCTGTCATTTATTTATCTATGATGTATTGAATTTAAACCAAATAAAATTGTTTGTTACAATGTTTTGTGTATATTTTCTTATACATCAGTTGCCCAATATATAAAATCTAGTTTTCAAAATTCAGTTTAGTTCGTATATTTGGCATCTGAAGTATAGTTCGATCAATCCTATAATTTAGCGGATGCATTAAACAAAAAAAATACTGCTGTAGGGGTCATTGATTGTTTATCTAGTGTCGTTTGTGCCAAAATGTCATAAAAACAAGTGACTAACAGTGCATGCATGATAATTTCAGGAAAATATTGTTGCATGTCATATGCATGTAATTTTCATTGTAAGACAATGTTGCACATTATATTAATGGTGATATCGTACATTAACATTACTTCCCAATTTGTAAATGACACTGACATTCTCATATTTTTTACAAACTACACAATGTATTGCATTAAATATTAAAATCATCTTCATTCTTGACGTGTCTGTTTCATTAGAAAGTAAATAAAATATATAAAAGTAAATGTTTCTTGAAATGATTTTTTATTTATGTATTTATGGTTACACTTGTTCTTTTTTGTGAAAATATTTGATTTCTAAATTTATTTTATTTGTTTTTCACACATGTAAATACCTGTAAGAATTATTTGAACACATATCTATCTAATTAAATATTCTGTATTTTACGAAAGTCTTGTGGCAGCAGTGCTATTACAATGAATCTATTTTTAGCTTGTAATTAAAAATTACAGGATTTTGTTTCTGCTTTTAAATTTATATTTTTTCCATTGGCTGGTATTCTATTACAAGTCGTTTTTATTTAGTTGTAAGCAGCTGTTTTTGATTTTGTTATATTTAAGTATAAAATGTTTAATCTTGTTATTCTTTTTCAGCAAGGAATAGTAAGAGAAATATTTTTGAGTTTTATTTATTATGCCCGATTCAGTAAGTAACTTCTCTACTTTTTGCTTTAAAATTTAAAAGTACACGACGGCATTAGAATATCAGTGCAGTCATTGATTTTGTGCTCTCGTGTGCTTTTAAATTTTGAATATAAAGAAAAAACTTTGGTAATGAAATTGCCGACTGAATCGGGTCTTACAAAAATGTTTAACCGGTTACAAATTATTGTACATATGTTTTAAAACTATGTGCGATGTTATTGTTAATTTGTACAGACTTAAACTAATTGTTATTCAAGTAAAAATAAAAACAGTTACAAATTGTAACTAGTTGAATGATGCTATAATGAAACCGTGGTAACATTTCGGTCATGTAAAAATAAATTTATCATTTACAATATAGTTTGTAACAATATGATTTCCTCCAAACCAAATCTTTTGTTTACTGCTCTTCTAAATGGATTCTCACATATATTAGCAACTGATTAGATTTTAAGAAAAATATGTATAAAATTAATTGTTGGATAATTAAGTTTCAATGGGTACTTAAAAATATTGAATTGTTTTCCATAAAATTAAATCGAGCATTTTCTCCGTTTCGATATTCTGTTAATTTATGTACCCTGCATAATTTTAATGCGATTTTTAATATATTTTTGCCTCTTGCTAATAAAATAGTACCAGTTTAATAATACTATTAGCAGATACATTTGGTTCATATTTAAAAGTTAGAAATAGTGAAAGGGGAATCTTACGAATATTGCGATTGGCTGGATCTACGTCATTTCTTTCTTCTGTGATCTGTTGAAAGTCGGTAAGGAATTTAGTATTTAACGGTTGGTATGAATTTAAAATGGTAAAGTAAGCAAGAAGAAGACGAATATTTCTATTTTGCTTATGCATCTGAGTTTGGTAGGCTATGTTCATTTCTTTAAAAATCTCAAAGCAAACGTCAAAAGTTTTGTAGATAAAATGTATTTTGATAATGTGAATTAAATTGTGATATTGTAGTGCACATTAAATATAACTAATAAATAACGGGATAGTTGTCCCAAATAATATGGCACAATGTAAGCAGAGTCCACATGAATTCATCAGAAATGCATTTACTCCCCAAATTGCAGTTATGTGTACTCCCATTGCGGAGAAATGCTGCCAGAAAAACAATTTAGATTTTATAGAATTACTGCAACCATTTTCACGACTCAATAGCGATGGTAAGTGTAATGAACATTGTTTAATTTCAGTAGTATAACTTGAATTATTTCCAGTGCACTATAAAGACACGACAGGTCCTGTAAATATCCGTAACTTTAAACTAACTTTTTTGGACATAACGTGGCGGCCTCCTCAACCACCCTTAGCTAGAAAACTTTTAAATTCTTCTGTGAGCAGCGCTCCTAATAGCAGAAGTAAAACGTTTCAAATAGGAAATTATAAATTGGAAATCCCTTCATCCACGCCCTGGTTCGAGGCATGGAGGGATACGTTTTTAAGGGTGCAGTATCCGTCAGACCATGAGTTTACTAAACATTTTTTAGCGTGTTTATTAGTAGTAAGTTCCGCCGACAACAATCCACCCGACACTTTCAATCAATTAGCCCAGAGCTTAAATCAGGTGCAAAGTTCGGCGCCTGGAAAATTACCCAAATGGTTCAGTTCGAACATACTCAAGTATTACGTTATCATTCATGACAATGTCGAAGGTAATCTTACAATGTGAGTAACTTGAAACGAGCGATTTATTCAAAAATGTAATATTTATTTTTTTCGTAGAACGAACAATTCGTTTGAATCGATAAAGTCTACGTATGGGGCATCTAATTGTTTCTTATTAAGAATGAACTCGAGACCTTCCAGGTCAGTGCAGTCTGAGCATTTACCTGACCCTTGGAGTCAATTTATTACGAACCAAATTGATATGAAAGAAGGTAATCAAGATAATGTTTCTACTTCTTCCAAAAGTTCGTCACTAGAAATAGGACAAGAAGCAGAAGAAATTAAAAATGTTCAAAATTATCACCCCCTTAGTCTAGTTAATGAAGATCCTTTGGTAAGTAAAATAATATTTATATGTTGTGCTTTGAATTGTTACTTAAGAAAAATATTGTATATCGTTTAATAAAGGATTCCCAGAATATATTTTTAAAATTAAATGAAATAGAAAAATAAGTTATATTCTAGGGAGATTCTACAATCGAAGAGGATAAACCTAGAGCTCCAGTTAAACAAATACCGCACGGTGGTTGTTTATCGACTGAAGATGTTGAGCAAATCAAGTTGTTAATATTAGAATTCACAAGAAGTTGTCTGTTGCCATATATCGAAAAACAACTGGTGATGTTAAATGATGTAGTTTCAAACAAAAAAGGAATGAGTAAATCATTATTTAGTGCCACAAAAAGATGGTTTAGTCCGAACAAACCCGGAGCTGGTTCAGTTGCAGTTAACAATTTGATGTAAGTAATTCATACCGCTTGTTGTTTGATAGAGACAATATAATATTGCAGTTACTCTCCGGATTCTCCCGAACTACAAGTAAGACGGTTAGGCGATCTTTATTTCATGTTTGGTCATTACGATGCCGCATTTCAAGCATATCATTTGGCAAAACGAGATTACAATGCTGACCAAGCATGGCTTTACTACGCTGGAGCATTAGAAATGGCAGCACTTTCAGCTTTCATGAACCGTGATCCCAGCAGGAAAACTTGTGATTATATGGAAGAGAGCATAACGACATACTTAACTACTTGCAAGTAAGTGATAAAAATTTAAAAGTAAATGTTTTTTTGTAAAAAGTTAATAACTCATTCGTTTCAGGATGCCCCAGTACGCAACTAGGGCTACAGTCCTAAGTTCAGAGTGCCTGAAACACCAAAAAATGTACGGCGAAGCCGCACATCAACTAATAAGAATGACGAGCGAAGAATCGGACTTACGCTCTGCCTTACTTTTAGAACAAGCAGCATACTGTTTCCTACAGTCTAAAATGATTAGGAAGTATGCTTTTCATATGGTTCTAGCGGGCCATAGGTTTTCTAAAGCCGCGCAGAGGAAACATTCCTTGAAATGTTACAAGCAGGCCTATCAGATCTACGAAAACACGGGATGGGATTTAGCATGCGATCACATTCATTACACGATAGGACGTCAGGCAAATAATTTACAACAGTTCGAAGAAGCTGTTGATTCGTTTTCGAAACTTTTGAAAGGAGGAAGCAAGCAATCGGCACAGCAACAAGCTTTGTTCCTCAAGGAATACTTGATGATTTTAGGGGTAAGTTGAAGATGTCATTTGATCGAAAACTTTATCAATTTCTTTCAGAATAAATTGAAAGCAGATGACCAACAAGCTAGTCCAATTTTACCTGTACCGGAATTAAATATGAACTCTATAAAAGTATTAGTAGGTCCAACACGTCCTCTTTCGACGCCGGGGAAAGTGCCTGCTATAGGAATCGGCTTTAATAGTACATACGACTTAAATGCCGAGAGTAGGTGGTATAAATTAGAAGAACTTTTACTTCAAGAAGCAGAAGGTTCTGTACCAATGGTGTTCAAGCCAATGGTAACGCTATATACGCTTAACCAATTAGCTAAAAGTAAACCAGTTGCAATTATGAATGAGCCTATACAAATAGCTATTGAATTAGTTAATACTCTGCAAACAGTATTACATTTAAGGGATATTTATATACTGTGGAGTTTTAAAAATGGCGATGAAGTGATCGTGAATGATACACTAGATCATAAAAAGGATGATTTTGTTAAGACATATATATTGAAAGCCGTTACGATAGAGGGTAATTCTAAGCAAGACATCACGTTGTCCTTGATGCCTTTAGTCACTGGTGTGCTAACTATAAATGGTTTTTGTTATACTTTGACCGGATCTAATGCCACTTCGGAGACAAACTTTATTAAAGGAAAACAACTAATTTCTGTTCCGAATGGTAGTAACAAATTAAGAAATGACGATAACAACAGTACCGTTGGATTGGACATCAGCGTTGTACCGTCAGCTCCTTGTTTACAGGTGAATAAAATAATTCCTTTCAGAATATTTTACGAACTAGTTATTATTTTTCAGGTTACGTTTTCCGAAATTAGCTTGGATTTTCTTGCCGATGAAATCCAACAAATATCTGTGGATTTTCAAAATACTAGTTCAGTGCCTCTACAGAATATCTACCTTGCTACGTCTGTGCCACAGTTGGTGTCATACGTAGAATTCAAACTGCATGGTAAAACTGTCATTGATCAAAACGATATTGCTACACCTGCAATAAGGGAGAAGTTAGCTCGAAAGAACCATGTTACGCCAGTACCATTAGTAGGAAATGTTTTGGACCCTGGACAAACGGCTACAGCACATATTTGGGTCAAGGCACCAAACTGCAAGGGCCCCACGACCATAGACTTACTTGTTTACTATGAAAGTATAGATAAACAATGCATTCCCAGGTAAATGTCCAATTAGTTACATATGTTGTCTCGTTCAGGTTTTTTTTTTTTTGTTATATGATGAATCCTATACATAATAAAAATTTCGAGACTTATGTATTTTGGGGACAAAGGAAAAATTATATTTTTATTGTTTTCAATTAATTTTCAATCTATTCTTGCAGGTACCGGCTTGTCAGGCATTGCTGGAATTTAACAGTGCAGGAATCGTTGTCTGTAGAAATAACTTCTCAGGCAGGTCATAAAGCAAAGGAAGTAGAAGAACTAGCTTTAGCTTTGAAAATAACGAACGTGAACAAATTACACAGTTCGGTATTAACAGAAATAACACTGCTAAACATCGGTTTGCTTAGCAAGCATTGGTCCATATCGAAAGACATGGCGATGCCGAAGTACATTCATCTACATTCCCAAGAATCTGCACACATCTTATTGAAAGCAAAGAGAGAGGTGAAAGAAACCAGCGAATACTCGAGTATGTCGTTAAATTCTGACAAGAATTCTTATAGGAGTTTACAGAATATCTTTGTTGCTTTTGGTAGGAAAGCAGAAGGTCCTCAGTTGAACGTTTTCGACGAAATGGACTGCCTCGACTATAAGGAGAACAAAGATGGCATTTTAATGCTCCAGTGGCGAGCTCTAGTCATTGATATTAATAATAAGAGAGTGGTGAACGGTCAGTGTGTGATTCCAATTGAAATTAATAGGACTGAAGAGGATATTTTGCAGCTGGAGAAAATTCTGTCTGATAACATAATAGATATTAATGAAAAAAATATTTTGGAAAAGGAATGTGCCGATATTGCTCAAAATCAAATGGCTTATAATTTAGTTTACCCATCTGTGGTTACACATGATTTTCATGAAGAAAAACTCTGTATAGTCCCTATAACATTGCTATTACACAGCATTATCGATACCACAGAACTGAAAGTCGTCATTAATACTAGTGAAACTAGGTAAATATCTTTTGTATATATTAATAATTTGTACTATAATTAAGTAAGTTTGATAATTGGGTTTGCAAGCTTCTGTGACATTTAAACACTACCGTAATTTAAGAGAGTAAAATTTAGAAAATGCTTATCTTTCATTCTGTTCATAGAGATTATGTTTTATGTTGTTATACATTGTTAATTATAACTAAATACAAATATTTTAAGATTATTTACTTCGCTCGTTTGACATTTAGAGAGAACAGCAACCAGCAATACAACTTCGACGGTCGGAAAACAGTAAAATTCTTTGTAATAAAATTCCGTAATAATTTTTCATCATCCTTTAGGCTTCTCTGAACACTACTTGTAAAATTTTTGTACTGGGTAGTTAATCCTGTATATTAAAAACAACAATGAAAAGAATTTTTCCATAGTGCAAACCTGTTTGTGTTATTACAATCCTTTCTATGACTACTAATAAATTTCCTCTGCTTGGTTTTGCAATGATTGTACTCTTATTATACCAATGATAAAATTTTCTGTAAATTAGCATGAATCATAACTTTTTGTGTAATAATTTTTATTCTTTTTTTCATTTCAGTACCGTTCAGACTACTATAAACAAGTCGAACTTATTCTATCGTAATGCTTCCAGTAATTTTAGTTGGCTGGGTAACAGTAAAATAATAAGGATGGTAAAACCGTTAACGACTGAAGCTGTAATGTTGTCTGCTTGTGTGACGGGACCAGGATGCTTCAACCTAGGTGCTCACATTCAAATTTCCTGCTGTAAAATCGATGAAATGGAATCCTACGTTATACAGGCTTGTCAGATACATTCTACACTTATTGTACATAACAAAAGTTAGTTCGATTTTACAAACTTTATTATTTTTTTAATCTGAGAGTTTCCCTATGTTATGTTTTTACTAAATGATTAGATTGTTACATATGTAATATATTACTGTTAACATACAGTTTCTTGAATAAATTATTGTTTTTATAATTTGTTTTATTTCTGTTTTATTGTCACGTATTATCATCAGTTCATTAACAAGATTTGCTTGCTCCATTTTTTGTCAAGTTTTCTCACCAACTACAGCCGTCGAACAGAAAACCGACGCTACCGACGCCGATACCGTTTACAAAATAGCGTCTGCAGCGTCCTTAACGGTATTTTAGCCGTCCGCGATCGATACATTATCGCGTGGAAATTTTTGAAGAAATTTTTATGAGGGAAATTTTCAAAAACGAATTTTTTCTAAAAAATTTTTCGGGCAACTATGGGTCTCAGCAGGTCGGGAATGAATCCCCCTATACATTCCTCCCTGGTGTTTCTAAGAGGTACCTGGAGCCGTTTTGCTCTAAAACGAACGGTTTTCGAGATATTTGCATTTTTCTAAAATTATTGGCTATTTTCGGGACGTCATAACTCCCTTATTATTCGACGCAGGGGGACGCGGTTTGTTTCGTTCGAAAGCTCTCTCGAAATGCTAATTTGACCTGTCTTTTAGTTTTTCCGTATCTGCAACCGTTCGCGAGTTACGGTCGATCGAAGTTTTGGATTTTTCTCACCAACTACAGCCGTCGAACAGAAAACCGACGCTACCGACGCCGATAACGTTTACAAAATAGCGTCTGCAGCGTCCTTAACGGTATTTTAGCCGTCCGCGATCGATACATTATCGCGTGGAAATTTTTGAGAAAATTTTTACAAGCGAAACTTTCAAAAACGATTTTTTTTTGAAAAATTTTTCGGGCAACTATGGGTCTCAGCAGGTCGTTAATGAATCCCCCTATACATTCCTCCCTGGTGTTTCTAAGAGGTACCTGGAGCCGTTTTGCTCTAAAACGAACGGTTTTCGAGATATTTGCATTTTTCTAAAATTATTGGCTATTTTCGGGACGTCATAACTCCCTTATTATTCGATGCAGGGGGACGCGGTTTGTTTCATTCGAAAGCTCTCTCGAAATGCTAATTTGACCTGTCTTTTAGTTTTTCCGTATCTGCAACCGTTCGCGAGTTACGGTCGATCGAAGTTTTGGATTTTTCTCACCAACTACAGCCGTCGAACAGAAAACCGACGCTACCGACGCCGATACCGTTTACAAAATAGCGTCTGCAGCGTCCTTAACGGTATTTTAGCCGTCCGCGATCGATGCATTATCGCGTGGAAATTTTTGACATTTTTACAAGCGAAATTTTCAAAAACGAATTTTTTCTGAAAAATTTTTCGGGCAACTATGGGTCTCAGCAGGTCGGGAATGAATCCCCCTATACATTCCTCCCTGGTGTTTCTAAGAGGTACCTGGAGCCGTTTTGCTCTAAAACGAACGGTTTTCGAGATATTTGCATATTTCTAAAATTATTGGCTATTTTCGGGACGTCATAACTCCCTTATTATTCGACGCAGGGGGACGCGGTTTGTTTCATTCGAAAGCTCTCTCGAAATGCTAATTTGACCTGTCTTTTAGTTTTTCCGTATCTGCAACCGTTCGCGAGTTACGGTCGATCGAAGTTTTGGATTTTTCTCACCAACTACAGCCGTCGAACAGAAAACCGACGCTACCGACGCCGATACCGTTTACAAAATAGCGTCTGCAGCGTCCTTAACGGTATTTTAGCCGTCCGCGATCGATGCATTATCGCGTGGAAATTTTTGACAACATTTTTACAAGCGAAATTTTCAAAAACGAATTTTTTCTGAAAAATTTTTCGGGCAACTATGGGTCTCAGCAGGTCGGGAATGAATCCCCCTATACATTCCTTCCTGGTGTTTCTAAGAGGTACCTGGAGCCGTTTTGCTCTAAAACGAACGGTTTTCGAGATATTTGCATATTTCTAAAATAATTGGCTATTTTCGGGACGTCATAACTCCCTTATTATTCGACGCAGGGGGACGCGGTTTGTTTCATTCGAAAGCTCTCTCGAAATGCTAATTTGACCTGTCTTTTAGTTTTTCCGTATCTGCAACCGTTCGCGAGTTACGGTCGATCGAAGTTTTGGATTTTTCTCACCAACTACAGCCGTCGAACAGAAAACCGACGCTACCGACGCCGATACCGTTTACAAAATAGCGTCTGCAGCGTCCTTAACGGTATTTTAGCCGTCCGCGATCGATGCATTATCGCGTGGAAATTTTTGACAAAATTTTTACAAGCGAAATTTTCAAAAACGAATTTTTTCTGAAAAATTTTTCGGGCAACTATGGGTCTCAGCAGGTCGGGAATGAATCCCCCTATAAATTCCTCCCTGGTGTTTCTAAGAGGTACCTGGAGCCGTTTTGCTCTAAAACGAACGGTTTTCGAGATATTTGGATTTTTCTAAAATTTTAGGCTATTTTCGGGACGTCATAACTCCTTTATTATTCGACGCAGGGGGACGCGGTTTGTTTCATTCGAAAGCTCTCTCGAAATGCTAATTTGACCTGTCTTTTAGTTTTTCCGTATCTGCAACCGTTCGCGAGTTACGGTCGATCGAAGTTGGTGGATTTTTCCACCAACTGCAGCCGTCGAGCAGAAAACCGACGCCGCCGACGCTGATACCATTTATAAAATAGCGTCTGCAACGTCCTTAACGGTATTTTAGCCAGTCTCAATCGATACATTATCGCGTGGAAATTTTTGACAAAATTTTTACAAGCGAAACTTTCAAAAACGAATTTTTTCTGAAAAATTTTTCGGGCAACTATGGGTCTCAGCAGGTCGGGAATGAATCCCCCTATACATTCCTCCCTGGTGTTTCTAAGAGGTACCTGGAGCCGTTTTGCTCTAAAACGAACGGTTTTCGAGATATTTGCATTTTTCTAAATTTATTGGCTATTTTCGGGACGTCATAACTCCCTTATTATTCGACGCAGGGGGACGCGGTTTGTTTCATTCGAAAGCTCTCTCGAAATGCTAATTTGACCTGTCTTTTAGTTTTTCCGTATCTGCAACCGTTCGCGAGTTACGGTCGATCGAAGTTTTGGATTTTTCTCACCAACTACAGCCGTCGAACAGAAAACCGACGCCACCGACGCCGATACCGTTTACAAAATAGCGTCTGCAGCGTCCTTAACGATATTTTAGCCGTCCGCGATCGATACATTATCGCGTGGAAATTTTTGACAAAATTTTTACAAGCAAAACTTTCAAAAACGAATTTTTTCTGAAAAATTTTTCGGGCAACTATGGGTCTCAGCAGGTCGGGAATGAATCCCCCTATACATTCCTCCCTGGTGTTTCTAAGAGGTACCTGGAGCCGTTTTGCTCTAAAACGAACGGTTTTCGAGATATTTGGATTTTTCTAAAATTTTAGGCTATTTTCGGGACGTCATAACTCCTTTATTATTCGACGCGGGGGGACGCGGTTTGTTTCATTCGAAAGCTCTCTCGAAATGCTAATTTGACCTGTCTTTTAGTTTTTCCGTATCTGCAACCGTTCGCGAGTTACGGTCGATCGAAGTTGGTGGATTTTTCCACCAACTGCAGCCGTCGAGCAGAAAACCGACGCCGCCGACGCTGATACCATTTATAAAATAGCGTCTGCAACGTCCTTAACGGTATTTTAGCCAGTCTCAATCGATACATTATCGCGTGGAAATTTTTGACAAAATTTTTACAAGCGAAACTTTCAAAAACGAATTTTTTCTGAAAAATTTTTCGGGCAACTATGGGTCTCAGCAGGTCGTTAATGAATCCCCCTATACATTCCTCCCTGGTGTTTCTAAGAGGTACCTGGAGCCGTTTTGCTCTAAAACGAACGGTTTTCGAGATATTTGCATTTTTCTAAAATTATTGGCTATTTTCGGGACGTCATAACTCCCTTATTATTCGACGCAGGGGGACGCGGTTTGTTTCATTCGAAAGCTCTCTCGAAATGCTAATTTGACCTGTCTTTTAGTTTTTCCGTATCTGCAATCGTTCGCGAGTTACGGTCGATCGAAGTTTTGGATTTTTCTCACCAACTGCAGCCGTCGAACAGAAAACCGACGCCACCGACGCCGATACCGTTTTTCTGAAAAATTTTTCGGGCAACTATGGGTCTCAGCAGGTCGGGAATGAATCCCCCTATACATTCCTCCCTGGTGTTTCTAAGAGGTACCTGGAGCCGTTTTGCTCTAAAACGAACGGTTTTCGAGATATTTGGATTTTTCTAAAATTATAGGCTATTTTCGGGACGTCACAACTCCCTTATTATTCGACGCAGGGGGACGCGGTTTGTTTCATTCGAAAGCTCTCTCGAAATGCTAATTTGACCTGTCTTTTAGTTTTTCCGTATCTGCAACCGTTCGCGAGTTACGGTCGATCGAAGTTGGTGGATTTTTCCACCAACTGCAGCCGTCGAGCAGAAAACCGACGCCACCGACGCCGCCGACGCTGATACCATTTATAAAATAGCGTCTGCAACGTCCTTAACGGTATTTTAGCCAGTCTCAATCGATACATTATCGCGTGGAAATTTTTGACAAAATTTTTACAAGCGAAACTTTCAAAAACGAATTTTTTCTGAAAAATTTTTCGGGCAACTATGGGTCTCAGCAGGTCGGGAATGAATCCCCCTATACATTCCTCCCTGGTGTTTCTAAGAGGTACCTGCAGCCGTTTTGCTCTAAAACGAACGGTTTTCGAGATATTTGCATTTTTCTAAAATTATTGGCTATTTTCGGGACGTCATAACTCCCTTATTATTCGACGCAGGGGGACGCGGTTTGTTTCATTCGAAAGCTCTCTCGAAATGCTAATTTGACCTGTCTTTTAGTTTTTCCGTATCTGCAATCGTTCGCGAGTTACGGTCGATCGAAGTTTTGGATTTTTCTCTCCAACTACAGCCGTCGAACAGAAAACCGGCGCCGATACCGTTTACAAAATAGCGTCTGCAGCGTCCTTAACGGTATTTTAGCCGTCCGCGATCGATACATTATCGCGTGGAAATTTTTGACAAAATTTTTACAAGCCAAACTTTCAAAAACGAATTTTTTCTGAAAAATTTTTCGGGCAACTATGGGTCTCAGCAGGTCGGGAATGAATCCCCCTCTACATTCCTCCCTGGTGTTTCTAAGAGGTACCTGGAGCCGTTTTGCTCTAAAACGAACGGTTTTCGAGATATTTGCATTTTTCTAAAATTATTGGCTATTTTCGGGACGTCATAACTCCCTTATTATTCGACGCAGGGGGACGCGGTTTGTTTCATTCGAAAGCTCTCTCGAAATGCTAATTTGACCTGTCTTTTAGTTTTTCCGTATCTGCAACCGTTCGCGAGTTACGGTCGATCAAAGTTGGTGGATTTTTCCACCAACTGCAGCCGTCGAGCAGAAAACCGACGCCGCCGACGCTGATACCATTTATAAAATAGCGTCTGCAACGTCCTTAACGGTATTTTAGCCGTCCGCGATCGATACATTATCGCGTGGAAATTTTTTACAAAATTTTTACAAGCGAAACTTTCAAAAACGAATTTTTTCTGAAAAATTTTTCGGGCAACTATGGGTCTCAGCAGATCGGGAATGAATCCCTCTATACATTCCTCCCTGGTGTTTCTAAGAGGTACCTGGAGCCGTTTTGCTCTAAAACGAACGGTTTTCGAGATATTTGCATTTTTCTAAAATTATTGGCTATTTTCGGGACGTCATAACTCCCTTATTATTCGACGCAGGGGGACGCGGTTTGTTTCATTCGAAAGCTCTCTCGAAATGCTAATTTGACCTGTCTTTTAGTTTTTCCGTATCTGCAATCGTTCGCGAGTTACGGTCGATCGAAGTTTTGGATTTTTCTCTCCAACTACAGCCGTCGAACAGAAAACCGGCGCCGATACCGTTTACAAAATAACGTCTGCAGCGTCCTTAACGGTATTTTAGCCGTCCGCGATCGATACATTATCGCGTGGAAATTTTTGACAAAATTTTTACAAGCCAAACTTTCAAAAACGAATTTTTTCTGAAAAATTTTTCGGGCAACTATGGGTCTCAGCAGGTCGGGAATGAATCCCCCTCTACATTCCTCCCTGGTGTTTCTAAGAGGTACCTGGAGCCGTTTTGCTCTAAAACGAACGGTTTTCGAGATATTTGCATTTTTCTAAAATTATTGGCTATTTTCGGGACGTCATAACTCCCTTATTATTCGACGCAGGGGGACGCGGTTTGTTTCATTCGAAAGCTCTCTCGAAATGCTAATTTGACCTGTCTTTTAGTTTTTCCGTATCTGCAACCGTTCGCGAGTTACGGTCGATCAAAGTTGGTGGATTTTTCCACCAACTGCAGCCGTCGAGCAGAAAACCGACGCCGCCGACGCTGATACCATTTATAAAATAGCGTCTGCAACGTCCTTAACGGTATTTTAGCCGTCCGCGATCGATACATTATCGCGTGGAAATTTTTTACAAAATTTTTACAAGCGAAACTTTCAAAAACGAATTTTTTCTGAAAAATTTTTCGGGCAACTATGGGTCTCAGCAGATCGGGAATGAATCCCTCTATACATTCCTCCCTGGTGTTTCTAAGAGGTACCTGGAGCCGTTTTGCTCTAAAACGAACGGTTTTCGAGATATTTGCATTTTTCTAAAATTATTGGCTATTTTCGGGACGTCATAACTCCCTTATTATTCGACGCAGGGGGACGCGGTTTGTTTCATTCGAAAGCTCTCTCGAAATGCTAATTTGACCTGTCTTTTAGTTTTTCCGTATCTGCAACCGTTCGCGAGTTACGGTCGATCGAAGTTGGTGGATTTTTCCACCAACTGCAGCCGTCGAGCAGAAAACCGACGCCGCCGACGCTGATACCATTTATAAAATAGCGTCTGCAACGTCCTTAACGGTATTTTAGCCAGTCTCAATCGATACATTATCGCGTGGAAATTTTTGACAAAATTTTTACAAGCGAAACTTTCAAAAACGAAATTTTTCTGAAAAATTTTACGGGCAACTATGGGTCTCAGCAGGTCGGGAATGAATCCCCCTATACATTCCTCCCTGGTGTTTCTAAGAGGTACCAGGAGCCGTTTTGCTCTAAAACGAACGGTTTTCGAGATATTTGGATATTTCTAAAATTATAGGCTATTTTCGGGACGTCATAACTCCCTTATTATTCGACGCAGGGGGACGCGGTTTGTTTCATTCGAAAGCTCTCTCGAAATGCTAATTTGACCTGTCTTTTAGTTTTTCCGTATCTGCAACCGTTCGCGAGTTACGGTCGATCGAAGTTGGTGGATTTTTCCACCAACTGCAGCCGTCGAGCAGAAAACCGACGCCGCCGACGCTGATACCATTTATAAAATAGCGTCTGCAACGTCCTTAACGGTATTTTAGCCGTCCGCGATCGATACATTATCGCGTGGAAATTTTTTACAAAATTTTTACAAGCGAAACTTTCAAAAACGAATTTTTTCTGAAAAATTTTTCGGGCAACTATGGGTCTCAGCAGATCGGGAATGAATCCCTCTATACATTCCTCCCTGGTGTTTCTAAGAGGTACCTGGAGCCGTTTTGCTCTAAAACGAACGGTTTTCGAGATATTTGGATTTTTCTAAAATTTTAGGCTATTTTCGGGACGTCATAACTCCTTTATTATTCGACGCAGGGGGACGCGGTTTGTTTCATTCGAAAGCTCTCTCGAAATGCTAATTTGACCTGTCTTTTAGTTTTTCCGTATCTGCAACCGTTCGCGAGTTACGGTCGATCAAAGTTGGTGGATTTTTCCACCAACTGCAGCCGTCGAGCAGAAAACCGACGCCGCCGACGCTGATACCATTTATAAAATAGCGTCTGCAACGTCCTTAACGGTATTTTAGCCGTCCGCGATCGATACATTATCGCGTGGAAATTTTTTACAAAATTTTTACAAGCGAAACTTTCAAAAACGAATTTTTTCTGAAAAATTTTTCGGGCAACTATGGGTCTCAGCAGATCGGGAATGAATCCCTCTATACATTCCTCCCTGGTGTTTCTAAGAGGTACCTGGAGCCGTTTTGCTCTAAAACGAACGGTTTTCGAGATATTTGCATTTTTCTAAAATTATTGGCTATTTTCGGGACGTCATAACTCCCTTATTATTCGACGCAGGGGGACGCGGTTTGTTTCATTCGAAAGCTCTCTCGAAATGCTAATTTGACCTGTCTTTTAGTTTTTCCGTATCTGCAACCGTTCGCGAGTTACGGTCGATCGAAGTTGGTGGATTTTTCCACCAACTGCAGCCGTCGAGCAGAAAACCGACGCCGCCGACGCTGATACCATTTATAAAATAGCGTCTGCAACGTCCTTAACGGTATTTTAGCCAGTCTCAATCGATACATTATCGCGTGGAAATTTTTGACAAAATTTTTACAAGCGAAACTTTCAAAAACGAAATTTTTCTGAAAAATTTTACGGGCAACTATGGGTCTCAGCAGGTCGGGAATGAATCCCCCTATACATTCCTCCCTGGTGTTTCTAAGAGGTACCAGGAGCCGTTTTGCTCTAAAACGAACGGTTTTCGAGATATTTGGATATTTCTAAAATTATAGGCTATTTTCGGGACGTCATAACTCCCTTATTATTCGACGCAGGGGGACGCGGTTTGTTTCATTCGAAAGCTCTCTCGAAATGCTAATTTGACCTGTCTTTTAGTTTTTTCGTATCTGCAACCGTTCGCGAGTTACAGTCGATCGAAGTTGGTGGATTTTTTCCAAAAGTTTTGTAAAGATGCCTTTGTTAAGACAGTTGGAAAGGAATTGGGTATAGGGAAGGATATTTCCGACACTTTATATATTTATTAAAGCAAATGACCAGTTTACATGAAAAAGTATAAATGTTTAATATTTTTACATTTTAATAAAATTAGGACTGTAACGGATAGTACTGTTTGTGAAAGACCATGTATCACACCATATAGATACGATAAGAAACATCAATACGGCTTCTTGATAATTGACAATTGAACTAATTGGTTTTAAACCAAGTAAATGATGTTTTAACAAATTATGTATCACTAAATATCGCCAGAATCCATTACATTCCTAATAGTAATACACCTGAAGTGTAGGCTTAATCGTAAATGGCACTTAGTTTGGTATCTCATAGAGCCATAAATAAATAAGAATTATAAAATGATTGTAAATTAACCTATAAAATAATGAATTTATCTCACATAAATGAATATAAAAATAAGTAAGTAATATTTAAAAGATAAAATTGTGGAAATGATTTACGTCATGTTTCATGTTTGTAAAACAGTTTGTACAAAAAATTTTATAAATAACAGCCTGAATTCATAAATTTATTGCACCTCCACCCTAACGGGAATGTAAAATTTTGTATTTAATACTTTTCTGCAGACTAGTAGCACATTTATGATTTGGAATGTTACTGTGGTAATCAATCATAAATAATTACCAGATTAATAAATAAGGTTCAATTTGAACAAATTATTATCCTTAATATTACTTTAAAAGACCTTAATTTAAAATCTGGACAATAGAGTTTAGTAAATATAACGTAAGATATTAGGTAAATAAAATTAAATAAACCATAAATAATTAACTCAAAAATTATTGCCGTGTACTATCCATATTGGGTACGTAATCTAATGCCATCAAGCAGGCAAATACTGTCATCACCATTTTTGGTTTTACTTCTGTTATATCTTCGGGAAGGGCGTATACTCGCGCCCCAGCTTTACGAGACATGGAAATTGCATATTTAGCGTTGGCTAGCTTCTCCTATAACAAAAAATAAACTAAATTAGTCACTCCTACTTAAAATCTCATAACAATAATTTGAAATTTTGTCAGAACAATTTGTTGCAATCAATTTGTCAGAACAATTTGTTGCAATCAGTATTTGCCATTTTATAGGTCAAAACATTAAAAATAGTTTTCTTTGTCCGTATAAAATGTTATTAATTTTAAAAGGAAGTTATTAGAAAATGAGTATAAGTATGCATTAAAAAAAATTTAAATGCATATTTTTTCCTTGTACAATTTTTGTAGACAACACGATGGTTTTTTATTACTAAGAATTTAAACATGAAACACTTTTCAGCTTCTCTTAATAATTTGCCCATTGGGTATAGGTTTTTTATGTAATGTACCTAAATGGTTTATTACTCGGTTTATTATTAGATACGTTCGAGTTTTGTAATTTCAATGTTAAATATTTTTTAAACTGTAATCAAGCTAATTTCTTTGCAGTCATAACAGTCAGATTTGGTCAGACGAAAATTCACACGCTACAGACGGTTTACCTTTAGAGGCGATTTGTTGTCAACGTATGGGCAGGATTGTATGGGGATGGTTTGATTGGACCGTATCTTCTACCCGAAAACCTATTTTTAATAGAATTATTTGATTTCATTGGATATTAACATTTTAAATTATTACTGGCTGACGTTGAACTGAGCAAGAAAAAATTAGATTCTAAAATAGTCAGTACAACCGTTTATTTGTGATGTCTAAAACCTAGGTAGATACTAGGAAAATATTTCAACTTGGCAAGATTGCATCAGGTCGACATCGTGTTGAACTGTGAGCTGTAAACGACCAAGGCTGTGAACGGTCAGTGACAGTCTGAAAAGGGGGTTTAAATAATGATTTGAAAATATTTTTTTTCAGCGTAAATATGCATTTAGATTTTGTTTTAATCGATTATTTCGTATTATACTCATTATTCCCTATCTCCTCTTAAAATTAATGACATTATGACTGACTCACCCTGTATTGTATAATACCTACCTCATCAGTACTGCCTTGTTTAACTAAATCATAGTTAATAGCGCCGGGTTTAATAGAGTCGATCAAGTCAATTACAACTTTCGCGTCTGATATGGAACTATCCTGGAAGTTACGAATGGAAGACTTTTTCCCTGCTCCGCTGAGTTTGTTGTTCACCCACTGTACGATTTCTTTTTCGACGATAGGACTTCCAGATTCGGCCAGTTGTGCGAGGATTGTCAAGGTGTAGGCTCGCATCAATTGCCAAATTAGAGCCAAAGTTAAAGTTACATTTCCTTCGTTAATATCTTGGCCGCCGATCCCAACTAAGGAGAACTTAATTTCTTTACCAAGCTCTACGGCGTAGTTGCAGTTTTCTAATTTCTCCATGAATTTTTTCCTCTCATTGGTGAATTTACGATGTACCCTATTCCATTTCACCGTGCCTGGTTTTATGATGTCGTACAACTGGAATACAACAAGACCATCGGCTAAATCGGAATACAACCAGTTCACATGTGGAGATACGCCCATGGAATTGATCCAGTTCCTGTAAGCTGAAATAAAAATAAAGATTACTTAAGAGTTACGATCTTGTACAATTTATTGAACTTACTTCTTTCCTCCCTGGTTTCTTCAATAGTTTCATAGCCGTCAATAGCGCCGTTCGTCTGCTCCAATCCCGGATGGTTGTTAAATAGATTGGCAACAAAAGCTAAATTCAGTTTATAGACACCATTAACAACATCTTGTGGCGTGACGAAAGCCCGGCATTTCAACTTGGCCGCTTGCTGAAGCATAATTTCCGCTCTACTATGCAAATCTTTCTCGTGGAGTGCTTCGGTCGTAACGTCAGCGTCAGTTGGAGCAATTTGCTTGAGAAGGTGTGTGTAAACTTCCGAATCGACAATGTCGCTTTGGAAATTGGTAACACGGCGGTGAGTACCGGCACGTTCTAAGTGATAGTTTACCCATCTTATTAATATAGCTTCTGGAGAAAGTTTCATCAAATCGTCGATTTTTTCATCTTCAGAGAGCAACGTCGTCAAGCCAGGGCAATGTTCGAGAGTTATTTGATTAAAGAGGCCGATTCTTATTATTTGCCAAAGCAGGCCCAGAACAAGGTGAGGTGTTCCTTTCGATAAGTTGTGAGCGTCTATGTTTATGACGTTGCAGCCGATAGCAGATGCTGATGATAGTGCTAGAGTCAAGTTTTCTAATTTCCTATAAAGCGTCAGTTTCTCCTTGTTGATTACCCTTTCATCTATTGTGTCTGGACAGGAATGATTTATTACTTTACTGAAATAAATAAATAATTGTCAGTGTACTCTTACAATTTTTAGGGAAAGTATGCAAGACAGATAACACCATAATATCCTTCATATCAATTTTTTTATTTAAAAATAGTTTATCAAGGTGTGTGACTACAAATTTATAATTTAAAATGAATTGATTTTATCAAATACTTTAAAAATAGATTAAACAGTACTGATAGATTAACTGATAATATATACAATGCTAGGCCTACAGTACAGTTTAAACCTAATCAATAAACATTTCATTTATTTCTGCTAGTTTCAAAATGAATGCTTGAATAATTCCAATGGAAGAAATTTTCGATTGATGAACATAAATAATATTCAAGTGCTTGATTAATAAACTCATACATATTTATTAAACTCTCATCATTTGAAGTAGACACGAACAAGTTCTGTTGCCGATATGAAATTGCAATCAATATTATCATTTAAAGTGTTTCAAATATTCATTGCATAACCAAGTCTGATACAATAACGGAATACGATTTATAATGTGTTTTCAGTTAACACAGTTAACTATAATAAATGTTACCAATTCTTTACCAGCTAAATTATATAAAGCCCGCTTTATATTAACAATTTCTTTGTCAATTAATTGATCAAGTGGCTTTGCCAAGTTAATAAACAAATGTAATACTAAAATTTGGACGTCAAATAAATTGATAAAGAACTTCGTCAAGTTATTGACGACTTAAACTTGTTCTAATTTTTTCATCAATTTTTACTTCAATTCAAGAATACCAATCTAAAATAAATGCAAAAAAGTGATTAGTAATTGAGCAGCAGCAATAATAAACGAAATGGATGCTTTTTTAACTATTTTTTCCTTTTTCTTTGTTGTAAAATATAATTATTAAAGTTACTTTTTATTTTTAACAGTTTTTGTTTCGTAAACAAATATACCGTCAAAAATTAAAATTACTTTTAGGTTGGTACGGGAGCCATCTGACAGTAATATTGTAAAGAAACTTGACAAAGCCCTGAACACATGTAAAACAAAAGTGCGACCTTGAATAAATTGATGAATTAATTTGTCAATTTCTTCGTCGATAAATTGTTAGTGTAATGCCTGCTTAACAGTTTCAAGGTTGTCCTGTAAAGATGTAAAATTTTATCAAAATATGTACAATAAACAAATTTAATATTAATAAATGCATCGCATTAATATCTATAAAAAAACAGATTATTTTAATGAACAATTTATTTACACAAACAAAGCTGTTACAACATTAGAATGAGACTCGGGACAAACAAAATTTTCCTTGATTATATTTATTCTCTCAATCTCATATCTAAGAAATAAAAATTAATGGCAACAATAACAAAAGAAAATTTTTATATTTAACAGCTATATAGTTTTTATTTTTCTCAGCATCAACATATGTGTAAGGTGTGTGAAAAAAGTTTTATAAACACAGAATGACACATATTTTTATTTAATAGGTTTTAAGTATCATTTCAGTAAATATCATTACTATAACTACCTTTCTATAAGAGGAAAACTTAAATATTCTTATAGCTATTAATAATAAAAGTGGAAATTAAAGTTGTTAATTGTTTTTAACATATTTTCAAACATAATCACAGAAAAAAACGATACTTCTTAAAGGGAATTTTAACTTGTACTGTATTTAAGGTCATGTTTAACTTCTTTTTGTTAATTTCAGAACTAATAAATATAAGAACCTAACCTAAGAAGAAATTTAACATAACATAACCACAAAAAAATGCATTAATTTACAGAGAAAAAAGATTTTTCTCTTCTTCTTCAAATTAATTTAATTTTTTTATTTTGCAATTAAGGTTATATTAATAAATTTTTATATAAAATTATCTTCTTCCTCTTCAAATAAATTTAAAAAGTTTGCTATATTTAAGGTTATGCTTAATATTTATTTTTCATTATGATCACTAATCAGACATCCCCGTATCGTGTACATGTACTATGTCTATAAACTTTACATGTTGCATAAGTCTGATAATTTACACAGTCACATATGATATGTGTAACTTGTGTAAAAAATACACAATTTTCTGAAAATATTAAAATGTGCCTATCCAAATCGTTTACAAACATTTTATCGATATCCAATGGACTAGTATTGTTTTTGCTCCGATTTCTTAAAGAAAATATGCTGAATTTAAAAATTAATAACTGAATATCATTAATACAGATACCTTAGTATAAGAGCAAATATATAAATATTCTTAAGAATGACTGAATTCACCTTTTCTTACATTATAAGAATTGTCAAAATATTAATATCATTCTTATAATCAATTCACAAAAAAAATTAATTGATTACAGATGAGCAAAAATATCTCTTCTTCAAGTTTAATTTTTTTTGCATTTAAGGCTATGTTAATATATTTTTATATAAAATCCTCTTCCTCCTCTTCAAATTAATTTTAAAAGTTTGTAGTATTTAAGGTTAATAATAATAATAATTTATTTTCCACAATTGATATATATATATACATGTATAGGAATAGTCAGAGAAACTTACTAACTAAGACATATTACATAAAATAATCAGTCATACAATAATAACATTTATTCAATAAAAAATTTTTTAAAACATTTTTAAACAAATGTTCTTTACCAACTGACTTTACTTGCTGCCGTAATCAATTAAATATTTTAAGTCCTAAACATTTAGGAAAATTAGCTGTAATTTTTTTCCGGGCAAATGGAACATAGAAATCATTTCCTTGTCGTGTGTTATATTCATGGCAGGAACTATTTACAATAAATTCTTTTTTATTTTGAAAGATATACAAGCTCATTTCAAATATAAATAGACAAGGTAATGGTAGGATTTTTAGATTCTTAAAAATATCTCTACATGAGTGAGTACTAGAAACGCCTACAATGCATCTCAAGACTCTCTTCTGAGCAACAAAAACTTGATTTACTAAAAATATTCAATACATTATACAATCTATCTAGAAACATATTCAAATCGCCGGAAGGAGATCTATAATAGTTAATTAATACAGTTTTTTTATTATTAATTTTAAAACTCAAAGCACATACTTCAAAATGTTTTTCGATACAAAAGTTGAATAGATCAATTGATGCGGCTTCAATATCATTTTTAACCCAAATTGCAACCCCTCCACCTCTTATATGAGATCTGCAGAAAAAGCTGCCCAGTTTAAACTCACTAATGTATAAGGCACGTATTGACTCTGAATTTTCCCATGTTTCCGTAAAACAGAGAAAATATAGATTGAGGTAATTACATATATCTAAATATAATTGGTCAATTTTATTACAATTCAAACTTTGTGCATTTATTAACAAAATATTAGGATCCAAATTTTGTCCTTTACTTCTCTCACCTTCCTGCGCAACGCAAAAAACTGCTGGATACAAGCCCCTCGGGGCCAATAATGGTCCTCCATTGCTTTTTTAAAATTCCCTTCAAAAACGGAGACTTTATATGATGTGTAGAGGTCTGGGTGTTTTGAATTTAACGCTTCACATTTGACTTCTGGAAAATTTGATTTTAAGTATTTTGTTAAATCTTCAGCTGTTGTCTTTGGGTCTAAGCGATAAACATATAGGTCGACAGTTTTTGGGACTCCCTTTATAGAAACATTGTCCATATTACTGCCAACAATAACTGATCGTTGACGCCTTTTTCTTGTCACCTGTCGCCAATCCTCCCTTGGTTGAGAAAAGGAAGTACTAGGCTTATTAACATCGGGTAAATTTATACACTCGTCCATTTTTAATTGAGTTGCTGCATGTTTGAGTCCTTTCGCTACGTCCTCTTTTAACATTACATGAGTATCTTGTTTATTTACAAATACTGAATTATCTTTATTTACATTTGACGAATTATCATGATTCTTAGTCACAACAGTGTTTTTAGCTTCATTTTTATGAACCACTTTTTTCCTCCCTTCACTAGTATTTGTCTCGTTTGGTTTTTGTTCCTTTTTACAGGCATCTGATATATATTTATTTAAGAGATTTATATGATTGTTTAATAAGGTAATTTTATCTCGTAGCTCTTGTATGATTATATTTTTTTGTTGTAAAATATAATGAAAAATTTGATTGTCTACCTTATTCTCATGGTGAGCAGTAGCGTCCTTGGCATCGAAAAATATATTTTCAGTATCACATAAAATTTCACAACAAACAACTTTGTTGTCTTTAAGGAATTTAACACCATTAGTCAACTTAGCACAGCTCAAATGATATAAACTGAGGCAATTCTCACATTTCAGTGCACTAACTACATTTTTATTGCACCTTTTGCACACATTTACAGGAGAGCTGTTCGTTGCCGACATGGCGAATATATAGGTTAAGTTTAATATATTTTTTATTAATTTCAGAACTAATAAATTTAAGTAAAAGTATATGACTTAGATGGTGTAACCTTTTATAGACATAAAGCAATGTTACAAATGAGACAGGCAGTAATACCCATCATGTTTTCATTATCATATGCCTATAAACATTACAAGTTGCATCAGTATGCTGATTTACACAATCACATATCATATGTGTAACTTTTGTGAAAAATACACATTTTCCTATCTGAAGTAGTTACAGTAAAAAATATTAAAATGTACCTATTCAAATCATTTACAAACAATTCTTAAAGAAAATTAGCTGAATTTAAATTAAGAAGTAAATATCATTACTATAGATACCTTTGTATAACCATAAGAGTAGATATAAAATATTCTTAAAAATTTTAATAATAGTAATAGAAGTGGAAACTGAATTCACAAAATGAAGGACCTTTTCTTGCATTGTAAGAATTGTCCAAATATTAATATGTCATTTTTAAACATAACCACAAAAATACATTAATTTATAGAGAAAATATTTCTCCTCGTCTTCAAACGAATTGATTTTTTTGCATTTAAGGTTATGTTAATATATTTTTATATAAAATTCTCTTCTTCTTCTTCGAATGAATTTAAACACTTTTTGTATTTAAGGTTATGTTTATTTTTTTGTTAATTTCAGAACTAATAAATTTAAGAAAGTAAAAGTATATAATTTAGATGCTGCCATCTTTTATGCATATAAAGGAATTTTACAAATGAGACAGGCAGTAATACCTACCCATCATGTTAACATTATGATCACTAATCAGTAATAATGGACCTACCGTGCGCATGTGTTATGCCGATAAACTTACATCAGTCTACTGATTTACACAGTCACATATCTTATAAAGCATAACGAATAGGTATTGTGAAATAAAGAAAACAATACCCTTGGGGATTTGTAACAACAAATTGTATTTCTGTATTATACTGATTATTTTATTATGAAAACTCTGTTTTTCCAAATCGCTAACACAATTTTTTTTAAAACAAACTATCCTTTAAATTTCACCATAATATTTAAATATAAAAAATGAGACAGCCTGTAGTTAGGTATGTCCACAATGTAATGACTAATTGAAAATTATGAATCACAACAATAAGCATTCCAACAATTTATATCTTAAAAGCTTTTCTCATCTATAAAAGCATAACATCCTAACAATATTTACTTATTAAATCTACTTCTAAAGTCCACAGAACCTACTGTATAAGGATCTGTTTTTGTAGAAGTTTAATTCTAATCCAGACGTTTCATTAATTAATCACACATAAAGCTAACTCAAATAAAGATTTTAAAACTAGGTATATCTAGTTAAATAAATGAAACTTTATGGATATGTTAAAGCAGTGTCTGTATATTTTAAATAACGTAAAATATGCCAAAGGTGCTAAAGAATGGAACTGATTATTACAAATTTGTAGAATATATTTATTATTTGGCCAATTTTATACAAATTTTCAAACATAACTTTAAATGTATCATACAGAGGAAATACATACAAGGAATTACAGAAGAAGAAGCAGAATTATAATTTTAAACTTGTCAAGAAAGTTTTCATAAGACTTTAAGGTTATGTCCAATATATTTTTTTATATCAAATTCGAAATAAATTTTTGTAAATAAATGCACTTACCATAATAGAATCCCATCTTTCACTTTGTCATATAAATTCTTGCCTTCCGAGTCGATGGGCAACAATTTTCTTAAGTCGGGGTCGTGTTGTAGGTTGGAGTTGATCCAATCCGAAAAGGCGAGTTGTTCCTCAACTCTTACGGAATGTGTGGTGCCTTCGTTGGAGGCTTCGGAGGTGCCTCCTAAATGCTGAAGGTTTTCCCTCTTAGAAACAGCGGTCCGGAATGTATTCGCTACATCATTCGCTTTTAAATCACAGATAAGCTTTTCGAATTCCTCGTACGTCAACTTGCCGTTGATTTTCGTTTTGTTGGAGTTTTTGAACTCTTCTTCTATTAGTCGAGATTGGTAGCCAGCGATTTTGAACCCGCAGGATTCCAAAGCTTCCCTCAGTTCCTTTAAATCGATATGACCGTCACCATTTTTGTCAATCTACAAAGAACACCAGAATATCAGCATATGCAAAACGATAACCACATTTTAAAATCTGCTGGTTTTATTTTTATGATACAAGGATGTGATTACTAAAAAAGCAAATATTAATATACCAAACCTAATACAGTAAACATATTCCCAACTATTTTCTTTTCTTTAAGGTCGACAATTTAAACATATGACGAAATATACCTTAAATATGTAATCAATATTTTATTAATTTACAATACAGGACAGCTTTATGTTTGTTCGGATTCCTTAAAGAAAATATGCTGAATTGCTGCAGGTCGCTTTGTATAAGAGCAAATACATAAATATTCTTAAAGTTATTAATAACAAAAGGAGACAAAAATTAATATAAAGTGAGTCTTTTTTGCATTATAAGAATTGGCAAAAAAATATTATGACATTTTTAAACAAAACCACGGGAAAATACATTATCTAAGGACTTGTAACATTGCTTTATATCTATAAGAGATGACAGCATCTAAATTATATATTTTCTTAAATTTATTAGTTCTGAAGTTAACAAACAAATATTAATGAAATTAATAAAGAAAAGACTAAACATAACCTTAAAAACAACAAACTTTTTAAATTCATGCGAAGAGGAAGAAGAGAATTTTATATAAAAATATATTAACATAACTTCAAATGCAAAAAAAAATTATTTGAAGATAAATCTTTTTTCTCTGTAAATTAATAAATTCTTTGTGGTTATGTTTTTAAAATTAGCGCATTATTGTTACTATGCAAGAAAGGGTTTTCAATTTTTGTGAATTCAGTTTCCACTTCTATTAATATTAGTAACTTTGATACTATTTATATATGTGTTCTCCCTCTTTGTATACAGGTGTCTATAGTAATGACATTTACTTCTTAATTAAAATTCAGTATATTATCTGCAAGAAATCCGAACAAAAATGATATTAGTGCATTGTGATATCGATAAATTATGGATAGACACATTTTATTATATTCTACTGTAATTCTTTCAGACAGAAAATTGTGTATTCTTCATAAAAGATACACATATGATATGTGACTGTGTAAATCAGCAGACTGATGCAACTTGTAATGTCTATAGGCATATGATAATGACAACATGATGCTTGTCTCATTTGTAACATTGCTTTATACGTATAAATTATATGCTTTTTTAAATTTATTAGTTTTGAAATTAACAAATAAACTATTAAACATAACCTTAAATACAACAATCTTTTTAAATTAATTCGAAGAGGAAGAAGATAATTTTATATGAAAATATATTAACATAACCTCAAATGCAAAAAATATTAAATTTATTTGAAGAGAAATCTTTTTTCTCTCTAAATTAATTTTTAGTTATATTTTTAAAAATGTTTTTTTTTTTGAGAATTCTTATTATACAAGAAGGGTTTTCAGTTTAGTAACTTTAATATTATTTATATATTTATCCTTATTCTTATATATAAGTATCTGTAGTAATTATATTTATTTCTTAATTTCAATTCAGTATATTATCTTTAAGAAATTCGAACAAAAATAATACTAGTGATATCGATAAATTGTTTGTAAAAGATTTGGATAGGCACATTTTCTACCGTAATTTATTCAGATAGAAAATTTTGTATTTTTCACACAAGTTCATAATGTGACTGTAAATCAGCAGACTGATGCAACTTGTAAAGTTTATAAGCACAACACATGTACACGGTATAGGCCCTAATTACTGATTAGTGATCATAATAAAAACGTGATATGTATTACTGCCTTTCATTTGTAACATTGCTTTATATCTATAAAAGATGACAGTATCTAAATTATATACTTTAACTTTCTTAATTTTATTAGTTCTGAAATTAATAAAATAATATATAAGACATAACCTTAAAAACAACAATCTTTTTAAATTAATTCGAAGAGGAAGAAGATAATTTCATTTATATAAAAATATATTAACATAACCTATGCAAAAAAAAAAATAAATTCATTTGAAGAAGAAGAGAAATCTTTTTGTTCCGTAAATTATGCATTTTTTGGGGTTATGTTTAAAAATGGCATATTAATATTTTAAAAATTCTTATGATGCAAGAAAAGGTCTTTCAGTTTTTGTGAATTCAGTTTCCACTTCTGTTACTATTAATATTTTTAAGAATATTTATATATTTGCTCTTACACAAAGATATCTGTAGTAATGATATGATATTTACTTCGTAATTTAAATTCAACATATTGGGTAGTGTAAATAATAATGTAGGTAAGCTTTTTCTTCAAATTTCAAGCGAAACTCATTATTTAAGCTAAAACTAATAATTTCGTATATTTTAGCTAGTTGTGTGATTAAAAGTTAATGCTTCAGACAAAGCTTTTGCTTAACTTTACCACACACTACCATTATTTTTAAGAAATCCGAACAAAAATATTAGTGCATTGTAGTACCGATAATTTATTTTTAAACGATTTAGATGCATACATCTTAATATTTTCTAGAGTCAGATAGAAAATTCTGTATTTTTCACACAAGTTACACATAATATGTGACTGGGCAAATCAGTGAAAACTGAATTCACAAAAAATGGGAGAGAGGGAGACCTCTTCTTGCATCATAAGAAGTGTCAAAATATTAATATGCCAATTTTAAACATAACCACAAAAAATGCATTAATTTACAGAGAAAAGATTATTCTTCTTCTTCAAATAAATTAAATATAATAAATATATTTTTTTTTGCATTTAAGGTTATGTTAATATATTTTTATATAAAATTCTCCTTCCTCTTCGAATGAATTTAAAAATTGAGTTGTATTTAAGGTTATGTTTAATATGTTTTTTATGTTAATTGCAGAACTAATAAATTTAAGAAAGTATATAATTTAAATGCCGTCATCCTTTATACATATAAAGCAATGTTACAAATGTAACCCATCATGTTGTCTTTAAGTTATTAATAGTAATAGAAGTGGAAAATAAATTTACAAAAACTGAAAGACCTTTTATTGCATCAAAAGAATTGTCTAAATATTAATATGCCATTTTTAAACATAACCACAAAAAATGCATTAACTTAAAGAGAAAAAGGGATTCTCTTCTTTTTCAAATGAATTTATTTTTTTTGCATAGGTTATGTTATGTTAATATATTTTTATATAAAAATCTTTTCTTCCTCTTCGAATAAGTTTAAAGTTTTATGTATTTAAGGTTATGCTTAATTTTGTTTGTTAATTTCAGAAATAATAAAGAAAACGTATATAATTTACATGCCGTCATCTTTTATTCATAATATAAAGCAATGCTATTAATGACAGATGCAGTAATACCTATCATGTTTTCATTATGATCAGTAATAATGGTCTATATGTACTAAGTACATACGTTAAGCGTATAAACTTTACAAGTTACGTCAGTCTACTGCTTTGAGTGCTTTGCAATCGTATATCATATGAAGAATCAAATATTATTGTGAAATTTATATGAGTTTTTAGAATACTGTTTATTTTATTTTTCCATGAATAAATCCACGAAATTTCTTAAAATACAAATTATGTCGTTGGTATCCTACCATAATATTTAACTATAAAAATGACAGATACATCCATAATCAAATGTATTAAAAGTAACGATTAATTTTTGCTTTTAATAGCTAAGTTTAATTTTTTTTAACAAATGTGTAACTTGTGTGAAAAATACCCAATCTGTTGACTACAGCAATTGCGGTAGAAAATATTAAAATTTTACGTAGCTACACATCGTTTATCTATATCACAACACACTAATACTAATTTTGTCAAGATTTCTTGAAAATAAGACACTGAATTTAAATGAAGAAGTAAATATCATTACTGCAGATACAGATTGTATAAGTGTAAGAGCAAATATATAAATATTCTTAAAGCTAATAATAGCAATAGAAGTGGAAAATGAATACACAAAAACTGGAACACTTTCTTGCATCATAAGAATTGTCAAAATATTATGTATGACAATTTTAAACATAACCATAAAAAATGCATTAATTTACAGAGAAAACAGATTTCTCCTCTTCAAATAAATTTATTTTTTCTTGAATTTAAGGTTATGATAATATATTTTTATATAAAATTTTCTTCTTCCTCTTCGAATGTCGAATGAATTTAAAAAGTTTATTGTATTTAAGGTTATGTTTAATGTTATTTTAGATAATAAATTATAATTGAAGAAATGTCATAAATGAGACAGACAGTAATACCCATCATGTTTTCATTATGATCTAGTGATCATAATGAAATCATACTGACTAGTCTCAGTAATAATGGCCTGTACCGTGTACATTTGTTAGCCTATGAACTTTACAAGTTCAGTCTACAGATTTATACAGTCACATATCATATTTGTAACTAAATCGTTTTGTAAATTCATTTTCTACTTCTATTACTATTAATAACTTAAAGACAATATGATGGGTTACATTTGTAACATTGCTTTATATGTATAAAGGATGACGGCATTTAAATTATATACTTTCTTAAATTTATTAGTTCTGCAATTAACAGAAAAAAACATATTAAACATAATCTTAAATACAACACAATTTTTAAATTCATTCGAAGAGGAAGGAGAATTTTATATAAAAATATATTAACATAACCTTAAATGCAAAAAAATATATATTTATTATATTTAGTTTATTTGAAGAAGAAGAATAATCTTTTTTCTCTGTAAATTAATGCATTTTTTGTGGTTATGTTTAAAATTGGCATATTAATATTTTGACACTTCTTATGATGCAAGAAGAGGTCTCCTTGTCCATTTTATGTGAATTCAGTTTTCACTGATTTACCCAGTCACATATTATGTGTAACTTGTGTGAAAAATACAGAATTCTCTATCTGACGCTAGAAAATATTAAGTTGTATGCATCTAAATCGTTTAAAAATAATTTATCGGTACTACAATGCACTAATATTTTTGTTCGGATTTCTTAAAAATGATGGTAGTGTGTGGTAAAGTTAAGCAAAAGCTTTGTCTGAAACATTAACTTTTAATTACACAACTAGCTAAAATATACGAAATTGTTAAGTTTTAGGTTAAATAATGAGTTTAGCTTGAAAATTTGAAGAAAAAGCTTAACTACATTATTATTTACACTACCCAATATGTTGAATTTAAATTACGAAGTAAATATCATATCATTACTACAGATATCTTTGTGTAAGAGCAAATATATAAATATTCTTAAAAATATTAATAGTAACAGAAGTGGAAACTGAATTCACAAAAACTGAGACCTTTTCTTGCATCATAAGAATTTTTAAAATATTAATATGCCATTTTTAAACATAACCCCAAAAAATGCATTAATTTACAGAACAAAAACATTTCTCTTCTTCTTCAAATGAATTTATTGTTTTTTGCATAGGTTATGTTAATATATTTTTATATAAATGAAATTATCTTCTTCCTCTTCGAATAAATTTAAAAAGTTTATTGTTTTTAAGGTTATGTTTAATATATTATTTTATTAATTTCAGAACTAATAAATTTAAGAAAGTTAAAGTATATAATTTAGATACTGTCATCTTTTATAGACATAAAGCAATGTTACAAATGAAAGGCAGTAATACATATCACGTTTTTATTATGATCACTAATCAGTAATTAGGGCCTATACCGCGTACATGTGTTATGCTTATAAACTTTGCAAGTTGCTTGCAGTCTGCTGATTTACAGTCACATTATGATTTGTCTAACTTGTGTGAAAATACAAAATTTTCTATCTGAATAAATTACGGTAGAAAAATATTAAAAAGTGCCTATCCAAATCGTTTACAAACAATTTATCACAATGCAATGCACTAGTATTATTTTTGTTCGGATTTCTTAAAGAAAATATGTTGAACTTAAATTAAGAAGTAAATATCATTGCCATATATACCTTCGTATAAGTATAAGAGAAAATATATAAATATTCTTAAAAATATTAGTAGTTAGAAGTGGAAACTGAATTCACAAAAACTGAAACACCTTTTCTTGCATCATAAGAATCGTCAAAATATTAATATGCCATTTTTAAACTTAACCACAAAAAAATGCATTCATTTACAGAGAAAAGATTCTCTTCTTCAAATAAAATTAATTTGTTTTACATTTAAGGTTATCTTTATATATTTTTATATAAAATTATCTTCTTCCTCTTCGAATGAATTTAAAAACTTTGACGTATTTAAGGTTATGTTTACTATTTTCTTTGTTAATTTCAGAACTAATAAATTTAAGAAATCTTTTATACATATAAAGCAACGTTACAAATTAGACAGGCAGTAATACCCATCATGTTTTCATTATGATCACTAGTCAGTAATAATGACCCGTACCGTGTACATGTGTTATGCCTATAAACATTACAAATTGCATCAGCCTGCTGATTTACACAGTCACATATGATATGCGTAGCTTGTGTGAAAAATACACTTTTTCGTATCTAAAGCAATTACGGTAGAAAATATTAAAATGTGCCTATCCAAATCGGTTACAAACAATTTAACGATATCACGATGCACTAATATTATTTTTGTTCGGATTTCTTCAAGAAAATACGCTGAATTTAAATTAAGATAGATACATATATATAAGAATAAGAGCAAATATATAAATATTCTTAAAAATATTAATAGTATTAGAAGTGGAAACTGAATTCACAAAAACAGAAACACCTTTTCTTGCATCATAAGAATTTTCAAAAATCATTATGCCATTTTTAAACTTAACCGCAAAAAATGCATTAATTTACAGACAAAAAAGACTTCTCTTCTTCATATGAATTTATTTTTTTTTTGCATTTAAGGTTATGTTAATATATTTTTTTATAAAATTCTCTTCTTCCTCTTCGAATCAATTTAAAAACTTTGTTGTATTTAAGGTTATGTTTACTATTTTTTCTTTGTTAATTTCAGAACAAATACATTTAAGAAATATTTTATACATATACAGCAATGTTACAAATCAGACAGGCAATAATACCCATCATGTTTTCATTATGATCACTAGTCAGTAGTAATGACCCGTACCGTGTACATGTCTATAAACATTACAAATTGCATCAGCCTGCTGATTTACACAGTCACATATAATATGTGTAGCTTGTGTAAACAATACACATTTTTCTATCTGAAGCAATTACGGTAGAAAATATTAAAATGTACCTATCTAAATCGGTTACAAACAATTTAACGATATCACGATGCACTAATATTATTTTTGACCGGATTTCTTCAAGAAAATTGAAAGACCTTTTCTCGTATAAGATTTGTCAAAATATTAATATGCCATTTTTAAACATAACCACAAAATATGTATTAGTTCACAGAAAAATAATTTCTCTTCAAATATTTTTTTTCATTTAAGGTTATGTTAATATATTTAAAAAAAAATTCTTCTTCCTCTTCGAATGATTTAAAAAGTTTGATAAATTTAAGGTTATGTTTAACATATTTTTTTGTTAATTTAAGAACTAATAAATTTAAGAAAATAAAAGTGTACAATTTAAATGTCGTCATCTTTTATACATATAAAGCAATGTTACAAATGAGACAGGCAGTAATACACATCACGTTTTTATTATGATCACTAATCAGCAATAATGGCCCGTACTGAGTACATGTGTTATGTCTATTTACTTTACATGTTGCATCAATCTGCTGATTTACAGTCACATTATATGTGTAGCTTGAGTGAAAAATATACATTCTCCTATCTGAAGCAATTACAGTAAAAAATATTAAAATGTGCCTATCAAAATTATTTACAAATAATTTATCGATATCACAATGCACTAGTATTATTTTTGTTCAGATTTCGTAAAGAAAATATACTGAACTTAAATTAAGAAGTAAACATCATTACTATAGATACCTTTATATAAGTGTAAGAACAAAATAAAAATATAAATATTAATAGTAACAGAAGTGGAAACTGAATTCACAAGAATTGAAAGACCTTTTCTTGTATCATAAGAATTGTCAAAATATTAATATGCCATTTTTACATATAACCACAAAAAAATACATTAATTTACAGAGAAAAAAATTTCTATGTACTTCAGATGTTTAATTTTATTTTTTCATTTAAGGTTATGTCAATATACTATATAAAATTCTCTTCTTCCTCTTCCAATCAATTTAAAAAATTTCACGCATTTAAGGTTATGTTCATATTTTTTTGTAGATTTCAGAATTAATAAATTTAAGAAAGTAAAGTATAATTTAGATGCTGTCACCTTTTATACACAATATAAAGCAATGCTATAATCAGTAATAATGGTCTATATGTACTAAATACATGTTTATACGTATAAACTTTACAAGTTACATCAGTCTACAGCTTTACACAGTCACATGTCTTATAAAGGATAACTAATTTTAATTATTTTCTTTTTTTAAGGTCGACAATTATTGACACATGTCGAAGTATACCTTAAATATTGTAATCGATATTTTATTAATTTATTAGTGTGGTATATTTTTGTTGTGTTTAGGTGCCTAACTGATAAATGTTCTGGGGAAGATAAATAAGTTTTACAGCTTAATTATCTATTACATAAATGCTATATAAATAAGATACGAAAAAATCTAGACAACTTATATTTTTTACAAATTTATTACTAACAGAAAGTAACTCTGCATTTCGTATGTTTCCGTAATATCCAACAAATTAATCTTAGGCTAATATTTTGAACATGGGCGAACATTTTGTCAAACAGAAAATTAAAAAAATATAGCATTCGGAATACACCTTGAAAAAATCTGAGAAATCACAGCGCCTATTCTTTAAAAATATGTAAAATTGTCCTTTCTGGTAATTTATATTTTTCATAGAAGCAATCGACAAGTACCTTCAGATAGTTAAAAATTAGTAGTATTAGCTACACAAATGAAACTTTCAGATCACGTGACGTCTTACCTCTAATATATTTTTGAAGATTAAATTTTCTATATCTGTTGGCTTTAATTTGCTATCAGTGATTAAAGTATATAGAAGTCCAAATTTCATTAATCCATCCCATTATTTGATATAATGAGAAAAATTGTTATTTTTAACTATTAACTTAAAATGAAAATAATCATCGAAAAAACCAGCACTTTAATAAGTTTTATTATTACTTTTATTAATTCAGATAAATATATTTTTAATAAAATTTTGACGTCATGTTAATCTTTAGATAATGCCACCTTAATTACACGATACTATAATATTCTTCAAATACCTTTAATTTATTGTATAACTATAATAAATTATTACAGCTGCGTCGGAATCATCACGTTTATTATTAAAAATACTCTGAACATAAAATGCCGCATCCATGATCTATTTCGTTTAAAATTGCTATCCATTAAATAACCTCAAATGATTAAAAAAATAAATAAGATGTAAACAAAGAAGAAGATTATTCACTTTAAGAGTAAGACGAATCGTAGTATAAGGTAAGGTTATGTTACGATTGTTATAAATGCTTTTTTTTAATATTTTGCTTCTCATAAGTACACTTTTCAGAAAATGTCAAAGATGAAAGATTTAAGTCACAGCATTGCATTACATTAGTACCCATTTAAAAATCATAGTGAAGCAGTTTTTGCAAATATTTTGGCACTAAATCTTAGAATATTGAGTAAGTTCAGATAATAGACATAATTTTTTTCAATTAACTAAACTATGATTACACATTAACCATGTTTGTACAAATATACAGCCATGATGTAGTCCTTTTAAAACTGCTATTAAAATCTAACACTTCCAAAATAACCTCAAATATTAAAAAAAAATACTCGAGGTAATCTAAAGAAGAAGAAGATTACTGACTGAGATAAAACATAGGATAAGGTAAGGTTATGTTATGATTACTATTTGATTTCAAATTTTTTTAAATATCTTGCATTTCATATGTACACTTTTCAGAAAATGTCAAAATGTTATATTGAAGTCACATCACCGCATTTAATTAATATACTTAAAATATCATAGTGAAGTACTTTCTGTAATTATTTTGGCACTAAATCTTAGAATATTTAGAGTCGGTTAAATTCAGATAATAGACACATTTTTTTTCAACTAACTAAATTATGATTAAACATTAAACCATGTTATTAGTACACAAACACCACAGTCATGATCTATTACTTTTAAAACTATCAAAATCCGACACTTCCAAAATAATCTCAAATATTTAAAAAAATACAAGTAAAAAAAAGATTATTTGCTTTGAGACGAACTCTAGTGTAAGGTACGGTTATCTTATGATTGTTATAATTTGAATTTTTTTTAACTAAAAGATGAAATATTGAAGTCACATATCGCACTAAATTAGTATATTTTTAAAAATCGTGAAGTTATTGTTGTAAATATTTTGGCACTAAATCCTAGAATAACAAAGTTGGTTAAATTCAGGGAGACATAATTTTTTATATATTTCTTTTAAAACTGCTCAACTCAAAATTTGATATTTCCAAAATAACCTCAAATATTTTTAAAAAATGCACGAGGTAACAAAAAGAAGAAGAAGATTATTGACCTTAAGATGAACCGTAGGATAAGATAAGGTTATGTTATGTTTCGATTTTAATTTTTTTTAACTATTTTGCATTACAGGTACACTTTTCAGGAAATGTCAAAGATGAAATATTGAAGTCACATCACCGCATTAAATTAATATACCTTCCAAATATCACAGTGAAGTACTTTCTGTAATTATTTTGGCACTAAATCTTAGAATATTTTTTCGGTTAAATTCAGATAATACACATTTTTTTCAACTGACTAAACTATTATTAGACATTAAACCATGTTAGTAATACACAAACACCACAGCCATGATCTATTCCTTTTAAAACTATTAAAATCCGACACTTCCAAAATAATCTCAATTATTTAAAAAAAAAAGTAAAAAGAAATATTTACTTTGAGACGAACTGTAGTATAAGGTAAGGTTATCTTATGATTGTTATAATTTGAATTATTTTTAACTATTCAAAGATAAAATAGTCACATATCGCACTAATTAGTATATTTTTAAAAATCATGGTGGTTCTTGTTGTAAATATTTTGGCACTAAATCTTAGAATAACAAAGTCGGTTAAATTCAGGTAATAGACATATTTTTTTATCTATTTCTTTTAAAACTGCTATCAAAATTTGATATTTCCAAAATAACCTCAAATATTAAAAAAAATACACGAGGTAACAAAAAGAAGAAGAAGATTATTGACTTTGAGATAAACGTAGGATAAGATAAGGTTATGTTTGTTTGATTTTAAATTTTGTGAACTGCATCTCATAGGTACACTTTTCAGAAAATTTTAAAGATGAAATATTGAAGTCACATCACCGTGAAGTACTTTTTTAATTATTATTTTTCAACTGACTGATTAAACATTAAACCATGTTATTAGTACACAAACACCACAGACATGATTTATTCCTTTTAAAACTATCAAAATCCGACACTTCCAAAATAATCCAAATATTTAAAAAATGCAAAAAATAAAAAAAATTATTTACTTTGAGACGATTATGATTGTTATAATTTGAATATTCTAACTATTCAAAGATGAAAAATTAGTCACAAATCGCACTAAATTAGTATATTTTTAAAAATCATAGTATTGTACATATTTTGGCACTAAATCTTAGATTAACAAAGTCGGTTAAATTCAGGTAATAGATGTAATTTTTCTATTTCTTTTAAAACTGATATCAAAATATATTTCTAAAATAACCTCAAATATTATAAAAAATACACAAGGTAACAAGAAGAAGAAGATTATTGACTTTGAGATGAACCGTAGGATAAGATAAGGTTATGTTGTTTGATTTTAAATTTTTTGAACAGTTTGGCATTTCAGGTACACTTTTCAGAAAATGTCAAAGATGAAATATTGAAGTCACATCACCGCATTAAATTAATATACTTTTAAAATATCACAGTGAAGTACTTTCTATAATTATTTTGGCACTAAATCTTAGAATAACAAAGTCGGTTAAATTGAGATAATAGACACATTTTTTTTTCAACTGACTAAACTATGATGAAACATTAAACCATGTTAGTAATATACAAACACCACAGCCATGATCTATTCCTTTTAAAACTATCAAAAACCGACACTTCCAAAATAATTTCATTATTTAAAAAAATACAAGTAAAAAAAAATATTTAAGTACTTTGAGACGAACTGTAGTATAAGGTAAGGTTATCTTATGATTGTTATAATTTGAATTATTTTTAACTATTCAAAGATGAAATATTCGTCACATATCACACTAAATTAGTATATTTTTAAAAATCATAGTGGTTATTGTTGTAAATATTTTGGCACTAAATAACAAGTCGGTTAAATTCAGGTAATAGACATAATTTTTTATCTATTCTTTTAAAACTGCTATCAAAATTTGATAATTCCAAAATAACCTCAAATATTAAAAAAATACACGAGGTAACAAAAAGAAGAAGAAGATTATTGACTTTGAGATGAACCGTAGGATAAGACAAGGTTATGTTATGTTTATTTGATTTTAAATTTTTTGAACTATTTTGCATCAGGGTACCTGAAAATATCAAAGAAGAAATACTATCAAAATCGGACACTTCCAAAATAATCTCAAATATTTTTAAAAATATAAGAAGTAAAAAAAAAGATTAATTACTTTGAAATGAACTGTAGTATAAGGTAAGGTTATCTTATGATTGTTATAATTTGATTTTTTCTAACTATTCAAAGATGAAATATCACAGATCGCACTAAATTAGTATACTTTCAAAAATCATAGTGAAGTTATTGTAAATATTTTGGCATTAAATCTTAGAATAACAAAGTCAGTTAAATTAAGGTAAACATAATTTTTTATCTATTTTAAAACTACTATCAAAATTTGATATTTCCAAAATAACCTCAAATATTAAAAAAAACAAAACAAAAAGAAGAAGAAGATTACTGACTTCGAGATGAACAGTAGGATAAAGGTAAGGTTATGTTATGATTGTTATATTTAATTTGAATATTTTTAACTATTTTGTATCTCAGGCAGGACACATTTCAGAAAATGTCAAAGATGAAATAATAAAGTCATATCTCACACTAAATTAATGTATTTCTAAAATATCATAAGCAATTTTTGTAACTATTTATAACTAAATCTTAGAATATTTAGTTAGTTAAATTCAGATAATATACATAATTTTTTCAATGGACTAAACGATGATTACACATTAAATCATGTTAGTAGTAAACAAGATTTGCCTCTTTCCGTTTTGCTTCTATTTATCAAACGAATGTGGGTGGTATAGTCAGTACTATTAGTAACCGTAAACAAAAATAAAGCTACAGAGTGAAAAATACAAAAAAGAAAAACTAGTTAATCTTATCAACATTTTTAAGGTTTCTGTTATTATTTATTTGTAATGTGCTACATAAAATGCTGTTTATAGATACCCAAGTATGTATAAAATTGTTTTAGCTGACTCATTCATATAATAATTTAATATGCTGCTTATGATTCCAGTAATTTCATAGGTGATTGACATCAGCGTAATAGGAAACCTACTTTAAATAAATTTAATTGACAATCCCTGTTTTAATCAAGAGGGTACTCGATGTGTTCCTTTTCTGGCGATTAAATGTGAGAACGTTCAAGTTTCAAATATTTACACGGCATTTAATTCGCTGCGTGAGGTATAGAAAATAAATGAATATATCTAAATCTAAGAAAAAGATTCGTAAGGCTCATATGGATAGCACATTTGAGGTTACTTTACGTGAAGTATACTTATTTACTAAATTTTCTTTTTCCTCCTCTTTTTTTATTTATTGAGAGCTGCAAAACGCTGTGTTGTTTTTATTTTAACTCCAAGAGTATGCTTTTTGGCATACTTGGAAAATTGCCATACTCTTAGTCCATTAATTAAAAATACATGATTGTATTTTTTATCTACTGAACACTTCAGACATGATATACATTGTAGTTTAGGAGAAACGCAACATTTAATAACAATTCTGATAGCAGCAGGAAAATACTTTCGCGTACGACAATAAAATAAGATTGGAAGATCCCGCTTAAAACTCGAAGTATATTAAGTTGTAAAATAAATCCTTTTATTTACAGTTCTTAAAGCTAGATTTACACCGATATATGAATAAATTACACTTGATTCTTACTTTTATGCATCGGTAATTAAGCTTATCTTAGTATAATCTACCTACAATGTGATTAATTTTATTTATCTAAATCTTAGTAAGTCGAATCTAAAGTATATTTTATGTGACCTTGACAATCCATTTTTACAAGTGACATGGTCACGTAATTTTATTACCGAATTAATTACAGTTCAATTCACTGTTAATTCTTTCTGGTAACTAGATATTTTCGATTTAAACGTAGTAAACATAGTGACAATTTTTCGGTAACTCACACTGTACATCGGACAACTTTAAGACCATTATGTTTAAGGTTATGTTCAAAAGTAAATATTGTACGACTATAAATATTAACTAATGATTGTTCCCTCTTTATATGGCGAAACTGCATTCTACATTTTATGCTGTACTTATCAAAATTTGTTTCTACGCAGTTCGCAAACATTAACAAGGCGGTTTTAAAATCAAACTTTAACAAATCTCAGGAATGCAGCAACCAATTCTGATATAAAATCGTGAGACTGGTGTGGACGAATTCATAATTTTACCTTAGAAAAAAAACACAATCAAGGAAATGCTGCAACTATTTACAACAATAATCTTCGTGGTATCTCATGAATGATAAACGTCATTCTCACGTAACTAGATTTAACTTAATCGATTTTTAACCAGTGCGAATTGTACAGTGCACTTTTTTGACGAGAAATAATTATGTATTTTTCAAAAAACTATCCCTAAATTTCGAACTAAATAAAGTATCTTCAACAGTTGTCTAAAAAATTAAGTTTGCATAAAAAAAACAACGTTGCTTTTTAAAAAAGAACTGGCATTGCAGCCTTTATGTCGAGCTTCCTGTTGTGTGGGTCCTTGAACCGGAATAAACTTCTGTCTTGTATTACAGGGTGTATATATCTTAAATGTGTCAAAAAAATTTTGAAATATCAGTGAATTTGTATCATAAATTTGACCGTATGAAAATAACATAACCTAAAAATTTCAAATGGAACTAAAGCGTAAGATATAGAAAATTCTTCTTCGGATGAAAAGAAGATACTGACATTTATGGTTATGTACGAAATATTTTATGGTAATTATTTACTACAACTTAAAATTCTCCAATCTTAACTAAAAAATTCTTACTCCCCTATTTTCGACGGTGCTGATCACGAATCTGAAGTCAGAAAAATTCAAAATTGCAACTTCAGATTCGAGATCAGCACCTTAGAAAAAAGGGAGATAGGCATTTTTTAATTAAGATTGAAGAGTTAATCAGTAAATAATTACATATTTTATGAAAAGAAAAACACAGAAAGTATCAACCACTTCTGATGTCTGCTGGGTATAACATGATTAGGGAATACACTATTTATTTAACAAAACTTGACTCGAAGAATATAGAGACGCTAAGGATATCAGCATTGTTCTATATCTGACCTCTAAACGTAATGTCCTTTTCTAACAGTTATTGCAAAAAAAAAAACAAAACGTAGTGTTATCAAGCACCGGCCGAGAATATAATACAGGGTTGGCCTACAATAAGTATATACAATGCATGAGAAGGAATATTAGTAATACATTTTGTTTAAATGGACTGATAAAAACTACGGTTTACGTGCATGTGTTTAACAATAATCGTCGTTACTGCAAGGACTCTGTTTACGCTAACCTTGTAATAAAAATGGCGTAGCATCTAGTGTAGTGCTGACGATTTGCATGAAAGCTGTTTTTAATAAAACCAACTCACAAGCTGAGCAATGTTGAAATGTTAATAATATTTTTAATGCATTCTGCAAATGTGGTATGTAATGAGAAACATTTGCTTCGCGAGTTGAAATATTATTCCTTAACTCAAGTTCGAACTTATGTGTTAAACTAAAAGTATCAGGGCAAACATCTTTAAGGAAAATGTATAATTTACTACGAGTTGTAATGACTGATAAGTTTTTTTAATTACCTATTTCTATTTGCTATGTCAATTATTGACATATACATAGTCTGTCGATTGTGTTTTAATTGGTGATTTATTTTTGTAACAAAATCCACATTTACTATATCAAATAACTGATAACAGTCTGATTTATGATACTTATATTAGGGAAAATTACGTCTGTATACGTTTCTAAAGGAAATCAATACATAGATAATTTAAGGCGGTATATAAGAACGTTTTAGCTTCCCTAAAAAATAAATAACCCGAGGAAATTTCAGCATGTACGACGAAAAATATTCTGTATCAGTCAATTTTTCCCTATGAGTAATTACATGTTTTTTAGAATCGAATTTTGAAGAACAGTTTATGATGTACAATTACAATCTTATTGTATTGTTTGACTCATCCATCATAACTGATAAAAATTTTTTAAGAATCTATTATCATAACTGATAAAATAATAATGCTATGCATTTTTTAAGATCATCCACAGTTGCCAAGGAACTACACATCGTATGCACGCCTGTTTTAATTCTCACATTAATTTAAAAATATATTATGTATTTCTTGTTGTAAAGTTTTCCCACACAATAGGTATCTACTTAAAGAAAAGGAATACAACGCGTTAGTTCTTATACTGGGATCAACACAGCTGTAAAATTATTTAAATATGTGTATCAGTCATTTCTTAACAATTTTTACATTGTACCATTTACTAATTAGAAACACTTCGTCAGTTTACGTTTGTTTAAAAATATAACCTCAAATCTTTCAAAGTCAACAAATGGAAGAAGTTACATATGCAGAGGAAGAAGATTTTTCGAATGAACCTTAATATTTTCATCTTTCATTGTTATTGTTTTTATTTAAGGTTATGTATGCGTAAACAATTTTTGTGCTAATTTTCATGCTAACTTTTGGTAGCCGTATTTCTCGCCGTAAAATGATTAGATTTGTGGCTGTAGGTATAGAAATTTCGAAAAATAAAACACAAGCAAAAGTAACTATTGTTAAAAATAAATTGCTTGATGTACTTTGTCAGATTGTTTAAAAATATAACCTCAAATCTTTCAACGTCAACAAATGCAAGAAGTTACAGACGCAGAAGTAGATTTTCGAATGAATCTTAATACATCTTTCATTATTATTGTTCTTATTTAGGGTTATGTATGGATTAACAATTTTTTGTACTAATTTGTGTCTTTAGGTACAGAAATTTCGAAAAATAAAACACAAAAAAGTACCTTTTGTCAAAAATAAATTTCTTGATGTCTTAATTATTCATAGTTACTTACTATTTAAATTTTTCTCACAGAAAAACATTACTTTTAGAATTACTTTACATATATTATTTCGCTATTCTAACCCCACATTTTAACAATTATTTTCAAGTACAATAAGAATTGAACAATTTTATATATCTTACTAAGGAACATAATTATATCGATATTTACACATAAAGTTAAATTTAAAAAATACGTATTTCCAAAGATTTCCGTACCAAAAAATCTGTTGGTTAGACCGCATTTTCACAATACTTATTCGTCTTACTTCGGTTTTTGAACATTCACGGGTGGTTATTTGCTAAGTCCTAAAGAATACTAAACGCCTAAAACTATTTGTATTTGTAGAAACACTATTTAAAGAATACGGTGCCTTCAAAGATATCTATATATTTCAATCTCTCGCAAGACTTCCCACAGGATTATAAAAGTATATAGTTTAGGTCACCACCAGAAAAAACCTAGTTTTTATAGCGAAATTGTTCAGTATGGGTATTTCCCCTATTTTCCGATTCAGTAATTTGCATCGCAGACTTTTACTAGTCCTAGCCGTCAATTAACATTTATTATATACCGTAAATATGTCAATACATTTTAACGTTTATTAATTAGTATAACATTTATTTACAAACATAACCTCAAATATTCATTCAAAATCAACAAATGGAGGATACAGAGGAAGAGGAGGAGAATATTTTTCGGATGAATACATTCTTCTTTGTTACTGTATCTATTTAAGGTTATGTAATGGATATACCATCATTTGTTCTTATTTTCATGTTAATTTAATAATCTATCGTATATTTTATTCTCTTGGAAGTTTTCTCACAGGATATCTAAAAAAAAGGAAGTGATCAGGTTATATTCTATTGTTACGTTTTACTTAATGTTTGTTTATTCATAGAGATATGTATCCCAAGCCACTAGGAAAAACCTGCTGTGTGCTGTATTTATAGGAAAAATAAATTGTCCAAATAAGTATAACATTTTTCGAAAGCAATAACAATATTTCCCCTATTCCCTGGTTTAGTAATTTAAGTGAAATTTTACTAACGATCCTAGCCACCAATTATCATTTATTTATACTGAAATGCGGTTTCTAAATCTGTAATAGGAAGAAACCGAGTAAACTAAACTGTAATGCGATTACAATAACACAGATAATACAAAGCAAACGAAAGTTTCTTTAGATAACGATACAATAACGTTTTTAGCGTCATGATTTATAGAATAGTTCCTTACATGATTAGATACGAACCAATTTTTTCCCTAAGTATTTTTAGTAAAAAACAAAATTTATTTGATTACACAACAAATTTATTTATTCAATTAGATTATTTAAATGGTCTCAAGTTCAACGAGCCCGAGATAATTTTAGTGTTTCTGCTGTTATTATTTATGTAAATATAACTGCGGAACTATGAATAATCTCTTAATATTTATGTGAGAAAAGAAGCACGCAATTATACGTAATGCTACCAAGAATTTAAAATAGCACTTAAAAATTTTAGTAGGTAGGATAATTGTCTTTAAATTTACAGTTCCTTAACCTTAATAATTTAATGCTACAATTTAATATAGCAGTTTCAACAACGGTTCCCCCAAATTTCTGTATCATCATTACTGGCAAAGGTATAATGTTATATAACAGCAATTAACTATGGTTATAAAATTCTAGTGAATAATACCCGTATAAAGAAAAACATAAACAACCGTAATCATAACTATTACAAGTATGGCTCGATGGTTAACAATTTTACTTTGACGTATTTCTAGTCTGGTGATTCGGAATTAATAAAAAAATATATTTCGTTCATTCATTTTTCGAACTATTAATACACACAGTAGCCTGTCCTGGTTGAATTCTTAGAAGCCATAAGGAAGTAGATTACAAAGGGATTTAATCAGAACCATAAGGAAACTACATTGAAAATTTAGTCACATCATAAGCATTTTTAGATATCGTAGAATTGAATAAGAATTCCTTAATCAATTACTAATACAACAGAAATTCTTTATACAGTTAAAACGAATTTAACAAAGCATTTTCTTAATTATTCGCTTCAGCGTGGCCTTGAGAAAACAGTTAACTGCACTGATTGTACTTGAATTTAAATACAGAACATCGAAAAAAAATGAATTTGCTACGAAAATAAAACAAGGCATATCACGCATTACCACTGCAGTATAAATAAGTAGAGCTGGTTTATTATGAAACTATTACCGATAGCATTAAAACTGTACCTAGGTAATTATCTACAGCTTCGTGCAATTATGCACTCGTCCGTAAAAAAAAAAACAATAGTTAAATAATATATTTTAAGTTTCAATCAATAAAAATTATCTAATGTAAAGTAAGAACTACTATTGTTTCGGATGTTTAAGTAGATACATTTGTGTTTATTCAGCATAAAAATTCTGGGAAAAATTGATTTCCAAATATTATACATCAGGTTACAAAGTAAACAGTCAGTATAACTAAAACAGTGAGAGTAGTAAGGCACTGATAAGTAATCGGCATTGGTGTCAAGATGTTGTGTGTTATATATGTAAATAATTACATCAAAATATTTAAAGATCATAATTTTTATTTTACACCTAAAATTGGAGTCATACCCACCAACATGTTCAACTATTTTTTTTGTTCATTGCCGATTGGTACATAACATTTTTTTAATTTCCAAATTCTATTGTATTAAACAAGATTTGCATTTTAACTTGGTAATTAAAAAACAATACACAGGAAATACTAAAAAATATTCCAATCAAATTGATCAATACTGTAGCTAATGTAGTGAAATTTATTACTTTGGGGATGAATGTCAACGCAATTTATAAAATTTATTAGGAGTTATTAACATGTAGCGTATTTTTTCTGTTGACTTATCGCCGAAAGCATGATTTAGTACCTACCTAGTAGCATCCACTCCAAAATTAGTAAAACCCGATAATAAATATAGATAGCAAAAATTGCATGACGAATTTCTTAAGAAAAATGTTGCCAGATACTTTCTGTTTTTTAAAAAATAAAAGAAATGTATTTTTCGCATAAAAGAAACAAGTTTCTTATTTTTTGCTCTCGTATTATTAAACATATCGAAGGAAAGTAGAAGGTTAAATTATGAGTAATGTTTTTGTGAGTCATTCATTGTAAACTATTGATATTTTATTCATAACACAAAAATACGTAATTGTTTGATTTCTAAATTGCCCAATATACATATTTATTCCAACTTAACAAACCCGTGCTATCATTTAGGCTAACCAATCAAGTGTGGTATTAATGCTATCACATAATAATTATACAATATAAGTACGACTTTTATTTAAACAGTTTCTATTTCGTATTAATGGGCGTTGCTATAAAATTTGTGATTTCAGCGTGTCACGTCGAATGTCAAAAATACCGCATATAAACATACATACTTAAAACTAAAACCTATTTCAAAGAACGTTTTAGGTTATACGTATTAAAAACTTACCTCGTTAAATCGCTCTTTTATTTCCTCGCGTTCTTCCAGGGACAATTTTTGGGAATCCGTACCAGAAGAAGCCATATTGAAAAAACAATTCAGAAACAAATTGGGAACCACTCACAAAAACTCAATATCCTTACGAACTCGGTGCAAAAGGCACCGTCGATATCTCCTAGCAACGGAACGTCTTGAATGAACAGCGTTACCAACATCAAACTATGCGTAATGATGTGACTAGCGACTACTGTGACTCCCCTCCATTCAGGTTCTGAAACGTCACAGCATTTATTAGAAATCGAACTGGAATTCTGGAAGATAAAAATGTTTGATTTGAATGCCTATTCCTAATTAAATTTTTATACATTAGGTATAATAATGTACCTAAGGCTAGTAAATATAAGAAATAGGTACTAGACGAAGTTTAATATCCAGTTATTGACCGATATGCTTCATTTGTATTCAAAATCTTATTAAAATATCCACAGTAATTATTTTAAAACAAATTCAAGTGCGTTGTGTTAGGTATGCAGCCTAAAATACATAAAAAGTAATTACCTATGAAGACCAATCGCTTTTCAATAGTATTGGTAAAATCGCATTTTAATTTTGGCGCAACTCGTACCTGTAACGCATGCGCAACTATGCACTATTCCACGAATCAGAATGGGTAATCCCATGTATTAGTTTAAAATACCAAGTATAGATGGCAGCACTAATACTTTCGATAGTTTCGTTTTCAAATTAATGATTCAAATAAAAATAATATATAATTAATATAAACATATACATGATTAATCTACATACAAGTCTGAATTGTAGATAGACACAAAGCTTATACTTTTGGGTGGAGTGCTGGCACGACACGATTAGTGTCGATAAAAAAGAACGCTGTACTTCTAATTTATTAGTGGTTATTTGGTTAACCTAAAATTACTTTTGTAACAATCATAACCGCAAAATTTGACAGCAATGTATCGTGATTTATAAATTTTACTTCTTCGTATTCACAAATTTTTGGTGTTATAAACATCACGTTTAATAGTATATAAGTTTTATCTAATTTTCACCACAGGTTCCAATTTTGAAAGGTAAATGATCTAATTTTTTTTTTCTAAAATTACAATGAAACTTGTAGATTATGGAGTCTTCATTGGATCCAAAAAAGCAGTGTCTTATATTAAATGTAGTAAATTTCCTACAAGATGAACTAGTTAATGGCAATTTAAATGACGAACGAAAGGAGTCGGTTGAGGTTGCAATACAGTGCCTTGAAACAGCTTTCGAAATTGATAATGATACTAAAACGCAGTTAGGATCGGATAAATTAGATCTACTATCTCTTATTAAGATAACACCAAAGGTAATAAAACAAATTTGATTTTTTTGTGGTTGCGGCGTATACTTAAAACTCTCATTTCTGATACTTAGGTAGAAATTACCGAAGAACAGAAAAATGAAGCGGAGTTATGCAAAACGAGGGGCAATACTCATATGAAAAATTCTATGTACAATGAAGCCGTGGCTGAATATACAGAGTTTGTATTATCTTACTTATTGTAAAATATCAATCGGTAACTAACTTCAAGCTTATATATTTAATTATAAGAAATGTTTTCCTCATTTCACACATTTGTAGATGATATGCCCTTCATAGCATAATAAATACTCGTTCTTTCTATTTAGGGCCATTCGATTGAATCCTGTGAATGCAGTTTACTATTGTAACCGTGCGGCAGCTTACAGTAGATTAGAAAAACATTTAGAAGCAATAAATGATTGTCAAGAAGCAATAAAACTAGATCCTGCCTATGGCAAAGCCTATGGTCGTCTTGGTATCGCCTATTCAAATCTGAATAGATACGAGGACGCCCGCAAAGCCTATCTAACAGCTTTAAAATATGATCCAGGGAACACCATGATCGAAACTAATTTGAAACTAGTTGAGGAGAGGTTGTTTGCAAATATGGGTAACCGTTAATTCTGCATTTTTAAAATTCAATGAGTTCTGAATATATTAAAAGTAGTTTAGGCTATATTTTAAATGACAGTGGTCCTTATTTTGATATTTACTAAGATTAATACCATTGTCAACTGTTAACGGTAAATTGGTTTCAGAAATAAAAAATTGGAAGACTTCATTATTATTACTTCCACTGATATAACAAACTGTGTTCTTTGTAGAAAGTGCAGCCCCACCCGAACATCGACCTTTAGATATTTCCCAATTTATTAACAACCCGAATGTGATCAACATGGCTACGCAGATGTTAAGCGATCGCAGTTTCAATAGCATGTAATATATATAAAAACGCATAAAAATCTTATTATTATACCGATAAAACTTTCAGGTTGATGCAGATAATGTCATTGGCCGAATCTGATCCGCAAATTAACGCCTTATTTCAAGTGTAAGTATTGCTTATTCGGTTTACAGTTTGTGTAATATCGGCTTAAATATAATTTCTTTCCAGAGGGCAAACGATGGCTCAAAGAATGCAAACGGCAGATCCTGATATTGTGGAACGTTTGCGAAGATCCCTTGATCCCCAAAATCAGACGTCAGGTTCACCCGGTGGAGCAAACAATGAATCTAACCCACCAAACTCTAATGAAAACGATAAAAAAACAGAGTGATAGACTAATTATTTATTGATTAAATTTTTTTATTGTCTAAAAAAAAATGTTATTATGGTTTTTATTGTAATTCTCTTAAATTTATTTCTTTCATGGTTACATAATAGATATTTATGTATATTAAGTTAAGATAATCAGCAATCACTTACTAGTTTTGCTATATTGAATTTTTATGGGGTAATATTCAGTAAATATTTTTTGTTCAAATGAAACATTGGTTTTATTGGATTACTGTTCAAGCTCAAATGGATTGTTTTTTCAATATTCACAAATGTTTTTAAAAATTAGACACACTATTTTTAATGCATTGTGATACATTTTGAAAATATCTATATTTTTGTTTTATAAATATTTTCAGTTCTAAACTATGTGGTTAGTTTATTAAGCGATAGCAATATATTTAATGGCTTATTTTTTTAACGAAATGGAAAGGAGGAATACGATTAGGGATTAAATGCACTGATTGCATTTTAAAATGTTAGGTAATGTAGAGATTTTAAGTCGTTGGTAGTTGGTGAAAATTAAAGTGATAATTTTTTTAAAAATATGTTGCCATTTTTAAGAAAAATAAAATTTCATGAGGAATTAAAAAAAAGTCTGTATCAAGTTGATTGCGGAAAAAATATTTTGCACATGCACATATATCTTTCGAGGTCTCAAAGGGAGCCATTTTCATCATGAAAGCCTGATGATGTGGAAAAAAATATTTTGCAACCTCTTTCGACATCTCGGGTACCATTTTCATCATGAAACGTTTCTTAATGAGTATACGCGTTATGCCCTAACGATGTGAGTTTATTAAAATTACCACTTTATATTTCACCAGCCGTCACTGCCCTAGATTGACATATTTATATATCGCTTCGGTGAAATTCTGCCCTTAATTTGTAAAATCACTAGCCCAAATTGTATAAATTTGATATTTTATAAGAAATTTGAATAAATGTGATACTTTTCAAAAACGTAAATTTTATTATAACTTGTCGACTTGTCACAGAGTTTCGAACGTAAAATTTTGAAATTAGGACTGGTAGTTTAGTAAAATGGGTCATAAAAACAGAAGAGTTATGATGTTTCTAGTTAATTAGATGTGTCAAATCAAGCAATTAAAATGTATATTTTTGTCAAAGCAGCGACATTAATTTAATATGGGGCATTTAAAAATAAATAGTACCAGTAAGACATATTTTCCAGCTGGAGTAAGACATAAAAATCGAAATATTAATCAGATTTGAATCCGAAACGTAGTGATGCAATTTAGGTTAATATGCACCGACCAACATCTGAAAATAAATCTAGGACACAAGTGCATATATAATTATAGAAATATGTAAACTCGATTGTTTGTACATCTTTGAGAATCGCGTGGCCCGAAAGTGGATCAAATTGATTTGTTATTTTTATTTCCAGAGTTATTATTAGTTGGAATAAAAACATATCATCTGTTCCTATTTAAATTTTTCTAGAGGTTTCTTTTGAAAATTATAACAGCTTTGAATAAACATTAGCCCAGGCTTGGAGAAAAGGACCTGAATAAAAATATAATGGACCGAAGGACCATACAATATAAAATACAGTCCACTTCAACGGATCCTTATTAATTAAAGCTATTAAAATGGATATGTAAATATATTCATGATACAGTTGAGTTTTATATAAAATTTTTGAAATGATTAAGCGAGAAAAAATATTTGCGAAGGCCGCCTTGCCAAAGGGTTTTGCAAACTGGTAACACAGTGGTCAGGTTAAATATAGTACGTGTGCTAATTTGAGGAACATATCGTCCCACTGAAATATCTAATACACGCCTCCTGAAAGTGACGTGTGTGGATGCTTACAAGACAAATAAAAAAACTCAGCTTTATTCTGAATTAAAGATAAATTCGTTTTTAAGTCACACCACGATGGAATCAAATGCGTCAGTGCGGCTTCAAAAGTACCTTACATCGCACTGCCGTTTCGAATGATTAAAAAAATTAGCTGGCCAGTGGCGTAGGCGGCTACTTTAACTGTGTCAAACGGAAATATAAAAAGTTCGATTTCTCACCTCTGACTAACTTGCTACGAATTTTTATTTTCACAATAACAAATGAGGCTTATTTTTGGAGTCGGAGTAGTGAACATTTATGTTGTTTGTAATATTTTATAAAATTTTAATATTCTAACGACATGCTATATTATACACAGAATGATGGAACGAAATTCATCAAGGGCTACCTAGTTCTAAGAAATAGAGCGTCCTATTTAAAAAAATATCGGTAATACAAAAAAGTTTTTAAATTTCAACTATAAAAATAATACGAGTTTCATTCCATAATTTCCCCAATCTTTCGAATTTAGTACAGGAATTTTATTAGAATCTATTGCTGATTTAATGAAAAATAATATTATCTTCAAGAATAATTTATCAATAATTTTCAGTGTTTATTAATAACCTGATAAGATAAAGCGAATAGCTACAGCATGGTTTTAGATTTTTGGTCGTTGTAACGAGAGTTAAAAATAAGTTTTTTCTGTACCACCCTGTAACAATATCTCTACCTTGAAAATCGTAAATTTTATTTTTGGTTTGGCACTGAATACATTGTTCATGTGCAAAAAGATATAAAATTTCACAACGTGGAGCTTATTTTAAACTTGATAACTAATATTTTTAAGTAGCTAAATGAACGATTTTATATAGAACTTTATTTTCCATTTCCATGATTACATAATGGGTTTTCTTTAATGCGATGTAGCCAAAATATATTGAAATGTCGTATTTTAGTTGCCTATATATTTCTAAAGTTATGTTAAAGTGTCGGTAGAATGTTACGTACTAGACATTAAGAATATATCAGGTCATAAATCAGTACACAACTGTAAATTAAAAATTTAAGTTATCATAACAAACAAAAATACATCAGGTGTCGGGAGTTTCAAACAATTTACCGCTGATTTATTTTGCACAGATTTACTTTCAGTTACTAATGCTCTTGGTGAAAAAACGTACACAACGAATTAAAACAATAAATGGAGCTAAATTTTATTTCACAATCGATTAATAATGAAAGCAAATTACAAAGAACGAAATACTTATATATTTGAGGATTTCTAAGTGCAAAAATTGAGAAATTTTATTATTAAAAAAGCAGCTCCGAGAATGTTGGCCTCGATTAATATAAATAACAGATTAAGATTGAATATTTATTATGATAACAAAACTTCAGGTCAATTTTATCTCCTGAAATTTCGACTCTTCAAAAGACTGGAAAAGTGTTTATCAAAATTGACGAAAATATACGCTACCTACTCTACAGTAACGTTTTATTTTAAAGAAATAACTGTTTATTTGTATTACCTTACTTAGGCTCTGAAAGTTTATTTTGCATTTCATGTATATTTTTACTTTGATATACTAAAAATAAAACAAGAAATTAAAAATAATTTCCTATTTTCTTTGAACCAAAGTCATGTCCTACTTGAACCTTAGCTCCTGTTTACAAGTAAACCATATTTTATTATAAAAAATTTATAAATAATTACAGTTTCATTTCATATAATGTTAACAAATAAATATATGCGCTTTTCTGGAACATTGAAGTAGAAACATGTGCAATATACAAACAATCCTCCTACAAACCTGCCAAAATTAAAAATAGACTAGGAGATTAGTTTTCAAATTGTAGGAATTCAAGATTATTCAATTCCAAGTTCCAAAATTATAGTTTCGCGCATTATAAATTATTCCGTAATTTTCCTTAGTTTCACTTAGACTATAAAACAAAAAAGCTCCTGAAGCAACGTCGCAATTGAACTATACATATGGGATTTATTGAAACCTATCCGCTGGAGCTGTTTTAAAATAAGTTGAGATGATATGTTTGGCTTGAAAAACTAGTGATAAAAGTAGATTTGCATAAGTGCCAATCCTATCGATGCTTTACGTATTGTGAAAAAGGAAGTTGCAAAATTATTAACAGTCATATGAATCTGACTCACAACTAATTAATTAGAAATTGGCCTCGAAATGCGTTCAAAGTAAAAAAATATTTTCGGCTTGCACCGACGCACCAATTTTTTTAATGAGCTGTGAGTGCTAAGAGAATTGATGAAAAAACAACGTAAGACATAGGATACCTAATTTTTAATACCTAACCTTAGTATTTGTTATCCTTTCCATTTTTATAGATTTAAAATAAATATTTTGAAAGGATGTATATATAACTGGAGAAGTCTGCTATTTTCAACCCACTAGAATAACTACGATAATTATGATTTTTCTGTTGGTGAGACACGGCTTATTTGTGGTGCGAATTACTATTCATATTCCATTTTAGCGATTGTTTATCTCAGCAGGAAGTGAGCAGCCGAAAACTTGCCATGCACCCAGGTTGATTTCGTTTTGATGCAATGATTCAGGCTGTGTGGCATAAATTCTTGGTTTGTGCATAATAATTCAGTTAATTTTAAGAATGAGTACGACATAGGTGTAATTATTTATAAAAGAAATCAACACAAGCTTATTTTGAATCGCTTTTTATAAAACTCCGAGTTACAAATTTAGCTCGTATCCACTTTTTTTAACTTAAAATAATATACTGACCACGTTTATGCTCCCACAACATAAAATAATGATGACAAGTGCTATTCAGGATTTCGACATAACAAATGATATATTTGTTATGATGGGACGTTTTGCATTTCTTTAAATATTCTCTTTGCCCAAGGTGTTTCATATTTGAAGCTTTTAAGCAAATATTTTGCTTGGACGACGAACAGATCAACACGATGTAAAACACTAATTATTATCATAACCTAAAAAGCTTGTGCGTTGTTTAAATCTAACTTACGAATTGATTCATCGCCCAGATATCAAGAAAATATTTTATGACACTTACCTTCCAAACAATTTGGCCTCAAGGCTATAGTAACGGTTAAATAATCTTATTTTAAAGCCACGATTCACTTTAAAATGATGACAACAGAATTGGGCTATTTTTAACTCGCTACGACGTGATTTGTGACACCAGCAAATTAGACATCGTATTTTTTTAGCACGTTACATCGGCTTACCTTGGTACCACAATTTTTATATATGATTCTATACCAAAATCGTTTTTATATTATCGATAAAACTTTTTTGTTTCCAATCTAGAAGAAGCAAAAGTAAAGCCAAGAGCAATATTAAAAACATGCAATAGAAAGAAATATGCAATATGTTGATCTTCATAGATTTTATAAAAAATGGCGAAGGCGCCATGCCCAAGGCAACACTGAAAAAAGGCCAGCAATTCTACTCAAGTAAAGTTTGAAAATTTGAACGTAGAGAAATATGGGATTAAGAATTTTAAAGCAATAATAAGATCAAGAACAAGACTGATGAAGGCTTTAGCTAAATATATAGTAAAGCAATACTGTCCTTAATCTGGGTACAAATAAAGAATAAGGTCACGATAAAGAATTATTTCATCCAAGGTTTGAAATAAATAGAGAACACTATAACCTTTAAGATTAATCGTCACGTATACAGTATGTTGATCTTTACAGTTTTTCCAAAAAATGGCGAAGGCGCCACGACTAAGACTACACTGAAAAACAGTCAGCAAAAAAAAATAGTAAGATCAGAAACAAGAGTGAACAAGGTTTCAGCTATATATACAGTGAAGCAATACTGAACTAACCTGAATGTTCAATTAAAGACTAAGAGTAAGATCACGATAAACAATTACTAAAAATGTGAAATCAATAAAGAATACTATAAGTTTTAAGATCAATAATTACGTAGACAGTATATTGATTTTCATAGTTTTTCTAAAAAATGGCGAAGGCGCCACGACCAAGGCTACACTGAAAAAAAGACCGGCAATTTTGTTCAAGTAAAGTTTTGAAAATATGAACGTGGAGAAATATTAAGCATTAAGAATTCTGAAGCAATAGTAAGATCAGAAACAAGAGAGAACAAGGTTTCAGCTATATATACAGTGCAGCAATACAGTACCAGCCTTAATATTCAATTTAAGACTAAGACAACGATAAAGAATTACTTTATTCAAGATTTGAAATAAATAAAGAATACTATAGCCTTTAAGACCAACAATCACGTACAGTATGTTGATCTTCATAATTTTTCTAAAAAAATGGCGAAAAAAGACCAGCAATTTTGTTCAAGCAAAGTTTGAAAACATGACCGTGGAGAAATATAAGATTAAGTCTTGAAGCAATAGTAAGATCAGAAAAAAGAGTGAACAAGGTTTTATCCAAATATACAGCAAAGCAATACTGTACTGGCCTTGACGTTCAATTGAAAAATAAGACTAAGGCCACGATAAAAAATTATTTTGCTTAAGGTTTAAAATAAATGAAGAACACTATAGCCTTTAAGATCAATAATCGCGTATACATTACACGACCAAGGCTACACTGAAAAAAAAACGAGCAACAAGTCTGTCCAAGTAAAAGTAAATAAATATAACATTTAGTATTAAGAATTTTGATGCAATAATAAGAACAAAAACAAACTTAACTTTTTTTTGGCTTTAGCCAAATATATAAAAAAGCAATATTGTACTAACATTGATGTTCAATTAAAGACTAGGGTCACGATAAAGAATCAATCATTACGTAGACAGTAGATATGTAGATCTTCATGTTTTTCTAAAAAATGGCGAATGCGCCGCGACCAAGGCTACACCGAAAAAGGTCAGCAATTTAAGTAACGATGCATTCAAGTGATGTTTGAAGATACGAACATTAAAACTATAAGTTTAAAGATAGACATATTTACAAACTAGTCGACAAAAATAAAAGAGAATTTACATGCAATTACAATTTGAGTGAGAAGTACTTTGCTTAGTAATATCACGTACGTGTTGTTTTGCAATCTGCTCTTGATCTCTTGATCACCAAGGATTAATTCCTGTAAGGTTTCTCATGTATACACCTATAGATAGTGTAGGTACCGACTGTACATTCTAGAATGTGACTGTGACAAAAGGAAGTGGTTCGCATCAATGAAAACAACTCATTACCACGTGAAATGAACAGTGCAGTTCTAGGAGCAATGCAGCATCTGATTAATACCCAAGCTAGTCGATGACTCACTTATTTTTGTAGCTGTGATTACAAAAAGTGCCAAATTGTCATACCTGCTACATAAATAAATAATTATGCTTGTCGTCACACTGGATCTAAATATAGTTAAACTGATTCTAAAAATAATGTTACTTATGCTTAATGCTAACACCTATTTATTTCTCTAAAGTAAATACTTATAATTACGTATATGGGCGTTAAAATAGTTTTAAAGGCTTGCGTAATCGTAGAACAAACTACAACTTTATGAGGATCCTATATTTTTATATTTGGCTTCGACTTGAAAATAACCCAACAAACTGTTGATTGTTTTTCTGTCATATGTTCTACCAAGCCAAACGCGAATGTTTAGGATTAGTCTAGTGAATCTAATTTGAAAATCTATTTACACGTCTTTTAGTCCATTTTCTTTTCGAAAGTATAGTAAAAATTGCGAGGAAGCGTAATACGTGATCGGTTAAATTCAAGATAATATTTACCGTATAAAAAGATTAAAGGTCGGCTAAATAAACAAATTAACACTGAAGTATTCAAACATATCTGTCTATAGACGAACGTAATCATTTTATCTGCTGCGTTGTTTCAGTTTTCTGGAATATAAACACCAATCTGTTACCCAGAAAATCCCAAGGTGCACGTTAATACCTAAATGCCGCGTTCTTATTTTCAGTCTGAAAATAACGCCAGGCCAAGGATGCATTATAAAACGTGAACGATGCGATTTCAATATTATGCAGCATAAAATCTTTTTTTTAATTTTCACTAACCTTTTGAATAACTAAAAAAATTGTTTATTTGAGGCATATACAAATTAAACTTTCTCGAAAGTTCTTTTCAACAGTATTAATTACAAATTTTTAGGAAGTGACAGAAAGAGCGGGTTGCAAGTCCACATTTACTGAACTATTTCGATTAAAACTAATTCAGATATTCAGCTTACATAAGTTGCCCGATATTTATAAACATTTACAATGTTAACCAATAACGTGTTTGAAGTAATATGAAACTAAAATTTATGAACGCTTGGCCTGGTGTAAGTGTTTTCGTAATGTGGCTTTGGAAAAATAAACCTTTATTATTTTGGCGAAAATCTAAAATATAACCAATTATTTTCTGGAGGAACTCAAGAATATTGAGAAAATGTAAATATCTATTTCGAAAGTTTTATTTTTGAAATAGATTATATCACGAAAATACCGAAGATCTCTAAAATATTTTATTTAGGATAGGCAGTGCTATCAGAAACAGTTGCCAATAGTAAAGCAAAGGGGATTTTTATAAAATAATTGCTACATGTGGGAGTACTAATACTGGACTAGAAAATAATATGTGGGCTGAAAATTAATGTCTATCCAACCTTAAATATCTCGTTTAAAGTTATACAGAGTAAATATTGCTCAAAAACCTAATTGTTAAGCTCGATTTTTAAGACTCCTCAATTTTTTTTTGCGGTAAATATTTACGAAAATTAGCAGAATTTTAAGTATTACAGTATTACTTGAACTTTGGTGTTTTGCCAGAAATTTCAAGACAAAGCTTTAGGTGTTGCCCTGGTTCTTTTTTAGAAAATAGGTAATGACATTCATAGGTTTTCCAAAGGTCATATTTCATAATAGTGTGGGAACACAGTGAAAGTTTCTACTACATAAATACCTTTTTCTGATTTTCTAAGAAATTTCTTCAAGCCATTTCTTTTTTAAATTTAAAATTAAGTCTCAAATTTTTTTAGGCAAGTTTGCATTTATAAGGCGATGGAACTTGTATTAGAGATGTCTAAAATCTAGTTTTTCTTTACCTGTAATGAAGCTACGGTGTTGTTTATACAGAAAATTAAAATCTGATCATGAATTTTTGGCAAAAGTCTTGTTATTTTTTTAGCAACAGTAAAATCTATTTTAAATTGGAATGTGGCGAAATATGAAAGTAGCGTTATTACATAATGGGTTTTTATTTTCCAAATTATAAATACCATATCCACTAAACCAATTTAGATCAAAGTTCAAATCTTCCAACCGGCAAACACAACAAAATATAGAGATAGTTATTTGAATTTTTTGTAATATTTTTTAATTAACAGTTATTATATTATTAACAACAATAGCTTAATTCTCCTAAAACATTAATAATAATGGCACAATAATTGTTGTACTGCAAGCATTTTGCACTCTTTTACATTTATTTTAATTTCTTTGCTGGTTTTACCTTGCATATATCTTCAATCACTCAATATACTATTTAAAAATAATAATTTTTATTATTGGAAATATGTTTTATGTTTTTTGCTTGACCTCGTGTTTTCTATATTAAGTGAGCTGCGTAAAACTTGTAACACTTCTGACTGTTGACAGTTTTATGGACTTAATTGTTAAAATACCTTGTCAAAAACGTAGAAAAACACGAATATTGAAAGCTTGCCTATTTTCCAGATTTTTTCTTGTCTACCTTGTTCAAAAATAAATCAAACTTACATAGTAGTCTAGTCGATTATTTCCATACATTACTGGAAATTGTAGTCAGTCGGAAAATATATGAGATGTTCGCTGTTTAGCAGGAATATTTTACACAGATCGTTTTGTTTTATTTTTATCTATCTTTCGAATAGTTGTAAATATGAAAATTTTAATTGGTCTTTCAAAATTCTCATAAAAATCCCTAGTAGTTAAAAAAAATCAAACTTATAAAGTAGTTTAGTCGATTATTTCCAGTCCAGTCGGAAAATATAAGAGATGTTCGCTGTTTAGCAGAAATATTTTACAGAGACCGTTTTGCTTTATTTTCACATATCTTTCGAATAGTTGTAAATATGAAAATTTTAATTGGTTTGAAAATTCTCAAAAAAAAAAATCCTTAGCAGTCCAAAAATAAATCATACTTACAAAGTAGTCTAGTCGATTATTTCCATACATTACTGGAAATTCTAGTCAGTCAGAAAATATATGAGATGTTCGCTGTTTAGTAGGAATATGTTACAGAGATCGTTTTGTTTTATTTTACTCATCTTTCGAATAGTTGTAAATATGAACATTTTAATTGATCTTTGAAAATTCTCAAAAAAATTCCTAGCAGAGTTCAAAAATATCAAACTTATAAAGTAGTCTAGTCGATTATTTCGACACATTAGCAGAAATATTTTACAGATACCGTTTTGCTTTATTTTCACCTATCTTTCGAATAGTTGTAAATGTGAAGATTTTAATTGGTCTTTTAAAATTTTCAAAAAAAATCCCGAGTAGTCCAAAAATAAATCAAACTTATAAAGTAGTTTAGTCGATTATTTCCATACATTACTGGAAATCTGAAAATTCTAGTCAGTCGAAGATGCTCGTTGTTTAGTAGGAATATTTTATAGAGATCGTTTTGCTTTTTTTTACTTATCTTTCGAATAGTTGCAAATATGAAAATTTTAATTGAAAGTTCTCAAAAAAAATCCCTAGCAGAGTCCAAAAATAAATCAAATTTGCAAAGTAGTCTAATCGATTATGTCCATAAATTACTGGAAATTCTAGTCAGTCGGAGAATATATGAGATGTTCGCTGTTTAGCAGGAATATTTTACAGAGATCGTTTTGTTTTATTTTTACTTATCTTTCGAGTTGGTCTTTGAAAATTCTGAAAAAGCCGCCCTTACGGACGGACGAATTTCGAGACTTTTTATTTATATCTCTTAAAATAAGCAGGATCTAGACCATTTTCGAGTTTTATAGTTTACTATTATATAATGTTTGGGAAAAAAATTATGTTAAAAACGACTTAGTCGTCGATTTATAGTGTTTATTTACAAATTTTATTTAAGTTTTTAAATTTCTCAAAAATTCTTCAAAGTCGAAAGCAAACATTTATATTTGACCGATAATTCTGATCACTGCTAAAAACTCAAAATTCTTTCAGGATTGTCGATACCCTGTACAATATTAGCAATACGAATTTAGATGAGTGATTCATTTCCACTAATACAAGTTTACATCTTGAGTCACTTTTGCACTTTTAATTTTATACGACGCTTGCACTTGTTGGCGATCGGCTTGAATAAGTAAATTTGACAGCCTGGCGGACAATATAGAAAGAATCCCTTAAAATAATTTGTAAATAAAAAAAAAGAAAATTCATCTTGCCCGATAGTTAGGTATCAGTGTCTGATCCTTTGATTTATGTAAACATTGATGCGATCACTCGATGGCGGGGGCACAAACGTCAAAAAAACCAGCGCCATTGCGTTGTCCTGGACCAGTCAGGCCAGTACAGGCCCTGGCATGACAGACGACGAGCGCATCTTTCAGCGTCAGTAGCTCAGCTCTAGATGCTGCAGGAGATCGGCCGTCGACTAGAGTCGTCTTCACTCGAATCGTGCCGCCCTATATGGCTTGGCACGGTTCTAGCCTATGTATAAGATTACATCTCTTTTTCTCTGGTCTCTTCTAAAAATACTCCAGCCTACGGTTATTTCTGTAGAATTGTATACAGTTTTTCTTTTAATGATGTACCCATATTCTTTTCGTTTGTGTATCCTACGTGCACGCAATTTTTTTTTATCCCCAATTACGACCTTAAATGACAGTTACTGATGTTTTTCATTTACAATATAACCCACTTATTACATTTTACTTGATAGTAATACCTAGGTACTTAGAAATAATATTGTAACTATATTTTTTGAATAAAATTAAGATAGTAAGATCAGGGGTCTTTTGAGGATTGTTTAAAAAGTGTAGAGGTAGAGAACGAAAGAGTAGCTCAATTCCAAGGAACTTGTTTAGAATAAGCGAAGTGAAGGGTTTTGGAGTGAGATTTCATTGAGGGACTGAATATTCTCTCAATTAGTCATTGTCAGTCACATGAGGAGACACGAAGGTGGAGGTGGAAAATATTTTTCTTTAATAACGGGGAAACCGTGAGCAATTGTTGAAGGCGCTGCATCTGGTGGGGGCAGCGGCGGTGCTGGCGGGGGTTGCCGTCACGCTTTGGTTTAGATTCGGGAGTACACACTAAGTATCTTTAGTCAGTGCTCTAAAGGCCACGAAGTAAACTCTAGGATAGACGAACGACCGCGACGACGCGTTTGCGACGGGACCAGAAGTGTACACGCGACAACGCGAATTAGTGCGTGCAGTGAAGTGAGTGTTTTGGCTGTTCTCAAGCTTCACGTCCCTCATAGGAAGTAAGTTCCATTAGCTTACCTACCGCGTGAGTGCAGGTACAGTGCAATACAACGTGCCATCGCTTAGGAATAACCACTTTTATCCTGTGACGTACAAGCGACGAGTTCTTGCTAAAGTTTTGCCGTAACATATCAAATTGCACTCTGTCAACACCACCTGAACTTTTTTCACTATTTTATAGTTCTAAATATCCATTATCCCCTTCTAGGGCCGGGTTAATGTCATCTTTATCGGGGTGAAACGATAATAAAGCTATGGGGGTGGCAGAGGATTTCGCTCCCAGCTTTACCCAGAAGCCTCAATTGAGGCAGGAAGATGATGGGAACAAACTCATCTTCGAATGTCAATTATTGGCATCCCCGAAACCAGATATCGAATGGTTCCGTAGCGATACACTATTATCTGAAGACAGTAGGACCAATTTCAAGATACAGTCCATAGGTACCAACAAGTTCCTCGTAGTTCTCGAATTGGATGATGTTATCGAAACGGACGCTGGCCTTTATAAGGTCAAAGCGAAGAATACTATGGGAGAAGTCGCCGCTTCTATCAACCTCAACTTTAGCCGTAAGTACTTTTTAAAATACGACGTTAAATGCCAAACGCTGACGCTTCTATATTATTGTATTTGTATTGTATAGCTTGGCATTTGACATTCCAGTGCCTAATTATGAGATTGTAACGCATATATTTTTTTCAGCTATGGACGAGCCAAAAGAAAAGTGAGTATATGCTAAAAAATGCGATACGGATAAACTTATATAAGTGTGATTGGCTGCGGTTTCGAAACGGGATATTTTGCCAAATTTTGATATCCACAATTAGTCAGCTATCTCGCGTCGCGCAACATTTACGTTACAGCTCATATTTCCAAACAGTCAACACTATATTTATAATTTATTTAACTAACGTTTTACCTCTGATATAATTAAATTATTTCTTGACTAATATATCAATCGATGATTGTTTATGTAGACAAATAGATGGCCTTGCACCAACATTCGCAAAGAAACCCGCCATTCGACAGGAGGAAGACGGAAAAAGACTACTTTTCGAATGTCGAATTCAGGCCGATCCCCGTCCAGTCGTTAGTTGGTTCCACAATGGCAATCCTGTCTCAGAAGGTCCCCGTCACAAGGTACCTGCATATTTTCTGTCCTACACACATATTTTAATTATATATGTAATCATGCAGTTGTTAGACCAAGTTATCTGTATAACATATTTATTAAAAATACTATTTTCGTATTCAGTTTAAGTGCTTAAAATGTTGGCAAGATGAAATGTTCTATTTTTGCATGTGACACCTGCTGTTTACGAGCTTCTGTTTTATAAACTAAATTATTCAACGTTATTTTGTATAATTGTAAGCAAATATGACATTATTTCATTCCACTACAATTATTACTGGGCAGTGGACTTGATTTATTTTGTCAAATTCAACCGGACATGCCATTATATAAATTAAACCAACATTTGACAAAAGACACTTAAACTGATTTTACGCAAAATATTTTGTCAAATACCAATGGATGTTTCTTGATCAAACCACAAAACCAATCGCTTTGTACTTGCGACCAATGTTCTCTACAACTAATACTTTAACTGCGATTATACAGGGAGTCCCCAAACTATGCGCAAACAAGGGAGTGATTCTACTAATAAAAAATTTAGTACACTAACTCATTAATTATTTATTAACTCGATGTTATAGTTTTTTTTACGAGAAGAGTTACGCCCTAACTTTGTGGACCCTCTGTGTAAGCTAACGGTAACGTCGTTGGGATGAGGCGATTGAAAAACGTTTTTGTGCGATAGAATATAGAAAGTTAGTTTGAGAGAACCTTTCGCTGAAGTGGGTTTGATTGGTAATGAGGAATATTAATTTCAGTTGAGGATAGACAAAGATGGACACTCGTACTTTGCAACCCTTGAAATAAAAAATGTCACGGTAGAGGATGCTGGCAAATACAAGGTCACTGCAAAGAACGATTTGGGAGAAAGTAACGCAACAATCAGCCTTAACTTTGACAGTAAGTTAAATGTGGTGTTGTCTTGTCCTTGCTTTGTGTGTCCGCAAAAGAAGTTGAGGTAGTTTTACCGATTAATTAGTTTTTTTTGGCAAATTCGTGAAATAACATAACATTGGAATTAACCCGCGGAAGCTTTTAGAGACGGCTTCTAACAAGTACGAGATAGAATAGAGCTTATGGCATCAATCTCTAAGAAGCAATTCGAGGAACAGTTACTCTTTCAAACAATACGCTGTCCAAGCCCTTTCAACACAAAACAATCCCCCCGCATTTACACATTTTTTCGTAAACTAGCCCCTATATACTCCAAAACGCAGCAGCTAACACCATCTGCAGGTGTTAGGGACAAGTAAGTCAGCACTCGTGCACAGTACAATGGACTAACCGACGCTTAATCTCAGCTCAGCTTTTAATTTGCAGTTTTTTAACAATCCATTTCTAATCAGTGTACATTAAATTCCGAAACCGTTTTGTGTGATTGAACGCTTAGAATAGAGATATCCTAGCAGCGCAATCCAACTCCGAGCGAAGCCTGGCAGACACGGACACGAGCGTACAATCGGTGGCTGGATTGTGGCACTCGAATATTTTTTTAGGCCGGACGTGAGGTTCCTCACCGGCAGTACCCCAACCCCCCACCATCAACACTTGTACTTTTTTTTTAACATATATAACTTTTAAAGGCCATGTTCTTGCAAATGTGACACTTGTATTTCAGAGTTGTACTACACTATATAAATATATATATATTATATATCACTTTAACACTGTTGAGCCGTATGATTAAAAGCTGAGCTTTTTCTTTTTCGGTGAGCATTGTAAGTTGCGCGAGTGTTGCTGGCTGTCCTGTGTCATGATAGCCAGTTTAGGAGAGTTTATGCGTTAGGCGATGAAGCACCTGTGCCTGAGAAGGAGGGCATCAGACCGACGTTTACTGACCGCCCAGTCATCCGACAGACTGACGACGGTGCCACGATCACCTTTGAATGTCGCTGCGTCGGAGACCCGAAACCTGAGATACAATGGTACGTATGATGCCCGCAATAGCATTACGACATACCCACTAACGTCCTTGATCCAGGTTCCACGGAAAGGAAGAGATCAAGCAGAACAGCCGGTACACCATCTCGATGGAAGTGGACCAGAAGCTCTACTACTTGGCACGGCTCGAAATCAACAACGTCAAGAAGAACGATCGCGGAGAATACCGGGCGGTGGCCCAGAATAAGTACGGCAAAGGCGTCGCCACGATCAACCTCAACTTCGAGGGTACCGAAAAGCCCAAGTAAGACGCACCCGACCCCGAGACCTTCGTCCTACCTAAAGACCAAAATCTCTTTCGCAGAATTCCCGACGGCAAAGCTCCGAGATTCCCCAAGAAACCCACCATACGGCAAGAAGGGGACGTCCTTATTATGGAATGTCTCCTGGAAGCCAATCCGGATCCGGATATCACCTGGTTCCAAAGCGAGAAAAGTATCGCGGACAGCACGCGCGTTCGCATGTTACGCAAGACCACTAGCAAAGATACTTACCTTCTCACTCTAGAAATCGCAAACCCCACCCGCGACGACGGCGGCCATTATAGATGTAACGCGTTCAATGCTTATGGTGAAAGCAATGCTAATATTGCGTTGAACTTCCAAGGTATGCTACACAGGAACGCACGTCCAAAACTGTTCATATCTGTATTCTGTGTCTGTGAAACGTCTCAATTCCGTTACTCATTTCCAATTTGTTCCAGTGCCGTCTTGTCAACCAACCAACTCTCTCTTCGAACTGTGTTATTGTCATTTTGCATGAGCATGGCCTTTGATTTAAAGCCAGTCTCTAGCGCACATTCGTAACTTAATCGTGTTACAGGTGGAGACGATGCTGCTGGTTTTGCACCCTCTTTCATCGAGAAACCTAAAATTATACCTAACGAAAGCGGTACCCTTATTACCATGAAATGCAAGTGCAAAGCCAAACCAAAGCCCAACGTCACCTGGTTCCGTGGAACCAATGTCGTTAAAGAATCATCTAAAATCAAAATCAAAGTCCTTGACGTCGACGAGGACATTTACGAACTATCTCTCGAAATCAAGGTACTGTAAACCCACCTTTAATACTCCCCAACTGCGAAATTTAAACCTACTGTACCCCTCAGTGCAGTCCAAATGGAAACGATTTTCACCATTTATCGTTTCCACTAATTACAAAAGTAGCGTAGGTTTAAATTCCGGTTCAAACGATTGTAAACATAATCTAATCCTTTCAAAACTGCGTATTCGAGAGATTGAAATTGCAGGATCCCTCTGCACCAGATGGTGGAACTTACAGATGTCACGTGAAAAACGAATTTGGCGAGAGCAACGCCAACCTGAACCTGAACATCGAAGCTGAACCGGAACCGGAAGGCGATGGACCCACATTCGTGGAAAAACCCAGGATTACATCCCAACAGAACGGTAAACTAGTTATCATGGAATGCAAAGTGCGTTCCAATCCCAAACCTGATATAATTTGGTATAGAGAAGGTAAACAGGTAACCGAATCGTCCAAAATTAAAATTAGTTTCGAAAAAGTTGAAGAGGACGTATATTATATTAAACTAGTATTGAACGATCCGGGCACTGAGGACTCTGGTTTGTATAAATGTAACATTAAGAACACGTTTGGTGAGCTCAACGCTAACCTTACGCTGAATATTGAAATTATCCCTGTTATCAAGGAAAAACCAAGGGTTATTAAAATCATTAAGAAGAAAACTGTTATTGTTGAATGCAAAGTACTCAGTAAATTTGCGCCGGATTGTACATGGTTTAAGGAAGCAGATGCTGTTAAGGAAGACACAAGACATACCGTACACGTTGAACAAGTTAAAGACGTAAGTCGTTTCCTTAATATTTACACAACTCACTACTACTTCACTATTTCTTCTAGGGCGAATTCGCTATTAAATTGGAGATTTCCGACGTACAAAAAACTGATAAAGGTTTGTACAAATTGGTCGCCAAAAACGAAAAAGGTGAAGCTACTTCACAAACTGTGGAGGTTACTGAATTGCCTCCAGAAGAGAAACCTAAAGGCGAAAAACCAAAACTTACATCTTTAACGAATATTGTAAGACGATTTCAAACCCTTCATGAATTATATTCTCAACTTTTTATGTTTTAGATAACCGAAGAAGGGAAATCAATCGATTTCATTTCTTCCCTAATAGTAGAAGACAAGACTGTTAGAATTACTTGGTACAAAAACTCAACTGTAATCAAGGAATCAGAGGAATTTAAAATTTTCTTCGATGGCACAGTAACACGCCTCAATATAAGTAAATGTAAAATTTCACATTCCGCCACATACAAAGTTGTCGCCAAAAACGAGTTTGGAGAAGCTGAGAGTTCTGCTACTCTAACAGTTAAGGAAACTAAAGACGAAGAAGAGGAAGAGGAAGAGGTAATACACATTCTTCTTTTATTTTTTTTAAACATGTATAAAATGAACTTTAATTATTACATAAGGAGGAAGAAGTAAAGAAAGTTAAAAAGGTACTAAAACAAGAATCCTCCGAAAGTGTAGAAAGCAGCGAAGAAGAAGAAGAAGAGTCTACAAAGGTACACAAAACACATAAACATACCTCCCCGTGAGGTGACTGTCCTTCTGTAATTAACACTCAAAACAGTTTCTATTTCACTTTTACCACTTCACTCAGTATACATACCCTAACACTTTCAATTACATCACATTACACAATGTTCTAACACGATTCTCTCCTAAAGCTGCTTCTACAAGTACCTCTATCTTCTCTTTGAGTGATATTCATTTTTTTTTTGCACAATTTTTAAATCTTCAATTAATTAATGTTGTATTTCAGGAGATTATAGAGAAAAAGGTGGAGAAGAAAGTAGAGAAAAAGGAAGAAAAGAAGGAAGAAAAGAAAGAAGAAAAGAAAATTATAGAACAGGTAAAATATTTATATTATCATTACACAATTAAATGACACACAATAGATTACATATAGAAACACTAATTTTTACATATTTACATAGAAAAAAGAGGAAGAGAAGAAAAAGGTTAACGATATTGACAAAAGGGAGGTGAAAAAGAAGGAGGTTAGTACTCTGTATATGTGTTTGTGTACGTTTATATATGTCTTGTTAATTTGTCTTAGGAAACCAAAACTGAGGAGAAAAAGGCTACTAGACGTTCATCGGTACAAAAGGTAAAGTACTAAAAATACATAGAGTAACTGTTTTTAACACGTAAAAAATCGTATACAGACAGAAGAATATAAGTCAGAATCACGTAGAAGTTCTATTATACAAACTGAAGAGAAAATTGTACAAGATGGAAAGACTAGTCGTAAATCTTCAATTACTCAAATCTCGAAAGATGAAGAAACTACAGAATCTAGACGGTCTTCTCTAGCTGAAGACAAGAAAAAGAAGGTACATTTAATTCTCATCAGCGCTTATACTACTTCGCTAAAAGCTGAACTCAATCGTGTAATTCGCACAAATGAAATATTTTTACTGTTTCACAGGTTATTAAAGATACCAAGAAATTAGAATCAACCCCAGAAGTTGTAAGTATATACGTTTTAATTATTGTTTTAATTGTGACTAAAATAAATGTTCGTGCACAGAAAACACCTACCACACCAACACCAACAAACAACATCGAGGAGTCGTTTGCTAAAAAAACCAAGGAGACGCAGAAAAAAATTGAAACAAAACTCAAATCTCCGCCACCGAAACAAGAACCAAAACCGGAGCCCAAAGCGGCGCCAAAACAAGAACCTAAACCAGAACCCAAAGCTACACCTAAACCAGAACCCAAAGCGGCACCAAAACCAGAACCTAAACCAGAACCCAAACCAGAAACCAAAACTACACAAAAAATAGAGACAAAAACCAGTGCTAAAGCTGCAGAAAAAATTGAAACCAAAACTGAAACCAAAACTCCAGCACCTAAAGAACCCGAACCAAAACCAAAAGCTCCAGAACCCAAAGCTCCAGCAGCTAAAGTTCCCGAACCCAAAGCTCCAGTTGCTAAAGAACCTGAACCTCCAAAACCCCAGGAAGAGAAAAAACTTACACCCAAACCCACTCCACCTGTAGAAAAGAGATCGGCACTTGCTGCACCGGAAGCAGAAGTCCCTGAACTTCTGAAAAAACGATCCTCTTTGAAAAAGGTAAACTTCTATGTACAAATACATAACACAAAGAAATATTTCACTACACAAGTTGTAAATAACTCAAAATGTATTAACAATTACCAGAAACATCTTATAGTACTTATTAAAGCCCTTATAGGACCCAAATCCAGAAATTCAAAAAACAGTTCCCTAACAAATAACATATTTTCTTCTTTCTGTGTTACTTTTAATATTAACCCTAACCATTGCAATCCCTTAAATAAAAACTATTTTGATCTTTGTACAGCTAAATATAAGCACTTTGAATATTTTCAAAAATAGTTATATTAGTCTTTAGTAAATATTTAGTTATTACAATAATATACCAGATGGTATTCTATTTTCCATGTACCTTCTAATGTCCTGTGCTATCCAATGTGCAACGTCCATTGTGTTTCGTCATTTATCAGACGGAAGAAAAGCCGCCAGAAGAAGTTAAGCTAAAGGTAAGTTTCTTTGTTAGTTAATTTCATTGTGTTTAAACCCGGTGATATATCGCGATATGTAAGATAGTAACTTTATTCTAATTATTCAGCAAGATGTCGTATCCAAAAGACGTATTCCTCCTAAAAGTATGGCTAAGCAGGAATCATTTTTAAACATACAATTAAAACCTGTCGTTAAAGAAGCGAAAAAAAGCGAACAGGCTAAACTAGAGTATGAACTGAAGGTAAAACTTGAAACAGACGATGTTTCTCTAAACTACATTCTTTTCTTTTACTACGATCTGTTCCTTCTGTGTTTGTCTGTTCTACGTAAACGTCTCGTCATCTCACTAACAAGGAATAAACATCTTATATCTGTCTTTTCTGTCTCTTTGTTTCCTATATTTAAAGTCGCTGTAAAAACTTCGCTTCTACTATATGAATAAAATTTTTGAATTAAGCGTATGTGATTGGTTGCTCTAATATAATTTTTAATCAGAAAACGACGGACGAGAAGGAAAAACTAGCCGTCAAAAAGACCAAAAAGGAAGAGAAATACGATTACAATGAATGGGAAAACATTCCCGACTACGAAAGACCAGTTTTGGAGAAGTTCGAGAAGCATGCCCCTCCAGAATACGGCGGTAGGGAAAAAACGAAGCTGTCCAAGGTATTTTTAATATAACAGCTTATTTTAGCCAACGCTGTGCGCTAACCTCAACATGTAACTTAAATTTACAATATTGCTTACGATCTGAAAAACAAGGAATGCACAGTAATTAGTTCTATCGTATATTCTTGGCATAAGTTTAGATCATCTGTGCTGATACCAAGTTACATTTATAATTAATACGGGTTATAAAGATTCTTTAGTATTAATCCAGCTCTCATGTGGTGTTGATATAAAACCCAATGGTAAATATTCATTTGAATTTGGCTTCCAAGTTGAAATATTTTAAGCCTGTCCTTTAATGCCATGCTCTACCTTGCTTTGCGAAACTGATCCCAGCTTTAGCCTTGAACACAAATGGAAGGAACCCAGCTTTGCTTTGCCTTTACCCAGCATTTACCGACGAATAGAAATACAAAGTTGGGATTTTCCTAGGATAAACCAAGTCTTGCTGTTGAAGGCAAGGAGAAGCAACCATCTCAAGCAACGATAAGCGAACAACCTAGACCGAGTTTGCCACAGATTAAAACTCCAGATGCTCCTAAAATAGAAGTGAGCAAGGAAAGAACTCCGGAACCAAGGAAAAAGTCTTTGGAACCTGGATCTGGACCAGGAAGCAGACGTGGCTCTCTCATACCGCCTGAAGCCATTGGCCGACGTGCCAGTCTCATCATATCTGATGAGGTATTTAGCGTTTTTCTTAGTTACTTTATATATTTCTCACTTTAGCTGTATCTGTACGGTGTCCTGTGAGATGTGGATACATACTGTTGTTTTATTTACTGTAATAACTTTATGTCATAGGAGCATAGGAAACTGCGACCTGGGGAGGTTTTAGAGGAGAAAAAGGTAACCATAACGAGACTAAACTGCATCGTACGCCTGGCCCTTTAATCGTTTCAATTTTTATTCACGTTTCAGCCTGGATATGCGTCTAAATATGAATTTATACAAAGCTTTCGATGTTGTAACTCTACAACGTACTGCCATTGTTAAAAATTTTCGAAAATGGCGGTACGTGATGATTAAGGTGGATTTGTGTCGGAACCACGAGAAAGTTTTTTAACATGTTTGTTCTCGTCGTTTCGTCCTAACGTATTAAAAATCAACTAGCATGAAGTTATTTATTACTTAAATACAGCACCAGCAAGCCAGCCATCACCAAATTAAGTGCAAGGCATCGAGTATAGCACTAGATTTATTGTATATTCGTGTAATTAGACATAATTAGAGTTAATTAGATATAATTAGAAAGGATCTACGCAAAATTTATAATAAATTTTATGCCTACAGGGAGGAAAATTACGTCCGGGGGAGGTGCTCGATCCAAAGGTGAGATTTGTGTTGTTATACACAAAACTGACCTTGGGTTTGGTGCAATAAGCACCAAACGATTTAACAGATTGATTTTGGGTTGGTTTTTTAATTTGCATTAACTTTTAATTTACTTATTACTATCTACTGTTTATTTATTTATTTTATTGACTCTATTTATTTTTTATTTGAAGACGAGAAAGCGTCCGGGAGTATTGGAACCAACCGATAAGCAGGTTAGGGCGGAATTCTGTGTAGATTTGAATTTCTTTAGCGAAATTTAGAAAATTGTTAATATCTATATGTCTGTGTCTAACGATTTTTTTAGATTCGAGGAGGTTTCTTAATATACGTGTCGGATTTATAAGAAACTGTAATTAATTTATATGTTTAGAATAGAACAGTATCTAATATCATTTTTGAACTTTTTTATTTTATTTTATTTTTTTTTGCAAACGAAGGCAGGCCGAAGATACAAATATACAGAAAAATCACTCACAAACATTGCCAATCAACACAACCACTTTCTTCTATATTTTCTCTTCGGTAATACATTTCCTGTCTCGACATTTTAAAACTTGTGTTGCTAATATGGTTTGTTTAGTTAAAACAAAAATTGATTAAAAAAATGAGTGACTACGATGTGTACTTTTGTTAGTGTATATACTCGCAAATCGATTAATAAAATAATGCCTGGCAAAAAAAATTAACAACGCTCGCTTGCTGCGAACACAACTGCTGCTAGATATAAAAACTGCTGATGCCTTATATGGAATATGGAAAACTTACACACTTACACTTAATACGCACAATATCACACCGCACACTTTTTGGACGTCAACGAAATACTCATTTGAAATCATTATATAGCGTCGTCGACCCAGCTCAGAAGTAAGAAGGCCCAGTGTTGCTGAATTGGAAGACATTATAAACAAACCGTCCACTCCATTAAAACCATCTGGTCCTAAAGGATCACCCCCGAGCATTATCGATGTACAAGAAAATTACTCGTCGGTGGAAGGTTTGTCTCTTATTTATATTCACTACTCTCAAACTAACAACTGCTCCTGTTTCCTTTCCAGATCAAACTGCCTACATTACTATCCAAGTTGAGGGTGACCCTGCACCGAAATTCAAATTCTACAAGGTAAGACAAAAATAATGAAAAAACGAATCGTTTAAACTAGTACCAGTTTTTAAAAATGTGGTAAAGGGGCTAGGAATAGATATATTAGATTCAAGGAATGTTGAGAAATTAGAGCAGTTTTGAATAAATTAATTCGAACAATAAGGAATTTACATCATTAATTCTATCAATTTTAGAAATTCACTAATGTTTCAAATGTTCGCGAATTGCGTAAAATTATTATTTTAACCTTTTCAAAATTCCCTGAAGTTTCGATATGAATCTGAGTGTTTTTTTGTTCTTGCATTTAAAGTAATGAAACCTGGGTGACAGTTTTCTGTGGCCCACACTGTATAACAGTAATATGATCCAACTGTTCCAAATCAAGCTTCTGTCACTAAAAATAACATAAACAAGTAATAATGAAAAGTTTTTGGCAAACGATTTTCCCAAGTGTTTAATGTAAATGTTAATATAAATCAGTTTTATTTTGTAAAGAGGATCCTTTATGTATGACGAAAATACCGGCTACGTTTTATTTAAATCACGATTATACCTTGACAAATGTTATTATTTGGTTTGAAATCGAATAAAATACAGTAATAAAATATCAAGCGATATTTTGAGCTGTTATTTCTTTTAAAATATCCAAGTACCTATAACACAAAGCGCGTTTTATCCATTAGTTCCAAAAATAAATAACTACACATATTGTAGATACTATATCGATATATTGCGAATTCCTAAAAGTATCCAATATTTTTATCGCCATGTATAGCAAATACTGGATGTATATGCATTAAAAGCTTGCAGTTTACAATGTAAATGTATCTTTATAGGGTATGACAGAAATTATAGAAGGTGGTCGTTTCAAATTTGTCACTGATGGTGAAACAAACCTGATAACACTTTGCATCCGCAAAGTAAAACCGAACGATGAAGGTCAATATAGAGTGGTTGTATCCAATGTCCATGGAGAGGACAGAGCTGAGATGATGCTTTATGTAGCTGGTAAGTGGCAGGGAATAAAACATAACCGATAAATGGGTGGATTGCATTCCGAAAATTGTATTTTCAAAATTTGCGAAACTTTCAAGGAAATCGATGCAGTTTTGAATAAATGAATCCGAGCCGTTAGAATACATGATTCTATCATTTTTAGAAATTCATTAATGTCTCGAATGTTCTCAGGATTTAACATTTAACCGGTTTTGAATGGATTCGTAATACTAAATTAACCAGTTTTGAATCCACTGACAAAGTACAAATAAAATAGAGATGATGGTAATGAAAAATTTGTGTAGGTGCTGCTGGTGTCGACTTCCGTTCTATGTTGATGAAGAGGAAGTACGCAAAATGGGACAAAGACAAGGGCGACCCAGACTGGGGCGAACTGAAAGAAACAGAGAAACCACTCCCAGCACTCAAGAAAGTAGAAAAGGTCAGATTTATTAAATTTTCCAGATTATCACCTGCACAAAAACCTATCTACGTGTATAATATATTTAAATTGTTACTTATTATCTATATGTGTAGCATTTGTCAACATTTTATGATTTTTACTCCTCGTATCGGCTTTTGGCATTTTTCTTTTTTTTAATATGGGGACATTTTGTTGATACCTATTGCCGTTATAGCCTGATGACCATCTAGTGTCAGGGTTGTATGAAGAAGATGACCAAATAATAATCATATTGGATGGCCAAAAAGTAGCAGCGATTCCAGTAGAAAAAAAAGCCAGTATTAATTGGAGTTGGTTAAAGGTCGGATTATTTTTACCTACCTTCCATAAACCTTTCCGAATATTCCAAATACCCCCATAACTCCATTAAATCAAAAGCCTAATATAAATTATTTAAAAAGATACTAGGTTTATTCTTTTTTTTCGGAATTTCGGAGAAGGATTATCGACATATTGTATAAGTATAAATAGTAATTCTCGGAACACAGTAGGGCAACGATTTCTTTTATTTTTGCTTCAAAAATACAAACTGCATCTTAACCTGAAAACGTAGCGCATTTTTTCTGATAATTACGGAGATGATAAATTCTTCACAGTTTACGATATGTCAATAATTTTGCTCTCAACTTCCCACGAAAACTAAAAATAACCACAGCTTGTGTTAAACACCGCCATAATTTACTTCAGAACGTACATTTCGTAAATTTAAAAGAATAAACCTATTTAAACAAAGTAGGATTTTTAAAACTCAAATAATAAAACGCACAATTTAAATAAAAATTAAATTAAACTGTCGCACAATTATATAAGGTAAATGTATTGATTTATTGCCAAATTCTTTGATTCAAATTCATCTTGCGAGCAAAATCAGTGACGTTAGCGTTTCGATACTGCATTTGCCCTTGATGAATAATAAAATTCATATTATAGGGGGGAAACGGGGGGGAGGGGGGTTGATTGGCACATTAAAAAATGTATACGCATACCAGCGATGGGCGTAAGATTTAAAACAATTGTTGTTATAAAATAAATTATATATAAAGCAGACATATTAAACTAAAAACAGTATTGTCCAACAAACAATACGAACTAAACAAAAGAATATTTAAATCCTATTTTGAGATAATGATGTTAACACTCCTTTCCAAATACCGCCCGATCCGAAAACTCAGTGAAGAACGAAGCACCTTTAGCCATCGTCACTTTTCAGAAACCGAATTTTTGTTAATTTATAAGCGAAGTGTTATAAAGATGTGTCTCCACCGACTTACTGTTTTTTGGCTATTTTTCAGTTTTGGCCAGCCAGAGGAGTTATTTATTAGGTTGTGATCGTCCTCTTTTTATTGTGATTGTGAAAATAGTTTATAGAGTGTGAGTAAATGGGCTGCCCCCTTTTGCAAAAGCCGCTTCGTATCTGTGCAGTACTAATAACTGTATACTTAATATTAAAAAAATATTTTACTTATGCCCAGTTCTTTCCACTGCTTGTTTGATACGTATAGGGCTAATGTGATAATGAGCCCTATAGCTTATCGCTTCGTTTAAATATAGAAATTTTAAAAAGATCATTTTAGTGTTTTTGCATTTAAAGTTTTCTCACAGTGCTTTATTTATTGAAACAAAATATCTCTTCGTACACCACTCTGTAGTTTATAATTTTTTCAGTTATTTCGGTGAATTTATCGTTATTTTCCTAATAAAAATGAGTTGAAATTACGCAATACGTGTATATTACAGTTTATTTTCCAGTTAAATTTGAATTGCTTCAGAAGTTTTAGACAAATAAGTACGCTAATGATTCACCAGCTGTTTACGTTTGGTTATTTTTATTGGAACGGACACAAAAGTATATTAAGTAAAATATTTTTATGACGATACTCAATGTTATTGTTTTACAAGCTATAAAAAGCATTAACTGTGTTTGATTTTCCACAGAGCGCTATTTTAAGAAAAACTAATTCAGGGTTCTCTTTGACCGGATTTGTACCCGATTGGCCGAGGCTCAAGAAAAGAGAGGTTCTTTTCCGCATGCCTATCTCTTTTTACTTTTATATTAAATGTGGACACGTTTCTATTATTTATTAGCTGCTTTGCTACCCGGAGACGCATCTCTATAAGCTCTAAAAGTAGATAGTAGACTTCTATTCCTTTCTTCTGTCTCTACATCCTTTACTAACAATTAATGTTACTGTAGTATTAATATTTTACATACACACTCTGTAGTTACTAAATTTTACTCTTTTATACTCTTTTCATTTAAGACCCCTATTCCTATTATATACTCAATTTTACTAATAATTTCACTTGTAAATTGGATGAATTTAAAAAAGAAGACAGAACCAAGTAAACCTATTTGTGGAAATTCCACTTAAATGAAAAGATCAGTATATTTTGCACACATGTAATTAAAACACTGTAAATAAAAATATGCTGTAGATATTTGCTTGGTGCCTTAGAATGTGTTGCTTTTAGGAAGTTTTTCTAATGCAGCGTCGTCCAACGCTACTACTTGATATTATAGATGACTGGCCAACACTTGCCACTACAGAAAAAATAAAGGTTGGCATAGAAAACAGTTTTTGGAGAGTTTTTATTTGGAACTTTTATTGGTTTTATCGCAAACCATTTTGCTGAGCTGAGCTGAGCTTCACAATCCCTTTTTTTGAGCAAAATGTAGGGTGCCGAAAAGAAACAGAATATTATATTAGTATGCAATATGGCCTAATACTCTCCAAATATGCGCCGTATTCTTGAAATAGTGTAATTTTAGACATTTAAGAACTGAATAATGAAGACTTTAGCAAATAACGACAGAAAGCGGTCTAACCAACAAATTTTTAGGTACAGATTTCTTTCGAAATACATGTTTTTTTAAATTCTAAACTTACATAGTTCTGCATATAAGATTGTTCACTTTTGTTTATAAGTATGTGAACATAAATGTTAAAATGTGGGGTTAGAATAGCGAAATAATGTATGCCATACAAATGTATTTTAAAAGTTGTTATATTATTTGAGGAGAGTTTAAATAGTAAAAGTGGATAAACAGAGCATCAATAATTTTATTTTTGATATTACTTTTCCTCTACGTGTTTTATTTTTCGAGATTTCTATACCCAAAAAACGGCACAAATCATTTTACGGCAACCTTAATATAATTTTATAAGCATTTAGCAGCATGTTTACATATGAATAATGACGTGTAAAGTGTTACTAAAAGACATACAAATATGTTGACAGAATATTTGATAATTTTTGCAATTTTGAAAATTGTTCATAATAAATACAGGGTGTACCACTTTTAAATAACAGGACTTCAAGAGTCTTTAGAGTTCCAATCGTTCATTTCTGAGATACAGGGCGTTGATTTTTATTTATTTATTTTTAACAAAAAAACCATCATGTTGCAGAGAAAAACTTGTATTTGAGAGCAAATAATTCGATATCGAAAATCATCGCATATTAATTCCGAAAAACTGAAAACAATGTTTAGATGTCAAATCATAATTTTTAAACATTGTATTATAACTAAATTAAATAGTTAAAAAATGTTCAAACACAATGTTATGATGATTATCATTGATTGACATTTAAATATTCTAGGTAACATATTCAATGTTACTTTTGAAAAATTTCAAATCGACTATACCTTTTTTTTACAAAGATTCATACCTAGATACTATGTCGCAACATGACGATTTTTTTGTTAGCGGTTTTTTCGGTAAGAAATAAATAAAACTCAACACTCTGTATTTTCCGTTTTAGGATCCATATTTATAGGAACTCTTTGTTTCAAAATGAGGTCCTCTAAAAACTCTTAAAGTCCTGCTATTTAAAAGTAAGACACCCTGCATATATCTACATGTCCTTGATTTTAGTTCTTATTTGTTTTTAATACCGTATGATGATTTACTTATTCTTTATAAAATTTATTTCCTTATGTATGCCTAACTTGGTAGACAAAACAAGTATTTTTGTTAGATTCAATATTTTTATCCTTTTAAGGATATGAAATTACTGAAACCTCGAATATATATTTTTTTGTAAGTACTCAAATTTTCAATGCCATTAGAAAATTTCTAGTCATAATAATTATTCCCGTTTTAGGAATTTACTAAAGTTTCGAAAGTTAGTGGAACGTTACTTAAATTGAATATTATAATAAGTATTTTCAAAATTCACTACAACTTCGAATATTATTAAATTACTGAAGTTTCGAATGCATAATAACTGTTTGATAATAAGCTCAAATTAAAAAATTACTAGTGAATAAATGAATTATATCTGATTTAGAAACTTATTACAACCTTTCAATGTCGTTAGAAAATTACTAAGTTTTGAATAAATAAATTCCGTAAAGTTTCGAACACTATTAGGAAATTGCGCAAGTTTTGGGTAAAATAATTTTAATTAAAATCTTGAATGTTATTTTTTTCAAAATCTACTGATTTTAAATTTACAGGAACATTAAATTTGAAGGGACATATTGTGGACTAGTATAATATTTTGTTTTTATTTGACAAAATATAGTCCCATACCAACCCACTAAAATATGATTAATACATGCAGTTTTAATCTACCAAAGATCATCAGAACTCATTTCGCACACTCTGTATGTGAAGAAAAGTCATTAATAACTAATTTTCAACGTTTTAACATACAATTTTATATTCAAATTCAAGTACGAATATTTCACCTTTGCCGTTTTAGCCACCTCACAACAGTATCTTTATAAATAATTGGCTAAAAGTAGCTATGCAATGTCGTGATGCTCTCGGGTATCTAGACCATTCATTTAATCGACCTAATTAATCACAAAATTAGATCACTCTGATATTATTACCAAGTATAATCTATTTTTAAATCGACTCAAGTCGGGATAGAAAATGATATTAAAGTATCGCCAAAGGAGAAATATGAAATTTTAACCCTCCGTTGGTTGCTGTTGGGACTATATTTTTTTAAATAATATTTTTCCGGTAAAGCTTAGAAAGTTGCGTGTTATTTTTTTATATCTTAATAAACAACATGGTCTTTAGACTTCAGGACTCGGCGCTTTCTAGTTCTACTATATTAATTAAATTGATTTAATTTAGGTATATTATATGCACCATTGTTTTAGATAAACGATTAGCCATTTTAAAGGTAACATTATGGTTTTACGTTGTATATTTTTAACGGCTTTTTTGCAAGTTAATTGGTGTTTGTAGAAGGAATTCTTCCATTACTATAGGGTACATATTTTACAACTGTTCTAAATGCTATGCAAAACCGTAGCTAATCGTGTAAATAATGTAAGTCTTACTAAAATAAAATGTATTTTTAGAAGACCTTAAAACGCTTTTAATAGAACTATGTATACAAACTAAATGTAGAACATTAACATTTGTGAATTAAATATTATCTGTCTAAAGCCATTCTAATGAAAAAATCGTGTTGCAGATAATTTTCAAAAACTTTAACGATGCCTTGGGCTTGTATTGTTTTTGACTAACCCTTCTTTTCTCTCTTGCATGACTTTTATCAGGGATGAGTGAGGTGTATGAATGGTTTTTCCTTGTAGGATTAGGCGTTTATTTTAGCTTTAGTTTTCTTTTTGTAGACTCCTGTGACATCAAGACGGCCATCACTGGCTGAGTTAATACCAGATTGGCCCATTTTACACCACTTTGAAAAAAAGGAGGTTGGATGAAAAACTCATCTCGTTTATATAGATGTTTTTAATGTATCGTCTGCACGTTCTCACCTTTCTATTATCTATTTTAAAGCGAGTTTAGATTTTTGCTAGATATCACTTTAATCTAGTACCTACAGTTTCTTTTTAATCTCTAAAGGTCTAAACTTGTTTACATCCCTACCTTCAGCACTTGTAACTGTCTTTTTCCATTTACAATTCCGATTATAGATGTTGTTTTGCATCATGGCAAACGTTTCTTCCCTCATGTACATATTGATGTTGTTGCAGATTTTTTTATATAAACAATTTTTTTCTTTTTTTCAGTCAGGTTTTTGATATCGACTACAATTTTTTGAAAGCTGAACCAACATGTAATATATTTTTGTAAATGTTTTTCACGTACTTACACCTAAGTCTAGCGCTCACGTTGTTCGTTTATTTATTATAGAAACAAGAGACATTCTTGAAACCTCTAGTGGATCAATTCGCCAAGGAAGGAAGAGAAAAAAAGGTCATTTTTGAGGCAGGTTTCTCCAAACCCAATTGCAAACCCAAATGGCTATTCAGAAAAGATGTAAGTATAGATTCGTTCAAAATAAAGCGCACAGTTATTCGAAACATCGGTAAAATAATTTAACGCATTTCAGGAATTATTCCCGGGATCAAAATATAAATTCAAAAACGAAAATGACACTTACCAACTTATTATTTGGAATCCTAAAGTGGAAGACACTGGAAAATACACTATTGAAATAGGTGGAGTCCACTGCACCGGTTTTCTTACTGTCGAAGAACCTGATCCAAGCTACACTTTCACCAAAACTCTGAAAAAGAAATACGATGGTTACTATAAACATGAAGTGGAATTATCATGTACCGTCAGCAACAGTCTGGCTGTTGTTGGTTGGTATAAAGGAGACATCAAATTGGACGACAACGACAGATTTGGCATCTCAAAAGATATCAATGGCGTCTGTCGTCTCACTATTAAATGTGCCGAATATGAAGATTCTAGTGAATACTCGTGCAGGCTTGAAAAACAAACCGAAAAAACTGTGACCAAAGTCACCATCATAGAATACCCTTACAAATTTGTAAAGGTCCTTAAGCATCAACAACACGTTGAAAAAGAAAACATCACGTTTTTGTGTGAGCTCAACGATGCTGCTGGCGATGTGAAATGGTTCAAAGGTGACCAAGAAATTACACCCGACAAGAGACTTGTTATCAGCAAAGATGGTCGTAAACGTAAACTTGTAATCAAAGACGCCAAAGTTACCGACGCTGGCATGTACTCCTGCGTTAGCAACGCTGACAAAACGGAAGCAGAACTCGTAGTGAATTACTTGAACAGATTTAACAAGAAACTTAAAGACATGGTAGCCATAGAAAGAGAAAGACTCGTGTTGGATATCGAACTCCAAGATCAAACAGCTCCGGCTGAATGGTTCTTCAATGGAGAACCTATTGTACCTTCTGAAAGAGTCGAAATTAAAAATCTTGGTGGCGGCAAGCACCAGCTCATATTCAACTCACTTGATATGAAAGATGATGGTGAAATCAAATGTGAGTCTGGAAAATTGGAATCTACCATGAAGCTGTCGGTCAAGAAAGGAGAAAGCAAACCCATAATTGACTTCCCATCTTCATTCGAAGCACCTATTAATAAACCAATTGTAATAGAAGTTCCGTATAAAAGTAAGTATAACATTTGTATGCAGATTCTATATCTACAATGGTTTTTGAGTAATTAATCAGAAATTGAAGGTTTGTCGGAAAAATATACAAACATATTTTTTATAGTTGAAGGAACAAGACAGTCACCACTAGAAGCCAAACTGATCAAAGACGGAAAAGTTCTACCCCTTAAAGACGTAGATGTGGTGATAGCGGATGACAAAGTAATATTTAAAATCAAAAAACCAACCAGAGATCAGTCTGGTCCTTACCAAATAAAACTATCAAACGCACAAGGTGAAGATGTTAAAGACGTTAAGATAACTATGCAAGATGTACCTTCTCCACCACAAGATGTCGATGTAACAGAAGTCTTCCAGACCAATTGCAAAGTTACATGGAAACCACCAAAAGACGATGGTGGTTCCCCGCTCCAGCAATATGTAGTAGAAAGGCAAGATCTTAGCCTTAAAGGTATTTTTATTTGTCGGAATAGCTGAATTTTCATTCATGATTACTTATTTTCTCAGCTGGATGGGACAATGTAGGTGAAGTTAAAGCCGGAGGACCTACAACATTCAAAGTTGAAGGTCTCACCCCTAAAAAACAATACAAGTTTAGAATCAGAGCCGTAAACAAACTAGGCTCAAGCGAACCCGCGTTATTCGGTAAACCAGTGTTAGCTAAGGATCCTTGGGGTAAGTTACCTAACATTCATAGAAATATATACAACCGATACTGTTGTAGATGAGCCAAGCAAGCCTAAAGATGTACAAGTGGTAGATTGGGACAAGGATCATGCTGATTTGACTTGGAACAAACCAGATAGTGATGGCGGCGCCCCAATAACAGGGTATGTTATCGAATTCAAAGATAAATTTGGAAAAGATTGGCAGAAAGGCATCGAAGTACCCGGTGATCAATTCAAAGGAACAGTACCCGGTTTGAAAGAGAACAGTCAGTACGAATTCAGAGTACGAGCTATAAACAAAGCTGGCCCGGGAGAACCCAGTGATCCAACTAAACCCATAATAGCCAAATGCAGATTCGTTAAACCTTACATCATCGGAAACGACTTGAACAGCATAATTATTAAAAAAGGACAAGTCGTTAAATACGATATTAAATATGGAGGTGAACCAGAACCCACTGTGGAATGGTTCCTCGACAAAAAAGAAATCAAACCAGATTTGGAAGAAAGAATTACCATCGATAAATATGAGAAAAACACTATTATCACTGTACGCAGATGTACTAGAGCTGACAGCGGCAAATACCGCTTGGTACTTACCAACAGCTCTGGTACGTGCGAGGGCATCGCGGAAGTTATAGTACTAGACAAACCTACGCCACCCAAAGGTCCTCTCAAAGCTGAAGAAATCCGTGCCGACCACGTTACAGTTAAATGGCAGAAACCGGAAGATTTGGGTGGCACCGAGCTTACTGGGTACGTTCTCGAAAAGATGGACATGGACACTGGCAGGTGGATCCCTGCAGGAGAAGTAGGGCCTGGGGACACCACGTTTACTTTCAAAAACTTAACGCCTAAGAAGAAATACAAATTTAGAGTCAAAGCCAAGAACAAGGAAGGCGAGTCGGAGCCTTTAGAAACAGACGACTTTATCCTTGCTAAAAATCCATACGATGAACCCGGTGCACCCGGTAAACCAGATATTATCGACTACGACAACAAGAGCGTTACTCTTAAATGGGCTAAGCCTGAAAGCGACGGTGGTCGTCCTATCACTCATTACACGGTGGAAATGAAGGACAAATTCGCTGCCGATTGGAGTGAAGTTGGTAAAACCGACGGACCCAATCCCGAAATAGTAATCCCAGGTTTGAAAGAGAATATGGTGTATCAATTCCGCGTACGTGCGCATAACAAATCCGGACCAAGTGTACCGTCTGAACCTACGGGCAACCACCTCTGCAAGCACAGGAACTGTAAGAATTCATTGTTTGCTTTGAGTGACATTAATCCCTCTTTCATTAAAATTAGGGTAGTTTTTTTTACTACTAATTTAACTTTTGATTTTATTTTACAAACACAACATAAAGACTCACCCACAACATATTTTGTCCAGAAATATAGTTTGTGTAAGGTTTTTTGGTTTTGTTTGTTTCCAGGTGTCCGTTTATTTTATGTGATTTATTATTTATTCGTCTGTTATGTTAATGTATATATTTTTGGAATTGTGACGTTTCAGCATATTGTACAGATATTTGTATATAGTAGCTAGGTCCCCTTTCACTGAAAACAACAATACCTAACTGATCATCGTTTCGTTTACAGTACGACCAAGAATTGACCGTGAGACGTTCAAATCGATCACAATTAAAGCAGGTAGAACTCACAAATGGGCTGTCGACTTTATGGGTGAACCCCCACCGACAGTTAAATGGTCATGGCGCGATGACATTCCACTGACAAACAGCGAACGTATTAAGATAGAAAATTCAGACTACCATACGGACTTTACAATTTTAAATGCCGTGCGAAAGGACACTGGTAAATACACGCTTACCATTGAAAACATCAATGGTAAAGACACGGAAACGGTTGAACTTACCGTCCTCGGCAAACCTGGAGCACCAGAAGGACCTTTGGTTGTTTCCGACGTAACAGCAGAAAAGGCCAAAGTCAGCTGGAAAAAACCAGCGGACGACGGAGGTAGTCCCATTAAGGAATATGAAATCGAAAAAATGGACATGGCCACAGGCAAATGGGTCCGCGTTGGTCGCGTACCTGGAGATAAAATGTCGCCTGACGGTAAAGGAGAATTTGAAGTTACCGGACTTACCCCAGGATCTGAATACAAATTCAGAGTAACAGCCGTTAATAACGAAGGAGACTCGGAGCCCCTTGTATCTGACCGTCCAATCGTTGCTAAAAATCCATTCGGTATTATACTCGTATTAGATCTCTGCATGTTAACTTATCTATAACGTTATTCACATTTCAGATGAACCTGGTAAACCAGGCACTCCAGAAATTACCGACTACGACAACAAAGGAGTCAACCTTAAATGGACACCACCAGCAAGCGATGGTGGTGCTCCAATAGAAAAATACATTATCGAGAAAAAAGATAAATTCAAACCCGATTGGGAAAAAGCTACGGAAGTACCTGGAGACGCATTAGAAGCGAGAGTCGAGGACTTGAAAGAACGCGGAGAATATCAATTCAGGGTCATCGCTGTTAACAAAGCAGGCCCTGGAAAACCATCTGATGCTTCTCAAATGCAAATCATTAAACACAGAGCGCGTAAGTTTTTTATCATTACAATTCATGCACATACTCTGAATAATTATTCGATATATTCCAGTTAAACCTAGGATTGACAGGACAAATCTTAAACCCATTATTGTCCGTGCTGGAAAACCAATTAAATACGACATTGACGTTAAGGGTGAACCAGCCCCTACATGCACGTGGTTCCATATTGATACCGAACTTAAATCCGAAGGCAACATCGAAATTATCAACGTCGATTACAACACTAAGCTTAACATTACTAACTCTATCCGTAAAAACACCGGCCTCTACAAAATCAAAGCTGTCAATGAACACGGTTCAGACGAAGCCGAAGTAGAAGTTACAGTACTTTGTAAGTAGTACCACAAAACTAAAAACTGATCAAAAAATTATACAAATGTATTTTCCAGCGTCACCGTCCAAACCCAAAGGACCTCTAAAGGTAACCGACGTTACCAAAGGAGGCTGCAAACTCAAATGGGACAAACCGGAAGACGACGGTGGCAAACCCGTCACCGGATACATCGTGGAAAAACTCGACAAACAAACCGGACGGTGGGTCCCTGTGGGAAGAACCAACGACACCGAAATGGACGTAAAGGGATTACAAGAAGGCCACGAGTACGAATTCCGCGTAAAAGCTGTAAATGACGAAGGAGAATCTGAACCTCTAGAATCCGACAGTTCTATCATAGCTAAGAACCCCTATGACATCGCCGGTAAACCCGGTACCCCTGAGATTACCGATTGGGATGCCGATCGTGTAGATTTGAAATGGAAACCTCCGAAAGATACAGGCGGAGCGCCCATTACCGGTTACGTAATTGAAAAGAAAGAGAAATTCTCGACGACATGGGACGAGATTCTCACCACAGATGTAAGTTTCCTACTACTAATTTTAAGTACTTATTACATCATAATAGTATGTAAAGACCTGAATATCTACTATAGTCGCGGCAAAAATTCAGACAACACGTTATACGAACAAATAATTCATTATATTTTCATCAAAATATATAAGAAACTGCAATTGAGAGTAATAAAACTATATATTACACTAAATGTTTGCATTATATATTGCACTAAATTGCAAAAAATGGTTGTTTTTAACGCGACCAAATATCGAAAATTATGTGACAATGACAATTGAGTAACGTGGATTGTGACGTAAGACGTTTGAATTCTTGCTGCGACTATATTTTTTATCAAATTCTAATGAAAAATATTAAGTAACTGATAACGAACCAACACGAATTATACTGATTACATATGTATTAATTTATCCCAAATAAGAACATATTAAACTTAAAATAATTACAAACTATATGAAACCTAAATAGGGAGGAAGTTTTTTGAATTATGTTAGTAGTAGATTAAATAAAAAAAAACATCGGTGCGTTCAACACGCAGTAGCGTGATCGCAAAATTTTAGTGCTACATTTACATTTATCACATTTGTTTAGACGCCTGACTGTGACGCACGTGTACCTGGCTTGAAAGAAGGAAATACATATCAGTTCCGTGTACGAGCAGTTAACAAAGCTGGACCTGGCCAACCGTCCGATCCAACTGGACAACACGTTGCTAAACCCAGACACTGTAAATATTTCATTAAATTTATCCTTACACTTAACTAAATAACTAAATTTTTTCAGTACGACCTCTAATTAACCGTGAAAAGCTACATACTGTAAAGGTAAGAGCGGGACAACCCGTGAAGTTCGACGTTGACGTAAAGGGTGAACCTCCACCGGTATGCACCTGGAGCTTCGCCCATAAACCATTAGAAAGTGCTGGCAATGTCAAGATTGATAACGAAGATTACAATACCAAACTCACTCTTACCGACACAAAGAGAAAACATACTGGAACTTACACAATTAGAGCCGAAAATGACTCTGGTTTCGACGAAGCCCCTGTAGAAGTAATTATATTAGATAAACCGGGCAAACCAGAAGGACCACTAGAAGTTAGTGATGTCCACAAAGAAGGTTGTAAACTCAAATGGGACAAGCCGAAAGATGATGGCGGTTTGCCCATTACCGGTTACGTTGTTGAAAAACAAGATGTCAGCACTGGACGCTGGGTACCGGCAGGATTTGTTGATCCTGACAAAACTGATCTCGAACTCACTGGACTTGAACCAAACAAGAAATATAACTTCAGAGTGAAGGCGGTGAATGAAGAAGGTGAATCTGAACCTCTAGAAACAGATACAGCAACTCTAGCTAAGAATCCTTACGATATATCCGCACCTCCTGGTTTACCAGAAATCGTCGACTGGGACGAACATTCCGTTAAACTAAAGTGGGAGAAACCTGTCAGAGATGGCGGTACTCCTATCACTGGATACGTTATTGAAGCTATGGATAAATTCGGAGGCCAATTTGTTAAAGTAGCAGAAGTAGGACCACAATGTCAAGGAACCGTACCGAAACTAGAAGAAGGCAACCAGTACAAATTCAGAATCCGTGCTGTGAACAAAGCTGGAGTTTCTGAACCCTCTGAACAAACCAACTGGCACACCGCTAAAGCCCGGTTCTGTAAGTCTCTTAAACACGAAATAAGTTACAAATCTAACAATACTTTTCCTTTCAGTGAAACCACTTATCGACCGCACCAACCTTAAACCACTCACCGTAAAGTCCGGCCTTTCAATAAGCCTCGACGTAAACATCCAAGGTGAACCCCCACCGAAAGTCACTTGGTTATTCAACGGAAAGGAACTAGAATCAACAGAAGAAGCTCGTATAGACAACATCGACTACAACACCAAATTCTTCGTCTTACGTGCAAAGAGAGCGCAATCAGGCAAATACACAATCATCGCAAAGAACGAAGTCGGTGAAGATCAAGCAGAAATCGACATTTCGGTTCTTGGAAAACCATCCGCTCCAAAGGGACCACTAGATGTATCTGACGTAACCAAACACGGTTGCAAACTGAAGTGGAAGAAACCCGATGATGACGGTGGCACTCCCATCGATCACTACGAAATTGAAAAACTCGACCCACTTACTGGTCAATGGATAACATGCGGCAGAAGCACTGAACCCGAAGCAAATATTACCGGCCTTCAGGAGGGCAAACCGTACAAATTCAGAGTCAAGGCTGTCAACAAGGAGGGTGAATCTGAACCTCTAGAAACAGACAAGTCAATCATCGCTAAAAATCCATTCGGTTAGTATTAGGTCAGGTTAGGATAGCTTAGATATTCAGTTAGCGCCACCTTGTGTTCTATTTTCGTTACTACTATAATAGCTTAAGACAATATATCTTTTCTAGATGAACCTGGCAAGCCTGGTCGTCCAGATCTCAAAGACTGGGACAAAGACTTTGTGGAACTGGCTTGGAAACCTCCAGTTAGTGACGGAGGTGCGCCAATCGAAAAATACATTATTCAAATGCACGATAAAGCCGGACGTGGCTGGGTTGATGCTGCAACTGTTCCCGGAGACAGGACCAACGGAAGAGTAGAGACAGTCGAAGAAGGTCATGAATATGAATTCAGAATTGTAGCAGTTAACAAAGCTGGACCTAGTGAACCCAGCGATCCATCTAAACCAGTTATTGCTAAACCCAGATTCTGTAAGTTTACAATGTTACCTTTTAATTTAACTTTTTGTGATAACGTTCATTTTTAGTGGCACCGAAGATTGATCGTAAGAACCTTACAAAGAAGGTTTTGCGAACTGGACAATTACTTCGTCTTGAAGCCGACGTTAAAGGTGAACCTGCGCCTACGGTAACATGGACCCTTAAGGAACAAACTCTCAGAAACACAGACAGACTTAAAATCGATAACGAAGATTACCACACAAGCTTCGTTTTACAGAAAGTTCAACGAAGCGATACTGGAGTTTATACCGTCACTGCAAGAAACGATTCAGGCGTAGATACAGTCGACGTTGAACTACAAGTCGTCAGTAAACCGTCCAAACCTAAAGGCCCTCTTAAGGTATCTGACGTTACGGCTGAAGGATGTAAATTGAAATGGGAACCACCTGAAGATGATGGTGGAGAACCTATTAGTGGATACGTAGTAGAACGTATGGACGTTGAAACTGGACGATGGGTTCCAGTAACAACCACAAAAACTCCTGAAGCTGACGTGACCGGATTGAACGAAGGCAAAGACTACCAATTCAGAGTTAAAGCTGTTAACTCGGAAGGTGAATCAGAGCCATTGGTAACAGACGTTCCCACCACGGCTAAGAATCCTTACACCGAACCAGACTCACCTGGAAAACCAGAACTTAAAGACTGGAACAAAGATCATGCCGATCTCAAATGGACTCCACCCAAAAATGACGGAGGAGCGCCTATCGAAAAATATATCATCGAAAAGAAAGACCCTATCACAGGCAAATGGCAAAAGGCCGTTGAAGTTCCTGGAAACAAGACTGAAGCTAGAGTACCTGATTTACAAGAAGGACAGAAATATCAGTTCCGCGTAAAAGCTGTTAACAAAGGAGGCGACAGTAAACCTTCTCAACCTTCAGACGTTATTACCGCTAAAGATCGTTTTGTACCACCGAAGATTGACCGTACTAATCTCAAAGATCTCACAGTTAGAGCAGGCCAACATATCAGATTAGATGTTAAAGTTTCTGGTGAACCCCCACCGAAGAAGACATGGTTCCTTAATAAAGCTCGTATTGAAGATCGCGATGATATCAACGTCGATCTTGAAGATTACAGAACCAAACTGGTAATAGGAGTAGCTAAGAGGGAACATACTGGAACGCTTGTTCTTAAAGCTGAAAATGATTCTGGACGAGATGAAGCCAGCATTGAAATTAAAGTACTCGACAAACCAAGCAAACCCGAAGGACCGCTAAGAATTAGCGACGTTCACAAAGAAGGATGTAGCCTTAAATGGAACCCACCACTAGATGATGGTGGAGTACCCATTGAATACTATGCCGTTGAAAAACTCGACACGGCAACGGGCCGTTGGGTACCTGCTGGCCGCAGTAAGGAACCAAAAATTGACCTTAACAATTTAGAACCCGGACAAGAATACAAATTCCGCGTATCTGCTGTCAACGCTGAAGGTGAATCTGAACCTCTAGAAGCAGAACAGACCATCGTTGCAAAGAATCCATTTGGTAAGTTCCATTAACCTTTCTTTTTCTTCTTCTCATTCTTCTTCCTCATTATGAGTTGGAATAACAAACTATTAATAAATTTCAGATGAGCCGGGTGCTCCTGGAACCCCAGAAGTAACAGATTGGGACAAGGACCACGTTGACTTAAGATGGACTCCACCAACTAACGATGGTGGATCTCCAATCACCGGATACATTATCGAAAAGAGAGAAAAAGGATCACCGAAATGGACAAAGGCTGGTGAAACGGGTCCTTTCGAAACCAAAGGAACAGCCGACAATTTAGACGAAGGGGTAGAATATGAATTCAGAGTGCGTGCCGTTAACGCTGCAGGCCCTGGTGAACCGAGTCAAGCATCTAAATCCGTTATTACGAAGCCTAGAAGACGTAAGTACTTTCAGAAAAAAAACTTAACTCGATTTTTCACAAACGATATATTTTACAGTGGCTCCTAAAATCGATCGTCGCAATTTGGTTAACCTAACTGTAAAGGAAGGTGAACCCATCTATATAGATGTTAAAGTTAGCGGTGAACCAGCTCCTGACGTTACGTGGTACCAAGATGGTAAAACGATCCCTTCGACTACGCACAAACATGTCGACAATGTGCCTTACAACTCCAAGTTCTTTAACGACAAACCCGAAAGAAAGGACACTGGAGTTTACAAAATCGTCGCTGTTAACAAGTATGGACAAGATCAGGCCAAAATCGATATCACTGTAGTTTGTAAGTATCATTACTATACTGCTAAATCAAGCGATATTTGCATACGTTTTTATTCAAAATAAGCTCGTCTGACCTAAATAAGATTGCACAAAAAAAGTTCAAGTTGTCACACGTGGCCTAGAGTGATTTATGGTCGTTTTTAAGGAATGCTAAACACTATACGCCAGACAATAGTCACTTCCTACATGTTTGACAAATTAATATAGAATGGGCTTTCATATTTTAACCCATTTTTCGAAACATGGTAGTTACATTAAATTAAAAATATGTAAATACTCACCACAAAGAGGAACATCAGATGATTGAATGTCCACACCTGAAAATAAACCATTATAATTAATAAAATTTGGATTTAGAGTTACATACATTTTGTAAACATGTTACATCCCTTCTTAAGAAGCATAACAATTTTTTTTTCAATTACAGCTAAGCCAGGACAGCCCGAAGGCCCATTAGAGGTCTCAGATATTCATAAAGATGGTTGCACACTCAAATGGAAGAGGCCGAAAGATGATGGTGGGGAACCAATCGAGAACTACGTAGTAGAAAAGTTCGATCCCGAAACGGGCATATGGCTGCCTGTAGGTAAAACTACTGGTGCCGTTCCCGAAATGAAAGTTGATGGTCTCATACCCGGACATGACTATAAATTCAGGGTTAAAGCGGTTAACAAAGAAGGTGAATCCGAACCGCTTGAGACTATTGGAACAATTACTGCCAAAGATCCTTACAGTAAGTATTCCGATAAATAAATATGGCATATGTTTAATAAAATTTATTGAATTATAGCTACCGCTGCCAAACCTGGAACCCCAGAACCAGAAGACTGGTCTGCAAATCATGTTGAACTTAAGTGGACGGAACCTGTATCCGATGGTGGATCTCCCATTACCGGATATATCATTGAAATGAAAGACAAGTACAGTCCTATGTGGGAGAAGGCTCTAGAAACAACAAGTCCAACTCCCAAAGCGATTATTAATGGTTTGGTTGAAGGCAATGACTACCAATTTAGGGTTATTGCCGTTAATGAAGCTGGTCTAAGTCCTCCTTCAGACGCTAGCAAAACATTCACAGCTAAACCTAGATTCTGTAAGTTTATCCCCACATATAAATTCAAACAAAACTAATAACTAATATTTTTTTCAGTGGCGCCTAAAATTGACAGACGCTACCTCCACGACGTCACTATTTCTGCCGGATCGCCACTCAAATTCGAGGCGAACATTATTGGTGAACCTCCACCGACGGTAGATTGGCGTTTCAACGGCCTTACACTTAAAAACGATAAACGTACAACTATTGACAACGTAGACTATAACACTAAAATCGCTATCCGTCCAGTCAACAGAGACGATACCGGAGAATATACAGTTACGGCATCTAACAGCTCAGGAAAAGATGTACATACCATCAATGTTACAGTTACTGACAAACCTACTCCACCGCAAGGACCGTTGCAAGTATCAGACGTTAACAAGAACGGTTGCAAACTTAAATGGAAGAGGCCAAAGGATGACGGAGGCACTCCCATCGAATACTACCAAGTCGACAAAATGGACCCAGAAACAGGATGCTGGGTACCTTGTGGAAGATCTACAGATCCTAGTAAGTTTCTACATACCTAACCTAACCTAACTATAAATGACTTTAAAAATACAGTTTTGGATAAACAATTTACAAATTTATTAATAAGATCAAGATTTTCATGTACATTTACAACAAAAAATTCTCTATTACGGTCCTGGATACTATCTGCACGTTCGATAGTAAATTTATTGTTTTCTTCATTCATTCTACTAATTAGTGCACAAACTAAAATATAAGTAAAGTAAAAAGTAAACAATAAAATGCCGCTCCACATATTTGATTTAAAAATGTACTTCATTTTACAGACTTCGAGGTCACGGGCCTGACTCCAGGACATGAATACAAGTTCCGAGTGGCAGCAGTTAATGCTGAAGGTGAATCTAAACCTTTAGAAACCGATACCACAATAGTTGCCAAGAATCCATTCGACGAACCGGGCGCTCCCGGACATCTCAAAGCGACAGACTGGGACAAAGACCACGTTGACCTCGCCTGGACACCACCCAAAGACGATGGTGGCTCGCCAATTACAGGCTACATCGTTGAAAAGAAAGACAAATTCGGTGATTGGGAAAAAGCTCTTGAAGTACCAGCCGACCAACTTAAAGCTACAGTACCTGATCTTATCGAAGGACAACCGTACCAGTTCCGTGTTCGCGCTGTGAATGCTGCTGGTCCTGGTGATCCGAGCAACGAAACACCAACTATTATTGCCAAGCCACGTAACTTGGCACCAAAGATCGACAGGACAAATCTCATCGAAGTACGCATTCGTGCCGGACAAAACTTCAACTTTGACGTTAAAGTTACTGGAGAACCAATGCCGACAACTAAATGGTTAATCAAAAACAAAGAACTTAAATCTGCTGATAGGCTGAAAGTACAGCATGGCGAATACAACACTAAACTTTCAGTTCGCAATGCAACACGTGCGGAATCCGGCACCTATACCGTCACAGCTGAGAATGACAATGGTAAAGACATTGCTGATGTTGAGGTGATAGTCCTTGACGTACCTAGTCCACCTGGTGGACCTCTTAAAGTATCCGACGTCCACGCTAACGGAGCTAAGTTAAGCTGGAGGCCACCTGCAGATGATGGAGGACAACCCGTCGAAAACTACATAGTAGAAAAGATGGACGAAGCCACCGGTCGTTGGGTCCCAGCGGGAGAAACTATTGGTCCCGAAACATCGTTAGCTATAGACGGACTCACGCCAGGCAAAAAATATAAATTCAGAGTTCGCGCCGTTAACAGACAAGGCAAATCTGAACCATTACAAACGACACAAGCCGTCGAAGCCAAAAATCCATTCGACGAACCTGGCAAGACCAGTGCTCCAGAAATCACCGATTACGACACAGACTTTGTCGAACTTAAATGGGACAGACCTGAAAACGACGGTGGCGCCCCCATCACTGGCTACATCATTGAAAAACGCGATAAATTCAATCCTAACTGGGAAAAATGCGCTGAAGTTGACGGGGACGTAACCAAAGGCAAAGTGAACGATCTCATCGAAGGCACTCCTTATGAGTTTAGGATTCGTGCCGTCAACAAGGCAGGCCCTGGAGAACCGAGCGACGCTTCCAAGATCCACGTCGCTAGGCCCAAAAATCGTAAGTATATGCAAAATTCAAAATTTACGTTTTTTGTAAAGTAATATATAGTCAAGTATAAACGAAAAACAGCGGCTAAGATTAGCATAATAATACATTGTTCTGCTTGCAGTTGCCCCCAAAATCGATCGTAACTTCTTCGCAGACCTTAAAGTCAAGGTCGGCCAGTCGATCGAATTCAACGTACCTGTTATCGGTGAACCTCCACCGACGAAAGAATGGAAACATAAAGAAGACGTTCTATTCAACGGTGACCGCGTTAAAATCGTAAATGAAGACTACAAAACTAGCATCAAAATTGTGGACGCTAAGAGAGCTGACAGCGGAGTCTACACTCTCACAGCTAAGAATGCTAATGGCAAAGATGTTGCCACAGTTAACGTTACTGTCCTCGATGTACCTACGCCCCCTGAAGGACCGCTCAAAGCTGATAACGTTACTAAGAATTCTTTGACGCTTCGCTGGAAACCACCTAAAGACAATGGAGGTTCAGAAATCACTCACTATACCGTAGAAAAACTCGACACTGAGAATATGCGGTGGGTGCCTGTCGGCGACGCTGTCGGAACATCTATGCGTGTCGATCATTTAGCTGAAGGACACGATTATCAGTTCCGAGTAAGAGCTTGTAACAAAGAAGGTGATTCCGCTCCTCTCACCACCACCGAGAGTATCACCGCTAAAGATCCATTTACTAAACCTGACAGACCCGGCGCACCCGTCCCTACCGATTGGGACAAAGATCACGTTGATCTTGAATGGACTCCACCTAAAAAGGATGGAGGCGCTCCAATTACTGAATATATCATTGAGAAAAGACCGAGACATGGGTAAGTTCTTATACTAATATATTTCCATCACAATTAGCAACGCTGTATCTCTTTCAGAACCTGGGAAAGGGCATGTGAAGTGCCTGGAAACTCAACTAAAGCAACTGTACCTAACCTTACAGAAGGAGAGGAATATGAATTTAGAGTCATCGCCGTAAACAAAGGCGGACATAGTGAACCGAGCGAAGCATCTATTCCGGTCATTGCGAAACCGAGATTCTTGGCACCAAGCTTCAACAAGAGTCTTTTGGAAGACATCACTGTTAAAGTCGGTCAAAGATTCGGATGGACTATCCCAATCGAAGCTTCACCAAAACCAACCGCCAAATGGATCGTTAATGGCAAAGAAATTCGGCCAAGCGACAGAATTGACATGGCTGTATACAACAACAAAGTATCGTTTGACGTCACGTCAGCCGTACGTGCTGATGCTGGAAGGTACACTTTAACACTTACTAATGACTTAGGCAGTTTCACTGCTTCGGCGCAAGTAAACGTGATAGACAAACCTGGACCACCGCAACCACCACTTGATGTTAGTTGCGTTACCAAGGAAAGCGCGAGGTTAGCTTGGAAGCCACCATTAGATGATGGCGGCTCCCCTATCCTTCATTACATCGTGGAGAAAATGGATGTATCTCGAGGTACTTGGTCAGATGCCGGCATGGCTACAATCACTTCTCACGATATTACTAGACTGATCCATCGTAAGGAATACTTCTTCCGAGTCAAAGCCGTTAATGCTGTTGGGGAATCTGAACCTCTGGAAACACCAAAGAGTATAATTGCCAAGAATGAATTTGGTAAGTTACAAATATTACTATTTTTGCCCTCTAAATTTAAAATAATTGAAACTAATTATGAATTAGTTATTTATTATCCGATTTTGACAGATGTCAGAAACATGAAATATAGATTGCATGTTCAAACACACTCTGTCAAACAGCTGTTAAATTGCCTTAGCAACCATTTGATTTGTCATAGTAAATATTCCTTTATTTTTGTCTTAAAAGTCTTATTAATTGATGCATCTTTTCTACTTTTTGCTCTCTTTATACTGAAATTATTAATTACAATTATTTAATAACCTTTTTTGACAGTTCAGAATCATCAAACCTAGATTGCATGTTATAACACTCTGTCAAATTGTCTTAGCAACCATTTGAACTATCATAGTAATTGTTCATTTATTTTCATTAAGTCATACGTATTTGCTGTTTCTGCACACGGAAAATATGTTACAACTATTTTTTTTAAGATGAACCAAGTGCTCCGGGCAAACCAGCCGTTACTGACTGGGACAAAGACCACGTTGACCTGGAATGGACTCCGCCAAAGAGCGACGGTGGTTCACCCATCACGGGATACATTATCCAAAAGAAAGAAAAAGGCAGCCCATACTGGACCAATGCCGTCCATGTACCTGCTAGAAAGAACGCCGCCACAGTACCTGATTTGACTGAAGGCCAAGAATACGAATTTAGAGTAATAGCGACGAACACTGCCGGTCAAAGTGAACCCTCCGAACCATCAGATTTGGTTACAGCTAAGGCCCGTTTCTGTAAGAAATATAATTTCTATAAAATAATGCTTATTAAAATAATGTTATATAAACATTATTAGTGTGAAATTAATTGTTTTTTTTATCGTTTTCAGTGGCGCCTAAGATCAAAACTCCCCTTAATGATATTCGTATCAAAGCGGGACTTATCCTCCACATTGACATTGACTTTATTGGAGAACCATGTCCTGAAGTTACATGGACAGTTGGAAGCAAACCATTGACAGCAGATGAACGTACAACGGTTACCTCGATCGGGTATCATACAACAATACACACTGTCAATGCTAAACGAACTGATAGCGGATTATACCATATTTTGCTTAGGAACAGTTCTGGTATCGATGAAGGGTCATTCCAAGTAACAGTTTTAGGTAAGTCACTAATAAATAATTATATTAAGAAGGTTTAATTCTTGAATTCTCATAGATCGTCCTGGACCTCCACAAAGACCGATAGAATACGAAGAAGTTACAGCCCAAAGCGTAACACTTTCATGGAAACCACCTACAGATAACGGTGGCAGTGAAATTACGTAAGCAAGCACACAATTCTGTACCGCACCAATTAAAATCTGTTATATTTTAGTGGTTATGTAATCGAAAAGAGAGATCTAACACATGGCGGTGGTTGGGTACCAGCTGTTAACTACGTCAACCCTAAATACAACCATTCGGTCGTACCTAGATTACTAGAAGGTACTAAATACGAATTCAGAGTTTTCGCTGAAAATATGCAAGGTCGTTCTGACCCACTAGAAACCGAAAAACCAATTGTTGCAAAGAATCAATACGGTAAGTAACAAATAATTTTATGTGAACACAAAAACTCTATAACGTATTAACAAATGATTTATTTAGATGTTCCCGGTAAACCGGGTAAGCCACAACTTGTCGACAGTGACAAAGACCACATTAAGATCAAATGGTCTGCTCCTATTAGTAACGGCGGATCACCAATCGTCGGTTATGATATTGAACGTCGTGATCGTGCTACCGGAAGATGGGTGAAACTGAACAAAGAACCTAACCGCAATCTTGAATACTACGACGATAGAGTTCAAGAAGGACACCAATATGAATATAGAGTATCTGCGGTAAACGCCGCTGGCCCTGGAAAGCCAAGCGACACTTCCAACGTCTTCATCGCTAAACCGATGAAGGAGAAACCAAAGTTATACTTAGACGGTATTATCGGTCGCAAGATCAAAGTACGTGCTGGAGAACCTATTAATATTAATATTCCTTTGTCCGGCGCTCCTACTCCTAAAGTAGAATGGAGCAAAAATAAGGTTCCTGTGCCAGAATCCAACAGGGTATATGTAAGTATTTGACCATTTAGTTACACACTGTATATACATTGAAAATTTTCAGACTGAAACTACAGGTGAAAATACCAGACTGCGCGTGGAAGTATCGAACAGAGATGATTCTGGAAAATACACAGTTCGTGCTTCGAACGAATACGGAACAGATGAAGGAGACATCGAAGTAATCGTAGTTGACAAACCGGGCATTCCCAAAGGTCCACTACAAATCACAGGTACAACTCAAGACACTGTATCTCTATCATGGAACCCACCAACTGACGATGGTGGCGGTGACATTACCGGATATATAGTAGAAGTGAGCGAATATGGAACCGATAGCTGGCGCCCTTGCCCAGGTTTTTGCCCGAGACCATCGTTCACCGCTCGTGGCTTAACAGAAGGAAAGAAATATGTCTTCAGAGTAAGAGCTGAAAACATATATGGCGTATCCGAGCCTTTAGAAGGAAAACCAGTCGTAGCGAAGAGTCCCTTCGACCCACCAGGCGCACCTAGCCAACCGGAAGTTACCGGCTACACTCCATCCTCGTGCTCACTAAGATGGAACCCTCCAGTATCCACTGGAGGCAAACCCATCACGGGTTATTATGTTGAAAAACGTGAACGTGGAGGCGACTGGGTACGTGTTAACAATTACCCAACACCAAACACGCAGTACACTGCCCAAGACTTACGTGAAGGAAACAAATACGAATTCCGCGTTATCGCCGTTAATGAAGCAGGACCCGGCGAACCAAGTAAACCAACAGAACCCATCATCGCTCAACATCAACGATTCAAACCCGACGCTCCCGAACCGCCAAAAGCGGACAGAATCACCAAGGATAGCGTCACGCTCTCCTGGAGGCCACCGAGAAGCGACGGTGGATCTAAACTTAGGGGATACATTTTACAGAAACGTCCAAAGAGTGCTGATGATTGGACTGATGTGAACACTTCACCTATTAACGATACCGTTTACACCGTACCTAACCTAAAGGAAGGTGAAGAGTATCAATTCAGACTCATAGCAGTGAACGATGTTGGTAATTCCGAGCCTAGCAGACCTAGCAATCCTATTGTAATCGAGGAACAACCAAACAAGCCTTGTATGGACTTAGGCGGTGTCCGTGACATAACCGTCCGTGCTGGTGAAGATTTCAGCATACACGTACCTTACGTTGGGTTCCCCAAGCCGACGGCTTCTTGGTTTGCCAACGACAAACTTCTCGATGACAGTGACAGTCGTGTATTCCCACAACTTGCTGACGATTACGCAAGTATCATCGTCAAGAATTCCAAACGTTCCGACAGTGGTCAATATCGACTCCAGTTGAAGAATCCTTCAGGTTTTGACACGGCCACAATAAACGTAAAAGTTTTGGACAGACCCGGTAAACCCGAAAACCTTCGAGCGGACGAATTTGCAGGCGATGCTCTTACGTTATACTGGCAACCGCCTAAGGATAATGGTGGTGCAGACATCACCAACTACATCGTAGAGAAGAAAGAGGCCAAATCTCAAACTTGGTCCAAAGTTAGCAGCTATGTCACTGTTCCCTTCGTCAGAATTCGTAATCTAACGCTTGGTAAAGAATACGATTTCCGAGTAATCGCTGAGAATCTATACGGACAATCCGAACCTGCCGTTACCTCCGAGCCGATCCGTGCCAGACATCCATTCGACCCGCCGGGAGCCCCTGGCGTACCCAGAGGAGTTGAAACCACTGAAGATTCTATTACGATTACTTGGACGAAACCACGCCATGATGGCGGTTCTCCTATTACCGGCTACGTTGTCGAAAAACGTCTTATCACAGAAGACAAATGGACTAAAGCCGCTCATGCTATCGTCCCGGATCTAACCTTGAAAGTTATTAACTTAATTGAAAATCATGAATATGAATTTAGAGTTGCTGCCGTCAACGCAGCGGGACAAGGTCCGTGGAGCTCGTCATCTGATGCAATTTGTGCTAGAGCTGCTCCACAAGCTCCAAAGATAACCTCAGACCTGAGCATTCGTGACATGATTGTCATTGCTGGTGAAGAACTCAAAATTACTGTACCATACGTAGCTACGCCCAAACCGAAAGCATCTTGGACTATTAACGGTGATGAAGTTATCGCCGATAATAGAATTAAAATGGAAACTACAGACATCGCTTCCATATTCTTGAATAAATCCGCTAAGCGATCAGATACTGGCGGCTACACGATCAAGTTAACAAACAACGTGGGATCTGATTCTGCTACGTGCCGTGTCCTTGTAGTAGACAAACCTCTGCCGCCTCAAGGACCACTTGATATATCCGATATCACTCCAGACAATTGCTCATTAGCATGGAGGCCACCGTTAGATGACGGTGGTTCACCAATTACCAACTACATTGTCGAAAAATTAGACACAAGCGGCATTTGGGTAAAAGTAAGCAGTTTTGTCCGTAACACCCATTACGATGTTATGAGCTTAGAGCCGAATAAGAAATACAGCTTTAGAATTCGTGCTGAAAATCAATACGGAATCAGTGAACCTCTCGAAAGCAGCGAACCCATCACGGCTAAATATCCTTTCACGATTCCTGATCCACCGGGAGCTCCTCGTGTTACCGACTGGGATTCTTCTACGATTTACTTGTCATGGGACAGACCCAACAACGACGGTGGATCGCGCATCCAAGGTTACAAACTTGAATACCGTGATGTTGCTCATGATACGCACTGGCAAAGTGCCAGCGACTATCTCATAAAAGAAACACACTTTGATTTATACAATATGACAAGCGGACATGAATATGAATTCAGAGTTCGTGCTAAAAATGCAGCTGGTTTCAGTAAACCTTCTGCGTCCTCCAGCAAATTCAAACTCAAGGGTAAATTCAACGTACCATCTCCACCACAGAATCCTAAGGTGGTTAATGTAGGAAAGGGTTATGTCGATCTCACCTGGGAACCACCTACTAACGACGGAGGATCGAGAATTACCGGATATATCATCGAAAAGAGAGAAATCGGCAGTCCGCTTTGGACCAAATGCAACGACTACAACATTACCGACACAAACTACACAGTCCTCAATTTGACTGACAGATCTGAATACGAGTTTAGAATATATGCCGTTAACTCAGCTGGAAAGAGCGAACCTAGCAACTGCACAACACCTGTTAAAGTATGTGAAGTATTGGGTGGTGAAAAACCGGAATGGGTACGCCGTCTCAACAACACTTCCGCTCCTCTTGGAAGGTCAGTAACGCTTGAATGCGAGGCATATGGCAAACCAGAACCAACCTTCAGATGGATTAAGAACGGACGTGAAATTACAATTGGTGGTAGATTCAGAACCGAAGTTAAAGGAGGAACCGCCTTCTTGCATATATCTGATCTTCTTGATATCGATGATGGTGACTACACCTGTGAAGCAAGCAATACCTTAGGAGCCGTGACTACCACAGCACGTCTTAAGATTGGAAGTAAGTACCTTGTCTACCTTCAACGATGTCTGAGATCCACGTGATCGAATGTTAGACAACCAAGTTTACACTTATGGTAATACTGGCACATAACCTTATGTAGTAACTTAGATTATTTCTAAGTGTAGCAAACATAAACAGATGACAACTTAAGAAAATTAAATTGACCTGGACAAAAAAGCAATTTGATCACGTAGGCCTAGGACATTGTTGATGTCATTTGTATTCCTCTACTAAAACCTGCTATAAATATTAACAATTAATTTGTTTCTAGCTCCTCCGAGGATCGAACGACTTCCTGGAGATTTGTACTTGGCTGAAGGAGATAATACGAAAATTAAAATCTATTACTCCGGAGATCAACCTCTTGATGTTACCCTTACTAGAAATGGCAAGAACATCGACGATTCTACCCATATTAGATATACCGTATTTGATGACTACATTATTATATTTATTAAAGATATCACTAAACTTGATGGAGGCGATTATAACTTAACTGTAAAGAATGACAGTGGAAGTGCATCGGGAAGCTTCACAGTTTACATCACTGGTCTTCCAGGTCCGCCGAACGGACCCTTAGAGACTACCGACATCACCAAGCATACCTGCACGCTAAGCTGGAAACCTCCTAGTTATGATGGAGGATTGCGTGTAACACATTACGTTGTTGAAAGAAAAGATGTAACAGGTACACACTGGATAACGGTGTCTAGTTCCTGCAGAGATACCACCTTTACAGTCCAAGGTTTAACCGAAGGCCAAGAATATTTGTTCAGAGTCATGGCCGTAAATGACAATGGAATGGGACCACCACTAGAGGGCGTTAACCCGGTTAGAGCCAAAGCTCCGTTCGACCCACCGGGACCCCCTGGAATACCGAAAGTTACTCAAGTTGGAGGTGACTTTGTTAACCTCGAATGGACTAAGCCTGAAAACGACGGAGGAGCCCGCGTCCAGGGCTACTGGATAGATAAACGTGAAGTAGGCAGCCTTGCATGGCAACGTGTTAACGTATCTCTATGTCTACCTACTCAAATAAACATATCGAACCTCATCGAAGGCCGTCAGTACGAATTCAGAGTTTTCGCTCAAAATATCGCTGGTATTTCTGAACCGTCCTCCGCTTCAACTTCCGTTGAAATTAAAGATCCACTGGCAGCCACCCCACCAGAAATTATCAAACCCCTTAAGAATGCTCAATGTATTCAGAATCACAACGCCAAATTCGAATGTACAATCACTGGCAATCCCGCACCTCACATCACATGGTACAAAGGTGCTAGAGAAATTACCAACGGATCCAGATACCACATCTACAGCGAAGGCGACGTTCATCATCTTATTATTCACGATATATTCGGTGAAGATGCCGACGAATACGTCTGCCGTGCTGTCAACAAAGGCGGCGTTAAATCTACGCGTGCTGAACTTCTAATAATGAGTAAGTAACATCCAAATTTATTTATTGTGATAGTCATGTTTGCTTCATGTTTGCTATTATTCAAAATTAGAGATAAATCTACAAACTAAATTTATTTTTTATTTCCAGCTGCGCCTAAGCTGAACATTCCGCCCCGCTTCCGTGATTCTGCGTACTTCGACAAAGGTGAGAACGTTGTAATAAAAATTCCATTCACCGGCTTCCCCAAGCCAAAGATCACTTGGGTAAGAGAAGGTGAAGTAATTGAATCCGGTGGTCACTATCATGTCGAAGTCAAAGACAGACATGCCATTCTTACCATTCGTGATGCCAGTAAATTAGACAGCGGTCCATACAGAATTACCGCTGAGAATGAGCTTGGTCAAGACACAGCCATTATCAAAATCCAGATTGCCGACCGCCCCGATCCACCGAGATTCCCAGCTGCGGATAATATCGGCACCGATTCTCTAGCTCTGTCCTGGAAAGCTCCAGTATGGGACGGTGGCAGTAATATTACCAATTATCTCGTTGAAAGGCGTGAACATCCATTATCAACATGGATTAGGGTTGGAAATACTCGCTTGACTACTATGGCTGTTAGTGGACTTACGCCTGGCCATCAATACGAATTCAGAGTTTATGCTGAGAATATCTACGGACGTTCTGATCCTTCGGACGTAAGCAATCTCATTGCTACCAAAGACACTATTAAGAAACAAGTCCAGAAGAGGAAATACGAAGTTGACGAAAACGGCAAGAAGATCCGTGAATCTCACAAAGAACCGATCAAAGATTACGATCAATATGTATTCGATATTTACTCGAAATTTGTTCCCCAACCTGTGGAAATCAAGACCAGATCTGTATACGATGATTATGATATCCTAGAAGAAATCGGTACCGGCGCGTTTGGCGTTGTACATCGTTGCCGCGAACGTAAATCAGGAAACATCTTTGCTGCTAAGTTTATCCCCGTATCTCACGCTATGGAGAAAGAACTGATACGTAAAGAAATTGACATCATGAATCAACTGCACCATCCCAAACTCATCAACTTACATGACGCTTTTGAAGATGACGATGAAATGGTCCTTATCTATGAATTCTTATCTGGAGGCGAATTATTCGAACGTATTACAGCTGAAGGCTACCAGATGTCTGAAGCTGAGGTTATCAACTACATGAGACAAATATGCGAGGGCATCAAACACATGCATGAGAAAAATATCATCCACCTCGATATCAAACCAGAAAATATCATGTGCCAAACACGTAAGGGCACCAATATCAAACTGATTGATTTCGGACTAGCAACAAAATTAGATCCTAATGAAGTTGTTAAGATTTCGACCGGTACTGCCGAATTCGCAGCACCTGAAATCGTTGAACGTGAGCCCGTCGGCTTTTACACAGATATGTGGGCTGTTGGTGTTTTAGGTTATGTTTTACTAAGTGGACTGTCGCCATTTGCCGGTGAAAATGACATTGAAACTCTAAAGAACGTCAAGGCTTGCGACTGGGACTTCGACGAAGAAGCATTCGCTAATGTATCCGAAGAAGGAAAAGATTTCATTCGCAGACTACTACTTAAGAACAAAGAGTAAGTTTTATATTATATTTCTCCGATAATATTTAACGATTATTTTTAGGAAACGTATGACCGCCCAAGAATGTTTACTACACTCATGGCTGAGCGGTGACCACAGTGATAGAACCCAAGTCATCGAACAATCAAGATACCTTCGCATTCGTGATAGAATCCGTGCTAAATACGACGCATGGGATTCATTCGCCCTTCCAATTGGCCGATTATCAGAATATTCCTCATTACGTAAATTGCTAATAGATAAATATAAGATTCATGATACATACTTCGGTAAGTTTCTCATCCACAAACTTCATACATTTTTTAAATTAAATATATATTTTAGATCGTAGACAAGCCGCCCCGAGATTCGTCATTAAACCACAAAGCGCTTTCTGTTACGAAGGACAAAGCGTCAAATTCTACTGCAGAGTTATTGGTGTCGCTGCGCCTACAGTCAGTTGGTATCACAACAACGTAGAACTCAGGCAAAGCGTCAAATTTATGAAACGATATGCTGGAGATGATTATTACTTCGTTATTAATAGAGCCAGATTACAAGATCGCGGTGAATACATCATCAGAGCAGAAAACCATTATGGTTCAAGGGAAGAAGTCGTTTTCCTTAATGTTCAACGTAAGTAAAAATATTACCTTAGTTTTAGTTATCCAATGTTATACTAATGGTAATCAATTTCTAGCTGTACCAAGAGTTGTACCTGAATATAAACCCGAAGCGCCAGTTATACGCAGACGTGAAGCGCTGCCATATACCTTCTGGCAAGAAGAACAAGAATGTGCTCCAAGCTTCACCTTCTTACTCAGACCTCGTGTCATGCAGGAACGTGACACCTGCAAATTGTTATGTTGTTTGAGTGGCAAACCTTTCCCCTCGGTAAAATGGTACAAAGACAAACGAGAACTTAGCAAATACGAATACTCCATGTCACACTCTGACGGTGTTGTCACAATGGAAATTTCCGGATGTAGACCGTCCGACTCTGGCAAATACACTTGCGTAGCTACAAATCCACATGGACAAGATGAAACCTCTTGCGTCGTCATCGTAGAGGGAGAAACCAGCACTGCAGAACAAACGGCACTCGCAAATAAACTCCTATACTCTGGCGATAGAAAATATATTGAACATCCCATAAAACCAGCACCTATCCCAGTTACTATCAGAAAACAAATTCCTCAACCTACCCCAATTCAACCACGCTCTAATAACCCTAGCACAAACAGTTTAGCACATTCATCTTCCAATCTTAGCGTTGGAGATGGAGAACGACGACCACCTAGGAAATATGGTAGGTTGGATTCTACAGGAAGTCCAAATAGATCCAGAAGCGCAACCAAGGAATTAGCATGTACGTATTATTATTGCAAACATATACATAGCAATTAGGTGTTAATTGCTGTTTGATTTTTTTTTCTCAGTACCTCCAGATGATTCAACCATGCATGCGCCAAAATTCACAAAGACACTATCAGACTTAACAATAAATGATGGTGATAGTTTAACTTTGACCGCTCACGTAAAAGGAGATCCCGATCCACAAATTGTATGGACAAAGAATAACAAAGCACTTAGCTCATCTGAAGTAGTAGATCTTAAATACAAAAATGGAATAGCAAAACTGCATATCAATGAAGTATACCCTGAAGACGAAGGAGAATATGTATGCAAAGCCACAAACTCTATCGGATCCACAGAAACTAAATGCCGCCTTACAATTAAACGTAAGTAACATATGTATTATAAAGCAATATCTTAATCTTGAGAAACACTTTACAGCCATGGCTAATGCTACTAATGGAAAGAAAAAGGGATCAGAAGACAAACCACCAAGAATAGTTAGCCATCTTGAATCAGCATTTGTTAAAGATGGAGAACCTGTAACTATATCTTGCCGCATTATAGGGGCCGATAAATTCGATGTTGTCTGGTTACACAACAATAAAGAAATTAAACCTTCCAAAGACTTCCAATACACGAATGAAGCAAATATCTACAAACTCATCATTGCCGAAATTTTCCCAGAAGATTCAGGAGCATATACCTGTGAAGCGTTCAACGATGCAGGTGAAAGTTTCAGCAGTTGCACACTAAACGTTGTTGTTCCAGGCGAACAGCCTAAGAGCCCCGTGTTCAAAACATTCCCGGTATCCGCCACGGTAAGAAAATGAAAAGTTTTAATTTATAAAAAGTATATATCAACGTGTATATTTGTATTTGTTTCTCTAGGTGTCAGAGGGTGAATCCGCCACATTTATAGCAGAGACAGAAGATGACCCATTACAGATAAATTGGTTGAAGGATGGCAAACCAATAAAAGAGAGCAGTGCAAAATATAACTTCACTGCTGATGGAAAACGCTACACCTTACAAATTTTGTCTTGCGATTCCAACGATGTTGGCCAATATCAAGCCAAAGCCATCGGAAAGAAAGGTGAAACCTTTTCGGCCTTCTCGCTAAATGTTGTTCCACCTGGCGAGCTCTAGATGAAGCTCTGACTAAGCCAATAACGCAATTTAACGAACGACTTGCTCCAAGAACTTATGTAACATATGTGTATAAATAATATATTTATAAGTGTTTTATATAAAGCGAGCTTCTGGGAAGAAGTGGTAACTACAAAATGTCTGCCTATCTCGTCGACAGCATCCTCAATTTACCATCTCCGTGTTGGCGATGTATCCACGCTTTTGTATTCACCACTTCTTATCAACGAAAGCAGCTGCGCTCAGCATTACATTTATTTCTCATTTCATTTCTCGAAAAAAATATAAAAAATACGGAGCAGAATTGCCGAAATTTTTAGTTTAACGGTATGAAAAGAGATTATTATTTATTTATTTAGTGTGAAAGTGCTTAATGCCATTTTTTCATTGTGCCATCTCTATTCATTATTTAAGTTTCATAAAAAAGTGCATTACTGCTTTTGCAAAGCCGAACCAAAATTGTATCATACTATGTAAAAATAAAAAATATATAATTTTTTACTCTCGTTTTATTTCATATTGGAAACCCTACTTTACCTCAATACAGCAATTAGTGATTTTAGAAACCTTTAAACACATTTATAAGAAAATATGCGTCTCAAACAGAGGTTATAACGTAATGTAATGTAATATAAACCGTCGTAAAAATTAATTCTGATTTGCTTGGTTCATTCCAATGAAGAATGTAATTTTACTTCAAATTTGTATGTTTACAAACATCCAAGACTAACTTTAACAACTGCGCAAGTGCATGACGCTCACGTTGAAATAAAGTTAGGTTAGGTTAACCCCTGCAGCAGTTAGATACGGTTTGGGGCACAAAATATATGTTTGGGGTTTCAAATTACAATTTTCAACTTGCAAGTTAAGAACGAGTTACCAGGGAAATAAATTTAACGCAAAAAGTAGTTGGAAGGACATTTCTGATAGTTTCAAACTGTTTCCAAGTGCTGCAGAAACACAAATCTATTGGTACAAATTGTAAAGAAGAGTATATGAAAAGTATGACATAAAATACAAATATTAACCAAAATTACTTACAGTTTCACTAATTTGCCAGCTAAAAACTCACAAATCACAACGCGATACACACCGAATTACGAAAAAGGACGCCACACAAAAAGAGGTTATAAAAACAGCATTTGTTTTTGCCAAAGTCATGGTTGACTATGTTAATTAGAATAGAATACAAAGACCATTGACCATCCGCATATAACACTAACAGATACATAATACAAACATTTATTTTTAATATAAAGTACATAATTACAAATATATATATACATATATATCAATCATAAATATATCACAATTAGTAGGAAACATAAGGTTTCCTGATTCCTGCAGTATTGATAGGCCTAGACCTATAATGTTTGGGAGTTTGAGGTTGCTGATTAAATCTATTCACTACGTTGACATCAACGGGAAGTGTTTGGGTAGTCGTGGTCGTTTTGGGAGATTCACCAACTCTATTAGCAACGTTGTTTGAAGCAGATGAAGGTTCGGAATTAGAAGTGTCTTGAAAACGACTGGCAAGCTCTGGATACACCTTAGCACTCGTTCCTGCGAATGATGGTCGTTGAGTCACAGCCAATGCAATGATGCAGGCAAAGATTACAAGAGTTTTCTAAAAAAAATAAAAAACTTAAAAAAAGTCACAAATTGAAAAATAAAGTAAATAAAAAGAAATTTCGTTCAATTTCTACTACTGACAGTCTATATGAGTATGTATCTATATATAGCAATAATTATCTAAAACGGTCAAGAGATTTAGCACATAAGTTCAATGAAAACCATTTTTCGGTTGACCTATTCGAGCCATTTATGATATTACTAGTAATAATAAAACTAAATGTATTAACAAAACAGTTAAATGTTACAGAAAAGATTCAAAATAAATTACCTACTACCCGTTAAAATTAGTTATTAAAAAAATTAATGTTTTAAATTATTTATCGTTGCATATATTATAGGTACATGCTTTTGCAATAATAATGACACTCCCTCAAAACAGTTTTTGAATTTCTGGATGTTGTGAGTAAAAATTTCATAAAATCTCTATTGGTGAGTGAAACAACTAAGAACTAGTGTTAAAAGTTGAAAGTAGATTTCACTACGAATACGTCTATAGTTCAAGAGCAATCGCAAAATTCATTTTAAATTGTGCCACTATTATTGCAAACGATTGTACCTACTATTGACCTCGACCAAAATAAAAAATCCAAACAAGTTATAATTATTTTATAAGAAGATAAAATACCGGTTTCTTAATGCCCAAATTCTTCTGATTTCTATCGACGAATACTTATGTATTGCTTTACAATTATTAATTTAACTAATTACTTACCATTATTGGATGTTGTAGATGAAATTATACTTATATAAATTTCACTAATTATTGCAATGCACTTATTGTACATGTACTGTGTACAACACAGACTGAAACGAATGAGCAATAAAAGGCTAGGTCGTGTATTTATCGAGATTGTTGCTTTGCGTAAGAATTGTATATTGTATAGCTTCGGGCATGATGATGGAGCAGTTAGGAATATCAAGGAAAATCCAATTCTTAAAGAAGGCACTAGATACTAGCACAATTCTTAGATCACTTTTAACACACTCCGTCAAACGATTTCATTTAGCAGTAATGATTCCATGAATAATGAATTTACCTACCTGTAATACAGAAACGGATAACGATCCCCATGAAAATGGATAAACCATTAGTTTTTCCGGTTGGAAATTTCTATTTGTTTGTACTTACGCATATTTAGCTATACTTTATTTCTTGTTTAGATGGCTTTTTATGAGAAAATAAGTAAGTAAATGCAGTTTGAGAGTTTTATCTTTTTTGGATACTTTAATGAGAAATAACTTTGTAAACTGATCACCTGAACTAGTCTGTGATGCTTTGTATAATTTTGAGTTAAGTATTAAAACTGACTCGAATTTCTCTTTATCAACAATTAACCAAGTATTTTTCTCGATGACTTCATATTGACTTTTCAAATGTACACAAATAACAAAAATAGTTTCACAGTGCCTTTGTTGTTTAATATTATTATGTTTTGATAAATCTTATCTCCAGACCGACGAGGTTAACGTTAACGATCAATGCCAAATAAACTTGAGTTCTACAATCCTTTTCTATTACAGAAAAATTGGATATTCTAATAAATGCGTATAAAATAAATTGCTATTACGTTCTGTTATCATGGACTCAGGGACTTTTGCATCATTGCACAAAATGAAATCGCTTTTAATAATTTTTTTTATTTTGAATTATTCATGTTTTAGTTACTCTTGTCCACCCTGGCAAATCTTCTGCAATCAAATAAAAGATTTTAATAATTTTTACGTTTTTAGAGTTTGCAGTTATATTTGCCCTACTTTCCATAAAATTCCAGTGGAAGCCCATCATGATTATGCATATATCTCATTAAGAATTAATTCATTTTGTATCAATGTGACAAATCATATCTTTTATATACGAAGTATGCACAAATAGATTTTCTTGTACTATAAACAGACACAAAATTTAAAAATCTTCGTTTTTGGATAAAGTTTTTCACGTTGAAACTATAGCTTGAAGGTAGACGTTTTAAACATAAAAGAACTTTAAAGACAAATTTCAGCATTTATTACTGCTGTACATACTTGGCTTTCATAAAATAAGGAACAACAATCAGAGGCAAAAATTTGTATAAAAATAAAAACACTTTATTCACACATTAAATAGTTCATAATTTAACAACAATAGAATCAATTTGCCGCCAAAAAATATAAATGAAGCAGCCTACAAGAATCAGACTTAAAATAAGAAATTTTATATTCATCCCAAACTGCTTAAGAACGACGATCTTGGTTGCGTCGGTTTAACATATGTATCATCAAATGAAGAATCATCATCAAAGGAAGACCGCAATCGAACTTCCTGTTGCTTATTATTATTTCTGGTCCCTTGAGGATCCCTGAACCTTTCAATGTGTTCAGCATTTAATAACCAGAAAGGTCTGTTCTCCCTTGGCCAAGAATTAAGCCACTTCACCAATTCTTCGTCTCCACGAGCATCTATGGGTATTTTTACGGTGGTTTGAGGCTCGGTTTCTCCTATTCTGTTGCCTATGCTGTTAGTATCGACGGAAGACTGGGAATTTGAAGATTCGGTGTCCTTAAAACGGCTGTGTAGTTCTGGATATACTTTCGGGCTACTTCCTGCATACGAAGGCCGTTGAGCCACGGCTAGGGTAATGACACATCCAAAAATTACTAACGACTTCTGCAACAAGAATAGATTTATTGAAAATGTGCCTGTTTCTATTTTATAAAATTATTTATTTTAGTAACAAATAAAAAACAAAAAAATTAATTAATTAATTAAAAATGCAATAAAAAGGCGTTAATTATCTAATTAAAATATATGTAGGTAATATAAGTACATACCATTACTACGAATGTTTTCAGTAAATGTAAGACAAGTATATGTATATATATCTATATAATACACTCGAACGATGTCACTCGTCTGAAGACCGCGAATTGACTGGCGATAAGCTAGTATCTTTTTATTTAAAATATGTGCGGCACGAGACGTCTGGGTAGTGGGTATAGCCCCAGACCATCCATTATACTTATAGCAGTGAATTCCTTGGAAGGGAAACCCACATTGTTTTAAGCCTATCGCTGAAGAAGTAAAAAACCGCAAAATATTGATGTGGTTTAATATCATCTGCAAAAATGTATATCTTAGCCTTGAACAAACAACTTTTTGCAATAATTAATTGCAATTTCGTCTTAAAACGAGTTTATTAGCATATATAGTTCAGTTAATAATAAATCTTTTCGCCAACTAATTCTATAGACAATTAGCTATTAAAATAGCATTTACATATAATTAGCATTTTTTCGGTCTGCTAAAATTGCATCAGTATTGTTTCGTTCTCAGAAACTAGGATGTATGCTATAAACAAAATCATTCTTATCGTTCATGGTTAGCTCAGCCTTTACTTGGAAATAATATATTAAATGACTTGCATGTTGAAATATTCGGTTTACGGGTAATCAAAAGTACCTTACTTTTAAAATAGTATGAATACATGACATTTTTTACTTGTAAATTATTCATATCTAAAAGCAGTATGTAAAACCTATTTCGCTATTGATTTTAACTATAGACTTGTTTCATTTCTACATAATATAAAGATTTTTTCAACTATCTGTGTGAATTTTATACCAGTTCGAAACTTATTTTAGTTAACTGCCAAAAATCTAGAAAGTGACTAATCGCTAGCGCGAGGTGCAACATTTCATAGGCGTACTAAATTTGAATGCGATCAGATATAAAAAATATAAAAAAATGACAAAAATACTTGTATTATATAACATCCATTATTTTTAGTAGAAATAGTGATTTAACAGTTTTTGCCAACTTCCAGGCGTTAGATAATAAAAATGATAGAATTATTTCCAAATTTAAAGTTTTTATCTTGTATTATCGATTACCCAAGGTCCAAAATAATAGAGAGTGACTAATTCACAATACAGGGATGAGTACGGAAGATACGGGTGGCATGATTACCTAAACGTGCCACTTGAGAAGAGTTAAAGCACACAAAATTATCAAAAATAAGCTGACGTCGACTGAACCTAGCACATTAACAATTTACTTTAAATGTGCCACCTGTGACATCCTCTCTACAAATTACCGCCTACAAATTGTGAGCAGGTTTATAACATAAGTCACTCTCTAGATTTTTGGCCGTCAATATAGTTATAGTAGGTACCCTGATTCGTAGTTCGCACCTTGCATTTTGAATTTTTTTGCTCATCTTGTAGACCTGTTTTCCTATTTTCCTTTTTTTAATAGTATCTACCTATCACGTATTTTCTACTTCAATGTTGTCACCATTCTCATTATCTGTAAAAATTGTTAAATATTACACACTAGTTCCAGGTAATTAGACCATTACCTGTTGGAAATGAATAAATAAATAAATAAATATTTTTGAAATCTTCATTTTAATACCCATGAATAATAATATAAATATGCGTCCGCATATTCAACCGTAAACTAATAGCACAATCAATGCATATCACTTCTTAATTTGTTTTTCTCAATAAGTCAGCTTATGTGCGAATTAATAAAAATACATTTTTTGATTTCCATGTTTTGAATTTTGTAATTTATATAGGTATTTTGAAAATTTTGCAATTCCTTATTTATAAAGCAATAATGCATCTTTTTTAAACAATATGCTATAATCAAGGCAATACCTATACACGCACAGAAAATAGACACAAATTATGACTCAAGTAATCGTAGCTGATTTACTTGTTATTCACGGATATATTTTAAAATTTCTCCAATAAGCAAAGGATAGAGACCGTTATTATATAATTTATTTAAAACAAACTTAATATAATAAATCAGTTCTGGATTTGGACAGAAACAGATTAAATATAACATCCAGTATATTTTTTGCGGTATCCATCAATGTAAACAATTATTTCCCCATAAATCATGATAAATGCACAGCAAGCCTTCAACCGCAAATTTACATTTAATATACATAATTATGCAAAACACCTGCCTGCAATGCATATTTTATTTAAAACACGGAAGATTTGTATTTTGCAGGATTTATAACAAAATCGAAAAACGTACTTGGGTATACAATTCCTATTATACCTTTCTGCAAATAAAAATCACTAGTCATTTTTCCTACTCTACTCTAATTCATTTTAATATTGAGAACATCGATATAAACATTCATATTTTCAAATTTTGTTTTCAGAATTTACGTCTATGGAAATTAGTATCTACTTTTACCACGATCATTACTTTACGACGTCATTGAAGACTTCGTGACTCATTTCTCAACGTTGGGGTCAGCTTCTCTTGACATTTCTGTTTTATATTAGACTCTATTTGTTTACATTAAATACATGTGTAATACATGACTTGGGATTTGACCACACGTCCAAGCGTAACGCATAAAGTTTACTACCTCTTGAAACTGAGTCATGTTATCATTCGCCAAAGCATTAATCTTATTTGTTATAAATTCAAATGTCTATAAATAGATGTTATACATAATGCAACACGATGAGAGACTGGAATATAAAGATGCTGTACTTACACAGAGTTAAAAAAATAGAGGTGATAGTACTAATCAAAATAGAAAATAATGTACATTTGGACATAGCCCTAAAATGCAATCGCGACCCTTTGGAAGATGAAAAAAAGATTAGTTTTTATAAGGGAAAACAGGTTTCACGATATAGTTATGGTAAGCTTATAGCCGCCGCCACTGCCTGGTAAGTATTTTATATTGCTCCGCAGGATCGAATAATTAATTTATTCGGGTTTTCCCCAGCCGCTATACTATTAACAATAAATTAGTTTGGTAATTATTTACATTAGCTGAAACCTCACCGTCTTAATATAAAAAAATCTACCCCCATATATTTTCGAGGGTGTTTTAGTTTATTAGTTCTGTGCAGTCGAATATAGTTTTCGAAAAAAATGTTTCAAAATTGTAATGTATACGTTACATTAGGTTGGAATTGCAATATAGCCCCCTGCTAATTTCATTTCATGACATCACACTGTTGTCAAAATGAATAGAGGTTACAATTTTGATTTTTTTTTCTCGAAAACTAGAGCCGACCACACAAAACTAATTTTAGTTTCGTGTTCAGCACCCTCGAAAATAGGAGGGTAAGAATTTTTTATTAATATTGGAGAGGTTTTCGCTAATATAAATAATTACCAAATTATAAATTACTGAAAAGTGAATTTTAGTACTTATTAGAAAAATGTACCTACATAGGTATATTGGTACAGTTGTTCATTATTGCATTGTTATAAAAAGACTGCTAGGACATAAAATATAACACACGCATATTTAATATATTAAAATAATTTTTAGAAGCCATCATGCACTTCTACCTCACCCTATATGGAAAGGATAATTTGAATTTACTGCTACTTCTGCGTTTTAGATTACAACGGTAAGTATATGAAAAAAAAAAATTTTTCTGTCCGAATGTAGAAATTTATAAAATAGAAATTCGATGTAATAGAAGTAATACTACAACCCACAATACAGGGGCTATTTGCTATTTTTATTCATTCTCTTTAAGTTTGCTAAGATATCAGATGTAAATATATCATTTATTAGACAATGAGACATTATAATATGCTCACCTCTCATAATAGCTTGATTTTATAAACTTATATTTGAATATCCAAGTTGGCTGGGATTTCACAGCGGTGCAAATGTTTTTTTGTATAGTTGGTAATACTTTTTCCTGTTTTAGTTATGTAATGGCGACCAGTGGATTACGCTGCGCATGTCAAGAATATTTGTTTGAAAATTGGAAAAATTAAGGAAATTGGTAAGAAACTACCTTCTACTAAATTATGTAAAACCTCTAATGTACTTTTTTTTATTCTACTAACGGTTTGCTTTCAAGTAGAAGCAGGTATGAGAAATACGTAACATTGAAATTATTCAGCTCTTTTACCTTAAAATTTAAATATAATTAATAATTATATGTTATGTCTTAACTAGAAATTCGGTTAATCCCGATAGGTATTTTGAATTTATGGTAGCTATAGATTGGTTCAAAGGTTAAAATTTTTTATAAAATGTTCGGCAGAAGTTATTTTTTGGTAGACTTGCCGTAGTGGGGCAAAAGAGGTTGAACATACAATCATATCTGATATTGTGTATAGTATAATTTTATACTTTGGAATTAATTATTAATAAAGCTACTAACATAAAATTTAAATTTGGTGGAAGTGGAAAAAATATATTTTTTCACTACCTATTTGCTTGCTCAACGTATTTGGTTTTTGCAGTAGCATCAGCCATGATATATTTGTTTTTCAGAAATTAAAAATGGTTAATAAATCGGGATCCCACAAACGACTTGATGTCTTCCGAAGGATCTGCCCATCACCACCGATGTTATTTGATGAAATGGATTCCGACAGGACAATTTCAGAAAGACCTACGGAAAATACTGGAAATGGCGCAGTAGAAACAGAAACATCAGCAATGTGTCTACAACAACAGCCTGCACAGAATGGTATACATTTATACAGTATTATGCGCAATCTAGTGAACTAATATCTTTTACTAATACAGCAAATGGAAGCACACATTTGTCAACACAAGAAACAAATGGGATTGTAGATACCGAACTACCGAATGCATTCATGGATTTAGATATATCTAGACAAAATGAAAGGCCAATATTCAGTCTAGGTTCCTCATTATCTACAGAACGTATTGAAAGTCTCAGAGTAAGAACTAATGAAGGAATAGTACAGAATCCAAATTCAAATCATTTAACAGCCACTAATCATCATAATGGCATATCCGAAATAAACAGAGTAAATTCAAGAGATGATTTGCCTTCACCGTCATATTTTTTGCCAAAAGATTTACTGGATGAAATAAATGGCATTGCAACGTGTCCACCTACAACTACAGACAGTAATCAGTACACATTGAATATGCCAACCATGGCTCAGCAACCTATAACAGTTCCTGGGAGCTATGCTACAGAATTTGCTGTACCATATTCTGAATCGAGACCTATGAACGTTAAACCACAATCGAATTTACTGAGCCGTATGAATTTTTCCAATGAATTTTATGAACAATGGAATAATATAAACCAACAACAAACTTTAATGGGTACTATGACTTTCTCTAGAGAATTTTATGAACAATGGAATCAGATACAGCAAACTTTAGTGGGCCGTATGGATTTCTCTAGTGAATTTTATGAACAATTGACTAATATAAATCAGTTACCACCAAATTTAATGGGGTCTATGGATTTTACCAATGAATTTTACCAACAATGGAATAATATAAATCAGTCACAATCAACTATACCGAATAATTTGAGTTTTCCTAATGAATTTTATGAACAGATGTTTGCAGGTAGCACAAATCAACCGCAACAAATGTTATTGGATCGTACCAATTTCTGCAATGAATATTTAGAACCAAAATCTACGAACGATTCAACTTTGAATTACGGAAATTTCTGCAATGAATTTGCCGAACCAAGGACTCAAAATGAAATTCATTTGCCGCAGCCATCTAATATGCACCATATGAATTCGTTTAATGGACTCACAGAGCTAGATTCTTGGGATAAAATTAATTTACCACAGCCACCTTTTATGAATTCGTTTAATGGATTTGCAGAGTTAAGTGCTTATAATAATACGAATTTATCACAGCCAACTTCAATGGATCATATGAATTCGTTTAATGGACTTGCAGCAAATCTAAGCCCTTTAAGAAATAAAATTTTTCCACAGCAATCAATGATGGATCATATTAATTCATTTAATGAACTTGCAACAGAGCTAAGCCCTTTAAAAAATATGAATGTACCACAGCCACCTTTAACGGATCAAATGAATTTGCCACAACTACCTTTAATGAATTCGTTTAATGCGTTTAATGGACTTTCACAACTGATGTCTACAAATTTCTCTACGCAATTCTTAGAACCAAGGCAAGCAAATTTGTCAGAACCAACTATAATGGACCCTATGAATTTTTCTAATGGATTTTTAGATCCCAGGCTTATCAATCCAATGAATTTTTCACAACCAACATTATTTGATTACGCAAATTTCTATAATGAATTTACAGGAGCGGGGTTTACAAACACTTTCAACCAACAGCCAAATGAATTGGATTTTATGAATTCTTTAATGTTACATATGCAAAACCTTGCACAAAACAATGTAAATAGTAATACACAGTGGCCAATATTCCAGAACCCCCTTCAATATTATATGAATCTTGCAGGAGAAAATTCTTTCTTACACAATACAATGCCAAGGCCGATACTAAGTGGGAATTATCATGATGAGGTATGGACACCAGATTTACTGCGAAATTCTAATGCAGATGAAATTAATTTCACTGCAGATTATACTACTGAATATTCAATGACACATGCCATAGCGGCACCTACAATGAGTCACATAACACCCACAGATACTTACACAGAATGCCAATTTGTTCCTAGCATACCAAGACCTATATTGAATAGAAGTCATTTAAATGAATCTGCAGAACCGTACGAGCCACGAAGTTCTTTAAATGCACTTGCAGAACCGTATGAACCACAAAACCATACGATGGATCACGTAAAGACTCCTGCATATCCTTACACAGAGTCTTTACATTTACTTCCAGTGCCAAGACCTATATTAAACAGAAACATAATTAATGATTGTTCAACATCTTATGTCTCACCTAATCCTGGATTAGATCAATCAAATTATGCAAATCCTAATCCACATTTTCTGCAAACTCCTATATCAGATCAGATGAATTCTCAGAATGGATCCATTATACCACAGAATTGTGCAATTGCTCAAAGGAATGTTATGCCAGATTGTGCACATTCAGAAGAGTCTCCAATATTTGAAGTATCTGAGTTATCCCCAATTGATGACACCCAGCAGTCATAATTTTGTAAGTGAATTAGTTTTATACAACAGTTTTTTAGTTTAGTTTAGGATAATACGATATGTAAAATTCTAATTTCATTCACTTCTATATATGAAAACTATTTATTGTAATTTTTATGTTTAGATATTCTCTACCACAAGTGGAGCTTTCATCGGGTCTGTGCATCAACATTGAAATTTATTCTCAGTAAAAAATTTTGGAAATTGTACAAGAAACCTTATGAAAACCTTTTATATTAACTGATGAAAAATGTTGAATTATATGTTTAAATGTTTGTTATTTTGCTAGGTTTAAGTCAAATAATTTATAACATGATCTTAATAATATTTGTACTTTAGGGTACAGTACAAAGGAACTGTTTTAATAGATTTTTATAGAGATATTTGAAAAATGTAACTTGTTAATTACCTGAAATGTTCTTATGTAATTGTTCCTGCCTTTTCTTAATTAGTATGTATTTTTTGTAGGATAGACAAACATTGTAGTACAGCGGTGGCTGGTAAGATTTCAGGTATGCCATATCTCAATAACCAGAGATGGAACCCAAACCAAACTTTTGTTATATATGTACTGTGGCCATATAGACAACTTTTGCAGAAGGAAAACTTTTTTGCAGTTTGCGAAAAATAAGTTGAAAAATTGTGCTGCTGTCTCTGGGAATTTTCAGATTTCAGGCTTTTTTAGTTTTAGTGAAACATTTTTTTCCATAAATTAGATGTAATTTTATCAAGGAATTTCAAATTATATCGAAAAATTATAATGTTTGTTAAAGTTACAGCAATTTAAATTTTATATTTGTAGTATATTATAGATTTTAAAATGCTGTAAAACACTACAAATATCATTATTTTTTAATAAAATTTAAAATACTTCAATATAATTACATCTAATTTATCGAGAAAAATGTTTCACTAGAATTAAAGAAGCGATTCTGAAAATTCCTAGGGGGAGCTACACAATTTTTCAACATTTTTTGCAAACTACAAATAAATTCTCCTTCTATAGAAGTTATCAATATGACCACCGTACATATATTCTAAAGTTTGGTCTGGATCCTACGTCTGGTTATTGAGATATGACACAGTTGAAACCTCACCAGCCGCCGCTGTTGTAATATCGTTTTTAATAGCAAATTATTACAGAATGTATTGCTTTAAATGATCTCATGAACCAACAAGCAGGTACCTGAAAGAAATGTGATACAAATAATGTGCCTCTTAGTTTTAAGTTAAATGGTTCTTAAAGTATTTGTTTTTTATTTATTGTTCCTTGTAAAGTTATTTGTTTCTTGTTCGTTTAATAAACTGTTCTAATTTTTTTTTGGCGTTCTTCAGTTAAATCCACAAATAAATAGTATAATGATTTAATAATAAAAAAGTTATTTGACTTTTTTTATCTCATGTTTAATAGAGGCTAGCAGCATTTACAGAAAATTTAAGTGGTAGTTATGATGTATGAGAGTTATGAAGTTTTTTAGGGAATAAATTATTACCTATAAAACTATGATTACAAAGGGAACATTTGTGACAAGAAAATTTGCAAGTTTGCATGATGTTTCTGAAATTACATAAGACTGCGATATGTTGTATTTGATTTTTTACTAATGATGCATCGAAAATAATGTATACATATTACTTAGTTGAAAGTAATATAATCAATTTACTTGCTTACTTTGAAAATAATTATTGTCCAACCTTTCAACTAGCTATATAAACAATAAATAACTGATTTAAATTCGCTTTGAGGTGATTCAAATTCATAAATTCAAACCATTGTAGCGCCAAAAAGTTCTCAGCCATCTAGTGGTCGTGACGAAACACGTGGCAAAAGAAAAGGAAAAAATACACCCCCACCATTTATATAAATAAATAAACAAAATGTATGTACACAACATAACCTTAAATTTTATTGTAAAATTGTAATTTAATTTCGTCGTCAATTCTTGTTAAACGGTAATTATAACTAAACTAAATTTATTATTCGGGTCTACGTTTTCTGTCATATAATTAATACTTCGAATACATATAAAAATCTAGCCAACAGTTATTGTCAACATTTGAATTGAGAAACGTTTATCGTTTCATTTTTTGATAGCTATTTAGCCGTCCGTACAGTGAGTTTTATTTAAAATTAAGTAAAACTTAAACCAAAATGGCTGGAGACCTTTGTCTTATACCTGACTCTGAACCCTTTACTTTAGGCGAAAAAATTGGAACGGGTTCCTTTGCAACTGTGTACAAAGCTGTGGATAAGGTAAGAAGTTTACCATTTTGAAACGATTGCATTAAATTCGTATTATTTTAGGCCACACTAACAATGTTAGCTATCAAATCATATCGCATGAAAGTGAAAGAACTTAGTTATTTTGAAAGAGCAGCTACTGAAATTGCATTTTTAAAGCTGCTGGTACATCCGAATATTATTTCATATAAATGTTCTGAGATAAAAAAGTAGTAAGTAGTTAATTTTTTCACAGCTTAATAATAAAAACTTTATCGCCACATACTTATTACAAAATCGTGGTATGTAATTACAATACATTTTTTTAGTTATATGTACCTTGGATTAGAATATTCCCAACATGGATGTTTAACAAAATATATGGAAAAACGAAAGAATCTACCTGAACAAACTGTACAAATTGTAATGAGACAACTTTTATCTGCAATATGCTATTTACATAGCAAGCACATATTTCATGGTGATATAAAACCGGAAAACATTATCCTTATTGACGAAAAAAGTATGAAAATAAAACTGACTGATTTTGGGTAAATCTTGTAACTTTTTATTTTTAAGAAACTATAATATTATTGTTGCTTTTAGGCTGGCTGAGGTAGTTATGAAAAATGAAACTATCCAAAAAAGGTCAGGTTCTTTCTTTTATATGTCTCCTGAAATCCATCTTGGTTTTCCTGCCGATTATAAATCTGATCTATTTTCGGCAGGAGTTTTGATGTACGAAATGCTTTTTGGTGATAAACCATATCCCACTAGAGTTTCAAAAGAAGAGTATGTAAGTTTATTGAGGAAAAGGATCGTTGTAAAGGTTCGATGAATGGCGAAAAAAGGATAATAAGAATTTACAATATAAAAAGTAATAATAAATTTTTTAGTTTCCAGAAGCAGAATCCTCATTATTGACTCCAGATTGTCTAAACTTATTAAGAAATTTATTAAGTTATGATAAAGACAAGAGATTATTTGGCAATAACCTATTAAATCATCTGTTCCTTAAAATTAACCTCATAAAAGATGAGCAAAATCATTATGTTAAAGCCTACGAGTGCTTTGTAGCTGGTGTGGATTTAATAAAGGAAAAAAAATATGGTAAATCATACATTGCAGTGATGGAAGCCGTCTTGCATTTACAAATACATTCAACCGAGATCGAGGATGTGGGACTCTATAGATATATATTAATGAAGGTTAATGATTTTAAAGATTTTTCTGAAAAAGTATTAACCAAGGTAATAAACGATGGATCCGTGGAATCTCTTGAAATGCACTCGGACACCGAAAGGCTAAGGCAAGTTCAAAACTTTGTTAAAATCAAATTTATTTTGCAAGGACAGTAATTAATGTAATTCTTCTAGGTGTTTATTACAATCTTCGCCAGATTTACTAACAGCTTATGACTTGTGCGTCATTGGTGAAATGTACTTTATGCAAAACGATCTCCCCCGTGGAACAGATCTAATCAAAAGTGGGTTACAAATATTAATCAGTAAAATGCCTCATGAACCAGAAGGTTTGAGAAGGAAGCTATTGGGAGCTAAGGTGCTTATTAGTTTATTAATTTACACTTTAAAAAATGATATACTTTCTTTAGATGACCAAATGGATGAATATCCTGGAGGATAGCGACCAAGGACCTTCACAGCGCAGAAATTAACTAAAGCTTTATTTATTATTTGTTTTTATTTAGTTATGTTTAGTATTTCTCAGTTCTTATTGTTCTGTACGGGTTGATTCGTGTGATACGTTTAACGGCTAATAGAGACAAAGACTCAGGAGAATCTTGTGATATATTTATGATCCTGTGATTCTATAATACATTCTTGTTCAATTTGATATTCAAACCCAGTGATATTAAATTGTCTTGCTTTTACTGTCCGTCCCAAATCTTAGCTAAAAGTTGTATTGCAAAGCACATTCTTCAAAAGTAAAGTGCATATTTCTTATAGATGCATGCAGACATTTTTTTCTTGCCATTTAATGTAAATGATGTTTCTTCTATAATAATTTAAAGTATTTTAAAATAACGAAATATATGAGACTGATTATCTTTTCAAAAAAATTTGCAATTAAAGATAATAGTTGCTTCTAGTATGTTAAACTAAAGTAATTAATAAAATGTTATGATCTAGTTGACCAAATATTTAAAATGAGAAATATTTTCACATTTTAATATTTGATTTTTAAATGGTTTTTCTCAGTTTGAAGTTCTTTGTTTAACAATTACATATATTTTTGTATTATCGCCTATTAGTGTTTATATGGCTGTGACATATTTGATAGTTCTATTTGTATTGTAAAAACTTGTTTAAAATAAAGCTGATTATTTATTTCTTTGATTTTTTCTGCACCTAAATTTCCTAAAATATGCTATAGGTGAAGTGCCATAATGAAATTAAATATTATTGTTACAAATATAAATTTATTTAAATAGAAATGGGGGAGTTTTACAATATGGAAAACCCTGAATAACTCATGTTTGAGTGACCAAATATAATTTACAAAATTAATGTTATGGCCGAAACAAACAATCATTATAAGGATATTACACATTCACTAACAATTCACAACTAAGTTTATAAATATAAATTAACTACCTTAAATAACCTGCTTAAAATTTAGCAATAGAAGTCGATAACCACAGGTATGAGGCTTATATTTCAGTCTAAAAAATTGCACTAAAATAACACACAAACAATGAACACTCTAATAGTCCGATTAACAATTTATCAATTTTTTTTTACACAGTAGCAAATTTGTGGTGAACCTAAAAGAATTTGAATTTGTTAGTTACGTATCACCGATTTTTTGAAAAAGGTATTTTATTAATTTGAATAGAATGCAAAAAGAAACTGCTTCAGCTCGTTTTTATTAGTATAAAAGGACGGTGTTACACATTTAAGTATTATGGCCCTAATAGTTTTTTTAAGGGTTTTATAGGTAGGTAAATGTGGTGGAAGCATTCTTACATTTTTATAATTAAACTCCACAGTTGTCTCTTGCGTAATTCTATAATTAAAACAAGGCAATGAAAAATTTTGTCCAGGTTCACAAATTTGAATATATTAAACATAGGACAGACAGGAGCACGGACTCATTGAAAATAAAATTGCTAATTTCATTAAAACATTAAATATATTTCCTTCACTAGTTATTGCTAATAGATTTTAAAAAGAAAACTAAATAATTTTTTCAGTCTATTTGGAGCGCTCACGGTCTTGGAGAGTTGGCAACCTGGCATCTCTCCAAGTTAATCAAGTTGATGTTCTAAAATTAGTACTATAAAATGTGTTGTAGCAACAAATAAATGTATTTACAAGATGTCCTTGTCTAATTCATTAATTAATTGTTCAATTAACGAAATATAATGCCTCGATCGGCATATTAAAAAGTATATTGAAGTATTTAAGAGGAAAAATATTTATTAATACTTAGCTTGATTTTCATGAACTTTTCTGCAAAAACATTATAAATGAATTGATAATCAACCACTCCAGAGAAAAAATACCTTTCACTCATTTTATAAAATTAAAGTTTTATATAAAACATTTAAGTACATTTTGTATCCAAATATTTAATAAAAAAATATTTACAGAACTTTAGTACAAAATGGCCTTTAATAAAATTAATTTAATAATGTAATTAATAGTTAACATAATTTTTTTTTAATTGTTTTTCCACATTAAATATATAAAATATTCTTTGTTACATTCACCACCAAAAATATTAATTCATAAAGAATTTTGTAGACGGAAACTAAGTTTGTTTTTAAAACAAAAAATTACTATTACACATAGCGTTCATATTAAAGATCCATGTTATATATAAATTTACATTTCAGCAGAAATAACTATTCACATTAGCATCTCGCTAATTAATACATTCAGTGATAGAAGTGCTTTAAATCAATTTTTTGTTAAAATGTGTAAAACATGATCTTTGCATCTACATGAGAAACACTTTACAACTAGTTTCGTAAATACCTACAATTTGGTTAAAAGAACGAATCAATAATAAATTCAACATGAATCTACAATATAAATATTGGATGATCAATTTTTGAAGAACATGATTTCTAAATTTAAAACAGGTTACTTAATAGTAAAAAAAAGAAACAAAACAAAATATCATGACAAGTTAATTAATTGCTTGATTTGTATCTCTTCCAATATCCTCCACAGACGATTTAAAGCATTTTTTCTTAAATCAAAACCAGAATCTTTTTTTATTTGTATAATAAAGTGCTTCGTATAAAAATAACGTTCTTAAATGAAATATTCACAAAATAAATAACGTTTCGAACCTATCACTTTTATGAAATGAAATTACGCTACGTTGAATTTCCAGTCTAAAATACAAAAGCTGCTAGTCTATTTATTACTAAACGAAGGGAGGGTTAGGTGAAAGCTTACCCAACCTGCGGAATATCCTGAAAATGAGCGTTCTTAGTAACTGAATAACCAGCAGCACAGCGCGAACGTATCAAGTGAAATCTGGTCTGACCTGTAGTAGTCGTAATGCTCACGTTATTTATACATCTTTATATCCCCTGATTTACATTGACATATTACAAAAAATGCATAAGAAATCTATACAAAACGATTGGAGAGACTCTCACATACAATATATATCTCTATCGTATTTATAATAAAAGATGTGATAATCTCTGCAAATGTGAAACCGAAGTAGAACAAAACACCACGTTTGAAAAAAAATTCCAAATGTTCACAGTTCATGTACATATCGTTCAAAGTGCGTTGCTACATCATACAAAATTTCTTATATTTTTTAGTTTATAAAAACATTCTTTAATAATCCTTGTATTTATATCGCCGAAGATTAACTAAAACTCACTGTACAGTCTGAACAGTGTAACCTGTTCATTTGGGCGCATAGCTAGGCCAAAAAGTCTGGATCACTATAGTCATTTTCACTTTCATCACCTGACGAACTCACAAACTTTCTTCGTTTCTTTTTGTGTCTATGTTTTTTGGGCTTCTCAGGTGACCGCTGACTTCGTGGAGTACGCTTTGTATCACTATCAAACCTTCGATTAGATATCACCAATTTGGGCACTTTCGGTGGAGAGTCCTAACAAACAAACATATATCAACCCCTTTTCTCAAATTGCTGATTCAAATATTTAAAAAAAGAAAATATATTATACCTTGTAATTATCAAGTACAACTTGATCTGCTTCTGTCAAGATCGATGAAGCAGCTCCAGTTTGGTTTGTCTGTGGATTAGCATTAGTACTCGCTAATGCCGTAAGCACTTTTGGAGCATTTTCTTCATCATCGGGATCCTCAGGATCCAATTGCAACATAAGCTGTTTAAACTAAAAAACCAACATTAATTTCACCAAAAAAATGTACGACTATACATACATCTAAGTATTGCCGGATGAGATCGCGTCTGCCCTCTTCGTCTAAATACTCCGGAGGGGCACCTTCTTTAAGTTTCTGTAAAGTCGCTTTCGGATTGAAGAGAGTATTAGACCTACGTGTTACAGCTTTCTCGTACACTTTCGCAGGTTCCGATGGAGAATATTGTTGAATTTTACTGAAATATAAAATCATCCGATACACTGCTTAAAACACACGGTCCTAGATTCGTTGGGAAATAAGTCTGTCCTGTCAAAGTCGTAATTGTGTTCGTAGAAAAGGGGGTTAGTATAGAACTAAGAAGAAGCACACCCATACAGCATACTTACCCATCGCTCAACCCGTACACGTCTTTTATATGCTGTTTCAACATCAATAGCAACAAGCAGCCCTGTGCTGCCGTTATGCAAGCTTGTAATTGGCTCGCATCTTCAGGTACACGGGATGCTAGGACTTCCTCGTCCTCATCATCCTCATCCAATGCCGAAATAGGATTTAAGGTTTCGCCATTTTCACTATCCAATATTTTATTTTGGCCATCCGTCATAATTAACCCCTGAAATATAGAACGAATTTAAACACCGCAAAACTTTACAAAACACTCTTGTTACCTCTCTGAATGACTGCAGCAAGTTTGTTCCTGAAACAGAGATCATAATATCGATGTGATGAACGATAAAGAGAGGCTCATCTTGAACTTGGTAAGGGAAATATGCCATATTATCAGACAGGTACAACATGTATGACAGTGTAGTACGCTATAAACAAAACAATATTAGTTTTATAACCCCGTGAGGAAGATTTAAATACTTACAGCTTGCTCATCGAACTGTTTTAAAATATTAAGGATTAAGGCACGTCTTTGTTGTCTTGAACTACGCAGAATAGAATACAAATAACTGTTTAGAGCAGACGGATATTCCCCTTGTTCTTTAACACGAGATCCCCTTACTATCACATCACCTTGTAATATTTTTTGTAATTGATATGACAATCTGATTCCAAGAGAGGACTTGGTGTGGATAAATCCTGGATATTTCTTTTCTATGTCTAATAACTGTTTATCTGCGCTATGCGACACTAGTTTTTCACAGTCTGTACTCATACAAATCAAATACGGTACTATTTGCACCGGATGAACTAAACCTTGCTGTAACACCAACTGTATAACACGCAACGCTGGTTGGCGAACTTGTAGGTTGTGATGTAAATATGACTGCATAATTTCCTTCAAATACAGCTGGATTACCGTGCTTGCCATACCAGAAGAAACATCACCCATTTCTTTCAAATTTTCCTCTTTGGACCGTTTTGACCCTGGAGTAATTCGCGTTGAACAAAACATTACAATAAAATAAAATCAAAACTTACATTCCAAGTCTTGTTGAATCATCCTATTTTCTTCTTCAACCAAATAATTTTCGATGTTTACAAGCACCTCAACTTTCATTCTCAGAGGTGCCTCTTCAGAAGTTAAAATTTTGTGGTAGAAAAGTTTTAATTCGTTCTCCAACATAAACTCGTAATGGCGTATACAAATACATCCTATAGCTTTTAATGTATTCGCTTGGATATCGATGTCTTCCCTTTGAAGAAAAAAAGTCATGGTTTGATACACTTGGTCCTTGGTATCAGGCTAAAAATTAAATCATGAGATTTATACTGTAACAATATAGGATGTAAGAGAATTAACAATCAACTGTTTCACGTGCTTGCAGCTTACTAGTTATTAAAATAGGTACTTACTGCCAGATCCCCTGTGACGTCGGGATTTTTGAAATCAAAGTGGCGCAGCAATAAACCAACGATAAAGAGAGCTCTTCTGAATAAGGCTCGATATTTTATATCTACCAAGCATTTCTTGTAATCCATTTCAAGCCAGGTTTTGTACCGAATCAAATATTCATAGTACTTTTTAAAGCAATCTCTAATAAGTTGGAAATTATGGGTAACTTTATTGATAATGGAACCCAAACACGATAAACAACTACTGACGATAGGTCTATCGTGTTGTAATACCAACTTCATAGCGTCTTCCTCTAACTGGGCTAAGAATGAGTCACTGGGATGTTCCATTAAAGGCACGACTAATTCCAACATTCTTGCTACACTACTTATTATTTGTATGTCGCCACTAGACTGACATTTTAACCCGAGATACGGCTGCAAGGTACTTGCATGTTTTACTAAGAGTTGTGGTCTTATTTTTGCAAATAAATGAAGTGTTGTCAGACAAGCAACGAGACGTTGTGATGAGCCACTACTATCAGAACTTTCCTCAAGACTCAAAACATTTTCAATCAAACAATCGACGATTTGACGACAGGCAAGTAGCAATGCCTTTGGAGGTTCAGTTGCGATTTTAGTTGAATCATCTTTGTCTTCTTTCGGTTTGAATAACTAAAAGGTATATGTAAGAAACGGAAGAAAAGTTATTTATATTTACTTACACTCAATAACAGTTGCTCAAACCATTCCAAACCGATATCTTTTGAAGATGCTACAACGTCTGTGATGTGCATAACTTTACGAAGTAGAGACGTATCTTTAGTAGGAGTAAACCACATATTTTGAAATACTTCCATTACTAGTTTCCTGATGCCTTCTTCGTCATTCACCCGCCGGATCATTTTGACACAAATTTCAGGAATCTTTGGAAATTCTGGACATTCGATGCAGATATCTTTTAAAATCTTTATGACCCTTTTCCTTACACTGACACCAGTATCTAGTATTCGAGCAGATAACATTTCATAATACTTATTTATTAATTCTGGACGACTTAAAACAAATTTTCCAACTAGGTCTACGGCAGCTTCTCTTACTGATGTCGAATGATCGAGAAATGAATGGTTGACGCCCATCTGCATGTCATGTCGACCCAATACCGAAGGATCGGCTTCTACTATCATCGTTAAACATTTCATTGCTTTTGTTCTTATAGCTATTGAAGTTTCCTTTAGCACAATTAAAATCTGGAAATATTTTATAGTAGCAAAAATTTATATGTATAAATTACATGTATACTCACTGCTTTTAAGTACTGATCGAAACTCTGGGAAAAATATCTCTTGGATGCCAAAAATTGTGCAATAAGTTCTGCACTATTATAGTCAATGTAGGTTTGGAAAACTTGTACACGATTTCCAGAAGATATTGTTTCTTGAAACGGTTTAATTTTGTTGACAAGAAATTTTTTCTTGTCTTCAATTAACCGAAATTTTTCTGCATTTTCCTGGTCGACTGATTCTTTCTTGTACTTTTCCTTTTCTTTCTCTGTATCTGATTCATCGCTTTCTTCGTATCGTTTGGAGCGGTGATTCTCTCTGGAACTCTTCTTTTCACCAGATGCCAATTGTGTTTTTTCATTAACTACATCTTTATACCACTGAGCTATGTAAAAATGTCTGGCATATTTATATGCTTCGTCGTTTTGTGAATTGACTGCCAAAAAATCCAATAACACCCGTTGAAGGAACTGAGTCCTCTCCTCATCAGATGTAACATTACTATTTTTCTTCTAAAAATTAATAAAACTAAAGGGAAATTTCCAACAGAATATATTTTTTACCTTAACTTTCGAAGATGGTTCATCGTTATCTTTCATTTCCTCTTGTTTGATGTCCTTTATCATTTGATCTATAGTGTTTAATTTACATCTTGACAGGACACTGTCTCTTCTAAGTCTAGCAGCTACAACTCCTAAATAATCCAAACTCGCAACACGCAGTGACATATCGGTACCTTTATTCGAAAAATTTGTAACCAACATCTTCCCCAACAAACATAAAAGTAATTCTGTAGCAGGCCATTCAGGTTTGTTAACAGTTGATAATAAGTCTTGTACAAAATTTTCAAATAAAGGTCTGTAATCTATATCTTCCGATTTGCTTCCACATTTGTTCAGAAATACGGTTAAAAACGTGCCTGCTGTAGATGTAGCTTTCTCATATTTGTTACAAATATAAACGTCTTTATCAACCTATAATATAAAAATTGTGGAACTGAAGTAAATAATTGATATATCAACTTACATTTGGTGCTTTCTCTCCACCGCTGTTCTTCTCCTTAGAGTCCTTGTACGCAAAATTGTTTGGCAGGGATACTACGCACTGAATTAATTGCAGAACCAAGGCGGTAAGCATCTGGATATGCTCCTCGCTGTTTAACCTATAAGTCCGTAAACTACGTTTTGTACTAGGAAGACGGGCTATCGAAGCTAGTATATCATCCAACAGGAGCCTTCGATGTGTTTCATACTTAGTGAAAATCTAAAAATGGAATTAGTTGTAGAAGAAACGCTGTATTAGTTCTTTCCACTTACCGTTGTAACAAGCTTTAGACATGCTAACTGCAGTTCACTGACATTTTCTGCGAAAAATGGAGAAACCCCCATAGAGGAAGCGTGAAGCACTGAGGTATCAGTTAAAATTTGTATGTTTAAAAGCTCTGCTAATAAATTAACTAATTCGGAAATTTTCGTATATAACACTAAAATACCCTTCTCTGATACTTGGGTGTTTTTCTTTCTACGGCCATCTTTCTTTTTGTTATCCAACCTGTAAGTAGAATCGAACGAAGGGAATATCGTGTTATGCAGATGGTATTTGATGTACAACACTACTCTGTCTATCACTTCTTCCAAGTACACTCGCTTCGACATATTACGAGAGGTCATAATATACATACACACTAAACATGCATCAGCTGCGCCCATAACCCGTTCCATAGCTGTTTCAAGCCACAACTGCCTAATGCTCTCATTATCTTCCTATAAGAAACAAAGTATATGTATAAAAACTATTAAATTAAATTCAAAATTTACATCTGTTATAGGTGACACCCTATCTCCGCCTCGGATATTTAACTCTAAAATGTTGAGCAACCTCGTTAGTTTTTCTGTAGGAATCATTTCCATCGCTCCTAAGATTTTTAATTTAGCTGCTTCAGTACATAATTCTTGCATGACAGTACGACTCAAGAGATATTCCTCTTGTATCATTCCATCTTCAGCTAAAATATGTAACAGTGTATTTTTTTAAATTATTGAAGAAATCTGAAATGCTTACCGATTTCACTGATGTCAATGTCTTCTGCTGATTTTAAAACATGTTCTATGGATTTGTTAAATCTGTGATAGGTATTTGTTTCCATAAGCTCTTCTTGTGATAATTTTTCTAATACAGGAACGAATTTCTTCTCAACTCTTCGTAACTTGGGCTTTACGACAACAGGTTCTGGTTTTTCTTCTTTCAATTTCCTTCGCTTGTTACTACTTACCAAAGCAGAGAAAGTATCAGGTTGATATTCGTCGTCACTTTCCGTATGTTTCCTTTTGTCTCGTCGTTTTTTCCTTGACGATTCTTCTTCGTCTGACCCAGATTCTTCATCGACTTTATTACTACCTGTAGAAACAATACCTAGGATTTTAGCAAGTTTTGGTTTAGTTTCAATAAATTCTTGAATACTTTTTTGCATTAGTAACTGGTCTTCTTCCGACAACCTATCTAATTTTACTATAGGTTGCTTTATATCGGGATGTTGTTGCAAATTAGGATCTGGTTCCTCAATTTTTGTTTTCGTTTCTTCCTTTATTTCTTTAGATTCTTGAACATTTTCAACCGGTTGTAGACTAGCTGATGGTTCCAAGTTTTCTATCGTTTTCTCTTTTACTTCTTTGTTTTCCTCATCTTTTTCGGTTGCTATTGGTACGTTAGATTTTACCTCTGAAACAGCTTTAGTTTCTGAATCTGTCTTAGATTCTTCGGCTTTTAATTTTGACCGGGTACTTCTCGTATTTGATATAACTTCAGATGCTAGGCTTTCTGTTACTATAGTTTTCAATTCAGTCTTTGCACTTACTGTTCCTACAGGTACATCAACTGGGGCTATTTCAGGTATACCTTTGTTAAAAAAAGAAGCACTGAATGGACAATTTTTAAACACAATAATAAATTGAAAATGTTATAAAGCTTAATGATAAATCACAGTATATTTTTTATCCGTGTGGTTACTATATTGAAAATTCCTACTGGAACCTATAAAGTATCACTTATCATTCAATATTACAACTCTTTAGCACTAAAAGAGCAAAAAACTTTGATAAGTATAAAATAAATGATATTTTATTCAATGGTACTTCGACCTCTTGCACATAATGCATTTAGCAATACGACCGACTCCCAAAGAACGTACTAAATTGGGCGGCTAACATTCAGATGAATAAGATATAAATTGTAACTTTAGTAACGTATAAAATAAATAAATCTTTATCTCACTAAAGATCAACTGATATGTAAGAACAATTGCGACTGAATGGTAGCTGCTAGTCACAGCACATCCCGATTCAGTTGATAATATGCAAAGGGCTACGGTATCGCATATAAAATAATAATTGCACGATTCGAGACGCACTGCTGAAAGTGACAAATGTGTAGGGGTGTGTTAATAACGATCTATGGACACTAGCAACAATGGAAAAATAAGGAAAGTGAAACTGACAATACAATGCTTGCATAATAAAATTGTATTTTAACATTTAATAAATTTTAAGGCAACTAAGACTTGCACAATGGCAGTGCATTCTGTATTAAGTAACTTCCTTTTGAGGTTAGAATGTATCCGTTTTTATATAGTGAGGTAAATAGAAAGAATATTAATACTACTTACGTTTAACTCCACTGAAGACATAAGGGTTTGCCTCTAACAGAGCTCTAAGAAGCTCTGGCATAGATTCCTGCTGTTCGAACCTAGAGTCCGTACCAGCATAATTATCCTTAACTTCTCTAAAAATATAAAAAAGGTTTACATATCTTCTTAAAAATGTAACTTTTTAGTACTCACATATGTTCAGCAGAGGTTTTTTCTAGAGAAGAAACCAGTTGTGGTACCAATACCTCATCCCTTACACCAAGTAAGTTTTGTGCTTCTTCGGCTACTCTCGGATGAAATAATAGGGATTTATTACTTAGTGTTTGAGGTGACGGAGTTGGTAAGGGCATTTCAGGGAGCACTGAAAGTGTACAATATTTCTCAATGATCAATCGTAAAGCCTTTAATTTTCTTAGATTGACATCACATTAACATCAATTTAAAAGAAAAACTTGTAAGAGCTATGCTTCTTTTGTGAATAAATGTGTAAAATTTAAGAGAAATTTCAATGACCTATTTACAAAATAATAATTTGTTGTAGTTGTATAACAAAGAACTGATATTCACTTTAAGGTACACATTCTTCAAAAAGGTTTTGTGTTAAATTATCAAAGGTAAATCAGTAATTTGTTTAACATAACCTTAAATGACTTAATGAGATATCGTTACCAAAAGGTTTTATCAAAATTTTTATATAATGTATACCTAAATTTGGGCCAACATTCGTTTAATGTTTCTTATGCAGCAAATGCATATTGTAAATAGGTTTTAAAGGTAACACAATGAAGTAATTACTACTCACAGTCTGTTAGACTTGCTACTCCTGCCAGTGTGGTGATGGGTACACTCGGAACTCCTGGATCCATCTCCACAGATTAATTTATTCCTCACCCAAAAACCATATTTAAATAAGTTATTATAATCATGATTTTAGTAGAATGGTGTCACAAGTAGGATTCACATAAAGACAATTTGTGATTGTTGTCTGTAGCAGTTCCAACTTAACCTAACACTTATCGATAATAAACTTAATTGGAAATTAATAATTACAATTTAATTAACTTAATAGCACTGGAAACATTTGTTTACATGGAGGATATAAACAATATAAACGTTCTTTTTTGCAGGAAAACAACTGCAAGTGACATAACTGTCAAGACCATCTTAGATGACATTTGACATAAAGAAATTAATAAAAAATAATCAACAATTGCATTTTTTGTACACATTAAAATAATGTATTTTCCACTTTATAAAACACTTATTTTGTTCTACGTATTGCCAGCAGTAGAATGCATTATTGTGGTAAATGAGTTTGTTTTCGGATGCTTCTGCAACGATCCCATCCGAACTAGGGTCTTTGTAATTCACTTGTTAAAGACATGTCCTACATATTTGTATCGTATCCATTTTGACACCAAAATATCGGTTTCACTTAATAATAACACATATTTTTATCTTTAAATTAATGCAATCGAATGGCGACGTTCTTTCTAAACAGACAGTTGATTGGGGAGGCAAACTCCAGTTAACCAGTTTCGCCCTCAATCGGTAATAATTTACACACTTTCCAAGAGATGGCTCAAATTTCGCGCTGTTTTAGATTTTTTTAAATTTTCTATTTCATTTTACAATTTAGTAGATACTGAAATATTCAAATACCATTGATATATTTCTTGATATAAATGCTGTCATTAGAAATATTATCTAATTTGTTTATTATTGATCTACACTTTACAGGATACCGCTATTTCTGAATTTGTGTCCACAAATAGAAAGTTTTCATTGTTAAATCGCAATACCCGCATTCATTAGTTGAATGTATTATCTTTTACATAGGACAAACAATAGTCATAGGAATGGCAAATAACATTCTGATTCTAACACGACCCTAAAGAACCTTTTATTATCACGCGTCGTCAAAGGAGAGAAATTTATACGTATACAAAATTTCAACCACGATCTGTTTATCGGCACCACGGATTTCTTAAATTAAACTGGATCGCCATTTCTTAATAGCATTTTTGTCATTTTCCAGGAGGCAGACATACTGTGCTAAAATTCTATTGGTTGATTTTTTACCCAATGAAATAGTGTGGTTACCGCGGGAAATTTTAAGTTATCACGTACACCGGCTTAAAAATTTATTTTACGTTGCTAATAATTTCGCTTGAAATAACCTAATATTTGTGTGATACTTGTTCTACTAAAAGAATTGTGACTATTACCATAAAGCAAATATTTAAATGTCAGTAACATGTATAGTATTATAAACATATCGTGTATAGTCACCTAGGAATTTAGTTACTATGTCGAGATGTGTTCAAATAAAAACTATAATGGATTTCTTCTGACACTATTATTAGGTATAAAATTACAACTGAAACATTATCACGTAAAATTTAGATCTATAAAAACCTTTTTCAAACAGAATGGAATAATAATTACAATCATTGTCAAAACAAGCAATTAATGACCAGTCAAGTAAAATGTTGCTAAAACGATGTGCTATCAAACTGCTACATGATTTTGTCAAATCGATGTAGCAAATTCATAATTGTAACAAATTCTACCGGGTGTATGGTATTATAAAAGAAAAATATGACAATAATACTGATTATTTAGTATAAAACATATATCCCTTTTTTTTATTAAACTGAAGATCCATATAGAAGTATATTTTTATTATTCCAATTTCAGAAATCAATAATTGATCCTTTATAAGATATGTAAAATAATGACATAAATCTGCTATTTCACAAAAAAGTTTGTCAATTAAACTTATAAAATACAATTTAAAGGAAACTATATGTACACATTTATATCATAATTTTATTAATGTTGTAGTGTAACATACCCGGGTTTGTTCAACATTGTTGAAAGAGGAAGTATTTGGCCAATAATCGAGAAGATTTACCTACGTTGTGTTTATTTATATAATTTATTGACTTACCTCAAATGTGCTACATATTTATGAAATTAGGGAGATTTGAATAGTTTTAAATAAAACAAAACAAATTACTAAATACACCTCGTTTATTAGTTTTCTGTCAATGGTGTAATAGCCTACCTAACCACCTATCAGTGCCGTACTCAGCCTTGAATTCACGGGGGAAAAGAGCACGGCAGAGAAAACCCCGATCACAATTCAAAGAATTGCTATCGGTATTGCAATGGTAATAATAGTGATAACAATAATAAAATTGTAACAGTACTTCAGTACTTGAATTCGCGGTAATATAATCATAATTCTACATATAAAACTATTCATTAAAATGAATCGGTAAAGATAATTTAACATCCTCTTCGATTTCTTCCACATTATCCTCTTCTCTATTTCGTAGCATATGCACCTTTGTAATGTCTAATTTTTCTCTAGTACTTGTGAATGTCAGTATATTTGTTTGATCCTGTGCAATGCAATTGCCAGTATTACTTCTAAGATCCTGATGTACTAATAGTCTTTTATAAGTACGCATAAACTGCAAGCAGTTTGGATTATTGTTCCATCCGTTTCGTGATCTAAAAATGCAACTTATTAAATCTAAATCGACTATCATTATTCTGCAATTTGTTAACTTCAGTGAAAAGTAAACATAATATGTGTAGAAAATTTTTGAATATTCGTTAATTGCACTATTTTAGCAACAGAATTCTACCACTAGTTTGTCTAAATGAAAAATCTATATAAAATTTAATAAACAGTGCCAAAATTCACATAAAAAGATGTACATTCATAAACCCTTACCTTATACTGCAAAAGAAAAGCTCTAAATGATCCTGACTAAATTTATATGTTAATATATATTTCAAACTATTATGAATTTTTACTTCTTCTTCATATATTTGCAAAAAAGATGTGGCTGAAACTGCAAATCCTAAAAATGGAACTTTCTTCATGGTTTTATACAAAAGTATCCCTTTATCATTTCTACATTGCAAAAGATATGAGATAGCTCCTTCCAGAGATGGTTTCCAATAATTTTCATTTTCTTTTCTAAGTGGAGTTTTCATTCCTCGACCCCATGGGTTTCTAGAATTTGAAATATCAAAAAGCTGGTCGACAATCCTTATAAATTTTATTGTCGCTTTAACATCTTTAAACTCTTCTAATTTTATGTCTTCAGATAGAAACTGTAGGGCATCAGCAACACTGTTGCTGAGCGTCTGTGCCGCTAAATTCACCTAAAATCATTATATTATATATAATATACAATTCACATTTTCTTAATCTTCTATAATTACCTTCATGACCGCTTTCTTCCACTCAATATGTTTCTTTCTTAGCTTATTTGCTAAATATAAACCTTGCTTCTGTTGCAATTCATGAAGTTTGGTAATATAATCCCATCGAATTTCATTACCTTCAGGATCAAGAAATATTCCTGAATTTGCCCAATTGTTTCTAATTAACTTCAACATGTGACATATGTCAAATATTACATAAATTTTAGTATTATCGATAGGATGTAGAAAATATGTTTTAAAATTATGTGGATCTGTGATATTACACCCCAACTCCATCATCATACGAAAATGAACTTGAGGACCATCACAGGTAACGGATAAAATTTTAACACCAGTATCATGAAGTTGATAAAGTGCTTCACGAACAATATTAGCTTTCTCTTCTCCAGAAATCTTATTAATAAAAAAATAAGCTATAGGTAACTTAAAATTGTCGTTCACAGCAACCACCATAATTACCAGTGCTTCTGTTGCTGGTTGTAAATCATTGGACAAATCAAAATCTGATCCCACATCAATATAACCCCAAACATTTTGGTTACTTTTCTCACTTACAATTTCTTTTTTAATTGCCATTTCATCCAACATAATAGAGCATAATAACTGCCTATTATGTTTCTGAAAGTATTCTGAAGCACGAAGTTTCAGTGATTCTAAGCTAGGTTTGGAATATCCAGGGGAACAATCAATTTTTGATAACCAAGCTCGTATTGTAGAGGGAGCCGGAAGAGCTAAGTCAAAAGTATTTCTAACATAATCATAGCCCTTACTACTATAAAACTGTAAAGTCATCGCAAAAGCTTTCAATTCTTTGGGATATTCTTTACGAGATACATTTCCTCGGCATCTGCTATTTAAAATCATTCTTCTCATAAGAGCCAGAGGTACACCTGCAAAGGAATTGTCTAAAGCAGATAACGCATCGGTAGATAATTCGAATTTCTTTTTAAGATCATGTACGACTGTTTTCAAACTAATAATTTTTTTCCTCCTTCTAATACTGGTTCGTACAGCATTTTGGTATCTTTTTCTGAATTCATCTGCTCTTTGTCTCTCTTCCTGGAGTTGTTTAACGTAATGTTCTGGACTATAACTAAAAAATACATTATCAATTACAAATTGTAAAATAATATTCAATTAGTAAAAATAAACAGGTAGAATGTGAAATTTCGCCACAAATGTGTTTTATATACTATTGCAGAAGAAATTAACAAAACACTTTAAAACTTACCTATAGCTATGCAAAGTTTTGATAATTTTCCTTTTAGTTCCTGAACTGCCCGATGACACTCCTGACAAAGATTTTTTCTCGGGAGACGAAAAACTTGAATCTGCCTGAAGTTTCCTTTTAGAAGCTCTTTCTTTAATCTCAGGAATGCTGAATACAGTACGATTCCTGAAATTTGTTTTTACTAATAATTTGATACACAGAACATACATGTCTTTAAAAAATAATTTAGTACCTACTTTTAATTGAATAAACCTATATTTTCAAATACCATTTTAAAATAAATAGTTAAACTTACGACATACCTAGAATCTTTATCCACATCGGAACTACCGGAATCTAATAAAGACGAATCTGACGATGTTTTTTCCAAAGGAAAAGATGTAGATGGACCCAACTCAATCTGATATTGAGATTGTGAAGTGGATGCAAGTGATGGATCAATTGGATGACTTGATACGATGATATCAGTTCTCGAAGCCTCTTCAGGATTAATTGCTTCTTGTGCTACTGGTAGGTTTAGAGATGGTATTGCACTGGCTTTAATTTTCTTCAATAGACCAACATATTCAAATTCATCTGGCAAAAAATGTTCTGAACAAATTCGCTGTTGATTTACTGATGTGTTTACATCCCGTCCTATAGCAATCAACCAGTCACGTGTCTGATTTTTGGGAAAACTACAACAATTGAATGTAAAAGTAGCAAACACTTATGAACTAAATTTATAAACTAAAAGATAGGTGAGCAACTTATTGTAGACTTACGAATGAAAGCTGACACCTTGCTTCTTTTTTTTATCAGAATTGTGACATCCTTTTACAAAACACGAAGGCATTTTACAATATAATAAAGTACTTTAAAAACTAAACACAAATAATATATATATTGTTCACTGCTACTTTAACACTCACTAACACTGCACATAAACTGCTGGAGATCGATATCGATATAAACATAAATGACACAACTGACAACACCAAAACTCCAAAAATTTTAGGTTATAAGAATTTAATGTACAGTGTTGCACATTTGGTGATCTTCACAGGAACACCAATGACTGTAATCAAAATCCCTAAATTTTAGCACAGTATGGCGACCCCGTAGTTGCAGCTATTTCGCATTTCCCCCACCCTATACTATTAGCGATCCAGTTTAATTTAAGAAATCCGTGATCGGCACATGATAGATAAGGATAGAAATATATTTTTCTATATAGTTATATATTTTGTATCTATGTTTTGTGGTCAAGTAGCAATCGTTTGGACCGACTTGCGAGCGCGTGTTTGGTTTAATTTATGCGTTCCTCTCTCTTAAACCCCTATAAGTAGTTTTTGGTACAAGTTGTGGTGGTGCCATCTAACAGCCTCCTTGAATTATTTTCAGTAGGACTCAAATGGGCCAATATAAATTTTTGTTACATAATCTATCTCTTTTTAACATGCATTTTGTTGTGAGAAAGAACATGTGGAGAATATATAAATCAGCAGCGCCACGTATCAATTCCTTTAAGTATGAATAGCACACAGAAGAAGTCATTAGATAGCGTCACAATACTGCGTTTATTAAATATTTGTGTGTGCTAAACCAATAATACAAAATGCAAATTGCCTGAAAATAGCAAAATATTTTTGAGACCATATTACTTCTGTTTTTATTTATTTGTTTATTTAGATTATCTGTTTAAATTAGATTATTTATTTGTGGGATATTATTCTTTCACTCTCACAACTTTGTTTTTATATACAATCTATTGCAATAATAATGTCATTCCCTCAAATCAGTTTTTAACCACTGAAAGTTCTGAGTAGAAATTTCGTTAGATCTATGTTAGTGAGTGGAAAACAATTAAAAACTAATGTTGAAAGTAGATTTCATTATGAATACGTCAGCAGTTTGAAATAAATCGCTAAGTTCGTTTTAAATAGGGACATTATTATTGCAATAGATTGTACATGTATAGTTTATAGCGGCGTCAGTTGAATACTAAAGAGGGCTAATGGTTGGTCAAATAAAGGAAGAAAGAGAAACAGAACGTGGAACAGAGTAGTGGTAGGAAACAAAGACATATATATATATATATATATATATATATATGATAAAGATAACACAATAACAAAATAAAATAACAAGTAACCAGCAAATGTTGCCATGTGGTTGCCATTTTTGTATATATAGAAGCTATGTAAGAATTTAAATACCTATATTTTTTCGAGTTGTTATTGTTCTCTCTCTGATCACAGTATAGAAATACCTAATAGTGGGTCATAGAAGTCTTTTGTTATTATAATAATGAATAATTATGACCAAAAATTTTTACAGCCAGGTAGTATATTATTAAAATACAAACGAATAATTATAAAAAACATTATGTTTTCAGACCATCAAGATTTTATTGGCTTGATACGGTGGTATTGTGAAAAACTGAGTGATAAAACTATATTAACTATATTGTGGAACCAGCTTACAAAAAAGGAATCGTTAAATCTTCAGGATGATAAACTTACAGAGTATCGTGATCATCTACCAGTAGATTTATATAAATACCTTAAAACACTTGAGATAAAATGTTCAGAATTGCCTAATGAAAACTTACAGTTGCTCGATGGCACCCATAAGACGTATTTCATTACATTTTTGTTTTTTTGTACCAAAACAAATACAACTGTAACTGATAAAACTAAATTAACTGCGTCGACTTTATATTTAGGTCTTACATTATTCCCTGAAGTTGGAAAATTATTTTTTAATAAATCCATGTATATGTGTCTAATGTCGACAGCGGTTAATATTATAAGAAGCCGTGACATAAACAGTGATCAGAAAGAAAATATTATCAAATTACTGAAACGACATTGTCTCCAAGAAGAACATCTAGATATTGAGTTGTTGGAGGCATCAGCAAATGTAATTGTAGTATCTATGATAATTGGAGCATCAGAACTAATGATACGATGTGGAACAGGTATGTGACTATTTCAATTATTTATAGACCATATATTAAAAAAATTTTAGCTACTGGTTTGACGGCATACTGTATGAAGACTCTTCGCATTATTATACTTCACACAAGCAATCGTGTTCTAGTAAAAATAATCGCTCAGACATTATTCAGGTGCATAAAAAAGAAATATTTGGACCTTATTCCAAATCGAGAATTAGCAGTGGATATTATTATTTTATTTCTTAAAGGAACATTGCAAATTACAGCTTTGGAGAGAAAAATTGATTTATTTTTAGAAGGCTTCGGTGAGAATTGGGCATCAGAGGAATCCATCAATTTTAAGGTGAATGGTGAATGTTATAGAAATGTAAATGTATCCCAGAAGTAGAAACGTTTTTATATTATTTATATCGGATGATAAGTATTGCGAAATATAATTTTAAAGATATTTTTCGAATAAATGAGATCTATTTATTTTAGGATACAGTCAAAATAATGAACATATTTCCTGAGGAGCATTATAAAGAATTATTGAGAAGAATGATAGCATTAACCGAACCAAAGAATAAAAAAAAATTGCTGATAAATGTTTTTTATCTAATCCGTGAAATTTTAACTACACCTCCAAGTTTTCCTCTTGACAAGATAACTGTATTATATTCATGTACAGTAGGCAATGTTCTACATCATATTTTGAGTAACGAAGAACAAATTGTGTCGTCGGCAATAGATGTTTTCAAAGAAATTAGTGATGCTACAACTAATCCTCTTCACCAATATATATTTGCTGTGAGATATATTTTTACAAGTGATGATATATTCTCATTTTTGTAATTGTAGGAGGTACGAACAACACGTAAATTAGTTAATAAACCAATAGAATCGGTCTTATTGGGTCTATCACGTGCTGCTAACCAGACATGGTCACCTAGAAATAAAAAACTATTTCAAATATTTTTACGATTCGTTACTGTAACACCAAACTTAAATCCAGTGATGGTTGAAAAGGTCTATAGCAGACGCCACTCTATTAAATTTTGTATTATGCTGAATGTTTTAGGCTCTAGATGGGACAATGAAAGATGCTAATCCTAAAACATTTGATGGCTTATTAGAAGCTCTCCAAATGTGTTATTTGGCTGCTTCCGAACGAGGTGAAGTCCATATAGCGGAAATATTATTGCGTGTTGTACATAAATTTGCTTTTTATCCTAATGATAAATTTTCCTTTATGTATGCTAGTGTAAGTAATCAACAATTTAGGTGAAAAAGAATTTTGGTGGTTATTAATTTTGTAGCATATTTTCAATGGGATGCTGAAGCCAACAGTTGTCAGTGGTAAAACATATTCTCCAAAGTGTTACTACAATATATACTTAACATCCAGTTTTGACTACGAAGCATTATTTACCAAATGCAACAATCTGATAAGGTGAAATTATATCACTGCTACGATTTTTAGTTAGAATATATTGTTTTAGAGAACGAGAAGTTCAATTAGCAATTACAAATTTGGACTATAAAGAACCTTGTAGCGGAATTTTATTATGTTGTCTTCTAGAACATTACCCATATGCAGATATAAGTATATTAGTAACTTATATCATTGATAATTTTAATGAAGTAAGTAAAGTTTTTTTTGTAAAATTGATCTTATACAAAATGTTCACAGCTTTCTGGTCATATGACGGCGGGTTACATTTGTACTGCACTTGAAAAGATCCTCAAAAATAGGGTGGTTTCAGATTTAACTCACCCCCAGTTAGATGCCATTCAGAGCGCTATAATGTCGGGATTATTTGAAAGAAATTTCCCTATACAATGTATTAAACCTGTATTCAGTCTATACCGAATGATACGTAGGATTTTAAGCTTGCCCGATAATGAAGAACAATTGAATGAGCTGCTTTGTCACACCGCAAGAAAAATGTTACGTAGATTACATGATAGGAGTTTTGATGACAACAATTCTATTTTATATCTGAATGAGATATGTTTAATCTTGAATAAGATTCCTAATGATGCTATTCTTGTTATACTGAAAAATTGTTTAGATAATCCAGCAAGAATGTCAGGTAAATAATGTTTTTTTTTTAAATTCTGAGTAAAACTGTAGTATGAGACTGCATGAAATAAGTTTTATAAAATTCATATCTTTGCAGTGATAACAACGTATATGCCAGATATATATGTACAAACTCTAACATTGCTTTGTACCATTGCCATGGTAAATAAAAGCAAAGTTTCAATTCCATTGAAGTATTTACAGCAAAGTTTAGTTAATGGAGACAGTGTTATAAAGGTTGTAACTATTAAATTACTATACAGCCTTTGCAGAGAGTGAGTTACTTAGTCGTAAAGTATGCGTAATTTTTATTTGTAATAACTTTCAGAATAACGCACGAATTTGATGTTGTGATAAAATTTGCCTTTAAAGAAATGGTAACTGGAAATCCTTGTTTAGTTAGAATCTGTGCAAGTATCTTGGAAGAGTTAATACATGAAGATTACATAAAACTTACAACCGAGGATTTCTTCAGATTTATTTATATTTTGGGCTGCAATGATCTGAGGACTTTTATGAAAGAATTATTATTAAAAAGATTTGTTTTGTCGAATCAAAATGATATTACAAAGTTTTATTTACCGATTATTATGTATGTTAATATGTATGGCAAGGTAACAACAAATTGTGTCTGTGGCACAAATAATAATTTTTTTTTTTTAGCTTCCACATTATCCAATATCATCTACATTCTATGGAGATTTAGAAATAATTAGATCGAAAATTAATTCGTCAACAGAAATGTTTGAATTTCTTTTTCTCCAACTTCCTGTTCACAAAAAATTTAATGTAATCATGGAAATTTCTTCAATTTTTGGTAATGTGATACTTTTCGACCAGTATCTAGACCTAAATATGTTATTTTTTTGTTACAGAAGCCTTAATTAAAGGCCAATGTAAGGTTGATGATAATTTTTTTAATGTTTTGCTGGATTTGATAGCTACTATTAAACTTATGAAAGCATCAGTTACAGAAAAACAGACATCAAAATATTACTACCAAAATATCATCAAACAGGTGGAGAAACAAATTATTCGCTTTGATCCTAATTATAGAAAAGAAGAATATTATAAGGTATTATTATTTGGAGTATTAATGAAAAATGTTTTAAGCTGCTCATGTCCAAATTTTTAGGAATTTGAAAATGAAATAAAACGATGTACATTGGTACTTTTGAAATTATTGTTTTTTGAAAATGAACAGTTAGCTTCTAAAATACAAATCCACCTATTTGATGCGTTAATACACTGGATCGATTTTATCAAAGCCGAGGTGAGAACTAGTTTTTTTTATAAACTTTTTTTATTTTGGTGATTTTAGATCATCCACTATATACACCAAGAAAGAGGGAAAGATTACGACCCATATTTTGCCAAATTAGTGCAGTTCTACAGAAAAAATAAAAATGTTTTTGATACTTTGTCTAGGTAGTGATTTTTTACACATATATTTATATATATGTTCTTTGTTAGTTTTACAAAAATCTCATCTCATTTTAGAGAACCGAGATTTTTTTGTGATAATAACAGTTGTATGTATGCACATAGTAATATAATATTTTTATATAAATTTTGTTTAATAAAAAATCATTTTCAAACATAAAATTTTATTACTCAAAATATATTTTTTTCCAGCCAGCTTAGTGGAGTTGATTCTTACTATGAAGATGAAAAACCTGTTGTTATGTTGTTCCCAATGATATATTTTAATAATATTAATCTGGTGTAGGCCAGAAATTAATAAAACGATATCCAGTAATGCATTTTTTGTTCCTCCCAAATTTTAGAGTGAATGCTGTAGTTGGCGAAGCTCTTCCAAAAGTTAAATTTATTAATATGATATAAATGGGAAATATATATTTGTTTTTTCTAATAAAATATTTTTGAGAAACATACAGTTTTATTATAAACACAAGTAAATCTACAAGTAATGGTTATTTGTTAAAATATCCTTAAGATATCATACAATATCACATCCATTTATCACATACACAGAAATATAAATAAACTATATTAACAAAATGCATAGTGCATGCGCAAATGGTATAGTAACTAACAAAATATTAATATGGAACTATTCAGTAAGTTTTGTACCAAAAATTTCTATTAACTAGTTTCTTACACCCCAAGATATTTAACAACATCAATATAAAAATATATTTAATTTAAAACTATTATCCCGTATTTATAGTTTTTTTTTTACAATAGGGCACTTGTTGCCGTATATCAAACCAAAATCACACTTAAGGCTACTTTGTAAAAAACCTATACTACATACAATTAAATGTTTAACAATCTCACATACAAACCTATTGTGACTTTATATATTTTTTTAATCTTTAAACCCTTATATTTAAAAAAAGCATGCGAAAGACCCTATTCTACTGGGTTAGATCATCCATTATGTTCACGAGGAGACGCAAAAGACTATAGAAAAACATAAACCTTAATACTTTATAAACCATTTCCAAAATTTTATACATATGCATTTGCTAAATAAACCAATTCTTCTAGAAATAAATGTAAAATGTGCTAAAATTAGTCACACAATTATCAAAAATTTAACTTGCCAATGCATCCTCCTCCACATAATCTATTTAACTAAATTTGTACCTCAGAATCTTAAGTAAAATGTCTTGTCCTTTAACAGTATATTAAAAACAAAATAAGAACAAGTGTACAGCAGATTACACACAAATCTACTAACATTCAACTTTAAATTCACTCGTGTCAACAAAGCTATAATGTTAAGCATATAATCTGCTGCTATTAATAATTAAAAATAAATTAACACACGATAATAAGCTAATTCACGAAATACACACATTAAACGAATCTAAAAACAATTTATATATTTTATATACACTTTGCATTTTATTAAGCAAAAAAATATGTACGTAAAACAGCCAGTTTGCATTAATACTTCTTAGTTTGTACCATAACCTCAAATATCAAGGTGCTATAACCCACAAAATTTATTTTAAAATATCATGGTAGAAAAATACACCACATACGGTATATTTCTGTTTTTAGTTATAAATATTTAAAATGAATATTAGTGAGATTACCTTTACATTACAAAGAGATTTTTTAAATAATTAGTATAAATGTGATTAGATTCTTTAATCGTGCAAGTCGACCCGTCAAAAATTCTCACAGGATAGCTTCATTAAAGGCGAATGAAAAAATAGTATATTAAAAAATTTTTTCAATTGAGAACAATTTTAAAATTAAACAGAATCGTCCATCCCCTTCAGTTTTTAAGTCCGAATCTATCCTGTACGTACAAAGTGTTCGAGGAAAGCAAGAAAACATCTGATTCAATATATAATATTCCACGTATATAAACAAAAGCTGCTGTAGAAGCAGTAATACCTCTCCGTAAGGTTCTGTAACGATTTACATCACATTGCATTGGAAATAAAATTTAAACAAGCTTTAAAAATAACACATCCTATCACAGAACTAATACCAATGAAAATAAGTACTTAGAGGGGCTTGTACTACCACATGTGAAGATGAAGAAGAAGTCAATCACTATCACTATCTAAGTGCAAAGTGGCTAGTGAATCCATGCTGTCGTTCGATGATACGCTACTGCGAACGTTGGCAAAGCGGCCCAAGGATATTTCTTCATCAGGGGAGGGGGGGACCCTCGTCACACGAAACCTAAAATGTAAATGTATGCTTGCTTTACCATTTTTTTAAATCAAGAAAACAAATTACTAAAATTTGAAAGGGAAGATTTAAAGCATAATTAAATAACAGTTTTATTTATAAAATAATTTACCTTCCATTACTTGGTATTTTTTACATAGTAAATAGTATATACACTACAAATTCCAGCTTCATGTATCATATAATAACGCTCTCGATTATCTCAACAGCAATATTCTTGTTTAAAATTATTTTTTAAAGACAAAGAATTACACTGAAAAAAATATTTATTTACTGTTGTGAAAGGTAAAAGTTTAAGCAATAACGATTTCAATATTATACTCGACATAAAATAACATAAAAAAAATGTTTTGGTCTAAGATCTCTTAAGCAACCACCATTATTAAATATTTAATATAGATTTAAATGTGACCACGAAAATTTTTAAAATGACCTTTAACAACAATCAATACAAATTTATTTTAAACTTTTAGCAAGAATAAGATTTATATATGGGTTAAGAGAGTGGGTCTAAATTACTTATTATTATTTAAATACCTGGACTTCTGTTTTGGACTGGGGCTAGGGCTAGGACTAACACTAGTGCTACTGCAGCTACTGTTATTTTCGTTCACTTTCACTATTTGAAACCGACTCTTTGGAGCCGGGCTGGAGATTGGAGATGGCACAGGTGAGAGAGCTGGCGATCCTATTTGAAATGTACTGGCAGGATCAGGCACTGTATATCTGGGTTCGCAGCTAAGCGACATCTTTCGGGAAATTAGTTGTGAAACGTTGGCTAGTTCTTCATCATCCGTACTGTCCACAAAGGATTTATTTACAGTGCAGATCGCAAAGAGCTTTTTTACTAGTTGAGAATACGCTTCAGGATCCTAAAGAAATGTTACACTTAAAATTAACTATTGCGTAATAAGTACTTATACTTACGTTACATGAACGGTTGTTTTCATCGATTTCAATTTTATAGATTTTAGAATTTGTTAAGGCCTGGCATAGGCTTTCTACTCCATTTATTTGAATCGCTTTATTGCCCTTCAAATTGATTTTCTGAAGGGACTGGTTGTTCTGAATTGCTTCAGCAAGTACATTTATCCCTTTACAAGTTAATAGGGTGCACTGTAGACCTAAACCTTCAAGAGCAGAAGTTGAGGGTAAAGCTGCACTTATGTGCGTAAGTACTTCGTCTGTTAAGTTATTATAGCCAATGTTAAGAGTGTGGAGATTTTTACACTCTACCTGAAAAATTACACAACTTTTAACATACGTCACAAAGAAAGAAACAAGATAAAGTACGTACAATAATATTGCTTATAATTGGTCCACTTTTCTCAGAAATTTGATTGTTGAAAATAATAAGAGCCGACAATCCACAACCAGGCGTATTTTGCTTACACAATCCTTTAGCTAACGATTCCAAACCACGATCTCCAATAAAGTTGTTGCTAATATCAAGTAGTTTGAGATGGGTATTGTTCATAAGGAAACGAGCCAATACTTCTGCTTCCTTCGTATATAAACCAGTTGATGGCAGATATAACTCTCGAATAGTACGATTCATCATTAAATTTTCAACTGTAATGTGTACATTTAACAAAGCGTCACTAATGAAAAATCTTACATACCTAAGTAAAAACTTGGCAGTTTAACCAACATACAGCCATCGAATTTAAGCATTGTAATATTGGAGTTACTTTTTATGGTACTTATCAAGCACCGCATATAAGGTTCATTTATAACCATTTTTTTGAATGACAAGGATTCTAACACCATAATATTACTACAAGCATTGCAGAAACACTTCCAAGTATCATCATCATCAAAATTCATTTCTATTTCGAAGTGGCGAATGGACTCATAAAACTCTAGCATGTTAAGAAACTCAGTCATAGTTTCCGGAGTGAATTTACAATCATTTAAGATCAAAGTATTGAAGTTGGTAACTTTCAATATGTCTTCAATTGTTTCGTTTACCTCCGAAGTTATTCTTACAGAATTCAGTTTTAATATAGCCGAATGATTGGTGTTATTTTTGATTTCCTAAAAATGAACTTAAGTACATATTTTAAATGTACCTAAGTGTTAAATATTACTTACACTTATTTGTGATTTTATTACATCTAATTCGATTGTTTTGTGTTTCTTGCAGGAATTTTGATAAACCTGAAGAATTTTTTCTGCAGGCATATCTTGAGCTATAATGAAATTCAATTATAAAACTAATGGTTAAAGTTGCGCATTACTAAAATGCTGTATAGTACAATCACTATAACTTACTTATCATCCAAGGAAATTCATGATCTGGTTCGCAATACGTAATAAGATCGCAATCTTCTGGAGGAAAAGACACTCTACGCTTAGAGTTAGTGGGAGAACTGTTGGAGGAAGAATCATAGTCTGCGGGTTGCCCTCGAAGAATAGAAGTGTAGCTTGTATTTGGCAAAGAAATTTGGTCATTTGTACCCGTTGATATCTCAGTCTCGCTATTTTTTTCTGGAATGGTAGCTAAATCAGAGGGTACATCACCCCCTGCGTTAACGTGACTCTCTTCCACAGTCACATCTTCTTTCCCTATGTCTCCACTTCCATCTGTGTTAATTTGCTTCACGATATCGACCTCACAGTCTTCTTCGATTTGTACCTGATTTGTGCAATCATCATGTGTAAGATCTTCCAAAATTTCTTCATCGTCAGATTTTCCACTAACAAAATTGTTTTCGAATCAACATTGTAGTAATTAATTTATTTATTTGTTTTCTAATTTAGCAGCAGAATACGTGTAGTATTTTCCAAAACACAGTTTTAAAATACAATTAATTTTAAAATATTTTTACCTTAAGTATAAATTATTTTTAGGAAGAGGCAAAAATGTACTTTTAACTAGTAGTTCGGTAAATTGAAAACTTACCTTGGGTCTGAACTGCTATTTTCTGTTGAAGTACCATTACTGGAAATCGAAGCAAGTCCTCGATAATTTTCTACCGGTGTAGGCTCTAAAGGTGTTGCCAAATCCTCTTCATCAATAGAAAATGATTTATCCAATATACTCTGAGCTGTCTGAAGCTTTTCTTTGGTTTTCGATGCTAAAAATCATATTATCATTTAACAAACTATTGCACACAAAGCTTGAAACAAATGGTACATACCAATCTGTAAATCACACACTGTGGAGTCTTCTGAATGTTCACTTTCATCTTCTGCTGTAGGGCTTTCAGTGATACTCTCAGTACCACTATCTATAATTAGCGGTGTGTCATTTTCTTCACTAGATACTAGATCCATAACTTAATGTTATTACGGACCCTTCTTTCTGTTATGACCTAGAAGTTATGTTAAGATTATTTTATTTACTTTACACAGAAGTTCTGCTAAGTACACGGATTTTAAACTTACGTTTACGAACCATCCTTCTGTTATTGTTTGGCGCCTTATGCTTAGTTAGATTTATAGTCACTAACAAACTGAAACATCAATCATTCGAAATTTTGTTGTTTTAAATTCACACAGATCTGCCAATTTACAGCTAATTTTCCATCTTCAAAGTCAAATATAATCAACATGGATACATCAGCGCCAAGACTCGACCATAATGAGCAATTTTCATACTACTCACTCAGTCGGTCCTCGGTCTGTCATTTTCCATACAAATGGTGATTGTTGAAGGATCGTGTGCTAAATCACATTGCTAAAATATGCTCTGTCGAACTCAAATCACCTCAATTTCAAAATAATAGAATTCTGTAATGTGCTATAGTGTGACGATACCAATGTTAGTATTTGGAACATACACATAAGTCATAAATGTTAGAATTTGACATTTGATATTGACACTGTAATTGTTTACCTTTAATAGAACTTACTTATTTAATTTGGTTTACAAAAATGTACGTATTTTTTATCTATTATTTTAAAACATTAAAATATGCGCCACTGATATAGTCGCGGTAAGAATTCAGACGGCTTACGTCATACGAACAAATAAATAATTTATTATATTTTCATCAAAATATTTAAGAAACTGCAGTTGAGAGTAATAAAATTATATACTACACTAAATACATTTGCATTACATATTGCACTAAATTGCAAAAAAATGACTAAATATCGAAAATTATGGTAACAATAAAAACAATTGCGTAACGTGAGCTGTGACGTAAGATGTCTGAATTCTTGCCGCGACTATACCATTCCAATACTTCACACAAAGCTTTTGTCTATATATTTTTCACAGAACTGGATACATACGTATTAATAATGGACTGCTACTTCTACATTTTCACCATAAGAACACAATACTTGTCATTTTAGGTTGTATCAATTTATAAATTTAAAAATTACATGTAAACAGAAATGTATACCTTAATAGATATTTGACTTTATCATAATTTATATGAAACAATTAACGACCATATCCTGACTACGTCATTTGTGCTGTAGTGTGCTGCCACGCGCGGTGAATCACTGTAAATGGGCAATGGAACAGACTAGAAGCCTCAAGTTTAACTACCTTAATAATTATTACCTACCTGTGCTACTACTTATACCTTCTTATTCTTGTAGAATCACTTTACTCTAATAAGAATAACACATAATAAAATATTAGATAAAAATTACAATAAAATAACAATTCATAATTTCACTACTACTACCACTTTAGAATTGTTTACAGAAACCATAGAAAATGTAATACTATAACAGAGATTAATGTGGTAGCGATTATTGTATTTTGTTCTGATAAAAAAATATTAAATATTCCAAATAAAACTGTGTACTTTTGATTTAATACCTATTATTTGCATATAAGTTGTATTTAGCTCAAAAGTTGCATAAATTAGGTGATTCCTGTTTGCTAAAAATACCTATGGGCGTAAACATTTTGTTAATTTTTGTATCACTCCGCCAATTCCTCCTGTTCTTTGACCTGTAGCCTGCAGCTCACATTTTACATTATCAACGGCGTTTCCAGATAAAGAAAAAAAAATTCCGTTTCTACGTTTGAGGTCGCAATGGAAGCCACGAACTGAAATATTTTCAATAAATTTGGAATATCCTTATGTTTAGTGAAAATTTTATTCCATTCCATTATTGCATTTTCCCTACTTATATATTTCTTTCTAACTAATATTAAATATTTTAGTTATACTTATCAAAACATTTAAGCATAATTATTCTCTTCACGGGCGCCGATTTAACGAGAAGAGTTGGCGACATTGGTGACAAAATATCTGGCAACCTTGCACCTTGCCTCTAAATTTAAAATAAAATTGTGCAAAACATGATGGTGGCTATAAATGTTATTGTTTTAAGTAAATGATAAAATGAAATACAATTTTTTCTAAAATGGATGATTTATTTACGTTAGTTAAGCAACCTACAGTATGTTTGCTGTCAAGTATATTTATCTACTTTATTATTTCGAAAATAATATTCGATAATGTTTACTTAACCTCGAATATGGTGGTAGACGAAGAATTTCATATCCCTCTTGGTCATTCTTATTGCCAACTGGACTTTTCTCAAGTAAGTTAACACAGAAATATTTTTAAATATTACAGATCTTAATTTTTAGTGGGATCCAAAAGTAACAACACTTCCGGGACTTTACTTAGTATCTATGTTCATACTAAGCCCATTTCGGACATGTTCTTCTTATGCATTAAGATTTGTGTCATTATTAGCATCTGTAGTGAATATTTTTTTGTTCTACAATCTTCTTTCAAAGCACGAGGAAGTATGTTCTGTATTTATATTAGAAATTACATTATTACAGCCTTATATTTAAATTTTAGAGCAAATGGAGAAATGTTTTGTCAGCTCTTACATTGGCCCTACTTCCACCCTTGTACTTTTTTAGTCATTTTTATTATACGGATGTTGTAGCACTTACAATGATTTTAGCAATGCTTGTGTTGAGTGAAAAAGGGTACCACTACTGTGCTTCAATTTTCGGTGGGTACATTATAATAATTTTACATATTTACTTAAATCTTTCTATTTAAGGTTTCTTTGCTGTGCTTTGCCGTCAGACTAATATTATTTGGGTGGCTTTAGTTGCTGGAAAATATGTATTGAGAGAATTATATAAAGTTGCAATGCATAAAGCTACAACACAAGAAGCAGAATTTGCAATACCCTCTGAGGTAAGTTTTTTATGAAGTTTAGTAAACACCTAAATTTATTTTTTTTCAGAATTTTTATCAATTTATTATTCAGCTTTTAAGGAGACCTAAGAGTATTCTTCTAAATACATCCTTACAGTTTTGGCTCGATTTATCATCGTATGGAACTGTCCTGTTAACATTTATAGTTTTTATTATTTTAAACGGTTCTGTTGTTGTGGGAGATAAAAGTGCTCATGAAGTTACGATACATATACCTCAACTGTTCTATTATTCATTGTTTTGCTTAATTTTTACTTGGCCACACTTCGTAGGAGAAGTTATCAGTTTCACTATCTTCACTAAAAAGCACAAGTTGTTGATTCTAAGTTCTATGGCATTAGGAATATTCCTTGTATATGTAAATACTTTGGTCCATCCATATTTACTTGCTGACAATCGGCACTATTTTTTTTACGTTTGGAACAGGTTTTATGGAAAGTATACTTTCTTTCGGTACTTTATGGTCCCAATTTATGTATTTTCTTGGTATGTTATATTAAAAATGTTGTATGATAAAAACGATATTAGTTTCTTTATTATTTATTTATTATGCATCTTTCTTGTGTTAAGTACACAGAGATTAGTTGATATTCGGTATTATTTTATTCCTTATATTATTTTTAGACTTCGGATCAAGAATAATACTTCAACAGTTTTCAATGTGATTCTTGAATTTGTCACATTTTGTGTCATAAATGCCATTTCTTTTAATTTGTTTTACACAAAAAGCATAATTTGGGAAGATTACGAGGCTCCACAAAGATTAATATGGTAATAGATTTGGCAAAAATGTTATGTTTTTGGCTCATTCTGTGTTGTCATAGTATGTTATATCAAATACTTTGTTTTAAATTGAATGTGTAACCTTCATATTTATGGAAAGATGCATCATATTTTAGTTTTAAGTTGTCAGATACTTAAATGTACCCCTATTTTTTTGGCTGTTACTTAATTAGTTATTGCACACTGTTTTTGAAACGAGTCTATTATAAAAAATATGCTTAATTTTATCCATTTATATAAATGTCCCATTCAAGACTGTATATTATTTATTTCAAATTATTTATATGGTAATAAAGAGTGTATTTTAAATGTTAATCAAGTGAATAAAATCTGTGAAACAGATGCACATTTATTTTAATTAGAAACCTGACGAAGCACAAGTGGCAACTAATTTTCAAGAATAAATTGTATATGATTTAATCTAGACGCCGATCTAGACTTACAAAATTGTTCAGACAGTAAAAAAATTCTGTACTATTTATATCTTTTATTAAACAAATTCTTACAGTATACTTAATGTTTCAGTGTTAATGAAAAATAATATAGTTACTAATTATAAATACTTGTTGAGAAGAAAATTAATTATATAGTAATATATTTAAACAATATCTAAAGCTTGAGGGAACATTTGAAAACAAAGATTTAAGTTAAATATACTTAAAGTCGAAATAGAACACCAAGCAAATTTAAGGATTGAAATCTGGATTTTTTCTCAAAATGACGAATCCTTCCATTATAGGTGTTAATGCAATATACTCCTCTGTGGCAAGTTCAGCTCTTTCACCATATGCCAACAAAACGGGAGTCGTATGAGTTTGGAAACCTGTTATCGTTTTAGGTTTACCTGCTTGACCAACTACATCGACAGCCTAAACAAAAATCAATTAAAAAAATATTTGAGGAATAACATTAATTACTTACCAAACCAACTCTCACTGGAACAGGAAGTGGATTCAAATCTTCATCAAAAGTAACTAGCATCCTAGGTTGCATGGCAGCAGCTAAAGTATATAAGAGATAATGGGACCTACCCAAGATAACTGCAAATAAACATGAAATTAAAACTCGATTACAGTATATAATTTTGCAACTTACTATTTTTTACGTCTAAAAATCCAACTAATGTAGCCATAAGACCGGCAACCGCTACCGGGCTCATAAGCTGTCTATCGCTATGGTAAGGACTAAGCGTCAAAGTTCCTTTACCCAAGTGGGTTAAACCTTGAGCAATGCGCACCATAAACAGGTTGTTGGGATCTTTTGCATGGAACTGAGCTAACTGTCTCAGCATTGCTGCAAGCCTAGCATTATTCGTTCCTGCACCGACTAAGCCCATAGCAAAAATAGCATTATGAGCAACTTCTGCATCACTATCATGAGAAAATTTACTTAATGTATCTAAGATGCTTAATTTTGGATTCGAAACGGAAATCAGTCCAAGTGCTAACGGAACTGCACGACGAATTACAGGTTCACAGTACCGGAGCAAATGGCCAAATGTTCGGAAGGCCATTTCACTACCAATATCTTCACCCATACTTATTAAAGCAATACCAAGTACTGCAATAGCTTGTCTTGATGACAAATCTTTTTCTTCTTTAGAATCTTTCTTGTCTTTATCTTTAGAATTTTTATCAGTACTTTCGGAAGCTTCGTAATGTTCTGAACAAATATGCAAAAGATGCTGAACCTTTAATACATTTCCGGTACCAGCATATGCACAAATATCAACCATTGTTGTTGCCATGGACCGAAATGGTTCAGGGATAACTTCCAAAGCGGCAATTATTGTATCCACGCCTTCTTGTTTACCTAAATGACAGAGTCCAAGTCCAAGTGGCAAAAACCTAGCATAAGTATCTTTTAATTCAGTTTCAGACTTTTCCATAAGCGTCTGCATAATTGTCGTAGTGACCTGAGCATTGCCAGAACCGACAGCAATCATACCACAAGCTAACGCAGACATTCCAATGACCTCCATGTTAGACTTGGGATCGGAGAACACAGGGGTTAGTAAACTTAATACTGCTTCCCGATTTGACCCTACATAAGCCAAACCTAGACCTACTATAGCACCAATCCTCATAATGTTGGTATTATGTAAGACGTAGTCACTCAGAAGAGCCAATGCAGGATCACACTCATTTCGAACGCCACAATTTACTATTCCACATGCTAGTAGTGCGCCTGATTTAATATGATCTTCTGAAGAATATAAGTATTTATCAATTGGTGTCAAACCTCCATCAACATCCCAAAGAAGAACTAAACCAAGAGAGGCTGTTGCGCTCAACATGCCATGTTCTTTGTTTTTATATAACCACTTATTCCCATCTTCCATCAAAAGTTTATCCTGACCAAAAGCTGCGTTTACAAAACCATTTACAAAACTTGCCGCCAAATTCTGCCTAGCTGAATCCACTTGACTGCCACCAAACTGAGGTCGTGTATTTTCCAAATGGGATTTGTAAACATCTTCAGGTGTTTTAGGATCCATTATATCAAGCTAAACAAGAATGTTATTGTAAATCGTGTAGTAAAAACAAATACACACTTACTTCTCTAGCTAAGTTTAAAAAGTGGTTGTTGAGGTGACAGTTGGCCATGATTTCAATTAAATCTTCATATTCTGGCGTACTTTCGGGAATTTCAATATAAATTTGTTGTCTACCCAACATGAAGGCTAACTGTTTTTGTATAGCACTAGAAATAAATTAAATTAAGTAAAAACAAGTTACTATTTCAATTTAGATACTTACACATCTGGGCAAGAAGTAAATATTTCTTCTATAAGACTATGATCATTGAGTTGCATTGCTAAACGTAGTGCTTGAGGATATTGTTTAAATTTACGGAACAATAACAAAGCTGTTTGAAGCAGAGTTGTATTTTCTGGGTCTGCTACATAAGGAACACAACTAAAATTTAATTGTAAGCATTAATAACAAGAAATTGTAAGTTATAACTGTATTTTACCTTGTGAGATACAAGCATACTCTAGGATATATATTTTCATCGACATATTGTTGTAATAAATCCAATCTTTCTATTTCCATTAATAAGTCGCAGGCTTCAGCTTCAGCATTGTGTGCCATGTTGTAAGGAACAATCTGTTTGGTTAATAAGATAAGTTTCTCTCTTATTTCTTTGTTCTCAGAAATATCCGTCTCTGCCCATTCTCCGGCAATTTCTCCTGCTAGATGACTAAAAACGCATATTAATTTGGAATATTTCATGCATATTATATACTAACCGCACATATTCATGACCCCAATCTCCTATTTTATCCAAATCTGAGAATAAACGATACTTTAAACTTTCTCTTCCTTCACCCATAGTCATCGCTAACACGGATATAATATCAGCACACATCGTTTTTACGTTAAGTTCTTTAATTTTCTCGTAAACCTCTTTCATAGTTTCGTAATGTGGTTTCATAAATTTAAGAGGTTTTGGAACCGAGGTCATGGAAGTTGTAGATGCTCTGATATGGTTACCCAACGCCTGTAGAGCTGGTAAATAAAGTCTCTCATCATTCTCTTGCAGTCTTTCAACACATAGGTTTAGTTCTTCTTGCAACTGCCTGTCTTCATCAGACTGAAAAACCAACATTAAAAAATAACCTAACTAATTTCAAAACGAAAAATAACATAACAATAAGTCTAAAAACATATTGATACTTAAAACACTAGTTACTTACCAGTTCATTTTTGTTTTTATCATCATCGTTTGCTTTTGTTTCTACCTTTGAAGGTTCAGGTTTAGTTTCACTAGTCATCTTTGCCCAAATTACAAACTTATTATCAAGACTTGCAAAGACCCGATGTAGTAAAAATCTCTAATTTTATATATGTTAAGGATGGTAACTGATAAAATACAACAAACCGTGGTATTACCTTTATATTAACTCGAAACTTTTCCAAAATCACTTTTTTAACTCCTTATCCCCTCAGCATGGAATTTGTAATGATTTTGCTCTGTCATGTTAGTTCTATGTCCTTTCTTTCTTGATTTCAAATTTATAAGCGGTTCCTATTAAAAAGAGGAAACAATATATCCTGTCAATAAGTTGAAAAGAAATAAAAACAAATAGGAATATTTTCTTGTCAGAGTTTTTAGTTGGTACATACCACACATACGCGATTTCAACTTGTTTGGCGATCCTACTCTATACTTACACCATACTTAACAAAAAGAGTCAAAAAGAGTAAGACCAAGACGTCCACGGAAGATACAGACGTTATAACACGCAATTTATTGAAAATATTATAGGTATTTAACTACTATCGATATTTTTTTAAATTACGAACATTGCGACCATTATCAAAGTATGAATTAAGCTAATTCACTGTTATTACCTATATCATGTCTACATTAATTTTTGTTTTAAATAAAATTCTGCTTGCTTGCATTTTAGGCAGTCGTGCTAACCACTGCGGTTACATTCAAAACAAATGGATTAAATTATCTTTTTATAAATATGTACGTAAAACATACAACTAAAACTTAAATTCAAAAACATTTCATATGAAAAATATTTTAATAATTTTATCAAATGTAACGATAGTAGTTATCCGCACACATACATATATGTATGTAATGTATTGCGAAATAATGAGAGCATGTAGGCAGTAGGATAACCTAAAGAAAAAATTGTATTATGGATCATTCATCGTAATTGACAAGTAATTATTTTGTTTCAATCATTTTACCTACGCAATCTTTCAGTGAATACATTTTCATTAAAATAAATGAATAAGTAAAAAGCACGTGGACATAATTTGTTGTTTATGTGCTTGTGTACAATGCGTCCCATAATGAAGAGGGTTAATTAAGTAATTATCTCGTAACCAAATATATGACATTAAAGATGCCGTATCAGTATCATTGAGGCTATTCAGTAATCTGTGATTGAGACACAAAGACGTGAAGAGAAATATACGAACCACATGTATGTACAAATGAACTGTGCCTGAAAAAGAGGGTAATGTGATTTGAATTTACCGCCAAGATGTTTCCGGAAATATACGAACGTCTCCCGAGGTAAAGAAAATATCGATGGTGCTAGCTCAATGTGGTATAACAAATATTTTTGAAATATATTTTAAAAAGTGATAAATCTTTAAGTTTGTAACGGTGTATTTTAAATATGAAGTTTCTCGATAAGAGGTAGATAAAAATATTAAACATATTAATTAATGAATATGCCAGAAATCGGAAATTGTCGAGGACTCTTTCGTTTGTTATTTTCAATGGAGTAAGTCAAATATTCTAATGTAATTTAATATTATTGAATGCCATGCTTTTATACATTTTCTATATGTGTACATATGTATACTGCTATCTTGTGTGTATATGTATATATATGTACACACACACATTTTTTTATGCTTTCTGTGTATTTCTATGGCACAATTTTAAGATAGTTGTTCGTGGAAGATATCACACTTCTTCAGATTTGCTTTGTTTTAAAGACTTTAAAGACTGTACTTTTTTAATTATGGTAGCATGAGACAGATACACAAGAAAACGATGATATTGCTTTACAGAATGAAAAAATGCCTCAACACAAATTTTAACATTTTAATTATTCTATTGCATGTAAGTATGAAGAATTAATGTTGTGTTTTGTGTTGTGTTCTTTGAAGCACAAGGAGGAATAAATTCCTCCACGGATAGTAACATGGTCACTATGAATTCCGATAAGGCTGCCGCTAAGCGCAAGCCAGAGGCTAATAATGGTGGTTGTACAGGAGTGAGTAACGAAGAACCAGTGTCGATACAACCAACGGCCAATACCGAGGAATCTCCTAACCATCTACTCTATAAAAAGGTTTGGTGCTTGCCTTAATCTTGATTCTGTTGCTTCATTTTCAATTCACCATTTGTTACACGTTACACCTTATACCACACAATGGTATATTTAAATTTTAAAGCTTTTGTAGTATAAGCCTCATTAAGATTATATAATAGTTTTTGTTTTTAAAAAGTGATAAATTACTAATTAATCATGTTATTGTTCTTATGTTTTTAGATGGAAAAAATTGTAGAACAAATGCAAGATGAAGTCACAGGAGTACCAGTTCGCACGGTGAAAAGTTTTATGTCAAAAATACCATCGGTTTTCACAGGATCTGATCTGATAATGTGGATGATGAAAAATTTAGATGTTGAAGACCAACAGGAAGCTTTACATTTGGCACATTTAATGGCATCCCACGGTTATTTTTTTCCCATAGATGATCACATGCTTACGGTAAAGAATGATAACACTTTCTACCGATTTCAAACACCGTATTTTTGGCCTTCGAATTGTTGGGAACCTGAAAACACTGATTATGGTAATGAAAGAGTTAGCAAAAAAGTACAATAATGTAAAATATTTGCTTTTAGCTGTTTATCTTTGTAAGAGAACAATGCAGAATAAGACAAGGTTGGAATTAGCTGATTATGAGGCTGAAAATTTGGCCAGGTTGCAGAAAATGTTTTCCAGAAAATGGGAATTTATTTTTATGCAAGCAGAAGCTCAGAGCAAGGTTGATAAAAAAAGAGATAAACTAGAGAGAAAAGTGTTGGATAGTCAAGAACGTGCTTTTTGGGATGTCCACAGACCAATGGTAAGTAGTAACTATTTTCTCTATTATAGAATAAACTAGAAAAATCTGGCCTTAGGCAATATTTTAAAGTTCCAATTTGAACTAGCCAATATTCACCGATCGCAATTCGATGTTTACGTTATTAATATTTTCATTTCCATTTTTTGCATACGTTGTAGGTATGTTGACTGTCTTAAATGGTAACTTAGTTTTAATTATTTTAAAATAAATCTGTTTTGGTATCAGAAAAACAATTTTTTCTTTTGCAAAATATGAAAATTGTGTTTTTTCCTCATAAAAACCTTTCTTAATCATTTGTATGTATTTAACATACAGTATTCCAAAAAAAAAAAATTGCTGAAAACACATTCTTTTCAATTATAGACATAATAGCTAACGTTAGTATACTTTTTAAGCCTGGATGTGTAAATACTACAGAAATTGATATAAAGAAGGCATGTCAAATGAACAAACCGATCCATGGTGTAAAAAATACGTATCTCGTAACACCTCGAATGTCTCCTTCAACCTCTGGTTTGCCACCTAAGAATACAGTTGAGCAACTGAAGAAACAAATCGCTCTTCTTAAATCCAGACTTGACAGACGAAATATCAAATTATCGAAAGCCGCAGAATCGTAAGTTGAAAACCATTAATAAATAGTATGATTAGAACTACTTTTTTAGATTTGTGGCGTATTGTGAGCAATATTTAGAGTACGACAGTTTTTTTGTGGCTCCAGAATATCCAAATCCTTGGATATCTGACAGCCCTGAGTTATGGGAACAAGAAAAAGTGGCAAAAGACATATCAGCACGTAGAGTTAAAAGGTGGGCTTTCAATTTACAAGAATTACTGCAGGATTCCATCGGAAGGGAACACTTTGTTCGATTTCTTGATAAAGAATTTAGTGGAGAAAACTTAAGGTAACGTTTGCCGCAAAATACATAAAAATACACAAATTAACTATTAATTTGTTTTTTGCTTTAGATTTTGGGAAGCAGTCCAAGAATTAAAGGCGTTACCTCAAAGTCAAGTTCAGGATAGAGCAAAGGAAATTTGGGCAGAATTTTTGGCGCCTGACGCAAGCTGTCCGATAAATGTTGACGCACGTTCGTATGAACTCACTAAGAAAAATATGGAGGTGCTTGACCGATGGAGTTTTGACTGTGCGGCAGTAAGATTTATCAAATTGATAATTATTTTGTATACTCAACTACTTTGTTTTTTTAGGCACACGTATATCATTTAATGAAAAGTGACAGTTATTCAAGATATTTGAGGTCCGAAATGTACAAGGAGTTCTTGAATGGATCCAAAAAAAAGGTAAGAAGGGGCAAGTAGTTTGGTGGTGGTGTATTTGTGTAGTTTTGTTTGTCAGCAAGGGAAAGTATTTTTTTAGAAACTGTAAAGCTACATTTACAAGTGTATAGTTACAGTAATATGTGTATTTATATTTTCTTGCATTGAGAATGTCTCGTAAATCTTCACCTATAGTGATATTTTTAACGGCTTTAATGACTGTTCAAAAAAATGTATGTGATGCTTAAATTCACATTTCCAAATGTAATGTTTAGCAATTATTGGAGTGGATTATGATTGGGAATATAGATTGGTATAATTTGTCAGTTTGAAATCTGTCTCTATGTTTGCGTGTGTAATAATTGCTCAAACTAACCCTAAGTAGAGAATCAAAAATGTATTATTTAATGATAAAGACATGATTTTCTTATGTTTTTACAGACTTCTGTGAAAGGGATACGTTCAATAGTTTCATTTTCAGCACGAAAAGACAACGTAACTTAAGTAAAAAGTAATCGGAACTGTTAAAATTTATCGACAATACTACAAAAAGGCAGCTACACTGGCAGCTTTTTAAGTTTTCTGATTCCCAGAAATTTGCAAAATTGTTAATAAACAGTTTGATTTATTTTGAAAGATGGGATTGAAATAAAATGATATTTAAAGAGATATTGGTAACAGTGGTTATAGTGACCCAGTATTGTTGTTAATAGCAGAAATTTGTGTTATTTTTGTTATGTAAATGTTGATATTAATTTTTGTAAATAACGAGGATATTATTAAATTGTAGCGAATGAATTAAAAAAGGTCTGTTATACCAGAGGTCTGTGTTAACTTTGTTTATTAAAAAAACCATTGTGATAAAAGCACAAAATAATAATGTTCTTAAAAAAATATAAAAAATATAAAAATAATTATATATTTATAAAAATATATGTGCGCCCTGTATGTGTATATGTGTATGTGTGATAGGTTTATTAAATTTTTCTTAATACTGTGTCACTGTCGCCCCAAATTTGCTATTGTTTAATATATGTTTTAAAAGCCTTATCAGTGTGAGGTAAATGCTAGGAAAAGACACTGCCATTTTGAATCAAAGGAAGGAGTTTCACATTGCAGACAGTCTGGGTTCCTACCCACAAATAAATGTAGTACCTTTTTGACCAATTTGCCCTCTGCATTTATTTTTCTTCTATTGGCAACATCATCTCCATGACAATCTATATAAAAATGAATTTACAAGATTTAATAAAGCATGTTGCTCTCACCTGCTAATAAAATTATCTAACGAATTTTGACATCGATATGATTATAAAAGTTGCCAGTTTGGGAATAATAAATGAGAAAGGGTCAGTCATTTAGTATTTTATGATCAATAGACAACAAGCGCACCATACCTCGTTTTCTCAACATCATTTATTTGAAAATATACCAGAATAGCTTGTAGTATATTGATTAATAGTACTGCGTTATATGTAGGTTAATGAAAGAATTGCCAAAAAGATTTGCATTTCTTTTATATTTTTGTGTGATGAAGTATATCCTCAAGCTACTTATTTACACCATTGGCGGCTGCCAAACGGTAGCCTATCGTCATAATCTTTGAAGTAATACATGGTGTACAAATAAGCTTTAGAGAGTATTATTACGTTGTAAAGGAATTGAAACCATAATTCTTTTGAGAATTGTCCATAATTAGAAAAATTACGTGAAAATACAAATAAATTATATCGAAACTTAAAGGATTTTATTTTCCTAAATCCTCCCAAATTATATTTATACATGTCGCACATGTATTGGTTTCTGAGAAGTTTGTTTCATTTGGAGCATAAATTTGCTTAGAATCTTTTTTATGAGCCAACTGTAACAAACGTGTCAAAAACCAAAATATCTGTGACTTATCGTATAAATGTTGCTCTCCTTAATCATCTAATACATTTCTGTAGCCATCAGAAGTGTAATTCAATTTGAAAATTTATTTAGTATTTGCACAATTTTTTAGAATTAAATATTGAGTTGCATATACCTGCCGATTCGTATATACTAAATAGTAATAAAGATGATGAGATAAATATATTTATTGTAGTAATCTTCTACATGATTGTGTATATTACAATACCTCATATTTAGTTTATAAAAAAAGTCTTCCACAGCCCCATACTTTAATAAATAAATTTAAAAGTAAAGTGGGATATGGTTAATGCAGACTTATATTGCATTGTTATAAAAAAGTATCACAATCATTTCCTCATAATCTAAATATAAATACACAAATAATAGAAAAAGGTAGCATCTCAGTTTAACTAATAATTCATATTAATTGATAAGGAACTTCTAATTTTTTCTGAACCTCAAGTTACACCACAGAAAGTTTTATTATCCTTTTAACATCAAAATTTAAACAGATCACTTTTCTTTTTAAAAAAAATAAATTATTTGTACGTTTTATTTACAACGCTTTTATGGACTTAATCTTCAGAACAGTATGCTGTGCTGTACGAACAGTAGTGCCAACTTTATTTCTTCCCAAAATAATGTTGGCTAGACTAGAATTTTCTTGAGCTTTATCAAATTGGTATTGCTGTACTTTGCCATATCCAGGGGAAGTGAAGGTTCATTTTTCTTTGTTTGTGTGTGCCACACCAATATCTGCAAAGTTTACAATTATATATTTTTATACTTTTATAATGCAATAAAAAGTCATTTTTTTGCAATAATTAGTTCGGTAATTGAGATTATACTGTATGCAATAAAAAGTCACTTTGAAACACATAATTTTTGATGAAACTTTTACAATAATTAGTTCGGTAATTGAGATACCGTATATTTACTTTTGTACAATTATCTGCTAAAAGTTCGACTTCTTTGGGTTCAAAAGGTGCCAAACTTTTCAAAAACCCATCTTCTTCAAATCCAGGCTTAAAAGGCATTGCTGCCTTCGGACGTTTCAATAAAAAATCCACTGATACAGCAAAACCTGCCATATCTACAGCAAATTTCCTTCCCCCAATCCATCCATCATAAAAACCTGAGAATACTCCATTCTTTACAATAGGAGAACTTACTCCAGCTTTTGTTATTAAACCCACTGGGAACATGGACACACGTTTTGTGTATCTTATCTAAAAAAAATAAATATATGTACTTATCTGTTCAGATTTTTTTTATATTTTACAATAATTATATTCAATTGTTAAATGAATAAGGAGTGACCAATAGTTGTTTCTTTAATAATTTTTACCTCTTTGAATAAATCTAAATCGTATGTGTTATCATCATCAGCGAAATAAAAAACTCCAGATTTGGCATTTTCCCTTATCCATGACAGTCCCTTATTTCTGTTTGAAACACCTCTAGGTTTAGGACCCTTGGTTTTATTTTTATATTGTGCAGGCATAGGAGCTAAGAAAATATAAAAATAGTTTGTAAAGATTCTTCAAATTATATTAATTAATACTAACCAATTGTATAATGGTATCTAAGTCCGGATTTCTTTAGAACATCTTCAATGAGATCATTTGTTTGGTAGGCATCCTCTATCACTAACCACATTATGTTTGGTACTAGCATTAAGGTATGAGACAGTCTAGTCAACTCCGCAATCTGTTCAGGTCTACTATACGTAGGTGTTATTATATATAGTGGAGGTAAATCCAGAACGTCGGGAGGTACAATATTAACACACTAAAATAGAAAAAGATTGCATGGAATGATAAGTGAACTAAATTGATATAGAAATCAGTTCATATAAATGAAACTCTTATGAATAAACGTATACATACAGGGTATCTCAACGAAAATTTGACCCCCCTATAATTGGAAAACCGAATAATATTTCAAAATTTTCAGAGACCACTCGATTTTTGTTCTTGGGGGGAGCTTTTTTGACAGTCAAGCCAACTCGATATGTTCATCCCCCTAATGCCTAGCAACCCCAGCTTAAAAATTTCAAATGCAACTACCCCACTTGTGGCACATCATTTTAAAGCTCTTTTCATTGCGAATACAGTGACGTACCGTTTTTAGAAATCGGTTGAGATTTGACAGAATTATTGGTTACAAACGAAAAGATGACAAACCAACTTACGCGTAGTAATTTCTACACAAATGCCCACCACACATGACCGCATTACCTAATTGTTATTGATGTGTCTATCAGTTTACAAAAAAGTCAGAAATGAAATAAAAAAGCTGAAGCAAATAATAAATCAGATTTATTTGATGAATTGCTCAAAATGACCCCCGTTAACTCCCAAACAATAATACAGTCTGTTTTCAAATTCTGTTCGAACATTATTAAAGACATCCGCAGTTATTAATCAGCATTCTTCTACAATTCTCTGACGTAGCACTTGCAATGTTTCCGGCTGAGTGGCGTACTCTCGTGATTTTAAATGACCCCACAGAAAAAAGTCCAAAGGGGACAGATCCGGAGATCTTGGTGGCCATTCGACGGGACCTCTTTTGCCAATCCAATGCCCTGGGAAATGGTTATCCAAAAATTGTCGCACAGCAGCAGCATAGTGCGGGGGAGCACCATCTTGTTGGAAGGTTATTTCATTTTCTAGTAAATTGTCGTCACTTTCTAAAATCTCTGTTATCCTAGGATCAATTGTACTTTCCAATAATTCTAGATAGGTGTTTCCATTGAGATTACCTTGGATGAAAAATGGTCCAACAAGATGGTCGCCCAAAATGCCTGCCCAAACATTCAATTTTTGAGGTGTCTGAGTATGAAATTGCCTGATTAAATGCGGATTAGTATAACTCCAATAACGACAATTTGTCTATTCACTTCGCCATTCAACATAAATGTGCATTCGTCGGAGAAACATGTATGGTAGAGAAGATTTGGATTCAGTAGAAGTTGTTCACTAAAGTATTCGCAAAATTGGTTACGGCGATCAAAGTCATCTTCATGTAACTCTTGAACCAGCGAAGCTTGAGACATGACCCAAAACTGCCACTTCAACTGCTTCATTTCGAACTGGCCCAATTACTTCACGGTCCTTGTTTAAAAGCGAACCTGTTGCAACAAATTTGTCAATCAGGTGTTTAACGTACTGGTGGTTTATATTATTTTTAGGATGATTGGCATTAAAAATTCGTGCTGTAGCTTCAGAGCAATCGTGATTTCGATAATATATTGCAACAATTTCTACTCTTTCCGCGATAGAATAAACCATTTCGAACACACGTTAATATTTTCAATAACGGCTGAAACTAACGATTTCTTGGTCACAAGCAAAAAACACCGACTTTTTTTGTAGTACTGATTTTTTGTTATTTTGAAAAGGTCTGAATTCCTATAAACTTAAGTATCTTCTACTAATAACTATTTTAGTATCTAGTTTTATTTGCTTCAGCTTTTTTATTTTTTGTAAACTGATAGACACATCAATAACAATTAGGTAATGCGGTCATGTGTAGTAGATGAAAAACTTATTAGTGGTGGGCATTTGTGTAGAAATTACTACGCGTAAGTTGGTTTGTCATCTTTTCGTTTGTAACCAATAATTCTGTCAAATCTCAATCGATTTCTAAAAACGGTACGTCACTGTATTCGCAATGAAAAGGGCTTTAAAATGATGTGCCACAAGTGGAGTATTTGAAATTTTTAAGTTGGGGTTGCTAGGCATTAGGGGGATAAACATATCTAGTTGGCTTGACTGTCAAAAAAGCTCAAGAGCCCCCCAAAAACAAAAATCGACGGGTCTCGGCGAATTTTGAAATATTATTCGGTTTTCCAATTATAGGGGGGGGGTCAAATTTTCGTTGGGATACCCTGTATGGTAAATACAATAGGTTTGTTCTTTCAGCAGTTGGAAATGGTTTGAAACTATCAGAAATATCTGTCCAACTATTTCTTGTGTTAAATTCACTGGTAACTCGTTCTCAACTTAACTGGTTAAATATTTCTGACGGTTTCAAACTATTTCCAACTGCTACAGGAACAAACCTAACAAATCACAAAGAGAACTTTCACGCTGAAAACATTTCTAATGAAATTTCTGAAATAAAAAAAGGGACAGCTTCTAACATCTCAAATAGGGTTGCACATTATATCAAAAATTAATAAGAATTTTGTGATTTTTTTTTTACTTACTGCCCAAACTGTTAAATCCTAAGAATTAAAATCTGTAAGCCCGTTTATATGAACTTTTTGCCTTAAAATTAATTAACTTTCTAAAACTATTCAAAATCTAGTTTTAAGGTATTTTTTTTATTTGAAATTTTACTATTCTTCAAATGAACTACAAAAAAGTCAGCGAAAAAATGAATTTTTAGGCTGGAAAAGTCGGGGAATTAAAAAATTTTATCCCTGTAGCAAAAATGTTTTTTTTCCTAAAATCGACATAGTTTTTTATTCACGAATTTAAATTTTTCACAACGTATTCATTTCCTGAACACTAAAAAAATTGTATCTATAAGTTGATTATACAAACAACTATTTTGTGTATGTATGCAACCTCTTTTCGAGATCTCAGAGGAAGATGCCTGTTTAACTTTACTGATATTTTGATTGATTTTACAAAAAGAAGAAAATCTAATAATTCAAACAGTTCTAAAGATTTTCGGAAATTAAATATGCAGCTAGAATATAAAATTACGAAAAAATTGTATACTGAAAAACAACAATTATGTTTTAATACATACTTGTACTGGCGGTACTCGTCTTTCGGCGATAGTTTGGGGTACTTCATTACTATTTTGTGGTATAACCCAAGGGTTGTACAGGTGATATTGCACCAAAATAATGAACGCACACACAAATACGATCAGGTAGAGTTTCATAGGCACCCTCATAATTCTGGGAGCTATCTTTCGCTATAAGAAAAGAGGTAATTAGTGAACTATAACAAAAACATTTGTACTTGCGTAATCGGTTGTCCGATTCAAATTACGTCGGTTTAACCAGTCAAAGAATCATTTAATTCCATTCAAATACATAAATATCATTTGGCTTTATAATAGAAGCACATACAACAATAATTGTAAGCCACCATTCCTAAATTCTGTACCACCATTGTGTTTCTACAAGTTATATAAAACCAGGAGGTCGAAAAAATTTTAGCTTATCGCGTTTTTAAAGCAAGTAATTATATTTTCATTGTGCATAAAAATATATGGTTTATTTATGAGGTAGTTTAAGTGGAAATAATTTTTAAATGTTGATACTAAAATATATGGAGATATTGTGTTTTTACATTGTTTGTGTTGTTTACATTGTCATTACAAAAAAATTGCAAAATTTATAACTAATGGGCTCGACTGATTTGATCTCAGAATTTACGTGGCAACACTATCAAAAGTAAATATGTATATTCGTGATATAATTATATGTAATTTCGTGATAAAATAAATGCGTTTATTTTTTATATTCCTGATTTTCCACGACTCTGAACAAATGTTTAAATGTCTCACCACTGCCTTTATCATATTTGTTCTGAACTTTGTTCAAATTCACTTGAGTATATGTATTTTATTTGTCAACGTATTACCACAGATTAAAAACAATCATTAGCAAATATACCTAACTATTCTTAAACGTTTGTTTGCCATTTTTCCGTTTTGTATATAGTTAACATTTTTAACTTATGTTTCAATGAGTTATCTTTATTGCTCCTGGACAAATAAAGATTTTAATTTTATCAGTAGTTTGATTCATTCGATAAATACTCAATAATAATTAAACAGGTAGTGGACATTCAAAAACATTCAGAAATTTCATTTCAGCGGATTGATTTCCAACATATTTACCATTTAACTTGTATATGCATTAAACGTGGATGTCATTTCTGTTTCTTTCAGCGAAATCGTATTTGAAATCAATAATTATTATTTTTCTCATTTATTATAATGGAATTTAGACACTCAACCATAAAATTACAGATACAGATCTGATTACAGCATTTGAAACATTCAAAATATATACTTGTTCTTTAAATTAATAATGGAAGATCAGATATATATCCAATTCAAGATGATAATGAAAATATGCCGAAATAGATACTATCAAATATTTGTATATACAGGGTGATTCTTAACCTAGGTATATGCAAAAATTTAACAGTTTTTTTCTAGACCTCACAATAAGATGAAAAGTGATATATTCTAAAACGTTTTGTTGTCGACATACAGGGTGTAAAGATTAGTCCTTAATGACGGTTTTTAATTAGTATTTCCCAAACGCGTAGAGATAAATTAATGAAATTTAGCACAATCCCATAACTTTTTATGCTCTTTTTGAAAATCTAAAAAGAAATCAATACCGTTTGTCCAGGGGCGGGTAAAGAACAAGGGGGGTAGTCCTTCAAAAATACCCACAATTTTTTTTGTATATTTTTTTGATAATCTCATAGCAAAAATGAAAACTCGAAGGATTTTTACATAAAAAGGTGCTCTTGTAGAAATTCGATGTCGCAACAGGTTTCGAGAAAAATTGATTTTATTTGAGCGCATGCTAAACCTCATTAAAATAATTTTTTCTTCTTAATCTGTAGGAATAAACAAAAAAAATCACCAGATAAATTGTTGGAAACTAAAAATATTTTACTAAATTATTTTTTTTCACTATTTGTCCACAGCTATAATTTCACCTTGTATATGTAGGTAAATAATTCAAGGTGATTTTCTATAAAACTTCTTCAAAATTCACTGAATAAATATTCATTACATCTTTATCGCTGTATTCTCTGTGGAGCAAGATATCTTGCAAACAGTCTTAAGTGTATGATTACATCTATTTTTAGGCTAATTCGAGAATGACGAATAGAAAATTGTATAATTTTAAGCGATTTTTATGGCAATGTTCCTTTTACTATTTTGGTAGGCTTATATTTCATTAGATATTAAACATTGACGATTCTTTTTCCAAATATATAAACTAAATTTGTAGATTTAAACGAATTTTATTCTTTATAATACTTCTATAATATTCAAACGAAATATCAGAAGATCGCGTGAGTAATTTTCCTCTATTTTTCCTTATCGTCACACAAAATATTTGTTTTTCATTAGGATAATGCGAAGGTAATAAATACAGAAAGAAAAAGCAGGAATTTACCCGTACTTATCAAAGCAAATATTTCTGAACATTGTCAATTCAAGGTACAATATTCCGTTATTCTGCGTATATTATATAAAGGTTGATATTTCTTCTTCTTACAAGTAATGACATTTTTTTGTAATTCTTGCGTAAATTGTATATACATATTTAATTTGGTAGCAGTATCATCTTCAAAGTAAATCGTCAAATTAGATTGTGCAATAAAGGTTACATAGTGGCAATACAATCACCATTGAAGATTACAAAGAGCCTTCTGTTTGCAAGCTAATATAAACAATACTGAGAGCAGGAAATGTATTTCCGCATTGATAATCATAACTCCTATTTTACCATACTCCCAGTCAAACTGGGTCTAGTAATATTTGCGTGATTCATTTATTATTATACTGTGTAAATTGTTAGAAAATTGTCTCAAATATCTAATTTTATAGAACACACAGTATTACACACTATATTTGTTCATGCGAACATCCACGCTTCCTAAAATATCGAATTTGATTGGAATTTAATAAAACATACGTTAGCGTTTAATATCTTCTAATCGCTTTCCCTGAATTGTGAATTATCATACCACCTTCCATAATAAACCATAAATACATTTTATGGCTTATTTTAAAGTCCTCTGATAAAAAAGATTATAGATAACTAACGTTCTTAACTGTAAAAATAAATCCAGTAAAAGCACGTTTTAATTTCTTAGACGTGACGTGACATAAATAAATGATATATCTTAATTTTTCAATTTGCCACCTTTTAATGATTGAATACAAACATTTTCCTTTGATCAGTGCGTAAATCATTTAGTTTACAGTACATGTAAAGAATTTTCGATAATCCCTGAATCAAAGAAGAGCCGATACCACATTTTTTTTAAATAATGCTTTATCTATTTCTCAATACAAGCAAACCGAAGTAATTTTAAATATAAAATAAATACAAGAACACAATTGGAACCTTACCTACGTTACCATTATCGATACCGTATGTTTATATAAAAAAATGAAGTTTTCAGTTTTTTATAAAACTACTATGCCCTAAATTTAATTTTTACTAATTACCTATGTTTTTAACTCTTAATTTTTATAATTAGAATTAGAAATAAATGAAAAATAAATATTTTACATACCTTATCAAAGTCCCACATAACACATAAGAAATAATCTGTCAAATTCTCAACTATATAACTTATAACTTTGTACTAGACAAATGTTTTTTTATTCACCAATCTCATATGATAAAATATAAACCTTATCTACATGTTTACCGTTCTGACGCTATACATATAGGTAATTTTTTTATACAGTATTGTTATTTTAGAGATAGCGTTACTGAAGGCGTCATTAATAAAAAAAATATTGAGAAAACTGTTCGGATCGGAACTCCTGGGCAGAGTCAGCTAAACGTACAATTTTATGAAATGTATTTTTGCTGACTATCTCAGTGCAGGATTTTCTGCAATAGATAAATTTTATGATTAAACATTTCAAATAACTTAACGTGTTTAATTTTTGTCGCATCTTCAGGAGAGGAACCTTTTTGATTAATAATAAAAAATGGTTTGTTATTGAAAAAGTATATTCGAAATTTATATTTCAATTTTGCATTTATTATAATAAGATCATATTTGTGTTCTTTTTTGTGGTACGTATTTTCATCTCTATTTGTCGATTGAAACGTTTTCTATGTAAAAAAAGACTTTATATCTATCTAATTTAAATTGTTATCATTTTATATCAAATATAATTGATCCATAAACAATTATACTGTTCTCTAGAAAGAAAAACCAAACATTGGAAATTGTGCATGCCCCACTTGTTGATTTTATTAACATTGATTTTTAATTTATTCACCTTAAAAGTCCTACGAGATGTCTCCCGATTATCAAATTTTGCATTTATGTGGCGTTTACAGTCTGGAAACAAATAAGATAAATATACATCCGGTTTTTTTATCGTCAGATTATTTAATGGGGTAATGGCACATCTTCTAATTATCGATCATCGAAAAAATGTCTGAAATTGAATTAAATCTATGCGGAAGGGAATATTTTTACTCTGAAATCGGCTTCTAGACAGGCACATGTAGCATAAAACGCTCAATATATTGATTAGGATAAAGACATGCACTAAATCGGCAATGCACCAGGAAACACCGTGTAGTAATGTCATATGAAGAAAATGGAAAAAAATACATTTTAGAAAAAAATATCTTACCTGTAACTGCCTTCTTCGTGACAATTTTTTTGAAGTAATATCCGTACAGCCTTGGACATCCTTATATTTATCTTTTTATTTGTAGTTACTTTTAATTCATCACTTCCTTAGATATGTTCAGATATGTGCTTTTTCGTATTAAATCACTTGTTTAAAAATTATATAATAGCGATGTTTTGGTTAGAACCGCTATAGCTATTGTATCGCTTATGTTTGTATGATGCTTACTAAGTTAAGGGATATTCTATATTCACCCTTATTACTATACTCCGATTTAATCTATTCTATCGTTGCGACGCGTACGACGACGAATCATACGAGAAACACGAATTCAAACCGGTATCTTTTTTAAAGCTAGCGCAGAACCGAATCAATACTAAAGGGTTCTGTTTGCACTCGCGACTTGTAACTGCAGATGGAGCCACCCACACATTCCAACAAAATTGAGAATGTAATCCCTCTATAAAAATTTTTAGAACATTTTTAATGTAAATCCTTCTATAAAAATTTGTAAGACATTTTTAATGTCTTTCTTATTATATAAAAATAATTTTGCATTATATATCGTATAACACCACCTGTTCTTTAAGTGCGTACAACATATAGCATATAACATAATATTTATAAATACCGATTAACATGATATCCCAAATTATATAATATCAGTTTATAATTCGATTTCCTGATATCGACTGTACAAGCGCCTTAACCCGACAAGAGGATTTCTATTAGGCAGCAACAAATTAGTGCGATATGAGTGGGATGCGGAGAAGTGGATGCTTGGAAGAGTAAGGGAAGTTGGGAGTCCATTAATTGCTCATCTCCCCTTTATTTGGATCGACACCTTTGGCATTCATAAGCAATCTGGGGACGACGTGTTGTCAGTTCAGACAGGGATTATCTATCTATATGTCACTCGCCTCGCCTTCCGATTTTTTGCAGGGACGCAGGCAAGGGACATAACTTTTTCAAAATGTTTCATAAAATGCATTGGAATCTTTACATTCTCTTCATTTTGCAGCCTTTGTTAACGTTATTAAATAAATTCAACTTCACGGAAATTTATTTATAAAATACAATAAAAATATCTCTTCTAAAAGAAAACTCAAAGATTTTGATACAAAGGAAAGCAGTGATGAATGTAACTAACTCAAGAGGCCTTTGGAACAATCTTTGCTGAAACTGACATTTTCTCCGGACAATTCTGTCTAATAAATACCTACTAATTAAAAATATATTTTCGGCGTTGCATGTCTTGCAATGATCTAGGTTGTATGACATAAATTTTCCAAAAGCTCCACAAAAAAATCCAACCAAGAATATTTCGATACGTGTGAGTTACACACTTATCATCCAGAAAATTGTTGGGGTAAGAATTTTTGGAGATCGCATTGTTGGTCCATTTTCTACCTGGAAATTCAATCGGAAAAATAATCATCCAAAATGAAAAACCTATACAAAGTGTCGAAAACAAAGCAGTTTATCGGATTGAAATAGGAGTACCTTTTTCATGTAAAATAGACCAGAATTTTTAATTTTTTGATCTGACGACGAAAATATTGAGATACAAGAAAGTTAGGGCAATATTTATCCACTGATTTCCCAGATTGGCATGCCTATAACCAATTTTGAGGAATTATTTTCAGAAGATTAGATTCACGATCTAATTGTGAGTCTCAATTTCAAATTTGATTACTTTATCTTGATCGCTTTTGGAAATATTTGCGAAAAATCAAATTTTGAGGTCATATCTCCGCTAGGGGGCGTTTAATTACTTATGATTATATAACATTTTTTTCTTATTTTTGAGCGTAAAATCCACAGTTAATTTTTGGCATGCTAATTTTGGGACACCCTGTATATGGCTTTGAAAATATAATTAAAAATATATTTAAGATTTTGAGAGTCGTCCCGTTTGAGGATATAAATTTGAGTGCGTCCATAAAATATGTCCCTCAACACTGTATAGAAGCAATAAACATGTACTTACCGCCTACCCATTTAAATAACAAAATTAATATTTTTTAGTTTAGAAGTATTTAAACGTGAAAATCATGTGTACGCCACTGAGTTAGGGCAACACGGGATAAAGTTGCGTAATAAGCTATCAGCATTATTGTCGCCCTGACATGGGTTATCAACATCGAACCCATTGTATTCTTTAAGGGTGATTCGCCTCCATAACAGACCTTATCATGTTAATCGCCTATGTGCTATTCAAGCTTAAACGAGGATTTTGAGAACACGTTTTAGTCATAACTCATATCTAATCGATCTTTATTAATAATAGACCAATTACACTTCATCCCTACGCCTTTCATCTTGCTTAAAGAGTGCAAGACATATGTGGAGGTTCAAGGTGCAATACGTCACATATATTTTAAAATATTATTCTTATATTTTCATTTTTCATCCCATTTCTCTTCATAAATTTTCAATGGAATTTTAGTTGATGATTTTACTGGCTACTGCAGATCCAGGTTGAAGTCTAGTTAAGTATCTTCTGTTACTTTGTTGACAACTTCTGTCGGTCTTGCTTTTAGAGATGCCTTGTGAGTATTTACTGAGCATATCCCGTGTTGCAAAAACCAATCTAACGGATGCCCAAGGTGACAACACCTGCATATTCCCACGCCCGTGAGGGGCGAGAGGGGTTGGGATCACGGCTTAATATCAGGACAACTAAGTTCACAGTTTCCACTTCGACACCCCTTAACAATATTTCACAGTTCGCCAAATGCGTAAGGATGGTTGCATCGCAACATGTAATTGTGTTTAAAATATCCTGCTTAACGCCCTTCGCCCTTAAAATCCTGCCAAGACTAGGGTTTTGTCTAATTTGTTAACAGTAGCTTAACTCATTTGCTGTAAACAGGGGCAAGGTGAACCCGTGAATCTCGTACAGGGTGATGATTATTTTCGTTTTCATACACAACGTCATTTCGTAGATCTGGCTTTTTCGGCTATATTCAACACGGTTTCGTTACTGTCAAGTTTGTTAAGGTTTAAACAGTTGCTGAGAAATGTAGAACATCCTTTACATTTTTTATTACCATTTCCCCGATAACTTCTTTATTGGTTTTTATGTATGTGAAATTTGCTGCTACCAAGTTTTGCAGTCCCCAAAGTTTGACCTGCTTCACACGTCTCATGATGTACAGGGTAGGAATGTGTAAGAGTACGCACCTAATTTTTAATTAAAAATAACACGACCTTAGACCGTTCTTAAGCAATTGAAAACCAGAAAACTAGAGAAAATATTTGATTTTTTTTAATTTTAAATATGCGTACTCTTAGCATCGCACGTTCCCAAGAGTACGCATACGTGGCTCTAAGAGTACGCACCATGACAAACAACATGACACAAATAATCTTCAGTAAATTTGAGTTGCCTTTTACTCTTTCTTTGATTTTTCTCATCGTAATTAACTACAACTTCAAAAATGAGAATGTAAGTAACCGCATCTCCCTTTCTCTTACCGTTTTCAAGATACAGGGTGTTTTTCGGTATCACTCGATTTTGCAAACGCCCTGTAACTCGAAAACGGTAAGAGATAGAAAGATGTGATTTTCGCCTTTGTTTTCTCGAAAAAGAAACTCATCTATTAGATTTGTTCGATCTATAATGCATGCGTACTCTTTGGGTGCGTACTCTTGCGAAAGTTAACCATAAAATGAATAGCCCGTCATAGCAACTATGTTGCATCCGTTACATAATCATCAATACATGATTAGAGAGATTAAATGGGCTCTTAGTTATACACCACGCTATTTATTGAAGAACAACCATGTAATTGTAACAACCTACCGGTAAATTCGAGATATAGGGTGTTTTTCGGTATCATTCGGTTTTGCAAACGCCCTGTAGCACGAACACGGCAAGAGACAGAGAGATGCGGATTCCGCCTTTGTCAACTACTGAAAAAAATAAAAATAAATAAATGCGTCTTAGACGTCCCAGCTTACTGCAAATGTAATGATATTTTTTATAGAAATTTGAATTCAAAAGTGCTTTAGTTCTACATTTTTTAACTAGACAATCTAGTAGATTCCTTATTGTCATAAACCTACCATATACGTTGTGTTCTAGATTATGGAATTTTTTTTACTTCTACTTTCTTTTTTTGTTTTTTAATATAATTTTATTCCGCCCTGTATACAAATAAAATATTTATTGTAAATACCGAGTCCAGCAGGGTATGAGGACCGTGAAGGAGGGGACATGTGGTCATCATTTTTGCTTTCTATATAATAATGAAAACCACGCCATGTGTAAAGCACACAAACCGACGCATTTGTGTCAGTCAGATTAGATATTTCCTTATTCTTGAATGGTCACTCACAACAGAATCTCCGGCTAATATCCTTAAGCAGATTATGAATCCTTGATTCAAGTTGCGTAGTCCTGGATCGGAGCCGGAATCCGCATGGTCCTGTCGGCCCTTTGCTCAAACAGGATGCCGCTTACGGTTCATCGCTGAACACTTACTTATTTGCTAATAGCCTTTCACCGTGATTACCTCACTGCTATTGTATGATCGCTTTAAATGGCTTATCCGCCCAACAGTTTTGCTTCTTTTACACAAGTGGACGTTTCGGATGTTTCCCTAATTCGCTCTGACGGTTATGGGACTGCACAGACTGCGTGTCTACAAAAAAATTATATCACGATGTATAAAACCATTTTTATAGAGGCCTAGATCGTTTAAGTCCTTCTATATTCAAATATCAGACAAATTGTTTGTGCCTGTGACCAACTATCTCAAAATATCAATAAATTAATTTATGCATCTACTTGATTTTAAATAATTTTTAAAATATAATTTGGAATAAGTATTACATCTTTAACCCCCACCTTATTTTTGCATCAATGCACAACATTTAAAAAAAAATGTAAATTTTGAGATGTTGCCAATTGAATTAGGAAAAGTAAAAACGACAATTAATTATGTTATTATATTAACACAAGAAATATTTTTCTAATAATTTTTACTTTTTTATTATTATTTTTTAATTTTTCCTCTAGCAATATTGTAGTCAGTTTTCAAATTAATATTCAAAATTTACGTTCGATACTTTCTGAAAATTTTGCAAATTTCTGAAAACAGCGCAGTTTTTCTGAGAGTTTCAATGACAAGGCTTCCCTAAATCTCCGACACTGGTTGACTGATATACATAAATATATCGAATTATTTTCTTTAATTACATCATTTCCCCAAATTTCGTCAATCTGCATCAAGCAATTTCAGAGATAATTTTTCAAAAACATTAACGTACTCTTTTTTGGAAATCATTAACTTTAGTTTGTTTGCTCATTAAAGTTCTTGAGCCTAAACTGAATCAAAGAATCGCCTCCTTAAATTACGATATGAACTGATGAATGTTAAACATTTTGGAGGTTAAAAAAATATAGAACAAATTGTGAACTAAATTTTACTGTCGTATTGTACCTAGATAGAAAATTTAGAAATTACCCGAGGCGCTTTTTTGAAAGACTAACCGCTTTGAATGGACTCCTACCCTTATTTGCCCAACGCGGGTAACTTCCAAGCTCCAGAACAAATACATAATAATATAACTTGGCAAACAGCAGTACGCTATCATGTACAGATCATTAAATAAATGGTACGGACAACAATGGGCGAGTAAAAATCCATTGCCATTCATGGCTGTAGGTTGTAGTAGATGTTTATAAATAACCCTAAGGTGAAATCTTTATCAATAGACTCGATCAAAGAATTTTACGACTGAGCGGGCAAATATGGAACATCCGCCTTAAGGAGCTCCTAAGATTGTCGGTACGAACATGAAATTTTCAAGTAGGCTACGTTCTTTCTCAAACAAATCGCAACCGTACGCTTAATGCTCGTTTCTTAACATTAACGACAAAAATTGTAACGTTAAAAATATACACTTATACAGAGTGTCCGGGAAAATGTAGGAAATCTCTCGGGTGCAGATAGTTCCTATAAAATTTGTTCATACCAGCCCCTCTTACGGAGATATGTTCCTGAAGAACCCAGATTTATTATTTTAGTCTATATCATACAGGGTGTTAAAAATTTAGGCATTAAGTCGTAAAGCCCGCCCCTGGTAAACTAAAAAAGCTAAGGACACTGTTTTAAGAGTACATCACATTAAATTTTTATTAAATTATATTAAGTACTTTAAAAGTTATTCAAGAAAAACCGATTTCCAGCGGCGTTCTTCAGGGACGCATATATCTCAAATTTTATAAGAACTATTCATCTTATTTTTTCATGCTCTATCAGCACCGGAGATATTTTCCACATTTTCCCGGACACCCTGTAAGGGTAACAACCTGTGTATTATAAAAAAAATAGTGTAAATAAATAAATAAATATTTGACAGTTAACTAATTTAATAGCGTTCAATCAAGTTCCAAGAGCCGAACAACGTGTACAAGTAGAGGCAGTTCAGAATATCTTGAACAAGGAGAGACAAAAACAGTGCTAAACTCGAAATACTGCTCCCAATTTAAATATAATAAACCGAGTTCATAATCTACATGGGATGCTTTCGTTCAGGATATTAGATTATCTGAAGTGGCTCTTCCAACCTTCTCTGCCTGATGCCCCTCATAGTTACAAGTTCAAAATTTGGGGTTGATAACATATTAAGCTTACTTTATAACGTAACAATCATTGTAATATTTTTAACGTTGATCCAATTATGTTTTTAAATTAATCGGGCCTAATAAAATTTTGATTGTGCGGAGTTCCGTAATTTTATTATTTCAATATTTCTCATACATGATGTTACACCGTTTTGCATTTAATTGAAACACACATTTGCAATCTAATGGATTTCATATGAAAGAAACAGGAAAAATACTTGTTACTTAAACTATAAAAAGTCAGTTATCTTTCTTTTTTTATTACTGAAAGCAGTGTCATGGATTTTGGTACATACCTACCTTACAAATTGTACTTGGTTACATCGGAATGAATTCCTCTTGGAAAATAGTGGGGGTGTTAAAGATGTTACTTTAAATAAAGTTTTTCACAAATTGAGATACACGTGCAAATATATTTTTTTATTCACATGGAATGACTTAATTTGTCTTTAATTCAACTGCAATTGATTCAATTTTATAAATTATGCAAGTTTATGGTTATTGTCTAAAATTTTTATTAGAGGTTACTGAATTGTTACCAAATTAGTGTGAATACAAAAATATTTTTTTATTCTCTAATTGCTTGACATATAATTTTTAGTAGGGAAAAAAATAAATCACAAATCGTGACGAAGTGTAGTAAATAACATTTATTTGGGTATATTATACTAAATTACATATTATACATCAGTAACTAAGCAGAGTTCGGACAGTAAAGACCGTTAGGTAGCCCCAACTTATATTGCACATCAATAAAGAGATCAATTTATCCGATCATTCGGTCTATCTTCCAGAATTTCCAAGGAAATCTAAAGGAACTCCTAAACACCCAGCCGTTTAATACGTGGGTCACAACAGCTTGGACGGGTATACGGGGACAGACATTGGCGATCGGATGAAAGGGCTGATGAAATGGTGAATGTCTCTGTCTCCTGGATAGACTGATGTGGATCCTTGAGTAGAAGCTGATATGAATTCGGATTCCACGCAAGTACTGTTACTTTCGTGCAGCTTCCTCATGTGTTTTTTTAAATCGAAATTCCTGCAGAATCCTTTTCCGCAAACTCTGCAAGTGAAGGGCTTTTTGTCGTTATGGGTGTGCATGTGAAAGGTGAGATTGTAGACCTGATGGAATGCTTTGGAGCAGACCGTACACTTGTACGCTTTTTCCCCGCTATGAGTAAGCTTGTGGTTCTTGTAATTGCCCTTTTGGTGGAACCCCTTCCCGCAGAATTCACATACAAATGGTTTATAGCCGGCGTGGATGCGAGCGTGAGTGTTAAGTGTAGAAGATCTGTTGAATGCTTTACCGCAAGTGTGACATTTGTGTGGCTTTTCGGAAGTATGTATGATTTTGTGTCTGCACAGCGTGGAAGCTTGTCTGAACCCTTTGCCACATATTTTGCAGACAAACGGCCTTGCTCCTGTATGCACTGGCATGTGCCTTGTAAGGTTATAATGAGCATTAAATATTTTGCCGCATTCTCCACATTCGAAGCTCTTTTGTTTCGGCGTTAGCAAGCTCGAACTTGCCAGACTCGTGGAGCTGTTAGGTTTCGTCGGAGACTTTGCAGGTGATGTTTTTGAGCTACTGAAAGGCAGAGGAGGCGCGCTACCTCCAGGAGCTGCTAATGAAGCGGATTCTTGATTCATGGAAGAAGTGTAGACAGATACAGATCCTAACATTAGTTGACTAGGGTGGTAGTACACCAAAGGGTAGTTTTGGAGAATTTCAGGCGATCTGAGCACGTTGGGGACATATTTCTTGAACGCAGACTCAAAAGCGTTAGGGTATGATAAACTGAGCACCTTATCGTCGTTTTTCTTTATTTTATTGTCTGGTTCCATTATTTTTGCTATGGAAAAGTTTAGGGTGCGTGCAGGTGGTGATGGAGGCTTTTGAGCTTCTTGGTATAGGTTTGTGGAGATTTCGGAAGCCATGATAAATACTTCCAGATACCTGAAACCAAAAGAGAACTATGTTAGAGGCGTAAAATAATATAAAAAGTTCAATAAATTGGCGTTTATCTATCATTATTAGGAATAATCGAATAGAATGAATACGATATATTAATTTGATAAAATCATATGTATCTGTATATTGATAAATCTGTCTTCACTAAAACCATAACACTTGTGCAAGTGACGTCATAAAGAAATCAAATCACAATAATATTATATTCATATTAAATAATATAATTGCAAAAATAAAATCTCTAAACAAAAATGTACAAAACCTGACAATAACTTTCAATTCACTCTAATACATAATTTGCATGCATCACCATCTTTAGATCACCCTGTATACCTAATAGTTGTTATTTAATGTTTTGGAAATGAAAAGAATTCATTCCTAAAATATTTGTTGTATAACTGGCGTGTGTATTTTGTCGTGTAAATATTAGTCGTTCGGTAATTTCTGAAAGAAGCGCGACCCGTAAGCGCATTTTTAGCGTGAAATTGAGTGAACGTTATTAACCTGCTTTGAATGTAAATCCTGAGAGTGCAATAGACATTTCATCGCGGTGAAAAGCGTCGCCGCCCCATTGCATCAATCTTTTAAAAACCGTTTTCGTGATGCATTGATTGAGATCGTGGAAGGCAGAGCTAACTTCGCCGTTAAAACCGAGTCGGCATTAACGCCCCTTCAATTCGCAAATGGTGGAGACGCGAGATTGGAATCACCTGGTATACAATGACGTGCCCTAGACTCGCTTTTTATCTCAGACGGGGTATCTCGGCCTGATCTTTCGAGGTTCACCCACGACGAATCTCACTCCTAAAATATTACAACCTACTGCTTCGAAATTGTTCGTATTCAACCAAAATGTCACTAAACTTGTTTGAAAATGGATCACATTTAAAATTATTAAAGGGAAATCGATGACGAGGGCGAACAAGTGGCCTGTTACTACATTTTTTAGATTTTAGGTCGCAAAATAATTAACGATATTCTAAATAAGTGAAAAATATCTACCCATACCTACATGTACTGTATACTTTATCTCACCGATATAAGGGAATAAAAAAACGGCATAAAAACTGCCATAATAATAATAATAATACTCATTTATTGCCCAACAGATACAAGATCCAGTTACAGGACAAATACATAATATAACAACAACATAAAAACATCAAAGGCTTCTGCGTGTTAGCCGTAGACAGGACCGTATTTATCAGTTACCAGTATTGGTTCAATTTCACCAATAATAATTTTAAATAAAATTAAGTATGTAATAATGAATGTAATTGTGACTGCGATTATGAAAAGAAAACAAATGCTAAATACATATTTTGATTAAATGTCATGACATGTTCGACGTATTTATTTCCAATTAGTTGATGTAATTTAATCCACCTATTTTGCGTCAAACTTTGGAAGGATATTTTTTGAATGCATCTTTTAAGTTGGTTTCATATTAATTCAATGGGATTAAAAACACAGTAGTATGAAGGCAGTCGTAGAACGGTATGTCCTTGAGCCGCAGCCATCTCATCAATAAAGTATTTTTTTGCAAAATTATTGCTGTCTGGTTTTAAGAAAATATTGCATATGCTTCTTTTTTTGGTACCAGTAGCTGAATTCTTTTCTAAAAGTCTTGAATGGTATAGAGCGTTGTCTAATATAATTACACTATTATTAAATAACCCGTTTTTTTCTAATGCCCTTGGTTCTCCCGCACTGTGTTTTATATTTTTATATGCATTATGTCTGTATGAGCTTGTTCATGTCGATAATTTCTAATTTCTATATTGTTCGTCCTAATCTCCGCATTTTCCATATCACTATTCGTTTGATTTGTACTTGTACCTCTTCCGAAAAATCCTCTCAAGGTCTGAATAATCTTTCTATATCTTATTAGATAAACAGTATCTAAAACTACAATATTGTTAAGATAAAAAAAACCGAAACAAACACTGGTTTATTTATGCACAAAAACACAACACTGAGTAGTACTCATAACACTAATGTTTTATTCACAACGCTATTTCAACAATTTTGTATTTTCAACATTAATTTATAATGAGCCAACGATAACAGTAATATAAAAACACCTAGTGTATCACGAACGCACAAATTATTATGCGCTTGAGCCTGTGAAATCATCTAGCACTGAAAAGTACTGTCCTGTACTGCCAGCAAAGTAAACAAGTAATAACTATGTTGTATTGTTAACTGCTCTCTTTGTTTGTCGTTTCTTGCAGTGTTCAGAAACGACGTATGTTGGCGAGTTGGTAGACGAGAGAATAGTGGCCAAGATTGTTGCCTACGAGTCATAAAATTAAACAACATCCTAAAAATTTTATTACGAATTTGCAAAGTGCTAATTATTCGAAATGTCATTTGTTAAAGGACTAAATTTTATAAAAACAGGGACCCATTTCCGTGATATAAAGAAAGCGGTTACCTCGTTTTTGTGAAATACTACAACGTCGCATTCCAAATAGCGACATGTAGTCGCCGTGTTGACATAAGTTTTTGTATTCAAGCAGTGGGTTCGATTCTGCATTAGTCTTAAAAGATAATAAATTATTTTATGTTAAAATTGTGTAATTTTAAGTAGTTTTATACGGACTGCATATTTACAGTGATTAATAACTGTAGTTCAGATCAAATGGGTGATGTTTCGAGTGACATTTGGTCAATTAGGGCAAAGTAGGCAGTTGATATTTGTGAAAATACCCATTAATAAATCTATTTCCAATGCGACTGGCACTCCTAGGATTGAATAGGGGAGTGCGAGTGTGTAATTTGTGAGGAAATCCCTATTAACCCAACATACCGAGGTGAAAAATGAAATGGGGTGCTGCACCGCTAATCGGTGATGGGATGGCAATGGCTTTTGCCTCGCTGTCAGTGAAATTCCAAATCATCACTGGTAAATTTGTGGTTGGAGTGAATGAGGATTATTGCGTTGCAGTCTGTCATTTTCAGAGTTGCCGGAGAGTTATTATTTTTGTAATTACAGGACTGTTTAGTTTCGCTGTCACTGCTACGCATGGATAGCACTTCGAGCATGTGATTGGTTCTTCTATACTGATAAGTTAATTTAACTGCACCCAACTTTTCTACTTCTGTCACTTTCCTGTCTACATTTTATTTGATATTTAGAATTGAATATTTTTTTAAATAGAACTATAATCTTAGATTTCGATACGAAAATCTTTTAAAAAATAATAAATTTAACGCCTACAAAGTCCATATCAGGGAAAAAGAATTTGACACGTGATGTCAAACGGGTAAAACGACTAATGACGTCATCAATTTTTTTCTGTATTAATTCCTTGGTGATAAAGAATTATAAAAAAATATGTTTTTGTTCGTTTAAACTTAGACCTAACTTAAAAATGGTTTAAAAACATATTTAAAGGCTATTAACTACGGAAGAAATAAGTGTGTGAAAAGTACCAAGTACCAAAGTTGTGGTAGGAAAAGGGGTCACTATCTCAAGTGATTAAGAAGAACTAAAAAAAAATCTTGTAGGTTTTCTGTAATATCTGCTTTTTAGTAGAGGCCGTTGTTTCGGCAAATTGCTTCCACTTTTCCTTTTTCCGTTACAACCCGTCGCATCGCACAACAATAGGTTGGCGCGGGGCCATGAAACTGACAGTGAGACCTCGCTAGTTGGCAAACTTGTCATCCCCAACTCCGTGATTTCAACCCGGGTACTATAATTTCCAGCGCATAATAATTATTCATTGTGTGCCCCCGTACAGACGAAAGTTGTATAGCCGCAGCCGCAGGACCTCTCCCCTGTGGTTTTCTTGAATTTCCAGACATATGTCGTAATTACGGACCTAAATCTACCCCAGCTGCTTTTTTATTGTGCGATATGCGATTCTTTTCCGCCACTTGCTCCCGTTCACTTTCATTTGTTAATGAAGACCGCCGACTTCCGTTTTTCACCAACAACCAGAAAATCAATAATGCTCAGAATTATCAACCGATTTTAACAGAGTTGTTGCATTAACCAAATAGGGTACCATTGTTTACCAATAAGACAACAAATTAAAAAGTTTTAAAGCAAGCAAGTTTTACTGCAGTATAACTATAATTTTAGATTCATCCTTTTTTACAGAAATTATTCTTAACTTTCGGCTACTTTGTTAATTTCAAATGTAACACCTTATATACATAGATATTATTGCAATTTTAGAAATAGTATCAAATTTTGAGTAGAAAATATGACATACTGGAGAATAAATAGAGTCTCTATAATCTTATTTCATATAGAACACCCTGTACTTTTTGCTTCAAGTTGTCCAAAATTGAATTTTGTTTTCTCTGATATAAACTTTGTAGGTTAAATTTATAATTTTTTGTGATTTTGTTCGATTTAAAGAATTTATCGTAAAAACCATCTTCTGTTCTGTTAGCCACTGAGATAAACAATGAACATAAAAAATACAATTCAAATTAATCAAATTGTCATATTTTATTAAGTATAAAAATTCAAATAACATTTTCGGGCAATTAAAGTCACTTCAAGTTTTGACGCCACTGATATCTAGACTGTACCAAATTTGAATATTTTTACTAGCCCTTCAATAATGAATGAAAAACTTCCGTTGTGAATTAAAGACGCCAAATCAATGAAGTTAAAGTGTTCATAACGAGTAATTTTAGCTTCGTATTCGATAACTGTCGAATAACAACCAAATCTACATTCAGTTTGACTCTCAACGATAAAAATAAAAATCAGAGCACGCTCTTGATGTCATCGAACAATTCTGAGATGCAGCTGTTGTGTAGGAAGGATGAAGTCGAAGACGCAAAGAAAAGGGGCGGCATTCCAGATTCTTATGATTGTAGGTGTTCTTGATTTTATATTAATAGAAGGCTGTGCATACACAATAACCAGGCATCCGGTCCATGTCCTTCTTCCGCTGGTTCTTTGTTGTTCCTTGAATTGCGACAGCTAACACGCGCTCGAACAATGCTCGTAAGTGCCGCGTCTTGTTTTACAATAATTCGAGCAGGACCGGTAGTTTAAGATCATCGTGTCGCACGTCTCAGATCAGCTTACACTTCCTCCACTGCATCTGCATTCGGCTGTAATTCGCAAGACACCACCTGCTCTTGCAGTGCTATAATTATGTTCCAAAATAATCAAATCTAGTTGGCCGGGTCGAAAGCTCCGAATTCCCATCACTTCCTGACAGCTATAAAACGCTGAAATCAATTAACGCGATGACATTTTTTCCACCAAAATATTTTTTGAATATTTTCTAAAGAAATTGACGATGAACTTATTGGAGAGATTTCAATAATCTGATAATCCAAGTTGGGTAATTTTCCATGGCTATGCTAGATTCACCACCAATAAAAAAACCTCGTCGATCTCGTGAAATATTGCTTAGACATGGATATTTCAAGAACTCTGGCTTTGTCTCCATGGCAAAAACCTAAATACATTTTATGTCATTTTTCAAAAAAGTGATAAAACCCAATTAAACTTTCCACTCTGTGAATTTTAATATAGAGAATGCCACTGGGATCCACCCTGTGGTAGAAAATATATATCCGGCGAACTTCTGATTTAATTATTTAACGATTAGCGCTTCCAAGTGTCAGCAGTTTCTGGCATCATCTCAATTGCAAAATAGAATGTCTGCGTGGGTTGTTCTAAGCTTAAGGCGATTAAGGGCATATAAACATGAAAACGAGTGTCATTGGGGATGAGGATAAGTTAAAACCAATCTGCGAAATCCACGCCCCTATACGGTGGCCACAAAGCGCACGACGGTACGTGTCACTGCTGTCGATAGGCCTCGCTGCTCTAGTCAGCAAATTGTCACGGAGGATTAAAATGCTACAGTTGCTTTCTCTCGGTGTAAGGGTAAATACCATAATGATACGGGGCTCCGAAAATTTATCATCCAGGTTTTCTTCGCTTTGATACAAAAACTAAAAATTACCTAATGCTGACCTTCACCCTTAAAATCTTAAATGGACAGGGGTGCTGTGACTGTGATAGTCATTTCAAATGGTTTTCAATTATTTCTCCAATTTTTTTTAAGGCAAGTTTCTAAAAAGCGTCATAATTTCATGTATATTTCCCTTAGAGGAACTGTGGGGACCCCTGTTACTGCTAACCTTCTGCTAATGTTGATAATTGCCCTCGACATTGTTCCGTTTATGATTAGGGTTGAAATTATTACAATTTGATCCATCGTAAAGTAGCACATTAAGGCAAACTCGTTTTCGATGGACTGACGTTCACGTGTGTAGTCTACAATCTACAAATGCAGACACACCCTCATAATGCTAACATCTAACTGAGATCTGACGATTTGTGGGTTGTATCGCCTCCGTTTTTGCCTCTACATCCGGGCACGTGCGGTCGACCCCGTGCACTATTTACGATGCAGTTTAACCGCTCTTTTGACGAAGTACCGGAAGAGATATTGCCGGTGATAGAAATTACCCCAAATTATTCATCAAGGCTCGCACTGCAACTATCAAGCCTCGTTGAATTACAAACTAGAACTACCGCTGCACTAATATTACTATATTAGACGGCCGAAAATCTAGAGAGTGTCTCATGTTATAAACCTGCTCACAATTTATAGCAGTCGACACAAAGAAACATACATGCAGCCTGTATATTTTTCCTATAAAATCATGTGCCGCATCTCCAAGAGCATTTCCGATTACACAGCTTCTGCTGCGGTAAGTATGCATCCGCCGCAGTTTTCTATTAGCTGTGGCGGATTGACGAATCCACCTGTTCCATTTCCAGCTCTATCACGGGTGGGTATATCGTTCGGCCGGGCAAAATTTCGGGTATATCTTTTCGCTAATTTAATTATGAATGTAATTAATTTTATTAATGATTTTGTGTTCTTAAGAATGGAGAATAATTCAAGTTCTATAGCGTATTCCCATAATCGTCCTAATTTAACAAGTGAGGAATATCGGATGATGACTTGTATGAAGAGTGCTCTAAGCACGAGGTCAAAATATGAGTGTAAGTGATGTTGAAATATGTATTTCATTAAGAAAAATGTACGTGAGTAGCATATATGTATAGTGCAAAAACTTTAACTTTGGAAATAATTCTCATAATCATTTTTATTATCTAACGCCTCGAAATTGGCAAAAACTGTGAAATCACTGTTTCTACTAAAAATAATGGATGTTAGGTAATGCAATTATTTTTGTCATTTTTGTATATCTGATCGCCTTCAAATTTAATACGCCTATGAAATGTTACTCGCACGCTTCGCCTGTCGCGCTTATCTACAAGCTATCGATTAGTCACTCTCTAGATTTTTGGCCGCTGACTATAGTTTAAATGCGCCTAATGCGCGAAATGTAAAATATACACTCCAAATATTCGAAATATTGTGTTATAATTTTTATGTTATAAACAATGGGCTCCCACAGTCGTCCTTCCGGTATTGGTCACGTGACCAAAACAAGCGACATCGCCCATCACCGAACGCCGCCTAACTTGATTTAAAAACCCATTCGCAAGCAGTCACTTAATTTCACCCTGTCACGGAATTGCTACCTGCATGACTCTTTCAAAATTAGTACCACTTAATTCAAAACACTATCTTTCTCTTTTATTTTATTACAATTTCGTTCGGAGAGTACAGGAAGTCTTCAGTCAGTTTTACTCTACCCTTTTGAATTAGCATGTTTTGAATTTGGCCATCGAACAGAAACGCAGATCCAGAAATGACCAACATGGTCAAAGTTAGTGACCTTATGATGCAGTCACATTAAAGTATGATCATTAAATATTTAAAGTAATAGATTTTTTCCATATTTCAGTAATTCCTGTTCTTAATCCCAATATTTGATCGTACGGTCATAACTGCTGTTATGGCTAGGATAATCCTTACTAGACTTCCTGAGATTTACACACATCTATAGTATCCCAATTGTTTTAGGTTTGTGAATGAATATGAATATGTTTATGTATTTAATTGTAAATGTTGTCAATGGTGCAGATTCATTGGAGTTTCTAGCTATCGAAAAAGGCAGTTCGTACGAATTCCGAGTTTTTCATTTTAAATTGAATTAAACGTTAAATCAACCGTACAATTGAGACCGCTAAAATCGTTGATCGAAGAAGTCGCTCGACTTGGATTAGGGAGAAGGAAACAGATTAAAAATTGTGTGTTTAACAGAGGGTGAAAAGGGCGGTAGAGATCTGCCACCCGGCAAGCGATATATATGTACATACGTACATGATCGTTCGCTTAAAGTCGATCCAAATAGTTAAAAGGTAAATGCAGTGCAAATATTTAACGGAGATAATTACACCCGCGCCTAAGGGGCGTGCCGATATACAGGACCGGCCCCACAACCTCACAGAACGAAAGTATTATCTTTGGGATTTGACAGAAAGACTAATAACGTCTTCAATAATATTTTTTCCCGAAACATACGCAATTTTTTTTCTGTAAAAAAAATTTTTTTCTGACACCGAAACGTACCGAAAAGGGTTCTCATCAACAGTTTCTACATTTACTACAATTTGAGCTTTAAAATTAAATCTGTTTTCAATGTGACGCTCAGGTAAATACCACCAATTGTAAATTTTATAGTCATGGTACGCATGGGTCTTTAAAATTCGTTGAACGGTTGATTTATCCAAATTCAATTCCCGGCTAGCCTGCCGTATAGAATTTCGTAGATTTTGTTCGAAATACTGTAACAGTCTGTTTCTTAACCTTCGGTCAATTATTTGATTCTTCCAAACAGAAAATGCATCTTCATTTAGTCGCAAGGTCGCCTCCAATCTTGTAACGGTTCTATGATCAGGAATGAGGCACTGGATACCATTCTCGATATAACTCTACAGCTCTTCTTGAGTTTTTTGTGACTTGCCGTAAATTAGCAACATATCAACATTTTCTGAATGAAAAAACATTTTGTAAGCACAAATGTTATACATTTGACGTTAGCATTGAGTAATGATAAGCACTCTAAACAACGATCATTCAATTATTTTCTAACGACTACTTGATTATTCCACTGCTAATGTGATTTTTAGGTGGTATTTTTTTTTTGAGAACAATATACCAATACAGAAAAGTTTCTCTAATAAAAGTTTATTAGAAAAAAAGGAGCTTTTTAAGAGAAACAAAATTTGGGTAGATTTCTGGAAAAAATATAATTGATGACGTCATTAGTCGTTTCTGTCAAATCGCAAAGATAATACTCTCCACTGAAAATGGAACTTACCTCATCCTATTTAACACCTGTCCTACATTTTGTTTAAATTTTTTGTATCCTCAGTAGGCCTACACTGTCGACTTTCACACACCCTGTACGTGGGTTTGGATAACATACACGAATAAGGGTTTATTTTGCTGAGATGAAATGTGCTTCACATTGTAATTTCTTTATTTTCAATTAATACTATCAGTCCTCGAAATACACTGCATTACATTTTGGAAGAAAACGTGATTTAATCTTTTTATATGATTTATTTACTTTTAAAAATTAAGAAAAACAGTGTTTTTTGTACTCATCAACGTGTCGTGCAATAACGTGGTTCTGAAATTACCTCTATACGCTCGAACAATGCCACAATTTTGACTAGTTCCTTCGTCGATATGGACGTAGACTAAAATCACGAGAAAAGGCTCTCAAGCCTGACATTGCTATAAAGTTCACGTTTTTATTTACATTACAGTCATGCACATATGTATACATTCAATTTTTCTGAAAATTCTTAGAAAATTGCGCGATGGACATTTAACGCGTGTATCTACGACCGTGTGTAGCGGCCTTAACGATCCCTCATCCAACGCGGCAAAGCAGCGTCAGGAAGCGGCAACGACGCGTCGCAGTATTCACGGCAACGCGGCATGGGTGCGGCATTGGTAAAAACGCGTGGTCTTTAACGTAAAAACCGTCTAAATAGCTGGACTTTTTCAGTGAACAATTAGTAAAAACAAGTCTAGCTTATCACATAATGCGTATTTATTGCAAAAATGCATATTTTTAATTGAATTGACTGAAATAATACGTAATTTTCTTCTTTCTCAATACCTATGTGACGTTGTTGCAGTGCAGTGTTAGTGAATATATGTGGTTTAATAAATAAAATACTCTTATATCTGATATAATCCACGTAAAAACTGAAGGGAAATACATCTTAAATAATAACTAAAACTGGATCCAAGTTCTTGATCTCATGTAAGTGTTTTTGTTGAAAATTGAAAAAGATAAATACTTGTTTTATGTTTGATACCTAATAATGAATTATTTTTTTTGTAATTCTAATTAAACTATCAAAAACTGTGATGCAGTTTACAAAGTCAGTATTTATCTTTTAATTTACTTTTTTTCTAAACATATAACAAGATCGAGTTAACCTAAAAAATAATTCTATTCATAAAATTATTGGTACGAGTGCCACTTTTTCTAAAACTCTATTTTGTTATAGCTGTTCCAGTTAATTTCTTATTTTCACTTATTAAGTTTGTATTGATAACAAAGTGCATAAGAAATCCAAATTTTGACAGTCGCAAACTGAAATGGCCTTTATTTAGTTTATTGAATTCTACAGACATTTTCTTTTCCATACTTATGGAACATTGAAAGCGACGATTACAAAAATTTAAAAATATGAAGAAATTAATGGAATTTTCTTAAGGTATTTAGGCTCGTTTACACACAAGAAAGTTTTAAATCCTGAAAAGAACTCCCAGTTGGAAAGAACCGTAAATATGATATTAAAGTCGCCGTATTTCTCATCGTAAAATGATCAAATATATGATGTTTTTAGGTATAGATCTCGAATAATAAAACACGTGGAGCAAAACTAATAACAAAAATAAAATTGTTGATGTTTTGTTCTACTATCTGCAGACTACTTTTACTATTTAAATTCTTCTCGCTAAGAACTTTTAAAATGCATTTGTAAGACATACATTATTTGGCTATTCTAACCTCACATTTTAACAATTATTTTCACATACTTATAAAAAAAAGTGAACAATCTTACATGCAGAACAATGTAAGTTTATGTTATAACAATATTTACATCTATAGTTGAATTTAAAAAAGTACGTAGGTATTTTGAAAGATTTCTGTACCTAGAAATTTGTTGGTTAGACCGCTTTCTCGTTATATATTCGTTTACCTTTTGTACCTTTAAAAATTCGCATGTGACATGAGATAGCATTTATGTTATTTGCTAAACTTATTATTCAGTTCTCAAATGTCTAAAGTGACATATTTGTAGAAAACACTATTTAAAAAATACGGCATTTATAATGTTCTTCTACACTTATGCATTTTCTCATTACTGCGTCCTGTTTGGATATACAGGGTGTATTAGTTTTTAATGCAGAAAACTTCAGAATCGATAGTACATCAAAAGAGGATAATTTTTTGGCCTATACTTTTAGATTGAATTTTAATTTTTTTTAAACGTTTCCGTAGCATACTTAACTTTTTTGTTTCCATATTATATATGGTATATGGGTATGGTTAAGTTGTTGCAAAAAACATAAAACGATGTAAAACTTGCCCATTATTAATCACATGAGCGCAAATTTGGAAATATTTTTTAAACCCTCATAACTTTCTTAACAAAAATGTCAATGTCGATTTTTGAAATTAATATTACAGTCCAGAAAAACATGAAGATTTTATTAAAAAAGTTGATCATATACCACTATTGAGAGAACTTCGATAAAATAATGCTGAAGATTTCAAAAATTACTTACAAATAGACAAGTTAACCATATAAATCAAAAACAGTACACAGTAATGAGAAAATGCATAAGTGCAGAAGAACGATTAATAGTAACTTTACGGTTATTGATAACGCTGGTTTTTCAAGATTTAAAATTTTCTACTTGTATTTCTGCGTCTTCTCTACGTTATACGTTAAACATATTTGGCCATTTACACTTATTTTAGTAAAAACTAATAACGAAATCAAATGTCATTATTAGAAAATATATATATAAAAGTAAGCTTGTTATGTTAACGCGAGTCGAAAAGGGAATATTTAAACGTACAATCGTTTGCAATAATAATGACATTCTTTAAAATGAATTTTGCGATTTCATTTAAACTGCTGACGTATTTGTAATGATATCTTCTTTCAACTTTTAACACTAGTTCTTAGTTGTTTCACTCACCAATAGAGATTTAATGAATATTATTGCAAAAGCGTGTACATACGTAATATTTTGGCGTTTGCGACTAGAGTTTACACTGGGAGAAATCGTGCGTGTAAACAGGCGTATTAGAATCCAAGAAGTAGTCTTATTGGAATCCAATAAGTAGATTCAATATAATCATAATTAGCGCATATTATTGCATATACCCCCAGTTTAAAATTCCTTCTCGTCATTAAATTCTAACCTAACATATGGTTGCCTGGCACACTTGATAGCAAATTTCCGGGTACGACCCTGTGGGTTTTGATACAGCTACTAACTCTGTTGGCCAGCACGACGCTGGGGGGCGGCGATACGGGTCGTCTCCAGGGGTTAACGATTCCACCGCCTCGTGGTCTCTGTTTGCAGATCTGTCCCTCTCAATTCTTACCGTCACGTCCTCCTAGCTCGCAGTTTTTTTTGTTTCTGCCTCGCAGCCTCCTCGTCAAACCCCAAATCGCGAAATTGTTCCCCGTTTATATCGAGTCCCGGTAGGATTTCGTTATTAGCCTACAAAACAATGGGCAGATGGCGCGATATTCGCGCGACGGTCTAATTACATAACTCGGATGCGGTGCAAACAAGTCGTACAGAAAATTTAAGCCGTTAGTTTATTTTGAGATATTAGAAACGCTGCATTGTTATTGATAGGTATATTTTTTATAGTCCTTTTTTTCGTTTTTCTCTCGATCTCGTCTAGAGACAATCTAAAGTGAAATCCAAATCTCTTTTTATTTTTTTTTTGTGCGGATCACTAATTCGATGGAATATAAAAAGACAATTTAAAGTGAAACCGTTGATTACAACTACCAAAGAGGAGAACAGGAATAAATAATTTGCCCTTTACAAAAGATAGTGAACAGTCAGAGCTGGCACGCAAAAGGGAATACTAAACCGAGATAAAATATGCAACGTCCGGCGAAGCCGGTAGTGAAACCATCATCCACCATCGTGGCAGGCATTTATCTTGGAGATAGTCGAATTAGTTGACAGTTTAGTACAGTCGCTTGTACGCTTTTACTTCGCTGACTAGCCATTTAGAAAAATATAGCCTATATTCGTTGATCACACGCAATAACAATGATAAGTTTTACTTTAACTATTTCGCGTTTAGGAGGGCAGTTTTTTTATTTAAAATTGCATAGTAGAAGCATATTTAAAAATATTTTATTAAGATGGCTCACTTTTTTTTGATATGGTTAAATACAAGGTGTCTACTTTTATCTGTGTACAAATCCGTAAAATCTTTATTCTCCAAGATAACCAAAACATTTTTTTTAAATTTTAAATGACATCGAAAACCGCTTCCTCTGACCCTACCACGGCATTTAAGATGGCGATCCAAGACCTGCTATGATTTTTTTTATACCCCAGAAATTCAATAAAACCGTTTAGCGATTTTTTAAATTAAAATCTGATAAGGTGTGAAATTTGAAGAAAAACTATATTTTCTTCTACACGTTCTTAAAGATTCATTTTTGTAAAAATTCGTAAACATTTTATTTTTGAAAATAACGTATCAATTTTTTTTATTTTAAATGTCATGGAAAACCGTTACTTCTACCACCAACCGAATTCAATAAAAACGTTTAGCGATATTTTATTTAAAATCTGATAAGGTGATGTTACTCAGGTGATCTCGGAACCCGTATGTGTGAAATTTGAACAAAAACTATACAGAGTGTTTTCTTCTACACGTTCTCAAAGTTTTATTTTTATAAAACTGCAAAAAATGTTTATGGTTAGAATGATATCGAAAACCTTTTGACATAATTCCATGGCTCAACACTTGATTCGTCTAGTGCCTTGAGGGGGGTTGTGATTAACCCCACCTTATCAGATTGTAAATCAAAAATTCGCTAAACATTTATATTAAATTACGGGGTATAAGAAATTATAATAGTCCTTGGATCGCCATAGTAGGATCAGAACAAGCGGTTTTCGATGCCATTTAAAACAAAAAAAAGTTTTGGATTATCTTGAAGAATAAAGTTTTACGAATTTATACACACATAAAACTTTAATAACGTGTAGAACAAAACACTCTGTATAGCTATTATTTAAATTTCACACATAAGGGTATTGCACTTATTTTAATTCTGAGGGTATAAAAAGCAAGCAAGCCTTGGATCGCCATCTGAAATGCCGTGATAGGGTCAGAGGAAGCGGTTTTCGATGTCATTTAAAACAAAAAATTTTGATACATTTTTTTGATTATCTTGAATAAAGATTTTACGGATTTGTACACAAATAAAAGTAGACACTCTGTATGCCGCCGTTTTTTGCAAGCTCAACAAATTGTACACTTTTAACACTGCAATAATAAGTATACAGATGGCGATATAGTCGTTTGCCCCTTCTTCTTAGTTGTTTCACTCACCAATTTAATGAAATTTGTACTCAGAACTCCCTGAAGTTCAAAAACTGTTCATTAGATAGCAGTATAAAATTTTCAAAATGCCATGAAAAAATTGTAAAGTTGTGATAGATAACAGTAATAGCAAGTATTGTTGTTAGTTATTAGTAGTAACGAGAATTGCATTTTACAGCATGTTAAAAAATGTTGTTCAATGTTCCTCGAAACAATACATCCGATATTCAATAAGTAGGAGTACCTTTTGTATGTAGTAAAACATCAAGTTTTAACATTTTTCTTTCAGTAACTTGTATAAATTTTGAAATGACTGTAGTAAATTTTACACGTTCATGTTCTCCAACAAAGCCTAAACTCTCTTTGCTGACACCTTAAAAATGTAAATTTCAGTATTATTTCACATTTTAACTAACTGCACTACAGTACGTTTAAAAAAATACTGATCTTGGTAATTGTAATTCATAAATTTCAGTTTTCATTATATCTATTAAAAATAGTTCACTTTAAACTTTAGGGAGTGAACCGATTTATTTTCTCTTTGGACCGTGCTTAGTATGATAGAGGAAGGATTAAGACGACATATTGCAAGGTTTTCTTGAGATACAGTTTCAAGAGGTACATTTTAAAATATGAAAACAGCGAACATATTAGAGTGGGAAAACGCCTGTAATGACCGTGCTAGGCTTAGGCGCACAAAGGCAGCGAAATCAGCAGGAAAATCTGGTGCTCACCTGAACTTCAGTGAACCTCAACGCAACTTTAATCACGCTATAAACATGTAAATTTATCACCATCACATGACCCACAGAATAGATAATAAAAAACCCCGGGCAGTCCAATAGATATAATCTGTGCGAGCACCTTTAGTCAAATATTTCCCTTAGTTGTCCCTAATATATTCGAAACTTATCTTAAACATGCCACTCAATAACAAACGACATGCCCTATTAGCGGACTTTTGCATATGCGTACGCCAAATCCAGTTTGAAGGACCAAAATGTTCTACGGTATATTTAAAAAAAATGTCTTCAACTTCTATTACAACAAAAGCTTTACATTCTCATTTCAATATTACGTGTTTGCACAAAATTGTTCTAATACATAGCCATAAAATATGTTGAGTAACAAAACCGAGCGGTTGAATTTTTTTATAATTACATTTTTATTACCACAACGGAAGCTGCATCAAAATAATAGCGTGTACGAAAATACTTATATACAGTCCAGCTCGCTCTCTGAAGTACATTTTGTGTTGGTTCTCGAGTAAAGAAGAAATCTGAGGGCTCTCCACCTCAAAAAACAAAAGTAAAGCGGGGTTGTTATAGCTTTTAAAATCGTACCCCGCTCCTTGTATTTCAAGGACCAACCAATCAATATTTACATTACTAATACACACACTGTTTTGCCTTTGGAAATCGGTCATTGTCTTAAAATTGTATTTTGTTGTGCTCGAACAAAAGGGTTTAAAAACAGCTGAAGAACGATTCAACCGAACTGTTTCAACCGTGTAATATACATGTAAACAGTTTTTCTGAAGTAAAACAAAGTATTTAAATGATAGTTTTGTATTTCTATTTCATTTGTATATATTTTCGACTAATACCATGCTTGCATCAAGTTCATTAAATCTGCAGCTATTTGAAACGCCAAATAATAACATAAGAACAAATCTAAGGCTGAGTTTTTAGTATAGTTACCAAAACAGCTTGGATATTGAAATCACGTTTGGTGTAACAGTGTAACTAGTTTTTAATATCGAGCACTTTCAACAACCATATGTACTTGGTACCATTAATTAAAAAAAAAAAGTTGAATCATCCTATATAATATTAAAATTCATGACATTTTGAACATACAGTTAAAAAAATGTATTTTCGTGATAAGAACTGTTCAAACGCATTTCCTTGCTTTTCTATGAAAAACCTATATCGTTTTTCCAAATTATTTAAACAAGTATGCTTCATTTTTGGGTGTTGGTTTGTGTAATCTATAGCTTCTTGTATTCTATCTTGAATATCTAAAATAGTGGTTGGTCTATTTTTATAAACACAATATTTTAAATAACCCCACAAAAATGTATCACGTGGTGTCAAGTCTGGACTATTCGCCGACCATCGTATGGTGCCATATTTTCCTAAGCATTCTATAACTATTATTTAAATATTCCATAACTTTTCTCACATTATGTGATAAAGTTCCATCTTGTTGTCATATCATCTCGTCGACCTATCAAATTGGGTATTAAAATCATTTATTTCGTGACCTAAAACATTGGCCTCTTAAATTTTCCTAGCGGCACCATACGCTGGCTGACGAATAGTCCAGACTTGACACCATGTGACACATTTTTGTGGGGCTAATTAAATAGTGTTTAAAAATAGATCAACCACTGTTCCAGAAATTCAAGATAGAATACAAGAAGCTATAGATTACATAAACCAACAGCCAAAAATGATTCGTAATTGTTTAAATAATTTGGAAAAACGATATAGGTTTTGCATAGAAAACTAAGAAAATAAGTGTGAACAATGTTTATAAACTATTCTTTAAATTGCTCCATAAATTAGATTAGGATATAGTTTTGTATTACATTTTTATTATCGAAAATGCGGAGAATCCAAAAATATAATAAGATACAGGGTGTTTCATGAGAAGAAACCAAGTTGATATCAATATCTCTGTAGTGCGATGCTCGATTGTTTTTTTTTAAATTGAAATCCTAATGAAAAATTAGTCAATGAATGCACGTTTCAATTTTCCGATATCACTTAAAATAACAAAGTTACAGTCGAATTTAACGTTTACGTGATCGACATGTACGAAAATAAGTAAAAAAAAACAACTTTTTTTAAAATCAAACGTTTTATACGTTTATTAAAAACACATTAAGGAGGCAAACCAATTTATTCCAGTTAAAGTCACCACACTGTATTTTACGATACAAAAAAGTATATATAGGATGTCTTGTGATAGAATACTTGATTTTGAGTCGATTGAAACAAACATACCTATATACCAAAACTTAATTATCGCAACCGTGCTTGCCTACAACTATTGAAGTGTAGAAGAAAAACAAACCTTTTTATAACAAATATTTCTATACTTTTTTTTTAAGCAATGATCTTTCTTCTTCTTAGGAAAAGTTTCTGGATAAACATTCAAAAAATTAGAGAAATTAATTTTAACACTTTTAAGTATGCAGGGAGCACATTCACCAAAACAGAGGACAGCCGTTTAGTATGTAATAAAAATTCAATAATTATTGTAGAAAAGCACGGTAAAATTAAAAAATATTAAAAAATTAATTCCTACCACAAATATTGTAACACTTGGTATATAGGTATGTTTGTTTCAATAGACTCAAAGTCACGTATTCCATTACCTCCTAAAATTATTCTAACGATTTGTAAGTATATATATTTTTTTGAAATATTCAGTCCCAAAATAAATAAAATATATAATTATAACAAACTGGGATTAGCTATTCTTCGAAGTTTTGTTGACAGAAAGTTTCTCCATTCAAAACTTGCCGGAATTTTAATAAAATTGGGACCCGCGTATACCTACATGATTGAAAGCTTCTATCAGTATAATTATTGCAATTGAATTATATCAGCCAGTGGCGGATGGAACTGGTATTGCGTAGATTGATAAACAAATATCTTTTATTTAGATTTGCGAAAACTATGTCTACACTAAGAGAACTAGTTTATTCTATTTAATATTATTATACCTAAAAAATTCACAAAATCAGTTAAACCAAGTATAGGTATTAATAAAGCATTGCCAATTAATTTAGAACTGAATTTACAAGAATTTGGAAAGTTAAAAATTTTATTAAGTATTCCAATTCTAGACTATTTTTAAAAATGTGGAATTTATACTGTATATAAATTTTAATATTGAGATTATTATTAAATACCATATATTTAATTGTTTATAAAAAGTCTCCGTGGCGATTATACTTAAATAATTAAAATGAGATCTATGTGAAGTGTCTGTATCCATACGACCCGTCATTGTCATTACATATATAGTGGCCAACTCGACTAAATTAATTTTAGGTATACGGTAGCTGTCACTCGCGTTAGCTATTAATTATTTTTGTTTGTGGAAACTGTCAACTTGATATGGGTGGGACACGGTAAGTGATCCATTGAAAATGAAACTGAGATACCGATCCCATGAATGACAGATTTACGAGAATGGAGGGAAATTAAAATGGATGTTTATTTCATCATTATTATTATTGATCTTAAGAACATGGAGGGAAACAATAACCTCAGAATTCCAGTTTTTAAAAAATGGTACATATAGCTTTTTCAATAAGGGATGAGAAATGACTACTGGTTGCCAATAAACGACAACAAAGCGATTTTTGCATCATATTTTGTTGCTCTTCGAGTATATATAGTTTTCTTGAGAAATAAAAATTTTGGTGATTTAACTCATACAGTTGGTTAAAAATGTGTTGCTACCTTGTCTACAAACGAAAAAAAAACTCGGCCGCCAAGAACAAGTCTGGATATTTTGTTGCTAATTTGTACCATCAATTTCAATTTTGGTGGTGGTTGCTAGCAGATCATAGAGTTGCTATTTAGGGTCAAAATCACATTTGACTAGGAAGGATTTGATCATATATAAAATAAATGTAGAAAAGTATACTTAAAAAATGACTTCAAGAGAGTTGAAATGGTATAGGAGAGTTTTCTTAGATTTGTCCCAACAAAAAAGTTATTTAATCAAAAATCAAGAGTATGGTTATCCATTCTATATATATATATATAGTCCAGTAAATTTTCCCGTTGGCATTTAGGAGAATGATTTCATTGCTTCAAAAAAAAACATAACTTTTATGAGAAAAATACTCCAATCTAAATTTGCGAAATCAAAAAGTGAAAAAAGAATAGTTTCCTCTGAGATCTTAAAAGGAGTTTTGTACATATACAAACGTGCAAAATATTTTTTTCTTAAAATTGCAACATTATGAAGCTTGAAAATTGGAAATTTAGTAAGAAATTAAAGTTTAGATATATCAAAGTAAAAAATCTCTCTATTTGTTTCTATTTATGTAACCCCCTTTCGAGATGAAACTTTTTCATCATGAAAGTTTTCTTTGTGGGTATCAAAATAATTCCCTAAATAAAGATCAGCAATTTAAATTTAAAATACAGTTTTCCTAGTTTATATTCTGCTATGGACTTCTACAATTTAAAGGATTATTGAATAAATACCTTTATTTATTGATTACTTCACCTAACCGTTAGCAGCAGAATTATTTTTTGTCTTTCGTAAGAGATAATATAGAGATGTACGAGAGTATCAATAAACATTGATCCCCAGGATAATATTGGAAACGATGATGAATTTTTAGGCCAGGAGAAAGTTAAGGCTTCCAAAAAATCCCTTAAGTTTTCTCGGATAGGTTATGTACTAAGCGTTTTTAAAGCATAACCCATATCGTCAATATTGATTCCAACACTTACCTTCAAAAAAATCCAAAGCTAATTTCCAGTTTCACTCCCTTACACCACAGCTCAGCATTGCACTCAGCAATAACTATACACACAACTCACAAATTCCACCGAGTTATGGTCTTGAATAACTTATTGGTAAACAACTTCCTTGGAGTTGGTGGGCATCCAGAAGACCATTTACCGACGGTGCCTGGAAAGGGCTAGCACTGGCAGTTCTTGTCGATGGCAACGTGAACTTTGCCCCCTCTAAGTTTGGCAAAAGCGCAAACAGACAGTGCCAGTGGTGGCAACAGAAGGTGAGCAGATAGAAGAAGGCCATTTGCATAATTTGCAGACCAAAGATGAGGACCGGCAAACAGGCAGGCTCCTCGTCCAATCCTATGCCATCTGCTCATTGGCGACCAATCGGGGGTCGTTCCGGCTGATTTAAAAATCAAAGGCGGGGCGAGGAGGAGCCAGGATTCATCCCCGTTGGGATCCCAAGGGATCGACAGCTGTCCTCTAGTCACGGCATTTTAGTGAGTTGCGCTTGCTCTGTTGAAGGCTGGGGGCCACTTCAAACACTTCTTCACCTGTCGACCAAGGGCGGCCATACAGGCAACTTAGTTTGGTCATTTTACCGCTTCTGAGTGCTCATATGCCGTCTCTGTTGGATTGTATTTTGTTTGTACAATATCAAATATGTGAGAAAGTATTCTTTTGAGAGATTCGTCGTTTGTATGAATGACGGTTTTTATTCCTATTTTAAGATCTGAATGCCAGAATCTGCTACAGTAGCTTATAAGTCAAAAAGTGATGAGGGGGCGAGATAAAATGTTCGAATTTAGGTCAATATTAAATTTCATATTTTAGGAAATATTTAAAGCCCCTCCATATGCTTGTATCTGAATGCCACTGTCTAATTTTACTCCATACTTAAGTACATGTCCTACTGAAATTGTGAACAGAATTATTTAAAATGTGCATGATATTTATTCACTAAATACATCCCAAAAACATATTTATTTATGTACAATCGTTTATAATGATAATGACACTCTTCAGGGTGTCCCAATATTAGCCTGCCAAAAATTAACTCTGGATCCTACGATCAAAAATAAGAAAAAAAGTTATATAAACATAGTTCCGTAAACGCCCCCTAACGGAGCTATTGCTCTTTAAAGGGGGACCCCAAAATTTGATTTCCTTCAAATATTTTCAAAACGGATCGAGATAAAGTAATCAAATTTAAAATCGAGAATCGTAATTAAATGCACTAGTTATCAAGTTTGAAATTGAGTATCACAATTAGATTGCGAATCTAATTTTCTGAAAATAATTCCTCATAATTGGTCATAGACGTGCCAAACTGGGGGGTCAGGTGGTAAATATTGCTCTAACTTTCTTGTATTTCAAGATTTCTGTCGTCAGATTAAAAAATTTAAAATTTTGATCTATTTTACATGAAAAAGGTACTCCTATTTGAATCCGATAAACTGCTCCGTTTTCGAGTAATCTTAACTTAAAAATTTTATGATACACCACAAAAGTTTAAGATGGAAACTATAAATAGACAAAATATCCCTAGTAGACTCTGAGAAAATACTGTCGACTTATTTAACACATATTAAAGGTGTTATTCAAGCTTTTTTACATATTAAAATACTTTTAAAATGCATATCAGTAATGCAATTATTTTCAAATTTTTAAATTTTAATGTCGCCTATCAATACTTAAAAATTTTTTAAAAACATGTAATATGTGTCAAATAAACCGAAAAATAACTTTTCATAGCCTACTAGAGACAATTTGACCGTTTGCATATCATCCAATATTTTTGTGGTGTCACAAAATATTTAAATTAATATTACTCGTAAACGGAATAATTTATCGAAGTAAAACAAGAGTACCTTTTTTCTGTAAAATTGTTTATCCATTTTTAATTTTCTGATCTGACGGCAAAAACCTCGAAACATGAAAAAGTTAAAGGAATATTTATCCAATAACCCCCCCCATGGTATTGTTATTAGAACATTAGATTCACAATCTAATTGCGATTCTCAATTTTAAATTTGATTACTTTACCTCGATCCGTTCTGAAAGTATTTGGAGAAAATCAAATTTTAGGGTCCCCTTTAAAGAGCAATAGCTCCGTTAGGGGGCGTTTACGGACCTATGTTTATATAACTTTTTTTCTTATTTTTGATCGTAGAAGCCACAGTTAATTTTTGGCAGGCTAATTTTGGGAGACCCTGTATACGCCACTGTCACATCTTATTGAAATTAGTGGACTAAAATATGTATCTATGTCTAAGATTGTATTAAATACTTATATTCCAAAATAATTAAATTAATTTTTATACGTAGAAAATTGTGTATTGTATACTAATAACTAATTTTAATGTATCAAATTTATATAGACTTATAAGCAAAGGGGTATCGAGGAAAATTTGGGTGTCAAGTTTTCAATGACCTCCACAATATAGTAAAAGAACTAAAAAAACTGAATAATTTGTTTTTCAGTTTTCTAACTAATAAATATAAAGTAAAGAGCCAAAATGTAAGCTATGACTCGACTTTTCAATGATTTTAAGAGTGACAACGGAACATCTCGAATGCAATTTGAGTGAGCCATTTTATCAGTAATGTCCATTAGCAGATCTATCTTTTCAACTGACTGAAAGCGTCGTTCCATGAAATGGATTCAAATGTAATCTGTTGGTTTTAGTGTGCGTGTCAAAGTACTAAAGTTTGATTAAACAGTGCATAAAAGGATAACCAGGGTATACATTACTCGACGAAAATAGATAAAAGGCTGCTTTTAGAAAAACAAAAATGCCTTTAGTTGTATGTTTCATTTTACGAGGAGTATTTTGGAAATATGTTGCTATAGAAAAGTATGATTAAAAATTTTAAATATACAGAATGATTATAAAATATGCCGCTAAACTTATATAGATAATTTAATTCTGGAAGTTTTTTTCTTTGATATTTTTGAGAAAATTGGAAGCGGATTCATCACACTGTATTTAATTTTTGAAGTATTTCTGAAATAGTAGCCAAACTAATGCGCGGCCACCTAGAGGTTAAAGTGGATTACTTATTTGAACATAATTTACCTAGATACCAAAATACACGCCTAATAGTTACAGCCCTTTAAAATTGATATAAGAATACATTTTTATTATTTCTTGCTTCAACCCTGTATATTTGAGGGGAGAGAAAAAAATACCCGCTATTCTCTTTTAACCTGAATTAAAGCTCTATTTGTTACCACCCTTTGTTTTAGTATATGGGTATCCTTTGATTATTATGCACCGGCTGTTTAAAAAGCAATTGTTTTTCTAATTAATTATGCAGGTATTTAACACTCCTCGTCGCGGTACTTGCGAATCGTAGTTCTGACTTCTGTTAATTAAATTTTGCATATCAAAGATACACACTTTCCCCAGTTGAGGTATTCAAATTCTCTTCACATTTCAGCACAAACGAGGTAGGGTTCTTTTAAATTAAGGTAGAATTGCAGAATTTGAAGCCAGTGATCTGGCCTTGAGATTTTAAAAATATCAGTCTCGGAAAATCTCTTTCGTCTCTTATAGCTTTGAAAGTTTCGTCATATACATTTAGAAAAAGTATTTTCATAAAATTGCATTGCACGCATACTAACTGGAATATTATACAGTGTGGGTCACCTAAGGGTTGCCACCCAGGTTTTCTCAATTTTGATGCAAAAAATAAAAAAAGTTGCTCTGAGGGCGACATATTTTATGGATGTAATCGTTGCTTACATTTCTACCCCTAAAATCTTAAATGGAAGTGGTACCTGTTGTGTGATACTGACATCATTTTAAAGCACATTGATTAAGTGTTTAGGGCCATCTATTTTTTTAATTTCGGATGATCACTTCCCAAAAAATTATCTGAATGATATTACCACTTTCGTAAAAAATGTAACAAAAGTAAAAAATGTCAGTAAAACGTCTAGATCAAATATAACAAATATGCAATTTGAGTTGAAATTTCTCTATTCTTTCGAAATTATGATAGTACTACAGCTGATAAAAAAAATTATTTAATGAACAATGATAGTCATGCTCATGTCGGCGAAAAAACTTCATGTAATTGATCCGTGGAAACAAAAAAGGGATATTCAAAATCCAGTAGGAAATGAAACTGTTGGAGATGGAGTTCCTCAAAAAAAAGTTCACCGGTTCGAGCGCTTTTTAATTTTTGCATCAAAACGAAGAGGGAGAAATCCTTTGTGACAAGGAGGGTTGCCAACTGTCCCGAATTTTCCAGGTCATCCCTGATTTAAGGGTAGGTAATAGTAGGTATTTGTTTTAACTCCGTCCCGCAAGAATCTTTTACCGAACGTATATAAAAATAAAACAATATTAGATAAAAATTACGTAAAAGTTATTAGTAGAGAAAAAGAAAACCATTACATCTTATATGAATAGTGAAATAAAATTATTGAAAATAAGCCAATTATTGGCTTCAACCTCAGAAATGGAAATAAAAAAATAGTCGCAATACACTCACCGTCGATCATGAAAAATGTGAACTGTAAATAACTACTTTTTTAATATTACACTTAATAATAAATATAATAAAATATTAAATTCAAAGATCGAATTACTATAAAATGTGTTTCTAGGATAATTATAATTTAGGAGTAATTTTTTATATTTTTAAAATATTGTAACAGATTCAAATCAGATGAGGGACCCTGTCACCATGTATAAAGAAGGTCCTAATAATTCGTTCAATTTATGCAGCGTGCGCGATATGAATTGACTTTTGACGTCCGCTTGAGAAAGTTTGAATTCCTTTGTGCGAGGCAGAGGGTACATCACTTAGACGGCGTAACTTTGAAGTCGACATCGACGTCTGACGTCGGCGTCGTTATCTTCACGCTATGGCCCGACCACTCGATACGATAATGATTCAACGAAGGCAAACTGTATGAGGACTATATCACCCTTTTGTATTTATGCCACAGAGAACACTGATTACTCTCAATATAAGTATAGACTTTGGATAATAATAAATTGTAAATCCATGAGATACACATAGACGTCGTATTACGTCGGTTTAAAGCGTTGTTTGATCTTGGCCCGGGTTCAATTCCCGCGGCCGGAAACCCGTAGATCAGCTATACTTGTAGAGAAGATTGGCACCTTTTCTACAGGTATGGTAGGGTGAAAGAACGTGGGTTTAGGGCAATCTGAAAGATTGGTACTGGTCGGCGTTTGACCATCCCACTAATGAAGTTTTGCAACGTAAGTCGTTGCTGGGTGCAAATGCGACCTACTTAATAATAATATGCCGCCCCTTCTTTTGCAAAAGTCTCCGATTCCTAGGCTAATCCTGGCGATTAGAATGAAGGGTAGAGATATTATTAATAGAATAGAATTTTGTCAGCGGAGTTAAAGCCCTTAACGCTATACAGGGTGTCCCAAAATTAGCCTGCCAATAATTAACTGTGGATTCTGCTATCAAAAATAAGAAAAAAATTTACATATTCATAAGTCTGTAGATGCCCCCTAATGGAGATATGAGCCCTTAAATGGGGACCTCAAAATTTGGTTTTTCTTTAATAGTTCCAAAAGGGATCAAGATAAAGTAAGTAATCAAATTTGAAATTGAGAATCACAATTAAATTGTGAATCTAATGTTTTGAAAATAATTCCTCACAATTGGTCATAGGCGTGCCAAACTGGGGGGTCAGTGAGTAAATATTGCTTTAACTTTCTTGTATCTCGAGATTTTTGTCGTTAGATCAAAAAATAAAAAAAATTGGTCTATTTTACATGAAAAAGGTACTCCTATTCCAATCCGATAAACTGCGTTTTCGAGTAATCTTAATTTTAAATTATCTAATTCCAATTCATTATCCAATAATCCCCCCCCCCCAGTTTGGCACGCCTATGACTAATCATGGTATTGTTTTTAGAACATTAGATTCGCAATCTAATTGTGATTCTCAACTTTAAATTTCATTACTTTATCTTGATCCGTTTTGAAAATATTTGGAGAAAATCAAATTTTGGAGTTCCCCTTTAAATAGCAATAGCTCCGTTAGGGGGCATTTATGGACCTATGTCTATATAACTTTTTTTTCTTATTTTTGATCGTAGAATCCACAGTTAATTTTTGGCAGGCTAATTTTGGGATGCCTTATATAAATATACGTTATTAGGTTATTTAAAAAAATGGTGTGTGAATTTGATAGATGTTCATATTTCATTCAAGTCAATGTTCGTAATAATAAAAATTGAATAATCCCTCATTCGATGTGTTCTAATTTGGAGAACGTTCTGTATAATTTTAATCAATAATTCACGCTGTTGGAAAAAATAAAAAAGAGCAGAATCAAACGGATATTCTGACATAACCCAACAAACGTGCGTTTGATGTATGCTCCAAAGACTTTATAGAGATGTCGGTGGAGAGCCACTTCACAATCTTCGCCTTTACTGACAATAGTGCCGACAGTTTGTATTGCCCGTCGATATAATTGGATTGTGTCGTGTTTTTATTTTTTTGGGATAATACAAATTTCTACGGAGTGTTCCATTTAAAAAATGACAACGAAGACGTACTGATATTCATTATTTAAATGTACATGCGTACATTCATTTTGTAGTTTACAAGATGTTTGTAATGCGGTATATAATTTTGGAATTAGGTACCTACCTATTAAATTTGGTCATAACAACAACGTTTTTTCTTGCAAATTACAGTATATTCAAATGAAGAAAATAAACGAGCTTCTCATTGGACTGAATTCAGAGCCTCTATCACACAAAAACTTCCTATGTACAATCTATTACGATAATAAAGGCACTCTTTCACCTATTATTACTCCTTACTCATTTCCGCTTATATCTTCAAAAACTGTTTCGATTGAGTATTATTATTATTGTTATTGAAATTGATTGATTGTTTCTACCTGTACCTACCGTGAACCTAAATTTCAATCCATTAATAAATGTGATCCAAGTTTAAAATAAAATATTTCATAAATTAGAAGCACAACAAAACTCTCCCAATGATTTATATTTTAAATTTGAGCTATTGCAGGCTTCGTTGACTGAAATGCTGTAATAAGACTCTCACTGTATGGGCAAAAGCGTATATGGTCGATTGATTTAACGTTAGATGTGCTAGTGTCGGCCACCTGTAGCTAAGTCAAGAAAGCTGCGTCGCGATGCTCTACATATTTTGGTTTGCAAATTGGCTAGGTTTGCTGATTTACAGTGGCGTCTCGTAAGGTTGTGTTTAAAAGAGAAAGCCAAGTTTAAAAACCATATTCCACAGAATGTATACAAGCATTGTATAAATAAATATAGTAATATATTTCCTTTGTTTGGAATATTGAGAACTTATTAATTAGTTTATTTTCTACCGGAGGGGGCCTCATGTTCCAAATCTACTTATTTATAAATTTGAATAGATTTATAGATATTTTATTCCGCGCCATCTAGACTCAAGAAGCGAAACATTCTCTTAATAAATAGGTTTCTACTATTTCAAGACATAACGAAATTATTGAGGAAAAGATTGTTTGAGTATACAAATTTTCATATAAATTCAGAATAATTCAGATTGCTTTCATAGGGACAGCTTACGAATGGACTTGTCATCACCACGCATCCATTATATAAGATTCTACAGCGAAAGTGGTAGAGTGTAAAGTGGTCAAGGGCACAAATGTGTTTAGGTATTTATGAGGGGGCTGCATAGAATTTTTTTATATTTATTTTATACAGAATGACCCATTTGAAAGCGGAACAAAAATTTTATTTGTTGGGCGATTAAAAAGATTTTTTTTCAGTGATGAGCCTCTCTAACTCTACTCTAGTGCTAAATTTCAGAATGAAAATTAAAATTTCAAGACTCCCTTCGAAATTTTTCAAAGCGCTAAAATCCAAAAAAATGATTAGCGATTTTTCTATTTCCAATCTGAGTGAGGTCTTCTCCGGTTTAATATATGTAGTTTCAAATGAGTGTGACCGAAATATAAAAATAATGTAGGTCTATAACAGAACTACAGTATAATTACAATAATTACATTTACATTATGTTCTCAATTGAATAGTCATCATTATGAAATAATAGCTTTGTAAACAAATAATTATTACTGCATTATAAATAAAAATATATCAACTTTACAATTTCAAAAATAATTTCTTTTATATCTACCGCAGAAAAACATAACAAAAATATGATTATTTCACCAGAATAAATAAATACCTAACCAGAGCCAGAAGCGTCTCTACGTCTGCGTCGTACGCTGTTTTTCGTCTCGCGACTCGCTGGTGCTGGTTAACCCGAGATATGCACGAGATTCTATCCCCACGCGGAAATAGAGTCCCGGTTTTTAATTTTTAAAGGCGTCGTTTGGGGGCAACCGCCACCATGCGAAAAAGCCGGTCTTATCAAAAAAATAAAATTAACTAATTTTCAGACTTATAGCTTACTTACACAACATTCATGCGCTGTGCGTTCTGTTTTTTTTTCTTGATAAACAAAACAGCAATAATTTTATTTGTATTACTTTTGTTCTACCTACGTATTTTATTTTTCGAGATTTCTGCACCTAAAGAACGCCACAAATGTGATCATTTTAAGGCGAGAAATACGACCACCTTAAGAAGTTATAGACCTAAGAAATAACTTATTTAATTTTTTTACGATAATTTTCTCATTACTTGTTGCATGTCGCCAAAATGCACCATTTTAAAGAAAACTGTGTTTAACGTATTTGTTGAACTTCCAAATCAGTAGATAAATTCATCATTTTTTCATCAAGTATCAAGTATGTTGTTTCGTTTTCAAAACGTTTACAATATTTCGAAAAATAAGCATTTCTCATCACTGACTGAAATTAGTTACATCGAATGAAATGGAAAAATAATTTTTATAAAATATATAATTTTTATAAAGGAATATTTAAGCTTTCTAGCAATGTTTTATAGATGGCTTAATTTCATACAAGCTGCATATATTTTTTAGTGGAACGTCCTGTATATTTTTACATTTTCTATATACTAACGAAACCCTACAAAAAAAGGTGGAGGGGGAGGCCATAAAGTTTTTTCAGTTTTTTTTTGTTGGTGGGAGTCGTACCGTCGAAATTATGAAATCCGTAGATATCCAACTCCAACAAGATATTCGTAGAGAATTCGTAGATTAGTAAAAACATGTTTCATTTAAGTTTAAATATGTTGATATAATTAAACAATAGAATGAATAGCCCTACAAAAATACCTGCAGTATAATTTCAGCAGCTATTTTTTTCTGTATAATTTTTGGTTTGTATTATTATTTTAGTAGATAAACCGCTGTTCTGTTTTAAATTTATTAAATTAATTTGTGACATAATGCTTCATTCGTTCACATGAAGCATTATGTATAAGCATCCAGTAGTTTCTCAAATAGATACATATTAGTACAAATGAACTATTTGGATATTTAATATTTATAAGTTGTAAAACTTAAGAATCCATATGGATTTTACAGTTTTTATTGAGAAAAAAATCCGTGAATCCGTACATAACAGAAATCTGATTTACGGATTAATCTGTAGGTCTGGCAACACAACCGATAACGGCAACGGTATTTCCCTGATTCATCTAATTGAGTTCAAAGCCATCTATGTCTAACTTACTCTACCATTCTTGATCAAGTGTCGGCATGTAGTATTATTACAGAGGGAAAAATTGCTAGAATAAATTTAGTAATAGATACAAACGATAGATGGCGAAAACATCATTCGTCTCATTTCACTGATTCACAGTTTCAGTACGTAAATATCTTACTATATTTATTTATACAATGATACAAGTCATTGGAAAAAATATTGTCTTGTTTTGTATTTTATAGCAACGTAAATTAACAAATAATAATTTTGTATAAACTAAGGATTTTAATTACTATGTCGATATATAATAGCCTGAAAAATATAAGTATTTGGCTAAATTAAATATTAACAAATACTGTTATATAAAAATAATAACACATATTACAAAAAAAAGTACTTATACAGGGTGAGTCAGTCATAATGTCATTAATTTTAAGAGGAGATAGGGAATAATGAGTATAATGCGAATACGCGATTAAAAAAAATCTAAATGCATATTTACGCCGAAAATAAATATTTTCAAATCATTATTTAAACCCCCTTTTCAGACTGTCACTGACTGCTCACAGCCTTGGTCGTTTACAGCCAGAGACAGCTCACAGTTCAACTCGATGTCGACCTGATGCAATGCTGCAAAGTTAAAATATTTTTCTAGTACCTACCTACCTACCTAGGTTTTAGACATCACAAATAAACGGTTGTACTTACTATTTTAGAATATCATTTTTTTTGCTCAGTTCAACTTCAACCAATAATAATTTAAAATGTTAATATCCAATGAAATAAAATAATAATAATCAAATAATTCTATTAAAAATTGCAAGTAACGCGGTCCAGTAGAAAATACGGTTCAATCAAACGATACCCGTACACTCCTGCCCATACGTTGACAACAAATCGCCTCTGAAAGCTAAACCGACAAGTAGCGTGTAGATTTTCCTCTGAGCAAATGTAGCTGTTAAGACTACAAAGAAATTAGCTTAGTTACATTGAAATCACAAAACTCCAACGTATCTAATAATAAACCGAGTAATAAACCATTTACGTACATTACATAAAAAACCTATACCCAATAGGTAAATTATTAAGAGAAGCTGAAAAGTGTTTCGTGTTTAAATACTAAATAATAAAAAAACCTTCGTGTTGTCGACAGAAAACTGCCTAAGACCGAAATGGCACTCCTCTGATCTGATACTCGATAGTGAATCTTGACCTACCGTATTATTAGGTCAACAACCTAGTTACCTAGTTCTTGTTATTTAACGACGAGTAAAACTATTTTTTTAAATCTAGATACAGGAATGAATTTTCCTTAAATATTGATTTATTTGTTAATAAGAACAAATGTAGATAATAAATAAATGTTTTCGAATGTTAGGTTATTACAGTTTAATAATTTTAATATTACGTTTTCACTACATTTTACAAATAAATATGAATTTTTAGTATTACTCGTAAGTACAATTAATTATTCAGTTTGTAGTTACACATCTAGCCTAGAAATTTATTGTTTTTTAAGTAGTATGGTACTAACCTGTTTAAAATGCCAGCTCGAGTAAAACTGCACTCATACGTCCATACTACTTAATATTAATAAAATTAATATAGCTTATATACGGTCTACCGGCAGCTGGGCGCGAACCCACGCCGATCTAGTCACCTCGATTCAAGTACTGACGCCTTAAACCGCGCGACCACTGACCGACCAATTAGAACTATTAACAGGTTTTAGTTTTTTTAATGATACAGTTTCGCCTTGAATTATCATTACAAGACTTTTATTACTAATTATAACGCCGATACTCTCTAAGTCAGTATCAATAATATGTACCTCCGATTTAACTGAAAACGTGTTAAAGACAAATTCCACCCAACAAGAGCCTATAGAAGGCATAATGTCGGTACCAACACCTATGACCAGAGTTTTAATATAGTACGAAATTTATTTAATAAAGCCGAGTATGCTACATTTACTCGACTACCCGTGTCTAAACAGTCATTACAAAAAAGATTATTATTTTTATTTTCTTTTATCTTTTAATCGACTGTTGAAAAATTCATTGTGATAGTTAACAGTGTATTGTAGTCATACAAAAATTTAAATAAGCAGTTTAAATTTTGCCCAAAAACGTAAAATAAATATAATTTAAATGTTCTATTTAATTGAATCATTAACTATTTTATACTCATTTCCACACCACCTGGCGGTAGAGTAAGTGGCGCGTTTTTTTTATTGTGGTATCCCCAGTAGGCCTAATCCACATTCATCTTTTTGAAATTACTCTATGTTTGGTTTTACTATTTTATCAGTTGTCAATTATCGTAGATGCAGGTCAGCACTATGATCTGTTCTTTTATTTAACACTTCCTAAAATTTTTGTTTATAATATTATGCACGCTTGTATTATCAATATCAATTATCGTAGGTGCAGATCAGCAGTATGATCTGTTCTAATACTTCCCAAAATTGTTAACTATATTAGTTATGCTTGTCTGTTTTTTATCAATTATCGTAGGTGCAGATCAGCAGTATGATCTGTTCTTTTATTAAACACATCTTAAAATTTTTGGTTATAATATTATGCACGCTTGTATTTTCATTTCTATCAATTATCGTAGGTGCTGATCAGCAGTATGATCTGTTCTTTTATTTAACACTTCTTAAAATTGTTGGTTACAATATTATGCACGGTTGTATTTTTATCACTATCAATTATCGTAGGTGCAGATCAGCAGTATGATCTGTTCTTTTATTTAACACTTCTTAAAATTGTTGGTTACAATATTATGCACGCTTGTATTTTTATCACTATCAATTATCGTAGGTGCAGATCAGCAGTATGATCTGTTCTTTTATTTAACACTTCTCAAAATTGTTAACTATATTAGTTATGCTTGTCTGTTTTTTATTAATTATCGTAGATGCAGATCAGCAGTATGATCTGTTCTTTTATTTTACACTTCTCAAAAATGTTAACTATATTAGTTATGCTTGTCTGTTTTTTATCACTTATTGTAGATGCAGATCAGTAGTATGATCTGTTCTTTTATAAAACACATCTTAAAATTTTTGGTTATAATATTATGCACGCTTGTATTTTTATTTCTATCAATTATCGTAGGTGCAGATCAGCAGTATGATCTGTTCTTTTATTTAACACTTCTTAACATTGTTGGTTACAATATTATGCACGCTTGTATTTTTATCACTATCAATTATCGTAGGTGCACATCAGCAGTATGATCTGTTCTTTTATTTAACACTTCTCAAAATTGTTAACTATATTAGTTATGCTTGTCTGTTTTTTATCAATTATTGTAGGTGCAAATCAGCAGTATGATCTGTTCTTTTATTTAACACTACTTAAAATTTTTGTTTATAATATTATGCACGCTTGAATTTTTATCACTATCAATTATCGTAGGTGCAGATCAGCAGTATGATCTGTTCTTTTATTTAACACTTCTCAAATTTGTTAACTATATTAGTTATGCTTGTCTGTTTTTTATCAATTATCGTTGATGCAGATCAGCAGTATGATCTGTTCTTTTATTTAACACTTCTTAAAATTTTTGATTACAATATTATGCACGCTTGTATTTTTATTACTATCAATTATCGTAGGTGCAGATCAGCAGTATGATCTGTTCTTTTACTTAACACTTCTCAAAATTGTTAACTATATTAGTTATGCTCTTCTGTGTTTTTATCAATTATCGTAGAAGCAGATCAGCAGTATGATCTGTTCTTTTATTAAACACCTCTTAAAATTTTTGGTTATACTATTATGCACGCTTGTATTTTTATCTCTATCAATTATCGTAGGTGCAGATCAGCAGTATGATCTGTTCTTTTATTTAACATTTCTCAAAATTGTTAACTATATTAGTTATGCTTGTCTGTTTTTTATCAATTATCGTAGATGCAGATCAGCAGTATGATCTGTTCTTTTATTTATCACTTCTCAAAATTGTTAACTATATTGGTTATGCTTGTCTGTTTTTATCAATTATCGTAGGTACAGATCAGCAGTATGATCTGTTCATTTATTTAACACTTCTCAAAATTGTTAACTATATTATGCTTGTCTGTTTTTTATCAATTATTGTAGATGCAAATCAGCAGTATGATCTGTTCTTTTATTTAACACTTCTCATAATTGTTAACTATATTAGTTATGCTTGTCTGTTTTTTATTAATTATCGTAGATGCAGATCAGCAGTATGATCTGTTCTTTTATTAAACACTTCTTAAAATTTTTGGTTATAATATTATGCACGCTTGTATTTTTATTTGTATCAATTATCGTAGGTGCAGATCAGCAGTATGATCTGTTCTTTTATTTATCACTTCCTAAAAATTTTTATTATAATATTATGCTCGCTTGTATTTTTATCTCTATCAATTATCGTAGGTGCAGATCAGCAGTATGATCTGTTCTTTTATTTAACACTTCTCAAATTTGTTATCTATATTGGTTATGCTTGTCTGTTTTTTTATCAATTATCGTTGATGCAAATCAGCAGTATGATCTGTTCCTTTATTTAACACTTTTTAAAACTTTTGGTTACAATATTGTGTACTCTTGTATTTTTATTTCTATCAATTATCGTAGGTGCAGATCAGCAGTATGATCTGTTCTTTTATTTAACACTTCTTAAAATTGTTGGTTACAATATTATACACACTTGTATTTTTATCACTATCAATTATCGTAGGTGCAGATCAGCAGTATGATCTGTTCATTTATTTAACACTTCTCAAAATTGTTAACTATATTAGTTATGCTTGTCTGTTTTTTATCAATTATTGTAGATGCAGATCAGCAGTATGATCTGTTCTTTTATTTAACACTTCTCATAATTGTTAACTATATTAGTTATGCTTGTCTGTTTTTTATTAATTATCGTAGATGCAGATCAGCAGTATGATCTGTTCTTTTATTAAACACTTCTTAAAATTTTTGGTTATAATATTATGCACGCTTGTATTTTTATCTCTATCAATTATCGTAGGTGCAGATCAGCAGTATGATCTGTTCTTTTATTTAACACCTCAAAATTGTTAACTATAGTGGTTATGCTTGTCTGATTTTATCAATTATCGTAGGTGCATATCAGCAGTATGATCTGTTCTTTTATTTATCACTTCCTAAAAATTTTTATTATAATATTATGCTCGCTTGTATTTTTATCTCTATCAATTATCGTAGGTGTAGATCAGCAGTATGATCTGTTCTTTTATTTAACACTTCTCAAATTTGTTATCTATATTGGTTATGCTTGTCTGTTTTTTTTATCAATTATCGTTGATGCAGATCAGCAGTATGATCTGTTCCTTTATTTAACACTTTTTAAAATGTTTGGTTACAATATTGTGCACGCTTGTATTTTTATATCTATCAATTGTCGTAGGTGCAGATCAGCAGTATGATCTGTTCTTTTATTTAACACTTCTTAAAATTGTTGGTTACAATATTATGCAGTCTTGTATTTTTATCACTATCAATTATCGTAGGCGCAGATCAGCAGTATGATCTGTTCTTTTATTTAACACTTCTTAAAATTGTTGGTTACAATATTATGCACGCTTGTATTTTTATCACTATCAATTATCGTAGGTGCAGATCAGCAGTATGATCTGTTCTTTTATTTAACACTTCTCATAATTGTTAACTATATTAGTTATGCTTTTCTGTTTTTTATTAATTATCGTAGATGCAGATCAGCAGTATGATCTGTTCTTTTATTAAACACTTCTTAAAATTTTTGGTTATAATATTATGCACGCTTGTATTTTTATCTCTATCAATTATCGTAGGTGCAGATCAGCAGTATGATCTGTTCTTTTATTTTATACTTCTCAAAATTGTTAACTATATTAGTTATGCTTGTCTGTTTTTTATCAATTATTGTAGATGCAGATCAGCAGTATGATCTGTTCTTTTATTAAACACATCTTAAAATTTTTGGTTATAATATTATGCACGCTTGTATTTTTATTTCTATCAATTATCGTAGGTGCAGATCAGCAGTATGATCTGTTCTTTTATTTAATACTTCTTAAAATTGTTGGTTACAATATTATGCACGGTTGTATTTTTATCACTATCAATTATCGTAGGTGCAGATCAGCAGTATGATTTGTTCTTTTATTTAACACCTCAAAATTGTTAACTATAGTGGTTATGCTTGTCTGATTTTATCAATTATCGTAGGTGCATATCAGCAGTATGATCTGTTCTTTTATTTATCACTTCCTAAAATTTTTTATTATAATATTATGCTCGCTTGTATTTTTATCTCTATCAATTATCGTAGGTGCAGATCAGCAGTATGATCTGTTCTTTTATTTAACACTTCTCAAATTTGTTAACTGTATTGGCTATGCTTGTCTGTTTTTTTATCAATTATCGTTGATGCAGATCAGCAGTATGATCTGTTCTTTTATTTATCACTTCTCAAAATTGTTAACTATATTGGTTATGCTTGTCTGTTTTTATCAATTATCGTAGGTGCAGATCAGCAGTATGATCTGTTCATTTATTTAACACTTCTCAAATTTGTTAACTGTATTGGCTATGCTTGTCTGTTTTTTTATCAATTATCGTTGATGCAGATCAGCAGTATGATCTGTTCCTTTATTTAACACTTTTTAAAATTTTTGGTTACAATATTGTGTACGCTTGTATTTTTATTTTTATCAATTATCGTAGGTGCAGATCAGCAGTATGATCTGTTCTTTTATTTAACACTTCTTAAAATTGTTGGTTACAATATTATGCAGTCTTGTATTTTTATCACTATCAATTATCGTAGGTGCAGATCAGCAGTATGATCTGTTCTTTTATTTAACACTTCTTAAAATTTTTGATTACAATATTATGCACGCTTGTATTTTTGTTACTATCAATTATCGTAGGTGCAGATCAGCAGTATGATCTATTCTTTTATTTAACACTTCTTAAAATTGTTGGTTACATTATTATGCACTCTTGTATTTTTATTACTATCAATTATCGTAGATGCAGATCAGCAGTATGATCTGTTCTTTTATTTAACACTTCTCAAAATTGTTAACTATATTAGCTGAGCTTGTCTGTTTTTTATCAATTATCGTAGATGCAGATCAGCAGTATGATCTGTTCTTTTACGCAGTTACGCAAGTGTGTTGTGGTTGTTGGGCGAAGGTGTTAATTCGCGTGTGTGGTATGTTGTGATTGGTTGCTGCGTTACGTTTCACCCGGTTCACCGGCAACACCTAACTACGGCAGCGGACCGCCATAGCCAGGACCGCCAACCGATCTCCTGCCGGTACAGGCGAAGCTACAAACACGGTGAACGACTGAAACAGTTACGCAAGTGTGTTGTGGTTGTTGGACGAAGGTGTTAATTCGCGTGTGCGGTATGTTGTGATTGGTTGCTGCGTTACGTTTCACCCGGTTCACCGGCAACACCTAACTACGGCAGCGGACCGCCATAGCCAGGACCGCCAACCGATCTCCTGCCGGTACAGGCGAAGCTACAAACACGGTGAACGACTGAAACAATTACGCAAGTGTGTTGTGGTTGTTGGACGAAGGTGTTAATTCGCGTGTGTGGTATGTTGTGATTGGTTGCTGCGTTACGTTTCACCCGGTTCACCGGCAACACCTAACTACGGCAGCGGACCGCCATAGCCAGGACCGCCAACCGATCTCCTGCCGGTACAGGCGAAGCTACAAACACGGTGAACGACTGAAACAGTTACGCAAGTGTGTTGTGGTTGTTGGACGAAGGTGTTAATTCGCGTGTGTGGTATGTTGTGATTGGTTGCTGCGTTACGTTTCACCCGGCTCACCGGCAACACCTAACTACGGCAGCGGACCGCCATAGCCAGGACCGCCAACCGATCTCCTGCCGGTACAGGCGAAGCTACAAACACGGTGAACGACTGAAACAGTTACGCAAGTGTGTTGTGGTTGTTGGACGAATGTGTTAATTCGCGTGTGTGGTATGTTGTGATTGGTTGCTGCGTTACGTTTCACCCGGTTCACCGGCAACACCTAACTACGGCAGCGGACCGCCATAGCCAGGACCGCCAACCGATCTCCTGCCGGTACAGGCGAAGCTACAAACACGGTGAACGACTGAAACAATTACGCAAGTGTGTTTTGGTTGTTGGACGAAGGTGTTAAGTCGCGTGTGTGGTATGTTGTGATTGGTTGCTGCGTTACGTTTCACCCGGTTCACCGGCAACACCTAACTACGGCAGCGGACCGCCATAGCCAGGACCGCCAACCGATCTCCTGCCGGTACAGGCGAAGCTACAAACACGGTGAACGACTGAAACACTTACGCAAGTGTGTTGTGGTTGTTGGACGAAGGTGTTAATTCGCGTGTGTGGTATGTTGTGATTGGTTGCTGCGTTACGTTTCACCCGGTTCACCGGCAACACCTAACTACGGCAGCGGACCGCCATAGCCAGGACCGCCAACCGATCTCCTGCCGGTACAGGCGAAGCTACAAACACGGTGAACGACTGAAACAGTTACGCAAGTGTGTTGTGGTTGTTGGAGGAATGTGTTAATTCGCGTGTGTGGTATGTTGTGATTGGTTGCTGCGTTACTTTTCACCCGGTTCACCGGCAACACCTAACTACGGCAGCGGACCGCCATAGCCAGGACCGCCAATCGATCTCCTGCCGGTACAGGCGAAGCTACAAACACGGTGAACGACTGAAACAGTTACGCAAGTGTGTTGTGGTTGTTGGAGGAATGTGTTAATTCGCGTGTGTGGTATGTTGTGATTGGTTGCTGCGTTACGTTTCACCCGGTTCACCGGCAACACCTAACTACGGCAGCGGACCGCCATAGCCAGGACCGCCAACCGATCTCCTGCCGGTACAGGCGAAGCTACAAACACGGTGAACGACTGAAACAGTTACGCAAGTGTGTTGTGGTTGTTGGACGAAGGTGTTAAGTCGCGTGTGTGGTATGTTGTGATTGGTTGCTGCGTTACGTTTCACCCGGTTCACCGGCAACACCTAACTACGGCAGCGGACCGCCATAGCCAGGACCGCCAACCGATCTCCTGCCGGTACAGGCGAAGCTACAAACACGGTGAACGACTGAAACACTTACGCAAGTGTGTTGTGGTTGTTGGACGAAGGTGTTAATTCGCGTGTGTGGTATGTTGTGATTGGTTGCTGCGTTACGTTTCACCCGGTTCACCGGCAACACCTAACTACGGCAGCGGACCGCCATAGCCAGGACCGCCAACCGATCTCCTGCCGGTACAGGCGAAGCTACAAACACGGTGAACGACTGAAACAGTTACGCAAGTGTGTTGTGGTTGTTGGAGGAATGTGTTAATTCGCGTGTGTGGTATGTTGTGATTGGTTGCTGCGTTACGTTTCACCCGGTTCACCGGCAACACCTAACTACGGCAGCGGACCGCCATAGCCAGGACCGCCAACCGATCTCCTGCCGGTACAGGCGAAGCTACAAACACGGTGAACGACTGAAACAGTTACGCAAGTGTGTTGTGGTTGTTGGACGAGGGTGTTAAGTCGCGTGTGTGGTATGTTGTGATTGGTTGCTGCGTTACGTTTCACTCGGTTCACCGGCAACACCTAACTATGGAAGCTGACCGCCATAGCCAGGACCGCCAACCGATCTCCTGCCGGTACAGGCGAAGCTACAAACACGGTGAACGACTGAAACAGTTACGCAAGTTTGTTATGGTTGGATGAAGGTATTAATGCGCGTGTGTATGGTTATGTGGATGTTTGTAGTGACTTAGATATTAGCTCTTTAGCGTTACCCAGGGTGCACCACGAGGAGGCGAGCTAACTTTGCACCCCATTGTTTTTTAACTGTATGTTTTGTGAATTTGAAATGCATTTAAAATTGAATGTCTTAATATTGAGGAATTCAAATATTAAAAATGCTTATGTTCCGTAAGCCGTATATGTAACTGTCGTAAAATTGAATTGTATTTGGAAATAAAAACTAATAGGAAACTACAAACGATATGAAATATATATAAATTATTCAAAGCAGTTAACTATATAAAGCAAGAATGAGGTTGTAATGTATGAATATAATTTAATAATTCAAGTGAAACATTGTGTATAAACAATTTTGTATATTGCTGATCCAAGCGAATTTCATTAAAAGTGGCACCTATTGAAGTATACTTTCAGAAATCCTTCAGGTATGGATATCTAGAAAAATTATGAGAAATATTACTCTTAAACATTCCACCGATATTTTTAAATTAATCCCTGTGAACGTTTCTAAAGATATATTTATGCTTGAAGACAAATTTATAAAAGGTTTATCATCAACCCGATTTATGAGAGTTTCGAAACATTAAATTATTAATTAGTCGAGTTATAATAAGTAAAGTTATCCAAAAGGTTTGAAGAAACCGGAAATATAAAATATATACCTGAATCAGGAAGGCGTAGAACTGTAAGAAAATGTGATCGTCGAAGTGTTATGCTTGCCGGTCAGTAGCTTGAAGTTGTCGAAGCCTAGTTCAAATACATAAATACTACTACTAGTCTCAAAAATGGCATCCGTATAACATCTCGTAACAATTATGGGCAGATGACATAGACAGAATAGAATAATTTTACGAGGAAATTAAAAATTTGCAAAATGTTCAGTGACGAAGCAACTATTTACTTAAACAAAAATCGAGAACAGGCCAAATACTGAAGAAAATCTAATACTAACCATTTAAAAATGTTCTGTAAACTGCCAATTCTCCTATTATATATACATAAATAAGAGCTATAATTTATTGTTGTTGTTATGGCGTGATCTCGATAACTGGTAGCTGCCAGAAACAGAGTTAAAATTCAGATCCCTATTATTAACCGGGATTCTTTTACCTGCCCTGGTTGTTCTCGGACTAGGCTCTGTGAGGAGACCTACTAATGGTCTAACGGGCCCGCCCATATATTGATTCCGGTTCCTATTGTTGATATCACGACTGCTACGGTCGAAACCGTTCCTCGGTTAATGGTGGTCCTCCGAGGTGTTCCGTAGCCGTCGCTGTTAAAAGTCGCATCCCATGCTTCCAAAGGTTTCGCCGCTTTTCACTGTCGGCATCTTCAGTGGTGACTCCGCAAAAGCTTCGCCGCGACTGAGGCTGATTGGGGTCTTGTCAGCGGTCTCCTAATGCCGGTGCTGCTGCGCGCGTCTCTGTCACGGCTGAGCAGCCGCGAAGGCGTGGCCAAGCTATTATTAGTTATCGATCGTGTGACATGGTGAGTGGTACGAGCGCGTACGGACCGGCGCAGTTGGGTAGTGGGCGGGGCCTGAATTTCAGCTCGAGAGCCGACGCCCTCCCCGTCATAGCGCAGCAATCCCGTAGGCGTGGCTACGTTGTTATTAGTCATCGACCGTGTAATGCGGGTGCTGGCACAAGTGAGTTTGGACCTGTGCAGTCGGCCGGTGGGCGAGGCCTCAGGCTGAATCCCGGCGACTTCGCCCGCCCTGTCGGCCATGCACACTAGTGTTCTCGAACGGTATTACATGTCCCTCGTCCAACGCATACTGAACGATGGCGGACTTCTCGTGTTGGTTAAGCCGTAAAGCCCTTTCATGTTCCTTTTTCCTGGTGACAACCGATCTCTGTGTCATACCTATATAGTCTTTGCCACACTCACAAGGTATGCGATATACTCTAGGAGTGAAAAGAGGATCTAGCCGATCTTTCACTATACAATTATTTATTATAATATTTTAGTATCGATGGGAGAGCCGTATTGATTTTTGTAATTTTAATAATACCCCTTTTATGACAATTATTTTATTTTCTTTCAAACAAGTTAATTTATTTTTAAATATAAACATTAGGTCTTTTGGATCCCTGAGTCTTTCTTCTGGCAGTAATGTCGACTTTTTTACAGGAACATTAAAAACAAAATTAAATGCTATTCAGGCTTTAATATACCTTACTCTGTATTACTTATAATTCCAAAACTTTTAGTAGTTCAAGGACAATCTTATGAGGTATATTGTTACATTCAATTTCGTTGAACATTGAAGTTGTGTTGAATCAACAAATTATCTATTTGAGCTAAATATATCACCAGTTATGTGTTATATTTCAATAATAGTATAGTTAACAAATTCAGTATTTATGCATATAATAAAGTCGCACGACTTCCTTTTTATTTCTTTAGTGTAACAACACGTTACTCCTTATATATGCACACGCGTATATATCCTATTTATAAGTCGTATACAATATATATTTTTATACATTTAGTTTTTAAGTTCTATTTTAGATATATGAGTTTTATTAAAAAGCTTCTACAGTCTTCTAGCTTAAAATAAAGACCTTTAACAACTCATTCAGTTATTTTAAATTCAAAATAAATCCTTTTTGTTTTAATAGAGTTATCACAGTCTATACTGGCTTTGGTGGAAATTTGTATCATTCTTGAATTGTCTGGGTTTTCTGTGAAATCGAATCTAAATTCCTTGACCCCAACTAAAATACTCTATCTGCAGACATGTGTCTCCAAGTATTAATTATTATTGTTGAAAATATGCCCAGCATATTATGCACTTACCATTTGCGCCACTACTTCAGACGGTAATGTGTACTGGGTTTCTTGGATTGATACACTCTACTTCAGCCTGTTGATCGTTTCTCCTTCCTTCCTCCTTCCTTCATCCTTCCTCCTTTCCTTGTATTGCAGATGTTCATCCAAGATGAAAAATGTGTGCTACTTTTTTTTCTAGGTCGGGTTTAGGTGTAGATTAATTTGAATTATCAACCATGCAAAGAATTGACAGGCCTCTGTTAATGTTTCGGTTGATTTCCAACCAGATAGACTTTATCTGCTGTTGTAAAAACCCATGCTCGATATTTTGTATTGGCAAGCACCTAATTATATGTCATTAGTATACTCTCTCTTTTTTTGCAATGAGAAAATTCTTGGTGTTTATAAATAAATATTTTATGAAATCATACGATGTCTTCGCTTTCTGAAGAATAACACATTATTCTTGCAGTAATGACAGGACGGAATTGATCGACTTTTTATTTGCGGTGTAACGCACGTTTTCTTATTTTAAACTACGTATGTATATATATAATATCAGTGAATTTTAAACTTAATATTTTTCTTAAGATTCTGATCGTTAAGTAACAAGATATTTTTCTCTCAACAGACTTTTATTTTTCCCTGTAGAGACTGAACTTTCTTGTTTTCCAGTGTTGACTCACCTTTTCTGCAAATATTTCTCAAATTCTGAAAGAATTTATGTTTTACAGCTGGCAATTAGGCAATAGGTTCTGGTTCTATCCAACAAAATATCATCGGAAAATTTTATGAAATAATTATTTTAGTTACCACTGAATCACGTGTACATTTATTTCATAGTAACAAAATTGTGCCACTTTGAAGTCAGATCAAATATATTCCGGGAACTTTTCAGGGTAACCGACAATCTCGGTGTTAAAGAGCTGAAATATATTCCTTTCTTTTCTTCTCTGTATTACAAACTTTAAACACAAATATTTCAAATACCTTCCAATATAATATTCCGCCACAAAAATTTACAATAGAACAAAATTTAAAAAATCCATTTTTCCGAAAACTACCTAAATAAAATGATCTTTTTATCCATGCTTTAAAGGTTATAAGGTTTTATTACTACCACCTCCTAAAATCCGGTATAGCTATTTATTATTGATTAATTTATATTGCATACATAAATATGTATGTACCTATATTTTCAGTACAACTAAAAGGTTTTATACTTTTTTTTACATATTAAGGCTTAAATTTGATTTACTAAGATTATGACATATTATTTGTATACCTATGTATAGGTACATATAAATATAATGAAATTTATAAAAGAATTTTTAACAATATGATAAGAATAAATACCAGTATTATACTCGTACTATACTATTTTCAATGACAAAATCAATAACTTCCTGTTTAGTTTGCCTGATATTTTTTCACAAATTTACAAACCATTTCTCAACATTTTGATAGGTATATCAATATTTTCCAAAGCAAATAAATTTGAAACCTTTTAAATTTTTAACTAAACGTTAATATTAATTTGTGTATGAACAATGTTTATGTACGTTTTTGTGTATATGTATATTTTCAAACGTATGAAAATTTTGTGGTACGCCCATGGTGGTAACGATATTTCATTTAGCTCAGCAATAAACCTTTCCAGGAGGAATGCATTAGTCTCGCTTAGTGCCGAGGATGGCGCTACATTACAGAGACCATGTTTAAAGGCGAGGGGTCGGAGACGTTTCGCGGGGTAGTCATAACAAAATTATACATACAGTTATAATAGATAGATAGATAGATAGTTTATTTGACTATTTTACACAAGTACATGGTTTATAGCAAGTTTATAGCGATCTTGTTGAAATTTCAATCAACGTTAGGGGTCTTGTTACAATATTTCAATCAACTCGGAAAAGAGCAAAATTCATAATTTTCCACTTTTTCAAAATTTCAAAACACAGCGTCGATGTAAAATAATATTTGTAGTCTATTAAAAAAAACCGCAATTTTTATCTTTATCCCTTGAGGAGTTACTGAGCGAAAACTAAAAAAAAATATTTCTTAGCAATAAAATGCTGCCACCTTACGGTGGCATTGATAAAAGAGACGATCACATTAGATTCTAAATGTCCAACATTGAGAGAAGTGATTCAGGCTAACGGTAAATGCTCTATCATACGGAATATAGTTTTCGCTCAATAACTGCTCAACGGAAAATGATAAAAATATGCGGTTTTTTTAATAGACTACAAATATTATTTTACATCAGCGCTGTTTTTTAAAATTTTGAAATAATGTAAAATAATTTTTTTATTTAAAATTTTTCACTCGATGTAAAATAATATTTGTAATATATAAAAAATAGAATAACGTATTTTACTATATATAGTTACCGAACGAAAACCGAAAAAATAAAATAAAAGGACTGACACGCGACGGATTTTATAAAAGACTAAGAGAAATAATTACGTATTGTAGTTTAATAGCTTTATTATAATTACAAATTTGTTAAATCTTGAAACTAAAAATATAATATTTTTCAAATACAGAAATATAGATTATTTTTAATATAATATTCTGTGTCTGCCTACTGAATAATAGACACCAGCTAAGACATTGCTAAATAGACGCATTCATTAAAATATAATTAATATTTTTAATAAATATTTAAAAAATGGGGAATGCAAAGAGGTAGTTGAGATTTATGGAATATATAAAAATGTTATTGAAATATGATTTTGTTTATCTAATTTTATTTTTGTCGCATAATAATTTTTTTACATAGTAGAAATACACATAGAAAGAAAAAATGTGTCAAAAGCATTTTATTTTACAAATGAAATTATTTCTTTATTCCATATTTTCTGATTTAAGTTGAGCCCTATGTCACGTGAAAGTATTTATATTTTATTATTAAAGGAACAAACAAAAAATTAAGCATCGCAATTAGTGGAACTATTTTGGATCCTACCGTTAAAAGTTATATTTTTTTGTTAGAAAGTGTCGTTCCAGATGGGGTGACGCATTATGGTCAACTATTTTATTGTCGATTATTTAATAAAAGATCATTCTTGATTTTAAAAAAATGTTGCTTGTCGTGAGATATTGCAAACTGTAGTCCAACTTATGATAAAATATGGTGTTCGAAAGTAAAAAATGTTCAAATTTTTCATCTTTATTTTTTTGTGAAAAATGTCAATCAGCATAGTTATCCCAAAACCGAAGAAAAATAAAAAAATCACTGTTTACAAGCATATACAAAGCATTCTGTTCATTTTTCTATTTTATGAATTTTTATAAATAAAATTTACTATCAGGAATCATGTTTTCCAAAAAAATCAACAATAAAAATATGTGTGAAATGCCTTATGTACCAAAATATCATTACCTACTATTATTTTTCGAAAACTACAAGAGTTTAATAAAATAAATACAACAAAAAACATATTTTTTCCGTAAAAACATGCATAATTTTAGGATTTTATTAATTTCTATAGTATACTTGATGATAACATTGTAAATATAAATTAACTACTTGAGTATTTATGGGAAAAGTAGCATAACAGTAATAATAATAATATCTCTACCCCTCATTCTAATCACAAGGATTAGCCCAGAAGTCGGAGACTTGTGCGGGAGAGGGGGCGGCATATTATTATTAAGCAGGCCGCATTTGCGCCCAGGAACGACTTACGTTGGTAGGCCCTAACCACTATTCAGTGCAGGAATGAGGGAAACCTGGAAAACCTCATTAATTAGGGGGGTAGTCAAATATCAACCGGTATCAATCTCTCACATTGACCCAAGCCAACATTCTTCCACCCTACCATAACCGCAGAGAGGGCGCCAAACCTCTCCACGAATATAGCTTATATACGGTCTACCGGCAGCTGGGCTCGAACCAACTCCGATCTAGTCACCTCGATTCAAGTACTGACGCCTTAAACCGCGCGACCACTGACCGACCTAATTAAAAATGAATTTTGTTTGTTCCTTTGAAACTACATGTACGTAAGTACTTCGATTTTCACACAACTTTATGAAAAAAGTTTTTAACAGAAATAAAAATTAAGAACCGCTTACTTACATCGCCGTATTTCTCGCAGTGAATATTGTGTTTTTAACTATTGAAATCTCAAAAAATATAACATATAGAACAAAGGTAACTTATTGACGTTGTATTTATTCACAGTTACTGTTTAGATTTTACTCAAATAAAATAATAATTTTGAAAAGCGTCTGTAAGACACGCATTTGTAGCTATCCTAACCCCACGTTTAACAATTATTTTCATACACTTAATTATAAATATTGAACAATTTTTATTATCAAGTAAATTTTTATTATAAGAATATTTATATCTACAAATATATTAAGTATTTTGGTAGATCTATCTATCTAAAATCTTAGACAGCTTTTTGCAGCTGTTTGTTTGTTTTACTTCGGTGTCTTTGAAAATACCCAGGTGTCATTCTTATTATTTGCTAACACCTACATTATCCAATTTCTTGAAAACCGTAACACGTAGCGAAGTAAACTTTTTTTAAAAAACTTTTTCATACTATCGACTACATTTGTCTCGATAGAACTATAGTTCTATTTTCAATAATTAATGTAGCTCTCCGCATAGTAAAGTTTTTAATGCACAAATTTACTGGTATTGACTTTCGAACAATTTTTTTCGAAAAGGCTTTAAGCTATTAAAAATTGGTATGTACCATTAGAAGCGCTGTAGTTTTTTATATATGTTGTGAAAAAATTATGAACATAACTTGAATCGTTGATTTACAAACGCGATATATGTTTCGTAAAACATAATTGTCAAATAACGCCCGAAGCACCGACAATTTGAATTTATAAAGTTAGACCCTACTGAAAAAAGTTGTAAAAGTCCATTTCAGATGCCGAAATTGTCCCTCTACAAGATGGTAAATGTTTAATTTAGTAATATCTTTATTTTTAAAAAAACAGTATAATTGAGAACCGATTTTACTCCACTAATAGAGTTGTGATACCTTTATTTCAGTGTGTCTTTCGTTTTGTCTCCATCCCAAATGCATTAGCCTCTAGGCTAGGCAGCACATATTTCAGCGTTTTGTCACAACACGTCAACATAGTCTTACTCTGCGCAGCGATATATCTGGTTTTAACAAAACTTGATCACGTGTTTCACCGTTAGCCTTAATAATATAGTATGTAAATTCATCGTCAGATGGCGCTACAATTTTAAAGAAAACTTGGTATATATATATATGCAACTAACCCTGCATGTATTTGTACAACTTTCTAAATGAATTAAAATATTTTTCTCTGAAGTAATCTGATTATAATCTGTACATATTATATTTAATGTCTAAGTTGAAGGGTTGTGAAATAAAAAAGTTTTTATATATAATAAATAATATAATGCTATTATTTACCACTTATACAGTGTTTGTTGGATTTAATCATTGAATTATTATTGTGCCTTATTTTTTAATTAATTTGCTTATAATTCAATATTTCATCTTTGTTTTGAATAGTTATTAATTTATTAAATTCTTGGATATTGAAAAAGTATAATTCAATAGCATAAAGCACAATAATAAATATCACAAAAATTGACTTCTGTCATTACACCATCATAATACTTTTATTAATTTTGAGTAATAATTTATTGTACAATATACTATATATAGATTAATCCAGTCTAGTATCAACTTAAAAATAACTATACATAATATAACAAGCATAGAAAATAAAAATTTGTACTAAAAAAATAGCGTTTACAAAGGCACAACGACATTTCACTTAAAATCTGAACAACAAGCTCCATAGATAACAAATTCCTGGCTTAGTAAACGCAGTTAAAAGAAAATTGCTCAGTATCTAACCTTCATGAATTTATAATAATTCTTTTTCTCTTAATAATTATAACTTTGGTCAATATATTTTCTGATATAAGAAAATAATGTGGATATGTCATTCAACAAGATTAATTTGATAATTAATATATGGATTATAAAAATCACGAAATCACATATAGTAAATAAATAATATAGTCATATGAGCATGTTTCAACTACCAAGAAACAGCAATAAATAAAATAAAAGGTAAAACATTCATAACTGGTTTTGCTTATTAGGCAGGTGAAACAGTTTATGTATAAAAACAATCATTTTTAGCAGGAGTGAAATGGAAGAAGTTACAAAAATTTTGCGTTAATTTTAAATATTTTGAAAGTATATATATTATTATGCAAAAAATATCAATATTTTACAAACTTGATCAAAATCACCTAAGTTCTCACAATAAATAACTGAAGTAATGATAAATAAATAAAAATGTATCTATTTGAAAACGCACTGTGTGTGTGTTACACTTTGAGCAGCCCCAGTATATTTATTTTAAAATCTAATATTTTCTTTTAATTTGGAAATAAAAAGCAAACTGTTATTTTATTCTTTTCTGGAAAATCTCTACAGTAAACATCATAGAAAAATGTGTAAAAATATTGACCCCAGATTTACCTTGTTATGTGCTACAAATCAAAAGAATTAAAACCCCTAACTTATTACAAAGACTTCAAAAATAGAACTGCTTAAAATGTAAGAAAAATCATTGAACAGGTTAGTCACTCACTTTAAGTAAGAAAATTTTAAAACAGTATGTTACCAGCAAACCGAAACAAATAAGAATTTATTTTTATATTTCAATTCAGTAAACCGTCCGTTTTAAAATTTCTCATATTTGTACAATTCGACTAACCTCTATATCTTAAATATTGCAGTAAAAATTACTATTCATTGGCTGAGCACTACTCATTCAACCTATCTTGACTTCTACTACTACTGCGAGAACTTTTACGGTGCAAATTCTCTAAATAAGCAGCTGGAGCCCATCCCTCCACCGAATTACCTGAAACATAAATCTCATCCTGAAAACCAATGAGTACCAAATGAAACGTTTACTCACCGATAACTTTAACAAACCACCATCCTGCACAGCCAACCTTAAGTAATTCAACAATGTCCCCTTCCCTCATGTTTACTTCACTGTTGCCAACTGCACAATAATCAGCTAAAGCAACGTAATGACCTCTCTGTAAAAGTTTTAATATATTAAGTCAAAGAATTAGCTAGAATTTCTTATACACCAATCATATTTGGGGCTTACGAAATAATTAAAGATACCAAAAAAGCATTTACAAGATTTCTGTACAATATTTACAATATAACATACTATTGCACTGTAATATATACATACATCTTTTTTTTTGCATATAAATTTTGTTCTGAATAGTTAAAAGCAAAAAGCATTGAAGTTAGCAAAAGCAATATTTTTTAAACAGTCTCATAACTTTGTGGACTGCCTTTTGCATGCATATATTTTTTTTACAAAAGGCAGTGAATAATAGCAAAAATTGAAGACAACTATAAAGAATAAAAAGAAGCTATGATTTGTGATTTAAAATTAAAGATTTAAAAATAACATTTCAGGCAATGTGAAAAATTTAAACAAAACAGGGGAACTATAAATATAAAACAAAAAAAGTAATATAACTTACTAGAATTAAATAAAGAATGGAACAGCTGAGAATTAGTAATGCGTAACATAAAATGTTGTTGTATTTGCAGTACTGCCAACAATATACTGAACGACACGATCAAGAACTGTGCTCTGACCCTTCACCACACCACTCCACTGCAATGAATTTACAAAAAAACTACTAATAACATTCCTCATTCCATCAAACATTAAACAACAAACTTCAGAATAACAATTACATAGCGACATACTGTCAAATTTTAAAAAAGCTTTCTGAAATTTGTTTGATTTATGCCTGACGACTTATAACACTGATAAAATACATATAAATGTTCTATACACATTTTTATTACACCAAATTTTTCACAAAAAAAAAAAAATACAATCAGCTATTAGATACATCCTTTTGAAATTGATTAAATATGTCATTCCATATCAATAATTAAAAATTTTTAATACAAGATTTACTAGAAGTAAACTCTTTGAGTTACAAGTTTGATATGAAAGGATAAATTATTAAAATAGTAAAGCAATAATCCACAGTATACCACAGAAAAGAAATTTTACAGAATCAAAAAAAAACATCAAAGATAAATTACTGTAGTGAACAAGCTTTATACATACCGGTATGGCTATATTTGGATGATCTTCATCATCACTGTTACTACAATCTGAAGACCAATTACCGGTTTCCAAACATTCGACACCCTCTTCCTCTATGTGATTCGTAGGCTCAGCTTCACAACTAAGAGCCCTATGGCTATCTATAATTGGCACTATTGGCACAGAATTCTTTTGTTTTTCCCATGATGTGGTCTGTCGAAGAGACCTAGAAATAAAATTTAGCTCTTACGGTATTATAATTCGTTTTTTTCTTTTACTTACTTGTGAGTTAGGGCTGCGTACTGTTTAATTTTCTCTCCTTTGATTTCTTCTAACTGGTTAAATAACACCCTTTTTATTTCATTCACCCAGGCATTCTTCTGATCTAGATTAGCAGCTTGTATCATATGCACTTCTTGTCTGCCTTGCAACCAAACCTCAAACTTCCTGGCGTCACCTTTTACAGATTCTGTTAAGCCAATTTGAGACATTTTCAAATAGTGTTTGAACTGATACGTTGCCTTATTTTCCGTAGCCTTGGAGACAGGTTTACAAAACAACAAGGCTTTTTGGTACAGGAACAGATGGCGCCGCATGGGTTTGAGACGTAATCTCAGATCTTTCTTGTTTTCTACCCATACAGAAAAGGAACCTTGTAAAAGTAATTCACCCTGTTGAGATAGATCCACTGGGAATCCAGTTATTGATATTTGATGCATGCTGTCATTGACACATTTCAAGACAACAAGCATACATTCTAATGCTTGTTGCAACTCTTTACAACACTTCCCTTCATCCGAATATCGCAGAAGATCTCTTAGAAGCAGTTGGTACTTTGTTATGCGCTGTACAGGTTTTAACAAATAAGCAGCTAGTGGTAATTTGTGGCCTAGTTTTTGTTGGCAAGCTTGGAAAAATTGGTGAAGTTCAACTGAAGTTTCCCTAAGGTGCTCAGATCTTGAAATATTTTGGCAGTAGAAGCTATAGAGCCGAAAAAATTTGTCCCTCTGAAAATTTTTAAGTTACAATTTTGCGTGTAATACTTATATATTTGATTACCTTTTGCACAAAACATAAAGCGACTAGGTCTGTAGATGATATACAATTTTCTAGGTCCCTGAGAAATATTTCTGAGTGGAATTGGTAGATTTCTTCTAAGTTTCCAAATATTACATCAAATTTTTCTTCCGTTCCTTGCGGGATTAAATGCCGCATATCTTCATTGTGAGCCTCCAATTTATAACCCTAAAGTGATAGTATCCTTTGTTTAATTATTTTTCGTACTTAAACTTTTATCATAACTGTAACTATATGAGTAGAGATGAAAGGTATTTTTAATCACGCCCTGTATATTTCTAAAGCAGGATAAAAATAATATTTGTTTCTTTAAATATAATAATTATCATACAACAAATTATTTCTTAGTCCAATTTTATCTCAAAAATGTTTTAAGTTGATATAACAAAAATGAATCATGCTATCTATGTAAAGGCCATAAATTATTGCAAGTACTTACATTAATAATAGATAACAGTTCCGATACATACACTCTTTCCGTCTCAAAGAGTTCAGTTAAAACATGCTTTGTTTTAATTTTATTAACTTCGTCTGTTTCTGGTAAAACGCTCTTTTCTTCGTGTTGCACAAAACTCGGATTCTGGTCATTATCCAAAGGCGAACTCATCTACAAAATCAATAGATACTTCACTTAACAAGTCTAAACGTTTTCATGCACAGAAACACTGCATTCTTTATATTTAGAACACACTAAATTTAAAATTATAATTTACGTTTAGAACTCTCTCATTCTTAACATAAGTAACATTAAAAACGTACAAACGAATAAAAAAATCCGTCGTAAAACCCATAATCATTAAATTCAGAAACGAAAACTGGAAAATATTTTTCAACATCCCAAAATTCGTCCATATCCAAAAACAAACTGAGGATTGATACAGAATACATCGTATTCGTATTATTTGTTAATGAGTATAGGTTAATCTCAAGCAAAACGGGTTTTGGAGATTGGAATGTTTCATATTAAATAACTGGACCCGGCCTTTTAGCATATTTAGAAATATTTTACGGTTTACGAAATTGGAAAAAGTTGTTTGAATAAAGTGGGCTATGAACGGTTTGCGATGATTTAATTATAGCTTTGTATTGAGATATGTTATATATGAATGCTGCAAATTATATAATATTATATGTTTCAAGTTCCAATCTACTGTGTAGTGACTGGCATAGTTACTTCAAAAAGGCCTGATTAATAATAAAATCCTAGATAACACTGGTTTATAATTATATTAAATTTAAAAAACAACGAGGCGAATTTACGTTTTCTATATGTGACGGAAAATTAACAAATTATTTTCGAAAGGATAGAATTAAGTTTCTTGAACTTCGTGGCTGGATAAAAAATATACTTTAATAACATCTACTTAAAAAAATTAGTAAACTAAAGTCAAAATATGAAAAGAACTGTCAAATTGTAAACAGTAAAAACAGACATGCGGGTGTTTTTTAGTTTTTACATCAAAACGAAGAAAACTGAGGATCAAGTTTTCGGTGGCCCACACCACTGTATTATCGCTCGTCGTCTGTGGCGTAGCTGAAATCAGTAATCAGTATCGTGCATATCGAAAACGGAAGCGTATACGAGGAGCGATCAATATATAAGAAAAATCGAAAGAAATTTCGAGGACTACAAAGAAATTACCGTAATTGCTGCACCAATAATGTTTCATAGTATATGTTTATTCATAAAATTATGTTAAAGGAACGAACAATTTTTTATTGTCACTCGTACTTACGTATGGAGACCTACGAACCTAATCTAACCTTTAATGTTTAAAATATGTGTATATATATGCGTATAGCACGAGAACAAGTTAAAAACTAGTTGATTCCGCTAAAAATATCAAGACGAGTGTTTTTACGAAAGTAATTTTTTTATAACAAAAATCTTTTAAGTAGACCCTTATAGCTATGCTAAATTTTTTCAACATTTTAAATTCATCAATTTTAGTAAGCTCGGGGTACTGCTAAACAAATGAATCACAACTGCTTGATAAAATACGTATTTGATAATACTTACTTCCACGGCGATATTTTGTAAAAAAAATGTAGGTACTAAAAAAATAAGAAATTTCAAATAAATATTAACTTGCCTTGGGAATAGTGGAAGCTTTCTTCAAAACGGCCTTTGAAGGTTGTGGCGCTCCAATTTGTGGTTGCCTTGGCACCGCTGGTTCGGGAATAACAGTTTGCACAGGCCGTTTAGGCTTAGAAGCTAATTTATTTAAACTGGTAATATGCTTATTGCACATAAGGCTAACATCCTCGATCCTTTGAAGCACCTAAATATCTGTATGTAAATAATACAAATCGACATTAACGAAGTTAAATACCTGGGACACAAGCGCTTTTGTTTCTGGTGTAGTAGCACATTGAAATGTATCTTTAAAATCCTTAGGACCATTTAAACTGAACTCTTTGGAAGATACGAGGAAGTCTTGTATTTCTTTTAAATATTTTTCTGCTAGTTCCGGAGAAGTCGAGCATTGTTCAATTCTTTGGGATGCCAAAAGGTCTATACCACTGGCACACCACTGATTGGCCTGAAAAACCGAAAAATTTTCAATAGTCGTATCATTAAAAATATTCACTTTTTCTTAATAACAGACGCATTACAACTAAAGTCTAGTTCATAATTAAAATTAACGGGGGAGTTGCGGATGTAGATATGTAGTCCCAGTCAGTGCAGTACACCGAACTAATAAAACAATAATAAAAAAAGGATTCAATTCGCTAACCAAAACATTGCACCACGAGTTCATTTACATTGTCGCGATCTCTCTCGATTTAGCACTATACACATCTCTCTTACTTTATTCAACTTAAGTGTCACAAAGTGAATCAGTCTAGGCGATTTTTCAAGAGTACATTAAGGATTAACACTTACCTTTTCAATTTTCTTCATTAATTCTCTACATTTAATTAAAACATCCATTCGCCTCGAAAGGCGTTCTAATAACAAATCTCTCATTCTAAGTAGTTCGCTACATTTAGGTTCTACACATTCTAAAGGGCACGAATTTTTTATATTGATCAAATGTTGACCAGACGAAATAACTTCTTCTGCCCTTTCTATATCTACATTACATAATTTTTGGAACGCATTAGTTTCTTTAATTAAAGTGTCTACCCTGTTCACAGTCTCTCCTACTTCCGTCATCTCAGATACAGTCTTTAAATAAGAATCAAAATTTACTTGTAATTCTCTAAAGTCTTGTTCAAATCGACGTAGCTCTAAACAATTACGCAATTTAGTAGAATGTTGTTGCCAGAACTCGTCAAAAGTCTTTTCAGTTTCTTCTAGTTGTACAAGTAGTCGTTCTACAGCAAAAACGTTACTAATGGTGTCTGAACTTTGAGCAAATTTACCGTCACTAGAAGATGACATATTTTTTTCTTTAATACTACACAATAAATTTTCCCCGTGTTTAGCTGCTGATAGGATCTCCTCTTTCAAGTCTGAATAAGTTTCCGTCTGTTTATTTAGCAGCTGCTGAGTAGAATCGACGTTGTTTGGCAACTCGGTTTCATCAATAGATTTTGTAAATTCGTCTAAAGCACTAGAAACCTGTTGCGTTATAGTCGAAAATTTCTCCAGTTCAACTCTTTGTTCTATCCATTCTTCGTGGTTATAATGTAAAGTGCCACCCAGATCTGGAGTTAATTGTTTCACGTTAATATATTTATGCAGTTCTTCAGCCGTACTCAATACTATCATACGAAATTTGAATTCATCTTTAAACAACTTGTTACTGACTTCTGATAAAGCTTTTTGTAAAAAACTGGCAGGCCTTAAAACGTATACAACATGAATTAGGCCCGGAAAATAAACCTGGAAGAAAACAGTATTTGTAACATTCTTACCGAATTATACCGGTTACTATTGTTAGCCGTGAAAATTGTCCTGAACATTAAATTTGAAACTTACCGAAATTTTTAGAAGAACTGTTTTAACGGAGTTCCACCTGTCTGTTCTCCTATCTATGATTAAATGGAAGCCCAAATCTGCATCTTGGAGTCTGAAAAATATATTTTAAGTGTGGTAGATTAAAAATGGAGGTTAAAACTTCTTACGAAGGCACTGACGTTAAATACATCATTAAGCGTTGGTAGTCTACATCAGATATCATTTGAAAATTATTGTTGTCGGGGAATGTAATAATTGGACAGCCTTCTTTTGATTTTCCACCTGAGATAATGGCATATTGGTGTTGTAAAAGTTCTGCGACGTCATTTACCCCCAGAGGCTCTAAATTGACAGAATTTTGCATTTCGAATTCTTCACAAACATTGAGAGGCTCCTCTGAAAACAAAGGATATCTTACGCAATGTCGCTTATTTAAAAAAAATAAAAATGAGTACTATCCCTAATCCCTTGCTTCCCATGATGAATCTAGTCATTTAAATTGAAAGATGACTGCTGTTTGGTACTGAAAAATGTATATATTTCTACTACACTACCTTGAAGTAGGCAATAAGGACTTACTTTTAAACATATTAAATGTCTCCATGATGAGTTTTTTTCTTGTAGTCAGCTTTATCTAGGTTAAAAAATTTATTAGTAAGGCATATCCCTTTGTACTGAAGTAAATGTAACCATTCTAAGTAGTAATAGTAAAATGAGAATTATTTAAGTTTTCATTAATTAGCAGTAAATAAAAAACGTTTTAAGTTATAAACATATTTATTAAAAAAAGTACTCTATCACGTCTTTAAATATAAAGAATATTCAACATCTCTTAAACAATTTTGAGAGAAGACTTACAAAATTCATGTAAATATGAATTTTATATGCATTTTCTGATTGTTTGAGAAATGCATTTTTTTTACTATTTTATCATTTTTTTATTACATAATATATATAAAAAACAAATAAAAAATATGGTATGCTTTGTTTCTTTACATTTAAATATATAAACTTTATAGCACAATTCTTAGCCTGAATTGTTACAAAATTGTTTCTTCAAATCTGAAAAATTTTGAGATCAAAATTAATAATAGTTCTGTTTTGTTAAGTTTAATTTGAAATAACTAACAGCAAAAAAAATACTTTTCACACATCTAAAATCATGTTTTACATACAATTACGATACAAAATTAAACTAAAGTAAATGTAGTTTGTGAACAGGAAATAAAAATAAGATTATATTAACTAAAAGCCTGCACAAAATTTAAGTTTCAAGTTTTATAAACTTTAGAAATAATTTAACCTGTTACACGTTAAGTTAGAACTTTAGAAAATTATAAATAAATATGTACAGTGGTCGCAACATAAGGGTTTCCAACATAGCACATATACTGCTTTTAAAAGGGCTATTAATAGGTATTTTGAGTGGCATCAATGTTTGAGTGATTGTATAAATAATTATTTTTGTTTATGCACATGACAGACATGTGGTTGAGCCATAATAATTTAAACAAAATATAGTACCTTTGTTTATGTACTTATAAACAAGGATAATACTGATTTAGGGTAGAAACCTTTATGTGTGGCACTTAATCCTATTTCAAAAAATGGCATCTTAGAATTAAACTTTTTTAATTTTATTTAAATAAATGTTTCAAATACAAGAACAGTTGTTAGCGACATAAAAATATTAACGGAACACTTTTCCTATAAAATAAATAAATATTATCTCTACTCAATTTGAAGATAGAATTTTGTTAATGTTTTTAAATTTTAAATATTTATTCCCAAAAAATAATAAAAATTTTAACTCTCGAAAAAAATAAATATAATTTAAAAACCAATCTCAATTTATTCCATGAAAATTAATATATCTAATATTTACAGATATTAGATACTTTAAACCATGTAAATAAAAAAATAAATAAATAAACACAACAGAATAAATAAAAAAAGAGTAAATATGAACTTATCACAACCTATTAAACAAGTTACATTCTACCAAAACTATATGGGGTGTGATGCTGAGCATTAGCCATCGTAGTGACTATATTCCCCTGTTCATTAATAACATAACCTGTGTTAGTTAATTGATACGAAAACGTATTCGTAGCCGTATGATTTGTTGGATTCTGCGGGGTAACAATATTTCCATTAGGCAGTAACTGAGGAACAGGTGTCACGAGAAATGTTTGTTGGTGGTGCTGCGTTGCAGTATTATCGTTTGGCGGTGCCACCACCAACGGTATTACTTGTTGGACTTCATTGTTAATAACGCATTTTTGCACTTGCGGTACTTGCTGCTCCCTAACACGTTCAACAGTTTGTATTTGTTGATTCTGTTGTTGAATTTGCTGTTGTTGCGGAGCAGTTTGATGTGTGCACGATTTCGGTTCGACTTTACAGAATTTCACATGTGGAAATTGTTCTTTCATGAAGTGCCGAAACGTAGAATATCCCATAAGTTTAATGCCAGGCTCTAGAATTTGGCCGTACTCCTTATAAGCATCATGTAAGTTTTTCCGTGTCACATCCCACGGTAGCTGAATCGGTTGCTTCGTATTTACAATGTCACGTTCTCCTGTGTGTTGTTCAAGGTACTGTTTCAAAAATTCAGTTGCATGTCGATAAATATCAAGGGAAAACGTATTATGTGGTTTTTTGCCGTAGTTCCCATGAACTCTAGGTGCAACGCCATGTGTCATCACATGTTTCCGTATACGCTTCAACTGATAGTGAGTGCAATTTTCTAAGTAAAGAAAAGCATCTAGACATACTCGTCTTCCTTGATAGACGTACTGTGCTCTAAGCCTACGTCGTTCCTTATGGCGTACGGTCGTATCTGGATTCGCTAGGCAAGCCATCGTAACACCCATTAAATACATGTCGTGTTCACTTTTTGTAAGTTCCGCAATGTTAAGTCTGTGTTTATATACACTTTCTGGATTTAATCCACGAAAACAACTTTCATCTTGACACTCACATCCTCTTTTAAATCTGTCTTTCACTTGAGCAGCACTTTCTTCTAATTTAGTTGGGTCATTTGCTGGATTATTATCATTGGCTTTTTTCTTCTTTTTGACTGGGACTTTCTTCTTTGCGTTCTTTTGTGGAGTTTTCGATTTCCCATTTGATGCAACGTTCTGCCTTTTTGGTGACTCTTCTCCAGTTTCCGATTCTTCGACGATAGGGTGGCCTGTATATATAGCGTTTATATTTGTTTCTGGGTCAACTATTGTGTGACCCTCCCATATAACCTAAAATATTATAAAAATTAAATATAACTAGGTAATAGGTACGTAAAATAACTGAAGTGTTATAAAATGGTCGTAAATATCTACAACTACCTGCTGATCGTCCATAGCCTGAGAAAAGTGGCTATTTGGATCAATTGCGGAAAATAGTGAATGTGATATCGATACAGGTGTGTGCCACTGTATTTGCGAATCTCCTTCTTGTCCATCGCTACCACCTGTTGGATTTGATTGGAAAGAATGCGAAGACGGTGATTGGTTTTCTCCATTTTCTTCCTGTTTCTCTATCCTTTCTACCGACAACAGTGTATGTAACACTTCACTTGCTTCTTTTTCTGCCGAATCAACACCAGCCATCTAAAATTAGGGATACTGAATTTGCTTTTCATTTTAGATGTGTATATTACACGTAACATGTTAATTTTGTTTGTTAAAAAATATTTTTTTTAAATTATATTAATTAAATTTAACGAATTTCAAACAACTAATTAGAACTGTTAATGGATATACAGGTATATATAATGTAATTCATAATAATGGAATTCCTGCGGTTCAATAAAAGAATGATGGCTTTGTTTATAAATAACTGACAAAGCAATAAAAACATTGGATATTGTATAAGCACGTTTTAAGCGAAAACAGTCTTTACTGGAATACATAAGAGCTCAAATTCGCTCGCTATCCGTCTAGTCAGACAAAAGTGGCCCATATTGGCATCCATTACACACAGAGCTGTCGTACCTTTTTCTTAAATTTTCTGTGAGATCTTAATTAATTCACAGTCTATCAGTTTTGTTATTAACAGTCCTTGTGAAACACATTATTTAACACAAAAGTTGTCCAGATTCAACTTATATTTTCGTAATAATAACTGCACGAAATGTTTAACAATTTGGACGTCAGATACGCCATGTCTAGGCTTCGCTAAACTTCACCTTTGGTAATTTCGTTGGCGATACGCATGTGCAAGGGTTCTGCGATTGCGCTCGATGGATATAGTACCGGCACCCATTCAAAATTTAAAACACACAAGTTCATATGAATAGACCATTCATTATAATTACCAGAAAATACGCACTTACCTCAAAAAAAAACTACGCTATTTCTTAAAAAGTAAGTATTTGTTCATATGAGGAAACTTATACTTACCTTATTGTTCACAAATACATTAAATATTTATATTTTTCTAAAATAGTAAATGATTTTGTCTCTTTATAGTTACATAGGTATAGCTTTTAGAAATTATTAAAGCAAGTAATTATAGACGCATTATAAATTAGGACTAAAGTAATAATTTGTGGCAAAATTATTACAATTACTTTAGTTATTATAGTAATCATTTAATTATTAAATTGGTTTTCATTAAACCTGTGTTTAATTTATTAGGTATTACATTTAGAAGATTCTATTCTATTAGCACTATAAAATTTGAAATATTGTTTTATAAAAATAAAATAGACATATTTTTTTACATATAAATTATCTCTTACAGATCTTCTGTTATTGCTATTTATCAATAATTTTGTAATACACCTAAATTTCTGTACACGAAAGGAATTTGTAAAACGATTGAAAATACTCACTTCATTACTTCTGATGAATATGCAATGAACCTCATGTTGTCACTTAGGTATGTACCTACTCGTATGTTAGTTTACACAATTTTTATTATAAACAAAATACACTTTGTTCGAACTAACTGCAATTACATGGATTTACATTTCAAGGTTTGTGATGAGAACTCGAATTAAATTGGTTAGGTACAAATGCTCAAGTACATACACAACAAACAACACTCCACTAGATGCACTAACACGGTGTAGATGAAGTAGCTATAACATGTAACTCTTTTAAATTATTATTTGCATTAAAAAGTAGATCGGACTACGGTCGTACGTTTTTTAAAGAAATTTCTCATCTAAATCGATGGATTCGAGAACCAATACTACACCGCTATAACCATTCTTTTTTTAAACGTTTATATCTACACTTACTTTCTAAATCTTAGCTTCAATATAATGTCCAGGGGTCAGCAGAACTGTAACCACTATTACATTTCCCCGTGACAATTTTAAAACACATACCTTGTTCTACCTCAAATACCTCAGTGATTTTTTTGTTAAAATATGTATTATCTACACACATTGCACATTTGAACACATAGCCTATCAAAAACCTAACCTTGTGCAGTTAAATATACTGTATCATATTTATTTCCATGCTGTGGTTATTTATATTACGTAAAGCGTAAAGCAAACTACTTTTTATACATATTGAATGTCATATCAGCTAAAGGTCGGTTTATATTTATCGGTAGCGTTATCGCATACTATTAGCAGTGGTAGGTTTATCAGCAGCGGATGGTGAAAAAAATAGAGCGGTAATTTTTTTGATAATTAAATATTTGCTATATACTCATTTCAAATTAAATTTGCCGAAATAAAAAATTTAAATAGATCTAGAAAGGGGTTGCAAAATACCTATATGTTTTTTAAATTTACCTGAATAATTTTTAGTTTAAACGGAACATTTTTTATTTGAAGTTGGTTAAATTAATATTAATTTGCTCAAATCTTATAATGCAAAATTTAATTTTATGAATAACAAAATTAGATACTTATTAAATGATTGAGGAAAAACATATTTTACATACAGCCTGCGAAAAATTAACTGGGGATTCTACGATCAAAAATAAGAAAAAAAAAGTTATCCTCTTAAATGTGGACCTCAAAATTTGATTTTTCCCAAATATTTCCGAAAGGTACCAAGATAAAGTAATCAAATTTGAAATTGAGAATCACAATTATATCGCGAATCTAATGTTCTGAAAATAATTTCTCATAATTGGTCATAGGCGTGCCAAACTGGGGGGTCAATGGGTAAATATTTCTCTAACTTTCTTGTATCTCAAGATTTTCGTCGTCAGATCAAAAAATTAAAAATTCTGGTTTATTTTACATGAAAAAGGTATTCCTATTTCAATACGATAAACTGCTCTGTTTTCGAGTCATCTTAATTTAAAAATTTTGTGACATACCACAAAAGTTTAAGATGGAAACTTATAAATAGGCAATATATTCCTAGTAGGCTATGAGAAAATACTGTCGACTTGTTTAATACATATTAAAGATATTTTTCAAGCGTTTTAACATATTAAAATACTTTCAAAATGCATACAGCAATGTATTTGTAAATTTTTTAATTTTACTATAGCCTATTAATATTTCAAAAATTTTTAAAGACATATGTAATATATGTCAAATAAACTGACAGATAACTTTTCATAATCTACTAGAAACAATTTGACTGCTTGTATATCATATGTAATATTTTTGTAGTGTCACAAAATTTTTAAATTAATATTACTTGGAATAATTTATCGAAGTAAAACAAGAGTACCTTTATTATTTTGTAAAATTGTTCAACATTTAAAATTTGTTGATTTGACGGCAAAAACCTCGGGACCTGAAAAATTTTTGTGCAATATTTATCCAATAACCCCCTCCCCAGTTTGGCACGCCTATGACTAATTATGGTATTATTTTTAGAACATTAGATTCGCAATCTAATTGTGATTCTCAATTTTAAATTTGATTACTTTATTTCGATCCGTTTTGAAAATATTTGGAAAAAATGAAATTTTGGGGTCTCCTTTTAAAGAGCAATAGCTCCGTTAGGTGGCGTCTACGGACTTATGATTATATAACTTTTTTTACTTATTTTTGATCGTAGAGTCTACAGTTAATTTTTGGCAGGCTAATTTTGGGACACCCTGTATAGCATATATAGATATAATGATAATTAATTATAATGAAATTTTTTAGCGATCATTTGTTTATTGCGTGACATATTTTATTATGAATTATCTTCCCACAACGATACTAAATTTTTTGTACTCACTTTTCAGCTATTGTTTTATTCATCCTACTTCTGAAACAGCCTACTTAAACAATATTTTTACCAATACACTTTCTCTCGATTATAAATGTTGTTGTGTGAGATATTCTATAATAGCAACTTATTTATATCATCACATATAACGTAATTAATATTTAAATATCACTGTTAAAAAATCGTAACACAATTGCCAAAATAGTGACATAATAGATAAATATTTTGTCTTAGCCAATTGTTTACAAACTAAGCCAAATTTACAGTTACACTAATACCAGCCAGAATACCGAACATGCCATGAATACACAATTAAAAATTGATCGGTATTCTGATATATCCGAATTAATTTTTTTTTTCAATTCGCAAGGTGGCGTCATCAATGTTCTGAAAATAATACGTATCTGTACAATTTTGAAGAAATAATACATGTATTCAGAATGAAACCACTTTAGATAACTTTTTGAAACAGAAAAATGTGTTTACTGCATAAGGATGATTGAGAAATTCTGAGTATTTTCGTATCACACTTTAAAGCAAGCGCATTCTTTTCATTTTGCAAATACAGCACACGCAATTTTTGAATTGTCATGAAAATTTATTCACAAAGCGTACTTACTAAATTGCATTTCTTTTACTGCCTGCTCATCGTTATGTCCACTTTACAAGTACAAATATATTTATAAACTAATCTTTTGTTTTATGTTGTGAATAATGCTTTCGATAATAACGACAAAGAACAATGTGAACTTTAAAACAAAATACAACACAGCACAACTACGAATTAGTAACTTTACATAAAGAAATGAGTGTCACAAAACCGATTCTTCTTCCCCCATTCAATTAAGAGTTGTGCTAGACAAATAACTACTAAAACAAGCTGGAACACTAAATTCAGTTCTGCAAGTGCCACACATATAAACCTACAATATTTTGATTTCTATCTCTAGAGTCAAACAAAGGGAATTGAAGTGTATACCCTTCATCTATATCGAATATTTCATACCTACCTGGTCTCTTGGCTTCTATTATAAATTCGTACAAAAGATTTCCTACCCTACTCTATTGAGCTAATAAAATGAAATTCTCACCTACATGTAGAATATAAATAGAGTTTATAAGCACTAACACGAATAATGTCACTTATAGTTATTCGACTACAACAATCGCAAAGTAATAATAATAGCAACGATGTACCTAGAAACCTTATCGCTTTTTCCATATTGATTTAATGATTTCTATTAACTCAAATACAAAAACGATAAGAGCTTGGAGGAACCATCATCATACTGTATATATGTATGTTTGAGTTAACTGACAGATAAAACCAGGATTTTCTTATTTTTGTTTATTATGCTAACTAAATTAAGTAAACACTAGTAGTAGAGAATCAAGGTGTGAAAAGTATATTTGAATTGTATACAAAATCGTTTCAATAAACAAAGAGCCTAAATGCCCAAATATTTATTGGTTTGGAAGACATTCGCTTGTAGGCAAATGGTCATTATTTTATTTTAAATGCACCACGTCAAACTACTGTGTGACCTACATTCAATCTAACTTACTGCAATTAAGTGTCCAAAAATTTAGAATTCAAAAAGTAGTATGATGTACAGACCAAATATGTATATTGATGAAAAGAAATGAAAAATTCATCTTAATTATTTAAAGAAAGGAAGTCTGTATAAGACACCTTATATTTGCGGGAAACTTGTAAAATGATAAATATACCAAGTGTCTCAGAAATATGAAATATAATTTTACTATTAACTGAACTTCTTTCATGCAAAACTGTATTTTTCTGCATTATTTAATATACTTACTTTTTTATAAAATAAGCTCCGATATGGAAAAAAATAATGTTGAGGCAGTCCTGTTGTGTAAATGATTTTAAAGCTATAGATGTAGTTAGAGAAATATTAAGTTGGAAAGACAGATGTTTCTTTAAATTTCATACATGAAATATTAAATCCTGCCTATGATATAAACGGAAATAAGTAATAAAGTGTAAATAATTTCCCACTCTTCAAGTTGCTAATTAAAATTCTAGGTACAAATTATAAATATAATATTTTTATACCTATGTTTCGCTATATTTAGTTTACAGCATACTGTTTATATATAGGAATACTTGGCGATGTTTTAAACAAAACCGTACATAGCCATCATCTTAACAGACCCAAGTGCATTGAACTGCGTCTGAAAATAACGTTACAAAATATCACCGAAGCATGGGGTGCTACACCACGTGACTTGAATGGTAAGGAAGGGGACACTAAGGGTCTATCATATCATCTAACACCAAGTACCAAGTGACAGACTTACCAGGCGACTCGGCGTCTAGATAAGAGCTCCTGGACCTGGAGATGGCCCTCTCCTCCATGGCTTTTGAAGCACTTCGCTTGAACTGCTCCAGAAAACAATCGATCTGCGTTTCCAAAGTCGACTCAGCCATGGCAAGAGCACTGGTGCATCAAAATCTGCGGACACCATTGGCCTAGTACCGGTTGTCATTTGAAGAACTCATGGTACGTTGACATCTGCATCGAGACGTAGCTGAGACTCCCAACTGCAAAGAGGGCACTACTGGGGTCGTTTGAAAGCCAGAGTTCGATTCGTTTGGTTACGCTATACGGTGCGCGAAGTCCAACGAATTCAGAAATGGGGAGAAGTATTGAGTGGCTTGATAATAATATGCGTCTAACAAAGACGGTAAAGTACTCTTTCACTCGTACCCGTCGTAGGAATGGAAAATAGACACAACCAGGCTTCTCGTATACCCGGTGACCCAAACACACCTACTTCAGTCACAGCAATTTATTTAATTAATAGTAGCAATCATTAAAGTAACACTGATAAGTTTGATTACAATTTCGGTTTGGTATTATTCTATTTTAAAGGAATCACCCGGTATACTATTTCAGTAATTCTTAACTGTTACAAGCAATTTAAAAAAATTGAAGAATATTGAGAAGCTACTACATGAAAATATTGTATAGTTTGTTATTTGACGTCTGCAGGATTTTCTACGGAGTATGCGCAAGGGAAAGAAGTATTGCTCTGGCAGCTTGCAGCTTGCTGCTTGCTCCACCTACAGTCGTCAAGTTCAATATTTAACATAAAGTGGCACTAATAAAGTATTGCAGCTACAAGTGGACTGCAGCTATTTTATATGAACTTGCACAATGAAAACCACAATATTTAAAAAAACTTGAAAGAATACTTCACTGTAAAATCATGCGTATATTAATTGGGCAACAAGCCTAAAATTGAAATTACCCTGTCTTACTCACACTTTGGAAATGTTACAGAAAATAAGCGTGTTTTCAATAGACACCTAAAAGCTGACTAAAACAAAATAAGTTATATTTTGGCACCTGTTGAAAATGCCCAAAGAAAGATAGTGAAACATTTTGAAAATCTAAACATTTTTGGGATCGAGTTTAAATTTAACTTTACAATTCTCGGTTTAAAATAACAATTCCTTATTTCGAATTCCTCAATTTTTCCTGCAACAGCAGGAACATAAATCACGCCAAGTAAAAAAATTATCAAATTCTTTTCATACGTTCATGTAAATACTCAAATTAGTGACAGTAAAGAAATGCAATAAAAAAATAATAATCCGAGTTTCTGCTTCAGCAGGAACTGATTATTTCAGCTGCTGAAGGCAGCTAATATGGCGCCTATTTATTTAAACAATTTACTTGATAGGTATGTTAAAGTCAAAATCGAAAAAATCTGTACGGTCAGTACTGCTGTGCCCCTCCTGCTAAGTGAAAAAAAAATAACCACGACCGAACTCCTCCGATACGGCTGTTCCGAAGCAACGTAGTCCCTTGCTGTGTTCTGCTCACTACTGAAATATCATCGCGTCCAGTCGTTCCTGCTCCGATTCGCCTTTACTGTTTTGATTTTCGATATTTATACTCAGTACTACTGGTACCCGGCCACTAATAGTCGTTAGTGTTCACTGAATTTGTTCGAAATATCATTCACCATGGGAGGTAAGATTTTTGAATTTTTATAACGACGGTCTGCAGCTTCGTAACCTATCGACCTTGCTTATATGCTGTTATCACATAACCTAAAAAGGCACCGTACTCTCACCCACTTAATCAAGCACCAAGCAGCAAGCCCTGTTTCAATTATTGAATATTAACAATTACCTAAAATCCGGTCTTTCCATTCAGACATTATGGCTTGCTCAACAATTAAGGCGTTTTAACTGTATTTTTACTTGGTATTAAGGTCGTATTTTTAAGGATTAAATTTATTGCTTTTTATCTCTGATAAAATACCCAAAAAATATTTAAAACTATGCCAATTGTAAGAGACACATGTCCACTATTTTATCAAAGAAATTTGTTTAAACAATCCTAGTCACGTATTTATCACGTCAACCGTTTAAAATTCAAATATTTTTTATCTGTTATTGATAATGTTTAAAAAATATTGTAAAAAATATTGGACGCATTCCCTGTTCACGATTTCTCAATGTATTGATAAATTTATAGGACAACGGGTCAATCTATGTTTATACAATCTCGCACTAAATTTAGATTAGTATTATTAATAAAAATAAAAATATATATTTAAACCCAAGCATTTCGTGTATTGAAACTTTGGCACCGATTTTGTTTTCATTTTTTTTTTCAAATTAATGTTTGCGATATGTACTTCAAACTAAATTGAATTATATATGAAATAATTGTAAAATTTATCATAACCTAGGCTAACATGTAAACAAATTGCTGCTTATCTACAATCCTGCTTGAATATGTGTACCTGTATTATAAAAATAAAACTACGATTATCAGATTGATTCATAAAGTGCATCGAATGCTTATCTAGTTAATATTCTATTCCACTATAAAGATTCAAATGCAGAATCAAATTTAAACACAATTTTATTAGCAACGATAAAAAAACACCATACATTTCTACATAATTTGTGATGCATGCATGAGAAAATTTAGTTTAATAGAATAATTTTGCTTCACATAAATTTAACGCTTTTACATGAAAGCAAAGATTCGGGCTAGAAAAAATTTAATTTAGTCGATAAAAAGATCATGCAAATTATGTATATTCTGCGTTTGATTCTATAAATTTTATTTTGGGCTACTGCGTGTTTCCTGTGTCGTATTTTTAGTTTAATGTTGGCTATTATATTGAAACTATTTTGGATTTTCAAATACCTCCTACATAGCGGAAAAAATCTGGCTCAAAAATCGCTAAGATCATAGTCATAATAAAATATATGTGCTGCATTACGCCCCGTTTGTTTATTTTAATTACTTTTCACTATAAACAACTATATTTATTTAGAAACACTGCTGTATAAATATTTGCAATAGGAAAACTATTTATTTCTTATACCTTCCCAAGAAGCGATAGATTTTGTTAATTGGACGAGGTTATTGTCCTCTTTGCAGTCTAAATTGTTGTTAATACGGATTATTGATTTAATTGTGCAGTTATGTTAATTCATGGTCGTCTCGTATGGGGTATTAAATAGGGAAAATTAATGTTAGAATTTATACTATTGTATAGAATTGGAGGTGTGACTAAAATATATTTTTTTATTTTCTTTAATACTTACTTTAAAAATATTTATTAGTACACTTTATATTTTACAGAAAATGTACAGCATACTAATTTTTTTGCTAGAACGTGTCGATAATATGCGTTAAATTTTAATGGATGTTTTTCATCGCCATGCGTTCATTAAAAATAAATTTGTGTTTTCATAGGCGCAGTAAATTTAGAACTGCAAATCGTTTAATTTGTAACAGCGGCTAACGAGATATGCGAAATACACTAACCAAAATAAAAAACTAGAGCCAATTAGGTCACGATTTTAAAAAAATGCGTTTACCCACGTTTACGCCTTTTGATTTTTAAGAGAAGGTTAAATATATTTACATGATGCGGGCCAAATGCTAATTACGTTTAACACGTCAAACGGATAAGCCCGTATTTTTAGTTATTAACCTCAGTCGATCATTAATGAACTTATTTTTTTTTGTATTCGTCAGATATTTTCTATTTAACCCGTAGGTCTCAAACCCCTGAATTAGGTCAACACTAGTATCCTTACTCTTAATCACTATATGGCTCAGGCCAAGTTTTTTTTACCCTTTAAACTGACAGAAGATCGCATAGTCATGCTATTTTTATTAAAACTGTTTTGATAGCGTGCTAACCAGAGAATTCAAAATCATAATCAATAAGAGCTATTTCAGTTTAAACCAATTTAAATAAATTTTGCATTTTGTTTTAGGCTATGCCTGGGTGACATTAGCGACGAATGATTCGTACTCATTGGGGGCCTTAGTTTTGGCTCATTCTTTAAAACAAGTAGGCACTCAGCAGCAATTAGCTGTTTTGGTAACCCCTGGCGTGACCGGATCTATGCGGTAAGTAAATATATTCGCATCAAAAACAGCTTTTATAGCAGAATTAATTCGAATATTGCACCATTTTTAATTTAATTCGAATCATATACACGATCTTGTTTTTCTGTAGAAACAAATACGAATTTTTGACCAAATTGCGATTCTGATTTGCATTATTTATGTGGACCAAAATGTGTATTAGTTTATAGTTTCTATTTTGAGCTTGACACTCTTATTTGCTTTTAGCATGAAATAGTACGTCAGATGAAAATTGACTTTGGCAACTGTGTCCTTGGGGTCAAATATAACTTTTACTGTTGATTCTACCATATATTTTATCTCAATGTTTTGCATAAATCAAGTAATCTTTCCACCCGGCACCCACAAAACGGACACAGGTTCCTAATCTGTAGACGTCTTCATTTAAAAGTAACGTTATCATTTAATTTTGTCATTCATAAATAGTATCGTACGTACTACGTACTAGAGAAAGAAAACGACACTGTTCTTCGACACTTCGTAATCATAGATTCGGCAGGCGCCCAAAAAATGTCAATAACTTTAGCCCTGCCGATAAAAATAATATACAACCTATGATAAAGTTATTACATTATGTAATTACTCGTGGGATCATTTATTAGATAATTTTATTAAGAAAGCTTAGTATTTATTGTAGGACATGGTGTAAAAGTGTCTCCTAAAAAATAATTTTATCTATATGTAAACTAAAAATAATCTCAAAGTCTTGAACCGCCACATTTTATCTTGGGGGCAAAATTAAACGATACTGTTACAGAAATTTTGATATATTTGTGTTGTTTGTAAATGCAAAAAAATATTATTTAAAATAATCGCGTTAAAAATAATTATGTATTTAATTATATCTATCCACCAAAATTATTTTAAAAAAATTGCATTATAAATTAATAAACCAACATTAATTTTCATTTAATTAACATGTAAAAAATCGCTTGGAATTACACATCGATTGATAAAATTGAAACTATGAACTTTCTCCTTTTGGTTTGCATAAATAATATAATAGTCCCTAAATAGGTTTTGATAAATTTTGTTAGTAAACATACTAGTATTAGTATTTGATACTAGTCGAATTTAAATATTTGCCCTTGATGTGCCTTGACGTAATAAATATATACTATATTAATTTCAATCAAATTACTTATGAACGTCAGTAAACAATCCTTTGAAGATTGTTTGGACTAGAGGAAAATAACAAATTCTTTTATCGCTTTGTACATATTTTTAAAGTGAATGTCAAGGATTATGTGAAAATAAAAACAAAGTAGGTGTACCTACTATAGGTTTTAACATTTCTGCTAACTCTTTTTCGTCACCGAAATAAATATGTTAATAAATTAAATGACAAAACGTCAACGAAGTTCTGTCTCTTGGGAGTATTTTTGCTTCCTTGCGAAGTTTCGGACGATTTCGAACAAATTTTTGGAATCCTTGATATTTTCTTACAGAGAAAAATTGAGGCAAGTCTTCGATCTGGTTCAGGAAGTGAACATTTTGGATTCGAGGGATGAAGCTAATCTTCGCCTGCTCAAAAGGCCTGAACTGGGCATTACATTCACAAAACTACACTGCTGGCGCCTTACACAGTTCGACAAATGTGTATTTTTGGATGCAGACACGCTGGTATGTAATCTCTTTTTATTATTTAATGCTACGAGCTCGCCTTGAAACATTTCCATCATATGGGACATCTATCTCAGCTTTCCTAAAATATCCGTGTATAATTTTAGTTGGTATTTTTCAAGTTAAAATCTTGCTAATGCTCGTCCAGTTTTACTGTTCATTTAATGTATCTTGCTTGTTGCCTTAAATATTTAAGTAAAGATGTCTACTACACGCTTCAAAATATTGGGGCAGCCTAGACATGAAAATTAATTGAGGTCAAGTCCGGGCATTTTTTAGTACAACACGTTTATAATTATTTTGTAGGTATTAGAAAACTGTGATGAATTATTCGAACGAGAGGAGTTGTCGGCCGCACCAGACGTCGGCTGGCCTGATTGCTTCAATTCAGGAGTATTTGTTTATCGCCCTTCCAACGAAACTTACGAAAAACTCATTCAGTTCGCGTTGGAAAGAGGCAGTTTTGATGGTAAGCTTTAATAATATAACCCATCTTTTGTCCCCCTCGGTATAAATGTTGAAACAACGAGTACGGGTCGAACCCTGCATTACTTGAGGTATTTCGTTACATCTGCAACGCTGCATTTCTAAGAGTAGTGCAAGCATGAACGTCTATTTATAACTATCTCTTTGAAGTAGGTACAAACCAAGACCTAAAATAAAAATACTACATAAATGTCTGCATAGCTCTTCAATATGACGCGACCCACGCAATACATTTGGCGTTATTAGTTTTAACACTGCCGTTCATTTTCATTTAACAGGGGACTAACAAAATATTTACGTTAAAATTCATCGGTACATACAGGGTGTAACAAAAATGAATATACAAACATCGACTAAAAATATAGAAAGTGTAAAAAACCAATCGAGATATTGATTTGAAAATTGCTATACAGAGTATTTCGTCAAGTCGTCACCGGATGATTTCACTAAATACAAAAACTGCAGGAATAGATTCATTACCAAAAAATAAGAAGAATTTGCTCTATAAACTTTTTTGCGGTATCGAGATACAGCGTATTAAACTTTACAAAAAAAAAAATATATATATATATATATTTTTTGTCAAATTCCTTGAATGTGACATTAACCTCGCGGCTTTAACCAGTGATGTGTTACTGAAAGCGCCCCCCTATTTTCCCAAGAAAAAAGTCGCCACTGGCAATTTCTATAGAATGAATGTTAAATTCAGATACTGTTACGTTAAATGAATGAAAAATGTTCGGAAAAATGTTTCTTGGCGCTTTTTAATTTCAGCCGTTTACGAGATAATTCAGTTTGTTTTTACGTTTTATTAATTTTTTCTAATAAATTAAGCCTTTTATTTGATATTGAAATATTAACCTACTAAAGCACGCCACTGGTTAATACCACGAGGTTAATATTACGTTCAATAAAAGGTGTAATTTAAGTAAATTTCATTCAATTCCGTCTGCGCATTACGAAGATATGAAGAGAAAATAATATTTTTTTTTGTAAATTTTAACACCGTATCTCGTCCCCAAGGTAAACATTATAGACCAAACTATGTTTGAGAAAAATATTGTGGCAAATAATTGTTTTTAAATTTTAGGTGGAGATCAGGGCCTACTGAATTTGTACTTTTCTGATTGGGCTCATAAAGACATCAGCAAGCATTTACCATTCATTTACAATTTGTGTTCTACCGCATGTTATTCGTACTTGCCTGCGTACAAACAGTAAGTAAAAGTAGTGTATTTAGATATGGTTTTATGTATAAATATATTTACAGAAAGTGATTTAGTACTTTTTTGTGTAAGGTTTGGGGGCAATGCGAAGATTATTCATTTCATTGGAGCTACAAAGCCATGGTTGCAATACTTTGATACAGAAAGTAAGAGGGTGCATCCTTCAGGAGAGTTACAACACTTGCAGGATGTGTTGCAGCACTGGTGGAACATTTTCTGTTCCCTTATTCATCCCAGTTTGACGCCAGATATGGTAAGTAAATTTATATAAATATTTTATGATGCATAAAATTCTATATATCGAAAAATTTATTCATTTTTTATTAGAGAATCATTTAAAATTTTTGCAAGCCTATTGAGGATTCACAAGGTGAATCAAAGGTGAGTTTGTTACTAAAAAACTAAATGTTTAACTTACTATTTTTAAAATACTGAAATGAATGAGTTAATGATGTGTTTCTTACCATTTTATGTTGCTTGTTAATTTAATAAACAAATATCGACCTGCCATTTTAATGTATGACACACAGCCGAAAAAGTTTATAGAATGCCTGCTTTTTATTTTTTTACGATTGCCCAAATTTAGAAAAATTAATTATTCTAAAATATTTGGATTTATTTGAATTTTAATTATTTAAAAAATATACAGGATGTAAAACTATGTTTCTTATTTCTTGTTGTTGTTTTTTTAATTTATTTTTAAAATTAAATTTTTAAAAATTTTGTGATTATATAAAGAAACCAGGTGTACAGAAAATATTTTTTTAACATTTAATTTGTAGAGCAATTAAGTTTTATTTATACAAACCTCTTTTATCATTTACGCGTTCTGGAATGTTTTCTATATTTAACCGTAAATAAACTGTTATGATCACACTGTCACCTTTTCACACTGATTGAGATTTAGAACCACATTTCAGCATGATGCGGCACAGCTCTGCCTTTGTATTTTGAGTTTTAATAGGCATTTTGTTTGCTTTCTATTTCCTACTCACAGTAATGTGCATTATCTAGACACGAATCTAAAATGTTTAGGTAATAAATGCATACTGAGCACTTACTGAACTTTTTTTTTTCTTTTGCATGCTTGTGTTTACTCAGACCCCAAGCCATACCGACACTGTGCATGGTAGTCAACCCTACATACCCCAACGACATGTTCCTCCACCTAATTACCACACTTATCAACTTGATCCCATTCCTGATACCCGTATTCCCGCGGAAGACTACCAAAATCTGTGGGATCCCTGGGAGGAGTACGATATGAGACAGTCCCAAAATCATTTAAATTGGTCAGAAATTATTCCGATAGTCAGTCATACCCATTCTTATCAAAATCAAGAACAACAAGAAAGTTATAATCAAATCTTTCAGAGTCCTATTCAACCGTCTGATAATCGAGACCACTGGGTCCAAGACTATAATAAACCTTCAGAGACTCACAATGAGTCAAATAGTCATAGTCAATCGTTTAACATACCGGAAAGTCATAGTCACATACAATATGAAACAGAAAGTCATTATATTGAAAATAATCGACAAAATCAGCTTGTTGAATCTCATAATACAAACGCATATCTTGCCGGTCATCATGATAATCAAGATTATCAACATAGCTCTGATAGTCACAACTCTCACCCTCCCCCTCCTACATATAGTCAACCGCAATACCATCCAGTTACACTTAGTCAACCGCAATACCATCCAATTACAAATATCCAACCGCAATACCACCCAATTACACATAGCCAACCGCAATACCATCCAATTATCGAACCTATTCATGAAAGTGTCATACATCACGAACCTACCCCTCCAGAAAAAGCGCTACATAAACCGCCTCCCGTCGAAATTCCCTGTCCTAGACTACCTGATGAGTGTGTGGCAACCAGTGTGGTGTCCAACGATATTAGTTTGAACACAGGTACTAACGAAGATAGCAATGACAATAGTGTAAGTATTTTTATTTAAATTTCAACTATAGGTTAGAAAAACTAGAATTTGAATCTGCTGAGACTTAACTGTGAATTTTGGAACATACCTTGAAAAAGTGTGCGAGTTGATGTAATTTAAAATTTTCCAAAATTCACCAGTATGTTTCTCTGTATCAGGCAGCCAAAACTGCATATGTCAACACTGCACTGTATTATTATTATTTAAATGACGAAATTTTAAATAAAAAGACTAAATTGATATATCTATCTCCTTGTAAATAATTCTAATGGAATATATTTTTTTAATTGGTGGTTAACTGGATACCAAACAAATTAATATTTAGATAATGATTAGATTTTTCTTAACTTTGTAATTTGCGACATAGATGTTGTGGTTGCAGTGTGGGGTAGGGATTTAAAATTACCAATTTCAATTTTTCTGTAACTTTTCAGTCTGGTTTGGCAGGTGCTTTTGCCCAATTGACATTAGGTACACCAAGAACAGCCGAACAAGCTGCATTGGATGACCATTTGAGAAGGCAAGGTTGGGAAGTAGGAAACATCGATTATTTAGGACGAGACTCCTTTGAAAATATCTGGAGTAAGATTTGTGAAACATTATCGAGTGCTCCCGGGGCAACTCCAAAACCTAAAGGTGTGAAACAGAACTGAATGTTTAAAGCAATATTTTGGCATAGCAGTGAATCTTTTAAGAATATTTGTTTAGTTGTCCGTATTTTTTTTATACTGGCTTTGCATGTAACCGAGTCGTTTGCATTTGCTTTAAGTTTTTTTTTTTTTTTGTAGCAATATGTTTCATTTAAATTTTAAATGATTGCATCACATCTTACGTTATTTATATGTGCTTTGTATAGGCTCTCTTTTTTTTAATCTTAAATATATTCTTATAATAACGTTTTAATTTGTTCATATTTGGGAATTTAGACCCATCTCCTCCTATTACCAGTGAAGCTTCAGTTCCGGAACAACCACCAGCAGAAGGTCAGTTATTGCAGGAAAGCAAACAATACAAAAAGCTCCAATAGTGAAGATAATTCATGGGCCTATTCCATTAGGAGAAAATATTGCGGCATTAAGCTTCCAAATTATTACCTTTACGTTTTATTGGGATGGGTCCATTTCGGCTATGTTGTGTGTCGCAGCTAATTTATACTCCTCGGCTAATTTGTTATTGAATAAATAATTATTTTTAAATGTTTTTGTGCATTAACTATCCCCTTCCTTTATTCAAAATATAACTAACTGCTATATGTTTGTTGGAAACTGCTTATTAACCTACAAGGGGAAAATGGGCTTGATGTAAAAATGTAACAAGTAGATGCTGCTTGTAGGTGGTGGTAGAAATGGTTTATTAACAAATTAACCAACATTGAATTATGCATATGGGAAAACGTTTCTGAAAATGTTACAGTTATTTCACAACCTGAACCAGCAACGACTGATATACCTGTACCGGCTCAGACTGAACCAGCCGCAGAAGTGGTGGTTGCTCAAAGTGCTCCGGTATCTGAGGTAATCGCTCAGGTTCCTGCAACAGAAACACCAGCACTTGTGTCTCAAGCACCTGAAGCATCAGCTCCACCGACATCTACACCTACAGAAACCACACCACCAACTGTCGCTCCTACTGAAACTGCAGCTCCTACCACAGAAGTAATCACTGAAACAACACCAGGCTCAGAAGCAGCGCTTCCAAGCCCTCAACCAACCCCAGTAATCCCAGAAAGTCCGCAACCCGGTCCTAATGTTCCTGAAAGTACTCAACCTGCGCCAGTAGTTCCTGAAGCCCCTCAACCTACTTCCGAAGTCTCAGAAATCTCTCAGCCTGCTCCGGTAATTCCTCAACCCTCTCCAGAAATTGCTGCAGCAACCGAACTACCTTCAGTTCCTGAAAGTTCTCGGCCAGCTTCAGAAGTCCCTGAAAGTGTTCAACCAGCACCAATACTTCCTGAAAGTCCCGTACTTCCTCCAGTAACTCCACCAGCGGCAGTTTCAGAAGTTCCTCCTGCAGTAGCAGCTCCTGAAAGCGTACCACCACCTTCTGAAATCCCTACGCCTACTTCAGAAGTTCCTAAACCTGCTACACCTACTCCTGCAGTTCCTGAGATTACGCCTGCAGCTGCTGAACCTACTCCTGCAGTTTCTGAACCTGTAGCACCTACCCCAGCAGTTTCTGAACCTGTAGCAACTACCCCAGCAGTTTCTGAACGGGCACCACCTGTTCCTGCACCACTTGTCCCTGCAGTTTCTGAAACGACAAAACCTGTTCCAAAAGTTCCTGCAACATCTAAATCCACACCAGTTCCAGAAAGTCCCAAGTCCCCTGACAGTGAAAGTCCTCAACCCGTCTCCAAAACTCCTCAAAGTCCTAAACCTACTGCAGAAACGCCTCCGAGTCCACAACCTAAATCAGATTCATCGCCTCAGGTCTGCCCTGTAGCACCAAAAGTTAGCTCTGAAAAAAAGACAGCAAAAAAAGCGAAAGAGGCACCACAAACACCAAAACCTGAGGTAACAGAGGCTACTCCGCCTTCTACTCCTGTAGCACCTTCCCCAAAACAATCGAAGCAACAAGCATTAGTTGTGGATACCAGTGTTCCTGATACTCCTCCTCCTGCAAGTTCTTCCGCGCCAACTCCGACTCCGCCCCCTCGTAAGAGTAGCGGTGCACCGAAAAAAACTAGCACGAAGCCCAAGAAGTAACTTCGAGTGTTTGTTTCTTAAAGCTTATCTATAATGGCATTTTTTTTTTAAATTCATTAATTGAAAATGTAGTGCCCTACTGGGTGATTTACAGGATTATAAACTCTTTTATTTATTTCTACATTAGGTCGCCTTTTAGTATAATTATTGTTTATGCTGAGTTTTCTGTTTAATAAAAAAAGTATTAATTGAATTGTATATCATTCATTCCATTGTAGGTACTTCCAAATAAAACTAAATGATCTTCTAAGGGTCATTTATTACATTATGAAATACATAAAACATACATAAAAATGACAGTATAAAGTTTAAATAATAAATATTTACATAATAATTGCAAAAATAATTTCGTTTAGATAATAAGGACTTCTTAAATCAGGTGAATAAAACTTAATATGAACTGCTTGCACTCCCTATGAAGAATCTGTATTTACATCTGAATGGAAAAAGTGGGCAAGAGAAGATTAATATTTATGTTTGTGTCTGTGTTTTCTGGAAGATTCAGGAGAATGGTATCTGGATCGTGTAGAAGTCGGACTGCTTTGCTTACTTCTAGGCGAACTGGATCGTCGACTATGTTTGCTGCGTGGAGGGGAGGGAGAATATCTATTGTGTCTCCGAGGAGAGGAATATTTACCGTTAGAGCTGGATGGGGACAAGGAATCTTTGTTTTTGCGAGAAGAACGTGAGGAAGTTGAAACGGGGGAATGCCGCCGGATTCGTGGTGGACTAGGTGGACTCAAAACCCTAGAACTTCGTTTGCGAGACGGTGGTGAACGACTTTTTGACCTAAAATTCAAGTTGACAATTTTATTAATAAGGGTTTATCGAGAGCAATTCTTAAAGCATATTGACATTTAAATGTATATGTTTTACGAAAGTGGGAAAATAGTTTTAATTATAACATAATTGTTACCTGTGTCGAGATGTTGAACCACTTGATGAACTTCGAGCATGTTTTTTACTTTTTCTAGTAGTACTAGAAAATCAGTAAGAGACAGGGTTAAAAAATATACATATATATATATATATATATATTACTATATTTTTTTCAACTTAAAACACATGAAAAAACAAAAAATTTAAATTATTGAACTACTATAATCTAGGTAGCAGACAGACACATAAACAAGAAGTAGGTGGAAACTTTTTACTTTTGAAAAATTTTAAAAATTGCATTCTAATTGTTTTGTTTTGAAAACGAATGTTGTTCTTATTAAAAAAACGTAAATTTACTGTCACCTAGTTTCCAATAAGTACGATATATGCACGCATACATTCATACATACTTAAATACATACTCATGTAATTAGTACTTACAGTTCCTTATAATAAGCTTCATCATCCGAACTTTCTCCTGCTGCCCTTCTCTCGCTCTTTTCATAGTCTCGTTTATGTTTCTCACCCTTTGGTGTTTTCTCACCCTTCTCCTTCTTCTCTTTCTCAGATTTTCGAAGTAATTTCCGTCTATAGTGCTCCACTTGCTGTGGTAAAGTCCATCCGGATTTTAATTGCCTCTGACCCGATTCCAACTCGTCTTGGTACTGCACAGCTTTAACTTCAATTTCTCTCAATTTCTGCCGTTTCTCTTCTGTCATATTTCTAAAACCCACCCGTGAAAAATAATGTTCTTTAAAACTTTCGTCGGAGAACCTACCTAGTGTCAGAATAATCATTTGAATCCTGATTGTCGTTTTGACTGCTGCCACGACTAGCGTCCTGGCTGTTTTCGAGAAGATCCCATTTGCTAGTTGTCATTGCTTGCGCTTCAATTTGATCAGGATCTACGGTTTCCCATTTTGAAGTTATAAAACCGCTCAAACCGGAGTCTTTCTTATCCACCGTGTCATCCTTTATTTCTTGCCCTAAAAATTGGAATAAATATTTTTCTAAAATAATTTATCTAACATACCATCTATATCATCTTCGTCTGCTGAACCGCTCTCATATTGCATCATCGCACTTTTTAAAAGTGCCGCACCATCCATCGGTACATCCTCATCTGATTCTTGATGTTCTAAAGGATTTCCATCAATATCTTCTCCCAATTCTCGAACCGGACTCTCCTTTGATTCCTAAATCAAAAGTTTTGATAACTTCAAAAATATATATTTTTTAAACTTACCTCATCTTCCAAACCTAAAAATATATTATGCAGTTTGTTCATGAAATCTTTAGGGTAAATTGTATCCTCCCATGCCTTCAATGTTCGTAAAACTCTAACTTTAAAACCTTCAGCTTGGAGTCTACCTTCTAATTTATCGTAGGTGCTTTTTATTTGTGTCATAATTTCAACTAACTTATTTTCAAAACTATAAAACAAAAAATGAACAAATGCATTCAAATTCTTTAATATACACTTACGCTTTTCTATAAAAGGAGGCTTTGTTAACTTTCACACCACAGTTATGCAAAATGTCTGAAATTAAATACAATCGTGCAATCTTTTTCGTTAATGCAGTACTTTCATTTGAAACCGATTCCGTTATACATTCGGCAATTTCTTCTGCAGCATCACTGTGCTCGATACAAAAAACCATTACCTCACCAATTTTATTTTTCTCAGGTGCTAAACCACGAATTAAATCTTCTAACCGATCACGTTGACTAAAAGAAGTATTTTAAACAACGTCAATAATTTAATAAATTATTCTTACGAGTTCGAAAGTGATCCTTTAGAATTTTCTTTGGCTTCATCTTCTCGTACTAATTCTTCGGGCATTCCTCCTGTATAGGAATTCATTATAGGTGGTTTCCAAATTGACCCATCTGCAATTATCCGTTTAATATTCTAAGAACCGAGATACTAAAACTTACTTACCTTTAAACATTCGAAATTCTTTTGTTTTCCATTCTTTTTGCGAATCCCCATGTAAAATTGAAAATACTTTCCAACGATAGTAAATATGAGTTGGACTTTGGTTTTCGAACAAAAATCTATGAAAAATGTAACGTAAAAATAATTAAGTAACAAATTTCGATTACTCACCTAAATTGGGCGTTATTAATTTCCCTGTTCATAATCATTGCCTCAAACATAGGTCCTTCCCTCACAACAAACTCTACCATCCTGTGTATAAGCATAAGTAAATTCCTATCAGTGGGTATAACAACTTTAACGACAGCTCTCGAAAGAATATCGTTCAATTCCTCTTGGCTTTTCGGTAAGATATCTCTGTCTTTTAAAGCCGGCTGCGCATTAAACGGTAAACCAGAAGGTGGAGGAGGCTGTGCGATTTCTAACAAAACTGGAGGTATATAAATTGGATGTGGCGGAATAATTACTGATTTTCCCCAACCTAACTTCATTTCATAACCGAAAATGTCCTTGCCATTTAAATTACGAAGCGCCCGTTCTCCGTCTTTGCGAGACATGTAAGCTACAAATCCGCAGTTTCGCCCCCTTGCTTTTTCTTCGTCCGAACGTGGCCACATTATTTTTATACTAGCGAGAGGTCCAAACCTCCCAAATATTTCCATAAGCTGCTGCTCTGTAATCTAAACGTTAAAAATTAAAATAAAATCGAAATTTTTAATTAGCTATTACCTTTGGATTAAGATTTCCTAAATATAAATTAGTAGTCGTAGGATCACCATTGTCGAACGAACCAATGTCGCCACTTTTCATAAATAAGTCAAGTTCGGATTCTATAGGAGTACGAATTGCGCCTTTATACTTGTGTCTTTCTTCCCTCTCTTCTTGAATCCTAGTAATTTTTTTTTATTAATAAATAGCATTATTTTAAATTTTTGTACTTACTGTCGTAACTCTTCCATAAACGCTTCTAAATTACTTTTTGTAGATGGCTTTTTCTTCCCTAATCTTTCTGGTTTTTTATCGGATGACAGTAGTTTGGCATAAGCCTGGGCACGTTCGGCAGAAGTCATAAGTTCTTGTGACGGTGTTATTCTTGAAGTTGGTTTATACAATTTTCCTTTGTCTTTCGTATCTTCCTCTGCAAAACATTGAAGCATAAATTAAACGTGGAACACTACAAATTTAAAACTTACTGCGTGCCCCAGCATCGTACGTTCCTGCTTTGACCCACACCTTGCTACTTCCATTTAAAGGTGCTTCTTGAAATGTTTCTACAAATTCTTGGAAAACCTGCAACGAACAGATCGGTTAAGCTACATTACCAAATTACATGTCTTACGTACATGAGCAGCTGCTTTTTCTTCTTCCCTTTTACGTTGTTCTTCAAGTTCCCTTTTTGACAAGCCTCTTTTTCCCATTGTTCCAATTGAAAATGCTTTCAGTTTTTGTTCTGGGATGTTCTATTAATACAGATATATTACTTTTGTTCGGCAAACTAGTAAAATGATCATACTGACCTTTATTTTTTCTGCCATTTTTATGGGTTATTCGTGATTTAGTCAATTACAATGATTAAATTCTACAATAAATAATTTCTTATTATTTTTCCTGAATTTTTTGTCTTGGCATATTTCTTTTCTATCGTTTTCACATTTCTGATTTGATTTGACGAAATGTGTATAAAATTATTCACAAATGACAAATTATGAATCCACAATAACTACAACAAGCATTGAGCATAGCAAAAGTATTGTAGCACACAGATATAGATTGTAGCAGCAGTAGCACGCAGCATAATGATAGCTGCTTTCGATTTACTCAACTTCTCTTATCTCGTTTATTTTTCTCGATAGGCTGACGAATCGAAAACGGCTAAGGTACCAAACAATTTTAGTTCAGTAGTCAGTCAATTGCTAGTGTTCAGTGCCCTATTGAACGAAAATAAATAGAAGAAAAAACTTTTTTTGTGACATTTTTCGTTCACAATTTGTTATTGGTCGAAGACCAAACAAAAAGAAGGATAATCATTACACTAGTAAAAATAAATGAACGACAGTGGTTACTACCATTGTCTTTGTATTTTATGGATAAACAATGTTACTACTGTTGGAACCCCCATAGAAAAAAAGATAAGCTTTATAAATGATTTGTGAGCAATTTTTCTATGTTTATAAACAAAATGCAGCAGAAGAAGAGAAACGTAACCTACCGAGAACCATAAACAAGAAGAAGAAGAACTAAAATCTAACCAAAAAGTAGTAAGTACCATTGGATTAGATAATTTATTTAGTCTAGTGTCCATGACCTATAATGCATATAAAAATTATACGAATTTAACAAAAATTAGTTGTATGAATACTGTAGACAAATTAAAATATTTCTAATATAAATATCTAAATCAACAGGTAACTGTAATATCGGTGGACTTGTTCTGTTTTCTGCTGATTCTATTTTAAAGTTTTGCAGATGACATAAGTGCAGAGTTTAATATAAAATATGACTAAATAACCAATACAGTATTTAAAAAATGCAGTAAAATCTATGTTACATTAATGGTATCTAATATCATCTACATCATTATGTTGGCGGATGTACCAAAGGAGTTTAAAAGATATTCAAAACATTGTCAGAGTCTCAGAAGGATTTTGCAAGACACTCGGTCTTCTCTCGAAGATATCAATAATGTTTTGCAGTTAGTACGTAAGTTGTACAAAAACAAAAAATAATAAAGTTGTGTAATAATATACATATTCTAATAGGGGATATTAAAGAAGATTTATTAAATTTAGATATTATAGAGAATCTTAACGCTAAAATCGATAGAACACCTACTCTTTTAATCTTTGGACAAAACTGTCATGCTAAAGCGTTATTTGTTAATACTTTATTGGGACAAACTATTTTACCACAGTTCAGCACTAGGTGGAGATATGTAAGTATCCAGGTCAATTTTCACAAACATTTAATGTTTATTTAGCATTTTTATGTGTCCTTTTTTTGTTAATAAAGATAACTTTTATGTATGGACATTCAAAAAATATCCGACTAACACTTGGACATGATATTGAAATCGTCGAACAGTTAAAAGCTCACGAAAAACCATGGATAACAATACCAGAGGAAGATCTGCGAAGGAACGATGACGAGTCATTATTAGACCATTGTCCAGCAGTGGAAGTTGATCTAAATCATTCGATATTAAAAGAAAATATGAAAATTATGGTGCCTGCAGATTGCGAAGTTGAAGAACTAACGGAAGCCTTGAGCAAATATGTAAATAATATTCTGCCAATCGTGATCTACTCAGTATATGAAGAAGTTTTAAATGATACTGTAAGAGGAAGCGCTGTTAAGTTAATTAATTAAGAAATTAATATTTGTTTTTCAGAACATTCAAGAGATTCGTAAACTAAAAGATATGTTTAAGATACCATTCTTATTCGTAAGTGTGTCAAATAGTGAGCCTTCAACGTTTTGTTCGGAATCATTAACTGAATCGGAACAACATTCAATAGGAGGTAACATTGGTCAGAAATATTCAAAATTACAAAATCTTCAAGATCAACTAATAAGACTGGGTATGTATTGAGTTATTTTGCAACACTTGTAATTTAATAAAATCATTTTAGGGTTCATAAATGAAAATTTTAAGACTGATGAATTTGTGAAACGGAAATCTTTATGCTTAGATTGCTCTTTAGATACTTTGATTTGTGATAAAAAAATGAATGAAGAGTTTATATTGTATATAAGTGAAGTTTTGAAATCGAGTGTCCTAAAAATGGCTGGAAAATTAAGTGAGGTATAAGGGAAAGATTCATGGTTTATATTTTTTTAATAACTGTTTTTATCGTAGATTCATACAAAATGTTTGAGAAAATTTATACTCTGTGCTTTTGATATGGCACGTGAAATTCAGATAACTCCAAAACGTATTTTATATGCCCAAGAGATTGAATTGAAGCTTTATAAAACTTTAATGAAAATAGCCTGTGAGCAACAAGAAGTAATAACAGCTATCATACAGCGCACTCTTCAGGATATGAAATCAAATGTTGCAGAAGTTCTTGAAGGCTACAATCACAATAGTAAGTAACATATTGTAAATAATCAAAAGTTTTACTTTTTTTGTTAACCAAGTATGTTTTTTACAGATGCGAACCACTTAAGTGCAAAAATGGCAACAATGGAGATTCAGCAACTAGTTTTGAGGAGGTTAAGCACCTCAGTAGCTACTCAAATTGTACAGTCCGTAGGTTGTTTACAGGAAAGCTTCACCGGAACTCTACAAAGGTGTCTTGAAAGCCTAGAAAAAAATTGCCATGAATCAGAAGGTAACCTGTCCGCGTCTGATGCTGTGAAACAAATAATTAGTGCTGCTTATAGTATCGATTTAAAATCGTCGACATCATTCTCAATCGTACACACTCTGATGGATCGCCTTCGGACATTACTATCTACATTCGCTTTACCATGGTCTTCTTCGAGCCAAGTACAATGCAATTTCCAATGGCAGTTGCAAGTTGTCACAAATATGATAGATAAACTGAGTGCATCTAAACTTGCGAAAACGATATCTGTGCAATTCCAAGAACACGTCAAATCTTCCCATGAAGCATTTCAGTCTGCAATGCGCTCCTTAGAGAGTCAGCTGACTGGACAGTTGGAGCAGACAGAAGAGCAACGAATAGCTATAAGGAAACGGCACGCTCCTCGCTTTGCTCGATTAGCTCTGGAAAGTACATCTCTGTGCGATTTAATAAGATATGGAATGCCGAAACAAATCAAAGAAATCGGGAGAGGGCAATATGGTGTTGTTTCGTCGTGCGAACCCTGGGGGCGAATAAACCCATGTGCTTTTAAGTCTGTTGTGCCCCCTGACGACCGACATTGGAATGACTTAGCTATGGAATTTTTTTATACAAGGTATGACTAATACTAAAGCTTTTTTGCAGTGCAATAGAATCAACATATTTTTAAAGTACTTTAATGACACAATAACTTTCAAAAGGTATACATAATAATATATAAAGTTAACTCGTAAAAATATTTGACGATAAAGATGAATCGTGTGCAGAATTTCTAGACCATCACTATCACTAATTATTTTTATGTAGGACAATACCGGAGCATCCAAGGATTGTGAAACTAAGAGGGTCAGTAATAGATTATACTTATGGCGGAGGCACTTCACCTGCTGTCCTTCTAATAATGGAAAGGATGACGAGAGATTTATATTGCGGACTTCGCAGTGGTCTGTCTTGGGTAGCGCGGCTACAAATTGCAATAGATGTTATCGAGGGAATTAGGTATCTCCATAGCCAAGGACTTGTTCACAGGGACATCAAATTAAAAAATGTGCTTGTAAGATTTATTTTATTTTTGGTTTTGGCAAAGTAATGTAATTAATTGATTTTTTAGCTGGACAACAAAGATAGAGCAAAACTGACAGATTTTGGTTTTTGCATACCAGAAGCGATGATGTCAGGCAGTATAGTGGGTACTCCCGTTCACATGGCACCAGAACTTTTAAGTGGACGTTATGATTCAAGTGTTGATGTCTACGCTTTTGGAATTCTCTTTTGGTACATTTGTGCTGGTCAAGTCAGGCTTCCAACACATTTTGATCAATTTCAAAATAAAGAACAATTATGGAATAATGTCAGGAGAGGTACAGTGCATTGTATTTCTGTATCAGCTTAACGTAATATATTTTTTGTTTATTTAGGAACCAGGCCTGAGTGTTTGTCACATTTTGATGAAGCATGTTGGAATCTTATGGAGCAATGTTGGGCAGCTGAACCAAGTGAGAGACCTTTGCTGGGCTACGTTCAGCCACAACTAGAAACGATATATACGAAAGCAAAATCTGAACACTCAGGCAAGTTATCCAGTTGTAGTTATAGTCGACCATTCCAACACAAATTAAAGTTTAATGAGGATGATTACTGTTACAGTAATTTCAACTTTGCCTGTTTACGAGAGTACTGATCTGATTTTTTTTTATAACTATTTGTTGATCATAATTTTAGTGTTGTAAATTTTAGTTATTTTTAAATACTTGTAGTAATTAGATTGCGGGCTTTTAGTATAATTTTGTATCACTATAGAAGCAAAGTGTCTAGGCAATACAATTGTAAATGAATTCTTGCCTCATTGTTTTAATAATGGTATATACATTGACACACGTAACAATTTTTGTGCTGTTAGTTTTTTTTTTTATTTACTAAAAGTCCGCACTCTAGTAATAATAATTAGTTATTTTTATGTTTTTTTGGACTCATTACTTTGAATGTATAGTTAATATTTAATTGTTTGCTAACGAAATGAAAAAGCTGTTAATGAAATAGGGTCAGGTTCAGTATCAATTTTGGATGCTCTTTTATCAGTAACTAATGAGTTCATTCAAATAACAAGTTTTTAATATTAGCAGGGTGTATATCAATATGGAACACCGCGAAAACCTGAAATTATCAGGAAGTGTCAAGGTAGTCTCCCTGAAATTTTTAAAACTTATGAAATGATGGTATGACTTTTGTCTATACTGATTGCTCCTATTTTTATTGGTTGCCTGTCATATATTAGTTTGAAGCTGGGGGTATACAGTCACAAATTATGTATTGCAATTATTATTCTGATAAGCTAATTTAAGTAAATATATTAAAATGAGCTTCATATCCACTTTTACTAGTAAATTAATTGGGAAATAATGGTTGGGAATTGAAAACTCAAATAGAACCAAATTTTTCTGATTCAAATCTACCTGAAAAGCTTAAGAATTTTTGGTCAAAATTTGGTATACACCCTGTATTAGGAAATCGTTACTTTGAATCTTTAACTAGTAATACTTTGTAATGATTGCTTATTTCTTTTTACAACATTATATACTTTGACTTGGATTCATTATTTCAGATTCCTAATTGGAAGAAGAATATGATATCATCACATTATTAATTGTGTACGCAAGTTGTAAATTATTTTTATATTTAAATGTAAATTTTATAATTATTTTTATTATATCAGTTTTCATAAGTCTTTGTTTTATTTCTATTTCTATTTTGTAAGGAATATCAAAGTTTTATTTACTAAAGATTGCAAAAAGTCGTGTAGGTATGTTATACAAAATTACTCCTAATACTAAGCTTTAATAGTATATTTCATCATTTTGTATTGGGATTGCATAAAGTTGAGGAGATATGGAACACTATTTTAGGTAAAATGGATTTAATAGTAAAATTTATGAATAGCAATGTTAACATTTTGTATCGGTATAGCAGAAAGCCGAGGAGGTATATGGACACAATTTTACTCCTAATGCTTTTGGCTTTAATGGTAAATTTTGTCAGTAGCAACACTAACATTTTGTATCAGGATAGCAGAAAGTCGAGGAGGTATTGGGCCACAATTTTACTATTAATACGTGACTAATAGCAAATTTCATCAGTAGTGACGCTAACAGTTTGGTATCAGGATAGCAGAAAGTCGAGGAGGTATGGGGATATAATTTTACTCCTAATACGTGACTTTAATAGCAAATTTCATCAGTAGCGACGCCAACATTTTGTATCAGGATAGCAGAAAGTCGAGGAGATATTGGGACACAATTTTACTATGAATACGTGACTTTAATAGCAAATTTCATCAGTAGTGACGCTAACAGTTTGGTATCAGGATAGCATTAAGTCGAGGAGGTATGGGGATATAATTTTACTCCTAATACGTGACTTTAATAGCAAATTTCATCAGTAGCGACGCCAACATTTTGTATCAGGATAGCAGAAAGTCGAGGATATATTGGGACACAATTTTACTATGAATACGTGACTTTAATAGCAAATTTCATCAGTAGTGACGCTAACAGTTTGGTATCAGGGTAGCAGAAAGTCGAGGAGGTATGGGGATATAATTTTACTCCTAATACGTGACTTTAATAGCAAATTTCATCAGTAGCGACACCAACAATTTGTATTAGGATAGCAGAAAGTCGAGGAGGTATAGAGGCACAATTTTACTCCTACTACGTAACTTTAATAGCAAATTTCATCAGTAGCGACGCCAACATTTTGTATCAGGATAGCAGAAAGTCGAGGAGGTATTGGGACACAATTTTACTATTAATATGTGACTAATAGCAAATTTCATCAGTAGTGACGCTAACAGTTTGGTATCAGGATAGCAGAAAGTCGAAGAGGTATGGGGATATAATTTTACTCCTAATACGTGACTTTAATAGCAAATTTCATCAGTAGCGACACCAACAATTTGTATTAGGATAGCAGAAAGTCGAGGAGGTATAGAGGCACAATTTTACTCCTACTACGTAACTTTAATAGCAAATTTCATCAGTAGCGACGCCAACATTTTGTATCAGGATAGCAGAAAGTCGAGGAGGTATTGGGACACAATTTTACTATTAATATGTGACTAATAGCAAATTTCATCAGTAGTGACGCTAACAGTTTGGTATCAGGATAGCAGAAAGTCGAGGAGGTATGGGGATATAATTTTACTCCTAATACATAACTTTAATAGCAAATTTCATCAGTAGCGACACCAACAATTTGTATTAGGATAGCAGAAAGTCGAGGATATATTGGGACACAATTTTACTATGAATACGTGACTTTAATAGCAAATTTCATCAGTAGTGACGCTAACAGTTTGGTATCAGGATAGCAGAAAGTCGAGGAGGTATGGGGATATAATTTTACTCCTAATACGTGACTTTAATAGCAAATTTCATCAGTAGCGACACCAACAATTTGTATTAGGATAGCAGAAAGTCGAGGAGGTATAGAGGCACAATTTTACTCCTACTACGTAACTTTAATAGCAAATTTCATCAGTAGCGACGCCAACATTTTGTATCAGGATAGCAGAAAGTCGAGGAGGTATTGGGACACAATTTTACTATTAATATGTGACTAATAGCAAATTTCATCAGTAGTGACGCTAACAGTTTGGTATCAGGATAGCAGAAAGTCGAGGAGGTATGGGGATATAATTTTACTCCTAATACGTAACTTTAATAGCAAATTTCATCAGTAGCGACACCAACAATTTGTATTAGGATAGCAGAAAGTCGAGGATATATTGGGACACAATTTTACTATGAATACGTGACTTTAATAGCAAATTTCATCAGTAGCGACACCAACAATTTGTATTAGGATAGCAGAAAGTCGAGGAGGTATAGAGGCACAATTTTACTCCTACTACGTGACTTTAATAGCAAATTTCATCAGTAGCGACGCCAACATTTTGTATCAGGATAGCAGAAAGTCGAGGAGGTATTGGGACACAATTTTACTATTAATATGTGACTTTAATAGCAAATTTCATCAGTAGTGACGCTAACAGTTTGGTATCAGGATAACAGAAAGTCGAGGAGGTATGGGGATATAATTTTACTCCTAATACGTGACTTTAATAGCAAATTTCATCAGTAGCGACGCCAACATTTTGTATCAGGATAGCAGAAAGTCGAGGAGATATTGGGACACAATTTTACTATTAATACGTGACTTTAATAGCAAATTTCATCAGTAGTGACGCTAACAGTTTGGTATCAGGATAGCAGAAAGTCGAGGAGGTATGGGGATATAATTTTACTCCTAATACGTGACTTTAATAGCAAATTTCATCAGTAGCGACGCCAACATTTTGTATCAGGATAGCAGAAAGTCGAGGAGATATTGGGACACAATTTTACTATGAATACGTGACTTTAATAGCAAATTTCATCAGTAGTGACGCTAACAGTTTGGTATCAGGATAGCATTAAGTCGAGGAGGTATGGGGATATAATTTTACTCCTAATACGTGACTTTAATAGCAAATTTCATCAGTAGCGACGCCAACATTTTGTATCAGGATAGCAGAAAGTCGAGGATATATTGGGACACAATTTTACTATGAATACGTGACTTTAATAGCAAATTTCATCAGTAGTGACGCTAACAGTTTGGTATCAGGATAGCAGAAAGTCGAGGAGGTATGGGGATATAATTTTACTCCTAATACGTGACTTTAATAGCAAATTTCATCAGTAGCGACACCAACAATTTGTATTAGGATAGCAGAAAGTCGAGGAGGTATAGAGGCACAATTTTACTCCTACTACGTGACTTTAATAGCAAATTTCATCAGTAGCGACGCCAACATTTTGTATCAGGATAGCAGAAAGTCGAGGAGGTATTGGGACACAATTTTACTATTAATATGTGACTTTAATAGCAAATTTCATCAGTAATGACGCTAACAGTTTGGTATCAGGATAACAGAAAGTCGAGGAGGTATGGGGATATAATTTTACTCCTAATACGTGACTTTAATAGCAAATTTCATCAGTAGCGACACCAACATTTTGTATCAGGATAGCAGAAAGTCGAGGAGATATTGGGACACAATTTTACTATTAATACGTGACTTTAATAGCAAATTTCATCAGTAGTGACGCTAACAGTTTGGTATCAGGATAGCAGAAAGTCGAGGAGGTATGGGGATATAATTTTACTCCTAATACGTGACTTTAATAGCAAATTTCATCAGTAGCGACGCCAACATTTTGTATCAGGATAGCAGAAAGTCGAGGATATATTGGGACACAATTTTACTATGAATACGTGACTTTAATAGCAAATTTCATCAGTAGTGACGCTAACAGTTTGGTATCAGGATAGCAGAAAGTCGAGGAGGTATGGGGATATAATTTTACTCCTAATACGTGACTTTAATAGCAAATTTCATCAGTAGCGACACCAACAATTTGTATTAGGATAGCAGAAAGTGGAGGAGGTATAGAGGCACAATTTTACTCCTACTACGTAACTTTAATAGCAAATTTCATCAGTAGCGACGCCAACATTTTGTATCAGGATAGCAGAAAGTCGAGGAGGTATTGGGACACAATTTTACTATTAATATGTGACTTTAATAGCAAATTTCATCAGTAGTGACGCTAACAGTTTGGTATCAGGATAGCAGAAAGTCGAGGAGGTATGGGGATATAATTTTACTCCTAATACGTGACTTAAATAGCAAATTTCATCAGTAGCGACACCAACAATTTGTATCAGGATAGCAGAAAGTCGAGGAGGTATAGAGGCACAATTTTACTCCTACTACGTGACTTAAATAGCAAATCACGTCAGTAACGACGGTAACATTTTGTATCAGGATAACAGAAAGTCGAGGAGGTATGGGGATATAATTTTACTCCTAATACGTGACTTTAATAGCAAATTTCATCAGTAGCGACGCCAACATTTTGTATCAGGATAGCAGAAAGTCGAGGAGATATTGGGACACAATTTTACTATGAATACGTGACTTTAATAGCAAATTTCATCAGTAGTGACGCTAACAGTTTGGTATCAGGATAGCAGAAAGTCGAGGAGGTATGGGGATATAATTTTACTCCTAATACGTGACTTTAATAGCAAATTTCATCAGTAGCGACGCCAACATTTTGTATCAGGATAGCAGAAAGTCGAGGATATATTGGGACACAATTTTACTATGAATACGTGACTTTAATAGCAAATTTCATCAGTAGTGACGCTAACAGTTTGGTATCAGGATAGCAGAAAGTCGAGGAGGTATGGGGATATAATTTTACTCCTAATACGTGACTTTAATAGCAAATTTCATCAGTAGCGACACCAACAATTTGTATTAGGATAGCAGAAAGTCGAGGAGGTATAGAGGCACAATTTTACTCCTACTACGTAACTTTAATAGCAAATTTCATCAGTAGCGACGCCAACATTTTGTATCAGGATAGCAGAAAGTCGAGGAGGTATTGGGACACAATTTTACTATTAATATGTGACTAATAGCAAATTTCATCAGTAGTGACGCTAACAGTTTGGTATCAGGATAGCAGAAAGTCGAAGAGGTATGGGGATATAATTTTACTCCTAATACGTGACTTTAATAGCAAATTTCATCAGTAGCGACACCAACAATTTGTATTAGGATAGCAGAAAGTCGAGGAGGTATAGAGGCACAATTTTACTCCTACTACGTAACTTTAATAGCAAATTTCATCAGTAGCGACGCCAACATTTTGTATCAGGATAGCAGAAAGTCGAGGAGGTATTGGGACACAATTTTACTATTAATATGTGACTTTAATAGCAAATTTCATCAGTAGTGACGCTAACAGTTTGGTATCAGGATAGCAGAAAGTCGAGGAGGTATGGGGATATAATTTTACTCCTAATACGTGACTTTAATAGCAAATTTCATCAGTAGCGACACCAACAATTTGTATTAGGATAGCAGAAAGTCGAGGATATATTGGGACACAATTTTACTATGAATACGTGACTTTAATAGCAAATTTCATCAGTAGCGACACCAACAATTTGTATTAGGATAGCAGAAAGTCGAGGAGGTATAGAGGCACAATTTTACTCCTACTACGTGACTTTAATAGCAAATTTCATCAGTAGCGACGCCAACATTTTGTATCAGGATAGCAGAAAGTCGAGGAGGTATTGGGACACAATTTTACTATTAATATGTGACTTTAATAGCAAATTTCATCAGTAGTGACGCTAACAGTTTGGTATCAGGATAACAGAAAGTCGAGGAGGTATGGGGATATAATTTTACTCCTAATACGTGACTTTAATAGCAAATTTCATCAGTAGCGACGCCAACATTTTGTATCAGGATAGCAGAAAGTCGAGGAGATATTGGGACACAATTTTACTATTAATACGTGACTTTAATAGCAAATTTCATCAGTAGTGACGCTAACAGTTTGGTATCAGGATAGCAGAAAGTCGAGGAGGTATGGGGATATAATTTTACTCCTAATATGTGACTTTAATAGCAAATTTCATCAGTAGCGACACCAACAATTTGTATTAGGATAGCAGAAAGTCGAGGAGGTATAGAGGCACAATTTTACTCCTACTACGTAACTTTAATAGCAAATTTCATCAGTAGCGACGCCAACATTTTGTATCAGGATAGCAGAAAGTCGAGGAGGTATTGGGACACAATTTTACTATGAATATGTGACTTTAATAGCAAATTTCATAAGTAGTGACGCTAACAGTTTGGTATCAGGATAGCAGAAAGTCGAGGAGGTATGGGGATATAATTTTACTCCTAATACGTGACTTTAATAGCAAATTTCATCAGTAGCGACACCAACAATTTGTATTAGGATAGCAGAAAGTCGAGGAGGTATAGAGGCACAATTTTACTCCTACTACGTAACTTTAATAGCAAATTTCATCAGTAGCGACGCCAACATTTTGTATCAGGATAGCAGAAAGTCGAGGAGGTATTGGGACACAATTTTACTATTAATATGTGACTTTAATAGCAAATTTCATCAGTAGTAACGCTAACAGTTTGGTATCAGGATAGCAGAAAGTCGAGGAGGTATGGGGATATAATTTTACTCCTAATACGTGACTTTAATAGCAAATTTCATCAGTAGCGACACCAACAATTTGTATCAGGATAGCAGAAAGTCGAGGAGGTATAGAGGCAGAATTTTACTCCTACTACGTGACTTTAATAGCAAATCACGTCAGTAACGACGGTAACATTTTGTATCAGGATAACAGAAAGTCGAGGAGGTATGGGGATATAATTTTACTCCTAATACGTGACTTTAATAGCAAATTTCATCAGTAGCGACGCCAACATTTTGTATCAGGATAGCAGAAAGTCGAGGAGATATTGGGACACAATTTTACTATGAATACGTGACTTTAATAGCAAATTTCATCAGTAGTGACGCTAACAGTTTGGTATCAGGATAGCAGAAAGTCGAGGAGGTATGGGGATATAATTTTACTCCTAATACGTGACTTTAATAGCAAATTTCATCAGTAGCGACACCAACAATTTGTATTAGGATAGCAGAAAGTCGAGGAGGTATAGAGGCACAATTTTACTCCTACTACGTAGCTTTAATAGCAAATTTCATCAGTAGCGACGCCAACATTTTGTATCAGGATAGCAGAAAGTCGAGGAGGTATTGGGACACAATTTTACTATTAATATGTGACTTTAATAGCAAATTTCATCAGTAGTGACGCTAACAGTTTGGTATCAGGATAGCAGAAAGTCGAGGAGGTATGGGGATATAATTTTACTCCTAATACGTGACTTTAATAGCAAATTTCATCAGTAGCGACGCCAACATTTTGTATCAGGATAGCAGAAAGTCGAGGAGATATTGGGACACAATTTTACTATGAATACGTGACTTTAATAGCAAATTTCATCAGTAGTGACGCTAATAGTTTGGTATCAGGATAGCAGAAAGTCGAGGAGGTATGGGGATATAATTTTACTCCTAATACGTGACTTTAATAGCAAATTTCATCAGTAGCGACACCAACAATTTGTATTAGGATAGCAGAAAGTCGAGGAGGTATAGAGGCACAATTTTACTCCTACTACGTAACTTTAATAGCAAATTTCATCAGTAGCGACGCCAACATTTTGTATCAGGATAGCAGAAAGTCGAGGAGGTATTGGGACACAATTTTACTATTAATATGTGACTTTAATAGCAAATTTCATCAGTAGTGACGCTAACAGTTTGGTATCAGGATAGCAGAAAGTCGAGGAGGTATGGGGATATAATTTTACTCCTAATACGTGACTTTAATAGCAAATTTCATCAGTAGCGACACCAACAATTTGTATTAGGATAGCAGAAAGTCGAGGAGCTATAGAGGCACAATTTTACTCCTACTACGTAACTTTAATAGCAAATTTCATCAGTAGCGACGCCAACATTTTGTATCAGGATAGCAGAAAGTCGAGGAGGTATTGGGACACAATTTTACTATTAATATGTGACTTTAATAGCAAATTTCATCAGTAGTGACGCTAACAGTTTGGTATCAGGATAACAGAAAGTCGAGGAGGTATGGGGATATAATTTTACTCCTAATACGTGACTTTAATAGCAAATTTCATCAGTAGCGACGCCAACATTTTGTATCAGGATAGCAGAAAGTCGAGGAGATATTGGGACACAATTTTACTATTAATACGTGACTTTAATAGCAAATTTCATCAGTAGTGACGCTAACAGTTTGGTATCAGGATAGCAGAAAGTCGAGGAGGTATGGGGATATAATTTTACTCCTAATACGTGACTTTAATAGCAAATTTCATCAGTAGCGACGCCAACATTTTGTATCAGGATAGCAGAAAGTCGAGGATATATTGGGACACAATTTTACTCTGAATACGTGACTTTAATAGCAAATTTCATCAGTAGTGACGCTAACAGTTTGGTATCATGATAGCAGAAAGTCGAGGAGGTATGGGGATATAATTTTACTCCTAATACGTGACTTTAATAGCAAATTTCATCAGTAGCGACACCAACAATTTGTATTAGGATAGCAGAAAGTCGAGGAGGTATAGAGGCACAATTTTACTCCTACTACGTAACTTTAATAGCAAATTTCATCAGTAGCGACGCCAACATTTTGTATCAGGATAGCAGAAAGTCGAGGAGGTATTGGGACACAATTTTACTATTAATATGTGACTTTAATAGCAAATTTCATCAGTAGTGACGCTAACAGTTTGGTATCAGGATAGCAGAAAGTCGAGGAGGTATGGGGATATAATTTTACTCCTAATACGTGACTTTAATAGCAAATTTCATCAGTAGCGACACCAACAATTTGTATCAGGATAGCAGAAAGTCGAGGAGGTATAGAGGCAGAATTTTACTCCTACTACGTGACTTTAATAGCAAATCACGTCAGTAACGACGGTAACATTTTGTATCAGGATAACAGAAAGTCGAGGAGGTATGGGGATATAATTTTACTCCTAATACGTGACTTTAATAGCAAATTTCATCAGTAGCGACGCCAACATTTTGTATCAGGATAGCAGAAAGTCGAGGAGATATTGGGACACAATTTTACTATGAATACGTGACTTTAATAGCAAATTTCATCAGTCGTGACGCTAACAGTTTGGTATCAGGATAGCAGAAAGTCGAGGAGGTATGGGGATATAATTTTACTCCTAATACGTGACTTTAATAGCAAATTTCATCAGTAGCGACGCCAACATTTTGTATCAGGATAGCAGAAAGTCGAGGAGGTATGGGGATATAATTTTACTCCTAATACGTGACTTTAATAGCAAATTTCATCAGTAGCGACACCAACAATTTGTATTAGGATAGCAGAAAGTCGAGGAGGTATAGAGGCACAATTTTACTCCTACTACGTAACTTTAATAGCAAATTTCATCAGTAGCGACGCCAACATTTTGTATCAGGATAGCAGAAAGTCGAGGAGGTATTGGGACACAATTTTACTATGAATACGTGACTTTAATAGCAAATTTCATCAGTAGTGACGCTAACAGTTTGGTATCAGGATAGCAGAAAGTCGAGGAGGTATGGGGATATAATTTTACTCCTAATACGTGACTTTAATAGCAAATTTCATCAGTAGCGACGCCAACATTTTGTATCAGGATAGCAGAAAGTCGAGGAGATATTGGGACACAATTTTACTATGAATACGTGACTTTAATAGCAAATTTCATCAGTAGTGACGCTAACAGTTTGGTATCAGGATAGCAGAAAGTCGAGGAGGTATGGGGATATAATTTTACTCCTAATACGTGACTTTAATAGCAAATTTCATCAGTAGCGACACCAACAATTTGTATTAGGATAGCAGAAAGTCGAGGAGGTATAGAGGCACAATTTTACTCCTACTACGTAACTTTAATAGCAAATTTCAGCAGTAGCGACGCCAACATTTTGTATCAGGATAGCAGAAAGTCGAGGAGGTATTGGGACACAATTTTACTATTAATATGTGACTTTAATAGCAAATTTCATCAGTAGTGACGCTAACAGTTTGGTATCAGGATAGCAGAAAGTCGAGGAGGTATGGGGATATAATTTTACTCCTAATACGTGACTTTAATAGCAAATTTCATCAGTAGCGACACCAACAATTTGTATTAGGATAGCAGAAAGTCGAGGAGGTATAGAGGCACAATTTTACTCCTACTACGTAACTTTAATAGCAAATTTCATCAGTAGCGACGCCAACATTTTGTATCAGGATAGCAGAAAGTCGAGGAGGTATTGGGACACAATTTTACTATTAATATGTGACTTTAATAGCAAATTTCATCAGTAGTGACGCTAACAGTTTGGTATCAGGATAACAGAAAGTCGAGGAGGTATGGGGATATAATTTTACTCCTAATACGTGACTTTAATAGCAAATTTCATCAGTAGCGACGCCAACATTTTGTATCAGGATAGCAGAAAGTCGAGGAGATATTGGGACACAATTTTACTATTAATACGTGACTTTAATAGCAAATTTCATCAGTAGTGACGCTAACAGTTTGGTATCAGGATAGCAGAAAGTCGAGGAGGTATGGGGATATAATTTTACTCCTAATACGTGACTTTAATAGCAAATTTCATCAGTAGCGACGCCAACATTTTGTATCAGGATAGCAGAAAGTCGAGGATATATTGGGACACAATTTTACTCTGAATACGTGACTTTAATAGCAAATTTCATCAGTAGTGACGCTAACAGTTTGGTATCAGGATAGCAGAAAGTCGAGGAGGTATGGGGATATAATTTTACTCCTAATACGTGACTTTAATAGCAAATTTCATCAGTAGCGACACCAACAATTTGTATTAGGATAGCAGAAAGTCGAGGAGGTATAGAGGCACAATTTTACTCCTACTACGTATCTTTAATAGCAAATTTCATCAGTAGCGACGCCAACATTTTGTATCAGGATAGCAGAAAGTCGAGGAGGTATTAGGACACAATTTTACTATGAATATGTGACTTTAATAGCAAATTTCATCAGTAGTGACGCTAACAGTTTGGTATCAGGATAGCAGAAAGTCGAGGAGGTATGGGGATATAATTTTACTCCTAATACGTGACTTTAATAGCAAATTTCATCAGTAGCGACACCAACAATTTGTATTAGGATAGCAGAAAGTCGAGGAGGTATAGAGGCACAATTTTACTCCTACTACGTAACTTTAATAGCAAATTTCATCAGTAGCGACGCCAACATTTTGTATCAGGATAGCAGAAAGTCGAGGAGGTATTGGGACACAATTTTACTATTAATATGTGACTTTAATAGCAAATTTCATCAGTAGTGACGCTAACAGTTTGGTATCAGGATAGCAGAAAGTCGAGGAGGTATGGGGATATAATTTTACTCCTAATACGTGACTTTAATAGCAAATTTCATCAGTAGCGACACCAACAATTTGTATCAGGATAGCAGAAAGTCGAGGAGGTATAGAGGCAGAATTTTACTCCTACTACGTGACTTTAATAGCAAATCACGTCAGTAACGACGGTAACATTTTGTATCAGGATAACAGAAAGTCGAGGAGGCATGGAGGAACAATTTTGCTCCTAATGCGTGACTTTAGTAGCAAATTTCATCAGTAGCGACGCCAACATTTTGTATCAGGATAGCAGAAAGTCGAGGAGATATTGGGACACAATTTTACTATTAATACGTGACTTTAATAGCAAATTTCATCAGTAGTGACGCTAACAGTTTGGTATCAGGATAACAGAAAGTCGAGGAGGTATGGGGATATAATTTTACTCCTAATACGTGACTTTAATAGCAAATTTCATCAATAGCGACGCCAACATTTTGTATCAGGATAGCAGAAAGTCGAGGAGGTATGGAGGCACAATTTTACTCCTAATATGTGACTTTAATAGCAAATTTCATCAGTAGCGACGCCAACAATTTGTATCAGGATAGCAGAAAGTCGAGGAGCTATAGAGGCACAATTTTACTCCTACTACGTGACTTTAATAGCAAATCACGTCAGTAGCGACGCTAACATTTTGTATCAGGATAACAGAAAGTCGAGTAGGTATAGAGGCACAATTTTACTCCTAATACGTGACTTCAATAGCAAATCACGTCAGTAGCGACGCTAACATTTTGTATTAAGATAGCAGAAACTCGAGAAAGTATGCGGACACAGTTTTACTAAAAATACATAGCTTTAATTGTAAATTTCGTCAGTAGTAAATACTGAAAGTAAATACCGTCATGGACGCTACAGACGCTTTAGATTTTTTCCACCCAGAAAAACTAAAAGACAGGTCAAATTAGCGTTTCGAGAGAGCTTTCGAATGAGACAAACCCCGTCCCCGTGCGTCGAATAATAAGGGAGTTATGACGTCCCGAAAATAGCCTATAATTTTAGAAAAATCCAAATATCTCGAAAACCGTTCGTTTTAGAGCAAAACGGCTCCAGGTACCTCTTAGAAACACCAGGGAGGAATGTATAGAGGGATTCATTCCCGATCTGCTGAGACCGATAGTTGCCTGAAAAATTTTTCAGAAAAAATTCCACGTGGTAATGTATCGATATCTACCTATAGTTGCTCGAATATTTTTTCAGAAGGTGTTAATGCGCGTGTGTGGTATGTCAAGTCTATGTAGCTACAAACACGGTGAACGACTGAAACAGTTACGCAAGTGTGTTGTTGTTGTTGGACGAAGGTGTTAATTCGCGTGTGTGGTGTGTTGTGATTGGTTGATGCGTTCGTTTCACCCGGTTCACCGGCAACACCTGACTACGGCAGCTGACCGCCATAGCCAGGACCGCCAACCGATCTCCTGCCGGTACAGGCAAAGTTACAAACATGGTGAACGACTGAAACAGTTACGCAAGTGTGTTGTTGTTGGACGAAGGTATTAATTCGCGTGTGTGCTGTGTTGTGATTGGTTGATGCGTTACGTTTCACCCGGTTCACCGGCAACACCTGACAACGGCAACTGACCGCCATAGCCAGGACCGCCAACCGATCTCCTGCCGGTACAGACGAAGCTATAAACACGGTGAACGACTGAAACAGTTACGCAAGTGTGTTGTTGGACGAAGGTATTAATTCGCGTGTGTGCTGTGTTGTGATTGGTTGATGCGTTACGTTTCACCCGGTTCACCGGCAACACCTGACAACGGCAACTGACCGCCATAGCCAGGACCGCCAACCGATCTCCTGCCGGTACAGGCGAAGCTACAAACACGGTGAACGACTAAAACAGTTACGCAAGTGTGTTGTTGTTGTTGGACGAAGGTGTTAATTCGCGTGTGTGGTGTGTTGTGATTGGTTTATGCGTTACGTTTCACCCGGTTCACCGGCAACACCTGACTACGGCAGCTGACCGCCATAGCCAGGACCGCCAACCGATCTCCTGCCGGTACAGGCAAAGCTACAAACACGGTGAACGACTGAAACAGTTACGCAAGTGTGTTGTTGTTGGACGAAGGTATTAATTCGCGTGTGTGCTGTGTTGTGATTGGTTGATGCGTTACGTTTCACCCGGTTCACCGGCAACACCTGACAACGGCAACTGACCGCCATAGCCAGGACCGCCAACCGATCTCCTGCCGGTACAGGCGAAGCTACAAACACGGTGAACGACTAAAACAGTTACGCAAGTGTGTTGTTGTTGTTGGACGAAGGTGTTAATTCGCGTGTGTGGTGTGTTGTGATTGGTTTATGCGTTACGTTTCACCCGGTTCACCGGCAACACCTGACTACGGCAGCTGACCGCCATAGCCAGGACCGCCAACCGATCTCCTGCCGGTACAGGCAAAGCTACAAACACGGTGAACGACTGAAACAGTTACGCAAGTGTGTTGTTGTTGGACGAAGGTATTAATTCGCGTGTGTGCTGTGTTGTGATTGGTTGATGCGTTACGTTTCACCCGGTTCACCGGCAACACCTGACAACGGCAACTGACCGCCATAGCCAGGACCGCCAACCGATCTCCTGCCGGTACAGGCGAAGCTACAAACACGGTGAACGACTGAAACAGTTACGCAAGTGTGATGTTGTTGGACGAAGGTGTTGATTCGCGTGTGTGGTATGTTGTGATTGGTTGATGCGTTACGTTTCACCCGGTTCACCGGCAACACCTGACTACGGCAGCGGACCGCCATAGCCAGGACCGCCAACTGATCTCTATCGGTACAAGCGAAGCTACAAACACGGTGAACGACTGAAACAGTTACGCAAGTGTGATGTTGTTGGACGAAGGTGTTGATTCGCGTGTGTGGTATGTTGTGATTGGTTGATGCGTTACGTTTCACCCGGTTCACCGGGAACACCTGACTACGGCAGCGGACCGCCATAGCCAGGACCGCCAACTGATCTCTATCGGTACAAGTGAAGCTACAAACACGGTGAACGACTGAAACAGTTACGCAAGTGTGTTGTGGTTGGATGACGGTATTAATTCGCGTGTGTATTATGGTCAAGTTAAGATCGATTTCATAGGGTTATGTTATATGTCGTGAACTTGCGAATATGTATGTGAATGTTTAGAGTGACTCAGATATTAGCTCTTTAGCGTTACCCAGGGTGCACCACGAGGAGGCGAGCTAACTTTGCACCCCATTATTTATTTAACTGTATGTTTTGTGAATGTGAAATGCAAGTAAAATTGAATGTCTTAATATTGAGAAATTAAAATATTAAAAATGCTTATGTTCTGAACGCCATATAGCTGTCGTAAAATTGATTTGTATTTGGAAATAAAAATTACTATTTTAATATTAGGCAACTACAAAGGATATGAAATATATACAAATTATTCAAAGCAGTTTACTAAACAGGGTGAGTCAGTCATAATGTCATTAATTTTAACCACGTATTCGGGAGGCCTAATAAAGGCAGAAAATCGAAAAAGAAAATTTTTACTCGACCTTTAAAAAATAAACAAATCACCCTATAGAAATCGGTAACACGACGCTTCTGGTGCGCTACGAACTTTCTGATGAAGCACCCATAGGACAATTGAATGCCGGATTAAGGGCTCCCACACAAAATTGCGAACTCGCATCGCATCGCAAATATCTGCGAACTCGCACGAATGCACCGCAAGAACATCCGATCTCATTCGCATCGCGCATTCCTGCGATATTACGTCATACTTGGTGACGCCCCTTTTAAAAGACTTTAGTCCGCTCTGAGACAGCTTTAGAGAAAGACGCGCGACGCCTGCGCCGCCTTCTTTGTTTATAGACTGGCGGAATATGATGTAGATTTGCGAACGGTTTGCCGCACAAAATCGTATCGCAGAAATTCGCATCGCAAATTCCTATGATGCGGCATCGCATCGCAGTTTTGTGTGGGAGCCCTAAACATCGTTGCCACATCATGTTTACATACATAATATCGTCTAACACTTCAACGTGTTATTCAAATTTACCCCCATTTAGCACTCCCTGCATTTCCCGCATTTCTTTCCCCCGAAATTTGTAGATCACGCCACACATTTGGAGGGGGGATGGAGAGAATACAAGCAGTAAGCAGTAGTTTGTTTATTTCGGTCTCGCATATTCGTCGTAAATTAACAATGCATAATTTTCTGAATATGCGGGAATAGTAGTGTTATACAGAGAGAAATGCGAATGCCGCTGTTACGAAATATTGGAGATGTCTACCTACCAGATGCGCAAACTTTGTGTACCTAAGTGCCTTCGCGATACGGGTTCTGTGAAACTGCGTCGATTGAGACTGTTTTAAATTTAGTTGAGAGCAGCCTACTATTTCTACACGAACCATTTGAAGGTGATTGGAGATATCCCAAAGCAAGGTCTGCAGAATATTACGAGAAAACTTACTGAATCCGCATCATTTTCAGAAAGTTTAAGCTTTAGATACTTTAAAACCTGCTGATTTCCCCAGTCGTCTAGAAATTTGCAATTATTGGCATCAAAATCAAATTGCGGCTCACCCTAATTTTATTAATTAAGTGCTTTGGGCGGATGAATGCAGTTTTACTCGAATTGGCATTTTAAACAGGTTAGTACCATACTACTATTCGCATTATACTCATTATTCCCTATCTCCTCTTAAAATTAATGACATTATGACTGACTCACCCTGTATAAAGCAAAAATGACGTTGTAATGTATGAAAATAATTAAATAATTCAAGTAAAACGTTGTGTATAAACAATTTTGTATATTGCTGATCGAAGCGAATTTTACTAAAAGTGGCACCTTTTGAAGTATACTTTCAGAAATCCTTCATGTATGGATATCTAGAAAAATTATGAGAAATAGTACTCTTAAACATTCCATCGATATTTTTAAATTCATCCCTTTGAAAGTTTCTCAAAATATATTTATGCTTGAAGACAAATTTATAAAAATTTTATCTTCAAGCCGATTTATGAGAGTTTCGAAACATTAAATTATTAATTAGTTGGGTTACAATAAGTAGAGTTATCCAAAAAGTTTGAAGAAACCGGAAATATAAAATATATACCTGAATCAGGAAGGCGAAGAGGAACTGTCAGAAAAAATAACCGTCGAAGTGTTATGCTTGCCGGTCAGTAACTTGAAGCTGTAGAAGACTAATTCAAATACCTACATAACTACTACTACTAGTCTCAAAAATAGCATCCGTATAACATCTCGTAACAATTATAGGCAGATGACATAGACAGAATATAACAATTTTACGAGGAAACTAAAAGTTTACAAAATGTTTAGTGACGACAGTTTATTTAAACGGTACTGTGAACAAGCCAAATAATCAAGAAAATTTAATGCTAACCTGTTTATTTCAAGAACAACTAGAAAAAATTTGAATTTTATTATATCATTTTGGAACGTGCTGTTTATATGTGCATTTAATATATTATTATTGAAAAATGTACTTATAAAGTCGAGCATACACTCATATCTATTTGTCAAATGGCATAATCTGGGATATTTTTTAAGGTAATTATTTTATTGCGACCGGCGAAAATACCGCTTTGGACGTTACAGGGCGCTATTTTGTAAACGGTATCAGCGTATCAGCGTAGGTTTTATCGACTGTAACTCTCGAACGGTTGCAGATACGGAAAAACTAAATGATAGGTCAAATTAGCATTTGCAGGGAGCTTTCACTATGACGTCCCGAAAATAGTCTATAATTTACAAAAATCATATATTTTTTGCTTTCAAAGTTTAGCAACAAACAAATACCAGAATTGAATATAGAAAGCCCAAATAGTTTAGTAAAATTAAAGCGCCACTAAAACAGACAGATTTCAGACAGTTTTTCTCTAAGTTCTATAGTTTGATCGGAAATCCTAAAAAAAATTAAAAACAGTAAAATTTTCGAACCATACAAAGAAGCTGAACTAATAGTTGTACCTATTATAGATACAACTGTAACACCATATCTTTCCAGAGGTTCCGAAATGGATGAAATATTGAGATGATTTTATTGGTTTTGGGCAATTTCATATTTTAGACTGACGAAAATCAAATTAGATTTTCGTCAGTTCACTTCTATGAGGTACAGTAAAGTATAAACAGCCGTATTAACGTACCTACGTCACTGCCAGTTCATGATTGGAATTGATTTTAGCAGGTGGTTAAAAGACGGTTTAATATATTTTAACACTTCATTACCCTTACACTGCTGGTGCTTTACCACTACAGATAAGGACTACGAGAAAATCGTTTCAAAGACGTAAAAGTTATTCACTTCCCAACTGGCTTTCATTTGGTGAACTTTCCAGTGAGAATTCGCACAGAATGCATAAAATTGAGGAACGTTTGAATACTATTTTGCGTAAAGCTGAAAATTCATCGGAAATATCAGATATACACTTTTGTAAATTAGATATCGCTAATAAATTGGCCACATTCGCTTTTTTAAATTTAAACCAGTGTAAAATTAAATTTTGTATATTAGTTCTAGTTTTAGCACATTTTTTATATAATAGTGATGCATTTAATAGTTCTGATGAGGTAAGATAAATGTGAAGCAAAAAATATATGTATTGGAATTTTGCATGAATATGAAACATTAATAAACTGTTTTATTATGATGAACAAATAGTACAAACATTAAATTTCTTTATAAAAATTATAGATATGTATTAACAATTGGCGTATGTGTTTTTAGTGTATTTTAGAGATGCCTCCAGATGCATCCAAGGTATTTCGAGAGCCAGAGAGTTGTGATATATGTAATAAAGTAGACCAGGTTGATAAAGTTGGAAACATTTCAGCATTAGACTTTTATGAGAAATATGCAAGAGCAGCAAAACCATTGGTTGTAAATGACGGAGCTGTATCTTGGCCAGCACTTAAGGCATTTGATTTTGATTTTTTTAAGAACTTATACAAATCAATAGACATTAAGAAAAACAGTAGAACAAACTGTCAATTTTTCCCTTATAAAACTGAATTTAAAACCCTAGAGGAAGTGTTTGAGATGACAACTGAAAGATCAAAGTTAGCTCCTGGCGAAAAGTCTTGGTATGTAGGATGGAATAATTGCAACGATGACGCTGGAAAAGTTTTGCAGCAATACTACAAAAAGCCATATTTTCTGTCCAATAACTCTGAAAATATTGCTATGAGCTGGATATTTATGGGAGGCCCTGGATACGGCGCTCATATGCACGTAGGTTTCCACAAAAATGAAAAACGCTAACACTTATTAGGTAATTTTCCTCGAAATTTTATAATTAGTTTCTGCAATTGTAGGTAGACAATGTCCACTATCCTTCTTGGCAAGCTCAACTAAAAGGTAAAAAACTTTGGAAATTGGCTCCACCTCCAGAATGCCTATATAAATGTAAAACACTTGACATTGTTGTGGAACCTGGAGAAATTAGTAAGCAATTCGTTTAATTTGTTATCTATTACATAAATATTTAAACAAAAATGTATTTATTTTACTTAACAGAATAGTAATAGTATAATTAATTTTTAGTTGTTGTCGATACAAATCGATGGTACCATCAAACTTTCATCCTTCCAGGAGAAATAAGTATCACGATTGGCTCTGAATTCGATTAAAAAGTTGGTATGCCTTTGTATTGTAATTATCGTTTATATTTAATATAATTATATGGAACATGCTGTGTAACATGTAAATGTAAATAAATATCTTCAAATCATAACATTTTAATAAAAATTTTGTTCTCGAATACAAGCTATCGATGAACACAATATACAGTCTTGACAGGGTATTTATAAATATTCGATTGCAGTCAAACAATGTAGTAAGAAGATAAATATATTTCAACACACTTTTACAATTTACAACATAATCAAGCAGATTTTAAAATACATTTCAATCCATAGTAGTTTCTTCTACGATATCTACACAAGGTAAATTCCAATTATATTTTTCAATTAACATCTGATAAAGTTGCGGTGATGTTTTGTGAATAGTTGTGAAAAAGTCAATGTCGTCATCTGTCAAATCATATTTGTTGTTTAAATTTAAGTTCAGGATAGTAAAAAATGTTGGAGGTAATTGTTCTTTCAAAGAATTCAATAAAATGTTAACATCCGGCTTAGCATCTATGAACGCTTTTTGTTTCAACATTCTCTTAATGGAAGCGATATCTCGGCTGTGTTGTTTTATTTTACGTAGATAATTCCTCGAAACCGATTTGTCGATAACGCTTTTCGGTATAACTTTTGTATTCACTGACCGAGACACTGACCTTTTCTGATGATTATCTATATCCGATTCTTCATAGATCAAATCCGGCCTTTGAGGCTCGTAGTGCATAGATTCCATTTCATGTGCCATATTATGTGAAGAAATTTGGTGAATGAGACTTTTATTTAGGACATTTTCGTGATAGTCGGGAAGTTCCTTTTTTATTATGTGTGTGTAATCGTGTGAATCTCCGCCTTCGCTTATTCTTTCTTCAAGAGTTTTCAAAGAGTTTGGTAAACTTTCATTTTTAAGCAACGAAAATACAGGTTTATTTTCAGCACTCGTGGAAGGTTTCGAGGTCGATATTATTTGTTTTGGCGATTTAGAATTGGTAGGCACAATATCTCCATTTTTATAAATGTAAGACTCAACTTTTTGAGACCTATTAAACATTGTGTCTGTATCTAAAACAAAAATGGTTCCATCAGCATTAGCAGGTAAAACCTGAACATCCTGTAGATGAGACGATAAATATAAAGGCGTTTCTATAGGTTCATGATGAGGTTCTGTTTTACAATCTCCGTCTAAAGTAGGAACTGCGCCTTGTATCAATCGTTTCTTTTGGCTATTTGGAAACCATTTGTCTTCAAAGTGTACCTCACATATCACTTTATTTCTTAATTGATCTTCTTCTAAATCGCAGAAATGTGGCTTATTTGCGTTTTCAATCCATAATTTACACCGTTCTTTGTGTTTAACGGGGTAATGGAAGAAATGTACATTTTCTGTAGTTTTAGTAGTGTTCGTACAGTTTTTATATGAGCATCTGCACCCACCCATCTCTAAAATTGATAAATAACCCGATATAAATAAATAAAAAATGTAAATGTAATCCAATAAAATTGTTATTATAGGTTAAACTAAACATGATATGGAATTCATTACTGAACAATTCAGAAATGTTTTACATACCTAAATTATGTTGGAAATTAAATGTTAAACTAAATCTGTTAGAAATAGTAACATTTCTCAATAAAAACAGTCTCGTACTTTGTTTTCGCAAAACCACAGAACACCTATTAAGTTGTGCTTGTGACTTGTGAACACAAAACACAAGCAATACACCTAGAAAACAACCACAAAACTGAACATACATGTATTTCTTCTTCTTCTAATCTAAATTAATGGCTTGACACATAAGTGTAGATGTTGACCAATTTCTCACTTTATATAATCATCATAATCCCGCAGGGGATAATGGGGATATGCCATTGCTCCCTTGACATATATTTAATTATTGCTGCTTTTTATTAAGGTTTTGTACAGCACCAGAATCAGTTCTTTTTTAAATAAGCGTGAAGCACAATAGCAGCCCAACTTTGAAGTTGAATGTTTATGAAATGTTATTTTTATGATGTTCGGTTTGGTGTAGCACTGGAACATCAAAAGAAAGCAGTATATATTAATAAGTACACCAATTCTTGCCAAGAACGTTTTCACTACGCATGCAGCTTTCACATTTTAAGTAGTGTTTATTACGTACACAAAACACATATTTACAATACAAATTATAATAATTTTTAATTTGTAAAAGTGTCTACTACCTACAATTAAAATAAAGGTAAAGGTGTAGTCTTGTTTAACAGTTACATCAGCATCAGAGTACTCTGAGCTGGGAACATGGCGTAACGGAGTAAGAGTTGATACCAGCCCCATCTAGGTATTTCACAAGATATCAAAGATAAATGACAGGAACAAAATTATTTTAAATGTTAATATTTAAGTAGGTACCTAGCGTCTCCGTCAGTGTTTATAAAAGTATAGTTAGTCAACTTGTCTTAGTTGTGGACCATGTCGGTTAGATGGCGAGGACCACAATGTGTGCAAAATAAACACAGCTATACAGCCCTATACAAGTTGGACCAGCATGAGGTTTTTGTATTGGCTTTCTTTATGAAATCTTTGTCGGAATCTTTATCTAATATTCATTCCTTTAACAAAGTACCACACATTTTATCTAGGTGTCACTGTACAAAATAAAAAAAAAAAAAAAAATTTATTACTACGAGACACGTGCAAAAAAGCTCAAGGCTATGGCTGTTTATACAACATTCCAATTCTATCCGTACGTGAACACTGAACTGGGAAGGCACGATGTAAAAAGGAAACAACGAATATAAATTCCACAGAATTTAGAAGTATTAAATACAAGTTTTTGCTGTCTGACAAAATACACAAATTAATCAGATCAAATTACAGCATATCAAAAAGTTGTAGAGATGTTTCGGTCAAGTTTGTAATTAATAAGGCGCTTTAAGTGTTGTAAAATTTAGTTGGTGCTCAATACTAAAAATATGGGTTAGGTATTCATTAAAAATACTTCATTATAATATTCAAATTAATCTAATGTACAGGGCTATTTGCTTAAGGATCCTCGATATAAAAATCTTACAATTTATGCAAAAAGAATTAAACATTATAAACAAAGATAGGTACGCAGACGCTAAGCACTTTTTAATAATATGTATGGCTAATTACAACTTTCATATGTCTTATATGACTAAATTCCAATATTTTTCTACTTTTTAATTTTGTAGCTTTAAATATTAGTAACTTTATTTAAAAATTGGAGGTATATTGCATACATTAATTTTCATGATATCGAATTGCTGTATTAGAATTTTTGTTATAGTATTATTTGTTCAAATGTGATTAAAAATGGGCCAGCTTAGAAATTCCGACTTTTATTATGCCAGAAAACATATTATATATGTATATTTTTAAACTTGGACGATATTTTGATTGTGTCACAATTTGGTCGTAGTTTTGTCGTAAAAGACATGCAAACTATTTTTTTGGCTTACATTTTAAAATACAAATGAGGTGGCTCGATTACTTTATACAGGGGACAAAAAAGAAATAAAGATAAATCAGAAAACGCTGCAGAATGTGATTTTTTCTAAATATTTCAAAACTGCCTAAAATAAAACAATAGTTTTGTACTAAGTATCATCATTAAACAATAAATCTAGTGTTCTAATAATAATTTTGCACAAATAGCCATTTAAATTTATTAATTTATAAATATTGTGACATAATATGAAAGTTTAAGATGAATATTAAAAATAATCAAAATATCTCTAATAGACTGTAAAACAATTCTGTCGCTTTATTTGACACATATAAAGATGATATTCAAACGTTTTGAAGTATTAAATACTATTAAATTGTATATCAGTATAATGGTAGGTGATTTTTATATAGCCTATTAATATGTCAAATAATTTTTATATATTTTTAGGCATTAATAATAATTGTGTGAAACTAACTACTCTGTGGACAAAAGCCCCAACCAGCGTTGAATTACACCCACAATATCTACCCATATATTCCTTATTATTAGCTTTTCTAACATTTTTTACTGTATTAGAAAGGTATTTTAAGCTAATATAAATCAAATCTCCTACAATTCCTATCAATGAAGTCATATGTATGTTCTCTGATATCACAGCTTAAATAACAATCAGCTCACAGACTCTACGGCGGCACCTTTGAAGTATTAAAACCTGAAAATTTGTCCTTGAAGCTTGTTGTCTCTCTCTCGCTCGAGATACACGTCAGGACCGGATTAAAAATAGTTGTCCCAATTTAGAAAGTGTTTTAACTGCAATTTTTCTAACATACGAAATTTAAATTTGTTTTACTTGAAATTGTTTAAAAATAAAATAACATAACAGTATAAAATACAAGAAAATCAACAAATCACAAAATACAGCACTCGTGCGCCAATAACGCAATCGTCGAACGGTATGGCTATATAAGGGCATAATTTACAACCACACGTCCCTGGAATGTTGTATCCCCAAATGGCGGCATGCGTGAAGATCTGCGCGAGTCTGTGAGCTGATTGTTATTTAAGCTGTGCTGATACCAAACATCTAGGTATGCTAATGAACAATTCCACAGACAAAGTTCTAGTCAATAATTATCTAAATACATTAATCTAATTTGATTTATATTAGCTTAAAATACCTTTCCAATACAGTAAAAAATGTCAAATAATCTTAAGAACATACGTAAATAAACTAACAAATGCCTTCTCAAATCCTGATAGGGACAATTTGACCACATGCGTAGCATCTAATATTTTAGTACTGTCACAAAATTTTTAAATTAATATTACTTGAAAACTGATCAAAAGAAACAAGAGTAGGAGTTATAAAAATTAATTATTTTTTTTATCTAACAGCCAAAATCTTGAGAGAGAAAGTTAGAGCAATATTTACCCTATAACCCCCAGGTTTGGTACGCTTATGACTAATGATGTGGAATTATTTTTGAAAAATTAGATTCGCAATCCAATGGTGATTCTCAATTTCAAATTTGTTTACTGTACCTCGATTCGTTTTGAAAATATTTAAAAAAGTAAATAAATTTTGGGGTCTCATTTTAAGGAGCTATAGCTCAGTTAGGGTTGGTTGCGTTCCTTATATGTATATTATTTAAATTAAATATAGAGCTATACAAAAATGTGAAAATTAATAGACAATGCTAACAAAGTTGACTGTCGTCAATGCAATAATTTATAGAAGTTCTAATAATACAACACTGAACATGCTAACTGATTTGATTTAAGAGCTTTTATATAGATTTAAGTATGAATTTTCGTATATGTAATATTCCATTGTTTGTGAACTTAAAAAATATAAGAAACTGAGGCATTCAAAAGTTTTCATTAATAATTTATCGTTATTTTATCTCCTGAACTGAATTATCTGCTTGCTATATACATAGGTAATTATAAACTATAAAATATTATTTGACCAAAATTAATAATAATTAATGGTTAGTTTGTTGATATGTTTTTTCTTTCAACTAAATCATTTCCTTTAATTAAAACTATTAATATTTTTTGCATATCAAATCAATATACATAGGTACTCAGCTAGTGTTTGCTAAAAATTGTATTGTACAAGTTTGTAACTTGGTGTTGTATAATTGTAACAAATACGACTGAACTTTTAACTTAAATTTTTGACTTCTGGCTTAATCCTAAGAAGTATGTTTGTAATTCAAGTTATGTATGATAAGATTCGCAACCAAATTAGTATGTGAAACTAACCATAATAGTGTTGTTTGTTGGCGAAAAATAGCTCAACGTTCATTCATAAATTATCTATGACATCTATGTTAAATCAAGTGAACTAAATATCCAAACATATTAAATTTGATTTAAATATCTTGAAAATAGTACGTATCCTGCCATCTCTTGTCAACTTATTAAATCCTAGGTTGACTAACAATACTTTTATAAACACTGGTCTCCGTCTCTTCGCTACTAAAAATGATTTTTCTGTAATGTGGAATGTGGCGCCATTGTTGGCATTAGCGCACTAGACTAAAACTAATGCATTTCTACTACAGAAGACCTAGTCAATTTGGAAACCAAAATATGCAGAGCATTACAACATACCTTTTCGTATTAGACTCCAGGTGGCCGATTTAGCACATCTGTACATCGGCGACACACGCTTTTGCCCGTAAAGTGATATTTTACACAATATCCACAGCTTCTATATCTACAGAAGGTTGTGCAAACCCAAACCCACGCAAACCTCAGTCAATGTATTCTATAGCTAATATCCAAAAAAATAATACAGCGATTCTTGTTACAAATTCGTTTACCATTTAAAGCATTCAACACAAAGATAAATACATGTAATCCGTTTATTTTTCGTATAAAATTTAAATGTCGCATACGTCGCTGTAGAGACGGGTCCTGTTGTTCCACAGCGCTACCATGGGCGTGCGCGTGGGAAAATTTCAGGTATATCCTTTCTCTAGTTTAATTGTGATTGTAATTTGTTAGTGATTTTATGTTAATAATATCGTAAATGCTCTAATCTAAAAAATGAAGAATATCGCATGATACCCAAGTGTATTTCAGTTGTCCCGTCCATGACTTGAAGTTATTTATTATGTGTCTGTTAATAATGATTTGATTTCTTTATTAAATATTTTAATAGTGTATTTGTAGTTGTCTTGCTTTGCTACATTATGATATACAACGGTCGTATGTTACACTTGTGTTTATCTCATAAAAGTATACAACAGAAATGTCCCAAATATTTATAAAAAAAAATTAAGAAAGTTTCTTAAAGATACTTACTCGTTTAACCCTCGTTATTGGCACCTTTTAGAAATATATCGCCACGCCACTGCCTTGTATACTGGAAGTTTTGTTGGTCACGCCTGCAAATAGTAGAGTAATTTATTTCAATTTCTTATCTATTGATTTTAAACCGTTTACTATTTTGAATTTAAAAAAAATCAATTTCTTATGCATCATTTAGTTAGAATATCTTCGTCGTATTACTGTTCAGATTTATTTTCCAGGATGTTATTTGCTTTTTATAGTTTAGATGATATGTTAGATTTTTGTATTTCAATGTGTAAATATTTGTATTAAGTTTATTATAGATTTTATATGCAAAAAGAGCCCCAGTTTTTCTTTAGTTTTTACATGTAAACGAAGAAAACATAATTATTATCAGGAAAACTGTACGCTTTATCCGGCCGTCGTTTCAGTTAATAATAGCGTCCTAATTATAAACAGAACTGAATTCCCTTGATTTTTTTAAACATTAAAGTATACTCTTTAATTATTGTCAAAATAATTTATGACCTTATTGTCATTATTAATAATAATTATAGCTACCACAATTGTGGAAATGGAAAAAGCTTGAATTTTTAACGACATTTAATTACGGATTTTGGGCAACACAATCACAAACAGTGTATGAATAATTTAAACAGTTACATTGACCGTGGAAGTGTATTTTTAGGCTATTGCAAAGGAGTAAAGATATTGTCCTTTGATTACCATAGTTATTATAAATAAACAGGTAAACATTCATTTGTATTTAAATAAACGTTATATTTTTTATGTTTGGCCGTATTGGAATATTGGAAAATTTGGAAAACATGTAGAAAGGAAGCATGAACTGTATAAGGACAACAAAGGTACCGCCGCCAAAAACGCTGACATCAAAGGCGGCGTCAGGTGGGAATCCGACAGGCGATAAAGGTGAGAAACCACTAGGTGACAAAAAAAATCCTGGATACATTTTCAGAGGTTAAATTGGTAAAAAGTCGATGTTCGAGTAAATATTTTTACAGATATTGTTCAATTTTTTTTATAAAAACGTAAATTTCATCCCATACGTTTGATCAAGGGCAAGGTTAGGCTTGAGGAGGCTGCTTTGTCCTTCAAATTTATAATCACTTTCAGCCAGATGAAGTAGCTACTGCTTGCATGAGTGTGACCGCAGACCTTGCTAATATTGACGCATGTGCAACACAGCATGGCTTATTATTAAATCCTCGAAAGAAAAATGCTATTATTTTCGGCAAAAAGAGACAGCTATCATCAATACAACAGTTTGTAAAAATAACATTAAGAAATGACTTATTAAACTTTCATGAAAATGTAAAAAATCTTGGAATTATCTTTGATCAACCCCTAAGATTTAAACAGCACATTACAAAACTAATATCATCGGCATATTTCAAATTAAAACTATTATATCCACATAGACATATATTAAACAAAAATGTTAAGGCGATATTATGCGATTCGACTGTTCTATCAGGTTTTAACTATTGTGACTCCCTTTATGGACCTTGTATAGACAATGTCGATATTAGAAGAATTCAAAAAGTTCAAAATTGCTGTTTACGTTTCATTTTTGGTATTAGGAAGTACGAGAGAATATCATATAAACTTACTGAGCTACGATGGCTGAACATGGCAAATAGACGTAGACTACATGCAGCTTGTCTATCCCACAAAATCATTATAAATAAAACACCCAATTACCTATATAACAAAATCTCTTTTAGGACTGACGTTCACAACTTAAATATTAGATATAAAGGTACTATAACGCCACCCATACATAATACTGAATTTTTTAAACGTTCTTAATATACTAGTCTCAATAAAGCATACAAATCTATTAAAATTTAAAACTGCATATACAAAGCAACTAATGAGCGAACAAACTTCATAAGCAAACAACTGAATACAGTATAATAACTTAGAAGACATGTCTTGATTGAGTGTGGGTATATTGGATTAATATTGATTTTAATAAGTATTATGTGTATATGTGCATATTATTATTATTTTTTTTAAATTGTTTTTTGCTTCCTGTTTTCCTATAATTATGGTTCTAGTGTACAATGATGTACCAGGGGTTAAGTGGAAGAGCAGAAACTTTAAAAAGTTATCTGAACTTCGCCCTATTTTTTTTCTTTGTTTCTTTTTTTTACTGTAATATTGTAATTTAACTTAATTAAATAAAGACTATTATTATTATTATTATTAGTTCTTTAAATTTTTTAGAGCTAAAACCGTCTTTAAAATATATTAATATATTAAAAATTACTTCAAATCCCAATTCACATTAATTTAATATTAATAATATTTTATTAAAATTAATGTAACCCAGTCCTACCTTTATATAAGCTATACTTGATCTGATATATTTTATTTATATAAATTCTGAATATTCAAATTCTTTTAAAATATACAATTATAAAGGACATCAAAGGATATACAAAAAAATCACTACTTTGGGGACTTTAGCCTCTCCCCCCCCCAGATTTGAAGACCTAACTTCACCCATGCGTTTGACAATTACATATATATTTGTATTTCCTCGTATACATTAGTTACAAATTATTACGTAATTAAAAACTGGAAATGAACATTTAATATTGCTCGATGTTCGCAATTTTTATGCCTTTGCAATTCATATGTAATAAACGTAAATTTTTTCAACTGTTAACATTTTAATAAACGTTAAAAATGTTCAATACGGACTTTTATTAATTTTGAAATGTGACTCGGCATTGAAACTAATTTATGAGCGCAAAATATAACAATGTTCACGTTCATTGCCATGGACGCCCACAGAATATTTGCCAGGAGGAGGAGGGAAGGAGGGAGGATAAGGGGAGGACGAAAACAATTGCAAGCTTTAAACACTAATAAAAATAGTTACATTGTATATTTGATGACAGAAGAGGAAAAAGTAAAACATGAATAGTAATATAAAATTATACAAAAACTAATGTGATAAACTGATAAAAATTACCGCCCTGGTGCGGGCGCCTATGCTCATTGCTCACTTCGCTTTTTTATGTAAATCTATGATAGAATTTTTTAATAATACATAGTACCTAAATGAGGTGCTTCTTGGTAATTTAGCATGAAGCCCTATGGGGATAGAATTAATAATAAACAATACCAAAGATGAATATAATACCTATACCTATCCACAGTCTAACGAAATATCACAATTCGTGGCATTATATCCGTCTGAAAAGTTGTGCGTGTAGACAGACCCCGGTTTTTGCTCTGGTCTGGATGTTTTCCAAAACTCTGTGTATAGCAGCGGTTTACACATTAAGTTAGGTAAGTGAGTGTACAAGCAATGGGGTGGCTAGAATCAGCTGTAATAACGGGAATAGGGCGGTAAGGCTGTAGAAACGTTTCAGGAATGATGGTATGCCACCCGCGCAAATCTAGGACGAGCGAGGTACAGCTTAGCTAAGCTGTATCTCAACAAGTACATACAAGGAGCAATAATTAGAATAATCCTACGTTCGAGGTAGCTACGTGCACGTAAAAAAGTTCACTTAAGGCCGAAAGACTATGTGCGTTGGCAAAATATAAAAACATGTATTTAGCAGTCTATACTAATAAATTACATGTAATTAAATCATTTACCGAAAATATATGGTTGTACAATTTTCCGTCTCATTGTTTACAAAATTGTATTCAAACAGTAAATGTATACATTCAATCTGTAAAAAAATAATTGTCATTAATTAACAATTCCAAACATGAAATTAATTTTAGACTAAAAGCCATCGTCCATTTAACAGAACAGTGCGCTTCATTTTCGATGTTTTTAATGAGTATCGCGAAAATGACTGAAGCTGAAAACAGTTTTCGCTATACTGTCTTTTTTGATACACAATTATTGACTGCATGTATATGGGATTATTTATAGTCCTCGAAAATAATAATTTCTAAATTTGTTATATTTAGTAGATTTTGAAAACAAAGAATTATATAATATACATACATATATGCTCGAATGTTCTGCTGGCCCGATGACGATGATGTATCTATTCTTCTATTCTCTTCTATTTCCTCGTGGAATTATTAAAATGGAATAATATTATCAAATAGCTGCTGAAATTTTTAAATTACTCGTTGCCTAGAATTTCACAGCTATGGATGTTAATTAATTTTTTACTTGCATTCACTCTATATGTGCATTTACGAAGTAGTTATTAATTTGATTTTTTTATTAAAAATCCTAATGAACGTATACAGGGTGATTCAGAACTTTTCTAAAAAACAATTCTGAGTGTACAGGCGACTCAGAAATAAAATACAATTTTGTAAAGAAAAAAAGGCATCGAAAATGATTTAAAAATACACTTCTGGACGGCACTGAAAACTGGTCCACTGTAAAACCTGATAAGGCGGCAATCTGCGACCGGACAAAATAAATAACATTTTATAACGCCGATTTTATACAGCAAATTTAACTGCTTTAACGGATATTGTTATTAATTATTAATAGATTTAATTTGTGATTTTAATTTAAAAAATCTGATATAACATTTTGGGCCCGTCTTACCAGTTTCTACAAACTAACACAAATATTTGTTTCTTGTCCGTTTTGAACTCTTTAAGTTATTGACGACAACTATGATACGTTTATGTAATTCATCAATAGTATGTATCCACTTGCGATACACTTCATCTTTTAAATATCCCCACAAAAAAAAGTCCGAATGATTTAAAGTCAGGAGATTGTGGTGGCCATGGTACCGGTCATCTTCGTCCAATCCCTTGGTGTACGGATATAATTGAGCCTCGTGTATGATACGTCTCACTGCTGCAATAGGCCGTGGAAGTACTACCATCCATCCTCCGGTTTCACTCACTGCATGCCGTTGCAACAGTAGCTGCATTTTGCACATGTTTACCGGGAAATCGTTCTGTTAAAGCATTTTCACAGCGTAATTAATTAAAACGATATCCATGAACTCCGCGTTGTTATACTATAGTACTACTATACACGTAAGCCGTTTTTGACACTTGAAAAACTAATGTAAACACTAGCTCCTACAAAAAGTAATTGGAGATTACAGTGGCCCAACGATGTAAAGGTTGAAAATATTACAATTTCAATAATGTTTTACTCGGATCTAAAAGGATTTTATACAATTTTTTTTTTGCAATATCGACTCCATTTTTCATGACGCATCTATTCCCAAATTCTTTTAGATAAGTTCTGAATCACCCTGTATAACAACGTAAAGAATGATACTTTTATCAGTTTGGGTAGTATATAGAAATATATTGGGCTTGTCTAGGAAATGAAATGTGAAAGCATTTTGTTAAATAGGTATTAAGTAGGTATACTGCTTCTTGCAGTAGTCGGTAAAATATTCAGCCTAAACTATTTCTCAATAATTTAGGCAATGCTTGATTGATTCTGAGCGCCTGTGGCTGCCTCGTTTCAGCTGATAAATGGCTTCAAAAAGAAATTGCCAAGGAAACAACCAATAACACTTGAAATGAATTTCTAACTACGCTAGTTCTTGGAATAATTTAATTAAAATGCACCGACAAACGTCGGTTTATTTCATGGTTTTATTTTTGAAACTTAGACCTATTCGTAAAGTTTTAACTCTCCACGTATGATTTTTCCTTTATTAATTATTAGCATTAAGATTATGTCAAAAGTAATTTGCAAACGCAACTTTTCTTTCGAATGTTAATAACTATTGCGTCACGTCGTAAAGCCTTCTTGCATGACCCTGTATATACGTATACAGTTCTGCTAAAATATTTTACCTAGCAGAATCAGAAAAATAAAATGTTGCGCAACACAGAAGAAAATACCTGTAATTATTTACACATGAGCGAAATTAAGTGATCATTTTTTACATGTCCCGCCTACTTGTGATTTCATTATCTAAAAGAAGGCAGTTAATAACTTCTCCAAAGTCAGTCAAGTGTTTTATTACTGTTGTATTTTATATAAAAAATTCGCCCCTGGATGTTCCTTTGATGTAAATTCTGGGAGAAAAAACTTTATATTGCAGGATAATGCTTGATTACATATTATAATTTTTTAAATGTTTTTAATAATAGTACCTAAAAATACACCGTACTGTAAAACACAGGCTTTACTGGCCTATAAAGATGATAGGTATAAATTGAAATATTGACCTGTTGGGAAGCTTTTTAAGGTAGGCATATTAAAAACTTGAATATGTTTTTCACAAGAGCTTATTAAATTATTTATCGCCAGTAGGGAGAAAATTGAATTTTACAGTACGTCATGTCAAAACGAAAATGATTTTAATAATTCGTGTTGCGCACAGGGATAATAATGTCTCTTTGGTATTTTATATGTATATGTGACGATGATACATAGACAGAAAATGTAATTGGACGCAATACGGTTTGCTTTCCTTTAGTGAAACTGTTTCTTTTCATACAAGTCAAAGAAAGTCATATTTTCATTGACTTTTTCCGCTACGACCCTTATTCAGTTAAAGTATTAGGTATACCTAATACTTCGCTGTGAGAAAAAAATTAATGAGGAAATATATATATATAATTCCCATTTAGAATTTTAAAATAATCTGATGAAATTATTTTTACGTTAAAGAAAAAAAAAAGGTTAAAATAAACCATTTCTATATTTTTTCAGACTTTTAATTGTTTAATCAAATTACCTGGGACGGCTTTACTCGGTTGTTATTTTGTAAAGTGTAGGTACAAACGATAAAACTGATTGCCAGAGTAAATTTCTTGCCGAGTTCTTTTGAATTAATCCTTCTTTGTTTGGATTATCCTTTTAGATTGTTTCAAGTAAGTTAGCTGGGTTATTATTATACTGGTATAAAAACTATTCTGACAGGATCATAATTTATGTGAAATAGAAACTTTAAATTATTAATAATAAATAGATCTTTCTGCTTTAAACAGAACTATCTGTACATTATACATTTTTAGCGACAACGGATTATCCCCTTTATAAGAGTTCACTATGTCTTATATCTCGCAGTTATTGAAGATATTTTAAGATATTGGAATGCATACCAATAACCTTACCTAAACAGTATGACCCCATATTGTCGTTCAAGTGAATAAAGAATTTCGGTACACCAGGTTGAAAATTTTATTCTAAGCTAAAAACTGTGGAGTTGTATTATTCGACTGGTATGGGAGTCATAGTGATAATCAGCAATTTGCATTCCTGCTACATACTCTAGAATCGTAGACAGCTGTAAAGGTCAGAAATAGTATTACTAAAAATTCCAGCAGGAGGATCTGTGTTTAGATTTACATACCGCCTTCCAGAACTAATACTTTAGATATACGGTTATATATTAAAAATGTAGCGGATGAGAAAGAAATATTCGAAACAATGTTAATTTGTCCAACTTACAGATTTTACTAATGTTTCGATTTTTCTACATGGAAATTTTTTGAAAACTATACCAATTAATTTATCAACTTCTACGCATATAACTTGGAATTGCAGATACAAATAGAATGAGTTCGTGCCGTATTTATAAATATTAATTATTTTCTGTCATATTCAGCCACCGGATTTCATGAAAGATATAACGATTTAATGGGGCATTTTTAATCAATCTGAATGTGAAAAATGAGAACGAGCAAAATCATATTTTTAACAGCATGCCGAATGAAAAACTTTGGTTTAAAGTTTTCCATTGTACCCGTCGAAAGCAAAGTTTAACCGATAAATAAATGAAGATCTAATACTTTAAAAATTATTTCAAATGACTGTCTGTTCATATATTTTTCCAGTGGACAGAGAGTTTGAATACAACGTGTTTTTTTATTTATCAAATGTATCTTGAGCAAAAACGTGTAAATCGTGTTAGCAGTGGCGTGGATGCGGGTAGTTTGAGAGGTATATTTGAAGAAAAACATTTTTTTATATAAATAACGTTTTTCAAGACACAGTTGATATTAATTCGTGTAAAAAATTTGATATATTCGTGCAATTTAAAAACAATTAAGTAAAACTTTTCTTCAAAACAACAATAACACCCTGTTTATCGGAAACACTACGTTAATGAAAAATAATTTTTATGAACTACTCCCGGTATTTTTCCAAGAGGATGCAGTTTTTCTGAAGTACATGGAGAGCACCATATATATCTAGTCGAAGCTCTCCCAGTAATTTACTATGATTAATGGGGTGGATACGAAATGTCTTTGTGTGTCGAGTACTAGAATTGCACTAATCTTACCTTTATTATACATCTAATTAAGTGATCATTTATCTTTGTAAAGGCATTAGATAACTGTGACCAAACTTGATCCCAACTAGCTGTGAATCATACAGGGTGTCCCTGTTTTAACCTTTAAGTCAAGAATAGGCTGCTGTAACTAAGAAAAACTGCAAGTAGTGTAAAACAGCCACGTCTTAATTGTAATTGTTCTGTATACCAAGATATTTATGACACTCGAACGAAAGATTCTTCATGAGAACAAAACCTGGCAGGAAAACACTGTGCATCCATACGGCCTTCTAAGAAAAGGTTGAAGTTTGACTACGTACTGCTAGTTAATAATACACAAATTATAAAATATTGTTGGAACTGATTAATTGGCGTACCTCACAAAGTTAGGTTATGTAGTACGCTGATGAACTGCCCCGCTTTAAATGTATTTAGCAAAATAACTTCATTTTTATTAAGTATCTGTATACCTAATATTTTATTTTTATTTTATGGTTGAAACAGAAAAGCCATTTAAAAGAAGACACTTTGTATAATGTGTTTGCAGGATTTATGTTGGTAGAAATGCTAATAAACTTTTGTTGCTGTATTTTTACGGCAAAAATGCGTTAATTAGGTTTACTAATGTAAAATTTTGCTTTTGAAATTATAAAAAAAGTACAGACGCTGTAAGAATGTTATTTTGATGAATATTACTTTGTGGATATTGAGTTTTTAATGCGTACGGTAATTTTTGCCACGGTAGCAGGACCCCGCTTAGTATTGATGTTTTCCTGAAATTTTAATTCCCTTAGGTTTAAAATTGGGTTTTCAAAGTGTTCGCCGTACCAGCTATGTTATTAAAAAAATGTAATTACGTAAAATAAAAACAAATCCCCTCCTCAGACTTATTTGTCACAAATTTCGATGAATTTACAGGCTCCCGCTACCGAATTTATTTCTGTATTAACTACGATTAAAGCGAAGAAAAAATCCTGAAATTCCATTTATTAATGAAAAATTCCTGCGGCTTATACATTTCAGATATTAGGAAATACCTCATAAAATATGTAAGCGTTATTTACACATATAATTCTAAAAAGCCACTGTAATTTTCGTGTTTATCGCCGCAATTTATTCTACATTAATACCTAACTAATTAAATTACGCACTTTGATGTCTCAATATTATTCATATAATATCTTCAGGATATTTATGCTTTAAATGATTTGCGTGTGGATGTAAAGGTACTTTGAGGTTAATCTCCCTTGTCTTTCCTTTTATACCTTTACCTCTGTAACACTCAAATTGACTTCTGTTTAAGTTAACCACATACCAAATGTGCCATTCGCTATGTAGGTACCTATTGAAACAAAAATCACTCGAATTAAAAAATTATAAAAATACCACGAAGATCTCATGGATTTTTAAAATACAGCAAGGACAGTTTTAAGGTTAATGTTTAGACAGAAGTACGTTTTTTGTTGTATGACTTGTTTTAAGCGTTGTTCCCCGCTGTTCGTCATTGTTGTAGTTGTATAGGATATACAGGGTGGCCAGATGAAAACGAAACAGCCAGTTTCAGGAACTGCGTCAAGATTGTAGAAAAACGCTCAGACCCGTCGACTTTAGATTAAAGGGGGACATTCTTTGCTAGTATTTTTGACTCCACCCCTTTCACCCCCCAAGCAAGGCTAAGCATCGCCCCAAAATATTTAAATGGCATTGGGGGTTGAGTAATATTTATTTTGAAAGATCTTACAATTCTCTTTATAACAGACTTTAAATTTTATAATTCCGCCCAATACTTAATAAAAATTTTGATTTTAAAGTTGAAACTTATGTACAAACAATTAGTAACGGTAAAAATGTCACTCATTCGAGTTAAGTACGCAAATGGTATAAGTTTAGTATTTCTTGTATTACATTGGTTTTTGATGATTTGTTATCAGGAACGTAAAATTAGTGGATTCCAAATTTATTTTCTAGTACTATCTGGAAGCGTTGGTTGGTAGTTTATTTAATCGTGTATTTGAAAATTAAACACTATTGTTTATTCCATTGCGGAAAAGGTAGAGATCATTTCGCTTTACTGTATGAACAATAAATGTGCGAATAGAACCTCACCTATTTAATGAACAACATCAAGGTCGAAATGTCAGGAGGAAGTACTTTCTAGAGTTAGTAAAACATTTGAAGAGAGACAGGGAATGTAGTAAAAAAAAAAAACGAGAAATTGAAAAACCTATAGTTAATGAAGCTAGTGAAGTTCATCTTGATCCTACATTAAGTACGAGGCAGCTGGCATCTGTGTTTGGGATCAGTCGAACTAACATATAAACCATGTTGAAGAAGAATAAATTCCATCCATACAAAATACATTTAGTCCAGGGACTTCATGAGGATGATTATTAACATCTGTTTTTCTGATGAATGCAGTTTTTAAATTAAATTAAGTAGTTAAATTGCGCGGATCAGCATAGTAAAATAAATACTAATAAGTCTAAGTTGTCTACCGTTCAAAGAACAGCTCGTCTCGTAGAACAAATTTTCTTACTTTGATCAGTACTATAACTTTCCGGTAGCCTATTTTTACGCACCCTGTAGATTTCAAAAATATGTTTGACGCGTCCCATTCAATAATTTTCGATAAAACATAATGGCACATAACTTTTCATGGGATACAAATAGTAGAAATGGGAAAGGGGGAGGGGTTCCAGCAAATCCAGCGAAATTGCCGCAATCTCTCGTAGAGAGGGTGGACCGGTGGGAGATAGGTAATTTTTGTTATTTGGAAATCCGTAGTTGCAAAGGGATTTGTTGACGCTTGCGTGATAAATGTCGGTGATGATATAAATATTATTTAAACGAGAGGAACGATCGCAACTTTTCAGTGTTTGATTCCATTCCGAAGCAAGTACACCAGCATCCACCAGCACCCGGGAGAAGAAGTACAAAGCGCGCGCATTGGGCCACCCTATCGATCCCACACGTCTCCGCATCCAGATCAGAGGCTCAGCAATATTAGCAGCGTACGTATCCAGCAGCCAGTGTGCAGAACATCGCATCGTGCTGCTGATATTGTCCCGTGAAATGGCCAGAAAACATTCGCGTGTGACGTCTGCAATGTTCAGCTAGTAGTAAAGAGATCTGGCCGTGCCGTGGACGTGTGGTGACATCGCAGTCGACGTAGACGGAGGACGCTCGACCGCAAGAGTCGTTAGCACCTCCTGGGGCATGACGGCCAAGTCTGGAGGAACCTCGAGAAAGCCATGAACTGTGCTTCAAACTAGGATGGTCTGGAACGATCGAATGTACTCGTTGGTGGCTGTTGCCTTCCTTTTCATCAGTATGCTTCCAGGTAAACAATGAACAAACGCTTCTTTCAAACTTTGCCTTTCTTCAATCCCTTTTCACCACTTACACCATTCTCCGACATTTTCACATGCCAGAAGGAAAACACCATTCTCCAAACGAAAACTTTATTAAACTTTCATTATTATATATATTTAATAAACATTATTCATGATTTTTCAAACATACCAATACTCTTTTCATTTCAATTAAACACGTTCTATTTAAAAAAAAAATACCACACTTTCGAATTAGTATAACAACTCTTCTAGCTAATTATGTGAAAACTTTGTTATATCTCTTGTTCAATTACGAAAATATTAAGGTTTCAAGAATATGTTATTCTCCTAAATTCCGTCTCATTTTTTTATTTATTTCAAGCTTCTTCGAACATTTTAAAGTTGAGAAGCAAATTTAATAGCTGTTGCTTTTCATTTACCATAAGTTCAATATTTACGTTTCTTTCTTTCCTCAATGAACGTAAAATATAATTTTCAGATAATTATAAACAAAAAATTTCAAATCAAATTTTTCATCATAGTATATTTTTATATCCTATTTTTACTTTGATATAAGGCACCTGTCGCATATTATAATTTTTTAATAATTACTTCCATTCAGTCAAATTTGTGTTTTTTTTTTCTTCACCTGTTTTTAATCACTCAAATCAGAGTCAATCTAGCTTAAAATAAATGAATCCCAACAAACATTTGGTTAAATGTATGCGTATGTATTTAAATATTTGCTTATTAATATAAAAATGCGAATGACCCGATTCATGAAACAAACAAAAGTAAAAATAAAGCAAACACTGGAACCGCAACCTGAGGATTAAAAACCCTACCTTAATGGATAAATATATGTATATATAACATAAAAGAGAATGCTTTAGGCTATCTCCTTTATTAACCAGGTTCGTGGCATTTATTACATCAAAGCAACACGGCTTGGTGTTATTTTAAACAGGTACGATATACTTACAATCGAAATTATTAATACGTTCGTACTCGTACGAAACACCTGACAGACACGGTTAAATATAGGTATCAGGAATTCGAATTATAGACTAATTGCTATTAAAATTATATAGCGGATATCCGACATTAAGTTACTGAAACTTTGTATGGATAATACCATTGCTGTTTATACTCTATTGGCCCAAGAATGATTTTGTTTTCTAAACATTTTTCACAAAAAAGCTGAATCACGTCAGATCGTTTGGTTACTCGCATTCCATTCTTGTGCGAAGAGTGAATTTGTATAGATACAATCTAGTGAGGTGCAACATGTGCTTTATCTTGATATTTTACCAGTTGTAGAACACAAAAAGCAGTTAGTATTCTGGAACACCGTTTGTTCCGGTATAATATAAAACATTTTCATCTAAAGGCTCTTTTATTCTAATTTTTTTAACGAGAATATTAATATACTCACTTACAACCCAACACGTTGCTTGCTTAATTGTATTTGCTCAGCGATGACTGAAACAAGGGAAGCTACATTTATTCCTACCTTTTTTAAATTCGCTGGAACTGGACTTTTTATTCTTTAACACAGAATCCGTAACAGATATAATCATACCTATTTTTAAATTCAACCAGTTATACTTGCTTTTGTTTCACGCGTTGTCCTTCCCAGTAACGGACAATAATACTTACTCGATACATTTCTTACGTACCTATTCTGGCATAGAATTATGATCTCTACTGATAACTGATTGGAACATGTAATACGCTTCTTGCAGACTTTGGCGCAGAACGTTAATTACTGCTGAACTGTTTTCGTAAGTGTCTATACTTTAGTCTTAAAGTTGTCGAAAGACCGGCTACCTGACAAATGACTGATAGATGTTGCTTGTTGAGATCTTCCCTCGTACAATGCACATAACCTACGAAGTCGCTGTGCCAACAACTTGGTGTAGTTGAACAACTTCGAACAACAGTTAAATATAATTTATCTCCTCTTGCCAGAAACTGGGCGTTATTCAGTGAAATCTCCTGTCTCTTTAATTATTCAGCAATGACATGATGTTGGGAGACAGAGGTTGAAGTTTGAAGTGTCCTTGCAGTAGCAAACCGTTCAAATAATCATACTTAAATTTCATAACCTATCCGCTGCTCAAATTCACAGCTATTTGGATATCGTATTGTTTTAGTATTCTACAATAAACAAAGGACAATTACTTCTACTACATATACTTTTAGAAGATGAAGTTCATCTGTGTACGTTAGAGCTATAAATTAATTAATCAGGTGAAGGTTAGGTATCGAATTCTCCTTTGTAATTTTCAGCGCTTAAAGCTAAACAACAATAGTTCTGGCGAGAAATTAAGCCATTATTTATAATTGGCAATTACTCTTCATATATGTGGGCTTTTCTTCCTGCTCGCGTATTTGTCAAAACCTTCTATACAAACATAGAAAATATCAGACGTGCCATATTTTCTAATTAAGGAAAATTATTGCAGGTCATCTAGAGGCAATTAATACCACTTAATGTTACTTCGAACAATGGCGGTATTTCATTCGACCTATCGTTGTTTTTTGTACCGATGTTACAACGTAACAAAGCAATTTCCCAAGTGGTTTCCACGTTGGCTACGGGATTTCAAACTTTTTTATTGTCCTAGTAAACAAATACGAAGGAAAACACATCAGACTCCAATGGAGAACCATGGTTTTCTTTCATGAAATAAACCAACGCGTATACAGTGTGACCACCAGAAACGTGCCACCTAGGTTTTCTTCGTACCATGTACATATGATAAATAGTATGACCTATAAAATTTCTAGGTTTTATTTCATTTTAAATTGCAATTTGATACTTCGTTGGTACCGTTTTGCTTTCTCTCCTATGGTTCGAATGTTTAGTAAGAATTAATTTGTATCACTTTGGATTATTTGAAGGTACAGATGCATCTATCATTTTCTTTATAATGATTCACATCAAAAATAATCGTTTTCGCAAAAAACTCTTCTTCAACTTTTGTTTTGAAGGAGACACATTTTATGGATGTAGAGAGAGATATTGTGCGATACATGATTTTAAAGAGCATTCAATTATCTTTGCAAAACTATTTTCTTAATTTTGGATGAACAGTTCTTGAGAAATTAAAGGAGAAAAGTTCAGATCGTTAAAAATCTGACAATTTTATTGTGCTCAGAATAGGTTCCATCACAATGTGGACCAAAATAGCAATTTCAACTGTTTCGGTTCTTTAGCAGATTTTTGATAATCCAGTTTCACAACATATGCATGAGACACATGGCTATTAAGATGTTGTTTATTAAATAAATTTGGAGTACATCTAACAGTATCGTTATTCCGAAAGAGGAGAGAAATTATTCGAATTCCAAACTAAGTTTTCAAAAAACACTATTTAACGACCCTTTAAATATGTCCCTACATTAATAGCTATATTAGTGCCAAAGGTCAGTTCGGCTTGTCTCAGTTCCGCTAACAAAATAAGAACTTAAGAAGAATGTTATAAAACTTCTCAATACTGCGGATGATGTTTGGAAACTTTATTAAACGTTTTCCTAAATGAAACAAGGTCAATTAAAGAAGCACCGAAATAATTTCGCAAATACCAGTAGGTTTTTTTAGAACTGTACCTCAGAGAAAAAAATTATAAAAACGATGCGACATATTTCACAACCTTTTACGTTTATTAAGGGCTACGGTGTTAGTTTTTTATTCACAGGTGCAATTTCTGAAGTGAAAAATGAGATTTGAGGCGTATGAGCAGAGCAGAAGGCGAATAAACTATGAAACACATGTTTGAAATAAAGGAAAAGTTATATAATGAGATGTAGTGAAAGTGAATATACCTCTGTATAATAGGGAGAATGGAAACAAGAGATATTACGGTCGGAGTCGTAAAACAGGGTTTATTGATCGTCTAGTGCTTCGTGCAAAACCGCCTCCAAACATGTAAAGTATATGAAGTATTGAAGATTTCGCAGAATCGTCAAATGACGAGCTTCTGTTTAATGGAAAATTAACATGAAAAAACAGTAATCTTTTGCAATCCTCAGTTCAATTCTTCTATTATTATCAAAACATGAGAACGTCGCTAAACACTTGAACTTAAAAATAAAACCTGGAAGTTTTTGCAACAACTTTTAGTAGCCAAAAATTATATTACTATATTTCTAAGTAAAATATACAATTTGTTGCAATGATATTAGCATATTTTGAAAAAAAAATAATAGAATGACGACTTCATTCTTTTCCTCGCAAGTCATACGGTGCATGAAACATCTCAAAGATATATTTATATAATTTTATTCTCTTTCGAGGCCTTTGAGATGGCGGGTATATTTATTTTTCACCACTTAGACCCATAATTGTAGAATATTTCTTTGGTACATTTGGGTATAACGCTAAACGTATTTGAAACACACATTCAACACACATAAATTTCATATTTTGTCGAATTTCATGACTTAGTGATTGTAAATTGGTGATCTCGAAGAAAACGTAAGAAGACTGTACATCCTAAATTCTGGATTCAAAACTAGGTAATTAAAACAGTAGGTCCTTTGGCTATTATGCTGAATAAACACCTTTGAAACGACTTGGATTTGACGAGATATACATTTACTACTATCGCAGTAATACTTTGAACGGTATCTGGTTTTGTCAGTAAAGATGATTTGCCGTTTGATCAATACAGATATTACTTGCAGCAGGACTTCCAAAGCTCGAATATGATCCTATGCATTCGTAGAAAAAATGAAATACTATTTCATCTTAATGGACTTCAGGACGTCGGATGTATAATGGCAAAAAGCAAATATTCAATTTAAGTTCGTAAAAGATAAGGACACGAGCATATTGCATGTGAAATACAATTACAAGAATAAGATATAAAGAAATCAGAAGTACGACCGCAAGTGATGCTAATCTGAATCTGTTAAAGAGCTCTTCTGTAGAAGTTCGATGTTGAACTATGTGAAACTTACACTAACACGAGTACGCATCCGGAAAAAGAAGCCTGGGTAGATAGAATCATATAATTCGACACAGTTCCGAATAATCGAAACGTATTGATATTTTAAGCATCGTTCGAGATTTTGGAATGCGGGGGAAGCCTAATATAATCTTTAACTTACGCAGATATAATAAAATGTATTCGTCTTTATAAACCTCTCTAAGGTTCTTGCCGTTTGAGATCTTTTCCGAATTTCTGTTTGGTAAACAGAATAAAAGCCGCAGATGAGCTGGATTTAGACCTCTCGATTGTTATTACTTCTCTTTGAAAATGATTGTTCGACTTATTTATTTCTGATAACATATTCAAAGTAAACTGTTTCCTTATAATATATTTATTCGATTGAAATCGTTTTTACTTTTGTTATGGAAAGACCACGTAGATTTTTTTAATGTTTACGGGCCCGTTGAAATTTTCGCTCAAAACTGGAACCTTTTACGCATCTTTTGATAATTCATCCTCCAACAGAAGCTGACGAACTGATACATACATTTAGTTGACTAAGATCGTCTTTTATTTTTGTTATAGCAGATCCACGTCGACTTTCTTCATGATTACGTGTCCGTTTCAATTTTCTCTCAAAGCTGAAGCCTTAAAATTCATCGATAAATTGTGATAACTTATCTTCCAGCAGAAGCTGAGCTTACTGGGAATCATAAATACGTTAAATTAAAAGTCGAGAAGTTTGCCGATCGATATAATACTTTTGACGGCAAAATTTTTTAATGCCTAGTTTCAAGTGGCAAGATCACGCTTTCTTTTGTGAAATAATGAACAGAGAAGCCAAAAAGAATTCTCACATCAACATTTTTTTATATAATTATCTAAATCAACATTAATACAAATTTGACGAGGAAAAAGTGAAATAATTAATAATATCTACCTACCGCGGATCACTAAAACCAACAATAAAACAGCAGTAACAATAAATGCCGTTTAAGTGAGCCATTCTGGTCAGCTTGTCTATTTTATAGCACCAGTGGACGCCATAGTTGACCCTCTATTTTAATTCAAAGAGTAATAGTACTAAAAATTCTTATGATAACACCAGGTAAATGTAAATATAAAATTTATTACGTTATTTTGCTACTAAATAACAAAATGTGGTTACTTTGTTACTAATATAAGTAATTTAAATATACTTTACGAAATAATAATATGAAATAGCGTTTTGATAAAACATAAAATACAGAAATATGCGAGCTTCTAAAAGCATTTCCAACATAAATTTGTTGAAGGAACTTTAATTTTGATTGTTATCCGTTTCTTAAAGTTGAAAGCAAAGTTCAAGCAACCCTGTGCGAGACAAAGCACAAGATTATAGTAAAACAGAGAAATATTTTCTGGATATGTAGCGATTTATAAAAGATTTAAGAACAGACCAAGTAATTTCTCGCTGTCAGTGATTCGTTTGTAAAAACAGGGCTGGCGCAGTTATGCAGAGCAGAATGATTTTAACCAACTGCAATATTTACATTTAATTTGGCATTCTAATCTCTGTCGAATAAAACGGAAAATTGATAGTTAGTTTTAATTTAAAGTTTCTATATAGGACAGTTTGAAGTAAATTCCGTGAAATGAAGGAGGAATCCCAAGAGTCGAAAGGAATCACTGGTGAATACCTTTACTGCTTGGAGTGCCTTAGGTAGAGATTTTAAAATTGGATCAAGATCCAATCGCCCAATAATATTACCTTTCCACACATCAAAAACTGATTTATCAATACCTATATCTATAACATATATATATTATACAGGGTGAATCTTAAATAAGTACAAATATTTTAACTGCTGGTGTAGTTCGTCATTTAAATCAGTCTAGTGAAAGCCATTTTTAAAAATTTCTAATATTTACGGAGATATTAATTTTTTTAAAAAATACCCACATTTTGAGGACCGCTGGCTGATTTTTCATCCAACAACGTAATGAAACATATGATTTGTTGCGAGGTTGCCATATCTCCTCCAATATAAATATTACGTTTCCTTTAACGTAATAGTTCTATTTTAAAAATACTTGTTTTAAGCATAAGTACAGTAAAATTGGGTATGTAGTATGATACGCAGCAATATTAACATAAATTTTAACATCTGAACTAACCTTACTATACTTCAACGATTAAAAATGAATTTCCGCAAGTTCAATACTACCGTAAAATATTTAGGAAGATATTACGTGATATTACTATGTCCAATGTTCAAAAATTATACATAAAGGTGCACACAAGCTTACCTGTTTGTTAAAAAATTAACTATTTAATCAGTAATCCACATTTCACAAGTTAAATGTCATTGTACACTGTTAGAAAGGGACACAAAACACAATTTCCTTAAGTTATTTTATGAAGAATAACGAAAAACTATGCACGCGTTTTTTATTTAAAATGGAAAAAATGTCAACTTTTAGCAAATTTTATTGCTATTTTCATGCATTATGTGGGGTTAACAAGTTTGACTTGGGCTTCCGATAATCTGTCATGACAGTCAATGACAGTTTGATAATAAAAAATAATATAAAATGTTACACTTGACAAAATTCGCTAAAAGTTGAGATTTTTTCTTCCTTGAAGCAAAGACATTTGTGTAATACTGGCAACACCGTGAACCACACGTTTAGTCTGCAGCGCTATGACTCATAAAAGTATGAAGGGTCGGTCTAGGCCAGCGGTCCTCAACAAGTTTTCTACTGAAAAATTACGAAATTTATTTAAAATCATTTTTTTGTAAAAAAACTATTAATTATGTGTTCTACACACAAAACTATACTGCTGGTTAAAATATTTGTACTTATTTAAGATTCACCCTGTATATTAAACTTTCTCTGACTATTTGTATCTAATTTCTCATTTAATACAACCATACATTTTACTTAAGATTAAGAAGTTGCTATCTGATTTTGTGACGCTATTCTCGAAAGATTCAGCTTAAGCTTTTCATTAAAATAATGAAATTAGATCTAGACCTATAATCTGAATATGTTTAAACTCTACCTGTTTTATAGCGACAATAGAACTACCAAATAAACAATTTACTAAAATTATGTATTCCGATTAAATTTTACAGTTGCGCGGAACTTTATGTGAGTTCAGTTTCCGTTGCATTGCGGATTTTCAACTTGAATTCTTAAAATCTAAATCATCTGACGATATTTTTTTTATTTTTCAGGTTCACAACAGGGGCCACACGAAAAGCTGCTGCTCAATAATTTGTTATCCTCATACAACGTACTGGAAAGGCCAGTTGCGAACGAGTCTGAACCTTTGGAAGTAAAATTTGGCCTAACGTTACAACAAATTATAGATGTGGTTAGTATATTTTCTCTATAATAAACAACTTTTATAATTGCGACAGTGGGGTGTAACCAGATACGATTTGGAATAGAAAATAGTGACATGCTATTATTTATTCCGTTGGTTTCCAAAACCATCAATATAAATCTTGTTACACCCTATGCAAACTATTTTATTTATTATTTATAACAGATCCATGTTTGATAAATGATATTCTCAATTTATTGCCGTTTTTCGAGATGGATAGTTAAGATATGTTCTCTAAGAGTTGGCGATGAAAACCCGCAGTTATAATTTAACAGTGTATAGGTACAGGTAAAACCAAGAGCCAGAAAATCGAGCAAATTCTTGATATACCTAATCATATTCATCCGATATCAAATGCAGCTGGTTCTGACACATTAACTTCTAGTACCCATAAATACTGTTTATATTGCTGAATTTGCTGCGTTGAGCCAATTTTCTAATTTTGAAATCTCGTTCAGTTGATAGGTCCCGGTAAACATCAAATAAATTAAAGACATTAATATCTTTCCTCTGAACTAGAAAGTTTGTAAATTGAATTCGTGGTAATTATAAAAGGCTAGATGTATTTTTCGGAATTATCGTTAAGTGAACAGTGAACGCAATTCTCCGTAAATTGTATTCTTCAAATGGAAAATATATTATTCACCGTACAAAAGGGGTAGCTAAATAATAAATGAACTGAAAAACATCCACGAGAACTAATTAATAGCTAGCTTTCCGCTTTATTATTTATCATCAAAAAGAAGACTATAATTAAATCCAGATTTATATATTCAATTAATCTGTATTAATTAAATATCTGCAACAAACTAATGCGTATGGACTTGTCTTTTTTAAGAAATACCTAATGTTGGAATAAAAATTTGATAAGCAGTGAAGTTATCAAGTGCCAACTGCTAAGTGACAATAAAATATATAGCTTAAATATTTGAAATTTAGCATTCGTAAAACTATGTAGATAGGTAGCACATTCCGCAATTTCACGAAGTTTTGTGAATTAAATTAAACGTAATTTTATTCTCATCTGGGGAATAAAATGCAAATAGAAACGTATAGAATTAAAATAAGCTTCTAGCTAAAGTTTCTTAACGCATCGCTGACATAAAACGTTCGATATAGAATTGTTGAAATAATTTGCACTGGTTATTTCTAACTTAATCAATGAATGACTAATATGGAATTCTAATATCATTCATTAGTTCAAATCTCGGGAAAATATAATTATACATAACCTAATCTCTTTTATCTCTACGCTTTCTAAAATAATGTGGCTGTATCTGGTAGAAATTTTTATCGACGGATTTCAAAGTAAAAATAAACCAGCCTTACCCTTTATTCTGCTTCATTTGAAGTCTGTCAGCTGTCGAATATTCGTTCCCTGATGCACCGCGACCATTATATATCCTTTCAATTAAATCCGTAATTAAACTGACAATTCAATGTCATATCATTTTTCGCAAGAATAAACGTTTCCATTGTCCGTATCATATTCTTCCATTTAAAAAGCTGTAGTAATGATGACTGAAGAGTATATCATTTAGCCAATATAACAAACACATTTGTCTGAGATTGGATAGTTGTCAAAATTGAATATTTACGAATGCACTACATTAGAGAATAAAATCTGAGCTTTATGATAAAAATAACAGTGTGATATTACGGAAAATAAATATCGACTTCTCGCAATATTATGTCGTATCATATATCCGTCGCTTCCTGACCTCGAGCAAATTCCTCGATTACTTTGGGATAAATTACGATATCGGAATTCTTGCAAGGAAAGGAGACAGATAAGTCTTTACACTTGGTAGCTCGGTTATCTACACAAGACCTTTATTATACTGAATATGGTTGGTTATAAAAATGTATCCCCTAGCATCCGACAACTAGGTAGATCAAAAAAGCGAGTAGATACGTATAAAATTTCCAAACTTGAGCTTGTTTAGACCCAATTATATCGCTTCGATGGAACGCTACTTAGCTTTTTAGAAACGGGTTAAATATGCTTGCTAAATTAATTAGCTTGCTTAACGAGAAAGGGTAGGTAGTCTTCAAAATTAACCGATCTATATCCTCACGCCAGCCTAAAAAAAGGGTCAGCCTTGGAAGTCTGAAGTTTTCGAACTTAATCTTTGACATTAGCGCCCAAGTCTCGACATATAGCTAATAACAGTCAAAATTACGGAAAATGTTAAAAATGTAACAGATGTCAGAGATAAATTGATGCAAATCTAAAAGATTCTTAAGGTACTAAGTCTGCAAATCGAGTTTCAAAACTTTCGGATTTATTCGAAGGTAAACTACTTGGACTATTGTGGAACTTTGCCATGTACAGAATGAAATTACGTTAAATGCCGGAAATAATGTTGTTTCTAATGCTTCCACGAATTAACATAAAAGTTAGGTTATGTTATTAATTCCACATCATCTGTTTCTCCAAAGTTAATTTGACAGTTGGAAATGGTCGATTGGTCGATATATTTCATAAAGAACCCATACAGTCAAGTTGTATATAAAAGTAAAATATATTTTAATATTATAGTATTTAAATATGATAACCAAGTTAATGAAATTATTAAGAAGACAAATCTTTCGTAGTACATTTAAAATTGTACGTCATAGTATAACACGATTCTTAAAGAGAATATCTCAAAGTGAAATTTTAAAATGCGACCCATTACGTACTTATCAAAAGGTATTTCACGTGTCATTTCGGTTCATTATTTTCTGGCTTCTGATTGGATATTGTGAGAAATCGATATCGGGTATAAAACGAATCTTATTCCTTCAAGTTCAAGAGCCGTATTTATACTTGATATTGACAAATATGATGAGGATTTAGACCACTAAAAGCCCTTTAAAAGTAATCCGCTTTTGTGTGATTTAATACCCATTTAATTGGATCATTTTGATATTCTTTTTCTTGTCTCAGTATCAGTGGAGATGGTGAAAGTACAAGTACTATTGTCGCTCTTACAATACGGTTGCTTATATCCTACTACTACTACTATTTTATTTTTTATTAAAAATAATTCTTTTTATGTTGCAAATTCTGAATGGCGTACAGAGTCAGCCATTAGTCATTTCACGTCAGTGAAGGTGAAATTTACAGGTAAAATAAAATCCAACGTTTACAAAAACAATGTTTCGACTTCTAAATATTTTTTCGTTGTCAACATACAAACAAAAAAAAACTGTTGTGTCTGGAAGGCGCTTTAAATTGTAAACAAGTTGGTGTTTCTAAAATAAATACGGCATCTTTTTCATTAAAAAAAACAAGAGATGTATTATTTTAACCTGTAGAATTCGTCTTAATGATCTTGTAAAATCTGTCGTTCCAACTAGGGTAGAACGGTGAAATCAGATTTATAAAACTGTGGCACATACTTTTTGGTTTAACTTTTGTTTCTGCACTGACGGCTTTTAAGCTATTAATGCAACCAATGAGGATGCGAATAAGATACTGTCTTGTTGTTTTATTATTGTTTTCCCCTGTGTAGGATGAAAAGAATCAGATTCTTACGACAAATGCTTGGTTAAATTTGGTAAGTTCCATGGGGTCCATTTGGACTCACGCAATGTTATAGCAGATCAAACACTTAACTAGGTGCCTGGATCAGTTAGTGTTTGACTCTGAGCTGAGTCGCTATGAACGTATATAGCTCCCAAGGTGGTGTTGGCGGCTATGCATTTTAAGTACGCCGACTTGAACGTGAAAATATAATCGAATATGATATATTTTCATAATTAACGTCTGTACAAGGTAAATCTAGGATCTTAGCTGAAGTTAAATGCTAATCAGAACTGTAAATAATACTTACAATAGCGAATAAGCAATTATTCATCGATTCTGGCATACATCAGAATAAACACAGATAAGTTAATAAAAAGCTGTGCATTTAGGCAGCATCAATCCAATACAATTAAGGCACAGCATAGACCAGCAATAATTTTACGTCTCTGAAAAACAGCGCCCTGCCGCGCCACCATTCGAGACAAACTGAATAAGCTGGTCTGAGCTGTGATTAAGTGTATACTTTTATAATACTAACGAATACACTTTTTTCCGTGGAATTTTCTCTGAACACCATAATGAATATCTGGAATTTGTGAAATTGTTTTAAAAAGTTCTGTCCCAGTTCTGTCTTGAAGGCCCTTTGGGTTGAATTACGTTGCAGAGAAGTTAAAGCGTAAGCGTTCTGGGGATGCCTTGTAAGTTATGCAATTTGCATGGCCGCCTTCACCCGTAAAGCACATATGGCCGAGTCCGATTGATAAAGGACATGGCCGTTGCGTGCTAATGCATGCTTTGTTATGTAACTAACTACCGATGTTTCCCTTTTATTGTTTTACCATAGGACGAGAAGAATCAACTCCTAATAACAAATATTTGGCTTTCTTTGGTAAGTGAAAACCAATTAAATAACTAAACACGTACACACACGGCAGTTGGTTGATTTTGTTCAGACTGTATTTTTCAATCTTCTTTCATTCCTAGTATTAAAAAAACCCGCTCGCCCGCCCTTATGGTATGAAATGGTGTACCCTTCTCTTTCTACCTGTATCGAGCTAGTCTTTTTTTATATGTATTGCTGTGTCGCTGCCATTTTTCGACGGATCCACGTACCCTTAGTTGTATATGCCTCCCGTAAAGAGTTGGTTTAGTTGCAGCATTGCTCGGTTCAAGTAAAGTATTAAGTACCAAATCCTTTTTTTCAAAAATATCTGTACCAGTACCACAGAAAAAAATATATTCACACCTACATGTTTGAATATTAGCAACCAAATGTAATCTTCAACCGTTCCGATAAGTTTTCCTGTGGTACTTGTATATTTTATAATAGAATTAGCACTTCGGTAGACGGCGATTTTGAACTGCCTGCAAATTGCCGGGTCTCTAGTTGAGTTGAAGCAGTAGGAGAACTTTTAAGTAGTGTAGTAAAACCTGTAATATACCGAACTGGTATTTGATTCGCTATGACCACTATATAATTCATGACCTCTTCAATTTGAATGCACCCATATCGTCATCGCTAACATCAAGAACGTCCCTACGGTACCATTGGTCTACTGCCGTGTGTGTTGATATTTTAAACTAATTTATTTAACAATGCTTTTTAACTAATATAATGAAAACCGATATAGCTCTAGGGTTTTTTTCTTTATTTTCATCTGGGAGTATGAGGGTTTCTTTCCTGTTAACATCAATAGTACACGTATTATTTGAGTTCAAGATGGGGTGAAACCCACGATAACCCAGACCAATTCCCATCATCGTTTATACCAAAAATGTGAAACTAACCCAAAGGTATAATGTACCTTACTATAATACTATTGTTCTTGGTATGGACGCTGTATTCCTTTCACTATGCTCGACAAACTAAGTCCGCTGCTCCTATCCTTCATTGACGTAACGACGGGTACAGTCTTTTGTTTCTCGTATGAGACCTAAACGCCCTGTGATACATTAAACAATACATTTTCTAAAATTATACACTAAACATGAACCGCTAAAAATCAAATTACTAAAACAACTTTCCCTAGCATGTCCATCACGCACAGCTTCTGCACGTTCATAAACAATGTAGCGTCATTTAGTAAGACCAGTCTAAAATATGTATGGACAAGCAAATAACACTTTATAAATACGGTGCTCCCCAAATGAGAGACCCAAAATTTACACTTATCTAAAGATCAATTTTATACCTAATTCTTTTCATGTTAAAAATTGAGGAATTAGTACTGATTTTAATCTTTTTTCTACCATTGCACAATTCCCAATGGTTCAATAGCGTCTGGTTTCTTCACATATACTTTGCTTTTGAGATAACAGCACAAAAAAAAACCGGTAGGGTAAAATCATTGAAGCGTGATGGTCAGCGGTTCCTTTCTACCTGTCCATCGATTTGGAAAAACTTATTAAGAAAGGTAATTTCTTACATCGAGACGAAATGTATATCATGATCATTAGGGTCAAGTAATTTTTTTTTCCAGGGCTAGAATCAACTCAAAACGCAAAAACGTCGCTTGTCAAATTACCCTCTCAAATATGTGATTTCCTATAATTTCGGTACGAACAAGCACTTTTTCGTGAGATATAAACACTTTTTCCTTTTTTGCAACCAGTGTGGCTTTTCCAGTCTTCAAAATCTAGTATTTTAACTGTACATGGTATCATTTAGTTACATTTCCTCGCAACACTGTACTCTTCTGTCTGCTGTCTTCTTATAAGATGTGATTGACCTATTTGTGTAGCTTTTTGTTTATTTCAAGTAGAAAAAAATATGAACTTTGTTCCATCATTTTAGGGCACGTTGTATATATTACACAAGATGTTATTTATCGACGGATAAATAATGCAAAAAGAAGAAATGAATTGTATGCTTTTCCCAAAAACACCGACTGATTTAGCGGAGTCTTACTAACGACGTTATCGCTGAATTAATGTGTATAAATAGCATGCCTTGCTTTGGGCTGTGTGTTGATTTGTCAAGTAGATTGTGAGCTTCGTGTTGTTTTGTACTAGTGTCCCGATCAATTGGTAGCTTACAAGAAGCAAATCAATTGAATCTATATTGTCGGTACCCTGTCACTTTTACTATAGTATTTTTGTTCAGGAATGGAACGACTACAACCTTCGATGGAACGAGTCGGACTACGGAGGAGTCAAGGACTTGAGAATAACGCCGAACAAGTTGTGGAAACCCGACGTCCTTATGTATAACAGGTAACACGTGTAATGCTATGATGGTTGCATTGTCGCTTAGCTACTTAAAAAAAAATCAAAACCCATTCTTGGGCGCATGACTAATTAGATAATTGAACATATTATATCCTAAAACATAAATTCTAAAATATACTGTTTGGTGACTTATTATTGTTGCCACCATTCATGTTCAGGCTTTATTATAAAAAGATTGAAATCTTGTTTATATATAGGTATATGATGGGGTTGTATTATGCACTGCTTGCTGATTTAAAGCACGATAAATATTAACTGGAACGTGCCAAGGCTACTACGAAGAGACCTCGTTAATGCAAACTGCTAATTAAATTTACATATGCTTAGACTTACTGTGTCCTACTTAGACTTCACTTCCCGCTTTCAAAAACTGAGGGATTAGTCAACGTTTTATTTTCATTGAAAATTTTTTTGTCACATTTGTATGTAGTAGATTAAAGAGCAGCTGAAAATAGCCTTAATGGATGCGGTGAGCAAGTTGGTAATGGTTTAAGCCAGCAGTGCATAATATTAATGGATGAAAGAGCGCGTGACTGAAATGGGCGGGAAGTACGACACAGCTAGCCGTTGCTGTAGGCCACAGCTACTTCCGACCCTCTGGAGTCGAAGGACGGGTTGATACCTTAGCCGCTTTTTCTAGCTATGTCATTTAAATAATTATTGTTAAAAACCTCTAACTAAATGGTTGCATGCTTATTAAGGTTTGTTTTGTTTCTGCGGATGGGTAGCAGCTTGAAAATTCGACTTCTGCTGGGCCGGTACGTCCCCGAAAACTCTCTCTATAACAGCACTAATATACAAGTTAAATAAAAACAACTTAAAGACAACTAATAAATCAAGAATTAAACTTAACCCGCGGATGAGACTAAAAGATCACCCTAAAAATGAATAATGAAATGAGTTAAATCAATGTATGTTAAAATAAAGAGATGGTAAATAACAGCTGCAAGAATAAATGGATGGATAAAGAGGTTGAGGAGATAGTAGTGACGATGGCTAGCTTGGTCACTGCAATCGTGTGTAGCTCGATGTTCGATGTCTGTCAATGTCAAATTAGATGTTTGTTGTGCTCAGTGTCGTACTCATTGACGCATTGACGACCACACAGCAGTGGATAGATGTTGATTGTTGCATGTATTAACGCGCGCGATCTACAATCATGCAGAAAGAGCAAATGGCTCTGTCAGTGGCTCAGATTAATGCCAATCTATTTTTGTCGACCAAGACCAGCATGAATCAGTTTTGTAGCGGCGATTTTTAACGCTTTGTGTTGTTATGAAGTGCTGATGAGGGTTTCGACGGGACATTCCAAACAAATGTTGTGGTCAAACATAACGGCAGCTGCTTGTATGTCCCTCCCGGTATCTTCAAGAGCACATGCAAGATAGACATTACGTGGTTCCCATTCGATGACCAACATTGTGACATGAAGTTTGGTAGCTGGACCTATGACGGCAACCAGGTATTGCTGTAATGTTTACGTGTTTTCTGTTACATCACACCACACACACCATCGCTACACCTAAAGCCTTTCATTCGAGTCATCTACAACTACTGACATCCATCCCTCTACGAACTAAACAGAGAATAAAATATATACCTATACTTCACTTTCCACCGCTTTATTATCACTAGCTTTCTGCACAATTACTTTTTATTCACGTTGTCATGCTTACAAAACTTGGCTTCCATAAGCGAATACGCAGTACGGAAACCAATGAAATAAATTTAGTAACTCGATGCTTAACTGTAATATTACTGAAAAACGCTGAAATGGGTTTTCCTGGAACTTAATTTGACATGACATCATATGTACATTCTTTTAACAGTTCTTGAGATATCTTGAGAGAAAATGCGTCTTCATTTCGTCGCAAGGTCGCCTTCAATCACGCAAAGGTTCGATGATCACGAATAAGGCGCTCTGGATACCTTTCTCGAATTTTTCTGTGTCTCGCCGTAAATTAGCAACATATCAACTTTACTTTATCAAGTTGTACGTTCGTATTAAGGATTATTATTATTATTATTCAATTATTTTCCAACGACTACCTGATCCTTCCACCACTAATGTGATTTTTAAGTGGTATTTCTTTTGAGATTCTCGAACGATATCGCTTATAGCTTTTAAAATGGTTACAGAAAAATGTCTCTAATAAAAGTTTATTAGAAAAAAAGAGATCTTTTTAATAGGAATAAAATTTGGGTATGTTTCTGGAAAAAATATAATTTTGGCACACCCCGTATTCCAAATTTTATTTAAATTTTTTGTATCCTCACAGTAGACCCATACTATCGAGTTTGAGACACCCTGTATATCAATAATTTATTTTTCTTTCAAAAGATGTTTATGTTTCAAGAAGAACTGTTGAAGTGTAGGTTCCCTGGAAAGCTTCAAAGTACTATCCAGAATCACCATAAATCCGTTTTGTTAAAAAAATTGACATGACATGACGTCATAACCTGCTGACATCACAGCGTTTTTCTGCAATATTGACAATTAAGTATCAAATTCCTGAATGTATAAAATATAAATAATGGTTGTAAGATAAAACTAATAAGGACTCTGTTTAATTCGTACTTTAAAACTAACTAAACGGCGAAAAAATATGTTTAGTAGTTTAGATGGGCTTTTTCACACTGCACCGAAACACCCGCGTTGGCTTGATATTGTCTGAAAGAGGCGTTAACGTGGCTCACCGTCACCGTCAAAATCGCGGACACACAAGCTGACAAAACTAGTGGTTTGCGTCGTACGTCCTCTAGACATAGTGCACGCCTAGCTGCTACGGTGATCCATGTTAGAGGGTAGCGGTATACGTCACATAATATGACCTGCGGATCCGCAACTGAACATTTTTCAAGCTAAGGTCATGTTTCAGGCTAAACTGTCACGAGCATAAACTTAAATAATGATGCCATGCTTTAACCGAACATAATACCACAATTTGTTTCCTCCTAGGACTATTGATTTCTTTCTTTACCAACATCAACTTATCCTGGGGATATATGAATACAAACTAGAATATACTCCATAAATACTTAAGTTGACTAAACGCACAATTTACTCCAAAACGATATTTAACTTTTAATTTCTTTTTTACGACTTTGAACAACACTCCTTCAATTATTAAGGATAGTCTTTTCTACAAAGACAAATTTTATAATCGAACTATACAATGTGTCAAAAGAATCATTTTATTATAATTAGATTGGATGTGGAGATAAAATACGTAGCATGTGACTTATTTATCGAGACTAGAGAATTTGTCGGACTGCAATAAGTAAAGTATCCAAAAAGTTTGAAGAAATCGGATTGATTTACCGAACGTCAAAATTTGATTTTTGGACAGTTTCACGAGAAAAAACAAATACAACTACCACCTTGAAATGGTTATTATTTCACTTTTACATTTAGTACAGGGATCGGTTAAATAACACTAACTACAAACCGAATTTTGACAAAGCTGAATGTTCAGTTGCGAATTTTAATTAGTTTGTCTTTTATGCTAGGAGTAAAACTGAAAGTATGTGAATTATTATGATTTGATCCACATGATGTAGTGCGTCAGTTGTACGTGTTTTACCGGTTAATTTTTGTTTGTGAATTGTTGCTTGGTTCACATACTTCTGTTTGGCCCTAGCTATTATGGCAAACTAAGACAAAACCTACCATTAGGGAACCATGTGACTGTATCATTAGATTTACTATTTTGCATGGAGCATAATGCCATCAATGTCTCTGCTACTAACTTTGCAGCCACAAAAACAATCTGCTTTGCCACTATTATGCACATGGGCTCTAGATACATTAATTTAGATAATATCTTCTTGACATTATATGTTTTCCATATACTTTGTTGTTCTAATGCTAATGATAATACTCATACATATACAACTTATAATTATTTTAGTAACAAGATTATGGGGAGACTAAAAACACTAAATCATTAGCATCAAGGGTATGATTAAAATGAAAACTTATTCAGTTAAAACCGAAACTTTAGTGCTAAACCAAGGTTGAAAAAACTAAACCATACAGGATGTTAGAATAACATAAAGCCTTTCGCAGTTTCCGAAAAAATTGACGTGCAATCAAAATATGTATCTGGAGTAGTGCAAATCCAGGTAACCATTCCACATTTACCCTGATTCCCGATTCTCCATCCAACGTAAAGTTTTTAGCAGAGATGTTGTATAATTCTGCTTCTGGTGGGGATGTGAAACAGTGTGCATAATAATTACTATGAGAATATACCCTCTCACTTCTTATAAATATAACGCAGAAGTTCTTTGAAAATAGGTACTATGATACAATTTGGAAGCATTTGAAGGAGCGGTCACGCACCTTTAATATACGAGATGAATGAAAAAAACAAAGCAGGAATCGCCACAAAGTGAATGTAGAAGGTTTTCTCATTTATTTTCGTGACTAAAAATAAATATATGCATTTATTTATATAGTATTCGTCTCAAGTAAAAAAATGTTTAATTTCGTTGGTTTATATATGTAAGTTTATCTTTTGAGCATGTCTAAAAAGCTTGTATGTATATTCATATGTTCCGATATGTTGTCCGTTTATTGCACATTCTTACTGTAATAGTACGAATAGAACAATTTTACTACTACTTGATTTTATTATAATTATTTAAAGGAAAAAGCGTTTATCGAAGTTTCACAATCATGTTAAGTACTTGCTGCATACTGCGTGACCCATGTTTATTGTGTAAGATTTTGCATGCAGTAATTCTGTATGACATTGCATGAGAACAAATTTCGTATATTTTATCTCTGATGGTTTTAAATATAAATCTTAATTAAAAATCAATCAATGGAATTTTTTGCATTTTTTTACTGGTTTCTATTCCAGGAAGAATACGATATTTATATATAAAATATAATAAGCAAAAGGATGAAGTGAGAATATAACATTTTCAGGCATCCAGCTATAACCTATTTGGTTAAAATTTAATCTTTGAACAGGTAATGTACTTAAATATATACCTATACTTTGTTATTGTAACTAATATCCAAAGATACATACAATAGAGTCTATATTTAAAAAGTTATAAAAGGTAAGCGTCCTGTAAATCAACTGAAACCGCAGAAGTTCAGGAATATCGAAAGAGAAAAACTAGATACGACCGAAGGAAAATATATCCGCAACATCTGAATATACATTTGGCTTGATCGCTGTTGGCGATTGGGTTGTCATTCGCTTGTCTACTTGATTTATCCCAAATATCAACTAACTGAACCATATATTCTCTCCGCATATATTTCCCAAATAAATATTGCAACGTTTCATATATGTTATTTTATAATTCTTTGTAGTTAGATTTAATGTTTTCGTACCTATATTTATTGTTATATTTTTTTAATATGTACGCACTGACAATGTAGGATGATTATATACGTTTTTGCACTAATTATCGTGTCTCGACTGTCGGTGAGCCAGATATTGCTTTATCTTGATTGTGTGTGTACACGATTCAGTAAAACATTAACATTAGCGTTCTTGTTAGAATAGTCTTTTATCACTAGATCTAGCTTAGAAAATCCTGCATGCCGAACATTTTTTATTTTTGGGTTATCCTACGCAATATATCCTAGTAAATCTTCATAAATTGTTATATTTGGATATATAGAAAATCCTCCAGAAGTCTAATCTTCTTTATTTTACGTAAATGTGTCTTCATGTTTCTGCACTGAGAGATCAACAACTTTCATTTCAAAAGTGAGCACCGATGAGTTATTAAAAAAATGTGAGAATTAAAAATGTATAAATTATTCGAAATACATACATAGTTATATTAAGTATTGCATTTAAAATAGTGTATCGCACAATACCACTTTCCATTTACGATTTTAAGGGTTGCGGACACTGTATGTTCAGTATCAGGATCTAACATTGATCATTAGTTATTGTTTTTGACTGTCATATTGGACGAAGGAGGAATGGTTAATTAACTACCTAGATACTAAACTAAATTTCTTGAAATATAAAGTGAAGTTTGAAGACAGAACTGATACTTGTCAATGTGTGTTACATATTTACCGATATGGCTAGATAGACATTGATCATTAGTTATTGTTTTTGACTGTCATATTGGACGAAGGAGGAATGGTTAATTAACTACCTAGATACTAAACTAAATTTCTTGAAATATAAAGTGAAGTTTGAAGACAGAGCTGGTACTTGTCAATGTGTGTTACATATTTACCGATATGGCTAGATAGACTTAGGGTGGTTAGCCTTCTGGAGGGTTATGATGATTATTATCACATCGGCCCAGCTTGAGCGGTTGTATGCGAAGGATATTTTGCGGCATACGAAAATGACTACTTTCATATGGTTAGTTTAAAGAGTTGAGGATCCTTCAGAGCTAATCCGTTAGTAGTGCATTTTGCCGTGTTATAGTTCTAGCGTATGTTACATGCTTCAGTTTTCCGTAGCTGGACCTAGTATTGAACTCCGAAGAAGGAGGCGACCTTTCAGACTTCATAACGAACGGAGAGTGGTACCTGTTAGGTACGCTGTTTTGTCAATCGGTGAATAATGTTTGATATATGTAAATGTGTTTTTAGGAATGCCGGGGAAGAAGAATACCATCGTTTACCAATGCTGCCCAGAGCCATACGTGGACGTAACCTTTACCATTCAAATAAGGAGGCGTACGCTGTATTACTTTTTCAACCTGATAGTTCCTTGCGTGCTGATCTCGTCAATGGCGTTGCTGGGTTTCACTCTGCCGCCGGATTCTGGCGAAAAATTGACTTTAGGTACATGCTAATGCTGTATGTCGCACTGTGTGTTTGCACTCCTGTGTTGTGTGGGTGCCGCTTGACACACTGGCCATGCTAGATCGCATCGCGCAGTGTCAACATCTTATCGATACACATTTTCAACACACTACTCACACAGATACCCTAAATTCAATTTGAGACACAACCGACAAAATTCTCCGCACACACACATGCAGACTTAGATACATCAATATAGCTGTTCCGTTATGCTAAGATTATACCTCGATCCTTTCCGCCCATGACGACGGTTGTAGACGGACTCGAAACACGTTCAAAATTCAAAATCTTCATTTCAGGTGTCACCATACTTCTTTCATTGACAGTATTTCTGAACCTAGTAGCTGAAAAGATACCGACAACGTCAGATGCTGTACCGTTAATAGGTATGCTTGGCCTACTGGGAGCATCGTGTGTTTTGACGCCCCGTGTCCTTTCATGGACTGCCGGTTGATACTTGGAGGGCGTTCTGCCTCTTCAGTGTCTTTATTAACACTGATCGTTGTCAGCATGTACCCACACTACCCCTTCCATACGTGCCTAGCACTAGCTTCTTCCTTTTCCCGGTATAGCTCAAGGGACGCCCGTCTACAGTCAAGGTAAGTCGTAGCCGCTCCAACAAAAGTCGGATGTGAGCTTCGATAAGTGGAAAGGAGGCACAACATTGGTCTCGATCAAGGCGTAATGAAGCTATGTTCTGTTGCAGGAGTGACCATCTTGCTCTCGTTGACTGTGTTCCTGAACCTCGTGGCAGAAACCTTGCCCCAAGTATCTGACGCCATTCCCTTGTTAGGTACCAACCGTTCTTTGTCTGACCTGCCTGTGCTGGCTAACATCCTCAGTGCTGCCTGATGACATGTGTATCATTGTGTATATGTGATTGTTGTGTTCGCGCGAAACTGACCGGTCAAGCTTTCAATAGTTCAGATAGTTGATTCTTTCGATGCGTTGCGATCAAAGAAGAAATGTTTCAGGGCTTTGGCGGTGGCGGGAGAAGTGCTGTTGGGCCTTGGGCCGGCCGTAGATCGGCATGTGTGTAGGTGTAGCTTTTTGTCGAGGGATGCCGCAAACATTTCCTCTTTGAGTCGAACGTTTATCGGGAGGGGGGAGCCGGATACTTGGAAAGGAGGGCCGTCTGTACCGATACGGGTTCACGGCACAGGTCACAGGTCAGACGCCTCGCGTGACGCACTGTCTGTTGCAGGTGTGACTATCCTGTTATCACAGACTGTGTTCTCTCTGCTGGTGGCGCACGTGATAACCCAGACGTCCGACGCTGTGCCCCTGATAGGTTAGAGTCTCGGTTCAGTTACTTAGTTTATTTTATTTGCAAACACACTGACGGGCACGAGATGGGGCGGCCCAGTCTCATTGCAGCCAATCCGGTTTCCACGAAAACCGCCAGATCTGAATCGCATCGAGGCCGGGCCGCGCTCTGCATGCACTCGACTGTAACAGCACTTCGCCCAGCCACAGCTACAGTACACAACTAGTCGGAAGACCCTTTCGACTAGTGCTTTTCTTACTGTGTTGGGGTGAATGGTTGGCTACTGCGACCGAGGCTAAAATTACTAACTCTATAATTATCACCTGTTAAATTACCAACCAATAATCAATGCGATCATAATCGTGAATCCCTCCGACAATCCATAACTGATCCCACTGCCTCCTTCTAGCTACCTGTCGCCCTGTCGTAGTAGGGTTACAGGATGGGCCATGCCAAACTGCAAATCTAATCTCTTGCTGCTCACTCAGACTCACTATCTCAGGGTGCGCTCGCTCGCCGGCTCACTCTTGATTTGCCAATGACCTTCTCACCTCCAAGTATCAAATGGCTCTGTCCCACTAGGAATATCAATCTGTATGTTTTGTTGTTGACATGTTTCATTTTCCTATTATTGTTTGTACTATTTGTCTTACTTGTTCTTTTTTATTTGTTTACTATCTATAATGATTCGTTACCTCCTCGTTAATGTAGTGCAACTAACTATTAACTATCATAGTAAGGGTAAAGTCACAAACTAAGCCGTACATTGCTAACAACACCATTAAAATATCAACTTAAATGCGCTCACGCGCAATGCACCATTTAAATCGACTAAACAACCACTTAAATAATTATGCAAACTTAAAGCAATGGTTTTGTCGTGCATAGATTGACGACCGTGGGGGCCGGTAAGGTAGGCTTCGGACGAACCGACGAACCGACGAATCGACGAACTGGCTCTGACGACGCGATTTGCGGCGGCAACCACGTCACGTAATCATGCACAGCCTTAAACCAAATATAAACAAGTATTTAAACACGCACTGAGCGTCTCTCTCATAAACGATGCATCGGTAGTATGCTTTGCCTTCCCCTCTAATCTTGTTCTATGGCTTTCATCCCATCTGAAACCCGATAAAACTTTAAAAACCGGATTATAAAATTTATGATAACCAAGGAGTGCGTAAAATAGAATACGTGGCAGTGTCGGTCAATGTTAGGAAACGTACAGTTTTCGACAAGAAGGCACGATGGCAAGATGGCGGCATAAATGATTCCCCTCTCTCTTCACCTTTAATTTCATTTACGACGACACTGCCACGTGGACCTCGGCCGGTCACATGTGATAGGTATAATTTGAGGAGGGTACGATCGTAGAACATATCAACATTAGTATATTTAAATGTGAATTGCTTGCGTGTGTGTGTAGTAACTCTATTTGTTTATATTTTGTATTAGAGAACAATCGGTGTGTGTATCATAGCGATTCCGAAGGTTAAGGGTGTTTGTGCTTGGCGTAACAAAAGTATATTGTAATTATTTCATATGAACTCTTTATTTCTCATCATCCGTAGTTTAGTACCTGTCGTGTAGTAGAGTAGTGTTGAGTAGTGTTTGCGCACGCGGAAGTGCGATTGCGGGATCTAATCTGTTGGGTGTTACAGGAACCTACTTCAACTGCATTATGTTTATGGTAGCCTCCTCTGTCGTACTGACAGTAGTAGTTTTAAACTATCACCATCGAACCGCCGACATCCACGAAATGCCGCAATGGGTATGACGAACATTTCTCGTATCACATTAATAGTTATGAAGTTTTTTCCAGATCAAATCCGTGTTCCTCCAATGGCTGCCGTGGATCCTAGGCATGAGCAGACCCGGTAAGAAGATCACGCGTAAAACGATCCTCATGAACAGCAGGATGAAGGAGCTGGAGCTGAAGGAGCGCTCGTCAAAGAGCTTGCTGGCTAACGTTCTCGACATCGACGACGACTTCAGAAGCGTTTCGGGGGCCACGAGCGGCGGCAACAACGCCACCATGACCACCAGTCTCGGTCCCGGATTCATAAGGCATCCGACGACAATAGAAGACACGGCCATCCCAGGGTCGGGCGGGCAACGCGACCTGCAGAACATCCTGAGGGAATTACAGTTCATCACAAATCGCATGAAGAAGGCCGACGAGGAAGCAGAGGTAATTAGCGACTGGAAGTTCGCCGCCATGGTGGTAGACCGGTTCTGCCTGATAATTTTCACCATGTTCACCATAATCGCAACAGTTGCGGTGCTGCTATCGGCACCTCATATCATCGTTCAGTAAGGCGGTGAGGTGAAAACCGAGAGCCGAAAGCAGAGAGCCGAGGAAGACGTTACCGCGGACGCGATTGTAGAGACTCCGAACTTACTGTGATAAAACAGCAGATCGTGTCGGCAGTTCGGCACAGCAGCAATGTGCAAACGTGCCTTCCCTGTGGAACATTCACGAGCTGCTAACAACTAAAAGGCAGGCACCTATGTGCACGTACTGCTGTGGGGCCGTATAGGACAGTACGCCGGTACACCCCTGTTAAAATGTATTTGCACGTCATTTCGTCGCGACGCCCTTGAATGGACTCCGGATGCGCACGCCGTGTCCCATCATCCACACGCTATAATCACTCAACCGGTACCGAGTCGGTACTTGTTATTCAGTACTTCGTGCAACTAGCTAGTTGGTAGAGTATCATTAGTTCGAGGTACACACGTGTCTGCCTTTTGTTCGCCCATTGATAAAATAAAAGGTGTCCACCTACATTAAACCTATTGTGATGAACTTCGCAAGATAATTAATAAAGTTAAATATAATGATGAGTTACCTAGAATAAATAGTATATAAATAACCTTAACGTGGGTAAAAACAGCGTTCGTTTTATACTGGAAGCGGCGACCGGCGAGCTGCGTCGGCCTAGGCACCGCAACGGATGTGCCGCCAAGCTATCGTGTCCCATTTTTGGCGCGCATCCGCCGAATCCTAGCTCCGTACCGACGTCGAGCTACGCCTAGTCGCTGTCCGCCGTGTTATGGACGCCACGTGCCCGGCTAGTTTGTTGGCCATCGGTTCTTCCAAATTTCATCTCCATTGAAGTACGTCGTACGTCGTACGTCATAGTGAAACAAACACTCACGCGCATACTCAATTCGTGCTTTTATTTTTACCAGCGCTATGCTGCTGCGGCTGTCGAGTACATGGCGTCTAATCTCCTACTTTTATATCATGTATTTATACTAATTTATATTTAATAAACTTCGAATTTTTCATTACTATGACAAATTCTATACCTAGTAATGGTCAAATGTCAAATGGATAACTAACCTGATAACTATAACAATAATATTGTTTAATTAATAACATATATTAATTAACAATAGATTTAATACCATTTTAATAAAAAAAAACTTTCTTTGGGCATTTTATAATATAGTAGGAATTATCAGTCACATATCTCTGATTTCGCCGTATAATCTCCCATCGGGCTATTTGGCTGCGACGCACTTCCAAATGCGACCAAAAATCTCCTGTTCTGAAATAGTCCTGTTAGATTACGATCGTTCGCTTTTTCTAATTCAGTCAACTATTTCTCGAATGAGAGGGACAATCGAATGAAGCGACCAAATAGTCTAGAACCGTCAGTTGTCCATCCCTACTTAGGCTAGTATTGCAGAGACAACGTGTATGTACCCGATAATTATTAGAAATCGAAATATACTTACAATACCTAATGTTATCCCATCCCCTAGCTTCATTCATTTAAATTAAATACAAGTTATGCTCAACTATCACTTGCGTTGCGTTTGCTATATCATATGTTTATATTACGTTATCCTGATGCTGGAATTACAAATGATTATGTCGGATAAATGTATATGGTATGATTGAAAATAAAAGCAAGTATCAGTTTTACCCACTTGTATTTTATTATCTACATTCCCTTTTCTACTACTACTTTCGAAAATTGCAATTAAGATGGAACTCTATTTGCTCAACATATTGCAATTGTTAAAACTAATAAACAATATTTACTATTACACAAAATTACAAGTCATATTGGAACCTTGCTACCCGTGTAAACTGTAATAACAAATAAAGCTGAAGTCTGATATGAGTTTTTTTTCACTTATCCTCATGGGCGAAGTCAGGTCATCAAATCGAGGCTAAAGCCCCGAGTGGACTGCGAAAATACGTTTTTTAATTTTGGTTCTGAAATGTGTGTGAGATGTTAATTAATATTTTTGGGAGGGTTAATCCACTTTTTAGGGGGCTAACCCCCAAACCCCCCGCTGACTTTGTCCATCCTTATCCTGATCGAAAATTACTAATTCCTACATATGCCGTGGTCAAGCTCAAAGTGCCACAAATAAGATTTTACATCTAAGCTGGATTAGCTTTGAAAGGTAAGTAAGAAAAAACATGATCGTAGCTAACGAAACAAAATAAAATAGGTATAGTACCTTTAATAGAAGAAGACCTAGAAAATTTATGCCTATTCGATCTTAAAAGATGCTAAATTCCAAGAGAATGCGATATGAAGGTAGCAAAAATTTCCCTCCTGAGTATTAATGTAGCCAAATCTACAGAAGAAAATAGTCGATTAGTCTTAATTCAGGATTTAGTTTAGTGAAGAAAAATAAAACAAAAATTCTTGTATACCTATACGCATAAACTTGGGAACTTATAGCAGATGATAAATAATGACCAACAGTGAAAGAAAATTCGGAAGCATACAAAAATTTATCAGATGACATTTTTTTTATAAAATATTTCCATACATAAGACATATGACTCATATGAGTATTAATTGATCTCAACATTTTTTATTTTCTTTCATCTAAAAGCCAACTATTTTTCATAAATTTTTAATGAGATTTAGCACGCGCTAAGATATTAAAATTTGTTCGAAAAGGGTTGTCTATATCGAATTTCAACAAGCGTACCTTTTTATATAAAAATCTGTTTAGTTAGTTTCCATTTTTGCTATGAAATTACCAAAAAAATATACACAAGTTTGGGTATTTTTAAAGCACTACTCCCTTTCATTTTCCAGCCCATGGACAAACTGTATTGATTTCTTTTTAGACAAAAAGAGCATACAATGTTATGGGATTGTGTCAAATGTCATTAATTTATCTACGCATTTGGGAAATACTGATTAAAAACGGTAATCACGAACTAACCTTTCACACCCTGTGTGTCGAAAACGAAACGCTTTAAGATACATGTTTATATAGACTTTTCGTTTTATTTTGAGGTCTAAAAAACGCAGCTAAATGTATGCGTATAGGTTAAGAATCTGTATAAAATAATGTTGAAACGAAATTTTGAAGTACGATTATATTTTTATTATTTTTCGTTTGCCTAAAATGTAAGCCTAGCATAATTAAACTTCGCAATGTTTGACTCAACTGCGGGGTTTTTATTAAAAAACAAATAAATGCGACGCAGAGCCCAGAAAACAATAAATAAAACATTACATTTCCAGGTAGAAAATATTTGAAATGCTTACACGGAAGAATGAATCTGCTCAAATCTAATTAAAACACTGCATACAATGGATAGGTATAATTTCGCACCTACTCTGTGAAAATATCACTGAACAATTACCTACTTTTTTAACACCTCAATATGCGTGTACGTAAAATTATGATTTATTTTAAAATTTAATTCTAATCCGTACGTGTAACCTGTTGACTAATGAGCACTATTAACCCCGAAATTGTTGTCTCCAGAACAGACTACTTCAGAATCCAAGTAATAACATCTAATAGCGGTATAATAGCGTTCATGTAAATATAACAGTTTTAGCATTTTAATTCATTAATACTAAATACTATATATATATAGTTATTATATAAATACACACGACGAGACAACTTATAGTAAGTAGTTTATGCATTTTTTACTGTGTTAGAAAGGTATTTTAAGCTAATATGTATCAAATCTCCTACAATTCCTATCAATGAAGTTCATATGACTTCATTTGGTCTCTGATACCAAACATCTAGGTATGCTAATGAACAATTCCACAGACAAAGCTCTATTCAATAATTATCTAAATATATGGGTAGATATTGTGGGTGTAATTCAACGCTGGTCGGGGCTTTAGTCCGCAGAGTAGTTAGTTTCACACAATATTGTTAATACCTAAAAATATATAGTTTATGCATACCTACGTACAAACACATCGACGTCTGATAAATAACTGAAATGCTGAAACTGAAGTGAAAATCGAAAGAGGACCAGCTTTATAATAAAGTCATATTCAACCATCAATTTAGGTTTGGAATTTTGGAACCCTTAATCTGTGTATTCACAGGAAACATCAAACGTATCAGTAAATCTGTGACAAAAATATATAAGCGTTTTCAATGAAAAAAAAAGAGTAGAGTAAAGATTTTATCTAATGTACGCTGACTTGTCACAAATACGGTGTGAAAGCGACATTATAAAAAGATTCATTGAAATAGATGTAACACGATGAATTCATCTCTATAGCGATATAAGTGGGGTAAATGAACATATATAAGTTTAGATCCTTTTCATATAGCTTTCCAGGACGTTTTTCGACGATGTGCAAATTTGACGCACTAACTATATTCTCTTATTTCTGTATAGAATTAATAACACCTGTATTTTGAGAAAAAAGTACAAATCGTTTTATTATGCATATCAGCAAAAAAAGTAAATGAATTACCTCCCAGTTTGTTTTGTTAAGTACAAGTAGAACACCCAGTATTTTAATTTTCGATTAACGCAAGTTAAAAATAACGTATACTCATTCAAATCTTTTCACAGTAGACATGAATATATGAAAACACAATCTTCATGTTAATTCCGATCGTAGAAGGTTAACCTAATTACAAATTAATGTATTCTTTACATTATGCACGTGTATAAAAATATGAACCACGAAACTGATGCGTTAGTATATCCCTCTAGTCGAATTTTGGCGGGAACTTGCCTCACATAAAATTTACGCAGCTTTAAAGTCCACGACGAACGCATCAGTGTTTGGTTAAGCTTGTTTGAAGGGTGAAGTAAAACGTTTCATAATATTTGTTAACAGATAAGAAATAACTGCACCCTTAAAGACGCATTCGAGTAAATAAAAACCGATAAGCGTATTGCTTAGTGCCAGTAATACGGATGAAGCGAACACAAGTCGATTGAAGAATCCGTAGGACAAAATGAGCCATCCTTATTTTTTATTAGTGCCCGCAGTCATATGCAGTGCTTTGTTTTTGGTAAACGGTGAGTTGATTTTATAAAAATTTTTAAACGAATCGTTAATTTAAGCTATATTTTTTGATTAAGGACAATATTTTATAGTGGCCTTTAAATGTTGAAATATTAAGTAATGTAAATTTTGCTATTATGTCTGCACCACATTCATTACTATTCCATATATTCAAGGTAAATAAACGAAATTTGCGCCTCGGAATACAACTTATATTCCATTTTATTCCAGGGTTGAAAAAAATAATATGGCATTCGCATTTTTACTAAAATTTCAATTTTTCGTATTAAACTTACCATTTAAAGAACTGTGCAGAAACTGTTTCATAGCAAAAAAGGAAAAACTATTAATAGTTTTAACGACCATATTGCAGAGTGTGAAATAAAGTATTATAAGCATGGCATTTTAGTATTCCCTTTGACATAAACGCAGCACTCAATAATAATTCTTAGAACATGTGATAGAACATATATGACCGCTATTCTTATACAGTGAGGGCATTGAAAGCTTGTCACTCATATTTTCTTCGTTTTGATGCAAAACTAAAGGAATGCTTGGACCCATTAATTTTTGTTTTAATGAGAGTATTTTTATGTTTTTAAGTACTTACTTTTTTCGCAAATTTTTACCTCTAAGCAATTAAAATCTCACCTAGTATCAAGAAAAATTCAACATTTGAGCAAGAATTTTTTTAACTGAAAATTTAAAAAATTTATTTATCTGACGAAAAAGCTATTTGTCAACAATGCCGAAAACTTTTCAACAAATCATTTTAAAAAAATGATTGGAAAGGGTGGAATGTATTAATTATCATACAAAACTAAAAAAGTAAATGGCTAAATTTAAAATAAAAGATACATCCTGTAGATAAATTACGCCACTGAACTCTATGTAAGAAAACTCTTTAGAAGCAATGTTCACCGTTTCGATATATATCAGCTATTCTCGATACGAACGAAATACGAACAATCCCTTAGTAGTTTTTTTTTTAAATTCGCCGTGGATGTCTAAAACTAAGGAGGTCTATGAAAGTTCTGATTACGCAATCTTAAGTTTCTCGAAAAAGGAGTCTAGTATTGCGAAATGCGCATCCATCTATCTCTTGTAGTTTTTGAAATACATCCAAAACTGTTTATATCAAAATTAAGGAAATCTGGGCGGCAAGTTTTCGGTGACATATGCATTCAATTTTGCGTAAAATATTATCGGTAGTTTACATTTGAAAAATGTGAAAGCTGTAATAGGAGTTGAGAGTTATTTTACATTTTCATTGAGTTTTATCTGTGGCTACAATTTGCTTTTGCAAAAATATCTGGTTCATTAGTCACATACCATTCGCTTTGGTCTTAAAATAATAAGTGACGCAAATTAATTTTTACTAAACCTTCGAAACATAGGCAAGTATCAAATTATTGTAATTTAAAATCAAATTGCAAAATTTCCAAAGTTTTATAGGTCATACCGTATGAGTCCTTGGAATAGTTATTTACCAAACGATAAGCTAGTCAATATTAGCATCAACGGGTAGACAAAAAAATTTGCTATTTGCATTTTGTGAGATATACCGAAAAATGCACAACAACATGCACTTCTTATTTACCTTCGTCGAAATATATGTAAATACCGAAATAAATCTCTGGGCTTGATACCTGAATATTATTCAAATATTTTTTTAAAAAATAACGAGGCAATATTTATTATGCCGATATAAATTCTAAAAAAGAGACTTACTACAAGTAACGACTGTGAAAAATAAATTTTCCCATAGAAGCGACTACGATCCAAACATTTACATAAAAAATTCTATTAACAAGCAAACGTGATTTGACACTAAGGTTAATTTGGTCGGTGTCATAAAAAATATACGGATAGTTTCATTTACCAGTTCCGACTATGATAACAAAAAAAGCCAGTGACTGATGACATCTTTAACCATGGTGAACAATAATGATTTCAGGAATATCTCCTGATACGAGAAAACACTGTTGTAGTTTGGGTACGAACTACTCTTCAAATGGTTTAGACTGTAAAACTTTTGAGTCGCCTTTGAGTGGAATTGACAAGACCGATGAAAGAACTTGTTTAAACGTGGTGGACGTTTGCTGCAAGAATCGTTACAGGTACTATGCATCAATATTTAAAAATAATCAACAATCAACGAATAATTAAGAATAAGAAAAAACCACGCGAATCAAAATAATCAGCAATCCCTTATTTCAGAGAATTGCAATGCGACAAAGGGACGGAAGATGCCAAAAATGGGGTAGCTTGCTCGATTGAAGATGGAGAAAGAAAAGTAATCAATAAATATATTACATGGCGTTGTATGATATAATACAGGGTGATTCATAAACCGCTGTCAAGAAGTACATCAAAAATTAAGACAAAAATACATTGTCTTCGATAATTTTTATTTCAAATTTGAAACGTGCAGTTGGCGCCTAAAGATAAATTATTTCAGGTACTACTCAGTATTTTACAGACAACAGTGGCGTAGAGAGGAGGGCAACGTTAAAAACATTTTAGGACTTTTTGTCTTAAATTTGTATGCACTTGCTGCCGTAGAAGATTGTCAGCGATTTTTTAATCACCCTGTATGTAGCTCTTTTAACATTATACAGAGTATTTTTATCGTCGTACACATTATTTTAAATAGTAATAAGTAGTATTTTTTTACCATATATGAACTAAAAGATGTTGAAAATAATATTGGCTTACTGAAAAACTAAAATAGATACAGTATTGCCTCTTCACAAAATGATATAAAATTTTTAGAAAACTCTTTAATGCTGTCCAATATGCGTCATTTAAAAATTATCAGTGTGAAAGTTGTAATTTGGTACTATTTTTTAACTACAAACAGCTTTTTAATATACTTTTTTATAAAATTAAGGACAAAGTTCCATCTTTATATTTTACCATAAATATATTTAGAATAGTATTTATTTTGTTAGGTAATTTAAAATTTAATTAGGTGTGCGATGATGAAAGCATTTTGTATAATTCACAATTTTTATTACTACTGCATCTACTACAAAAGTATTTTTGAAATTTTAAGGACTGTTGTGATGCTTGTCAAACTGGTATAGACATTGGTAAAGCGCGATATCCTTGCCAAGATGATTTAGGGCTTGGACCTCCATTGGACAAAGTACTGATAGATTGTTGCGAAGACTTTATCAAATCAACAACAACAATTCAACCAACCACACCGACAACTACTACTAAAGCTACTACCCCTCTTTCTAGCGCGAGACCGTTGTACTCAGACAGAGACCTGTTTCCATGTAAGGACGAATTAAAAAAGCAATATTTAACAATATATATATTGCGATTTTCGATAAGAGATACTTTATTCTAAATTAATATTATCTATACGTCGTGAGTTTAAATTAAAAGTGCCTTAGTGGGATTCGCTCTCACGTGGCTCACACAATTCTTGATATAAGGTGAACGAACACAATCAATTACAGAGCACTTCACTAGAAGAACGCTCCAAATTCACTTCGCACTTCTTGAAATAATAAATAACGCTCTGCATTGTTACTTGACTGAATTATCAATGTGTAGTGCCCATTAATTTGGAAATAAATCATTATTGGCACACGTGCCAAAGTATCCTTATACAGGTAACGTTATAATTCTACAGAATAATAAAACTAATTGTTTAAAAACGCAATTTACTCAAAAGAGGATAACAAAACAATATGTCTAAATAATCAACAAAGAAAACTCAAACAAAAACGAAAATCATTTACCGAAACACTAAAACAAATGCCCTGTCTTACTTCGTTGCTGGTATTTGTAACTCGCATTAGATACGTTTTTGATGTTAATTCAGTTTTACATGTAAGATATAAAAATACTTTTGAAAATGTTTAATAATAATAATAATAAATGGTCTTTATTTTCAATACATTTACAAAAATAGTTAATTACATTATACAATAATGAAAAAAGCCGAAGATCAGATGGAAGAACTAGTACTGAGATTTCTTTTCTATCCATGCCCCTTAAAATATCATCAACTATATTTAGTAAAACGGTTTCACAACTATGGGAAGGACAAAAACCAGACTGAACTTCTGGCAAAATATTAAACGTAGACACAAACTCACGAATTTGAAAATCTATTACTCTTTCCAAGACCTTTGATAAAACAGGTAGTATACTAATAGGACGTAAATCTTTAAACTGGACTATTATTTTTTGGTATAGGAATTATTAAGGCTTGCTTCCATGAATCAGGAAATACACCGTCTGTAATACATGTATTTATAATATGAGTTAAGAATGGCAAGATAGTAGGACAGTTTAGTAAAATTAATTTAATATTAAGTCCTTCATGACCCTGGGCAGTAGTTTTTATATTATATAAAATGCTTTGAATAGCAAATCCTCAACATGTTTAAATTCAAATAAAGGTACATTTAGTTTTGAGTTGTTTTTATAAAATTCAATTAAATCTCGATCAGGGGATACAATAGGTATAGAATTTATGTAATAATTATTCAGGTCATCAGCACATTTCAGAGAAGGAGGTATAATTTTGTTCTGTTTGTTGTAAATATTTAGCAGATGGACATCTTTCCACATATTTTTTAAGCCGTTTACTCGAGACTGATACTCAAAATAAGCTCTTTTTTCATGGTTCAAATTTCTTTTCATATAACTCAAGCGTTGCCATAACAAAAACAGTAAACGTATAAGATACAACATGTGTATTTTTTGAGGTACTCTTAAATTCCAAACAAAAATATATGATCAGTTAAGAGCGGCTTAACAATATATTTTTTATTTTTGCATTCGAATGTAAGTTAGAAACGACTATGCATATACCTACTCTTCAACAGGTTTTTTGAAATCGTGTATTCATTGTTAGCATAATATATGTACATTTCCCAATAAAACTGTAATAATTAAATTTTGAACGATTATTTCCAGCGGCTGAAAATATATGCGATTCTGATGTATGTGCCCAGTTGTGTGAACCAGTGGGGGATTCTTATAAATGCGATTGTTTTAAAGGCTACATCCTCATGGAAGACGGCATATCCTGCAAACCACAGAAGAGAGCTCTCAAAAAAGGTGGAAGGTAAATTAATTTCGATATATTTTCCGAGTTTCATGTAAATTAACTAAAGAGTAGGGCTAATTTTATACGGAATATTTAATTTTATATTTTCATATTTAATACACACTTGAGCCGAAAATTTCCTTGCCTGATAAAGTTAAAATGCCTACCGGCGGAACATGCTACACAGAATTAATTTATAAGGAAACGAAATATCTTTCTAAGCTTTTATTAAGTGATATTTTCCATATTCTTCCCAACGCACTTGTTAAGGTAAAACCTACATTCAACTCATACAATAATGGAGCTTAATAAACATCAACTTTGTCAAACTTTAGGTATACATTATATGGAGAATCGATAACTTGATTGATTACCCATTCCAATGCTCTCAGATATTCGCTCTGAAGTATCTATATTCAATTTAACCAAGAATGATATTTTAAAAATTTATTATACCTCCGCGGTACTCCAAGTAGTCCAAATAACCTAACCGATATCATAAAAATACAACAATTTTTCCAGATGTGAGACCAATAATCCTTGTGATCACGACTGTACAGACACAGGAACAGCCATAAAGTGCTCATGTCGAGAAGGCTATAAATTGGCGGGTGATAACAGAACTTGTAAAGGTAATATCGACAATAATGCTTCTGTAATTGTTTAGAAGTTTACGGCACATAACAATGTCCTGACATATACCAATATGGGGAATTTTTTTCAGACATTGACGAATGTGCGCTAAATATTCACGATTGTCTAGCTGGAGAAGAGTGTATCAATGAAATCGGTACTTTTGCCTGTTATGAGTCCAGTTTTACAGACGAGGAAGAAGATTTTGACAAGAAATGCCCACCCGGTTACAAATATAATTTCGAAAAACAAGTATGCGACGGTAAAATTTATATTCCAACAAATTACTTGCAATTTTATAATAATAAATATTATATTTCAAGATATCGACGAATGTATGTTCGAACTGATGTGTGTGGCACCAAAAACTTGTAAGAATACTATTGGATCTTTTACATGTGAAGGGGAAGATATTCCACAGTGTCCTCCAGGGTTCCATTTCAAAGCAGCTACACAATCCTGCACAGGTAACATTTAATTGTTAATTAAAACTATTGTAATTCTTAAACTCTTTTCTAGACGTAGATGAGTGTTTAACAGGCGAAAATGATTGTAACAAAGAGTCACAAATTTGTTTAAATACAAAAGGGAATTACACGTGTATAGACAAAGCATCCAGAAACATGTGTCCTCCTGGTTTTAAGAAGAATACCGTCACCCAACTTTGTGAAGGTAATAAAAGTTATTGGGTGTTAAAAGAAATGTGCTACTTGCAAAAATTTCAGACATCAATGAATGTGAAGAGGATCTAGACCGATGCAAAGAGAACGAAGAATGTGTTAACGAAGAAGGTGGTCATACTTGCATTCCGATGAGTACTACAAAGAAAAGTCCATCGCCAACTCCCCCAACAACCACAACAACCAAACAACCTACTACTACCACAACCTCAACTACCACTACCACCACAACAACAACGACTACTCCACGACCAGTAATTTGTCCAAAAGGCTACAAATTTTCTCGATCTAGCAACACTTGTGATGGTAAACAATATTAATTGATATGTAAAGTAGATTTGTTAAGACCTGTTCTAATATTTCCAGACATAAATGAGTGTAAGGAAGATCCGGAAATTTGTGCTAGTGGTGAAGAGTGCGTTAACACCATAGGCAGCTTCCAATGCAACTGCAAGAGAGGCTACACCAAAGATGCTTTTCTAGGAGCATGCGTTGGTATGTTTTACAAGCCATACAATTACTTTTTAGAACAGTGTTAAATGTGTTTCAGACGTAAATGAGTGCCAAATAGGAACTCACGATTGCCAGGCAGCAGAAAGATGTGACAATACTATAGGATCTTATCATTGCTCAAGAATATTTGGTTGTGGAACGGGTTATACACTAAACTACGCCAATGGTTTATGCGAAGACGACGACGAATGCGTCTTGGGTACACACAATTGCAACCAACTGGGACCTAACTTTAAATGCAGAAACATGCTCGGATCGTACCGATGTGATCCCGTCAAACCGAAGCCTAGACCAGTCCCTTCAGTTGTACATCCTCCTTCAACAACGCTTAGATCATTCCCAACACCTCCTAGCGTTCCACCAACGAAACCTAGTACTACACCTACGACTCCAACAAGTACTAGTACCCATCCAACAGAATCTGTAACGTACCGAACACCTACGCAGATATATATTCCTCCTAGTTCTACTCCTGTCAGAAACTTTCCAATACCTGCATATGCCATACCTATCTACAGGCCTGTTCATACCCCACCCCCTAAGCCCCAGGAAAACTACACACCTAAGACCGTTTATGGGTACCCAGTGATTCCTCCTGTTCAAAGATATCCAGTCATCAGCGGACAATTGAAGAAATGTTTACCCGGTTATGTGATGAATTCTAGAGGAGACTGCGAAGGTAAGAGTTCCACAAATACCATCCCCAATCGATAATCATCGGTCGTCAATTGTTTCAGATATAAACGAATGTGATAACAATCCATGCGGCAGACAGGAAAAATGCCTCAATTTTAATGGCAGGTATGAATGTGCTTCTCCCATGCAGTGCAATGTGGGATATGAACTGAACGATGCAGGAGACCAATGTGTTGGTAAGACTATGACAATAACAGCAATTTAATGAGTTCCTGCTTTTAATTAGTTGTTAATTAACGGTGGCGGCTGATATTGATTTTACTCATTATAATTGATGATTTTTGGTATTTAATATATTACACCTTTAAACGTAAAGAGCAGTGGCGGCTCGTCGTATGAAGCAACTGAGGCCGGGCCTCACTGTAAAATTTTACTCTCACACTATATAATATACTTCCAATTACCTATTACATTTATGAAAAATCAATACAACGGAATAAAATAATTATTGCTTTAATTGTAGCCCTCGTAGGTTATAAATAACGCATCGCATAGGTTACGCTTCAATATTCCGCCGTTTCTACCATAGCGAGGAGTCACCCGCCAATTCCACACAGTGAAGCCCAATTTGCCGAGTCTCAAATTGCTTCATAAATGCCTAATACGTTTTGGTTTCCCCCAATGGAGACGGTCAAAGTCGATGTTTTCCGTCCTAATTTGAGGCCCGATTTCTGGCGCCTCTTATTCTCTCCCATTCTCTATTTTCCGGCAAATTGGACTACGTAATGTGTGTAACGCGATTAACCGATTGATTGAGTGTTAATATTTTTAATTGTATTTTGAATTTCCAACGGTTGATTAGTTGCTACTACTGAATGTGATTTCTTAGATATTCTCAAAATTAGGTGGTAAGATTTTAAGGACAAGGCAAGTATTAATTTAGAGTAAATAAAAATTAACTTCATTACAGGGTACGTCTACATTTAACATACCTAATATAAATATATCGTATTATCGATAGGTAATAATGAATCTCCCTCACGATATTTAGATTTTTAAAACAATTTCAATACATTGAGTTTGCTATTTGACCAAGACATACAACGAAATAAACGACTGCTCTAAAGAATTTCTGAATTAAGAGACGAAGAAAAATTTAAAAATATTTTTGATAATGGGAAAAACATTACTGAATTAGAAATAATTTCGAGCTATAAAATGCTATACTACGAAATTATATATTGCATTTGCATTTTCCTTCAACTACCTAACTACTTGTTTTGGAAATTTACTTACTTACTTACTTATTTACTTACTTTAGTAGAAGCCTCAAATATTCCGAATATGCAAAAAAATATGCGAAATTGTTTAATATAAAAATTACTACAAAATACAAATGTATTCAAACGTTTTTGACAAGAACTTGAAAAACGAACTTCAATTTTATGAAGACATAAATAAATTTGCAAATTTAAAAGACAGTCGAGTAGATCTATTTTATATAAAGGGAGTATTTAAAAATATTTTGTTAAAAGTGGAGGCTAAAGTAAATTCGGCAGCGTTGTTTTATATGTGGCTATCTTGAAAATTAGTTTTCAGGTCTTTTCAATTTTTTTAGTGTTTTTAAATGAATTACGAACATTTTTTTTAAATTATTGGATAAATATATATTTTTTTATTGTAAATAAAGTTCTGATGTCATTTAATTTTTTAATTTATAGTTATAATAGGGCTATTGGCGAAGATCTCCATAATTAAAAACGATAAACGCGTCAAGGAATATTACCGCAGGAGTGACGTGAAAATTTATTTCTATTTATTATTTGAAAATGAGTTGGGCCTCACCTCTAGCAGCTACCACGAGCCGCCACTGGTAAAGAGATATTCATTATAGAATACAATAATCTCTATATTGTACAAGCTGTTTGTTCTTGAAATAAGTGCAGTCCTTCAAACAGGGAATAGAGTATGTGAAAATAAACAATTTTCATTGAGGAGTGTAGATAAAATTATGAGCTATTCAAAAAGTCATGACCCGCTACTGACAATTAGCTAATAATGAGGTCAAACATCAAAAGGATATTGAACTTTAGAAATAACAACAAATTGTTTCATATATGCTAGTAGATAAATTTGTAAAATTATAAGCTAATATTGTTATTGTGTTTGTACAACGTATAGTTGTGCAGAGTTTGACGTCAAGTATGTAGAATCCTCTTAAGTTATTAATGAAATCGCTAGTGTAGTTTTGCTAACTTTAATTATTAACTCAAACATTCAGTATTTGGATACAAATTATTTTCCAACTCAAACATAGCTCCACCAAAAAGTTGATTAATATAGTAAGTTGGAAGTTACCAACTTTTGGTAGGTAATGTGCGTTCTGAATTCAAATCAGGTACTTTACACGCAACTATTTTTGTTAGATGTAAATGAGTGCGCACGAGGGACACACAAATGCCACCCCTCTCAAATATGCAAAAATTTCAAAGGCTATTACACCTGCGAATGTCCACCGGGCCATCATCTCATGAGGGCGACGCAAACATGTGAGGATATGGACGAATGTAAATTATTTAGAGTAAGTTAAGTCACTGTTACTACTATACAGATTACGTGAACGTATAATAATAATACAACTGAAAAATAGTTATTTTCTGAACCAATTCCGTTATCTTTCTTTAGCCTTGTGATGCCAACGCCGAATGCATCAATACGAAGGGCTCGTACCGATGTGAATGTAAATACGGCTTCAGAAAAATTAATAACATCTGCAGTGATATTGATGAATGTAGGGAAACGCAAGGATTATGTGAACACAACTGTGTCAACATGTGGGGCTCATACCGATGCAGTTGCAGTCCAGGATTTACCCTAAATTATGATAACAGGTACAAACGACAAACAAATCCCGATCTTTAATATCTTTATTTGTTATATTTTTTCTCAGAACTTGTACCGACATTAACGAATGCGAGAGGTTCAAAGATAGGAAGTTATGTATCGGAACATGTAAGAATATCCCAGGAAGTTACACATGCGAATGTCCACCAGGGTATAAATTAGGTGGAGATGGACGAATTTGTATAGGTAAGTACAACATTTTTATACACTCCACTAAGTTAAATTAACATCGTTCTTCTAAAGTTTTAAATCCATGTTTGTAGGTCCCGTATCCTAGATCCTATAAAAAAAATATCGCGCAGCTTTAAAGAAATATATCTCAATAGTTTTCAGCTGATTTGTTTTCATTTAGTTCAGCCCGTGATATATTTAAGAGATTGGAGTGTAGAGACTTTATATTGACCTATTTATTTTCTCTGGGACTTTTCAAATACAAACTGAGAAATATCGGGACTCTAATATTCTAATAATTGAATTTAAAAAAGTTGTAATTTTTTATCAAAATCAAACACCATGTGCGGTCCACTCTTACGCGAAAACTTACTTACGCCGAAAATATACAAACGTATACGGGGTGATCATTTTCGGTGGGAAACGCTATATCTATTAGTTTTAAATTCACTTGCAGATTGTGCGGAAACAAGTTTATTTTTACTTTATTTATACCAAAACCTTTCCCAATTATAAAAAAAAATAAATTACTTACTTGATTAGGCTATTGGCACATTGAGCAAACCCTGACGTAAAAAAACGTTATTCCGTTTATACACAATAGATGATTTAATTATTTTTCAGATATCGACGAATGCGAGCAAAGTAGGCCGTGCAACCATGAAGATGTATGCCTAAATACCAGAGGAGGGCATAAATGTTACCAAATTAAATGCCCCAAAAATTATGTTAGGGATACCGAACAAAAACCGTAAGTATTGTCTATTTATTTTATCTCATAACCACATTCGTCATGATGTCGGTCAATTTTTTTTCTCAATATTTTAAAATTTATACTTATGTGAAACTGATGATAATTAAACTTTTTTATGAGTGTGTCAATTTTCTCCAAATGTTACACACTTATAACTGGTGTTCTTGTATTCGCGTTCTTAATTTGACATATATCCTTCAATGCCAAAGGGCCTAAACTTTGAAACTGTCTATTAATATAATAGGTATACGAATAAGTCACAAACGTTTTTATTCTCGACTTCAGTAAATACTCCAATTTCTTGTAGGTTTTTATGAATAGATTTTTAACGGACAAGACCCTACGTACTATTCGCGAATTCCTCACATATCACGAATCGCGAATTCACGCATAGTCTGTAGCAAACCCTAGGGAATAAATACATTCTGATTTTACAGAACTTGATAATATTTTTATCTAAATGTAGGAATAACCTGTAATATATTTGATCTGTCAGCGCCTTCCGAGAACCCGCGTAAAGGTACCTAATATAATCATGGAATATTTTAACTTTTATTCATTTGGATCGCAGTAATGACCTAAATTAGAAAACTCCAGGCAAATTAGAGTTTTAAACTTTGTTATGAAGTCTAAAAGCATTCGGATAATTCGTTTTATATGTTACTGAGAATTTATACAAAAATGTTTGTAATAACAGAAGGCAGAATCAAAGGTCAGGCGAATTTTCATCTACTTCACAATTATTCTTCAATTAGTTAGGTATGACATATATTATATATTGAAGAGAATTAAACATTAATTCGAAACATATTTTTCCACATACAGGATGTACTCTTAAAACATGTAAAAAGTGTTTGCTTCTTAAAATTTGATTTGTACTGCAGCTTCTGAACTTTTTCACACAATAACTTTGATCACCCTGTATACAAAACGTTCGAAAAATGAACTCCGTTGTGAAAAATATCGACCGAATCAAATATAGTCATTGTCGAACTCAACTCATCTCATAGTTCGTTTTGAATATGTGGAAAGCAGACTTTAATTAATGTAACATAAAACAGATCTGATCATTACAGACGATGTAAACGACTTCAATCTGTGTGCGATTCGAGGGACAACCAATGCCTGTTGATGCCAGAACAATACACTTATCAATACATGACATTGGTTTCTAATCTACCGTTGCCAGAAGGGCATATTCAACTGTTCCAGATAAAAGGGCCTCAATGGACTTTGGCAAGGGCCGAGTTTTCAATGAAGCTCCTCGACGTTACAGCCCCCTACGGAATTGAGAAAGTAAACGAACATTTCTTCCAAAAAATAAACAACCACTTTAACAGTATGCAGTTGTATCTGATTAAACCAGTGTCAGGTCCACAGGAAATAAAAATCCAGATAGAAATGAGGCTTTATCAGGGCAACAGCATTATTGGAAATGTAGTTGTCTATATTATTATCGTAGTATCGGAATATCCGTTTTAGGTTAGCATATGCTTAATTTCATGTAAATTGTATATTTGTCGCTTGTATGAAGCGTGATGCTCAATCATCGCGCTTTTTTTTTAGATATAAGTTATATTGTAACAAGTACTTGTCAATAAACACTTTTTTTTTAAATATCAACGATATTTATCAAAACTGACTAGTTTGAAGGTGCCTTTTCACTTCGGCATTACAATTCCATGGAATTGCGAGATTTGGCCTCTATTGTGAGGATGCGAACAATCAATAATAAGATCTGTGAGTGTTACTAATAGACTCCATTAGCACTCTGCCGTAATCCATCATTAGATTTCCTCAAAAAAATGCAGCAACTAGCTTGGCTAAATATATAGATAGTCTCTGTACATCAGACAAACTCTAAATCCCTGCAATTTTTGCTTAAAATATAAAGCAATACAAGTAAAATGATACTTATTAATGGGTTACACAGGGTGTATTAAATTTAATTTTCAAAAATTTGTATACAAGGTGTTGTTCTTGCCAACAGAGAAAATCTTTTTTTTTTTGGGACCGCACCCGCATATCTGTTGAACCTGTTGCTACGACGTCAGTGGATTGGGTAAAGTGGGTAGAGTACTCCTATCTTTTTTTACAAAGTGGTTTGCCTTTTATAGAAAATTAAGGAAATAGCCAAAATTGGTAAAAAACTATGATTACAATCACAAAAAGTGTAAACGTGGTGGAATATTCTTTTGTGCTTTATGAAGCATCGTAAGATCCCCTTTATTTTAGAAGCGAAGTGCGGGGATCTTTGAATTACCGATTTCCCAAGATAGTACATTTAAAACAACGGTAAAAGGTCGGAAAACGCCGGACTTGACGAGACCACTTGTCCCCTACGTATTTTGGGGCGCTGATTACAAAAATGAGGGTTAAAGCTACCTGCAATTCTTGGAACACCCCTAAAATGGCAAAAAACACCCTAAATAGGGGTGTTTTTTGCCATGGGGGTTAAAACTTGTAGCAATGGTTCCAACCACCCTCAAAATTGCACAAAACACCCCTAAGTTTTGGTGTTTTTCGACCGTACTTGTTGTTTTGCAAACTAACTCATCTCATCTAAGATGGCTAAATTTGAAAAACAACAAGTACAGTCGAAAAACGGGTGTTTTTTGCAATTTTAGGGGTGTTCCAAAAATTGCAGGTAGCTTTCGTAATTAGCGCCCCAAAATACGTAGGGGACAAGTGGTCTCGTCAAGTCCGGCGTTTCCCGACCTTTTACCGCTGTTTTAAATGTACTAAGAGATGAATAGGTCGCAATGGACCAATAAGATGGCCTACTAAATCGCCAGACCCAAATTCAAGTGATTTTTATTTGTGGAGTTGAAAAAGATATAAATATAGGTACAAATTATCGACACAAAGTAATGAAACATAAAATTCCTTCTTGCAGCGATGGTTTCGCTTGTAATTCTGCCACGCAGTACATCATTTTAAGAGTATACTTTATTTAATGAATAAATACTAGAATATTGATCGACTCCCGATATCTACTGGGTTCGCAACGTGAAGTTCACGACTCATTAGTTCGCGGGATATTTAGATATATTAAAAATATCAGACGCCTTGATCGTATCACTTGGAACGCTTTTAATTCAATATTTATCGAAATATATTGTTACTTTAATTAATTAACGTGTTTCTGATTACGCGAATTCGTTATCCTAGTGTGCTACGTTCGTTTTGTTTAGGTTCATCCGGAGTGATGTAAATGTGTCTGACAACAGGCCCTTTTTCTACGTAAAATTAATTATAAATTAATCCCTTTACGGAGATGTGCACACGAACGCGCTTTTTTCGCATAGGCATCACAGGGAAAAATTGCGTTTTTAATTAATACCAACTTAAAATGTTAACTCAGTGGGCGACACTAATAAGAAGATAGAATCTAGATGGGATAAGTTAAATGTACATCATTTTTATACACCTGACAGGTAAATTTGTACTGATTTTTGCAATGTCAATATACAGCGTGTTTCGTGGTCAAGATACCATATTTTAGTACACACGCGAATTTACATTTGTCTGACGTAACATATAAATAAAGAAAAGTGAGATATCTATTTCTACACATGTGCATATATCATTGTTATTGTTTTGGTTAAGGTAAAATCAAAATTCAAAATCTAATTCTAAATTCGGTATCGCTCAATGACCAATAGGAACAACTTTTCCAGTTTGCAAATAGTAAATGATGCGACTAAAAAAACCTGTAACAACATGCGAACATACATTATATAATAAAAAATGATGACATTAATTTCCAGCAATCGGATACCATCTTACTATTAAAAAATTTTAACTGTTTGAAAAACTAAACAATTTATTTGTAACGATATATTGTTTACTTACACCCTTATTTTTTCTTTTTTGTTTTTTTGCTGTGATGAATAATTATGATGTCCATATTGCACACAATCATGTTTTGAATTTTATTATTAGGCGACTATAACAATATAAGAGGTCGATCGATCCATTTAAATGAACATTGCCACCTAACGTTGAAATCATTACTTTGCCCAAATTACACTATCCTATAAATTTACTATATAAAAAAATACATACGACGGTAAGGGACCTATATTTCTCATATTGATTTTGACAAAGTGCTCACAGCTGTCTGTTCTCTATACTTGATAATTATACGATGTTTGCTGCCAGATGTCGGGCGCATCAGGAACATGAATATTACATAATTCTTTACTTTTGCAGACAGTTTACTATGTTACATCAACAACCCTTATATTTATATTATCTAATTTTTCCAAGAATGCGCTCGGAATCTTTCGTTCGTAAAAATAAATTACAGTGGCGTAGACACGTGAATTTTTCAGCAAAAAATACACAATTCACAATACCGTAAGAATAATTACTAAATGCTTTTACGATGAAATTAAAAGCTTATTACATTACTTGAACAATAAAATTAACGGTCAATAGCAAATGTAGTTAGTTGCCTCTGTAGGTCATTTTACTATATTTTCTGCAGGTAGAGAACAATCTTCCTAGAAACTAACCTTGAGAAACGGTACAGGCATAGATCCTTTCCCTTTGAAATCATTGATTTATTGATCAACAAACAGTTAATCCCGATAAAAATTTTACCTGACTTTCGACCTTCCATTTACAAAACTTCATAGAACGACTAGACATCGAGATATTTCTATTTAAGAAGTATTATTTATAAAATTTATTTTTTTTATTTGGTTTCCTAGTCCAGTGTATAAAACATGTTTAAATCGCGTTAAAGTAAAGAAAATCCACGTGTTTAAGTTATCTGTTTATTTTTTGACAAGATGTAGGTACACAACTAATTTGTTTGTATTGATATGTTTAAACCGTTCCCAGTTGGACAAACTCGGGCTACGACCCCTGCCAGGTGCAATATACCACATATGACAACTCAGTGGTGAACCAGTGGCTTCAATGTTGAAGTCAACTGATACGAACATATAACGCACCTCTATGACTACAATTTGATAAAAATAGAAGAACTTAATTTAAAATTAAAAGGTTTTATTTCATGCTGTTTAATAATAATGTATTTTTTTTAATTTAAATATAAGACTCCGAAGCCATAAATATGTTCCTACAGTGAACTAGATGAAGAAATCTTGTAAAATGTAAACTAAATTTTGTGTCTCATTCCCAATCTCTTAAAACAATAGAATTAGATTATCTTTTTACTTAAAAAATAAATAACAAGCTCTTAATTAGATAAAAAAATAACAGTTGTAGGTTTTGTTAACATACAGCAATAATTACAAATTTCATTATATAGCGTGACAATTTGAAAACTTACAATAGCTACAGGATGTCTCAAAATTAGCCTGGCAAAAATTAACTGTGGATTCTACGATAAAAAATAAGAAAAAAGTTATATAATCATAAGTCCGTAGATTAAGGATTTGGGTTTTTATATCTTTTTTTATATTGTTGTCATTTGTTGTGTTTTGTTTTAACGTCACTGTATTTTGAAAGCCAAACATTACTTCATAATTTTTAATAAAACAACAGCAACAAAAGCTATCGTCCCATATATCAAATTAAAGTTATTCGGCATAGCAATTTTTTATATGTTAAAGAAAAAATCGGCCCGGGATTTTTTTTTTGCAAAAAATATATTATTGCTTCTTGTACGCATCAACTTTTGTACGCCACTGTGCTTCCATTAACTTATTAAAGGAATTTAGTTACAGCCCTACGACTTTTATTCGAAACTTTATTTTGCATCTGTAATGATAACGATAATAAAGGGTGGCCTAAATGTAATGAATGATCCTTTCGTTGTTCTAAAATGGGAATGTATTAAGATCAATTCAAAATTTTATTTTGGGAGGCGGCGTAACTTTTACAAAGAATTTCAGAAGACGTGCTAATATATAGTTCATGCGACTATCTACTATCGGTGTTCGGCATACAATTTTTTGTGAATTTCATTAAAAAGATATGAAATTTTCAGTGGTGTTTTTATGTTCGTAGTAGTTGTTTACGTTTACAAATGCGTATGTATAGGTTAGAATGGAGTTTTATTTATGTAAACATTGAAAATAGCAGAGATACGATTAAGCATTGCAGAGGAGATTATTGTAAAGTTTTACGATTTGCTAATTAAGCGATTATACCAGGTACGTTGGGTCCGGGTGTGTTGTAGGTTCAGTTTGCAGCCCCCGTTCGTAGAATAACCCCTTAAGAGCGCCGGGCCGAGCGAGCGGTTAGTTAAGTTGGGGCAGAGGGAAGAGAAGCGCGACGGTATACAAGCGCAGCACGAGGGTATAGGCTCGACGCGCGCAGAACCACCTGGCGTCGCCCGCTCCCCCATTCACTCCACTATCGACCGGCTGGCAAGTTACAATTTCACCAAGAATACAAATCGAAATCGGAGCCCAATGACAAAGTCGGCACGGACACGGAACCCCTAATCGAAGTGAGCATGCGAAACGAGTAGCCTGGTAGGAAACCCTAGTGATAATGACTGTGAACGTCAATGGGGATGTTGTTTTGTTACCGCCGTTTCCAGTCCGGCCGTTGGGATGCTCGACGCCGTCGTAAACAAAGTGAATTTTCCAGTAATTTCCAGAGTAAATTCCGGTTTGTGTCTTGAGTGTAGTGACGATAGTGCAGGTTCTTCAGGGACGTAGCCATGAGCGGGGTAAAACAGTCGACGGAGGAAGGGTCTTCCACGCATCGTCGTCGCCCCCGTCAGTAGACGACTCTTCGTCATGATGGATAATATCGGCAAAATGATTGAACAGCAGGCACTAGGTGAACAATCGGTCGATTCTCCAGACAGTAGTGCGCATGCGGTAGTCGCCGGTGGCATGGAGACGCAGGTCGTCCGTATGAGGCTCGTGTCACGCGCCGTGGTGGAAAGGCGTCTTGTAAAACAAGAAGAAGCTGATGGCCCACTGTCCGTTATTGTGCAACCACAAGAGGAGTCTAGAGACTCCGAGCTCCTCAGCCCTGGGAAACTCTCACCGAACTCCGTCAGCGTGGCAAGTATGATTGATAACAATGACTATCGCACCCTAAACCCCGAGCCCACGTATCAAACCTTAACCTCAGTAAACGGAAGAATGTCTCCCCCTGGATATAGTCCCAGTTCCTCGTACGCTACGCTTACTCCACTTCAGCCTCTGCCACCGATATCCACGATGTCCGATAAATTTGCATATGGACATGCCAGTAATGTCACTGGGTCATTCACTGTCATGCAGAACAATAGTCTCGGTGGAATTGGCCTAGGACTAGGGGTAGGTGTCAATTCTAGCACTCCTTATACCATGACGAACATGGGTATGACGCCACCGCACAACTACTCCTCTCCAGGTATGGGGATGCAACAACAACCTAGTCCTATCAGTCCGCAGAGTACGTACAGCCAAAACGGCTTGCCGTCACCTCAAAAAAGTATGTCTCCCCCTAGTTACGATTCACCCTATGGTAATCAACGAGACATGGTGCCGCGATTGCACAGCCCACAACAGTTAAGCCCACCGTCGGCGTCTTTGAACTCTCCTGACGGTACTTTGGTGACTAGTTTTAGTGGGACAACCTTAAACGGACTAGGTTTACAAAACCATCCACCGACGTTAGTGCAAATAGCGCCTCCCCCACGTGACTGTTCACCCTCACCCCCTGTTGTAACCCTCCAAACAGCTCCCCCCGTGTCGCAACATCAACAACAGCAGCAGCAACAACAGCAACAGCAGCAACAATCTCAGCAGACGACAATGCAAATAACTACCAAAAACGCTAGTCCCGGTTCTCTGAGCGTACCTGCCATAGCTGCAGACGTCGAGGAAATTAATACCAAAGAATTGGCCCAGAGAATAAGTGCAGAACTGAAGAGGTACAGCATACCTCAAGCTATATTTGCCCAAAGAGTATTATGCCGGTCTCAAGGCACACTATCCGATCTTCTCAGAAACCCAAAACCTTGGTCCAAACTGAAATCCGGCAGGGAAACCTTCAGGAGGATGTGGAAATGGTTGCAAGAACCTGAGTTCCAAAGAATGTCAGCTCTACGACTTGCAGGTTTGTATATATTACAGCAAATATATTTTCTAGTATTAGACACACATCATTTGATTGATATACCACACAATGCACTTATTTATCTGTTATTAGTATAAACAATATTTCTTACAACTAAACGTGTATTTGTATACAAGCACGATTCGTTCTACTAGAGAAACCATAAAATCTCAGAGGACTATCTATACGCAATAAAAACAAAAGCTTCCTTTTGACTATTAAATGAAAAATATTATTTATGGCTTCTTGGACGAATGTATGTACGTACGTTTTAAAAATTAAACAAAAATTGCGCCTTAAAATTTCGTAGAACGAAAGTAGATATGTAGGTAAGTAAAATATTCTAAAATATTAAAAAAAAAACTAGTTAAACTTCAATGCGCTAACGGCTTACAGAATAGATAAATGAAGTAAATTAGTAAAAATATAGGATAATTTTTTTAAGGTTGTTAGGATAATAATCAACGAATATCATTATGTACATGTTTTCTAATTCACTCTGTACACAAAACTATATCTGGCAATATCTGAACCTAAAAGATGATTTGAAATAAAAACAAAAATCGACTAAAACGAAATGTGCCGTTTCGATCGGAATTTGAATATTATTGGCCCGATCGAATAAAAACTGCAAATCAAAAATGTTACATTACATTTAAAATCTGATTAAATCGTTTAAAATTACATACTTTAATTTCTGCAAACATCTGTTAACCCCACGATGGCAATGCTTCAAGAATCTATTAGGCTACGCTACTCATTTTTTATTCATATTTCAATTTAGCTGAAGTAAATTACCAAGATATGGAAGCAATTTTAGATCTCCTTACGTATCTCTTCTCTTCATATATACATATGATTTCGTTAGTATATGTCTAATTTCACGTTTAAGAACTTATATTTTTTAACACGTCCGCAGTTCCAAATAAAAATATATTTGCACGTATTTTGTAATTAATTCAAATGAAATAAATACATCGTTATGAAACGGATTAAAATGTGGACTATTATCAGTTCGTCTATTGAATTTTTTATTGCTCAACTCTGCCAAAAGCGATGTAACTAAAACTTTGGAACACCGTGTATCGATGTGTCCTGGTAATAACCTCGTCCTTCGTTGCCACTTGCTTAATATCGATTTTTCACAAGCTGTGGATTTATGTTAGATGAAGAGAAATAGTACATGCGTTTGACAGGAACAGGACTTGTCGTTTTTTTGGACATTAGTGAACAAATTATCAACATTTAACAGACAATCCTCGGTGGATGAACAACGCTTTTATGTATTATAATAATAATTATGTACAATTACAAAAAAATCCTTTACATCTTCAAGATTTTATTATTTCCATTTTAGGTATTACTGAATATCTAAGACTCAATATTCTGATTTCAAATTTATATTCCGATATCTCACTAAACTACGTCAAATTCTTAAGAATTCGAGGTACCATAAGCTGTAGGAAAATTAGATAATATATTTGATGTTTTGCTTCGTTACTTATTTTTTATTTATATATTGTTTGTGTTATAAGCCTTTTTCGATTTTACAGTTAAATAATTTTATTAAAACGGTTTTCTTTTTGTCTACTGGAAAATTACGTCATGAAGTAAACAAACTTTAAGGGAATCGATGAGAAAAATATCAAGCTCAAACGTCAAAATAAAAATGAATATTTTTGAAATGTAAATTTAATTAAAATTAGGTTAACTAAATGTAATCTGAATAGGATATACCTATGATAACGTAATGCAAATGAAGAAGACGAAACTCTGTCCGCAGAGTGCGAAGGTGAATCATCAGACGATTATCGATTTTTCCCTACTTTCAAGTTTCACAGGGGTTGTTAAGCGCGACAGAGATGACGATATCTATGTAGCGCGTGTTACTTCATTCGTCTACCCTTGTAATCTAAACTACCCTGCTCTATCAGTCCGCCACAGCATTTAGATATGAAAAATGAATTAGTAAGCTGACTTATGCTTTATGTGACGACAAGCAAACACTAGTTGTAGGTACACATCAGCTATAATCACTATTCCATAAAAAATACGAAAATATAACGCGTTGTATTCCTCAGAAATAATGCATTCCCAACTGCTACAATATCTAGGTCACGAGATGTTACCTAAATTTCGGAAGCATCCCCAATGTTAATCGTTTTATAATTGATTACAACTTGTTTATCAAATTTATCGCGTCTGATTAAATACTAATTAAATCTCAAATTAAGTTTAGGTCAATATCTAAACAGAATTTTTAAAATTATATTTACTATCAAAGCCATTGGTATAAGAGAGTTTGTATCGTCGACGAGCCTTATCAGTCGCCATCATCGTGAATAACCATTATCACCTGTTTAAAACACAACGTTATATTTATATGCCTTGATAAATATTTGTGAAAGTGGAATTAAATCCAGCAAATTCCGTTAAAACAATTATTCGTGGCTTAAAACCTGCGCGCGCATCGCTAGAACACTATTTGTTTAATTTCCAACAATATAGATGATTAGTCTAAATCGAGTAGAATAATTCCTACAAAATAAAATTTTACTTCTAAAGAACACAGTTGTGACGACAACTTGGAGTACTCTTACTGAAAAAGAGCAATCAATCCTCAAACTTAGACCGAACCTTTGAAATCGAAATTTTGAAAAAAACATTCTCATACACTATTAGATGCTGCATGAGCTTCAGTTTAAAACTTTTTTTGTGGATTTTAAACACATTTAGACAGTCCCGAAAGCCATTTATGTACAAGTAAGCCCGCGAAAATTTCAAGAATCCGGTTTCAGCGTGTGATGTAGTGCTATATTATCGACATTATTTTCAGGACGCACTGAACAGCAGTTGTTTGTAAACCTATTGATTTTTCCTCTGCTCGCGTAATATAAATCTGATTTCCACTGTCCTCTTAATTATTATGATCGACCACCAAAGTGGTAATCTTCTTTTTGGATTCGTCTTATACACTGCCTTGTAGGAGTATGAATTAAATCGAGGTTTAAAGACCAAGTAATGTTAGAAGTCGAGCTTTTCCACATTATTTATCAGATCGGCGACATTGTTTGTGACGATATTACGACGTCACTGATAAAAATTGAGAATATCTAAATAATGGAGATTTTTCTACTTCACTTGTCATATCCTAGTCAAATATCAACTTAGTACTGAAATTTGTTAGCTGATAATTAACTTTGAAGCTTTTAGTTTTTTATTTTTGGTTCTACATTTTTTCAAATGATAATCGATGATAAGATAAACGATATATTATTATAAACAAAAACAAATATTTTTTTATTAAAACTACTAAAGTAAAATTTCCTGCAAACATAATTTCACGTAATCTTTTGTAACATTGAATTTTATTGTAGATATATATACCGGCTGTCCAAATGCTAATTTGTGGTGTATAACTTAAATAATGTGCACAGTATGAAAGGTTAACATACAAACGATAGCAGTCTACAGTACCAAAATACCGAAGTTTTGAAGTTCAAAAACTTAGACTAGCTATCATTTGATATTAAATTTATAGATGATTAAAGCATAATTTGACAGATTTTCTTGAACGTTTTTATAAACACACCAACATTGGAAATTTACTACACTTTCGAATAATGCTTTTTGGGCTGGAATATATCTTATTTCGTACGCCATCGACTGTTTTGGTTCCTTCATGTTTATTTTTTTTTTAACATATTATGTGAATGTTATTACAATAGAGAAGTCAATAAAAACAATGATTATACACACTGTGTACCAAAAACATAGCCTTTAAAAGCATTTACCAACAGAAAGTCAGTATGATATGGAAAAAATTCTCACTTAGCTCAAGGGTTTGTGTAAGAGTGTTTATAAAACCGTTTGTTTCCGATGTACTAATGTTACTCTTGTGAGCAAAATAATTGGCATTTGGATTGATATTTTTTGTAGTTGTTGACTTCTCTCTTGTTTCATTGCAGACTGCCAGACGCGCAATGTAAACGTGAGGGCAGTCAACTCCAAACGAAGAAACTCATCCTCCTCTTCGTGCTTGTGAGTTTTACTGTCTGTCTGTATCGATGTTTTCGCGGCAAAATTTGCATGATTGATGTTTATTTATTAATTAATACATCTTAATTTCTAATAAAACCGATGCATGATTACTAAAGCATCAGTGCTTTCCTCGAGATCATGAGTAATTCTTAGTTTACCGAACTTAAATTTTCCGCGGACAATTTTTTGGAAATGCGCATGCACAACATAACATAACGACTAGATATTCCCTTAACCTGTAGAATTAACACTAATATATACATACTGTAGCTGTTACTGTCTTTATACAAGTCTACACCAACAGTAGAGAACATAATAATATCTCTTATATTATTAGATATTGTTTGAAATAGTTAATGTGATACTGCGATAAAATGATATGTTTGCCTTGCATTTTTCATTTCTTAATATCTATATAATGCGTCCATAACATAGCATATAATGTTCTTACAAGTAATCAAATCTATCAGCTAAGAAGTTTGTATTTTTGGCTAAACTGTTTAAATGACAATGATTTTGCTCAATAACACAGTTTAATACTATTCATATATTTAACTTTTTTGGTACACCGTATACAACAAGGTACATTTTTACTACTAAGGTGTAGTTACAGAAAAATTTAAAAAAAATTGAAACTCTAAAAACGGTGTTACCAAATAGTAATGCATATTTCGTACAGTTCTTATTCTCCACTAACAATTTTTTTTTATTTTGCAGCTGCTCAGATACCCCAACGAGGCAGTGAGTATAAATTTCTAGTTATTCCCCTTTTCATAATCGTGCTGATAATATTTTAATCTAAAAGTGGTGTAGGATAAGCAATTATAACTTATTTTTTTCTGTTGGAAGCTTATTTATCCAATATAAAAAAATAAACAGGTTACCTACATATTAACAGCAATGTACTGTGAGAAACTACGCAGAATATCGTTTTTATATTTGTTGCTGTTTATCTAATTTGAATAACAAAAGCTTTTGGCAATTACGGTACAATATCAGTAAGAGAACTGCGCAGATGTCCTGGACCTTTGTTAGTCAAGACGGGTCCCTTTTAGGTCACGTTATATTGTGACCTGTATTTGCCTCAAGGCTTACGACAAACCTGATTACTTTAAAATTTTACCGACGAATATTCGAACGCGTTTTTAATAACCCGGAGTGTACGAAATATTCATATATTTGCCTATCCATACTACACTAGTTAGTACAATTCTGTCAGTCAAAAATATTTTCAGTTTCAATAACAATTTATCACATATCCAAAACTATTGCCAGTTTGTTAATAAGTTAAAATTAGTGCATATTATTATCTGTACTTCCATTTATAAATTTATACTGGAAAATATCCACTGATTTTCACGTTTTTTGTACTAACTCTAATCCATGCTTAGTTTAACCGCTTTAAAAAAATACTAGTGAAGAAAGATACTGATTGTTACTTACAGTGTTATGTCAGCATACAACCAACGTATTAGCAAGTATTTATGTCGTTGAATTTTATTGTGAAGAGGAAGTAAAATAGTCGGTGCCTTTCTTCAAATGTAGTAGTAAATTATAAAGTAATAAAGCGTCATTGAATAATTTATATGTCTTTAATCTTTTTTGAATTCTGTTATTAATAGATATGTTAGCATGCCTAACTGTTTCAGGTTGCAAGCGGAAAGAGGATCCTTCGAACAATTCGGAACAACTACCTACCCCGAAGAAACCCAGATTGGTTTTCACCGACCTTCAGCGTCGTACTCTTCAGGCTATTTTTAAGGTAAGTGAAGAAACCGAACGATCTTAATAGAGTTAACTGTTGAAATTCGTAGGAGACCAAGAGGCCATCGAAGGAGATGCAGGTAACGATTGCGAGGCAACTGGGTTTGGAACCTACGACAGTAGGGAATTTCTTCATGAATGCCAGAAGAAGATCGATGGATAAGTGGAAGGACGAGGATCCCAAAGCAACGGCGCAAGCTTTAATTCACCAGCAAATGTCGCCTGGTATGGATCACGATGAGCTAGATCAAGATGGAGATATGGACAATGATATGGATGATCATGATGACGTCTTGTGACATGCATTTCGTGATCGACATTTGTTATTGCTGTGACACTTTAAGTGACGCGTTCATATAGAACAATTAGTTATAGTGTAGATTCACCAACTAATTGTGTATTTGACCTACAGATTCTTTTTACGTTTTTTTATCAGCATCACCAAAGTTAATTTTTAAGACAATCTATACACACCCACTGTACTGTCTATCTCTGTTTAGCTCCCAAATAGTTTCACATTTGCAACTGACAACAAAATTATTTTCGGTAAATTTTCGAATTCTGAACAAAACGAGCAATGTGTAGAATACTCAGCTGAACATTACACGTAACGTTGCAAACAGCTTTGGGTGTGTTAAGTAGCGTATGCTACACACTTATTACTTATTTGAATTACTTACGTTTGTAAATCGAATACTATTAGGCTAAAAGTGTAGATTTTTTATCACCAGCAGTACAAAATTTTGATCACATTGAAAGAGCTTCCGATGGTTGTTTTATAAACTGATTTCTCAAAATTTTGCTAGTGATGTGGTCCATTAATTATGCTCATACTTCTTTACATTCCTCTGTTTATACAATTCATTTAAGTTTTAAAGCGTTAGAGAATATTTATCTGATTCAGTTTAAGAGACAATCAAATTTAGTAAATGTTGGTGATTCAGTACTTCATTTAATAATAAGAATCAGAAGGCCATACTAAAAGATACAAGACGTGTTCTGAATAAACACAATAATATATTAGGACCAAGAGAAGTTCTATCATACCTTACCTTACCTTATTACCATCATATCAAGAAATATTTGATGATGAGTAGTCACCTGGAGCTATATCAAATCTTTGGTTGTAAACGATAAAAAAATCATTATTTCTCTGATTCAAAAAGTTTACTGCTAGACTGAGAGTGTTCTGTTTTCCAGGTATATATTATCAGACAAACTGTCATTCAACCTATTTTTTATCAGGTTCAGGACACAAACAGTGTTTATTAAATAATTTGACATTAAAAATGTACCTTAAGTTTTGTTGTCTAGTCACGAAATTGTTTTATAATTATTTTAAGGTGTAAATAGTTGTTATTCGCCATAATTAATTTATTATATTTATTAAATCAGTATAATGTGAGACAATTTTTGTTTAATTAGCTTAGCTATTAAATAATTTATATTGTTCTAGAATATTTAGATTAGTATTAATTATTAATGTGATTTTTTATCTAAGACCTGAATGTCACGATATTTTCTTTATATACAGGTCAAATACGAATTGAATTTCTACACAAAAATTTGTAAAATATCAATACGCTATATATTTTGGTAAAAAAATCTAAAGTTTATATTTTAGCACAAATAAAACAATCTGTATTCAAGTACAGATAGATAATGTACAAAACAGAATTTCCATTTTTGTGTTTTTGTGTGAGAAAGTAGCTGAAAATTCATGTCCGTTCTGCCATGTAAAAAAGGGGACATATGGAATGTTTTTATGTATCATTTCTTGTAACATACTTTTGTATAAAATTATTAAAAAGTAATAACAATACTGAACCCGATTGTAACATTGTTATTACTTTTCCTTTGTGTTGGAAGTCTGTGACAGTGAAAATAGGACATATTTAATAAATAGTACTGTTAAAAATCTATGTAAATATTACGGGAAAAAGTATTTATAAAATAGGATTGTTGGGATCACTTTTGCTATAAAGAAACATTATGTAACATTTGACTCTTACATGGATCATTGGCTTTGTTTAATTTTATAACAGAATTGTAAATGTAAGCTCTATCATAGCTACTTTTTGTTACCTATTTTTGTTTTTTGACTTATTTTTAGAATGAAAACCCTTCGTGGCATTTTTAGGGTCACGAGATGCCTTAATATAACATGTTAACTGTTGTATAAATCTAGTCAGCACTTATCAGACGTGTTCCTTTCTGTTAACGTTCCTTTCTAGTCCTTTTAATTTTATATTTCACACCAATCGTCATACACTACCGCGACATTCATCAATCCAACCACTTCAAATCGCTGTAAAACTTTTCCAGTCGACCTCTTTTTGAACGCTGATTTTTTACACTGTCAGAAGCCATCAGATTTTGGTTCTGAGTTACATGCCACCAGAGTGGTTGGTAATTGAATGTGAATTCGACATTTGTGTATGTAGAATAAGATTATAATACTCTGTAGCGGGCTGTCGCGTAGTGTCCCCATAAATATCGATTTTTTACGAAGAAGTGACACTGGAGAACCGAGCAGCTCGATCTGGGCGGGTGGCTGTGTTTCATTTGTATGGTGCAATTTTTTTTCCGATTTATACAGCACCCGCGTTAAGTGTGTACCATAACTGCACTGCAAGCACTTTTTAAACTGGTTAAACTGTTTTTCAATTAAAAAGTATGCTATATTTTTTTACGCATTTTCAACACATTTCACCTGACCATACATCCGTGGAATTTAAAAATGTCGGTATAGAAAAATACGACATTTATAAACTTCCTTTCATCTGACTGTATAGGGTAGCTCTAAACACATTTTATTTTTGAAAAAAATAAATTCTATTAAATCAAAGCTGGCTTTGAGTTATCTTGTACAATTCGAATAATTTGCTGAAATCTAGTTTGTGTAGTTATTGCTACTGATTAATTGAAAATTGTTAAAAACGCCGCAAAAATGTAAAATATCGGTTAACCAACTCTAAATAGTAATACTTTATACCGCTAAGCAAGTTTTTCACAAATCATGATTGGTCATAATTAACCGGTATATTTTTTAGTGCAATAGTAAAAACGTGTAAAAATGGCAATACCATATCCCATCAGTGTACTCGTGGTTTCACGAAATTACACAATTCTGTAGAAACATAGCGTTGATTAAAGAAACATTTAAAGTAACTCTTATGTAGTTTTATTTGGCATGGTACTTCAAAGTCGCGTTCCAGAGAGGGATGAAAAATAGGGCGATCCTCTAGAACAGGCTCTGAGCAACGCAGGATCTACCTTAACAACGCCCATTACAGGATAACGAAATGCGAATAAAAGCGCAAGCGCAAAGAAAGATAAAGAATCTTTGAAAATACTACACTACACAACTACCACATCTAATTACTTTCAGTATCAACTTTCCTTCTCCTTTATTAAAAAATTTAAAGGATAACTAAATTTAAAACATAGTGACAATTTACAATATGAAAAGATATACACTCGCCGCAATTTTCACATTCGGCGCTACTTAAGAAATGATTCTATGTTCACAATATATGTTCAAATTATTTTTTCCTTAAACTGATACAAATAGATGGAGATTTTTTTATTTTATACGAAATCCATTTCTATTTAATACACTGAATATTAGTAGGTATCATATTAAAATATGAAGAGGTATAACTAAAGAAAGGATAATTTAGTAAAATCCCAAAAAAATGTATATAGTTTTTTTTTCTCTGGAACCGTACACGACTGTAACGTAGCGTAGTTTTCGCATCAAAACGAAGAAAACCCGGGTGGCAAGTTTTCGGTGGATCATACTGTATAGGAAAAGGAACGGTGTATTATGGGTTTCTAATAAAAATATTATTCATACATTTTCTTTTTCAACTCCTAGAATTGATTTGACCAGTTGCAGATACCTGTTTTCTATGGTCGATAAAAATAATTTTCGCAAATTAGCTTTACGATCGTGCTAACAGATGACACTGAACCCTTTCTGTACGCTATAAAAGTCAAAATAGTTGTTTTTTTTTTATTATAACACAGTGACTAATGAGTAAATTATAATATCTGCTAAAATGTCGTTTGTGTACTGCAATTATCAAAAATGTTAAAGATGAAAGATGAGCGCAAAATTATGGTTTGAACGTACGTTTCAATTTTTGACCAAATCAATAAGAAAAATTAATATTTTTTAAAGTATAACTGCTGCGGTTCATTTTGTAAAATTGCAGTGACGTTAAATGAAAAGTTAAAAGCTTTTCTTTAATTTAGCAATATTCATGTTGTTTTATATTAAATTTAACGGTGTCGCGGTGAGTAGCAGTTAACAGTTAGGAGTCTGGCACAAAAACTTTTTGAAAACAACCGAACAATAGAATAAGATTTAGACGCATATGGTCCCAGATCGATGCACACCGTCCTGCGTCGTGGCGCAAAATCAAAGTGCGGCTGATCTGGTGGATATTTCGGCGTGCGTCGGCGTCTTTCGGCAAATAGCCCAGACGTCGCGTAGCTACGCTCCGCAGTAGTCACGGAGACAATAACAGAAGGATGATCTCACGGCGGATGCCCGAAACAGGCCCGTGTCCGTTTTCACGTTGATTTGTTGATATGGTGAACGATCAGTCGACTAGCGCGGGTGGTTGGACGGTTGGACAGTGCTGAGTGCCCCACACGCCGCCCCCGGAAACGGAGAAGAGAGTGCTTGAATCCCGGTAAAGGACGCTGTCAGCTGCCTGATGGAACACTGCACCCGCGCTACTCTTCGTGATGTGTGAGTGAACCCAGCCGTAACCAAACAGTGGTCGAGCAGCTGGCCTTAGTCACAACAGTGCGAACATTCCTCCGCACAGTATGGCCTCGGTCGCCGCTTGGCTGCCATTTGCCCGGGCGGCGGCCATTGGTTGGGTGCCCATTGCTACACACCCGCTCCCGCCGCCACCGGTTCCGAAAGACAGACGCAAGACCGACGATGAGAAACTGCTAATTAACGTCTCCGGTCGTCGGTTCGAGACCTGGAGGAACACTCTGGAGAAGTACCCGGACACCCTGCTAGGTTCCAACGAGCGGGAATTCTTCTACGATGAGGACGTCAAAGAGTACTTCTTCGATCGCGACCCCGACATATTCCGCCACATCCTAAACTATTACAGAACTGGTAAATTACATTATCCCAAACACGAGTGTCTGACCAGCTATGATGAAGAGCTGGCTTTCTTTGGAATACTGCCGGACGTAATTGGTGATTGCTGTTACGAAGATTATCGTGACAGGAAGAGGGAAAATGCTGAGCGCCTTATGGACGACAAACTTTCGGAGAACGGCGACCAACATCTTCAACAGCTGACCAACATTCGCCAGAAGATGTGGCGGGCGTTTGAGAATCCTCACACGTCCACAGCTGCATTAGTATTCTATTACGTGACAGGTTTCTTCATTGCAGTTTCAGTAATGGCCAACGTAGTAGAAACGGTACCATGTGGAAGCAGACCTGGTGGCGCTGGTTCCCTACCATGTGGAGAACGATACAAGATTGTCTTCTTCTGCCTGGACACAGCTTGTGTTATGATTTTCACTGCAGAATACCTACTAAGAATGTTTGCTGCCCCTAACCGTTACAAATTCGTAAGGTCAGTTATGAGTATTATAGATGTAGTCGCTATTCTACCATACTACATCGGTTTGGGGATAACCGACAACGACGACGTGTCAGGTGCATTTGTCACGCTGCGGGTTTTCCGGGTATTCAGAATCTTTAAATTTTCGAGACATTCGCAGGGTCTTCGAATCTTGGGTTACACGCTCAAGTCCTGTGCTTCCGAGCTGGGCTTCCTGGTGTTTTCCTTAGCGATGGCCATCATCATATTCGCCACTGTCATGTTCTACGCAGAAAAGAATGTTGGCAAAACCTTCACATCCATTCCGGCAGCATTTTGGTACACCATTGTCACGATGACTACTTTAGGGTAAGTTTCCCATAGCCATTAGCGAAACCTGCGAATATTGATTACCTATCAACAATAATTAGTTCCCCGATCAAATTATTTCAGGTAATACTAATCCTGATTTCGGATAGGCCGGAAATGCGTGTTCTTTGCTGAATAACATGTCTGTCGTACTCTCACAAATTACGCGGAATTTAATAATAAAAGTGCCATAATAAAAATGATTAATTAAAATCTCTTAGTAACATCCTGCATATGTCTTAAATATTTATGTCATAAACAAGGCAAAATATTATTGCTTTCCAGGCAATGAAACATCTTGAAACGGTGAATGTAAATGTACAAGCTTCTATTTGTAGAAGTGCTGTTTATCAAGTCAATGTCGTTTTTTAAATAATAAGATAACTACTAAAATTTTATATCGGTTTTTAATTGTAACTTTTGACGTGGAGTTGTAAATATTTTTCAGTAGAGTTTTCAGAGAATCATTTAATTTTGTTGTCTACGAAAACAACTTTCTATGACCGAATAAAACCTGTATGCACATTCGCGATTCATAATTTCCATATTGTACAAATTCTAAACCTTATTATTTTACGTATATAATAAGTTTTATTGCGATTTGAAATTTCCCAATTTCTGAGTATACTTACATATGATTTATATATATTAAAAAATATACACCTAGATGTTATGAAACCATTTTTCATTATAAACACATTTTCTTAAAGGAAAAAATATTTGCTGCAACACGCGTTACTTTTAAAAATATTTTAATTTAGTTATTAACACAAACGTAACAAAGTGGTGGATATGACACTTAACGTTAACTGTATGTTAATACTTATTCGCTTTTATTATACAAAAATAATTTTAGTTTGTTTTTGTTGTATTATCAATATTTTTTCCAACGCAATACAGGAGATAAAAGTTCTCAATGTTATATCACTTCCCTCTTGTCCACCAGAAGTGTTATATGCGAACAGTGAGATAATTAAAACATGATTAGCTGAAAATAACGATTATAGCTAACCGTGCCTCTTCAAAGGTCGCTACAGATTTAGATCAATACGACACAAAAATTGTGTCTGACCACAATCGTTGCGCGACCGGTAACGGGTTTTTATAAATTTATAAGTATAATACATGTCCCTAGTTTTAGGTCAGTTCCAGTAACAACGATTCAGGACTTCAAACCGTTGCAAACGTTCAACCTAAATAGTATTTCTCTTAAAGTCATTTATTACGTGATTCTGACATGTTTGCCAAAAAACTACTTTTGAATATTTTGTTATTGAAACTACAAACAAAAGAATTTGAATAACCATCAGTCAAATTCGTCGGTTCTGATTTACTGTTACTCTTAAGTACTTTCCTTCTACCACTATATGTTTCAAAACAGAAATAAGCGATTAATTTTGAGAAAGTCAACCCATATTTAATTCATTTGTAACGCCGCTGGATTTTGCGACTGTTCAGCTCTAATTAAGTACAGATTTTTTTCATTAAACGAAGGATTTAAAATCGATTACGTAACTTCAAAATATTAAATGTTTCGATCATTTCTTTAGTATGCACCGGTTTCCTTGTTTTATATCGCAGGTCATCTTATAGGCGTCTCACAGGTGTTTACGGATATTTTAAGCTTCAACGACAAATTTTTCTTGCACAAATATCTCAACCGCATTTATTTCTGGAAAGTATCTACCGCACTAATAATAACGTCACCTTATTTCTCAGATCGTCAGAAGCATTTGCTACAAAACTCTAATGCTTTGACAGAGCCGACAAAATTGCAATTTAATTATAAATAGTTCTCAAACGTCTTCTACCTATACAAGATGCTAATTCATATCATCACAAGAACCCCCAACTACAATACTATTTAAATGTAATTACTGAAGTCAATTTTTGTGATACAAGTATTTATAGAACTGTTTATAGACACGATAAATATTCTGTCCGATTCACATTTTAATTTAATAAGGGCCATATTATCCATAGGCTTTGCACATGTAAATATTTTGGCAAATCTTTCGTTACCAAAGCTCTAAAAATATATGACCCATACTACTAATCTGTTACTCGACAGTGCCATGAATTCAGAAAATTGTACCTAATACAGGGTGAGGAAATACTTAAGAAATTATTTCACTACTATTTTTTCATCATATAACCTTTTTCACATTAACGTCGCATTTCTGAGATACAAGATGTTAAGATTATTATTCTGAAGAGATGAAAAAACGTACAAACGTTTTATTTCCAAAAGCAGTGAGGTGGATACGACTAGCTTGAGGGGTGAAGTATGTTAAAAATCAACATCGGCTAAACAAACCCCAACGAATAATGCAAAAAATGATGATGAATGATGATGTCTTGTGGCAATAATTACTATTTATATTGTCATATTATACTCAAAAAATGTACGTACCGGTACCGATATTCCACTACTATACCTTTTACTATATTATCCTTTGGGATCTACAAAGCCAAACATTTTGACTTTTAACACATTTTCTTATTCAATTGTACATGCCCCTCAAACTACCCGCATCCACGCAAAGTTGTCAAAGTCAAAGTTTATATTAATTCATGTACACATTTAGATTTTGTTATCCTTGACCGATTTAAAGATAATTAAGAAACACTCTCTTGAGAGTAACAACTTTAACACCCTGTACGCTACGTTAATAAAAAAAGTTATATAAACAACCTCTACTATTTTTTCAAAAGTTTTCCAAACTTTCTCTCAATACAAACAAGACAGTGTATAGGCCACTGCCCTGTATATCATAGCCTGTAATTTATATTTGGCGTTCTTCCCAAATAAGACTTAAGGTAAATATTTTGATCTAAAAATATACATTAATCGATAAAGCAAGTCGGCTGCTTTCACCTATTTATTAACTTGAATACGTAACTGTAATTATTGTATATAGTTCTTGGAAAAATAAATCTGATTTTTATAATTGTTAGTTACAGAACATTGTTGTAGTGGTCAAAGACCTACTCATCTAATGTATCCGATGTAGGATAAACCAATAATAAAGCATAGCGAAGTGTTAAAAGTTCATAAAATAACTTTAATACTCTTAAAACACTTTTACACATACATAAAAGTGATTTTTTAAAAAGACATGAAAATTTTAGACAAGCTGTTTGTTTTAACAAACTGAGCATGTATAAATAACTTTTTTATATTTCACGTGAAAATTAGGTGTGTTGCTTAAAAAAAATAACTCCTCGGTATTTAATATGGAACGTTATTACTGCAAAATTTGTGCCGCAGATTTATCGATGGTTATTTTTATACATATTGTCAGTCTAAATATTTTGCTGAAATTATAGATTGGTTTGACTAAGCGGAAATATATCCAGTTTCCTCGAAATAATAGCATAGAGGTAAAAAATACAAATATCAAACTCACCCTTTTTGTAGACACAAAGAATTGTTTCCTTGGCATTTGCGTCTATGCAAAAGGAACGTTTGCAATCTGTAAAATAATAACAAAATTAATTAATTTATGTAGTACATCCTTAATATAAAAGTAAAATTGTACTGACAATGAAATTAGAGTAAGACATGTTGTCAAACTTATTTCCTATCCTTTAAATTAAACATGATAATAAATACATAATAATTGGACTTCTAGCAATAGATCGTTCCTTGATATTAAAAGTTATAACATCTTTTAAAACACTTTATAACAATTCTGACATTTATAGTCGTCAGACGAATGTGAGCTTTAATCTCACTTCTTATTACAACAAATCGTAACAGGATTAGAAATATATTTGTTTCTTTCTGTACTAAACTAAAATGAATTAAATACATATTAATTATATACTCATGTTTGGGAGTTAAATGTGATGGCATCGGTATGTACTCGGTATGAGGATATTGAGCTACTGTTCTGAATCATCAGACCATTTGGTCCAATAAATTGAGTGTACAATATATTATTTTGTTTTTGATCAATGAACTGAACCTATGAAATATTTATACAACTTAAATGATTTATGAATTATAAACATTTTCCAGCCTCTAGTCCAGCTCTACTCTACGAAAAATGTTATTCGCTAAAAATTTGTGTTAACGATCTAAAAAATAACGCCCATGTATGGAATATTTAAGTACAGTTTTTAATTATTATCTCGGTAAAAAGACTAAAGGATTACTGTTCTGTTATTTGTTACCTTGCATATCATTTGTTGATCTTAGCAGAAATAAAATGTACGAATTCGTTTAAATTCGATTGAACCAAAGCCTATTTATTTCAGAGGTCTGATTTAAACCCATTAATCGAGGAAAATAAAGTATTACGTAGGTAAATGCCAAGTCTAATATATGTTGAATATATAATTCTTTTGTAACAGTACCTATTTTTTTTACATTTCACTAAGTAACTGCTCCTAGTATACAAAAAAATTGGCTCACTGAATGAACGTCTTGTTGGAGAAAAGCGGAAAATCTCTCCTACAACTATTTACACATTACTAACACCTAATTTCCTTGAGAAGTGATTGTCTAAAATTAAATAAAAAAATTAGAAGGCGCTGAAAAGATAATTGTTCGATGCGCTTAGGGGTAGAAATTTGGAGAATGAGTACATCCATAAAATGGGCCCCCTCAAAACAAAAGTCGACAGATTCGAGCGTTTTTTAAGTTCTTGTATAAAAACGAAGAACACCTGGGTCGCAAGTGGTGACAATTCGATTGAAAATGTCGTAAAGAGCTTTTATTATTATCTCTTTGAAACTGAATATCTCGTCCATTCCTGTTTATTTAAATGGCGTTTACAATATAATCCTACGCAAGCCAAAAAATATACAAAAGCTAAAAATACACAATCTTAATAGGTATTCGCAAGTACTTTTATTATTCTACATTATAATAAATCTTAGCTTTATTAATTTATTAACAATATTAACGAATTATACTGATTTGAATATTTGAACGTATTATGTAAATAAAGTTGGTTAATTTTTCAAATCCAATCACCGTAAATTGGAAATAAAGCATCAGTATTGGTTGAATGAACTTTAGATCGATATCTACTTGGCCTATTTTATTATAAAGGATACAACGTGTAAGTAAATGAAAATATTTATAATACCGTACAAATAACGTCCTGGCATTAGCATTACACAGAATTTCCCGCGAGGTAAACTCTTCGTAATTTTTTTCTATCTACGTAGTTTTTGTAAATTGATTTACGAACCGAATTAATAGCACTGTTTTGAAACATGTACACGTAGATCAGTTTCTGTGCCCGATATTATTTGTTTATTGTGAAGTTTAATGCTGTTTACACCTGAATACATTTATTTTTGCTCACAAAATTAGATTCCAGATGTCACGAACAGTTCCCAGCCCAGAATTTCAAGTGCATCTAGTTTTTACTTGGATGCGTATTTATTCTGAAAAATAACTATATTAAATGAGCAAATTTAAATAATATATTTAAATGACATTAAGAAAGATCTAAATATTTATGTGTCAGTTGTATTTTATTACATTTAAACAATGGATTTTAGAGCACGTGCTAGGAACAAACACAAGTGACCTTTATATTAGGCATATTTCCTGTCATTTTTACATCGGCGTTAAACAACATGTATTGCAAACTTTGAGATACAATAAAATAATTTTACGAACTTACTAAAAAAAATAAACGTTCCTTTAGATAAATAAATGATTCATATTTTTTTCACAGACCACAGAACAAAAATAGTAAACATTATTAACTACTTATTTGATATTAAAGGTATGGAAACTTTTTAATTTGACGATCCTAATTATTTAACAAGTAACGTTGATGAAAGTGGAGAAAATTATGTCGATATTAATTTATTATGTAAATTTATCTAAACATATTAATCATTTGCCTATTTATTCCAAGTATATAAATACATTTAATTCCAATTTTATTTTGTTTACGCGTTCTTAAAGGCATAACACTAATTTTTTTCCAGGTATGGAGACATGGTACCTGCCACAATAGCTGGCAAAATCGTAGGAGGAGTATGTTCTCTAAGTGGTGTACTGGTAATAGCTTTACCTGTACCAGTAATTGTATCCAATTTCAGTAGAATATACCATCAGAATCAGAGGGCTGATAAAAGAAAAGCACAAAGGGTAAGTACTTGTTAGTTATTAATTTTCTCTATTTCAAATTAATATGGAATAAAGAGTAATCGATTCTTCACTTATGCACTAAATATTGCAGGAATAATTTTTATGGTTCTTATTTAAGTTTAAGTGCTCTGTTTCGTTCAATTCTAAATTCTTTCACGATTCTTCTTATTCTTTACATATTTTCACAGTATTATTTATATAAATATTAATAATTATATAGCTTTCAAAAATACAACATTCTATTCTATATCTGGAAATTTAGGTAATTCTCATCTTGCCATCTTTCACCAAGGATTCATTGATCTGTAAAGCATCCTTTGTCGTGGTTTACATGCACATGATAAAACTCAAGGGTATTTCCATCATCGCTTTCATCTTATGTCTTGCGTGAATACTATCTTTATTCACGATAAATGTCTCCAAGGGTGCGAAGCTTTATAACAAACACATTTCGTACACAAAAAAGGGACAATACAGAAAGGCTTTCATGCTACTGGAGGGAAAAAAGGATACTCTGCCAAAACTATTTGAAAAAAGTACAACAAATTTGTTGTTTATTAGATTACCGTGTCATCTTGACTTCTTTTTTTGCAGAAAGCTCGTCTGGCCAGAATTCGCATCGCCAAGGCGTCATCAGGGGCTGCTTTTGTCAGCAAGAAAAAGGCTGCAGAAGCCAGACTGGCGGCTCAAGAATCCGGAATCGAACTCGACGACAATTACAGAGAGGAAGACATTTTCGAGCTCCAACACCACCATCTACTACGATGTCTGGAGAAGACAACTGATCGTGAATTTGTTGAATTAGAAGTACCGTACAACGGCCACCCTAAAAGACCAGGATCGCCGTCTCCAATGGCAAGCCCTGCCCATTCGGCAGTGTCCATAGGACTGCTGCAATCCTGCTGTGGGCGATGCTGCCCACGGAGGTATCAGCAGACTTGCGGAAAATATATGCCCGCTGCTTCTGCTGCCCAGACCAACCAGACTGGAGGTGGAATGGATGGAACTTATCTCGTCGAGGCGTCTTTTTAAGACATATCACATCGTATCGCCTGCATCGCAGCGCCAATCTGATGGAAAACGACGTTGATTCGTCTCGAATATAATTTCGACTTATTTAAACCAAACGTTCTCGTTCTACACTCTCGTAATTTTTTCGTTGTACCCAGTGGTTCAAAACAAAAAGGAAATAAATTTCCTTAACGGAAGGAGACGTTTATTGAAATTTATTGTGAATAAATATTCTCCCGTGCTGCCAAATTAGCACTTGCAAAAATTAGATAACAATTAACAGAGTTGAACGTAATGTTTTTACATGCCATTAAAAAGCGTATGTTAAATATGTAAGTTTTTGAGTCATCCATTAGCCAGTATTAATACAGATCTCGAATTATAGACATCGATATAGTCTGCAGTAATAGTAAAAAATATAACAAAGACTTTAAAGGCACCAAACAGATTTCTGAAAGTACAGTACCGTACAAGTATTTGATGTTCTTTCTTATTTCAATAAATTTGGTAAATGTCTTTCAAGTAATTATAGACATTCTATTCTGCATATTTTAACTCTATATGTAATGCAGGATTTCTATGTACAAATCTTACATGTTGTTTTATTCACCACTCGGTATAACACTTTTCAATCATCTATTGTTGTGTAAATTGTGTAGTATAAATTGTGATATAGCTAATAATTTAAACAATAAACAATTATATAAAGGAAAATGGTTGTACACCTCTTCATAGAAAATATATTTATTATAAAAAAAACAGTTGCATTTTCAGTTGAAAATAGAACTGGCCAATGCAGCAAAACTTTACTGAGAGATGTAGTACTAGCTGTTCAGTCTAACATGCTCATTGGAATTGAATTCTGCCAATAAATTCGCTTGCCTAATGTGACTTATTCATATAGTTTACTACGTGTTATATTTCCACAAATTCACACGAAAAAGAAAGTACCAGACAAATGAAGTAAAGTTCGCAACACAAAATATTTTTCAGTTTAAAATCAATATCTGCCCAAATTCTCATTTGTATACTATAACCATCATTATATATTTATATTTGTGATTCAATTTCATAAAACGTAAGAAACCGTTTAAATTTAAATCCTTCACTAAATGTATGCCAAGTTAATTTTTAAATGTTGGTGTGAACTGGCGTCCAAATGTTAAATAAAGCTTACAAGGAGGAATGCCGAGCAAGCTATGTTTTGTGATACAAAACCACAAATTGTTATAAACTTAATAATTTAATTGCAGCCTCGTCAACAAATCAGTATTTTTTCAATATCCCATACAAAAAATGCAATATTCTGCTATTTATGTAAAAATAGTTTTTAAATTGTTTAATTAAACGGCACTACAGAGGTCATATATTGAAAAGAAAGTACTACTAACGGAGTCTATAGTAAAATAAATTTGCCTAATAAGCAAAACTGGCTGCAAGCCAAAATTATATTTATGTATATTTATATAGCAGTAACAGTTGAGAGACAGCTATGATCTTGTAATAGATGTAATCCTTCCTTTATTTTCTAGATATATATATACTTTTGTGCATGATTAGCTGTATATATAAAAGACGATTGTTCATATAAAAACAACGTTGCAAAAATCCAAAAAAATTGAACAAATTTACTGCGGTTCTAGTTGTTTATCATTTTCCATCTTACTATACAAACTGTTGATCCCATTTGATATAAACTGGAATGGATTTTGTATATACGCGAAATAAAATTTGAGTTTGTTATACACGATAGATAAGTGAGCTTGTTACAAAGAACAACTCCGTACCACAATTACCTACCTACCTTTATACATTCCCATCAATCGTTCTTCATCATATAAGAGTTTTGCATAACTTTAATATGTGTACTGAATTTCGAATTGAGTATTCAGAAATTGCTACGCTTAAAACTAAAAACTGATGGCCACGATTACTTTACTTTGTAAGAATAATTTACTAGTCTTAATAGCATGTGTTATTCGCACTTGTCGAAAAGTAACCTGATTAGTTAATTGTAATGAAAAAATACTATAGCTAATGTAAAACTTTAAAAGTATAAATATTACATTACTTTAACGAAAACCTTTTTTGTATAGGTAGCTCGTTTCTTCATAATCTATCAATTTTATTATTTTCAATTTATTGTAAGAACAATAAATTTTCCATAATAAAAATGATTTTTTTATTTAAACCCTTGCATATACCTCACACCTCACCAATAACTAACAATTAAGAAATCTGGACCAACAGATCGGAAGAAAAAAATTTATCAACATTACCAAAGCTAAAAATTCAGAAGTACATTCTACATCATAATATTCACAGTAGTAAAAAAAAAAGTTACATTATCTGGAGATAATTAATACAATTACATCATTGCGATCACAAAATATGCGATCATAAAAAGATAAAATTCGTTCAAATGACCATATTCGATTATTATTAGCAAAAGAGGCAGCTACTTTTTTTATAGGGCCTTGAATCAGATTTCAATCCATATATCATTTTAGACAGTTAATGAATGGATTTGAATAGTTAACGTTAGAGCATTTGCTAAATGAGTTTAATGATGACTTATCAGTTCTCCGATAGTTTGCCCTATTTTGGCGATTGACCCACAAATTTAAATCAATAATTTCAGCTGAATCTGCCTTACACTTTCAGACACTAACGAAGATCCCTAAAAGACCCAAATAGTTCAAGCTTAATGATTAAATGCTATTTTGAGCTTTACGTCACACAGTAAAACAAAAGATATTTGTGGACAAATCTAAATTAAATAGGTACTTTTATGGATTACCTATATCTCCAAAAGTATATTATTCTGGGCTGTGTTCCAAAAAAGTTGTCCTATGGCGGGTAAAGATCAATACATAACGTTATAGGGCGACTGGTTGTATATACCGTATTTTTGGAAGGATAAACGACGATTGGGATGATTCGCAGTGGTTATGTATTTTGTGATCTACTTAATTTAGTTTTTTAGGATCCTGATATTAGGGCACATTAGAATTTATTTTAGGCTTAATGAACTTACAGTAGAATAATGTATAAAAATTTTCCAGTTTAATATAGTGCAATGCGCAAGTCGGATAAAGTTTTATCTCCTCTGCCAAGGGGGTATATGCTTTTGCAATAATAATGACACTCCTTCAAAACAGTTTTTGAACTTCTGGAAGTTCTAAGTAGATATTTCATTACATCTCAATTGGCGAGTGAAACAACTAAGAACTAATGTTAAAAGTTGAAATTAGATTTCATTACGAATACGTCAGCAGTTTAAAAGACTCAGGACAAATTATTTGTTTTTCTAACAGTTCAGAATAAAAAGTTGCATATAGTATGTGACATCCGTCGATTTTGGAACACAGCCCTGGAAATTGTATAGTGGAGATAATTTAATTTATTCATCTTCTTCTTCTTGAATGGAATTTCAGGTTCAGACGGAGATTACGAGTCACGCATAGAAAAAGATATGTATTTTTTTCTATGAAGTATGAAGTCAAGTCAAACCCAAGAATTTTATAATACATGTATTATCAGTCAAATTTCTGGCCCCGACTAAAAGTTAAATTCACTCCCTCATTTTAAGCAAAGCCCTTTCTAAATTTTAAAATCTTAAATCTCTAAAAGCAGTATTGCCAAAATCAAATGAAAGATATCCCAGTAATCCCAGTATCCCATCATAACATAAACGACAACGATATTGCTGCTAGATCTTAGAATTTAGACACGGATACGCGTTGTTGTTTATGTTTATTGTTTGTAATGGACGACTATACATAACCATAATACATTATATCCTAAGTATTGTATATTTTGTATATCAGTGTTGAGCAATTTTGACGTATTTAGCACACCAGTGAAATCTATGGTATAACCCTAAAGAAATGAATGGACCTAAACGATTACATACTGTACCTAAAGCAGGAGAAGGGATAGGAAAACATATTGGAAAACAGAGAGATGCCTATCCATCTTCACGGCAAAAATCTGAAGGAAAACTGTTCAAAGCTGACTTAACAAATATACCTATTATAAAACAATGCGACAATGCTAGATTACTGCCTAAATATACGAGTACTTAAACAAAACTAAATGATGTATTTCGCTGTACTATAAGTTGTATTTAGTTTTAGCAAAAACAGGTGAAGATGGCGTGTCCATGGACGACTTGGACCAACTGCAACAAGATTTAGAAAAAATCTTATCCACTAGTGCCATTAGAATTCGATATTTGCTTTCAGAGATCGGAGAGATTAATAGAAATGATGATATTCATGAGAGAAAGGCTCACGAAAAGGTTGGTGTTCTCTTTAATGCATCTTCATATTTTATAAAACATTCTCTAGATTTATAAAGAACAAACAAACATTTGTTTTAGACATCCTTGAAAAGAAAGCGGCCTGATGAAAAACCAAAATACAAGGATTTAAAGAACGGAATGAGAGTTATGAGAAAGAGTTACGGTTTACCTGTGAATAAATTTACTGGCGATTTGCATGTACAACAAGAGATACCAAAAGTTACACTGCCTAAAAATGATAATTCAGATAAGTTTTGGGCTTCCATAGAACCATTTTGTACAAATATAACTAAAGATGATATAGCAGTAAGTAACAGTTTTAATATTGGCGATGCACTACTAATTAATTTTCTATTAGTTTCTGGATAGCTTAATTCAAGAATATTCAAAAGAAATTGTTATTAAAATACCCGATATAGGTGAACATTACGCTAATTCTTGGAGAGAAGAAATTATTAATGAAGAATGTAACTTGGGGAAATCACCATCTAAGAAACCATCTACTAATACTGATTTAAAGAAAAATGAGATTAATGTGTGAGTATATTATACTGTATTCATAATTCAAAAATTCAAAACTGCAAACGATTTTCTGTAAATAAGTTTATTTCAAATGGTCTTTAGGTATTATTTAAAAATTTTATTTTATAGAATGGTGGAAACCTTCTCCACACCACAAACACAAAAACTTTTAGGTGCTCTCTTGGAAGAAAGAATTCTAAATGCCATTCCCAAAAATGGAGATAATGGTGCCAAATCGACAAATTTAAAAATGCCTGATATGAGTAAGTCTAAAATATCTACAAATCAAACAAATCAAAAAATAGGTATGTGCTTGGATAGGCGGTTGAAAAAAGAGTTAATAGAACAAGGATTTCTCACTACTGAAGATATAATCAAGGTAGTTATATTCTATTATAAGATTTACATCATGTCAGATTTTTTATTTTGGTAATTTTTTAGGATATACAGGAGGACGAAATTTTGAAAGAATTGAAAAAATGTCAAGAGGAGTTAGTTACAGTGAACGATCACAATATCGAAGAACTCAAAAAATTGAAAACAGTAGCCTGTAATGAATTGCATTCCAATGAACTAAAAGAACAATTAGAAAAAGTAGACAAACAGGTATATATTTTAGGGACTATCCGTCAATACTCAATTTTTATTTACTTCGTTTTCAGGTATTAGAATTATACAATAAAATTATTGTCATACGGAAGAAGGTCCAACAAGAAGATGGAGAAGAGTTCGACAAAGAAGTGTTTACAGAGCAAATTACCAAAGAATTTGAAGCCAAGGCAGATGCATTATTGAAACAACAAATAGAGTTAAATCGTGAAATAAACGGTTTGATAGATATGCAAATGTCATACTGATAATTGCAAAGCCTCTCCATTATTATACTATTTTTATGAAATTATATCAATCATGGATACCAATGCATATAACATTTTACAAAATTTTACTACTTTACCTTAAAATTTCATTCTATCACGATAGACATGTAGGTATGTATTTTTTTATTTATACTTGTACTTACTCAAAACAAAAAATTAATAAACAGTAATATACATCTGGTAGATAAATTATTTTTGTAAATGTAATATTAACAACGCAACAATTATTTCATTAAATGAAAAAAAGCAAGGACCTACCTACTGATACATTTATATTTTTTGTAACTTATACATTTGAATAAAATAATCTTGCACAATAATCATTTCTATTTGAAATCATCCTAAAATTGATGATTTGTTTCCGATTAGTGTATTATTATTAAGCATATCCCAAACCCTCGGGGACCAGTAAGCGCACTAGCTTATACACGTGTTCACATTAAAGCGCCCTCCACACATAACATGTATACCTAAGTATTGTAAAGCATCCAATTTGCTTCCAAATACTACGATTTATTGTTACTGCAAACAGTTTTGACCGATATCGTACTGCATGTAGTACGATAAAGAGTTATGTGTGGAGGGCATTTTACAGTGAGGATAGCGCTATAGTTGCGGCAGGGCAACAGCATTATTGAATTTTTTATCTACACGTAACTGGTCTGTCATTACAGCTATAGAATGCAACATGACATGAAATAAAAATATTAATTGCATTAATCCATATTTCTTTTCTCTCTAAAATCAGTTGTGATTATTAGAAATTAAAAATCTAAAATCATAGTTACTTAATTTTAATAATAACAAAGCTTTGATCTCCTTCATCTGACAAACTCATTGTGATAATTAATTATGTAGCAATGTTCTTAAATTAGTGACAATTATTGTAAAGAACACAAATTTTTAAACACTCGGTACAGATATATGGCCGAAATAAAACTGTTGGCAGTAATAGCTTTGTTCGCGGATTCAGAAAGCGCAAGTGCGGTTAAGTACCTGTCTATTACGAATTTCCATATATTCAAAGTATTCTTCAGTCTTCATCACTCGAATTCAAATAATGACATGGACTACAAAACTAATCACTAAAAGATGTACTTAATTTTAAATATGGCGGCGAACTTTTTCAAAATACTTGTTATACATGAGAGGTTACGTTGAAAAACACCATGCAACATAATAGATAAAAATACCATAGAACTACAAATTACTTAAGAGTGATAATGCGCATGTACGAAGAGATCGAACTAGAACGCTACCTATCGTTAGGATCAGTTGAACAGTGAACTTTCCGAGTCAGTAACAGATTGAATCGACATATTATCCTAAACAGAAAATTGAAATCGGAAATTTTTGAAGTGCGAATACTACCTGAGCCAGGTTCTAAAGAAGAGTTGTGCACACTCATCGCCATTTTGTTGCATTTTTACTGGAGATACCACACCATAAAATTATAAAAAACCAAAATGGCTCGGATACTTAGGTTCAACGTGGATTCAACTTGTAAAGGTCTTCTTCTTCATTTTCATTGGATTTAAGCCTAATGGGCTTATTCTTCGTCTTCCTGTAATCTGTAGATCATAGGCCTATCTACCTAACTTCTGTTAACTCAGCGTTAAAATCAAATACCAAAACTGACACACAATCTGACCAAAACACTACACACAGACAGCAGGGTTAGTGTAGCGCCAAATGAAATAGGTTTCTAGAGATATAATGTTTGTTTTGCTATTTGCAGTCCTATGAAGTCGTAATGAACGGACCTAAACGTTCGTACTCGGTTACAAAAAGCAACATAAATAGATGTAATGGAAAGTTGAAGGATATACTTTCATCATCTCGATATAAAACTGAAGGAAAAATACTAGAGGCTGATTTAACCAATATACCTGTTATAAAACAAACTGAAAATGCTCGGTTATTACCAAAATATACGACAAGTAAAGATACTGTTACACTCCATTGTTTGTTACTGAACCCCGTTTAGTTTTAGCAAAAATTGGAGAAGATGGTGTGTCCATGGATGATTTAGATCAACTTCAACAAGATTTAGAGAAACTGTTGTCTACCAGCGCCGTTAGAATAAGATATTTGCTTTCAGAAATTGGAGAAATCGATAGAAACGATGACATTCACGACAGAAAAGCCTACGATAAGGTACATAAAAACATCTTGATTTTATACAATATTTTTTATAGGTAAGCCTTTGTTTTTTAGACATCTTTGAAAAGAAAACGACCTGACGAAAAGCCAAAATTTAAGGATTTAAAAAATGGAATTAGAGTAGTGAAAAAAAATTATGGTTTACCTGTAAATAAATTTATTAATGATGTACATCTACATCAAGATATACCAAAAGTTACGTTACCTGAAAATGATAATTCAGATAAATTTTGGGCTTCCATAGAACCGTATTGTACAAGTGTAAATAGAGATGATATTGTAGTAAGTAATTCTATATAAATTGCTGATTTATTCTAATTACCCTATTGTTAGTTTATCGATAGCTTAATCCAGGAGTTTTCTAAAGAAATTGATATTAAAATACCTGACGTAGGTGAACATTATACTAGTACTTGGGCAGAAGACATTATTAATGATGAACAAAAATCGCCGTCTAAGAAGATGTCTACCAATGGCGATTTTAAAAAAAATGGACTTCATGCGTATGTATTTATATTTCATAAATTTCCCTAATAACTGCATCATAATTTTATAGAATGGTTGAAACCTTTTCGACACCTCAAACTCAAAGACTTTTAGCCGCTCTTATTGAAGAGAGAATCTTAAATACACTTCCAAAAAATGGCGATAACGGTACTAAAATGACAAAGCTAAAATGTAAATATTTATAACTTGATTTAATGTTGTTATCGATACCATATGAAATAATGTTTTAGTTTCCGATTTAACAAAGTTAAAACCCTCTTCTTCAAGTCACAAAGTAGGAACCTGTTTGGATAGGCGTCTAAAAAAAGAATTAGTAGAACAGGGGATCCTCAGCTTGGATGATCTATCCAAGGTATGTGGATTGAAAGTAATTATAAGCATATTTAATAATTCTCCTGTTTCAGAATATGCCTGAAGATGAAATTTTAACAGAAATAAAAAAGTGTCAACAAGAATTGGCCACAGTGAATGAATATAACATGGAAGAATTGAATAAGTTAAAAACAGAAGTACGCAATGACCTACATTCAAATGAACTGAAAGAACAATTGGAGCAAGTAGACAAACAGGTCTGTGTGCATATATTAGAGTGTATACAGATTTGGAACAACACAAACACCTGGAATTATCGGAAAATTTAATAGATTTAAAAATATTAGCAGTTATCTGATTATCAGAGGATTTGTTAAATTTCAATTGCACTTCGTGTTTATTAATAATGTACTGTCACTGAAACAAAATATTTGTTGTAATAGTATTTCGATACTAAGACATCTGTCTGCATTTGGTTTTTTTTAATTGGCTGACTGTAATTATATAAGTTTAAAATAATGAATAATGTATTGTAAATATTATTCTGATAGGTATTGTTTGTTTCACAATTAAATTCGAATATTACTTTATGCTCTTAATATTCCCAATTCCGTTTTTTTTTTACAAATATATTAACTGCCTAAAATTATAAAATGGGAAAAATTTTCTAAAAAAATACCAAATTAATGTTATATTTAATCAAAATTCACTCAATATGGAAGTTAGAAAAAGATTAACATATTTTTCCATTTTCTTATTTCTTTTATTCTCCATATACGTATCATAAATGAACTAATATGTAAGTTCTCGACTATTTCATGAAACTCGTCATATTTTGTACAGTCCAAGTCCTTAACATAGTGTTACCAAGAAAATATAGATTTTTTATTTCAAATATTGACTGAATAATTTATAATTTAGCCAAATATTTCAGACCTTTCTCTTTTATAATACATTTTATTTTGACAAATGTTTATTACAAATCTGCTTGCAAAATATATAAATTTAAGGGAATTTTTTGGCAAAATTGATATATATATATATATATATATATATATATATAGTTAAAAAAATTACACTCTTATTTATTTTTCAGGTACTAGATTTATACAATAAAATAATGATTGCAAGAAAAACGGTACAACATGATGACGGAGAAGAAATTACCAAAGAATTTGAGGCCCAAGCAGATGCCTTATTAAAGAAACAAATAGAACTAAATCGTGAGATAAATGGTTTGACTGATATGCAAATGTTATACTGATGGTTAAATTCAATATAATTTGGTAGTTCGGTATGGTTCATTAATTAGCTAATGCAGTAAATATATCCATTGGAAAGTATAAGTCTAAAAAGCTGTAACAGTACAAAAATATATTTGCAAGCATTAGCTTATTAAATTTGTCAAACGTGGCCCATACTTTGGACTGCCAAATTATATTGTGAAAAAGTGATTTGAGAGATTATACCATCAGATTTATTATAAATATGTATATCAGATATACATTTGTAAGTTATTTTTTATATTTTTGTTTTACATGATTACGGATGATTGGCGTATTTACGATTACAATTTTAACATCTAATAAAAAAATTTGAATGTGCGTGCGTGTGCACATGTATATAATAGGCACATTATCAGTAATAGATTTCTAGATATATCTGTAAAATATCCAGGAAACCTATGTAAATGGTATAAAATATTTATTATATTGTAGTGGTTGTTGATGAAAATTTGAAGTTAAAATTTAAAATTCCATTTCTCAAACATAATACTGCTTGGAACTTAAAACAAAATTTAAATTAACAAAGAATAAATAAAACTTGTTTATATATCTATCAATTGATTATGGAAAAAATATTTTCTGTATATATATATATGGGCACATTAATCCTGTTTGTAAGTATAGAAATCAGGCATTAACAAAAAAAAAAAAGATAACCAGCTTAGTTTTCACCAACCGCCACTGTTGTATTAATTATATTTTACAAATTTTTAATATATCGATTATGGAGCACCGCTATAATAATATATTATAATTATAATCTATGTAAGTATTTTGCATAGTTTGTGTATCGTTTACTTATTTTGAACTGAAACAAGAACACAAATCGACTTAGATTTACTGTATACCTACAGTACTTACTAAAAAGTTTCTGCCTTAATTTTGTAGCAATTAATTAAAACCTTTTTTGGCTTAATTGTACATAATTTTTATGAACATTATTTATTTTTACATACACTTTTGTGGCATTGCTTTTTGTTATTTCACATTTTCAAGTCTGACAATTATTTACGTGCTTATATATTTTTGTTATTAATTCTGTGGTAATTCATAAGACACTAGTTGAAGCTGGTAACATTTGCAAAATTATGTCCCAAATAAAATTTATAAAAATAATGATAAAATTGGTCTTTATAATTATTAATAAACCTCTTTGGAAATACGATATTGTACAATTGGATATAAAAATAAAGAGTCAAGGAAGTACAAATAGAGTTTGTGTATCAATATGATCATTCTTTTGTTTTATACTTACCTGTGGTTTCATTTTAAATAAGTAAGAAATCAATAAGAAACATATTTTAATACAAAATAAATTGTTTTATGAACGTTTTATATACAAATGAACATTAACTTGTAACTATGATTTATAAAAATTTGTTCAATGGACAATCTATTAAATAATGAATACCTATAACTATGGTATAAAGGTTTGCACAGTAATATTTCTAATATTACAAATAATGGCAAATAACTTGAAAAGATGAGCAAGAAATTTTGAAAAGTAATCTTTTGTACTGGCATTCAAGTAGATAGTTACAAAACCTGCTAAGTAAAGTCTGATAGTATGGCAGTTTTGAACTTAAAAAATTAAATTCAGTTTTCATTTTAAAATTAAAGTATTTATACATTTTATTTTTATGGGGCCATATAACCAATTTAAAAAACAACTTATAGCACCTATTCATATATTTATTATGAATAGGCTATACTTTGTAAATGTAAATAAGTAACTACCATAAAAATCAAAACATATTCAATACTAGAAAGCAATTGTGGAATTTAAAGATTCTCATCAATAATGTCAAGTGAAAATTGTTAATTAAAGCTTATTAAAAAAAACAGTCAATGATTAAAATAACAAGTATGATGCTTAATTAGAAGAAAACTATTGATTTAATTTTTTTTTATGAGTGGGTCATTAACTGTCAATGTAATTGTAAAAATTCGTACAAAAATAACGATTTAGTAACAATATGGGAGGGCTAGGGCATTGATTCAAACAGGTGAAGTGAGACACATTACCTCCAAAATATTAAACATGCCATATTTGCATCATTTTACCTTGTTTGAGGATCAACTTTAAAAAATTAGGTAATCACGAAATATTAATATATTAAAGTTGTGTTCAAATTACTAGCCCTTTTTAGCAGGTATCATGAAACTTGCAATATGTTTTTTAGATCATCAGGTAAGGACGTGATGATGTCACTTAAACGAAGATTTAGCTGTTGTTTTGTGGTTTCGTTAACTGGTATATCATGTTCATTACATTTTGTAATTTTGTTCTTTATTTTTAAAACCATATCCACTACTTCAACTTCTGGACGACCCTGGACCCAGTCCTTCAAATCCTAAAAATTAAGTTCACATAGACGAAAGTTAAATAAAGGCATCATTAAACTTCTACACTTAGAGAATATATTTTAAACTCACAGCATTTGAGAGAGCTTCTAACTGCAGTGCTTGAAGTTTCAAAGTCAATTCTGTGTATCTCGTATTGAACCATGCTTTAAAGTTTGGAGACCTAAAGAATTTTCTATATAACCCCACCCAATCACCTTTTATGCCTGTATTGTTTAATGTTAGCTGTGGTCCAGCGACGTCCAAAGTGGCAAAAAATTGGTCAGGATTAAACGGCAAGGGTGTCGGTGCTGCCTGAAATAACCATTTTGATTAAATCACTACATTCTAAAAATAAAATATATTTTGTCTACTTACTTTAAATGGAGATATGCTCTTTTGAAGAGGCATTAAACTAGCTATGTACCTCTCCAATGGAATCATAAAACTCTGTGTAAGTTCTAACAGATGCCTTCTAAGAAGAGCTGACTGCACTTCAAAAGGTCTTTTTGAATTAACTCCAGTCATTAACTTTTTTATTATGTTTTTATCTTTTTGTAAAAACGGTTTATAAGCAGTAAATATGCCAGGACTGTTATCGATCATCTTCATAGGAGCGGTTTTTTTCAGTTTATATTTTTGAGCTTGCCCTAAATCATCGCTTAATCTTATGGTGTGGGGCCAATGATGAAGCGTTTTGGCAAAAAATGGATTAGTCACTCCTAATATGACGGGAGGAGGACCGTGTACCTTACTCGTAAATTGCTTAAACTCACTATCGTGGATTGTAAAATAAGGTCTGTAATCTCCGCAATATTTTAGTGGTGATATTAACCTTAAAAAAAACATCTTAACTATTCTAAAAATGCTGGTTTATTAATTATATTTATTATTTACCTTGTCAAGGCTAATACCATAGAGGAGCAATAAGTAGGAGAAGAGGCCATAATTACTATTGGTTCCGAAACGATAACTAATTCCCATAACAAATGAATATGTGACAGAACAGGTTGGAGTATATCAAACAAGTTAATGTCTTCGACATGAGTTGGAATCTGATTATTATCACCTGGTTCGCTTAATAATGCTAAGGTTGAATTAGAGGTGTGATTAGTCGATAAGGGGATGTATGTCTATAATGAAAATGTTTAATACATTACCATGTAAAGTAACTTAATGTCAAAACTAACCTGAAAAACTGATCCTAACAGTGGTAAGTTTAATGTTGTTCCTGGTACTGGGGGAGGCCACTGTTCTATATTGTAGCAAACAGCCTCCAAGCTAACTACACCATTTTCAAAATATTCGGGAGCTATATAACCACATATTTTACTAAATAAGTTGTTGAATGGAAGAAGTGACAGTATAACAACACTCTGAAATTAAAAAAAATGTTCATCTGGACTGCGAGTCCAATAAGTACATGTAACATACCTTTTGGAAATAGCCTCTAGGTAGTGTAACATCTTTAACTTGTCTAAAATAAACATAGCCCCAGTAATACGAACCATCTATTTGCAGTGATGTAGGACATTTAGAATTGTAATTATTATGTTCTTCTTTGAGATTTTTCTTCCCTTGGCTATTTTGCAGTCTTATAATAAATGTTGTATCTCCCATGCATCCCGAATTAGAATCTGGGAAAGCCAGATAACAAATATTTGAAATTTCTTGTTTAGAAAGTGAAACATGTTGTGGAAAAACACTCTAAAATACAGTAAACATTTAGTATTACTAAATATGATTTGGAATACTTACCTCTAATGCTTGTCCTAGTTCCAAATCAAACGTTACTACACATACGCAATATAACCAATTGTGAAAACCATCCCAATTATTTTCTTTTAATTCATTTTCATAAACATTATTTGTTCCATCTGTCATATTTAGTTCATTTCAATCTGATTTCATCCAGCATTTTCATTTTTAGTTAGTGACTTATTTGGACGATAGGGTTTAGATTTAGGGGATAACACTAACGTTACGAAGTTGGCAATATATTTGCATAATTATTGTATTTTGAATCAGACCTTGGACACAACTCATAGAAAAAGATAGATAATCTATCTTTTCTATGGACACAACTTCGACGCATCGTTAGATCGAATGATAATTTGAATATTAGGCTATTCTTTTTAATGGAAAGAAATTGCAAAGTAATTAAAGAAAAGAGATTAAAAATTATTTAAAGAAACATTCCCATTTTTAATATAAATTCATAAACGTCACTTTCTTCAAGAAACGGAACTTAAAAGCTAACATCTTCATTTTTTAATTGTCTGAAGTATATATTCAATTTGTAATGAAATAATTCACATATATTTAATCTAATACGATTAAAATTATAAACACGAGTGTAGCAAGTAAGAAACACACAAGTTGTTGACGTTTATGTTCACATATAAAAGCATATTATATATTTTTCAGACACTATCATATCTATTAGTGATTAGTGTTTAGCAAGTACATAGTATCTTCTGTAAAGTAGCGACATCACAAACATGGTAAACTTTGTTTAGTCAAGTCATTTTTAATATTAGGTACAGAAATGATTTACCTATTATTACTATTTATAAATAAAGATATTATTGTTCTATTAAATAAAGGCAAAACTTTAAAGAGAATAGTTAAAGATGCGGTAAAGATGAAATAAAATGTATTGTTATATAGTTTAAGTAAATATAAATATAGATGAGCTTCTATAAATATTTAATGGATATAGGTTAATATTTATAGAGCAATGACGAATCACAATCACAATTAAATTCACAAAAATATATAGCTGGACTTCCCCGCGCCTACGATACTTATCTTTGCAGATGGATATGCGCATGCGTATTAGTTGCAGCAGAAAAAATAGTCGGTACTCGAAAAACAAAACCGAAGGTGTGTAATCGGATGTGCTGATACCCTGCAAGATATGCGAAACACACAATTTTATGCTACCTGTATGCTGTCTACACAGTATTTTATTACCCAATATAGAGACATCTCTCGTGTGGTTTTTAAAGATGCAGCACGTGACCCACGTGATTAAAGTCTATAACTTTTTAAACAACCATATTACGTTTATCTATGATCAATCATATGATCGGTGTCTTGTGTTGGGTGTTGGTCTAGTTGATTGAAAATAAGAATAGTTTTAAGTCGACAACGGTTTAGAAAAGTATGGCAAGTCAAACTCAAGGAATCCAACAGCTTTTGGCCGCTGAAAAACGAGCTGCTGAAAAGGTTTCGGAAGCCCGTAAACGTAAGTAACATAAATACATATTTTGAGAGAATATACTTGGTCACAAGATACCTTATTAAAATATAAATTTCTCTTAAATAGAACATGTTTCTCGTTTAAATGGAATACTAGTATAGGAATGTGTGGTGTACCTACTTATATAGTATATATTTTTTAAAGGAAAAATGGTTCGTCTAAATTCCAAAAACGAGAGCAATCCACTTTATGTGCTCCAATTAGTAAAAGTTTTATATCTACTAAAATATTCAAATTATGTTTACATAAAAAGTAGCACACTGAATACATACTATTCATTTCTTTTCTTATTTAAAAATTGGGTAAAAATTTACATGTGTATAATAGACTAAATCAAAATACCTAATATTGCAAAGTCGATTATGTCATAAATATTTCTTGATTTTATTTTGTTTGCAAGTCAGACACGCTAATGTTTTCTTAAAACTAAAAACAGAAATCTGTTAACATTTATAATTTTACACATTTCTACATAAATTATTATAAATCTGTTAATATAATAATGTTTAGGAAACCTACAAAGGGCTTTAGGTATTTTTATCAGATGCAGGGATTGATAAGTAAGAAGGTATGTAGTCAAAATGAGTTGAGATCGTAGGACCTTTGTTGATAGAATAGCTATATATTCTGTAGTTGTGAAATGTTTTAATTAAATCCCGAATGTTAATTTATTTAATGAAATTCAGACTAACATTAATAAATTTACAAATGGAAATAGATATGTAATACTTTTACTGAATAGCTGATATTAGTAAGTAATTTTCTGTAAGTACAATTTAGATGCAGTATTAAATAAAAGTTGTTAAAGTAAAAGAATAAATATACTATTAAAAGTAGTTAGGTACTAACAAGAACAATCCTCAAGCATATAAATTGATTTTAAATTGAAACTCTTCAGTATTTTTTAAAAGTGGTATTATGGATTATTTTAATATAAACGGTACAATGGACCATCAATTTTAGAATTGAGGCCTGTTCTGTAAAGTTTTTTTTTCTAATTTTCAAATTACTTGTAGGTAGTTAAACTATAAAAATTTTGTGCATTTAGGTAAAGCAAGACGACTCAAGCAAGCTAAGGAAGAAGCTCAAGAAGAAATTGAAAAATATCGCAAAGAAAGGGAACGTCAGTTCAGAGAATTTGAAACCAAACATATGGGTTCAAGAGAAGATGTTGCTGCGAAAATCGAAGTTGATACCAAGCGCAGGATTGAAGAAATGAGCAAGGCTGTTCAGAGTCAAAAAGAACCTGTAAATATATAACATAACATTCATTTTTATAAATCTAATAATAATTGTTACATATTTAATCGAAATAATACAATTTCGATACTATTCTATTTAGTTCATAGTTTTTACTTAAGAATTTTATTTTTTGCAGGTAATTCAGGCAGTCTTGCAGCTTGTCTATAATATTCAACCTGAACTTCACAAGAATTACCGCCAGTAAATACAGTGGCAGAAAAATCTTAGAATGACTATGTATTTAAATGTTTAGTACTTATAAATGATAATTCACATTAACTTTTAATTAGGATTGCAGGGTTACATTCTCAATGAGAATTTTGGTTTACTTATCCAAGCAAACAATATATTGTTTTTAATACATATTCTGCAACTTCTACATACTTTGCTTAATGTTTCTATTACTTACATTCAATTCGACCAATTTATTCTTAAGTATTATATTTCTCAATAATTAAAATTAAATTAACATTCCTTTATTTCAATTTTAACTATTTCTTTTATACTAGTACTGCTTGAAAGTATTTAAATATTTATTTTTGATCTTTGTACAAAATATATAATTCATTACTGTAGACAGTTTATAATAAAAATTCTGTCATTAAAATTTTACCATAAATAAACTGTTGTGAATAAAAAGAAATATATGTTTTCATGTGCATACCTGTTATTCAATAAATAAATATAATTGTTCATACAATTTTCATAAAATTAATATTCAATTATTAATTAGTCATTTCTATGTTTGTTAATTTTCTTCTCGGAATCATTAAATTAAATATATTTCATTTTGAATTATCAACAAATCGATAAAAGTAGTAGATTGGATAGAGGCAGAACTTATATATGGATAATTGCATTAAATATTTGTTTATTGAAACTGAAAAATAAGAGAATTCAAGCACTATTCTCTAGTGTCCTAATTTGTACAACTTTTTATTAGAGGCCCTACCAATATAAACCAAAATTTAATCCCTTCTTAGATTAGCCTGCATTTGCATTCCATGTGCATTGAATACCAGGCAAGGGAGCAAGTAAGTTAAAAGCACAGTTTATACAGTTCGTCGAGTGAAGGTTCCAGAGGTTGCGGCTAAATCACATACATGGCTAAATGCGCAATGAAATTCATTTGTACAGGACGAAGTGGGAAGAAATATATTTCTTGACAAATCACCGTGCCACTTTAGCGCGCGAATGAGCGCGGCTAAATGCGCAGTAGTCTAAAAAAATGAAATCAGGAGACCTCGACATCAAAGGAGCCGACGTGAAGACGACGGACTGTAATAGACTGTCAAAACAAAAGTAACATCAGCAAATCAGTATTAACGCTCAAATAGTTTAAAACCTATTGCAAACCATCCTATGTTAAATCGCTCGCCTGTAATCGGTGCGCTCGCCTTTGCGGCCGCTACGATTCAGCACATAGCGGACAAAAGGAGGCACATAAAACATAGCAAAGACATACTTCATTGGTTATGTATGTGGATGCAAGAGAGACAACCATCTGCACGTACGATATGAATTGTGTTCTTAATTTCCTATTATTTTGTTTGTAAACACGTCATTGGCGTACAGTGTGGTTTCTTCTATTATCTTGTATCTCGTTAGTGTTATTCTTTGTGTATTTTTGTGGGTGTTATTGTTGGAACATGTCATGTTTTATAAGGAACTGTAAAATTAACCAGCATATAGCATGAAATAATTTTCCATATCCAGAATTCAATTTCATTTCAATTCACAATTAGCTAAGCCTCTACTGCTCCGCCATTGCTAGAGGCACAAAATGAAATATGCCGCTGATCATAAATAATCTATTCGCGCAGCTTTTAGCGCATTCAAGTCATCATAATATAAAATCACATTTCAGTGGCCATGGTACACCAAACACCAACCATCATATTGGTATCGCTGTTTATTTTATATCACATCTTAGCCCCCCAGGTCGCCCCCTATTTTCGCCCATGAATTAGTAATTAGGAAAGTAGTGCATATTTAATGCACTACACACAAATATTTAAAATTACAAAAACTAAACTTAATTTGTGTTTTTGAAAATAAAATATATTAACCGAATTAACTTATCGGTTCGTAATAGAGTTAATTTTTTATTATTTAAAAACATTCCACGTGATAACATTTCTTATTTAAAATTCAAAAATCCAAAAAAATATTTTAAACGACTGGGGGGCAGAACAACAAATTTCAAACAACTTTAAAATTTAGGGAAATCTAGGGATATTTTGCAACGATTCTAGGGATAATTTTTATCCAGGTGTTGACGACGTTGGGCGATTGTCTAGGGCAGTCATATGTCCCCACCCTTTTCTAAAGCAAATTGATGTAGGTACTATGAAAAGCATGAAATAAATTGCTATAGGTTACTAAAATAATATCAGTGGTTCAACCGCTAGAAAAAAGAAAAAACGAAAAGTAATAAAAATGTGTACAAATTTTTTCTGCGGGTATGTGATAATTTAAATTAGTGACCAATTTTTCAAAAATAAATGGAATTATGGCGCCAATGATTTATACTTTGTATGGATTTGCAATATTTTTCTTCATATTTTGGTGTGCTATGTGGTTATTACATTTAATAGCAATAGTTTATGGGTACGTATTTTTTTATTCTTTATTTTGGATTTACATAACCTTACTGTTTAGTCTATTTTATAGCTTTTTAAACCTGTATTTATCAACTACATTTATTTTTAAATCTTTTTTTAGTAAATACCGACTGCATAAGAAAATCATACCTGAGCCTACCGATGAACCTTATCCTGGTGTTTCAATACTAAAACCTTTAATGGGTGTTGACACGCATTTAGTTTCGAATTTAGAAACGTTTTTCACAATGAATTATCCTATGGTACAGTTTTGTTAAGTTAAACTTTGTATGAATATAAAAAGTTTTTGTTTTTAGTACGAAATATTATTTTGTATTGAGGACGAAAAAGATCCTGCTATAGAAAAGGTTAATACTTTAATTAAAAAATATCCAACGGTTTCAGCGAGTGTATTTGTTGGTGGTTCTCTAGTGGGCGTTAATCCAAAAATTAACAACATGAATAAAGCTTACGAAGCGAGTAATTATGATTTAATTCTCATATCAGATAGTGGGATAAGAAGTAAGTCTTATTTCCATTTTACTATAACTACAGTTATGTAAATATATATTTTTAGTGAAAGAAGATACCTTACTTGACATGGTTAATCATATGACTGAAAAAACAGGTTTAATCCATCAAATGCCTTTCACATGCGATAGAAATGGTTTTGCGGCTACTTTGGAAAAGGTATGTACATTTGTGATTTTGTAATTCGAACGGAAGATTCTGAATCAGACCTTGTCTTCTAGATATACTTTGGTACGGCACAGGCTAGGATATATTTATCCGCAGACTTTGTGAGAGTTAATTGTCATACAGGAATGTCGACGTTAATGAGAAAAGCTGTTCTGGAAGAACATGGTGGCTTAAAAATGTTTGGATGTTATTTGGCTGAAGATTTTTTTATTGCAAAATGTTTCATAGATAGAGGATGGAAAATTGGCATTTGTAGTCATCCAGCTTTACAAAATTCTGGTCTCTGTGACGTTAACAGTTTCCAAGCAAGACTTACCAGGTAAATTCTGCTGCTTTTATTACTTATGTCTGATATTACCTTTAAGATCGTATTACAAAGGATTAACAATTTATGTTCTTATGAATTTGTTAATTTATTATTTATTTATCTCTGGACGATACCTCTAGTTATCTAAATTTGTTTAACGTGCTTATCGATAAAGTTGAAGCATCATCTGTAATCACCATTAAAGGAGACTAGATTTAATCAAAATATTTTTAGTTGAAAAAAATTGGTAAATTTTAAAATTTCCCTTAAACTTTTGCATGAACTAGATTTCATAATTAAGTACATTCTTCCTGTTTTAATAAAGTACCTATATAGTAAAGATTACTCATTATTAGCATTATATAAAACTTTAATTGTTCAAAAAGCACTAAAGCTAAATATTTATTGTTCTAAATTTAACTTGTTCCTTCACAAATTTGTCAGTTATAAAATGTTCTTCCAGTTTACAGCAGTGTGCGGTACTTTAATTTTTATGTCAATTTTAAATTAATTTATTTGGATATTCTTAATGTAAAATACTAAATATTATATTGTTTTTAAAATTGTTTTTCCAGAAATACGGAAACTGAATTTTCATTTATCATATTTTGTAAAATCATTTATTATTTAACATCTTTCATTTGCGTTTATCTCTCTTTTTATGGACGGTTAAAGTAAATTAGAACAAAAATGTTTATGGTTGTTAAACTCTTTTAACCTTCACTTTAATTTCCTTCTAATCCAATTATTATTTAATTACATTTTTAAAATTCCTTTAAAATAATAAATGCTTAAGTAAACACTAAAAGTTATCATTAATATTGTTTGCTTTTTCATTAGTAATGATTTTAAGTGTCAATTTATAACAATGAAATAGAAATAAACAAGCATTATATTACACTAGGTATACAATATACAATACATATAGGTAGGTACATGCCTATTTATATCTTATTTTGGTTATGTATGCAATGGGATGATTCATTTGTTGAATTTGCAATAAAGACAAATTATTCTGATTATTATGTCAAAGGAAACCATACATATCCTCTGACTCATAAGAAAGTTATTACAGATTACACCAGCAAAAGCTAATTGATTCAAAGAAAGTCTTTTAAATTCAGACGCGATTAAATTCGACGAAATTATGAATATTTTTCCACAGTACTGAAAATTACATTATTGTCATATTCTTATTATTATATACCTTATAACTTAATTTCCTCATCTATATTTCAGGGTTTTATCATTTAATCATTTTTATCATTGAATATTATATAATTATTAGTTACAAAATGGGTCTCAAGCCCTCCTTAAATTTTATAAAATTTGTTACAGGTGGGCAAAATTACGTGTGGCCATGGTTCCGTTGGTAATAATTTTTGAACCTCTTACTGAATGTATGGTAATAGGAGCTTGTGCAGCTTGGGCATTCAGCCTGTTGTTCCTTTGGGAACCTTTAGTTTTTTATCTTGTACATATTTTAGTATGGTTTTTATGTGATTGGATTTTACTATCGATAGTACAGGTAATAATTAATTGTTTCTTATGTACATTATATGTATATGTTATAATTAATATTTATTTTTCAGAATGGTACACTACCGTTTAACAAATTTGACTTTATAATTGGTTGGCTATTTCGTGAATGTTCTGCTCCATACCTGTTCCTTCTCGCAGTGCTAGATCCTACAATAAAATGGCGTAATAGAGTATTCAAGTTAGCCTGGGGTGGAGTTGCCCAGGAATTAAAACCCAGAATCAAATGTTAATATGTATTTGGTTATGTATTTACTTCTGCACATTTCTCATGTTCATTGTTATAATTATAATTGTTTTGTATATATGTTCGTTTCATCAGACATTTTCACTAATTATCTTAAGTGATGTCACATTTGTGAAAGATTTAATTTTATTTTTTTTTAATAAAAATGGAATCTATTTTGATATCTGCTTTATCTGAACTACCCCCTTCCACAAAGTGATAATGTTGACACAATTGGATCATTGCTGATTATTTTGTGTATTTTCTAAAGTAAGCACACACAAAGTAACTATTACAGATAACAATAGTTAGTCATTGTTATCACCAAATTCAAATATAGTTTCATGTGATGAGTTAGAAAAATGGTGACTGTTTCTATCATTAAATTATTTCAAGATAAGTTAAATGACATAATTTTTAATTTCCTGTTCTAACTAAAGAATATCAATACATCACCATCAAAATCGTGCGCTAACCATGGGCGAGATTAGATCATCAAATCTGGGGGGCTAAAGCCTCGGGTGGACTGTGTTCTAATTTCGGTTCCGGAATGTGTGTGAGTTGTTATGAATATTTTTGGGGGGCTTAGCCCCCCCCCCCCCCAACTTCGCCCATGGCGCTAACAATTTATGTCAACTTGAATCACATTTCGTCTTAATTACTGCTGTAAGACAATTCTGTAGCTAGGAATTTCTTTTCTATATGGATAAATAAAGAAAATATCTTAGATTTTAACTTATCGGTGTTAAAATTTTTACTGTGTTATCTCTAGGACGTCGATGTGTAATAAACTCGTAAACCATCCAGGCATATTGACCTGACCACAACCAGGGAAAATTATGACTAATTGACTATGCTTTGGCTTCCTGTTATAAGCATAAAAAAATGTAAACGTCACACACATCAAATTTTCAAAAATAATATTTGCGGTAAGGAACTGTATAGATAGGTATATTTTCCCCAGTGATAAAATACACAGTTTATTATTTAGTAAAACGCTTAGTCGATTATTATTTTTATGAACTGGTATGTGTAATACATACGAGCGTAAAGTGTAAAACCCCGTATTTATATTTGCTTTACACTTCTTAACCTCGTAATTATCGGTACCCTTTTGTTTGGGATCGGGTCAAGTTCACGGGGGAACACCAACGTTATCTTTTGTCTTCATGCCTATATTAAACTGTTGAAAACTATTTCTTGAGTTATTCACAATCATGTATCTTAACCTGGTAATAGTCTTCGTGTCAGTTTTCTGTTATGTCGAATGTAAGTTTTGTTACAACTAACTAGATAAATATTTAGTTTTAAATAACCGTTATTCATAATACATTTAAAATTAAAGCCATTATTTAGAAAAATATATGAAAAGTTAGTCTTTATCTTTTAGATAATTTTATCAATAGATCAGTATAATCATTGAACTTTTTTATTTTTTGTGGTAGGGCATTGAATCAAGTATTTATTAGGTACCTAATTAATTAGATCAAATTCGTAAGATCTTTTTTTATGACTAAATATAAAAAATAAAATTTATATACGTCATATTTTAAAGGTGCCTGTCCAGACATAATTAGTAAATCGAATTGGGGTGCAAGAGCGCCAAAAAAAACGAAAGCTTTGAGATCAACACCCCCTTGGATTGTGGTGCACCATTCCGACACACCAGCTTGTACTAGCAGATCAGCATGTGAAACGCGTATCAAAAATATACAGACGCATCACATAGATCACAACGGATGGGATGATATTGGCTATAACTTCTTGGTAAGAACTATCAATTTTTTTGTGTAACATAATATGTAAAAATATAGATTTAATGATCGATCGTAACATTATTGTCTGCAGTAATACAAAAATGTCATAAATCTTTAATATCCCTGCAATGTTATCTATTAAAATAATATTTCACTCTAAACCAGATTTTTACTTTTCTTAATAACAACCTAATATAAAATAATTGTTTCAGATCGGTGGAGATGGAAATATTTACGAAGGCAGAGGTTGGGGTATTCACGGTGCACATGTACCTAGATATAACGCTAAAAGCATTGGAATTTGTTTAATTGGAGATTTCCAAAGTAAGTTCAGGGTTCAAGACAATGACTGATTTAAAAATACT